>JARFIW010000830.1:5150000-7907500 GCA_036346225.1 Platerodrilus igneus | reverse complement strand
GAATGGTAGATTAGCTATTTTGATATGGGATTATTATCACATATTCCAGTCGTAGAGGAAGTCGTCTAGTACATTTTCTCATAAATAGAACGTTTTGGATTCCTTTTATTCGACGATTGATTCGTAATAGATATTTCGCTATCTTACGTGATATAGATTCAAAGCGGAACCTATTCAACCACCTATGGTAGACATTCAAGCTTACCGATTCGAACCTGGAAAATGTTTTACATATACGGGGATCGATTTTGGTGAACCTTTTATGGTCAAAGTATTTACTCTGCGCACAGCTAGGCATGAAAAGGCTTACATGGCGATATTTATATTCATGGTCTCACATGCTATTCATATGGAGGCTGTCACGTCACTAACTTTTCAATCTTGCCTTGCCGCAATAGATAGATTTATTTCTAGACGCGGACTTCCAGTGAAATTTTATTCCGATCAAAAACGGAACTTTCGCGGGGCTGCTAGAGAAATCTCTGAAAGTTCGCAATTTTTTGATGCGACTAATTCCGAGATCGCGCACTATTTAGCCACTCGAGGAATCGAATGGTGTTTCAATCCTCCATACGCACCACACTTCGGTGGATTGTGGGAGACTAGAATTAGAAGAGTTAAATTCCATTTGAAAAAAATAATCGGTAACAGTCAATTTACGTTGGAAGAATTTAACATAATCATTATTAGAATTTAGGGGATTTTGAATTCTCGACCGTTTTGCGTTTTAACTGCTTCTCCCGATGAAGGAACGGATGCTTTGACCCCTGCACATTTCTTGACAGGTGGCCCTATTTTGGCGCAACCTGAGGTAGATTTGACAAATATTCCTACTAATAGGCTTACTCGTTAGCGGCTTTGTCAACAGTTAATCCAGGGATTCTGGAAGCGTTGGTCGAATGAATATCTCCACACCCTTCAAAATAAACCTAAGTGGACAACTCCAATAAAACGGTTAAAAGAGGGTAATTTGATGCTTTACTTTACTCCAGCTTCCCTACCTGCGTGTTGGCCTTTAGCAAGAGTAACAAAACGAATACCTGGAAATGACGGCATAATAAGAGTTGTTCGGTTAAAGACACCCTCTGGTGAAACGGTACGAACGATTAACAAGGTTGTACCACTTCCTCCCCCTTAAATTAACATGACATGAACAACAATCGCTTGCATATTATTTTTCTCGAAATTGTTTAAATTTTTCTTAATTGTTTTATCTCTACACAAATAAGTCTTATTTTCATGTTTCCCCTTTTTTGTAACGAAATAAGTTTCCTTTTTTTTTTGTTTTCTCGCCCCATTTAAGCTATCAAAATTTAGTTATTTTGGGTGGGGGAATGTTGGAAATTGGTTTAGCGCATACCTCATAATTTTCATTTATTTATTGTAAAAGTCAAGGTTTGTTTGCGATAAACCATGCGGTATTATCCACCACCGGTTTTGTACATGACTCGATAATTGTAGGTGGCCCGTGTGGTCGTATTTTAAATAGATACAATTTTTGCTTTAGTATGTGTGCCCTGGGGCTCTTGCAATTCCGTTAGCGGAGACTGTTTTGAATTGGACGCTGCCAATCACTCCTGTAGAAGCCACTAGCATGAACATTAAAGGTAAGTGCAATATCGTTGTTGGATTTACTGGTCAGTATTTTTATCGTAACACAAACCCAAGTTCACAGTCCACTTGCTTTAAGAGAATAATCAGGGAGTTCTTTTAAAAGGTGTAACTTTTCCCATTATTTCTCCAACACTATTACATGGTTTATTAATTCAAGAGGGTCATAGCACTGCGCTATAACATACAGATAGATAGATAGATAAATTAATTAATTTATTCTTGTGGACTATAACTAGGCCAGAGCCCATACTAGCCGTACATTATAGGTATTTACATATATTTAAGAACTTAGAATCAATAATTCGAAGACAACTGGGGTTATTGAAGTTTTCGCGAGGAGGATTGTGCCCCTACCTTTGTTGTCGACTGTGCACGTGGAGTGGGGCTGATTGTGTGCACAGTGCGAGTGTAAGTGTGATGTGGTAGTGAATTGCAAGAGTGTATATTATGAGTGTTAGTGCCGCTGGTTGAGGGTGGTCTGTTTGGTTAAAAGGATTTCATTTAGGAAATGGTTAAATTCTTGAGGGTAGTTAGTGAGTAGGAAGTTTATGTTAGGAAGTGGGGAGAACGGGTCAAAGTTTGTAGATTGCTTGAGGTTGATTTGTAGTAGAGAGGTTAGGGGATATGGGTACATCAGGTGTTGTGGGGTTTTTAGAAATTGATTGTTGCAAGGACAGTGAGGGGAAGGAGTTAAATGGAATTGATGAAGTTCATTACGGAAGTTACGATGGCCGGACAGAAATTGCATTGTAGGGGGATTAGAAAAAGGAATATGTGGAGGGATGTTTGTGATATCAGGGAAGATATCAAATGTATATCTGCCGGTGGTGGAGTGGGACCAAAGATCTTGCCAGGAATAGAGTAGGGATTTATGTATTCGGAATTTTATGTCAGTTTTAGGGAAAGTGAAGTGTTCTGTCGTGTAGAATGATTGGTAGGTTATGTTTGAGGTTTCGGATTTGGAGTGAGGAGTTTAGTTGGATTTCGATCGGAGGGATTTGAAGAAGGGTATACAAGGACGCTGTGGAGGTGGTTCTGTACGCTCTTGAGGTGTAGAGTAGGAAAGGTGTTGAGCGTACGTCTGGAGGAGGGGGGTGTAAGCGGGAGCCAAGAATCTACTGCGTATTTGATGATCGGGATTATGATGTGGTTAATGATTAGTCTTCGTGTTGGATTGGTGAGGTGGACTGACTTTGGGAGTGCGTGAAGTAGTTTATGGAGTATGATTTGTGTTTTGGTTCGAAGTTTGGAGTAAGTCAATGTGGAGTCCAAGGTAGGGAGCTGTTGTTGAGAGGGGAATTGTCGTGTTAAGGATGTAAATCTTAGGATTTCGGTTTGGGCTGAGGTAGCCTTTGAGTCGGAGCATTTGTGTTTTAGATGGGGAGAGTGGTTGTCTGTTTAAAGAGGACAAGGATTCAATTGAATTAATTAAAGCGGCAGCGGTGGATTCTATAGAGGCACAAGAGTTGTCGTGGATAAGGAAAGCTACGTAATCGGCGTAAGCGAAGATAGAGGTGTTTGGGATATTGAGGACTAAGAGAGGATTGATTGCGAGGTTGCATATGGCAGGTGATAAACGGGAACCTTGTGGACATCCTTGGGTGAGAGGTTTAGTAACCAAATGGAAATTGAAGGTTAGGATGGCTGTTCGTGATGAGAGGAATTGTTCTTTTAGTAACAGGAAAGATTTGCAATTTTTTTAGTGTAGAAATGCAAAGAGTATCGGCTTGTTCTTCGGCCAAAGAACGCTGGGTTTATGTTAGGGTTGTTCTTCGGCCAATGGAAACGCTGGGTTTGTGTTAGTAGGGTGGAACGATCCTTTCTGCATGCTGCAAGATGCATTCGTGCCGGTTTCGGGCATCTCCGGCATACGTAGTTTGGTATAGGGTATGTGAGATTTCCAACGCCATTGATCATTATCAATTGAAAATTAACATTTAATTGATTTATTATATGGTAGTTCCTAAACGGAACTTTTGAAATTTGAAAGACAATTATAACTTATTTGGAAATGAATGGGAAGATAATCTGAAAATTAGGTATCTGACTGCAAATTCGAACAGAAAATAATTTATTTCCATGCCATTCTAATTAAGAAACGCTTGTAGTATGTACCCACTTTTAATTTATAAAAGAACCATTAATCTACCATTTATTGCGGCGATTTTCAATTCATAAAGTGCAAATAAAAAATCATTTATTTACGCTTCCTCAATTCATACAAAAGTAGATAACCGAGCATGACAACCAAGAGGATTTAAACAAATGGATTTGCACATACTCCCTCGAGTATTGCTATAGCAAACAACGTCAACCCTTTTGTACAGCGCAGTGTTTGAATTATATATAACTTCGCTGAATATTAAATTCGATGGAATGAAAACTGACCCTTTTCACCGAATATAAAATGCAAAACTATTTGTGTAACGATGATTTGGTTGGTGCATTGCCGTAGTTGTAACGCAAAACTTTATGGCAGAGTTTCAATTTTTTATTTTAATGAGAAACTGGAACTGCATCAGTGTTGTTGACGATGCAAACCCTGTTCACTGTTCTGTAAACTTTCTAACAAAGTTAATTAAAATTTATTGTTGGAATTTTTAGCCGGTCCATTTACTAACAATATATTTGCATCCTTATATTTCGATGGCGCACTGCTGGTTCAATAAATATAATTACATAGCGTATTTCTTTATTTTTTTCAATTTTCGAGAACTGGTAGCTCAATATATCGCTACATGCCTAACATGTGTGAAGTTGACACGATGTTCTTTAAATTTTTAAAAACCATAATATTTTTAGTAACACTTTTGGTAGTTCTAGAGTTCCTGATCATCATCATTAGGTATTCAGTCCTGGAACTGGTTAGACGCGTACCCGCATTGCTTCCTATTCTGTGCTAACTTACACATTTCCCTGAAATTTGCACAGTCTGTATCCATCACTATCTAATCTAGGTCTATATCTACCTCCTTTTTCCTATCTCTGCTTGTAATATATCCCATACTATTCCCCAAAAATACCTTAGACCGTATTCTGCCCTTCTATTTCTCCTATTTTTTTCACAGATATCTACGAAGACGTAGAAGGGCCACAAAATATCTTTCACTTATTTTAGTTAAATTTCGACTTCAATCTCGAAATACCAACAAGAATAAACTTTGGACTGCAAGTTAAAAATCCAGCAAAATTTCGAGATAGAAGTCGAAATTTAAGTAAATTTCGACATCAAAGTCGAAAATTAGTTAAATTTCGACTTCCATCTCGAAATTTACTTAAATTCCGACTTCGATGTCGAAATTTAGTTAAATTTCGACTTCGATCTCGAAATTTAGTTAAATTTCGACTTCGATCTCGATATTTATTAAATTTCGACTTTTGGCAGTCACAAGCTGCTTAACCCCCTTCACTAAACGTCAGTGAAATAATGCATAAAATTAGAAAACAATAGAAGGGGAACCGAGCTGTATACAGGCTGTGTGAGAATTTCAAGGAACTGTGTAGGCCAGCTCAAAATATAAATAAGTGCAGGTACGTATCTAACCAGTTTTGAGACGGAAAACCTAATGACGAAAAAATACGCGCTGATAAATCTGATGATTATCATAAACAACTACAGGTGTTGTGAAATATCTACAACTAATATTGACTGTGCGAAAATATATATTAGGAAAAATATTAAATCGGCAAATGTTCAAGCGCTGGGGGAACTTGGCAGTCACAGGCTGCTTACCCCTCTTCACAGCCACAGAATGTCGCAGAATTAGGGTATATAACTGTAAAACAATAGAAGGGGACCGAACTGCATACAACAAGAAAGAACAGCGCCTATTATGAAAGACAACGAACATAGAAACAAGAAGAAAATTGTTGACAGCATATGTGTGGCCTAAAAGACAAAGAAGGAAAACAAAAAAAATTCCCGGGCTCCGTCGGTGAGTCGGCGGAGTATAATAAATACAAAAAAAAATTATAATTGAAGGGAAGCCTGAAATAAAAATAATAAATTAAACATACTTATTAATACTTATAATTAATCTAAGTGACATTTTGAGGAGACATTAGCAGTGCATTATAACCAAAACAAAATCAATACCCACAAGATAGACATATCAGATAGAACACAAAAGAAAAAAATTACCCCCTAAAATGGCGAGCTGTGGTTTTCAGGTCCCACCCTTACGTTAAATTCACAAAAGTAAAATTACAGCTCTAAAAACCTCAGCTCTGAATTCGCATTGTAAATATACAACTAAGTCAATAAGGTTTTCTGTACGAGGTTATAATTTAACAAAAGTTTACAATTGTAGCACCAACAACAGTTCTAAATCACCATCGTGAGATTCAAGTTAACTACATAAAATTATCGCCGTAATACAATATTTTCAATACGTGTCATCTCACGTAAAGGGAATCGTTTTACCCCTACAAAATTTAGTCGGCAAAAGAAAAACCTTATAAATAGGCAGTTTCCTCAAGTACGTGAAACCCATATCAGAAAATGGTGGCTAAAACATTCACCCTCGAGTCGAGAGCGTATGGTTGGCCCTAATAACGGGGCGGAGCAGAGGGGCTTGGGACTAAGTAGTGTTGGTGTCCTCCCATACCAAAAAAGAGCGGCAATCTAACGGATCTCTAAGTCCCCCGAAGGAAGAAGCACGCCGAAGGGCGTGCGCGAAATTCTCACAAAGAAAAACTAAAACAACCAAAAATACAACAAATGTTTTCGTTGTGTATATCGAAAAAAAAGTGAATATTAATTTTGTTTAACTAATAACCAGGGCTCAAAGTAATATTGTTGTTATCAAACGTGATTAGGAAACTTGAAACAAGGTTTTATCGAATAGTTCAGTACCTCATTTCAACGAGTTTCCAAATGAAACAATCAAGAAAGCAACCACATGCCATCGCAATGCACAGCGAGTTCCCGGATACCTAAAACAGGGTAGTGACTATTTAATTTATAGAATAAACTTTCCATTTTAACACAAATAGATTTGAAATTGAAAATTACTAGAAGCCTATTTTATTGTAGGAAGGTCTAATATACCGGGTGTTGTTGGAGGATCTTAGCAGAAACTTCGTAAATGAATAATGGAGTAAAAGGGAGTAGATTTTAACTGACCATCGTAAACTAAACGTAACACATGGCTCATAATTCTTGATGAGTTCTTAATAAAATCAGACTTCTCACATATAGATACAATTAAATAACTAGTTGCAAAAGCAGACTTCACCGTCAACTTTTTCTGTTTTGTTATTGTTCTAATTCTTTTTGTTTGTGCCCGTCATTAATCATAAACCTTTACCACGAATAATTAATAAGTCACCAACACTCACCTGCTAATATTGCCAATCTGTGCTGGTTTTTGTTATGTAATAGACTGTAAATTGCAATTGTTGATTGTTATTATTGGAGATGCTAAATTTATAAACGATGCAGCATATCAGAACATACCGCACTAATGCCTAACCACGGAAACGCTGAGCCATCATAGCTTTAACTAGCGTTTCTTAACCCTAGCCATTGTTCTTGTGTGTACCGGAAGTAAAACGATACCGCACACTCTCGCGTGGTCAAAATGTTAATGCTCGCAATATCACACCGCGTGCGCGGTAGTGTATCAATTCGTTCACTTATGTACATCTTGGGATGAGCGGGAAGGACTATGATAAGAATAGATTACGTAATAGCATTATTATTTTTAATGGTACGTAATGAAACAAACACAGGAAAATAAATGCAATGAAAGACTTGCTCCGCTTGAACTGACATGGGAAGTAATTTTCTTAATCCGCTCACTTCCACTACATCTTCGAGGTAAGCGGGCTAGAAAGTCGTTGATGGTGAGACTGCTGTTCAAAAACTTTAGTTACTTAACCAGTTGCACTTTTTGTATCGTATACCTGGGTTTATGCCAATGAGAATGGACAAACTGAATTTTTGAGATGTCCTATCAACAGCCACAATACTGCTCTTCACACAAGAAAGCATTCTTAAAAAAAATAAAAAACGATATTTTGGTTCGAAGAACGTTTTCAAATATTCAGCCTATCCATTCTCATTTACAGGTGCACAGGAACACGATACCAAAAAAATTAGAACAATAAACAATGCACAAAAAATTCAGCCTGTCCATTATCATCCAACGTACCATACAGAATACAAAAAACATCAGAACAAAGAACAGTATACAAAAAGGGTACAGCGCCCTCACTGGAGAAAGCAGCGGCTGTGTTCAAAGACAACAAACATAGAAACAAAGAAAAAATTGTTGGAAGCATACGTGTGAAGCACAGCACTGTATGTCTATAAAATAGGGACAGTAGAATAAGCAGACAGGAAAAAGTAAAATCCTTTTGGAATGTTATGCTTCAGATGTATAATGATGATATCCTGAACAGGCAATGTTAATAACAAAGAGGGTATAGAAATAGTAAAAAAATAAAGATGTGTGAAAAACAAATAAAAATAGGAGAAATAGATGAGCAGGACAAGTTTTAAGGCATTTTTGGGAAATAGTGCGAGATATATTACAAGCAGAGATAGGAAGGAAAGAGGTAGAGGTAGACCTAGATCAAACTATTGTACGCAGGTTGTAAAAGATGTAGACTGAAAATTTCAGGGAAATGTGTAAGTTAGTTCAGAATAGGAAACAATGAGGGTACGCGTCAAACCAGTTCCAGGACCGAACGAAGGCATATTTTTGTGAAAAATGCTCGCCTAACATTTTTCAAGCGGACCGTGTCGGGATTCGAACCCGGGACCTTGGGCGTAGTAGTCACACGCATACCAACTACGCCACGGAGCCGCATCGAAGAGGCAATGAATACTGTCAAATACAGGAAGACATTTGTAATTATTATGCAGGGACAAAAGATTGATATGCATAGATTTGCAGATAATATAGCGGTATTAGCATCTAGCAAGGAATTGTTAGAAGCTCTTCTTAGTGAAATGGAAACAGTTCTAACAGAAGGATACGGTATGAAAATTAACAAAAAATAAAACTAAAGTACTAGTATGCAAACAAGGGGAAAATAAATCAAAAACAAAAATACAAATAGGTATCAAGAACTTACAAGAGGTTAAGGATTTCTGCTACCTAGGAAACCAAATATCGCAACATGGGATAGCGCAAAAGAATTAAACAAAGATTAGCACAAGGTCGTGCTACATTTAACAAGAAAATGCAACTACTGTTTTCAAAGACAACAAACATAGAAACAAGGAAAAGATTGCTTAAAACATATGTGTGGAGCACAACACTGTACGGCTGTGAAGCCCGGAGAGTAGGAGAAACAGACAAGAAAAAGGTAGAAGCCCTTGAAATGTGGTGCTACTGACGAATGATAAAGAAATGATGGACAGACAAAGTTAAGAACAAAGAGGTACTAAAAATGGTAGAAGAAGGAAGAAATATGTGGAAAACGGTAAAAAATAGGAGAGATACGATGATAGGCCACATACTACGGCATGAGAAAATAATGCGGAATATATTAGAAGCAGAGATAAAAAAAATCGAGTTAAACCTAGGTTAGACTATTGCACACAGATGGTGAACGATGTAGGCTGTAGGAATTTTAGGCAAATGTGTAAGCTAGCTCAGAATAGAAATCAATGGAGGTACCCATTCAACCAGTCCCAAGATGGATAAACTAATGACGAAAAAAATGATTTGTTACATTCATTTTCGTAAATCATTAATTAGTTATATACAATAATTTTTATCTTAAATTCCTTGGCGTTAAACAAGAAAATTTATTCCGTAAATGAAAACTACCCCCATTGTGTTTTAAAAATTGTATTGTGATTAATAATAAATATCCTATTTAGGTTAGTTGATGAATCTTTCTGCTCATTAGAAAAATAAATATCCTTTCTAAGAATTTCGTACCTGGGAATTTACGGCTTAATTAGATTTCCAAGTATTTCAATAATTAAATGCTGGTGTGTTTTCCCTTTTTAAAGAATTCGGCGAACTTATTTTAATAAAATTAGGGCTTTCCTGTTTTATTTTTCTTGACGACAAGTTCACGTGCTTTAACTAAACAAATGTAACAATTCATTTGCTGTTCAAATAGCCACAAGAAAACACGTTCTATTTGGCTTTGTTCGTTATCTTTATGTAAATTTCCGGCACGCATAAGTATATAGAGTTTGAATAAAACAATACTTTTCGGCTTCAATAAATTAATTTATTGTTCGTAATTATTCTAGCTTCCTGCGGGGGTCACGTTAATCCCTTGAGCTGTCGTTTCTTTTGGGAATGCGAGCTCAAATGCGCTCTGCCTGGACGTAAGCCTGCCTGTTCGCTGACGTATACCAGCGACTGGTTCCACCCCGATGTCAGTAACTCGAGGATGAGTTCTGTTTTTGCTTTTCTTGGTAAGCGCTTCTGATTTCGGAACCAGAACGCCTGGGGTTTTACCGGTCATAGATGGCCTTCCTAAATTTAATTCTTTGCAAAAATTACTGAACTATTTTGGTACTTACTGCTTTCCGTTTTTTTTATGAATGCTTTACTATTTGTTTTAAATAACTAAAAACTTACTATTTATCAATGGAAAAAAAATTGTTTAAAGACTTGCTGGCACAATTGAAAATGTTGCCATTATGCTTGTAAATTTAGTTTAAGTTTATTTTTACGATATTCTAGAGCTGTGGTTTTTAGGGTTGCGTTTGGTTCTTTCTTTTTTTTCTAACTACTGTCAGGGGGTAGTTGCCTAAAAACTACAGCTCGCCATTTTTCTTGAATAATTTTTTTTTACGGTGTTGTGTAAATATTTTTTTTTAATTGTAAGTTCTTTCTTTTCCGTTGTATGTTTTGTTCTGAGTGTGAATGAGTGTGAATGAGTGAGTGTTATATATATATTTTTCTATTTATTTCAGGTTTCTTTTTTTATTTAGCTATAGGTATAAGACCCCGCCCACTCGCCGCCTGGGCCCAGTCATACTTCCTCTTTCTTTCTCTTTTTCTTGTTTTTTTTTATGTTACGTCAATGCACGTAGCAAAATGTACTTACACATGATGATTATTATAAGCAACTACAGGTATTGGTTGTGCAATATTCTTAAATAATGTTAATTGTGTGAAAGAATTTACTAAATCTCGGTGAAATAGGGCATATAATTAGAAAACAATAGAAGGGGAACCAAGCTGTATATCGGATGTGTGGGAATTTCAAGGAACTGTGTAGGCTAGCTCAGTATATAAATAAATGGAGGTACGTGTCCAACCAGTTTTGAGACGGAAAACCTAATGACGAAAAAGTAAGCGCAGATAAATCTGATGATTATTATAAACAACTACAGGTGTTGGTTGTGAAATATCTACAACTGTGCGAAAAGATATATCTGAAAAAATATTAAATCTGCAAATGTTCAAGTGCTGGTGGAACTTGACAGCTACAGGCTGCAATATCCCCTTCACAACCTTACATATGATTTTACAATGCTCCACCCGAAAGTACTAAATTGGCCAGGGAGCGAGTTTTTTTTACCTAAAAAATTTGGAATTTTGCGGAACCCTTGCTGTTCCAAACAAGGTAGGGATCTTTAATGTGCGTGACAACACACACACGGGACCTCCATTTTACCTCTCATCCGAACGAGGGTGTATTTTTGTGAAAAATGCTTGCCTAACATTTTTCAAGCGGACCGTGTCGGGATTCCCTCCCCCTTCACTACCACTAAATGTCGGAGAAAGAGGAAATATAATTGTAAAACAATAGAAGGGGCCAAACTGCATCTAACAAGTAAGAACAGCGCCTATGATCAAAGACAACAAGCATAGAAACAAGAAGAAAATTGTTGAAAACATGAGTGGAACACGACACAGTATGCCTATGAAATATGGACAGTAGGAAAAGAAGACAGAAAAACGGTAGCAGCCTGTTGGAATGTTGTGCTTCGGATGTATGAGGATGATAGCATGGACAGACAAAGTTAATAACAAATAGGTTAAAGAAATAGTAGGGAAGTAAATATATCTGTGGAAAAAATATAGTAGAAATAGAAAGGCAGAATACGTTTTAAGGCATTTTTGGGGAATAGTATGGAATACATTAAAAGCAGAAATAGAAAAAAGAAGATAGATGTAGACCTAGATCAGATAGTGATAGATGCAGACTGTGCAAATTTCAGGAAAATGTGAAGGTTAGTTCAGAATAGGAAACAATGAGGGTACGCGTCTAACCAGTTCCAGGACTGAAGACCTAATGATGATGAATAGTTAACCGTCTAAACTCTGCCTAAAATAATTGTATTTAGTACTCATCGAGAACTATTGATCCACGCCGCAAAACATGCAAGAATTAACTTGAATTTATAGAGAAGTTAAACTTAATGCCGAGAAAATCCCTTACGTTAAACTTTATCGCTTTTATGGCAATTTGAATGGGAAGCGAACGCTTTTAAATTAATTCTACCCTAATATAATTCACTACTAAAAATTCAATCCAGCTCATTAATAATTAAGACCTTACTTGTAATTTTACAATTAATCTTAATAAATTCACCTGATCTATTTTTATATGCCCGAAAGATACGAGGAAGTGTAAGAGAAAAAGTGATGGGTCTTGTGTGATGCTATAAAGGGGTTTTGGAGACACTAAATTATTTTGATTTGAATGTCTTAACCGTTATTGTAGTTACAGAAACTCTATAAAGGTTAGCAACTCCTTTCATTGAAGTATGTTAAATGTACTTCAAAACTTCGCTTTCAGAAGTTTAGCTAGAGTTATGTTCAAAAAGGGAGTAGTTTAACTGCTTAACTTATGTGTAACGCCAAATGACCATTTATTACGATTAGGTGCTTCTGTTTTGTTCTTACAAAATTGTAAATTCGCAATTTAAAAGTACGTTTCGATTATTCAACAAGAAAAGCATACTTCGCATTTATTTTACATGTTAAATCAAATATTTGCTTTGAAGTTTCAAGTAGATACGTTGGCCACTGTCGAGACTATAAATCATTATGGCGCATTATACAAATATTATTTTGTATGCTGTTACCTACTTTTTCTCTGTAGATTTATATAGTGTATCTACTCTCCCTTATAGGCGGCAGAGCCTCAATAGATTGTGAGGGGTTCCTGTTTAAGGTTTAAGCCCAGGGTAAAGAGGATGGTAAATGGCTTTGAGTAAAAAAAGGACCCTCTAAAGAGATCTTCCAGCCAGCTAAGCTTCTTCAACTTAGGACAGAGCTATGAGCTAGGGTCGTAGGATGGTATACGATAATAAAAGGATTTTAATGGACGCCACCGTATCTTAATAACTGTTATAATAAAAATCAATCCGAAGATCAGATACGGAAATCTTCGAAAAGTAAAAAAATATCCTTGACGAACAAAACATAGAAAAATAATACTTACTTATGACTCTGCAAGCTGGAATGGGAACGACGATCTCGTACTATCTGAAAATTTAATCACTTCTAAACATTTTTGAACTAGGGGTACATTAAGAGCCTAGTCACTTTATCACAAAAAAAATTAATTATAGAAAGATTAACTAGTAAAAATTATACTTCAAAAATTTTTTAAACTCAACACCAATAATATATCTTTCTTCTCTACAAAAATTTCATAAATGTGGTTGTTTGCTTCTATAGAAAAATTACTGTTGACTTCAATGAAAAAAAGCTTTAAAACAACTTATTACTCCCTCTCATGATTTACAAAAAAAAATATATACATCATTTGTACAATTTTATACGTACTGAAACTTTCGAGATAATTACTTTTATTAAGGTCTAGTATTAGTCTCTGATTATTTATATGAATTTTATAATTGAAAATTTATTTATAGTGTTTTCATTATTATTCTACAATTTATATATGATACCTGAATAGGATCCTTTTCGGGTTTACAATTATTTGATTAAATGCTCTGACTTTCCGTAGATTACAGAACTACATTTTTAATTGAAATAATTGATGGAATCAAAGATCAAAAAAACTTGTTACGGGCCAATTCAGCACTACGACACCAAGGGACGGATCTAAATCCGTGCGCGGCCTAGCTCTAGCCGGTGAGGGGTGGGTATGATAAAAGTCGTAGGTCGGGATTGCTAAACGCCTTAAGATAACAATTATAGTGGGGCGTCAACTTGGTGGTATGCCAAAAATCGGGAGTGACGGCAAAATTGAGTGGGCACCACCAGTAATGTCACTGTGTTAGATATAATCGGGGTCTCGTTACTGGTCGAGCAAACACCCCTGCACTTGTTATAATAAGAAAATAAGGAAAGCTCACGGTGTAGAATGTACTGATTCACCTTACTCACGCAAATTACTACAACAGAATAATGCACCTGGATTATACTCTTAACTCTATTTACAAACGCATGGCTGAAAAGAACACATTAATTAAGCACAGTAAGTAACATAAACAAAGATATATATAAGCAAATGTAGGTACGGCGTATATTGACTACGCCACAACTACGATCAAATTAATTATGATAGCTAACCAAAAGTAACAACTAGGTGTAAGTTTGCACTGGCCAGGGCTACCAAAGATATACTTGTGAGTGCACTTATCTCTAAGGTGGGGTAAGGGTTGAATGCACCTGGGCCTCACGGCAGTACGGGTTCTTAGGTTTGACGACCAAAAGAGTGTAAACTATAGCCCGAAATATCACGCGTGTTACACCGGGTGCATGCAAACCTCCGGTAACAATGTGGACGGTAGACATAAGTCTACTTGAACTATCTAGGCGCTACAACTGGTACAGTCTTACGTTACGAAACCAGTTGTACAATTTGGAAAAGTATCGCAGCTTTAACATTTTTACGGACTAATAAATATACAATGCGCACACAAGCGGCTTTCTGTCTTACACGGTTGACTACAGTGAAAGTAGGTAAATACGTGGCGAAATACACTATCTACTTTTAGCTTCACTGACGGTAGATGCAAAAGGACATTTTATAGTTCAGGGTAAAATATCCCAATACCAGTGTACGAACTAGTTTAGTCACTCAGTAACTATTACAGTCTAACGCTTACCTTGAAGGGTGTGTGGGTGAATCAGGTCACTATAGACACAGCGAGGAGAGTGGGTGTCGGTATAATGCAACAGCCCAACTAACTTTACCATGGGTGTGTGTTAATGCATCAGGTTCCCAATTAAATCGGTTGATTACAGCGTACGGCAAATGTAATCTGAGGTCACTTTTCTTTCATCCCAATAAACTCCCAATATGAATTGGTATCTTATAGGCATAATAATGACGGTATACAAAATCGGATGTTAGAGTGGACCTACAAAAGATTAATTAAAACACACCCAAACGTAAAACGCGACTCGACACTTTTTTTTTAATTTGACAATCCCCAACTGTCACTTTCTAGCCTTCTTCGCAATTTTGAAAAAGTGTACAGTTTACTTGACTGTCCTTTATCACAAATTGGCATGTTTAATATGCTCGCTAAAGTAAACTATACAATACTAAACGTTGAATTAACCGAACGTTACAAACTTATTGTTTGAATTAAACTATACTTTAGGTGTACTGCCAAAAAATTATATTTTATAATGTGACAAACAAATATCAACGTGCCACGTGTTTAGTTACGAATACATTTTAGTATAACCTTGTAAATTCAATAATTATATTAAAGAAATTTCTTAGTGTTTATAAGAGCATTTATGAAATATCCAACTATTAAATTCTGAACAAAATATTACGTGTCTAATTTAAATGACCATATAAATTTTACAAAAACTTCGTGTACCAATTTAAATAAACATATAGAATTTACAAAAATTATTTGTACATTTTCAGTAATGGTTCCATAAAATGAAATTTGAACTAAAATTGGAGATGACTCACCACAAACAATCTGTTAGGCATCCGAGTTCGTCAACTTGAGTACTTACAAAAGCAGGTGCGCGCAGCTGCCACGTGCACGGCTTGACTTCTATATGAAACGACATCTGCAAAAACTTGTACCATCCTGCATAGAAACATTTAAGACTTTGTACTTTCAATACAACTAACAACCAATTGTGCTCCTGTGTTCCATAACAATTGTATACCAAAAATTTATCGCCCAACAATTTAATACATTACGTGCTTACATAAAATTTGCGTTCCAATACTATAAAATTTGCGTTTCAAAATTGGACTTGAAATTTATTTCCATATTATTTGTTAACTTTTACTTGCGCTAAAAAGAATCGAGGAAATGATTTGGATGCAAGCTTGAAAATTATTCACCTACCGTAGATATGTATTTCTTGGTCACAATGGGTCGATACAATAACTAATCGAGGCCATGGTATCCGTCGCCACCATTGCACCTCTCTTTAAAACGGCATGTTTCTTCAAACCTGTTAACCCACGTTTCAACACTTGCTTCGCTGATTACATTCAGGTGGTAAATGATGAACCTTGGCCACGAGGCAATTTTATTATCCAAGCACGCGCAGAATGGAAATATTGTATCCATACACATACAGATAGAAGAAATCTTAAATTTTACTTCGAGTCTTTAAATATAGGTGGAGCTCTATGTATGAATTGGTAATATATTGTTACTATGGGAAATTAATATTTTCTGTCTAATAATGGATATTTGTTAAATAGATATTTAGAACAAAAACGTATATTTATGAAGCAGGTAATTGTATTCGTTACAATGCAAACAAAAATAAGGTCATTAAAGCTGTTGCTTACACAAATTCCGTAAACTATTTTAAATAGTTGTTACGTTGACTCGTAGCCGTGCGTAACACAAAGAAAGTCAAGAAATGACCGGGCTCAATCGGAAATTAGGGGGGGTTGTAGAAAGCAGACTACCATATAATATACGCGGCTGTAGGAATTAGTGACAGTACCTGCAATAAAAATAGTCAAGCAAACCTGAAAAAAAGAATAAGCATAGCAGCAATGAAAAGTCTAAATTATTCCGTACTCTGTAAAATGTAAAAAAAACTGTTTGGATAATCTATATAATGTAATAACGAAAAAAAAGGCATTACAAAACTTGTATTATACAGTAAGGTAATATTGGGGAGTAGCAGAAACGTTTCCTCACACACCAATTAACCATAAATCAAACAACTTATAACAAAAGATAAATAGGTAAGCACAATTGATGTGAGTAATCCAGTATTGTTGATTGTTCTTTTTTTTTTTTTTAATAGCATGCAATCCTATTGTAAAAGGTATCAAAACGACAAAGGATATTGCAAAACAACGGATAGATATTTAAAGTAATAACAAGTATGAAATCGTTCAACTTACAACAATCTCTTCATGTAACGCTTCCTTGCAATTAAAGTGTAGGATTCACGATGTCCTGCACTAATGAAGTACTTCACCCTTGACTGTGATGGGGTTGATTGAATTTATTACACTTTACACTAATCACACCTACGTATTTCACTTAATTATTCCTAGGTAAACCAACCGGCAATCGAATATTAATTCACGTCATTTGTAAGCTGGAATCACTGTAAAATGTTAGTTGCCAAACATGTTTTTACCTTAAATGTTCAACATTATTGTTAAGAGAGGTAGTGCACGAAGATATGTCTGTAACCTCATTTCAAAAAAAAAATGGGAAAGCATGTTACAGCATTAATTTGCTAATTAATACGTTGACAACTAAATAAGTATCTTACACTAAGAAAGAAAACGAGCTGTACATCGTATTTACTTGTTTGTAATCGCAGTTACCGTTCTTGTATTTTAAGTTTTTTTTTTGTATGAAATCTACACAATCACATAACTGATGAAACACTAGAAGCGGTGTCTGACACTCTCGTTTTGGACCCTACAATACGTTGTAATACGATGGCGATCCTTTTGAACAGTAAACAACTTGAAAGTGGTCAAGAAAATAATATCGTTAATCCTTTAAAAATTCTGTACAAGTTTATTGCACTCACTCTGATAAAAAAAAGAGCACTAAACTAGATCGCACACACATTAATCCTAAGAAGAAACGGTCAAGTTTTGCAAGTTCTACAACTTTTATTTCAAAAGAAAATCAACTAAAAAAACACAATTGGTAAAGCACTTGTAATCACTAAGTCCGTCCGTCAATGTTCCGTAAAACGCACGTGCGGTCGACCAAACACGTTCGCCTAGAAAACATCCTTCCTTCAATGGAATAAGAGCTACACTACTAATCTGTTTATATAAAATAGTTGTTACCCATAACCTCTGATCGTCTATTATCTCGACTTGGATAATAACATAAGGAACAAAATTTATACGACCGGCGAGCCAAGAACGATGCAATTTAAGTACGTTGACAGGAAGTGAGCGTAACAATTATTTGAACATCCAAAAAGTGAATGCAGCAATCATATCTAATAATTAATTACAAGATGTTTATAATTTTCAATAAGTTGGAAAGTAATTCTCGAATAATCCTATTTACAATTCATTCCTTGCAAATTATTTATTAATGAAAATCAATCTTCAATTAATCTACCTTTAAAGTAATACACACGAGTTAAATTGCATACAAATCTGAAACTATTCTAAAGTATTCGCTTTATACAAACGGCGATCCAAGGAACGATGTAATTTAAGTACGCTGACAGGAAGGGAGCGTAACATAGTTCACAGTAAATATTTGTTTTAATTTAACCGATGTTGCTATATCTACAAAAGCATACAGACACCGTTTAATTTTCAACATCGTTTTGCCAAATTCTAATTTTGAATCTATTAATAAGGATTTGAAAATCTCTTTGTAAACCTATTGAACGGTGAATGTGTTACGTTTTTATCCGTGGCAGCCACGTTGGGCGCCAAATTTATGCTACGTAACACAAAGAAAGTCAAAGAAATGACCGGGCTCAATCGGAGAGTAGGGGGGGGGTTGTAGAAAGTAGACTGACCTATGATGTATGCGGCGGTAAGGAGTTAGTAACAGTACCTGCAATAAAAGAAATTAGAATAGCAAACCTGCAATAAAAAAGATTAGTCCTGCAAACCTGAAATAAAGAAAAAGAATAGCAGCAATGCAAAGTCTAAGTTATTCAGTACTTTGTAGAATGTAAATAAAAACTGTTTAGATAAACTATATAATATAACAACGGTAAAAGCAATACAAAAATATTTAGTACAAAGTGAGGTAATATTGGGGAGTAGCAGAAACGTTTCCTCACACACCAATTAAACATAAATCAGATAAAATGTTGACAAAAGATAAATAGATAAGACACAATTGGTATGAGTAACTCAGTAGTATTGATTTTTCTTTCTTTCTTTTTTTCTATGTTTTAAAATAGCATGCAAGTCTATTGTAAAAGGTATCAGGACGACGAAGATATGGCAAAACAACGGATAGATATTTAAAGTAATAATAAGTAGGAAATAGTTCAACTTACAAAAAGTCCTTCAGGAACGCTTCCTTGCATTTGAAGTGTGAGATTCACGAGGTCCTGCACTAACGAAGCACTTCACCCTTTACTGGGAGGGTGTTGATGGAACTTATCACACGTTACCCTAATCACACCTACCTATTTCACTGGTGTTAGCAACAGACATTATCACGCGACGGAACTATGTAGCATTGATAAATTTCTTGTTACTTCTATTTCCTGAGGCAATCATTTCGAAATAGGTTGTAGCACTAGTTTAATTTCAACTGGGACCAAATGTTTATTATCTTCACAAACATCCCAAAAAGCAGTGAGAAACTTCAACCGATACCTTTGTAAGCCGGTAATCTGTTATATTTCGCAAACACGAAACTTGCACAAGCAAAGATCTGTTGTAGATTCTTTGGGGTTAGAAAATTCAGAAACTACAGTATCCACAGTATTTGGATAATCCAAAGTATGAACTACTCACATAAGAAAAGGACAACGCCACAAAAACACAATTAGTAAAAGCCACAAGGAAACAGTATTTTTCACGTAATTTATATATAGGAACGAAGAGCAAACTACAACTTATCTGTTAATAATACCATCGTTGTTACTACAACCGCTTATCGACTCTTATCTCGACTCGTATATCCACATCAGGAACTAAATTTATTTCAACGCCAAGACAAGAACGATGCAATTTATAATTAATTTACAGCGGTTTATCATTTCCGATAAGTTGGACAGTAATTTATTTTATACAAACAGCGATCCACTCATTATAAATAAAATATAGAAATAGTAATTGCAGAAAGGTATTTACTAGTTGAGAAAAAGCGTAAAATGTTAAACTATTAAAAATGCCCGTTACAAATGTCCTGATTAGGTTTTGTTGTAGACTGCAAGGGCGGCTCCGTGGCGTAGTGGTATGTGTATGACTACTACGCCCAAGGTCCCGGGTTCGAATCCCGACACGGTCCGCTTGAAAAATGTTAGGCGAGCATTTTTCACAAAAATACACCCTCGTTCGGATGAGAGGTAAAATGGAGGTCCCGTGTGTGAGTGTTGTCACGCACGTTAAAAATCCCTACCTTGCTTGGAACAGCAAGGGTTCGGCAAAATTCCAAATTTTCCAGGTAAAAAAAACTCGCTTCCTGGCCAATGTAGTACCTTTGGGTGGAGCATTGGAAAATCACATGTAATGTAGACTGCAAGGTGTTTGGGTGTGATAAGAATGATAGAGCACATACAGTTTAAACGATTGAAAATTTAGCCCTCTTCTCGCCCTTTACTAGTGCACACTTACACTTGTGTAAAAAATTGACACAAGTTGAGGTTTTTTAACATAATTGTGTATTTTATTAATTAGACATAAGTATTTAGTTTCTACAAAAGTTTTTGATAAAGATGAAAAATTTACTAGAAATAATAAGTGCAGGGTCCAGCACAACGAGCTGAGTCGATATGTGTATGGGAATCTACTAGAACCAGTTTTCTAAAAATTTGTATACTGGAGTTTGCCGAAGGGCTCGTTCTGGTTAAAATATTTTCAATTTTCTACTATTTCGGGTTGTTCAAGAAACGGACCTCAACTTCGTTTTTTAAATGGGTTGCTTTGATTTTTTATTGAATTTTTGAACCAACGCTAAATTGCAATGTAACTTTATATAAGACATCATATGCTTAAAGTGCGTCATTTTTGAGTAATTTCAGTTTTTCATTGTTTTTAGCAAATTGAGTACTTTGCATAAAAATTTACTTTCTCGACATCCAAGCGTGTTAGGTCAAATATTTTCAAGATTTTCCACAAATAAGATATACAGTTTTCAAAATTCTTAAAACTCTTCGAAAAAATCATATGGGATGTTAGGAAATTGGTGCCAAATTTCACTATCGCAAAAATTCGGAAACTTACTTTTTTCAAATGGCAACTTCCACTTTTCACTTCACTCTTGGATTCTACGCAGAAAAGTAACAGTTTTGTGATTAGCTCCCTATATCTAAAACGAATGGTTATTGTAGAAACTTAAAAAACAGAAACTTACGTAGTTATAAGAAAATTTTAAATAATTAGTAGGTTTTAGTTTGAAGAAGCCAGTGGCGGTTTCTCTGTAGAAGCTGTTGTGCTGCAGAACCTCTACATGTGTTCCACCCGTAGGAACTACATTGATCAAGAAGTGAGTTTTTACCTGAAAATTTTAAATTTTGCCGAACTTTTGCTGTTCTAAGCAAAGTAGGGATCTTTAACGTGCGTGACAACACTCACACACGGGACTTCCATTTTACCTCTCATCTGAACGAGGGCATTTTTATGTGAAAAATGCTCGCCTAACATTTTTCAAGCGGACCGTGTCGGGATTCGAACCCGGGACCTTGGACGTGGTAGTCACACGCATACCAACTACGCCACGGAGCCGCCATAAGTGCTACAGAACCTTTCATGTGATTTTCCAATGCTCCACCCGAAGGTACTACATTAGCCAGGAAGCGAGTATTTTTTACCTGAAAAATTTTGAATTTTGCCGCACCCTTGCTGTTCCAAACAACGTGGGGATCTTTAACGTGTATGACAGCACTCACACACGTGACCTCCATTTTACCTCTTATCTGAACGAGGGCGTAATTTTTGTGAAAAATGCTCACCTGCCACTTTTCAAGCAGTCGGCAGTGTCGGAATTTGAACCCAGGACCTTGGGATCCGTAGTCTTACGCTTACTACATTGATCCACGGCGGCGCCTCGCCTGCAGAACCGCTAACTTTTGGCAAAACGGCAATAAATATTAATACTAACATATTTTTCGGACTACAAGACGCGCCTTTTTACATAGAAAAATGGAGTCAAATTTTGGGTGCGTCTTATAGTCCGAAGGTAGCATTAAAATTTATTTTTTTTAATAAATCGTCTCTAAATTTGAGGTATCATGTCACGGTAATTCTGATGAAAGCTTACAAAGTTGGGTTCTTTAGGGTAGATACGTTGACTTTTTGCACCTCGGCTAATAAAGACTCTTTTGCAGGGGTGGATCTTGATTCCTGCAAGTAGGTCGTTAAGAATCCGAATAGACCTACAAGTAAATACAGTATAAAAGGCGCTAGAGACTTGATTAAAATGCCAAAAGAACTACAAAACCCAAGTCCCAATGGTTTCGGATAATATCACACCTAAAGAGCAAAATAACTATAACAACGGTAGCCACTATAATCATATAACTATATTTCAAAATAACTGAATTACAAATATAAACGTATTTTAATAATACACATAAAGGATAATGTAAACCGGTATCTTACTAAAAGCAATGCATTTAAAGTATCTTTCACTTGTTGGCGAGTACAAATTGACATTAAGCTAGCCGCAAAATGTTTCTCAGTAGTAAGTAAATTTCAAAAACACAAAGGATAAAGGCCTTACAATAATACAAATAAATGGCTTTTCACCTACAGGTTAGTAATAAATATTAATTAATGTAAATGATTGTTCACCAGAAAGCGGCATAAATTGAGCATACCTGGACGATGCAATCACTAGCTAGTGGATCGCAGTGGAGCTCCGGTGCTGACCTATAACATGAGTAAACACACGAACAGCTGGTGGTAGGATACCAAGAGTTTGATATAGTTTACCAATAACAATACAATAATATAACCAGCATACTGCTAATTATACGGATTCAATCAAGAATAAACAATAATTACGCCAATACTTGCGTAACGCAACACACAACAAATACAGCAATATAACTAACTTCTAAGTATACAACCTGTAGTCGGGATCACAAGTCAATGCTTTCCGCTTCCAACGATTCTTCAGTATCGAAGCCACTGAATGAAGTAATATTTAATATTGAATTTAAACAGGAATCCAAACGGATGATTAGTATAGAATTTAAGTGGGCTCACAAGGAGCATCCAAGGACTGGTATAAGTATCTGTTATAGATGAAACTGAATTAAGATTAAAACCAAGATTAAAAACCAAGATAAAAACCCTGAAATAAATAATATTAGTGCTGAAGTTTCTGAAAGTTATACTTTACCACAGAAGTGGGTTTCAATGAATTAATAGCTAACAAAGAGCAACTTTGTTATTCGTACAATACAACATTCTAAAAGATAAATAATTAATATCAGAAAACACAAAACTAAAAAAAACGTGGTTCACCTAATATAAGTAAAAGCAGTAATATCCGCAAGGCGGTATTGTGAGTAGAAAATAAACGTTTAAACCAATGTAATACCAAAATCTACTCCACAAATATATCATTTAATACATCCAAAACCGCTATAAGGCGAGATGAAGATGGATACACCAAAAGACTGCATGTTAATAGCGGCGTTCGTTCAAAAAAGAACAATGGCTTCCTCGACAGGTTCTTATCAACCATCTCCAAATTGAAGTTATCAATTTAGCCAACATAAAAGGTATTACAGACCATAAAGATCTGAGCACAGAAATAATATTAAATTACATGAATAATGGCAAATGTAGAAATTACAAAATTAATCGTTTCAATCTACGTCTTATAGTCTGAAAATAGCAGAAATAGGATTCATTCCTGGAGGCATCACAAGTCAATTACAACCCTTAGATGTCTCTATCAATAAACCATTTAAAAATTTTATGCAAGAAGAGTGAAATAAATGGATAGCAAAACCAAATAATGATGTCACCGCAACAGGACGTATGAAACGACCAACAATTTCAGATGTTTTACATGGGACGCTGTGAAAGAAAAGAAAAAATGCGGAACAAGTAATAATATAGATGGTACTGAAGATGACGCAGTTTTTGAAAGAAGTGACAACAATAGTTCAGTCAAAAGTAATACGAGCGGTGACTTAACAAGACAAGTGATAGTACCAAGAGTGAAGATGAACTAAATATTCCTAGTATGATAAAAATGATGATCCGAAAGTAACATTAAAATATAATTTTCTAAAAAATCATCTTACAAATAAAATGCGGTAATTAATATTTATTAATTAGTAAATTGTTTACAAAATATATTAATCACATTAACTCGAAATTTGGTAAAAAATCTGCTGTGTCGGCAATAAATGTTGCAGCAGCGTACTCTGTGTTGTGTAACCACTTCATACCTAAAGTATACGTATAATGGAAACGGGTCAGTGTACCGAAAGTTTCAGCTTTATGCATTTTTAACTAATAAGCGCAAGGGCGAATATGCGTATGCTTCGGTGCTGCAATGAGTGCAGTTCCCTCTGTTATTATTAACGACGTTATGTTCATTAATAAAATCGTGCCTTGATTGTCAGAACTTTAAGGTTGATAAACCATGTTTTGTGTTAAAGGGTGGATTTATATTGGTAAGTTATTGTTAAAGAGTAACTAAATTGTATTCATTGAACGACTGAATAATTCTGTTAACAATAAACTACACCTTATTTTAATTAATATTGTACATCATTTAACGACTACTTAAAACTTGCTACGTTATGAAACGCAGGTGTCAGACAGAAATAGAAAGGATGCTTAAAGTGAGGATCCGCACGAATCACGATTACAAAACAGAACACAAGAATTAAATCCAATCCCAGCGTTATCCAACACACAGCTGTGCTTAGAAACTCGAAACAAGCTTTATCAAAAAAGTACGATCTATTATTTCAACGAGTCTTTAGAATTGGGTATTATAAAAAGTAATTATACGCTATAGTAATATGTATCAAGCCAACGGATACCTCAAACAAGGTACCGACTATTTAATTTATAGAACTTTTTATTTCGCAGTAAATAGCTTTAAATGAAATTGTTGTAAAGCGTACTTATTGTAGGAAGGGCTAATATACAGGATGGTGTTTGAGTATTGGAAGCAGAACCTATTTGAATGAGTAATGAAATAAAAGGCGTAAGGTTTTGTACACCGTCGGAAGGTGAACGTAGCAAACCATGTAGTTCTTGTAAAGTGGGTGTTTTTGAGAGAGGTTGATTGTATTGTGCTGTGTTAGTGATTAGTGTATATAAAGTGCCTGGATTGTCAAACCGTTTTTTATTTTAAAAGGTGGCATTGTCCAGCAAAGTATTATTAATGTGTTAATATTGTTGACTTTAGTGTATATTCAAAATTTTATTTAACAAATTTTTATTTTAAATACTTAGTAGTGTATATACTTAATTTGTGGACCGCATAAAACTGAAATAATTCATGTATAGTATTATGGTGTTGGTGTATGTATATAAAGTACATTTGGTAAATTGTTTTTGTCTTAAAAGACAGAATATTCGGTTAATTAGTATTAGTGTTTGACTATTTTTAATTTTTGTGTATATTGAAAAATTCTACTTAACAATTCTTTATTTTAAATAGTATAAAGGGGACGTAATTTACGGACTGCAACTGCATAAACCTGAAATAATTCTTGTGAAGTGACACCGGCCGCACGTTGGAGCACCACTAAATTAGTACTATGATAACGTTTCGCGGTGGGCGTCGCTAAAAGACTATTGTGATAACGTCTGTGCGTAAGTCGTTGCTAAAAGTGCTGTAATAACCAGAACAAAAATGAAAAATTTTAAATTATTGACTTACCATCCTTTCTAACTTTTGTTTACCTGGATAGTTCAACAGAAGTTATAAAATGAAATCAAATAGCAATATTATAAAGCAATTATACATTCAAAAACAATTTCCTCTCATACAAAAGATTACAGAACATTTACAGCATAATTTCTTTTAATATAAAATTATTCCTACAAGTATCTATTTACTTAATTATTAAAGTGTTCCTTATCTAATCTTGGTTAAAATTTACAAAACTCAAATCTCTTTAACCTGTCGATTATTCCCACGCCTGTAAAATTTTTTGGCCAAAAATCCTTGACAGATAGTCTATTTAAAAGTCAAAGTGTTTCGAACTCTGACCACAAACTTTCTGGTAAATATCTATACAAAAATATGATATGATTAAGACTTATTCTACATTAAATTCAAATGACAAATATTCAAATACCGGTTACAAACAAAAGACTCTAAAATTTAATACTTGTCCAAAAAGCGCTTATCCAAATCTCGTAATTAACGGTTGTAAATATCGTTTGCATCCATTTTTAAATTGACGTTAAAAATCCCAGTTTATCAGTTTTGTTCATATAATTTTCCATATTGTTTAAAATCTCCATTTAAAACATCAGTTATAAAAAGTGCAACTTCTTTTTAATTAATTAACTTAAAGTAGCTTTTGTATCGAAGATTATTCAATCTCGTAATGTATTAAAATAATTATGTTCTATATTTATGCAGAGTTACGTTTTCAAAATTACATTTTTAATTACAGTTATATCTTAAATATTAAACACTGTATGCATACCACATATCTAATAAAACAACTGTTCTTAATGTAACATGTTCGCGACTTTATGAATGAATTGAATCGAATACAAAATTTTTTTAATAAAGTTTTCGTTTATATACAGTTTACTTTGACTACGTAACTTTTTCTAGATTTTACGGGATTCAATCCGAAAGATTACTAACCTACATGGCACAAGAGAGAACAACTCTGTTTATTACCTCATTAGTGTCGAATTGCCGGGGCTAAATAGTTGTTTATCATTGTCTGATTCATGGGTTAATTTTGCATCGCAGTCCTTCGCTAATATGTAAGGCTATTTAATCGCGTTCTTATTGATTTTATGGGTTTTTAATAATAACGCACGAGTTCTTTGAATAAACGTTTATTTATTAATTAGGTATTTAAGCAGTTCCAAGTATAGATGTCGCATTTTCTCTATTTTCTCACGAATCTTCTGGAACATGTTTTATTTAAACTGTTATACGGAGGACAACCTACTAATTAATTAAAGCTTTAATTGCTTTATATATTCTTTAAAAATGCAAAAGATTTGAATTGTTTTTACACGGATATTTTACACATGGGGTAATTTTTTACTACATAAATAACCAACGTTTTTAATTGCTTTCAAATGCAATAAAATTTGCATTGTTTTTACGATAAATAAAAATAAATGGATCCGTTGTAATAAAAAAATTGCTTTGTATTTATAATACGCTTGACAGTGATCAATTTGCAGAAGGTATAAAGTTTATATCTTTTAAAGATTGAAATTCGTTTTTAGAGTATTTCTCGACGATTAATTATTTTTACATATACGGCTTAAATTTGTACCAACGGCTGTATTATCGATTTAAAATTGGGGCTTTTAAAAACAAGGAAAGTGTGTTTTGCTCTGCACTCTAATGGCTATGTATTTACAATAAGCTTATAGTATTTATATACTACGGAATTGTGTTTTCGTTTGCACGTTAGTGGCTAAAAAGTGCGCTTGTATTATATACAGGGTGGAACAATAAATTTTCGGAAATTTCTATTCTTTCCGGTATCCTTTATATTTGTGTGGGATTTATTTATAAGCTTTGGGTTTCAATGACCTCTAGTGACCCTGTTACCACGTCATTTTCCCTTAAATTAAAATATAAATTTTACTATTTTTATTTCTAACTACTTGCCATCTACAACTATTTCTATCAGTTTTATAATACATACGCATAATCTTCTTTATACTGTAGTTTTTCTCTTTTTAACAATCCATCTATTTCTATCTTATAAGTAACTAAACTTTATTTTATTCTATCCTAACATCATCAACAGTCTAACATTTTTATCCTTTATTTCCAATTTTCTTATATGTACACACGGTTTCAGCAAGTTTTATAATATCTGTGAATTCCACTAAGTCATGGGTGGTATCAAGGTGACTGAACTATATTGTAATAATATTACTGTTATCTTGTCTGGGGGTACTATGTCCCGTAATTTTACTTGTTTTCCTTGTGTTTACCTCATTTCTACTAAAACTTGCAACAAGTCCGCCTATTTATAAGGTAATTATTGTATGACACATAAATAATAACAATCTCGCTGTTATTTACTCATTCATTATTCTAAAAACTTTCATAAAGTAACATTATTGCATTATAAAAATTTATTGTGCAATTGCTCTATTTACCCAAACTCGCTAAGGTAATTATCTATACTTGCATTTTTGTATTCGGACTTATAACGCTAAACATTGAAATCTGTATGCCTTTAACGGTTTTTAAATAAGTTATTGACCTGAACTACGTTCAATTCTGTACTGTACAAAAATAATTTTCTAATTTCATGTTTTAAGATTATTGCCTGAACTCCATTTATAGAAATAAAAATTATTTAAATATGGCATTAACTAACATTACTATTCGCGAAATCATAATATATAGGATGCATCCGTATTTTATCTGCTGTTATACAATTAATTTTTTTCCTTCTTTATTTGATTTCTGTCTAAAGTTTCGTGAAGGCACTTCACTACAAACTTGGTCGACATAGACGCCCGTTCCGTGCAGCACATTATTTATTTAACCTTGCAAAATAGTCGCTGTAGAGTCGACTATACCGTTATTTCAAACCCTTATTTTAAAAAACAAGCCGATACTCCTTGTGTGTTTTCACCGATAGGAATGGTTGCTATACCAACTGTTTACACTGCGTCACATCGAATTAATATCCAGCACTTTAATTATCTTATGCTGAAATGAACTGGTTCTCTATAGAACGGTGGAAACGCACGAAAATCGTCAAAATTATGATACGTGCTGAATTGACGTTAAGTACTTGAATTAATTTTACTCTACCGGGGACAAAATGACGTAACACTTAATTAGTGCACCGGCTAGCTTTTAGTGGTGCAGAATGGGTTCTATAGAAGGAAATAACTTTTTTGGGGAATACAAATTCCGAACCTTTTACTAAATTCTATTACACCTCCTTCGAAAGGTGTCTAAACTACTTTTGTCTGAAAAAAACCTTTGAGCGACAACCCACCTGGATAAAGCCTGCTCGGAAGGGAAGATGATAGTGTTCCGAGAGGCAATTAGTGGTTTCGAGGTTGATGAAGCCTGGATTTACACCTTCCTACCTCTTTATACTAGTTTACTATAACACAAAATAATAGAAGCTCCGTTTTGTACACCTAACTTGTATTATCAAACATGATTATTGCAGTAAATAATAATAAAGAAAAATAGTAAAATGTACCCCCACTTTGGTAAAATACGCGTTTAGCTAAAAAACAAAGAATAACGTAAATTTATCAATAATAGGCATTCAGCCGATTTAATTTTTAATTACTGTTTTGCCTCTACAACAATGAGTTTATATGTCTGAAAGCTCGATGCAATACGTTTTAATTTACAGAAGCGTGCAACAACGTTAAGGGTACTTGTTAAGAATAAGCTTCACACTTGTATAAATGTTAACGATCAATTACAATTCTTAGACACAATAAATAGCAAGTGATGATAAAATTCAATTCACTTACAGGTTTCTGCTTTGTTCCATTCCTCAAAGCTCCATCCACGTCAACGGGTAGGACTCCATACAGGTAGACTTCCAACCTGTTATGGTTAATCAAAAGCTCCCAAAGCAATGGTCACTTTCTTATGAAGTCAACATGTCTAATACAGTCTCACTCCGGAAGGTCTCGGCTTATAACTACCGTCTCGTCACTTACCGACCGTACCTGTGTTTCAAAACATCGCCTTGCAGTGCGATTGCGTTTTTGAGAGGTTGCTCGGTGATATTCGATAATCTGATCCTTTCAATATCCGGTATAGTTTCTCGTCCCAAGGTCATGGCATGCTATTATTTTTTATCATAGGGTAGTGCATCTAACTGCTGTCCAAGGTCGAGGTCGTGGTTGTTCTCTTCGCGTAACCGATCATTTGTTCCCACTCTTTTAAAAGCGGCGCCATTTGTTTATGTTCGCAATACATTTTTTATGGCTGTAAATTAATGAGTATATGAAGATTGGGGTAATCCGCCAAGGTTGCGGTATCTTTCAATCCGTGATAGCTCTTAATTCCTCCCACGGTTTACATGTAACGTATTAATTTTTATGGTTGGTTTTATTATTATTAAGGTTGTAGGATATGTCGGTTCAATTTTATGAATGAACGATTTGTTTCTGAACTCGTGTAAATGTTTACAAATAAACCTTCCTATGCCGGTTACTTCCTTGATGTTTAGCTGTACTTTTCTGAAATTAATATTAAGTGTGTAAAGTCCCAATCGCTATTCACGTTTATATTATATATTGGGAGTTTTCCTGTTTATGTCTGTATAATAATTTAATATCACATTGAAATAACCACAATATTAATGTAAACCACCATAGCTTCTATAAATATTCAGACTGCTTTGTGCTAAAATCTCGTTTAACTAACTGAAATTTCTAAATTCTTTTCTATTATCTAACGTTTGCTTAAAGTAACGCACTCGCGTTACAATTGTACATAATTTCAATCGTTTATAGTTTTTATATTGACATTGCAAAACGAGTTCTTATTATCAATTTAATTCATTATTCAAAACTTAGGGCATCGCCATATATTGTTAAGTTCTAAGAGGCATTTGGGTATTATCCTCAACGCTTGAACGCAGCTTTACAACTGAACCTTCAAGAGCTAAACTTCTAAGTACATTTGAAACTATTTTTACGAAAGAAGTTGTTAACCCTCTTTAGGGTTTCCCTAAGTACACTGACAATTAAGGCCTTCGCAACGAAAATAATTTAGTGCTTGGAGCAATGCAGCTCAAGCCTCCTTTTAGCACAACCCTCTCATAAAAACCATTAATTTCTTTGTTGTATTCTCGCCTCCCTTTGTCAGACATATTCTCAAATACATCAAGGGAGTTCATTAAGCTTAATTACATAATTAAACTGTCATAATTATTAAAGAGCTGGCTTTAGACTGCAGAGGTTAATTATGTTAGACTAAAATTGGATCAGAAACGCGTCTGTCTGCTATTTGAAATAGGTATTTAACTTGTTACAATGAGAGTAAAATTCGGCTTAAAGAGAATTTCTGTGCGCGCATAAATGAAGAAGAGTACCATATGAATTCAATTTAATCTTGTCGATGAATCCTTTAGACCAGTAAAGCATCCACAAGGTCTATCAGTTGATTCTAAGGCGTTCACAGTTGAATCAAAATACACTGAATGTGTATTGAGATTATTATGTGATGCGGAAAATTTGCAAATACAAAAGTACAAAGGCGTAGAAAGGCCACAAAAAAATCGCTCTACTTATTTTGGTTAAATTTCGACTTCGATGTCGAAATTTAGTTAAATTTCGACTTCAATCTCGAAATTTATTAAATTTCGACTTCGATCTAGAAATTTAGTTAAATTTCGACCATAATCTCGAAATTTAATTAAATTTCGACTACGATCTCGAAATACCAACAAGAATAAACTTTTGACTGTAAGTTTAAAATCAAGCAAAATTTCGAGATAAAAGTCGAAATTTAAGTAAATTTTGACATCGAAGTCGAAATTTAGTTAAATTTCGACCATAATCTCGAAATTTAATTAAATTTCGACTACGATCTCAAAATTTAGTTAAATTTCGACTTCGATGTCGAAATTTACTTAAATTTCGACTTCGATCTCGAAATACCAACAAGAATAAACTTTTGACTGTAAGTTTAATATCCAGCAAAATTTCGAGAAATAAGTCGAAATTTAAGTAAATTTTGACATCGAAGTCGAAATTTAATAAATTTCGACATCGAAGTCGAAATTTAATAAATTTCGAGATCGGAGTCGAAATTTAGTTAAATTTCGACCATAATCTCGAAATTTAATTAAATTTCGACTACGATCTCGAAATTTAGTTAAATTTCGACTTCGATGTCGAAATTTACTTAAATTTTGACTTCGATCTCGAAATACCAACAAGAATAAACTTTTGACTGTAAGTTTAAAATCCAGCAAAATTTCGAGATAGAAGTCGAAATTTAAGTAAATTTTGACATCGAAGTCGAAATTTAGTTAAATTTCGACCATAATTTCGAAATTTAATTAAATTTCGACTACGATCTCGAAATTTAGTTAAATTTCGACTTCAATGTCGAAATTTACTTAAATTTCGACTTCAATCTCGAAATACCAACAAGAATAAACTTTTGACTGTAAGTTTAAAATCCAGCAAAATTTCGAGATATAAGTCGAAATTTAAGTAAATTTTGACATCGAAGTCGAAATTTAATAAATTTCGACATCGAAGTCGAAATTTAATAAATTTCGAGATCGGAGTCGAAATTTAGTTAAATTTCGACCATAATCTCGAAATTTAATTAAATTTCGACTACGATCTCGAAATTTAATTAAATTTTGACATCGAAGTCGAAATTTACTTAAATTTCGACTTCGATCTCGAAATACCAACAAGAATAAACTTTTGACTGTAAGTTTAAAATCCAGCAAAATTTCGAGATAGAAGTCGAAATTTAAGTAAATTTTGACATCGAAGTCGAAATTTAGTTAAATTTCGACCATAATTTCGAAATTTAATTAAATTTCGACTACGATCTCGAAATTTAGTTAAATTTCGACTTCAATGTCGAAATTTACTTAAATTTCGACTTCAATCTCGAAATACCAACAAGAATAAACTTTTGACTGTAAGTTTAAAATCCAGCAAAATTTCGAGATATAAGTCGAAATTTAAGTAAATTTTGACATCGAAGTCGAAATTTACTTAAATTTCGACATCGAAGTCGAAATTTAATAAATTTCGAGATAGAGTCGAAATTTAGTTAAATTTCGACCATAATCTCGAAATTTAATTAAATTTCGACTACGATCTCGAAATTTAGTTAAATTTCGACTTCGATGTCGAAATTTACTTAAATTTCGACTTCGATCTCGAAATACCAACAAGAATAAACTTTTGACTGTAAGTTTAAAATCCAGCAAAATTTCGAGATAGAAGTCGAAATTTAAGTAAATTTTGACATCGAAGTCGAAATTTAAGTAAATTTCGAGATGTAAGTCGAAATTTAACTAAAATAAGTGAGAGATTTTTTGTGGCCCTTCTACGACTTCGTACAAAAGCAACACATGATAGGACATTAACTAGTTAAAGTACACGAGGTGTTCAAGTTTGAGGTTAAGAAGTATTTATCAATCAAACACCTCTTGAAGAAAAATTTTCTCTTTATTGGTAGCTACCCTTTAGGCCGATATACAATGATTTACCAGGTAGTTATAGACAATGTTAAAAGTGGCTAAAACCCATCCGGTAAAAGAGGAAGAAGAGCGGAGAGTAATTATCTGCTCAGATATTAAAGCGGTACTCCATACAATCGTCTGTAACGCCGTGCGTTACGATAACTATAAATTAGATGGGAAAAGAAAAATTTTAATTTGGCAAAATAAATATAGTCAATTTCATGAATAATTAATATTAATTTAGCATATTTTAATTCTTTTGAGTAGATAAGCTATGTTCGTACGAAACCAAAAAACCGGTTTTCTTATGGGATTTAACATGGGAAATTCTAAGGTCCAAAATAACCATTTTTGGTAGATACAAAGGTCATCCTCCCCGAGGTTGCCATGGCGACCTTGCAGGGATGATGCCAGTTCTAGACCCACCACCACACCCACAGAGGGAAGAAGTCGGTTCTAGATTCACCACCATCAACACCACCACCAACACTAGCACCACCACAACCACCACTATATTAGCAAATATTCGCACATCTAGTAACAAAAATCTGCACAATAGTTTTCTTCAACTAAGCATTTTTTAGCTCCAGGTATGAATCTCGCTCTCGACACCCTGATCTGGGAGCTAGACCCTCTACCCCACAACTGCCACTACACTTGCAAAATATTCGCACATCTGGTAACAGTATTAAATATCATTGTCATCTTAAATTTGCACAATAGTTTTCTTCAACTAAGCATTTTTAGCTCCAGACACGGATCTTGCTCTCGACACCCTGATCTGGACCGACACCACACCACCACAACCACCACAAACACCACCACCACCACAACCACCACACCTACACACACACACCACCACCACCACCACCACCACCACCACCACCACCACCACAACCACCACCACTACCACCAGTAGTAGAGAAAGGAAATCGCATTAATCTGAAATCATCAAGGACGCAACTGTTGATGTAAGAATAGAATTTAAAGCTTCAAGAAATTTTGAACCGTCGATGAAGGCTTATGCTTTAATTATACATGACTATATTTGAATATAATTCGTTTACAGAAATTGTTAATAGGTTTATTTACAATTAACTATTTTGTGTATATATAATGCTATAATTATAGGGTAGTTTAGGGGTAGGTTAAGTCATAGGGGTCGTAGACTAAATAAAAACAACTTTCAGTTTAATAAAAACACATAATTCCAGATATTATAAGAGTAAATCGGTCACTATGCATAATATTAATTGAGAGCACACTGTATATAAAATACATAGGATTAAATGCATAAGAACATAGAAATATCCAAGAGTAGTTTACAAGTTAAGATAAGATTTGAAAACGCAACAAAACGCATCAAAATTAAATCAACGAGAAACCTATATGAATTGGCATAACAAATATTTAACAATTGCGTTAAAAATATCATCGTACACGCAATCTAAATTATGCATTATTAGAAAATCGTCCGTGACAAGAATAGTTCATATTTGTTTAAAAATCTAATATTATATAAAATAAACAACACCAGGCGATTTGTTTAGATAATAATAAATAACAAACACTGAATACGTGACTTAATAAAAGGAAATTGTCAGAATTTCTCAAATAATACCATGATATGTGAGAGTATTACGTGACAAACTAGGCATTCATTCGAATATTTGAACTAAATAATTGGTAAAAATCCCGAAGTTTACGAGATATAGGTAAAAGTGTCGTCTCAGCACGTGAATGAACCAATGAAGGCGGGTGGAGGCAAGCCTTTAAATACGATAAGGATGAAGCGACGAGTTAGTATACATTCAAACTGGGGTACGACTATATTCGAAGGTACTAATTATTTTACGTAACCAGTGAAACAAAAATTAATGTGAAATTATTTGGAAAAGTGTACGAAATTGTGCAATGAATAAGCCGATCTATTATAGACGTAAGTAATAACGACTTAATTAAAAATCCATTTGTAACATTAATAAGACAGGGCTTTTAATACTGGCATTTTATTACTGGCATTTTAATATGGATATTTAAATTGGATATTAAACTACTTTAATACCGACATGAAAATGATTTTTAATACGGATATTTAAATTGGTTAATACTGGCATTTTAATACTGTTATTTAAATGGGATTTTAATATCTACATCGAAATTGTTCTCATACTGATATTTATAATTGGATTCTAATACCTACATGTAATCTGGATCTGGTAATTTTGTTTTGATGTCGACTTCTAAATTTGACTTTCAATAAAACAACTCATGGTGATGCAGATCACAGGCTGGGAAGGAACTACAGAACCATTCCAGATTAGCAATCCTGATTTAATTTATTATTGAAAACTGTTTTTAAAGCAATATTTATCATTTTGTATCTGTAAGAGTCAACAAAACATAGTAGGTTCATTGATCAATTTATGACAAAGGTAATAGTTATCTTGGAACGTTTTAAAGGTACCTAAAAATAAGTAAAAATATAGTTTTGCTGTCTTCAAATATCATAAATCTGGTATATGTAAATATTCTGAAAAGGGGAAAATTTCGAGAGTTGTAAGTTTTTAATCATTATATTGTGTATTGTAGAATTGCTTTATTTAATTAAATAAGCTAGTCGGGGCAAAATCCATAACTTAACATTTCACATCATAGGTGCTTGATTATTAGGGGTAAATTTTAGAACAAAATTTATGATGGCTCAACGCTGGGATTAATATCACAGCATTTTATAATATTCCCAATCGTGGGGCCAAATATAAAGAAATAACACAGCATTTTATGACGCCGATCGTAGGGGCTTGTTGATCCCAATAAAATAACACAGCATTTTATATATATATATATATATATATATATATATATATTGTCGTGAAAATTATAGGTTAAGAAGGGTATATAGATCTAGATAATAAATTTTTAACAACTGTGTATAAAGGAAATAGGAACAATTTATTTACGCGCCAAATCAATCAGTTTAGATAGTGAAAACGGATGGTTATTAAGATATTTTTGTATTACTAAATTAGAATGTTAAAATTTCATAAAGGGAGGAAGCTTTAGAGTACATGAAAACTCAAAGATACGCATAATTAGGTGTAATATTTTTAATCAAGCGCATCGAATCAGAAACGGAGGGTTTGAGTATAGAAAATCAATAATTTAAACGCATATTTCCATTTAAATAAACGAAAACGTTCGTTATACAAATCCTAAGAAGTGGTAGAACTCGGAATTATTATTTTAAACTGACAAGTTGCTTTGAAGAAACACCTGTTAGTTATATGTCAAGTTCAAAGAACTGAAATATACGTTATTTCTATGGAATTGTTTGTAACGGTCGGTCCGAAAAGCTGCAAACATAACAAATGCTTTGAAAACTAAGTGAAATGAAAGATCTATAATGTAAAATAGACAGAGAACACGTATAAGAAAACGTTGGTTACAACACATGTCTAAATTACACGAGAGATTTGAAGGCCAACAATAATATCGATTTTCTGTAGCTTGAGAGGGGTTTTAAAAGAGACAATAAATATGGGTGAAACGAAGAAAGGTAGCTAGGAGGTGGAACGTTATAACAGGTGAAAGCAATATCATTGGTCGAAGGCTAGCAATTTTGAAAAGCTCGTATCCGTTGATGTTATTAAACAAATTTCATAGTAACAGCACGATAAACTTGGAATTTTTTAGACGTTGAAGTTCGTTTCGATCAGAATTCAGAGAAATGGTTTTAGAAAATAAGCTTTTTGATAAAAACAGGTTCCGTGGGGGTATTGAAAAGCGTATAAATACACTGGGAGAGATATTAAAGCTCTCTTGCTCTTAGATCTTATATCGCTTAGATCTCTAGCGTAATTGCTATTACGTGTTCTTACGTTGAAGTAGCATCCAACATTCTATTTTAAAGTGTGTAAAGCTGTTAGTAACGTACCGGAAACGTATTACAAGTGATTTGCACAAGTGGGTGCTAGCGTATCAAAGGTGCAGTTACTACACGATACAATCTATTAATAGGATGGTACTTGGGTCAGCAAATCGAAAAGCTTAACTAATATGCGTGAAGTGTAGTGGTATTGACGGTTAAATTTGGTCAAGACAATTATCCGGGTAGAATTACTAAAGGTCGTGGCAGAGATTTGGATAGCTAGTAAACATCAGTTAGATCCAGGTATAATCACGAAGTATATGGACACAACAACGAGGGTTTTTGGTACACATCTTCAGAGGTAACGATGGACGAAGCTTACTCCAGGTAAATAAAATTAATTTCTTTTTTTCTGCTTGAACATTTTTGATGGTATTTTGTGCTTGAATGTTTTGACTTATTGGAGGTATATTTTATTACCATAAAACTCATTTAAAGGGGTATATGTACAGGACAATCAATATTGATTATTTAAAAATGTTTATTGATGATATCAAAATGTTATTGTAAGGAGTAAACGGGTCTTTAGCTTTATTTTAAACAAAAATGCGAGGTTTAAAAACATTTAGAGTAACTGGGTTATACTGAGCTCAAAATAGACCAGAATAAAATCAATTTAGGGTTGCACGACGGGTGGGGATGGACACGAACCGAACAGGTTCGAGGTTCGGTTCGAGGTTCGGTTTGATTTTTCGAACCGAACCGAACCGAACCGGACATTTTATTTTCGAACCAAACCTCAAACCGGACAGGCAAATTTTTCGAACCGAACCAAACCTAGCTCAAGGTTCGGTTCGGTTCGGTTTGAAAGGTTCGATTTTTTAAATAAAAATTTTGTTTAAAAATTTAATTTTCACTATAAACATGTCAATCTTAATTTCTCCCAAATGCACATTTTAAAAATTGCTAGTCGCAAGCATATAAGAATTAGAACGATTTTCTAATGTACATGGTCATCGAGTTTTAAGCCAATAGATAAAAAATGTAATAGGTATTAGTGTTACATATCTAATAAATTTTGTCATCGAGGCCCGTTTGTAGATCAAAAAATTCTAGATTAGTTTGATTTGTTTAATGCTCCTTATTTCAAATTGTTGTTTGTTTATAACTAGTATTAGATATTAAAAAAACTCGAAATGATTTTCAAAATTTGGTTTTAAAAACAAGCTTATTTTATTTAATGAACAGACGTCGGGTTGAAAGCTATCTTAAACATATACAAGCTGAGGTTACGGTCTAGAGACTACAGAAGTTTTCTGAATAAATGAAACAATTTAATTTTTAATTAAGTATGTATTACTAATCCATCATTTTGAATTTTTTACTTTTATATGAAAACCAGCTTTCTATTAATATTAAAAAATGTGACCTTGTAGCAAAAACTAATTTCCTTTTCTTTTGTACATAATCGCTCAACAAATGGTGTTACAAAACGCATGGTACCATAATATTTACTGTTTATTTAGTGTGGCCATTACCACCAACGTCTTTAGAAGTAGCCGATACTCCAAAAGAATGACCACAAACTTTCTCTCACAACCAAGGGTTGAAGTTTATGACTTATGGGGGCATGAACTTTTCAATCAATGCCAACATAAAATAACACAGTATAATGCAAATAATAAGCAGACATAATACCCGTGCCATAAATACTGTTATATTTTATTATGAAAAACGTAAACGCCGTTTGAAGTAGATTTACGATTCTTTCCAAGAACCATCTGATATTGTCTTTTAAAAGAAATAAGAATAATAATAAAGATAAACTGACAAACAGCTTTTTGTTTGTACTGTATAGAAAATCAGCAACACCTCATTGTCTTGATACTCTTTTTATACTAACTAAAACTAAAATAAAAATAATCGCAAATATCGTGTGATATCGTTCTTGCACGGTAAAATGACATTAGTAAATATCATCAATTATTAAAACATTCTAAATTTTAGAGGTGGCTTTCACTATTAACCTTATTTCAATTACGCTTTGTTAAAGAGAGTACGTATTGAAAAATCAAACCTGGACAAATAGTATTAATATGATTTATGCTATTAAAATCTAAAGCAAATTAATGTTGGGTTAATTTGAAAGTAGCAACTACTAAATATAAAAACTACATTAAACATTTAAATTGTTGTAGTTGAACGTGCTAGTTGTTTAAAATATTAAAATGTCGAACCGGTTCGGTTAGGTTCGAGGTTCGGTTCGTTTTTTTCGAACCGAACAGAACCGAACCGGATTATATTTTTTCGAACCGAACCGGACTAAAAAGTTTTCGGACCGAACCGAACCTAGGGCAAGGTTCGGTTCGGTTCGGTTCGAATCCATCACTAACGACGGGCCCATCTACTCGTCTAAAATAAAATTGTTGAAATATATTAAATTCATGAAATTTTAAAAGATTTAAAGATCGAGATGGTAACAGTTCCTATCAAACTGTATGTACCAATGTGTAAATATTTTCTTACCAATGGAAACTTGTTATATGTGTAAATAAAAAGGTTGTATGTCTTGTTGCATTATTTGAGTGGTAATTTCATTTGACTGTGGTTTGTGAGAAAGGAATGTACTTAGGATGGTAGTTTACTTTTATCTGTTGAATGGTGTGAAATTGCCTCATAGGGTGAAAATGTCTCCACCGGTATTGGTTAGCATAGTTATCAATTATACAAGAAAACGAAGTAGTGGATACAGTAAAGAATCTTCAAAAAAAGCTATAGAAGAAGTTCGACTGGGTAAATCAAGTATTTACTTAATCAGTAGAAAATACAACATTCCGAAAGAGACGTTAAGCTATCACCGCTCGAAGCAATATGGAGACTGCGAAACAAAAAATTACAGTACCTATACAGTATTATGATAACTTCGCTATTGCTAGTGCAAAAGAGAATGGTAAACATGGACCTTTGTTCCCGTCTAATATACGAGCTATATTCGCTGGGCCATCAAACTGTGGAAAAACCAACGCTTTAATATCTCTGATCTTGCACGGGAATGGGCTCAGATTTCAAAATGTCTATGTATTTTCGAAAAGTTTATATCAACCAAAATACGAATTGTTAAGAAACGTATTTACATCATTAAATGAAAAAATTGGCTACCATGAGTTTGAAAATTACGACGATTTGATTGAAATCAGAGATATCAAAAAAGATTCAATTATTGTCCATGATGATATACCTGCAAACGAGCAAAGCAAGATCGTGCAGTTTTTCTCCTTTGGTAGACATAAGGGCATTGATGCCTTTTACCTATGTCAAACGTATGCCACCGCAGTAAAGCACGGGCTTAGAGATAACGCCAACGTTATTGCAATCTGGAAGTAGGATGACACAAACCTTCACCATCTTTTTTTGGATCACATAAGTGGTGACTTGCCATATTCAACATTTAAGGAAATGTGTTTACGGTGTTGGAATGCTGATGATTCGAAACATACTTTTATACCTATTGTGAAAGATTTTGATATTGATGAAGGACGCTATAGGAAAAATTTCGACGAGTATATAGTCAGGTCAGTCTCAGAGGGGCCGACCGATGAAACAAACATCAGTTACGTAGTTATCTGAGGTTGTACACTTACTATAGAAGATTCGTTTCCGGACTTGCCAATATTGCCAAGCCCTTGACCAAGCTGACTGAAGATGGGTGTGATTACGTTTCGGATGCAGACTGCCAGAATGTGTTCCAACAACTACGAGATTCATTGACAGCAGAAACGATCTTAAGTTATCCTCTGTCGAAAGGCACATTCATCTTGGATACTGACACTACCAATGCCGCTATCGGAAATGTACTCTCTCAGATGCAGAGCAAGCATGAAAGGGTCATTGGTTATGGTTACTTTAGCAAGGTCTTCTCGAGACTGGAAGGAAATTAGTGCGTTACTAGATGGAAATTATTGACGGTAGTGAAATCCGTAGAACATATTGATGAGTACTTTCATAGGAAAAAATTTCACATGTGACCCGATCATGCCGCCCTGAAGTAGGCACTACAGTTTAAAAACCCCAACTGGCAAGTCGTCAGATGGATAAAAAGGCTGCAGGAGTATGACTTCGACAGGGAACACCGTGCTGGTGCGAGTCATCGTAATGCGGATGCGCTTTCGAAACGGCCTTGCCCCGAAGATTGTAGCCATTGGCTCACGGTTAGAAACAAGATGTAATCTACTTGTTCGGACTACCGTGATTAATGGCAATTGGCAGCCTCTAGAAATGCAAACGGAAAGGAGAATTTCAAAGACTTAGGTGCCACTCTAGGTTAGAAAATCAGAGGAGAACGTCTCCTCTATTAGCATACTAGCCGGTTGAGTGGCACCTTGAAATCGTAGTGAGCACGATAAGATTCCTTGAAAGTAGAGAATGGGATCTTGTTGCAATTTTTAGAGACTGGAGATAGATCCGTGAGTATGCTTCAGGTGGTGGTCCATGAAAGCCGTATAAAAGTTTTAGGACATCTGCATAATGGTACCTCAGGAGGAGACTTAGGCGTTAAGAAGATTCTGTGGAAAGTCCGAGCAGGATTTTACTGTATAGGCTGCAAGAACGATGTAAAAGAGTTGTGCTGCAAGTGTCAGTTATGCGCACCATTGGGAAACTGTAAGGAAATACACGTTAGTAGTCCGTTGAGAGAGTGGCAATCAATATTGCCGATCCATTTATTGAGACCGATCCCGGTAAATAAGTACATCTTGGTGATCATGGACTATTTTACGAAGTGGACCGATGCGTATGCTATACAAATCCAAGAAGCTGCAACCGTCGCTGACGTGATGGTAAAAGAACTGTTCCTATGGAGTTGCACTTCAATTACTATGATTTTCGGACGCAGGAGTCTGGTTTTCAGAATGATGTGACTGTAGCCAAAGCTGCAAAGACATTGGGAGGATCCACACGAAGTCTGTGGCGCCATTTTTTAATAAGTCTCTACATTTTATTTGAAACCCAGTATGAGAAGGTTTTCCTTACTCATCTTTAATTTAAGCTTTTTCGCATAAGTTGAACGATTATTAGATTCTCGCACATTTTAGGACATTAACCTATGAGCTATAATGTGCTAACCGCAAATGTTGCGTTCCCAAGCGGTAAAAATGCATATGTGTTTAGCGGTTTTAGCTGTGAGTGTCGGAAAATGGCGGTGTACTGTAGTTGATGAGAACTAAGCCTCTTAAAAATAGGACTCTACTATCGACATTTAACGGGGACGGAGGTGCGTGAAGTTCTGAATTCGGCAAAGTGATTTCTTTTCCTGTCTGTCTATACCCCTTATATCAAGAAATTTATCTTGTGCTTCGTTGACGAGAACAGTTTGACCGCATCGAAAAAACTTCAGCGAAAGGGCTACCTCTGAAACGCAGGTAGCAGCTGTGGGGTTTAGTAATACTCCAGGTAAGTTACTGGTTTATTGTATTAATTTGTGTACTTTACTTGCGGCGATTACTCATGCAAGCTAATTTGTAGGTGTAATCTTTTTTACGTCAGGGTTACGCATGGATTAATCGACGTCGGAAAGTTTAATCTCACTTAATTTATACTGAAAGTACTGTGAACGTAACAAGTCGTAAAAAGGATCAGCGACGTGGTATATCGGATTCGTAACTTCTCAACCGGTTACCACCCTATGTTAGTGATGACGCCAATAACGCTAAAGAACGATATGCAGTGAGATGAACAAACAGTTATGTTCGTGATGATGAACAAACGTCTGAACTCAATGGTTGGTTCATGTCTCCGTATAGCGACACAAGCGCAGCAAGATGTGGAATCACGGAAAAGATCCAAGGTGATATTGGATGCTCCATCAGAATACTCCCTGGCGTATTGGGTAGCAGCAGACCTTGATATGTCACGAGGACTTGTTCGAGGGTTTAAAAATTAATTTGGTGGTCTTGATTAACTTTGCCGACAACATGCACAGGTTAGAGAGACCACACGGCTAAACGACTGGCATAGGGGCATCTATTACTTGATGACTAAGCAACGACCTTCTTGTAAAACGGATTACCAGGATCTGTGGATGGTGTTAGTGAAATTTGAAAACAAGAAGTTGGCCATACTCAAGATCGCGTGTGGGTTCGATGGGTTGGACTAGAGGGTGGTATGGAATGTGCTAGAGGTACTGTTCCAGAAAACCGTGGTCTAGATTTTGGTGTTTGGTTACAATTCAAATGATACGACCCCTACTATGAAGAGTATTGATTGCTACTTCCATCAACATGGGAACCGCATAAATGGTTTCTACTGTCCTTGCAACCATATGGATTTTTAAAGTTTGGGTCACAGAGTGTTCTGGGACAGAACAGTTTTACGAGGGCAGTGTGGCGCCTATCGGTCTGTCTGTGATAAAAATAAAACATCGGAATGTAGCCGAAGGATTTGAATACACAAACGACGATTGATGATTGATGGCTCCCCGCGGCGTTACACCTTGCAAATGAATTTTGCGTAACACGCACAAGACTTTTACATCTACGAGTTATTTAAAGATTAGAATAACAAATATGGAAAACGTCATTTACTTATTCTGGGTTGTTGATTAATCCAGAACAACTGAAATGTATATAACTTTGCGGGTATAGTTATTGCAAGACAATTCTAATTGCAGCTTTGATTGTAGTAATTGTTTTAATGTAAAGCATTGATTTCAATATGTTGTAGTTGAAAGCTCTCAAAGTCGTAATCTAATATAAATTACTGTTAATGATCATACAAACTAATATAAATTAGTAATTAGTGCTTCGAAATAAATTCATTATTGTGCTTCGGTAGAATTTAAAAGATAGCATTGTAATTTTAGTGTTAAGAAGATACTACTTGTACTGTTAGTTAAAGCTGTGAAAAACAATCGTTGGATGAGCTTTTAGAAATTTTATTGTAACTACGAGTTGCTGAAAAAGACTCGTATAACCAATTTAAAAATAAACAACTTTTGTTATTGCAAAGAGAGTTTTCGTTACACTTCTTTTTACAGCATAGGTATTCAGTATTTTAAAAGCTGTCTTCACATATCTTTCTTTCCCGACCATTTTGAAATGTATGAAATACAGCGTGTAAATTTTAAAATAACAACTGCTTCTCCACAAAATAAACTTTACATCATTATAAAACCGTCCGTATAAAGATTTTTAAAAAAATTGTCATAATACAAATATAAAGCACTTTCAAACTTTTCTTACAATATATTATTCTTCGTTTTTTATTTTTAAAGACATCTTTCTCATGATAATCTAGGTCATATAGAGGCATTCGAATTGAAGTAATTTTAAAAATCTAGAGACGTTAAAATGTAACTAGATTAATTTTATGTGTCATATGTTAGTCAAAAGTTGTCAAAATCTTAATCATTTTCACAGTTTTAAAAGTTTTTTGTAAAACTATTGCATAGTTTAAATGTGCCGATATGGCGGGAGTAACAGTTGCCGCAAATCAACCGAAGAAAGATGAAGTGTTTGCTGCTCAGCTGCTATACAGGGAATTGGCTTATTATATAACAAGAAGAGAAGAGTACGAAAGAGGTAATTGTACTATATACGTAGAAAAAGTTAAATTATTTCTAATTTGATAATGGATCTATTTATGCAGAGTTCTTGATTTAACCTACATTATTGTATAATTTTTAGGTTAGTAGTTATTGGGGCGCGCTGGCGCCAAATGGTGGGAGTAGCTTTTTTAGTGTCTATGACGTATGGATCTAATAGCCTGTTTTTCTGTAGAATTCGAATCTGTTAAAAATTTTAAGATAGTTTAAGCCGTTTTTGAATTATTTTCGATAAAGTTTTAAAAAATTCGAGCAAACTTAGTTTAAGTGTATTATCAGACTGTTATTTACTAATACAGTTTTATGAATCTTATAGCATTTTTCTGTAGAATTTGAATCTGACAGAATTATTAAGATAGATTAAGACAATTCCAAAATATTTTTGAAAAAGTTTAAAAATCGAGAATCTAACTGCTATGCATTTTCAGTTTAGTAACGAATTCGATATGAGATTAGAAACAAATAAATTAAATGCAAAAGCTGCATCGGTTGGAAATGGCTTTCAAGAAGAAGAAGAAGATACGTTTATACTGGAATTAACAAAGAGTAGAAAGTTTCTCTTATTACTCTTAACAGCGTATGTTTTTATCTCTTGCTTGTAATCACTTGATGATCCTTGGTACGCCGAATGTTGTTTGACAAAATTTGTAACGGCGTAGCTGAGTCATCTTTCATGCTGTAAAAATTAACTAAGCGAGAAGCTTCATAATTCAGTCGAATACCCTTGATTTTGCAAATTGTTACCTCTATTATGTTTTGTCGACCACACTTTGTAAGAATAATTTTTAGGACCTCCCGAAACAAATTCGGTTATAAAGCTTCCGTCTACGTAACACTCCATCTTGGTAAATAGAGATTATCCACGTTGTTTATGGTAACAATTCCTTTTCGTCTAGCACACTCTTCATCGAAATTATTAAATCGTATTCCTGCCCTAGAGGCATAATCACTGATGTGACACGACACTAAGACAAAAAGTGTCAGTATCGCATACAGCACAATTGGATTGTAGAATTTTATTTAAAACATCTCAAATGTCGTTCATGCTAACTTCTGAAAATTTCCTGAACGCAATCCATCCAGGATTTCTATCCTTAAAGTCTTTACTACAAAACGTTATGTCAACCTCATCATCAGGCTTTAAACCTCTTGTGGAGTATTCCACCATATCTCTTCCACTGCACATTTAACCCAATTTATGGAAGGCACTTTTTTAATTTTAAAATCATTAGTACGTCCTTGCAGATTAAATTTTTTTACTGTTTTTAATCTACTAGCTACAATTATGAACTTTTCCATTATTATTATACTTTCACTTAAGACACTTTGTAACTTTTACAGTAACGAAAATGTATGGAGTGTAACCACGACCGTTAGACAAGACGAAGTACTAATAACATGAATATAAAAGTATTACGAATTTATAATTATTAGAAAACTCAGAGAGGGGGGAAATAACATTATGATTGTGTATTTAGCGAAAGTAATGCATTCTCCGGTGGCGGAACCAAGAAATTTTCAAACAGAAAAATTCTGTAAATAAACGAACTAATGTAATAATATTTTATTAAAAATCTATATAAAATTCTTCACACGCCTACATAACTAAAAAAGCCTTTCTTACTAACCACAAATGCATACAGCTTGTAGAACCTGGATGCGCATTACTAAACTGTATACTACGACAGACCGGAGTTGCGCTGCCGTGGTATGTAATTTGCGCTTGTAAATGAGAAACAGACTACATACTGTAGCGGGCTGCTACTACCGCGTTTCACTGATTGAAAACAAGTAATAACAAGAGTCTTTATTACTCACTGTTTACAAGTCTAATTAACAGTATATGTCTTATTTAGAGATGTTTTCAGTTCAATTAATAATGAAGCACTATCACACTAATGAATTTACAAGCACTAATATCTTCTTAAACTAGTTCCTTAACAATAAGTCTTCTTAGCAACACTAAACACTACTATAATTTATTTATTACACTTTTGTCTATTTATGTATTCTACAAGCTGCATGTACATTAGACACGTTCACTTCATATAACATTTATGTTTACTTTTGGACTTCCAAAAGCTCAACTATCTAACTTTACACGATATAATTTATATTCGACATTCTGATATAGACTAACTCTTACATTTATTAATGGTCTTATATATACCCTGAATTAAAAGATGACTCATTCTCCAGTATAATGCTAGAAAATTCTAAGCTTCTGTAGTGTATACGTTGCTTACGGCGCTTGTGTGTTTGACGGGTTGCCTAATAGTAGCTCGCAACAATATCAATACAGACCAGGTCTGAGTTGAAATACGTTTTGCTTTAGGTTATTCAAGCAAAATACGTACTACTACGAGTTGCACGGCAACGGCTTTAGTCTGCTATACGCAATGTAGTCTGCCCTCTTTAACACTATCGGTTATCAGTACACTACAATATAATCTCCACCACCAATATAAATTAGTAAATTCAATTTTATCTTATTATTTAATAAACTAACTCTAATAACGCGATTTTAGAATGACCAACAGTGCAGTAATTTACCTGCACTGATTATATTTTTAAAGTGTAAATAACCTTTCTCTGTAAAATTACTGTCTGCCTCTATATTTCGCTATGTAAAACCTTTAACTATTTCAAATTGCACCCTCAAACGCGCCACCCTGCGTCCTCCGCAGTGGCGGTTGCTGCAGGTGCGTAATACCGCCTCTGATCCTCTCTCGACTCATACTATTTCTGTACCGTTCGACACTTCGACAGTGTATATCGTGATGCAAGTATGAATTGAAGCGACCAGCTTATTTGATACTCGTTGTTTATAATAGAATCTGAAAAAACTACCTAATTTTCTGTTTAGTTATGTGTGTAGACAAGTTAAAGTATTTTTTGGCAAAACAATGTGTAGAATTTAGTATCCTACAAAACGATAATTCAGTGCATGCTGCTAGCATTAGAGAACGATTCGCAGCGTGAAGGGATTTTTGGCGTTTTATTCAAAATTTCTCTAAATTTTCCAATACTAACTGGATCGTAAAACAAAGTCCTACTGTCCAGCGACTAGAATTTTGTAAACAGTATGGGTGTCAGCATTCATCTTTCAATAAAAAATACGGCAAGCAATCCAGAAACCTTCAATGCATGGCCACTGCAAACTTTAAGTACAAAAAAAATAACAAAAATACCATCAAAAACTATGCCCTTTTAAAGCACGAATTGAATGTTATAATCGAAATTGTTTTTAACCATTCGCACAGAATACAAGTTGCTTCTGCTTATAAGTATTTACGGTGTGATCCAGTCGTGCAAAAAACATTTATGCTTACTTCAATGAAGGCATGACACCTACCATTGCGAAACACTATCATGAGGTTAGCATGTTAGATTCTGACGGCAGTCAAGAACTCGCTAATACTCAAAAAAATCCTACTTACCGTCAAGTAAAACACCTATACGATAAATGGTGTAAAACGCATTTAGGAGGACGTTCTGATCGTGACGCTATAACGCTAAGAGAACAAATGGTTTTCTTTTCTGATAAGAGAATACATGTACATATAAAAGAAGATCCTATGATAATTGTTGTAATAACTCCCATTATACAAAGATTATTTTAAAATGGACATGCAGATGAAGTGGTGTACATTGATTTGAGTGGATCTTGTGACCAAACTTCCACAAGAGTGACCTTCATATTTTCGTCTTTAAAAATTGGCGCGGTCCCCATAGCATGTGTTTTACATACAGCTGAGACCGAAGACAACTATACTCTTGCTTTTATAGCTGTTAATGAAGCTTTACAAATTGATACTACAAAAAAATGTCAACCTTCTGTTATAATGACAGACGATAGCGAAGCGGAACGTAATGCTCTGAAATGTGTATTTGCACAAGCCTCTTTACTTCTCTGCCACTTCCATATATTGTTATACTCCGGTCTACCGAAAGAAGGTATACTTTTAAAGTCCCGACGGCAATGTATGAGAGCCACTACGACAGTTGGTAACGCAAAAGATATTATTTGCAAAATATTGCGCAATAAACAGTTACATCATACCTTTGATCAAATTATTATCACATACAAAAAATGCTTCTTTTAATTATAAGAGAAAACAAAAGGTACTCACGTAAACTGTAGGATTTCTTACAGCATTACGGCTATTTTGGCAGCAGCTGGGCGTCGTAGAGCATTGTGGGCGTGGGTCATTCTTTTGCTCCCGGTTGAATCCAAATTAATATTTGTCTTCTTCTTCCTTGTGTAGAGAGACGACAGGAAACTGGTATGAGGAACGATAATTAGGCAGATAAAAGGAAACCTATATAACCTGAAAGAGAAGACAAGGTAACGGCGCAAAGATAAACCACTAGGCTCGACATCTGGCTGACCAGTCCTGACCTGTCGGAAATCATATAAATTTACTTATAGCCCAACTACACCTTAACATGACCTATTTTTGGTCTCGGAAATAAAACAATAAAGTTTCTTATTAACTCTAATTTAAATTGAAATCTTAATTAAGCCAACTCACTATCTAAGTACGTTAAAAATTATAATCTATAAAAACTGATAATTAGAATTTTGATTAGAAGCTTAATCAATCTGTGAATTACATTATATCCCCAAACAAGTACAGAAAGATGGCGGACGGTTATCATCGGTCCATGACTGGCAACCTTCATCTACCCAATCATAATCCATGGGCGCACACTTTTCAGTGCCATAGTTTCAGTCTTTTCAAGATAAATTCATCTTAATTTAATGAGACGTTATAGTTTTTAACACATTTCTACAGCTGAAGAAAGTTGTTTAAGATTATAAGATAAAAATATACTTTAAACGTAAATAGTATAAAAAAATTTCAGTATAGCAAAAACCTAGAATCCATCTTTAATCAACTACATGTCAAATCAAATCAAATAAAAATTTATCGGTACAAAAAAAAAGCAAACCCAAAGTTGCTGCTTATTTTGAGTGATTTGCCGATAAATTTTAATTTTTTATATTAATTTAAAACTTACTAAGCGTACTTCTTTAAAATCTATGTACATATTTCTGAAAAAAGGGCGTCATCTTGATCAATAAACGAAAAATTCCAATTCGCAATGATTATTTATAGAAGCGTAAGTCTTCACTAAGAACGCTCGAGATATTACACTACGCCTTTTATTAGTTGAATGGATGGATACTTTACGCATATCCTTCATTTAGTATCTATGTAAAATTTCTTTATAAAAAAGACTCACTTTACTGAGAAACTGACTCAATTCTTAATGTAGAAGTACTAAAAGGAACAAGTCTCGTACTCACTAGTTATTCCATTCAAATAAAAAGCGATTTTGAAACAAATTTGCTATTTCTAAAGAAAACAGTCGTTGTAATTAGAAATTGAAGGATTGGAATTTACATATCTCAAATGAAATCGATACTGCATTAACTCTACGAATAGAATGTTTTGTTATAAGCAGAAGCGATTCTTATTGGTTTGGAGTACGTGACTCTTTGAGAGTTCTAATACTTTGATAGAATGAAATTTTCTGAACAATATGGTTGTTTATAATCAGACGTTATATATAGGACTAAAATTATTTTGAAACAATTATTCTTGTTCTTTCACGAGCAAGTGAAGCAATTTTAAAATACATAAGTTCTATAAAATAACTCTAGCTTGTTCATTTCAGCAGAGTAATTGTGATTAAGTTGGAAACCAACAAAAAAATAATTGTTAGTTGCAAAATTGTATAAGTATTTTCGCCAATTGCAAAAATCGGAAGTAGACCTGAATATATTAAATTAATTTAAGCGATGGCATTATTTTAGGACTTCAAATACTTTTTCTATTATTATTCCAATTATTATTTCTTATAGTGCTTCAAATATATTTTCAAATATTAGTTCTGCTCAAATACTAGTTTACCCTGGGTTAAAATCTATTTCATTTAATTCTACTGAGATTGAATTCGTTGCAAATTAGCTTTCTTTAACTTAAACTTGGTGAACGTTTATATAATTTCATTCAAAAAGCAATTCTAGTAAAATAAGTCTGTGCTCAAAGTTTAAAGCATTACGAAATTGTTGGGTCTGGAATTAGTTAAATAATTCAAGATCGGAATAGCTTTTAAGATTTGTGTTCTTCTGAATAGAATTTTAATGGAACTATTTAAATAAGCGTTTTCTACTTAATAATTTAATTGAGAGAAGTTGACGCTTTAAGGTTTAATTAATTCAAAGATTCATTTAGGAAATTCTTTGTAACAACAAGCAATTTACACGTATCTTTGATAAAGGGTATATTTTAATGAAATAATTACGGTAGTGAGAGTACTCCGACACTGGAAGTTCCACGTAACTTTATGCCGAGTGTAAGATGAAACATTTGTAATGATCCAGTAAGTTTAATTAAGCCAACCTTGTCTCAGAGATTTTTAACGCGCTCAGAAAACAATGAAAATTTTTATTGTGCCTCGAACTATTTCTGCCTGAAATTACAGACTTCGCTTTAGTATCGGCATTTAACTAGAACGGTTGTTTTGGTCAGAGTGCCGTTTAGTGCGTGTTTTTTATGTAGTGACCTAATTATCGTCCCAATCTCTCTTTACCATATTTTTTTAGGGTACAACTATAATGGGATGATCCATGCTCATTATTTTGAATATTGCGATCTGTTAGACAGTTATAAACAGATTTTAGTATTATTGGTCGATCTCAAGATGTCGTACATTCAGACAAATGATGATAGTTGTGATTGGTAGTCCAACCAACCAACCAGCTATACCCTAAACTTTGAGTCTTCGCACTAAGTTCAAAACCAAACCTATCTATTTTTTTTTCTGTAAAATCCACCACTTTTCGTCCATTATCTACAAAGACATGCCATTTGAAGTACTTTTTATAAATTTTTAGTTTAATACAGCAGGTTACCAAAAGCTTATAACCCCCAACTATCTCATTTTCTTTAATAAATTATTGTTGCTAAATTTTAATGCAGTTTTTTAAACCCAGCTTTGAAGTTTTTCGATGAAGCATTAGCAAGGAATGCAGCTGATAAACGGGCCCTTGTGGGAAGATGTTGGGCAAGGTCAAAAGTTTGCGAATATAACGGTGCATTAGAAGACATTGCAAAAGCTCTAAAGCAAGAACCTGGAGATTTGATAGTAACAGCCCATAAAGCACTTAACACATATCTTTGTTGTGAATTTGAAGACGCCCTAGTACTAAACTTAAGAATGGTACCAAAAAGAAAGAAACCAGATAATTTTGCAATGGGAGTTATGCACGTAAGGCTTTAGTTCTATTACTAAACTGTATGAAGGTATGTTTCTTTAAAAAATAATTATTGCCCATCAAATCTTGGTTAATAACTGGAATATAAAAAGTGTTTTTTACACAATTCCACTAAGCTCCTTTAAAAGAAATTTTAAAACCAAATAGCGACATACAGGGTGGCATTAGTTTTGTCATTAAATTGAGAAAGTGATAGTGGTTGATGGGTAAACAAAAAACTTACAAGGCATTTTATTCTTGAACCTATTTTGAAACGCCCGACCTATGCCAACTTACGTAAAAGTTTTAAGACTGCTGTTTTGTTACATGTTTTTAAGAAATAACTTACCTATGCTAGTGTTATCCTGAATCACATCATGTACATGAAATCATTTTACAATGTGATTAAAATGACAACTGTATCTGCAAGTTCGTGGTTGGTATAATTCTCGGGTTTTCGTAATTTCAGACCACAATCCACTAAACTACTACGCGATAAAATATCTCAAATTGCCTACATTCCATTACAATTAAGTCCCAACAATGCGTTTAAGTGTATTTGCTAAGCAGGTAGTGGAACACAAGCAGCAAAATCAAACAGGTGCAACACAAATAATCTAACCGTGATTACCAACTATTTCAATGAAAAACTACTAGCAACTTAAAGTAGGTTATCGAAAGCTGCATAAATACTAAATTGCAACTAACTGAAAACTACGGGGTCAGAAACCCAATACAGTCGACCACATCATCTAAACATGCAAATGTTAGAAAAAATTTAAACTTATTTTAGTAGCCGCTAAAGTGCATCGAGCTATTTCGTTTGGCAGCTAAAATGCTATCTATTTCACTAAATTATGTTCAGAAAATATCACTACTTGGTTGGTTGACTTTTAAGGATAATGTTATTGTGTGTTTGATTCATGACTTAGCTAACATTGCAGTGGTATTAAAACGTTTTTGATACTTATTTGTGTCAGTTTGTAGCTTAACCATTTGCTTTAGACTATAGATTTATTAACAATTTTTATTTATCTTATCGGTCTCTTAATGACATATAACTAATGCCACTTTGTATAACTTATGCACAAACTATTTTTTAATTTTTCATAAGCTTTGAATTAATATTTGCTTTGCGAAACGTAATAATTAGTAAAATAGAGGAAATTCTGCACGTCAGTCAGACACTAGTCACTGTTCCTTCATTCCATTTTTAAATCGCATTTAATTAGAAACAAGAATATTAGGATAAGTTATTCTACCATTCGATTTTCGTAACATGTAAAAGGAAATAAGCGACGCTGGTTGTGGTTTTACAAAATAGTCTATTTGAAACGACCAACAACCAAGATTGTTCATGAATTTAAAAAAAAGTCGTAATATGCAATAACTCAACCTTAAAATCTTATTGCAATAATTGCATTTATTGCTACATTTTGTTTAAGCTTTGTAACGTTTGGACGTTAATGGAAATAAAAACTAGATAAAAGAGAAAGAAAAAAATTAATCTAAAACAGACAAAATTATAACTGATTCACCTGTATAATGGATTTCATCGATAGCTAATAGTAATTCAAGAATATAATTCAATTTCTTTGGTTTTAGAAAATATAATTTCAATTAGGGCAGTTAGTATGATTAAAACAATAAAAAAGTCAAAATGTCTTAAAATATATTGATTCAGGTTAATACAATGTATAGGTCACACTAGAGTTACAATAGGATACACGATTCAACAATGAAAATCGCTGCAAGGAAGTTTCCATAAATTAGTACAATGTAAAACCATGTTAATAAATACAGGCGTTAGATATAAACACATACCACGAAATTAGGAAGTTATTTATACATATTACAACTAGCTCAGATTAGTAATTTAAGGTAAATCGCAAAATGGTAAAATGAATACTGAGTTCAATAAACTTAGACAGCAAAAGCTTGCCATTTCAAGAAAACTTTAATATCAGCAGGTAAATAATCATAAACCTAATATGAATATTTTCAGTCACAATTATTCCAAACATAACAGAGCTTTTACCCATCACCTTTAGGTCTTTAGTCCTGAAACTCCTTAAACGAGTGCCCTCATTGTTTCCTATTCTGAGTAAAACTACTCATTTTACTGAAATTTACACAGTCTGCATCCTTCACTATCTGCGTGCATTAGTCTGGTCTAGGCCTACCTCTACCCATTTTTTTTGCTATCTCTGCTAGTCGCACTGTTCCCCAAAAATGCTTTAGAACATATCCTGCCCTTCTACTTCTCCTATTTTTTTGTATTCCACATATGTTTTTAACTATTTTCTCCTTGTTTCTATGTTTGTTGTCTTCGAACATAACCGCTGCGTATTCTTGTTAGATGCAGTTCGGTTCCCCTTCCATTGTTTTACAAATATATAATCTATTTCTGCGATATTCAGTGGGATGTCAAGGGGGTTAAGCAGCCTGCGGCTACCAAGATCGCCCAACACTTGAACATTTGCCGAATTAATAGTTTTCCCATATATCCTTTCAAACAAGATGAAACTGGTTGGACGCGTGCCTCCACTTATTTATATACTGAGCTAGACCACACAGTTCCCTGAAATTTCTACAGCCTAGATACATCTCGGTTCCCCTTCTGTTGTTTTCTAATTATATATCCCATTTTGCAGAGATTCAGTAATATTGAAGGGGGTTAAGCAGCCTGTGGTGGCTGAATCCCCCAACACTTAGACAATTGCCGAATTAATAGTTTCCAGTAAATCCTTTCGCACAATTAACATTAGTGTGTTGGGGGATCCTTGGTAGTCACAAGCTGCTTAACCCCCTTCACTTATCACTGAATCACGGTGAAATAGGGCATATAATTAGGAAACAACAGAATAAGAACCGATCTGTATCTAGGCTGTGGGAATTTCAGGGAACTATGTAGGTTAGCTCAGAATAGAAATAAGTGAAGCTACGCGAGTTATGTATCCCCCAATTACCTATATATATTGATATATTGAATCTAATAGGAATTATTAGAAATTATTAAGTAAAAGTATAAGTTCAATGCAACATTGTAACACAAGGATAACCCAGAGAGGTTATCGACAGTTCATGAGAACGGAATGCAGCTTTGCATCCGTGAGGGCAGTGATACTGCAGGTGGCAGGTCACAGGCGGTCAACATACCGCAATTACTTAGAATTAAGTTGTTACATTGTAATAAAGTGTACAATAAAGAGAAACGCAGACATGAGATCTGCAAGTTCTCACAGCCGTGTGAGGGGCAGGTTATTATAAAAGGCCCGGGAGCTCAATGCCCGGCAGTCAGTCTTCAAACTCCATACTTCGTTGTTTGAGCTACTCACTAGTCAATAATTAATTTTAGTATTATGTACAAGTTAATCTGTTTCAAAGTAAAATAAATGTGTTAAAGATTCAAAGCTTTTAAAAAAACCAGCTCCAAAGGCCCGAACTTTAACTGGCGCAGTCGTAACGGATGTCAAAAGGGCACTGAAAATCCAAAAATCGGAAGATTGGTGACCAAGAATTTTAATTCGAAATTTTGGCAGAACCCAAACCAAGTTGGAGGAAGAACATAAATCGTCTAAATCCAGCAACAAACCAAGTTGGACAAGGAACAAGAATCGTCTAAGGCCAACAAAACAAACCAAGGTGGATAAGATACAGAATCGATCGAACCCACCAAAGAAACAGATGAAACTAATGTAAGTTCATTTCCATAATTTTATTTCAAACCAAAAACTATCATTGATATATGCTAGTATTATAACTATTGAGTACCATTTATATTTACTGTTTATGAATTGTATTTTTATGAATATTTTTTGAAAATAGTTCAAAGTGAATTATTTTCAAAACGAGACTGTATAACATTTTATGAAACTTGAATGTTAAAAAGCAAATGAGACTTGATTATTTACAAAGAGATATTTTTTCTTTAAAAAAGCAAATAAGAATTGAATTTAAAAAGAGATTTTCTTTTTAAAAGTAAATGAGAATTAATATTAAGAGATCCTTACCATAATTAATAGAACGAACTCAAAATAATCCAAAAATAAACAGGCGCACATTCACTGACACCAAAATAAGAAACATCAATTACCGCGATTCAAACCCACGTTTCAATCCGATAAAATAAAAACACAGAACGCAATTTAATTTCAAAGCTAATTCGAACAAGCAGTACAGAACGTTTAATTAAACCATTGGCCTCTATAATACTGAATAAATCACAACAAGAACTCTGCATTAACTAAAAATACGGTAACTTAAAACCACCTAAGAAAACAAAGCTCGCATCTTTTATACACTTAGAACATCAGAGAAGTGCAATAACTTTCAACCTTCAGTATTAAAGTATAGCTTAACAACGCAATATCATTATTAAAATCGCTTTCAGAATCCTTGCACAGTACTAAAGAAATAACTTTCAACTTTCAGTATAATTTCAATTTGCATCATACACGGGATAATAAAATCGACGCAGTTTCTATATTAATAAAAGCGTGTACAATTGCAATAAACTCTAAACGTTTTTCAACTAATTAATCAGCATTATAAAGTGCAGTAAAACGGTCATCATAAGAATCTTTAATTAAAACGCTAAAACGTTATCATACGCTCATAATTGTAAACCTGAAAACGCACATAACGAAGAGTTCAATTACAAGTCAAGCAGTACCGAGAGATCTAAAAATAAAACAGACATAACACTTTACATTAGCGAGTACGGAAAGTCAATTATCTAATTCCATAAAACTAACACCTGTAAGTGCAATTAACTCAACGTACGTAACAAAGTAACGAAGATTACATTCTTAAGTATTCAATTTCAACCATGAAGTGCAGGAGTAATCAACCTTAAGTTATAAGTAGAACACAAGACAGACGAACTGTACGTTTACGCAACTCAGTAAAACCCACGGAAAGAGTATTAATTAACAGAATTTAACCAAAACAAAGCTAAACGAGAATAAATCTATCCATTTAAGATTCCTTAAGAAACAGGAACTCAAGACGAACTAAAAGCTGCATAAAAACAATTAATCCAAGACTACGGTAAATAAATTCAACATTATTGAATACAAATCTCGTGAATACATCACCGCATTGTGTAATTAAATATAAATAAACAACGACTACGATTTTAAAAATAACTCGACGCAATATAAACTTCAAATTAATAAATCTAATACTACAAGTACGAAATTAATCTCAAATTCTTACCAAAATTTTATCCACCCAATCCAAACTGAAAATTAACAAATTCAAATCAAAAATTACGCCGAAAAATAACAAAATAAACATCAACCTTTACCAAATCTTTATGTACCTAATCTAATTGAAAAATTAACAAACCAAAACCAAAGTTAACGTTTCAAATAGCTAAATCAACATCAATTTTTACAAAACTCTAAGTTATCCAATCTAAAAAGGAAAATTTAAAAAAACCAAAGCAAAAATAACGTCATAAAAAGGAAAATCATCCCCAATTTTTACAAAATTCAAAATTACTTAATCCAAAAGAAAAATTAATACATCCAAAGCATAATAAACGCTACAAATAACAGAAACAACCCCAATTTCTACAAAATTTGAAATTTCACAACCCAAACGGAAAATTAATAAATCCGAAGCAAAAGTAACAATACAAATAGCGAAATAAAGCTTAATTCAAAAAAAAAAAAAATTGAAATTTCCAAAAAATCGAAAACAACCCTTAACCAACATGAGTAACACAGACTTACGTCTCTATTTAGAGACAATTCAGACGTTTGATGGCACGCAGGCCCATCTCTCGAATTTCATTGGAGCATGTGAAATGTTCCTAAAAACCTTTTACAAATTCATTGCTTATACGCTTAGTAATAAGTAAACTAGCCGGAAGGGCACTAACATTAATCGCCAGTAGGGACGACTTATCGGAATGGGACCAGTTTAAACAGCTACTAATTGCATATTTCGGAGACCAACGTAATATAAAATGCCTGGTACGAGACCTAATAAACCTTAGAATGGAACACAATCAATCCCCCTACCAATTCGGAATGAAATGCCAAGACGTGAGAAGTTTAATTTTAACAAAATTAAAAATCGAAGAACCCGATCAAAACGTTAGACATTTAAAACAAAATGTATGACGAAATGGCACTAGACACATATATAAACGCTTTACCAGAACGACTATCGGATAAAATCAGATTCCAACGACCCCAAAATCTAGAAGAAGCTATGAGCCTAGTAATAGAAGAAGAAAATGTAATGTATTACCGCAACAGACTATACAACCCCAACGCGAATAAAAGCTATTCACCAACAAAAACTATACAAGCTACAAGACAAACGATCCCTCAACAAAAATTCACACCCTTTAACTCACAAACAAATCAACCGCGAAGTAACAACCCAAGTTTTAACAATACCAATTTTAATAATCAATATAAACATTTTTCAAGACCAACATTCAACCCAACTTTTACGAAACCCGCATTCCAACCGAGATTCAATCAAAACCTAAACCAACAAAGACCAGCATTCAACGCAAACCCCAATAGAAATACACCAATGACTAATACTCATAACAACCCTAACAATTACTACAAACCAACACCAATGGACACCTCATCTGGTAACACCAGACAAAACACAAAAATAACACATATCCGACCAAACCCTCATCAGAAACGTAATTTTACATCAGAGGAATTATTTCATCAAGAAATAGAAAAATTTGACACTGACCAGAATAATGACATTGAGACACCTACAAACAATGAAACAAACCATGCAGAAACTTACGAACGTGACGAACAATACGAAACTTACGAGGAGTATGATGAAGAAAACTCGAACTCAAATTTTCAAATGGACCCGTTCATAGACAACCAAACTTAATAAACTTAAATAACATAAATCACTTAGTTTTACCATACATAGAAATACCCCACGCCGAATTCAAACTATTAATCGACACCGGATCATCGAAAACATTAATTAGCCCCAGAACCGTACAAAAACATTATTTAGATTATGTAGAAAGAGAACCATTTAAAATCAAAACAGCCCATCAAACAACACTACACCAATTCGTAGCAAATATACCCTTACCGAGAACATTTAATGTCAAAATGAAACATAAATTTTGTGTATTCGAATTTAACGATAAATATGACGGATTAATCGGAATGGACCTTCTAAGAAAATTAGGAGCCAACATTGACATTAAAAATCGCTTATTAAGGACAAAATACGGAAAAATCCCAATTAAATTTCAAAACACACAAGTTGAACAAAAATACACTATAGAACCCCGAACGGAAAGAAAAATAAAAATCCCAGTAAAATCTAACAAAAATTTAGGAATAATAAATCATATAACTTTTCAACAAGGAGTAGAAACCCCAACTGCCTTAGTTCAAATAAAAGATAACTTTGCAACCACAACAATATTAAATTCAAACGACTATCCCGTAGAATTATCATTGACAGACCCAATTAACGTAGAAGAACTAAATTTTAACGAAATGGAAATAGACGAAAATTTAGAAAACGAATACAACCCAATGGAACATGACGAAATGTTAAGAGAAAATTTAACTAACATCCGCTTTAATACCGATATCAATCAAGAAGAAGAAAGAGCAATTAAAACTTATGTTTTGAATACCGAGACATATTCCATTGTGAAGGAATACCATTGACATTCACCAACACAGTAAAACATAATATCGAGTTAACAGACAATAAACCAATCTTTACAAAAGCATATAGACTACCTCATGCAAGCCAAGAAGAAGCTGACAGACAAGTAGCAGACTTATTAGACCAAGACATAATCCAGCACTCCAATTCACCATGGAGCAGCCCCGTGTTAATAGTACCTAAGAAATTAGACGCAACCGGAAAGAGAAAGTACAGAATGGTAATAGATTATAGAAAGTTAAATGAAAAAACGGTAGATGACAAATATCCACTACCAAATATTACCGAAATTTTAGACAAATTAGGCAAATGCCAATATTTTACAACATTAGACCTAGCATCAGGATACCATCAGGTAGAGATGGAAGAAAAGACATATCAAAACAGCCTTCAGCACACCTAGAGGACATTACGAATACAAACGAATGCCATTTGGACTAAAGAACGCACCCGCTACTTTCCAAAGAGTCATGGACAATATACTACGAGGAATACACAATGAGAAATGCCTTGTATACCTTGACGACATCATAGTTTATTCCACATCACTGGTAGAACACATAGAAAGATTGAAGGAAGTATTCGAAAGACTTAGACAAGCACATTTTAAAGTACAATTAGACAAAAGTGAATTTTACAAAAACAAGTATCATTTTTAGGACATGTAATAACACCCCAAGGAGTAATGCCAAATCCAGACAAAACAAATGCAGTTCTAAATTACCCATTGCCAAAAACAAACAAAGAAATTAAAGGATTTCTAGGACTTAGTGGTTACTACCGCAAATTCATTAAAGGTTACGCTCAGATAACCAAACCCTGACAAATTGTTTAAAAAGGAAACAAAATTGAACACACCCGGAATTTATTAAAGCAGTAGACAAAATCAAAACATATTAACAAATCACCCTGTATTAGAATACCCAGACTTTACAAAACCATTTATACTGACGACAGACGCATCGAATGTAGCATTAGGCGCAGTATTGAGCCAAGGAAAAGTAGGTAGCGATAAACCTATCAGCTACGCATCCAGAACCCTAAATGAAACCGAACAAAAATATAGCACTATAGAAAAAGAGTTATTAGCCATAATTTGGGCAACAAAATATTTTAGACCTTACTTATACGGAAGAAAATTTTACATATACACTGACCATAGACCACTAGTATGGTTATGCAAACTGAAAGAACCAAATTCAAAATTACAAAGATGGAGAATCAGACTCGAAGAGTATGATTACGAAATTATATATAAAAAGGGAATTTATAACAACAACGCAGACGCTTTAAGCCGAATCCAACTCAATGCATTAGAAACGGAATCCATTATAGGTAACGTAGACGAAGAAGAAATAAGGGAAGACCCAGACGAGAGCGACACAATACATTCGACACAAAACGAAGAACCAAAAAACGCGATTAAAATTTTAAACGAAGCAATCGATATGAAACCCAATCAATTTATAATAACCGAAGTTTTAAATAACCCCAATCCAGTAAAATATACAAAAGTAGATAACAAAAAGATATATCAAATTCAAATAACAAAAGATGATAACGAGGAACAAATAATTAAAATTTTAAAAGAATACACCCCCGAGAAAAAACGATTTTATTTCTATTTCAATACCGAACATTTATACCAAAGATTTTCAGAATTATACATTAAATTATTCAATAACTCTGGACCTGAACTCATCAGATGTACTAGAAAACTAATAACACTAGACGACCCTGACGAAATAAACGATGTAATTAGAAATCAACACGAAGGAAAAACCAACCATCGTGGAATTAACGAAACAATAAAACAACTTGTAAGACGTTATTATTTTAAAGACATGAAGGACTTGACCACAGATTTCATTAACCAATGCGAATTATGTGACAAAGCGAAATACGATATGAAACCCCCAAAGATACCCTTAATGTTAACCAAAACACCCGACAAACCATTTCAAAAACTTCATGCCGATACTCTAGTAGTAGAAGCTCAAAACTATCTGACAATTATAGACGCATTCACAAAAATAGGCCAAGCAATACCAATCACATCCAAAAATAGCATTGACGTGACCCAAGGATTTTTACAATATTTCACATTTTACGGAACACCCGAATCAATCACTTTAGACAATGGTAGCGAATTTAAAAATGAGACAATTCAAAACACTTTAGAACTACACAAAATAAAAATTCATTTCATAACGGAAAACCACCCTGAGTCAAACGGACTAATTGAACGATTACATTTAACCCTGCTAGAACAAATTCGATTATTAAGAATAAATTATAAAAAGGAACATATAACCAATTTAATGTCATACGCACTAATCGCCTATAATAACACAATTCACTCATCAACAAATTTTACACCCTTAGAATTAACATTAGGACATTCAGATTCACGAAATCCCTATGACATACACTACAATAAAGAAGTATATCAACAATATGCGAAAGATCACAAACAAAAACTAAAAATAACTTATGACAAGGTAAAAGATAAATTAGAAAACGATAAAGAACGTATCACCACAACCCGAAATAAAAATACCGACTCAAATAAATTTTCAATAGGACAAACCGTATATGAGAAAAACTTTCAAAGCAAGCGACATAAAACAGCACCCAGAAATTTAGGACCATTTAAAATTAAGAAAATATCAGATAAAAATATAGCAGTAGTAGACAACGGTAAAATAACGAAATACATTCATTTAAAAAAACCTAAGACACCCTGTAATTTCAGATGGACAATCATCACCCTTACCGTCAACCTCCACCCAGGTAGAACGGACAACCAAGTAATAATAGAAGACATAAAAAAACAATCCCGGTATACTACCAATTAAATTAGGCAGTATGCAAAACACGATCGACTATTGGACATTCGCACAAAAATTCGACCTAACAGAATTAAAACAAGAATTTCAAACAATCACAGAAAACTATGACCGCTTAAAACAATCAATGAACACAGCAAAATTCGGAAAAGAATACGCATTAGAAATTATGAATTACAACAGTATAATAGAAAGCATTTTAAGAAACATAGAAGATAAACTTAATAGACTAATACCCAACGAACAAACTACGAGACGAAAAAGAGGACTAATCAACGGATTAGGTAACATAATAAAAGCTATCACAGGCAATTTAGATAACCAAGACGCAGAACGTTATGACAACACAATACAACAATTAATTGAGAATCAAAATGACATAAAACCATAATCAGCAACCAATTATCGTTAACCCAATCAACGATCATAAAGTTCAACGAAACATTGAGAAAGCTAGTAAAAATCAGGACAGTATAGCCAACCGAATGCAAACCCTTGAAACCACCATGCAAACTACCTCGTTAGGCATGCGAGATTTAATTAGATTTAACACAATATTTACTCAAATAATATCCACCCTTACTTTAATGCAACAAATTTTAGCAACATTAGAAAACGCAGTAACATTTGCAAAACTAAATACCTTACACTCTAGTATTATTGAACCAACCGATTTATTAAACGAATTAATAAAAATTAGATCACTTATAATTAACAGTAAATTACCTTTTGATGTAACCGAATCGAACATTCTAATATTTGAAAAGATAGCTATAGTAAAAGGCTGCATTAAGAATAACGAAATAATATTTTTAATAGAAATCCCGATAGTAGAAAGTAACAATTATCATTATTATCATTTATTTGCTTTTCCAACAAAGGTTACTAGCACATACCAAGTAATCATACCCAAAACCAAATTCCTATCCCTAAATGAACTGAGATATGGTTATACAAACGAAAAATGTACTGAAGTAACACCAAACCAATATTTATGTCAATCGATGACGACAACAACCATTCAAGAAGACAGCCCTTGTGAAGTACAACTATTAAAATTCTCAAATCATTACGAAAACTGTGAAACTAAACAAGTGCAAATAACTAATATGAAAATTCAAAAGGTTACAGATAACAAATGGATAGCCATTTTCCCAACAGAAGTAATAGCAACCATCCACTGCAACCAAGATGAAAATAACCAAGCATTAATTGGAAGCAAACTAATTACCCTCAAAGAAGATTGTTATGTGAAATTGAAAGATGAAGTAATCAGAGTTTATCAAGATCCCATAGCAACAAAGAAACTTGCAAACCTACCGGATCTACAATTCAAGATACAAGAAGAAGACGAAGAAATAATCAAGAAACCTATGAAGCTAGAGCATCTAGACTTAGACGATCTCAACCACGCCGTGAAATTAGTGGAAAGTTATAAAGAACAATTAAGTGAACTCAAAACGCCAAAGTTACATTATAATAATATAAGTGTTTGGACAATTGTATTGATCATTTTAATAATTTTTGTAATCATGTATGTATTATACAAAATGTACCTTAGATATAAGAATGAAGGAAACAGTTCTAGATTTAAGGAAACAAAGAGAAAAAAGGAAACAATAAGCATACCATTAGAAACAATGAATTTTAAATGAATTTAAATAATGTATTTTATGTATTTAAAAATTAAGAAAAACCTTAATTTTTCATTTACGGTGGGAGGAGTTATGTATCCCCCAATTACCTATATATATTGATATATTGAATCTAATAGGAATTATTAGAAATTATTAAGTAAAAGTATAAGTTCAATGCAACATTGTAACACAAGGATAACCCAGAGAGGTTATCGACAGTTCATGAGAACGGAATGCAGCTTTGCATCCGTGAGGGCAGTGATACTGCAGGTGGCAGGTCACAGGCGGTCAACATACCGCAATTACTTAGAATTAAGTTGTTATATTGTAATAAAGTGTACAATAAAGAGAAACGCAGACATGAGATCTGCAAGTTCTCACAGCCGTGTGAGGGGCAGGTTATTATAAAAGGCCCGGGAGCTCAATGCCCGGCAGTCAGTCTTCAAACTCCATACTTCGTTGTTTGAGCTACTCACTAGTCAATAATTAATTTTAGTATTATGTACAAGTTAATCTGTTTCAAAGTAAAATAAATGTGTTAAAAATTCAAAGCTTTTAAAAAAACCAGCTCCAAAGGCCCGAACTTTAACTCGCGTCCAACCAATTTCAAGACTGAAAACCTAATGACGAAAAAAATTAATGCATTTAAATCTGATGATTATTATAAACAACTACAGGTGCTGGTTTTGAAACATTTTCAACTAATGATGATTGTGCGAAAGGATATATTGGTAAAGTATTAATTCGGCAAATGTTTGAGTGTTGGAGGATCTTGGTAGCCGCAGGCTGCTTAACCCCCTTCACACACACCTTACATGTGATTTTTCCAAAGCCCCACCCGAAGGTACTACATTGGCCGGAAACGAGTTTCTTTTATCTGAAAAATTCTTGAATTTTGCCGAACCCTTACTGTTCCAAGCAAGGTAGAGATCTTAAACGTGCCTGACAACACTCACACATGGGACCTCCACTTTATCTTTCATCCGAACGAGGGCGTATTTTTGTGAAAACTGCTTGCTTAACATATTTCAAGCGGACCGTATCGGGATTCGAACCCGGGACCTTGGGCGTAGTAGTCCCAGGCATACGAATTACGCCACGAAGCCGCCTCCCCTTCACATACCACTGAATATTGAGGAATAGGGTATATATTTGTAAACAATAGAAGGGGAGCCGAACTGCATCTAACAAGGCTGCAACTATGTTCGAAGACAACAAACATAGCAATAAGTCGCAAATTGTTGAAAGCATATCTGTGGAGCACAGCACAGTACGTCTATGAAATAAGGGCAATACGAGAAGCAGACAGAAAAACTGTAGAAGCCGTTTGGAATGTTGTGCTTCAGATGTATGAGGATGATAGCATGGACAGACAAAGTTAATAACAAAGAGGTTATAGAAATAGTAGGGGAATAAAGATATCTATGAAAAACAAAAAAATAGGAGAAATAGAAAGGCAGGATACTTTCTAATGCATTTTTGGAGAATAATGCGGAATATATTTCAAGCAGAGATAGGAAGAAGATGTAGAGGTAGACATAGATCAGACTATTGCACGCAAGTGAAAGATACAGACTGTGGAAATTTCAGCAAAATGTGTAGGTTAGCTCAGAATAGGAAACAATGAGGGTACGCGTCCAACTAACTCCAGGACTGAAGATCTAATGATGATGGCGGGTTGCAAGTGAACTTTGTCTACACAGATGCATTAAGTGCTGTCTTAACAGCCGATATTCCAGACGGTAGGTGCAATTCGACTACCTTCTGCCATTTCTGATTTTTTATATTTTTATACCTTCTAGGCAGATCTTGAAGACCCTACGGGGTGCAAGTGAACTTTGCTTACACAGATACATTAAGTGCTGTCTTAGCAGCCATTATGCCAACGCATATAATATATTCAGATTTAAACGAGATTAAATTTTTTCCCCGGACGTTAAAACCTCTCAAATTATCATGCTAAAACTTACCAAGTGGAAGTCCTAGTCCCGGTGCGTCTTACCTTTCGGAGGGGTGTCCAGATGTTCGTTATTTGGTTGTCGATTGTCCTTTATCAAAGAAGCGCCGGTATTTTTTATTGATAGAGGAAAAAGGCAACAAAGGAAAAGCGATCACTTCGTTTACACACCACGTCCGCACTCGTGGAAGGCCGGTAAGGAGTGCCGCAAGTTTTAACGCTCCGCTCCAACTAGCCATCATCCTCTCCGCGATATGTTAATGTTCTCATACTAAACTGTTAGATACAGCAACATTTTTAAGCATGAGAAATGCGGTCCATTGCGGTGCCCTCGTTCAGATGAGAGGTTAAATGGAGGTCCCGTGTGTGTGTGTTGTTACGCACGTTAAAGATCCCTACCTTGCCTGGAACGGCAAGGGTTCGGCAAAATTCTAAATTTCCAGGCAACAAAAAACTCGCCTCCTGGCCAATGTAGTACCTTCGGGTGGAGCATTGGAAATGTAAATGAACGGTCCATTGCGGTGTCCTACACCACAAATCATAATTTAATGTACGGACCAAAACTTTGTTTGGTTTACACATGGCGCTTATATTGAACATAATAATAATGGAGAATTTCTCCATGCGAGGTCTAAAAATGCCCTAAACTTAAATGATACTATGGATAAGTAGAACCCTTTTAAAAAAAGTGCAACACGGATTGTTGGTATTCTATAATAATGAATGATGCCTTCATACAATGCATTTATACAAAAACTAAAAAAATACTTTTGCAGTGTTTTGAAGCTATTGAAAATGGAATAGGAGAAAGAGCTGGTCGCCCGCTACGAGATCATTTTAAAATAATAAGACGCTTAGCCTGGAAGAAAATGAGAACAGCTGATAAACCGTTTGAGGCAAAAACGAAACACAAGAAGAAAAAGAAAAAGAAGGTTACTCAAACTGTAGTGAAGAAGAAAACCATAAAAGAACCTGTAGTACCATTTATAAGAAGTAAGGGAGCCAGAAATATAAAAAGTACAAAATCCCTTTTTGCTAACCGTTCAATCCCTATTGAAAAACCATCAAACATCAAGGAAGAAGATGTCGAAAAAGAGATTAAATCTCAAAATTTAGATATTAGACCATCATCTACAAAACCAGTTTCCCGTCCTAATTTTTTTGTCGGAGCAGCTGAGGAAGATGAATTGGTTATACGCGACAGTTTGCATACACCCAAAACTGAATCCGACTATGTACCACCAGGAAAACCGTTTCACTATCGACCTTTACAAAGATTTACGACAAATATAGAGAACTATATGGCTGAAAAATATCTAGATAATATGTATTTAGATAAGATTTTTCTAAGAAGTTTAAAACTAAATCCTGGTACAACCTCCCCAAATAAAGAAGGCATTAAGAAAATAACGCAAATGGCTAAAGATGGATATAAAACTTTAGCCTATAAGCAGGAACTACTGCGAACACGCAGACCATTCTACTACATAAAATATCAAGAAACTAGATTATCGCCTGATCTTACTGCTAGAATATTAAGAGAACTCCATAAAATGCAAGATACGGCTAAAAGAGAAGCCGACAACCTATTGACCAAAATGAAATTAGAAATTAATCAAAAATTGACTCAAGCCGCCTTAGAAACTGCAGAAAAGCTAAAAAAATTCTGCGACAGCCAAGCGAAAAAAGTTCTTCCACAAAGAGAAGACTATTTGAGAAGAATGTACAAAATGATTGGTTCTGCTTATTACCTCTTGTTTAGAATAAATAAGACTCAGTTTGCATGGAATCAGAAAAAACGAATTTACACCTATTTTGGAATGCCACCAAGTCGTGAACCGTCTACTGATTCGGTAATTAATCAGTTCAAAGGGATCTACACTGACTGGAGGTAGGTTTAATTTAATTAACTACTTAATTTGCTTATGAACATATATATATATATATATATATATATATATATATATATACATACATACATATATATATATATATATATATATATATATAATATATATATTATGTTATGTAAGTTGATAGTTTATGTGAAATGCTGCTTTAATGTACGAGTAAAAATAATAGGTGCAACCTGTAATATGGTGTTAGTCTGTAAATGATTAAATTTATACTCTTTCAATTCAATTATGCCACGGCTTTTTGAAACTCTTTCTCAGGGAAACTGAATCTAGTATTTTAACTCTGTAAGGAGAAGTAGGTTCTTTGTCCCCTTACAGGTATTGAAACACAGGCGCCTAAAGCGTATGCGATCACACTCAACTTAACCTCTAAGTTGTGCTTACGTATACCGATTAAACAAAGATTGATAAATCTGTTCTGCAATTATTTATTCTAGTTAACGTTTGAAATTTAATTTATTCCAAATTACTTAAATATGAAGAGTAGATAACATTAACTTTTATACCTGTAACTCCGTTGAATGTGTCTGGGTGTACAGGATTGGAAACAGGATACACAAAGTTGCCTCGAGCGCTTTCGGTGAGTACCTAATAAATATATGTTTAGTATAAAATACAATAATGTTTTTCCTCTAGTTTTAGGTTCTCTTATGGAACGACTTCAACCACTAATTGTTTTAATTGCTCTACAACTACGAACACCTTATACGTCACCAATTAACTGATCTGCAGCAACTCCTGAACCACAACAAAGGATGCCCCGATGTTGGTATATTTGAAATTTTTCTTTTGGAATTTATTTCCGTCGTATAAAACTTTTCACTTTCCTTTTTTTTTTTATTATTTTAAATTAAAATGCATGCACAATTAACACGTCTATTAATTTTTTTTCAAATTTTAATTACAAGCTCTTGAGCCAAAACAATTTTTCAATCTACAAAAATTTTATGTGTAAACTTTTTTCAAAATTTTTTAATTAATTCATTTAAGCAAATTATCACCTAGGAAACAACAAAAACAAAACTTATTTCTAGCCTACTAACTAATATAACATAAGGGATGCATTCAACATATTCAACTTAAATCTACCTAATTACTATTTTAGAACAGCTTTGATATTTAACATTTTATTTTGACATTTCATAAATTTTATGTTGCTTTATAATTTAAATGTATTAAACATATCTCATTTTAGGAAACTCAAAATTATAAGTGCCTACAGTATCCTGCACAAATTACAATTGCTAAATTGAAGACAAAACCTATACACATTCAATCGAAGATGCATTAGATACCCTTCGTATATGCAAACAAATGAAAATGCTTTTTTTAAACCTCAAACGCTGTATTACTAGTACATAATATCCTATATATGCCTTCAACAAGTAACTATCCATCAATATTTGTTAACCGTAGTGTTTTTAAATTTTAGTATAGCTTGATAAAATGGAAAATTTATGGTTTTATCAGTAGCACTAACGAACTACCTTTGTAGAACCTTTGATAAATGTCAAATGTTATAGAAGCCCCACCTGGTTTGATAAAATAAATATAAGATTATCTTTCCTCTAAACAGTGTCAACGATTGTAATAAGCTTATTTTTATTTTATTAAACCACTGCTAACCTTACTTTTTTAAATTACTAACTGTAGTTCAACCATATCAAATTTTAATATGAATACTAACCCTAAATTTAAGTTTTGTAGAAATGTGTAGACTTGATTACTAATGCCTGTAATTTACTAACACTTTGTGATATAAAATGTGTACGTGTATTTATTGTATGAATGGATATAAATGTTCCAAGTGAAATCGTCCCCGACATTCACCCCTTTCATTCTCAAGCTCAAACGTATTGCCATTAGCGAAAATTTTCCTTATTTGATAAGGTCCCTCATACGGAAATAATAATTTTGCACAAATGTTTCTACCCCAATTCGAAACTCTCAACCTCTTAACGATTACTAAATCCCCAATCTGAAATTTTGTCTGTTTCTTTATTCGATTGCATCGTTTCTCGACCTCCCTACGTTGTCTAGTCTCTGCCCTAGCTCTGGCCTGTTCTAATAAACTGTCGATGTCCTCCACCTCGTTCTGATCTCGCCATGGCCTGGCTGGTACCACCCCTTTCATTAACGTTACTGGACAAACTTTCGTCACTGAACTCGGTACAAATTTCAAATAATTTTCGATCCTTGGTAAATTTCGAACCCAACTATTATGCTGACCCTCAACCGATATCCTCAAATACTTGATGACTTCCCTAATGTAGCGTTCACATGGATTTGCTTGTGGATGTCGTATACTACAAAACCCAACTTTTATACCTTCTCCTTTTAATTTATCAATCACCCTTTTATTATTAAAATAAGTGGCGTTGTCCATCAATATCTTTTTCATCACCCCTGTCTGTTCAGTGTACTTTCTTATACTTGTCAAAACGTGTCTTGTGTTGCAGTTTCTGCCCGGGTATAATTTTACGTACTTCGAAAAAATGTCCACCATCACCAAAATATGTCAGTATCCGTTATGTCCTGGTATTAAATTGCTTACATAGTCGACTGCTACGATGTCCAAAGGTCTTTCGGTGTTAATTACCATGTGTGTGTTTTGTAACGTCATGTTCTTGTCTTTGCTTAGTAAGCATGTCCTACAACTATTTATGCTGTCCTTTATCAAAGAAATGTCGTTGTTAGTGTAAAAAGTCTCCCTAAACAGTAAAAAGGTCTTTCGTATTCCAATGTGTCCGTATGTCTGGTGAATTTCTACGATTATTTTTAATGCTGTCTCTTTCGATAATACTAGTAATTCTTCGTCCCCAATGCGTTTTACCAAAAAGTTGTTCCTCAGATTAAAACCTTTATATTCCACCCCATTTTGCTCATTTAACTTAGTCCGAAAGGTCATAATGTCATCGTGTTGTTGCATGTTAATAAATTCCTGGTTTGTCCATCTACCCTCGTCCTTAAATGTCTGTAACGCTACTAAAAACCCCTTTTTTTCACCCTCAGTTATGTCCCCTTTCCTACTAAGAAAGTCTGCAGTCACGTTCTCCTTCCCTGGCTTGTGCCTAATGTCAAAGTCATATTCTTGTAGTGTTAACGCCCACCTATATAAACGGTTATTTAAAAATTCTTTCTTCTTCAAAAACGTCACCGCTGAATTGTCTGACTCTTATCAGAAACTTATTCCCTAACAAATAAAACCTTAATTTTTTCACTGCATACACAATAGCTAACATCTCCTTCTCGGCAGTAGAATACCTTATCTCACATTCCTTCAGTACTCTTGAAATGAAGCATATTGGCACTTCTACCCTCTTTTGTATCTGAACTAATTCTGCGCCTATCGCACGATTGGATGCATCTGTTCGTAAAATAAACCTTTCTACAAAATTTGGATATTTTAACGATAATTCCTTATAAAACCCCCTTTTTAAATCCTGAAATGCATTCTCTCGCTGCTCCGTCCACCTCCATTTCTCATTCTTTCTAAGTAATTCCACCAATGGTAGGCACAATTCTGAATAATGTGGTATAAAACGTTTATAGTAGTTGAGAACTCCTAAAAACCCTCGCAAGCCCCTTAAATTTTTTGGTTGTTCTAAATTTTTAAGTTCGTCCAACCTTTTTTTACAAATCGTAATGCCCTCGTCACAAATTACAAATCCCAAATAAGCAACTTCACGTTTGAAAAATTCACATTTCTCTACATTCAACTGTAAACCTCCTTCATCTATCCTACGTATAATTTTTGTTACATGTTCTAGGTGTTCCTCGTTATTCCTGGAGAATATCAGTATATCATTGACATAGTGCGTGCAAAATTCCTCGAACTCATTTAATAACTTCTGCATGGCTCTGACCAATGCAGCTGAACTTGAAACAAGACCAAATGGAACTACCCTATATTGAAATATTTCTCCCTCGATGCTAAAACCAGTATATTTTCGGCTATCTTCATGCAAAGGAATCAACCAAAATGAGTTTTTCAGATCTAATTTGCTGAAAACCTTTCTCCCACTAATCTTGTATAATAAATTATCCATCGATTGTGGCTGTTCATATTGTGCTTTAGTAATTAAATTTAATTTTCTGGCATCTAAACAAATTCTTATATCTAACTTATCACTAGGTTTGGGTACAACAACGATCGGATTAATAAAAGAAGTCCTTGCTGGCTCTATTATTCTATTTTTCAACATATCTTTGATTTTTATCTTTACTCTCTCCCTCATACTATACGGAATCGGATATACCTTCGTGTAAAACCCATTTTTTTCTGTTACTTCTAACTTGTGTACATACTTAGTCGCTACCCTTGGTTCCCCATTAAATAACCCTACATGCTCATTAAATATCTCATATAATCTACCCTTTATTCCCTCGTCTATAATCCCTATCTGTCCTTCGTCAAATACCTTCTCAAATAAATTACCTAACATTATCTCATCCTGTCCTTCTAAATTACTTTCCTTAATCATCCCTGTACCATAAACATCACTATTTGTATCCATCCCTTTATTCGAACTCACCTTAGGCACCACCCAATTCTTCCTAATATTTAAAATCTGTATACTTCTATCCTTGCCATCTATTTTCATCCCAAATCTTTCTATAACATCTATCCCTATTATAAAATCTAAATATAACCCCGTTGCCACTAAAAACTCAGCTTCTCCTAGCTTTTCTCCCCCTATTGAAATCGGTACACAAATCATTTCGTCGATTACTGATATCTTCTTTTTCATCGCAGACCACAAACTTATCCGTTTTATCTTGCAAATTCTCCCTTGTAATAACTCAGCGTGCTTGACTACTATTTCTTTCTTTACCAGCGACAGCTCAGACCCACTATCAATTAATGCTACATATAAACAATTCTCTAACTTTAAATTAACAAACGGTAAACTACTTTTTCTTTCACCCCTGTCTTCTAATAACGAATGTACAAAACTTAAGCTACTAGTCGTACCCAAATCCACTAAACTTAACCCTATATCTAACTCTAAATTAACAAACTTATTTATAAATTCGGCGTTTTTAATTGTTTTACTTTATTTCCTTTATCATGTGTCCTACAACTTGCGTCTGTCATTTTCAAAATGTTCCGGCCTGAATTTCTTCTGTGGAGGCCCATACCCATGCCGTTCATGTCCCTGCCAATTATGGTTTCTATCTGTATTTCTTTCTCTCGACCCCATACTAGTCAAATATTGTCCTGTTATCAATTTTGTCCTTATTCCTGTCTGTTTCGCGTTACCCCAATATTGTTCTTTGAAAAAAGTCTTAAATTGCTCGTATGTGTTGTAACTTTTCCTGATAATGCTGTGCCATTTTTCAGCGTTTCCCTTTAAACTTGCCCCTATCATTTGTATGCGCACCCTCTCTGGTTCACCCTCCATTATCTCATCCAACTTATCTAAGTATAACATCGGCTGTTCATAACGTCTTCCCTCAAATTTCGGTAAAATTTCTCGTCCATTTTTGAAATAAACCTGGTCCATTGTCCCTAAACGTCCCCCTTCTAATCCTGTTAGTTGTTCCCTAATTACCCTAACACTACCTTCAAGTACCCCTAATTTTTCATCTACCCTGTCTTTAAATCCTATCACATCAGCCCTTAATTCCCCTGAATCTCTAATTTTATCCTGAATCATTTCCATCACTTCCCTTTTAGAATTTTGAAGATTCTCAGTTTGTTTTAGATCAACTCCTACCAATTCACCCCTTAGCTCCGACAAACCTGTTACAAAATTTTCCTCGACGACTTTTACCCTTCTTCTACGTCCATCCTTACTTCATCTCTAAGTGAACCCAAACTACTCTGTATCAACGCATTTATCCCTCCAAATTTCATCTCAATCATTTCAAATCTTTCTCTCGCTTCCACTCGTGTATTTTCAAATTTTGTCTCCAGTTTTTTAAATCTTTCCCCCATTCTCTCGAAATTTTTTTTACCTTCCTCAAAATTTCTCCTACTTTCCGCTTGTGAATTCTCAAATTTTTCCTCCTGTGAGTTCCGAAATTCTCTCAAAAACTGCATAATACCTAGCATGTCCCCCTCGTTCGATGTCTCTCTGACACCTTCAACCTGTCTTTCCACGTCCGGCTGAATAACAACCACCTCCGGCTCCACATATTCTCTCCTTTCCTCCCCTGCATCTCCTGCCGCTAAAGTCTCCATTACCCGTTGCCCTCTCATAACCGTCTCAACACCATAAACCTTTCCCGACCTGGTGATCCCTTTCTCGTCTGACATGTTCTAAATAATGTTGCCTTTTTTTATGACCTTTTTCTTGCCCCACCAAAATACCAATGCTCCAAACCTGCAAATACGCTAATTCTCTCTCTCCAAACACCACGCTTACGACACTGCTTATCGAGCCCCACCTGCTTTTTGTCCTACTGCAACCTATTACTCTCTAACTTGCCCCACGTTGGTTGGTCGCCAATATTATGTTATGTAAGTTGATATTTTATGTGAAATGCTGCTTTAATGTACGAGTAAAAATAATAGGTGCAACCTGTAATATGGTGTTAGTCTGTAAATGATTAAATTTATACTCTTTCAATTCAATTATGCCACGGCTTTTTGAAACTCTTTCTCAGGGAAACTGAATCTAGTATTTTAACTCTGTAAGGAGAAGTAGGTTGTTTGTCCCCTTACAGGTATTGAAACACAGGCGCCTAAAGCGTATGCGATCACACTCAACTTAACCTCTAAGTTGTGCTTACGTATACCGATTAAACAAAGATTGATAAATCTGTTCTGCAATTATTTATTCTAGTTAACGTTTGAAATTTAATTTATTTTAAATATGAAGAGTAGATAACATTAACTTTTATACCTGTAACTCCGTTGAATGTGTCTGGGTGTACAGGATTGGAAACAGGATACACAAAGTTGCCTCGAGCGCTTTCGGTGAGTACCTAATAAATATATGTTTAGTATAAAATACAATAATGTTTTTCCTCTAGTTTTAGGTTCTCTTATGGAACTACTTCAACCACTAATTGTTTTAATTGCTCTACAACTACGAACACCTTATACGTCACCAATTAACTGATCTGCAGCAACTCCTGAACCACAACAAAGGATGCCCTGATGTTGGTATATTTGAAATTTTTCTTTTGGAATTTATTTCTGTCCTATAAAACTTTTCACTTTCCTTTTTTTTTTATTATTTTAAATTAAAATGCATGCACAATTAACACGTCTATTAATTTTTTTTCAAATTTTAATTACAAGCTCTTGAGCCAAAACAATTTTTCAATCTACAAAAATTTTATGTGTAAACTTTTTTCAAAATTTTTTAATTAATTCATTAAACAAATTATCACCTAGGAAACAACAAAAACAAAACTTATTTCTAGCCTACTAACTAATATAACATAAGGGATGCATTCAACATATTCAACTTAAATCTACCTAATTACTATTTTAGAACAGCTTTGATATTTAACATTTTATTTTGACATTTCATAAATTTTATGTTGCTTTATAATTTAAATGTATTAAACATATCTCATTTTAGGAAACTCAAAATTATAAGTGCCTACAGTATCCTGCACAAATTACAATTGCTAAATTGAAGACAAAACCTATACACATTCAATCGAAGATGCATTAGATACCCTTCGTATATGCAAACAAATGAAAATGCTTTTTTTAAATCTCAAACGCTGTATTACTAGTACATAATATCCTATATATGCCTTCAACAAGTAACTATCCATCAATCTTTGTTAACCGTAGTGTTTTTAACTTTTAGTATAGCTTGATAAAATGGAAAATTTATGGTTTTATCAGTAGCACTAACGAACTACCTTTGTAGAACCTTTGATAAATGTCAAATGTTATAATATATTGCCGTGGTTCCTTATAAGAATCGAGCCCCACGAATTGGGCGTCATAAGATTGCCGATTTTCGAATTCGAAAATAGAAAAATTTCCAAACATTTAAATAAGTCCAAAAAAATATTGCTTACCCGTTTTCCTCTCTTCCTCGGTTGAATGGCCTTCTTCAACTGCTTCCGGCTAGCTCATTAGGACCTCCTTTTGGATAGCTATATTCATTCATAAATCCTATCATTCACGCACACTCCCAATATAACCACAAAATACAACAAACATACAATCTTTTATTTATTCCTATTTACAAATGCAATTCATTATTATTTTATTGTTCACATTACACTTCAGTAATTTTTACGTTGCACTGTCCTGTATTTAATTTTTTAATCATCAAACACATAAAAAGTACTCGGAGTAAATGGACCTTGAATAATACCTTCTCTAAAATTCTTTCATTATAATTTATTTATTTAGTTTAATACTCTAAGTAAACTGTGGAGTATGGTGAGCTCATAATAACCCAATTAATGTATGCCCTTCTACTTTGCATACTCTAAAACTAAAAAAAAACAAAGCCATGTACTTTTCACAAAATTTCACGTTCTGAGGGAACGTTTAAAAGCTTTCTAGACACCTTCAATTTCTAGTTGAATACCGTAATAAAGTTATTTACACATATTCAGTTCAATACGTAATTAATTCACACTACCTTGAAAAACACTCTCATACGCCACCCCAATATTTTCAGTTTATAGGAATCACAAATTTAAATCGTTATCTGGAATTTCTAGAAGATCTTCGCTCTGTAGATGATGCCATGTAATTTTCTACCAGGTCTGTAGGTTGTCCTCGCTATTACTAGACGAACTCCATCGAAATAGATTCGCCAACGCCGCCAATGTAGTACCTTCGGTTGGAGCATTGGAAAAGTAAATGCACAGATAGTTTTATTACTGCCTCCGCCGATTTCTAGCTAGAGGAGCTGTAATTGTGTGCTATACTGAAAACGGCTCCAACTTAGTTGGGACAAATAATCAATTTCTTATATTGGCTAAACAAGCTTCAGAAGCGTTGTCATTTTGTTGGCTAACCCCCTTTCTGGTCTACATTTCAACGAGTTAGCTGAAGCAGGTGTTAAAATGGTAAAATCACACTGTGTTCGTGTAGTAGGTAACCAACGATTAACCTTTGAAGAACTTTCTACTCTAATTTGTCAGATAGAATCTATACTTAATTCGTGCTCCTTGTGCACTCAAAGTTCAGATCCTAGTGATTTTATGCCGCTGACGTTGGGACATTTTTTTACTCTAGCACCTGTAGATTCTGTAATTCCAGAAGTAGACTTATCTAGTCTATACATAGATCGCATTTCGCGCTGCCAACTTATACAGCAACTTCACGCTGATTTCTGGAAACAATATTCCGGAGAATACTTGCATGGGTTGCAACAACGTTTTAAATGGTCTAATCCCATCAACGAAGTAAAATTACATGATCTGGTTTTTATCAAAACTGATATGAAACCTCCATTAAATTGGCCACTTGGACGAGTTGTTCAGCTTCACACCAGTGATGACTTACATACTCAAGTGGTATCTGTCCAAACAGCACATGGATACTTTCGAAGACCAGTTTTGATACTATGCTCCCTGCCAACTGCTTAAAGCTACTTTATTTTACGTTATACAAGAAACATTTTCTTTTCTTTTTTATTTTTCTTACTTCTATTTCACAAGCTTAAGTTCAATTTAAGAATTTTTATTCAATTTCCTTTTCTTTATTTTGTTTTTATCGCGTACTTAAAACATTAAACGTATAGGTGCTAATTGAAAACTATTTGTGCTCCACATGTAAGACAGTTTCTACAAAAATCTAAAATGTTAAATTTCATCTTTAGCCAATAATAAATTTCTTGAACTCTTGCTAAAGTTTTAGATGAACTAAAGTGGCCTGCAGCAGTGGGTCATGACAATCAGCAATGACGTGATTGCGTTGACTAATAAGAACCAGTGGTTTCCAGGATGAAATTTATAAATTAAATTGTTTTTGTTTTTTCACTGAGGATCTATTTGGTGCATTTATAATTGTATTTTTTTTATAAAAAATAGTAATTATCTACGTTATTTAAATCTACTTCTAAAATGTTTAAATTAGGAATATCTAGAGTACTATCAATAGTATTAAAGGAATCTATGATTGTTCTTGCTTGAGAAATTTCTAAAGGGAGTAAATCATCTATAGTACAGAGATTTGAGTTATCTTTTGACAATAAACAAAATCCAGTAGTGTTTGAAGAAGTCTGAGCTGTCCAGGAATTATTTTTAAAATGTATAGTAAGTTCAAACTGTGGTATGTTAATTGACGTAATATCTCAATCAATGGGTAAAGTCTGTACTGAAAATAAACGAGTGTGGGAGAGAACGAACAATTAAACAGCTAACAAATTGACAGGTATTTCCAATGAAAATGGGTAAATCAGATGCACCAGAAACTTTGTGTGGGGTGCCATCTGCAGTGAATATTTATGTGTAGATAGTTGAAAAGGTTTTAAACCTAAACTTGTAATTACAGGAATAGCTTGTAAATCAGTTACTGAAATATTACTATACCTGCATCCAGAAGAGCAGCGACTTCTATGTCAAACAATTTATCTTTAATGTTAAGTCTGTTGTCTGGTGGTTTAGAAATGAAATGATATGCTCATGAGGTAGAAGTGCTAGATTTATAAAAGTTTTTTTTACTGTAGATAACCATTTTGACCAATTTCTATTTTGATGTTAAGGTAAAAATGTTGCTTTTTTCCTGAAAAGATAGAGTACGAGGTTGACTACCATGTCTCCTGTACTTTATTGTTCGTTTTTTTTTAAGTAACTCGAGAAGTAAAAAACTTTGACTTGAGGGAAACCACATCCCTAGCAAAAATTTTCCTTTTCAATTTACAGGTAAGTTATGTCCTTTTTAAAAAGAATTTAAACAGTAAGTTCCATTTGGTGTATTATTATTTGAATTATATTGAATAGTACTTAAATTGGATGGCCCTGCAGATGTTTGAAACATTATTTCCTTTTTTGGGGAATTATTATATTTAGCTATAGGTTGTATAGTTTGAAAGAATTTTGGTTTATAATTTTTGTTAGGAAGTTTATTTTTGTATTGTGAATAGGTAGAAAAAGTTGGTTTAGAATTGGTATTTTGTGAATAAGTAGAGGTACTTGGTTTGATATTGGTAGCTGAAGAGAGTAGATTATTTTTCAGAGTTATCGTTTCTTCTATGTATCTGGTAGTAGAAAATAATTCAGAAATTGCATTAATGTCAGTGAAAGCAATGAAAGTAATAAGATCAAGAAATAAATTCTGCTTGATTATATTTATTCGGGTTAATTTTAATGGTTTTTTATAAAAATGATTAAATAAACTTTCCATAAGTAAAATAAATATTGTTATTGTTTCTTTAGGTTTTTGTGTTCTTACTTTAATTTTATCCCACAACAAATCTTCAGATTTATATGGTAAAAAATCAGATTTAAGTCGTGAGGCAAGTGAATCCCAATCTGTAAGTGTCCCTTATTCTTCGAAATTAGATAATTCCTTCATTAGTACTTAATTCTACCGTTGAATTGAATAGCTCTTCTTTTGAAACCTTTCTTAACGGAGCAAGTACTGCCACACGTTCCTATAATTCATAAACTGTTTTAGAATTACCATCAAATTTAATAACCCAACTAAAAATTGAACAATGATTAGATATGATAGTTACTATAGGGGATGTACATTGATTGTGGGAGTTGTATGCAAAGAAATATCATTAACAGTTAAAGATTCTGTTTTGTTTATTTTAAAAAAAATATCTGCCTCCAATTGAAGTGCAGTTGCATAACTTTCATTTTTAAGAACTATTGCTACATCACTATTGTCTTTAGGAATGATTAAACGATTTATTCTACCACATGCATGTAGTATATGTGATCTAATCTTTTTAAATATCGAGTCGTTACTAATACCTTCAAACTCATTCAGTAATGAAACAATCAAAGTTATTGTAGAGGTAATAACTTCATTCTCATCTAGAAAAGGAACGTTGAAGCCAATCATAACTAACGCTGGGACAAGTCTGAACACCAATTATGGAAGATGCTGTTCTTCAAATAATTGTTGACAATCCTGAGACCAATACCATTAATGAAGGTGGAGGTGACATTGAATACTTGTTGCAAAAAAAGTGTTGTCTATGTGTCCATGGTCAACTGAATTTGTCTTTGAACTCTTCCCACAGACACTCGGTACATTTTGGTATATAGGTAAATTGGGTCCAATCGACTTACTTTAACGTCTACAATACGTGCTAGCATTATTTCCCAGCAATTTTGGGACACCCTGTATATATATATATATATATATATATATATATATATATATTTATAAATAAATTATTGGTTGTGGGTTTCAGGTCAGCTGGCAAGTTCAGTACTACTCTTTTTTATAGCCTAAATTTTCGAATTTATTTTAATTCTTGATCACAGGCACTACAAATGATAAATTTTAAAAAACTGGTACAGTTTGGTTTTAAAGTTACATACTAAATCGAGGTTTATATAAATAATTAGCAACAATGTAAAAATAACAGGAACTATAACTTAACATAACTAAAATAATATAAAATGTATAATTTAATAAATGACACCATTTCAATCAAATTTGTCACATTGCTCTTTTATTTTTGTGTGTGACGGTATGGCAAAATTGAATGCATGCATGTATGTATGCATGTAACGTTTTTTACAAATTAAGTGGGTTTTAATCTGAGTGTGTATGTGTGTGTGTGTGTGTGTGTGTGTGTGTGTGTGTGTGTGTGGTGGGTGGGTGTGTGTGTGTGTGTGTGTGTGTATTCTTTTTTTTTATTATATAAATATTTTATTTTTATGGTGTATGTTTATAACATCTCACTGTAATAACAACAATCAAGTAATGTGATCCAATACATAGTATCTTGTTTCAAGTATCTAATTTTTAAAATTTAATAAATAGGTATATATAGAGCTCAAGTTGTTTATGTCCGTCTTTTTGTTCATTGTACAAGAATTTTGATAAATATAACACATTTCTAAAAATAGTCGTTTGGAATCTGATTTTTGAATTTGAATAATTTTTGGGTTTTGAAAGTCCATTATGTGATTATTTTCTAAAATATGTGAAGTTAAAGCACATGCATTCGGTTTTCGTTTAACATCGCTTTTATGTTAAACACTAAGATAATTATTGATATATATATATATATATATATATATATATATATATATATAAAAGGTTCTTGATAATTCTTGAGCGTAGTTAAATTAGAAAAGATTTTGTTTTTGGTTCTTGGGATAAAGTCGCTCATAAATTAAACACAAAACATTAAATGTGTATCATTTGTATTAAATCGTACGTTTCGGTGATAATTTACACCTTAATCATCGATCTACATGAAAAGTATATAAATAGGTAATTCATATAACAGGTAATATATGTTTAACTTACTTATTACTTGATAAAATTATTTTATGTATTCACCCATAATAAAAGTAACAGAAGGAAGCTTGTCATATTACTGATTAAGAATTAAAATTAATTTTGAATGAAATGTCAGTTCACTTATTTGACAAAATGTAGGATCAAGGATGACATCAAACAACAAATTATGACACTATTTGATTATATTTTTTATTTAAATAGTAGTATGTGGTTTATTTGTAAAAAATTTTTGTATGGTGGGTTGCATAAAATAGTTAGATTTTAAAATCATATATTTTTACAGGTGTAGTAAACAGGTTGACTTTTGACTTAAATTAAATAGAATTATGTGTGTAAGCAATATCAATATAGTTAGTATATTTTTTTTGAATTAAAAGTGCATAGGTATGAGTAAACTGTATGTAAATTATTGATGTCTTCTTTGTGATTGATGGAATTTTGTTCTTGGTTTATATGAAATGATTCTAAGAAAAGTCTTTTTTTGTAATTGCTTTCTATATCTAAAATTTTACATTATCATAATTGACTTTGTGTTTTGTATTGTATAAATGTATAGAAAGAGCACAAGAAGTTTTTCCTAATTTTGCATCACTTTTGTGTTGTAGGTAGTGATAATGTTATGTAATGTTATTTAATTTTTCTGTCTTAGACCATCTCAATTGTAGTAAAAAAATTTTTATATATTTGAATTACTTTCCTTAAAAACAAGGTTTATACCATAAAAACATTGATTGTCTCGCATTTTCATATACACTCGCTCCATTATTTTGTTCCATCTGTCAATCAATTGAAATGTGACATTACTTGAAGTATGTAATCCAGCCTTTTTTTTAGTTTTAATTTTAAATATTATTTAGCTAATTATATTTTTATACTACACCTTATGTTAAAAACCTTATTATAACTTTTGTCTAGTAATTGTAAGTATTTGCCTGTTATATGTTATTGCTGACCGTTAATAACTTTTTCTTGTAGTTCGATGATTAAGGTGAGAATCATTCACCGAAACGTACGAAATATTACAAATGATTTAACGTTGTATGGTTTTTTATTATGAGCGAAATAATCCCAAAAATATTAACATCCCTATTCTAAATAACTTACGCTCAATATTTTAAAAAGATTTCTTATATATATATATATATATATATATATATATATATATATATATATATATATATATATCGTAATGTAAGAGATTTCCTAAATCTATAAATATTAAAAATGATATATGCTCTTGTGGATTCAGTGTTAAGCTATATTATAATAAATTGGTTTGGTGTATATAATGCAACAATCAAACCTTTTGAAAGATTACATAAAATGATACTAAAGATAATTTTGAAAAAGAATAAACTTTATCCCACCTGCATCCTATATCAAGAAGTGCAATTATTAAATGTAAAAAATAAATACAACAAAGCTGTTCTAATTTTCCTTTAAAAAAACCCTAATCTGCTAAACAAACCTAATCATGCTTACAACACAAGAAACATGTTCAATTCCTATATTACTTTTCCTAAAATAAGAACAACAATGCATCAAAAATTCTTAACTTGTACTGGTCTCATGTTATGTAACAAACTACCTCACGAAATAAAACAATTTCATCATCATTAGGTCTTCAGTCCTAGAACTGGTTAGACGCATACCATCATTGTTCCCTATTCTGAACTAACCTACAGATTTCCCTGAAATATGCACAGTTTGCATCTATAACTGTCTGATCTAGGTCTACATCTACCTCTTTTTTCCTGTCTCTGCTTGTAATATATCCCATACTACTCTCCAAAAATGCCTTAGAACGTATTCCACCCTACTATTTCTCTTTTTCCCCAGATATCCTTGTTCCCCTACTATTTCTGTAACTTATTTGTTATTATCTTTGTCTGTCCATGCTATCATCCTCATACCTCTGAAGCACAGCATTTCAAAAGGCTGCTACCGTTTTTCTGTCTGCGTTTCAGACTGCCCGTATTTCATAGGCATACTGTGCTGTGCTCCACAAATATGCTTTCAACAATTTTCTTCTTATTCTATGTTTGTTGTCTTTCCTCATAGGCGCTGTTCTTTCTTGTTAGATGCAGTTCGATCACTTTCTATTGTTTTACCGTTATATGCCCTATTTCTCCGACCTTCAATGGTTGTGAAGGGAGGTAAGCAGCCTGTGGCTGCCAAGTTCCCCCAACACTTAACCATTTGGCGATTTAATATATTTTCCAATTTATCTTTTCGCACAGTCAACATTAGTTGTAGGTATTTCGCAACCAACAACTAGTTGTTTATACTAATCATCAGATTTATATGCGCTTATTTTTTCCTCATTAGGTTTTCAGTCTCAAAACTGGTTGGACACGTACCTGCACTTATTTATATTCTGAGTTAGCCTACAAAGTTCCCTGAAATTCTCACACATGTGTATTCAGCTAGTTTCCTTTCTATTGTTTTCTGATTTTATACCCTATTTTACAGAGATTCAGTGAAGGAGGTTAAGCAACCTGTGGCTACCAAGATCCCCAACACTTAGACATTTGCGGAAATAATGGTTTTCCAGTAAATCCTTTCACACACTTAACATTATTCGAGAATATTGCCCAACCAATTCTTGTAGTTACTTATAATAATCATCATGTTTAAGCACAGTTATCTTTTCGTCATTAGTTTATCCATCTTGGGATTGGTTGGATGCGTACCTCCATTGATTTCTATTCTGGACTAGCCTGCACATCTCCCTGAAACCTCTACAGCCTACATCTTTTACTATCTGTGTGCAGTAGTCTAATCTAGGTCTGCCTCTTCTTCTCTTTTTACCTATCTCTGCTTCTAATATATTCCGCACTATTCCCTCATGCCGTAGTATGTGGCCTATCATCCTATCTCTCCTATTTTTTTACCGTTTTCCACATATTTCTTTCTTCCCCCTACCATTTTTAGTACCTCTTCGTTCTTAACATTGTCTGTCCATGATATCATCATCATACGTCTGTAGTACCACATTTCAAAGGCTTCTACCTTTTTCTTGTCCGCTTCTCCTACTGTCCAGGCTTCACAGCCGTACAGTGCTGTGCTCCACACATATGTTTTAAGCAATCTTTTCCTTGTTTCTATGTTTGTGGTCTTTGAGCACAGTAGTTGCTTTTTCTTGTTAAATGTAGCACGACCTTGTGCTAATCTTTGTTTTATATCTTTTGTGCTTTTCCCATCTTGCGTTATTTGGCTTCCTAGGTAGCAGAATTCCTTAACCTCTTGTAAGTTCGTGTTAAATACTTGTATTCTTGTTTTTGATTTATTTTTCCTACCTTTGCAAACTAGAACTTTATTTTTAGTTTTGTTAATTTTCATACCGTATGTCTCTGTTAGAACCGTTTCCATTTCATTAAGAGCAGCTTCTAACTCTTCCTTGCTAGACGCTAATACCGCTATATCATCTGCTAATCTAAGCATATCAATTTTTTGTCCCTGCATAGTAATTCCAAATGTCTTCCTGCATTTGACAGTATTCATTGCCTCTTCTATGTACAAGTTAAAAATCAATGGGTATAGGGCACATCCCTGTCTCACACCTTTCCTAATGTTTACTTCTCTATGTTCATGCTCTAATTCTATTACTGCTGTTTGCTCTTTGTATAAGCTATGTACTATTCGTCTATCCCTATAACTCATTCCAATCTTTTTGAGTATTTCAAACATTTTTTTCCAATTTACATTGTCGAATGCTTTTTCCAGATCTACAAACCTTATATACATGCTTTCCCCTTTTTCTATTGTTTTCTCCATTATCACTCTCAGAGCTAAAATAGCCTCTTGTGTTCCCCTGTTTCGCCTAAACCCAAATTGGTCTTCTCCTAGTATTTCTTCAGCTCGTTTTTCCATTCGTCTTTGCACAATTCTAGTTAATATTTTTGACACGTGTGCTGTCAAACTTATTGTTCGAAAATTTTCACAATTATCCGCGCCTTTCTTTTTTGGCATAGTCACTGTTACGTCATCATCGAACATTTATTGGTATTGGTGACAATAAATACTATTAGTGCGGGTATCCTACAGTTTTTAGTGAAACATTTATACCAACAGTGGGAGTGCGTGAAGTGAGTCGTACTCGAACCGTTGCAGAAGCAAGTCGTATGAGAGCTTTTGGAAGCGACACCATCACCCCAACGTGCGTGTTCTTTGGTGTCCGTTAAACCTTTTGTGTGTGAACTTTTATTGCCCCGAGCGGCACAGGCTTTAAGGTATTTATACCCTTTATTAAGTAGTTCGTTGTAGTTGCTTTATTTATTACATAACCGCTCCACTGCCATCGGTATTGCTACAAAAGCAATTGGTCCTTCCCTATAATTAACATATCTCTATCACCTTAACATCCCATACATCCATTGGTCCTTAATACGATCCGGATTTCACTAGTTCTATGGTTTATACGCATGTCCTAAACTTTGCATTCCAGCGAGCTTTTTAATTAATTATTTTAGCTTTTAAATTTGTGCTTAAAGCCCATATTTAGCGGGTTAAAATGTGTAAATATTATTTATACTGTCTTTAAATTAAATTAAGCGATTTCGCCGTAATTAAACCAACAAGCGTTTAGTTACAAACAAATACTTTAGCATCAAATTTGTTAGTTTTCAGTCTTAAATATATTTTAGCGGTATATAAAACACACAGCAAGGTAAAGGGATTTGCTTTGTGTAAAAGCCATTGCACGTTTTGTATCACATACAACCTTTCAGTCGGTTTGTAAACCTAAAATATTGAACACATTTGCAGGGTAATAAAGTTGTAAAGCTGCATCTTGCAAATATGATAACCACATGTTTTTAAATGTTGGTGGATCCTGTGAGCTTTGATGTGAAGCCGCCCGTAAACTGTAAATTTTATCGTAAGGCTTTGTTTGACAAACCCTTAGTTTCCACGTGTTGCTTAAGACCCATTGCAGGCTAATAGTCATAAACGTGATTTATTGGTTTATAGGATATTTTACATTTTTCGTGCCTTGAACAACTCATAATATTTTAATATTTCTCAGCGCACATCTGAGCGGTTACCGTTTTACAACATTTTATTGTAGATCTTTCGGAATAACAGTCACTATGACTCCGAAGAAGGCACATGTAGCAGAGCTCAAATTACTTAAGGCACGCATTATGGAGGTGTGGGAACTTGGTAACGCTATACAAAGTGACCCAAGTTTAAAAACGTTGTTCCATGTTCAAACAAGGAGAGTCAATGACATTTACTCCAATTTTAACAGGGTTTTAGTTGTTGTCTTAGCGTCCTGTGACGAGGTAGAATTATTGAATCACAACGCTTTACGGAAGGAAGTGGATTCCGCTTATTATTGCATACTACTGCATCTTGAAACGATGCCAGAAATGCGGGCACAAATTACGGAAAATGCTCCAAGCAGCACGGGAATAAAATTGTTACCGTTAAAGCTCCCACCTTTTAATAATGAGATAACGGAATTTTTCATCCTTTATCGATTTATTTGACAGTCTGGTTTATAATAACGCGTCGCTGTCCAATATCGAAAAGCTAAATTACCTTATCAATTGCTGTAGCGGGGAGTCTTTGAAAATTATTAAATCGGTACCCATTTCGGGAGATAATTTTATTATTTCCTATAACGCCTTGCGTGAGCGATTTAGCAATCCGCGTTTATTAGCAACTTTGCATTGGAAAGCTATGAAAGACTTTCCAAATTTAAAATCAGAAGACCCTAAGAAACTTAGGGCGCTTATTGATTGTTTTTCAGAGAACCTTGCTGTTCTAACTAACTTAAAGTTTCCTACTGAACATTGGAACTTTATTCTAGTCGATTTTCTTTTAGAAAAACTCGATCCGTTCACTAGAAAACGCTTCGAACTCCAATCGGATCCGAAGCAAATACCTAATTTCGATGATTTGAGATATTTTTTAACTCAACAATGTGCAGCGTTGGAAACCTTTTCTTCAGCCGCACCTGTTTCTTATTCGACGACTGTCCATACATCTCACACATCAGTGCCTAAAAAATCCTCAGCGTTTCAATTTAAACCAAAAGTTTATTCTAACGTAGTTTCACTAAATACACCAAGTAGCTCAAAGAATTCATTTTCGCACCATTGTCCTTCTTGCAAAGGCAATCACTTAATTTATAGATGTCAATCGTTTCTAAAGAAAACTCCGACAGAACGTTTCGACATTGTCAAACGCTTACGCCTTTGTTTAAATTGCTTACGAACAGACCATGCGTCCATGCAATGCAAATCTTATAATTCCTGTCGAACTTGCGCCAAGCCGCATCATACCTTGCTACATTTTGAAGCGCAACCTGCTTCTAGCCGTTCAGCTGAATCGACCGCTACACCTATGCATAAAAATGCCAATAGGACGCAGTCAGCCTCTCCTATTCCGGCAAACGTTTTGTTTTCACAGACGAATTTAAATCCTGGGGTTATTGTCTTACTCTCCACTGCTGTTGTGGAAGTTTAAGACCGGTCTGGTAGATACAAACCGATCAGGGTACTCTTAGACCCTGGCTCCCAAGCTAGCTTTATTCGAGACGATTGCGTGAGCAAACTTTGGCTTCCACGCATACGTTCTCAAGTTCCGATTTATGGACTTGGACAGACAACTTCAGCGGTCAATAGGGGTGCCGTCAGCTGCACCATTCGCTCTATGTTAGACTGAAAAATCTCTAGAAGTCACAACTTTTGTGCTTTCGTCAATATCTGGCAAATTACCCAGCGTTGAAGTTCCTAATAATTGGGAACACTTATGCGGCCTGCACTTTGCAGACCCGACCTGGAACTCTCCAGGAACCATTGACATGCTCCTTGGAGCAGATGTTTATCCGTTCATCATCAATGGCGGTGTTATACATGGCAAATTTCTTCAGGCTGCCGCCATAAATACAATTTTTGGTTGGACTATTATTGGTCCCACAAAAAGCTTGCAGTCTGATACTGTCCAAGCATTTTTTACTTCTGTAGAAGATCCTATCGACCAGACCCTAAGGCGGTTTAGGGAGATAGAAGAGTTGCCATCCAAGCCTTATACTTCTCCAGAAGAAGAAAAGGCAGATTTGATTTTTGAAAACACGTTTTCTCGTGACCCTAGCGGTCGTTTTATTGTTGCGTTACCGTTCAACGATACTTTGCCCGTTTTGATAATTGCTTTGAGATGGCTAAAAAGACTATTTTGTTGGAGCGCAAATTGCATGCTCAACCGGAGCTACGCGCCCAATACAACAATTTCATGCAGGACTATCTTGATGCGGGTCATATGGCGTTACTCGATTCTCCGCCCGTTGGGAACGATAAGTATTTTTTACCCCATCACCCTGTGTTTAAAGAGGAAGGTCATATTTCTAAACTTCGTGTGGTTTTTGACGCCTCTGCAAAGGCTAAAAACAACGTGTCTCTTAATGACACTCAATTGGCTGGACCTAGTCTCCAAAATGACATTTCGTCAATCATACTTAAATTTCGCTCTCATCGTTTCGTTTTTACTTGTGATGTTCGCCAAATGTATCGACAAATTTTGGTTATCGAAGAACATCGAAGGTTTCAATTAATTGTTTGGCGGTTCTTCGCAGAAGAACCCATTCAGACTTATCAGCTTAATACAGTGACCTATGGTATTAAGTCATCGCCTTATCTTGCATTAAAAACACTTCAGCAATTAGCCATTGACGAAGGCAAAAGGTTTCCGTTAGCCGCTGAGGCTATACGGTCAAATCTATATATTGACGATTTCGTCGCCGGTGGAGATTCTATACAATCGGCCCGAGAAATCAAAGATCAACTTATCCGACTTTTACATTTGGCTGGTTTTGAACTTCGAAAATGGAGTTCTAATTCAGTTTCTATTTTGGAAGGCATTCCGTCAGATTTTTGCCAATATACTTCACTCGATTTCGATTCTGACGAATCAATAAAAATATTATGTCTTTAATGGTCACCTACAGAAGATATTTTCTCATTTCGGGTTAAACCATTAAACCCAATATGTACAAAGCGCAACATACTTTCGCAAGTTGCCAGAATATATGATCCATTAGGATTTTTAGCCCCACTAACACTTTTGCGAAACGCCTAATCCAGCATCTGTGGATGTTAGGTTTAAATTGGGATGACATCCCACCAGCAGACATTTCGTCTCAATGGCAGCAGTATCAAGAAGAATTGCCGTTATTATCGTCATTAAAGTTACCACGTTGTTTACCCCCTTCGGATCCTTTTACTTGTCATTTGCATGGGTTTTGCGATGCTAGCGAGGTAGGGTATGCAGCGGTAGTGTATTTTCAGTTCATAAATCAAACTACTGGAGAAATAACTGTACAATTTGTAACCGCTAAAACAAAAGTAGCTCCAATTCAGCGCATTTCAATTCCACGTTTGGAATTATGTGCCGCCGTTTTATTAAACGATTTACTTTCTTTTACCATTCGGTCTTATCGAGGCTTGATTGAAATCTCCGATGTTTCAGCGTAGAGTGATTCTACGGTCGCTTTCACTTGGATACGTTCTCCACCTTTTCGTTGGAAAACTTTTGTGGCGAACCGTGTTAGCCACATTCAAGAAATCATTGCACCTAGCCGATGGTTTTATATTAAATCTTCGCATAATCCGGCTGATCCTGCATCTCGGGGATTAATGCCAAGCGCGGTTATTTCATGTTCGCTATGGTGGGCGGGGCCTGAATGGCTTCACTACCCTCGTGACTCGTGGCCGCCTCAACCAACATTGTCAACCTCAATTGCTGAGGTAACTACGGAAAAGAAGATCCTAACATTTGTCGCTCAAACAGATCCAAACGTCATTGACATTTTACTAAGTCGCTTTTCATCGTTATATAAAATCCAAGGCATCGTGGCTTACACTTATAGATTTTCTAAACCCATGGCTCAACGTCATACGGGTCCTTTAACAGACATTGAATTACACAATGCTCTCATGATTATCGTTCGGCATGTACAAAATGTTACATTTTCAAAGGAAATAGCTTCGATCAAGGCAAACAAACCGTAAATTACCTAAAAGCTTGCGAAAACTTTCTCCATTTGTTGATCCACAAAATATCTTAAGAGTAGGTGGGCGCTTGACACATTCTTCGCTTTCCTATTTCGAAAAGTTTCCTGCGTTATTGCCTCAGCGGCACCGATTAACCAAACTTATCATTCGGTCAACTCATGAAAGGTATTGCCATCCCGGTGTTAATACCACAGCGTATCTTATCCAACAGAATTTCTGGATCCTTTCTATTAAAAATTCAATCAGAAATTATTTATCATCATGTCATAGATGTTTTCGTACCAAACCGGTCCTGGTAACTCCTCCTATGGGAGACCTACCGGCAGCACGTATTACCCAAATCAAACCGTTCAGTATTGTTGGTGTTGATTTTGCTGGCCCTCTTTTAATAAAGGCTAACCGCCTGCGAGGCTCTAAAACTCTTAAGGCCTATATTTGTATTTTTGTTGGTTTTGCCACTAAGGCAACACATATTGAACTTGTGTCGGATTTGTCGGCAGACGCGTTTCTTGCCGCTTTGCGACGATTTATAGCACGTCGAGGACGCTGTTCTCGAATATTTAGTGATTGCGGTACTAATTTTGTAGGTGCCTATCGTCAGCTTATGAGTTATCTGCATAGTGCAGTAACCTCAGAAAGGAAAAAGTGGTCGTTTAATCCACCTAGCGCTCCTCACTTTGGTGGCTTGTGGGAAAGCGGTGTTAAGTCGGTAAAGACACACCTAGCTCGCGTAATAGGCGAACAAAAACTTACCTTTGAGGAATTTTACACAGTTCTTACTCAAATTGAATCTGTTTTAAATTCAAGGCCACTCTACGCTTTGAGTTCGGATCCAAATGACTTGCGTTCTTAACACCAGGTCATTTCCTAACTATGGAGCCTCTTTCTGCATCACCAGATGAGGACCATTCAACCAACGTTTTACCCTTAAAGAGCAGGTGGAAACTCCTGCAAAAACTCCATCAAGATTTTTGGGCTCGCTGGAGCCATGAGTACTTACATACTCTGAATCAGAAGGTTAAATGGCACTCTAAGGTAGGTGTCCGACAAGTTGAAAAGGACTCTAAAGGACGACCAGCTTTCTCCACTTCAATGGAAGTTTGGTCGTATTATTAATACTTTTCCCGGTGCGGACGGTATTATACGTGTCGCTGAGATCAAAACTGCACATGGAACATTAAAACGACCTTTGGTCAAACTAGCGCCGCTACCGGTATTTTAATTTTATTTTTATGTTTAGATGTATATACATATTTCTTAGATGTATGGTAGTATCTTATTTTAAAATATTTGCTTATTTACATATATATTTTTATTTTGCATAGTTGGTAATATCGCTCGCTGTAGTGTACCACCCTATCTTTCGTTACCTGTTTTCCTAGCAAGGTCAAATCCCATGTGATTTCCTTCACCCAACCTACTTCCCTCCTTTTCAAAATTCTATGAATTTGGTGGGCGGTATGTTACGTCATCATAGAACATTTATTGGTATTGGTGACAATAGATACTATTAGTGCGGGTATCCTACAGTTTTTAGTGAAACATTTATACCGACAGTGGGAGTGCGTGAAGTGAGTCATACTCAAACTGTTGCAGAAGCAAGTCGTATGAGAGCTTTTGGAAGCGACACCATCACCCCAACGTGCGTGTTCTTTGGTGCCCGTTAAACCTTTTGTGTGTGAACTTTTATTGCCCCGAGCGGCACAGGCTTTAAGGTATTTATACCCTTTATTAAGTAGTTCGTTGTAGTTGCTTTATTTATTACATAACCGCTCCACTGCCATCGGTATTGCTACAAAAGCAATTGGTCCTTCCCTATAATTAACATATCTCTATCACCTTAACATCCCATACATCCAGTCACTATGATGCTACGTTTGAAATCTTTGGGTATCTCGCCTGTCACATACATATAGCTTACAAGTTGGAAGAGACGTTCTGTTACTTTTTGTCCAGCGGCTCTTAGAGTTTCTGCTTGCACCTTATCTGTACCCGGCGCCTTACCATTTTTCAGACTCTTTAATGCTAATTCAAACTCGTCTAGAAGTATAGGATATCCCAAGTCATCATTTTCAATGTCTGATTCCTGTTCTAATGCAGTTAGTTCCTTTCCTGCATATAAATTCCCTATATATTCTTGCCATGTACTCACTTTCTCTATGTTTTCTATAATGACGTTTCCTTGTGCGTCTCTTATATTTTTGCTATATGGTTTTATATCCCTAAAATTCAGTCTAATTAATTTGTATGCTTCGTCTGTCTTTCCTATTTCCATCTTAGTTTGTACCTCTTTGCACTTTTCATCAATCCATTGTTCTTTAGCTTTCCTGCATTTCGAATAATTTCCCATTTTATGGCTTTGTATCTCTGTTTTCCTGTTTCGTCTGATTTATTTTTGTATTTTCGTCTTTCTTCTATTAAATTCACGATATCCTTTGTTATCCATGGTTTCTTATTTTCTTTTTGTGTATACCCCAGAATATCTCTGGCCGCCATGTCTAGGCTGGATTTAATGTTATTCCATTCTGTTTCTACTTCCTTAGTTTCAGATATTTTCGCGATATCATTCAGCAATTCATTTGACTTTTTTTCGAATCTTACTTGAATATCTTTATCTTTAAATTTCTCTAAGTCCAAGTGTCTTTTTCCGTTCCTTTTTTTCAGATTTTTAAATTTAAGTGCGGCCTTCATAATTACGATGTTGTGGTCAGTATCTATATCTGCTTCTGGGTAGCTTCTACAGTCTTTTACTTGATTCCTAAACCGTTGTCTAACAAGAATGTAATCTATTTGATATCTTCCTATATCTCCTGGCATCTTCCACGTATATCGTCTTCTAGCATGATGTTGAAATAATGTGTTTGTGATGATTAAATTGTTCTTGTCGCAAAATTCTACCAGCCTATTTCCCCTGTCGTTTCTCGTGCCTAAACCAAATAAACCTACTACTGCTTCTTTCCTCCCCTCACCTACCACGGCATTAAAATCCCCCGTAATTATTAAATTTTTATGTCCTTTTACGTATCTTAATATGTCTTCGATATCTTTGTAGATGGCTTCTACCTCTTCGTCACTGTAGCTAGAGGTGGGCATGTATACTTGTATTATTACTGTGTTTACCGGTTTAGATTCTAATCTAACCATGAGTACTCTTTCGTTCTTTTGTAAGTAATTTTCTACACAGTATCCTATCTTTTTCCGCATAACTATCCCCACACCCAAATTTCCGTCCTCTGCTCCTGTATGAATTACCCTGAAGTCTCCACTCCAAAAATCCCCACCTCTGACCACCTAACTTCGCTGATCCCTACTATGTCTAGTGATAACCTATTCATTTCGATTTTTAGGTTCTCTAGCTTACCTACTTGCTTCATACTTCTAACATTCCACGCTCCGACTCGCAGAATGTTCCCGACTCTTATTTTTAACTTTCCGATCGCATCCTCCGAAGTAGTCCCCTCCCGGAGATCCGAATGGGGGACTATTTTAACTCCGGAATCTTTTACCCCAGAGAATGCCATCATGTTGTAACAATTTAAGTACGCTGTGTACTTGGGAGATAATGTGGTGGTTTCCCGTTGCCTTCCACATCGCGGTAGTGTGTCTTAGACTGCCATACCGACCCCTATGGTCTCTGCCAATCTAAGTACCGAAAGAGCCGCTGCCCTCTTTCGGGGACCTGTCTTAGTCTGGTTCCTCACTAACGACCCTACTACTTTGGTTGGACCTGTAGTTTGGCTATTTAGCTCATTAGAACACGCAAGCCATTTCACCTGTTCTAGTGATTTAGAACTTCGGCAAGGTGCAGGTCCATTCGAAATGGTAAAACAATTTAACAGTATTCAATTATTTAATAAAAAATAACAAATTGTTTACCTAAATCAAATATTATAATCCTTCTATAAATTGATATCTTAATTATAACGCATGCTGTATTTCACCATTTTGTAGCACAGCAGCTACATTTATTTACTACGCAACTCAAAATATCTTTACGTAGCCACCGCCAGTAGGGTAGCTAAGCCGGTTTGGCAACAGAGATCCACAGCAAGATATGTATACGCCGGTTCGAGAACAATATGAACAGCTAAGCCGCTTTGGGAAACAAAACGTGCAGCAAGATATGTATACGCCGCTTTGAGAACAAAATTGTCTTTGTGTGTAAATTTGTTGCGTCGTGGGGTCGTTAGGTCTTTGGGGTGTGCGTTCGGCGGGGTCGTTAGATTTTTGTTGTGGGGTGGTGCGCGTGCGCTGGGGTGGAGATATTTTCTTAGGAAATTTTTTAGCAGCGTTCCCGACGTTAAATATTAAATATTAAATTTTAAAAAATGTTGTGTGTAGAAAATGGAGTTCACGTGTTGGTTCGTATTTTTCTGGGGTAGGTTAAGCTAAAATTAAAACGCCGCTGTGAAGAATTTTTAATATTAGGCAAACGCGTGCAAGTGATAAAGAGTGTTTTAGCTCTCCTCATAAGCTGCGTTTTGTACGAAGTAGCAAATAAAATTGAGAAAATATACGAAATGTTATATGATGGAGGTCAAATTTTAAACGTTTGCAGGTAAAATCTTGTAAAAAAGAAGTCGTTCACATCTCGCAATTTCAATGTCGCGATAAAATACTAAGAATTTGCATGCAGTCGAATATAACAACGTGTTTGGAATTATAAATCTATGGTTATATGATGGAGGTCAAATTTTTAAACGTCTGCAGGTAAAATCTTGTAAAAAAGAAGTCGTTCACTTCTCGCAATTTCAATGTCACGATAAAATACTAAGAATCTGCATGCAGTCGAATATAACAACGTGTTTGGAATTATAAATCTCTGGTAATATATATGTAAATCGCACCGACATTCGACTTTTAATATAATGTATTTAATTAACATAAGGTGTGTGTGTGTTTGCAAAAACATTTCAAGGCAGGTATGTCGTATATCCTTTTGGTTACATCATCCCAAAATAATTTATACAAGTACACTGAACTTGCTATTATCAAGGATTTCTTGCTTATGGATTAACTTTACAACTCAGGGTGTAGCATCAAGGTTTTAACATCACTCTCAAACTATATAACTTAATAATAATAGCTTTCCTTAGCACCAATATCATTTAGAAAATATGTGTTTCTTTAATATTTATTTAATGAATACTTCTTTCCATAAATTCATTTAGCAAAGTAAGTAAATCTTCGCCATCATCTGGGGACCATGGTTGTGGTGGTTGTGGTGGTGGTGGTGACATTTGTGCTGGCGTATGTCGGTCTGCCACCTCCGTATATCGCATATTACTGTAACAATAAGAAAAATAAACCTAAGTTTTATTATATAACAATTTTTCAGTAGTAAATATAAATTGAAAATTAGTTTATACAAATAAATATTTGTTACTTACGGGTTTAAGAGTCTAAGCATTTGACGCTTCACTGTCGGCTTTGCGAACCAGGGCACCCCAGTTCTATTTGTTGGCGATATAATTGCAGTTGGTTTCATTTTGTTAGTTAATGGTTAAATTTACTGTATTATATATACTTAGAAATGTAATAAACTTATAAGCAAGTTATATTTTAAATTTTTATTGCTAAAACCATGAATAATTTTATATCCACATCAACCGTGTACTATTCAGAATCCTGTTTGATATATATTCAATTGATGTAGTTATTTGGTCATGATGAAACATCAACACTGTATTTAGCATACTAATTTTGAAGAATTTACATGTATTAACTTTTATAATTCAAGGTGTAGCATCAGGTATTCTTTCTTTGCGTCATTCTCAAACAATAGAAGTTAATAATAGCGTTCATTAGCATCAAGGTTACAAAGTTGCAATGAGATTAAAATGTAAATTTTAATGGTTTTTCTACAAAACGTGAATAATTTTATAACCACATTGGAATGTTTTAATGCATACATTAAATATAATGGGATTGTATATAATTATACAATCGCATAAATTTAAAGTAATCACGTCGTTTCTATGTGGGGAATCTTGTTGCAAAGCATATATATATATGGAGACATTGAGTTAAGATGTTAGTTTCTGTTTGTTATTGAACAGCCAGCGTCAATATTGCAAAATGAATACTTCAATAGTGTTAGATGTTCAAGGGTTCAAAACTGTAAACAATAAGTTCATATATAAAGAAGTCGCTATTGTTCCATTATTGGCATCATCAAATGATGTAAGTACTTACATACTAAAACCACCGCATCCATGGGGTGAATTATTGCTAGACCATAAACGTCAAAATGCATGGCTAATAGAACATTTTCATGGTATTAAGTGGGAGTGTGGTGAGTTGCCCTATGGATGCTTGCAACATGTATTAAGTCCAATATTAAATGAAGCGACGAATGTATATGTAAAGGGGTTAGAAAAACGGGCATGGGTAATGTCCGAATTTTCTAACCTCAACATCATCAATGTTGAAGCTTTGGGGTGTCCACCTTCTTTACAAGAGTTAAAGGAGTGGAATTGCCCCAACACTTCAAAATGTTCATATCACGCAAGACATTGCACATCATTCAGTTGTGCAGCGGAAAATGCGATTGTACTGAAGTATTGGATGAATAATTATAGTCAATAATTCAACCGGTAAAATCCACCATCGTAAATAGTTAGAGTTTTGCGTTCAAAGTAGAAACATGTATGCTGCAACAGTTAATAAAAACTTGAATAAGAATGGTGGTAATGCAAATTGTTTATCGGTCGATGCAATTCAAAATGATAATGCAAATTTTTCATGGGCTGATGCAAACGCAGAATTATCACTAAAATCAACACGTCCTACAGCATTTAATAAGTATCGCGAGGAATTAGTATCAACATGGTCAACATTTTTACATGTGGAATTGGGTTTATTACTGGAAGTTGGTATTTCAACGCGGTATGAACTAAATGCAGTAGTGCAAATATCTAATGTTATTGCTCCACAAAGCTTTCTATGTTTTAATGTTAAGGAATGGAATGAAATTTCAAGTTTAAGAAGCGAACATTTCCTTCGTAATATGCTAATTCTACAAAAGGAACCTGAATATAGAGATCAAGAAATATCCATTGGTTATGGAATAAAGCTGCATGCCATTTACGATATCTGCAGCAACTTTCCATATATTGGAATAAGTCATAATGGTAGTGCTACGCTCGTGTTTTCTGAGGAAGCAATTAATAAATTATTTTCAATGGCATTCATAGTTAACGATTGTTTATTTACAATTAATGATTCTTCAATTGATTACATCTATAATCAATTTATAGATAACATAGCGTCCTCTTTACCAAACAGTGTGGTGCAATCAACGATGATTGTATTATATCTACAGGTAAATTGGTTGCGGAAAATATGCAAGCACTTACGAAATTATCAAGAACCAGCTACTTTATTCAACATTCTTTAGAATTTAAGTTTTTATATGAAATTATTGTTGCTTTTCCAAATAAATTTTTATGTGATGTAAAAATAAAATGAACTAAAATTAATTTTTATTATATTTTGTACATTTTTAACATTACGATAAACTTTCATCATCATAATTATCATACATACTGCTAGATTGTAAGTACGAATTCACTAGTTTGTCCAATTTTAATAACTTTGTCAATACATCGTAAAGTTGTTGCATTAATCCTTTGTTTGCACAATAAATGTTAAATATGGATAGATCAAAGTGGCCAGATTGAACTACTTTGCCTAGAAATTCACTATATTCGTGAAATTTGTTTTATTGATAAAATATAGATGACCATTGGTATATCGAAAAATGGTTGTAATATGCGAAGGAATATCTGGAAATGCATGTGATTGTAAAAATGTGCTTTGGGTTGCTTAGTACATTCATCGTATTCCATGAGTTGATTTTCGCCATAAAATATCAATGTACGTCCAGTATAGGTATTTACAGCCGCATTGACCCGAACACGATTAGGAATGTAAAAGTGAGTGTATGCTCTAGGCCATCCATTGACTAGCTGCATGCTAGGAAATTGCAACAGATATACTTGATTGTTGCTAAAGAAAACCACATCACCATTTGGTTTCTGATATACGGCATCTAAACGTTTAAACGTGTGTGGAAGAAAAGGTAGCCAATCTATTATGTTCTTAGCCGGTTCAATGTAAGTGCTATTTAGAGCTGATATCCAAACCCATTTTTCATAAAACATATATATGCGTTTATTTAGAATTAGAAAATGTTCAATTTCAATGTTACATAGGTCTGGCGGTAGTTTGTTCGGTGAGGTCGGCTTATTGGGGGAGTTAGGTTTAAAAGCAGCGGTAGTTGATTTAACGGTGGTAGATGCTGATGATGGTGGTGGGTACAGGGACTGTATTCCTGCAATATCATCCTCATGTAAATCAAGATGATGATTTTCTAAATATGAATACATAACTGCATTAACATTATTTGAATGTCTTAACCCTAATGTATGACCAATTTCATGAAGTAGCACCTCATAATAACTTATATATCCACTGGGTGGTGAATTTGAGTGTTCCATATACCAAGACTCATCATAATCCATGTGTATTTCAGACACAACATCGTCGCTGGATGGAAAGAAAGCATGTGCTAACCCACCACCAGGTCCATCAAAATCATCCTTACACCGCTCATTAGGGTTTGTTGAAGCCCTCATGTAATGATTTTGTTGTTGGAATGTTATTAATATATCATAACTCTGTGGATTGTATATAAATACAAGATTTGTGTGTTTTGCCCAAACTTTAAATGCTTCAACCGTCCGAGCTAAGATGCGAAAATCATTCGTTAATACTGTGTAATTTAAAACACGCTTTGTCAATTTGGTTTGATGTACATTGTATGCTTCAGAAATATTGTCTTTATTTGTACATCTAGGTTTTGACATTAACTTTAAAGTTTCTTTATTTAGTTCACCATCAACCGGCAGTTGGTAATATGTTTGAAATGCTTTTAAGGCATTTTTAATTATCGATTTGCGATTTTCAATAGAGGCCCCACTAACATTATGAGTTTCAATATATCCATATTTGTTTAGATAAACGTTTGCCATTTCTAAGCCAAATTCACTGTTTGTGTAAATTTCATCTTCACACCTCACTTCCCTGCCGATGGGGAAATTAAGGAAGATTAAAAGCACTGCGAGTGGAACAGCAACAACCTCCATGACTATCAATAATATACTAACAAAAACACTGTTATTTAAATAATATATTACATATGTATTTCAATCATCTTTTATAAGAAATAACGATTTTAAAGTTTACGTATAATGCCAGTAAATGGTTCATATTCAATAAGTACGTCATGCATAATCATGCAGTAAGCAACAGTTTCAACTTCAAATGCTTTTGATGCTTCAATTTCAATTTTAAATCTGCTACTATATTATGGATGCTTTCATTTTGTCTGGTGCAGTTGATTACAAAATTGGCTGCTGTTTAAACTCCTCATAACTGAGAAGAGAACATACCGAACTCTCGAACGGTTCATAATATTGAGATCGATAATTCAAATATTCATTATAAGCATCCATGTACTTGTTGTCGGTAAAAGAAAGGTTTTGCTGCTCATACGGGTATCTTCTATTGTTGATATTAGCCTTTATATTTGTAGCGTTTGCATGATTAAATGTAGACGCATCTGCATCCTTATGGTTGCGCTTTTTGGTTTGAAAGGTGATGAATATCCATTGAGGGCGCTGAAAACCCGTACTACTCTTAACAGGCCAAACCAAAGATGTAGTGGACGGTAGGCTTGGATAGGTATACAAGTCACGTGCATGAAAAGCTACTTGTATTCGCGAATTTTGTTAATTTCTTTGTAAATAGACAATTTTGTGGCATCGTTGAGCATTACGTGTGGTACTTTCCATACTACTTTTGTGAGAGTAATTTTGGTATAGAAGTACCCTTACAACAATCAATATCAGACTTTGAACGTACCAACGTTAATTCTTGTCGAACGTTGAGCAACGGTGTTTTGTATCCTTCGGCAAATCCAAGCACGTGCTTTAATGGTATTGAAGCGCAAAAGAATCTTTAGCTTCATTAAGCAAAGGTAAGGGTTTATTTTCCACACTCCATCCTGCATGCATCATACAACGACTTTGCTCGCGTGTATACGAACAAACGCCTTTGATTGTGCTGTTAATTCCGGGCAATCTAACCGTTTCGATAACCTGATCACCCAGCGTAAATCTAATTTCTTCAAAAGAAACAACATGGCATTATTCGTGAAAGCATAATCCTTAATTTGAGCTTCTGTTGGACTAAGAGTACCTTCCAAGTATATAATGCTGTCATAAGTTGCAGTCATAAGATCAGCTTTTGGATAACAATATTGATTTCATCCGAGTTTCCATAGGCGTTTGTCGTATATGGGTGATATGTTCGACGATCATATTCTGTAATCGTATCTTCGGACGCTACACTGTTGAATAGCCCTCTTATTGCGCCTTCCATGTTTATTAAGCACTTTATAACCGAGATATTCTAAAATTGAACGTCCTGATCTGTTAATGCACCAGGTGTTTGCTGACCTGCAGGTTGAGGTGAACTGATTGAGTATACTCTAGCACCAAAATATTAAGCCCCATATTTTTAAGTTCTAATCTAATAGATACTTTCTCTGCACCAAAGTCCACCAATTTACCCTCTTGATTGACCAACCGTAGCGTAATGTTATCTATTTGTTGAACGATCACAGGCAAGTATGTGATGGATACAGGTTCTTTAATTAATTTATATCCAGGCTCTACGTGTACATCAAATTCAAAATTGTATGTGACTGCTCGCTATTCCTATACGCTCCACCAGTAAGATTACACTCCACATGTATATTGGTCGCATCAAATATTTGTACTGATTGTTGAGAGAAATGATTTTTATTTGCCTGATATGTGCCAGGAGTGAACCCAAGCATTTGACCAATAGCATCATTGCGTTTAAAAATCACTGTGTACATGGATTTCATTTCGCATTGCAATGTGTTATTGTTAGCCTTTAGAATAAACTTCAATGCACTACTTGGGGGGCTATCTATTGCATTGTTTATATATTTTCCAAGTTCAGAAATTTCATATGCTCCAGGTGGAATTGTAATCATTTTTATTTTAGCATTATTATCATCATCGTTATCAATAACATTATTATTATTATCCTTTTATCATCCAAATAATAAAACTTGTTATTACCTGCATGAATATTGCGTATAGAGTTGCATCCGTAAAACCCCACCAAACCTAACCCATATTTATATTCTGAATCAAGTTCAATTGAGGAAATAGTTGGCAGAAAGCACGTTTCCCACACCTGTCAACGTAAACGTTTGTGTCATGACTACCATTAAATTTAAAAATCAAACAACTATATACCATAAAATTATTTATTGTATAAGAAGTTCAAACATAAATGTCCACATATTGAGGTATTAAAATTTTGCTCCCGATTGTAATTATAAGTAAGATTACAGTCTCTTAAGTATCTCACTATTTCAAGCGGTGGTGTTAAATCTCCAAAACTATCATAGTAAATAACTTTCTTGCCACGTTTTTGTATGCAACCCAGTGCGTTCCATTTCCAACGTTGTCATCTAAGTTTACAATAGCAGATTCGTTAACATGAGGCTTTGCTGGCAGTGCATCACGCATAAATACTCCTCTAAAGAAAGGTAAACCTTTAGCATATTTCTTTAGATCTGAATCAAATAGTGCTCTACGTGGCAAGTTTACAAGTTTTTTCGATTGGGTTTTAAGTATAAGGCAAATCCTTTTTATTGCGCGATGAAAGATATAACCCTTCACCTTTTTACCTAAAGCTATATCCTCTAAGGTGACATTATGACGTTGATTTTCCTCCAATTGTTTTTAGCTGCCGAAGCATCGTTGACAGCTTTAGCGACCCCTGCAACACCGCCAGCTAGTGCTCCTGCAGCTGAAAGACCTGCAAATAGTGGCACTAGAAATGGAAGAAAGCCTCCTGCTTTGGGTATGGGAATAATTCGAGGAAATCGCACTCTCTTTTTTCCACCTGCGGTTTTAACTGCTTTTCTTGCAGCAAGTAAACTCATATTGATAAATTTCTTCACATTTGAATCTTTGACAATATGCTTTACAGCAGTTCTAATTGGTGTCAATATGCCCCCTTTAAATGAACAACACTGTCTCTTTTTCTTCCTCTTTATCCTTCTTGATGTAACCCCATACCCAGTTTGGTTTTAATTTTCATTGCATTGGTTACGGCCCAAGCGGCTGCTTTCTCTCCAAACTGAGCGTTGTTCGATTTCACTCGGTTCCAAGCGCCTTCTGCTAGAACTTTATCAGCTCTGTGTCGTGCGGTCAAGTCGTCAGGGTTTTGAGCATAAGCAATATCGTGATCGCGACACAATCTATCTAGATCGTTAATGCCGGAATCACCTCGTACTAATCGTTCTTGTAACTTGGTGCCTGGCCCACAAAATTGGTATCCCGGTACATGAAGCTCTACCGGTAATTTGTTTATCAAGGTGTTTAGAACACCCTTCCTTTACAACGTTTAGCCATCAACTGATTAGTATTATTAAAACATTCGACTTAATATGAAGTTTATACGGCAGCCTCAACAATTAAGTATAGACGATCATAATTTTTAAAATCTGAAGTCGTGGGAAAGCATGGACCTTTATTTCCAACATCAATCAGGGCGATAATATGCGGACCATCAGGATGTGGAAAGACCAATGTAATGATTAGTTTATTGGAGGCACCACACGGATTAAGGTTTGAAAATGTGTGCGTGTATTCCAAATCATTGGAACAAGCTAAATACAAATATTTAGAGCAACTTTTAAATCTATAAAGGGCATTAAGTACTACGCCTATAGCGATAAAGAGAATGTCACCCCTCCAGAAGCAATCAGTAAAAATACGATAATGATATTTGACGATATTTCATGCTTAAATCAGGATATAATTCGCGAATATTTTAGCAGGGGTCGACATTCGGGTGTAGATTCATTTTATCTGTGTCAAACGTATTCTAAAGTACCAAAACAATTAATACGTGATAATGTTAACATAGTTGTCCTATTTAAACAAGATCATTTAAATTTAAAACACATATATGATGAACATGTTGGTACCGATATGACTTTTGATCATTTTAAATTAATGTGCTCGCGATGTTGGCTGGAAAAATATGATTTTCTATGCATTGCAAAAGACTTTAATTATGGACGATATCGAAAGGGATTTGATTGTTATATAACAATATAAACTTTCTATAACCACTTTACTGCAGCTCAGTTTCTACTCTGCAAGCCAACAAGATGGATGTCACTGATAGAACGATTAAAGAAAGATTAACGAAAACTAGACGTTCAATTAATCGTAAACTTAAAGCTCTTAAGAGGGTGAACTTGATACTCAGCGAATGGTTGAAACAGCATATAAACCAATAATTGAACCATTACTGCAGATTGCTAAAACAAAAAATATGCATCTGTTAACCATAAATTGAAATCAAAGTTGGCAGTTGCAGATAGTTCTGCTGATGTTGCTGCTCTTGGCATTTTGCCTAAAGTTGAAGTAAAGGATGATGATGATGATGATGATGATCATGTTGTTACTGGTGAATTTCTAGAGCGATATGAGCATCCTTTACCTAGAAAATATATAGAACTAATCATTCAAAATTCAGAAGATGAAATCGATTATGGTCATAGTGCCCTCCGATACGATGCTAGTACAGATCACTGGAGTATGGAAATGCTTTAGTTACCATAACACCTAAATCAGCTGATTTAGTTATAAATGGTAAAACTTATAAAGGCACTCCAGGATTATATGAACTTTTAATACTTAAAAACCTGAAAAGTATACCAAGAATGATCAAAAGGAGTACAGAAAGATTTTAGAAGCTACTAACGCTCTTAAACGGAACTATGATCCTCAAAACAAAATTATTGGCTCCAGATCGTATAAGTACATCAAAATTATTAAACCAATACTAGATGCACCAGTAGGATATGGTCTGTTGAAAGAAGTCAACGCTAAAACAAAGGAGTATGTGTACTGGAACACACCTCACGAACTAGTTGAGCGACTTAGATTGTTACACGCATCAAAATCGGCAGGTCATACTGGTCACAATAATGAAATAATTAGTATTGAAGAAGAGCTCAGAGAAGAAGGGATCATTGCATAATAGCATTTTGAAAGATGAGTATCGATAAGTTTGGTACATTCATCCACAAAATATCGGCTTCATTATACATTTGATGATCAATATGATATGCAATACAAAAACTTTGTAATGTTATAGAACCACAAGCTGATTATGATGCTGCCAATAAGCGATACGTGGATACCTGTATTAGTAATTTACACAAACAGCTGCTGAATACAATTGAGGAAAAGTGTAATGTGCAAACAACATCAACTTCAACAACATCACCGATCTCGACAATAACAACTTCACCAGCATCAACCTCTATAACCTCGTCAATCTCACTAACTACAACACCAGCTTTGTCATCTCCAACGTTGCAAGGTTCTAATCGTTAGTATTATTATTGATGTCAACGGTTTCGACTGTCGATTGCACATCAAGAGAAAAAATAATAGTTACCCAGTATTGTGCACTTTCCTTATAATGTCAAAGCTTACCGTTGTTGAAGAATTGTATAAAGCAGCCAGAAAAATTTTCCTAGAAAACGTACCATTATTAAACACAGAGACGATCTCTGGCAAGCCGACTTTATCGAATTTGATCAATATTTTAAGGAAAATGCCAATTATAGGTATGTGTTAGTGGTGATAGATTGTTATTCAAAATATCTATGGACACGTCCTTTAAAATCAAAAATGCAATTGATGTTTGCCGGGCAATGACATCCATTTTAACGAAGGTCGTGTGCCTGATAATTTACAAACCGATAATGGTAAAGAATTTTACAACAGCAGATATGAAAAATTAATGAAGATGCATAACATTAATCATTACTCTACATTCAGTACAAAAAAGGCTGCCATAGTTATACGAGTAATTAGAACGTTAAAGAATGAATTATTCAAACAATTTAGCCTTAGACGTAAATGTAAATGGTTGGATGCATTGCCTAATATTACTCAACAGTATAATAACAAAAAACATTCGAAAATTAAAATGAAGCCTAAAGATGTCACCGAATTCACATATTTACCACAGTTTAATGCCTTGAAAGTAATGGGGGTGATAAAACTTAAAGTTGGCGACCATGTTCGAATTTCGAAATATAAGTCTGATTTTCCCAAAGGTTACATGCCAAATTATTCCACAGAAATCTTTAAAATTGTTAAAATAGTAGTTGGCAATCCTGCTACCTATCTACTTCAAGATTACAAAGGTGAACCGATTTTGGGGCAATTTTATGCAGAAGAACTGCAGAAAACCTCACATCCTGATGTTTTTCTTGTTGAAAAGTGTTACGCCAAAAGGAGATCGTCTATTTGTAAAATGGTTGGGGTTTGATAATTCTCACAATTCATGGATAAAAAATCCAATTTGTAATGGCGGGGAAGTGGGGTTTCGCAAAAATATAATGAACATTTTTCTCACGTGATTTCAGTATCGCAAAAGGTCTTTGCAATCATGGTTGAAGAAAGTAGTGTTGAAAGTGATTATTATGATTTTGATGTATCATCATCATCCGAAGATGTTGATTATGATGCTGCAATCAATCAATATCTAGATAAAGTTGAACATGCTAGCAAAAGTGAACATTATTTACTGCTACAAACCACATTTCCACTCTCATACTATAACATCAAAGTAGGTTTATCTCCAGCTCGACAGTTTACACCTGCAATTGATTTAAATCGACATAGCTACTTAAATGATGATGGTAACAATAAAATTAGTTTAAGCGATGTTGAGTGGAATCACCTTATGGAATTGCTTAATAACAAAGTTAACTTCTTTACTATGCAACAACCATTGGATGGCAATGGTAATGACGATGATTCAATCATTGACACGTGCAAGTTACAACAAGTCGTATACAATGATGAAAAGTTTTAAAACTTACTAAACATGATGTTGAATATATGCTTTGTGAAAATGATGTAGTTCAGATTTTGAAGCAAATCAATGTATAGTGGTTGATCAAGTAAACCTCTTAAAAGAAATGAACTTTTATGCATACTATAGAAATGTTTTAGATTTAGTGAAAATTATTCTAATAATGATGAATATTGCATGTTTCAGACTTTGGAGACTTTTAATAATTTATGCAGTTTATGCAGTTTGTGTATTGGTCTAAAGCAATGCATCTTTTACTATTATGATAGAATTTTATGCGATTTGAATGATTTAAAATAGTGTATTCAGTTCAATAATATACAAATTGAGAAAAACATTTTTATTTCTATTATTACATATACAACAACCGCAATCCATTATACAACATTTAAACTTGTGTAATATAATCAATATGAGTATAATATTCTGACTCATCGATTACTTGAAATAAAGGCATTCTTTCACATCTGCAACACCAATAACTCATGTTCCATATAAGATCTGGTACTATACAAGCATCTTCAAATACCATAAATTTTGTATTTTAATTACACCCTTAACACCTCTCATACATTCCTTGCAACATGAATAACTCTCAGTAGAAGCTGTGATAGTACTTAATTTTTCCCAAGAATGTACAACTACACGATTGTATCGCTCTGCAAATTGAGGCATGCGATTTGTTGGAATATACATTAAACACATGTATTGCTCTTCAGACAAAGGTTTTGTAAAATCCCACTTATGAAGTATGTCCTCTTCACCTGTTGTTAAAACAGTAGCCAAAAATGATCCCATCCAATTTCCTCAAATATGTATAGGTATTCTGCCAGAAAATTGGAATACATTATTGGATTGATGTGTTCTTTTATATACATTATATTGATTCTAGTTGGATCGTTGTGGCAGTTGACCAACTTCTCCAAATACTTCGACGCATGCTTTTCAAAATCATTTTGTAGTAGCACAGACTTAAGAAATTTGAGGTTAACTTCATAAATATCTGCACTATTAAACATTCCAATAACGGTTCTTTTTATGTCTTTGTATACTGTTTTTGGAAGTATTGATTTTAACATACCAATATGACTCTGGTTGGTTAACCCAATTTGATTCAGTATTGTTTTATGCTAATTGTCAGTAAACTAGGCACTTCAATTTCTTTTGATTTTCTACTAATTGTTCAACATCCATACTGTTAACTATAATGGGAAGCGGTTATCTGTAAAACAAATAAAATATTTAGTAAGTTTTTCTTAATAATTGCTTGTTTTAAACTTCTAAAAAATATATTTATTCCATCATCGCGATACTATAATGTCCCCACGGTAATGTATCATGTGAATGTGGTATTAGACTACGTTTATCATCATATGGACTTAATGCAATTTTTCCTGAATTATTGTAAATACATCATGAGCGTAGGAACGGAACGTGGCTTGCTTAAGTTTCTTTTCTTTAAAATCTTTTAAACATGAAACATAGTCTTCAAAAGTTATTTCATTTTTACTACATTATATTTGATACCTTTGGATTTTTATAACACCATGATTACGTGTTTTATTTTCCTTCTCATTTGGATTGCATTCCAACTTGTAACTATACATTTTCGATCGTAACCCAGCAAAATGTGTTATTATTACACCGTTTGTTTCATCCTTCATGAGCCCCAAAGCTTTGTTGTTAACCCGAGGTATTCCATAGCGATTATTTACATCATACCCAGAAGTGTCAAACTTTGAGAGATTTGACTTAATAAGTTCGTTATATACATCGTCACAAGTTAACTCATAAATAAACGAATCGGTATCGCTATACATGAGCTTGCAATTTTCCACCTTCATGATTGGAAGCATAAAATTGTAGTGAAAATTGTACATACAAATTTTAGAAATATCTAATATGGACATACCAACATATAATGGTTTATTAAAGATTAATTCGGTTTTGTTTAGCTCAATAGCCATTAACTCATCATCGAAAATTGTGTAACTATGAAACATGGGGCTTGCCATCCAATTTTTGCTCCATAACGGCCCTCCCAACGTTTAACTAGCTTTACAACACGGTGCTTTCGAATATTTTCCATTGTTTTTCCAAATACCGCATTGTTCATTAATTTGAATAAATTTTTCTCGAACTCATTCTTTGCAAGTTTCCGAAGCTCAGTATTCAAATCAATATAGGGTTTTAACCAACAACTTTGTTTAAATTTTAGAACTCGATGGATTTTTGTCAATTTAAGTCCGTTTAACAACGCCTGTTTAAGATTCCTGTAATGTAAAATGTACTTAGTTTTATTGGATAAGGTGGTCATTAATTTAGGCAATTTTGATCCTGGAGGGATCTGATGTTCTGCACAAAACGGCATATCGCGGTGTAAATCATGTAAATATTCAGGATACTCCAAATCAACCTCCAAAATATATCCATCTGGAGCATCATCTGGAATTGAAATAATATCGAGATTAATGTCAACCCATTCAAAGTCTCCGTATGGTAATGCTTGCGACATTGCCCACCCGTAAAGATTGTTAGCATCCAAATATAAAAGATATTTGGATTGTTTAGATGCATCATAATTATGCATGTATCTATTGTTAGCTTCGGAATATCGGTTGCTCACCTGACTAATACCACCTCTAATAGCGTTTTCAATAAACATAATTTTATCAATGTCCATAAGCAACTCTAACTTATATTTTGTATGCTTAAGCATGCAATCCCAAGCATACCCTGGTAAGGTGAAGTACCAAGCAGGATCGAGCCCATATGTGGCAAACGACTTTTCGCGAAATTGTTCAAAACACACGTTAACAACATTATATCGGTTTTCATATAAAGTAAGGCATACTCCGAAATGTTTTTATTTGAAATGCATTCCAAACTTTTAGAGCATGGTTATACATATCCTCAGTGACATGTTCACCAGTCAACATGCTATAGAAGTTTTCAATTTTGGAAGTTCAAATTCATCCAGTTTAGACAATGAATCAATGTAGTCGTATGGAAATACACCTTTTCTTGTTAATAAGTTCAATTTATTTGAACAGACATTTGAAAATTCTTTTGATAAATATTTGAAATCTGAAGGTTGCAATGTGGCCACTAAACTGTCTAAAGATGAATTTAAAATCTCAAAGAATCAATGAAACGAAACTTTATCTTAGCATCACCATCATCATCAGCATCTAGATCGTTCAGAGTAAATGAAATGTATTTCTCTTTGTTTAATGGCAATAAACTAATATTACCCTTTTTGATAATTCTCGTATCATGAAATGGGAATCGTATCCACTCATATTATGAAACACAACCGGTACAACAAAACTATTTCTAAAGTTGAGGTTACAATGTTGGTGTGCAAAACCTCTGAAGTTGCCAGTAAAGTGGCAGTGGTCTCTAACGATGATAGCGTTTTCAGAAAATGCATTTTCACATATAGAGCAATGTGTTGCAATAATGTTATTATGAGGTTCAATCATTGGTTCAATATGTTTGAATTTACTTCGAACAAATTTTGCAACTTCCACCATTTCGTTTGCAAACCAATCTATACAATCTTCCCCAAATAATTTTTAAAAATGATAACGATTCATCATAGTCACATTTTAAATAATAACCAGCACTAAAAGCTTTATGATGTTGATACTTTAAAGTGCTTGGAATATTTTGATAACTATGATTTTTAACAGGTTTTAAAATAGTCTCAAAATCGGAATAAATTATAAAAGGTACTTTTGCTTATAAACATAATTCTTAAATTCAACATGACGATGCCTAGGATATGAAATTCTACAGATATTTACTTGTTCGCAATATTTAGAGTGATCATTTAATTTATCGAGGGTGTTAAAGTAATTCAGACAACGATCGCAAATATATTTTTATGATTATGTTTATTTAGTTGACTGCCAATAAGCCGCGATAAACTTTTATCCAAACATAATGGTATTTTATTTCAACATTTTCAAAATCCTCACTTGGAGTATTATAATTGTTTACGTTTGGAAAATATTGATTTTGAATTATGAGTAAATTTACATGCTTCTCAGCTTTCTGCATAGTAAGCCTTGTTGGCACCACACTATAGAACGATTTTTCTTTAGCGCAATTTAATTCTAAACTGTATACATTTATGGAAATTTTATTCATATTTTCAAATTTTGAAATATTTTTAATCGACATCGGCATTTCCAATCCTTCAACATTCAAAACTAATCTGTAGTGTGGATATGAGGATGTGAGATTACTTCTTATTTTAGAGGAAATAATGCTGAAACAATTGCCCAAAAAGCAACACTCATCTGAATTTTTCACGTTGATGCATGCATATTTATTTGAAATTTGCTTTGGAAGCGGAATAAAAGATGAAACACGTCCATTGCCCATTTCGTATTTATTAATATTAACTTCCATCGATACAATTTTTTCAAAGCCCAGCCTGATTTTGATTCCTGAAACTCCGATAGTTTTGTTCTTAGTTTATCAACCACATCATCACGAAACCATGATGTTAAATCCGTCGCTACGTCAATCGCCACATTTTCGTATTAAAATGTTTAAAATCCGTTATATTATTTTCATCAATATTAGATGTTTTAATGAATTCTCCGCAAAGTGTAATATTAATTTTATTAAATTTAATTTTTTAAACTATTTTTATTTTAATTTTAATTACCTTAAAGCAATCATTAAAAATGCCATTAAGTCCTTATGATGCATGTTTATTATAACGCCTGTTCTAATTCTTCTTGCAAAAGCGGAAACCAAATCAATCCATTTGACCCCAAACGTGATGGTTGTGAAACCGATTGAATGCCGCTTCCTACATGAAAATTTTAATTGATGATTGGATGCTTTTAACAATCCCATATTGGTTTGAATTTGCCTTAACTGACCTAAATTTAAGTCGCCATGTCTAACCGCCTTTACAAATAACCTTAAGTATCGTTTGATATATTTTAACAAAATTTCAGCTTCTTTAATTGTATACCTTTTAAATAAAATATTGCATGCGTTATTAACTTTAAAAACAATTTCGCTACTTAAAGTATTAATATGTTCAGTCATTATTCAAAACAAGCAATAATTATAAAACATACCAATTATTTTTGTTTTTCTAAATGTGTTCTATTCTGTAGGAAACAAGATGATTGGGTCTTTTAATATCTATTAGTTCTAATACGGTTATTGCGTATTTTCCAGAACCCAATTCCTCAATGTTTTTCTCCACAATTCCGTGTTGCGTTGTGGTAGAAATGAAATATTGTCCGCTAACTCAATCAGTACACAATCACCATATTTGGAATGTACTATTCTTGCTCTGTAGATTCTTTGTGGAACGTTTAGTGGCAATTCGGCTAACCTCTTTGCCTCTTTTCTAGGGCCTACAACGGACTGTTTATTATTGTTTTGTATTACTTGATCCATCTACAAACAACAGCAATGCTGTTACAAACTTGCAAATATTATAAAGTAAAATATTCTTTTACAAATAAAGAAAAATGTAACTTACTTTTTATACTAACGCTGCACGTATACTGAGCACTTCAAAAACGCAGGTTCAAATAATGGTGAAATTAAACGAGTTATATATATATACAATGTCTAATGCGTCATCTACATTCAATCACCAAACCGCTAAAAGTAAAAGAATTTTTATTGCCACATAAATTAAATGTATAATTACATTTAAATATTTAAATATATTCAAATTGCTAAAATGTAAGCAAGACATCCTTGATATAAGATTAAATTAATTTTTATTTAAAAGTCAAATAAATCGTGATGCAAGATGGTATAATTTGCATACCAATAAGGAAATATACGGCATACCTGTCTTGACATGTTTTTGCAAACACACACACACCTTATGTTAATTAAATACATTATATTAAAAGTCGAATGTCGACGTGATTTACATATATTACCATAGATTTATAATTCCAAACACGTTGTTATATTCGACTGCATGCAAATTCTTAGTATTTTATCGCGACATTGAAATTGCGAGATGTGAACGACTTCTTTTTTACAAGATTTTACCTGCAAACGTTTAAAATTTGACCTCCATCATATAACATTTCGTATATTTTCTCAATTTTATTTGCTACTTCGTACAAAACGCAGCTTATGAGGAGAGCTAAAACACTCTTTATCACTTGCACGCGTTTGCCTAATATTAAAAATTCTTCACAGCGGCGTTTTAATTTTTAGCTTAACCTACCCCAGAAAAATACGAACCAACACGTGAACTCCATTTTCTACACACACAACATTTTTTAAAATTTAATATTTAATATTTAACGTCGGGAACGCTGCTAAAAAATTTCCTAAGAAAATATCTCCACCCCAGCGCACGCGCACCACCCCACAACAAAAATCTAACGACCCCGCCGAACGCACACCCCAAAGACCTAACGACCCCACGACGCAACAAATTTACACACAAAGACAATTTTGTTCTCAAAGCGGCGTATACATATCTTGCTGCACGTTTTGTTTCCCAAAGCGGCTTAGCTGTTCATATTGTTCTCGAACCGGCGTATACATATCTTGCTGTGGATCTCTGTTGCCAAACCGGCTTAGCTACCCTACTACCGCCACACTTTAGTATTATCACACATACAAGAACGTTTAGAGTTCTTAGGTGTGATTAAGTTTTATCTAGGTACCATTGGCATTACTGTTATTGATAATGGCTATTGTTTTGTCACATTTGCTAAAATTTGCACTATAATAGTAATACTTATATTCTATTTACGAATATATTTCTGGAGTTGTATGGTACCATGTTTCCGCAAGAATAATTACATCAAACTGATTCTCATAAATTTATTATCCCTGTAATTTCTCTTACTGTTTCGGAGTGCTCCTTATGTTACAGTTGAAAATAGTTATTACTAGCTTGTCATTAATAGCTTTATATTTATTACTGTTACATGCAATGTGTTTCGATTTGTGCTTAGTCTGAAATTTTTCTATTGACACCATATGAACACTGTATTTTTGTATGTAAATATATTTTGTAAATTGTAAAAAACATATTTTTCTTGATATTAATTACTTCTACACTATACTCAATTTGTGAAATACCAAATCCTTCGTATATTAAAACCGTCTGTATAAAGGTTGCATTAAACCCAACCCAAATGCTAGTATCATTTAATTTAAGATTGGGGTAAGTGGGACAAACACAGGTAACATTTGTTGGTATTTTATTTTGAGAGGTGGTTCTTTCGATTTAAAATTGCTCTTTACTACATAAGTAGAAGTCTAACTTTAATCTGAAACAGAAATTAATTGTCTTCTTTAATTATAGTGAATAACTATACAAACTTCTTTCAGGAAGAGGGTTGTTATCTCTGAAACACGTTTGCGTAAGGCTACATCAGCTGAGGAAATGTGTTGGTTATATCACGAATTGGCAAGATGTCACACAGAATTGAAACAATTTGAATTGGCGAGAGTTTATTCAAGAAAATGTATTAGCGAAGGACGTACTGCAAATAATATAGAATGGATTATAAATGCGATGATGATGATTGCCAAAATTAATATTCAGCAGCATAATAGAAATGATGCTAAAATTGAATTAAACCAAACACTTGACCTGGCCCGACGTATGGGTGATGAGCATCTAATTGAGTATATTGAGAAGGTAACTATTATAAATTATTATTGTTATTATTTACAATGCCTATCGACCCTATTATTAGGTTAGTAAAAATTCCCGAAAATTTTAAACAACTTTTTATCTGGCATGTAATTTTTTTAAAAATTTCATACAGATAGAAAGAAAGGAAAAATAATTTAAGGCTTTTCAGTGATTTTACGTATCGTTTAACAGGAAATGCTTCCTATTGTAAAGTATGTTATACATATGTCAGGTAGGTGGTGTGACTATGTCGACAGAGGTACAGAGATAGCCTGTGACCCGCTATTAAAAAAGGGACGTTGTCTTAAATATAGCTTGACACGGAACTGCAAGTAAATACAGTTATTCCTATAAACAAGTATTATTTTTTATTTAGCCTGACTGAGAGCTGACATCAGAAGTGGGATTCGTTAAAAATCAAATAGATGGCGATCTATTATAAAGTACTGTGTTAAGATAGAATTTTTTTGTATAATGGATGTAACAAACGATGCAAAAAAGGTGGAAAATGGTTTTGAAGCGTGTCCTGAACCACGAGATTCTCCCCTAGATGACTTTAAAATAATTATTCACCAACAAATGGCTGTAATTGTACAAATGATTAATATGATGAAACAAAATTGTTCACACAGGGTGCAGCTGTTTTGTAAGGCTTTACAGCAGAGGCAGCAAATGGCGTTAGAAACTATGGATTTACGTCATCAGGAGATCATCATTCATCAATTCGTTTTCGACCTTACTTAAGGTCGGTTTGACGCAGCTCTAACTTCTTTTCTATTCTGTGCTAATCTAAAAAGCTCTACATACCCTTCACAACCTAAATTTCTAATAATTTGACAATATAGCTTGGTCTAGGTCTTCCTATATCCTTCTATCTTTTTCCTATCCACCTGGCTCTACATAGATATTAGCAACCTGATGGTTGTTAAAGAACTCTAACATGTTTACATGATTACCATTTATAAGGAAATGAAATATAACCAGGAGATGTCAGATTTAAATAGATCCATTTCACATTTTTGGGATGAAATCGGCAGGGGAAGTATGGAATGGTTTAATTGTAATAATAATAGTTGTGCACTTTTACGCTTGTAGCATGCGGCAGTAAAGCTTGAAATGGCCTGAAGACACCCAAACTGAGCCACAGCAGACTCTGGTGTTTGTTAAGATTATACTTTTTAAATTATTATATTTGCCAGCCAATGTATTCATTTATGATGATGCCATTAATCTCTTGAAAATGAGAATCCTAAAAACGACAAGACTCACTAACGACATGTTATTGCTCTTCAAACTTATATATCAATTCACAGAAGATTCTTTAGCACATAGGCCTTTATGTGCCAGCTCGGTCAACACCTAACCATGCTCAATTTAATATTCACAAGCATAGAACAAATTATGATTGAAATTCCATCACCAAGATGTGCAATATTGGAAATAAAGTTTCTTCACAAATTAACTTTTGACATTACCACAAACTTTTTTCTGTTATTTAGCACCCGAAATAAAAACACTATTTTTGATTTATACTTTTATTAATATATTATAAAAGTCAATTCAAAAGCCTATTTTTTAACACAATTTTCGTTTCCAGGCTTTGGAAGTAGCTGAAGAAATAAACTTTGATGATTACTTTGGTGCTAAGGTATTAGAGAAACGAGAACAACAAATTATCCAAATGATGAGTGGTTCAGGAATGAAAGAAGAAGTAGCTCATCTATTTAGAAAGATGGCAGTAATGCCTGCAAGTAGACGTATGTCTGTCATGCCAGGAATCAAACTAGATGACTTAGGAAAGCCTATCGTGGTAATTACAATAAATAACTGTTAAAGATTATTTAAAAATTTTTGGGTTTTAGTCTGGGGCACGAAAAATGTCTATTTTACCAGGAGCGAAGAATGATGAGGTGCCTCCACCTACTAGTACAGCACCAGTTGCTAGTGTTGCATCTAGCTCTACTAAAAAAACAGATGATACCACTAAAGGAATTGGTTTTATGGAACTTATAAAATTCCACGTAGAATAAATAATTTCATAAATTATGAATATAAAAAAATCAGTGCGTTTTTTTTAACATAAATGATAAATTTTTATAACGATACTTGCTGTACTATGCGAAGTGTATGATTAAATCTCGGTTTATAAAAGTTTTTGTTAAGTTTGTTCCTGAATTTTGAGGTAAGTGTCAAATTTATCAAATTGATATATGCAGTTTGTATCGCAAGTTATTTAATTACATGCTTTGGTGATCCAACAAATAGGGTAATGCCTAGAATTTATAGATAATTTGTTTTACAGACTATTAGATGTTCTATATTTTATTTATAAAGGCACATGGTTCGCATACAAACTCATAATTAAAAACAAAACCATTCTTTGTAAAAATGACTCAGAGGAGATCTAATTATGGACGTTGAAATTATTTACAATACGGTATGAATAAACCTTATCTCGTCTTGTTAGCAAAAAATTTTGTGTAACACTACTAAAACACGAGCATTCGTAAAAATGTGTTGGTCTCGTTATTTGAGCTGCATAACATGATAAATTTTTTATTGCGGACAGACTCTTCAAATAAAGGGAGTTTAATATTTTTCCTACTGTTGTTCAGTGGTTCTCAATTAAACAAGGTTGGAAATGGAACTGACTGTTGAACTTTTATCAAAATCCAGCCGAAACAAATACTGCTATAAACAGCTTTACAACGCATTACAGGTAAATCGTCCAATGCATTTTGATCGTCATTTCTTGCACATAATGCATCACTGCACTTGTGTATTCCAGGAACTCAACAGATAATCCTAACATTAGAATTATGTATCAATTTCAGCTAGTTCAGAAACAGTAGTAAGGAAATATACGAACGATTTACAATTTACTAGTGGGGATTTTGTATCATATTGTTAAAGTGTATTATTGAAATAAATAGTAAGGTACGTAGTAGTTTTCTACAGCTAGCAATCAGAAACCGGGACTTTACAATAAACATACCAAATTCAACAAGTATCAACAGATTTTCCATGTTGAATCATTCGACAAGCGTGGAATCGAAAATATTCTCATGTATTGCAAAGTTACTGAAATGATTATAAATCATTTAACTAGATAGAAGCTCATAAAATAAAATAATTTAAATGTGTAGAGACCAAATCTAATGATGCAGATGCGTAGTAAACAGACTGTTTGAAAATACCACTAGACATATTTTACCATGTACCAAGAAGCCCTTGACAAACCGCAAGGTTAGTGCAAGTCGCACAAACACTGTAAATTACATCAACTAAATCGACTAAATATGGCATTCTCGTACTTTGATCATTTCTGCATGGCAAATGCTATGTATGTCTTTTCACACGTATGTCAGCATTCTCTTTGATTCATTGGCCTATTTACTGCAAAAGACCCTGCAAAATCCTCTATGGAAATTGGGCCTTGGTGGATTTGTCTAAGTTTTTGATATGTAATTCATGTAATTGTGAACAAATATTAACATTGCGCTAACCCCTAAAATGAACAGTTTTTCAGCTAGGGAGTGTTCTAATCAGACTCTGCTGTAGACACACAAGATGAAGAACATGGCGAAAAGTTTTTTAAAGAAAATGTTGCAAAAGCAACTTTATTAAGACGTTCAGTCCAATTGTCTAGTTTAACAAGCCTATTATCATGTGAAACATGTTGGTTTAGAGGAACATACAAATGTACTTGATACAGCCATCCGAAAAGAAACCCAAATTGTACAAGGTACCATAGGATACAATAATTAGGCGGCTCCATGGTGTAATTGGTATGGGTGTGACTACTATGCCCAAGGTCCCAGGTTCAAATCCCGACACGGTCCGCTTGAAAAATCTTAGGCGAGCATTTCTCACAAAAATACGCCCTCGTTCGAATGAGAGGTAAAATGGAGGTCCCGTGTGTGTGTGTGTTACGCACATTAAAGATTCCTACCTCGCTTGGAACAGTAAGGGTTCGGCAAAATTCAAAAAAAAACTCGCTTCCTGGCCAATGTAGTACCTTCGGGTGGAGCATAGGAAAAAAATAAAATGTAGGATACAATAAGTAGCTATACTGTATAGAAAATTAACACATAAACAAGCAGGTTTAATTTAAAAAACCCACATTCTTTGGAAGTAAATGCAGTTCGTCTTGCATAAAACACTAATTTTTGTGATTTTGATAATGGCTATAGAGGGCTTTATGTTGATGCAATAGATCCAATAAACCTGTTAGATAGAGCAAACTTTGAAGGGGAACCAGATACCGATAAAGGAAAATCACAAGAATTTTCAAGTTGGAAAATATCAGGAATTGTAAATACTGTAGCAACGGCACATCTCAATTACATTTCCTGCACTTCTACAGATCCTTCTAGAAATTTTGAGCATGTTAATAAAATTTTATGAGATTTCACATGGTACTTAAAGTATTGTTAAAAATTTAGGTCTCAATGGATAAAAGAACATCTGTGATATTTGTTTCGCGAACTCTATAATTCTGTACCTCTCAAATATGAAACTATTATTGAAATACATAAAAAGGAACATGTTCACAAAGGATATATTAACCCTAGCATTTCAAGTTTCAAAGGAGTTCTCGTTTAAGCATTGACCCAAGTGATAGAGTTATGGTCCAAAGTTCTACATAATGGGGTAGTTACGACTGTTAGCTTAAAATTGCAAATTCAGCATTTTACACTACAGTTTATAAGGCCTTTTACTTAACAAGTAATATTTTCCTTAAACATATGCCGCGGCATAAACGAATTCAGTTGTAGCTCAGGGGTATCATGAAACAAAATCTCCTTTTCCAGGGAGATTAAGCACAGGCTTGAATTACGTAGAAACCTTTTCCAATAATATGTACAAAAACACATAAGACCACAAATTTATTCTATTAACTTTGCAATAGTTCTTCTATACGTCTAGACGTTGTTATAACCCCGCGTCGCGTGTTCAGAGCCACTACCACAGTCACAACACTGGTACTATCCATGTTCACATTATTGCACAACAAAGATATTACGACATAATACGTGTCAAATTGTATCACATGCCAAAAATGTTTACAATGATACAAGTTGCACCTTAAAAAGATAAAAAGTACTCACTTAAAAATGTGGAACTCTTCACGATTTTGCGGCTCATCCTTGCGCAGGGCCCATGCTAACCTCAGGGTATCTCGTCTGTTGGAAGTGGATTACGCCATGCCCTCGTTGAAACCAGATTTAACGTCACACCTCTTCTTCGTTCGTAGGCAAGGCGAAGGAATACAGGTGAAGGCAACGACAAGGCAAGATAAGGAAAAAAACCTACATTCTAAAAGAGAAAAGACACAGGCAAAGTCACCGTTCGACGTCTCGTTGGCAAATAATATCGTGTCACACACCGCGCACTTGTACCATCACTCCGCGCCTGCGCATTCTTTTGCGCCGACGCAACTGTCCGAAATGACGGAAATGAACAAGTCTATTTTAAAAATAATGGCGGGAATTCACTCACAAATTTAAAAGTGTACACCTCCAAATTTGGAATGTAACAACGTAATACAAACAAAACTTAGATGCTAAACAAAACGCAAGACATTTAAAGTAACCGTAAGCAATCATAGACGAAATTAATTAATTAGTTCGTATGCAGTACAGACTTTTGATACAGCAAAGTGTATGCAAAACGACAAAAAAACATTGATATTATAGGGACATCGCAAGTAAAGCTGCGCGGGTAGATGCCCATTTAACCATTTTGAAGTTCTGCTGCGCATCAATAAGGAAGGTCGAATTACGTCGACAGTTACAGTACGATAATATATTTGTTCAAACTTACTTGTTTTCCAAGATAGAAATACGGAAAAGGGGCAAGATACAGCACAAAACATACCCGACTTTTTATTCTTTATTGACTTTTTACTCTACTGTCATACTTGACGGGACAGCCCCTCACTTGATCCTCGTTCTCGATCCTATCACTTTATCATGGCGTACCATAGTCAAAGTGCGGCCGATTCTCAGCTACAAGGCCTTCTTACTTCATGTTGATATTGCAACAGTATAACTTGAAGTGGGCGCTTCTATCAGTTACACTAAAGTGAAAGCGCTAAAAGTTTAATATGTAGTTGTAGTGAAACAAATGGTAAGTGCAAAAGGAGTCGCCGATGCACCGTAACAGATATATGAATTTTTCTCAACAAGATGCACAAGGGCATCAACAGTATTTGCTAGGACTTCATGAAGATGTCAAAGGAGTTGTTACTAAACCTACATTAATTTCTACAGAAATTGATGAAAAATCAAATGATTGTGAGAGTATCCAAATCCTAGCAATAATATCTAAGAATGGCGTATTCGAAAAGTTGTGAATATTTTTGTAGTACATTTGATATCTACATTACGTTGTACACATTGTAAGCATTGTTCTGCAACATTTGATTCACTTTGACGTTAATCGTTTCTTATACCTCAGCATGTTGGTCAGTTAAGGTTAGAGCGATGTTTAGATTATTTTACCAGGGACAAAATATTAGACGGTGTCGAGTAATCAACACATTCAAAATGTAAGGAAAGAAGGAAATGCACACTCGTTTACCATACGAAAGTTTCTAATAATATGTAATACATGTCACACTTTTCATCTACAGAAGGATTTAGAGGAAAACTGTCTACAGCTATAGATTTTCAATAGAAGGTTTGGATATGTAATGCTATGCTGCTAATGTAATACTGAGGATTGTCGTTGCAACTTATGTGCAATATCGAATCACAGCAGGGCTGTGTACAGTGACCGTTATACAGCATACTGCCGACATCCATATTCATTTATGTGGCATGAATACAATGACTCCAGAGTGTGCAGTATATCTTTTAAAGTACCAGTAAGCAGAGAAGCATATATTGTATTCTTTAAATTGGAAAGTCAAAATTAATTTTATCTCTAACTTATTTTTTTATGTACTGTATGTTGATTTGTGATAATTTGTATTTTTTACTTTAATTGACTAAAAATACATTATTGTCATAGCTTCAGTATGTAGTATACTGCTTTGCACATGTTTTCTACAACATTTTCCTGATACATTCAATCATGTTTTAGCATTCAAAAGTTTGGTTATCTCAGATAAAGTAGCCCTTCTTAAATTTTTCTACACTTTTACTTTGCTACTGGTCTATAGCAATGATTTTTTAGGGTGACCGTTTTTGTTTTAGTATTAATGTTTGTAGTTTTCTAAATCTTTTATTTATGTCCAGTATTACATATTTGAGTAAACTCAAATTTTTAAATATCCTGTTGTTATTAACAAGTTCATGTATCCTTAATACTGATGCAGTCCAACGATGGTTTTGACTTTACAAAGTGCAAATTTTAACTGTTAATGCTATTAGTGATGGCAATGTGATCAGCATTGCCACCTGCTCCATATTTCAAGTGACAGTCTTATATTGAAGTTTTATATCGCACACCCCGGCATTGTTCTATACAGGACACTAAAAATCCCTTATTCTTAAAATTCAAGCTTTCAGACGCCGACGACATTGCAACAATAACAACCCAGTAAGATGAAATATCACTATCAATTACACTCTTTTTCAACTAAGATAGCATGGGTTAAATGGGAATATAACCACCATAAACACATTCGCCAAATGAGTGGTTTAGCCTAGAGGTTGAGGGAATGATATGATTTATTGTTTGGTTTCTTTTCATTTGTGAATTGTAGACATCACATAACAACATTTTCATTTATCACTGCTATAATTTTAATTCCTAATCCACAGCAAACAAGGTTCTTGCCCAGGTACGCTTTGTCATCTGTCATCATAATACACTAAGGTTGGCATGTGATGCTAATAAATTATGACAGACAGTGGTATGTATATTTCTTTGTATATTTGTATTGAGGATAATACCACTAATACGAACAAATTGTCGTAGATAAATAGGACCTGGACTTAAAAGCCACGTTGAAATCGTTTTTCCATTACCACTTCGCCTTTGATGTCTGAACAATCGTTCATGCGAAGTTTCATTTGTAGAGGTACAGAGTAAGCTTCTTATTGAATGTAGTTAGTACTTTTGGAAGTACACTTTACCATTGACTTATATTTTTATTTTCGGATTTTAGATCTAATTCAATTGCACGCCAGATGATACCACTGTACTTTTCAACTTGGCCATTACCGCGAGCGTTATAAGGCGTAGTTCTGCTAGAAACGATTCCATTAGAATTCAAAAACATTTTTAATTCATTAGACATAAATGAGCTCCCTCTGTCAGAGTGAATATAAGAGGGAGTTCCAAAGAGATAAAAGATATTTTTGAGAGCAGCAACGATAGTTGAAGAAGTCATATCTGGACAGGCGATGGCAAAAGGATATCGTGAGTATTCGTCAATGATTGTGAGAATATAACGATTATTAGTACAGGATGGAAGAGGGCCTTTAACGTCCACATTTAAACGTTCGAAGGCGGAAGTAGCTTTTATGAGGCTTCCCTTAAATATATAAAATCTAGGCTTAATTTCACAACATACTGGACAAGAAGAAGTCATTTTCTTTACATCTTCCATAGAATAAGGTAAATTTTTTATTCGAATCCAATGATACATTCGAGTAATTCCAGGGTGACATAAAGTATTATGTAAATCCATAAGTCAAGCTTCGTTACCAGTTGTTGCAGAACAAATGCGAGAAAGTGCATCCTCAGCAGTATTCTGAGGTCCAGGTCTATAAATAATATCGTAATTAAAACACGATAATTCTAATCTCCACCATAGAATATTTTCGTTCTTTATTTTGCTTTTGGATTTTAGATCAAACATAAATGTAACAGAGCGTTGGTCGGTGATTAGCTAAAAATATCTTCCCATTAGGAAATGCCGTCATTTCCTAGTTGCTTCAACGATCGCATATGCTTCTTTTTCTACAGACGAGTGTCTACATTCTGATTGAGAAAGAGTCCTTGAAAAGAAGGAACAGGACGCCCAGATTGTGAAAGAGTTGCTCCTATTGCTTCATTTGAAGCATCAGTTTCCACTGTAAACATATCCTCACTATGTATAGGTGCGAACGAGGCATTTTCTATCTCTTTTTTATCCTATAGAAGACTTTTAGAGCTTCAGGAGATAGTGGGAATTTGCTATGAGAAAGGATACTTATTTTGTGTGAAAAACAAGGAATATAATTTGAAAAATGTGCAAACATTCCAACGACTCTTTTTAGTGAAGTTATGTTATTTGGAGGTGTAATTTCATGCAACGCTCTGAGTCTATCATGATTAGGCCTAATAGAATAGTAGGATATCAAATATCCTAAGAGGTGAATCGAACAAAGACGGAATTCGCTTTTCCCATTATTTATGGTTAGGTCGAATTTCTGAATAGCTTCTATAAAACATCGAAGATTCTCATCATGTTCCTTCTGATCTCTACCACAAACAGTGATATCATCCAGGTAAGTATATGTGTCTGATAATTTTTCATTGCGAATAATGTAGTCTATGCCTCTTTGAAACGCAGCTACTCCATTTGTTACCCCAAAGGGGATCCGCTTAAACTGTAAAAGTATACCGCAAGCCTCGAATGCAGTATATGGCCGGTCTTCCTTTTTGATGGAAAATTGGTGATATGCACTGTTTAGAATTAATAAGGGTTATATTGTAAATTTCTGGGTGTAAATTTTGTTCGCGGATAGACTAGTATTTTAATTTAGTGAAACCACCACTCTCCACCACCTGCTGTGGTTTGTTACCTGATGCATGGAAAACGGACATTCCGGGCTGTTTGCCGCCATCCTTAGAGACGACCAGACGTGGTGTATTGTGTCGAAAATACAGTTGGAACGGGATGTGTTTTGTTCAGGTGAGTGTGTTGAATTTACATATAAATTGAAATACTTGGTCCCGTGTGTGTGTACATATGTATTTATGTACTGGTCCTTCGAGAATTTAGGCTTGATTAATTTAATTAAAGTACATTTGATCCTTCGAGCTGAATTTGAATTAATCTAGTGGATTTATAGTTCATAAAAACACGTAATTTGGCTTTGCGTGTTTTTTTATCCTGTGTTGACGCGTTAATTTACGGCGATCATTAGCGTAAAATATTTGCATAAATATCTGCGTAAATGACGACGAATTTCGTTAGAAATTAGTAAAAAAAGCTCAATTAAAATTGACATTACCGCTCACATAATAATATGGCTGTAAAAATAGTATTACACATAGCTTAGTGACTTCAAAAATATTTAAGGTAGTTTTAGTACAATTACATAAAGGTCAACCCCTGTGTGTTGAACTATGGAGTTTTCAGAATAAAGGGTTTGGCATTCCTGGCTGTGGCTATCCCTTTAAACATCTTGATACCTGCTTGAGGGTGGCACTGATGTATCTAACTGCATTCCATGGAATTAGGGTTCAGCCTTTAAAATCTTCTTGGTATTTAAGAGGTGAATAACTTGTATGTGACTACCTACATTTGAAAGATTACTATGTTAGGGTGAGCGGTTCCTATTTTAGCATTACAAAAGAATTGTTATTATGGTGTTTGATAATTTATTTAGAGGATCTATTAAATGTATTTGTTGATAGTTTTGTATTCTGAGATTCGCATGTTGATAGCTGTGCAATTTTTTGTTAGATAAACATTTTTATCAAGTAGATAACTGCTACTGGGGTTTACATAACTGTGATTTACTTTCTGATTGTTTTCCATTATTTGTGACAATGGAAATTGAAAAATTGTCAAATAAACGTAACATGTTAATGCGTAAAGCACAAGCCTTATTAAAATGTGCCGAAGCAGCTCAAATGGATCCTGAGAATAATTTTGTTGCCTTTGATGTTCGTTTTACCGATTTACCAAACATGGTAGATAAATTTGAACAAGTTCATTACAAAATAGTTGCTTGTGTAGAGGTTGCTGAGTTAGATCAACAACAGGTAATCCAAGATAGTTTTGATGAAATTCAATATTCAATCAAAATTGTGCATCGAGAATTAACAGCTAAGAGGTCGCAGCCTCATACTCGTTCTAGTATTGAAACACAACACTCGGGTGCCCCTAATAAAGTTAAGTTGCCAAGAATTGTAATTCCCACCTACGATGGTAATTATAAAAATTGGAGCTCTTTCTACGATTTGTTCCGTACACTAATTCATGTAAATGAAACTTTATCTAATATTGAACGATTTCAATATTTAACTTCATCATTGGTTAAGGAGCCTTTGGCAATTATTAAAGGGCTTCCATTAACTTCTGATAATTATACGATTGCGTATCAACAATTAATGGATAGGTACGAAAACAAACGGTTGTTGCTCACTAGCTATTGGCAGGCCATTTGTAATGCCTCGAAAGTTAGTTCAGATTCTGCGTCCTCGTTACGCACATTATTGTCTACATTTTCTGAAAATTCTTCGGCAATTGCACAATTTAATCATGATATGTGGGATTTTACTCGTTTTAATCTATTATTGCAAAAATTGGATAACTCCACTAGGAGACGCTTTGAAATTGAACTTCATGATGTTGAAATTCCTAGCTATGAAAATTTGTACTCATTTGTTTCTAAACATTGCAAGGCATTGGAGACAAACCAGGTTATTGTAGGACAGCCAGGCCCTGTTAGTGTTCAGAAGCCAACAGTATCACGACAGTATCCTGTTGCGTTCAAGCCAAAAGAATCATTAAGTTTTGTTACCACCGCTAAGAAAACCCATAGTACTAGTTGTGTTTATTGCAAAGCTAATCATTCTGTTTTTAAATGTGACAAATTCTTAGTATTAGAACCTTCTGAGCGACATAGAGTTGCAAAAACTTCAAACTGGTGTTATAATTGTTTAGGAACCAACCACTCTGTTGTTAAGTGTCCATCAAAACTTAGTTGTCGTGTTTGTGATAAAAAACATCACACATTGTTGCATTTTCCCACTTCTGCTGTGACGCCAGACAAAGAAGGTGAACCGTACGTGACAGAAGTGCCCTCAAAACCAGAGTCTTCTAATAAAGTCGCCGTGATGACTAGCACAGTGGCTAGTCAGTCTGTTGTTTTGTTGTCTACTGTCTTGTTACAAGTACAGGATGCACGTGGAAACTATCAAACTTGTCGAGCATTACTTGACAATGGTAGTCAAGCCAGTTTTATGTCCCAATCGTGTATGAAAAGTCTTGGATTAAAATCGTCATCATCGTCCATATCGATTAGCGGTTTAAATCCAATGAGCACCTCTAGCTATGGTCTCGTTACATGTTCGTTGCGGCCATATCAAAAGGCCAATCCTACATTCGTTGTAGATACAATTGTCATTCCTGCAATTGCCGGCTCTATGCCGTCGGCTCCCGTTTCAAATCGTTATGACTTCCTTGAAGGTCTAACATTAGCAGATCCGTACTTTGGACGCCCTCGCGAGGTCGATTTATTGTTAGGTGCAGATATTTATTCTACTGTGGTTCAGCCTGGCATTAGACGTGGTAAAATTGGAGAGCCTACTGCCCTTAATACAGTGTTTGGTTGGGTACTGGTCGGTAAAACAGACTGTCAGTCAACTAATCGTGTGAGTTCGTTTTGTACATCGGTTATGAATACCCCATTGGACATTGTGTTAAAAAAATTCTGGGAGGTTGAACATGTTCCAGCAACTCCTACATTTTCGCCTGAAGATGTTCAATGTGAAACTCTCTTTCTAGAAACACATCAAAGAAAGGAGGACGGTAGATATGTTGTTAATTTGCCGTTTAAATATTCTCGTATAGAACTAGGCGATTCTTATTCCACAGCACTGCGTCGTTTTGAATTACTAGAAAATCGTTTGTTGAAAAATCCTGACCTACATACGGAATATTCAAATTTCATGAAAGACTATTTAGAGTCTGGACATATGTCCACAGTTCATGAACCTCTTACACATTTGTCATCGGGATACTACATTCCTCACCATTGTGTTCAGAAACCAGATAGTAGCACCACTAAATTGAGGGTTGTTTTTGATGCGTCAGCAAAATCATCTAACGGCAAGTCATTAAATGATGGTTTACTGATCGGCCCTAAACTTCAACAGGATTTATCGAGTATTTTGTTAAAGTTTAGACTACACAAATTTGTTGTAACCGCTGATATTAAGCAAATGTACCGGCAAATTGAGGTGACAGATCAGCATCGATCGTACCAACGTATTCTGTGGCGATTTTCAAAAGCTGAACCTATTCAAGAGTATCAATTAAACACCGTAACGTATGGGGTATCTTCGTCTCCATACTTGGCTATTCGCGTTCTTCAACAATTAGCAAGGGATAATCTTCAAAACTATCCATTAGCAGCAAAGGTTCTTATATCTGATACCTATGTTGATGATATAGTAACAGGTTGTGCATCCTTGGAAGAAACCTTAGAAATCCAACGTCAACTTATTTCGTTATTGTCGAGTGCATGTTTTGTCCTTAGGAAATGGGCAAGTAATCGTCCTGAATTATTGTCATTCCCCCCTGAAGAACTTCAGCCATTTTCTTTTAATGACGCTGACTCACTTTCCTTAAAGGTCTTAGGGTTAAAGTGGTGTCCCACAAAAGACTGCTTCCAGTTCAAAGTGGATAGTACTGCACGTCCGTGCACAAAACGAGTTATACTCTCAGACATAGCAAAGGTTTTCGACCCGCTTGGTTTGTTGACCCCTGTGACCTTCCTTCTGAAAAATTTAATGCAACGGTTATGGAGTTTAGGGTTGGATTGGGATGAGGTGCCACCTTCAGATGTTGTGGATTGTTGGTCCGCATATAAACGGCAGCTATCTTGTTTAGCGACCTTATCCTTGTCACGTTGTGTTTTAGTTGACGATATTGTGTCATTGCAACTTCATGGGTTTTGTGATGCCTCTAAAGCTGGATATGCTGCGGCTATTTATATTCGCTGTGTTTCGAAAGCGGAATAATTTCAGTAAATTTAGTGTATGCCAAATCCAAGGTAGCACCTTTAAAACGTATTTCTGTGCCACGTTTAGAATTGTGTGCAGCTGTACTTTTATCTGACTTAATAGAATTTGTAAATAAGGTTTATAAACCGTTCATCACGATTGATGCAATTCATGCCTGGTCTGACTCTACAGTTACTTTATCATGGATCAAATCCTCTCCACACCGATGGAAAACTTTTGTTAGTAACCGTATTACTCACATTCAAGATAGAGTTCCTCCTAACTTATGGCATCATGTAAGTGGCAAAGATAATCCTGCTGATTGTGGGTCTAGAGGTTTATTGCCTTCAGATCTTGTATCCCACGCCCATTGGTGGTCAGGTCCAAAGTTTATTTATTCAACTAACCGTATATATCAACCATTTAATCCATCAGACTCAGATTCCACTGCTGAGTGCGAAGAGCGAAAAGTTGTCTTAGTATATACAGTGCCAGATAATTTGATTAATAGTTTGCTAGCTCGTTTCTCCTCACTTCGTAAACTGCAAGGTGTAGTGGCTTATTGTTTTCGATTGCTACACTTGATTTAAAGTTTTATCTGGTCGGTAATGCAGTTAACAAAATGTAACACTTAGATTCTGGTACATTGAAATGCCGATAGATGGCTCTTAAAAGCCGGTAATACAATTACCAAAGTTCATAAGATACACCATGACGTCACTGATAATTTATATTGCGCCATAATTAAGCGAAGTTACATAAAATTAAAACAATAAAAATTAGAGAGTCTACTCACGTGAAGGATCCGCTAACCGGCAGGAAATCACGCTGCGGTAGCCTCGGCATCGCTGCTGCTGGTAGAGTTGGACCTCCAAATTATCTCGGGGTCATGGGATGCTCCAGGGTCATCTCCGTTCCTATATGCAGTGGAAGACAGGAATAGGTAATTAAGGAAAGATAATCAAGATAAGGAAATCTACATAATAAGATAACACGACACCCCGCACGACTGTTCACTTCAAAGTTCGGCGTAAAAAAGCCACGTTTCCGCGCGAGAACCGCGGAACTCCTTACTCTTTGTAGCATTGCCTTACCCCTGTCGGGATAATTCACACTTGCCAATTGCACTATTGTGACGTACCGGAAGCCCCGCCCAGTCTATTTAAATTGTTCCCGCTTCTTGCGTATTTAAAATTATGGCGGGAACTTCCGCACATCAAGAAAACTAACTAAAACAATGTTTAAGTGCAAATTCGATTTGCACGTAACAATCGCGACAAAGCCACAAAAGAAAAACAAAAAAGAAAAGTCTGTTAGCACAGTAACAGCTTAAAATCTAAGTCCTTACTACCCTATATAAACCCTAACTTAAAACCTACAAAATGTTTATATAAGGCGCCACCTGGTTTTCGACCGATAACACGTCTACCGAAGTACCAGGAACGGAATAGGTAGCCCGATAGTCTGTGACTACACTACTTACCGACAGCACAAATTTGTCGGGGAGCATGAAACACTGCTTAAACTAACACGGGTGCGACAAGTCGCCTAACCTATCTAAACCTATCTAAACTTATCTAACTAAAGCTAACATATAGTTCTTATATGCAAACACACATGAGTGTCGCATCAAACTATTCTTCTTTTTTGGCAAGAAGTGCCCAAATTTAAAAAATGTTCATGAGAGTGCGTCACCTTGCACTCTGGCAAATTTTGTTTCTGGTACTTTGGTTTCCTCCGATGCACATTTAACTTGTCCATGACACAGTTGTGAATCCACAAATTTACCAAAAGTACCGCCTACTAAATCCTTATATGCTAACCTGACAAATTACATTTCTAAATTGGGTTAGCTTTTTCACTTAAATTTCAGAAAGATAATTCCCACGTCTGGTCATATATACCACACGTTAGGACGATAAAAAGATAAGACAAGATCTCAAATTGTTGTTAAAGATAATAGATAAGGTAATGATTTTAAGCTTAAATTGTTATCCTCAAAGGTAATAGACAAGATAACGGTATTAAGCTTTAGTTGTTATTTGAGATACTAGATAAGATAACACGATATTAAGCTAAAGTGATTATAAGAGATAGTAGGTAAGGTAACATGAATTTAAAAAAAGTTATTACTAAAGATAACCGGTAAGATAACGCGAAATAACTCGAAGTCATTCCTAACGGTAGTCGGTAAGATAACGAGAATTTAAACCAAAATTATTACTAACGGTAGTCAGTAAGATAACGATATTAGACTAAAACTATTACTAACGGTAGTCGGTAAGATAACGAGACTAAACTAAAGTTATTACTAAAGGTAATCGGTAAGATAACGGTATTAAAACTAAGGGTATTATCAAAGATAATAAAGAAGACAAAGGTTTTGGCCTAGTTATTACCCAAGACAATAAATAACAACAAATAGAGTGGCTCCAGTAGAGCCGTTTAAATGGGATTGACTCGTGCCCTCTAAAAAGAGAAACCCGTGAAGCAGGTCCGTTCACAAGAACAGCACGAGAGACCGGCAAAGACATTTGGATGCATCCCTGCACCCGGCGATAATCGATATCGGTGATACTATCACCCGATATCCACACGGTATATACGATATACAGATATATACACATTCACTCACACATTCACACACTCATACATATCTTCACTGCCAGAGCCCATGCACTGACAGCGGCACCGCATGACCCCACGAAAGATTCGCAGAGACATGGTCCAGGTGTCTGTGAAAACCTCCCGCGCAACCACACGGTGACTAACAGAAATGAAAAGGCAGTAGAAACAGGAACGGTAAAAAAGAAGGAGGTTGGTTTTTTGGAATGCATTAGAGGCACTTCCAGGTAGAAGAAAGTAGAGGAAGGGCTCGCATTGAGCAAAAGCGACAGAGAAAAAGGTGGATAGCAAAGCGCTACTCAACCAGCCAATGTGACTAGTAGCTCGGAGTGAGGGAACATCACTCTTACGTGGCAGACGGGTGTTCCGGGACAAGAACAAGTCCACCGAAAGAAGGATAAGGCATAGCGGAGATAGCGGGATAAGAAAAAGTATAGTTTTTGGACAAGCGTCCGAGAGAAGGTAGAGAGTTGTCCCTGTTAAACACAGCGCAGTCTGAAGGACCACCTGCGATATTAATCCGACAAGATAAGGTATCACATATGTTAACATTCACTAGGCTCCTAAGAGAACTAGTACGATCATTTTCCTAACGAGTGCATCGACTACGATAAGAAAATCAGACAAAAGTTGACACAACAACTTACAAGTATCATTACAGATACAAACACACAAAAACAAACTGTTTTAAGGTAGTTTTTCAAAACGGTAGCACCCTAAACACACAAAAATGCCCAATAATAAGCAGTTAAATACAGATACACTGTCCCAATATGCTAAAACAACCGAGAATTTAATAAGATAACAATAAGAAACACTAGCACCTCACCACGAAGTTCAACAAAAAACAATGAAAAAAAAATGTTTATAAGTTATGTTGGTTTAATTGAAAAAACAAATAAAGATATAGTATAATGATGTAGTATAATGTGGGCGACTGCACTAATTCAGAAGAAAAACACATGGAATAGACAATCCTAGTTTTTGCAACTGCGAATATGAACTATTTCTTTCAATGGCATAGATCGCGCATGTTCTATGTGAGCCCAAAGAAGAAAGCATTTACTCAACATCAGCTAAAACCAATCATAAAAATTCAATGAGTTATTACAACCAAAGTTACGACAATTACCACACAAAATTAAATGACGTAAGATAAACACTAAAAACCAAATAATATGCAGTAGGAAAAGTTCGAGGGTTGATTAAATAAAACGACAGAGTTATATTTGGGGGTGTAGAGAATAAAGTGATATATAACTAACAGTATGGTCAAGGATAAGTCAACCAGAAGCAAAGGGTTTAAGGTAAATGAGTTAAACGTATAAAACGTAGGTGTATAAGAGAAGGAATAAGTAATTAAAGATACTAATTGATGGTGAAAACAGAAAAATATTAGGTAAATCGTGAGGATTTAATCATATTAAGGTACCAGGTATCAAAAATTAAATTTGGAAGGTTAAGAGAAACAACATCACGAGATAAGGCATCAGGTACGATATTTAATTTGCCAGGCCTATGCCTAACGTCAAAAGTAAATTGAGATATACGCAAGTTCCATCTTGCGAAACGACCTGCGGGCTGTTTCAAGTTATTAAGCCAAGTGAGAGCTAAGAACATTAGGTACATTGTCAAGGAAGTAAACGTGACAAGCTCTTAGATATACGTAAGGTTAAACGATTTTAAAGACAATTTTAAGGCATTTAATGAAGTTTAAATCGATATGTGAAGAGATAATAGTGATTAAAACTCGATTCACTAATAAAATTGTTGAAAAACAAAAAGACATTCTATAAAGCATATTTTTACTGGGATGGGAAGTTCTCATTTGAGTTCTACCCAACCCAATAAGGAAAAATTTCAACATCATTATTAAAAAATGATTCACAAATTCTAAACGACAACTTACCAACCGAATCCTCGTCTAGACTTAAGTAACGCTGAGCGACCAACCCTTGGGTCTCGTCTAGACTTATATACCGCTGGACGACCAAATTCGACAGTAAACCTCGCTTAACGGATGTTAAGGTACGTTGAAATATCAATAACTAAAAAAAAATATGCAATCAGACAAAATCAAACTCGCTACATGAAAGAAAAATTCCACGATACCTATACAAAAGGTATTCCAAATTATTGGAATGTTCTTTCAATATTGCAGAAGTTACCAACAAGTATCGTAAATGAGTTTAAATAATAAACGTTAACGGAAATTTCTTTAATTTAGTATTCAAAGGAACAGATATAAAGAGATTGCAGTTTATTACAACATTTTGAAAGGTAAAAATATGGTCTAGGTCATTTCGTTACTATATATAAGGCAAAAACCTTTATAAAACGCATTTATAGGTTATACTGTTTAAAACATACAAGGAAATTTAAGCACGGTTTTTTAAAAAACAGGCAGGGTTATGTTTTTAAATTTAATAGAACTAGATAATTTCCATAATAAACAGTGTTTAAAGACATAAAATAAGATAAAAGCTTATTTATTTATATACTTACTTGCATAAGGTAGGGTTAAATAGTTGAAGTTTGCTTTTTGACATCTAAAAGAATGCGTGTTCCAAAACACGTATAAGTTTCAAGATTACAGATATTAATTACTTCATTTTTAGTGAAAAAGCTTTTTTTTAAATAACATTGATAATACATTGAATGTTTATAAAGGAAATTATTATAACCTAAAAACAAAGAAAAAAAACCCCTAAGTTCACCATTTCTACGTTGAAGGCGCCATTGTTATTCCACTTTTCTTTGTGAAAGTTTATATGGTCGATAATGCAGTTAACAAAATGTAACACTTAGATTCTGGTACATTGAAATGCCGATAGATGGCTCTTAAAAGCCGGTAATACAATTACCAAAGTTCATAAGATACACCATGACGTCACTGATAATTTATATTGCGCCATAATTAAGCGAAGTTACATAAAATTAAAACAATAAAAATTAGAGAGTCTACTCACGTGAAGGATCCGCTAACCGGCAGGAAATCACGCTGCGGTAGCCTCGGCATCGCTGCTGCTGGTAGAGTTGGACCTCCAAATTATCTCGGGGTCATGGGATGCTCCAGGGTCATCTCCGTTCCTATATGCAGTGGAAGACAGGAATAGGTAATTAAGGAAAGATAATCAAGATAAGGAAATCTACATAATAAGATAACACGACACCCCGCACGACTGTTCACTTCAAAGTTCGGCGTAAAAAAGCCACGTTTCCGCGCGAGAACCGCGGAACTCCCTTACTCTTTTGTAGCATTGCCTTACCCCTGTCGGGATAATTCACACTTGCCAATTGCACTATTGTGACGTACCGGAAGCCCCGCCCAGTCTATTTAAATTGTTCCCGCTTCTTGCGTATTTAAAATTATGGCGGGAACTTCCGCACATCAAGAAAACTAACTAAAACAATGTTTAAGTGCAAATTCGATTTGCACGTAACACGATTCATTAGAAATACAAAATTGAAAAGGCATGAAAGGCAAGGTGGTTCGTTAACAGCGGATGAGTTGTACAACGCCTTAATTTGTATTGAAAAGGTAGTTCAACATGATGTATTTTCTGACGAACTTGTTTGTATTCAAAGTGGCAAAGTATGCAAAAAACCTATCCAAAAATTAGCTCCGTTTCTGGATTCCAATAGTGTAATTCGGGTTGGTGGTCGTTTACGTCATTCTCAACTATCTTATGATGCAAAGCATCCCATGCTACTTCCCCGAAAGCATCGACTAACCGAATTAATAATTGAAAGTATGCATCGTAAGCTATTTCACCCTGGACCCCAATCATTAGCCTTCTTCCTCGCGCAACAATTTTGGATTCTGGGAGTTAAGCGCTATTAACCATGTTGTAGCCAAATGCATTCGTTGTTTTAAAGTTAATCCCCCTTCGGTTGCTCCTTTAATGGGAGATTTGCCCTCTTCCCGAATATCTCAGCTCAAAGCGTTTAGTCATGCTGGAGTGGACTTTGCAGGCCCTTTCACCATCACGTCGGGGCGTATTCGAGGTACAAAACGCACCAAAGCCTATGTGTGTTTATTTGTATGCATGTCCACCAAAGCACTTCATATTCAACTAGTGTCGGATCTCACTGCTGAAGCTTTTCTAGCAGCATTTCGTCGTTTTGTTGCCCGTCGTGGTCGCTGCAGTGACCTCTACAGCGATCAAGGCACCAATTTTGTAGGCGCATCTCGTTTACTTGTATCATATGCGGAACAAGCTGCCGGGTCGTTAATGATACGTTGGCATTTTAATCCTCCTTCATCACCTCATTTCGGTGGATTATGGGAGCGAGGAGTTCGTTCTGTTAAATCTCATTTAAGCAGAGTGATTGGTGAACAAGTGCTTACGTATGAGGAACTTCTCACTTTTCTGATTCAAATTGAGGCCATTCTGAATTCCCGTCCCTTGTATAGCATGAGTTCAGATCCTAATGACCTATCGGTTCTTACACCGGTCACTTCCTGACCTTGGAGCCGTTAACCTCCCACCAGATCCAGACACCACCCATCTAAAACTCAATCGTTTAACCAGATGGCAACTAGTCCAAAGATTGCACCAGGACTTTTGGCAGCGTTGGTCCACAGAATATCTTCACTCCCTGCAGCAGCGCAACAAGTGGTCAGTCTCTCCTGCGACTCCTTGTGTAGGTGAACTCGCTCTTATTAAGGATAAGAACCTTTCCCCTTTGCAATGGAAACTTGGCCGCATAATTGCCCAATTTCCTAGTCGTGATGGCATCGCAAGAGTTGCCAGAGTTAAAGTTGGTCATGTAGAATTGGACCGTCCCATGATAAATTTATGTCGCCTTCCAATTGCAGAGTAATTGTACATACCTCACACACTCAAGTTTTTTTAAGTATAGTTTAATTGTTCAATATATCTATATATATATAGTAGTTTTTGTTTGTTTGTACCTTTAGTTTTAAATAAGCAGAGCTTATTGGTGAGCGGTATGTTTAGAATTAATAAGGGTTATATTGTAAATTTCTGGGTGTAAATTTTGTTCGCGGATAGACTAGTATTTTAATTTAGTGAAACCACCACTCTCGACCACCTGTTGTGGTTTGTTACCTGATGCATGGAAAACGGACATTCCGGGCTGTTTGCCGCCATCCTTAGAGACCACCAGACGTGGTGTGTTGTGTCGAAAATACAGTTGGAACGGGATGTGTTTTGTTCAGGTGAGTGTGTTGAATTTACATATAAATTGAAATACTTGGTCCCGTGTGTGTGTACATATGTATTTATGTACTGGTCCTTCGAGAATTTAGGCTTGATTAATTTAATTAAAGTACATGCACTTTTCATGTCAATTTTGCTGGACTTGATATTTAGACACACTATTTGCAATATTTTCAATACGCAGAAGAGGATATGCGTCTAACGGAGTGAATCTATTGATTGTCTGAGAATAATCGATTACCATACGTTTCTGGTGATTTTCTGAATATGTAACTAGCACTTGCGCTTGCCATGGTGATTTACTTTCTTCAATTATATCCTCAGAGAGTAAGCGTTTAATTTCAGCTTCTATGAATTTGGAATCACTTTCAGTTTGTTTGCGAGATTTTATAGCAATTGGCTTACATTCAGGTTGTCTTCGCAGCAAGTGGAGTAATAAAACTTTGAGCAGGTGTATTTTAACTTTATTTTTAAATTCACCGTAAGGCTAAAGTTTACTTGTTAAGTATAACAATTATAAACTGTAAACTAATAACAAATCATTGTGGCTTACAAGTGTTTTTTTTTCCACTCCCGTCACCAATAAACTAGCGTAATTGAGACGCTGCTTGACTATTATTTTTTGCTTTTCTTCCAATTTTTTTTACTAAAAAATATCCTAATTTTGACAATAGTTCTTTTTGTTCTCGAAGCAAGGCCGGCTAATCTCAGCGTTAAATTTAATTATAGATCACCTGACTGTCAACACTCCCCCCTAGTAAGCATGCTCCTGGTAAGTGCTTACTTTCATTTTCGGCTATGTCTAACATAGCCAGCTTGACTGACGGGCGAGTATAAGTTGCTCCAGACGAAGTTTGGACTACAGCGCAGCGTACTTGACCATCTTTACTTAAGGTAACATCTATAACTCTCCCTTTCGGCCACGAACTACGATGACTATTTTCATCGCAGATTATCACAATGTCTCCCGGTTTGATAGGTTTAGCTGGGAGATGCCACTTGGATCGCCGTGTAAGCGTGGGTAAATATTCTCCTATCCATCGTTTCCAGAAAGTTTGAGCCACGTATTGTGCAATGCGGTAATTCTTTTGAGACACAAGGCAGCTTTTGTCAAAGTCACCTGACGATTTTACACCACTGGAGGAACCGAGAAGAAAATGATTGGGTGTAAGCGCTTCATTGCATTCAGCTGACAACGGTATATACGTCAACGGCCGTTGGTTTACTATATTCTCTATCTCCGTAAAGATTGTATAGAGTAGTTCATCTGTAGGTTTGCAATCTGGCAATGCTTTGACAATGTTAGATTTAACTGACCTTATCAAACGTTCCCAGCAGCCCCCATGTGTGGAGTCGCTTGCGGAATAAAATTCCATTTCACAGTGTTAAAGCTTTCTTGAAGTTTTTGATTGTCAATACCTTTTAAGTCAGCTATCAGGGCATTGGTCGCACCTCTAAAATTTGTACCGTTGTCGCTATGCAATTCGGCTGGAATACCACGCCTAGCAATAAAACGACGTATGGCCAAAATACAAGCATCTGTAGTCATACTATGAACGATTTCTAGATGAATTGCTCTGACCGTCATACAGGTGAACAGTACACCCCACCTTTTTTCAACACGCCTGCATACCACAACCTCTAGCGGACCAAAGCAGTCCATTCCTGTGTGTGTAAACGGGCGTACAAAAGGCGTGAGCCTGGCTTTAGGAAGATTTCCTATTAACGGTGGTGTAGGTACGGCAGACTTAATTTTGCAGTGATTGCAACCTGAACGAACCTTGCTAAACAATGCCCGCAGCTTTAGAATAAAGAAGGATTGTCTCAGCTCGTTAATCACCGTCTCATGATTTTGGTGGTAGAATTGTTCGTGACAATGTTGGATTAATCGTCTGGTTACTCCGTGATCACCTAGTATTATTGGCCGCTTGCTGTTTCATGCGACGCCTTCCATCTTATCAATTCTGCCTGAAATTCTCATAACACCCTCCTCGTCAAGATACGGTGACAGTTTAAACAGCCTACTACAGTTGTCCACGACTCCGGGAGGATGACAATTCAGAATTTCGTATTCAATCGGAAAGCAGTCCTGTTGGCAGCGTCGGTACAGGTAATTTTCACCAATTGTTTTCTCAGTCGCTCTAATCATGCCTAACGGTTTCAGAGAACCAGATTTCCTGGTTTGTAATATTTTTATAAAACGACGCACGTATACTTGGCTATTCACAAGTCGTACCCAACGCGAGACTCTTTCTGGGCTTGATGTTTCTACCTTAAGTAGGACTGCCTTTGTCACGTTTACGCGAAGTTCTATTTCTGGATTGAACCGACTTTGAGCATTTTCCGGCCATTTAGATTCATCCTCCTTTAGAAATGCAGGGCCGTTAAACCATCGGTTATTGGCGTCGATCCTGGGTGGAGTTCGCCATTTGGTCGCGTCATCTGCAACATTCAATTGGGTTGGTACCCACCTCCACTCATTTATGTTGGATTTCTCTAAAATTTCCCCTATCCTGAATGCTACAAATTGCTTGTACCGTCGGGCTTCAGATCGTATCCAGCAGAGTACATTTGCGGAGTCTGTCCAGAAAATGCGCCGATTTATTTTAAGCGAGTGGGACTTCTCCACTGATTGTGCAAATCTGCATCCTAAAACTGCAGCTTGGAGCTCAAGTCTGGGGATTGAAAGCGGTTTTTGTGGTGCGACTTTATTTTTTGCTCCAACTAAGGCGACGTCGTTTTGCTCTTCCGAGGATATACGAAAGTATGCCACACAGGCATACGCATTTTCGCTAGAATCTACGAATATGTGGAGTTATATGCTTCGTGGCTCTGTTATTTGTGAGTAACATCGTGGAATACGTAGCTGGTCAATTGAAAATAGAACTTTCACCCACATTTCGTGTTGTTCACTAGTAATCTCGTCATCCCAGCCAATCCCGGATTGCCAAATCTGTTGTAACAAAATTTTCGCATATACAAGGAAAAAGGAAATAAGCCCTAACGGATCGTACATCGTCATTAGGGTTCGAAGCACTTCCCTTTTTGTAGGCTTCCGTATTCCTGTCAGGATATCAATACCGGCTCTAGATGTATTAAGCACAAACGAGAAACAGTCGCGGCCCGGGTTCCACCATAAGCCAAGTACCTCTTCGACAAATGCTTGCTCTTCAAATATTGCTTTGCTTTTTTCACAAGGTGTCTCGCCCATTGCTTCTAGTACACGAGCGGAGTTAGACAGCCAACCTCGTATATGAAAGCCTCCTGCAGCGTGAATGGACTTTACAGCTTTAGCTAATTCGATCATTTCCAGTGAGACGGTTTTAGAATGTTCTTCCACACGTTTAACGTTATTTGTTCATTGCAGGCAAAGATTGTTATTCGGCCCATCCAAGCCCAGAAACTTTGCCGCTTCTTCGTCGATTAGAGTGGAGGTAGATCCTTCATCTAGAAACGCAAATGTTTCAAGTTTTGTACCTGGGCCAAATAATGTCACTGGTACAATTCTAAAAAGGACTATCGTGGTTTCTAATCTAGAAGAATGAACCAACGCCTTTGTTGTTGATGCGACTGCGGGACGAGTTTGATTTTCGGATGGTTCTAATTTATGTGTAGTTGACGGGTTACTGGTCAGCGCAAGGTGTAGAAGTGGGTGGTGCTTGATCTTACAGTCATCTACTTGACGTACCCTGCGTGACCAACATCGATTAGTTTGATGGTGACCAAGGCATCTACGGCACAGACGCTGTTTTATCACATAGGCTATTCGACTGCTCGGAGCTAGTTCGGTAAAGCTCCTACACGCAGAGATTTTATGTTCAGTCGAGTTACAACCTATGCAACTTGGACGCGATCTGGCTACTTGTGGTAGCGATTTACCGCCATCATTTGTAGGATTTTTAAACTGCAAGTGATAGTTATGGTGTACCTTGTCTTGAACTCTAGGGTTACCCTTGGTTTCGGGTGTATGTATATCTGTATTGCCAGACGTCGCTTTACAGGCACTCTTTGCCAATTTCATAAGCCAGCTGTTAAACGTTCTTAGTCCAATTGGACTTTGGTGTTCTTGAAAAAGGCTTAGGCGTAAGGCGGTGGGCAGTTTGTCCACCAAGTCATGTAAAATGGATAAATCTTGAACATAGTTGTCCAAATTGGAGGCATCTATCATTGCGCAAAAGTTCTGTACTTCAAAGGCGTAATCAATTAGTTTATCTAGTCGATCCGCTTTGACAGCGGGTGTAGCTTTGATTTTCCTAAGCAGTTCGATCACGAGAGTTTCTGGCTGACCGTAGAACATTTCGAGAATCTCAATAGCATTGGACACAGATTTGTAGCTGATTAACGAACCACGTACCTTTTCTAACGCAGCGCCGCCTATAGCCTTTTGCAAGCGTAGTAAGTTTTCCTGATCAGAAAACCCACACCGTAGAGTAGATTGCCGATAGTTGCTAATAAAGACGGGGCCACTGCTCCCTTTTTGAGCCATCAAAGTAGGGCAATTCCTTTGGTAGAAATTGACGGGCTACCATGTTGGGAGTCGTTAGGTCTATAGTTCTCGAACCAGACATGTCACGAGAATTCGACATACCTAGTTTGTCTGGACCTGCTATGACTAGATCCTTTTTCAAAAGCTGTGGTTGTAAGGCTACTTTTGAAATTGTGTTATGTACACTCGACTTTGAGTTGACCCAATCTTCAATTCTTTGATGCTTAACTGAGTTTACTTCACTATCCGCTAAGGATATGGCTTTATCGTGTTGTGCTTCGTCCTCCAGTAGTTTTTTATATTTCGCATTAATTAAATCTGACTGAACCTGTGCTAATTCTTCCAAACGCCTTAGCTCCAGATCGGTCGTTCGCTTTCTACTAGATGCTTTTGAACTAACTTTGCTGCTTGGTCTAATGGATACAGCAGAGTTTTACAATTATTACAATTCCATACGATACTACGAACAGAATCATTGGCCCCGACGCATTGGAAGTGGTACCAATGAGAGCACTTGGAACATTGTACCATGGTGTCAGCACTATTTGGCTGAATACAGCTCTCCATATTACAATCATATCCATCTTGTGTCTCGTATAGGCATTCTCCTTTTGACTTTCGGTGAATCCATTATCACGTGCAAGTTTGCCAATCGTAATAAAAAGCGACTTCAGTCGCTAATTGTAAACTTTAGGATGTCTTCGCAGCAAGTGGAGTAATAAAACTTTGTGCAGGTGTATTTTAACATTATTTTTAAATTCACCGTAAGGCTAAAGTTTACCTGTTAAGTATAACAATTATAAACTGTAAACTAATAACAAATCATTGTGGCTTACAAGTGATTCTTTTTCCACTCCCGTCACCAATAAACTAGTGTAATTGAGACGCTGCTTGACTATTATATTTTGCTTTTCTTCCAATTTTTTTACCAAAAAATATCCTAATTTTGACAATAGTTCTTTTTGTTCTCGAAGCAAGGCCGGCTAATCTCAGCGTTAAATTTCATTATAGATCGCCTGACTGTCAACACAGGTGTTAAATTTTCAAAGGGAGGTATGGGTTCAATACTAGCTGTAGCTAAAGCACAAACTTTCAACGAGCGTTTTAAGCCACCATATTCAACTTCCATTTTAGAGTGTTGTTTCATAAGATCGTGGCCAATTATTATATCTGAGTAAAGATTAGGGAGAATAGACAGACGGACATTACGATAGAAGTGATCTTTGGTTCAAAGATTAATAATACCTGTCCAGATGTTCTAGAGTTAAAGGATGTAGATGCCATTGTAACAGACTCTCGTGAAGACATTATAGGTAATTTAAGTTTCTTTACAGCTTGGTCACTAATAAAACTACAGGAACTACCAGTATCTATTAGTGCATAGAGAGAGGAATTATTAACTTCTACACGAATCACAGCTTTTGCCAAACATTCAGGTATGGGTTTGGTATTGTTAGAGCTAATCATAGAAGCAGAGTGATTTGAGTTGGACCCATTCTTTTGTGATTTGCATACCTTAGAGTAGTGACCTTTTATTTGGCATGTATTACAAAGACTATTTTGAACTGGACATTTGGATCGAATATGCCATTTAAATCCACAGTAGAAACACTTTCTATAAGTAGCCGCTAATGTTTCTTTAGTTTCACTATATGGAACGTTTTCATTTTGAACTACTTGCTTCAAAGGGATCGCATGATTGACCGGATTGTGGGTTTGTATAGAGTTTACATTCAGAGATTGATTGTAAAGCATGGATTGCTGTAGAGCCATTTCTAATGATCGAGCTTTTTCATACGCCTCGCTTAGGGTCAATAGAGGACTTTTCAAAAGTCTCTGCCTAAAATTGGTATCAGATAAACCACGAATAAAGGCATCTCGAGTGAAATCTTCTCGATGTTTTTCAGTGGTAACAGCTTTAAATTTACAATCTTTAGCTAGAAGATTTAAAGCTTGTAAAAATTGGTCAACATTTTCTTGAGATAGTTGACTTATGTCGATTATAAACTTCATTAATTGGCTTCACATATACTACATCACTCAATAAGTCCGTAGGATGATACATAGATGGCGTTGCTATGTAATAATCCATATGATTTGTACGAAGTACTAACCTTAAAAAGATATCTGTCAAAATTTCATGACAATCCGACGATTAGTTTACAAGTTACAGAGGTTCAAGTGACGATACTTTTGAGTTTTTCAAAAAAATGAATTCCAAGCAATTTCGCGTGTTGATTTATCATTGCTTTTTGATGGGTAAAAATACCATCGCAGCCAAAGCATGGCTTGATAAGTGTTATCCGGGCTCTGCTCCATCGAGGCAAACGGTGGAGAAGTGGTTTGCTGATTTTAAACGTGGCCGTACAGACACTGACGATGCTGAACGCTCTGGAAGGCCAATTGAGGTGGTTACACCGGAAAACATCAAAAAAGTCCACCGAATCGTTTTGGAAAACAGAAAAGTGAAATTGCGTGAGATAGCTGACACCTTGAAGATATCAGAAGGCAGTGTGCACACTATTTTGCATGAACATTTGTCCATGAGAAAGCTGTTCTCAAAGTGGGTGCCACGTTTGCTCACAGTGGACCAAAAACAACAACGTGTCGATGATTCTGAGAGCTGTTTGGAGCTGTTCAACCGGAATAAAAGGACTTTTGCGTCGGTATGTGACAATGGATGAAACATGGATCCACCACCACACTCCAGAGTCTAATCGGCAGTCAGCTGAGTGGACTGCAGCCGGAGAACCACGTCCAAAGCGGCCAAAACCGCAAAAGTCGGCTGGTAAGGTTTTGGCGTCTGTATTTTGGGATGCGCACGGAATTTTGTACATCGACTATCTTGAGAAAGGAAGAAGAATCAACAGCGAATACTACATGGCATTATTAGTGCGTTTGAAGGAAGAAATTGCCAAAAACGGCCACACATGAAGAAGAAAAATTCTCTTTCACCAAGACAATGCACCGTGTCACAAGTCGATCGCAACGATGGCCAAATTGCACCAATTGGGCTTCGAATTGCTTCCGCACCCACCGTATTCTCCAGATTTGGCCCCAGCGACTACTACCTGTTCGCAGACCTGAAAAAAATGCTCGCCGGAAAAAAATTTGGCTCGGATGAAGAGGTGATCGCTGAAACTGAAGCTTATTTTGAGGCCAAAGACGAATTGTTTTACAAAAAAGGTATCGAAATGCTAGAACGGCGTTGGACTGATTGTATCACTCTTGAAGGAATGTATGTTGATGAATAAAATCGAATTTCGCCAAAAAAATGTGTTTTTCTTAGTTATCCTACGGACTTATTGAGTGATGTGTTATATCATTGAGGATTGAAATAGCATCTTTATATGCCCTAGCAGCACTAATATACTGGTAGACTTTGGCAGAGATGTAATTATAAAAGATTTTCAATTTATCAGGGTCTTCTTTTCCAGATGAAAAATTAAGAAATTTTGTATACCAGTGTTTCCACTCCAGAGTCGCATTTATAGAGCTCGGGTCGGTGTCGTATCGTTCCGGAGCCAGAAAACGATCCATTTCTATTAAGTAACCGTTTATTAAATTGTAATGAAATGGAGAACCTCTTTTAAAGTTTTAATAAACAGTTAATTAGAGTAAACAATAAACACACACATGGCTAATGACAGATAGGAAAGCGAATGTCTATAAACAACATCAGGCAAGTAGATCCTAATTATATCACACATGCCATTTCCACTAATGAAATTGTGGCCATCAAATATTAATAATTTAGGGCCGTCCAAGCTTGCTGTGTGCTTTATAAAAACATTTTGAAACCAGTCTGAACATTGTAACGCTTCCATCCACCCAGATGGAGAACAGTTGTAAACAGTAGTATCAGGACCATTTTGACACCAATTGAAATAAAGGTGTAAGCCTCTGTAATTTACATACAGGGGTAGATAATCTCCAATTGCACTGCAACAAACTAATACGGTGTACATGCCTTTAGTAACATTGCCAACAAGCTTATGTGGGTTTTTAGATCCTTTGCGGCACAAAATTTGTGAACTCCAGCATCTGTTTGAAATCTGGATTCGTCGCAATTAAAGATATTCTGTGGCTTCACTGTTAAATTGTTACGTTCAATTACAATTTTTAGTTTGTTGTAGAAATCTGTTCGTACCTCAACAGAACAGGCTTCTGCTCGATTTGTGTAGAGATTTTGACCACATCTACGACTTAATTGATCTTTCCAACGCTTTTCGAATCCTGCCATCCAATCTCTTCCAGGAAGACTATTTGTAAACGAGTTTTATCTATCCAACCTTTTAAGATGATCCTGCACACACACATTTGTACGTGAAGTCTATTCAATCCAAATCCCCAATCTGCTAGTTTAATAATGGCAGCACTAGTAATTCGTCCTCATTTCGACTAATAACTGTGGGCCTTCCAAAATACCATATATTTCAGCAGCTCTTTTAATGCTAATACCACCATTATTTACAGAATTTATAGCAGTCTGCATACTTTTTTCAGAATATTTTTTATAAAGTCTCTTTGATTCTGCCATATTATCTGAAAAATAAAGATCATTAGTTGACACTTTCTGATAGGCTAACATTGACACCCCCTGTCAAAGTTAACCTTAAATTGAATTAAAATATATTTTTTAATAACAGTAAAATGTGCTACGATATTACAGAAAGTTTACTAATTTTAAGGCAAACTAAATTGCCTTATACAATAAATTCACATATAACAAATATATGCACACATAAACGAAAGTTTCTGTTGCTAGAATACCACATGCTTGGCACAACACCATTAAAACAGTCAAGTACGAAAGATACTCAGGCTATGAACCAAACATTCGCTACTCGGACCGAGAGATGCACTTCATAAACTTTGAGCCTGAACGTATAATAACCGGTTTCAGCTTATGATGCACATTCAACACGAGATATTTGAAAACATGTCAATGTTACCATGCTGTCAATGTTACACGTCACTATCTTATACTTATTAAGATCGTTCTATTCATACAATGTAACTAACTAATGTATAAAATAACTAGGACCGGATTCAGCAAACAAGAATTTCTTTACTTTTACACAAAGTGCCATAGATTTAATAAATATAGGAAATGGAAACTTGAATATCGAATAAATAAAAAGGCATATTATGGCTTAATTTACTCAACACAACAACTACAGGAATATCATTTGCAAAAGTTGTGGCATCGAAAGGAGGCAATTGCGCTGATCGTGTCAACTAGCTAACGTTGTGGGATGGCATCTCACTACTTGCTGTACCTACCTACCTTGAAAAATCAAAGGAACATCAACTTCATCTGCTTAAGAAACCACCAACATCTTGAACAAGAAATTAAAAGAACATTTTAAACATAAATACGAGGCATTTATTTACACTAAATAGTGTTTCAGCAGTGTTACATAAAATAACTTAAAGCAATAAATTGTAAACTACATACTGATAAGAATTTAAATGCTACACATATCACAAATTGACAATCGTTACATTAAACAAGGTATATTTGATTAGCTTTCGTATAACTTCATGTTTCAAAAGTATTACTTAACAGTGTACTTAACTATAGAATACATAAATAAATTAAACAACTTTTTAAATAAATAGCAGTATAAGTACCGTTTTGTGCTGGCAATTTTGCCTTAAAAACTTTTATTAGGAATTCTAGTTGTACCTACAAGGAAATACAAGTAAAGGAACAATGTTTAGGCTCATAAGTATATAGTACATTTAAAGTAACATATTTTATATGCAGATTTTTTTAATTAATAATAATCATTACTTATCTCTTCTGAATTAATTGATTTTCTCTGCATATTATAGATACCAAATTTGGTTGTAGTTTCTCAAATCGGTTCACGTTGTTTTAAAGACAATGCATTCCCAGTTATCAATATTATGGAACAAGTAAAACAATTCAAATTGAAATTGTTTACCATAATTCAAGTGTTTTTGTTTTGTTTACAATGATTGTGTTTGGAAAGGGTATTACGTTTGATACTGTTGGCATAAACGGTTTAATACGTTTACGACATATGTTTTTCACAGACATACAGCTGGTCCATTATTATTTTTAGCTGATGTTGTCAGTAACACTGGTGGTGCACAACGGCTTGTAACTGAAACTTCTAATTTGTGACCGTCGTGCACCACCAATAGCCAATGTATTATCTACAGTAAAAGTACTTATTTCTCACAATTCTCACACATGACAGTCTTTTACTATCAGTGATAGTGAATGTTACAATATAATTTTAAGTAAATAAAGAATTCCATGTAAGTATTCAATAAAATAATCTTTTGACAGAAAATAAATACTTTTGAATAAATACGGTACTTATTATTGTACAATTGCAGATAAATTACCTTCTACAAAAGATTCTGCTTGAAAAGTGACCACCAGAACCGAGCAAAATTTGCTTGTCGCTAAAAAGTCACAAAGTCTGTAACAGCAGTGCACCTTCTACTTTATTGCTACAACAAAGTATGACCTGTACAATAAATGAATTTGCTTTAACCTTAACATTATTTTAGAAAAATCTACCAGGTATGCAGGAATGCCAGAAGTGAAATTAGTGTTAAAACAAAAGGAATGAACCTAGAGATTGTTCTTCTAGAAATATAAATGATCAACACTTTTTTGAGTCATATGAGGAAAGCGATCAATTTGAAGGTTTAAAAGATTCCTATAGACGTACGGATTTTCAGGATAGTAATGACGAAGTTAGCTATGAAGACATCTCATCAATCCAGAACTCCAGTTAAGATTCAGATGAAAATATAACACCTGTAGCTACCAGGGCCTTTGTGGAAATGTCTTTAAGGACTTTTCATTTTCTGATAATCCACAACTAAATCAGGTTGATGTTTCTAGTCCATACAAAATTTATCAGGACTTCATAGACAATAATGTCCTTGAATTAATAGCAGAGGAGACAAACAGGTACACATTACAATATATTCAAAGTCATAATCTTTCCCGACAATCACTTCCATCATGGAGAGACACAAATAGGTACAAACTTCGAAAGTTTTTAGGTTTTTTTATGATAATGGGCATAAATCATCTATCAAAGATGCGTCTCTATTGGTTCAAACTAAAATGTGTGGAAATGATGCGATACAGAGAAGCATGAAACGTGACCAATTTGACTTGCTGCTAAAGTTTAATCATTTTTTAAAAAATGCTACTCTTCAAAATACTGACAGGTTAACTAAAATTAGAATTATTTTAGATCGAATTATAAGCAATTATCTGAGGTTTCTGAAGCCTAGCAAAGAGGTGATCATCGATGAGACCATTATGAGGCGACATCTTGTGACAATATCTTTCAGCTAAATTACACAAATTTGGGATTAAAATATATAAGATGTGCACACCTGAAAGTTACACATAAAATCGCAGCATGTATTGTGGTAAAAATGATGGCGTACAAGAACATGTCAGTGGGCATGGGCACGCCTTTGATGTAACAGTAAGGCTAATGAATGGTTTCTTGAAGGAAGGGAAAACCTTGTATATTGACAATTTTTACAATAGTGTAAAGTTAGCCGAATACCTTCTACAAAACAATAGCTACGAATGTGGCACTTTGAGGAGAGGAAAGACAGTCCAAAAGATATGTCAAAAAAACTCAAGAAATATGAAATATATGAAAAGGAAATAACAATTGGGTACGAGTCTTCAAGTGGCAAGATAAAAGGTCTGTCCTCATGCTAAGCACTTTATCCCAACATATGGATGAGTTAGTTGCTATTGTTTTACAAAACAGGAGTGTTCAAGATATAATAAAACCGATATGGGTTAGAGATTATAATACGGCTAAACAGGGAGTAGACACTTCGGATTAAATGTCTTCACATGACACTTGTTTTTGGAAAACTATTAAGTGGTATAAGAAAGATGTCTTAGAAATCATTATCGGAACCAGTGTTGTTAATTCGAGGGTAATGTATAATAAAAATAACAAAAAAAAGGGTCATTTTACAATTCAGAGAACAACTTATAAACAAAGATGTAGAAAATTGAATAACAAATTGAAGAGGTTTGAAGGAAACGTAAGAATGCTATGAAGTAATGCAAAGGGAAAGAGGTACTAAAGAAGCAAGAGCAAAGACTATGCGAATATGACCTACTGTGACAGCTGCGAGGGCAATCCACCAATATGTTTGAACTAGGGTAGTGTATAATAAAAATAACAAAAAACCGGTCTTTTACAATTCAGAGAACAACTAGCTACGTTCCTAGACGTAGTCGGAAGAAACGTCAAAATACCAGGTCAACTACCAATCGCGGAAAGTGGGAGGGATTTGCCTAAATACTAAAAAGGAAACAAATAAAAAATATATTAAGCACATCAGCCACGATTATCTATTAACAAATTACAACAAAAATAACTAAAATTTCTCGATTCACATAGACAACTAAAAATATTAAATTTAAGCTATCTTATGCAGTACAAATTGGCTAATGGATTCGCGAAGTGCACATTTTGCAGCTAACACGTAAGAAAACTCAGTGTCAAAAAAAGGAAAAGTAATGCTTAGCATTTGTCAATAGCAAGTATGTTATATTTAAAAATATTAAATGTAAATTAAGGTTGTCCAGTTAGTACAGGTGTTAAATTTTAGAGTATTAAATATAAGTTTACTTCATAGCAAGAATTAAATTAAAACATGAAAGACAGGTTTACGGTGTAGTCAAAATTAATCTAACGTATTACAGGTAGACCACGTTGTTTTAAGCATTAAAAAATATACACAGCAGCACAAGCATAGCCAGCGGTGAAATAAAAATCCTCGACATGTAAAAAAAGAAACGGGTCACATACTTCTCTGCCCCGGGTTGTTTATCTTACTAACCATCGGGGGGAGACCAGGAAGTCGGCATAGTAGTGTAGCTGCTATCGTAACTCCAATGACCCACGGCAAGCAATGAACAGTTGGGCCTACACCCAAATAAAAAAAAACAATTTGGCCTCCCATCACAACCAGGGGACGACCATTTCCTGGGACTGCCTCCGAACGAGAGCTAGAATAATTAATAAAGAGCAATTAATTTAATGTCGTCAAAAAATATGTTTTTATAAAAATCCTCAAAACTTACCACACAATATGTGCGCGAAATTTCTACAACGCAAAACGAAACGGCAACAACCAACAATCTATTAACTGTTTTTGTGTTTAAAGTTAAGAGCCAAAATGAATATTAATTTCGTTGTTAACGAACGAATACACTGGAAAACCCGAGTTATCGAAATAAGAAGCAGCTTTAATTCGACGGACCTTTTAATGGAAAACACGGTTTATCGGATAGCGTACGATCTTATTTCCAACAAGTTACTTTGGGACAACAGAGAAAACCCGTTATGCGTGGTCGTAATATCTAACAAATTGAAGGTTACCTAAAGACATGATACGAATTATTTAATTATCGCATAACTTACGTTCTAAAGCAAATATATTTGAAGAATAGCAACGTAGTTTATGTAACAAGATTTATCGTAAAGCAAACTTATGATTAGTAAGGGAAATTTTACAGGATGTAAACTATTTAATTTTCGTTTTTAAAAGAAAAAAAGGGGTTTTAGGTGAAAATTGTTAAACAGCGTATTGTTATTCACAGGTTGAAGGATTTATAAGTGGAACGGAATTGATTGAAATGAAATAACGATTGAAATGACAAAAATAAACGTAACAAACTTATAAACAAACTTCTTGATTATGAATGCACAGAAGTAGAGAACTACCAAAATGTAGAAGAAACCCAAAGACAAAGAAGAAAATTGAGTAACAAATTAAAGAGGTTTGAAGGAAACGTAAGACAAAATCGTAAAAGATGTTTTGCATGCTATGCAGTAATGCAAAGGGAAAGAGGTAATAAAGAAGCAAGAGCAAATACTATGCAAATATGACCTATTGTAACAGCTGCGAGGGCAATCCGCCAATAAGTTTGAACCGTTTCAATATGAAACATCTAGCTTTTACTTTTTTTTCATAGTATTTGTTATTTTTTATTATTAGTTTGATTAGGCAAACTTCACGTATGAATAACTTCAATAATTTAGGTTTCAATGTATCTTCCAATGACTTCATTGGATCTGAATAAATTTTTATTGAAAAATGTTGTGTTTATAATAATCTAATCTAGTCCATAAAACAAATTCCGATCTTAAAACGGGTGCACCACAGGTGGCAAATGACCTTTACTTCTAGTTGTAATACAATATCAAGGTCCTACATGTAGCGATTGAGTTTATATCAAACATTATAACTTGACATACCGTGTGCCGTATGTGGTTCGTTTCATTCTTGGTTTAAGGTTATGTTAATACAGTAGATAGGACCGGCAAATAATATAAAGCAAATTTGGATACGAATATGACACTTTGAGTGACATTTAAAGTGGGTTGATGAGCTGACCTGTTAATTTCGCAGTTTGAAGCCACTTCAGTCAAGTCAAGCTGTAAACTTTTAGGATTGACTTGAACTATTCAAGCCGCTTGAAATCATATTCTTGTGTGTTTAAATCAAAGCTTGAAACTGGATTACTTAAGCCGCTTGACTTCAATCCAGATTGAAAATACCGACATAAATGTAGTCTATGATACATTTTCAATCCTTACTTAATTAGTGATTAAAGTGTAAGCTTGCAAATTTTTATTTATCAGTATAAAACTTTGTCATTAACGGCTCATAGCATCTTGCAGCAGAACCCGCTTCTCAAAGTCCTGCAGCTGAACCAATTTCTCAGTGGCCTGGTGGTTCGGTCTTCTACGGATTTTATGACGTTATTACTTGTCGGTAATACCTGTAGTGCTCTATAGAAAATAGGTAAGAACAAGTTGGAACGATAAATATGCACTACATTAAAACACATGCGATATCAACCTACTCGAAAACGCAGCCGTTTCCGTCAATTCTGGTACTGAAGTGGTTACCTAATTAGTTACCCTCTTTATCTCAGCACTTATTACACTCTTGTAGTAAGGGTCATAACATAATACAAATCTGACTTCCAAAATCGTAAATAACAAAGACAGATTAACATTTATTTGTAACAACTACTAAATCAACAATATTACCACCTTTTCTGGAATAAATTAAAGCAGAATAAATACATACTCACTCCCGTGAAGAATGTATTGCTTACCACCTGGTCCTCTTTATTATGTGATTATATAATCAGCTCACCTTGTACTAAGCACAAGTTCTATGTACCTCAGCAGATCCGTAGGTCCTATAAAAGTACATATGAGAAATAAAATAAGTAAAACATTTGGGGTTGGCCTATTGCTTCTTACGTTAACAAATCAACTTTATATACATTTATCTCATTGTTTTCATGGATAAAATATCAAAGGCCAAGTGCATGCATTTGGGGAACATTTATATTATATATTTTGTATGATACCAAAATTATTTAAATAAGATGAACCAACTTAACGTAAGTACATCATCTTTGGTTCAAAATCGACTTAGCAGATAAGCCATGAAATTCTACAAACGATAAAATGGTGTCGTGTATTTCTTCTGCCCTTGGTGATAAGATCAGTAGCTCTTTTCCCAGAATATAATTTCCTACGACCCCAACCAGTTATTATGACCAAATTTGATATTTATACAAAATGGTAGAAATAAGAATCGTAGAAGGAATAAGGGTACCTAAAATAAACGGAATTAGGAAATGTACATGATGTACCACCTTTCTTACAAGAATTCCCTGTAGCATTAAAATGGTTATTTCAAAATGCGGAACAATTCCGTTATATACAATAATACCTACTTATTAATGTATACTAGAAACTCTTCTAACATTATCCCTCAGTATTTAATGCAGATGAGTTAATTTCAATTGATTAATTTGAAATATTGGAAAGAGCTTTAAACTATTTGCCTGCTATCAAATCGAAGGGAAATATAATCTTGCCGAACACCATTCGAAATTGGAAACAACACCTGTCTCATAGGCATTGTTGATTCTAATAAAACTAAATGTCTAGAATTTTAGTTATATAGGAAATATAAATGTGGAACAAGCTTGGACCCTACAAAAAACTATAACTAACCCCAATACTTTTTGAACAAAGTCTGAAAATAATACCTTATGAAACTTTTTAAGACGAAGATAGAATTTAATGAAAATTCAATGCTGCCACTGTTAACAACTGAAGGATACAATCTACACTTATCAATTATATTTATTGCGTAATAACATCAAACTTTAAATTCAAAACCCAATGACATTGACGTATACCAACACACTTGATCTTATCAAATTATAAATACAAGTCCTAACTGAAATTAAATTTGAACTATTTTTACCTACCATATCAGAAATCACTATAGCAATCATTACTGAATAGAAGGTAAAAGCTTTATTATAACCAAATAATTCTAAATGAATGAATTAAGATTTCTAAAAAAATAATTTCTTACGTACAACTTAAGAAAATATTAACGGATGATTTGTGTACCAAATAACTTTACTAAATAAAATACACGGACAATCTCAAAACAAAGATGCGTTCCCTATTAAATTAACTGAAGATTATAAAATATGGGACCATTGTAAAATCCATAGGAGAGTATTATGGATGTTCAGTCACACTTTGTATTTTTGTGGGGTTACCTTTTGTTTGGTTAATGCATAGAGACAACAAATGTGTAGAATTTATTTACAATGGCTGCAAGAAATATATACAATAACAGGAAATTGAAAATAATGCAATGTACAAATGTCCTTGAATTTATGCATGAAAATAGAGCTTTTTGTGAACAAATTTTGTTAATGCTAGAAATGCTAATATCCTTTAATGTTAGAAAATTTATAGCACGTATTTAAATGCATGTAATGTTTGTACACAAGAATAAATGAAATTCGCGCATTCGATTCACATTGAACTTTGATGCATGTTTCTGTTAAGAAACACGACTCGGAAGGAAACCTACGTTAAAATGTATTAACATAGGAGTAAGTACTCACAGATACGTTGTCGTCTGGGATCAGCAGGTAACAGTGGTGTTGGATCGACGTCGGTATATGGCGTTTGACGTGGCAGGACAATCAAAACAGGTGCCATGTAATGTGCAGGTTCCCTTATCGGTGATACGAGGCATGGAACGGCATATTGATGGCGGATTCTTCATAATAGGCGTCGGAACTGGTGCGGGGTGTGGTATTCACACGTCCATGCAGCTAGGTCGGTTTCAGTGATGGTGAACGGCGAAGACGAGGACGTCATGAACGACTTGGACATCAGGTCTCGTTGAACCACATTCAGCAGCAGATACTGATACCAAAATGTTTTACGAAGCAACTTTCTTTGGTGGAAGTCCAGACCCTGGTGGTAGGATTTGGTGCACCTTGCCGGCAGGGTATGGAGTATCCACATTAGTGCATGACGTACAATCTTCTGGTTTAACCTATAGGCTTTGGTGTACCGTGAACAAAGGTTAAACTCAAAAAATCAGAAGCTATTGCTTGCTCTTGGCTACTGCCTGTTAATATATTTCCAACAACAAACAAAAGCTCGCCGTCTTGATCATTATACTTAATGCTTGTATTGTAAGAATCGGAATTCCCGGACGAGTCTATTAGTTTTTGAGATGTGTTGGTTGGAGAGTCTATTATTAAGGGGGGTTCACGTTTGCGTTTCTATGACGCCTATGAAGTTTGTTAGTTGCAACTTGAGTTGCATACTTACAGTATCTAACCTTCTCCAAATAAATAAACATCATCATCCTTTTATATACTTATTAATAATGAAATATCTTTACAGAATCTAGTAACAGAACGATAGCCAAATTGGGTTGTTAAATACTTATTCATTACTTCCGGGATTGGCTTATTCAAATTGGCCGATGTCTTACAACTAATTAGAACAGGGAACGTCGTCGCTTCAATAACGCATATTCACATTACATTCCCTAAGAGGGATAAAAATCCATGAAGGTATCTTAGTGCATTTATACTTATTAAGATCATTCTATTCATACAATGTAACTAATAATTTATAAAATAACTAGGACCGGATTCAGGAAACGAGGAATTTCTTTACTTTTATACAAAATATCATAGACTTAATAAATATAGAAAATGGAAACTTGAATATCGAATAAATATTCAACACATAACAACTGCAGGAATATCACTTGCAAAAGTTGTGACGTTGACAGCAGCCAAATGCGTTGAACATGCTAACTAGCTAACGTTGTGGGATGGCATCTCTTTACTTGCTGTACCTACCTACCTTGAAAAATTAAAGGAACATCAACTTCATCTGCTTAAGAAACCATCAACATCTTGAAAAAGAAATTAGAAAGACATTTTAAACATAAATACAAGGCATTTATTTACACTAAATAGTGTTTCAGCAGTGTTACATAAAATAACTTAAAGCAATAAATTGTAAACTACATACTGATAAGAATTTAAATGCTACACATATCACAAATTGACAATCGTTAGATTAAACAAGGTATATTTGACTAGCTTTTCGTATAACTTCAAGTTTCAAAAGTATTTCTTAACAGTGTACTTAACTATAGAATACATAAATAAATTAAACAACTTTTTAAATAAATAGCATTATAAGTACAGTTTTATGCTGGCAATTTTGCCTTAAAAACTTTTATTAGGAATTCCAGTTGTACCTACAAGGAAATACAAGTAAAGGAACAATGTTTAGGCTCATAAGTATATAGTACATTTAAAGTAACATATTTTATATGCAGATTTACTTATCTCTTGCTGAATTAATTGATTTTCTCTGCATATTATAGATACCAAATTTGGTTGTAGTTTCTCAAATCGGTTCACGTTGTTTTAAAGACAATGGATTCCCAGTTATCAATATTATGGAACAAGTAAAACAATTCAAATTGAAATTGTTTACCATAATTCAAGTGTTTTTGTTTTGTTTACAATGATTGTTTGTGTTTGGAAAGGGTATTACGTTTGATACTGTTGGCATGAACAGTTTAACACGTTTGCGACGTATGTTTTTCACCGACATACAGCTGGTCCATTATTATTTTTAGCCGATGTGGTCGTGTAACACTGGTGGTGCACAACGGCTTGTAACTGAAATTTCTAATTTGTGACTGTCGTGCACCACCAATAGCCAATGTATTATCTACAGTAAAAGTACTTATTTCTCACAATTCTCACACATAACAGTCTTTTACTACCAGTGATAGTGAATGTTACAATATAATTTTAAATAAATAAAGAATTCCATGTAAGTATTCAATAAAATAATTTTTTGATTGAGAAAATAAATACTTTTGAATAAATACGGTACTTATTATTGTACAATTGCAGATAAATTACCTTCTACAAAAGATTCTGCTTGAGAAATGGCCACCAGAACAGAGCAAAATTTAATTGTCGCTAAAAAGTCACAAAGTCTGTAACGAGCAGTGCATCTTCTAGTTTATTGCTACAACAAAATATGACCAGTACAATAAATGAATTTGCTTCAACCTTAACATTATTTTAGAAAAATCTACCAGGTATGCAGGAATGCCAGAAGTGAAATTAGTATTAAAACAAAAGGAATGAACCTAGTGATTGTTCTTCTAGAAATATAAATGATCAACACTTTTTTGAGTCATGCGAGGAAAGCGATCAATTTGAAGGTTCAAAAGATTCCTATAGACGTACGGATTTTCAGGATAGTAATGACGAAGTTAGCGATGAACACATCTCATCAATCCAGAACTCCAGTTAAGATTCGGATGAAAATATAACACCTGTAGCAACCAGGGCCTTTGTGGAAATGTCTCTAAGGATTTTTCATTTTCTGATAATCCACAACTAAATCAGGTTGATATTTCCAGTCCATACAAAATGTATCAGGAATTCATAGACAATAATGTCCTTGAGTTATTAACAGAGGAGACAAACAGGTACACATTACAATATATTCAAAGTCATAATTTTTCCCGACAATCACTTGTCCGTCAATGGAGAGACACAAACAGGTACGAACTTCGAAAGTTTTTCGGCTTTTTTATGATAGTGGGCATAAATTCATCTATCAAAAATGCGTATCTATTAGTTCTGACTAAAATGTATGCAAATGACGCGACACAGAGATGCATGAAACGTGACCGATTTGACTTGCTGCATGAAACGTGACCGATTTGACTTGCTGCTAAAGTTTAATCATTTTTAAAAAAATGAGCTTTTTAAAATACTGACAGGTTAACCAAATTAGAATTATTTTAGATCGAATTATAAGCAATTTTCAGAGGTTTCTGAAGCCTAGCAAAGAGGTGATCATCAATGAGACCATGGAGAGGCGACTTATCTTCTGACAATATCTTTCAGCTAAATCACATAAATGGGTTTAGGTTATGCAGTACAGGTTCGTTTTAATTTGTGATATAAATTAAGTAAAAAGTATTTCAGTAACGTCAGTCCCTATAACAACTCTCCCAAATATTCGCGACCGTTGTTGTACATATGGGGGACCGAAGTTACGTTTCTGATAAATGACGATGTTCTAAAGTACATAGTTAGTTAATTGTATTTTTTACGTAAAATTAATATAATGTATCTTTTGTAAAACATTATATTTAGTCAAAGGATCTTTATCTCATCAAAGTTTTATATAGAAGGCGAAATATGAACGCACCTTTGGTTATTAAAGTAAAACAAAGATTTTTCGAACTTTTACAACTAGTAATAATGTAAAGAAAAGTAATAATTCAATCAATTGTGAAAATAACAGAAAAACAAAAACTTCTACATTAAGTAATTGTCAAACGGTGAGAATATGAGAGAGAGAAAAGGCAACGACAGAGGGCTAAAATGTCTTTGACAAAAAGGAAGAAAAAAGATCAAGGAACCGAGAATATAACCAGACAAAGCGGAAGAAAATAAAGGATAAGACAGAAAGAGAAAAGAGAAGAGTGAGGAGGCAGGGAAAACAAGGTGCACAAGATTTTAGGGTAAAGAAAAAGCTTTTAATACAACAACAAAAGTTAATGGAAGTCACAACTTATAAACAAACTTCTTGATTATGAAGGCACAGAAGTAGAGAACCACCAAAATGTGGAAGAAACCCAAAGATGGAAAAGAAAATTGAGTAACAAATTGAAGCGGTTTGAAAGAAACGTAAGACAAAATCGTAAAAGATGTTTTTCATGCTATGAAGTAATGCAAAGAAAAAGAGATAATAAAGAACCAAGAGAAGACTATGCGAATATGACCTACTGTGACAGCTGTGAGGGCAATCCACCAAAATTTTTGAACTGTTTCAATATGAAACATCTAGCTTTTGCTTTTGTTTCATGGTATTTGTTATTTTTTATTATTAGTTTGATTATGCGAACTTCACATATGAATAACTACGATAATTTAGGTTTCAGTGTATCCTCCAATGATTTCATTGGATCTGAATAAATTTTTATTGAAAAATGTCGTGTTTATAGTAATCTAATCTAATCCATAAAACAAACTCCGATCGTAAAACGGGTGGTGCACAGGTGGCAAATGACCTTTACTTCTAGTTGTAATACAATATCAAGGTCCTACATGTAGCGATTAAGTTTATATCAAACATTATAACTTGACATACCGTGTGCCATATGTGGTTCCTTTCCTTCTTGGTTTAAGGGTATGTTAATACAGTAGATAGGACCGGCAAATAATATAAAGCAAAGTTGGGTACGAATATGACACTTTGAGTGACATTTCAAGTGGGTTGATGAGCTGACATGTTTATGTCGCAGTTTGAAGCCACTTCGGTCAAGTCAAGCTGTAAATTTTTAGGATTGACTTGAACTATTCAAGCCGCTTGAAATCATATTCTTGTGTGTTTAAATCAAAGCTTGAAACTGGATTACTTAAGCCGCTTGACTTCAATCCAGATTGAAAATACCGACATAAACGTAGTCTATGATACATTTTCCATCCTTACTTAATTAGTGATTAAAGTGTAAGCTTGCAAATTTTTATTTATCAGTATAAAACTTTCGCATTAACGGCTCATAGCATCCTGCAGCAGAACCCGCTTCTCAAGGTCCTGCAGCTGAACCAATTTCTCAGTGACCTGGTGGTTCGGTCTTCTACAGATTTTAAGACGTTTATTACTTATCGGTAATACCTGTAGTGCTCTATAGAAAATAGGTAAGAACAGGTTGGAACGATAAATATGCACTACATTAAAACACATGCGATATCAACCTACTCGAAAACGCAGCCGTTTCCGTCAATTCTGGTACTGAAGTGGTTACCTAACTAGTTACCCTCTTTATCTCAGCACTTATTGCACTCTTGTGGTACGGGTCATAACATAATATAAATCTGACTTCCAAAATCATAAATAACAAAGACAGATTAACATTTATTTGTAACAACTACTATTTCAACAATATTACCACCTATTCTGGAATAAATTAAAGCAGAATAAATACATACTCACTCCAGTGAAGAATGTATTGCTTACCACCGGGTCCTTTTTATTATGTGATTATATAATCGGCTAACCTTGTACTGAACACAAGTTCTATGTACCTCAGCAAATCCGTAGGTCCTATAAAAGTACATATGAGAAACAAAATAAGTAAAACATTTGGGGTTGGCCTATTGCTTCTTACGTTAACAAATCAACTTTATATACATTTATCTCATTGTTTTCATGGATAAAATATCAAAGGCCAAGTGCATGCATTTGGGGAACATTTATATTATATATTTTGTATGATACCAAAATTATTTAAATAAGATGAACCAACTTAACGTAAGTACATCATCTTTGGTTCAAAATCGACTTAGCAGATAAGCCATGAAATTCTACAAACGATAAAATGGTGTCGTGTATTTCTTCTGCCCTTGGTGATAAGATCAGTAGCTCTTTTTCCCAGAATATAATTTCCTACGCCGACCCCAACCAGTTATTATGACCAAATTTGATATTTATACAAAATGGTAAAAATAAGAATCGTAGAAGGAATAAGGGTACCTAAAATAAACGGAATTAGGAAATGTACATGACGTACCACCTTTCTTACAAGAATTCCTGTACCATTAAAATGGTTATTTCAAAATGCGGAACAATTCCGTTATATACAATAATACCTACTTATTAATGTATACTAGAAACTCTTCTAACATTATCCCTCAGTATTTAATGCAGATGAGTTAATTTCCAATTGATTAATTTGAAATATTGGAAAGAGCTTTAAACTATTTGCCTGCTATCAAATCGAAGGGAAATATAATCTTGCCGAACACCATTCGAAATTGGAAACAACACCTGTCTCATAGGCATTGTTGATTCTAATAAAACTAAATGTCTAGAATTTTAGTTATATAGGAAATATAAATGTGGAACAAGCTTGGACCCTACAAAAAACTATAACTAACCCCAATACTTTTTGAACAAAGTCTGAAAATAATACCTTATGAAACTTTTTAAGACGAAGATAGAATTTAATGAAAATTCAATGCTGCCACTGTTAACAACTGAAGGATACAATCTACACTTATCAATTATATTTAATGCGCAATAACATCAAACTTTAAATTCAAAACCCAATGACATTGACGTATACCAACACACTTGATCTTATCAAATTATAAATACGAGTCCTAACTGAAATTAAATTTGAACTATTTTTACCTACCATATCAGAAATCACTATAGCAATCATTACTGAATAGAAGGTAAAAACTTTATTATAACCAAATAATTCTAAATGAATTAATTAAGAAGGTTTCTAAAAAAATCATTTCTTATGTACAACTTAAGAAAATATTAACGGATGATTTGTGCATCAAATAACTTTACTAAATAAAATACACGGACAATCTCAATACAAAGATGTGTTTCCCATTAAATTAACTGAGGATTATAAAATATGGGACCACTGTAAAATCCATAGGAGAGTATCTAACCTTCTCGAAATAAATAAACATCATCATCCTCTTATATACTTATTAATTATGAAATATCTTTACAGAATCTAGTAACAGAACGATAGCCAAATTGGGTTGTTACATACTTATTCATTGCTCCCGGGATTGGCTTGTTCAAATTGGCCGATGTCTTACAACTAATTAGAACAGGGAACGTCGTCGCTCCAATAACGCATATTCACGTTACATTCCCTAAGAGATAAAAATCCATGAAGATATCTTAGTGCATTTATACTTATTAAGATCATTCTATTCATACAATGTAACTAATAATTTATAAAATAACTAAGACCGGATTCAGGAAACGAGGAATTTCTTTACTTTTATACAAAATATCATAGATTTAATAAATATAGAAAATGGAAACTTGAATATCGAATAAATATTCAACACATAACAACTGCAGGAATATCACTTGCAAAAGTTGTGGCGTTGACAGCAGCCAAATGCGTTGATCATGTTAACTAGCTAACGTTGTGGGATGGCATCTCTTTACTTGCTGTACCTACCTACCTTGAAAAATTAAAGGAACATCAACTTCATCTGCTTAAGAAACCATCAACATCTTGAAAAAGAAATTAGAAAGACATTTTAAACATAAATACGAGGCATTTATTTACACTAAATAGTGTTTCAGCAGTGTTACATAAAATAACTTAAAGCAATAAATTGTAAACTACATACTGATAAGAATTTAAATGCTACACATATCACAAATTGACAATCGTTAGATTAAACAAGGTATATTTGACTAGCTTTTCGTATAACTTCAAGTTTCAAAAGTATTTCTTAACAGTGTACTTAACTATAGAATACATAAATAAATTAAACAACTTTTTAAATAAATAGCATTATAAGTACAGTTTTGTGCTGGCAATTTTGCCTTAAAAACTTTTATTAGGAATTCTAGTTGTACCTACAAGGAAATACAAGTAAAGGAACAATGTTTAGGCTCATAAGTATATAGTACATTTAAAGTAACATATTTTATATGAAGATTTTTTTAATTAATAATAATCATTACTTATCTCTTACTGAATTAATTGATTTTCTCTGCGTATTATAGATACCAAATTTGGTTGTAGTTTCTCAAATCGGTTTACATTGTTTTAAAGACAATGGATTCCCAGTTATCAATATTATGGAACAAGTAAAACAATTCAAATTGAAATTGTTTACCATAATTCAAGTGTTTTTGTTTTGTTTACAATGATTGTGTTTGGAAAGGGTATTATGTTTCATACTGTTCGCATAAACAGTTTAACACGTTTGCGACGTATGTTTTTCACAGACATACAGCTGGTCCATTATTATTTTTAGCTGATGTGGTCGTGTAACACTGGTGGTGCACAACGGCTTGTAACTGAAATTTCTAATTTGTGAACGTCGTGCACCACTAATAGCCAATGTATTATCTACATAAAAGTACTTATTTCTCACAATTCTCACACATGACAGTCTTTTACTACCAGTGATAGCGAATGTTACAATATAATTTTAAATAAATAAAGAATTCCATGTAAGTATTCAATAAAATAATTTTTTTACTGAGAAAATAAATACTTTTGAATAAATATGGTACTTATTATTGTACAATTGCAGATAAATTACCTTCTACAAAAGATTCTGCTTGAAAAATGGCCACCAGAACAGAGCAAAATGTGCTTGCCGCTAAGAAAGTCACAAAGTCTATATCGAGCAGTGCACCTTCTAGTTTATTGCTACAACAAAATATGACCAGTATAATAAATGAATTTGCTTCAACCTTAACATTATTTTAGAAAAATCTACCAGGTATGCAGGAATGCCAGAAGCGAAATTAGTATTAAAACAAAAGGAACGGACCTACAGATTATTCCCCTGCAAATATAAATAATCAACAACACTTTTTTTAGTCGTACGAGGAAAGCGATCAATTTGAAGTTTCAGAAGGTTCCTATAGACATACGGATATTCAGGATAGTAATGATGAAGTTAGTGATGAAGACATCTCATCAATCCAGAACTCCAGTTAAGATTCAGATGAAAATATAACACATGTAGCTACCAGGACCCTTGTGGAAATGTCTTTAAGGATTTTTCATTTTCTGATAATCCACAACTAAATCAGGTTGATGTTTCTAGTCCACACAAAATTTATCAGGACTTCATAGACAATAATGTCCTTGAATTAATAGTAGAGGAGACAAACAGGCACACATTACATCTATCAAAAATGCGTCTCTATTGGTTCAAACTAAAATGTATGCAAATGACGTGATACAGAGAAGCAATTTTCAGAGGCTTCTGAAGCCTAGCAAAGAGGTGATCATCGATGACAATATCTTTCAGCTAAATTACATAAATTTGGGATTAAAATATATAAGATGTGCACACCTGAAGGTTACACATAAAATCTCAGCATGTATTGTGGTAAAAATGATGGCGTACAAGAAAATGTCAGTGGGCATGGGCACACCTTTGATGTAATGGTAATGGCTAATGGACAGTTGTTTGGAGGAAGGAAAATCTTGTATATTGACAATTTTTATAATAGCGTAAAGTTAGCCAAATACTTTCTACAAAACAATACCTACGTATGTGGTACTTTGAGGAGAGGAAAGACAATCCAAAAGATATATGTCAAAAAAATACCAGTAAGGTGAAATATATGAGAAGGGAAATAACAATGGGGTACGAATTTTCAAGTGGCAAGATAAAAGATCAGTCCTCATGCTAAGCACTTTGTCCCAACATATGGATGAGTTCGTTCCTATTGTATTACAAAACAGGAGTGGTCAAGATATAATAAAACCGAGATCGGTTATAGATTATAATACGTCTAAACAGGGAGAAGACACTTCGGATTAAATGTCTTCACAGTACACTTGTTTTTGGAAAACTATAAGTGGTATAAGAAAGCTGTCTTTGAAATCATTATCGGAACCAGTGTTGTTAATTCGAGGGTAATGTATAATAAAAATAACAAAAAAAAGGGTCATTTTACAATTCAGAGAACAACTTATAAACAAAGATGTAGAAAATTGAATAACAAATTGAAGAGGTTTGAAGGAAACGTAAGAATGCTATGAAGTAATGCAAAGGGAAAGAGGTACTAAAGAAGCAAGAGCAAAGACTATGCGAATATGACCTACTGTGACAGCTGCGAGGGCAATCCACCAATATGTTTGAACTGTTTCAATGTGAAACATCTAGCTTTTACTTTTTTTCATAGTATTTGTTATTTTTTATTATTAGTTTGACTAGGCAAACTTCGCGTATGAATAAGTACGATAATTTAAGTTTCAATGTATCTTCCAATGATTTCATTGAATCTAAATAAATTTTTATTGAAAAATGTTGTGTTTATAATAATCTAATCTAGGACATAAAACAAACTCGGTGCACCACAGGTGGCAAATGACCTTTACTTCTAGTCGTAATAAAATATCAAAGTCCTATATGTAGCGATTGAGTTTATATCAAACAATATAACTTGACATAGCGTGTGCCATATGTGGTGCATGCTGGCTGATGGTTTTTACTGGAATGCACCACCTGTGGTACACAATGTCGCAAACATGTTACAGAAATCTCAAAATGTAAGCATTAAAGACATTGTGCTTGTACAACTCAATATAGTTCAGAACTTTATATTCATAAAACAACTGTATGTGAATCTGAGGTCTACACTAGTGGTGGGAGGTATGAATGCAGTCGTAACAACTGCAACTTCTGATGATTAGCATACTCGGGCCAAGATCAACTGTCACCTAGATGTTTACTAGCGGCAGGTAGTTTAATCTTTCTAAGTAATTTAAAATGAACTTGAATATTTTTGCATCTCGTGAGATATAAATAATTAATTTATCTTTAATAAGGACAGCTATTTTACTTACCAATCATGGACACCTTTTTAAATTTACAGGGCCTGTAACACCCAAGAACATTTTAAAATTAATTTAAATTTCAAATAATATTTTCGGCCAATCACAAACAATTTTTTCTAAAATGTAACCTATCACTGACCTGAATTAATACAGTTATCCAATCCTAGTTTGCTTTTGGGTGACAATTGACACTTTAAATGAACATAATCTCTTGGCTGATATCTAACATTCTGTGAAATTTAGAAGATTTTAAATTTAGGCGCCAAAGGAAATACTAGTTTGTTCTAGAAAATTCAAAACCGGAAGTACGTAATAAAATGTAATTTTTCGTGATATCTATAGAAATATTAACAGGAAATAGTTCAGAATATTGCAGAATAACTTAAATTTAATTATAGGGTAATTTCAATTAGCAATTGCAATAATAAAAATGGATTTAAACCATTAACCTAAAAGTACATGTAGGGATGATATACAATTGTGAAATATGTAAGATTTTTTATTGGCTAGGCCAGTCACGTAATAAAAGGTATATAAATATATTATAATTTGAATAGGAGCCACTATACTTGCGGCCACGTCCCTAATGCTCCACCCGCAGGTACTACATTGGGTCGGTATATAAATACAGTGATAGAAAAAATTCAAAAACACACGACACACAAAGACAAAAAATCGATGAAAGTAGGCGCGAAGATGAAACTTAACTAGCCCGGAGCTAGTGCGTGTTACGCGGCAAGATCACATAGCGGTATTGGTTATAGGCCCGCTGTAAATTAAAGTAATGTTTAGTGAACAAATATAAGAATTAGTATGTTTATTACGGAAAGAGTAGTGAATTTAAATAGTGGATAAAGGACACAGATAAGTTTGGCTCTTAAAAGAGAATTAAATAGTAATAAATTTAAGTGTAATTCGACAACGAAACGATTAAGCTGTAAGGCGGTCATTGGTAGGAGGTGTAAGTTTATTAACTGCAAAAAATAGGATACTTAAACATACCTATATGGTTCATTTTTGATTGATTGTGGAAGTTTGGATTTCGGAAGCCCGACTCCAAACCAAGTTGTTACAGCAGTAGGGAGATATCAAGAGTTTCGAGCACAAAATGTATCAACACCCGTGTTAAGCATTATCAACCCTGGTGAGGATAAGTTACCTCAGGGTATTGTAGGGATTGGAGCAATAGTGGATATTGTATACCCGAACAGGTATTGAGTAAATCTTTGAATAAATGGTTTGAGAGAATGGACGTGTTTATGCATGCATACACGTGGGGTTGTAAGTATCAACTTTTATATAGTTATGTATATGCTTTTACATGAATATGTTAAGTTACTAGATTAAGGTTGGAATTCTTGGACTTTATTAACGTTACCGCTTATTATTATGAATTTTGTATAGAATATCAAGAGCTATTGGCTATGATTAAGTTCTAAGTCAATTTGTTTTAACGTAGAATTTGCAGTGCTTAGTACAATATATAACCACCCGACTTAAGGGAACTTTAGTTAAGTAAGAGATATTGCTTTTATTACATTCAAGTATGTCAATATATTAAATCTAAATAGTTATATCACCATATTAAAGATTATTAAATTCAGTACTTAATACAAATGTTGATATATATATGTATATATATATATATATATATATATATATATATATATATATATATATATATTACAATTAAAAAGGGTTTGTTCAAATACATTTAGGTACTTTGTAAACTTTTGGGTAAGTTAACTCACCAGTATCGGTTTCAGAATTCTAAGCCTATCCACCCTGGGACATGTCCATGTACTCTCCGCTGTAGAGTAGCCGAGGCGTTTGAAGAAAGTAGAGTAAAGACTATTGAAATAAGTAAGTGGACCCTTATATTGCAATTTTGAACCATAAAAAATGATATAAAGTTGGCATTTGATTATACAGGTATTAGGTAACTCGTTACATGTTTCTTTAACTGCTACGTAGGTCAGGGAAGGAGGGCGAAGTGTTACAGGCCCTGTGGTACGCTATAACATAATATACAATTTTGGAAGTATACAATTTAAATTTATTATATTTGTGCATACAAGATAAAATTGTTGTATTATATAAGATCATGATCATTTTTTACTTTGACGGTTATTTGCATTTTTAGTTATTAATAGTTGCTGTATAAGGAATTAATGTCAATAAATGGGAATCCACCATAGGGGTAACGGCTTTTAGATTTGAGAGTTATGTGTTCTAGAATTAACAGAGATTTAAATATTAGTGACAAATTGAAATGAAATCAGTAACATTTTCGAGACGATATACTATCAATGTAACCTTATCGATGTAGTTTACTTGTATTTATTTCATTATAAAAACTAACCTATATTTTTGTGCCCATAAAATGAGTGTTTTAGCAATAACAATTAGGCTATGTAAAGTAAATATTATACCTAACTAAGTACATTTACTATCTAATAATTTTAAGAAGATTAAACTAGGTTTTATTTGCTATCATTTAAGTATATAAATTACTTTTTAAAATTATATTCAAACTATATCTAACAACACGAAGGCATAGGTGATAATACTTAATTGCTATTCAATAATATTTATATGTTGTTTTAAGGCCTCATATTTTACTGAATATATCAGATAAATTAACTAAAGAAAGTCACCATAAAACCTGTAATTTGTTCCTTAGTAGTGTACAGTGAATTTGATACTCGTAAGGAAATAAACTGATTCTCCCCCAGCAGTTACTAACTAGCAATGCTAGTACGTTTAAGCAAAGTGCTTATTTGTTTTGGGAAAAGCCTACACAATGCCTTACCAGATCAGGTACAAATCTATGTTTATATTGAATAATTTGAGAACAAGAATATACAAAATAAAAAATTTGTTAAATTTTAATGCCCTTAAAGATGGACATTGAATAGCTACGGGATGTTCTGTTGCAAGATTTTGTGTTTTACCACACTAATTTTTAACACAGTAGACGTATATACGATACCACAAGCTTTTAGATTCAGAAACCTGTGGTTACAGAACTACAGCAACCCAAAAACAAAAATTATATAATCGCACATTGAGGAAATTAATCTATTCAATAATTCTGGGACAAACACATTCACATATAGAATTTTCTAGAAAGTAGTTGTCTACGAAGTAGAGTAAAACGTCGTTTATTCGCACGTCAATTATCCGCAACGTCAATTTATCCACACTTCTAATGAATAGTAAGAAATTAGGTCACAGCTTTCACAATAAAGCTATACACTTATATGTCTTACAACGTCTACACGTTGATTCCAGGGATGAATTTAGTTGCGTAGGCGTTCACCCTGACTCAGCAAAGCACATTACATTTCCATGAATTGCTTCAACACAATTCCGAAAGTTTAATCGATACATGTATATGTAATTCATATTATGACATCAATGACATAATCGTAAAAATGCTTTAATTAATTGTACTCAAAGTAAAATCACGAATTTCTTTAAGTAAATGTATGTATTTCTATGAACTACAATGATACATGTACTTCTATAATATACATATGTACACGTACAAAACCAATCTGTGTAGTGTTTTATATACAGTCCCGATAAAAGAGCGGTCTGGATATAAGAGCCTCTTTTGGAATGCCTCTTTTCCCGACTGCACTCTTATAAGCAGACTCGACTGTACGGTAAATTAGTGTCTTGTAGTGAATTAAGTTTTGAGTTTGTTGTTTGGTTGATTTTAGTTGTTTAGTAGCCATGGCCTCTGCAAGTAATAATCAAGTTAAACGGAATCGTAATGTTCTATCAATCAAGAAAAAGTTAGAGATTATTAACAGACTTGACAAAGGTGAAAGTGTTGAAGCTTTAGTCGCATGTTATAAGATTGGAAAAAGGACTATTTATGATATTAAAAACCGAAGAGAAGAAATTCTGTATTACACATCGAAGTTGGACAGTGAGGAAGGTTTAAAAACGAGAAAAACTATGAGATCAATGCTGAAAAATTTAAAATCAGTTTCTTGAATTGTTTGAAGGAAGAAAATGTATCTCTCAAAGACGTCTACAACGCTGACAAGACAGGTTTAAACTGGAGGTCTTTACCTCGCAAGTCACTCGCATCAAAGCGAGAAATGACTGTTCATGGTTTCAAAGTCGGTAAGGAACGAGTGACAGTTATGGTTTGTGCGAATGCGAGTGGTACACATCGTCTGCCTCTACTCATGATCACGAAATAAAAAAAACACTATGTTTTAAAGATGTGAAGACCCTTCCTGTGTGCTACAAGTCTCAAGTCGATGCATGGATGAACATAGAGTTATTTTATGACTGGTATAGAAATGATTTTATCCCAGAAACAAAGAAATTTAGAAAGGAGGAGAAAAAACTGGAATGGTGGGCCTCTTACTTGATAATGCGCTGTCTCATCCAGATCTGGAACTCTTCAATGCTGTTGATAAAGATTTTGAAGTAAGGTATTTGCCCCCAAATGTTATAGCTCTCATTCAGCCAATGGATCAAGGGGCGATAGAGAAAGTAAAGCGAATGTATAAGAAAGACGTATTGTGCCATTTGCTAATGGCTACAGATGATGAAAAAGTGATTTCTTTTCAAAAAAACTTAACCTAAAGGATTGCGGCTATATGATAGCGGATGCTTGGAACTCTTTATCACCTCAGAATCTTCAAAACGCTTGGAATAAATTGGTGGGAAGAGAAGACGTGTGATTTGGATACTGCTGCGGAGGACTTAAATGAGATTACTCCGGGATTTACCGATTGTGAAAGAGAAGATGCTGAAGCCTGGTTGGAAAGTGAGAATGACCCAGGCTTCCAGGTTTTAAATGATGATTGAATTGCTTTTGCGGTGCAAGAAGGGAGTGAGAATGAAGAAAATGAAGACTCAGACGATGAAGAAGAAAGAAAACCAAGTTATGAAGAGGCCTTCACTGCATTAGAAACTGCACTATTGTGGTACGAAAAACAGGTGGAAAGTTGCACGACACAACTTCTTCTCTTAAAGAGAATGAGAGACTTAGCGGCTAAAAAATGACGCTCAACCCTAGTACAAAAGAAAATTTCTGATTATTTTTCTGTTTGGATATGGTACAGTTACATATATACTGTATTGTATTGAATATGTATTACAGTATTTTTTAAGTCTAAATTTTGTAGTGATGCAAAAATAAAAAGAACTTTGTACTGTACGTGTACATTCAATACACGTATGTTTAATAATTCGCAAAAATCGTTATCCGCACAACCCTTCGTCCCAATTAATGCGGATAAATGGCACTCTACTCTACTGTATGAATAAAATTAATTTTTAATGATGCAATATATTTTCGAATTATCTTTAATGTAAATAAATTGCTCTATTAAAAACCGTTTTGATCTTTTTTGATGTGAAAATAATACCTCAAACAACATATTTTCTCATACATATCATCTAAAGAAGCATATCCTTGTATAGAAGTTATTATTATGTTAATCTGCATTAGTACATTGTAACGGTTTAGCTCTATGTTAAATAGAAACAAATGCCATCACCATTAAGTCCTTGGACCTGGAACTGGTTAGACGCATACCTCCATTGTTTCCTATTTTGTGTTAACCTACACATTTTCCTGAAATTCCCACAGCCTACATCTTTCACTGTCTGCATGCAATAGTCTGATTTAGGTCCACGTCCACTTCTCCTTTTTTCCTATCTGTATCCCGTACTATTTCCCAAAAGCCTAAGAACGTGTCCTATCCTTCTATTTCTCCTACTTTTATTTTGTATTCCACATATATCTTTCTTCCCCTAATATTTCTAGAACCTCTTTGTTATTAACTTTGTCTGTCCATGCTATCAACATACATCTGAAGTGCCACATTCCAAAACACTTCTACCTTTTACCTGGCTGCTTCTCCTACTGTCTCCATTTCATAGTCGTTCAGTGCTGTGTTTCACACATGTTTTCAACAATTTTTTTCTTGTTTCTATGTTCGTTATCTTTGAACATAGCAGCTGCTGTTTCTTGTCAGATACAACAATCACAAACTTAAAAACCACAAAAGTATCGTGTTATTCCTGTTAAATACATATAGAAAGGGAACTTAAGATCATAAATTATTTTAAATCACAAAAAGGGAAAACCTTATGTTTATTTCAGAAAACTGTCATATCGGAATCATATTTTAAGAAAGCTTATAATTATGATGTAGCAGTAAATTTATTAATAAACATCTTAAATATAGAAGAATTTTATAAATTTAAGCCGAATAAATTAAATGCAACATTAAATAGTTGCAGTACAAAGAAAACCCCGAACACACTTTAATGTTCTTAAAATGTAACATAAAACACAGATACTGAGTAGTGGAATTCACCAAGAGTCAGTTACAGATAATTATATTTTTCCATACAAAGTAGAGAAAGTTTCAATATATTTATTCAGATCGATGAGAAAATGCAAGTCACAGACATGTGGTTTTGCACAATGGTGTATCATACGGAATTACATTTAAGTCTCGTAGAATACAAATGTGATACCATACAACACCCGCCAAACAAGAAGGACCAACACTAGACAATGTAGCAAAACTACAAATTAATTATTTGCAAGCCAGACCGAAGCATTTGTAAGTGACTGTAAAAATATGATAGTGGAGTACATCTCTGTTATTATGAATTAACAGATTGACGACATAAGATGATCCTGCCGATTTTCTACTTAACTAAAACAGAAGGACCTGGATGAATTGGTTCCAAGCAATAAATCAATTTTAAAAATTAAAAATACCCCAATGGTAAATTAAGGTACAACTCCTGGGTCCATGGCATTAGCCACCTGAAGACATATTGTAAGTCATAGATAACTAGGTTGTGTTGTTTATGTTTTATTGTGGCATTGCACGATGTTGTTGTTTAACAATATTTTGATAAGATTATACAAAGTTCACTATTAATTACAGCATAAAGTAAATTATTAGATATATTAAATCTCGACATTGACAGTTTTAAGTGAATGTTTGAGACCTGTTGTAAATTATTACCATTGAATCATTAAGGTTATAACCAACTGAATATGAACACTTTATCAAATTTTACAATTCTGTGTATAATTTGTTTACAGGAACGTAGCAGATGTATAAATTATTGAAGTAACTTAACAGGTTTTATGTATAGCTTTTTGCAGCAGCAATGGAATAAAATCGTATTAAAATAGATATAGGTGGCATAGCAAGTAGAAAGTGTTGTTTGATTTGTATACACAAATAGGTAGTATTTTGTAAAAAGAAGCTTCCATTCACCAGGACACTGTAATTAAAATTCCCTGAATTACTAATTATCCAGAGGGAATCCTACTGGACCAGGCGAGTAAGCGTCCATAAACGTGACAGTGATTAAAAACCTTTCAAGGTAAGTGTCATTAGTAACATAGCTTGAAATAGCATCCAATAAATTGTTACATCTTCTGAATTTTTTTGTTCTATTTTCTTTACTTGTTTCTATAGGAACCCACCGTGCAGCACTGTAGTTAGTTGGTGCATTTTTTTTATTACACGATTCTCGCCCCTTTTAGGCAATCTCAAATTTAATAATTTATCGTTTTAAACACGCATATCAACCTTTCATTAATTCCATCAAATATTAATTTTCCTAATTCTCAAATAATCTCCCTGAACATACACTCTTTTCTCATTTTAGAGCTTTATTAAATATTCTTGACATACAAATGCTACATCACTTAGATATTCTAGTCGTGTGGTTATCAGCAAGGTAGTTTTAAAAACTTGAAGTGGCACCGATTGCACAGAAATGAAATTCATTTTATCTATATAAAATAGGTAATGGAAACATCTTGTATTGGCTTATATCTTTCGATGTCAAATCAACTGCTTTAATTTCGTTTTAGGCAAGGTCGGTGATTTTTCAAAGTTTCAGGCACCTTTAGCTAATATAAGCAACAGAGGTTTTTTTCTTGTTGCATTTAAGTTTAATTACAAGTGAAGGTTGCATAAAAGTAATTTAATATGTTTCCAAAAGCCATAATTTAAACGAAACAAATTTGATTTAAAATACTAATAGGAAATGATGAAATTTAGGGCTTTAGTTCACAACTTTTAGTAATGTCACAGATATTGTACTACTGTGCAACTTATATAGCAATTTATTGCTAATTTTACTGGTTGATTAAAAAAATTCTAATAATCAAGTTGACAGCGGATTTTACTCAAATTCGGCAAGAATTTATCAATATAAAGGTCATTGAGCACCGTTCGGTGTACATGCAATACGCTATACCAGAAAAAAATAAATAAAATTTTCTAAAAACTTATTTTTAGTGTAAATACACTCTTTAATTAGAAACATCCTATATTGTATTTTAAAGGCGAAAACCTCGTGATATACATGCTACATTTATATTGCATAATCTAATCTTTAAATAAAGTATAGTACGTAAGTTAAAAATCCGTGTTCCTGAAAATACAAATCATCTGTTGCTACTAAAAAGTAGTAGATGAAGGAACCTATAGAACATTATTTAAACATATTCTAAAAATAATTTCACTTCATTTCATTACAAAACTAAAAGTATTGAATGCAAAACGTGCAGTTGGGTATTTCAGATTGAAAAGCGTATAAAATAACAGAAAATATGCAAAGCGTGTATTTTAAATCGAGCAGAGTATTTCATTTGCTTTGGGAACAATCTAGAATTATTCACCAATTAGTAAAACCCATAAAACTATTGTAAAAGATTGAGTGACGGCTATTAATCAAGACAAGAGATAAGCATAGTAAACAATCATTCAGTAAAGATGAGTGGAGATTCCAATTAGGGAACTATAATATGAGACAGGACATTTAACAATGTAATAAATCAAAGAAAACGAACAGATGACAGCAATTTAGATAAGATAAACATGTAAAGTATTATAATTAAGTATCATCATGAGCCGTACAATCTCAATTTCGCGGAAAATTACATCATCCACATGTATGAAACCAGGCAGACGCTTCTAGATTTATATGACGTAGTCAAATTTATATTATATAAAGCGATCAAAGAATATAATGAGGATTATTTTGAGTTCAGTTCAGGTGAGAATGTTTTACGACTCGTTAAGATATTAACCGATAATAATGGGTTTCTAAAATCAATGAGCAACGTTGAAACTTGAGTATAAGTAAGATTTTAAAGTAGATATGTGAAGCGATTTTTAAAAGAATGAATGGCAATAAATTGTTGCAAAATAACCTTTAATTTAAACGGAGGAATATGTTTGAATTTTCAAATGCAACTGATGGTTAAGTAATTGAGCGATGCTGATATGGCTTTTGAAAAGAAAACATAAAGTATAATTACACGATTTGAAATGGATACAGGCTTACGACATAAAAGAAGACAAAAACAATCAGCAAAATTTAACAGTAAATCATAATTTAAAATCTTTTAAAAGGCAATTTGTTTGCTTTATTTATTTAAGTATGTTAGATTATGCAAGATTTGGCATGTAAAGCTTATTTGTGCAAGAGGGTAATTTAAAATTTGTATAGGATCAAATTTTGGGTAAGTTTGACAATTATAAAAGGATTTATTGAATGAATCTGATCAGTTACGTTTGATTTCTATTTAAGAGGGATTATTAAAAATTCTCCATCTTCATTTCTAAAAACTTGTACATAGTGTGATAAGGGAAGGTTTGTGAAATACTGATTAGAAAGAGAGATTTGGTGGACTCTATTTTGGTATCTAGTAATTATAAAATAAATATTTCTTACACTTATGATATGTTGACGATATTGGGCTCTATTTGTAAATGTTAGTGTTTGTTTGGAATAATTTGTGTTGAATGTTTGGTAGTCTAGTTTCCTTTGGTAGAAAATAGGGTAATAATTTTAAGTATAAGTAGCAGAGCAGCCGTGGCGAACTTCACTGAAGAAGAAAGATTTTGGAAATTAGGAAGGTAGGTGATCCAGCATATGTCCAGGTCGACTTCTGAGTATTTATGACGCCCAAAAGTGTGGGGCACAAATTTACCAACTTGTTTTTAGGGGAATCTTGCACAAATATATATTCAGAATTGTTATGATATGGATGAAACAACTTCTTTGCACACATGGCTTTTGCTCGTGGAAGTCACCAGATGCCGGTTTATTTATACGTTTGCCATAGATACTGAGGTTCTTTCTATGTATATTGTTGTCTATTACTTGATTGGGTCATAAAGGGTTAAACTATTCCATTCTGATGAGGCCATAGAAGCTAAAACTATCATCAATGGATGTTTTCCCCTTATGAATCCAATTTAAGTACTGTTTTGGTCAATGGCTATGCAAATATTCTGTGATTTGTATAGGTAAATTAACTTTTATGATTCCCGGAAAGGCTGACTTAACAGATACATCTATTTACTTTATATATTGATGTGATAAAAGGTCATGTAAAGGTCATTGAGCACCATTCTATGAGTTTACAGCACGTTGAATCTGAGATTTTACAAGTTTCATTCTAGTTACATAACTTAATACTATCTTTAAATAGGAATAGAGCATAGTACATAAGTAAAAATCCGTGTTTCTGAAAATACCCCCTCATTGAAAAAGTCCTCGGCACTATTTAAACAAGTTCATTTCATTTTCATAACAAGATTAAATTGAAAAGTAACACAAAACATGCAAGTCTTGTATTTTAAATTGAAAAGTGTACTTCATTTTTCAAAAGAAATCTAGTTTGATCGTAACTACAGATAAGAAATTTTAAACATTCATTCATCAATTAGCAAAACAATAAATTAAGTAGATAACAGTCGTAAAGATAGTGAGTGACAACAATTAATTTTGAAGATAACAGATGAGCAATTGAAACGTTCATTCAACAGGATCATAAATCAAATAGATAACGATCATATAATGAGTGAATGACGGCTGTTAATTTTAAACATAGTATAACCTGTGTAAAATGTATTAATTAATGATAGTAGTGAGCCATAAGTGCCATTTTTGGTGAAAATTGCATAGTCCGCATGAATGAAAACGTAAGGAGACACCCGGATGTTTCTAGATTTTATGACGTAGTAAGATTTTATACTATATAACCGATTATAGAATGCAATCAGAGGTCAGTGTGTTTTACTGTTGGAAAATACGCTACATTAAAGTTCTATTTAACATGTACTGAATTTAGTAGTGAAAGTATTGATTGATGCACAAACGTGAGTAGATTAACCTACGTTCTTACAATGGCTTTAAAAATGGAAAGTAAATAATTAAATAATAATTAAAACTACAGTAAGAAAATCGTGGAACGCGATAACACCGGTAAAGACTTTAAACCAGATAAGATAACACGTTTTTAATGGCTATAAATTATAACAGAAACTCATTAATATAATAGGGAGGATAAACAAAAGACAGTTTCATTCATTAATAAGAGATAGTATAATTTTATAATTGTTAATAAAACTTAAACTGGTGAACCATTGAAGATGAGAACACACGAAATTACAGTTAATTATAACATCATGGTATGTGACAGACCTTCTAGAATTTAATCGGAACGTTCGAGAATGAAGACATGTTTAGAATTTTATTATATACAGCCGGTAGATAATGAGGAGCATTCATTCAACTTTCGGTCATTCATAGATAGTTACTGAATCGCTTTTTATGGAGCGCAACGACAACATAGTTGTTGCATCAATATAAATTATAAGTTATCTTGCTGCAAGATCATCTGATATTTTAATTTATTAAAATAAAAGTACTCTCGAAAACTTATGAAGTAGACTTTCATATGATTTGAACCTATATCTTCTGCTATCGCGGCTGACGTATTTACCAATTACACTATCGGGCTGGTAGTGAAAATTGGAAAATTTTACAAATCTAAATCATGAATGTCACCGTACATCAACCTAACGGAAACCCAACTTTTATGTAAAGTTGAATTACCATTTCAAATCAAACTGGTAATTGAAAACCGCTAAAAGAACAGCCACAGCAGAATTTGAACCTGTGTCTTTGAATTACGGGTTCAATGATCTAACCAACTGAATTATGCAACCAATTGATTAGCGGTTTTCAATTACCAGTTTGATTTGAAATGGTAGTTTACAATTAAGTTTGACTTATTTAAAGACTATAAAACTGCAATGTTTTCTTTCTCTGCACACAATATTGGCGTGAATCTTATAATCATCAACTCTTCTTTTCTAATGGTATTGAATTTTGCAATAACTGGGGATGTGGGAGGTAAACTTACGATTTCACTGTTACAAAATTTACTAGATATTCTATTTACATTTTTTTGAAAATATTTTACTATCTAATTTTCCCAAAATCTATTGGTCTATGCTATAGCTAAAATATGGATGGCTGTCTTTAGTTAATTACCTGTATACAGTGGAACAGTAACGTTATATACACATAATGGTCCATTCCATAAAACGAAATATTAAAATCATATCACAAATCCTTTCGAGTATTCATTTTGACCTCTAATTTATTTTAAAAACATTTCTTTAAAATTAATTAGAGTTACAAAATCCCCAACGGTCTCAACACCAGTATTGTATTTAAATAGTATAATGTGTACATTATTAAGTTTTCAATCACAGATTAAATTAAATTCCATTTACTATGCAGCAGTATACGAGGATGACTTCATAGTGTAAACTTTTAGAAAATTTGCATTTTAGTTTAGAACTATTATGTTCATAGTGACAGATTGTACTTCTTAAAAATTAATTTTTATTCTTTATTGCCTAACAGATACGCATTCAATTACAGGCTGGCATCTAAATTAATCAAAAAGTAAATATGGCATGTACTATAGCAAAAACACAGTGAACATCTTAGCATAAACTACATAATACCTTTGTTAACAAAAAACATTTTACATTTAGAATTTAGCGCAGCTTATTTATGCATAATTAAGTTAGAATTGATTAGCAGCAATAGATTACACGGTTACTAAGGTGTAAAAATTTATATTACAGTCACTCGAAATTATAATTAAGTTATTACACATAAACTGTAGAGGAAATTTTAACAATAGATTGATATGAGAAGTACAGCAGTAAAACCTTGTGTTACTTATACTTGTAAACTACAAAACCTGAAAGCCGATTAATGGTAGCAACTGTAGTTGTTTTATTTTATCATGCAACAGTTTATAAAATTTTATTTATTTATTTATTACATTTACAATGCTTATAAAACATATGTGTGTATAACATCAATGGTCTGAACATAACAATGTATAACAGTAATTAACATGTACATATAGCTTACAAGTCTATTCCACAAGGCTAAAAGTGTGGATGCGAAGTTTCCCTAAGCTACCAATTGTAGTGCATTCTCGATATATTCTTGAGTTGAATAAAAGGCCTTACTAAATAAAAATCGTTTAAGTTTTTTCTTGAACTTATCTAATGGTAATATTTGAATACTGTGGTGTAAAACATTAAAATATTTAAATCCAAAATAATTGGGACCATATCTACTTTTATTTATGTTTTGGTATGGGACTAATATTTTATTTTTGCTCCGTGTAACAAAATGGTGAACACTGGCATGAACATCAAAGTCATTAATATGCTTCTTAACCCAGACTACACAACTAAGAATATAAGCACAAAGAAAGGTAAGTACGTTGAATTCAATAAACTGTTTTCGACAATCGGCTCTGTAGCTTAAGTGTGCCATAACTCTGATCACTCGCCTTTGTAATCCGAAAATACAATTTGCAGCTGAACAATGTCCCCAAACTTCGATTGCATAACTTAAATGACTATGAAACATGGCAAAATAAACAGATTTTAATATATTTAAAGATAGAGAGTCCCTAAAAGAACTTATGAAAAAAAGAGATTTGCAAAGTTTAGAGCTCAAGCTTATACAGTGACAGTCCCAGCTCAGCAGATTATCCAAAGTAACACCGAGAAAATTAACAAAGTTTGATGTATTATAGTCATTTGTTTTTAAGTGAAACACAATTGGATAGTCTTATTCTCATTTAAACAAAGGTTATTAATGGCAAATCAGTTAGATGCCTCATCTCAAGTGTACTTTCAATTAAAAGTTGTTGCATATCAGAACCCTGATAATAAAAAGTTGTATCATCCACATACAAAATCACATTTCCATTATTCAACTGATAAGGTAATTCGTTAATAAAACAAATAAAAAGGATTGGTCCCAAAATAGATCCTTGAGGCACACCATTAACAACAATACGATTCTTGGAAGGTTTACTATTAAAATATACTTTTTGAGTTCTATTCTCAAGAAAAGATTTAATAAATATATTGCTACTTTAATCAAAGGAAAGTTTCGTTAATTTGTTAATCAATAGTGTATGGTCTACACAGTCAAAAGCATTGCTCATATCGCAAAATTTAGCTAATAGGAACTGGCATTCATTAAAAGCAGAAGTCACCTTACCTAGTTGGTTAACAATGGCATCAGATGTAGATAAGTTTTTTGAAATCCAAACTGTTGTTTACACACCAATTTACAAGTTTCCAAATGATTTGTAATTTGATTTTTCATAATAATCTCAAGAATTTTAGAAAATACGGGGGTTATAGATACCAGTCTATAGTTTTCAATACAATTTTTGTCTCTCTTTTTATATATTGGTATGACTTTTGATTTCTTAAGTTTATCGCAAAAAATTGATTTTCTTATACATTCAATAATTAGTTTGGTTAACGGAAATAAAATAATATTTACTACAGATTTTATTAAAGCATTATTTAAATTATAGATATCCCTGCAGCTGCTATTTTTTAAAGATGTAATTGCATAACGAACTTGATTGCACGATACCTTACTAAAAATGAAAAACATGGTTGAATATTGAAAAGTAACAATTACTAATATATTACAGTAGAAATGATGGAAGATGTGCGGGTTAATGAGTGTTTCATACTAATTAATTTATGTATAAAAATCACTTACATTTTCCACCATTACTTGTGTGAGTGAATTGTATTCCAATTATACCAATACACATAGGGCAGCCCCTCACATCCCCAAATTGTTCACAACAACTGACATTACCACACCAAACCACTGTTAATGTTAAGATACCGGCTTTTATCGACCATACAAGCAAGTCGGCAGACACATGCGATCAGTTCCAAAATTTTGTTTACAACTGCCCATTTTCAAGGAAAACAGCTGAAGGTAGAAATTAGGATTGATATGAATGCGCTTAACATACCGCCCACCAAAATAAGAATGAAAAAACTTATTTTCCAAATTGATTGTACTATTTACAATACAAAACCAAAAAATTAACACCAATTAAAAATTATTGCGATACCTCCCCTATTGGAAGAGGACACAATTTAACCAAAGGTCTCTTTAACATACCGTGCATAGTTTTAATGTTTGCTACGCAAACTATTTTATCAGATCAAGTGTATAAAGAGTCCACTCTACCTAACCGCCATGATAAAGGAGGAATGTTATCTTCTTTTATTAAAATCAAAGTTCCAATTTTAATTTCACATGGAGTGGATAACCATTTTGTTTTCTGCTGCAACGTATTGAAATAATCTGTATGCCAATGATGCCAAAAGGATTGTTGTATCCTTTGTACTAGTTGTCGACTATCCAACATTGACAATTTCAAGTTCATGATGCATGGATCAGGAATGACTGACACAGGCTCCATACCAAGACAATGACTTGGAGTCAAATAAGAAAAATCATCTGGATTATTACTTAAAGGGCACAAAGGCCTTGAATTTGTTACGTTCAAAACCCTGCAAACAATTTTTCCTGCATTCATTTTTAAAACGCTCTAAAAATTTTTCAACAAACTCGATTTCCCACCATTTGAATTAGTGTTATTTTATAAAATTTCTAAAGTAATTACTTTATACAAAAGTTTGCCTTATAAAATCAAACAGCTGCTTAGTAAACTTTACGTTACAAAGTAGTTGCAATATTTCCTACCACCTGCAGTGATTACATTTTAATTAAAAGGTGCATGTAAATGCACAGCTTTCCTCTAAAAGATAAGACCACTTACCACCTGCCTACATCTGCATCTACATCTACAATGGACTTGTTATCTGGTATTCTGCAGCTGTTAAAATGTTACAAAGTAACAAGATTGTTTTCCTTTGTTTAAAAATCTTTAGATAATTGCGGTATCTGCTTGTTGGCAAGCTGTTACAGTTTGTATTTCGGCAGCTGTTGTCTGGGAATTCTGCAAACTTGATTCTTCGGCTATATCTTTGAATGCCAAATACCCTACCCCCATACATGATTCTGACCTTATAAATAGAGACCGTGCTTTGAAAGAGACCATTAAAGATTAAAGTTTGAATACCACACCTTCTTACCAAAGATACATGTTGTAAAGTCGCGCTATTAAAAATGCTTGCTGTGATAGTATAAGTGAAGTTGATGGTTCCAGCATGCAGTCAATAAAGAAATGCAGTCGCATTTTTCCATCCACAACATGATACGAAGCCAACTAGTTTAAGGTACAATCTTCTATTTTTGCAATTCTTTTTGATGCTGCTGTGGAGTATAGACATTTTATTTGCTACTACTCATGAATACCCATTAAATTACAATCACCACGTTACCAACACATCACAATGCACGAACGACGAAATAATAATCATTCTTTAAATGAAAAATTTAATTACTCCAAGTTTGTGTTAGAGTCTGTTTTACTGTTTCTTTTGTCTTTCGGTATAAACCTTAACTAAAAGAACTTACGCATCACTTTAAAAGTAGATTAATATTTGATTAATTTCAGTTAGGGTGTCTAATTTTAAGGTTATACTATTTCTTGAGGAGGTGCACTTCACAAAGCAGCATGTACATATAATTTAGGTATATTTCTTTTTCTAGATTTACTGTACAGTTTATGCTTAATTTTCTTTTATATGTATTTAAGGTGAACCATTAAGTAAGTATTTAGATTATAAGATGTTATATTTATTTTGCTTACCAATTTTTATATGTTATGACGCTTTGTTTACAATCATGATTATGCAACTTATTTGTTTTATTGTCTTGTAAATAGTCTTTCAAGATTCGATGTTAACAATATAGTTTTACAGAGGTTTCCAATGTGTTCTTTCTATTTCACCCACACCCCTCTCCAACGTTTTTGAGCTAGCCCAAATTCTACCATTCTGTCCCCGTTCTGTTGCGGTATTCGGCATAAACGATTTCTTTACTTACTTTTACTGTTTTCTTTTGTGTTTGCGCGGAATACCGTAACAAATTGAGAATTGTCTCAATTTGTACCAATACAGTATTCAGTTCCTCATAAGAAAGAATCTGATCACCAATAGCCTTTTTGTATCTTTTAACGCATTAAGTGTATCAGAAAATAATTTTTTAACAAGTGACTTTCTTTGAATGTCATTGTTAGAGCCACCTATTACTGCGTTGTAAAATTTTTATTATTGGTCCAATATGTTCAACTATCTATTCATAGGTAGCACCAAGTTTAAAAATACATCAAATCTCAGTATTGTTATTAAAAAGTTACCGCAGTTTATCAAAACAATCTTGTCCATGAATATCAGCCAGGAATAGTATTCGTTTCTTTTTTGATTTCCACATGGTTCAAATGTTCATTTTGAGTATTTTCTGTGTTATTACTGCTTATATTATTAATGTTAATGTTATTTCTCATTTGCAATTTATTTCACAACATAGTTTCCTTTTAGCCCAATACACTTAACACAGCATGTGAAAAATACGTTTTTTCGAGGTTTGCAAAGTAGGCCTCCGTGGCGGCGATGACCTCCTCATTCAACTCAAATTTCTGCCCGGGAAGTAACTTTTTCAAGTTTAAAACCAAAAGAAGTCGCCCAGAGCCAAATCTGGAGAATACGGTGAATGGAGCAGCAGTTCGTAGCACAATTCGACTAATTTGGCCGTGGCAAGGGCAGTTGCGCTTGTTGCCCGGAGTGAGCAAACGCGGCACTCATCGCGCCGACAGCTATTTCATGCCCAAAATTTCATGCAGGATATTTCCCACGCGGTCTTTTGAGATGCCACTGTCTCAGCTATCTAGCGCACCTTTAATCAGCAGTCTTCCAATACGAGATTGTGGATTTTTGTCATGTTATCCTCCGTGGTTGTTTGTTTGTTTATTTATTGTTGTACAGTATTCCTGGTCCAAAGGCCTAACCTACTGAATATGAACAGAAGTTTTACAAATAACATAAATTACGATAAATTTGCAATATGTATCAATTTCCGATGTAATAGGTGATGACAATCTTGAGTTTCTTTCCTTTGTTAGCAGAGAAGCTGGTGTGCAGTGTAGTGTTGTGGAGATAGGGATATTGGTGTGGAGGGGATAATATTATTGAACCGGGAGTTTCGTGATAAGAATTTCATTTAAGAAATGGTCAAATTGGAGGGAATTAATTGCAAGGAAGTTGATGTTAGGTAGTGGGGTAAAGGGATCAAGTTGGATTGCGTGTTTTATGTGGGTTTGGTGAGGAATGGAGTCGGGGCATAAGTATATTAAATGATGAGAGGGGGGGGGTCCAGTAATGTTTTGGTTCGAGTAGGGACAGTAAGGAGAGGGAATTAGTTGAAAAGACTGTAATTTTTGTCGGAATTTGCTGTGTTCAGTCAGAAATTGAATAGTGGATCGGTTGGAGGGATATGTTCGGGGATGTTTGTTATATCTGGGAAAATGTCATGTGTGTGTCTACCTGTGACTTCGTTGTTCCATTGGTCTTACCAGCTGTGCGCTAGAGATTCAGTAATTAGGATGTTTTTATTTGTCATTGTCATTGTTTCGTATTCTGTGGGTTGTAGGGTGTGGTCATGTAATTGTATTGGTTTTTTTTCTTTAGGTTTCGAAGTTGTACTTTGGAGTGGAGCAAGATGTTTAGGGGTGGTTGTTTCAAAATTGTGTATAGTGCTCTGGTGAAGGATGTTCTGAAGGTCCCTGTGGAAAATAGTAGGAAAGCTCTTATAATTGGAATAAGGTTTCTGCCGGAATGAGGTGTTGTAAGGGGATACCAGGAGTCTATTACGTAACATAGGATGGGAATTATTATTTTTGTAGGATTAGTTTACGGGTGCGGTGAGTCAGTTCAATGGATTTTGGTAGGGAGCGGTGTATATTATTAAGGATTGCTTTGGTTTTAAATCGGAGATATGATAGACGAGCGTGCATTTTAAGTCTTGTTTCGATTTGGATTCCAAGGTACGTGGATAGGGTTAAAGATGTGTGTTAAATATGTGGATAGTGGGGGCGTGCTGGAGATGTCCTTTAAGTAATAGGATTTTCGATTTAGCGGGTGATAGGGGTTGTTTATTTAGTAAGGAAATGGATTTTTTGAATTTGGAAGCAAGCTGTGTTTTCTAAGGATCTACGGGAGTTGCCATGCACGAGGTAGGTTAGGTCATCAGCATAGGCGAAGGTAGAAATATTAGGGATGTCAAGGTCTAGGAGGGAGTTTATAGAGAGGTTTCATAGCTATTTGGTGATGGAACAGTAGTTGAATTTACGGAACATGAGTGTAGGTACGATTTTAGGATTTTGTATATATTTTGAGGAAAGTTGGCTTTTTTAATTTGTGGGAGGACAATGGGCCACCATAGGAGATCAAAGGCAGACTGGAAGTCAAAGAAATTTGCTATTACATATTTGGAGGAAGATGTCTGGACGGTGGTGATTGGTTTACAGAAAGAAGGGAGTGTTTATCTATATGGGAGCTGATCTTCTGAATAAGGATACGTTTTAGGATTTTATCAATTGTGGGAAGAAGTGCTATGGGGCAGCAGGATTTTGGGTCTTCCGGAGGTTTGCTGGGTTTTAATATGCGGATAATATAAGCTTTTTTAAGGATATTCGGAAAAGTACCCGATTTAAGGCATTTACGGATACGTAATGATAGGCCAGGATTGTTGTATCATAAGGTTAGAGATTTGATCTGGACCAAGGGCTTTGATAGGGTCAAGGTTTTTTATTATTGATTCCAATGAGTCTATGTCTAAGTCATAATCTGGCGTGTTGCTTGGTGGTGTATTTGCATATTGTATTGTAGCTTGTTGTTGTTCAGTATGTGCATAAGGGATGGTGGAGGGAATTACTGTATCCAGGAGTGTAGTTAGGGTTAGGGTAGCCTTTTTCGGTGGCTTATCAAAAAACGACAAGACTTCATTGAAACTCGTTAAATCAATTTTTGACGGTCGCCATTGAAGGAGATGAGTCACCGTACACAGCAGCCAAGCGGTCTTTGATTTCGCTGCGCAATTTCCCTTCCAAAAACAAAAATCGAATCACCGACCGATATTGCTCTTTTTCCATTTTGTAAAATCAGCGGAGACGCCCGCTTCTACACGCGATCAAAACAAAACTACGAGTCCGATTTCGTCGAAATTTCTACAGTAGCCGTCTACGAGAATGTACCGACGATAGTAAATTTTTCTTGCGATAGTGGCACCATTGGGCGGTGAGACCTCGTATGTGTAGAAATGCTGTAATTAACCACATTTATTCTGTTTATTTTGCTGTTATTAATTGAGTGTTGTACAGGACAGACTGTCCGCATGTATATCTTGTGTATCTACTAATAATTTTTTTCAGTGCAAATTGGGTTGTGCGTTATTTTGTCGTCCCCCTTCCATTGCCAACTGTGCTAGTGTGACATTCATTTTCTTCCTACCCTTCCTTTGTAACCGTAATTCGGATCAGCATTCTGTTACTGATTTCATTCTTTTTTTCCTGGTCTACTTGTCTTACATGTAACAACTTATTTTAATAATCAAAATATGTTAACTAGGAAGAGAAAATTCTCTTAAAAGTTCTATCTTCCCGATATTGATAAATGTGTACCCAGATGTGAGTAAAAGATACGGATCCATATTTATACCTAAAAGTGAGCACCACTGCCTATCAAATAATCAAATTATTATGGCCATAAAGGTGTTTATCTTTTTGTTCGATAACGATTGACGATAAAGTTAGGTTTAAGTGTAATAATAAATTCTTTTTATTTTTATTATTGTATCTCTGATTGAACCTTCCAATAATGCTAAATGTCAATTTATAACTATGATTAAATAAATTCGCATTAGCTATAATGTACAGAATGCATTTCTTACGTAATGAATAATAAACGTACACAAAATTTAAGGTACTGTGTATATCAGGTACATATTTTTAACTTTTAAAAATTCTATAATGGCAATATATTGCAAATGATTCATATGACCATGGCTAGTTCCATGAAAGGAACTGTAGCCATAGTCACATATTTGAATTAAACTATCAGCCGTTTACTTGAACATTTTTGCTAAAGCAATTTCAAAAAGTACACACTAGTCATCCCCTCACATCTGAAAATTGCACAACTTTATTATTTGGACGGAAATATTATTTCCTGTAAATAAAAAATTCTAGTCTAAACTACAACCATCCACCTATACCTGTGTGTCCACTGATAGGTATTATATCTGATAATTTTTGATACGATGGGCTGGTCTGTTTATATTCATCTTCAGGAGTTTGTGATGAACCAGTTGCTTGTGTACTTGAGGATGAATGATACAATAACGGCTCTGTTGATGAAATACCAGTTGGTAAGTTTGAACGACCAACAGCAGCCACACTCTCCTCTGTAGTAGAGGGCGTAAGTGTTTCTGGAACTGTTGTAGGAAGATCAACTGATTCCTGTTCCGATTGTGTTTGTTCAATGTTTTGGTTTGTTAATTCAGATACTCTAACTGGAACACTAGCCGCCCTATGTAAAATCTACAAAAATTTATAAAACAAATGCGTTATAAAAATAAAACCAACCTTTCTATTCGTTTTGCTTTGATCGGCAGCAGTAGGCGGTTGAATAACTGGACTAGCATTTCGAGATGCGGAAAATTTTTACGTTTCTTTTTTAATAGCAATAGGCCGCTAGTTAAGCCATGATGGTGTTCTTCACGTGGCAGTGGTGTTTCTGATGAAACTATATCTAAACTAGGATTTGAATCTGATTGACTAGCAGAAATATTTTCATCCGATGCTGGGCTGTTACTGTGACTATGAGAGTGATTGTGGCCATTTTCTCTACAATGCGAATTACAAACAGAATCTTCCGATCGTGATCTTCCTATTAGTCGTGAAACTTTGCCAGCTTTTGCAGCTTCGATTAGAGTATTCCATCGTCGTTTATGTGATCCTGTACGTTTAGAATGGAACCTGTAAATTTTAATTAGGTTTAGTGTTTTGATATAATGATCATACCATTTCTCATACTTTGCTAAGCCACGTAGGTGATGGTGATGGAAGTGTTGCCCTTCATTAATACTACCTTGAGATGATGATACTGTACTTTGTTGGTGTACTTTTCTTGGAGTTGTGTTGAATATTCCTGAAAGTGTCGAACCAAATAGTTCATGGTGGTGGCCATCTTGGTGATGTTGTTGTAAAGAAGCAATAAATTCAGCAACCGGCGGTAGAGGGGCCGTTGTTGTTGATGGTTGTGGACCTATATTAAATCCCTTCATTAGTCGACGTTCCTTTTGCCGGTTTTTCTTTCCACCAGTTCCTAAAAGATGTTAGTTTGTGTTAGTCTAACCTTTTGTAAATTTGAACTATAATATTTTTATCTGCCAAATAATACACAAATTACCAGATCTATTTGAATATACTATCATACTTATTATAAACATCAGTTGAATAATAAGTACAATTGGATGAAATAATATTACTTCACGGTTAGGTCAAAATTAAGTTTCAAGTCGACAAATTATCATAGCAGATTCAATGGTAGGAGTTGATCGGTATTATTACTATGGCAGCAACAAACTTTCAAACAATACTTTTTTAATAGTGTGTACACATGAAAATCTCGCCTCTTCACCTCTAATCACCATAATGTGCTACATCAATAAATTACAGAGGTGAGCTGGGACAGAAACGCTGTTATTTTAATTATTCCTCCATGTATATTATACTATAAAAACAGCTGTACATTTTGTCTAAACAACGATCAAAAACGGAACAGATGCAATTTTTTTTTGTTTAATTTCAATTTGTTACAAAACTTTAAGCAATTGTTTTAAATATTGTTTAAAAGATTAAAATTATATAACTAACAGACATATTAAGCATTACCAGAGCCCATTCCAGCCTGAGCAGTTGAAGTATTCATGCCTGAATTTTTTAGTATTTCTATTAGTTCAAAGCGGAAAGCAGAAATGTCCTGCTTGATTTCATTTACATCGTCTTCGGTCACTCCTTGATTTTCAGCTTTACGCTGTTCTACAGTTACATAACGCCGAACCAAATTACGCATAATGCTCTGGAAAAAAAATTAGAGACGTCCTTGTAAATTTTTGTAAACAAATAATTTTACCTGGTAGCGAAAGTCACGTTCACTTGCTTGTTTTACTTTTCTCTACAAAAAAAAGGTGAAATTAGTAGAAGTTTTGAAATGGTTCTGATTAATTGATTATTTTGCTTATTGATATTTATATTTAGATTGTCGTTTCTATGAATGGGGTAACTCTATTGTAGGATGTCCTAATTAGGTTTAATTTAGTACGCTACCTCGTAAGTAATACTTTGAAGCAATGAGTTACTTATGTAAACATTGATACATCGGGAAGCGTTTTTCAATCTTAGCTAGTTTAGAAACCGTAGTAAGAAACTACATGAACAATTTTAGCAAAGTTGTGTAATTTACAACTTCTAATAGCAAGGTACGTAGTACATTCTTTTACAACCAGCAATTTAAAGTACGAAGACTTTACCATACAGGTACCAAATTCGACAAACACCAATATGTTTTATCTGACTAATCATCCTACGCACTTAGATGTGACAATATTCTCACACATTGGAAAGAACTGGAAACATTGTAAATTATTTAAACAGACAGGATCCATAAAGCATCATAAAATCTAATGCGTAGAAACTAAACCCTGACGCAGATGTGCTAGTAAATAGATCGTGTGAAAATATCATTACGCATATTTTCTCATGTACTAAGAAACCCTTGACTTAACCACAAGTTCAGTGTAAGTCGCAGAAGCGCTGGGAATCAGTACAATACGAAAAAACCATAGAGAAATTTTAACCTATATATACCATCAAAGAACGATAACTTTATTTAGTAAGTGCGGACTTAAAAAGGTTATCTGCACATAGTGAAAGTGTTTTGGTCAGAAACGCTTCAGCAACCACTAATTCTGTCATTTCTCACAATTCCAACCACCCCTGGTCTTACAAACTAGCAAGCATTAGATTTTTAATCAAAGAACTGCTTTACCATTCCCATGAATATTGAAAATTATGATTAGAACTAAATATTATTATACAAATTGCATATAGTAATGGTTATCCAAACAACAGTTTCCCGTCTTTACTTCAAAAAATCAAAAACCACTTTAATAACCCCACTAACCTTACTTTCTTCAATTTCAGTAAAAAATACTTCAACCTACCTTACTTTTCATCAATTTCGCTGCAATTAAAAAATCTTTTTAATAAATATAACATCAATATTGTTACCAATTTATCTGAGAATCTTCAAAATCTTTTACTTCGCAACAAAGATAAAATTCCATTTTAGAAAAATCTGGTATTTATATGCTAAAATGTTCCTCTTGTTCAGCCTTTTACATGGCTCAGACAGGTCAAGCTTACAAAATTCGTTTTAATGAACATGTAAAACTAATAAAAAAGAACATTGTTAAATTAAGGAAACCAATTAAAATCTGCTTTTGTTAATCATATGAATAATACTAATTTTTCTTTTGATCAAGAAAACTTTGAAATTTTACATATTCAACAAAGAGGCAATCTGCTACATTCTTTAAAAATTTCTAAAATTATTTTCAGAAATAATTTTTGGTGCGTTGACAAAATAAAAACTTCAATAACGAACTACTTTTCTACAATCTAATTCCAGAATAATTCCAAATTAACTAACTATATCAGCCAGCCACTATCATCAGTTTGGCATTCAATTTTTAATATTTTTCTTTCACTGTCAATGTAACATATTTATACATAGCAAATTTTAATTTTATTTGTTACACCATTAGTAGTTTACTGTTTACATCTAGATTTGGAAATGTTATCAGTATACGTAACGTAACATATAAGGAAACATTGAAAATTCATTAATTAATATAATTACTTCACCTTACTTTGAGAAGAAATGACAGAATTCCATTTCAATTTAGCTACGATTAATATTATCAGTAGAATCATTAAGTTTCTGTTTGAAATTATCTTGGTTGCTTGTTGTGTATTGAATTATTTACTGGAAACACAGGTATTTATAGGCATGTTTGAGGCTAGCGCGTTACTAAAGGAAACAAGTAGTAGAAAGAAAATCTATTACTTTGATAGTTAAATGAGTTCTTAGCACGCAAATAACCTGTAAAATTCAGAAGCTCTGATAGTTTACATTTAATAACGTTGCGATTTCTATATAATATTAAAGTAAGATAAAAGGATAAATAGGAAAGCATTCAGTTTATTAAATACAAACGGTAATAAATATAGGGACTTTCCACCTCTTCGTATTAAATTCAAAAAAATTAGAGATAGACATTGGGAAATAACCACCGTATTAAAGTAATTTGTACAAACTAACACGGGTTCAAGGAATGTAGCCGTGAAAACATACACCCCTATAATCGTATACTCAAAAAACCACTCGTACAACTAATGCATTGCGAATGACGAATGACATAGCTTTCAGTATTTAATATAAAAGCGTGGGAACAAAATGACAGTTCACATGAACAGAAAAATATTAACCTCGACAATAGCATAGTTGAGACGTACAATATGTTAGAACGAAAAATAACATGCAATGTCCCTGAGACGTGAAACTTGCTAAAATAAACAGATAATAAAAGATAGGGTCCAGATCATTATTAAACAGCAGACAGTAAACTCGTTCATGCTGCAGAATGACGCAAACTTATGTGATGATATCCAAACCCTGAGGCTGCTAGTGAAGAAATAAGCTTTTGTACGTTAAAAATGTAGATGTGATTACCAATATTATTGGAAAGTCACCAGTATTGGGAGGTTTTATCAATCACAACAGGTTGGATTTTTTGACTGTGATGAGTCCTGATTAGAATTCCGATGAGGTTTCTGAGAGAATAAAACAAAAACTGTAAGTTAATTGACTTCCTTGTTATCTAGATCGTACCATCACACGCTGTTTATTGTATTAATTAATTGGAATTGATTGTTAATATATATATATATATATATATATATATATATATATATATAAATGCGTGGAGCTTAGTAGTAAGTGGGACCATTTACATTATAGCATGCTTATGTAAATTTAAAACGTATTGTATCGAATTTACATTGAATAATACTCAACGAAGTTGTATCATTGTCAACCTAAGGTTTTTTTAGTTAAACGTTTTTGGCCAAATTAGGAGTAGATCATAGTTCTTGCCTTTTGTTTTGTTATTATTTACTGATTTGAATATCATATTTTACAATATAGATTAGGTATACACAAAGTGGGTTATTTTTTCTGTTTATTTTAAATTAGTAAGTGGTGTGTTGTAAATACGTCTTAGGGTTTAACTAAAAACTCAAAATCTAGACTCATAATTAATTAATGTATTTGTAGACCCCATAGTGTGCTATGTATTCATGTGCTCAATAAATGTCAAAAGAAAAGTCATCAATAATTTGTTGTCTAATTAATTCTCTTATGAACTAATAATATATAAAGTTGAACCAGTGATTTCATAAATGGAATTTTTGGGGTAATTTTCTATCACTGGTTCAACTTTATATATTATTAGTTCATAAGAGTATTAATTAAACACCAAATTACTGATGACTTTTCTTTTGACATTTATTGAGAACATGAATACATAGCACATAATGAGGTCTACAAATACATTAATTAATTATTTTGAGTCTAGATTTTTAATTCTTAGTTAAACCTTAAGAGGTATTTACAACAAACTCCTGCTTACAGTCCCGACTTGTCTTCATGTGCTTTTCGCGTTTTTGGCCAATTAAAGCAATCATTAAAAGGACGGCACTTCAATTCCGGGGCAAAGGTAGAGATTGCTGTTATAGAATGGCCAATGTAGTACCTTCATGTGGAGCATTGGAGACGTGGCTGCAAGCATAGCAGTCGTTACTTACAGACTCAAGGAATATATAGACTAGGCCACCAGTGGGTCTCATGCCTTAAGATTAATGGAGATTTCTTTTAAATTTGTTGAATAAACACTACTTTACTGTCTCTAAACATGTTTCTATTGAACTATTCTTGTATGTAGAACAGAAAAATCTCTATATTTAATAAATCTAATCCATGGTGAAACGAAACAATTTGAAAGCTTTTCAGAATATTTCGCAGCATTCTTACATTAAATAGCTAGCGACAGATATCTGTTGCTACGCGAAATGCATTGCTTGGAGTCATGTGATTCATTGATTAACTTTTCTCAATCTCGTCTGTAAAAGTTATTGTTTCTTCTGGCCAAGGGTCCATGTTTTGAATGCTGCAGCTTTGAAAAGATGATTTGAAGATTCATTGGCTGTGTATCTATTGTACTTCCATTAAAACAATCATTAAAAGAATGGCGGTTCAATTAAGAGGCTGAGGTAGATATTGCTGTTATAGAATGGTTCTGCAAACAGTCATAGGAATTTTACCAACAAGGAATCTATAGACTAGACCACCATTGGGGCCAATGCCTTAGTATTAATGAAGAGTTCTTTTAAATTCGTTGAATAAACACTACTTTACAGTAAAAATTTCCATATTTATAATAAATCTTATCCATGGTGAAACAGTTTGAAAGCATTTTCCATATTGCAGCGTTCTCACGTTGAATAGCTAGCAACGAATATCTGTAGCTTCACAAGATACTTTGCTTGCATTCACCTGATTCATTGATTAACTTTTTCCTAATCTTGTCTATAAAAGTTATTATTCCTTCTGGCAAATGTCCAGAGTTTTGTATGCCACAGCTTTGTAAAGGTGTATTTATTCTGCTTCCACTTTTGTTTTCGTGCTGGTTTTTGGAAATTAGGAATCCGCAAAGGTGTCCATGCAGGCAACATCCCATATTTATCTCTGTCGTCTTGACCATACGATAAAAATGGAACCATTGAGCTTTTTTTCATCATCACTACTTAAACCAACAGGTTCTAGGATATTGTTTGATAGAATAATGTTTAGAAACATGTCAAAAAATGTATGTGGTTAAACAAATAAGAGTAAACATGCAGCATTACGCCATCACCTTTAGTTTTATTGAAATTTTGTTTCTTTTGTGTATTTTAATGTTTAGAATTGATTTGTAAAAATAAAAAGTGTTTCTCATATTTCGTTTTTTTAAATTTAAATTTTATTATATCGGTAAGTTTAAATAAGAAGTAAAATCACCACCCAAATTAGAAGAGAACCGAGTCAAAGACATCGATGACATGCGCACGTCACATTGTAAATAGGAATTACTACAAAATGAGCTAAAATACCTAGATCTAGCACTACAAGCTAACGAGATACAGAGGGTCACAAGATAGAACAAAGGCACTACTTGTACAGAAGCAATCATCAAGTCAGGAACGGATATACTTACCATATATTAAACAATGTTACTGAACCGCATTGTAAGGATCCTTTAGAAACACAACATCAATAACGTCTTCAAGCTTACATATTAGCTGAAGCAGGTACTAGAACCTATAAAGTTAAACAACCGCCTTCTTCCACTGCCGGAGTCTAGTGCATTCTCTGCTCATGTGGATATGTATGTAGGCGCAACACAGTATAGCATCAACACGCGAATAAAAGAACACAAAAGACATTGGTTTCTATGAAAACAAATATACACTTTTAGGGGTATACAAATTCTAACACTTCAACTAAATACTTCTACGCTTAACTCGAAAGGTCTTTAAACTCTCTTTGTGTAAGAGCACCAACCCACCTGAAAACACAACTAAAGCCTACCCAGAAGGTGGGTGTTCCTAGTAAGCGTTTTAAGTGATTTTTCTGCTGCAAGAGGTGGATAGAGCCTTGATTCCACCTTTCTCACTGTTGTAAATACGTCTTAGGGTTTAATTAAGAATTAAAATGTAGACTCATAATTAATTAATGTATTTGTAGACCCCAGTGGCGGCTTGTGACCTGAACAAGAGGTGAGGCTCAAAATGAGTTTATTTAGGAACTCTACATTTAATATAAATGAATCTCTAGGTTATCTAAGAGGTGCTTTTTCTTATTATTCTTTGAATTCATTGGGAATCAAGAGTAATTATTGAAACGAAAAGCTTACAAAAGTGATTCTAATAACCTTAGTTTGCATAGCTATACTATTAACTATAAGCAAATTAAGTTTGATAAGTCAAATGTATTCTACGGTCTTTCAGTTTTGCAAATTTATCTATTACATTTTCATAAAAATCTGGATTTTACTTAATTCGCTTAATAGTTCCTTTTCTATAGACATTAAACTTAATCCACTAAGCCGCTCTTGACTCATCGTATTTCTTAAGTATGACTTTATGCGTTTTATACACGAGAAATTTCTTTCAACTGATACACTTGTAGCAGGAATCGTCAAAATTAATTGTAGAACTTTTTTAATCTGGCAAAATATATCAGCAAAGTCACAAGAAAGTATTTTAAGGGTTGTATATAAATCTGAATTTTTAAACTGCTCGTCTCTATAAAAAACACAAAGTTCATTAATAAGTCTATCCCTATCAAAAATATTTGGATAAGTCTCAAATAGAGATTGCAGAGATTTTTTTAGGAAATTTGGTAGTATAGAATTCATACCTAGATTGATCAAATAAAGCGAGAAATTCTAAGCTATTGAGATCCGAAAACCGTGTATTAAGTTGCAGACTAATGCAGTCTAAAATTTCGTAATACAGAATGTTGTATTTTTGAAATATCTCTTGCTCAGATGTTGTTCCACGCCGATTAGGTAACTCTGTTAAATTTCTGGCATGCTGAAAACATTCCAAAAATTTGCCTTCGTTCCTTAATTCGTTAATTCGGACGCAAGCTGTATTTATTTGTTGCGAACAATATATTACATTTAAAACTTTAGTCTGTAAAATGTTAAAAAGGAGATCAGTAATATTGTTAAGTACACTTTTGTTGATTGTTAGATATGCTTTTGGCGTAGCTAGGTAGAGTCTTTCGTAGCGAGAGGTGGTACTTAACTCAGGTCTTGGACCTTGGGATCGAGAGGGGTCTTTAGGAACCGCGATGGGGTTTTGGAACACGACATTTTTGTGTAAAACGATTATAGTAATAAGTAAAATGATAAGATGGAAGTAAACAACAATATTTAATAAACAATAAATAAACTTAAAGCTAAATGACATGTAACAAAAGCAAAGCAGTAAAAGAGTGAAAGAATTACTTACGTGACCATCTGTGCTCAAATGCCTCAGCAACCATAAAAGACTAGGTTACCATTTTGAGGGTTGGCTCTGAGCCGACTTGCTCCAGAGCAATGGATGAACTAGGACCATACACAAACTGACTGAACTGACTGACTGGCTCTGGTGCTCTGTCTTTTATAGCTGCTGATAACATGAAATGGGTTTTCTGCCGAAGGTTGTGGCAGGCGATAAAAGTGGTAAGTCAAAACTTCCCTGAGTTCTAGGACATCTGCAGGAAATCTAAATGTGGTTGTTACAAAGTAAAGACGACTAAAAGATTAAGTATACAAAAAGATAAGTGTGGTGAGGTAATTTCAAGAACATGACATTTGATAAACATGATGCAAGTTTTCCTAGAACAAAGGATATTCGGCTTACTGATTCTGTTACAATGTAATTAAAAGTAATCTAAAATAATGGCTTCGCTATATACAACACTATTAAAAATTTTGCGGTAAATAAAAGTTAAAATAGTAAATTCAAATTCACTAAAGGAATCCCTTAGCTGCACGAATGGATTCGGCTCATGAGGTCGGATCATTAACTATTGCTTCGAAAACTTTTACGAAGTTGTCCCATTCGCTTGCGACAATGTTCAAAATTTGTGATCTCGAATACCACCTGGTTTCCGCTGCTCGTGGCACACGTTTACCAACAATATGATCTAATATTACTGATCTTTTAGGTGAATGATGGAAAGACTTGGTATACCTGATAAAGTAGAGAAAAAGATTCTACTCTGCGGAATATTTTGCCTGGAGTCCATTTAGCTCGCCAGCCATAACACTGGCACCGTCGTAAGATTGGGCAACTAACTTTTCTTTATAACTAAATGGGTTTAAAACACCCTGAACTACTTCGAAGAGAGCACTGGCGGTTCGATCACTACTTACATCAAAAAATCCCATAAACCTTTCTTTTAATTTACAATCTCGTGTAACAAATCGAAGAGTTATCGCGCACTGAGATTTGTCTGCAATGTCAGTAGTATCATCAGATACTAAAGCAAAGAAAGGACTAGCTGCTATTTCTTGTGAAATGTTCTCTTTTAGAGAATCTTCAATGCATGATATTAATTTATTTTGAATTGTTTTTGACTGGCCGGTGAAGATTTGGCTCATTTTTGATAGGTGCTCTGATACTTCTGCGTTTCGTTTAATCAATCATTCAAAAACTTCTTTAAAATTTCCACGATTTAGCGATTGTGAAGATTCATCATGACCCCGAAAAGCCAATTCTTGTTTACCCAAAAGTATGGTAGTATCAATTAAATAAGTTAGCAACAACCTATTTTTTCGGACATTTTCGTTATATATAATTTTATTTAAACCAGCATGTTCCTGAAGTGCATCTAGTATAGTTGTTCGATTTTGTTGAAGTCGTTTGAAACCAACAAAATTTTTTATATGATCTTTGGAACATTCATGCATTTTTGTACTACGCGAAATGTTTTTTAAATCGCAAAAACCTTTACCGCAAGTCCAGCTGTTATTGACATTTGATAACAAAACGCACGACCAACAATATAGACTCTGTTTATATGCACTTCCGCAAATCCATTTGTAGGTTTCATACCACGATAACTGAAAAGTTCTATTCAAACTTCGACCTTGTCGATTATCAGTACTAACTATATTTAGTGGAGGAGTCGGGCGCATAAATAAAATTTGCCGTTTTTCTAACTCACCGCGCACTGAAAAAGGCGTTTCAAATAAAGATAATAGAATATCATGTAATACATGTAATACATGACTCTGTGCCGAAATTTGAAATCAATCCAAATTTGAACAATATAACGATATTACACAATTTGAATTATATTATAACAATCAGTTTTTGTTTATATAGATTAAGATTAACCACTAATCATGAGAAATAAAGTACTAAATAAGGAACAAGAACACTAAACAGTAAACACTTAAACCCTGTGTAATCTATTCTATTTGAGTCATGAAGCACCAAACGTACAAATGTTAACCCGGTTCATCAATTCACTATTGAAGAATTAACCCAACTAGGTTTTTTACAAAACACAGCTTTCAAACAATACAATAATTTAAAATGAAACCAACAAATAATTCCAACTTGTCAACGTCAGCTGTTAAAAACTATGGAACCACAACGGGGCTAATGGTTGCACTAGTACCTAAGTTTAAGCTCTTATAATAATAAAAAATTATATATTTAACATTCACATATGTTTGATTTTCGACTTTTTGTGCAGTTTAACAAGTATTATAAAGTCTGACACTCATCATCCCTACCGATCATTGACTGACTTCCTTTAAGTATGTATGTATAAATATCCAGCCATCCCGCAGCTACTGCTGTCGTTATTGTGATTACAAAGACCCGAGAGGCAACGATGAGAGAGCCTCAGTACCCGAGTATAAAGTGTTGGTTGATGTATAGACATAACCGCTAGATGCATCGCGCTCGCGTATAATGTAGCTTTGGATTCATGGACATGGTCAAATAAGTGTGGTGCGCTTTATAACGCCTCAGATGAATTTGTATTAACAGAAATCGTGCACGAATTAAGAAATGAATTTTGTATTACAAACGTTCATTATATAATATTGATTATTAATCGAATTATGATATATTTGACCATAAATTGTTTAAGACGTTTGTACTAGTTGTAATAGAATTTTTCTTTATGATTGAAAAGAAGATATATAAAATTAAAGGTGAGGCGGCGGTTCACCAGCCGCCGATGGTAGACCCCATAGTGTGCTATGTATTCATGTAAAATAAAATTAAATAAAAACCCTTGACCACAAAACATATTTAAATTACTAGATACGTATTTCGGCCACTATGTGGTCATCATCAGTAGGGAAAAAGGAAAAAAATAAAAATTTAGCTGTATAATTTACTATATTGTTGCTTTAAACACTATCGAGGTTATTTTCCTCACCCGCAGGCTAGTGTTCTCAACAACAAACAAGTGAATTGTGACATTATAACTTAAATCTACCTAATTTATACTAATTCTAAATCTACTGAAGCGGAACCAGTTTAATCTTGCTTTCTCATTGGTTGTTGACCAATAGGGAAAGCAAAGCAGATGACTCTATTGGCCCTTTATCGGTGTTTAAGAGGGGTCCTTTATGTTTAACAATTTTAATTGATTCATAGGCATTTAAGGAGGAAAACGTTGGTACCGCTTTTAACAATTTAACATTTTCTAGTTTAACGGGTGGCTGGTTTCAAATATATGTTTGGCGACCTGAGACCTTTCATATTTACCATATTTGAAGTGAGCAATGTGTTCTTTAAATCTTGTTGTTATATTCCTCTTGGTCTGACCAATATATTTTTGAAAACACCCTGGCCCTGCACAACTAATTTCATAAATCCCCGACTTTTGCAATTTTTCCACCTTGTCTTTTGGATTACCTAGCAAATCTTTAATTTTATTGGTATTAGTGAAAGCAATTTTGAAATTACACTGTTTGAATATTTTATCAAGACCCTTTGTGGTTTTGTGAAACGGAAGTTTAACATATTTAACATTATCGTTAGAAGTGGTTGATTGCAAAGTCGTTGATTTACGGATGTTGATCCTATTTTACACTTTCTAAAAATATTATCTATAATATCAAAGAGAAACCATTGTAATTCGCTATTTGTTTAATAAGAGCAAATTCCTTATTAAATCTGTTTTTATTTAAAGGGAAATTCAATAATCTATTAATTAAAAAGTTAAATGAAGCCAACTTATGTTGTATGCTATGATTAGAGGAAGACAAAATAAAGCGATTTACATTGGTTTCTTTTCTATAAATGTCAAATTCTAATTTATTACCATTTCTAATTACTAATGTATCTAAAAGGGTAATTGTCCATTATTCTCTAGTTCATACGTAAATTTTATGCTTTGAAATTTTGAATTCATTTCTTTAAGAAAATCATCAACATTTGATTTAGAAGTGTCAAAAACTACAAAAATATCATCCACGTACCTTAACCATATTCTTGGGAAGTATTTGGAGTTTTCTTTTAACTCGGTTTCAAAACGAGACATAAATAAATTTGCTATGAAAGGTGATAAGCTATTTCCCATTGCAGTGCCTTCATGTTGTTCGTACAACTTGTTGTTGAATTGAAAACAGTTCTGGGACATGCAATGCGAAACAAGCTTGATATAGTCCTCAACTTTATCATCATCAATATCACTATCTATAAGAACATCCTTTAAATATGTTAAAGTACGTGGTATTGGAACACTAGGGAATAATGAACTGACGTCAAATGAAATTAAGATTTCGTTCTCTTCTAATGTGATATTTTTAATTTTATTAATGAACTCTAAAGAGTTTTGTACAGACAAACTATTAAACTTTAAATTCTTAAATTCATTTGACAGCCATCGTGATAAATAGTAAGTCGGTGAGTTGATACCTGAAACTATTGGTCTCATCGATTTATTATTTTGTGAATCTTTGGTAAACAGTAAAGCTTTGGCATTTCAGGATTCGAAATTTTAATGTTAATTTTAGTGTGGGCGAAATTAGGTTTGGACATTCTTTCAAAACAGACTCTGTTGATTTAATCATTTTATTTAAAGGAACTTCATTTTACGTTTTTGACTATTGGTCTGTAAGGACCCTCAGACAGCAAAGTCTCTACTCTATCAACATAGTCTTGTTTATCCAGAATAACCAACCTATTCCCCTTATCAGCCTTTAAATAATAACAATTCTTTTGTCGCAAATCTTTAATAATCATATGATCTTTCCTTGTTTGTTCTGAGGCATTCCTTGCGCAAGTGCGTAAGTTGTTCGAAAGTTGAATTTTGCACGCGTGTCTAATAAAGTTTGTTTGAATTGTCATCTAATTTTGAAATGGATTTTCAATGCCAGCAATAATGTCTTCCAAAGGAGTTTTCAAATGATCTACTCCAAATTTTAGGCCTCGATCAAGGAAAGTCAACTCTTCATTATTAAAGATTTTCGACGATTCGTTAACAACTATTGACTCTAATTGAGGTGAAGTAATTTCCAGTTTTTTAGGAGGTACATTGACATTGTGTTTCTTTAAAAGAAACTTCAACTTAGTGTTTTGCCTATTAATTTTGTCTAACAATTTATGATTGTTGACTTCAAAACAAATCTCTGGAAATTATTCCATTCCTGAAAACCGGACTCGGATAAATTGCACGTTAGTGCTAGGTGCGATTTATACGTTTCCAGTTCCAATCTACTAAGTTTACTGTACAGATATTTGATTTCCAAATTAAGCCATTTATCTTTTGCAAAATTGATTATTGCGTTACTACGTTTACAATTACTGCTGATTTTTACGTTAATGAAATTTGGAAAAACTTTGAGGGCTTTACAACTTTTTAGAAATCGAATATCTGCTTTTACAAAACTAATTTTAAGAGCTAAGCTCCGATACCTATTAAGTTCCGAAGACCGAGAAGTCATAGTTAATAATCTATAGGAACACTGTGGCACGATTTAAATAAAATTAAATAAAAACCCTTGACCACAAAAAATATTTAAATTTATCATGTGCTCAATAAATGTCAAAAGAAAAGTCAATAATTTGGTGTCCAATTAATACTCTTAAGAAATTGAATTTTGGGGTTATTCTCCATCACTGGTTCAACTTTATATATTAATAGTTCATAAGAGTATTAATTAGGCACTAAATTATTGATGACTTTTCTTTTGACATCTATGAACATGAATACATAAGCACACTATGGGGTCTACAAATACATTAATTAATTATGAGTCTAGATTTTTAATTCTTAGTTAAACCCTAAGATGTATTTACAACAAACTCTCCCCGTTGAAAGGATAGCTTTAAAAATAAAATTACTTAATAACAATAACAAAGTAAACAGAGAAATGACTTATTATAATATAAACAAACCTTTTTTATAGACAACTGAAATAAATCTGCCTCGGTGGGGACTTTGTTTGCCCAATTAGCGACACGGGTGATGCAAGCTCTGAAAGACTGTATAGTTTTCTTTAATTTTTCCATTTCCTAACTAAAGGTTTGTAAATAAATTTATGAAATGAATATTTTAGGCTTCTAAAGCAATAAAATACCTCTAGATGCTTCTTTTGACCCTTAAATAATAAACATTCCTATTGTTAGTCATTTTAGAGAATTCTTAAATAAGTTTGTTAACATGAGACTATGTGAACTAAACTCAAATGTTATGAATTCTTCTATAACAGAATCCTTAATAAAAGAAAGGGGCAAGTTCTATAAATAGGCAAATTCAAAATTGAGAGATGAGAAATTGGTTTCCCTATGCGTAAGTCTTTCCCTATGCGTACATAGTGTTTGTAGCAAAATTTAAGTGTGGCATCTTAGATGTTGTTACTCTTTAAATGCACAATGTTCTGAACATACTGTAAATACAAAAAAGTAACATCCTCACCCAATTGTTCGGCATAGTCATTACTGTTCAGTAGAGTCACTTTGTGTTTGAGATTTTTGAACATTTGTCCTTTATGTGACTATAAAATAGTCATCCCAAAAATGTAGCAGGTTCTTAAACAATACTGCTTTCTTAATTCTTCACCAACATGATTGAACTGTATAATTTTCATTAACGTGAATACACAATGATCAAATAGAACGAGAGCATAAGTGGGCAACTTTAACTGTCACTATATCATTTGGTGTACAATATAACTATTTTGATGCCGTGTTCACTGTATACGAAACATTATAATGGTTTAATTTTAGTGAAAAATCCGGTTTTCGTATTAGGACCAGCTCTGTAGTAGAACTAAACTGTCCACTGCAACAGTAGCGCACTAAATTATTTTTTAATTTAATCACCCTTCATAAAAGGGAATTTTGAGGTAATTCTCCATCACTGGTTCAACTTTATATATTACTAATTAATAAGAGTATTAATTAGACATCAAATTATTGACAACTTTTCTTTTGATATTTTGTGGAGAGACTCACCAGAGCAAAGTATTAAATAAATTGAACCGCAAACAGTGACACACGGCACCAATTGTGCCCCATTTCTAGGTACACGATGTTTAGCAGAATTAGCTAGTAACAACAAAGAACAATATCCATTTTTTGCTTTGGTGAGATCACGCCTGGAATACTGTCTTGTAGTATGGTATCCCTTTTATGAGCGATATAAATTACTTCTGGAAGGTCCTCAACGTAGATTTTTAAAGTACTTATGGTATAAAAAACATCATTTTTATCCACCCAGAGGGTTTCCTAATCAAGCATTACTTGATGAATTCAGTATGAGTTCTCTTAATACCAGGCATCTGTTAGCTGCCATTACATTCCTCCATAAGTTGTTACGTAATAATATTGACTGCATGTATATATTATCTAAAATTAAGTTTCATATACCACGTAGTGGTAGTAGAGGAAAACTTGTGTTTTATGTTGCTTGTGCCCGTACTAACTTACTGCTTAAAGCACCCATAACTGTTATGTGCTCTTTGTGTAACAGTTTCTGTAGCAATAGTGATATTTTCATTGATGAGCTAAAAGATTTATTAGATGTATAAGTGCACTCTATGTTTCATTCATTCATTCATGTATCAAAATGTTATGTTTGTAACTATTTATTTTTTGTGTTATTTGTCCTGTAATTGGCATTTGCTGTTGGACAATAAAGATATTATTTATTTATTTATTTATTTATCCTTTAGGATTAATAAATCCAGTTACGGTTACCACAAAAATTATCGTGCAAAAATTTGGATTTCAAATATAGAGTGGGATGAATTTGTTTAGTTGTATGCTTAATTTAAATTTTACAGTGCAATTTGTGTTGGTAGCTTCAAGTACGCGCGACTGGTTGGTACTCAACAAACAGAGAACTTCTCCCTCACTCTCGGAAGTTTCTTGTTAGCATAAGTAAAAAAGTTGTCGTTCGCTTGCTGATGTAGTAAGATGTAAAGCTTGGTAATTTGCATACATTCCGCATTTGGATGCATGTTTTCTATTTTCTATACAAAATTTGATGTGCAAATAAATAATAAAGTTCACAAGAACCGATTGCTTGATATTGCAGGTTTGAGCCAGCGAGAATTTTACAAGAGTACAAAGTATCGGTTGCTCTCAATCTTGTTAGTATTTGTAACAAAATTTTTAAATGGGATGTACAAGAATGATCAACATTTGTTAACACTATATCATCACTTCAAGTTCTTCAAATTCCACGATTTATAAAATTAGAAAATAACATAAAAATTGAAATTCAATCGTTTTCAGATGCCAGTCTCAAAGCTTATGCTGCTCATGTTTACTTGCGTGTTGTTTATAATACTCATGACACCTCGTGTATCATATCACTTCCAAAAGTAGAGTAGTCCCATTGAAACAATTGACCCTCCCAAAATTGGGACTATTGGGCGCCTTCCAAAAGCTTAACTATTCAACTTTACACGATATAATTTATATTTGACATTCTGATATAGACTAACTCTGTACTTCATCATCGGTCTTATTTATACAGTGAATTAAAAAGGATGACTCATGCTCCAGTAATTGCCAGAAGCTTCTTGGTCCATGGAGTATATACAGTGTTTGCGGTGCTTGTGTGTTTGATGGGTTGTCTAATAGTAGCTCGCAACATTACGTTACGTCGCTTTGAGTTTTATTAAGGTGCATCGATTCTGATTGTGTCAGTTTCTTACTTAAAAAAGAATAGATTGATAGTATGAGTGATTTTGGATGATCCTTTTTTAAAAAGCTTGAGTTTGTTGACATGATGTAATGGATTCTGTCGATTGCTAACTTATAGTGGAAACGTACAAATTTGGAAATATCCAATTTTACGGAGGATAAAATACCAGTTACTAATAACTGAGGATTCATGGGAATTTCTGTAATATGTTGTGTATTGAAGACTGAAATAACATTATTACCAGATAATCTGACCTTTTAAATTTTCTTGAGATTTCTTGGAGACAAATGCAGAACGTCATGCTCAGTTATATGATTGGATTTCCTTGGTTAAGGTTTTCATGTATTGAAATGGATTTTGCTTTGCTCGGACCATTGGAATGTGCCTACGACGACCACTATTATTGGGAGGAGCATTTATTAAGAATAGATTCGCACTGACTGTTTATAACATTTTTCTTCGTTACATTTTTTTTTAGAGTTGCACTCCTGTTTGGGAAATTTAAGTAGAAACAATCCGGTAAAATCTATTAATGAATAATTTTTCCTGGCATGGGAAAAGTAATACGAGCATAGGGAACGAAAATGAATATAAATTGTTGGTTATTTTGCAAAAGATCTAATTATGTACTTTGATTTCACGTTAAGAATAACAACCACTTTTATTGTTTTGGTTTAAAATGTACTTTTTACATAATTTTTTCAGCTCCTACTCAAATGCATTTAATTGCTGTGTCCACTATTATATTAATGTTTTTTACTTTTAAAAAGACGTGGACACTGAGTAAGTATTTAGTTTGTGTAACGTGTTTTTTTTTAAAGCAACATTTAAATACTATGGTAACTGAAGGACCGAAAACAATCCACTATATATTTGTGTGATTTTTGTCCGATGATTAAAGAAAGGTATTATTTTATTTTAGCGGTGAATGTTTTCTTCTCCACGTGTTGATTTTCTTTTTTTTTATAACATGTTGCTTTATTATAAGTTTTTGTAAATAAATGTTCTCTTTTGAGGTTTCCTTGTTGCTTACTGTGTGACCCGTCCCACTCTGCGACGTTTTTAGCTAGCACGGCATTAATTTTTTTGATTCCCCTTGTTTTTGTTACAGTACTCGGTATGGGCGAAACGTTTTTTCTTGCTTTGCTTTTCTTTCTTCTCCATACAGTTTACCATAACAGGTTGATTTGTGAAGTGATATTTAAGGGAGCTAAGGATAGTTACATGTAGAAAGACTTATAGTTCTTTCTAGATAAAATAGTTAAAAATTCTAAAATACCAACCCTGATAGTTCTCATGTGCTCTTTTTTTGCTGCTTTTGAATGCCCGCATAGCTTTCTTCTAAGCCATTCTATAACATACCAAACACTTTTTGGAGTTGGTATAATATTAAATGGTGGAGGTACAGTTCCCCCTTCTTCGAAATAACTAATCCATAGTTTGCTTCTGGCAAATTTCCATTCTACATCTGCTCTTTCCTATAAAATAAAAATACATTAGAATAAAGATTATACACAAAATTTTTTCTAGGTATAGGAAAACAATGCAGAGAAGTACACCAATCAAGTTTATTTAGGCATATTTCTTTACTACTCAGCAAGGAAGCTTAATAATGCATCTTTAGTATTTACCATTTTAGTAATATGTTCAGCTTCGTCTTTAGTTATTGTAATCTTTAGTATTATAGCGTACTTGCTTATTCGAGATTTTTTTTCGTAAATTAAATTTAGACTTTAAAAATAAATTATCTACACTTAAAAACGAAAAAGTTTTTTGGTAGCTTATTTCACACAATGCAACAAGGCGTTACTATTCATTTCAGACAGCAATTTGTTAAAGGTTTGAACAAGCTTGTTACGTTTATTTTTCAACATAAATTAAATACCCTATATAATGTACCTGTTCAGAATAAGCCTGCTTTAACATAATTTTAACTAAAGTCCATTTTGCTTTTAAAACGAAAATTTATTCATTTCATTAAATTAAATAGTCAATACCTTGTTGTAGGTATCCGTTAATTTGTTAAACATTCCGATAACGTATAATTGCTTTCTCTTGTGTTTCCCATCTAAAGACTTGTCAAAATAATGGATCCTACTATTACTTGATAGCGTGTTTTTTAGTTTGCTAATCGCGCTTTGATAACGCGAGGATTGCAGTTAGAAGTCGTTTTATTTGAACCAATTTTTAAATTGATTCTGCAGCTTGTGCGTTGAAATATTTTCTACATTATTCATCCCGGTACTTCAAGAGCGATGCACGTTTTTTTGTTCGACAAGTAGGAGGTATCTTGCGTGTATCGGTGAGTCTGTCCGCGCTTACCCATCCTACTCAGATTCTCTTTTTAGCTTGTAGCTGGACGCTAAATTGGTTCTTTCTTATGTAGGCGCAACTGTTCTTTGCCACAGATCAACTGCCGTTGCCTGTAGATCGCTAGTGCCGTTAAATAGATTCCGATGACCGTGGCGATGCGGTGCTGATTCAAACCCGAGGGCGTGCCAGCTAAGAATCCCGACACATACAAATATACAACTTGTTTTCTTTTGTGTATATCAAGGGAATATTCCTTATCAGCGTTGGGTGTAGTTACCTGATAAGAGAGGTGACACTGTAGGATTATTGTTTGTTGCTGCTCTGCAGGTTTGATGTACCATTGTTAAAAATGTTTGATAAAAGTTCCCACACGCTTATTCTTCTCTATTGATTAGTTTATTTTACAAACGGTATTATGTATAATTTAAAAGAATGTTTGACAGAAGTTCTCACCCGTTAATTCTTTTCTACTGATTAGTTTATTTTACAAAAAGTATTATGTGCAAATTTAAAAACGCTTGACAAAGCTCTCACATGTTTATTTTCTACTGATTAGTTTTATTTTGTGTAAAATACGAGATGCCCACTTCGTATCTAAAGTACTAAATTGTTCGTATCGCATAATTGTTTGCTTTGAAATAGTAACGCTTAATTTATTTCTTTTGCTTGTTTGTACAAAATCCTTTATTTATTCTTAATAGATAATCGTGGGCGACGTACTTTTTCTTGTTTTTTTGGTATGTAGGTAAATCTCCCCACCCTCCGCGCCTGGTATTTACGTTTCTTCCGGCCATGTCTAGGTACGTAGCAAGTTTTCTAGACTTCATAATGACATGATTGGAAGACTTCATCAAGCATATGAGTGCCCAAAGCAGGCTTATGATATAGGGATGGATCAGTGCAGTTCAAAAAAGGAGACTGTATTTGGAAGAAGAATATGGTTTAATCTAAGACTTCCGGGGTGTTTTCTCAGAAATTGAAACTGAAGTATGTTTGTTGTCGGATCATGAGGAAAACCGAAACTATCACATTTAGATTGCGAGACAATAAGGGTAAAGATATTGGTATTTGGCACGTGAAAATTATTAAGTCAGATAACTCGTTTTATTCTATAGTGAAATTTTATTTTTGTCTTGCTTTCTAATTCTGGTAAAACAACTACTAAGAAATTAGTTACTTAATTAATTTTTTTGAGAAGCATTATATCTCTCTTTCGTGGTAGATATGGTTACGTTCATTTTACGACTGAATTAAAATCTACCTTTTTTTATTCATTATTCATTTACTTAAATTCTGCTCAAATCCTCCAACAACATCCGGTATATTAGACCTTCCTACAATATGTTTTCTGATAAATTTTCAATTTCAAATCTATTTGTTTTAAAACGAAAAGTTTATTCTATAAATAAAATAGTCTATACCCTGTTTTAGGTATCCGTGAACTTGCTACACATTACTATAGCGTACAATTAAATACTTATACTGTTAGGACCGAAAAATTCGTCGAAATAATGGATCATAATATTATTTGATAAGTGTGTCTCGAGTTTCTAATCGCCTTTGATAAGGCGAGGATTGAAGTTCGAAATCTTGTTATTTAAACAATTTCAATTTAATTCTTTTCTGAACACGACCTAAGTACTCGTCGATACATTTACTTTTTGTTATCTTCCAAATTTCGTGCACACACTGTTGGTACGGGAGGACACGCGCATGGCGTGATCCCGAGCACATCAGCTCCTTCCTGCCTTTAGAGAGGGTGCGATTAAACACCTACACCGTGGACACATGGGTGAGTGTTTATTCACTATTTTGTATAGGACACCTGTAAAATTATTCAAAACAGTATATTTACCAGTTTTTATTAGATGAATAAACTTGGTAGTTTGAAAATGATTATCTTAATGTGAGATAATATTTATTAATAATATTGTATTCATTGTGACAATTTTATGTAATTAATTTTAGGTTTACCATGATAATGTGGGGCTGTGGTTTTTAGAGTTGTAACTTGGTAAATTTTTCTTTGGGCAATTCATATAGGAGGGACTTAAAAACTACAGCTCGCCATTTTAAGAATTGATTTTTTTGGTTCTTCCTGACATATGTATATTGTGATTATTAATTATTTTTGTTTTCATTTGTTTTTGGCATTACTGTTCTTGAGTAACATGTTTTTTATTTAGAGGTTTTTTTATGTTTTGGGGTTGAGTGATGAATGAGTGCGTGCATTTTTATATCAGTCCTTTCTTTATTTTTGCATGTGTAATACCCCGCCTACTCACTGATTGAGCCCGGTGGTTTTTTCTTTGTCTTATAAGCTACGTCAATGTATATTGCAGTGTGGTGGAATGTCATTTTCAAGCAGAGGCTCATGAATTTTTGTTTTGTCATCTTATTTTGTATTATAAGAGCTTCTTATATGGGAAGGAAATAGTGTAATAAGTATTACGTTGAACCCCCATGCATTTTCCTTTTATTACCCCCCAAATGAGCTCGTAAATTATTGCCGTCAAATGGTTACAAATTTACATACAAGGAAGGCAATTAAAAAATAACCTTGATTAATAGTTGTAGTTAAGGTGTGCATTACTCGCTTTCATGGCTTTCACTGGCTTTCATCATATCTTTATGGCAGAGTTCAGGCAGTTAAATACAAACAATTTGTATCATTCAAATTTACTGTGCATTCGGGAGTACCGCAAGGTTCGCACCTTGGGCCCCTATTATTTCTTCTTTTTATTAATGACATTGTCAGCTTCTTCAAATACTGCTCCTTCCTGTTATATGCTGATGATTTAAAGCTGTACAAATCCATTTTTTACGCAAGTGATCACCTATTAATTCAAGCTGATCTTGATTCGCTGGTTGTATGGTGTGAATTAAATAGACTTTTTCTTAATACTAATAAATGTTATGTGATCACTTACTCTCGTGCGACTAATACAGATCATATGGATTACTTTATAGAAAATGTTATTCTTCAACGTGTTGTAAAAATCAAAGATCTTGGGGTTGTAATTGACTCCAAGCTCTCATATATTTCACATATTGCCTATGTTCAAACCAAAGCCTTGCAGATGCTAGATTTTATACAAAGAAACTCTAGAAACTTTTCCTATGAAACCATTAAATTACTGTATTTATCCTTAGTTCAGAGTATCTTGGAATATGGGTCTGTTGTCTGGTCACCTTATTATAAAACTCATATTAATAAAATAGAGAAAGTTCAAAAGAAGTTTCTACGGTACGTTGCTTACAAATGGAACATGTACGGTTCATCTTACTCTACTGTCAACTTAATGAATGAACTCCAACTCCTAAGTATACAACAGAGACATCTTTTTCTGGACTTGTGCTTTCTATTTAAAATTATAAACTATCTGATTTGCTGTCCTGAAATTCTACATCAAGTACAATTCAACGTTCCCAATAGAGTCACCAGAGGTACTCCAACTGCATTTGTACATCGTTATATACATACCACAAATTATGGTTACCATTCATACCATAACCGATGTGCAGTTTATTCAGATAAGTTTCCTCAACTTGATTGGTTCTGCCCTTCGATCAATAATTTCCGTAGTACTTTGCGGAAAATGTTGTTAGCAAGAAATTAGATCAATGTTCATTTAGATTAATTGTTTATGTTTTAAAATGTGCTTTTATGCTTTTTGTTTTGTGTTGTTTTTTACTATAACATGCTGTTGTAAATATTTGTAAGTGTTGGTAAAAAGGGGTTTCCCGTTAAGTAAATAAATAAACATATATCGGCAGCATTCAATTTTTGTCTGCTAAAAATTCACTATTCAAAATTAATTCTGATATTATGCTCATTTAGTTTGGCTAAAACACTTTCTAGTCTAGCAATATGTATTTCATCAGTTTTGCCCGTAATTTTAATATCATCTAAAAATATTGTAACTCCAGGTATGCCTTGAAGTATTTTTGCAATTTCACACTGCCAAATGGCAGGTGCAGATGCTACATAGTACATTAATCGATTGCAGCAATATAAACCTTTGTGCGTATTTAAAGTAAGTAAATGGCAATCCTCAACTCGTATTTCAAGTTGTAGATACGCTTGGCTTAAATCAATTTTTGAAAATCGTAATCCACCAGCCATTGATGCGAAAAGCTGGTCGATTGTAGGTAAAGGATATTCATCGACTTCTAAGCATGGGTTTGAGGTAACCTTAAAGTCACCACATCACCATAATGTTTTCCTTTAACAACAGGAACGATGGGTGTTGACCACTCTGAATGATTTACCTTGGTTACAACACCTTGAGAAACTAAATTTTCAATTTCTTTTTCAACCCCTGGTAACAGTGCAAAAGGTACGGTACGGGCTTTCATGAAAACTGGTTTCATATTTTGTTTTAAATGTAGTGTTGCCTGTACACCTTCTATTTTACCTATTCCTGTAAGAAACGCCAAAGAAAATTTATTTTTAAGTTTATCTACAATTTCGTTAATGGACACTTTATTAATTTGTTCATTCCAAAGGTTAAGTTTAATTTGTCAAATCCACTCTCGACTTAATAGTGGTTTTCGGTCTATTGTAACTATGTAAAGATTTAATTTGTATGTATTCATATTGTAAGTAACTGTACATGTTACATATCCTAATACATCAAGAGAATTGTTACAATATGTGATTAATTTTATACAAGTTTGTATGATAGCAAGATCTGGAAACATCTGTGAAAATTGTTTCTTATCCATGATGGTTACAGATGCTCCACTGTGTACTTCAAATTCAGTGTTTCTACCATTTACAGTACTCGTAGTTAAAAACTTTTCATGGAATTCAGCATTTTCCGTTTCAAGTGACACAATTTCCTCCGCATCTTCTTCAATTTGATGTGTATTTAACCTTGAAAAAGTTGCAGATTGTTTAAATTGTATGGCCTTAGTGCAAACTTTCTGTAAATGGCCTTTTTTGTTACAAAAAGTACAAACTAAATTAAGTTTATTGCATTTATTAGCCAGATGTTCTGTATTACCACATCTGTAACAATAATTGATAACTTTACTAGCATTGTTATTATATGTATTTGTATGAACATTGCTAGTAGAGCATTTTGAATTAGAACTATTCTCTAAATTCTTATTAATGTAACTGAATTTTTTGTTCTTAGAAGTAACAACATTAATATTACCTTTATGGTGTAATTGTGCTACATCTTTACTCGGTAGTTCCATACTTACAGCTATTTCTAATGCCTTATCTAATGTAAGTCCCTTGTTTCTAATAAACGATGCAAAATCTTCTCATTACGCAAACCGAAGACAAATTGGTTTCTTAGTGCCGTCTTGAGATATTCACTAAAATTGCAATTTGTTGCCAGCTTCTGTAGTGCCGTTAAATATTCTTGAACTGTTTCTCCTTCAAGTTGCTTCCGTTTGTTGAACCTAAAATTTTCAGCAATTTCAAGTGGTGCCGGATCATAGTAGAGCTGCATGTAATCCACTAGAAATTTGTAGGTTTTAGTCCAAGGATCTTCCGGAGCTAACTTGTCACACAGTGTATCGAAAGCCTCTGCCCACATGTAATGTAAAAGGTATCCTACTTTTTTTATCTTCTGGTACATTAAAAATTGCGAATGCGCCTTCCAATCTTTTTACCCATCTGGATCATTGAAATTGAGTTTTTTTGGAATTGTTCTATTGTAAAGACTGTTTGAACCGTAGTATTATTAATAGTAGTCATCTTTTACGCACGTAAATTGTAATTAATTGTATTTGTAGGTTATGCACGTGGTGAAGATTTTTTTTTGTTGTAGGTTCTATTGCAATTTGCAAAACGTCCTCGTCGCCAAGTGTTGTTTTGGTTGGATGTAATGTAGTAGTAGAAATACGACAACTCAATCGCTTTATTAATACAAGAGCAATTTCAGAAACACGCTTACAAAGAAGTCATTATATTTAAAGCTTACCGCATTCGCTGCCATATTTTTAGCAAGTGACGAGTATTGGTAGGTATGCGTCAACTATTTTAATCTGTGGCTAAATATATGAAGCACTTAACTTTAATTTATAAGGTAATACAATTTGGAGACGCAACAGCTCTCCCCTTGCTAAATTAATAAATCATAATTATAACAAATTATAAATTCAATTTCAGGGGTGCCCTACGTATTATAGTGGATCTACGCAAAACACAATTATCATCTACACCTGCACTAGTACTATTATAGGTACTATTTTCAGGAGCCACAATATTAGTAGGAGTAGTGATTACATCAGAATCGTTTTCTATTAATACATTACTGTTATTTTCTACCTTAGGTATATTAGTATGCAAATCTAAATTGACGTTTGATGAAGGAACTTGTGGTTCAATTGGACTATTCAAAAAGTGAGATGTATTTTTATCAAGTGAAGTTTCTATGCCGATCTCTCTAATTTGATCAATATGACGTTTCCATATTCTCCATCATCTAATTTAATGTAGTAATGTAACTCTTAGTAAGTGACGAGTATTGGTAGGTATGCGTCAACTATTTTAATCTGTGGCTAAATATACGAAGCACTTAACTTTAATTTATAAGGTAATACAATTTGAAGACACAACACTAGCGTTCCGTAAAATATTATTTCGCCCTTCATTATCTTCATAGTTAGCTCGTTTTTATTCAAAGCTTTCAAAGTTCAGTAAATTACTAACTAGTCTTCTAAAAATTGTCCCGTGTGTTGTTGTCGTTCTGGAAAATGCTCTGCATAATTCGTGTTTCTATTTGCTTTGAAATACACTTCCGCCATACAACTTTTTCTTCGTTTGAATATGTATGTGTCATTATCAATACTTATAAATCTTTATACTTGACAATAATCACTTATCACTAACTACAAATAATTGACAAAGTTTTAATTAACTTATCTCTGCAGCACTAATTGTAGGGTCACAGGTTATCGTTTCCTTTCATTGTTTCACACTGATGTTTTATTCCATGGCTTACTAATTTCATTGGACAGCCTGTATTTTAGTTAATAATGAAATTAAACGTCAGTATCGTTTCTTTATTTAACGGTATAATAGAATATCTTTTCACGTTCATTTGTATCAGTGTTTAATTTCCTACGCTACTAATTTCATATGAAAGATTAATTTCGTTTTTATTAATATTTTCCTTATAACTATAAATTTTTCAGGCATGTTATACATCTTTGAAAACCAATTTTTAAGGACTTTGTAACAAATCTAAAATACAATATGGCCACCATATGAAAAACAAAAGATAGCGCTAATAACTTAAAACAAATCACAATCGGAGATTGCTGTTTATATCAAATAATTTGTCTTAACAATGTATCCCAACGATGTAAAACTTTAAAAGAGGCCACATTAAGCGTTATCGAGTTATTGAGGAATAATTTTTGTTTTTCAAAATATTTTAGAAATTAAATAGTTAGGTCAAATTTGAAATAAGATTAGTTGTAAATATTGAATTCTGAAAAACATTCCCTCTTTAACCGCTGCTTTATGTATTTTAATAACCAAGATACCAATGGTGAGCATCGAAATTGAGACAAACGATATAGCACCAAACAATACGCTTCTATTAAAAAAATACTTACCGATATTAATTGATATGAGTGGTTCATCATTGCGATAAGAAGATTTAACAATACAACGATATTAATAACAGAATATGTTCCAAACATCAACATTCCCCAAAATCGAGTAAATATTTTAATTCCACTTAATTCAAAGCTTTCTAAGTCAACTAAACCAAACACTGCCCAAAATAAAGTCTGTATTGTCTCAAATAAACTAAAATTAAATCATTAAAAAATTCTTATTACTTTAGTTACATACTTAGCAAATCGTCTCCAAATGGTACAAGCATTCGTATCAACTGCTGTATCAGATAGGCTTGTACAGTTTGTTAATTTTGTATGATTAGGCAACTTTGGATCCAAAATTAATTCGGCACATACTGGCTTTAAAGTTTCTGATGGACATTTAACTCTCTCTGCATCTGCATAGTACCATAAAAGTTGGTTTAAACCTAAATTAGCTGTGCAGTTAGTCTGTACAATATACATATTACTTACCGCTAGAGAATGCAAACAAAACTAAAACATATAAGAAGAAAAACTTCATTATATCCATTACCATTCTCGATAAAGACACTTGTAGTGGTCCCAGATGTGGATTTACAGAAAATATGTAGACTAGTTTTAAGGAACTATAAAATACATATATTTAGTACAGTCATAAATACAGTTTGTTTATACATATCTAACTTTATGCATCTTAAAAGTACCTTTTGATACCGTAACCTGCAAAATGGTTTACTCCACTTTTTGTTCAAATAGTGCTTTGTAATTCTCATTACTATGATCTGACCTTTACCCGCCTAAATAATGACTATCTCCGCATTTGCAACAAATTTCTCAAACAGCAGTGTACAAAAAATGGCTAACTTTTTTCATAGCAACACTACAAGCAAACTCTGAGAAATCAACCATTTGTATGAGTCGAGAAGGTGTCAACATCATGTCGTGTAGTTAGTTTAAATTAAAATAGCGTTTTATATAAATTCGTTTTTATTTCTTAGTGTTTGTGTTTTGTGATTATTCAGAGTGAGTATAAATACATTTTTATGGTTAATTATCAGGATTAAGACTCTCGCATATGGTTTTTTATGGGGCAATGGAGTTAGCTCGTGTGCAGAGTATGTTTATGTGAATGTTACCAGAGTTGGCAGTATTGCCTGTGTTATGCATTTTATAGCATTTTTGGCTACTTATTATCACATTATATTATTCTAGTAGCTACTAACATTATCAAAGCTCCTTCCCTGTTATCACCTATCCTATACCTTATACATACAAATTTGAACATTGGTAGAAGTGCACGCAAGTGTCTTTTGTTTCTTGTGCACATTATCAGACAAGTATTAGACAGAGTATGTTAACAACTTAACAACGGGACTCTCCGTACGAGTTAGTTCGGTGTGTTTTGAACACGTGACTTTCAATGGTGAAAACGCCACTTCTGTTTTATTACGTGCCGAAATCGGCCGTAAACATTTCTATAAGTTTTAATTTGTAAGGATTTCCCAATAATTTTGAAAAGACGTGTGTGTATTTCCGTCCGGTGTGCCAAGAAGGGAAGTGGTGGATTTCCGGGAGACGTGTCGGGACTTGTGACCGAGACGTGGACGAATGTAGTTATCTTTGTGTCTTATCGTGTCTTCTTTTTGTTATGTAGGTTCCTTTGCCTTATCTCTGATTATCGTTCCTTATACCCGTTTCCTGTCGCTCTCTACATAGGAACGAAGAAGACAAATTTATGCCACGGAGCCACCTCATTATGGAAAGCACAGGAAACCACCACATTACCTCCCAAGTACGTGCGTACTGAAAATGCTTTAAAGTGATGGCATCTTTTAAGGTAACAGATTCTGATTCGGATCTCCAGGAGAGGACTACTTCGGAGGATGTGATCGACAAGATTACATGAAGAGCATGGAACATTTTGCAAGTCAGAGTGTGAAGTGTCATAACCATGAAGCAAATAGGTAAGCTAGAGAATCTGAAAAGAGAAATGGATAGGGATTAGCGAAGGTCGGTGGCCAGAGGCAGGGGATTTTTGGAGCGGAGACTTTAGGGTAATTCATAGTTCCGAGGAAGGAAATTCAGGTATGTGGATAATCATTGGGAACAAGATAGGATACTGTGTAGAAAACTACTTACAAAAAACGAAAGAGTACTCATGGTTAAATTAAAATTGAAACCAGTATATACAGTAATAATACAATGAGGAGGAGGTAGAAGTGATCTACAAAGATATCAACGATTCGTAAAAGGGCATGAAAATTTAATAATTACGGGAGATTTTAATGCAGCGGTGGGCAAGGATAGAGAGCAGTAGTAGGTTTATTTGGTTTAGGCATGAGAAATGACAGGGGAAATAGACTGGTAGGATTTTGCGACAAAAACACTTTAACCATCACAAACACATTATTTTAACATCATGCTAGAAGACGATGCACGTGGAAGATTCCAGGAGATATAAGAAGAAATCAAGTAGATTACATTCTTGTTAGGCAACGGTTTAGGAATCAAGTAAAATATTGTAGAAGCTACCCAGAAGCAGATATAGACACTGACCACAACATAGTAATTATGAAAGCCGTGCTTAAATTAAAAAAGTTGAAAAAAAGGGAACAAAAAAAGTTACTTTGACTTTGAGATACTAAAAAATAAAGATATCCACAAAAGATTTGAGAAAAACTCAAAAGAAGTTCTGAAAGACATCGGGAAAATCTCTGATACTAAGGACGTAGAAAGAGAATGGAATAACATTAAATCCAGCTTAGATGAGGCAACCAGAGATATTTTGGGTTACAAACAAATAAAAATAAGAATTATTGGGTTACAAAGAATATTCTGAAAATAACCCATTACAACTAGTGTTACATTTATGTAACGCTTACAGAAGTCTGTTTTACAGAGTATTGTAGTAAACTTCATGCAATTATGCAGTAGATGACAGTTGTAAGGGATTTTCTTCAAGAATGACTTTAAGTATTTAATACAACCATGTGCTCATTTCTGTTTTGGTAATTGAACACTAACAAACTAAATATACTGCTTTGTTCCTAACACCATGGATTGCAATATTCGCTTTGAGTAAGTATAATTATAACTTCATTTTATGCTCATAATGCATGATATTTTCAGTATCTACACTCAAAGCTTATCCAATTGCTGTAGCTTACAAAAATATTTCCTAACCATATACACATTCGAAATGGATACCTGTAAAGGTTAGCGTTACATACATGTAGCACTGGGCTTTTCAGGTTATATTTCGATTTGTTCACCTAAAATTTAGTAAGAATGTTTTTATTTTTTAGGTAGGCTCTAACCTTTCAAGAAGCTTTAGAAATGGCATATGTTGATTATGTCAGACAAATTTTTATTGAACCTCTCGAAGTGATAACCGATAAAGATTCTGGAGAAGAAGACAGATGAACTTTAAATAACCTAACAAGTCGCCAACTTTTATCTAATATAGAGATAAAATTTAAGAAGTTTGTAGATGTTGATGAAGAATTTAAGAATTCTTCCACTTTGTAGTAACAGTTGTCGATCAACATGTTTCTAACTTTGTTCTCAAATGTGCCTATAGATTTAGCATCCTTAATGCAGCTCTCAAGTCTATTATAAATTCTATTCCAAAATACATATGACTTGTATCAGTTAATGCCAAGCGGTGTTGTGGTATGATCAGTTTATCACAGGATTTAGTACGGTTAGAGTAATTGTAATTCATGGAAAATTTTATAGGAGGTCGGATCTTTTGTTTACAAGGTTTAATCCTAAGGATGTTACTTTAATTTTTTTGATTCTTCTTGTATTATAATTTCTTGTAAAACTATATTTCTGAAATATTATTTTTGATATTTGACAGACAAATAAAAAGATACATGTTTTTCAATAATATGATAATTATATGTATTAAAAATTGATAGTAGAACTAAAGCCACACACACAGAAAACTTTCATTAAAAGTAATACTTTTTACCAACAAAAATAATTTACCTAAAAATATTTGCTGCTGAGAAAAGGCCTTCTGATATCAACATTGGATCCCATGCGTCCCAAGCTTCGCGCTTTATAGTCTCACTTTTTGGATACTTTTGAACCTATAACAAAAAAATATATATTTACGTATAGCTACTAAAGAATGGTTGAACTAATTTTTAACTTTTACACAAACAAGTATCATTGGTTGTTTGAATTTTATATTTCTTTTAAATTGTTTATATAATAGCTTCAATACGATACCACTTCAAATCATGAAACCATGCTAAATGTATAATATGTGGACGTGGGTTTTGACAGAAGTGATTCTCAGATTATTGTTTTAAAAGTAAAATGTTGTTTCGGCTAAAAGGGCAACATAATTTGAACTGCTAAATAAAAAATCTGCAAAATTGTTGCTGGATTAAGTCTATATCGATTGCCATAAAACAGATTTGTTCTTTAGAAACAGCTACAGATAGTTTCTCGATCAACTAATTCAAAATGAGTTGCATGCGTAACACTTCTCTACTGCTATACACAATCAGTGAACAAACATGCTGAATTAAAGCTCGGTGCATGCACATCGTAACTGCTGTTTTCTGTGTGATCAACCACAGAAAAATTAAGACATGGTTAAGTGTGCCAACTGTGAAAAATTGCTTCACTATGAGTGTGCGAGCATAAATATTGAGTGGCTAACATAAAAGTCTGTCAAGGAATATCTTTTGAAGCCAATCTTCATACATCCATTCACTAACCGTCGAAAAAGTCTGCAAGCTCACAAAAACATGAAGCTCAAATATTCGTCTCCAAATCAAAGCTATTGATGAGTAACTGAAAATACCAGAGGAACATCAAAGTCTAGCTGCTAATCGATGGCAACCTCTAGAGAAAAGCAACTCAGACTGTAGTCAGTATATAGACAAATATGAATTATAAGAAGTTGATTCAGAAAGAAATGCCATGCTGTCATAACAGTTTGAAGATTGTATAGGCTGTTGTATTGAAATACACAATAGCGCAATGTCAGAGCAGCCACATTCGTTTAACTGTGTACTTTCACAACCGTTTGTAGAGATTACTAGGACTATGATTAAAGGGTCAGTTGTGCAACTACATTACGACTCCATGTGTCTACCTGCGACCAACACGCAATTCGCAAGGGCAGACCATATACATACAATATAGGACAATACAGGACTGTATTAAAAACACAGAACAGCTGATAAGATGGCCGCAAGTGAACAGACGTGATGTGAAGCGCCTCTGCTTAAACCTATTATTAATCAGTGGTAGTTTGCCATATTAATTACTAAATTTGCGATAGCGAGCAGTACCCTACAGGTGAATGCACTTTGTTAGAGCTAATAAGAACGACCAAACGTGTGGGTGCTAATGAATAATGGGTTCCAAAGATATTCAACAACTGGTAGGTATGTTCAAAGGAAGGATGGATAGTTTTGAATCTGCTTTAGCAGCAACATTGGATACACCAGGTGATAATTGAAATAATATTAAGCAACTGGCTATTAGTTTTGCTAATTTTAAATCACATATGGAAGATGCGATACAACAATTAGGCGAACGTTTATCTGCGATTGAAATTAAAGCTGATGATCTAGAAACTATTCCCGGCAAAATTGTGTGTTACTTCAGGGTGTACGAGAAACAGATAATGACGAATGTCTTGAATCCATCGTTATCGACTTGTTTAAGAATAAGTTAAATATCGTTGACCTACAACCTGATGTGTTCGACAGAGTTCATCAAGTAGGACAATTTAATAAACAAAAGCATCGCCCTATTATAATTAAATTTGTATCATACCAATATCGTCAGCAAGTTTGAAATGTAAAAAAGCTGCTTAAGGGAACAAAACTTCTATTGACCGAATCTCTTATCCAACAAAGTTATCATCTGCTAAAATGTGCACAAACTAAATTTGGAATTCGCAATACATGGACCTCAAATTCTAAAATAATTGTATTCTTATCCAACGATGAAAAACAAGCTATCACCCATCAAGTGGAACTAGATGATATTAAAGTTGGAATGGAAGCAGTACGTCAACTTCGCAGCAAACAAAGAAGTAAATGATTTATTAATTAAGTCCTCTTCTAGCAAACTGCCATCCATTTGTTTACACAATTAAGTCTGGGTTAGGTTTGGGTGTTTTTTACGGATCCATAATGCGACATAGTTTTATTTTTGTTTTGTTTTGGTGTGTATTAACTGCAGAATTACTCTTATGTTACTCTTATACTTTTAATTTTCTATTAAAAACAATAAGTCGTTTGTATATTTTTATGTGTTTTTAATGTTTACAATATTAGTTTCAAGGTACGAATGTGTGTGTATGTGTGACGGGACGAGTAGAGGTAAGGAGTTAAAGCATTTTCACCAATTAATAAATCTGCATTCTTCTGCTTTAACTAAGAAAGAAAATGGCTGATAACTTCACTGATATTGTTTAATTGCTACTGATGTCTTTGATGAGATCTCCGAGTCGGAGACCAATCTGTCATAAATTCTTCCAGCTGTTTCATCGCCTGGGTCCATTCTCAGTAATGCCCTTGCTAATCATAGTAGAGCATTTAATTGTTGTCACATTAACACTGGGTCACTATTATCGAATTTTGATGAATTTTCTTATATATTTGACCATAACCAGCCTCACTGCATTGCAGTTAGCGAAACATGACTTAAATCCACATTACAGAGCACGTTGGTAAAACTGGTCGGTTACAAATTAATACGGAACGGCAGAATGAAGAAGCGAGGAGGTAGTGTTGCTCTGTATATCCGTAATGACCTAAAATTTAAATCGGTTGCTCATTCACCTTCATTATATAGTGCACGTCCCGAATACCTGTTTGTTGAAATATTCTGTAATTGTATTAAAGTACTTGTTGGGGTTGTTTATAAGCCACCACATGTGGGTCTTATGTCTGATACCGAAACAGTTTTATTTCAACTCTTTTATCTCATCATACTGAAATAATTATTTTGGGAGACTGAAATATCAATTTATCAGCTGATACATCATGTTATCCCTCGTTCGGATGAGAGGTAAAATGGAGGTCCCGTGTGTGAGTGTTGTCACGCACGTTAAAGATCCCTACCTTGCTTGGAACAGCAAGGGTTCGGCAAAATTCCAAATTTTCCAGGTAGAAAAAAAAAACTCGCTTCCTGGCCAATGTAGTACCTTTGGGTGGAGCATTGGAAAATCAAATGTAATGATACATCATGTTACCTTTGGGTGGAGCATTGGGGACGTGGTCACAAGTATAGCGGCCCCTTATTCAAATTATAATGATACATCATGTGTTCGTCATTACAAGGACATGATAGATTCATGCACCCTGTCAATACTCCCACTTAATCCAACTCATCATACCACACATTCTTCATCCACCAACGATCACATTATTGTTTCAAAAATAGAAAAAACTTTAAACTTTGTCAGATACATGTTCCAGAAGTATCTAATCATGACTTGATTTTTGTTTCATACTCAATTCGGACTCCTAGATTTAAGCCGAAAACAATAACCTATCGTAATTTTAAGAATGTAGATTTACTTAAATTCCAATCGGATGCAGAAACTACTAATTGGTTTGAAATAGATCTCGAAACTGATATTGATATTAAGCTATAAAAATTCAATTCCTTTATTAATAATCTAATCCCTATAGTAGGGGATAAAGAATACTACTATAGTAAGCCTGCTTATCGTAAAAGGCGATTAAAAGGCACAGCAAGGGGCAGCAGCCTTGCTGGCTAAAAGATATTGGAGGAGGGTCGGTTGGTCTCGGGCGATCCTCAATAATTCTAAGCTTGTTGGGGGTTGGCCGTGACGGATACGGCTTTTTGCTAAAATCTTTAAAAACTGCGTTGTGGAAAGATATGGGAGCCTACCACAATATTTCCCAGGTGTGCGTGGCCTAAAACACGAAATAGATATGATGGAGAGCTCACAAGTAAAATTCTTGTCCGGAGGTAAAATACTCCCTCATTCGGATCTCCGGGAGGGGGTACTTGGGGCTCGTCATCGTAAGAATATAAAACAACAGTTTGATTTAGTGATAGGGACTTGGAATGTAAGGTCATTACTCAGAGTAGATAAGTTAACGAATTTATTAGTCGAAATGAGAAAGCAAAAGCTGGACATTTTAGGTATTAGTGAGGTGAGATGGCCAGATAGTAATGACTTTTGGAAGGAGAATTATAGAATAATTACAACTTCTTCAACTAATGCACAGGCAGGCGTAGGAATAGTGTTAGATAAAAGATTAGGGCATAAAGTTAAAGAGTACTTACAATTTAGTGATAGAATAATTATGGTTAGATTGAGTACAAAACCCACAGACACTGTTTTAGTACAGGTTTACATGCCAACAACTCAGTACGAGGATGAGGAAGTAGAAAAGGTATACGAGGATATAAATAGTATAGTGAGAAAAGTAAAAGGAGATGAGAATTTAATAGTTATGGGCGATTTTAATGCATCAGTGGGAGAAGGTAGTGAGGGAAAAATGGTAGGAAAATTTGGGTATGGCAGACGAAATGATAGAGGAGAAAGATTAGTTGAGTTTTGCCAGGAACATAGATTAGTAACTGTTAACACCCTATTCGAACAACATGTTAGGAGAAGATATACCTGGAAAGCCCCAGGTGGTAGAGCTAGATATCAAATAGATTATATTTTAGTTAAACAAAGATTTAGAAACCAAGTTAAAAACTGTCGTAGTTATCCAGGGGCTGACATAGATAGCGATCATAACTTAGTTAAAATGAAGTGTAAACTAAAATTCAAAAAATTGAGAAAGGTGAAAAGAGAGGATGGGATCTAGGTAAGCTTAATGATAGTAGGGTAAAGAGGAATATAAACAAGTATTAGATAATAAGAGCAAAGAGATAGCTGTAGGAGGAACGAGAAAATAGATGGAAAGAAATAAAACTGACGGTACATGATACAGCAACACAGACTATAGGTAAGAAAAAAATAGAAGCTAGAAAACCGTGGGTAACAAAGGAGATATTAGATTTAATAGAGAATAGAAGAAAGCTTAAACCTTTCAGAGAAGTGGATAGTGAAAGGAAGCAAAAATATAATACAGTTAGAAATAAGATAGTACATGAGTGTAGAAAAGCTAGAAATAAATGGATGGAGGAGAATTGTAAGGGAATACAAGATGATTTGAGAGTAGGTAAGACAGACAGGGCTTACAGGGCAGTTAAAAGTTTTTGGGAAGATAGGAAAAATATAATGGTATTAGAGACTAGAATAATGAGCTTCTAATAAATAAAGTTGAGGTAGCAGATAGATGGAAAAGATATTTAGAAGATTTATATAAGGAGACGATATGGATGAGTTAGAGAACGACCAAGAAGAGGATGTAGAAATAGGGTTCTCAATATTAAGAGAGGAATTTGATAGAGCTATTCGGAATCTTAAATTAAATAAAGCGCCAGGGATAGACGATATTCCGCAGAATTAATAAAATATGCAAGTCAGAAAACTTTGGACAGATTATATGAACTAATAAATGTAATATATGACACAGGTGAGGTTCCAATAGATTTCGAAAAAATATTATTATCCCAATCCCAAAAAGTCAGGAGCTGATAGGTGTGAGAATTTTAGAACGGTTAGTTTAACTTCTCATGCTTCCAAAATACTAACAATAATAATTAAAAATAGAGTAGTAGCTTTGACTGAGAATTATTTAGGCGAAGACCAATATGGTTTTCGTAAAGACAGAGGACTAGAGAACCGATACTAATGATTAGGGTAATTATCGAAAAAGGTTACAAAAAATAAAAGACTCATTTCGCGTTTGTAGATTTAGAAAAAGCATTTGATAGGGTTAATTGGATTGTTATGTTCAGGGTTTTGCAAAAATAGGAATCTCTCATAAAGATAGAAAAATTATTTACAGTCTATATAAAACCAAAGCGTAGTAATTAGATTTGATGAAATAGAAAAGGAAGCTAAGATTAGAAATGGTGTTAGACAGGGTTGTATACTGTCTCCTTGATTTTAATGTTTATATTGAGGAAGCTTTAAACTTAGCCAGAGAGAGAAAAGAGATAGGTATTAGTGTACAGGGACAGAAAATAGACATGTTACGTTTTGCAGATGATATAGCCATTATAGCAGAGTCTAGAAAAGAGTTAGGAGAGTAACTATAGTATGAGAATTAACTCGGTAAAGACAAAGATAATGACAAGTGAGTTACAGCCTAGTTCTAAACCAAAATTAAAAATAGGTAATACCGAGTTAGAGGAGGTAGATGAATTTTGCTATTTAGGTAGTATAATTACAAAGGATGGACGTAGCAGAAGGGATATAGTAGCTAGAATAGCTCAAGCTAGAAAAATGTTTTTAAAAAAGAAAAACTTACTAATAGCTAATAGTATTAGTTTAGATAATAGAAAAGTTTCTTAAAGTCATACGTATGGGCGTTCTACTATACGGTAGTGAGACTTGGACAATTAAAGAAGTAGATAAGAAAAAGATAGAAGCTTTTGAAACTTGGTGTTATAGGAGAATGTTAAAGATTAGTTGGACAGATAGAGTAACAAACGAGGAAGTTTATAGAAGGATAGGTGAGGATCCTGTATGTGGAAACAATTGAAGGTCAGGAGAGATAGAATGATAGGGCACCAGTTAAGACATGAGGGACTATTTAGTAAAGTCTTAGATTATAGACTACCAAATAAAAATAGAGTAGGAAGGCCTAGACAAAGCTATATTAGTCAAATTATTAGAGATTTAGGTTGTGAAGGGTATGTAGACCTTTTTAGACTAGCTCAGAATAGAAAAGAATTTAGAGCTGCGTCAAACCGACTTTAAGTAAGTTCGAAAACAAAACAAAAAAAATAAAAATCAGTTAACTAAATGTCACCAGGACATAACTCACAATTAGTTAGCGGTCTGGCATGTTGGTAGCGTTTCGTTGCTTAAGCCTTACCATAACATATAATTTAATAAACGTCACCATGACATAACTCACAATTAGGTAGCGGTCTGGCATGTTGGTAGCGTTTCGTTGCTTAAGCCTTACCATAACATATAATTTAATAAACGTCACCATGACATAACTCACAATTAGGTAGCGGTCTGGCATGTTGGTAGCGTTTCGTTGCTTAAGCCTTACCATAACATATAATTTAATAAACGTCACCATGACATAACTCACAATTAGGTAGCGGTCTGGCATGTTGGCAGCGATTCGTTGCTTAAGTCTTACCATAACATATTATTTAACACTTTTCATTTTTGAAGCGGATAACCAGGTTATATTTCATTTCCTTATAAATGGTAATCATGTAAACATGTTAGAGTTCTTTAACAACCATCAGGTTGCTAATATCTATGTAGAGTCAGCTGGATAGAAAATAGATAGAAGGATTTAGGAAGATCTAGACCAAACTATATTAGTCAAATTATTAGAAATTTAGGTTGTGAAGGGTATGTAGAGCTTTTTTAGATTAGCACAGATTAGAAAAGAAGTTAGAGCTGCGTCAAACCGACCTTAAGTAAGGTCGAAAACAAAATGATGATGATGATTAATAATCTGTATGACATACACGCTCCCTATAAAACAGTTCGAGTAACCAGGCCGATATCTCCATGGTTCACTTCTCAAATAGCAGATATAAGGCGCCTTAGAGACGTGGCATTCTTTTATTATAAGAAATTTAAAACCTCTACAAATTTCAAGCGCTATAAGGCAATGTGCAATAAGACAAAGCAACTTATTAGGAATTCCAATCTACGATATTATTATAAGCTCTCAACAAGCTGAAATACCCGCGAAACTTGGAAAGTTTTGAAGCAGGCCGGTATTGGTAAAATTCAATCAACGTCAGCCTTAAATACAAATTTAGAGACTCTTAATAACCATTTTTCAGATATCAGCCAACTGGATGACATTACGAAGCAACACACTATTCGTAAACTGTCTTTGGCTCAATCATCTAAATGTCTCCAACCGTTTTCATTTGTAGATGTTACAGAGGATGCGCTTCTAAACGCGGTTCGTCGTATTAAATCGAATGCTGCTGGTTCTGATCGAATTTTGGCATCAATGTTTCTTCAAATTTGCCCTTCACCTGTTACATCGCTCACATCAATTATCAATGACTCGTTTAGGTCGGGTTCTTTTCCTCTGTTATGGAAGCACGCGCTTGTTAGACCACTACCTAAAAATTCAAAACCTCAGAATCCCTGTGATTACTGGCCAATTAGCATCCTACCTGCGTTGTCAAAATCTATAGAATATTTAGCTTTAGATCAAACGTTGGACTTTTTACATAGTAATAATCTTCTAGACAAATATCAGACAGGATTTCGTGCAAATCATAGTACGTGTACAGCAATTTTAAAAGTTATTGATGACGTAAGATATGCTATGGATACATAACAAATTACAATCCTAATTCTCTTAGATTTCAGCTCAGCCTTCAACAGTGTAGATTTCGATATTCGTTTCACAAAACTTGAATATCAATGTAATTTTACGGAGCTATCATTGAAATGACTTAGGTCATATCTCAACGAACGTACACAGCAAGTAGTTGATCACAACACATCAACTTTTTCAGCTTCAAGGAGCCTAGTGTCAGGAGTTCCACAAGGGGGTGTCTTAGGCCCCCTTCTATTTAGTTTATACATTCAAGATATTTCTCCCTGTTTAAAATTCTGTCGCTACCACTGTTATGCTGATGATGTCCAATTGTATCATCACTTTAATCCGAACAATGTCATTCAAGCATTACTGAAGTTAACAATGATCTAACTAGAATTCTTGAGTGAGGTGCATGTATGAACTTCACCATAAATCCACTAAAATGTCAAGCAATCTTCCTGGGGACGCAAAAAATGTTAAACAAACTTAACCTTGATGATGCTCCTCCTCTACTGCTAGATTAATCAATTACCACCATTTCTTCTATCGTTAAAAATCTTGGCATCCTTTTAGATTCTAATTTAACTTGGCGTGCTCAAATATCTGATGTCTAAAAAAAGTTTTTTTAACTCTTCACACACTTAAGCGACTAAAGCGTTTTTACCACTTAAACTCAAACAGATGCTAGTTCAAGCTATTATACTAGCCCATTTCGATTATTGTGAATTAATATACACAAATTTATGTTCAGACCTTTGTATGCATTTGCAGCACGTACAAAATACATACATTCGTTATATTTTTGATTTAAAGTATTACGCCAGAGTTAGCATTTTCTACTCTCAATTAAATTGACTTAAGCTTCATGAAAGACGCAAACTTCACCTAGCTATTTTTATTTATAAACTACTTATACAACAATTGCCGTCATATTTATCATCACAGTTTCCCTACTTTCAAGCAGTACTTACAATACCAGGTAAATGGATGTACTATCTATTCCTATTCACCATTCTCAAATGTACCACTCTTCGTTCCTGGTCACAGGTTTGCTTCTCTGGAACTCTGTTCCACAAAATATTAGGAACGCCCAGTCAAAAACAAAATTCCGCGAATTATTGTATGATTATCTCATCAAAAACACTAACAGTCCTTTATGAATTCACTAAAACTCTACGATCTACCTTGTTTCTGCCTGATGCGAATGCATGCATGAATGTGAACGTGTGTGTGTGTGTGTGTGTGTGTGTGTGTGTGTGTGTGTGTGTGTGTGTGTGTGTGTGTGTGTGTGTGTATGTGTGTGTGTTTTGTGTAGTATAGTTTGTTTATGCATGTATTATACTATGTGTATTGTGCATGTCTGCCTTGTGGTTTCTCCATTTAATACAATATTGTATATAAATATGTACCTGCAGGCTATAAGTTAGATGTAAGACAGGGCCGTTGGCCCGTATCTCGCTTATCGCTTACATACAAATAATTGATTTTGAAAATAATAAAGTCGGTAACAACAACAACAACCATATCCAAGACAACCCGTTGCTAAATTCACATGTTAACAATGTCTCCGGCCTACTAACTCAACAACAGTATCAACCAGACATGCAATTCTGAGAGATTTGTCCTATTTCGATCGTAATCCATTAGAGTGGCTTTTTTTTTTATTAGCTCTTTTTAGAGAACTACAGCTTTGAGTGGTTTGATAAATGACAAAAATTTCATTCATTTAAAAGGCGATTCTAGAAATGTTGTCTCCGCATTATTGATAATACCGGAGTGTGTACCGAAAATTGTATCAATGCCCAAAATTCGAGAGACCCAAACAAATAATTGAAGCGCACATTCAAAAAATTCGATTACCACCATCTAAAAGACGGGGCAAGTTAGAATCGTTAGTTGAATTTGCTGTAAAAAGTCTCTGTGCATTTCTAGAGGTGGCATGTTTAACGGAGGGCTTCAATTATCTTTGTTTAATGCAGGAACTGCTTCTAAAACGACCTGCTTCGTTAAAGTTAAGCTGAGCCATGCTCAAAGCGGCCCAGGCACATGCCGACTTGCTTATGTTTGGTGAATAGTTGCATTATTTAGCTATTAACGTTTGTAGCGCCTTATCTACACTCAATACATTTGGCACCAAACAACCTACAGGTAACAAGAAACAGTAACGTTTTAATGTTCACCATGGTAGCATTAAGATCATATTCCAAAGCAAGCAAATCCGTAAATTCAGCGAATGCGAATTTGACAGTCAGCATGAAGAAATTTTGCAAGTTATGTGATGGCAACTGCAAATACATTGCACGCTGTAGAACGTTCTTGAAACTATTGATGAAAGAGTATTAAATCTGTGTCGTCAATGTCTGAAACCACAAAAGTTTCAATGTTATGAATCGGTTCGATGTGGGAAAAACGATTGTCCAAAGCAGTATTATTCGTTATTCCAAGGTGAGTCACGGTCAAATGTAAGGACGAATTGTCAAACCGACAGTCCCATGTCTAAAAGTGCACAACTAAAGGCCAAGTATACTAGAATCTGGCCTCACAGAGGCAAAATGCTGCTTTTGTCTTAAGAAATGGAAACTTCCAAGTTGCAGACGTAGTTAGTTTCTGTATTATTCCAGTAATGGTAAGAAATGGTGAACTACATATCAAAACGTATGCATTTCTTGATGAAGGCTCTTCAACTACTTTGTTAGAAAAAAGCTGGCAGCAAAACTGTGTCTTAACAAAGTCTCCAATTGTCTTACTCTAAGGTGGAGAAACAAAACTTGCAGAATAAAAGAAAACTCACCAAGAGTTCATTTTTCTATCAAAGGTAACTATCGTAGTGCTAAACGCTATGAAAATAGATTGACTTGCATAGTTGACCAGGCTAACCTGCAAGAACAACGCCCCAGTTTTGAAAGTATGAAAGAGATGTTTCCTATCTTCGACTACCTATCTAATCCTATACTTGATCCAAACCAAGCACCTTACTAAGCCCTTACAACTGGAACTTAGGCGATCCACAAAAAATAAGACAAAGCGACAAAGAACAACTAATGGCAGTCAAATGTAAGCACGGATGGTCCATTTTTGCAACACGAGCAAAAACTCCTGTTCAAGAATAAGAAATGTACTCTATGCGTGCCCATGCATGCACCTGCAAACCTTCAAAGACTATAGATCTCCACACGTACGATAAAACTGTCTTTACTTCTCACTTGTTAGACGCGACTTCTCCAAAAAGTGCAATTACAATGCAAGAAGAGCCCAGAGCAAATGAGATAATGAACATCGAAGCTGTAAGTTTGTGGCTTATCGAGTTGCCAAAATTCATAAAAATTTGTGATCATTGACTTACTGTGGGAATTTCATGGAAATGTGTAGGTTTGCTCAGAATAGAAATCAATTGAGGAACGTGTCCAGCCAGTTCCAAGACCGAAAACCTAATGACGCAAAAAATAATTGTACTTAAGCCTGATGATTATTGAAAACACCTACGGGGGTTGGTTTTGGAATATTCTCAACAATTGTTGATTGTGCGAAAGGATTTAGTCGAAAACTATTAATTCGGAAAATGTGCAAGTGTTGGGGGATCTTGGTAGGTGTCAGATTGCTTAACCCTCTTCGCGTAATACTGAATATCGGTGAAATTAAGTATACAATTAGAAAACAATAGAAAGGGAGCCATGCTGTATCTAACAAGGAAGAGCAGCTGCTATGTCCAAAGACAACAAACATAAAAACAAGAAAAGGTTTGTTGAAAGCATATGTGTGGAGCACAGCACTGTATAGCTATGAAATGGGGATACTAGGTGAAGTAGACACGGAAAAGGTAGAAGCCTTTGGAATGTGGTGTTTTAGAATTATGATGATGATAGCATGGACCGACAAAATTGATAACAAAGAGCTTCTAGAAATAGCAAGGAAAGAAAATATCTGTGGAAAACGAAAAACAATTGGAGAAATAAAAGGATAGGACACGTTCTTAGGCATTTGGGGAATAGTGTGGGATATATTACAAGCCGAGATGGGAAAAAAGCTAGGTAGAGGAAAGGTAGACATAGATTAGACTATTGCACACAGATAGTGAAAGATGTAGGCGACTGTGGTAATTTCAGGGAAATGTGTAGGTTAGCGCAGGATAGAAAACAATGGAGGTACTCGTCAAACCAGTTCCAGGACTAAGGACCTAATGATAACGACTTATTTATCCTTGGACCGTGAGCAATCAGAACATTCAATTCTGAAAACATTCTCACTAACGTACACAAACAACACCAACCGTCACCGAAATTCTAGAAACTGCCCTCACACCAACAAGTTCATGTAAACCTTTCTCCGTTGGAAACTCACTTCTTTAAAAATCACTTGAACATCACAAACACGCACGCCTAACTAACCGATTTTCGTCGAATTTCAACAATTCCACTCTTGTTTAAACCAACTGACAAAGTTAACGTTTATAATAAGCCCCCAATGTAACATATGTAGTATTTATCTCATTCCAACCTACGCCCCAAAATCACCTCTCTCTTGCTTTGTACTCACTCCACTTTGTATAATCACCAATTTGTACTTATATTCATAACACGTTATCCTCATTTCGTTCTAACATACACGCTAAAGCAACTATCTTTTATTTTGTATGCCTTTCCCGTTGTCAACGAACGTTAACGTCCAAGGTACGCCTATCTCACTTGTACATATTCTATCTAATAATCTCTCCTTGTTTCCTTGTTTGCAAGTTTTGTTGCAACTGACAAAATCACCCTCTTCAACTCAAGCTTTATATCTTTTTAACGAGGCTATAAATCTATCCTTAATTGACAGCTACCTATAATTTGCTTGTTATTTGTGCAACGTTTTCTCCCCCAATTTATTTTTTGATAGTTATCCGAACCAGGTGGAGTGGAAAGCCTTTATAGCCAAAGTGTGGGACTCTCCAAACATCATATCAACTAAAACTACTCCCCCTGGCGGGTGCTTCTGCCAACGGCTCCGCTGCGCTGCAGCCTAAAAGGTTTATTGTGCTAATCTTGGTTAAGTATTATACCCAATCTGCAAAATCTGCACCCCGAATCATAGAGTATAGGTCTCTTGATGAAAGGGTATCGACTTCCTTCGGGTTTAACTTTGGTTGTCCGAATGGGTGCTGTCTCGTTCTACCCAACGCCTCGCATCTGCATAGTACATGCATTGCAGTTTCCGGTTCCTCTTAGCAGAGTCTGCATTCGAGGTCTTCGTTATATTTGTGCATCCTCTGGAGGTGAACCTTGACAGAAGTATGTTCTGTCAGGAATCCGATTCTGAGCTGTTCCCTGCTTAAACAAAGCAATTCTTGGGTTCTGTTTTTGATAGGCTCCTTTACCAGCGCTTTATTATGTATTAGTCTTGGTCTGCTCTGCCAGTCTCTCTGGTGTTGGTTGCACATCCATTCCCTGATATAGCTACGGATGGCAGCTTTGGTGACTCCCAAGGCAAGTTCGGGACCGATAAATGGCCCTTACGCCTCCTGTCTTGCAGGTTCATCTGCAATTTTATTTCCCTTGAGTCCTTGATGGCCTGACACCCACCGTAATGTAACATAATTTTGTTGTGTTAATCCACTAAGTGCCTCAATATATTCCCACATCTGTCTAGATGACACTTTCTGACTTGTTAAAGCCTTGAGTGCCGCCTGGCTGTAAGACACATTATAGATATGTCTTTTAATAAAGACACCTCTTATACTTTCCCGCACACTTTGCAGTATGGCGTATATTTCCGTTTGAAAAACGGTAGCATTTGCTCCTAAGAGAACGCTTAAACGTACCTCCGGTCTCTCCCCAAAGAGTTCAAATCCGGACCGGTCTCGCCCTTAGAGCCGTTCGTGTACCAGACCATGCTGCCCGGAGGTAATCTACTCTTCATTTTTTCCCACTCCACATCCTGGGTAACAGTCTTGAAGAGTGTATCCGACGGATGCTGGGGAGTCATTTGGTCTGAACGCATCTCAAACAGATACTCCCAATTTCTCCCAAGCAATCTCGTATGCTCCATATTTTGAATAATCCTAGACTGAAGGTTATTAAGTCTGTATAGTCCAAGCCCTGCCTCCCCCACCACCAAGTGGAGTGAGGGAACGCCAAGGAGAGTCTCCATAGTAGCAGTGGGCGTAGAACACATCGGCCCTGTAATACTTAGACAGGCCAGTATCTGAATCCTGCCCAACTTTATTCTGGTGTTTGAATGTTTAGCCTGGGGCCACCATACTAAGGCTGCATATGTTATTGCTGGTCTGACCACCCTAGTGTACAACCAGGGTACCATGTTTGGTCTTAGCCCCCAGGATTTGCCGCAAGTGCGTCTAGCTATTACTAAAGAGGTTTCCGATCTGCAGGTTCCATGTGAGTTTGAAGTCCAGAGTGACTCCCAAGTACATCACTTCGCCTGACAGGCCGATTTCGTTACCGTTAAGGAAGAGGGGTGTAATACCCGCAATCTTCTTTCTCTGGGTGAAAGGTACTAAGGTAGACTTCTGTTGGTTGACTTGAAGGCCTTCCCCCATTGCCCACCTCTCAATTATTTTCAGTGCTTCTTGCATTTGGTTCTTGATAATATTACTGTATTTACCCTCCAATAAGACTGCTAAGTCATCAGCATATACCAGCGGGGTAACCCTTCTCTGCTCAGCTCCCACAACAATCCGTCCATGACTAGGTTCCACAACAGGGGAGACAAGACTTCCCCCTGCGTTTATCCCCTAGCCACCCGGACTGCCATCCTTCCACTTAACATGCAGTCTATCTACCTGCAGCAAGTTTCCTCCATCCCAAGTTTTGTTGTAACTGACGAAATCACCCTCTTCAACTCAAGCTTCATATCTTTTTAACGATGCTTTAAATCTATCCTTAATTGACAGCGGTAACCAACACTACCTAGAAATTTCTTGTTATTTGTGCAAACGTTTTCTCCCCTAATTAAAACTAGACCGAAATTGCGACGGTTCCACTTGTTTATTTAATTTAATACTAGGAAGGCTGTTTCAAACACTTTCTAAACTTCTGGTAAATAATCTAACGGCCAACCTTGCTTGTATACTAAACGATTTGAAATTTTAGAAACGTATTTTAGAAAATATCCCTATACTCTATACTTAAATACAGTGGTTAAAATGTTTATATTATGACCTTTGAAATGCTTTCTTATATACGCTATACCTTATGAATATTTACATCTGCAGGATTATGAAAATTAACTTTTAGCTTTCTAAAACATTACAGTAGAATTATTAATTTCTACCCTAACGATTTGAAAAATGTTTCAAATTGTAATGTGTTGCTTTCACATGCTGAATCACGAAATAAGTTACCAAATAAATTATTACTGCCCTTTTAACACTTTAAATCACAGTAATATATATATATATATATATATATATATATATATATATATATATATTTCTCTAGCACTCATAACTCCACATACAGAAAATCCCACATGTTACTTCTTGTCTTGTCTTACACATTGTACAACTCATTTGCCGCTTATTTTATTCCACACATCCTGACAATCTCCCGCACACTAGAGAAGAAAGCAAGGTGAGTTCTGTTTCGCTCCAGAACCTTAGTTGCGGGCTACTTGGATCTTGAAACAAATCTTCCCTGAACAACTGGTTTCAATTTAATAAATATTCTACAAATTTATAAAACCGCTCGTTCTTATTATGCTTAAGTCTGTGCAACTTCTTGCAATCACTACAATAGCATTCTTTAATAATTCAAGTCCTTTGGCATATTCTAAGTTTAGTATTCTAAAGTGGTTTTCTAAGTTCAGATGCGGCTTGCAAATAAGTTGAGCTCTTTTCAAAAAAGATTTTACTTCCAGTTACTTCATTTGAATGGATTTAGTTAGAAAATCCTAGAATAAAATTCGCTCAAGAACAAGAAAAGAATTTTAAATCGGAATTCATTGTCGATCAGTTTTCAATTCCTGAAAAGAGCTCAGCACATATTTTAAATCTCCAGTTATTTTAAATTAAATTAAAAAGATCACTCACGTGACACTTACCTGATAATACGAAACAACCCTTAACGCTACAGTTGCCACATACAGAGAATTCGTAATGAAATCAATTACATTCCACATATCTCTAGCGTATTCTTCTAAACCAACGTCCCATAGTTGCTTTATTTCGCTCCAAATTAATCCTGAAATAAAATATTATCACTTATACAAAAGCTGCTTACTTGGGGTAGCTTAAAAAGTGAGCAGACGTAAAGATAATTTAATAAAATATGCAAAACCCTTCTCAGTTTGATTTTGCTAAAGGTCTGCGTTGAATGTTCAGGAAGTAAGTTGAAACACGAAAGAGGCAATCAACTTACCGCAAACCCAAGACAATATAATCCATTCTACAAGGGATGGTTTTGCCCCACGTTTTGTGGGAAGGTCGTCTGCTCCTCCTTCTTCTTCTGCATTGAATAATGTTTCTATTCGTTGTGAAGCCAAGATTAGCATAACTGGAAATAAACAATTAGCTTTACAATTTGTACGGTTTGATCGTGTTGTAGAGTTTAAAGAGATATAAATAATGGTCTAAGTAAGTGTAAGCGTCGTTAGATCTGTTTTTGTCGCATACTAGGGAAATGAAGTAGGGTTGGATTTACAGCTAGAATTTTTTGTAAGTATGCAAGGGCAATACTGTAGAAACGACATTGACTTTAAGAAAACCAAATAAAAACCTGTTCTTTTCTGTGTAATTCTATTGCAACTCTATGACCACACTAAAGTTCTTACACTTAGCCAGAACTGCGCCCTTAAAAATTGTAACTAACGATTTCTACGCCCGTCGTCAGTTAGATTAAAATAGAAAACCTTTTGAAGTGAAGAGTTTTAGAAAATATTGTAACGAAAGCTCTATTTTCACAAATAAGTTCTTTATTTTCAAGCAGATTGTACAGACCTGCTCAACAAGTACTAGTTGCAATAAAATTTTCTAACAGCCCACACAATAATTCACTATCTGAACTAATCGCTAACAGTACAATTACTAGCTTCTTAATGCTACGATGCTGATTTTCTTAATTAACTTACATAGACCACAAATTTATATCACGTCACGACTTTCAAAACTTTAATCGGAATTTAATTTCCGAAATAACATTGTGATCAAGGCTCGATCAGAACTAACTTGCAATCTATAACCGTAAATTTATATGCATTTCAATTGTTTTAGAGTACTCTAACACATGCCGGCATTATGAAAATCACATCCTCGAAATTTTCTACTGTGCTATAAATAAAACCATTGTACCTGTTAACCAAAATTTGTCCCGGAGAGTGGAACTCAATCACCTTTTGTGTACAAACGCTTTGCTGTGTTCTAACGTAATTAGTCCAGCAACAGGTAGACCGATGGGCGCTATACTGCCCTCTACCACTCCCTTTAAAAATATTCTGTTCCAAAACACTCTGTCACCCGGACGTTGGAAGTCTGCGGTGTTAAAGACAGTCGAACCCATTTCCGCAGTTTTCATGTTGATAGAAGTAGCAATCAACACTTTTCATATGAAACGCCGTGTTATTTAGATTGTAACTATACACCGAAATTTGGACCCCTGTTTGCTAGAACAGTAGCTCTAACGTATTGCGTACCACCTTCATGTCCAAACCGTCGAGCCCACAACCGATCTTAGATGAGGCTTGTTTTCAAATTTGATCATATGATCCTTGTACTACGGTTCCCGCGTTTCATATTATTGCGCAATGGTTTAATATATCGTATAATTACGCGGCAAATCACGCGCCATTTGTATCAAACACCAAACACATTTAAAAGTGATACAATAGTTAAAGTTTAAGCACAATATGAATAAAACGAGTACTCACGTGTATTTCTTAACATCTCAGGATACTTGTTGTTTTGTTGTGGGTAGGCTACGCCATTATTAACATCAAATTTTATCCGTCCATCCTCTTTTCTCATCGTAGGGGAATGATAGGAACAACCAGGTATCAGGAACGATAAGGCAATATAAGGTAGGAGGGAACCTACATCCTAAAAAGGGAAAAGACACCAACACAACCCCGCACAGATAGATGTTCTAGGCTTCAGGTCTCGTAAATTAATGACGTCGTATCACACCGCGCGCACTTGCGCTATTCACTCCGCGCAGGCGCGACTCGGGAACGACGGAAATTGACCAGTTTATTTAAAAATATTTGCGGGAATTTATTGACATATTTAACAATGTACATTGCCAATTTTGGCATGTAACAGCCGTCCACTAACTTCTTACACAGATCGTGATAATTCGATTTACTAGAAGGTTGTTGCTTAGTCATCAAATAGTAGACGCCTCGACGTCGGTCCTTTAGTCGTATGGTCTATCCAACCTGTGATTGCTGCTGGCGAAGTTGAATCAGACCACCAAATTTATTTCTAAACACCCGACCAAGTCCGCTGGGCATATCAAGGTCCGCTGCTACGCAATGTGCTAGGAGTATTTCAATCGCACATCGAATAAATCATCTTAAATCGTTTTGACTGTGACGCTGTACATGAATCGATCATAGCCCGGTCTCGACTTTCGTTCACCTTTATGAGCGTAACCCTTTGTTTGTCTCATTGAAGCCTTACTGTTTTCTAATAATACACACAGCTAACACTCGAGCCAATACTCTTATACATCGTTCTTGAAGCATATCCAATAAAACCTTGCTCGAACTTTCTCCAGGGTCTACTTAACTCCGAAGTGCCATTCTGAGGTCCCACTATGCAGGCGTCGCCGTGGATCAATGTAGTAAGCGTAAGACTACGGATCCCAAGGTCCTGGGTTCAAATCCCGACACGGCCGATTGCCTGAAAAATGGCAGGTGAGCATTTTTCACAAAAATTACGCCCTCGTTCGGATGAGAGGTTAAATAGAGGTCCCGTGTGTGAGTGTTGTCACACACGTTAAAGATCCCTACCTTGCGTGGAACGGCAAGGGTTCGGCATAATTCTAAATTTCCAGGCAACAAAAAACTCGCCTCCTGGCCAATGTAGTACTTTTGGGGTGGAATATTAGAAATGTAAATAAACGGTCCCACTATGCAGATGTTCTAAAACTTCCGACATTTGGCTTTTAGGAACCACTAACTGAAGCACCCATTTGCATTCTCCAAGCGTCGCACCAAGATCCTATTTTCTGCTTTCCGGGGATTCTATTGCGCCCAATACAACGTTAGGTTGTTACTCAACGGACTAATGTCCTGGTACGATGGATGTTCTTTTCTGGAAGTCCAACCCAGAATGGCACCTAGGTCTTTGTCGGTCTCATGGTCTCTTCGCAACTGCCAATCATTGTACACCCACTCACAAGATTACATTTACCCATGCGATGCGGACGACCATTTTCCGGTCAGAACCTGTGTAGGTCAATTTTCGGCTTGTTACGTCAATCCCCTCTACTAATTTCGGCTTTTCCTGATTTTCCTTTAGCCGTTTACATCGGTTCTGTCTGTGCCTAATCCCCTGTGGTTGCGTCCTATCCCCTTCACTCCGACTGCTCATCACTCATTATACGTCGAACCATGCCCTCCATGCTTCTTAGCTTCACTCCTCTCCAGAGCGACCCACCTTCTGTTAGATCAAATGCGTAGCTTGTTTTGGCGCTTCAAATTCTAAGGCATGAGCCAACGTATCATACGAAGTCTTTGGCCGGCCTAGCTGTAGTGCTTGCGCAATCTCCTCGTCGCGCATTTCATCAATAAAGGTGTGCACGGCCAGCAACTCTAGAAAGCTGTCCAGTGCTGTTGGGTAAACTAGTTTCACCAAGCGAGCAATATTTGCTTCAAACCCTTACAAATTTTTGTTTGTCTGTTGGTAATAGTTTTTCACTTGGGCGTGGTACACCTGTTGCGGATAGGAGTCGCCATACTTAATTTCCAGCATTGATGTTAAAGCCCCGTAGTTTCTTTGGTCATGATCTGGTATGATCCACAGAATATTCAAAACCTCACTTTGTAACGCGACAATCAAGGCGGCTGCCCTTTCACCAGCGTCCCAGCCGTTGGCTTGCCCGGCAGCCTCTAATTGTTTAAAATATGTCTTCCAAGATAACTATCTCTTAATTGTGGTTGGTTTAACTCTGAACCTTGTTACGATTTATTGTGTAAAACTAAAAAATAGGTTTATTAATGTAAAGGGAGTTTTTAGAGTTCGGGAAAAACCTCCGCTGAATACTGTAATATTCCTTGACGCTGTGAAACCACGGGGTTGTTAACGTTCACACGGGCCTTGACGTCATTCGTGTATCTTTGCAATCGTAAACGCTGACCTAAGGCTTTGTAGGTGAGAAGAAGTTCATTTTCTCATGAACGTAAGCGGAAGTGCGTCAATCTCACTTGGAGGAGATGGGTTCAATGCAGGCAACGCCGCCTAGCTCCACAGTTACCGTACCGACTTCCGTGAAGTAACAATTATTTGACCATTTATCGGGTAGTGCTGCGTGAGTGCCTGTTTCCGTTAACACTCTTTTATTCCTATCGCTAACTTATCGATCAGCGAAGCACAACCAGCAGGAGCAGCGATCCACAACAAGGCAGCAACAGATAGAACCGCCCCTGAGGACGACGTTCACGCAAATGTCGGGGTAAGTGTATTTAGAATTTTATTTCCTTGCCTGGGGGTTTACTGGGAGGGTTGATCGTAATAACTTTGGTGTCGATTTGCATTCCTCGACATTTTAAAATTCTGGAGCGTGCTGTTATATCACTGGAGCCGTGGACTCCAGCGCTTATACTGTTATGAAATTTCTTCGATTTTTCTATTTTAAGCGAAGTTGTTAAAAGTTTTTTTAAAAGGTTAAGAGCGGCTTAACACTACGATGCTGATTTTCTTAATTAACATATATCGACGCACTATAATTATTTTGTGTTAATTTATATTATCACTGCAATAAATTTATATCATTTTAGGGTAATTTATTTGTACCACAAATTTATATCACGTCACAACTTTCAAAACTTTAATCGGAATTTAATTTCCGAACTAACATTGTGATCAAGGCTCGATCAGAACTAACTTACAATCTATATCCGTAAATTTATATGCATTTCAATTGTTTTAGAGTACTATAACACATGCCAGAATTATGAAAATCACATCCTCGAAATTTTCTACTATGCTTTAGATAACCCTTAAATGTAAAACCCTTGTACCTGTTAACCAAAATTTGTCCAAAAGATGTATAGCACGGGGAGAGGAGGTCAATCATCTTTGTATACAAACGCTTTGCTGTGTTCTATCGTAATTACTGCAGCCACAGGTAGACCGATGGGCACTATACTGCCTACCTCCCTTTAAAAATATTCTGTGCCAAAACACTCAGTCACCCGGACGTTGGAAATCTCTGTGATATTGAGGACAGTCGACCCCATTTCTGCAGTTCTCATGTTGATAGAAGTATGTAACGGTTTAAATTTTTCTGTTACCAATACTATTGGTTAGGCAATGTATTCTACTTATTCTAATAGATAGACATCCATACATATATACAGACCTTGTAGGAACGTGTTTGGGTGAAAACAACATTTTAGAAACCATCTGTGCTTAGGAGGTATACTATCTACTTTAATTGATACGCGAATTTTGTCTTCCTTTTTGATTTAAGCACTGCACAAAAATGGGTCTTGCTAATTGTGAACTTGAGCTTAGACTGAAAAGCTTCAAGTATTTAGGTGCTCGCAGGTTAGTTGGTTCACCTTGTAATATTGTGCAAAGCCGAAAGTGGGTAGGTTTATTACGCTTTTATTAATTTGAAATTGTTAAATCTAATGAGGGTTTTCCACTTCAGCGTTTATTTACGGATTCACTAAAATGGCATTTAGTTACGGGTTCACGTGATACTAAATTATTGCGAGAGGCGCGCTATACTAAATTTTTCCCGGAAGCACGTGAAAATAATTTTGATCCTGTCTTATTCCCTCTGGAATTAGAAATACATATGTTTTTAATAGAAGTCGCACATTGTAAATTCTAACACCTAAGTTTGGAACAACCCCAAACATTATTCGTTGCCATTCTTATCACACCCTGCAGTGCCGCCATCATTTTTGAAGTTTATTGTTAGCAGCTGTCAGTACAACTAAGCTACCATTTAATAAGTTATTTCGCTTGGAATCCACAAAAATACGTTTTGGTGATGGAATCTTAAATTTTAGAAAGTCTCTAATCGAGCCCGCTGTTCAATGGTGTTTTGAAGTTTTTATTTGCACAGGTGTTGTCTTTGGTCGATCAATAATAGACAGTTCTGGTTGAGGCCCTCTAGATAATGTCGCTATTCAACTTATTTATCAGGTGACAACAATTGTCTACTTACCACACACGCAAACGGGTATTACCAATTTTATTCTTTTTATAATAGGAAAATTTTTATTTTATGTGTAGTTAAAACTGCTGTAAAATTTTTAAAACAGCACATAAAATTTCATTAACCTAATTTTTTGCTGAATTATTACTAACTTAGGGACTTCAAGTTTGTACACATCAAACAATTAAAACGAGCTCGATTTAAATACATGACGACTTCATTCCAAACTAAAATATTTAGCAATTTGTTTATGCCGTTTGCATTGCAGCAATTCTTTTTTAATTTTATTGTTAAATTGGTAACATTTTGTTACATGCCAATAAATTGGCACTTAAACATTTTTTAGTTTAATTTTGATGTGCGGAAGTTTCGCGCCACAAATTCAAAAGACTCGGTGTGCGTATTTCCGTCCCGTCAAAAGTGGGTTGGACGAATAATTTCGCGCCAACGCGTGAAAAGAGAAAAGTGGGGTTTTTCCGATGGGCTTTGTAACGTGGCTGTTTTTGCCTGAACCTTCAAGTGCAGCGGACGTTTTAGGTATCGTATTGTGCCTTTATCTTTATTTATGTAGATTTCCTTGCCTTTGTTTATCTTGTCTGTCAACCTTAAACCTGTTCCTTGTCGATCCCTACATAGGTAGAGGTAATTTGCAGCCGTGGCTGAACCGCATTCCACGCCGGAGCACCATCTTTAATCACTCCGTAGTGGAGCCCTGAGATCCCGTCGAAGCCATTTGGATGTACGTCAGACGTACCCTCCGTTAATTGCCTTAAAAGGGCCAGCAGCAGCCCTTATGGACGTGCTGACGCCATCTTTATCTATCCTGAAGGACGATTGGCGTACTTCGTGGAAATCTGGACCTATTATGTGAGTACCTTATTGACATAATTGTTGCTAAATTAGTTTAATTTTTCGTAAATTGCGTATTAAATTTGTGCATTGGTGACGTCATTGACAGATGGGCGCGCCGAAATCTGTACAAAGATTAGCGTTACCAACCGCCCGTGGCGTCGCTTTTTCCGCGCTTGCGCGACGTATTTATGAACTTTTAAGTGTAAGAATTCGAGTTTTAAACCGTAGGAATTTTCTTCTGTAAATATTGTAAAAACAAAACACTTATTTTTGTATAAATTTGGTTGTAAATAACATTGGTTACAGAATTATTAATAATACATTTTTTTACTCACTAAAATAGTAGCAATGTGTTATTGTTTATTGAACTTAGATTAAATCAAGTGATGGTTTTACTAGTAGGAATAATAATTCAAAGAATCCACTGCAGGCCTTAGATAAGAATGCAGTTCATGAATATTTTAGCAAGAAAATTTTAACCTCAATAATTTTTTTAGAAAGATAAATAATTAGAAACGTTACAAGTAGCAATCAACACTTTTCATATGAGACGCCGTACCATTTAGATTGTAGCTACACACCGAAATCTGGACTCCGGTTTACTAGAACAGTAGCAGTAGCGTATCTTCATGTCCAAACTGTCGAGCCCACAACCGATCCTAGGCGAGGCTTGTCTTCAAATTTGATTATTTGACTTATTACACAGATTCTGATAATTCAATTTACTAAAAGGTTGTTGCTTAGTCATCAAATAGTAGATACGACGACGTCGGTGCTTTAGCCGTATGGTCTCTCCAACCTGTGACTGTTGTTGACGAAGTTGATCCAGACCACCAAATTTGTCCACTGCTACGCAACGTGCCAAGAATATATTGATCGCACATCGAATAAACCATTTTGAATCTCTTTCACGACTCCAAATATCGTTTTGATTGTGCCGGTGCACAGGAACAACGATTGATCATAGCCCGGTCTCGACTTTCGTTCATCTTTAGGGACGTAACTGTTTTATTGTCTCGTTGAAGCCTTACGGTTTTCCAATAGTACACACAACTAACACTTGAGGCAATACTTTTATCGTTCTTGCAGCATACCCAATAAAATCTTGCTCGGACTTTTTCCAGAGTCTATTTAACGCTGAAGTGCCATACTGAGCTCTCACTATGCAGATGTTCTAAAACCTCTGACACTTAGCTTTTAGGAACCACCACCTGAAGCATCCACTTGTATTCCCCAAGTGTCGCACCAAGATCCTATTTTCTGTTTTCAGGGAAATCTATTGCGCCCAATACGACTTTAGGTTGTTACTCAACGCACTAATGTCCTGTTGCGAAGGATGTTCTTCTCTGGATGTCCACCCCAGAATGGCACATAGGTCCTTGTAATTTTCCTGTTCCCTTCGCAACTGTACTGACTGCTAATCGTTGTACTCCGACTCACAAGATTACATTTTGCCCATGCAATGCGGACGACCATTTTCCGATCAGAACCTGTGTAGGTCAATTTTCGTCTTGTTACGTCGATCCCCTCTATTAATTTCGGCTCCTCCTGTTTCTTTTTCAGCCGTTTACATCGGTTCTGCCTGTGTCTAAATCCGCAGTTGCGTCCTAGCCCCTTTTACTTCGACTGCTCATCACGCAGTATACGTCGAACCATGTCTTCCGTGGTTCTTGGTTCTTCTCCTCTCCAGAGTGTCCTACCTTCCCATAGATTAAATGCGTTGCTTGCTTTGGCGCTTCAAACTCTAAGGCACGAAGTATTTGGCCGGCCTAACCGTAGTGCTTGCGCAATCTTCGCGTGGCGCATTTCATCCATGAAGGTGTGCACAGCCACCAACTCTAGAAAGCTGTCCAGTGCTGTTGGGTAAACTAGTCTCATCAAGCGAGCAATATTTGCTTCAAACCCTTACAAAATTTTGTTGGCCTGTTGGTAACAGTTCTTTACTTGGGCGTGGTACACCTGTTGCAGATAGGAGTCGCCATATTTCATTTCCAGCGTTGATGTTAAGGCCCTGTAATTTTTTTGGTGATGGTCTAGTATGATCCACAGAATATTCAAAGCCCCACTTTGTAACGCGACAATCAAAGCGGCTGCCCTTTCGCCAGCGCTCCAGTCGTTGGCTTGCTCGGCAGCGTATAATTGTTTAAAATATGTCTTTCAAGGCGACTTTCTATTAATTGTGGCTGGTTTTACTCTGAACCTTATTACGATTTATTGTGTAAAGCTAAAAAATAGGTTTATTAATGTAAAGGAATTTTTTAGAATTCGGAAAAATCTCAGCTGAATACTGTAATTTTATTGACGCTGTGAAACCACGGGATTGTTAACGTTCACACGGGTCTTGACGTCATTCGCGGATCTTTGTAATCGTAAGCGTTGACCTAAGGCTTTGTAGGTGAGAAGTTCATTTTCCCATGAACGTATGCGGAAGTACGTAATATCGCTTGGAGGGGAGAGGCGTTCAATGCAAGGAAGGCTGTCTAGCTCCACAATTACCCTACTAAAGTAACAATTATTGCACCATTTATCGGGTAGTGCTGGCGTGAGTGCTTGTTTCCGTTCCCACCCTTCTATCTTTATCACTATCTTATCGATCAGGGAAGCAATACCAGCAGGAGCAGCGATGCACAACAGGGCGACAAGAGAGAGAACCGCCCCTGAGGACGACGCCCATGTAAATGTCGCGGTAAGCGTTTTTAGAATTTTATTTCCTTGTCTGGGGGTTTACTGCGAGGGTTGATCGTAATAACTTTGATGTCGATTTGCATTTCTCGATGGTTGATGGTTGTAGTTCTTGAAGGACCAAAACAGTTTGTGTGATTACTTGAAATGAATTACTTGTACTATTTAAATGTATATTAAATATGATATGAAAGGAGCATTGTTCAATTGCTGCTTTTTTCATGAAATGTAAATAACAACTATCAAAAGATAACAAAAACTGATAGGCTGTTCCCAGCTTACTTTGACTAATGAGAATATAAGAAGCATTTCTAACACTCGACATATTAAAATTCTTTAGCGTGCTGTCATATTACTGGAACTGTGGGCTCTAGCGCTTGTACTGTTATGAAATTACTCCGATTTTCTATTTTAAGCGAACTTGTTAAAAAGTTAGGAGCGGTTCGTTTTTGTTTTTTCTCATTTTTATTTAATTTTTTGTTAAATTTTTAACTTCGCTGCCAGGCTTGCAAAGCTTTCTTCCATGCCTGCCTTTAAGGTCGTTCAAGAAGGAAAGAATTTCAATATCCATTTTATGCTGAATACGAGTTTTTACCTTAGAAATAGAAATCGTTCACATTTTTTTTTACTAAAATCCCACCTTCTAACACCAATGTAACAGAAACTCTATTTGCACAAACAACAGTTTTTTTATTTTCAAGCAGATTATACAAACCTGCGCAACAATTTGTGGTTACAATAAAATTCTTAGTAGCTGTAACAAGAATTCGCTTTCCGAACTAACCGCTAACATTTTTCTTGATCTTCTTTGGGAATTAAACCACCCATAGTTTTTAAAATTGTCTTTATTTACGTTTTGATCCATGACCTAGGAACGTTGTCAAAATAATAAAAATTTTAAGTTTGTAATATAGCCTCTTAGGTGTTGATGTGGTCAGCTATTTTTATTAAAATGATACTAAAAATCATCTAATTTGTTTTTACTGCTTTGGGCGAAACAGTAGGGACAAAATACTAACAGTGATGTCGTTGTTCAAGATGTTAATTTGGGTGAAATGAGATAAGAACAGAATCACCTAAATTTTTCTCAGTAGTTTAACCATAGCTGTTGTTTTTTCCGTATTTACCGTAAGTACTTCTAACGACATCCGGACCAACTCTGAACTCTAACTTTACCAGGGGTTTCTAGTAATACGGAAATGTCAAGCGCCACTAAACTTGAACATTTAACATAAGTAAGATAACGTCACTAAAGAGAGCGTAGGAACTTTAGTAACGATTATACGCACCTAAAGCACAAAGGCTAAGATTGTTATATTTATACAATATTATCTCTGAAAGAAGAAGTAATTACATACCAAATATCAAACACATCGTTGATTGCATCTAAGCAAGAATTGTATGCTTATATCAATACATAATATTGTATAGGAACTTGAACTCATCAATTCTCACTACTTGTTTTTCATATTCTATTAAGTTTACTATATATATATATATATATATATATATATATATAGTAATGGTTTTAAAGGGCTAAATTTAAGTATAAACAAGGCAATTTCAAACACCCTGTATAGAGGAAACAACCAGAATTTACGTGCGAAATTTATTTTATTTAGTGAATTTAAAGTAACAAGTATTAACAAAATTTTACAAGTAGTGATTAAAATTTAGTTAAGTTCGTAAAGAAAATAAATTGTAGAAACCAATGCAAATTATTAATTAATTTAATTGAGTTTAGTTGAAAGGGTTATTACGTCCAATACGCATAAGAGCTTGAAAAATCGATAATACCAAGGTAAAACGCTTTGCTAACAAACGAACAGCCGTTGAATATAAAATACCTTGAAACGTAAACTCCTAGAAAAGTTATTTTAAAACGTTTGTTAATTGAACACCTGCAGGTTTGGAAATGTCATGTTCCCCTTATTTGTGTAGATAAAAGACAGTATTCGAGGTATATAGGGTAAACGGTTGGACGGTTCGTATAAATGCTAACTAAAAGTTTCCTTAAAGCGCAGAAGGGATGGACAATCAGGGATATGCTTCGGAATGAGACACGCATAATAGCAGGTCATTTCGAAACGCACGTATTCAGTCCACATGGATTAAATAGAATGCGGACAGTAATATCGATTTTCTACCACTCAAACAAGGTTAGAAAGAAACATAGAATATGCATAAGAGAGGAATAGCGTTAATACAGGCGGGGTTTCAAGACGTCACTGAATATCTCATTGGTCTATATAGTTAGTTGCAAAACAGACAAACACGGGAATATTGAATGCGGGTTTTTCGGAAGAATATCATAACGACGAGCTAAATTTTGGAAATTTCTAAAACGGTTGAACCAAAATTTGAGGAAGTATTATTTTAAATAAGGTAGTTTGCGGGAAGAGTGGCCGAGTGGTGGCATTCGAATTGTATAAATACTTTAAGAAAATTAATAGGGCTCTCTTAGTATTTTCATCGCTTCAGACTACGTACAGAAATTTACCACGAGCTTGTAAGTATATAAAATATTTTAAATTAAATAGTACAGTGTTGGCCTCATAATTTGAAACGCGGATAGTGACGAGTCGAAATTTTATTGAGGTGCAACATATATTTTTAACAAGCTCGTGAAATAACGTGAAGTGACGTAAACTAAAGTACGCAATTATAAAAGAAGTGTAATATACTTGGATTTGGATTTGGATGGATCTTGTATGAAGAACATGTAGCACAATTTAGAGGGTGTTCATCTACAAATAGCTGGAAGCGGCGAGCAGAGCAGAACCACGAAACCGAGAGCGAAACTACATAACCACATCGTCAACGGAGTAGGGATCTTCGAGAAATTCCAGGTAACGCTTTAGAATTTGTTGTTTTTGATAAACTATGAAGGTTATTGTGATGTGTGAGAGTGAACTATGATGATATTTTACATTATCTTGCGTATTGAAAATAATACGTATAACTAACTTTTATTATGGTTTTTAAATATAAATCTAAAGGTGTATATAAAGCTTATTAACGTTCCTCAGGAATTTAAATGTTTTATTGTGAAGAGTACATGGGTTTTTTTTTGTGTTTGCAGTAAGCGTATGCAAAGTAAAAAGCATACATTAATTATTAAAAAAACTGGGTTATCATGAGCTCACCATACTCCAGAGTGTCCTAATTAAAATTAATTATAAATAATGAAAGAAAAATAAGGTATTATTCAGGGCCCATTTACTCCGGTTACATTCAATGTGTTTGATATTTCAAGTTAAAATCATGGACGTTACAAAAATAGAATTTATTGAGGTGTAACTTGATTACCGAAATGTAAATAATCTTGAAGTTTTATTTGTAAATAGTGGTAAATAAATAGTGTATGATTGTTGTATTATTTTGTGGTTTTATTGAGAGTGTGCTAGGTATCCAAGAGGAGGCCCAACTGAGCTAGCCAGGGAGCTGTTGAAGTAACTAAATGATGGAAGCAGAATCTGGGTAAGAGATTATTTTTTGAAAATTTTTCTATTGTGTGAAATTTATGACGATTTTGGGGTAAATTAATAAAATCTTCAAATGTTTTTTTTTCTGTCGATTTTATAAAGGGTACACAGCAATTTTATGACGGCCCAACGTTGGGGCTTGAATGATTTTTAAGGAGTTTCAGAGATTGATCGCAGTAACGCAGCAATTTTATGACGCCCAATTCGTGAGGCTCGATTCTTATACTAAGGTAACACAGCAATATATATATATATATATATATATATATATATATATATACACTTTTATATGTCAACTTTTATCATAAAATTACTTTCTTAATAATTTGCTACGTTAGTAAATTAATAAAAGTCTGAAGAAGGCAATGTATGTACATCTATTAAAATAAAGATTATTTTCTTTGGGTTGTAGATATTTACAATTTATAAAATAAATTTTCTTATATTATCTTAGTTGACGATGGAATTTATATCAAGTAGTTGTGTTCTATAAAAATGACAATTATTGTATTTAGTAATTTTTTATCATATTCAGATCTGAGTACGATGTACATATAATACTCAATGGATCTTAAAAGTCCCTAAAATATTACTTATTGCATTTAAATTTTCAATTTGTTTACAAAATAGTCCCACAAATAGAACAGATTTTAAATAAAATATTCTACATTAGTTTTTTAGTTTAATCGAAATTTTATCAACGCATGAAATTCTTATAGAGCATGATTATTGTTATAATTATGTTCTCGAAAGCATACTTGTAAGTTTTTATAAATAGCAAAATTTAAATTACAGTGGAAGCGTAATAAACATTAGAATGCATAAATGATGAAATTTATATAACTAAAATTTGAGTTACCGAGGAATATGACATTAATTCTAAGTAACAAGAAACGTTACCAAACTATAATGATTTATCTTGATTAACAGTGTCTCTTCTGGATGAAAGCATACCAACAACGTGGCCCCTACATGAACAGCTGTTGTTCTGGCAACAAGTAAGATAGAAACAACGTCAACCTATCTGTATCCAAGTGATCAATCAAAGACTGCTATATCCATCATTTCGAAATATCACATATTTATAAAGTTACTACGTTGATACAATCTTTAAATTGTAGAGTATTAAGGATCGTCCATAGAGTTAATTACAAGAAAATATCGTAAGTTAAATCGTAATATGAATGTTGTGCTATGAAATTTAAAATGAATTAGATATATATTTATACTGATAGATTTTACAAACCATATTGTCCAGTTTACGACACCATTGACGAGGACTCTAACAAAAATATCTTAAAGGGCTATGCGGAGGTCGCCTTTCAACTTATTAATTCTGAAAACATGTTCTTCACATAATGGCTGGAATACGACTGATCGTATTTACGGAAAAGCTCGTTGCAATTCAAATGTTTTTTAATTTGTCGCTTTTCATGACCAGAAAGAGTCCTTCTTTTCATTTTTATGTTCTTATTTATTAACTTAGCTATATGAATATCTTTGAGTATTGTAGTGTATACTAATATACTTATCAATATAAACTTTGTAAAACAAATACGTTTTGCTTTTTGACTATGCTTATCTATAACTCATCATTAGGTCTTCAGTCCTGGAACTGGTTAGACGCGTACCATCATTGTTTCCTATTCTGAACTAACCTACACATTTCCCTGAAATTTACAGTCTGCATCTATCACTATCTGATCTAGGTCTACATTCTACCTACCTTTTTCCTATCTCTGCTTGTAATATACCCCATACTATTCCCCAAAAATGCCTTAGAACGTATTCTGCCCTTCTATTTCTCTTATCTTTTTCCCCAGATATACTTGTTCCCCTACTATTTCTATAACCTATTTGTTATTATCTTTGTCTGTCTATGCTATCGTCCTCATACATCTGAAGCACAGCATTTCAAAAGGTTGCTACCGTTTTTCTGTCTGCGTTTCAGACTGCCTGTATTTTATAGGCATACTGTGCTGTGCTCCACACATATGCTTTCAACAATTTTCTTCTTGTTTTATGTTTGTTGTCTTTCCTCATAGGCGCTGTTCTTTCTTGTTAGATGCAGTTCGGTCACCTTCTATTGTTTTACAATTATATACCCTATTTCTCCGACCTTCAGTGGTTGTGAAGGAAGTAAGCAGCCTGTGGCTGCCAAGTTTCCCCAACACTTAACCATTTACCGATTTAATATATTTTCTAATATATCTTGTCGCACAGTCAACATTAGTTGCAGATATTTTGCAACCAACAACTAGTTGCTTATACTAATCATCAAATTTATCTGCGCTTATTTTTTCGTCATTAGGTTTTCCGTCTCAAAACTAGTTGGACACGTACCTGCACTTATTTATATTCTGAGCTAGCCTACATAGTTTCCTGAAATTCTCACACAGCATGTGTATACAGCTCGTTCCCCTTCTCTTGTTTTCTAATTTTATGCCCTATTTCACCGAGATTCAGTGAAGGGGGTTAAGCAACCTATGGCTACCAAGATCCCCCAACACTTAGACATTTGCCGAAGTAATGGTTTTCCAGTAAAACCTTTCACACACTTAACATTATTCGAGAATATTGCCCAACCAATTATTGTAGTTACTTATAATAATCATCATGTTTAAGCACAGTTATTTTTTCGTCATAAGCTTATCCATCTTGGGATTGGTTGGATGCGTACCTCTATTGATTTGTATTCTGGGCTATCCTACACATTCATTTCGTGCTTAACTTATTGACTTGTTACTCTTAAGATGAACGGATCAGAAAAAAAAAGAACGAAATCAGTAACGGAATGCTCGCCCGAATTACGTGTATCAAAGGAACGGAAAGGAAAATAAAGAAAACGAATGCTGCGCTAAATACACTCGGGGATATAGAAGCAATGGAGGAGGGTGGACGAAACGACAGTACACACGAACCAATTAACCTTTTTCTTAGAACATCTGTACTTGAAATTAAATAAACGCACAAAACACATGTAAAATATAACTAATAAATAACTTTTATGAATTTAACTGGTTTACGGACAAACATCTAAATTCTTCCCTCCTCGGGTACTATTATTAAATATTAATTAAGCTGAAGGGTGTTTTGTAAATAAAATAACTACTTACGTTCAATCCTTGTATCTAGATCATTTTTCCATTACTTAATTAAAATTTTATATCTCTTATTGTTTCCACGGTTATTTTGCATACTTTGTAGTGAGTCTGCCTCCCTTTTAATTTTAAACAATCATTTGCCTAACATCCTACAGAATTTTATTAAATACTCAGCTACAAATTAAATATTTTAAATCTATTCTATTTTGATAACGTGCTGAACCTATAGTCATCATCATTGTTAGATCTACAGTCCTGGAACTGGTTAGGCACGTACTTCGATTGTTTCCTATTATGAGCTAACTTACACGTTTCCATGAAATTCCCACAGCCTACATCCTTCATTATCTGCGTGCAATATTCTAATCTAGGTTTACGTCTGTCTCCTTTTTATCCCATCTCTGCTTGTAAGCTCTCACTAATTCCCAATGCCATAGAACGTGTCCTATCTTTCTATTTCTCCTATTTCTGTTTTTCACATTTATGTTTCTTCCCCTACCATTCCTATAACCCCTTTGTTATTAATTTCATATGTGCGTGCTATCATCATTATACCTCTGAAGCACCAAAAGGCTTCTACATTTTTCCTGTCTGCTCTTGTACTGCCCCATTTAATTGCCATACACTGTTGTGCTCCACACATATGCTTTTAACAATGTTTTCCTCGTTTCTGTGTTTGTTGTCTTCGAAGACAGTAGCCACTCCCCCTTGTTAGATACAGCGCGGCTCCCCTTCTATTGTTTTCTAAATATTTACCCTATATAAGAAAAACACTAAGCGAACTGTAATTTGCTGAATTCGTTTCTCCTAATTATTTGAAATTGATTACATACATGAGCTTAATGCTGATTCCAAACTGCTAATGTCACGTTACATTTGATCAACAACAAGACAACTGACCTTTTTACATTTTACATTTTACATTTTACATATTACTAGGTCATTACTTGATACATAGAAATACAAAGTATGTTTGAATATAAGTTACTGAACACAAATAAATACAGAATTTGGACCCAAATTCCAACATGCCCCCCACCTTGAAGAGACTCCATCAACAAATGAAACCCCTACAGCCTACATCTTTTACTATCTGTGTGCAGTAGTCTAACCTAGGTCTGCCTATTCTTCTCTTTTTTCCTATCTCTTCTTCTAATATATTCCGCACTATTCCCTCATGCCGTAGTATGTGGCCTATTATCCTATTTCTCCTCTTTTTTACCGTTTTCCACATATTTCTTTCTTCCCCTACCATTTTTAGTACCTCTTCGTTCTTAACTTTGCCTGTCTACGATATCTTCAACATACGTCTGTAGCATCACATTTCAAAGGCTTCTACCTTTTTCTTTTATGCTTCTCCTACTGTCCAGGCTTCACAGCCGTACAGTGCTGTGCTCCACACGTATGTTTTAAGCAATCTTTTCCTTGTTTCTATGTTTGTGGCCTTTGAGCACAGTAGTTGCTTGTTCTTGTTAAATGTAGCACGACCTTGTGCTAATCTTTGTTATATATCTTTTGTGCTTTTCTCATCTTGCGTTATTTGGCTTCCTAGGTAGCAGAAATCCTTAACCTCTTGTAGGTTCGTGTTAAATACTTGTATTTTTGTTTTTGATTTATTTTCCCCACCTTTGCATACCAGAACTTTAGTTGTAGTTTTGTTAATTTTCATACCGTATCTCTTTGTTAGAACCGTTTCCAAATCATTAAGAGCAGCTTTAACTCTTCCTTGCTAGACGCTAATACCGCTACATCATCTGCAAATCTAAGCATATCAATTTTTTGTCCCTGCATAGTAATTCCAAATGTCTTCCTGCATTTAATAGTATTCATTGCCTCTTCTATGTACAAGGGGGATAGGGGATAGGGCACATCCCTGTCTCACCCCTTTCCTAATGTTTACTTCTACGTTCCTGCTCTAATTCTATTACTGCTGTTTGCTCTTTGTATAAGCTATGTACTATTCGTCTATCTCTATAACTCATTCCAATTTTTTTGAGTATTTCAAACATTGTTTCCATTTTACATTGTCGAATGCTTTTTCCAGATCTACAAACCCTTTTTCTATCGTTTTCTCCATTATCACTCTCAGAGCTAAAATAGCCTCCCGTGTTCCCCTGTTTCGCCTAAACCCAAATTGGTCTTCTCCTAGTATTTCTTCCGCCCGTTTTTCCATTCGTCTTTGCACAATTCTAGTTAATATTTTTGACACGTGTGCTGTCAAACTTATTGTTCGAAAATTTTTACATCTATCCGCGCCTTTCTTTTTTGGTATAGTTACTATGATGCTACGTTTGAAATCCTTGGGTATCTCGCCTGTCTCATACATATAGCTTACAAGTTGGAAGAGACGTTCTGTTACTGCTTGTCCAGCGGCTTTTAGAGTTTCTGCTTGCACCTTATCTGTACCCGGCGCCTTACCATTTTTCAGACTCTTTAATGCTAATTCAAACTTATCTCTAAGTATAGGATATCCCAAGTCATTATTTTCAATGTCTGATTCCTGTTCTAATGCAGTTAGTTCCTCTCCTGCATATAAATTCCCTATATATTCTTGAGAATGATGTTTTTAGCAATCGCGTTTTGTGGACCGATGAGTCTTATTTTTCTAGCTGTGGAATATTTAATCGTCATAATGAACACTATTGGGCACAGGAAAACCCACGCATAACAGTTCCACGCCGCAATCAAATTCGATTTGGATGTAATGTTTTTTGTGGTATATTGGGAAACCGTTTACTTGGTCCTATAATATTCGATGGAATCTTAACCTCTCAACGTTATTTGGAAATGCTTCAAACATCTTTAGAAGATTTATTAGACGACCTATCTTTGGCACAAAATAATCAAATTTGGTATCAACAAGATGGCGCACCTCCACACAACGCTAGAGATGTTATCACCTACTTAAGTAACCGTTTTGATGGCAGGGTAATCATGACCCACACACCTGAAAAATGACCGCCTACATCAGCAGACTTAATACCCCTGGATTTTTATTTATGGGGCACTTTAAAAGATAATGTATATGGAAGTAATTTCCAGTACAATAATGTAGATGAACTACGGGAAGCGGATATGCAGGCAATAAACGGTCTTAATGGGAATACATTACGACGCGTAACAAAAAGTGTTCTAAAACGTTGCCGATTGTGTTTAAATAATAATGGTCAACATTTTGAACAATTGCTATGATTTATTAGTTGGTGTTTAATGTTATTCTAGTGCTTTTTTCGTTTAATTAGTTTTAAAACTGATGTGTTGATGCCTACTTGATAAAAAATTAAAATTATTATTTTCAGTAAATTTTTTCATTTAAACATATGTTGTGATACATCGTTGAAAAGAGAAAAAAATATGCCATCTAACCATCTAAAAATCCAATATTGCGTCTATTTAAAATATGAAAGTTGATGCTAATATCTCGATAACCGCCATCTTGAATTTAATTTTAATATCACTTTTAAGTGCACATAATTGAACTAAGTAACTTTTATAAGAAACATTTTTTCGTATCTTTTATTATAACAAAAATATTCGACTTCGAAGAAATTGGCAGTTTTCAGTTTTTTTTAAATAATTTCTAAACCGTTTGGAATTTCGAATGTATCTATGCGGAATTTAAATAAGCTATCCAAATGACACAACTTTACCCATTTAAGCAGATCACTATCATTAATAATAAGAAAGATACCCATGCTATCCTACTCAATTTGGGACACCCTGTATATTCTTGCCATCTATCCACTTTCTCTACATTTTCTATGATGACGTTTCCTTGTGCGTCCCTTATATTTTTGCTATACGGTTTTATATCCCTAAAATTCATTCTAATTAATTTGTATGCTTCGTCTGTCTTTCCTATTTCCATCTTCGTTTGTACCTCTTTGCACCTTTCATCAATCCATTGTTCTTTAGTTTTCCTACATTTTCGAATAATTTCCCATTTTATGGCTTTGTATCTCTGTTTTCCTGTTTCGTCTGATTTATTTTTGTATTTTCGTCTTTCTTCTATTAAATTTAGCATATCCTTTGTTATCCATGGTTTCTTATTTTCTTTTTGTGTATACCCCAGAATATCTCTGGCCGCCATCTTTAGGCTGGATTTAATGTTATTCCATTCTGTTTCTACTTCCTTAGTATCAGATATTTTCCCGATATCTTTGAGTAAATTCATTTGAATTTTGTTCGAATCTTTCTTGAATATCTCTGTCTTTTAGTTTCTCAAAGTCCAAGTGCCTTTTACCGTTTCTTTTTTTCACATTCTTAAATTTAAGTGCGGCCTTTATAATTACGATGTTGTGGTCAGTATCTATATCTGCTTCTGGGTAGCTTCTACAGTCTTTTACTTGATTCCTAAACCGTTGTCTAACAAAAATGTAATCTATTTGATATCTTCCTATATCTCTTGGCATTTTCCACGTATATCGTTTTCTAGCATGATGTTGAAATAATGTGTTTGTGATAATTAAATTGTTATCGTCGCAAAATTCTACCAGCCTATTTCCCCTGTCGTTTCTCGTGCCTAAACCAAATAAACCTACTACCGCTCCTTGCCTACCCTCAACTACCACGGCATTAAAATCCCCCGTAATTATTAAATTTTCATGTCCTTTTACGTATTTTAATATGTCTTCGATATCTCTATAGATGACTTCTACCTCTTCGTCATTGTAGCTAGAGGTGGGCATGTATACTTGTATTATTACTGTGTTTACCGGTTTAGATTCTAATCTAACCATGAGTACTCCTTCGTTCTTTTGTAAGTAATTTTCTACACAGTATCCTATCTTTTTCCGCATAACTATCCCCACACCCAAATGTCCCTCCTCTTCTCCTGAAGTTCCCCTGAAGTTTCCACTCCAAAAATCTCCCGCCTCTGGCCACCGAACTTCGCTGATCCCTACTATGTCTAGTGATAACCTATTCATTTCGATTATTAGGTTCTCTAGCTTACCTACTTGCTTCATACTTCTAACATTCCACGCTCCGACTCGCAGAGTGTTCCCGACTCTTATTTTTAACTTTCCGATGTAGTGCCCTCCCGGAGATCCGACTGGGGGACTATTTTAACTCGGGAATCTTTTACCCTAGAGAATGTCATCATTTTATTATAATTTAGGTACGCTGTGTACTTGGGAGATAATGTGTTGGTTTCCCGTTGCTTTCCACATCGCGGTAGTGTGTCTTAGACTGCCATACCGACCCCTATGGTCTCTGCCAATCTAAGTACCGAAAGAGCCGCTGCCCTCTTTCGGGGACCTGTCTTAGTCTGGTTCCTCACTAACGACCCTACTACTTTGGTTGGACCTGTAGTTTGGCTCTTTAGCTCATTAGAACACGCATGCCATTTCACCTGTTCTAGTAATTTAGAACTTCGGCAAGGTGCAGGTCTATTCGAAATGGTATCTATAACTATAACTGTTTAATGCATGCAACTTGCAACATTGCAACACTACTTGGTGAATGTTAAAAAAGAACAGTCAATTTACTAAAGACTCAAAACTGTAAGTCCACAAGAAAGAAATATACCACCTCGAATAATATCTACGGTTTTAAGAATGCTTAAATCAGCGGCATCCGGTATGTCCATGACAATAACTATAACATTTCATGTGATGTGTCTAGTGTCTTGGATCTTGTTACGAATATATGAGACCTATCAAATAAAAGATTAGTTCATTTTATACTTTTAACTTTTATAGTGTACCTTATCTAAGAATCGTGCAGTTATAATAATACCCGAGTAGGACATTTCTATTCAGAGCTAAATCTAGAGTTCTACCGGATCGATTTTAATAATTGAAGTGACGTTAATTAATTCGGGGGTCCTTTTATTATTTTGTTGAGGGCCCACCGGGATATTTGCCGTTTCCCGGTGGGCAGCACGCGTCTGATTATAAAAATATATACAAAATTATGTTAAAATTGTCCTAAGTAATCTCAACTGACGGTACTGTCTTTAAAACTTTGATCTAAACATAAACTTTAAGAATTTTGGTACACAATTACCCCACTTTATCTTATACATGCTTTGATAATGTTATTAGAATTGATCAACCAGTTCTGTGTTGCGCTTTCTAATGGTAATGTTGTTATTCTATTTTTGTTAATTTTAAACAAATAGGAGAAAGGTCCAAAATAACACTATTTTCTCTTTAACAAAATTCGTATAAAAAGACAGACCCATGATGATAGATCATGTCGTCACTAAATATTATAACTTGATTTTACTTTACTTTGTAGTAACTATAGTGGTACATATCTTGTAATTCTTGTTAACATTCAAAAGAATAAAAAATTGTTTTTTGTTTAGTTTTTAAAACCAAAAACAAAATTCTGGACAACTTTTTTATAATAATAACTCTGATATGATACACCGAACTAAAAGCGTGTGGATTATGCCGATAAGCGCCTGCGTCTTACACAAATAAGCTTAATATTACTATCATATAACCTTTGTCGTTGTTCACTAACCGATGTCTAAAAATAAAACTATTCTAATTTATATATTATGTATTTATCAATAAATATAAAATTACTTTACTATAATAACAAAAATACACTGAGAAATCGTAAACAATTTTTTATTATAAGACAAAATAATTAATTAATTATCTGTCCCTGTGGTGTAGTGGATAGCATGTTGGACTTCTAATCCAAAGATCGTGGGTTCGATCCCCACCAGGGATGTTTTTTTTTATTTAAAGTTTGGACGTTATAAAAAGTGATTTTGATGCGCAAGTCAAAATTTTGCACGATTGCAAAAATTTGGGTTTTAGTGAAAGACGAATTGCCAGCAAATAATTATAGTAATCGATGTTCAAAAATATGTTCGTTTAGGTGAAAATTGTTGTTCAAAAATGATTGTCTTGTTAGTTTTTAGTTCAATATCTTAACCTGTCCTACTTTAAACAATATTTTTACTTACTAAATATCAAATTACAAGCAATTTTGACTGTTTTAAGATAGTGTCTAGAGTTTCTTTAATTTTTGCAGCCGTGTTCCAATATGTGCTAGGTTATATTCACCTTTTCTAAAGTCATATATCTTGTTTAAAAGCATTGATTGGTTGACCTCTGCTAATAATAGTTATTATCAATAATAATAATAGGTTTAAAATACAATCAGTTGACGTTTACACGTGAACTTGTCGGAACGCTTCTATTATTATAAATTTATAGCTGATGTGTCTCAATTATTATTTGTTGTAAAAATAAACATACGACTTTTCTCTAGTCACCTGCGTACCTTAAATGGAGCTATACGATTACGTCTAACGGATATACCACATGGTAGCAGCGGTAAAGTGGGCTAGAGATTAGGTGTTATTAACAAATAATTAAACACATGGTTGCTATGTGCGAATTTTCGACACAGAAAATAATATTATCACATTTTGTTAAATTATTGTTTATACCATATTCGGTGAAAAAGCTAAACAATCGCTTTGTTATTAAAATGTCGGAACAAAGTAGAGCTTCCGAGCAATTAAATTTTAACGGTGATGTAGCTAGCAATTGGAAACTCTGGAATAAGAAATTAGAACTCTTTCTAATCGCAAGTGGAAAAAATGAAAAAAAGAATGGTGTTAGAATAGCCATACTACTAAATTTACTTGGCGATGAAGGGATAAAAATCTTTAATACATTTGAATACGAAGAAAATGAGAATTCGCAAAAATTACAGACGATTGTAAACAAATTTGATAAGTATTGCAATCCTACAAGAAACCTAGTATATGAACATTTTAAATTTTTTAAAAGGGAGCAAGTAACGGCTCCGTCAACTTGACCCCCCTCCAAACGATTTATTGAAATGTAGCATATGCACCAGAAAGTCATAGCTATGCCCCACCTTGCACCACCAAAATAATAGCTTGCATCATACTGGAAAAACAATTGCGGTAATTTCTTTATGAGGGGGGCTAGAACGACGCTAGCCCACCTCCATGCGAATTTAAAAAAACTGAAATGTCCACCAGTTAGAGAAAACCTTGCACCACAAAATTTAGAGCTTGCACCGCCTTCAATAAGTCGTCACATTATTATTTTATATTATTTTACATAAAACACTGCCATACTTCAACGTTTATGAATTGCACTACCAAAAAAATTCTAAGCAGATCCAATGCTGAAATGTTTTTCTTGCGTTTCTTTTATTTAAAAGAGTACAATTATATTTCATTTATTTATAGGAGTATTATCTAATAACGAGGTGACTAATAATACGGACTTTAGGACAGGATCAGGACGTTCCTACAAGAGGCTTACAAATGCACTCGCAAAGTATTACAGAACACGTATTATAACTGCATGATTTAGGGGTGTCAAATTTAAGTCAAGTTACAAACAAATATAGCAGAACTCAGTTTTAAGCAGCATACAGAACCAAAGTCGTAGACAGATAGTTCTGGAGAGATCAAGCACAAAATTTTTAATTTAATTACATTTCTATGGATGTATCTATCTACAATACACTAACTCCACCGCTTAATCTTCTATGAGTTTTACAAATTTCTGTTTCTAACTTATGACTGACGGCCATTCAATTTTTTGTAAAAGTCACTTTCACCGGTTTTTAACTACATCATAACTGACATTTTGTTACGTGCCAATCAAATTGGTCCTTAAACATTGTTTTAGGTTAATTTTGATGTGCGGAAGTTTCGCGCCACAAATTTAAAAGACGCGGTGCGCGTATTTCCGTCACGTCAATAGTGGGTTGGACGAATACTTCGCGCCGAAGCGGAAAAGACTAAAAGTGGGGAGAAATTTCCGTTAGACGCTTGAACGTGGCTTTTTTGCCTGAACCTTCGAGTGGAGTAGACGTTTGAGGCATCGTATCATGCCTTATGTTATCTATGTAGATTTCCTTTGCCTAATTGTCTTTGTTTGTCACCCTATACCTGGTTCCCGTCCTCCCCTACATAGATAGAGTGAATTTGCAGCCACCTAGGCGAACCGTACTGCACGACCCGAGATGAACGAGCCCATGACTGCCGTAGCTGGTCGGAGCGCGTGAAGGAACATGGGCAGGAGTCACCATCTTTAATTGCCTAAACGGGCCTCCCGTAGCCCTGATGGACTTTAGAGAAGCCAACTTTAAATTAATCCCGCCGGACGCCGGATTTCTTATGTGAGTACTCTCTTGTTAATTTGTTCGCTATTATAATCTATTGTCTTAAATTTATGTAAATTTTCCGATTATGGCGCAATATAATTTGTGCATTGGTGACGTCATTGGCAGATGAGCGCGCCCAAAATCTGTATAAGAGTAGCGCTACCAATTGCCGATGGTGTCTAGTAAAGCCCGCTTGCGGTGTTGTATTTATCGAATTTTAAATGTAAGAATTTGTAATTGAATTTGGAATCGTCCTGGATAGTAATTTTTTTTAACCTTTGAATTTCAGCACATGCGGTACATTTATTTAATCTTTTCTTTTTAAAATAGCGAAAAAAAGTCTTATCGTATGTTGCGAGATTTGAACCCGGTATCGTCTGAATGATACTTCTCTAAGTATGTATAACTCAGACGTCTTGGACCATCATCATCATTAGGTCTTCAGTCCTAGAACTGGTTAGACGCGTACCATCAGTGTTCCCTATTCTGAATTAACCTACAGATTTCCCTGAAATATACACAGTTTGCATCTATCACTGTCTGATCTAGGTCTACATCTACCTCTTTTTTCCAATCTCTGCTTGTAATATATCACATACTATTCCCAAAAATGCCTTAGAACGTATTCCGCCCTACTATTTCTCTTGTTCCCCTACTATTTCTGTAACTTATTTGTTATTATCTTTGTCTGTCCATGCTTTCGTCATCATACATCTGAAGCACAGCATTTCAAAAGACTGCTAGCGTTTTTCTGTCTGCGTTTCAGACTGCCCGTATTTCATAGGCATACTGTGCTGTGCTCCACACATATGCTTTGAACAATTTTCTTCTTTTTCTATGTTTGTTGTCTTTCCTCAAAGGCGCTGTTCTTTCTTGTTGGATGCAGTTCGATCACTTTCTATTGTTTTACAGTTATATGCCCTATTTCTCCGATTTTCAATGGTTGTGAAGGGAGGTACGCAGCCTGTGGCTGCCAAGTTACCCCAACACTTAACCATTTGGCGATTTAATATATTTTCCAATTTATCTTTTTGCACAGTCAACATTAGTTGCAGGTATTTCGCAACCAACAACTAGTTGTTTATACTAATCATCAGATTTATCTGCGCTTATTTTTTCGTCATTAGGTTTTCCGTCTCAAAACTGGTTGGACACGTACCTGCACTTATTTATATTCTGAGCTAGCCTACATAGTTCCCTGAAATTCTCACACAGCATGTGTATTCAGCTCGTTCCCTTTCTATAGTTTTCTAATTTTATACCCTATTTTACCGAGATTCAGTGTCGTCGTAAATTTTGCTAATTGGTACAGTGATACTAAATTTTATTACCTTGTATCTAAGTGCACTGAAGTACATTCATGTTAGCACGTAAATAACAAACTATTTTGAATCACTAAAATATACGAGCAAAATTTTAAATTATTTTATCAAACTAAAATGCACTGTTTAACATCTTGAATCAAGTCGCGGATGTAAAAGCTTTTAACGCATCGAATAGTCAAAAGTCTAAGAGGCCGAAATTCATATTACCACCGGTATATATAGCGAATAGCCGGCACGTCGCTTTTGTCCTCAAAACAGACAATTCTTAAGAATTTCTCATTCTATGTTCCCAGTCCGTCGCTCGCGCGTCGGTTTTACGAATTTTCACTCGCCCCATTTAAATCTCAGAAATTCTCACACGGCACGCAAACATGTCCGAGAAAAACTAATTAATTTTGTACAGAAATTGTTGTTTCTACCTCTGATATTTGCATCCTATTTTCAACCAATTGTGACCCTCGTGACGTTGCTTAAATCACGCCTTTTACTATATGTGTCTTTGCTTGACGCATTTTCTCTTTCCTTTTCTAACCTGTTCGTATTGGTGCAAATTGATATTCTTTATTATCGATTATATTTTAGTCCATGTGGACTATCTGGGTTTAATAACCCCGTATCGCAACTTCTCGTGAATATTAAGCCCCGGTTTCTCCAAGATTCTTTGTAAACATTAATTATCTGCAAAATTTTCGCCGAATGAGCTTTTTAAATAAACCCCGTTTTGTATTTCGTGCTAAAGCATCTGACCGTTTCCAATATCCTTAGAATCGACATGTTTATCTAAACAAATTAAACTGAAATTGCCTTTTAAAATACGCAGGTGTGTTCAAACATCCTACTTCTAACTAACACTTCTAGGATTTGCATTTTATTGGGTTTTTACAAGTTTCTGTAGATATTATCTGTACGTTTTGTTCAATACCGGTTACTTGAAATAGAGTTAATTAAGATAAATTTTGCACGTAATTTCCATTTGTTTAGGACTAATTACATTACACGCAGAGCTTTTTAATACTGCTTCTTTTGATATAAAGCGTCTTGTACATGATTTAAATCTCTTATGTTTAATGAAACTAATAAATTTTTATGCTTCACGGTTTTAATAACGCGTATTATCTAATAATATTCATTATACACGGTGATTAAAATTATTTGATGTGATTATTTAATTTTCTACCCTGGTCTAAATATGAGTATTTTCCCCCTATTTGAATACAAATAATCCCACTTATTTGAATGCAAATATTAAACATTTAGCCCAAAAAAAAAATTACAAAAAAAAATTGCCTATCACTCTCTACCCTTATCTATCTAACTTACCTACTTTGTCTCCAATCCAAAAAAATTATTTACACCTATCCTATATCCCTATCCTATTCCTAACTCTCACCTAATTCTATAAACTGAAATTATCCCTAACTTCATCCTACTTATCCATCTAATCCTATATACATCCTATATACCTATCCTATTTAACTAATCTTCACTATACTTTACTTCCCCCTACCTAATCCTATATGCCTATCCTACTCTTATTCTATTCCTAACTCTCCACTAATCTTATATGAAATATCTATACTTAACCTATCTTATTTTCTTCCTACATTTACTCTTTATTCTCATCCTAAACCTATTTCTAATTATCTCCCATATTTATCCTATACCTAGCTTTATTTTCTATAAACACTTACTTCTACTCTTCTATCTATACCTATTCTATCCCTATCCTATTTAAATCTAACTCTCTTCTTGACCCTCCATGTCTTTCTTCTTACCATCCTAATACTCTTCATCCCTATCTCTCCCCCTTCTATATCTATACTTAACATCTCTATTATCTCACATACAACTAACTTATCATCCCTATTATCCTGACTCTTAAATATTCCTTCTTCTTCAGTCCCTACACTTGTCTGTTTCTCATTTATTATTGTTTCCCTTTCTGCCGACAAACCAAACGATACTACTTTACAATTATCGATTTTTCCTCTATAGAAAATCCTATGTACCTTCTAGAATTCTTGTGTAATGGAATCAGCCAGAATGAATCCCTTAAATCTACTTGATTAAAAACAAACTTGCCATCTTTACTTAATTTCGCCTTCACCTGCTCCTGATATGCTGCTTCTACCCCCACTACTTCTGCATGTTTTTGTACTAAAGCTTGAACCTCTACTATCCTATCCTCTGGACATCTTATTGTGTTGATCTGTTTACCTTCATCATCCTCTACCTCTACTACATTAATATTCAACCCCGTGTCATCCTCTGTGACTTCATAACTGCCCTTCCATGGCACTACCCTATCATTAATCCTTATTACCTTCCTTTCCATATCTATCAAAACCCCTAACTTCATCATACAGTCAACACCTAAAATGCTCTGAAACTTCAGTCCAGGTACAATTACAAACTCCTGTTCACAGCTTAAACCTCCTATATCTATCCTAAGCACCACAACACTATTTACTACAGCAAACTTCTTTTTATTTGGAGCTACTAAATGACTACGCTTTATAGGCATAATTCTATCACAAACCTTATCCCTAATTTTGCTGACGAATTCCTCCGATATTAAACTCGCCTCTGCCCTGTATCAAGTAATACTTCTACATTATTCTCAAAAATTTCTAAATTAATAATTGGCAAACATAATTTTTCCTTAGTTTCTGGCTCTACTTCCTCCTCAATTTTGAAAAATTCACGTGGATGTTCATATACGTTCACACTGAAATCTAGTGGTCTGTCGCGTTCTAAAAATCCTGTCCAGGTCTGTTTTCCCTACTCGGTCCTGGTCTAGCCGTCACCTCAGCGTACGTCCTAGGCGTTTCCACTCGTTCCGTGTCTGTATTAGCAGTCCCCCTCATGTCTGGTGAACTATTCATTCTGGTAGGTCCCGGTCTCTGTGCAGGTCCCCTTCCTAAACTATTACTCCTAACGTATGGTCGTCTCTGTTCCCAATTCTGTCGCTGGTATCCGTAATTATTCCCCCTTCTAGCATAGTTGTCCCGTCTATTGTCAAACCTAACTGTGTTGATCTGTCTTTCCCTGTTTTCCCGAGGTCGTCCACTACTTACGTCGTCGTACCTCTGCAGGTATTCCAAAACATTTCTCTGTCCACTATGTTCTGTAGTGCTACGTGCTGTCTTATGTCTACCTCGAAGTGTCGTGATAAATACTTAATAATTTGTCGGTCCGTCAGTGGTGGGTTCAGTTGCTTTGCTATGCTATACTTGCGTATAGCATATTGCTCCTACTTCCTGAAAATTCTCCTTAAATTTCCCTGTGATTAAGTCGTCTCGTACCTGGTCTTGTCTGTGGTCACTCCAGTAGTGCTTTAAAAATCTGTCTTCAAAGTCCGTGTAGGTGTCTATGTCCTGTCTTACTAAATTGTACCACGCTTCCGCATTGTCTTTTAATAAAGCCTTTATCGTATTCAGTTTAGTCTGTTCGTCAAATAAATTTCTCACTAGATTTCTTACGCTATTAATAAAAATTTGTGGATTTACCCTGTTATCGCCATAAAACTTCATGTGTTGGTCCAATGATACTCCACCTGTAGAAAATCTGGGACCATCCCCCGTTAAATTTGACATGTTGTATTTGATACTACTAACTTCGCGTTCTACCCTGCCCAACTGATCCCTACATGAGTCCGTCACTTCAGTCATTTTTACATTAATCTCTTCTTCACAGAACATGCGTACTTCGGACTTTAAATGTCCCATTTCCTGTCGAAGACCTGTAATATCACGCTCATTTTTTTCAACCCTATTTTCAACTTCTCCCATCTTTACGGTAAGACTATTTTTAAATTCTGTAAATTCTCTCGTCGATTTTTCTATTTTATTCCCTAATTCCTGATTTAATTGGTCAAATTTCCGATTTGAGTCCTCTCTCGCTCTATTCGATTCATCGCTTAGCAGTTCTAATTTTCTGTTAGACTCCTCCATCGCTCTATTCGATTCTTCCCTAGCTAATCGCATTTCCTCTAACATTCTCATCATTAACTCATTTCCTGTTTCTCCTGATTCCGTCCTCGACTGATCTCTACTGCCTCCAGCTTCTTCCATTTTCAAAATTTTCTCACACAATGCACTATCGTCACTTCCAATTTCCACTCCTTGACTCCTTAACCACTCCTTTCTCTGCATACGTTCAAATCACTCACACACACTCTAAAATACTCCTAAATTTATACACACACAAAAACTCTCTCTCTCAGATCGCCAGTTTCCTGGAATAAAATCACAAAAATTTTATTTGGAACTCGAGCCCCACGTTGGGCGCCAAGAATGCTGTGAAACCTCTTGAATTACCTGGTCCATTGACTTTTTTCTGTTAATCGCCTCGGCTGCTCCTCTAGATAGCTTTCATCCTCATACATAAAAAAAACAAACACATTCCTACCACAAACATCAACGTCAACTCTATTTACATCAATATTCACAATACATTAAAATTTCAAAATTAATATTCAGCATAAATTTTAATATCGGAAAATTTCAAAATTAAATTTATTATCATTTTAATGTGCATCCAGAATTAAAGTCCTTGTAGGATGCCTACTAATTACTATAACAATATATGCAGAGTACAAAGGGAGCATCTACCACCCCTTTACGTTAATTAACCAGGTTCGTCTAATTGAGCTCAAAGACATACCCATATTTTTATCATAATCCAGAACATCAATACTAAATACCCCTTTCTACTTAAACAAGCAAATTTCACCTTAAAATTAAAATTTTATGGTTAGTACAATTTCACTAATGTCCATTTAAAGTAAATCAATTATAAAGTTATTCAACACACACAAAATGTCAAACAAAATAGTATAATTTACCTGAAGGTTACTGTCCTCGTAGCTTCAATGTACATCGTCCCTTTAGTTAATCACACCATTCCAACAGGATTATATTTACGGCTTCTAATTCTCAACGCTTTTAAAATTTTCTCCATCACCATTTATTTAAAGTTGTTTCTGGGCTTTTCCGGAACTCATCTGTGTATATCTGACCCTTGTTTCGTGGATCCAGACACGTATTTGAACCATTTAATTATTAACACCCCGAAAAATAGCAGAGAAATTCATGCGTCTTTCACCAATATACGCCAAAACTGCCTACTTTTGTGTATACATTTGTCGTCGTAAATTTTGCTAATTGGTACAGTGATACTAAATTTTATTACCTTGTATCTAAGTGCACTGAAGTACATTCATGTTAGCACGTAAATAACAAACTATTTTGAATCACTAAAATATACGAGCAAAATTTTAAATTATTTTATCAATCTAAAGTGCACTGTTTAACATCTTGAATCAAGTCGCGGATGTAAGAGCTTTTAACGCTTCGAATAGTCAAAAGTCTAAGAGGCCGAAATTCATATTACCACCGGTATATATAGCGAATAGCCGGCACGTCGCTTTTGTCCTCAAAACAGACAATTCTTAAGAATTTCTCATTCTATGTTCCCAGTCCGTCGCTCGCGCGTCGGTTTTTACGAAATTTTCACTCGCCCCATTTAAATCTCAGAAATTCTCACACGGCACGCAAACATGTCCGAGAAAAACTAATTAATTTTGTACAGAAATTGTTGTTTCTACCTCTGATATTTGCATCCTATTTTCAACCAATTGTGACCCTCGTGACGTTGCTTAAATCACGCCTTTTACTATATGTGTCTTTGCTTGACGCATTTTCTCTTTCCTTTTCTAACCTGTTCGTATTGGTGCAAGTTAAGTATTTCAAATGAATTAGATAAGGAAGTAGTATAAATAGAGGTAACGCTAGGCTTAGAGATTAGATCAAGTATGACATCAGTGTTGTAATGTTCTCACGCTAATAAAAATTTTTAAAAACCGTTTTTGAGAGTGATAAACATAATTGGCGCAGTCAGTACGGGATTTTGGAAATTTTGGAATCGCCGGAAATTTTTCGTTTCAACGATTAACCAAAATCAAGAACCTTGAAAGTGATATATCCATATAGGCAAGCGAAAATTGCTTTGGAAATTGCTTTTAGGAAAATCAACAACTGTTTGTACTTTCGAATTCGAGAAACGAAGATTTTTGTTAGCAGTTTGGAGAAGGAACGAAATCGTCCAATCCAGACACCAGCCCAATTTTGGAAGGAACAGAATCGTCTAACCAGGGCACCTAGTTTAAGAAGATTATGCGAACTCAATGCATCATATTAATGTAAGCTAACTTTGAATTTCTATTTCTGATATCTTATAATTGATTTTCAATTGATGAGTGATTGTGATATAAACGACTTAACAGTCTTGATAGAACGTATTAAAATAAGTAACGAGGAAATTTTAGAAGCAAGTTCAGATAACACGAACGTAGATATTCTAGGGAATAATTCAAAGGCTCGTTCAAATATTTTGGAAAGCTCAGAAAATAGTATCAGTAATTTTGATAACTTAATTAATTCAAACATGGCAACTGAACAAACAAATTATCAATTGCTAAAATTACATTTAGATTCTATCCCCCCTTACGATGGAAACCCTCATACCTTGACAATATTTATCGCAAATTGCGAGAACGTAATTAATGTATTTGCTAGTCAAACAAATATTCAGTTGAATAGTTTCTTGCTTAGAGCAATTATAGGTAAATTGATAGGTAGAGCTCAGATATTAATAGGTTCACGCATAGAGTTAAAATCTTGGGACGAAATTAAAAACGCGTTAAATTTATCTTTTGGAGATCAACGCGATATTGATTGCCTTATCCAGGATTTAATTAGTTTAAGACCAAATAAACATGAAACGCCATATAATTTTGGAATGCGTTGCCAAGACGCAAGGAGTTTAATAATTGCAAAATTAAATTCATTGACCATTTCAGCCGAAGAACGTACTATTAGACTTAAAAGTTATGATGACCTTTCGCTTAAAACATATATTCGTGGATTGCCAATAACCATTCAAACAAATGTTAGATTACGCAACCCTAGTAGTTTAGAACAGGCTATGGGATTAGTTATCGAAGAAGAAAATTTCTTATACTCAACACAGAGAAATAGTAACTTAAATTCAAATTCAAATTTCAAACCCATTTCAAGAATGACGCCTAGTAGCTATTCAAATCACTCTAACATTCCATACAGACAAAATTCTAACAATTTCACTTATAGGCACCCAAACACATTTCAAAATAACCAACCTTCATATTCGAAATTTCAAACGCAAAAGCCTCATTTTCAAAACACACATTCGAACAGATTTTACACCCCTGTAAACCATCAAAGAACATTTAATCCAAGTTCCCATTTTAATAACAGGTTTGGTATGCAAAACACGCCATTTAGTAGCAAACAAAATTTTGCAAGTTCATCTCAGAGATTTGCTCAAGTTCATCCAAATAACATATCCAATTTTAATAAAGACGAACCGATGGATACATCTTCTGGAAATACAACTATTAAACCTCAATTTCAATCTCAAAGGTTATACAATCAGAATATAAATAGTTCAAACTGCAATGACCCTTATTTTATAGACCGTGAGAATGATTGTAATACTGCAAACTATAGTGCTTATTGCGATCACGACGACCCCGTTCATTCTATGGAAACACACGAGACGTTTCAAACTCAGCCGCTATATAACACCGCTAGAAACTATATCCAGTTTCCTGATAACGCGTGTGAGAATATAAATTACGATGTTAATGATGTAAATCCTACTCAGCAAAATTTTCCACAGGTCATGCCTTGGAACAACGAGAGGTAATACACGTAAACACATTCAAGCAAGATTTACCATTTATTATTATTCCTGAAATAAACGCTAGATTTTTAATCGATACTGGTAGTACCCGTAGTTTGATAGATCCTAAAGTAGCACACAAATTTTATACGAATTTCATTTACCCGGAGATTTTCAATATTCAAACAGCACACAATATCAGCTTTCACAAAGAAGTAGCACGCATACCACTTTTTCAAATCTTTAACGTAAAGGACTATTACAAATTTTTCCTTTTCAAATTTAGTAATAATTTTCAAGGTTTAATTGGAATCGATTTACTTCGACAATTAGGCGCAAATCTTAACTTAAGCCGGAAACAAATAATAACCCCACATGCGACTATTCCTATTATTCTAAATTTTGAACCATAAATGAAAAATAATCAATTCAAAAATTATTCGATAATTGTAAATGAGCGTTTGCCGACAAATAATAAAATCCCAGTACAAATACGTAATGGAGTCGGAATATTAAACCACACGAATTTTGGAAATGGACTTGAAACACAAAAGCTTTGGTTAGTGTTATTGAAAATTTCGCGACCATTGTAGTCACAAATATAAATGAATATCCCGTTAAAATTTCTATTTTTCTACCTTTCGAAATTGAACCCATAAACGATATTGATGTAAATTTTATCGAAAATTTGGAAAAAGACCTAGAATTAGACGAACCACAGGACGATAAATTAAAAGGAAATTTGAAAGATCTTCGACTTGATCACTGCAATAAAGAAGAAAAAGATGCTATAAAGAAATTGTGTTTAGAATACCGTGACATATTTTATTGTGAAGGAGTTCCCCTCAGTTTTACTAGTGAAATTAAACATAAAATAAATTTAAAAATGATTCTCCAATTTTACAAAATCATATCGCCTCCCAGAAATTCACCGCAACGAAGCAAAACACAAATAAAGAAAATGTTAGATCAGGGCATAATTGAAGATAGTGTTTCGCCGTGGTCTTCCCCAATTTGGATAGTGGAGAAAAAGATTGACGCATCTGGTAAACGAAAATGGCGACTTGTAGTAGATTATAGAAAATTAAATTCCGAAACAGTTCCTGACAAATACCCATTACCTAATATTAATGAGATTTTAGATAGGCTAGGCCGTGCAAATTATTTCACGACCCTAGATTTGGCCAGCGGGTTTTATCAAATCCAGATGGACCCCCAAGACGTACAGATAACAGCATTCAGTACCCCGCAGGGACATTTTCAATTTAAACGGATGCCTATGGGTTTAATAAATGCCCCTTCGACATTCCAACGCGTAATGGATAGAATTTTACGCGGACTGACAGATCAATCGTGTATAATTTACCTTGACGATTGTCTAGTGTTCAGTTCATCTCTTCAAGAACACTTAGAAAAATTAAGAGAAGTTTTCGACAGATTTAGACAACATAATTTAAAAATACAGTTAGACAAATCAGAATTCCTACAAAAACCGTAATGTATTTAGGACACGTAATTACCCTACAGGAGTTAAACCAAACCCAGACAAAATAACAGCCGTAAAAAATTTTCCTTTACCACGCACAGCGACTGAAATCAAAAGTTTCCTTGGACTATTAGGTTACTATAGACGTTTCATAAAAGACTTTGCAAAAATTACAAAACCTATGACGAAATGCTTAAAGAAGAATGCCAAAGTAATACACGACAAAGATTTTCTAGACAGCTTTAGAACTTGTAAAGAAATTTTGACCAACGGACCTGTACTTCAGTATCCCGACTTTGAAAAAAAATTTATTTTGACGACAGACGCGAGTAACTATGCGATTGGAGCAATATTATCGCAAGGAACCGTACCCAATGACCGACCAATAGCGTACGCATCTAGGACACTAAATGAGACCGAAACAAAGTATTCGACAATCGAAAAGAACTTCTTGCAATTGTTTGGGCATGCAAACATTTTCGACCGTATTTATTTGGACAAAAGTTTTATATATATACTGATCACAAACCACTGACATGGCTTTTCAACTTAAAAGACGCAAACTCAAAACTGACAAGATGGAGGATAAAATTATTAGAGTATGACTACGAAATTCTTTATAAGAAAGGAAAATGTAACACCAATGCCGATTGTTTATCCCGGATACCAGTCAATGCCTTAGAAACAGGATCTCTTGCAAATAATCCAGGTGACATAGATGACTATATAACAGAATTTTTAAAAAGTTTAGATCATGAACCGCATAACGAAAATCAACTTCAAACAGAATTACCTGAAGAGCCTCAATTAAACACTCCTGAACCTGCATGGACAATACATATTCCTGACGACGACAACATATCTACTCAACATTCTAACTCTAATGGAAACACGAATAAAGAATTGCTATTTTAGACGAAATTATAAATAACAAACCACGTCAGATTTTAGTTTACCCAAATTTGTATTACAAGACGGACGTAACGTTAGAAAATGAAAGCGACCCCACAATTATAAAAGTCAAAATTCCAGAAATTGCCAATGACAAACTAATTTTGGATTCTCTAATTCAATACACAGACCCTAGTAACACTTATTATTTACATTTCAATAAAGACAAATTGTATAATGACTTCAATGATGTATATCAACAGCATTTTCTGAAAATAGACCAAACTTAATCAAATGCACCAAATTGATTAATACACTTAAGGATATCGAAGAGCAGACAATAGTAATTAGAAACTACCATGAAGGTAAAACGACTCACCGAGGAATAAACGAAACCTATGAAAGACTCAAACAAAATTATTACTGGAAAAATATGAAAACTAGTATAACAAATTTTATAAATGAATGTACATTGTGCCAAAGAAATAAATACGCTAGACAGACCCCATATACCCCAATAATGCTAACGGAAACGGCAGAAGCCCATTCGAAATTGTACATATGGACGTATTTACTTTTGATGGGAAAAATTATTTAACATTAGTAGATGCTTTTACAAAATTAGCTCAAGCTCTATTTATAAGTGGAAAAACGGCTATAAATATTAGTCAAGCACTTATAAAATATTTTACTTCTTTCGGTATACCCCAAACCATTGTGACAGATAAAGGAACGGAATTCAACAACGCTACAGTTAAAGATATTTTAGGACTACACAAAATTAATGTACATTTCACAACATCCGGACATCACGAATCCAACTCCATAGTTGAAAGAACACATTCCACACTAATTGAACACTTAAGACTTTTACGCGATATTTACCCCAAAGAAAGCGATTTAATGGACTATGCTATAATAGGTTATAATAACTCGATCCACAGTGCGACAAAATATACTCCCTTTGAATTGACGTTTGGACATACAAATTCGAGAGACCCCAATGAAATCTTTTAACCCTAACTTTTATTCAGACTACGTTAATAATCATAAAGAAAAATTAGAACACGTATATAATAAAGTAAATGCAAAATTAGTTGAAAATAAACAGAAAGTAGTAGATAAGAAAAATACCAATGGAGATACTAATCCAGAATTTAAAGTAGAACAAATAGTTTTTAAGAAGAATCCTAAAAGAGAAACAAAAAGATAAGGTGTTTTAGGACCGTATAAAATTACTAAAATATTAGATAAGAATAGGGTAGAGATTTCAAGAGAAACAAAAAATAAGGAAATTACATTAAGTAAAGAAATTATACATATTAAGGAACTAAAAGACCCCTGTTACAGATTCGCCCTCTGCACAGTCACAAGACGAATTGCATCCCAGTTCTTCAATTTAGACGACAACCCCGGACTTCTTCCTCTTCGTTTAGGCACAGTCCAAATAAAACCGATTTTTGGACATTTATTCAAATTTATGATATTGCTAATATTACAAAAACTTTTGACTTTAAAGGCTCAATATGAACAAATTCAAAATACACTATCATTATCCCCACATGTATTCCAATTCAATCAATCATTTCACAATTCGTATCACACAGTCCAAATTTTAGAAAATAAAATTGAGATACAATTAAAACAATTAAATCCGCTTTGGAATAAACGAGAAAAACGATCTCTTTTTAACGGTGTAGGCTCAGCATTAAAGTTTCTCACCGGAAATTTAGATTATAACGATGGAGAAAGATATGACAATGCCATTTCATCTTTAACTAATAACCAAGAAAAAATTAAATCTTTAATTAATGATCAAATAACTCTATTTCAAACTTCACTTCAGAATTTCGAAAATAACTCTAAAATATTAGCTCACAATCAATATATTCTAAAAGACCGAATCGAGGAGATTTCAAAAGAAATTAAAAATTTAAGTATTGACAAGGTAGAAACTTTTCATTATTTTGCTCTAGAAAGATTAGCTCTGCAATTTTCCACAAATTTTCAGATTCTATATGATCTATTGGAACGAATCGAAGTTGCTATTACTTTTTCTAAATTAAATATTTTTCATAATGCTATGGTAGAACCCCATGAACTATTTTCTGAACTAACCACAGCCAGTAAACAGTTACAAGGCAAGAAATTCCCATTCGAAGTAACAGTACTCAATACGTTGCTATTCGAAAAAAATCATCAATATTAAAAGCTACAGTAAAGATAACAGTATAGTGTTTATTTTGGAAGTACCAATTGTTGAAATGGACGATTTTATCTATTATCATTTGTATCCAATACCTACTCCACATCAGACTTCTTTTAAGATGATCATCCCTAGTGCAAAATACCTTTTGTTAAACGACCACACCTATGCAGTTTCTGACACAAATTGTTATGAAGTCACTCAGGCAGAATTCATTTGCCATCAACTACAAACATCAAAAATTACTTCAACAGCACCATGTGAAATTGAATTAATAAGATACGCCGATAATATACGTAATTGTCACCAAATACCAGTGAAGATAACCACAAAGAAGATTCAAAAACTGGAGAAGAACAAATGGATCATCGTAGTGCCTCATAATTTAGTTGTTATACACAAGTGCGGAAAAGTGAAAAACAGTATTCCTATAAACGGTAGCTATTTGCTAGAACTTAAAGATTCTTGTGAAGTGTCAATCGATGAAGTAGTTTTAAAAACTTTTGTTAATGAAATTTCTAGTTATAAGAATATTGTATTACCACGCTTAGAAGTTTATGCGAATAATTCAAAATGCCAAACTTTGACCTTAAACCTTTAGAAATAGATCCGATACATCTCAATGAATTAAATGAGGTTTATCGAGTTTTGGAAAATGAAAAACTAGAATTAAGTAAATTAGAAAGTCCTGTAATCAATTTTAAGAATATTAGCTTTTATACGATAATTTTGTATGTTACTATTATTTTTCTGATATTATATTTAATTTCTAGATATTTTTTAAAGAAGTCAATAGCTAAACATGTAAACGAAAATAGCACAGAACATGAGACAAGGAACTTTCCTGGACTTTCGAACTCTGGTTCCCCATAGTTCTCATTTAGGGCCGGAGGAGTTAAGTATTTCAAATGAATTAGATAAGGAAGTAGTATAAATAGAGGTAACGCTAGGCTTAGAGATTAGATCAAGTATGACATCAGTGTTGTAATGTTCTCACGCTAATAAAAATTTTTAAAAAACCGTTTTTGAGAGTGATAAACATAATTTGCAAATTGATATTCTTTATTATCGATTATATTTTAGTCCATGTGGACTATCTGGGTTTAATAACCCCGTATCGCACCTTCTCGTGAATATTAAGCCCCGGTTTCTCCAAGATTCTTTGTAAACATTAATTATCTGCAAAATTTTCGCCGAATGAGCTTTTTAAATAAACCCCGTTTTGTATTTCGTGCTAAAGCATCTGACCGTTTCCAATATCCTTAGAATCGACATGTTTATCTAAACAAATTAAACTGAAATTGCCTTTTAAAATACGCAGGTGTGTTCAAACATCCTACTTCTAACTAACACTTCTAGGATTTGCATTTTATTGGGTTTTACAAGTTTCTGTAGATATTATCTGTACGTTTTGTTCAATACCGGTTACTTGAAATAGAGTTAATTAAGATAAATTTTGCACGTAATTTCCATTTGTTTAGGACTAATTACATTACACGCAGAGCTTTTTAATACTGTTTCTTTTGATATAAAGCGTCTTGTACATGATTTAAATCTCTTATGTTTAATGAAACTAATAAATTTTTATGCTTCACGGTTTTAATAACGCGTATTATCTAATAATATTCATTATACACGGTGATTAAAATTATTTGATGTGATTATTTAATTTTCTACCCTGGTCTAAATATGAGTAATATATATATATACATATATATATATATATATATATATATATATATATTTAACAGAAACAATACGATGCTTTTGAGAGGAAAAATTATTGAAACGTTTTGCTTAATAAACACTACTTACTATTCATGAAATCGGAATATACAAGGTGCGTCAATTAAAATTAACTTTTCCCTTTGTGCATCCGGTTTTTATTTAACGTAACGCCAAGGGGATACAACTTCTCCGTTTTATTTGCAGTGATAGTTTGATGTTGCTCAAGATCGATGAAACAATTGATATACAAGATTACTTTACGCTTTGAACATTGGATGAGTCATAAAAGTTGCAAGTAATTTGCAGAAGTCTAGGTAAGAACTTTAAAGAACTTTTTAGCTATATACCAGTATTTTAAGAAGCTGTATATAGTGAATTAATGTGCTTAAGGGTTTGTTCGATATTTTACATTAAGCCAAAAGCGTCACTGTCACCTAAATTTTGATTACCATCAGCGAGAGCCTGAGCGACATTGTAAATTGCACGCGCACATGAAGAAAAATGAGTTTTACTATATACCGGTTGCACTAAATCAACAGTAAGGCGTTGTTTGAAAGTTCCTTGTAATGACATTTTAATTTTAGGCACTGTACACAAAGAGAACTGTTTCGGGCCTTGGGGGCGGTCTTTGTAAAAACTTCTTCCAAAACTTCTTGTAACAATTTATTTATTATACAGAAATTACAATTGGAATTTGACAAACAATATTGAATTATTCTAAGTCGAAATTCATAATAATTGGAGTTTAAATTAGGGCAAGTAGCCTAAACAAACAACAATGTAAAAGCTGAAATACTCAAGACTGACTGATGATCTTGGGGCGCCCGGGGTAATTATGTTGTCTCTACCCCTCACATTCCTGTGGGAAATGCAGAGCTCATGTCTGCTTATTTTTTTATTCAATTCATTATACAATGTAATAATCTTAATTCTAATAATTGTGGTTTCTTAACCGTCTGTGACCTGCACCTGCAGCATCACTTACGTCTGGAATACAATGTATTCACATCTGTTCTCACAACTTGCTTGTGAACTTTCATTAACCTTTTCTTTATTTATCCTTGAATTTACAATGTTGCATCTAACTTAAGTTTCTTAATAATTTCTATTTAATTGTACATATATTGATTTGGGGGATACGTAACTCGTATACTGTCAAATTCTATTAATTGTTAAAAATGCGTACAAATAAAACTGCCGTAGCACTAGCAGAGTTAAGTGGTTTGAAATACTCAATTTCATTTGAATATCATACTACGGATTTCAATTTTAAGCGGTAGTGGATATTCTGTTGTCATTATACGCACTCCAATTATCTGCAGGATCCTTGCAATTAGTGCATGTGAGTGTTATCATTCCATATTGATTGTGTAACATGTACACTTCAGCTAACTTGCAACTACTCCGCTGCAAGAAACAAAGGGATCTATTCCAACGCTTTCCAGCACGTTTATTGTACTCGTATTTTTAATTAATACGAGGTTAAATTTTTAATTGGACATAGCTTCTGGCATCAAACAAATGCCTTTGCAAAACAAATACGATATCGCGCTGAATACAAAACAAACTGTTACGATTTATGATATAACGCCGAGGAAACATTGTATTGTTTGAAAATATGTTTTTGCATAAAAGTCTAGTTGATTTCCCTGTAGCTTGAACTAGACTCAGAGAACACACTATTTTTATTACAGGGTTGAATCGTAAGGTTCTTGAGGATAACGGAAACAACAAAATTGAACTTCCTTTTACCGATCACTATTCGTAAACAATGATTAACATAATGACAGCGTACACCAAAAATATTCCATATATACGGTGTGTTCATTTTAAAAGTGCCCACCCCTAATATTGAAATTTCTCACATATCAATTTTAGTTTCTATAGGAATCTTTTGACGTATAATCGATGGTGATTGGTTTCTCCTTTAGCACACCCATCCCTCAACATTAATATCTTAAATATGTTACGTTTCATTTTGTATTTGTAAATTTACTGCCTCCTTAATTTATAAACCGTTTCAATCTCTACTTATTTAAATATACGGGTTCCCTACGCTTTTATTATTTCAAGTTGCCTAAGTTAGGTAACTCTGCTCGTGCTTTATTTACTTTTATTATTTCAAGTGAGGTCAGTTGAGCAACCAACGTTACTCGTCCTTTATGTAATTCAAAGACACACATTTATATCATTTCTGTTTTTTTATTTGGTATGTATTTATAGGAATTTCCTCAATGTTCCTAGGTTAATTGTAATTAAGTAAAGTGATTGTGATATCTTTAAAAGTATAAACATTATCAAACCTATTTTCATTCGAAATGAAATTTCCGTGCATATTCTACAGAAAGCAATTTAATAAATACGTTGGTTGAACGAGTTCACTATATATCTAGCGTTAATTAGCGGTTTTTTTCTATGATAAATATTATAAACTCAACAAGGAAGTTACAAAACCTTATGATGAGTACGTGGTTTCTCTTTTTACATGACTGATCGGTAATTAAGAGGTGATGTGCCTTTAATAGCAATTTTAATATTTTCAGCCCAGTTTGTAATCTTTATTATTGGATTTTACGCTCCATTTCCTAGGTTCTTTGAACCCATAATTGCTTGCTTGTGACACAGAAAGTCTTGCTTAGTCGTTACAACACATTTTGTGTGCGTGTTTGCGATGTTCAAGTGTTTTTAAGAATTGGATAACCGCTGGAAGTGTACGTAGAAAGTTTGAAAAATTCTAAAATGCTTTGAAGGGGGAAGAAGGAAATATAAACACCAAGAGATTGTTATGGGGTCCCTTTAGTCTCTTAATCTCCGAGTTCGAAGAGCGTAAAGCTATTTTGTAGGCTACAACCAGCTGATGGCTTCTAGAGTAAAATACTTTAACGAGTACTCTACGTAAAAAAGATTTTTTAAATTTTAATTTGCACTAAGTGTGCAAAAGTATACAAATGGAAATGGAGTAGATGCCAGTGGTTGGTCAATTTGGTTGTGTACCAACAGTCAATGGTGTTAGTAGCAGAGCTTGGTAAATTTGGATGCATCTTCATTGTGGTAGATGAGTTGATTTCATGATCAAATGGGTGCAGCTGGCAGTTATGATTATTGCAAGTCCGGTTGTGGTGTACGTGTATGCCGCAGTCTCTGAGGGAATGATAGGAGACGTTATGCAGAGATAGTATCCAGGTAATTGTTGCTTTTATTGCCTATGTGTATAAACTGGAGTTTTGTGCATTGTGTGTAACATTTATGAACAAAAAGAGCAAACTTGGAAAGAGCTACAGATTGAACTTTTTTCTGTTGTATTATTTTACTGTACTTTTTTCATGCTAAGAAGGGTTTATGATATTAGTAATATTTGTTTTTTTTTGTACAAGGTAAAAAGGACTTTTCGCTGATTGATGTGCAAATATTAGCAAGAGAGGTTAAAGTTTTACTAGGAGCTCTTATTAAACCAAGGTTAAAGTAAAACATGAGGTAAGCCATGTTACTTTCTGGGATAATCAATTAGAAATAATTAATCTGGGGAATTATTGATCTCGAAATGTATTATTGTAAAAGGGGATGTATATAATGTATAAATAATGTCTGAACAAGAAGTTTACTTGTGATTTGGTGCGTATTTTTCTCCGAGTATGTAGTAAATGTATGTGATTTACCATAGCAGCTATTTTTTTAGTAGTTAGTTGAATTGCAGAAAGCAGCTGAGCAGCCGTGACAAACTTCATTGGGCAGCAAAAAATTTTAAGCTTTTTAGGTATATAAGTAGCACCGAAGGTTGGTGGTATTTTGGCACCCATGAATAAGGGGCATCATCAGAGCCAAAGTTTGAATCAGACCACATTTCGCCATATTTATGACACCCATATAGTGAGGCTTTTTGTATTTTTAGGAAAGAGTTCGCAGTAATATATATAATATATATAATAATTATATATAGATACTAATTATATATACATAATAATATATATATATATATATATATATATATATATATTGCTATGTCACCTTGGGAATCGGCTTGCTACTTCGTGCCTCTTACTTTGGGCGTCATAAAATTGCAGTGTCTTGTTATGGAATTGCGCCCCACTGTTGGGCTGTCATAAAATTGCAGTGGTTTGCCTGGAAAAAGTCCTAAAAATCGATGCCTTACTTTTGGGCTGTCATAAAATTTGCTGTAGTATCTTTTCTGTTTTGCCTTAAGAACTTAGGTATTTTTACTTACCCTAACGGAACCCAAAACCAAACTCCTCCAATCTTTACTTAAATAAAACAATTTATGTTTCCCCAAGCTAATCTTTCACGGCTACTCATTCTCTCTACACCTTTATATTAAAGAAGAAAAAATTGCAAAAATAAAATCTTTCGACAAAACATACTCCCTTTTATTCATATGATATAAATTATGATTTACACAATCTCAATATTAACAAATTATTTACAATAAAATATTTCACACTTCAGTTCAATCTAAATTCTCCTGAATTTTATGTTCCTCTATACTTCAATATTTCATTTAAAAGTAGATGGTCCTATCCTAAAACCCTAATTTTACTTTTCCCAGGTCTATGATGAGCTCAGTATAAACCCCTTTTATTCTGAATGCATAAATTATTGCATTATCAAATTACGCTAAAGACCCGTTTACTCTTTACATCAGATATAATTTTATTCATATATTTACACGTTTAGATTTAAAATAGAAAAGTGTCTTTCCATATGTTAATCAAATTAATTTTTAGTTCATAAAATTTTCACAAAGTAACTCAAATCACTCATAGTTTTTATAATTCAATACCAGCACAACAGTTCAATAAAAAAAAATTTGTTACCTAGAGTGTTCTCCGGAATGACCACTTCAGTAGATGACGTCCACCAAGCTCATGTTCCTGGACTACACCCAACGTCTGCTTCCTAACTAAGACAACCATTCCATCTCGACTCGTTCATCCAATTCCCCCAACGATTCGTGGATGCCTTCCATACAGCTCCCCATCCAGAGTTCAGACTCCATTTAACGTCCAACCAGCACTCTCGTTCAAGATGTAATTTAATCGCTTACATCAGCCTTACTCGTCATAATTATTTATGCAAATATGTTCAGCCCGTTTACTTCAATTGCACCTACTTGTGCTCTTATACCACTGAAAAATACATTCGGCGGACTGCACTATCACCAGGTTTTTAAATTAGGATGTTTTCTCAATGATACTCAATGTAAGCGAAGTAAATCAGAAAATAAGTGAAAAATAAGGGACCCTTGCCACCTCCGGCAAGGCTTATATAAGCTCAAAACCCCCCTTCTGTGACGTATTTTCACTCTGATTTCTTCGTACTCTAGCAACGGCCACACAATTCCACAAAATTCACCCGTACAAACAACGTAACGAAATTTCAAAACTCGGAACTTTTTCGCTCCAACGGCACTTTACTTCGAAAAACTAATTAAACTGGTCATCCGTCCGTATTTTCCGTGTAAAACCGTTTCTCTACTATTCCTTTTAACATATCCTAAACACACCTCTTATGTCCGCGTCTATATTCTTATTGCAGTCACTCTCTAATAAGCACCTTGTCTTGTCTCTGTCTTGTTTTCCTACTTACAAAGTTGACGTTATTTCCACTCTACTGCTATCTTTATCTACCGCATATTTTCCGTCCTTCTTATAGTCCCACTATTGCCATGCCGTCTACGGTTAATGCCCTACCTACACGTACGCCTTGATAAATTAATAACGTTCACAAACATGTTGCTTCTCCGTCCCGCTTATTTATTGTTTAAAATACACTCTTCTGTCACGCGCTTGAAAACTGTTTGTCATATAGCCACCTGCTATGTTTCCATCTTACTCTGTTATTTTATAACGATTCTGTCCCTTAATTTTATTGATTTGTTTGCAGACTAGTCGTCTGTTTGTTAACCTTGTATCTGTCCGTTGGACAATACTCTGAAATGTTTTCTTAACGTATTCTAGCCTTTACTAGAATAGCTTATCCCCCCTAAACGTTTATTCCTTAAACTCCTTGGTTGTTTTGCTGTCTCAAACATTTTAGCATTCTACGAATTTAATAAATGTACGTTACTAAATATTTGATTTTTACCCTGCAGAGCTTTAATACTGTAAATTTTTGTAGGCAACTTTCAACGTTGCATTAAATTAACGTATACAAATTATTGATTTGCACCTTCATTAAAATATGCCCGTTTATCCCAATATAATTAATTTTTAAGCGTAATAAATAAAATATTAATTTAAACCTACATATTACACTGTCCGTTTTTATATCAACTTAATTAATTTGAAGCGTAATAAATAAAATCTTGTTTTCTACATACAGGGTGCTTACACAACTGCATGCTTGACCTATTTACACATGGTTAGCCTTACCAATTACCGCAATATATATATATATATATATATATTGTAGTGGATTTAAAGGGTTAAATGTGGTGGTCAACAATGTAATTTCATAACACCCTGTATAGAGAAAGAGACCATTTATATACACGCAAAATTAATTGCATTTATTTAATTTAAATGAACAAGTATTGACGTATTGTTATAATTAGGGATTAAAAGCTAATAGATTCATAAAGAAAATCAACTGTAGAAGGTAATAGAAATTATTAATTAATTTAATTTATTTGAATTCAAAGGGTTATAACGTCAGAAAACGCGTCAGAGCATGAAAAATCAATAATCTCAAGGCGAAAAGCTTTCTTAACAAACAAACAGACGTTGGTTATATATAAAATACCATGAAAAAGAAGCTCCCAGAATTGTTATTTTAAACGATCGTTAAATGAACACTTGCATGTTTTGAAAAGTCGACCTTCTATGTATTTTGGAGCATAACAAGACAAGTTTCAAGGAATATTGTTCAAACCGTTGGTAATTTCGTATAAACGCTATCAAGAGTTGCTTAAGGAGCAGAAAGGATGCACGATTATTAAAATACTATAGAATGAGATGGGGGAAGAACATTCGTTTTCGTAAAGCACGTATGCAGTCCACATGGATTAGACACCAGACGCGGGCAGTAATATCGATTTTCTACCACTCAAGCAGGGTTAGAACGCGACATCCAATATGCATAAGACAGGAATAGAAATATTACAGGCGGGGTTATAAGACGTCACTGAAATGTATGATTGGTCGAAATAGGTAGTTTTTAAAGCAGAGGAACATGTGATAGTTTGTCGTGAATAGCGTGGTTAACGCGGTGGTATTTCTAGAAGTTTAAAACGGTTAGACAAAAATTTGGAGAAATATTTTTTACAATTAAGTATTTCGTGTAAAGTGTGGCCAAAAAGGGGGCCTAGCTTTATGATAAATACTCTAACAAAATTAATAGGGCTCTCTTCTCTTTAATCTCGCATCGCATAACGACATACACAAAAGCAACTGACGAAGCTTGTAAGTATGAAAATTTGTAAAGTTCAGTATTAGATTGTTGTGACCTTATAGTTTGAGACGCGTATAATGTCGAGTTTATTTAAATTTAACTGAGGTCCAACAAATACTTTAACAAGCTCGTAAACTAATAATGCGATAATAAACAAGTGTAATATACATGGATTTGGATATTGAAAGGATAAATATAGCTGATTATTCATATGGTATTTTGAAAGTAAAACAAAAAGTTTACGTAAAGTTTATTGAATTGCTTGATGAATTTAAATTTAATTGTTAAGAGTACATGTTTTTTTTTTAAGTTTGTAGTAATAGTATGCAAAGTGGAGGACATACATTGATAAACTGGGTTATCATGAGCTCACCATACTCCAGAGTAGTAATAAACAAAGAGAAGGTATTATTTGGGGCCCATTTACTCCTGTTATATTAACTGTGTTAGAAATTTCAATTTAAAAACAAGGACTTGACAACAATAGCATTAATTGAGGTGTAACTTGAGCACGGAACTGTAAATAACTATGGATATTATTATTTGTAAATAGTGGTTAATAAATATTGTATAATTGTTGGATTATTTTGTGATTTTATTTAAATGGTGAGTGAACGGTAAAGAGAATGAGAGTAAATTTAGGTATACGAGAAGAAGCACAGCTGAGATAGCCAGGGAAGCTGCTGAAAAACTTAATTTGATAGAGCAGAAAGCGGGTAAGAAAAATTTTGTGAATATTTTTTTTTGAACTGGCGAGGTACCAGAGCATGAGCTCGAATTTTTTTTAGGAGGTACGGAGCTAGATTAAAAAGGTTCCACGGCAATTTATGACGCCCAATTCGTGGGGCTCAAATGTTTTTTTTAGAAAGTACCAGTTCATGAGACTAGAAAGGTTCCACGGCAGTTTATAATAAATATATATATATATATATATATATATATATATATATATATTTTCTCTCTCTGGTGCTCTCTAAAAAAATATATATATATATATATATATATATTACTCATATTTAGACCAGGGTAGAAAATTAAATAATCACATCAAATAATTTTAATCACCGTGTATAAGGAATTTTATTAGATAATACGCTTTATTAAAACACCGTGGAGAATAAAAAATCATTCGTTTCATTAAACATAAGAGATTTAAATCATGTACAAGACGCTTTATATCAAAAGAAGCAGTATTAAAAGCTCTGCGTGTAATGTAATTATTCCTAAACAAATGGAAATTACGTGCAAAATTTATATTAATTAACTCTATTTCAAGTAACCGGTATTGAACAAAACGTACAGATAATATCTACAGAAACTTGTAAAAACCCAATAAAATGCAAATCCTAGAAGTGTTAGTTAGAAGTAGGATGTTTGAACACACCTGCGTATTTGAAAAGGCAATTTCAGTTTAATTTGTTTAGATAAACATGTCGATTCTAAGGATATTGGAAACGGTCAGATGCTTTAGCACGAAATACAAAACAGGGTTTATTTAAAAAGCTCATTCGGCGAAAATTTTGCAGATAATTAATGTTTACAAAGAATCTTGGAGAAACCGGGGCTTAATATTCACGAGAAGGTGCGATACGGGGTTATTAAACCCAGATAGTCCACATGGACTAAAATATAATCGATAATAAAGAATATCAATTTGCACCAATACGAACAGGTTAGAAAAGGAAGAGAAAATGCGTCAAGCAAAGACACATATAGTAAAAGGCGTGATTTAAGCAACGTCACGAGGGTCACAATTGGTTGAAAATAGGATGCAAATATCAGAGGTAGAAACAACAATTTCTGTACAAAATTAATTAGTTTTTCTAGGACATGTTTGCGTGCCGTGTGAGAATTTCTGAGATTTAAATGGGGCGAGTGAAAATTTCGTAAAAACCGACGCGCGAGCGACGGACTGGGAACATAGAATGAGAAATTCTTAAGAATTGTCTGTTTTGAGGACAAAAGCGACGTGCCGGCTATTCGCTATATATACCGGTGGTAATATAAATTTCGGCCTCTTAGACTTTTGACTATTCGATGCGTTAAAAGCTCTTACATCCGCGACTTAATTCAAGATGTTAAACAGTGCATTTTAGTTTGATAAAATAATTTAAAATTTTGCTCGTATATTTTAGTGATTCAAAATAGTTTGTTATTTACGTGCTAACATGAATGTACTTCAGTGCACTAAGATACAAGGTAATAAAATTAAGTATCACTGTACCAATTAGCAAAATTTACAACGACAAATGTATACACAAAAGTAGGCAGTTTTGGCGTATATTGGTGAAAGACGCATGAATTTCTTTGCTATTTTTCGGGGGTGTTAATAATTAAATGGTTCAAATACGTGTCTGGATGCACGAAACAAGGGTCAGATATACACAGATGAGTTCCGGAAAAGCCCCGAAACAACTTTAAATAAATGGTGATGGAGAAAATTTTAAAAGCGTTGAGAATTAGAAGCCGTAAATATAATTCTGTTTTAATGGTGTGATTAACTAAAGGGACGATGTACATTGAAGCTACGAGGACAGTAACCTTCAGGTAAATTATACTATTTTGTTTGACATTTTGGTGTGTGTTGAATAACTTTATTATACTATTTTGTTTGACATTTTTGTGTGTGTTGAATTACTTTATAATTGATTTACTTTAAATGGACATTAGTGAAATTGTACTAACCATAAAATTTTAATGTTAAGATGAAATTTGCTTGTTTAAGTAGAAAGGGGTATTTAGTATTGATGTTCTGGATTATGATGAAATTTTAGGTATGTCTTTGAGCTCAATTAGACGAACCTGGTTAATTAACGTAAAGGGGTGGTAGATGCTCCCTTTGTACTCAGACTCCGGTCTGCATATATTGTTATAGTAATTAGTAGGCATCCTACAAGGACTTTAATTCTGGATGCACGTTAAAGTGATAATAAAATTAATCTTGAAATTCTTTTTAAAACTGAATTTTATGCTGAAATTTAATTTGAAAATTTAATGTATTCTGAATATTGATGTAAATAGAGTTAACGTTGATGTTTGTGGTAGGAATGTGTTGTTTAATTTTATGAATGAGGAGGTTTATAAAATTAGGTGAGCAGCTGAAGCGAAACCAGGATCACAGCAGTTTATGACGCCCAATCGGTGGGACTAGAATTTTTTTGTTGAAAGAACCCACTTCCCGCATTCAAAGGAGTATATCACAGCAATATATATATATATATATATATATATATATATATATCTTTTCTCCCTCTGGTGCTCTCTAAAAAAAACATTCGAGCCCCACGAATTGGGCGTCATAAATTGCCGTGGAACCTTTCTAATCTCATGAACTGGTACTTTCTAAAAAAACATTTGAGCCCCACGAAATGGGCGTCATATATATATGAAAACTCAAGACAAAAATTTCAACCACTCTCAAACATAAATCCCTTTCTAAATCCAGAAACAAAGGTGGAACTTATACAGTTTACAAGATAATATGTACAGGATGCGACAAGTCATACATCGAGCCAACAAACATAAGAATTAAAATTACGCTTGGACGTCATTCATTTCCTGTAAATAAACTTAGGATGATTCAAGGTAAAATGGTAACTTGGAAAATGAATTAAAATACAATTGTGAGTTAAAATTCTGTAGTTGTGTAGCTGCCTCTAAACTTTATTCAAATTTTTTATTTTGAAGGAAATTCATGTGGGCCTTCAAAAAATTTCAAATACAGTCTCAAATACCTCTCTAACCAATCTTATACTTCCCGTATTCTCAATTTTGTGTCAAAATTGCGCTCTTGACAGCCAGATTTTTAGTGGGTTACCAAAAGTTTTGTCCATGTATAGAAATCTAGGGCAACATTATCTCCGTACTTCGTTGACGGTTTTTGCAGTAGAAAATATCAAATCTCGTGAGCATAGGACACCCAGTTTCAAGGATTGTGTGGGATATAACAGCGCATGTGTATTGGCTCAAACATTTTAAATCAATTTCAATTATTGAACCTTTTCAACGACCCTTTGAGTAGAAAGAGATTGATGGAACTGGAACACCTGCTATTTGTTCGTTATCTCGGTTCGCGAGAGTTTTTCCGGATGCTTAAACATGCATTAGATGTAGAACTTATTTGGAACCTAAATCCTCAAGAATTTTTCAAATCGGAGCAACTCTTATCGAGTTATAAGCCCTAAAGTCCAAAATTACTTTACACCTAGACTTTGGTTTATTTCTTGAGATCGAAAACGGCTGCAGAAATTAAATCTTTTCAAGATGTTTGTGCCGACATGGCGCAAATATTTAAATTGCATTAAAAAAGTGTCTTAAGCGTTTAAAAATTTGTGCTAAATTTTAAGAAATAAACTGAAATCTAGATGTACTAATTCTGGACTTTAGGGCATACAACTCGCAAGGATTGCCCCGATTTGAAAATTTCTAAAATACTTAAGTTCTCCAGGAAATTCCAGATCAAGTGGATGTTGGTTAAAATCCCCAGGAAACGGGGATAAAAACAAAGAGGAAAAGTGTTCCAGTTCTATCAATCACCTTCTACCCATGCGTCAAAATTTATAAACATAAAGACGCTTTTTTCATCGCGCCAATATTGTAAATTTTGGGGGTTGACTGATAAAACAGTTCTATTAAAACAGAAAAATCGTTTTCATCAGGAAGGAAACTTATTAGTACTTACATAAAAAGGCAAAGTATGAGGCTGAGTGGCAAATAAATTTGATGAATGGTTTTCGCATGGTTTTTCCTAAGACAGTATGTGGTGCTATTATATAGGCCGCAGAAAAGAATGGGAATAGTATTCCAATCCTAACTATTTCTAAAGCCTGTAATACCATGTTTTTTCTGCGAAAACCTGGAAGTCCTTCGTACCATATGGAAGCCAATAATTGTTGTACATTGGAGTGCGCGACAAACTGAAACAAAAGAAATGGTTTAATTAATAATATTTTTTGCAAAATATAAAATATAGAGAAAATGTTGTATGGAAATTCGCTACATAACTATGTAGCCAAACGCCATGTTTCAAATTTTGATTAGACTACAAAAGCTACTGATAGGACAAAATCATGTAACAAAATTAAGAAACAAATAGAACATCTTCAAAAGGACGCTATACAGCTTTTACTAAGCAGCCTCATATCTGTCTACCGAAAATAAAGGGTGAGTGACAGGTATCGTAATACCATAGGTTGTTCTCGAAGGGTTTGATGACCCACATTCTAGGTATTTTCTTATTTAACTAGAATAAAGTATTATTGTATATACGCATAAACCCCATTGCGATATGAATATTAGTTTGAATTCCCTTCTAATAAACATTGGATGTACATAAATTAATGTAAATTTAAATTCGCTTACGTGACATAAATAAATAGTTAAATAAATAAAAGTGCCCCAGATATTTCAATAATCAATTATTTTGTGCCTATGCAGGCGTTCTATGGTACACTGATACTTGCCATATACATTGATAGATAAAAAATTTCTCAAAATTTACAGCTGATATAAAAGATTTGTACGCGCAAGTGTCGAAGGATGAAGATCTAAATTGTTTGCCAGGTAAAAATTAAATGGAAAGGGATTTATTTGCTCCGATCCTTTTCGATCGTTGTATAGTTCAGGACCTGTGCTGATTTGAGAGTTGATTTACTCTACACTTCAAATGAATTCCTCCAAGTGTAGACATATTTTAAAGACCCCTGTAGGTGAAGCTTCCTAGGAGGCGAAGGGTCAACTTGTCAATAGGTTTAAAATAACCTAACATGGTTTTAATTTCTTATTGTGAAAGGTTGATGGCGGATTCTTAAATTGATTGGTAGCAGAGGACACGCAAACAATGAAATAATATCCGAAGATGTTTGGGAAGTCTTAGCCATATATAAAATGTTTTATTATTCTGGGAATATGTAGTCATTGTATAGTAGATATTTATTTTTTACATTAATTAAGATGAGCACAGCAATAGGTAGTCGCAACATTTACTTTGCTTACAATTTAGAACAGCAGTAATTTTCCGAAGAACAGAATTTTAAGATAGATAATACGCCAAGCGTTTTTTTTATCAAAATCAGACTGATTTTCTGTCCGAATCTGTACGCAACAGCGTGTAACCGCGAAGTTGACATTTAGTGTTGTTTTATATCTAACCTGCAAAGAATAGAAAAACTTATAAAAGGATTGCGAAGTTCAAACTTTGATAATTTTGAGTTGTAGGTCTTCTGAACCCTGTTTCTTCTTTTTGTTCTGTATAAGTGGGCGCACCTACAGGTTGATAGAGCTTTGCTTACACTCTTTCCTCTTCCTTCTACTAATCTATTATGAACACAAGTAAAAAAACTCCACGTGTCGTACTACTAATTTATATTATTGAACATGATTATCACAGTATACAACAATAAAGAAAAATACTACGGTATATCCCGAATAAGCTTAGTATGCGTGTAGTTGAATAAAAAAGAACACCTTAAATTCATCGATGATAGACGTTTTACCAATTTAATTACTACGTACTATCTTTCAAATACAATAACGAGCTTTTCCTTATGCGAATTTATGTGTATATAATCCATTATAAATAAGCGTGCACCAACGTAATCGGCCTTTTTAATAATAAGTTTTGTACAATCTTATTATTACCACTCATCACAATTATATAATACAAGACTGCATGCAATGTTTATATGATAGAAAATAGAAATTTTAAAGGCTTACAGTGTTTATTTGGCTTCAACAAGGGTCCATAGATATTCCAGGTGCAGAAGTGACTGCAAGTGATTAACATTCCAATTTAACTAAATAAAAACTTTCAACAAAGGCCACTTTTACAATTAACGGTATTTTTATACCTGTTTTAACTCCCACACGGACCTGTTTACTAACAGTTACGTTGTTTTTAATACCGTCAACTTAATTACTCGATTAGCAGCCTTATCCCCCACGATGTGTCACCCAAATTTGAAGCTCAAATAACTGAACATGGATCTGTCCTCTTTGATAATCCGTTGATTTTATAAGTTTCAACACCCCATGGTTATTACCTCTTGTTCTCACGATTGTGCCTCGTTTGCTGTCTTATTGTACAAATAAACTTTTCTATGCCAGGTGATTTACCGAGATCTATCCAGTAATTTTTCTAAATAGATAGAAGATAAAATACCGATAATCAGTAACGTTTGTATTTAATATATTACGTGCTTTTTTGTTTATTTCTAGATCCTAGTTTAATATTATATTGAAATAGTCACGTTATTAATGTAAGCTATCAAAGCTTCAATAAATTTTTTCTGGCTGCTTGCTTAGTAAAAGATCATTTAACTACAATGTACAATTACAATAACAACTCTTTTTATATGTGACTATACCTAGAACATTGGTACACCCTAGTCGTACTAAATAGTTTAATTAGCGTTAACCTTTGAAGTTGTTTTATTGAAGCTGGTGGTGGAGCTTGCGCCCTAGCTTCTGTTGCCGCCCTGCGCTCGTTGACAGCTCGGTGTCCAACGTGAATAAGTGTGTACATGCATGTGTGTGTATGTGTATGCGTGTGTGCGCTCGTGTGTGCGCGCGCGTGTGCGTGTGAGAGTGTAAGTGAGAGTGTGTGTATGTGTATGTGTGAGTGTGTGTGTAAGAGGGAAAGACAGAGAGAGGGAAAGTACGTGAGTGTGTGTGTGTGTGTTGTGTGTGTGTATGTGTGTGTGTGTGTAAGAGAGAGAGAGTGAATAATTGTGTATAATTCTGGTAGTATCGGTATATGTGCGAAGTAGTGCTTTATGAGATTGTCAGTTCGTGTGCTTATATGAATTTGTGTGTTATACCGCGGGTTTTTTTAGGTGTCAGGTTTTATGAGGAGTATTTCGTTTAGGAAAAAGTTGAGTTCGTTTGGGTGGTATGTGACTAGGAAATTTAAATTGGGAAAACAGGGTTTGGTTTGTTAATCGTTACTTTAAACGTGCATTGTACAGAGGCTGTGAGAAGGCAGGTGGGTGGGATTGGTTAAGGCAGCGCAGAATGGATTGGGGATTAGAAGAATTTGGAATAGTTTGTTCCTGAAGTATCCATGGCAGGCGAGGAACTGGACTGCAGGTCTGTTAAAGTACGGTATGTGCGGAAGGATGTTTGTTGTCTGGGAATATTTCAAAGGTATGCCTGCTAGCTGAGGAACTATCGATCTTACCCAAAACTTTGCAGGAAAGTGCGGATCTGTGATTTGCTCTCTGTCATGGGGCGGCGGTGATATTCCTTGTAGAGCAGTGTTTCTGTCATAAAGGGCTAAGGTTACGGATCTGAATTGTGGATTACAGGAAGGTTTCAATCTGTGGGATTAGGAGCAGGGTACGCAGTGGGGAGGTAGATGTAGTTCTGTATGCTTTTGAGGAATATAGCAGAAATGGTCGAATGATGGTGTTGAACGTACGTGGTTAGGTATGAGGAGTAAAAGGTAGCCAGGAATCTACACCATATCGGGATTATGATGTGGTATGGGATATCTAAGGGATTTCTTTTGTACGTTGAAGGGATTTGAGTATGCCGTGGTATAAATTAGCGAGGATGGGTGTGGTTTTAGGTCGGAGCTGGGTGAGGAGGGTGTGGGTTTTCAGGTGGGTGTTTAGGTCGAGGTCTAGGAAAGAGACTGAGTGTGTGAAGTATATTGGGAAATGAGATTGTGTATCTTTAAGCTGATTCTGAGATCTACAAAGCCCTTTAGCGGGGCCATTTTAGTCTTGGAAGGGGAAAAAGATTGCTTGTTTAATGTTGACCAGGATTCGACTAGGTCTAAGGGCAGAGAGGCAGTTGTTTTTAAAGATGAATGGGAGGACCACGTGGCTGTGGAAAGTAACGTTATCAGCATAGGCAAATGTGTATGTATAAAGGATACTTAGATCTAGGAGTTGGTAGATGGCCAAGTTCCAGAGCGAGGGGGATAAGTGGAAACCTTGAAGGCATCCTTAGGTAATAGTTTTTGCTATGGTGTGGAAGTAGGATAACAGGGTTGCTATGCGGGAGTAAAGGTACTATTTTATCATAGAGAAAAAATTGGATGCGAAATGGGCTAAATTTAGCTGGTTCAGTAGATTGGACCACAAAAGAAAGTCAAAAGCAGAATGGAAATTGAGTAGAATAGCGGACGTATTTGTGCGTAGATGATTCCACGTTTTATGATAAGGGAACGGATGGTACGTTCGGCGTTATGGCCTAGGTCGGAGCCGTGCGGGGGAGAATAATTTGTTCTATTATTTTCCCAAGTGTTTGTGACAGGGCTATTGGGGTGTAGGATTTGGGATCTTTAGGAAGTTTGTTTGGTTTGAGGATAAGGCTGATGGAAACTGATTCAAGAGGGTCGGGAAAAATCCCTGTGAATAAGCATTTTTTGATGAGGATATGCGTGGTTTCTCTGATGAGCGGCCAGGATTTTTGGATGATGTTGGATATGAGGCCTGGTACTGGAATTTTGTGTGGATTGAGGTTTGCAGTCACTGTGTTCAGCTGTTTAATGACAAAGTCTATGTCCGGGACAGTGTTTGGTGAAGTAAGGGCTTTATTTATCAAGACTTGTTGCTTTAGAGTTGAGACATCGGCAGGTGAGAAAAAATTGCTGCGTCCAGTAGAGTTGAAAATGTATTTTCAACGATAGGCAGGGTTGTCGATCGTAGAGCGGTTGCAATGTGAGGTTGTGTGGTTTATAGTAGTTTTTGGTAAATGGTACAAGGGGCTGTTTGCTGTACGTGGATTAAATCCTAATAATGGTTTTATTTAGTGGTGTTGATAAGGTCTTTGCACTGTTTTCGGCCTGTTCTATAGGCGTGAATGAAAGTGTCTATTGTGGTTGCGTCAGCGTATCCACATCTGACTATTTGTAGTCTGTCTGGATTGTATTAGTGTGCACTTGCAGTGATGAGTGCCGAAATCTACCACGGTGAGGCTCTTTGGATGTTGTGTTTGTGCGGTATGGAGTATGTGGTTATTGAAAGGATATTTTGGATGACAATATTGACTAGGATATGAGGGTTGAAGTCAGCGTAGGCTACTGTCGGGAATGTCGCGGTAAGCGTTGCCAAAGGGTCTAGGAATTTGGTTGTCTGGTGTTCTCAGGAATACTATTTCATATGGAGATAATACGGTTAAATAATATTCAAGACCATTAAAAACGGATTCTTCATGAGCGAAAACCGCTTACCCCAAAGGAAAACTAGTAGCCAAAGATCAATTATATAAAATTAGGGGAATATTAAAATTTTTCAATAAAAGAAAAAATTGTGTTTATTATCATGAGCAAAAACTTAATTTTGAGGAATTTAGAAATTTTTGGAGAGGGCGGCTTGTTTGTAGTACATTAAAAATAAGCGACATAGGTGTGGAACTAAATTATATAAGAAAAGTATGCTGCTTTGTAATATTATCAATTTTAGTTAAATAAAAAAGAATAGATCTAAGGTTGACAAATGGTTTACTTCATTTGGCGGTCACAACGAGATAGTGTCAAGAAGATCCCTGAGCGCACTAGGAGTTTGGCCACTTCCATCTTGTGCCATTATTAAGTTCCCTTCAAGGAGTTTGGTGGATTTCTTAAAGAACGAACGCAAGAAGTGAGTTGCTATAGAACCCGGAGCTCTTTATATATCGAGGTTTGCTTGTATTGTACATTTGGATGATTCTATTAGTATTTTGAGGGTGTCCTAAGAGTCCATTATTGTTTGAAGCGTGTCTTTTAAGCTAGTTAGGAGTGTGATTGGTTGCATACTCCTACATAGAAAAGAAAAGGTTTCTAAGACTTGGCGCGTTCTTGCAATGTTGAAAGTTTATGTGTAATTCCAAAAACTAAAATTATTGCGATAGAGTAGATCGGTCAAAACAACGCCTGTCACATCTTACAAATCACAAATGAGTGTAAAAACATTATTATGAAAGACAAGGTGACTTTTAGTAACTCGCCAGTTCTTTTAAGTTACTTTTTCTAAACCTCTTGTAAATGCTAGTAATTAGCTATAAACACTGTATTTGTCTTTTTAGTTTTTTTTAGTCAATCTATCTTTATTTTTGGTAGTCTTTCCATCTGACTTTGAATCTTCAAAACAACTTCGTGTGACAGCATTGCTTAGAACGCGCAGCATTAATATGGTAGCAGAATACTGAGGCTTCACTTAATGATGTCAAGCTATTGCAAGCAATCTAATTTTGTAATTTCGTAGTTGCCGTTATATTTCTCAACTATCTACAGTATGTATCACGCCCAGTCACTTTTATTACATATGACGTCCCATCTTTTATCTGGTGTAAAGACTGCTTCAATGTCTTCTGACAGCTAGACAATTTTATGCTATCCACGCCTTTAATCCATTTCATCAACCTATAACAACAAAGAAAACTATTATTAATGTATAAGAAAAAATCATGGTAACCTCAACATTATAGGCTGTGTTCCTATCACCTACGGAGACTGTAAACTATCTTCATTAACTTCACTGCAAAAGTTAGCACAAACTATGCAATTTTTATTCAAATTGGTCAGCTATTAGAGAAATAAGTAACTGTGGTCTAGTAACGGCCGTCTTTCATAACGTACAGCGGGAAAATGTACTATGTTACTCGTCAATTCGACGGGTAAACGTGCGTTAGTTCAGAGCGTAGTTGTACAGAGGGCGTAATCTTGCACGGATTTTCAATACAAAGGGAATAAACGTTAGCGGTATGAAATAGCTTACTTCTGTTGATCTAGAATCAGTTACTCAATGTTTGTATCGCGGCAACTTTCGCGAGAATTTCGACGTCTTGGATCTCTAACATCGTTAGCGTGGGTTGAAACAGTTCATTGGCCTTTATTCAGTAGATAGCAGCAAAGTTGATTTTAATTTACAACACTATAGAATAAATAAATATTAAAATAGAATGCAGGTAAGGAAGTCAAAGGTAATTCATTTCGCTTGTTCGGTCAAAAATCCCAAGGTAATTTGCAGATCAAGCGCTTGCTTCACGCCAATTTCTCAAATCCCCATATATATCTCACGTTTTCATCGGTCAAAGCATGATGCACGTTACTTTGAGCGTGATTAAACGTTTCCATACGAAATATATAATAAACGTAATAAATTATTTCTAGTAGCATCTGATAATGCTGGGAGCTCAAACCCACGTTTTTAATGCGTCATGACCTACTTACTAGCTAAATTACGGTAAAAATATACTTCCTATTAGGGATTAGAAATTCCTTACAATTACTATTAAAATAAGTCAAAACAAACGTAACAACCAGTTGGTGGATATTCTACAAAGTCAAAATTACTTATTAAGACACCCACTAAGCATATAAAAACTATTTTATACTAAATCTTCCCTTCAGGACCTATATCTAGGCAAGGGATTAGAGAGGTTTACGTTTCTAGCCACATCACTCAAAAGAAAACAATTTTAAAGTTCACAGCATATATTAATTTGCTATTCAGAAAGTTATCTTGTTTCATTAAACAACTCTGTCAGTATTTCACAATGAAGCGTTTCTGAAAAGTTCGTTGTAACCATACTACAAAGGTTCTTTATCTGACACTCGTCATCACACCCTCCCTCAAGTCTTGTATCGGCTTCTCGGTATTTATATCTAAAACATTCAAAATATAATACAAAACACTAGAAACAATAGATAGGGGCACCTAAAATATTTTTCAGTAAGATCTCGCCTTTTAGTCATTGTCTTTGCTAAAAGGAAAATTTCGTTAGGTGTAAGATCCTGAACTCCATAAGCTTCTTTAAAAGAATATAGTTTATACCAGATTGGATAAGCATCAGGAGTTAAATTAGCTGCAGTGACATTGTAAGTCCAAGACTCGAAGTCAAGAACTTGCAGGGTTTCACTGTCCACGCTGTACACTTTGTAATTAGGATTTACGTGTGAAAACGTTGTAAGGCTCCCGCCATTGAATGCAACATTGTTTGCTTTTGATGGGTTATCTAAATCAAAAAATATTACAGTGTCGTCGGCGTGTGTGTGTCCAATAAATTGTCCAGCTATAATATGAGAAAACCTAAAGAAAAAATTAATTAGAGGTAGTATGAGGTTTGTGGAAAAAGAACAAGGTTGGTGAAAAACATGGTGTTATTTGTGCCATCACTTGAACCTGTTGTTACGTTTATTTTCAGCATAAAGTAATTATAATAATTTTCAACTCAAATCCCTTTGGCGTTAAAAACGAAAATTAATTCAGTAAATTAAAATAACCGTCTCACGTGTTAATTCATTTATCTATTTGTAAAAATTCGATTCCTATTGGTAAATCCTAGAGCCTAATTAATGATAAATACTCCTACAAATCCCTCAACGTAAAGTTTATGCTAAAATTAAATAGGCGATAACTGGTTCTAAGTATCCGATAATTGGTTCAAATGTGTTTTCCATTGAAAGCTTCGCCAAATTAAAACCGCGAATTATCCCAATAAACTGTGTTTTTCTCGTTTTACACCTTAACAACAATATTACTTTGAGCTCTGATCCTTAGTTAAACGAAATGAATATTCACCTTATTCTCGAATAGCAAGTCGAAAACATCTACTCTGGTTTTCTCCGTGTCGTTTTCGCTATAAAAATTTCGCGCACGTAATACGGCGTGGTAGGTATTTAGAATTTTTAGAAAATAGAACTTTTCGACATCAATAAATTAAATTTTATTTTTTAATTACTATAGTTCTTTTTAGTGGCCCTTAAAACCACGATGAATAGTCGTCCTTTGTTGTGATGAGAGGACCACCCCCAGGTTGGAATCACGCGCACCTTTCCTCTGCTTCGCAGCAGCTTAAGGGTGAGTGTTTTCTTCACTACTTACGTTGAAACCATATCGATTTGGGATTTTACTGTTTAAAGTCATGCATTTCCAAATTTAATTCTTATATACAAAAATTATTGAACTATTTTGGTATTTACTGCTGTTATATTAACGCTTTACTATTTGTTTTTAAATAACTAAAAATATACTACTTTTTAATGTGAAAATGGTTTAAAGACTTGCTGGCACATTTGAAAATGTTGTTGCCATTATATTTATAGACTTAGTTTTACATTTACCATGCTGATTTAGAGCTGTTGGTTTTAGGGGGGTAATTTTGTTTTTTTTTTTTTTAGTTGAAAATTAATCTAGGGTAGTAACCTAAAACCGGCAGTTCAACCTGTAAAAATGATTTGTTTTTTTTATATTTTTTACTAAGTTTAGTGTGTGAGGATTGATTGTTTGTTTCTTTTTGGTACTACGATTCCTTGTACATATTGTGTTTAATTATAGGTTTCTTTTTGTGGTATGTTTTGTTTTGAGTATGAATAAGTGAGTGTATATTTTTTTTCCTATTTTTTTTCGGCTCTCCTTTACTTGCTTATATGTATAATTTCCCGCCCGCTCGCCGATTGAGCCCGGTCATAGTGTTTCTTTTTGGTTTTTTTGTAGGTTACGTCACTGCACGTAGCATAAAATTTCTGCCCCCTGGCGTGGGGCTGCTAGTTTGTTTAGTTAATTTACTTGTGCTCCGATTTTGTTTCGTGTAACTTTTGCCCCGATTTTGTTGTAGGTAATTTTTCTGTTGCTTTGCTTTTGGTTTTCGTTAATTGGTGTTCCGATTTAGTTCCGCTTAACTACTAGCCCAATTTCTGTTTTGCTTCTGGCCTGATTTTACTTTTTGCGGCCCAAGTTACTACAGTATTCTTTTCTCGGCCTGATAATACTTATGTTTTCATCCCTTACGCTCGAATTTGTATTTATCTCTTTTCTTTATTTATTGTGTGGGTTAGATCTTCTTGAATTTCGATTTTGTTTTCTTTCTTAATCGCTCAATATTATTGGTTGATTAATTTCAGATTATTGGACTTGTGTTTTTGCCAATAATCCTAGTCCATTGAAAACGCTGGCGCCCAAGATTTTTCTTTTCCTACCTTCCCTCTCGGTACACTTTGTTCTCGCCGTCAAGTCTAGGGTTGATTTTTTTCCTCAGATTTTTCTTCTATTCTATAGCCCTATTCTAATTTATATTTTGTTGTTTCGCTCTTATTAGTGTTCCCGAAGTTTATCCTTCGAATATGTTATAAATTGTCCTGTATTCCCAAAATATTTTTTTTTCTTTTGATGTTTTATCAAGTTACGGTTAACCTTTATTTAGTTACTTTCTACCAATTTCTTTCTTGTTCGTATTTTTCCCACCAAAGCCTCCCAGTGTGGGAGTGGAATTTGAAATTTTTTGGTAATCCAAACACTCTTACCATACATGATTTTTTGGAACAAGTCGAAAAACTCCGACGAGTTCACCATGTGTCAGAATTGCAGATATTTGAGTCTGCAGCAGACTTGTTTGAGGCTAAAGCTTTACTTTGGTATCGTGGTTTTCGACATAGGTTTTCTGACTGGAAGTCTTTGTCTAATTTATTCATCATTTAGAACACATGGAGTTTGTTTATAAGGCTACTACTATTGAGAAAAATACTTTTGTCTTTTGCTCACATGACCGAGTTGTTAAAATTTCTCCTACGCCTACGGGTAGATCCGATAATTCTTCTGTACGTTCTACTATTCTTTCTCCTATTTCTACTTCTACTCGTCAGGTCGTATTCTTTAATTGCGACAAACCTGGTCATGTTTCGCCACGTTGTATTCGTTCTAAAGTATTCCACTGTTATGGTTGCAGACATAAAGGAGCTACTCGCCACAACTGTCCCAACTGTCATCCTACTACTAATCGGTCTTCAAATAATCCTTCAAATTCCGTCCTCCTCTCTAGTTGTCAAATTTCTTCTACTTCTCACTCTACGTTCTCTTCTGTCCCTCATCCAGGTAATCCTGCTACTACTATCAAAACATACCCTTCTCCGGCGAATACAGCTTCGAACAAAATTTTTTCCGTCTCTAGTTCGACGTACTTTTTTACTCCTCCTTCTGCTCGCCCTACTTATTCACTCTCACCCCAAACTGTACCGTCACCGCCCTTACAGCCCATGCTCCGAATTAGTGACTTGCACGAGCGTCTCGCGCCACATCTGATCTTGGCTGCCGCTAAGGTCATCATAGTTTTCAGTTGACAATTGTGAAACTTGTTTACATGGTGAAGATTAAACATCAAAACTTTTATTGCACTCTCAGCAATTAAAATTACACTTGTGAGGACTTTACAAAATATATTATGTATAAATGACTTATTAGCCTTCAGTTACTAATAAATCCTTGTTTATATGCCCCAAGAATTATTCTCCTTTCTGTGAGATCCAATCTTATACAATAAGTGGTTTAATTTTTTCTATAATGTAATGAAGATATGGTTTCCACTTGTTCATTTACAGAATTAGAATTATTAAATTAAAACCACCAACAAACATAACATAACTATCCAGGCACATGACAAACGTAATGAAAACAAGGAAGCTATGGCCTTGACGGCAGCCGAGATCAGATGTGGCGCGAGACGCTCGTAAAATTCGTGTGACTTGCAGTTAGCTTCTCAAGAGTTTGTTCCCGCTTTCTTATACGATTCTACCCAAGAAATTTCTGTCGTGGCTGCAAGCACAAAGGTCGCGGAAGTGACGATAACTTCTAAGGCCGTCTGCGAAGGTCCTGTTGAAGTCCATAATCCTGTATCTTTAATGCCTCTTCCCGTTTTTGTCAAAATTTTACCTCATTCTGCTTTCTTAAATGTTTCAACTCAAGATATTTCTGTTGTGCCGGCAATCACAGCCGTAGCTGAAGTGAAAATAATTTCTATTACGGATAGCGAAGGTCTTGTAAAAGTTAGTGAACCCCGTAGCTGTGATGCTTGTTGCTGTCATCGTCAAAGTTTTACCTGATCCTGTTTCATAACCTACTCTTACTCATTTTTCTCATGCTGATAAAATGCTACTTATTTCTGTTCTTTTAACTAAGGTTGGTGACATTTTAGCTGATGTTCTGTTATCTAATGTTGACGAAGGTCAACCTGATTCTGCTTTCTCATCTATTGTGGATGAAGTTCTTCCTGTTACTGTGTGTTCTTGTATCGTTGATAAACTTCTACCTGATCCTGTTTCTTTATGTAATATGGTTGAAGTGTTATCGGATTCTGTTCTTTTTCCTAGGGTTGATATTCCTACAGCCAATGCTGTTTTCCTTCTTAACTGTGATACTTCTAGTTTTTCATCTAACGTCGATAAAATTTTATCTGCTTCTGTCTCTTTCTCTAACGTAACTGAGATGCGCCCCGCTTGTGTTTCTTTTTGTAAGGTGGATTCTCGTACAGTCGATACTTTTTCTTTTTCTACCGTTGATAATCTGACAACCTATGATGTTTCCTTGACTGTCGTTAACTTTCTTACCACCAATTCTAAAAACAAACGACCTTTTTCCATAACGTGTTCTAAGTTCCATAAATTACGACAACCACTACGATCTCCGCCCTCGCCACCACTTTCTCAGCCTCGTGCTACAACTCCTACGACTCCTGCTATTCCTATTTGGCAAAAAAATGCCCAAAAGAGGCAGACATTATTCTATGCTCCTTCCGAAGCTGAGAACATATGTCGGCGAAACCCTAATGTTCTTGATCTCGTTTTATTTTCCTTCTGGGACCGTAAACGCCTTAAGCCCAATATCGAGTCCTCGTGTCCCAGATTATGATGACTTTGCTTTCTTTCGGACATGATTTTTGGACATTTCGATTTCGGTTTACTTCCCTGTTTTACGGGGTTTTCTTTCGTCTTCTTGTTTTTCTTGCACCCCGTGTGGGTCCGAAAATAGAATAGTCCCACGGTACAACCTGCCTGTCGTAAAAGGCGACTACAGTGGTCCAACACATACATATACACACTTCATACCTTCATACCCACATACACACACTTTATAAACGCACACACTTCATACTTCTACACATTTCTGTTTGGTTCTCCTTTCCTTTGTTCCCTTTTTGCTTTTTCCTTCACCCGTGTGTATCCGGGAATAGAATAGCACCATGGTACGAACTGCGTGTCGTAAGAGGCGACTACAGCGGTCTAACACATACACACACACCCTCCCCCCCGCACATTCACAAACACGCACGCATACGTACACACGTACTCATACATAACTACACTGAAATTCTGTTTTATTTTCTTTGGTACAATTCTATTTTTTTTTGGTTTTGTACTTGGTGCTGGTTTTTCTTTGTTTTCTCGTTCCTTTGGTTTCACCTTCCTCTCCCTATTATTTTGCTGGTCCTCTTTGTTGTCGGCCCCTGGTATGATTGGGTAGATGCTTTCTAGTCCGTCTTTCTTTCTTCGGAAATCATGACTCAGTCAATTTTAGGACTAGTCAGCATTTCTCTTCTTCGGTTTTCGTTCGTTGCGATTCCTTGGTACCACAGCTTGTAGTACATCGTTTCCTTTTACCAGCGTTCCTCCTCTTTTCTTCTCGTTCTCCCTTGTTGTTCCTTTGTTTGCTTGAGGCTTGACCTTTGGGTCCTGCGTGGGCTGGCACTGTCGGTTTTATTCTTCGTTCCGTTTCTTCTTCTGAGGTTGATAACCTTTTCTGTTTTTGTCTTGCGAAACATCCGTCCGTTGACGACTCCGCAGTGCTGAGGCCGTTCCATTTTAGTTCTCTTTGATTACGTACTACCCGTCTTCCCTTCCTTCCTTCCTTTTTTTTTCTTCTCTTCTTCTTTCTCCCTTTCTATTCTTGGGTCTTCGAGGCGGATAAAAGTTTTTTTCTGTTTTGTTGGGTTGTTCTTTTTTTTTTATTTTTTATTTTCGTAACGAGTTTTCTTTTAGTTTTCAAGCGAAATTTTATTTTTAATTTTTTTTTCTCTTGGGTTTTTTGCTGGTCCTGCCCACTTTCATTACTTTTATTTTTTTCTCCTTTTTTTCTCTAACCCCTACCTTTTAATTTTGCTGGGGGGGATTTGTTACGGTATTTTCAGCATAAAGTAATTATAATTATTTTTAACTCAAATTCCTTTGGCATTACAAACGAAAATTAATTCAGTAAATTAAAATAACCTTTTCACGTATTAATTCATTTATCTGTTTGTATAAATTCGATTCCTATTGGTAAAACCTAGAACCTAATTAATGATAAATACTCCTTCTAAGAATTCCTCAACGTAAAGTTTATGCTAAAATTAAATAGGCGATAACTGGTTCTAAGTATACGATAATTGGTTCGTATGTGTTTTCCATTGAAAGTTTCGTCGAAATAAAACCGCATATTATCCTAATAAACCGTTTTTTTTTCAGTTTTACGCCTTAACAACAATATTACCTTGAGCTTGATCCTTAGTTAAATGAAATGAATATTCGCTTTATTCTCGAATAGCAAGACGAAAACATCTATTCTGGTTTTCGCCGTGTCGTTTTCGCTATGAAAATTTCGCGCCGTATTGCGTAATACGGCGTGGAAAGTATTTAATGTTTTTAGAAAATTGTACTTTTCGTCAATAAATTAATTTTTATTTTGTAAACACTATAGCTCTTTTTAGTGGCCCTTAAAACCACGATGAATGGTCGCCCCTTGTTGTGATGAGAGGATCACTCCCAGGGCGGAATCACGCGCATTCATTACTTACTTTGAGACCATATCGATTTGGGATTTTACTGTTTAAGCTCATGCATTTCCAAATTTAATTCTTATATACGAAAATTATTGAACTATTACTGAGCCACGTTAAGAAATATATTACCCTTTATACCTGGCTAATTGAGAAGTAATAGCTTCTAAGGTACTACTGCCGTGGATGACTCTTTTTAACAGTTATAATACTTTATAATAATAATTAAGCTTTTCACCAACCTTGAAAATTTGAAGCGTTTTTAACAAGTTACCGATTTATTACTTCAATGTACACCTTACTCCAGTTACGTACACCAGACTGGCTTCCTGTTGGAATATGTGAAAGTACGTGAACAATCTCCCCATTCTTTTCCGCTTCTGCCAAGGTATTTGCGAACCATTGCAGTTGCCCAGATGGATCAGTGTCGTTGTATAAAAGCCAGCTAAAAGTTGTAAATTTATATCCTAGTGTTTCAATTGTGTACTATACAAGTTTCTTACAAGTTACTACTATAACCTAAGTTGCTGTTTATTGCAATAATTCTAAAACCTGGTTTCGGTGACACTGTGTAATAGCCACCTTTCAGGATAGTATCTTTAGTTTCAGGCGGTAACCAAAATTGCCATTCTTCGGCGGATAACTCGTAAATCCACCGATTTGTTACTTTCGGATCATGCACTCCTTCTGATGAAAATCTGTATCATATTAAGTGTAAATTAAATGTTTGACAATACCTATAATTACTTTTTATTTATAGCGTTCAAAACAGTTACAGTTATATATATTTTATATATATTGAAGTGTCAGTAAGAAAAAGGGTATAAAGGTTATTTGTATGAAGGTAGTGTATGCCAAAGAAAGCCAAATATCAGATCCCGTAACTGAAAATTTTATGTTTGCCGTACTTTACAAATGTTAAAGTATTTGGAGTATAATAGTCAAAGTATAAGTGCCAAGACGTAAAACAATGACTTGATGACGTGAGAAAGCACAGTATTCAAGGATTTACACTGAGTTGTATGTTAATAAGCCATAGAATGTACATTTGCTAATCGAAAAACCGGATGCGTCTGTAGAAGTCCACTATTAACCGCACAGATCCAGGTTTATATGTGAAACATTTCGGCACTTATATTAGTAGAATCAACCTTTGGACAAACCTGTAATATCAAAATTATAAGTGAAAAGTATTGTCAAATATGATTGAAGGGTGATGCAGTATTAGGAACCAATGAGTGAACATTTAGATATAAAATAGGAAAGTGTAAAAGAACGATTATAAGGTATTAGTGACACGATCTTGTTGGGACGATTTTATTGGATAGAGAATGTATAAAATGTATTAAAGAGTAGGCATATTTTAATTATTATAATCACCTAGGATAAAGTAAATAAAGAGAGTCGATTTATAAATAATTTTGGTAGTAAGACGTGTTTTTGTAAACTGCGCTAAATTTTTGAATATTACGAAGTATTAATAAATGATTTTGAAAAGTTAATGAGTTTAATTGATATAAAGAAAAGTACAGATAAGCTAGAGGAATAAATATAATAATAGTAACGACGAGTGAAAAGTGTAAGAGTGGGTTAGAACGACAGTGGAACAAGCGGAATAAATAGTTGGATATTGGAACGAGTTGATTAAAGGCAGAAAGGTATTGAATAAGATTTATGAAACTGAAGGAGATATTATTGGAATTGATTTGGATATTGTATTATGGATAGAAGGGTATTGAGTGGTAATTAGAAGGAAGTATTGAATTGGAAAGAGCAGATTAAGGAAAAGGAAAGCATTGGAGTAGCAGGAGGATTAGTACGAATAAAGAAGATTCAACATCAGGAAAATTAGCGCAGGGGAAGTAAAATAGCAAATTAGTCAAAATTCTAAATTTGGTCATATTTATTTTAGATTTGGGGAGTATAAAAATTAAATATAAAGAAACCTGGAGTTTAGACAGCAGATTATTCGTAGTGATAGTGCCACGCATTGTAAAGACGCATACGGCGAGTGAGATTTTAAGCCAGTTTTCATAGAGGCCGACAGCGACGTGTAGCACAGGTGAGTATTGTGTGTTTTGAACGTCAAAGTCTAAAATTGGTAATATTAATTGATTTGGCACAAGGCTACGTGGATCTGTTATAAAATTTTGGCATATACAAGTAAAAGATTACAGGTACAAAAATAAAGGTAGTGCTGTTTGGTTGGTGTATTGCACATCTACTTACCACTGAACCCACGGTAAGTAGGTGGACACCCTGGGAAGGCGAGTTTTCAAATAGTCGAGGCATATTAATACAGTTATGTTTTCTAAACCGACCAAACGTAGATAAAGCACGAAATAAAAAGTAAATATTTTCATATCATATATAAAATTAAAATAAATAAATAATAAAAAAGCGGGGGGGGGGAGCATAAGAATATATATATATATATATATATATATATATATATATTACAGTGAATAAGATGAAATAATAACTTGTAATTGAAAAATGGAAAATATAAGGTCTTGGACAGGAGACACGAGAGGTCATTGAACGCAAAATTTTATGAAAAATTACCACTCAAAAAGAAGAACAATTGAAAAAATAAAATTTCCCATATTTAGTTTTTATCCTGTATAAACATAGGCGTATTTCATTAGCACATAAAATAAAAAGCCCAATAAGCATTCATTCAAATACGTGTGTTAATGTTAATTCCTACAAGAAAACTATATTGAAACAAGTTTAAATCAGTGTAAATTCAAAATTTATTTTAGCCGCGTGTACAAATAACTATTCTGCAAATATTAAAAATAACTTAGATTTTAAGCTATGTTCGTTAAAATATGGGAAACTAACATCTGTACCCAGTTGGAATGCAAATCGATCATTAGGAATGCAATTACGAGCTTTAATTAACTATGTAATAAATTTCCGTGTGTAGATAGATGATTTAAAACAAACGGAAAATATTCATTCCTGTTATAATGCCACTTTATAAAATTTACTTTTTATTCTAAAGAAATTAAATCCAGCATTTTCGTTATTAATAAACGAATACGTTATTTTACTAAGAAATGTTTTAAAAGCCATTAAATAAACGGATTTTCTTGTATCAATGAATAAACACCCCAATTCGCAAAAATGCTACTATAGGTAAGTCATAAAACGAAATAGATAAGTTTTTTTATAGCTTTACGTATTGCAGAGAGATGAGACCGCTATTATTGACTTGGGCATTAGAAAAGAATAAACGATGCTTTTGGAGAACCATAAATCATACCAATGCACTTAATTGACTAATTAAAACCCGAAATCAGCTTTAATGATTGTATCACACGGGTGTATCATGCTTCTAAAGAGAGCGGAAAGAATCGAAAATATGATGTGTTGAGTTACTTTTTGTGTATTAAGAGGAAGTGGTCGAGATTCAAGATTCATTCATTTTATGACATCAAACATGTATGTTTTGAGTAAAGATTAATTTTTCCAAACGTGCAAGTTTGAGTAATTTATAATTCATTTTACGACATTTAATATGTAAAATAGAACTTTGAATTATGAAGCACAATTACTGTTAATAAACTACGAAAATTAAATGATTTCGATATAAATAATCTTTATATATAAGCAACTACTGACTGTAATCGATTAAAATAGACACACTTTGTAAACTGATATTTTAACATCAAATGGAGATTTGCAATGGAACCAGGAAATATTTAATGCTGTTAATTAAGACGGAAATGAGGTTTTGATAAGCGCTATTTGACAATAACGAGATCAAGTATAAAATTTGAGTTTTTTTGTAACTTATAAAGATATTTAGATATTACCACTTAAGTTAAAATAAGCTCTTAATTTTATAAAAATTATTTGTTAAGGGGATAATTTTCAGCAAGTTTTGAGCTCAGAGCACGAAGCATTTTGACGTTTACTAAATTATCTGTGCAGCGTCATTGACTAATTATACTATCACCTGGGAAATAAAAAGGATAAGAAATTATCCCAAGAAATTTTAAAGAAAACTTTTGTAACTCACAAATAAGAGATTTTGATTCTGAAATTGTTAACAAGGATATAGGTAAAGATTATTTTTCGGAATAATTTCTTGTATAGGCTTAAGCTGTAAACTGTTTTATAAGCACTATTTAGATTTGTTAAACATACAAGATCTTTTAGATAATGCATATAATGGAAATATGTTTTTGAATGCATATCTGTCTCTTGAGACTTCTGTGTTTCATTTCATTCACGTAAATTCCACAGCATAGCTTCTATTGAGCTAGTCAGGCAAAGTAACTGACACGGTAAGGTAGTAATTTCATATTTGCATTCTCATGAATACAATTCACTGTAAATAAGTCACAGCATAATATATATATATATATATATATATATATATATATATATATATATATATATATATATATATATATGTATGTATATATTATTCTGTGTAACTTGTATGTTAATTTGGAAAGTTATTGCAAGTTTGCGCATGTAAATACAAAATAATCAAACCTTAAAACGCTTTCCTAATCTCTAGCGTAGTAATTAAAGATTCTAATGAAAAAATTTCATTAAGTGCAAGAGTTAATTTGCATTATTTTAGCGTGTGTAAATACTCTCAAAGAACTTTCACAATGTTTAAATGGTAAAGAGCATAATCCTTTAATCATAAATACCAGTTGCAAGTAACAGATGTTATAATTGAAAATATTCCTAGTGAATATTTTATCATAGTTTATAAAGTGTAAATATAATTGGTAAAACGTTAGCATTTGTATAACTTTCAAAAGCTTAATTATAGTAAAAGAGAAACAAGCTTTACGGTTACGAGTTCTAGTAATTTCGAATAAAAGAGGTGTAGACAAATAACATGTCCTTAGTATTTGTTTACGAGTTTGAAAGTCGTTTATCAAGGATTTCTGGGTAGCGTTGTGTTAATTGGTATACAAGTTCAACCGTCACTCTAGCATGTAACGTGCAAGGAACCACATAGAATAAGGAAAGATTGTTTATAGCATGTATTAGAATGAGATAAAGATATCATGTGTTAAGTGTTCGTTTGACTTTGAAAGAAAACTGTGAGATAAACAAAGATTAATAGATTGTGTATTTATAGGAGGAGGATGAACGTATTTTGTATATCATTTAGAGTGGCTGATTTCATCAAGGACAGATGAAATTTGCATATGAGGAACAGAGAAGGATTATTGGATTTCATATATAGAAGGGAGACAGGCGATAGTTTTAAGATTGTTTAGAAAGGGTAAATGTTATTTTGGGTATAATCGAACTTGCAAACATGGTGTAAAAAGGATAGAGGATGTAGAATACATGGTAGATTGGGATAGAAATAACTCGTGGTAGGAATATGAAATATGGAGTGGGTACGAAGTAAGAAAGAGAAAATTTTCGTATGCAGGTTAGAGTGAGACGACTTTAATACGTGTATTATGATGGGCGTGTAGTAACTAAGAAACTTATTTTAGTAGGGATTAGGATTCGGCGAAATAAAAATCTGTTGCAAAGCTAAAGTGTATTTTCGTGGCAAATTGTTGTTTGTATTGTTCAAAGTTTTAGAATTTCGATAACGGTTGATGCTCAGATACGAAATTTACGGAGAATTGTTGAAAGTTAGCTCATGTGTTGTCGGAATTTAGTGGCAGTTGAAAATTTTGTTTGTGGAAGAGCCTTAACCGTTTCGAATATAACCATGAAGGCTAGTTTGTTTATATTGATGTATTTGCAAAAAATTTCAAGTTATAGGGGGTAGATTTGGCTATAAAACCACGAGGATGTGGTGATAGAGCTCTCTTTTGCTGATCATCTACGCGTCCACTAATATTTGTGAAGAAATCACTTAATATTTTGAGTGAATTTTAATATTTGAATTAAAGTTAATAATATTATACACAAGTTGGTGTAATGATTTACACCCAATGTAGTACCTCCGGGTGGAGCATTGGGGATGTGGCCGAAAACATAGTGGCCCTTAATTAAATTATAATGTAATGATTTACTAGCAGTCCAGAAATGTGATGAAGTATATTTTGACAAATGCGAAGCATGTTTGAGTACCGTAAGTAAAGACAGCTTTATATTTTGGTGGTTGGTGTAAGTTGTGCACACTAATGGAGTAGAGAGTTTGATGGATCAATTTGGTGTTTTATCTATGGTAAATGGACCATTAGCGGAATTGGAGTAGTACCGTCACTTGCTAGTCGAGAGATTTGAGTAGCTGATTGTCATCACGGATGGCGTTATACAATTTGGTGAGGTTTGGGAACTTGCAGTCATTGATGAGGACATCAGGCATAGATGTATGATTGCAGTTCCATGTGCGATGGTGCATTCCAGGTAACAGATTTTTGTCAAACATTGTTTCATTTTGTGGTTATTTGGTGTGCTAAGACAATTTTGTGCCTTATCGGTATATATTTATAAACTCTATGGACTAAAGAGTTATTTATTAATCGTTTATGATTTATTATTTAACTATTTTATGTAGAAATTTATATTCATAAAATGATTTTTGTAATGTTTGATTGTGTGCAAAGTAAGAGGGACTTATGGTAATTTGCAGTGCAAAATTTAGCACGAGTATTTATGTCTTACTATGAGCTCATATTAAAACCAGGGGTAACGTAACATGTATGGTTAAGCCCTGTTACTTTAAATTGTTTATTAAAGGATAAAATGTTATTTCGAAAATAATTTGAAAAAAAAGAAAGTATTTTAAAACAAGGTTTTAGGTAATTTTACTGATGTGTGAAATAACAATTGATAAAGATTCTTGGTGTAGAATTTTTCTTTTTAAATAAATCGTTTTCTTTGGTAGAATAGTAGGGTAGTATTTTTCAGATAGCAGCAGAGCAGCCGTGGTGAACCTCTCTGATGAGTTTTAGAGTTTTTAGATATAAGCAGTAAAAAGCTCGAATTGGCTTTAGTAACCAGACTTCAGCGACACATGTAAATACTGTAGCAAAAGAGGGGCACCAATTGAAACTCGCAGAAAAATGTCGTCCCAACAATGGGACTCGAATTAGTTAGCGATAACAGTCCAATTAAATCTCGCAGCGAATTGTCGTTCCTACTGTGGGGCTCCAATTAGTTAGCTATAACAGCCCAAATGAACATCGCAGCAAAATGGCACCCAAGCGTGGGGCTTTACTACTAGAGAACCTCGCAGCAATATATATATATATATATATATATATATATATATATAAAGCTATTCATTACCTTAACTGTGTTGGTCCATTGACTTTCTTCTGTTAATCGCCTCGGCTGCTCCTCTAGTTAAACCTTCATCCTCAATTATAAAAAAAAACAAACACATTCCTATCACAAACATCAACGTTACTTCTATTTACATCAATATTCACAATACATTAAAATTTCAAAATTAAAACTCAGCATAAATTTCAGTTTTAAAAAGAATTTCAAGATTAATTTTATTATCATTTTATGTGCATCCAGAATTCAAGTCCTTGTAGGATGCCTCCTAATTAATATAACAATATATGCAGACCGGAGTCTGAGTACAAAGGGAGCATCTACCACCCCTTTACGTTAATTAACCAGGTTCGTCTAATTGAGCTCAAAGACATACCCAAATTTTCATCATAATTCAGAACATCAATACTAAATACCCCTTTCTACTTAAACAAGCAAATTTCATCTTAAAATTAAAATTTTATGGTTAGTACAATTTCACTAATGTCCATTTAAAGTAAATCAATTATAAAGTTATTCAACACACACCAAAATGTCAAACAAAATAGTATAATTTACCTGAAGGTTCCTGCCCTCGTAGCTTCAATGTACATCGTCCCTTTAGTTAATCACACCATTCCAACAGGATTATATTTACGGCTTCTAATTCTCAACGCTTTTAAAATTTTCTCCATCACCATTTATTTAAAGTTGTTTCTGGGCTTTTCCGGAACTCATCTGTGTATATCTGACCCTGGTTTTGTGGATCCAGACACGTTTTTGAACCATTTAATTATTAACACCCCCGAAAAATAAAGAAATTCATACTTCTTTCACCAATATACGCCAAAACTGCCTACTTTTGTGTATACATTTGTCGTTGTAAATTTTGCTAATTGGTACAGTGATACTAAATTTTATTACCTTGTATCTAAGTGCACTGAAGTACCTTTATGTTAGCACGTAAATAACAAACTATTTTGAATCACTAAAATATACGAGCAAACTTTAAATTATTTTATCAAACTAAAATGCACTGTTTAACATCTTCAATCAAGTCGCGGATCTAAGAGCTTTTAACGCATCGAATAGTCAAAAGTCTAAGAGGCCGAAATTCATATTACCACCGGTATATATAGCGAATAGCCGGCACGTCGCTTTTGTCCTCAAAACAGACAATTCTTAAGAATTTCTCATGCTATGTTCCCAGTCCGTAGCCTGTGCGTCGGTTTTTACGAATTTTGTACTCGCCCCATTTAAATCTCAGAAATTCTCACACGGCACGCAAACATGTCCGAGAAAAACTAATTAATTTTGTACAGAAATTGTTGTTTCTACCTCTGATATTTGCATCCTATTTTCAACCAATTGTGACCCTCGCGACGTTGCTTAAATCACGCCTTTTACTATATGTGTCTCGGTCTTGTGCATATTATCTGTCTCTATCTAACCTGTTCTTATTGATGCAAATTGATATTCTTTATTATCGATTATATTTTAGTCCATGTGGACTATCTGGGTTAAATAACCCCGTATCGCACCTTCTCGTGAATATTAAGCCCCGGTTTCTCCAAGATTCTTTGAAACCATTTGTTATCTACACAATTTTCGCCGTACGTGATATTTAAACTACGCAGGTGTTCAAAATAATATTAATTCTCAGAGCTTTATTTTCTGGTATTATAATCTTGGATTTTCACCGACTTTTATGCTTATTATTAATAATGGTTTAATTAACTCCAATTAATATTAATACCCTTTAAATTTTAGTGAATCCTAACTAAATTTTATTGGGTTTTACAAGTTTCTGTAGATATTATCTGTACGTTTTGTTCAATACCGGTTACTTAAAATAGGGTTAATTAATATAAATTTTGCACGTAATTTGTCTTTGTTTCTTTACTAGGAATACTTAAATTACACGTAAAGTTTTCTAATACTGCTTCCTTTTTTATATAAAGCGTCTTGTACATAATTTAAATCTCTTATTTTTAATGAAACGAATGAATTTTTATTCTCCACGGTTTTTTAATAAAGCGTATTATCTAATAAAATTCCTTATACACGGTGATTAAAATTATTTGATGTGATTATTTAATTTTCTACCCTGGTCTAAATATGAGTAATATATATATATATATATATATATATATATACATATATATATATATATATATTTTGATGTGGTAAGGGCTCATATAGAAGTGATTGAATACCATACTCTGTATATAAAACAACCCAAGACTAGAGAAAAAAATTTCTAACACTTAATTTCTGCGAAGAAATACCCTGTATAATATTCCGTAGTAGGATAGGCTTAGTATTATGGCATTTTCTGTTACTTGAGTGATATCCACAAAAAATCAAATTATTTATAAAAAAAGGCTCGTATTATAAGCCGATTCTAATATGTATATATTCGTCCTCTTCAAACGTACATTGCCATTTATAACACGTTCTAAATAAGTTCATTCTTAAATAAAAGTAGCAATAATAACGCACTGCGCAACTAAAACATCATGTTCCTAATTGTTTCGACTAATGTAAGTTTTTTAGTGAGTAAAAATTCAGCTAAGGGTTTAGACGTGAAAAAATTATCTGTAGTAACAGCACGTCCTGTGTTGTAAAGTGGTGCCATGAGATCCTTTGCAACACAATTTTGAGTATTGTAAAAGGGTTTATTAAAGATATATAAAAATTTATTCAGGTCATAAATTGTGGTTGTAAGGAGTAAACGGGTCTGTAAATTTGTTTTAAAAAATGCAAGGTTTAAAAAGCATTTATAAACAAAACTGGGTTATAATGAGCTCACAATACAGGAGTATAAAGTCAAATTAGGGTTACATGTGGGGCCCATCTACTCATATCTACTCGAATTTGTGTAAAATCATTTTAAAATCACGGACTTTAAAGCGTTCTATAAATTGAGCTGGTAATAATTGTACCAAACTGTTTGTACTCATGTGTAAACATTTTATCTGTTAATAAGTGTAAATAAAAGGTTGAATGGTTGTTGTATTATTTTGGTAATTTCATTTGATGGTGTGTGAGTGTGAGAGAGGTATGTACGTAAAAATAGGTATTCAAGAAGAGGCCGATTGCTGAGCTATCCAGAGTGAGCGGAGAAATTCGAAGGAGTCCAAAATTAAAGGTAAGAAATTTTGTTTATTTTTTTGAATTTTTTATGTGGGGCCCAAGTGGGGCACGAATTTTGGTGACTTTCACGACAATATATATATATATAAATATATATATATATATATATATATATATTAATAGTTATTAAGATGAAATGAAAACCCAACTTTGTATTTAAAGTTGAATTACCATTTCAAATCGAACTAGTAATTGAAAACCACTAAAAGAACGGCTACAGCAGGACTTGAACCTGCAACCTCTGATTTTCCTTTTATTATATATATATATATATATTACTGTGCTTCACCGGATTATTTTAGTGCCCTACTATCTACGGTTACCGTTCCCTCGCTAAATGTGTGCTTTGAATATCGATATCGTCGACAAACATCTTGCATCTTTGTTTCACCCATTTGTCTCTTAAAATATACTCGTCTGTCACGCGCTTGAAAACCCCTTGTCATTCTATCAAGTGATGTATTCTCTGTCTCCCTTGGTTGCCTTCTAACGACTCTCTGTCCCTTAAAATTAATGATTTTTGCTTCAAAAATAACATATTTGTTTGTTTACCTGGCTTTTCCGTTGTACAATACCGTGAACTGTTATCGCCTCGTTTTATAGCTTTCAACGAAATATTTATTTACTTGAAGCTCTCATTCTTTGAACTTCTCGACCGTTTGGTTAAGTTATTTTGTAGACTTCTACAAATTGAGTTAACCTATTTTTAGTTTATGATGCTAAACAAATATCCGTTGCATCAATTATTGATTTTTATATACCTCGAAGCTTTAATATTTGCCTGCAATAGTCAATCTTGTATTAAATTAATGTAGACAAATTATTGATTTTTCCTACCACGAAGCTACATAAAATATGTCATTTAACACTAAAAATTTCTGCATTTAATCGTCTACCTTGTCTTATACTAAAGTATGCAAATTATTGATTTGAAGCGTAATAAATAAATTATTATTTTTCTATCTACAGGGTAGTTATAAAAATACCTTCTGGGCCTATTTACACACGTTGACCTTTGACCTACACAGTAATATATATATATATATATATTATCGTGTAAATTATATGTAAAGAGGGATAGATAAGTCCAGAGTAATTTTGTAAGGACGGTGTGTATAGAAAACAGGAAGAAATTATTTACGCTCCAAATTAATTAATTTCGACCTTGAAACAACCGGATAATAGCATACATTTGTATTAATAAATCGTCATGTTAAATTTACACAGAGTGGAAGCTTTGCAGAATGTAAAAACTCAAAGATAATACGAGTATAATTAGTTTTAATATTTGAAGGTTGTAAATTGTGCAAATCAAGTAATAAGGGAGAGCTTTTGTCTATATAAAATCGATTATGTAAACGCATATGTTTATTTAAACTAACAAGGCGTTTGTTAAAAACAAATCCTAAGAAATCCACAGGTTAAACAACTTGGGAAAGTACAATTTCAAACTGGCAGTTCAGAGAAAGACGGACAGACAAATAAACAAATTCCAGAAACCAGTTAAGTGAGAGAGAGAAAGCATAGGATAGGTAAGTATCTCTGAAGAAGCTGAAAGCAGAGCTAGCCGTGGTATGCTGATTTAAGAGTTTTTTTCAGGAGATATTGTAGTTAAAATTTTTTTTAACTTTCGTTGGGGCATAATCCAGAAGGACCACTGCAATATATATATATATATATATATATATATATATATATATATATATATGTATATATATTGTGTGTTATTCTATTCATACCAATAAGCTGTAGTACAAATTTGAAGCAGGCTCAAAAATATTAGTCATACTCACAAATCTACAGGATGAGGTTCATGGTTACCAAGAACAGAATAAACCGGGATGTTTCCAAAATACTGTTTAAACAAATTCAATATTTTGGAAATGATCAATTTATTTCCCTCAATGCTGGTATCCCAAATTCTATGGTCGATAATATCACCCGTATAGTAAATAAAATCAATATCTTTCTGCAAAATTATCATTAAGAAACAATATATAGATTTTAAGCACTTACATGCTGAGTTCTAATATGATCCAAAGCATTGGTTACAATGTCCATGGAAATATCACAATTGCGATAATCACCCCACCTACCAGCAGATGATCCAGAGTTCTTTGGAGTTGAATCTGCTTGACAACACATAGGTTCTACGCATTCTGCCGCTGCTCCAATTGTGTATTTAGGATCAAAGTGTATGTCGCTTATGTGCAGTACGTTTAAAGGCTTTCCTGGGGATTTTGTCTGTAAAATATTAGTTTTTGCATAGGCAAAGCAGAATAAAAATACATACCCTAACGGTGTATGGAATTCTTGGTGGTATATTGATTGACCAATCCTGTTCATCAGGATTTTGACATATATGACCTTTCATTAATATTGAACATGCCTTTGCAGCAGTTAAAGAAGGTTTGTTTCTGAATATGTATAAAATGGTTGCCTAAAGAGCAAAGTAGGGATATATTTTGCTATGATAATAGGGTTATTTAGGGGTATATAGGGTCACAAGGGTTGTACACTCCATGTAAACGACACTAAAGTCTAGAAAATAAAACATTTTTATCATATAGAAAACGCAATTTGCCAATTATACAGAAAACATATATCAAACACACTGTATAAAATTCACATCCAACTTTAATTAATAAAAGGAAGCTCATTCTTCAAGAATTCAAGTACATTTAGCAAGATAAATAACTTTGTACCCAATCCAAATCATTTTTAAAAAAGCAATGCATTCATATACCTTAAATAAATACGCACTAGGAACATCGAAAGTCAAGCAAACATAAAACGAATTTTTTTAAACTCGACGCATTAATAACCATGTGTGCCTATAACAAACGGGTCTTGCAAAACAAGCAAATTATAGAACGTAAAAGTCAATAAAAACGCATCAAATTTACGTCATATGTTAAAGAATCCTATTTAAAATTTGTTTACGTGATCTTCTAAAAGTAAACTTGACAAAATTCGAATAAAATTCAGCACATTGGATAAACAAAAATAAGGAACCATACGTTTGACTACGTGCGGATTGTAAACGGAAAGTTTGAATAAATTCCTATACAATTAAGAGGACGTGACTTGAGAAGGTACAACGTATCATGGTCAACGGAATCCACAGTGTGAAATTTTGATGTCTATGTGATGTGCAAAAGCATTTCATCGCAATTTAGGTGGTAGCTCCATGAAAATCCGAAAGCTTGCACGACAAGACAAGTGCAACGCCTCAATCAACAAGATAAACTCAGTAAATCAATTACCACAGGTGGGTAGGCGTACCTTTAAATACCACACAGGCTGATAAGGGGTCAGTCTTTCTACAACCAAGACACGCTCTTTACTTGTCTGAACCAAGATAAACGCAAAGTTAAACTATCAAATTAAATAACAATATTTAAGTGAAAGTTGGTGATTGAAAATTTCAAATACTAGTACAAGTGCAAAAATACAACAGAAATTCGCCCTTAACATTGAAAACGTAGATCTAAAATTCTAATTAAACATAACTTTTAATATTTTATTAACTTAGGGCACTAAGTATTAAACTAATTATTGAATTAAGAGTTGAACTATGTATGAAACTGAGGATTAAACTAAATTCAACTAAGTAACGATTAAGTGTTAAACTGGGCGTTTAACCAAGTTGTACTACGCGATTCAATAAACAACTACCAAACAAAGTCAACAAGAAAATCTAACTAAAAACAATCCAAGGGTACTGGTCAACAGCACACAGTGGCAATTCTAAGAATTGGGGTGCATGCAGAGACGTGCATTCAAAACCAGGAGTTCAACAGGGCAAAACAACTGGTAAGAGATAAAATTCATTAATAGCATAAGACATTAATTTCTTTCTGAACATTTAAATTTTGCATGTACTGAGATATTTATGGAAAGGGTCATCAAAAATTTTTGGTTGATACGTAAAAATTACGTAAAAGGGAAAGAAGGTCAATGAACATGAAACGTACTTCCAATAGTATACAGAGTTATTTTTGCTGACTTTAAACCGATTTAAGGGAGTCATAATTTGGGGACAAACTGATTTGTATTGTTACTTTGATTCAGGGATTTTCTTAAATAGCGAATAATATTATAAAAGTTGTGGAGCTACAAATTGTACATATTTTAGTTATTATATAAATTTTCGTTAATTTTGTTTACCTCATTTTGGTGGGAAGTGTTAGAAAAAAAGGGAGGAGGCGAAAACTTCTCTAATATCGTATGATCGTGCACTTTGTGTGGGGTTGAACTAAGTTAGTTGAGGCATACAAACCGAATTGTGTAAAATCTAAAATTTATCCTAGGTTATCTAGAAACACAGAGCGGCGAAGGACAGCAGGCAACTGAACGTTAAATATATATATTGCTATGATATCGCCGTATTCCGATGTATTTAACGTTCAGTTACCTGCTGCTCGCAACCGCTCTGTGTTCCTAAATAATATAGAATAAATTTTAGATTTCACACAATTAGGTTTATACCTTGACTAGCTCAGTTCAACCCACACATAGTGCACGGCGATACGATAACAGAAAGATTTTTACCTCCCTTTTCCTCTAACACTTCATACCTAAATAATATAAGCTTCAATAACAAAAAAATTGTATAATAATCAAGAAGTACGTACAATTTGCACTTCTACAACCTTCGTACTATTATTTGCTATTTAAAACCCTTAAATCAAAGTAGAAATATAAACTGTTTCCCACCAAATTATAACCCTATTAAAGTTATATAAAGCCAAAATAACTCTGTATTATATTGGAAATATCGCTGAACGTTCACGACCCCTTGTAATTTCTACGTATCAATCAAAATTTTGGATGACCCTACACATAAATATCTAAGTACATGCAAGTTTTAAATGTTAAAAGAATTTCAGTCTTATGCTAACCTGGTATTTTTCTAGATTGATTCCCTGGTTCAAATGTGCAGCTTTGAGTACACCCCAATCCGTTTGGTCTTCCGCTACGTACTGCTAACCAGTACCCTTGAGTTGTTTTCAGCTTGACGTCGTCCGTACTTCGTTAGATTTCTTATTCGGTTGGATTGGTAATTGTTTATTGAATCGCTTAGTCTCTTGCTTAGTGAATTTGCTTGGTTAAACACCCAGTCGAACGCTTAGTAAGTCATTGATTTACTTAGTTAGTTGGTTGATTGATTGGTTATTTGGTGGTTGGTTGGTTGGTGGTTAGTTGGTGGTTAGTTGGTAGTTAGTTGGTTCCCTTAGTTAATAAATATTAAAGATCATATTTATTTTTAATTAAAATTTGGACTTACGTCTTATGTCGACAGCGAATTCTTATTTCAGTTGTATTAAGAAGTTACCCCATCCTAAATTTCGTTGCAATGCTTTAGCAATTCACGTAGACATCAAAATTTTACACTATAGAGTTCGTTGACTATCGTACCTTGTACCGCTCAATATCATATTTTCGTATTTTGTATAGAAAATTATTCAAATTTTCCTTTAATTCCGCACGTATACAAGGTTTGTCGTTCCATATTTTGTTTATCCAATTTTGTCAAGTTTACTTTTAAAAGATCACGTAGGCAAATTTTATAATAGGATTCTTTAACAGATGACGTAAATTTGATGCGTTTTTATTGACTTCTGCGTTCTGAAGTTTGCTTGTTTTGTAAACCTGTTTGTTATGGGTACGCATGATTATTAATGCGTCTAGTTTAAAAGAATTCGTTTCATGTTTGTTTGACTTTGGATACTTCTAATTTGTATTTATTTAAAGTTGCTGAATGTATTGCTGTTTTCTAAAATAAATCGGATTGCGCCTAGAGTTATTTATTCTATTAAATGTGGTTCAATTATTATTAAGGAATGAGCTTCCCTTTATTAACTAGAGTTAGTTGTAGATTTTATATAGTGTGTTTGATATTTGCTTTTTGCATAATTAACAAATTGTGTACTTTTTATTATTCAAATGTTTAGTTTCCTTGACTTTGGTGTTGTTTAAATGAAATTTACTACCCTTCTGACTTTATATACCCCTAAATAACCCTATTATCATAGCAATATATATATATATATATATATATATATATATATAATTGTTGAATCTACCTTAAAGCAAAATCAAGCAGAATACTGGGTAATTTACATTTATAAATCAAATTTTGTTTTTCTAAAGCGAGCGCACGACGTGGTTGAGTTCACTAGCCACAAATGAAGAGAAAGTGGTTTTAGTTGAACTTTTCCAGCAGATAATTCACTAATGTAGCAATGTTGCTATAGTGTTCACTAGTTGTCTATAGAGGAAGTCTGACTATAACGCTGGCGCGCTCTAAAAATCAACATTAAGTTGTAGAAGTAGTTAAGTGAGTTTTTGGTATGAAAACGCTCTGTAAAAATGTAGAATCTTTGGTAGCTTACATCTAATAACGTGGTTATTTCAATGTAATACTAAATTAATTAAACTAGTCGTTTATAATAATATTTATATAAATTATAAATTCACACAGTTCAATAACTGCAACTATGCGAGATACACCCTAAAAAACCACAGACTCATAATACAGACATCAAATTAATGCGTTGATATAGATAAAACGTTATTGATCTCGAAAATCGAGCTGATTAGACGCACAAAGTGTGAGAATCGAATTTTTAAGAAGGGAGAATATTATATTACGATTACATTTGGAAAAGTTGGAAAGTTAGTTAAGTGATAGAAGGTGTGTAGACGGTAAGCGGTAGGCTGTCGGAGGTAGATGACTAACGGAAGTTGTGTTAGAAATTTGACAGATAAGTAGGAATGCACGTGTGCATAGTAGAACTTGCATTCGTGTTTTTCGGTCATCGGATAATGACATTCATCAATAAAGGGATAATGAACGAATTTGACTTTTAACCGAGGTTGGAATTGAAATAGATGGACTGGGATGATCTACGTCTCGGTAGCCAATGAAGGTGTTCCTGGATGTGTTTAATAGAAAAGCAACAGAATATGAAGAAGAATTTAATTGTGAGTACCGTTTGAGCTTTTTTGTTAGCTTACGATTTAGAAATATGTGTATGTGGAATTGCAAATAGAAACCGTAAGTCGTTCGTAGGTATTTGATATGAAATTAATATTCCGGTAGATAATTACTCTATTTGTGAAAATACTAGGAAATTTTAATAGTTTTAAGGGGATTTCGAACGACTTTTTTTGAGATAGCATGAAGCGTTTATAATTGATATAAGACACAAATACTGTTCATAGATAACAGAATGGCAAACACTTACGTGAATATGTTGCCTTTTCTTAAATGTCCAACGGCGTGGCGTGGTGAATTCCGTGGTGAAGCGTGGCCACGGCGATAAATTCGCCGTAAAATCGATGTCTGTTACAGAAGCAATAATCTGAAGATTTTTTCACACTGAAATAAAACGTGTTAACGAGTTTACGGTTGAGCGATAACAGCCCAGACCATATGGAGCCTACGCGATTTGCAACCCGACGAAAGCACCCAGCGTACAATAAACGTCACTTTAGTAGTAGGCAACTTAAGTTGCCTATACGCGCGGGACGGTCTATACTGCCCATCAAAATAGCTTCCGCAAGCTATTTTCAGGTAAGACTAATAGCAGGAGATTATAAAGAAGGATGCATGTTGGAACTAATTAGTGTAACAAACTTGCATGAAATTGAACTTAAATAATCGAATTAACTAAGGACAAATGTAAACAAGGGCAATACAACACAAATTAAATAATAAATTATTGCTACGGTAAAGCTCACAATTTAATCAGGGGACGCTTTAAAAACCGTTCAGCCGTTTAAGAGTGACTACCCGGGAATTTCATTAGTTTCAGAGTACAAGCTTGCAATATTAGCGAGTCGTCAATGTAGGGGAGAGGGGGGCGGGAGGAGACTGCCTTTTTTATGAGGGCAAAAGTACATATATCGATAGTTCTAAGCATTTGGTCTTAAACCAACGACTACCTTGATAAAGTTTGTGCAAGCACTCCTGGTGTCATCGTCCTCAAAATCCTTGGTGCATGGCTTGCACTAACTGCCAACAAGAAAGGCGAGAAATACTGATGTGTAGAAGATCTGGCTCTGGAGAGTCAACAAGTGCAGATCGATGGCGTCATTACTTAGACTACACAGCGGTCGCGAATTCAGTACAGCCTCTATATGAATGGTGAAGGTTTGAACTTTCTCAAAGCTAAGAGATTTGACTTCCACTGACTCTGAGTAAATGGGATTTCATGGATTTCACTATGCTTCCCTACATTCCTCTGAAATGATGAGCAGTGGGGGACTAAAGTGGCATGAGATGGTTCCGGATTCGGTAACGCAACGAAAATGTCCTTGTAATAGGCGTGCAGCGCCAACAAAGTTGTCGCATTCACTACCTATGGCTTGGCACTGGTTGAAGACAGGCAACAACAGTCTCAACCGATAAGTCTGAGACTTGTTCAAAATGGAGAGTCTTAGAGGTGGGCAAGCGATATCAAAACGTAGACCTTGCGGAGTTTGACACCTCTCATACTAGGCATGGTAAACTTTAACGGGCAGGCAAAATCAATACCAACTACGCTAAAGGGCTTGACTTGCGAAGCATGAAAATCCGGTACATTTTACATAAAGGAATCGACAAAGGTCGGCCAAGTACCATAACAACGGTAACATTTGGACAATATTCTACGAATTATACAATGGCCTGATACTATCCAAAACGCCTCTTGAATTAAATAGAGGGTGCTGTTCTTCCCAGTATTAAAGTTTTTTGTATAATTTTGCTCGACTAACAAAACTGCAAAACGATGACGACTTGACAACAAAGCAGGATACCTACTGGTCTCTGTGAGTTCGTTGTTGGCAAGTCTGTCCCAAATCACAAAATTCCATTTGAGTTAAGAAACATGCCAATGCGGAGTAATTGCTTCGCTAGCTCTTTGTTTTGACAAATATCAAGAATTTCACCTTTAAAGGAAGTAGCCTGGGCTGCTTTTACGAGGATCATGAGAACACTATACAATTCCAAGAGAGATAAGGACAATGAATGAATCTTAGTTCAAGTGCAAAAAGCGATTATGCCTTGTATTTTCTGCAGAAATAAATACGTTATCAACAGATTTTCTATCCAAACAAACTCAGTCATAACGAGGTAACACATGGGTTTCACTTCCGGAAGAGCTTCTATAGATAGGATAAATGTACGGGGCACGGACCAGTTTTCTTCTGGTAATATCAAATATGGCGTTCCTGCCCATCAAGAGACGAATAAAAGCAATTCGGGGGATAATAGATACCGGGTAGCACAGTCTGCGGTATTGAATAGTATTGTATAAAATTTTTATACGTAAAAAAGTCCATTGTTGTAGAGGAAAATTAGTGCGTAAAAATTAAACTGGTTGAACGTCTGGCAATATTAAATATAACTTGTTCATTTGTTAGCTACACGTATATTTGGTCAAAGTAGAGGGGTGGATCTTAGTATTTTTCTCTGTTGTTACTTACTCTGATAATCGTGTTTGATAATAAAGGTTAGGTGTGCAAGACGTAGCGTTTTTTTATTATTTTGTGTTTATAATAGGTTAGTAGAAGGGGGAAAAAAGTGTAAATTGAAGCTTTATCAACATCGAACAGCAGTATACACCGTTAATCATCTCTCGGAACACCCATATTTAACTAGAGTTGATTCTTTAAGTGGGTTGGTGCTCAAAGACTTCATTAGACAAAGAGAATTTAAAGACTTTTCAAGGCAGGTGTAAAAATATTTAGTAAAAGGGTTGGAATTTGTATAACCTTAAAAATTATTTGCTGCTATAGAACCCATTGCGCACTACTTATAACTAGCCGGTGGACTAAATAACTGCTACGTACCTCATCAATGTTAGAATAAAATTAATTCACATACTTAACGTCATTTTATCACGTAACAGCGTCTATACTTTTGATAGCTTTTTCTTAATTAAAAATAATAATGCTAGTTCCTGACTTAATGCCATAGAAAAAGTTAAAACGATTCAAGTACAAGGTTTGTATAGAAATTTTGTTAAAATTCCAACTTAAATTAAAAACTCATTTCATTGCACTGACCTATTTTAGGATAAAAAGCTTGATTTTACGCACTAAAAATTAAACAGCATTTTTTTAGGTATAAATACTTTAAAGATTCGCTAAAACTTTAAAGCCTAAATTAGTTGTTTAGCTTCAAAATAAATTCAGCGCACAAGCTTATATGAAATCCGGGCTATATAATTTAGAAAAAGCTAAAGATGGCTTTTTGGGCTGCTCTACAGGTATTTAATTCCGTCAGAAATCAAACATCAGTTGTTGGAAATAGTATGCGGTAAGCTATAAAATTCCAGATTTTGATTTTTAATTTTATTGGGGCGAAGTAAAAACTATTTTAAAAAACTCTCCAAAAAACACTTCTAAAAAAATCCCAAGTGCGGGTACTGCAACTCTAAATATAGAAAAGGAAGATATATTAATCAGGGTCTAGAACCGACAGTCAGAGGAAGCCGAGATGCAGGCGCTGTAAAGACGTATTATACTCGGCCCGTTCGTTTCCTTTATTACCCCTATATTTAAACGTAACTCAGGCCAATAATTTAGTTCAAAACTGCGAAAAAAACAAAGTTAATATTCTGCACTACAAATTCTAATACAAAGATGCAAGCATGAGTAATTACTGCTGTTAGTTTAGGTAAACAAATTAACGGAACTAGTAAATTTCTTTTTTAACTTTAAGAAGCATTTAGAATAATTAATGAGTAAAATTAAAGTTATAATATGAAGTAAACTTCAGACAAGATAAAAATAATATTATTAAAATGTAGCTTAATTACTTAGGATACATACGTTGATTTAGTAATACTTACAAATAGTTAAGCTACAAGTGATATCACCCGACATAGTAATCAAAAATACAATACATTATTGAAAGCTACAATGTATGCAATTGCAGGACCCTTGAGTATATACGATAACATTAATTACGCATCAAACTATAAATTACGCATTTTTCACGTGAAACCAGTAAGCTCATTACGAGAACCGTAATACAATGACATTTCCCTCGAAGACATGTAGAATGGGAAAAAAGATGGAGTTTAAGCAATGAACAACAGCAATGAATTAATTACTCGTGAGTGGGTAAACAGAAAGCATGCGAAACAGGCAATTCTTTGCTAGGGGTTGTAAAAGAACATTTTTGAATAAGATTTGGTGCAAATGATTATAGCATAGTGATATGCACGAAGATCGGGTAAATGGTCTCGACAGACGAAAACAGGTCGAGCGGATGTGGTTAACATAGATTATTTTTTACTTTGTGGACTTAAGCCACTTTATGGTTTTTTTGTTAGAATCAGCAAAGGGTAGAAAGCTGTAAGTTATTGTAGTAAATATTTTTGATTGTGGTGGAGTTTGTGAACTGATATTACTAAGTTTGTAACGAAGGTATATAACGTCCACCATATTGGTAGATTAGAGTATTTCATTTATTAGCTATAAAGTACTGCACAAAGAAATATACATTAAAAAGTTGCGGATTGATTAAATTGCTATTGTTGGTTATTTGAAAGTGATGATAGCTCTATGAAGGGAGTGCGTGTGTGTACTTAAACATTGTATGTATACCCGTTTACAGCGATAATATTATGATCAAGAAAAATGGAATTTATTTAGATTTCTTTGGGTCTTTTGTATACCTGTTAACAGGAATAATGTTGTGACTTGGTGAAATAGAATTAGGTAGTGCAGAAAGACGAAGGTGTTTGTTTTCTTTGTTTAGATTGTAGATTGATTGTAAAAAAAAACTCTATTTTACAAGGAGATCAACATGAGCAGGATCCCCTTGGAAAGATCGTCTTACCGAGGATCGTACGAGTTGGTGCCCATAATCTAAGAGAGTAAAAAAGCATTTCGGACTGTTTATGGTACCATAGCTTGATAATTTTAATTCCCCTTTACTTTTCTGCAAGTTGTCTATGAACCTTTCTGCAACTGATTCTTGAGAATGACATCAAATAACTATAAATCTGGACAGTTTACATTCGCTCCGACTTATGCTTTAGAATTAAGTTGACGAAGGTTGGACAAATCTGGATTAGCTTTCGAGAAGGGCTGTTCGGAAGGGTTGCGAACGGGAGGGGTAGTTTGCGAATAATATCCTACAATCGGCAGGCGGATTTTCGTTACGTTGCAGCAAATACTTTAGAGGAAAAATACGGGCTTTTCGGGGTTTGTCGATTTTGCACTAACGTAATGTACGTCTCGAAAAAGTAAAAATTACGAAATTTTCTTGAACAAAGGAGTCGAACGCACTGCTCTATAAGAGAGAACCACTATCGCGGTGGTGCGAAAAAGAAGAGTGATCGAATTGGTTTCTAAAATTCATAACGGGTTCCTAAAAAAATGCTTAATATATATTGGAAGACACGATCGTACACGTATAACTTGACTTCAGTACAGTTTTACGCGCACGTACTTATTTTTCTTTACAAATTATGAGTAAAGTTTATACAATTTGTTTGAAAACTGTCAAAAGCCGGTGACGAAAACAGTCGGAGTCGCACGAGAAAATACCATCAAAATCTTTGGTGACAGAATTATTTTCAAAATTTGTTAATTAAGAAGCCTTAAAATACCTATCGAACATTTTTAGTCTCATAATTGACTAGCAATTTAAAAGGGTCTCGTTTTATAATATAGGCGGCCTTTTTTCAAGAAGAAATTAAACAATTAATTTGATGGAAGTGTACGAGTGCGACCGAACAATTAAAATCAACCGTGAAATATTCACAAAAATTAAAATTTTTGGTATGGTTTATGAAACAAAACCATAGAGCATTCTTCGAGTTACATATCCCCCAAATTAGAATATATATGTATTCAAACAGAATTATTAAAATTTAAGTTAGATTCAACAATGTATAATTGAAGGACATATTACTACAGGTTAATGGAAGTTCATAAACCAAATATGAAAACGGATGGAATACTTTGTATTCCAGACGTAACTTGACACTTCAGGTGCAGGTCACAATATATTATAAGAAACTTACTGTTAGAATTAAGATTACTAAAAGGTAATATTTTGTATTGTATAAAGAAAATAGCAGACATGAGCTTTGCAGTTCCTGCAAGCAATGTGAGGGGCAGGGATAGCATAAATACGCTCAGGAGCCCAAGATGACCAGTCAGTTTAGAGCTTCACAACTTTAACATTATTGGTCGTTCAAGCTACTCAATTTAGTTTAATTAATTTAATTAGTAAAAAGTAACTTTGATTGTTTAATGAATATAACGCAACCACTTGTTAAACTCCATTGTAATTTCTGTTTTAATAAAATTGTTAGAAGAGTTTTTGGGAAAAGTCCTTTTAAAAAACCGCTCTAAGAGGCCCAAAATGTAACTCGCGGCAGCGTAGTGCTCAGAGCTTAGAATACAATGCGCGTCGTTTGGAGTTCAAAGCTCTGTTGCATTTTATTTTTTTATTTCTGTTGTATCTTTTAATAACCAATTACATCTAATATACGTAAAAGGAACCAGTACAACCTTCTACATGTCTTAGTGCGGTCTAGAATATGTTAATTATGTTATTTGTCATTTTCACTGAATTTACAACGCTTTAGGCTTTTGCCAATGTTTTAATTTAATTTTTGTTTTAATTTGTTATTTCCGACGTAAAAGCCGAACACAAAGTTGCATATTAAATAACAAAAGCACTCGACTGTTTGTTTTACTTTCAATAACTTTGACAAGCCAATGTACGTTCAAAACCATGGCTGGAGTTGTTATACACTGTCGCTAAAGCATCCAGCAGCCTTTGCTTACAGTACGTGAGTTTTTGAATCAATGAAAATAATTCTTTTTCACGTAAAAGCCAATTATATAAAAACTATAACGTTAAATGTATAACGCGAAAGAATCACGAAAAACTATAAGGAAGAAACTATAACGAAGAAATAGCGAAAAAACTATAACATCGAAACTACAACGAAGAAACTATAACACAGAAAGTATAACGTAAAAATATTAGTATATAAACTATCTGAACTTCCATGGCTTTGTCCTGTTTTTCTCGGCATTTTCCTGCTTTTCTCGGCTTTTCCTGATTTTCTTGGTTTTTTTTGCTTGTATCGGGTTTTCCGAGCGTCTTTCAAGTTTTTTCGTCTTTTTCTGGATTTTCTCGACTTTTCTCGGTTTTTATCGACTTTTCTCGGTTTTTATCGACTTTTCTCGGCTTTTTCCTGATTTTTACGGCGGGAAGCGCTAAGCGTAAAGCGCAGGCCGTAAAGCGCGAGGCGCTAAGCGCGTGGCGCGAAGTGGGAGCGCTAAATGGAAAAGAAGGTAGTGCAAAAAGCAATAGCAGGAAAAGGGGCAGCACGTAAAAGGCGTTGCGCGAAAAGGGGCAGCGCAAAAAGAAGACAACGCAAAAAGAGGGCAACGTGAAAAGAGCGTAGCGCGAAAAGAGGCAGTGCGACGAGTGGGCATGCGCGGTAAGGGGGCGTGCGTGAAAAGGAAGCATGCGCGAAAACTGGTTATGCGTAAAAGAGGTTGTGCGCGAAAGAGCTCCCCAGGCGAAAAGCAACCCACTCCTGTAGGGAGTGAAAACCGCTACTAGTTTTTCTATAAAGTTTGAGTGCTTTATGAATTCTTTTTTGAGTATTTTATTAACTTAATAGATAAATAATTTTAGTAATGATTGCGTTATAAAAACAATAGTAGAAATACATACGCGTCCTATAATAGCAAGTATATATTGCCACAGCCATGTGGGCATCAAAATACATACTAAATGGTATGAGTGATAATATTTGTGAGTTGTGTAAGCTCCTATGACTAGGGTCTATCAGAAACGCCTATTTTAAGCGGTAATTTTAAATCACATTTCGTATTTGAAAAATAGGCCATAGTATTCAAGAATAGAGGTTTTAGCAATACCCATGTATTCGTGCTGCTTAGAAAGTTGAATATTGAGTGAACTTACCGCACTGTTGATAACAGCACCTCGACATACATGTTCAGCTTCAATCTTTAGCAAAATACACAAGTTTATCGCCAAGTCGGTAAGTGTTTCGTCCGATACCCCAATTTTAATGACTGCAGAAAAAACCGTAATAAGAGAACGACAAGCGACGCATGCTATGCGCGATTCTACTTTATTTACTTCGCGATTTTGTCGAAAAAGTGTCGCAATTCTATTTCTTTGAGTGTGGTTTTGAATTCCTCTGAGATATGTTTTGTTTTTATGTAGTCTTCCAGCTGAAATGTCAGCCTTTGCTCTAAGAAACCTAAAAATTAATATATATTTTATATTAAGTCTTAAAGCATCGGAAAAATAGATTGATTGTGATATTGTAACTACAAACATAAAATTCCACACAGTAGCTGAATCGCAGACATAAGGATGCAGTTCTTGATGGCCATATATTCAAAAAAAAAGTACTGTCTAAAACTTTATATGTAGCATAGGAATTGTCCCAACACAATATATATATATATATATATATATAGAGGTATGGCAACTTTTAATTTACACAGATAAAAGAAAAGCGTTAATCTAGACTTTTGGCCATCCACTCCAAATATTTATGGAAATATTTTTTACGGTATTCTTTCGAGAGTATTTTGTAATGCTCTAAATGATAACCAAAGAACAGCTGATTAGTTATCTTGTACGAATAAACGGTCCAATTCGGGGAGCATAATAGTACTGGCCGACTATCAAATCAGATAAGATAACGCGTTTTAATAGCTCTAATTATTACAGAAATTAGTAGAATATCGTCGTTAAGACAGATTAGAGTAGTTATGAACTTGGAAAGTTCAACTCTAATAATTTGAAGTTTTGTGTTATGTTGTGTAAAGGGTGCTGTGCCAAGTAAAATAAAAGCTGTGTTAGGTGAAAGGATGGAAAATAAAATACCGATGGTTTATGGTCACCCTAACCTTTTGAAGGATGAAATTAATCAGTAAGTAGAATTAAATTTTATGTTATGATTTACTAATTATGCACCAGTGGACTGAAAATTTCAATTGTTTGTATTTAAGTAATAGGAAATTAAGTATGATAAACCTAATTATTTTGTTGAACAGTATTAGCGATAAAATTAATGGACATTGATTTTAAATGTAAGCTGAATTAGTGCAATTATTGTTGATTAATGAGTGACATTTTTATTTATTGTGCTATTTTTCGAAGTACTGTTATAACTAGCATTTCCAAAATTGAGTTTAAATGTCGTATAATTTAGTCTTAGGAACTAGAGCAGTGGTATGATAGTAGTAGTTATGGACTAATGTTTTTTAGGGTTTTCAAAAATAATACCTGTCCAGTTGTATTGCATTGTATTACGTCAACAATAAATTAGATGGAAAAGAAAAATTCAATTTGGAGGGACAAAACATATGGACGGACTTTGTATAAAAGATTTTGTATATAATTATTTTTAATTAATCAGGATATTTAAAAATTTGCTTTTATAAAAATAATTCAAATAAGAGTGTAAAAATTAATTTTTTAAAATACATTGTATTATAATGAAGGACGATGACATTATAAAACCGCAAAGCAGTCATCAGAACATGACAAACACTGCGTATATAGTTCCCATGGATAAATATATTGTAATATACTGTTGTGTGACAAGTTGTGTTAAACATAGATTAAAATCGATACATTGTATTAACCAGACGTTGGTCGTAATTAATATGATTTACAGTAGGAGAAATCAAATTTATTAGATCCGACAGGAAAGAAATGAAATCAGTTATTTACGGATCTGTAATAAAAAGACATTCCGAGATGTAGTGATACAAAAACATAATACGGTGGTGACCCGTGTAGTCGGGGGTTGATATAGCAGTTTTGTAAAGTAAAATGTAGTAAGACGAATTAATAGTTAAAGGTGAGAATAGCGCAGCTACAAAAAATAAAATAAAGATTGATGTTTCCGCAAGGACAACAAAAACGCACATACGATAAAATGTGTAAACCTACTTAATGGCGGGAAAAGGTGTTTTTCATGCACATGTGTGTGGAACTATTGCCGTTGTTACGGTTTAAAAATGGTTGGGATTTCGATTGTTTATTCCACCATTAACTTGAAATTTTGTGTTGTGTTAAGTGTAGCTGTTATTTGAAGGTCAAAATATGGAAATATTTACACAGTAAAACGCTGGAGGTTTCTGGACAGCCTAAAAGTTTAGAAAACTGTTAATAGAGCGAGAGCTTATGTTAATATTGGTTAATTTATGTATGCTAAATTTGAATTTAAATGCATTGGTACCTATAAAATTGAAAATGAATCGGATATGAAATTGATTATTCTATAGTTAATAATTTACCGATGGAATGAGTTTTGGTTAAATTTAAGCATAATGTCATCATCCTAAAATATTAAGAAATATCTACGTATGATTTTTAAATTATTTTGGAAATGAACCATGAAAGAATAAAAGGAGAAAGTTGCTACCTATGTGTTATTAAATGCATTTTCAACCAAACTAGAATTTATAATGTCGCTTGATTCATATGGGAAACGGGAAAACTTTAGAATGAATTATTATTGTTAAACCTAATATATTTTCTTTAAGCTTTGTTTAGTGATATGGCATAATTTAATGTTTTTTTTTTGGGATTTATTTTAGCAATACCTGGCTAGAAGTGAGGTTAAGGAATTTAGTTTTTAGGGAAGATATATTTGTATTTATATTGAATTTATTTAATGTTAATAGATTTTAAGTTTAGGTTAAATTTTTATTTGAATTCATTTATGAACTAGGCAGTCCCTAATTGTAATGAAAATTCAACTACTCCAGTGACAGAATCCTATTTGATTTTGAGAATTTCCTTGATTATGACAAAATTAATATGAGTTCTGAAGGTATTTTCCAGAAAGGTAGTATATAAAGTGACAAAATGTAGGATAACCAAGCAAAGAATATTTATGTGGAATAACCATCTTCCAAAAGGTCTTGCTGCGGCAGACGGTTTAACGCCTCTCAATTTTGACAGAGGAAAATCTTTCAGTGTAAGTACTAATGTAAAGCAATTTTGTTTGTATTTCAGCCGCTCTCTTTATTATCTTTGTATTTTTTATTTTGAATTTCTTTTTCCTCTACAAGTCTTCCATAGGAACTCACACTCGCACCACTGCAGTTAGCCGACACACCCATAAATTTCTACGTAGTCCCCTCCCCTTCAGGGCAAATCAAAGTTTATTCAACTTTATGCTTAATTTATCCGTAACATAGTTAAACGTTACATTAGGTTTGTTATTTAAGGCTGATACACGTGTATTTATATTTCATATGTTGTTTCTAGAGTTTAAGGGTAGGTTGAATGTTATTTGCATTTATTTGTAAACTAGATAAAAACTAGGTCACTGTAAAGGATATCCAGCTAACCTAGAGATGGAGTCAGGGTAAGTGTTAATGTAACTCAGTTTTGTTTGTATTTCAGCCCTTCTTTTTATTAATTTTATATTTAGAATTTCTTTTCCTTTTATGTCTTCCATAAGAACCTACACCAGCACCACGTCAACACACCCATATGTTTTTATGGAGTGCCCGCCCTTCAGGGCAAATCAAAGTTTATTTAACTTCACGCATAACTTACCTGTAAACAGTTGAATGTGACACTAGGTTTGTCTTTATTTAAGGTTAATGTACGTGTATTTCTATTTCATTTGAATTTATTCTTAAACTAGATAAAAATTAGATCACTGTAAAAGGATATCCAGCTAATGCAGAGGTGAGGCCAGGGAAGGTGCTAATGCAACGCAGTTTTGTTTGTATTTCAATCCTTCTTGTTATTATTTTCGTACTTTTATGTCAAATTTCTATTTTTTTATAAGTTTTCCATAGGGACCCACACACGCACCACTGCAGTTAGTCGACATACCCATATATTTTTACGTAATCCCCGCCCCTTCAGGGCAAATCAAAGTTTATTTAACTTTACGCTAATTTTGTCCGTAACACAGTTGATTATTACATTAGGTTGATTTTTATTTAAGGGTAGTGTACGTGTATTTATATTTGATTTATTGTTAATAGAGTTTAAGGGTGAGTTGAACGTTATTAGCATTTATTTATAAGCTAGATAAAAATTAAGTCACTGTAAAATGGCATTCAGATAATCCAGAAATAGAATCAGGGTTAGTGCTAATATGACGCAGTTTTGTTTGTATTTCAATCCTTCTCATTTTTTTGTATTTTTTTTAATTCGAATTTCTTTTCTTTTATATTTTCCACAGAATCCCACTCGTGCACCACTGCAGTTAGTCGACACACACATAAACTTTTACGGGGTCCTTACCCCTTTAGGGTAAATCAATGTTTATTTAACTTTACGCTTAATTTACCCGTAACACACATGCATCTTACATTGGGTTTGTTTTTATCTAAGGTTAATGCACGTCTATTTATATTTCTTTTATTGTTACTAGAGTTTAAGGGTAGGTTGAATGTTGTTTGCATTTATTTATAAACTAGATAAAAATTATATTACTGTAAAAAGATATCCAGTTAATCTAGAGAGGAAGCCAGGGAAAGTGCTAATGCAACGCAGTTTTGTTTGTTTTCAACCCTTCTTGTTATTATTTTCGTACCTTTATTTCGAATTTCTACTTTTGTATAAGTTTTCCAAAGGAACCCACACTCTCACCACTGCAGCTAGCCGACACACCCATATATTTATACGTGGTCTCCACCCCTTCAGGCCAAATCAAAGTTTATTTAACTTTATGCTTATTTTATCCGTAACACAGTTGAATATTACATTAGGTTGATTTTTATTTAAGGTTAGTGTACGTGTATTTATATTGCATTTATTGTTAATAGAGCTTAAGGGTGAGTTGAACGTTATTAGCATTTATTTATAAGCTAGATAAAAAATAGGTCACTGTAAAATGGCATTCAGCTCACCCAGAGATAGAATCAGGGTTAGTGCTAATATGACGCAGTTTTGTATGTATTTCAATCCTTCTCTTTTTTTTTGTAATTTTTTTTATTCGAATTTCTTTTTCTTTTATATTTTCCACAGAACCCCACTCGCGCACCACTGCAGTTAGTCGACACACACATAAACTTTCACGGGGTCCCTACCCCATAGGGTAAATCAATGTTTATTTAACTTTACGCTTAATTTACCCGTAACACACATGCATCTTACATTGGGTTTGTTTTTATTTAAGGTTAATGCACGTGTATTTATATTTCATTTATTGTTACTAGAGTTTAAGGGTAGGTTGAATGTTATTTGCATTTATTTATAAACTAGATAAAAATTATATTACTGTAAAAAGATATCCAGTTAATCTAGAGAGGAAGCCAGGGAAAGTGCTAATGCAACGCAGTTTTGTTCGTTTTTCAACCCTTCTTGTTATTATTTTCGTACCTTTATTTCGAATTTCTATTTTTTTATAAGTTTTCCAAAGAAACCCACACTCTCACCACTGCAGCTAGCCGACACACCCATATATTTATACGTGGTCCCCACCCCTTCAGGCCAAATCAAAGTTTATTTAACTTTACGCTTATTTTATCCGTAACACAGTTGAATATTACATTAGGTTGATTTTTATTTAAGGTTAGTGTACGTGTATTTATATTGCATTTATTGTTAATAGAGTTTAAGGGTGAGTTGAACGTTATTAGCATTTATTTATAAGCTAGATAAAAACTAGATCACTGTAAAATGGTATTCAGCTCACCCAAAGATAGAATCAGGGTTAGTGCTAATATGACGCAGTTTTGTTTGTATTTCAATCCTTCTCTTTTTTTGTATTTTTTTTAATTGGAATTTCTTTTTTTTTATATTTTCCACAGAACCCCACTTGCGCACCACTGCAGTTAGTCGACACACACATAAACTTTTACGGGGTCCCTACCCCTTTAGGGTAAATCAATGTTTATTTAACTTTACGCTTAATTTACCCTTAACACACATGCATCTTACATTGGGTTTGTTTTTATTTAAGGTTAATGCACGTCTATTTATATTTCATTTATTGTTACTAGAGTTTAAGGGTAGGTTGAATGTTATTTGCATTTATTTATAAACTAGATAAAAATTATATTACTGTAAAAAGATATCCAGTTAATCTAGAGAGAAGCCAGGAAAGTGCTAATGCAACGCAGTTTTGTTCGTTTTTCAACCCTTCTTGTTATTATTTTCGTACCTTTATTTCGAATTTCTATTTTTATAAGTTTTCCAAAGAAACCCACACTCCACCACTGCAGCTAGCCGACACACCCATATATTTATACGTGGTCCCCACCTTCAGGCCAAATCAAAGTTTATTTAACTTTACGCTTATTTTATCCGTAACACAGTTGAATATTACATTAGGTTGATTTTATTTAAGGTTAGTGTACGTGTATTTATATTGCATTTATTGTTAATAGAGTTTAAGGGTGAGTTGAACGTTATTAGCATTTATTTATAAGCTAGATAAAAACTAGATCACTGTAAAATGGTATTCAGCTCACCCAAAGATAGAATCAGGGTTAGTGCTAATATGACGCAGTTTTGTTTGTATTTCAATCCTTCTCTTTTTGTATTTTTTAATTGGAATTTCTTTTTTTATATTTTCCACAGAACCCCACTTGCGCACCACTGCAGTTAGTCGACACACACATAAACTTTTACGGGGTCCCTACCCCTTTAGGGTAAATCAATGTTTATTTAACTTTACGCTTAATTTACCCTTAACACACATGCATCTTACATTGGGTTTGTTTTTATTTAAGGTTAATGCACGTCTATTTATATTTCATTTATTGTTACTAGAGTTTAAGGGTAGGTTGAATGTTATTTGCATTTATTTATAAACTAGATAAAAATTATATTACTGTAAAAAGATATCCAGTTAATCTAGAGAGGAAGCCATGGTAAGTGCTAATGCAACGCAGTTTTGTTCGTTTTTCAGCCCTCCTTGTTATTATTTTCGTACCTTTATTTCGAATTTCTATTTTTTATAAGTTTTCCAAAGAAACCCACACTCTCACCACTGCAGTTAGCCGACACACCCATATATCTTTACGCAGTCCTCCCCCTTCAGGGCAAATCAAAGTTTATTTAACTTTACGCTTAATTTACCTGTAACAGTTAAATATTACACTAAGTTGGTTTTTATTTAAGGTTAATGTGCGTGTATTTATATTTAATTTATTGTTAATAGAGTTTAAGGGTGAGTTGAACGTTATTAGCATTTATTTATAAGCTAGATAAAACTAGATCACTGTAAATGGTATTCAGCTCACCCAAAGATAGAATCAGGGTTAGTGCTAATATGACGCAGTTTTGTTTGTATTTCAATCCTTCTCTTTTTGTATTTTTTTAATTGGAATTTCTTTTTTTTATATTTTCCACAGAACCCCACTTGCGCACCACTGCAGTTAGTCGACACACACATAAACTTTTACGGGGTCCCTACCCCTTTAGGGTAAATCAATGTTTATTTAACTTTACGCTTAATTTACCCTTAACACACATGCATCTTACATTGGGTTTGTTTTATTTAAGGTTAATGCACGTCTATTTATATTTCATTTATTGTTACTAGAGTTTAAGGGTACGTTGAATGTTATTTGCATTTATTTATTAACTAGATAAAAATTAGATTTCTGTAAAAAGATATGTAGTTAATCTAGAGATGTGCTAATGCAACGCAGTTTTGTTTGTATTTTAACCCTTCTTGTTATTATTTTCGTACTTTTATTTCGAATTTCTACTTTTGTAAAAGTTTTTCGTAGGAACCCACACTCGCACTACTGTAGTTAGTCAACATACCCATATATTTTTACGGGGGTCCCCGCACCTTCAGGACAAATCAATGTTTATTTAACTTTACGCTTATTTTATCCGTAACACAGTTGAATACTTCATTAGGTTGGCTTTTATTTAAGGTTAGTGTACGTGTATTTATATTTTATTTATTGTTAATATAGTTTAAGGGTGAATTGAACGTTATCGGCATTTATGTATAAGCTAGATAAAAACTAGGTCACTGTAAAATGATATTTAGCGAACCTAGAGATAGAGTCAGGGTACGTGCTAATATAACTCAGTTTTGTTTGTATTTTGGCCCTTCTCTTTTATTTTTGTGTTTTTTTAATTCGAATTTTTTTCTTTTATATTTTCCATAGGAATCCAGGTCCGCACCACTGCAGTTAGCCGAACACATAAATTTTTACGGGGACCCCACCCCTTCAAAGCAAATAAATGTTTATTTAACTTTACGCTTAATTTAACCGTAACACAGATGCATCTTACATTGGGCTTGTTTTTATTTAAGGTTAATGTTCGTGTATTTATATTTCATATTTTTTTTTCGGGTAGGTCGATGTTATTTGAATTTCTTCATAAACTAGATAAAAAGTAGGTCACTGTAAAAGGATATCCAGCTAACCTAGAGATGGAGTCAGATACGTGTTAATGTAACGCAGTTTGGGTGGTATTTCAGCAATTATTGTTATTTTTTTTGTATTTTTTTATTTCGAACATCCTTTTCTCTTATAAGTTTTCTATAGGAACACACACCACTGCAGTTCGCCGACGCACCCATATGTTTTTACGGAGTCCCCGCCCCTTCAGGGCAAATCAATTTTTTTTTAATTTCACGCTTAATTTAACCGTTATTTACATTTATTTATAAACTAGATGAAAACCAGGTCACTGTAAAAGAATATCCAGCTAACCTAGAGATGGAGTCAGGTTAAGTGATAATGTAACGCAGTTTTTCTAGTTTTTCAGCCCTTCTCTTTATTATTTTTGTAGTTTCTTATTTCGAAGTTCCTCTTCTCTTATAAGTGATCTATAGTCACCCACAACCACACCTTACATGTGATTTTCCAATGCTTTACCCGAAGGTACTACATTGGCCAGGAAGCGAGTTCTTTTTACCTGGAAAATTTGGAATTTTGCCGAACCCTTGCTGTTCCAAGCAAGGTAGGGATCTTTAACGTGCGTGACAACACTCACACAAGGGACCTCTATTTTACCTCTCATCCGAACGAGGGTGTATTTTTGTGAAAAATGCTTGCCTAACATTTTTCAAGCGGACCGTGTCGGGATTCGAATCCGGGACCTTGGGCGTAGTAGTCACACACATACCAGTACGCCACGGAGCCGCCTACCCCAACCATACCACTGCAGTGCAACGCCCCTTCAACTTCACGCTTAATTTACTCGTAGCACAGTTGAATGTTACATTAGGTTTGTTTTTATTTAAGGTGGATGTATCTGTATTTATATTTCATTTATTGTTAATAGTGTTTAAGGGTATGTTGAATGTTATTTATATTTATTTATCAACTCGATAAAAACTAGGCGACTGTAAATGATATCCAGCTGACCTAGAGATGGAGTTAGGGTAAGTGATAATGCAGTTTTGTTTGTATTTCGGCGCTTCTTTTTATTATTCTTGTATTTTTTTATTTCGAATTATTTACTTTTCCTTTATGTCTTCCATAGGAACCCATACCCGCGCCACTGCAGCTAGCCCACACATATTGTTACTGGTTTATTTAACAATACGCTTAATTTACCCGCAGGGATTGTTGAGACAGAGTTTGGTACCGCTTAAATATGACAAAGAGAAGTTCTTCAAGGGTAACGTAGTTTTTTATTTCGGTCATTTCATTATTTGTATTTCGAATTCTTCTATGTATTTTCATAATTGATTTCATGGGAACTTACTTTCGCACCACTGTAGTTAGCCGGTGCACTTTTATTATTACCGTGCCCTGCCCATTCAAGGCAAATCTAAATTTATAACAACGCTCATTTCACCCGTAATAAATTTGAAAAAACTATAGATCTTGGAAAGTGTTTCCAGTAGCCGTTATGTGGAATAAATGGTAACATATATTTTGCGCCCAGTAGACCACGGGGTTGTCTCCTAGAAGGAGCTGCTGAAGACGTGGCTATCAAATTTATTACTAGTTTGACATGCCTTTGCCAAGAGCCTTAAACAATAGATACCGAATAAAAGTGTAATTTTGTACATCATATCAAAAGTTATTTAATGCCAGTGCGAGAGTGCCTTAAACATTTTTCGAATATTTCGATATCTTAGTTGTACTAGAGGGGATTTACCAAATTATTAATTATGAGATAATATGATTAATATATTTTGTAATAACAGATGGTTCAACATCCTGTACCAGGAGATAGCAAATACATGAAACTTTTTACTTACTTTCATCAAAACACGTTACCAAGAACGCCAAAGCTACGATCAACACTAGTTGGCTCCACATTTTAGAACACTAATAGAACACGCTGGGGTTGAAACTCAATCAGGACATTGAAGTGATTTCTTAATATTATTTTTAAATTCGTTTGAGATAAAATTAATCCCATATTTAGATAAGTAGTATTTGTCATCTCATGAACTTTATACTTAAAAACCAATTGAAGGTTACAGTATATTATTTATCAACAGCTTAATGGGTGTCAGGTGTACTCTTAGAGGCAAGTTCAAATATAAATATTATCTGAAGTGTTTACAGCGTGTGATTATATCTAAAAAGCATATACAGCGAAATGCATATAAAAGCCGTCTTTATTATAATCGGTTGGGAAAGTAATTTTGTTTATATTTGATAACTTTGAAAATTTTTAGAAAAAGTTGTATTGGCGAAAAGAAGCGCCGATGATTTTTTCAAAATAATCGCCTTTAAAATCTATACACTATTGCATGCGATTGAACCGCCCTTCAAAGCACTTTGTCCAATCAGAAGACGGTAACTCTAAAACATGTGTTTTGAAGGCCTCAATCGCTTCTTCGGGCGATGAAATTTGTGTCCACGCAGTTTATGTTTAATTACTGGAAACAAGAAAATGTCATTGGGTACCAAGTGGGGGCAGTAAAGCGGATGACCCATCAATTCGATCTTTTGTGTGTCCAAATACTCGTTTATCGCACGTGATGCGTGTGAGCTCGCAATGTCATGATGCAAAATGATTCGTTGTTTTGGGTTGGTTTCTCTCAATTTACCGAAAATTTCAGGCAAAGGAATGGTCGTATACCACGCTGAATTGACGTTATTTTGATTTTCGAGAGCCACAGTTGCCACAGGACCGGTTTTCGTGAAGAAAAACGCCATCATTTGCTTCTTAACGCTTCGAGAACGAACAATATTTGCTGGTTTTGCTTCACATTGAAACACCCAAACTGCCGACTGGGCTGTTCTTTCTGACTCATTCGCAAAAATTCACGACACGTCACCTTGACTGTGTTGTATACCGCTTTGGATGCACCACAGTTATATTTTGAAATCATTTTACGGCACCAATCGACACGAGCATTTTTTTGAGCATTTGTCAACAAATGTGGAATCCAACGAGCACACAGCTTCCAAACATACAGATGTTCGTGCAAAGTCTGTGCATACTAATGCTTAAATATATCTCGATTTCTTGATATGTTACATGACGATCTTCTTCAATTAGTTTTCGCACAGCATCGATATTTTCCAGCACAACGACCGATTTTGGACGACCTTCTTTAACTTCGTCCGTGAGCGAACTATGTCCACGTTTGAATTCAGTGTACCAGCGATATACAGTGGCTGTGGATTGCGCTTCATCACCAAAAGTTGAATTCAGTTGATTGATGCATTGTTCTTGAGTTAGATCACGTCGAAAGTCATAATAAATCATAGCTTGAAAATTTTCGGGAGTTAATTCCATATTTTGGCTGAGATGAAATTTTAAACACTGCAAAAAACACAAATAGTCCTAGCACGTTAAAACGTTCTGAGTACCTATAATCTCAAAAATGTCAAACTTTACGATGGGAATTTCAGACTTCATCTAGCTATACCAGTGTTGCCAGTTATCAATACATAAATAGTGTTTCTCGTAAAATATTATATCAGTAAAACTATACAGAGTGGTAGAAAAGTCCCGGAACGGTCAAATATTTTGGGAAATACTCATCGCATCAAAAAAAGAAAAAATACGTGTTCAATATTTTTTAGAAGCTATCCAATGACACCAAAATTGAACCCCCACCCCTGGGGGTGGGGCAACTTTAAAAGTTTAAGTGGAAACCCCCATTTGTTATTGCAGATTCGGATTCCGCAGGATAAATTACCCCAAATTGACCTACGATACAAGCCATTTTGGATGATAGAAGGCGTTGTAATTGACAAAACCAAAATAGGGTACAAAAACACTTGAAATCGAAAAATGTCAGAGTTACATTCGTTACTAGCTTTTGATATTATTTCGTGAGTCTCTGTCTGAAAGAGAAAGAATAATTGTCCTGATGATACGGTGGTATGAAGATAAAGAATGATCATTGCAGCAAGTCGCAGATTTATTCAATGAAGTCAATGCGGAACGTCAACCGATTTCTAAATCTACTGTGAGTCGAACAGTGAATCGTTTTGAGCGAACTGGTTCGGTGAAGGATGAACCAAGATCTGGAAGACCTAAAAGTGCGACAAATGGTCAATTTGAACACCTTCGGCGGTAATTTCGTTATGTATGAAATAAATAATTTATTACTTTACTTCTTTTATTTTCTGATCCATCAATTCTTCTAGAAATAGTTAATTTTTGTCGATTGCAGCGCCATCTGAAAAAAACTTAAAAAAATTATGACTAACATTTTGTGGCGAATCCGAATCTGCAATAACAAATGGGGGTTTCCACTTAAACTTTTAAAGTTGCCCTACCCCTACCCCCAGGGGGTGGGGGTGGGGGTTCAATTTTGGTGTCATTGAATAGCTTTTAAAAAATATTGAACACGTATTTTTTCTTTTTTTGATGCGATGAGTATTTCCCAAAATATTTGACCGTTCCGGGACTTTTCTACCACTCTGTATAACAAAAATACAACAGGTACACATACTTCAACAGTTTAGGTTAGAAATACTTGTAAATTATACAGAGTGACTAGCAAGTCTGTAACATATAAATTTTCCTGTAAATTATTCAATACCTAAGCAATTGATTAGAGACAATGCTAATGTCCTAGTGCTATTCAAACAAGACGAACCCAACCTTACCGCGGTGTATCTATTATTTTAGTCTTTATTTAACAACATTTATATAAATGATTCATTCGTTATTGCATATTTAATAACCGATAAACTTCAAAGCACACTTCAATTTGAATTACAATTACAATCTACTACATACCACATCGTCTTTGTGATAAAATTTATACAAACATTAGCGTGTTCCTACATCTTAAAGTATCTAAGGTTTTCAAGTTGTTCCGACGATTGGCGATCGATTGTCGCTTTTCGTTTTTTAGTTGAACTGGAAGGTCGCTTGGTGTTGAAAAACACTCAAGATGCTCAGGAAAATCAAGTTTTCCTGGCAAAGGCGCCGTAATAAACGGCACAGTATTCTTAAGGTTGTCCGTGACAACTGAAGTAAAGCGTAGTGTACAAATCTTTATGGCGAACGTGCAGCTTTGATAACTCTGGAAATGTAGATAATTTCGTAATGATTTTGATGTAAGTCCACGTAATTTCGATGCAGGCTTAGTTCATCGGAAGATATTTTATTTAGTTTGGTTCAATTAAATTTAATGGAACTCGTTTAGAATGTAAACGAATAAGCAATTTGGTTCCACATATGGCCGACTTCACTATGCACAGCTGCGCCTGGCGTGTTCAGTTCAGGTACATGTCATTGAAGGTTAGAGGTCGTTGCTGCTATCGGTAAGAATGCATTAGTTTCTAAAATAATGCTACCGTAACAAAGTTCATTACGTAAATTTTGCATGTACTGATTTCCTTTTGAAGCTTGTAACTACTTCAGGTTGCTGTATGCAATTTATTATGACTCGTATGAATAATTTTGTTAATTAATTTACCAAAAGCTCATTTTCTTAAAGTATAAAGTACAATGAGTACGACAATTTTTTGTAATTAATAGTGTGTTCAACCTAAGAAATTATACCTCACCGGTTGTTACAGATGTAGATGTACAATCGTCATAGTTATCTTGTTTATCACAAATTGAAATACTAACATGTTAATTTATAGGACGTAAGTCCTGTATGATGAAAATTGATCTTAGAGTATTTTATCAACTTATAATATTTGCCAAAAGTTAAGTAAACTTTTTAAAAAATTGTGAGGTCGTAGTAGCGCTACCGTGACTATTTAATATGAAAAATAATGTCTATAATTAAATACCTGATTCAAAAATTACATCTATAAGAATTAAATTTTATTAAGTACACTTATAATTTATAATGTTATTTACTTGTCTTAAAAAAGAATATAGAGTTACTTTTTGACTTCAGCTCTTTTCTTACTTACCCGAATGTGTACCACGATATAGTGGAAATAAATTGAACTTAATTCAAAGACTACATATTCATACTGGTTCGTAGACCGTGGGCCAAAAACTCAGTTAGCTAAAAGTCTTAAGAGTGTTCTTTTACTAAAAGCCAATTTCCATCCTAACCTTACCCTGGGCTTGTTATAGTTACATAAGAATTCTCGATAGGTAATATTAAATCTACCACAATTCTTATTGTGGATTAGATTAAAACAAAAAAATTTATAACAAGTCTGGAAAACCTTCTGTAATTCAAATCAGCAGCAGCCAAATGGTTCAATAATATATTGCACTTGATGCATATAAGTTTCAAAAAGGGAAGCTATGAAACAGCACACGACAGGAATATGGGTAGAGCATAAATTAACATGCTTCAAATTCCAACAGTAAGCTGTAAACATGGGGAAATGCAAAGAGGAAAAGAAGACTAATAGTGGTAAAGCCAAATCCCAACTAAGGTGCAAAGAAAGTACATTGGCAAATGTCAAAGGACAAAAAAAAGATTATTCAAGAACGAACCTAAGTATCAAATTTTGCGCCTACTCGATACTTCAGTGTACATTAGGTTGTAGAAATAAATTTATATAATTTAGTTCTGAATGGACCGGCACCTTGAAGAAGTTCTCGATGAGTGGAGACTTTAATGAAGAACCAAATGAAGACAGGTCCCAGAAAGAGGACAGCTGGTACATAGAGTAGCAGAAACCATAGCGGTCGGTATTGCATCGTAAGACACACTACTGCGATGAGAAAGGCAATACGCTATACCATCACATTACCCCTCAAGTACATAGCGTACTTAAATTGTTATTTAAGATTATAGAGTAAAAAATCCCGAGTTAAATAGTTCCCCATTCAGAGAACTACATCGGAGGGTGTGATCGAAAAGTTTAAAAGAAGAGTCTGGAACATTTTGCGAGCCAGAGCGTGGAATATCAGAAGTATGAAGCAAGTAGGTAAGCGAGAGCACTTAAAAGTTGAAATGGATAGGTTAACATTAGACATAGTAGAAATCAGCGAAGTTCGGAGGCCATAGGCGGGGGATTTTTTGAGTGGAGACTTTAGGGTAATTCATACAGGAGCAGAGGAAGGAAATTCGAGTGTGGAGATAATTATGCGAAAAACGTTAGGACACTTGTATAAAACCACTTGAAAAAGAACAAACGAGTACTCATAGTTAGATTAGAATCTAATACCGGTAAATACAGTAATAATACAAGTACACATGCCCATCTTTAGCTACACTGAAGAGAGGTAGAAGCGATCTACAAAGATATGGAAAACATACTAGGATGCGTAAAAGGACATGAAAATTTAATAATTACAGGAGATTTTAATGCAGTGGCAAGTGAGGGTAGAAAAGGAGTGGTAGTAGGTTTATTTGGTTTAGGCACGAGAAACCACAAAGGAAATAGGCTGTTAGAATTTTGCGACAAAAACAATTTAACCATCACAAGCACATTATTTCAACATAATGCTCGAAGACGATATACGTGAAAAATGCCTTGTTAGACAACGGTTTAGGAATCAAGTAAAAAACTGTAGAAGCTACCGCGTAGCAGATACAGACACTAACCACAATATCGTAACTATGAACGTAACACCATAGTTACCATAACAAAAAAGAGAAGTGCGGGTAGATGTGTATATTTTCGAACAATAAGTTTGAAAGCACACGTGTCAAAAATATTAACTAGAATTGTACACAAAGACGGATGGAAAAACGGACTGAAAAAATACTAGGATAAAATCAACTAGGGTTTAGGCGAAACAGAGGAACACGGGAGGATCTTCTAGCTCTGAGGGTGATAATGAAAATGGCAATAGAAAGAGGAGAAAACGCATATATAGGATTTGTAAATGTGGAAAAAGCATTCGACAATGTAAAATGTAAAAACATGTTCGAAATACTAAAAAAAATTGGAATCAGTTTTAGGTATAGATGGAGAGTACATAGCTTATACAAAGAGCAAACAACGGCAATAGAATTAGAACAAGAACGTAGAGAAGTAGATATTAGGAAAGCGGTGAGACAGGGATATGTCCTACCCCCGTTAACTTTTAACTTGTACATCGAAGAGGCAATGAATACTATCAAATGCAGGAAAACATTTGGAATTATTATGCAGAGACAAAAGATTAATATGCTTAGATTTGCACAAGAGATAGGAGTATTAACATCTAGCAAAGAAGAGTTAGAAGCAGTTCCTAATGAAATGGAAACTTCTAATAAAGAGATACGGTATGAAAGTTAACAAAATAAAACTAAAGTACTAGTATGTAAAAAAGAGAAAAATAAATCAAAAACTATAATACAAATAGAAAATAAAAACTTACTAGAAATTAAGGATTTGTGCTACTTAGGAGGCTAAATAACGCAAGATGGGAAAAGCGCAAAAGATGTAAAAGAAAGATTAGTACAAGCTCTTGCTACTTTTAACGAGAAAAAGCAATCACTTTGTTCAAAGGCAAGAAAAAGAAACACGGAAAAGATTGCTGAAAGCAAATCAGTGGGGCATATCACTGTACGGTTGTGAAACTTGGATAGAACAAGCGGATGGAAAAAAGATAAATAAGTAAAAAAAGTAGAGGTGAACCCATGTTAGACTATTGCACACAGATAGTCAAAGATACAGGCTGTGAGATTTTCAGGATAATGTGTAGGCTAGCTCATAATAGAAATCAATGGAGGTACGTGTCCGACCAGTTTCAAGACGGAAAACCTAATGATGACAAAACAATTGTTCTTAAACGTGATGATTATTATAAACTACTACAGTTGTTGGTTTTGCAACATTGTCACGTAATGTTGATTGTGCCAAAGGATATACTGGAAAATTATTAATTCGGCAAATCTTTAAGTGTGTATGTGTGGGGGGGGGGATCTTGGAAGCCGCTGGTTACTTAACCCCCTTTCACATACCACTGAATATCGGTGAAATATGGTATATATTTAGAAAACAATAGAAATGCAACCGAACTGTATCTAGGTTGTGGGAATTTGGAGGTAATGTGTAGGCTAACTCGAAATAGAAATCAGTGGAGCTATACGTCCAACCAGTTCCAATACGGAAAGCCTAATAACGAAAAAAATTAATTTACTTAAATCTGATGGTTATTATAAACGACTACAGGTGTATGTTTTTCAATATTTTCAACTAATGTTGATTTTACGAAAAAATTTATTGGAAATCTACTAATTCGGCAAATGTTAAAGTGTTGGGAGATCTTGGTAGCCGCAGCTTGTTTAACCCCCTCCACATACCAGTAAACATCGGTGAAATAAGGTATATATTTAGAAAACAGTAAAAGGGGAACTGAGCTGTACCCAGCAGGAAAGAGCAGCGGCTATGTTCGAAAACAACAAACATAGAAGCAAAAGATTCGTCCAAACAACAAGACAGTTTTATTTATCAAGAAATAGTAGCAAAAAACCCTACACAAGTGATCCTAGCATAACAATCGCAAGCATCCCTGGAGGATACAGCGCGTTTAGTAGATGCCCTCTATGAAGCATAATCTGTACATAACGCTAATAACATTGCAGATACAAGCTGTACACTTCTGGAAAGGTTTACGCAAGATTTAACCGCACTTAAAGTTTAACTTGAGCAAACACAAAGCGCTGTAACTAAACATCGCCCCCAAAGCACGTAAGTGTACACAGTCTTGCAATTTCACGGCCCAGGGAAACGCCGAACGCAGTTATTATTCACGTCGCTTGTATATAAAAGATCACATCACATCTGTGAAATTTTTATCAACATTAATGCAGACTTTTGTATATGCCCAAGAAGGGCGTAGACTACTTAAACCGACAAACTATCAATCGTTTGCAACAGGAAACGATCAAAAACATATAGAATACTATCACATCATTGTTCATTCGTTTTAACTTTAGGATGCCGTCAACTGTAGTAATAAAGTGTTGGCAAATAAATACCTAGAATTACGCTTGAAGATTACTGTAATTTAAACAATAGAGATTGGCAGTTTTGTACGGTGTTGCCATCAATTTCTCTTGCCAATGGGAATATTCGTGTATCTTTTTTTTTAAATATATTAGAATTTAAACTATAGTCTAAATCATGAAAGAATAAATTCACATCGTAGGTTTCTGAATTAAAAAACGACATACTTTTAAAGGATCTATCGGAATATACTTAATGCATAAGATTTGAAAGTATGTCGTTTTTAATTCAGCAACCTATGACGTGAATTCATTCTTTCATGATTTAGACCAATGTAGCTTTTTATCGAGTTGTGACGTCATCTTAAAGTTCTTCTTAATTTTCTTTGAGAATAAAACCACTCATAGTTTTTAAAATCTACTTTATTTACGTTTCGATCCATGACCTTGGATCGTTGTCAAAATAATAAAAACTTCAAGTTTGACATTTATGACATAAATTGAAGGTGACTTTGATTTATTGATGTTCAAAATATTTGGTTTGAGTACAATAAATAAAAATTTTTAAAGTTTAAAAGAATGATTGCCTTCAATTTGTGTTACGGCCTGGGAGTGACTTTTCTTAGGTAGCCAATACGCTTAACGTGAAATCAGCTGGTTAATTTTTATTGGTGAATTTTATATAAATTCAATAATTTGGAAAACATTTTTTAACATGTTTCTACTTATACAACTGAGAGGATGGTTATTAAAGAAGTGTGTGATTGCGTTACCGTAAGGCTTAAGCAGTCGTTTTTTTATATTAATTTTGAGGGGGAAAAATTCATTATGATTTAGGCTACCTCTTTGGTAGATTTTAACATGGTTCTGAGGCGACCCTAAAGTTAAAGCAAACTCACACATTAGATTTGGGGCTAAGACGACTATTCACTTGGCAGTTCGTCAACGCCGACGTCGACAAACCTATTAGTTGTGTGGACTACATCACACACCATGAATTACTAGTTGATGCAAAAACATGGAACTTATCGACTCGGAGACAAGATTTTCAATTGAAGCTCAACCCTTCAGTAGTAAACATATTGCGGTTTCAACCACGGTATCCAGTTTCAAATACCACAAAATCCTAATCAAATACCCGGACATAACTCGTCCGAGAAACTTTCTCACACTAATAAAGCATAGTAGCGAACATCACATTCTAACGACCCAAGGACGACCAGTATACAGTGGTCCTGACAAACACAAAATCGCCAAGAACGAATTCCCTACAATGGCAAAGCTAGGAATAGCAAGGCCACCCAAATCACAATGGGCATCCCCCATACATATAGTGGCCAAACACAACAAGAAGCGTAAACTCTATGGAGACTACAGGACTTTAAACGCTCGCACAATTCTTGATAGGTATCGTATCCCATTTGCGAATGATTTTGTACTAAAACTTCAAGGCAAGAAAATTTTTTCTACAATTGATCTTGCGACAGCCTATCACAAAATCCTGTAGCTGAAAAAGACATAGAAAAAACAGTTATAGCGATGGTTTTTGACTTATTCGTATTCCTATGTCTGAACTTTGGATTTCAATGATTCGTGGACGAAGTTTTAAGCAGACTAGAATTCTGTTACGGCTATATCGGCGACTTCTGGTAGCATCTCAATCTGAAGAAGGAGACAAAAAACATTTGGAAATTCCCTTCAACAGATTAAAAAATTATCGCGTGATCATAAACACTGCTAAAAGCATCTTTGGGCAAGGTGAAGTTAAAATTTCTGACTACCTCATCACCAAAGATGGCACCAATCCACTACAGAAAAAGGCGTCATAATACAGAATTACAGAAAACCCGAGAGTCAAAACCGAGACGATTCTAAGGCATGTTGAATCATCGCCGATGTTTCATACCACAAGCCGTGCTATTTACACATCCACTTCCCGACACAAAAGTATCCATAGCAACAGATGCTTCAGATTTTGCTGCCGGTAGAGTAATTCAACAATGGAGCACTCAATAAAGGTAATCTTTAGCCTTTTGATCAACAAAACTAACTAATACCTAAACCAAATATTCCGCATACAACTGAAACTTCTTGCAATTTACTTAATTGTCAAACAGTTGAAACAAATATCAGAAAGTAGAAATTTTACGATCTACACAGACGTCAAACCTCTAACCTTCGCTTTCCAATAGAAATTGGAAACATTGACTCCCAGGCAATTTAGAAATCTGAATTACATAAGTCAATATTCGACGCACATCAAACACACTTCAGGGAAAGAATTCATTGTCACAGATACACGCTCGAGAATGTATAGCATAGACGCAAAACCGTTATCTAATTCCACAGCAAAATTATGAAGAGTTCAAGTCTCACGGAGAACAACAACTGAAGTTTGGCTTACAGACATATAAATTCCGAATTCTAACCAAACAATTTTCTGTAACATTTCAACAACTATAGCTCGTCCACTCGTAACAATAGAATTACGAAAAGAAGCTTTCGCAAGCAATCGCACTTAGTACACCCACGAATAAGGGCAACCAGGAGGCTGGTACCCTTAAAATTCGTTTGGCATGGCATCAAATCAGACTGCCGCAGCTGGACACAAAGTTGTATACAATGCCAAATAGCTAAAGTCCCAAGACATGCGATCACAGAAACTCAAAATTTCAAACCGCCATCATTAAGATTCGAGCATGTCCGCATAGATATTGTCGGACTATTAGATGTATCAGAGGGACACTGATACTATTTACATGCATGGATTGCTTCATATGATGGCCATAGGCAATATCTCTGCAAAACATTGAAGCTGAAACGGTATTCAGAGCATAAATAGAACAATGAATCGAATGCTTTCGCGCACTAACCAGAATCACAATTGATCAAGGCCGTCAACTTGAATCAAAACTATTCAAACAATTAGAAACCTTGATCGGATTCACGAGAATTCGCACAACAGCATATCATCCGCAGTCCAATGACATGGGGGAACGATTCCACTGGCAATTAAAAACTTCATTAACCTACCACGATACCGAAAAATGGACAGAAGTATCACTTTTAGTCCTACTTGGAATCAGAAATGCTTAAAAGGAAGAATTAAATTCTACAGCTGCAGAACTTACATTTGGCGTAACGCTACGCCTACCAGCAGAATTCCTCACAAATTTGAGTAAGCCAACGGAACAGACACATCTTGAGGCACCTGCAAACCAGCTACCTTACCACTTTCAACAACTACAACCAGTTCGACATCAAGCATAGCAGCAGACAAACGTTCACATTCGAAGAGTTGAAAAATCCAAACCACATTTTTGTTCACTGCAGAAGCAACAAAAATTCATTACAAAGTACATCCGATGGATCATAGAAAGTAATTCACACGGATGACAAAAGGTCAGTATCGACAAGCAAGTAAGAAAATAATTGTTTCAATCGATAGGGTTAGACCAGCATACATAAAGGATGAACCATCAGAAACATTGGACACGAGTCGAGAAGAGCAAAATTGTGGTCCCCCAGTTACAAAAAGTTCTAGAAGAGTACATTTCCCAAAGAAAGATATCACTTCTTACCGTGACTAACGCAATCACTGGGAAGAGGGTATGTAGGAGTATACAACCAACCTTACCCGTAAATAACTGACGAACAAGCACGCAGCAAGCAAATAAATAGCATGCACGCTGTTACATGCCAAAATTGGCATTGTAAGTTTCTAAATTTGTAAGTGAATTCGCGCCAATATTTTAAAAGGCTTGTGCGTGCATTTCCGTCACTTTAGATAGTTGCGTCGGCGTCCGAGATTGCGCAGACTCGAAGTGGAGAAGAGAGTGGTGATTTCTGTCACGTTAGGGACTAGTGAACTAAACGTCGAACAGTGAGGTTGTTTTGTGTGCCTTTTTGTCTTCTCTGTTAGGTAAGGTAAGTTCCCTTGTCGTATCTCTGCCCTGTATCGTTCCTCACCTTATTACTGGCGTACCTCAACACAAGAAGAGAGAAGTCCAATTTAATTTGACTTCGACGGGGGGCAAAGGTCGAACCACGCCCAACAACGCTCAACCAACGCCGAGAGCCTGACGCCAGATTAGCTGCAATGTAGTAACGAGTTCTACATTTTACGTAAGTACCTTTTATCTTTTTTCTTTGTATGTGATAATAATTTGTGGCGTAATAATGACGTAACACCTTATTGCGCAATATTAGTTAAATGTGTATTATGCTGCCAACTGTCGTAGTGGCTTTTATAAATTACGCGCGGGACTTTAATAGTGTCCTTTGGTAGACAGCTGAAGTATAACGGTGGCGCCCCGGTTGGGCGCCACGATTATACTCTAGCTGTCTATTCAAGGTATGCAAAATTCCGCGCGTAATTTCTGGAGCCACTACGACAGTTGGCAATATCACATTTAACTAATATTGCGCAATAAGTACGTCTTATCGCCACAAATTATTATCACTAGAAAAAGATAAAAGGCTCGTAAAATGTAGAACTCGTTACTGCATTGCAGCTAATCTGGCGTCAGGCTCGGCGTTGGTTGACGTGGCCGTGGTTCGCCCCGTCGAAGTCAAATTAAATGGACTCTCTCTTGTTGAGGTACGCCAGAATAAGGTGAGAAACGATACATGGCAGAGATCGACAAGGGAACCTACCTAAAGAGAAGACAAAGGCACACAACCTCACTGTTCGACGTTTAGTTCACTGTCCTGACGTGACGGAAATCACCACTCTTCCCCACTTCGAGTCTCGCATTCGGGCACCGACGTAACTATCTAAAGTGACGGAAATGCACGCACAAGTCTTTAAAATATTGGCGCGAATTCACTAGAAACTTACAATGCCAATTGGCATGTACGCGTGCATGCTATTGTTGCTTGCTGCGTGCTTGTTCGTCGTTTTACGGGTGGTGTATACTCATACCTTCTTCCTAGTGATTACGGTAGTCACGGTAAAAGTGACGTATTTCTTTGAGAAATGTAACTTGTAACTGTTGTTGGGGAACCACAATTTGCTCTTCTCGAACCGTGTTCACTGTTTCTGATGGTTTATCCTCCATGTATGCTGGTTTAAGCCTGTCGATTGAAACAATTGTTTTCTTGCTAGTCGATACTGACCTTTGTTATCCGTGTGAATTACTGTATGATCCATCGGATGTACTTTTTAATGAATTTTTGTTGCTTCTGCAGTGTACAAAATGTGGCTGAACTCTTCGAATATGAACGTTTGTCTACTATGCTTGATGTCGAACTGGTTGTAGTTGTAATGGTAAAAAGGTTTGCATTCAGATGGTCTCGTTAACTACAAATTGTATTCTGTGGAGGCAGTTAATTCGTGGCTTCGAGCGGTCCTTTTTAAAAAGACTTCTTTGGTCCTTAACACATTTATTTGTTTGAACAGATTTGAACAATTACAATTTGAATTAATTTATTCTAAGTCGAAATACATTAATTAATTTGTACAGTGAGTTACCAGTGAACTGCAAGGTTAAAGATGAACGTCTGATGAACTGACTAGGAGTGGAGTTCCCAGTCCTTATATAACTTTCTCCCCCTCACATTTCTGTGGGAACCTGCGGACGTAATGTCCGCTTACACTTTATAATACATAGTTGCTATCTTAAAAGCTATTCATAAATTACAATGTTGCAGGCTTATTCTGCGTAATCACGGTACGTGACATCCGTCGACCGTCTGTGACCTGACTTTTGCAGTGTCACTTATCCTTGTGCTACTTTGTAGCGTTTCCACTCGTGGGAACTGAAATCATCATAATATAATGTAATAAAATGTTGCAACGACATTGTTGCACTGTCCTAACATTTCTTAATGTTTCCTAATATTTCCTAATACAGATATTAGTTTTATATATATAATGATGGGGGTTCCTATAACTCCTCCCAACGTACATTAAAAATTAAGGGTTTTTACCTTATCTTGATTTTTAATTAAATTCGTTTTCGTTTAATCTCATTTAAAATTCATATTTTCTAGGGGTACATTTGTTTGTTTGGGTTTCTTAAATCTAAAACTGTTTTCTTTATTATTCTTAAATCTAATACATATTTTGTAAGTTACATAAATGATCAATAAAATAGTTAATAAAATCAATATAATTGTCCATACACTAATGTTATCATAGTGCACTTTGGGCGTCTTGATCTCGTTTAATTTTTCTTTGTATTCTTCCATGAGTTTCATGGCGTGGTTTAAGTTGTCTAATTCCAGGTGTTCCAATTGCATTGGTTTTTGAAGGGTTTCTTCATCTTCTTCTTGGTTAATCTTGATTTGCAGGTCGGGTAGATTTGCTAATTTCTTGCTTTGTACTGGATCTTGGTAAACTCTGATTATTTCGTTTTTTAATTTTAAATAACAATTTTCCTTAAGGGTGATTAATTTACTTCCGGTTAATGCTAAATTACTTTCGTCTTGATTACAATACATTGTTGCGATTACTTCGGTGGGAAAAATGGCTATCCATTTATTTTCCGTTACTTTCTGAATTTTCATGTTGTTGATTAATACAGGTTTGGCTTCACAATTTTCATAGTGATTGGTAAATTTTAGTAGTTGTACTTCGCAAGGGCTGTCTTCTTGAATTGTTGTGGTTGTTAATGATTGGCATAAGTATTGATTGGGTGTGACTTCATTACATTTGTCGTTCGTATAACCATATCTTTGTTCATTTAAGGATAAGAATTTGGTTTTTGGATTAATAACTTGGTATGTGCTAGTCATTTTCATTGGAAAAGCAAATAAGTGATAATAATTGTAACTGTTAATCTCTACTATTGGTATTTCTATTAAAAATGTTATATCATTGTTTTTTACATAGCCTTTAACTATGGCTATTTTTTCAAATATTAAAATGTTTGATTCTAATACTTCGAAAGGTAATTTACTATTAGTTATAAAAGATTTTATTCTCAATAATTCCTTTAATAAATCTATTGGTTCTATGATACTTGAATGTAGGGTATTTAATTTTGCAAAGGTTACTGCGTTTTCTAATGTTGCTAGGATTTGTTGAATTAAAGTTAGGGTTGATATTATTTGGTTATATATCGTATTGAATCTCGCATGCCTAACATGGTAGTTCGCATGTTATTTTCTAAGGTTTCTATTCGATTGGCTATACTATCTTGATTTCTAACTAGTTTTCTAAGGGTTTCATTAAATTTGATGATCGTTGATTGTGTTAACGATATTTGATTACTAATTATAGTTTTAATGTCGTTTTGATTTTCTATCAATTGTTGTATCGCGTTGTCATAGCGTTCTGCGTCTTGGTTATCTAAATTTCCGGTAATTGTTTTAATTACGTTTCCTAATCCGTTGATTAGTCCTCGTTTTCTTCTCGTCAGTTGTTCTGTAGGTATTAGTTGATTAAATTTGTCTTCGATATTTTTCAAGATACTTTCTGTTATACTGTCGTAGTTCATCATTTCTATTGCGTATTCTTTTCCGAATTTTGTTGTGTTCATTGATTGTTTTAGTCGAAAATAATTATTTTTGATTATTTGAAATTCTTGTTTTAGCTCGGTTAAATCGAATTTTTGTGCAAAGGTCCAATAATCTATAGTGTTTTGCATACTGCCTAATTTAATTGGTAGTATACCGGAGTTGTTTTTTATGTCTTCAATTATAATTTCTGTGTCCGTTCTACCCGGGTGGAGGTTGACGGTAAGGGTGACGATTGTCCATCTGAAAGTACAAGGTGTCTTAAATTTTTGAGGTGAACATATTTAGTTATCTTGCCGTCGTCTATCGCGGCTACGTTTTTGTCGGATATTCGTTTTATTTTAAAGGGTCCTAAATTTCTCGGTGCCGTTTTGTGTCTTTTACTTTGGTAATTTTTCTCGAATACGGTTTGTCCTATGGAAAATTTGTTTATGTCTCAGTTTTTATTACGGGTCGCGGTAATTCGCTCTTTATCATTATCTAATTTGTCCTTTACTTTGTCATAGGTTATTTTTAGTTTCTCCTTGTGGTCTTTAGCGTATTGCTGATAGATTTCTTTGTTATAATGTATATCGTAGGGGTTGCGTGAATCTGAATGTCCTAAGGTTAGTTCTAAGGGTGTAAAATTTGTAGTTGAATGAATCGTATTATTATACGCGATTAATGCGTATGACATTAAATTGGTTATGTGTTCTTTCTTGTAATTTAATCTTAATAATCTGATCTGTTCTAATAGGGTTGAATGTAGTCTCTCAATTAGTCCGTTTGATTCAGGGTGGTTTTCCGTTATAAAGTGTATTTTTATTTTGTGTAATTCTAAAGTGTTTTGAATTGTTTCGTTTTTGAATTCGCTTCCGTTATCTAATGTTATTGCTTCGGGTGTTCCGTAAAATGTAAAGTAGTGTAGAAATCCTTGGGTTACGTCTATACTATTTTTAGAAGTGATTGGTATTGCTTGTCCTATTTTCGTAAATGCGTCCACGATTGTTAGGTAACTTTGTGCTTCTACTACTAGAGTATCTGCATGTAATTTCTGGAAAGGTTTGTCTGGTGTTTTAGTTAACATTAAGGGTATCTTTGGGGGTTTTCTGTCATATTTGGCTTTATCACATAATTTGCACTGGTTGATAAAGTCTGTAGTTAATTCTTTCATGTCCTTGAAATAGTAGCGTCTCATAATTTGTTTTAGGGTCTCGTTTATTCCTCGATGGTTGGTCTTTCCTTCGTGTTGGTTTCTTATTACGTCATTTATTTCGTCTGGGTCGTCTAATGTTATTAATTTTCTCGTGCATCTTATAAGTTCGGGGCCAGAATTGTTAAATAGTTTTACATATATTTCTGAAAATCGTTTGTACAAGTTTTCTGTGTTAAAATAAAAGTAAAATCGTTTTTTCTCGGGGGTGTATTCCTTTAATATTTTAATTATCTGTGATTCATTGTCGTCTTTAGTTATTTGAACTTGGTAAATTTTCTTATTATCCACTTTCGTGTATTTTAACAGGGTTGGGGTTGTTTAAAACTTCTGTGATTATAAATTGATTGGGTTTCATGTCAATAGCTTCGTTTAAAATTTTATTGCGGTTTCCGGTTCGTCATTTTGTGTTGAATGTATAGTTTCCATTTCTTCTGGGTCTTCTCTGACTTCGGTTTCGTCTACGTTTCCTGCTAATGATTCTGTCTCAAGTGCGTTAAGTTGGATTCTGCTTAAGGCGTCTGCATTATTGTTGTAAATTCCTTTTGTATATGATCTCATAATCAAAATTCTTCTAGTCTAATTCTCCATCTTTGTAATTTCGAGTTAGGTTCTTTGAGTTTGCATAGCCATACTAGTGGTCTATGATCGGTATATATAAATTTCCGTCCGTATAGGTACGGTCTAAAATATTTTGTTGCCCAAATTATGGCTAACAATTCTTTCTCTATCGTACTGTATCGTTGCTCTGTTTCATTGAGGGTTCTTGATGCGTAACTGATAGGTTTATCGTTACCTACTGTTCCTTGGCTTAATACTGCGCCTAAGGCTACATTTGATGCGTCTGTTGTTAAAATGAATGGTTTCGAAAAGTCTGGGTATTCTAATACGGGGTGATTTGTTAAAATGCTTTTGATTTTGTCTACTGCTTTTATAAATTCTGGGGTATGTACAATTTTGTTTCCCTTTTTTAAACAATTGGTTAGGGGCTTAGTTATTTGAGCATAACCTTTTATGAATTTTCGGTAATATCCGCTAAGGCCTAAAATCCTTGTAATCTCTTTATTCGTTTTGGGTATAGGGTAATTTAATACAGCGTTTGTTTTATCGGGGTTTGGCATCACTCCTTGGGGTGTTATTACGTGTCCTAAAAAGGTTACTTCTTTCTGTAGAAATTCGCTTTTGTCTAGTTGTACTTTAAATTTTGCGGTTCTTAATCTTTCGAACACTTCTCTTAATCTTTCTATGTGCTCCACTAATGATGTTGAATACACTATTATATCGTCTAGGAGGTACACAAGGCATTTTTCGTTGTGTATCCCTTGTAGTATGTTATCCATTACTCGTTGAAAAGTTGCGGGTGCGTTCTTCAGTCCAAATGGCATCCGTTTGTATTCGTAGTGTCCTCTAGGTGTACTAAAGGCTGTTTTCTGTGTATCTCCTTCTTCCATTTCTACTTGATGGTATCCTGATGCTAAGTCTAGCGTCAAAAAATATTGGCATTTGCCTAACTTGTCTAATATTTCTTTGATATTCGGTAACGGGTATTTATCGTCTACCGTTTTTTCATTTAGTTTGCGGTAATCTATTACCATTCGGTATTTCCGTTTTCCTGATGCGTCTAGTTTCTTTGGTACTATTAGTACGGGGCTGCTCCATGGTGAATTGGAGTGTTGTATAATATCTTGATCTAATAGATCGGTTACTTGTCTGTCAGCTTCTTCCTGACTTGCCTGGGGTAATCGGTATGCTTTGGTGAATAGGGGTGTGTTATCCGTTAGCTCAATGTTGTGTTTAACTGTATTTGTAAACGTTAGGGGTATTCCTTCGCAATGGAATATATCGCGGTATTCATAACATAATTTTTGTATTGCTTTTTGTTCTTCGTGATTTATGTCGCGGTTAAATCGGATATTATTTAAATTTTGTTTTAACATTTCGTCATTTTCTACGGGGTTATAATTTTCGTTTGGGGATTCATCTATTTCCATTTCGTCAAAGTTTAATTCTTCTACGTTTATCGGGTTTGTTAAAGATATTTCTACGGGGTAATCATTTGAGTTTATTATTGTTGTTGTGGCGTAATTATTTTTGATTTTTACTAATGCGGTTGGGGTTTCTACTCCTTGTTGAAAAGTTATGTGGTTTATTATTCCTAAGTTTTTATTTGAATCTACGGGGATTCTTTTTTTTTTCCGTTCGGGGTTCTAATGTATATTTTTCGTCTATTTGGGTATTTTGAAATTTAATGGGGATTCGTCCATACTTGGTTCTTAATAATCGGTTTTTGATATCTATATTGGCTCCTAGTTTTCTTAGAAGGTCCATTCCTAATAGTCCGTCATATTTGTCATTAAATTCAAATATGCAGAATTTATGTTTCATCTTTACGTTAAAGGTTTTGGTAAAGGAATGTTTGCTACGAATTGGTGTATGGTTGTTTGATGGGCGGTTTTAATTTTAAAGGGTTCTCTCTCTACGTAGTTTAGATAATGTTTTTTTACTGTTCGCGGGCTTATTAATGTTTTAGAAGATCCGGTATCGATTAGTAATTTAAATTCAGCGTGGGGTATTTCGATATAGGGTAATACAAGGTGATTCATATTATTTAGATTTATTACGTTAGGTCGTTTATAAAATGGTCCATTTGAAAATTTGAACATGTGTTCTCTTCGTCGTCTTCCTGGTAATTTTCGTGTGATTCTTCGCGTTCATAATGGTTTGATTGATTTTGTTCGTTATTCGTACACGGTTGAATATTATTCTGTTCGTCTTCATACTCTTCTACTTCCTGATGAAATAGCTCTTCTGAAGTGAAAGTTCGTTTTTGATTAGGGTTTGGTCTTATGTGCGTTATTTTTGTGTTGGGTCTGGTGTTACCAGATGAGGTATCCATTGGTGTAGGTTTGTAATAATTATTGGAATTATTATTGTTTATCATCGGTGAGTGTCTGTTAGGATTCGCGTTAAATGCTGGTCTTTGTTGATTTATATTTTGGTTAAATCTTGGTTGAAATGCGGGTTTTGAAAAGTTCGAGTTAAATGTTGGTCGAAAGGTGGGTTTTGAAAAGTTCGGATAAAATGTTGGTTTTGGGAATTGTTTGTATTGGTTGTTAAAGTTTGAGTTATTAAATTGTGGATTATTTGTTCGCGTTTGGTTTGTTTGTGCATTGAATGCGTTAAATTTTTGTTGTGGATTTATTTGTCTTGCGGGTTGTATAGTTTTCATTGGCGTATAGCTTTTATTCGCGTTGGGGTTATATAGTCGGTTTCTATAGTACATTACGTTTTCTTCTTCAATTATCATATTCATTGCTTGTTCTAAGTTTTGGGGGTGTTGAAATCTAATTCTATCTGAAAGTCTTTCGGGTAGTGCATTTAGATAGGTATCTAATGCCATCTCGTTGTACATTTTAGTTTTTATTATTCTCACGTTTGGGTCGGTTTCTTAGATTTTGAGTTTTGTCAAGATTAGGCTTCTTACATCTTGGCATCTCATTCCAAATTGATAGGGTGACTGGTTGTGTTCCATTCTCAGTCCGGTTAAGTCTCTTCTTAAACATTTTAAGTTACGTTGATCGCCGAAATATGCGATTAATATTTGTTTAAACTGTTCCCATTCATCTACGTCCTCGCGACTGGCTATTAACGTTAGTTCCCTTCCGGTTAGTTTACTGGTTATGAGGCGGATCAGTAAAGTGTTTCTGTCGTTATCGCCTGGCTTGTAAAAGGTCTTTAAAAATATTTCGGAAGCCGAAATGTAATTACTGAGTAAGCAGGTATCATTTCCATTGAATGGCGGTATCATTTCGAGGTACAGCTTCATTTCATTAGTCATCTTGGCTGGGGTAATATTTGGGTAATTTTAAAAAAGTAAAAAAAATTTTTCTTTCTTTTTTTTTGAAAAAATTTGGTTTTATTTTGTAGTTTTTGGGTGTTATTTGATGAGTTTTACGCTTGGTATTAGTTTGGTTGAGTTTACTTTTGATTTGCCGATTTTTAATTTTAATTTCTGAAGTTTCAATGGGCTGGGTTAATTTTGTGGTAATTTATCGGGTGTGAATGTTTTGCGTTATTTGCGTCAGTTATTACTTCTCTAATTTTTATTATGTCGATTTTATTTAGGTGCGTATTAATTGTTTCGTTGGTTTATGCGACTGTAAGGTGTCTGTAATGCTTACAATGTTATCTGCTGTTACAGGATGTTGTTAGTCACTTAGTTGCATTTGCGTCTTTATTATAAGTTATATTTAATTTTATCGTGGGCGTAATTTATTACTCGCAGTGTTTTTATACAATGAAATTTGTGAGATTTACTGAAATGTTTTCACGTTTGAATACGGTTGTAATTTAAGTTTTAGTACCGTACTTTATTTATTCTTACTGAGTAGTTTTAGATTGATACTTAAATAAAGTTTCTGATCGTAATTTTATGCTGTTTTTAATTTAACAATGCTGAAAGGTTTCGCGATGTATTTAAATATCTTTTGTATTGTGATTTATTATTAGATTTTTATGCGTATTTATTCAAGGTTAGTTTCTATTCACTTTGATGAAGTATGATGAGATATTACGTTCAATTTGAATTCGCGCTTTGTTATTTCTCGTATTAAGATGTGGTTTTTTAATAATAGAATGCGATTTGTCTATTTATGGATGGTATTTAAGTTTGAATCGTGGTGTTGCTTTCGCGTTTTTATTCTTGGTGTATTTTAATTATTTCTGTGCGTCAGTTAATTCTTTTATTGGGATTATAAATTTTTATTTTTTGTGTTAGTTGGGATTGTAGAATTAGAAATTCTAAGATTTGTTGCACCAGTTAAGATTGAATTAGAAATTCTAAAAATTTTCTTGCGTTAGTTAAGTTTTGATTCAAAAATTCTAAAATTTTTTGTGTCAGTCAAGGTTGTCGAGTTAGAGGTTTTAAAAAATTTTTTCGCGCCAGTTAAGATTTAATTCCGCAATCTTAAGAGGTTTGATTTTGTTTTTAAGAATTTTTCTTACGTTAGTTAAAACGTTTTCTAGTCTCTTGCGCTTTGCGACTTTTTTAATAATTGTCTCTAGTTTTTGTTTCAGAATAATTTTTCTCAGTTCTTAGTCTCAGAATTTTTTTGTTGTCTCAAGTTTTGTAAATTTTCATATATACAAATAAAATAATAATAAAATTTCAATAAAGGCTTGAAGATAATCTCTAGCAATTGCTAAGTCGATTATTTTCAAAAAATGGCATAAAATATTTGTAACAATAGTCAACATATACATAAATAAATCATAACTCATAAACTAGCAAATATCAATTGTCTTTGTTAATAATAAAATAAATTTTAATTGGTTTAGGAAAATGAACTTACACTAGTTGCTTGGTTGCTTTCATTGATTTGTTTTCTTTGTTTCTGTTTTTTCTTTTGGGCTTCTTTGATTTGATCTATTCTTGTATCGCCTCCAATTTTTCTTTTGTTGAATTCGAACTATGCTTGTTTCTCCTTCAACTGCTGGATTTGAACGATGCGTGTTTCTTCTCCAGTTTTTGGTTTTGTTCTGCCAAAATCGGAATTGAAATTCCCGGACCACCAGTTCCTCGAAGTTGGATTCGCTAGTGCCATTTTGACATCCGTTACGACTGCGCCAGTTAAGGTTCGTGGCTTCGAGCGGTCCTTTTTAAAAAAAACTTCTTTGGTCCTTAACACATTTATTTGTTTGAACAGATTTGAACAATTGCAATTTGAATTAATTTATTCTAAGTCGAAATACATTAATTAATTTGTACAGTGAGTTACCAGTGAACTGCAAGGTTAAAGCTGAACGTCTGATGAACTGACTAGGAGTGGAGCTCCCAGTCCTTATATAACTTTCTCCCCCTCACATTTCTGTGGGAACCTGCGGACGTAATGTCCGCTTACACTTTATAATACATAGTTGCTATCTTAAAAGCTATTCATAAATTACAATGTTGCAGGCTTATTCTGCGTAATCACGGTACGTGACATCCGTCGACCGTCTGTGACCTGACTTTTGCAGTGTCACTTATCCTTGTGCTACTTTGTAAGTTCTGCAGCTGTAGAATTTAATTCTTCCTTTTAAGCATTTCTGATTCCAAGTAGGACTAAAAATGATACTTCCGTCCATTTTTCGGTATCGTAGTAGGTTAATGAAGTTTTTAATTGTCAGTAGAATTGTTCCACCATGTCATGAGACTTTGTTTCGTAATTCTATTGTTACGAGTGGACGAGCTATCGTTATTGAAATGTTACAAAAAATTGTTTGGTCAGAATTCGGAATTTATATGTCTGTAGGCCAAACTTCAGTTGTTGTTCTCCGGGAGACTTGAACTCTTCATAATTTTGCTGTGGAATTAGATAATTGTTTTGCGTGTATGCTATCCATTCTCGAACGTGTATCTGTGACAATGAATTCTTTCTCTGAAGTGTGTTTGATGTGCGTCGAATATTGACTTATGTAATCCAGATGTCTAAATTGCCCGGGAGTCAATATTTCCAATTTCTATTGGAAAGCGAAGGTTAGAGCTTTGACGTCTGTGTAGATCGTAAAATTTCTACTTTCTGATATTTGTTTCAACTGTTTGACAGTTAAGTAAATTGCGAGAAGTTTCAGTTGTATGTGGAATATTTGGTTTGGGCATTAGTTAGTTTTTCTTATTAAAAGACTAAAGGTTACCTTTGTTGAGTGCTCCATTGCTGGATTACTCTACCGACAGCAAAGTCTGAAGCATCTGTTGCAATGGATACATTTGTGTCGGGAAGTGGATGTGTGAGTCGCACGGCTTGTGCTAGCTGTTCTTTGCACTTCTCGAAAGTTCAGTTAGCATTGCTTGTTCAATTCATAGGCGCGTGGCCTTCTGCCTTGCCTTTTAGTAAGTCATAGAACGCAGCTTGTGAGTCAGCTGCTTGTAGTATGAAACGTCGGTGATGATTCAACATGCCTAAGAATCGTCTTGGTTTTTGCCTCTCAGGTTTTCTGTAATTCAGTATTATGCTAACTTTTTCTGTAGTGGTTTGGTGCCGTCTTTGGTGATGAGGTAGTCAAGAATTTTAGCTTCACCTTGCCCAAAGATGCTTTTAGCAGTGTTTATGATCACGCCGTATTTTTTTAATCTGTTGAATAGAATTTCCAAATGTTTTTTTGTGTTTTTCTTCATATTGAAATGCTACCAAAATGTCGTTGATGTAGCCGTAACAGAATTCCAGTACGCTTAAAACTTCGCACATCAAACATTGAAATCCAAAGTTCATATATAGGAAATTGAATAATCCAAAAAGCGTCGTTTTAACTGTCCTCTATGTTTTTTTCAGCTAGGGAATTTGTGATAGGCTCTCGCAAAATCGATTGTAGATAAAATTTTCTTGCTTTGAGGTTTTTGTACAAAATCATCCACAAATGGGATATGATACCTATCAGGAATTGTGCGAGCGTGTAAGGCCCTGTAGTCTCCATAGAGTCTACGCTCCTTGTTGTGTTTGGCCACTATGTGTATGGGGGATGCCCATGGTGATTTGGATAGCCGAGCTATTCCTATCTTTACCATTGTAGTGAGTTTGTTTTTGGCGATTTTGTGTTTGTCAGGACGACTGTAAACTGGTCGTCCTTGGGTCGTTAGAATGTGATGTTCGGTACTATGCTTTATTAGTGTAAGAAGGTTTTTCGGACGAGTTATGTCCGGCTATTTGGTTAGGATTTTGTGATATTTGAAACTGGATACCGTAGTTGAAACCTCAATATGTTTATTACTGAAGTGTTGAGCTTCAATTGAAAACCTTGTCTCCGAGTCGATAAGTTTCATGTTTTTGCGTCAACTAGTAATTCATGCTGTGTGATGTAGTCCACACAACTAATAGGTTTGTCGACGTCGGCGTTGACGAACTGCCAAATGAATAGTCGTCTTAGCACCAAATCTAATGTGTGCGTTTGCTTTAACTTTAGGATGACGTCACAACTAGATAAAATTCTACATTGGTCTAAATCATGAAAGAATGAATTCACGTCATAGGTTGCTGAATTAAAACACGACATACTTTCAAATCTTATGCATTAAGTATATTCCGTAATTCGTGGCAGCCACGTTGGGCGCCAAAATTTATGTTACGTTGGCTCGTAGCCGTGCGTGACACAAAGAAAACCAAAGAAATGCCCGGGCTTAATCGGAGATTAGGGGGGGTTGTAGAAAGCAGACTGACAGATAATGTATGCGGCGGTAAGGAGTTAGTGACAATACCTGCAAGAAAAATAGCTAAGCAAACCTAAAAAAAAAGAATAAGCATAGCAGCAATGAAAAGTCTAAATTATTCAGTACTTTGTAGAATGTAAAAAAAAGAAACTGTTTGGATAATTTATATAATATAACAACGGTAAAAGCAATACAGAAAAATGTTTAGTACAAAGTGAGGTAATATTGGGGAGTAGCAGAAACGTTTCCTCACACACCAATTAAACATAAATCAGACAAAATGTTAAAAAAAATAAATAGGTAAGACACAATTGATATGAGTAATTCAGTAGTATTGATCTTTCTTTCTTTCTTTTTTTTTTTTGTTTTAAAATATCATGCAAGTCTTTTGTAAAAGGTATCAGAACGACAAAGATATGGTAAAGCAACGGATAGATATTTAAAGTAATAACAAGTAGGAAATAGTTCAACTTACAAAAGTCCTTCAGCAACGCTTCCTTGCAACTGAAGTGTGGGATTCAACGATGTCCTGCACTAACGAAGCACTTTACCCTTGACTGTGAGGGTGTTGATGGAACTTATCACACGTTACACTAATCACAGCTACGTATTTCACTAGTGTTAGCAGCAGACATTATCATGCTGATGGAACGATGTAGCATTGATAAATTTCTTGGTAATTCTATTTCCTAAGACAATAATTTCGAAATATTCTGTAGCACTAGTTTAATTTCAACTGGGACCAAATGTATATTATTTTCGTAAACATCCCAAAAAGCAGTAAGGAACTTCAACCAATACCTTTGTAAACCGGTAGTCTGTTGTATTTCACAAATAACGAAATTTGCGCAAGCAATGATCTATTTTAGATTCTTTGTTGTTAGAAAATTCAGAAACTACAGTATCGCTGTATTTAAATAATCCAAAGTATGCGCTACTCTGAAAAGAAAAGGACCGCGAAACCAGATCGCACACACAGTTTAAAAATCAAAAGACAAAACATCTAAAAAGAACCATAACGGGTAAAGCGAGTGTATCACTAAAGCAAGTCCGTCAAATGTTCCTTAAAACATTTATCTCACAAGAAAAACAACTAAAAACAATTAGTCAGGCACGCGTAAGCAATAAAACCGTCCGTCAAATGTTCCGTAAAACATTTATCTCACAAGAAAAACAACTAAAAACAATTAGTCAGGCACACACAGTTCAAATATAAAAAGACAAATCAACTAAAAAACACAATCAATAAAGCAACGCGTATCACTAAGTCAATGTTCCGTAAAACACGCACGTGCGGTCGAGTAAAACACGTTCGCCTATAAAGCATCTTTCCTTCAAAGCAATAAGAACTACACTTTCTACAGTTAATATACAATTTCCATTTCACAAGAAAAACAACCAAAAACACGCCGTGCCCGTTCATGAACAATTCGAGAATTCATCCCGCATTAATTCTCACTATTGTCAAAGTAAAGAAGAAAGAGTCTTTTCCACGTAATAAATATATCGGGACCAAGAACAAAACTACCAAAAATGCCCGTTACAAGATCCTTTAAAAGTACGTCGTTTTTTAATTCAGAAACCTATGATGTGAATTCATTCTTTCATGATTTAGACTATAGTTTAAATTCTAATATATTTAAAAAAAGATACACGAATTTTCCCATTGGCAAAAGAAATTGATGGCAACACCGTACAAAACTGCCAATCTCTATTGATTAAATTACAGTATTCTTCAAGCGTAATTCTAGGTATTTATTTGCCAACACTTTATTACTACAGTTGACGGCATCCTAAAGTTAAAACGAATGAACAATGATGTGATAGTATCCTATATGTTTTTGATCGTCTCCTGTTGCAAACAATTGATAGTTCGTCGGTTTAAGTAGTCTACGAACTTTGCTTCTTGGGCACATACAAAGGTCTGCATTAATGTCGATAAAATTTTTTACAGATGTGATGTGATCTTTTATATACAAGCGACGTGAATAATAACTGCGTTTGGCGTTTTCCTGGGCCGTGAAATTGCAAGACTGTGTACACTTACGTGCTTTGGAGGCGATGTTTAGTTACAGCGCTTTGTGTTTGCTCAAGTTGAACTTTAAGTGCGGTTAAATCTTGTATAAGCTTTTCCAGAAGTGTACAGCTTGGATCTGCAATGTTATTAGCGTTATATACAGATTATGCTTCATAGACGGCATCTATTAAACGCGCTGTGTCCTCTAGGGATGCTTGCGATTGTAAAGCTAGGATCACTTGTGTAGGGTTCTTTGCTACTATTCTTTGATAAATAAAACTGTCTTGTTGTTTGAACGAATCTTTTTCAAACTATTTCTCCTAAAAGGTACTCACGTAAAATGTAAAACTCGTCACGGCATTGCAGCTATTCTGGCGTCAGGCTCTCAGCGTTGGTTGAGCGTTGTTGGGCGTTTTTGGGCGTGGGTCGGCCTTTGCCCCCGTTGAAACCAGATTAATTTGTTTTCTCTCTTCTGTGTAGAGGTACGACAGGAATAAGGTGAGGAACAATACAGGTCAGAGATACGACAAGGGAACCTACCTTACCTAAAAAAGAAGACAAAAAGGCACACAAAACAACCTCACTGTTTGATGTCTCGTTGACTAGTCCCTGAAGTGACGGAAATTACCACTTACTTCCCCACTCCGAGTCTGCGCATTCTCGGGCGCCGACGCAACTATCTAAAGTGACGGAAATGCACGCACAAGTCTTTTAAAATATTGGCGCGAATTCACTTACGATGCCAATTTTGGCATGAAACAACGCTTAAATCACCCTTCAGACAATAATGGACTCGTGGGATGCCCCTCGATATACATAATAGAACCGCCCGAACGTACAATATAAACAACTACAGGATATAAAAGAGGTTTCAAACGCTAAGGCAAATGACTTCTATTGTTCTTTTTTTAAAAAAGCTGTTAAACTTCTTGGAGAGTACTTAAGAATAGTGCAAGCGGAAGTCGGAAAGCTCCTTTTGCACTAAGGGTTTTCTGTAAGATTATTTCGTTGTGCCACACAATCTAACAGAATAAAATGATGTAATCTTTTTATAACCACACTACAGATGGAGGAGCTCGACATAACACAGCTAGTATCCGTTCCCCTTGTAGGATACGTTAAATTTTTATAGAGTAAAAGAACCGTTATTTTTCAATTTTGTTGTAAACTGAAAATATAAAATTTCTTAAGTAACTATAAACGTTAATTTATTAATTTTGCTTAACAAAACACTAAGTTTTAGTCGTTAGATCCTTTGATTAATATTCTAATACGTTTCTTAGCTTAATGATATAGTAAATGTGAAGTCAATCAGATCTGAATGGAATAAAACAACTAGTAATGCAAGATTTCCTTAATTTTATCTGAATTTGATTAATTGCAAACAACAAGTTTATGGCGAACTAAAACTTTATACTTGATTATTGTTAATTTGCAAACAATTTATTCTTTTATAATGATTAAGTGCCCAAAAAACAAGCAAAATCACAGAACTCGTAAAGTAAACAATTCTTCAAATTTATCAAGTCGACAGACTCAAATATAAAATATAATAGTTTTCCAAGGAGCAAATACTTGTAGCATTTTTCATTCTTAATTGCGCGAATTAATACACCACGTTTGGAAAAATTCCTGTAAAGCTATATAACAAAAGATAACAGCAGATATTGTTTGTGAAATTTGTATAATTTAAGGAATAATTAACTTAAAAAGACATATTTGAGACAGGACATGCGTTTGTAGATTAATTCGCAGAACAGTTTAGGGTTCGATTATCAACAAGCTACAGCTTAATTGAAATTCTAAGATTTTTAAAACACAAGTGACTGACTGCAGTTAGTACCTCCATATAATTATAATTTCAACAAAATTTGGTATAAAAAGCAGCTGTTTGACGTCAGTATCTTCAGCTCTACAAGTATATGCCAGCAAAATTTTATGAGCGCTCTCTTAATTTTCGCTAACATTTTTACTTGTTCGCTCTTTTGCTACAAATTACACTACAGTTTTTAACAGCTTACAATGTTGAAAAAATTAGTTCTTTTGGGCAGGTCCGTTTCCCGTGTATTGAAAATTTTTTATGCATTATGGAATGCAACTTGTTTCCGAATATATCCGTGCTTGAATAAAATGCTAAGTAAATTGGAGTATCGATTTGAATTGTATTTTATTGTATTTGCAGCACATATTTTAATGGCTCTGTACAGTTAAGGAATGGAAGAAAAAATTTAAAAGATAAAAAAATTTAACTGCAAACGAAGTTGGTCATTGGTAACTTTACGATTATAATCATCAGTCGGGCAATTCATTGACAGAACGCTCTCCGATATATGATTTTCATTTGAAAGGTGATAAACTTCGATTTTATCCTAAATAGATAAGTTTTGTCTAGCAGGTAATGTATATTATTTTCAGATGCGACAAGGATAAATTCTTAATAAATAATCACTATGTAACAAATTTCTATTCATTTTGTGTTCTTGGGTAGTAACTGTCATTTCCTAATATTTTATGTCTGAATAGTATAGAAAAAATCGACTATTCCGCACGAACTTTAGTTAAGTGAACATGAGAGTGACATTTTGAAATTTACCTATTTTCTGTAATAAGTACGTATGGCAAAATATAACTGGCGCAGATAATTTTATTAATTGTTCAAATTTGCGATAAGTAGCTTAATACTATGTTTGGCGATTTTACAAGTTCAATTCATTACGCTACTGAATATTTAATACGCTCCTGAGCAGTACGTTATTTCCTAATTGCTTACATCTAAAAATTATAGAAAATGACTATTCTATTACTCAAAAGTTTTGCTATTGTAACTAGGACGATTTTACTAAATTGTATTGCTGTACATTATGCGGATATTGCGGTTATCCAATATTTTCTTTTCCAGCATAGATTAATGTTCTACAAACACCCCAAGCAAATTCCGAGGTGAGTAACTTGAACGAACGTAAACGAACTTGAACGACCTATTAAGAATAAATACGAATAGCGACATGTTTCTAATTACATTTGCGTAAGTGCATACAAGCATAATTTGTAGTGCATAGTATTCGGAGTTGGTACCACAAGGTTGCAAGCATGCGGCAGATGTGTTCTTCTACATCTGCGACGAATTTATCAAGACGAGAACGCAAAAGTACTCCGTGAATAAATCTGTCAAGATATGCTAGGCTTACAAGGCATATTTTGGCATGCCTGTCGGAGATCAGGACAAATCCTGGGCACCTCACTTCGCTTGCGGGCACTGCAAGACAACTCTAGAAGGTAAGCATTATGAATCGTATTGCTCAAAAGTGTATGTTGTAATAGTTGTAAAATTAATTATGTTTCAAAACAATTGTAATTATTTTATAACTTTCTTAATGCTATTGAAACAAATACTGTACACAACAAATACGAACAGTACTGCAATAATATCTCACAACATAGTATTTGATAATTTTAAAAACTTTTATTCTCATAATATTACTTTTGTTCTTTATATGATGGTATAGGGGAGAAAAGAGATCCATGAAGTTTGCAATACCAAGAATTTGACGAGAACCCACTGACCACTTAAGCAACTGCTACTTTTACATTGTGGACCCTTCCAAACGTCGTACTGGCAAAAATGCACCAGTTATCACGTATCCGAGCCTTCCTCATCTATTGCCCCAGTATTATATAGCCTTCAGCTGCCCGTACCTGCTCCTCCTGAAATAGAACAGGCATCTTCAATTGACAAAAACGAGTTTGAGTATGAGGAAATCATTGAAGAACTTGATGACGATTTCATATGTGTAGATGATGAGAGGATTTGCTAGTTAGCGCTTGAAGTGAGCGGACGTGTTTTGCAGAGCTCCTGACTACAAGGCTACATGTAAGTTTTTATGTAGGATTTATTATTATATTTTAAGCGTTTATATTTAGTCTGTTATACTTCTTATTGTGTGACGTTAATTTTAATACATAGGGCAGTAATAAAAACCAAAAACAAAAATTTAAACCGAATAAATAATAAATAAATCGCGTTTTAATTTAAAATTTCACTAAAATCCGCGTTTAAACTTAAAATTTAACTAAAATCCGCGTTTTAAAATAAACCAACTAAATTTCGGGTAATAAATAAAAAATCTACTAAATAAATAACCAAAAATAAATTCAAAATAATTTAAAAAGGCGTTCTAATAAATTTATTGAACAAACCGAGTAAAACGGATAAAACAGCGTAAAACCAGCAAATAAATTCGGGAAAATTATATAAAGTGCGTGTAATAAAATAACAATTTAAAAACCAAAATCTAGGCTCTTTTTAAATCTAACAAATAACTAAAAACCGTAAATTTTAAAATAATTTGAATATAAATATTCCATTTTTTAAGAATATGTGTACTTTAAGATTCCTTAAAGTCTATTTTTAGGAATAATTAGTGGTGTAACATTTCAAGGTGAAGTAAACAAGCGGTGAGTGCTTCTGGTACCGCAATCCAATAACGCCTGTTTTAATTAGTTTGTTTCTAAATTTAAATTTAAAGTCCCGTATTTTATATATTTGTTTTTGAGGTAATTAGCTAGTTTGAATTTTAAATAAATAAATACAGTTTTGTTATAGTAGATTTTTAATTGCCTATAATTGTTGGGCTTGCTATCTCTTTTGTCCTCCTTGTTATTTCGACGTTAGTGTTTATTTTAGTTCTGATGAATTTGAAATTTCATTTGGTGATTTTTAAAAATTTGAATAAATAAATAAATACAGAGAAGTTTAAGGGTCATTTGAAATCTTAGCCTTTTATTGGAGCAGCGTTTTTGTTCTGTACTTGTTGTTTTGCCATTTAGCTATACATCTTAGCTTTGAGTTTATTTAGCGTCGCCAGGGCATTTTAATCTGGGATTTGTTTGTCTTTGTTGTTTTGCTATTTGATTTTTCAGCATGGTTGTCCATCCAGATGAGGAGCCGTTGCCGAAGAAGAAAAGAGGTGGTCGGTCGAAGTCGGTCAGGGGTAAGCAGTCGGAGGCTGGGTCGGTTGAGAAGGTCGGAGAGAAGGAGCTCGTGGTTACGGTAGAGAGGTTGGTGTCGCAGTCCGACGGGAAGGTAGGTGCGTCAAACGGGAGTCTGGGTCTGCGGTGGTTGAGTCGGAGGGGCTGGCGCCCCTTGTGTGTGAAGCCGAGTCTGAGTCGCCCGCAACGTCGAGAGGACAGCGTCGTGGGTCGACTGGCAGCAACGGAAGCGTTGCTGCTAGCGACCTAGACGAGCTGGATCTCTTGATGTTCCGTGCGAGGAGGGCGCACGGCTTTATATATAAGCGGGTCCTTGCCACTTCGGCGACCATCACCGTAGACGACAGGAAGGTGATTCGCAACGCCGCGGACGAGTTCCGAGACGTTGCGAATCAGCTATTAGGGATGGTTAGGGGTCTCAGGATGATGCGTGGCGAGGTGAAGAAAACTGTGGCGGAGGTGGCAGCGGCGCGCACTGAGCAGGTCGTGGTAGGGCAGGGGGGGCCAAGGGGTGTGATGTCGTAAGCTGGAGCAGTGGTTAAGAAAGCTGCGTCGACGGTCGCAGTTCGTGTCGACGCCAACCCAGGGATGAAGGATGACGTCATGGTGACGTTGAAGAGGAAGGTTGACCCGGCCAAGGATGGGTTTGTTGTTGTCGGAGCAGATCGGACGCGTAGGGGTGGCGTTGTTGTCGAGTGTGCTGGTAAGGAGGATGCCAGGCGTTTGCATTCGACAGTAGGTGGGGCTTGTCAGGGTCTTACAGAAAGGACCATCGAGAAGAAGAGGCCGCGCATCGTGCTCCCTGGAGTAGAGAGGAAGATGAAGCAAGAAGAGCTCCAGCAGAGATTGATTGTTCAGAACCCCCCGCTTCAGGGGGATTAGGTTCGAGGAGGAGGTGAAGGAGAAGTTCCGGTTTGGTGGCAGGGGACCTAGAGATTCGTTGGCCAGCGTCGTTTTTGAGGTTTCGCCGGCGGCTAGGAGGTGTTTTTTGTCGCAGACAGTTTGTTTGGGTTGGCGTAGGGTTTGGGCTCGGGATCATTTCTCAATGATCCAGTGCTTCCGTTGCTACGAGTTCGGCCACAGGTCCACAAAGTGTAAGGAGCGGGTGCAGTTTTGCGGTAACTGCGTCGAAGTGGGGCATGAGTTCAAGAGCTGTAGGCGGGCAGTTTCTTGTTGTGTTGTCTGTGCGAGGTCGAACGACAGGGTTGGCAGCGTTAGGGTCAACACTCGTCATAATGCGAAGTTCAGCCAGTGCCCCACGATGCAGCGGTTGAAAGCAGTCATTACCAGGAACATTGACTATGGATCCTAGGCCATTAGATGATGTTTTGAGGAGCTCGAAAATCAAATGCACGTACATTAATTTAGGCAAGGGTAAAGGGGCCACCAATAATTTCGTCAAAATAATAAAAGAAAATGAAATCGACATCGGGTTCATACAGGAACCGCACCTGTATAGCCACAAAATAACAAGTTTTGGGAGGGAGGTTACCGTGTTAAACGCGAATAACGAACGACCGCGCAGCGGAATAATAATAAATAATGGGACGTGTGCCGGTATTTTACTAAATAATTTGTCTAATGAATTTATAACCACCGCGGAAATAAAAACCGGGACAAACACGTTTTACGTGATAAGCGTGTACTTTCCTCCAGTCGACTCCCGGCGGGAAAATCCTCAAACCGAGGATTTAATAAATCAAGTAGAAGGCGTCTTTCGAAAAATTAGAAGGAATAAAAACTAATAATTGGAGGAGACTTTAATGCTAAGTCGCCGTTATGGGGTAGCCCTATCGAAGACGATAGGGGCTCGCAGGTTACTGATCTCTTTACGGAGTGAGATCTTAGTGTGATAAACACTAATGATTTACCTACGTTTGAGGGGCATAGAGGCAGCAGTTTTATAGATATTACTGCAGCCTCGCACGAGATGCTAGAAATAATTTATAATTGGGAACTTAGGTAGGACAAGATAACGCTCTCTGACCATAAATTAATTACGTGGGATATCGATGACGAGAAGAAAACAAACGAGCAACTAACTATCTTTCCGCGGTTCTGTCATAAAAAAGCAAATTGGGAGCGGTTTAAAGAAAAATTTGGCGAAAGCATTCCTGCGCTCGAAAAGAGCTATTAAACTGCCAAGAGGCAGACGAAATAGAAACACTCGCGAAAAAATTAAACAACGCTGTGGTAAACGCGTCGTCGTACTCCATGCCGCGAAAGAAAACATTTAAAGACAGCGTACCCTGGTGGACCCGTGAACTAACCACCAAGCGGGCAGAAACGCGTAACCTAAGACGCCACTATCAACGCGCCTCGGGAGAAATAAGAGAATAACGGAGACTCGAATATAATCAAAGTAACCGCGAATATAAAATATTAATAGAAGAAACGCGAACAAATAAATTTAAAGCAATCTGCACGCGAAATTCCGAGAAGAAACCTTGGGGTACTGCATACCGCGTAATAAGAGGTAAACAACAGAAAATCGCGCTTGGTAATATAAAGAAAACAAATGGCGAATATACTGAAGGTTTTAAAACCACGGCGGAGTATTTATTAGAGAAATTTTTCCCATCAGATAATCCCGAGGAGAATGAGGGGTTGCACGATTTAGTACGTCGGGAAGCTATTGAGGCGCAAGGAACAGGTGCCGATAAGGCAATCTTAGTTCACGAGGTCGTAAGGGCTCTTAGAAGGATAAACCCTAAGAAGGCACCGGGGCATGAGACTCTAATATTTTTTTTTTGCCTGCATTGTATTGTTTTGTAGCTTGATTCGTTTGACGTTCTGTCTCCAATTTTTGGCCGCAGTATATATAGAAGAAAAGATTGTATATATATATATATATATATATATATATATATATATATATATATTATGTCAGTTAAGGAATGATAGGGAACGTTAGGGACAAATTTAGGATAAAATAATTAGATTAGGGAGGACGAATTTGTAAATTTATAGACCAGGCAAAATAGCTGGATTTACTATTAATACTTTTGGCAATTGCCTTAGAATTTTGAATCCATTTTAAATTAGCTAGCTAGATTTGGATAGTTTTAAGTCAACCCTTCAGGTCGCACTGGTAAGCAGAGCTGGCGATTGCTATCCGGTATTACGGATCCCTCCCCCTCTCATATTTGCTTGTGTCTTGTTGATCGGACACACTCCAAAGTCAACGCTAGGGATACCATTATTTAAACCCTGTTTTTAGTTTTTGTTTCAGTTTGTTAGATTTTTATTTAGATTCTTATTTAGGGTGGATTAATTATTAAGTTAGAATTAATAAGCAGCACGTTCATTTTCGCGTTTAAACCCAATGTAGTACCTCCGGGTGGAGCATTGGGGACGTGGCCGCAAGTATAGCGGCCCTAATTCAAACTATAATGTAGATGATGAGAGACGCTAATATTACCTTAACCAAAAGAACATAAACGACTTGGTCACAGATCGTGGACTCACCAAATTCAATGCAGAGCTTTTGACGTCTAGTCTCAAGTAGTGGAACTTGTTGGATGAAAGTGTGCAAGTCGTAGATCAGAGAAAGCGTCATCAAACTTTTTCTAGCTTTTTCACCATCAAGTTGGGCTTTGCTTTTGCCACGATGTGACTGGTCTGTTCGACGAAATACGAATCGCATGTAACCCGAATAAGTGGCGCCTCTTCGTTGACAGCTCTTCAAGGATTCCCAAAGCAGTGCTGCTGCATAACGTAAATAAATATCCGTCCCTTTCCTTGGGTCATTCAGTTTACCTCAAGGAGGATTATAATAACACCAAAACGTTGCTGAAAGTTTTGAAGTATGACGAATTTGATTGGGAGGTTATCGGCGGTTTCAAAATGGTGACATTCCTAATGGGTCTGCAAGGCAGTTTTACTAAGCTTTCGTGCTACCTCTGTCTTTGGGACAGCAAAAACACTAATGCTCACTATAACAAGCGCGACTGGTCACAGAGGACAGAGTTTTTTGTAGGGAAAAACAACGTTAAATGGGAGCCACTGGTAGACCCCTGAAAATGCTGATGCCACCAGTGCATATACAGTTAGGGATTATTAAACAATTTGCGAAAGCTCTATGTACGGAATCGCCAGCCTTCAAGTACCTTCAACATTTATTCCCTAACCTTTCAGAGGCAAAGGTTAAAGCTGGTGTCTTCATTGAATCACAAATAAAGGAGATCCTAGACTGCGATGACTTCCTCAACAAGTTCAACCGTAAGGAGACAGCGGTCTGGAAAAGCTTTGTCGCAGTTGTTCGGGGTTTCTTGGGCAACCATAAGGCCGAAAGCTATGTGGAGCTGGTTGCGGATCTGGTGAGAAACTATGGAAAAATGGATTGCAGGATATCCCTCAAAGTACATATGCTTGATGCTTATCTTGATAAATTCAAGGACAACATGGGAGCTTACTCGGAGGAGCATGGAGAATACTTCCATCAATATAAAATATATTGTACTTTGAACGACGCTACCAGTGACAGTATAATCAGAACATAATGGAAGTCTGTATTTGGGGGCTGATTCAAAAAGTGATTTGCAGTATAGTCGCAAATGTCGAAAAAACACACAATTCTAAATTTTAGGTGGTCGTTTTTATATAATCGTAACCAAAATATATCTTAATTTTGCCATACATGTTTTTGTTGTTATTTTATATGTGAGCGGATGCACGTAAATTTGACCGTTATCTTATTGGAAATAGGCAAGTTTCAAATTTTCGTTGTCCCAGTCACAAAAGCAAGTTAGAAAGGAATAAAAGTATTTTCTTATAGTTTTGAATCATAAGCAAGTAGAAAATAACATTTACTACTCAAGTACAAAAAACGATGGCAATTCTCATCGCTCACGAATATTCTTTCATAATTTTTCAGTTAGCAGCAGAAATATTTCAAACAAAAATAAATAGTTTCTTTTAGAGTAGAATGCATGAATATTCAACGCCAAAAAATGCTTAGACAGTCTTGACTTTACTTGACTTTTCCATAATTTTCCCTTATATCGCGTTTAAAACCTGTCAAATCCTTGTACTTATTTTACAGGGCTGCTAAAGTATGAGACTGTTTCTAGTTCAAGTAACAGATTTTGTTTCTAATTAGTTGTTTTCTTGTGGTGTTTGTATACTAGCTTCAGTAACTTTTGAAATATGAAGTAAATTATGGATTATGAAACCGAATCCCCTTCGGAGTTAACAAAAGCTACAAGAGCCGATTTCTAGTTAGAAAAACACATAAATTTATATTTATTTAATGAACAGAAGGTCGCGACGAATAAAATATATCTTTAAGAATATCACAATGCGTGTTATTTTCTACATTTGTGGTAACCATGCTGCACAGGTTACTTATCTGACACTCGTCATCACATCCTTCTCTTAGTCTTGTATCAGCTTCCCTGTATTTATATCTAAAACAAGAAACGTTACACACAGCACTACACGATTGAATACAAATACCTAAAATATATGTCTCTAAGAGCTTGACCTTTTGCCATTCGCCATGTTAAAGAGTAAAGCTCTTCTGGACTAAGATCAATCAATCCGTACGCGTTTTTAAACGAGTACAATTTATACCAATATGGCGAAGAATCAGGTGTTAGATTTGCGTCAGTGACATTATATGTCCACGATTCAAAATCAAGAATGTTCATAGTTTCAGTATCCATAGTGTAAATTTTGTAATTGGGATTGAAATTTGAATATGTGGTAAGGCTTCCACCATTGAATGCAATATTAATAGGTTTTGATACATCTTGTTCATCGAAATGGATTACTGTGTCATCCATATGTGTGTGTCCAGTAAACTGAGCAGCGATGATGTGGGAAAACCTAAAGAAGTAACTAGCATTGAGTTTCTTTGCTGAGATAGTTAAGGTAGCTATACAAATAAAACAGATGAGTACCGTACTATATACCAAAGGCTGTAACATTAATTAAAAAGTACATGTAATACTGTATGTTTCAACCAATCTAAGATTAACGCTTCATTTCAAAGTTACAAAATATTAAATTAAATTTTTTAAAATCTTCATAAAACAATGCGACGATTTATTATCATCCTTTCTTGGTGCTTAGTTCATGAAGCAGAAGAATTTACTTTAGTAGTCATATACTTAGTCCCTTAAAGTTAGACCCAACTTTGAAAAAAATAACTTTCTATGGCTCATTCGTTTGCACATTGTTTGCACATGTATGCACATCCGGTATTTTTGTTTGCACACTTTTCGTTGAAAAATTATTTAAGAAACATTGTGGGGGGATGGGGGAACTCCCCCCCACTTTATTTTAAACCGGCGGAATTAATAGATCATCGTTTGCACATGTGTGCACATCTATTATTTCTGTTTGCACACCTTTCGTTTAAAAGTTATTAAAGAAACCATTGTGGGGGGCCAACTTTACACCAGCCCCCGACTTTCAGCAAATTCATTTTAAACCGACGACATTGATAGATCTTCGTTTGCACAAGTATGCACATCTATTGTTTTCGTTTGCACACTTCCAGTTTAAAAGTTATTTAACATTCAGCTTCATAGTCCTCGCTATACGATAGCTACTGTTGAAAATGTGAAAAAATTGTTACAATAAGCACAATCGATACCTTTTCGTTTGCACATTACGAAACACATCAACTTTTTGTTTGCACACAACTGTCAGTCAAAAAAATTTTAAATTTAATCAGGGGCTAACTTCACACATGTCAAACTCACCAAACTACTACTATACTACACCAAAGGTACACAAACGGACCCTGACAGGACACACACAAACACCATACAAATCCCACACATCACAAATACCACAAACACAGATACACGAAACACAGAAGTTTGACGTAACGCATCGAACGTGCAATATAAAAGCACAATCCACCCAACACACATGGGAACCGACAGCAAACAAACGGCATTCTTCCAAGGACATACCAGGAACCACGTGTCTCCTGAAGATCTACCAGAAGGCTCGTGAATCCTGACGACCAGGAGTGATACCAGTGAAAACGAAGTGAAAATAGTGAAAACGGCAAAAGTGCGGCAAACGTACCTCAAACACAAGTTTCCCCCAGAACACTTATTAGCATTAGAATACTAACATAAGTAGGATAAGGACTAAATACTAACCATCTAAAATAAAAAACACAACTAACTAAAATAAACAAAAGAAAATACTAACCAAACTCGTAATTGCTTTAAGAAATCTAACCCTAGCTTCAGTAACATAATGTTTATATTTCCAATGTTGTAGCGCAACTAAAAATTACTACAGGGGAAATATTCTGACGACATAATTACAACACATCAGCACGACAAAATACACATAAACACGTACACGCACAAGCACACACACCACACACACACACACACACACACACACACACACACACACACAACAAAGACTGTACGTGGCCTCCCTGGTTTCCGGCTGCCGACAGCCAGGATACGTACAGAAACGCGTACTTTTCGGTTTCTGATTTCCGTCTACTGGCGGTTGGAAACCGGGAGAGGGAAACAGTCCCAAGGACCTCACCACAGACATAAGCACACGCACCCACAAATATGAAAACAATAAACACACATACCATTATAGCACACCGGTACGACAAAACACACACAAACACGCACGTACACGTACCTGCACGCACACACATACGACACAGATATATACACACACGCGCACACATACGCACCAGGGACTGTACGTGGTTCCCCTGGTTTTCGGCTGCCGACGGCCAGGACACGTACAGCAATGCGAACTTCTCGGTTTCTGATTTCCGGCTGTCGGCGGTCGGAAGTTGGGAAGGACAGCAGTCCCAAGGACAACACCACAGACAGAAACACACACACACACGCACCCTCACGCGCGCACAGACACAAACACACACACACACGCACACATACACATACACACCAGGAACTGTACGTGGCCTCCCTGGTTTCCGGCTGCCGACAGCCAGGATACGTACAGAAACGCGTACTTTTCGGTTTCTGATTTCCGTCTACTGGCGGTTGGAAACCGGGAGAGGGAAACAGTCCCAAGGACCTCACCACAGACATAAGCACACGCACCCACAAATATGAAAACAATAAACACACATACCATTATAGCACACCGGTACGACAAACACACACAAACACGCACGTACACGTACCTGCACGCACACATACGACACAGATATATACACACGCGACACATACGCACCAGGGACTGTACGTGGTTCCCCTGGTTTTCGGCTGCCGACGGCCAGGACACGTACAGCAATGCGAACTTCTCAGTTTCTGATTTCCGGCTGTCGGCGGTCGGAAGTTGGGAAGGACAGCAGTCCCAAGGACAACACCACAGACAGAAACACACACACACGCACCCTCACGCGCGCACAGACACAAACACACACACACACGCACACATACACATACACACCAGGAACTGTACGTGGTCCCCCTAGTTTCCGGCTGCCGACGGTCAGGACACGTACAGGAATGCGAACTTCTCGCTTTCTGATTTCCGGCTGCCGACGGTCGGAAGCTGGGAAGGAAAGCAGTCCCAAGGACATTATCACAGACAGAAACACGCACACACACACTCACGCACCCACACGCGCGCACAGACACAAGCACACACACACACACTATGTAGGCTAGCTCAGAATATAAATAAGTGCAGGTACGTGTCCAACCAGGAAAACCATTAATTCGGCAAACGTCTAAGTGTTGGGGGATCTTGGTAGCCACAGGTTGCTTAACCCTCTTCACTGAATCTCGGTGAAATAGGGCATAAAATTAGAAAACAATGGAAGGGGAACGAGCTGTATACACATGCTGTGTGAGAATTTCAGGGAACTATGTAGGCTAGCTTAGAATATAAATAAGTGCAGGTACGTGTCCAACCAGTTTTGAGACGGAAAACCTAATGACGAAAAAATAAGCGCAGATAAATCTAATGATTAGTATAAACAACTAGTTGTTGGTTGCGAAATATCTGCAACTAATGTTGACTGTGCAAAAAGATATATTGGAAAATATTTTAAATCGGTAAATGGTTAAGTGTTGGGGGAAGTTGGCAGCTACAGGCTGCTTACCTCCCTTCACAACCACTGAAGGTAGGAAAACTAGGGTATATAACTGTAAAACAATAGAAGATGACCGAACTGTACCTAACAAAAAGAACAGCACCTATGAGGAAAGACAACAAACATAGAACAAGAAGAAAATTGTTGAAAGCATATGTGTAGAGCACAGCACAGTATGCCTATGAAATACGGGCAGTCTGAAACGCAGACTGAAAAACGGTAGCAGCTTTTTGAAATACTGTGCTTCAGATGTATGAGGACAATAGCATGGACAAACAAAGATAATAACAAATAGATTATAGAAATAGTAGGGAAACAGGGATATCTGGGGAAAAAGAGAAGTAGTAGGGCGGAATACGTTCTAAAGCATTTTGGGGAATAGTATAGGATATATTACAAGCAGAGATAGGAAAAAGAGGTAGATGTAGACCTAGATCAGATAGTGATAGATGCAGACTGTGCAAATTTCAGGGAAATCTGGAGGTTAGTTTAGAATATTAAACAATGATGGTACGCGTCTAACCAGTTCCAGGACTGAAGACCTAATGATGATGAGTGATTATAGGTGTAGTTGGATGTATTTCTAATTTATTTGACAAAAAATATCGTTTGTAATTTTGTGTACAGGTCCGGTTCCTGTACACAGGTCAGAGCACGCTTAAGTTTTATTTTACAACATGTTTGTACTGTTATATTTTTAATTTTACTAGAACTTTCGTTCTGTAAGGACTTGCCTCTTAATAGAAATAAAAACAAACCATTTTTCTTTTAACTGTATTTTATTTACCCATAATTTTTAATAGATGTGTTCTATTGGTCGACTAATTGAATATTCGATTAATCGAATAAACGATTTGTTAATTTTTAAAAACCGCAATTTTCGATTAATCGAATAATCGATTAATCGAATTTTATTGCCAGCACTACTACAGGCGTTTATCGATAAACTACAATCTACAAGAAGCGTCACAGAAAAACCGCAACATGGAAGTAATAGGCGGGATCTAGACGAAGAATACGAGTATAAGCAAAGACAATTCAGTTTAAGCACTATTATCCTAGTTGCTTAACCTAACTCACCTATTTATTATTTTATTGTACACCTTACTCCAGTTTGTTAAACATGCACTATTTCCCGAAGGAACATGAGAAAGTATGTGGATGGTTTCTCCATTTTTTTCGGATTCCTCCAAAACGCTTGTTAACCATTGCAGTTGACCAAAAGGATCCACATCGTCGTACCACAACCAACTAAAAACGTTTATTATATTCAAACAATCTTTTACTTTTATTTATGTACAAATTGAGATAGTAGCAGAAGTTACTATTTAACGCGATAACTCTAAAACCAGGTTTCGGTGATACAGAATAGTAACCACCCTTTAAAATGGTATGTCTTGTTTCCGGAGGTAGCCAAAATTGCCATTCTTCAGCTGATAGATCAAAGATCCATTGAGTTGCTACACTTGGTTCATTAACTCCTTCTGAAGAAAATCTGCAAATTTACAGTAAAATAAATTCGGTCATATGTCAATTACGGGTTAAATGAAACACTAATCAATACTTTGTTTGACCGTAGGTTTCACATACAACTAGAAAATGATTTATTCTGTCAAAGGTAAGGATATATAAAGAAGCGCCTAGCGTTGGAACGAAATAGTGCCAGTTGGACTAAAGTTTGTCATCAAGGTGATGTTGGTGTATTTTTAATCACTTTATAAAAAATACAGTAACGTTAATCATGATTTAAAACGAATGACGTGTTTTATAATGTTGATAGTAGAAATTGGTGTCAAAATACAGATATTTGTAATCCGGAGCAGAAGTACGTTAACTATAATATTCTGGGGCGGCATTTTTATCATACATTAGCGTATATAAAGTATTGTACAATAATGAACAAGGATACGGCTTAGTTTATGTTTTTGATGTAAGAGCAAGGATAGTCTAGCAAATTAAAAAGCATGGCCCTTCTACCCGGATGCAAACTACCATTTACATGAGTTGTAACTCAGACGCGTTACAATATAAAATTAAACAGGTGAGCAAAATTTAGTAAAGTTGAATGAACAAATTAAATATGAGCCACTTTGTATAGTAGATTTCAGGAATTGCTAAGATTAATTAAGAATTCTTTTGTTTTAGAAAATATAATTTCAACAAAGACAGTTATAATTAAAGCAATAAACTCACTCACAAAGTTATTTATGGTAGAAAACATATTAGGACGGAACTTAGACTCGTAAATTATTTTACAATCCACAAACAGAGAAAACAAATTGGTACGTGCAGTTCCTGCATTTTAATATTTCTGTTCTTACTTAAATTTCACATTCCTTACTCCATTCACAGATATTTGAATATTTATTAACGATTTCAACTGCATTTTCAATTTAAACGTTTGGTTATTCACTACCCTGTGTGATTCTATTAGAATATTTAGTTATAATTTGAAACACATAAATCTAATTTTTGTTATGGTATAAAAAATGTGGGGTTTCTGTTATCAACAACGTTCACACTCCTAAATATTTATATTGAGTTGATGTACGTGTTTCATGAAGGTTTTTTAAATTACGAATCCTAAATGTCTGGATCACGTACCTCTTCACCTTAATTAATATAAATTCTTAATTGCTTTATGTTATGTTTCTCTAATTTCAATGCGTTGAGTTAGGTTGCTCATTCTACGCGTCTTTTTAATTCTTACACGGTTGGTTGTGTAAACTTCTTATCTCCTATTTAGACACGTGTAGATAGAACGCTAGAACCGGTTGCTATTATTGGTTTTACTCTCGTTTATTAAAATAATATAGGAAGTTTTGATGTACAAGTTTCCTGAAAGATTTACCAAGGCAAGTGCTCTTTAGTTAGTTTTTTTTCGGGTTCTCTGATTGACAGATGGATGCTTTGAGAAGAAGTACGATTTATGTGATTTGACTTTACACATTTAAAATGCTTGTTGTTTAAAAGTTCGGTTAGACGATATAGTGTTGTAGTTTTGTTTGTTAAAACAATAAAGAGTGATATTTGTTCGGTTAGTAATATTATATCAAGAATTAATTCCCGACTGTGTACACGAATTTTTTTAAAATAAAATCCAAGCGAAATATTTCTACACGAGAATACTCTCTTTTGAATCTTATTAGTAATACTGTAGACGCATTATAGTTCTTCATCTGATTACTTATATTAACCTTGTTTTCGCAAATGCGTTTATTGAATAAAACCGTTAAGTTCACTATTATTTGCGTTCAACTTTATGAAAGAACAGCTGTTCTTGTACCCATTGTCTATCATAGTTTTGAAACATATATTGAAACATTAGAAATTATTGAAGAACCTGAAAATAATGTCATAAACGTCTACAATTTTTATACGCATCCATTTTGGCGTATTCTAATACCGGTTTAAATATAGTTAACACGATTGTTAGCGTACGTGAATATCGCTATATTCAAATTATCAAATAATATGATCATCACAGACTGTTTGAATTTTATTTATTGCTTAGAAACACGAGGACTTTTTTATTCATTCAACTAGAAATTCGATATTTTTACTTGTACACATTGTCGATCATGGATTCGAAACATATGCTAGAATCTGGGCGAATTAATGGTAGAAGCGGCAATTTTTGTTTTGCTGAATTCCTTTGAAAATGGTTCATGTGCCGTAGAACTTTCAAGGAAGTAAAACAGGACGTCGGGAAGTGCACCTTTTGAAGGCATCAATCTCACCTGTGTATGTATATCAGACTTTCTTTCTGTGCATTGATGTTTTACTTTTCCCAAAGTCAGCTCATATAGCTGGGTTTATCTGTGTAGGTCATATTAGAATTCTCAAGACCAAAATATGTAATTTTTTTGGGATGAAAATTAATTCAGAAGCATGCAACTATTCTAAGCTTTTTAAAGAAATATAGGTAAAGACATGTTGTTTACGTTTGGTTTCATTTTGTAAGAAATTTTGCATAATCAGGTTCTAATTATAACGTATGGTTTAGGTGTTTAAAATGTGGTTATGTGATTATTTTCAAGTCACACTGAGATAAACAAAATTTGTACAGAAACAATCTGGCAAACGTTAATTGCTTTGATTTAATGTTATTAATGTGCTAATGACGCAAGCTTTTATTGTTTGGGTATTAACTATAAATTAAGATTAACATTGATTGTCCATAAGGTCTTCGGTACAAAAATTTAGAGTTATATTATTGTTTAGGCGTGACGTTATTACAGAGCTCTTTACCGCTGCTGCGAAATAAATTTCATCTGGTAGACGGTTTTGTTCCTTTATTGCTGTTGTCTCCTGATACATTATTTTCTTGGCCTTTACTTGCAAAGAGTTGCTTTTAAGAAGTATTTGTGGACACGTTGTAAGTATATATATATATATATATATATATATATATATATATATATTATCGTATAATTGGTTGGTTAGAATTTATTAGATTAGGTAGCTGTGAAATTAGTGCAAGCTCCCGTGTGTATAAACAACACATTAGTAAGTTAGGACGTTTTTCAGAGCCCTAGGTTAATGATTACTTAGTTTAAAGTTGAGCTTCACCATTAAATTGGCTTCAATATTCATCTTGACAAAAATGCGCCAAAGAACTCTCAATATGCGTTTATAGGAGGAACCAGAATTAGGCAATGTTACTTACTGATCATTGAATGTAAATATTTTAGCGTAAAGGGTAATTTAGACTAGATTTAATAAATATTAATTAAAATTAGCGTTTCAATGTTACGTTCGTGGTATATAAATAATCGTATGCTCAAATTGACGCGTGTAAATATGATTCTAAAGTATAATTTTATTTTAACCTTGGTAAACGTTCTAAAAGCATTTCTATTAAGGTGTTTACAAAAACAAGCAACGGTTATCGATTCCGAGAGAAATAACCGGTTGAAAACATTCTGAGTAGCAATTATGTTCAAGGCAAATGTGGTAAACAAATAGTTCTTTGAAAAGCAGAGGTCGTTAAAGAGTGCGGATTGATATTTCATAAGGAGAGATAGCTTTTAGGATGCGCTAGCAAAGGACAGTATATAACATATGTTTTATATTGGGTTGACTTTTAAACGAATGAATAAACAAAGACGGATCAAAGTCTGTAAGTGCGAGTAGGATGCAGAATGTCTGTTTAAGGTATCGATTTAGAAGTGGACTGAGAATGAGGTAGGGGTGTGATTAACAAACATACATAAAGGGAACAAAGAAAGAGGATTATTCTTCACATGAGAAAATAAGATGGGCAATAGGTTGAAATTAAGTGAGGGTATATGAACGTGGAAACGGAGCAAGACATATGATGAGGGGCGTGGGTAGAACAGGGATTTGAAGACAGTTGGGGAGCGAGTTCAACGTATTTAGCAGCCGTTAGAAAACAAAGTGATGGTTTTCGGAGTAAAACGGTTATTTATTATGAAAGTTTTCGAGGATTTGTAAACCGTTGAAAATGTCTGTGAGAGGAATCGGAAAGACAGTTTGGAAAGGATACCTGGAAAGCGTGTTTGTGGGGTTGTAAAGTGGTGTGAGTTGGGTCTATATAAACGCATTCAGAAGGGAGATACGTTCTTTACTTCGCTTATTTCTCTGACTTCTTCGCTCGCTATTGAGGTTAACTCAAATAGTCAATTGTACTCAGTGATTTTAATTGTTAGTTGTAATTAAACAAGTTGGTGTAGTGATAAGTATTTGACTCAGAGGAAAACTTTTTTAAGTATGTAAGTACCAATTACTGCTATTTTTAGTGTTGGAGCGAACAAAGGAGTTCGTCAATAAAAATTTAATGGTGATTGCATCAAGCCTTGATTTGTTGATCTAAAATCGAATGATAAGGGAATATTTTGAAAGTGTGGAGCTACTTTCTATAGAGAATTAGGAGAGATTTGGATAGCAGCGTACCGAGAGGGATGGTGTTTCAACTTGGAGAGCGATTTCAGAACCTAGAGTCATTCTAGACGGCAACATCTTCGAAGGCTGGTTTGCAGCTGCTTGCAGTATAATGGTTACTAAGTAACGAACTTTTATAAAACATTGTTGTGCTGTTTATTTGAGGTGTTTTTACTTTTTTGTGCTTTTGAGTGATTATTTTTATGAATTTTGATAAATTGAAAATTTTATTGACTTTATATGTAAATGAAAACAGGTTTATAATTAATGTAAGGATAACCAGGCTGTTTTGTAAAAAGTAAAGGGGATTTTTTTATTATTGCAGTGTTATAATGTTGCAGACATGTATAAAGAGTTTTACTCTGAACTCATATTAAGACGAGAGTTAAAGTCAGCTATAAGGATAGTCAACTTACTTTTTTTAGGGTATATGTTGGATATAGATATTTAATACAAATTCATTTTTGAAATTGAAATGCTCCTAGTCAAAGTTTTACTATTGTATGTAATGAAAAGAGTTTGGAGGATGTAAATACCTATTTCGTGTAAATAGAGTGTGATGTATTTTGCTAGTTGCGTCATTTTGAGTATGATTGTAGGGAAGTATTTTCTTTTAATTTACAGCATACTGGCAGTTAGGTGGAGTTAAGATTTTGCAGTCCAGGTAAACTGCTTGGAAAGTGTTTTCATAAGCAATTTTAGGAAGGATAAGGAGCAGCCGAGGTAAGCTACACAACATTGTGGCTTCCCACGGGGGGGGCTCGAGTAGTTAGAGCCTAAGATATACAACATTATGTCTACCCAAGCGTGGGGCACTATGGTACCTGTTTAAGCTACACGACAATATATATATATAAACTTTTGTTTTATGTGAACACTAGAAATAAGGTTATAATTAGGTTGAGGTGACACTAAGGGGCGTATTAATTATTGTTGCGAAGAATTTTGTACCATGTAAATCCTCCGAGATATATTGGATAAATATTATATTTTCCGCGGGTTTGGATTTTCTTATTTTTATCAAAGATTTTGTAAATAAATTTTCGTTATTGAAGATTTTGCTTTTTTTGTGACCCATCCCACTCTACAATTTTCTAACTAGCCCGGTATTGTTTGGATGCCCTTTTTGTTGCGGTGTTCTATGCGGGATATTTTCGTTGCGTACGTTACTTTTTTCTGTCCGCACGAAATACCGTAACAAAAATTTTATAGTAGGCATTCCTCAAGTTAAATTAAGAGTGCTTTTTTGCATCTATCATTAGAAATAATTTCTGTTAAATACATATTGAAACCCATTCCGGATGGACCTGCACCTTGACAAAGTTCTAGATTACTAGAACAGGTGAAATGGTTTCCGCGTTCCAGCGATCTAAAGAGCCAAACTACAAGTTCAACCAAATTAGTATGCTCTTTAGTGAGGAAGCACACTAAGACAGGTCTCCAAAAGAGGGAAGCGGCTCTTTCGGTACGTAGATTGGTAGAGACCATAGAGGTTGGTATGGTATTCTAAGACACACTACCGTGATGTAGAAGGCAACGGGAAACCACCACATTACCTCCAAGTACAAAGCGTACTTAAATTGTATTTAAAAAGATGGCATCTTCTGATATAAAAGATGCCGGAGTTAAAATAGTCGCCCATTCGGATCTCCGGGAGGGGACTATTCGGAGGATGTGATCGAGAAACTTAGAAAAAGAATCGGGGACATTTTGCGAGCCGGAGCGTGGAATGTCAAAAGTATGAAGCGACTAGGTAAGCTAGAGAACTTAAAACTTGAAATGGATAGGTTAGCACTAGACATACTAAGGATCAGCGAAATTCGATGGCCAGAGGCGGGGGATTTTTGGAATGGAGGTTTTAGGGTAATCATACCGGATCAGAAGAAGGAAATTCTGGTGTGGTGGTAGTTATGCGAAAAAAGGGCAATGTGTAGAAAATCACTTAAAAAAGAACGAAAGAGTACTCAGGGTTAGATTAGAATCTATACCGGTAAATACAGTAATAATACAAGTACACATGCCTACCTCTAGCCACAGTAAGGAAAAGGTAGAAGCGATCTACAAAGATATCGAAGACATACTAAAATACGCAAAAGGATATGAAAATTTGATAATTACGGGGGATTTTAATGCATTGGAAGGAGCGGTAGTAGATTTATTTGATTGAGGCACGAGAAACGACTGGAAAATAGGTTGGTAAAATTTGTGACAAAAATAATTTAACCATCACAAACACATTATTTCAACATTATGCTAGAACACTATACACGTGGAAGATGCCAGGGGATATAGGAAGATATCAAATAGACTACATACTTATTAGACAACGGTATAGGAATCAAGTAAAAGACTGTAGAAGCTATCCAGAGGCAGATATAGACACTGACCACAACATCGTAATTATGAAGGCCGCTCTTAAATTTAAAAATTTGAAAAAAAGGAATTGAAAAAGGCACTTTCTCTTTGAGAAACTAAAAGATATCCACGAAAGATTTGAAAAAAGTCAAATGAATTGCTAAAAGATATCGGGAAAATCTTTGATACTAAGGAAGTAGAAGCAGCATGGAAATCCTGCTTAGAGATGGCGGCCAGAGATATTCTGGGTTATACACAAAAAGAAAATAAGAAACCATACATAACAAAAGATATGCTGAATTTAATAGAAGAAAGACGAAAATACAAAAATAGATCAGACGAAATGGGAAAGCAGAAATACAAAGCCATAAAGAGGAAATTATTCGCAAATGCAGGAAAGCTAAAGAACAATGGATTGATGAAAAGTGCAAAGAGGTACAAACTAAGATAGGAATAGGAAAGACAGACGAAGCATACAAACTAATTAGAATGAATTTTAAAGATCTAAAACTGTATAGCAAAAATATTATAGGGAAAGTGGTAACAGATGGCAGGAATATATAGGGAATATAATGCAGAAGAGGAACTATCAGGAATTAGACATTGAAAATTTGAATTAGCATTAAAGTGTTTGAAAAATGGTAAGGCGCCGGGTACAGATAGGGTGCAAGCAGAAACTCTAAGAGTCGCTGGACAAACAGTAACAGAACGGGCTCTTCCAACTTGTAAGCTATATGTATGAGACAGGCGAGATACCCAAAGATTTCGAATGTAACATCATAGTAACTATACCAAAAAACAGAGCCGCGGATAGATGTGAAAATTTTCTAACAATAAGTTTGACAGCACACGTGCCAAAAATATTAACTAGAATTGTAAAAAGACGAATGGAAAAACGAGCTGAAGAAATACTAGGAGAAGATCAATTTGAGATTAGGCGAAACACGGGAACACGCGAGGCTATTTCAGCTCTGAGGGTGATAATGTAGAAGACAATAGAAAAAGGGAAGAGCGTATATATAGGGTTTGTAGATTTGGAAAAAGCATTCGACAATGTAAAATGGAAAACATTTTTTTGAAATATTCAAAAAGATTGGAATGAGTTTTAGGGATTGACGGACAGTACATAGCTTATACAAAGAACAGCTTAAATATACTTTAGCGGGCATCTCACATGGCGGCTCCGTGGCGTAGTCGTATGCGTGTGACTACTACGCCCAAGGTCCCGGGTTCGAATCCCGACACGGCTCGCTTGAAAAATGTTAGGCGAGCATTTTTCATGTGAGGTAAAATGGAGGTACTATGTGTGTGTTGTCACGCATGTTAAAGATCCCTACTTTGCTTGGAACAGCTAGGGTTCGGCAAAATTCCAAATCTTCCAGGTAAAAAAACTCACTTCCTGGTCAATGTAGTACCCACGGGTGGAGCATTGGAAAATCACATGTAAGAGCATCTTCCAAGCTTAATAAAATTTTTAGGAATAGTGCATTTTAGGCTGCAAATGACAAATCTGAAGTCAGTCTTCGGCGGCAATGAGAAATTGTTGCTAAAATTTTGTTAATAAAAAGTGAGGTTTATGTTTTTCACACGCCTTTTTTTCAATACGCAATAGTTTCTAAAAACCTAATTAATTATTATTGCATGCAGGGTGATCGATATTATTTATTGAAATCGTTTCCTAATTGTTGTTACTTTGCAAATAAACAATAAATAAGAATGTTGAATTTTTTGACAGTTACAAGAATTTCATAGTGAAATAACTATGTTGCCAAGTCAAAAAAAACCCAAATTGTTACATGTTCTTAGTAAATGTAATATAGGCAACACAAGTTACTAAAAATTCTAAAATTTGAATTTGAAACTTTCTTTTAAGGCTTATACTGCTCCAATTCTAACTAAATTCTAATTTCAAAATTTTCCCACTTTAAAACAGCAACCCCTATAAATGCACCTCGACTAATTATCGCCTACCTACCGAACAAGTGTTGACCACAGAACCAGGGTGGTTAGGTTAGGTTAGATATAGAGTCATTTATAGTTAAAAAAAGCACAGAAAAAGTGTTTGCCGCAGCACAAGATTTGGATTATTGAAATTATTTCCTTTTTATGTAGGCAACTCAAACTACATGCAAACTATTGAATTGAGTTTTTTTGACTTGGCATTATAGAAATTTGACTATAAAATCCGTGTAACTGTCAAAATATTCTGCATCTTCATTTGTTGCTTAACTTCAAATAAACAACAATTAGGAATAGATTTCACAAGCAATAAGTAATATCGATCACCCTGCATACAATAAAAATATATTTGGTCTTTAAAAACTATTGTGTTCTGGAGAAAACGGGAATGAAAAAGATAACCTCACTTTTTAATAATAAAATTTTAGCAACAATTGCTCATTACCGCCGAAATTTGACTTCCTGAAAATTTCAAAAATCAAGTAGCTAGAGCAGGAACGTAGAACAGTAAATATTAGGAAAGAGGTGAGACAGAGATGTGACTTATTCTTATCAATTTTTAACTTGTACATAGAAGAGCCAATGAATACTATCAAATGCAGGAAGACATTTGGAATTACTATGCAGGGACAAACGATTAATATGCTTTGTAGATGATATAGCGGTATTAGCATCTAGCAAGGAAGAGTTAGAAGCTAGTCCTAATGAAATGGAAACAGTTCTAACAGAGAGATCCGGTATGAAAATTAACAAAAATAAAACTAAAGTTCCAGTATGCAGAGGAGTGAAAAATAATCCAATAACAAGAATACAAGTAGGTAACGAGAACTTACAAGAGGTTAAGGATTTCTGCTACCTAGGAAACCAAATAACGCAAGCTGAGATAAGCACAAAAGATATAAAACAAAGATTAGCATAAGGTCGTGCTGCATTTAACAAGAAAAAGCAACTACTGTGTTCAAGGACAACAAACATAGAATCAGGGAAAAGTTTGCATAAAACATATATGTGGAGCACATCACTGTGCGGCTGTGAAGCCTGGACAGTAGGAAAAGCGGACAAGAAAAAGGTAGAAGCCTTTGAAATGTGATGCTACAGACGTTTGATGAAGATATCGTGGACAGGCAAAGTTAAGAATAAACAGGTACTAGAAATGGTAGGGGAAAAAAGAAGTATGTGGAAAATAGTAAAAAATAGGAGAGATAGGATGATAGGCCACATATTAAGGCAGAAGGGAATAGTGCGGAATATATTAGAAACAGAAATAGGAAAAAATAAAAATAGAGGTAGACCTAGGTTAGACTATTGCACACAGATAGCAAAATATGTAGGCTGTATGAATATCAGGGAAATGTGCAGGCTAACTCAGAATACAGATCAATGGAGGTACGCATCCAATCAATTTGAAGATGGAAAACCTAATGACGAAAAATACAACTGTACTTAAACCTGATGATTATTATAAGCAGCTACAGGTATTAGTTTTGCAATATTCGCAATTAATGTTAATTGTGCGAAAGATTTTACTGGAAAACTATTAATTCAGCGAATGTCAAAGTGTTTGGGGAACTTACCCCTCTTCACAGACTGCTTAACCACCTTCAAATACAACTGAATCTTGATGTAATAGGGCATTTAATTAAAAAATAAGAGAAGAGGACGAGCTGGATCTAAGGTGTGGGAATTTCAGGGAACGGTGTATGCTAGCTCAGAATAGAAATAAGTGAAGATACGCGTCCAACTAGTTTCAAGACGAAAAAGGTAATGACGGAAAAGATAATTGCACTTAAATCTGATGATTATTATAAACTACAGGTGTTGGTTTTGAAATATTTTTAACTAATGTTGATTGTGCGAAAAGATATATTGAAAAACTATTAATTCGGCAGATATTCAAGTATTAGGGGATCTTGGGAACCGCAGGCTGCTTAACCCCCTTCACATACTACTGAATAGCGGGGAAATAGGGTATATATTTATAAACAATAGAAGGGAAACCGAACGGCATTTATCAAGAAAGAGCAGCGGCTATGTTCAAAGACAACAAACATAGAAGCAAGCAGAAACTTGTTGAAAGCAAATGTGTGGAGCATAGCACAATGTGTCTACGAAATAGGGGCAGTAGGAGAAGCAGACAGAAAAGCGGTAGAAGCCTTTTGGAATGTTATGCATCATATGTATGAGGATGATAGCATGGATAGACAAAGTTAACAACAAAGAGTTTATAAAAATAGTGGAGACATAAAGATATCTGTGGAAAAAAATAGGAGGATTCGTTCTAAGGCATTTTTGGCGAAATCGCGCATGATATATTACAAGCAGAGATAGGAAATAGGAGGTAGAAGTAGACCTAGATCAGACTATTGCATACATATAGTGAAAGATGCAGACTGGAAATTTCAAGGAAATCTGTAGGTTAGTACAAAATAGAAAACCATGAGGGTACGCGTCTAACCAGTTCCAGGACTGAAGCCCTAATGATGATAAAAGATCTAACGTTCTATCGTAACTAATAGTAAAAGAGTTTTTTAGAAGATCAATAAATGTAATAAAACAAATCTTTACATTTAAAGTATGTGCTGGTGCTTAATAGAGAGAAATGTATAACTCCTTCTAATTTCCAAAGCAGTTAAGTATTTATTCGATCCTTTATAACAGCGCTTTAAACTTTCTAATTTTATCTGAATCTGTTTCCAATAATAATTAAAGGCATCGTGTTTACAATTAGTTGTTAAATAACGCACCATCCTCGTTTGGTAGATTTGAAGAACACGGTAGTGCAATAATCAATTGTTGTAAGAGCTATAAAAATGTACCAAATGTTGGAATACCACGGCATGGTTTGATACTTCTATACTCAACACGGGATAAAAAAGAATTACATATAATTTCATATGAAAGGTATCTCTTTCACGCGCCAATTTAAGTACGCTAACACATACAGACATTACTGCTTCGGAACACCCCTATATCTCCTACTCACAACGTTTTTAATTTGAACAAAAAAAGAAAATAATTTGATACTTAATAGAAAGTATTGACAAGTGGATCTATTATCTTCAAAATTATATTATTTCACTTACAAGTCCACTGGATGTGGCTCATGATTGCCAAGGATAGGGTATAGAGGCGTTTCACCAAAGTACCGCCTCAACAAAGAGAGTACTTCTGAAATGGTTTTTTTGTTATATTCAATGCTAGTTTTCCAAATTTGATGATTTACTATATCACCAGTAAAGTAAACATAATCGAGGTGTTTCTAAAACACATTCCCTAATTAAAAAGTAAAGGATACTTTTATACTTACATGTTGAGATTTTATGTGCTCTAAAGATGCAACCAAAATGTCTAACGAAATATCGCAATTGCGATAATCGCCCCATTTTCCAGCTACCCCTCCAGAACTCTTTGGAGTTGAGCTGGCTTGACAGCACATGGGTTCCTCGCATTCAGCACTCGCGCCAGGTGTGTATTCTGGGTCATAATGGATATCAGTTATTTGTAAAACACTTAAAGAATTGCCATTTGATTGTTTCTAAAATGAAACGTTTTTCCAGATACTTGATAATATTGCTTACCGTGATGTTATATGGAATTTTTGGTGGTATATCAATCGTCCATTCCTCCTGATTTGGATCTGCGCATCCACTTCCTGATAGTAGGAATGAGCACACTTTCTTAGACGATAATGAAGGTTTATTTAAGATTATGTACATGACAGCGTCCTAGAAATTGTGATAAAAAACCCAAACTACAAGTTCCACCGATAAAATTTTGAAGTGCATGTAAAATTTCTAAGTAAATATTTTCGTTCTTATGTAATTGAATTTCATATCCTTTATTGTATTCACAGTCATTTTGCATGTTTATTGGAGAGCGCGGCTCCCTTTCAATGAGGACGGTTGTTTATCTAACTAACATCCTGCAGAATTTTTATTAAAAATTGTTATAAATTTGAATATTTTAAATCTAGTCTATCTTGATAACGTAAAAACCTAGGACTTTATTATTAATAAAGTACGGAAATCTATTTTATTTTGGATATAGCATTAAATCCGATATTTACTTATCAAACCATTTGCTGTCTGGATTTGGTAGGTTACTCATCGCTCTACTTAAGGTGTAATGTATATTTAAGCACATAAAATAAGATACCCATGTAAAACAGCACGCCTTAAGTACGTATGCCATTTAAGAACAAAGCCCAATTTTTAAATCCGTGAAAACAAAAACATTTATTGATTGTGTGAATTTAAATCCGTGTGTAAATAATTATTCTAGAAAAATACCTCGTGAAACAAGTTTTAATGCATTTATAAAAATCGTCAAACGAGTCTAAAATGTAAAATTCAATATTTAGGAATACCACAATAAACGTTATTTATTCAAAATGTAATACACTGCATTTAATGAAAAACTAATAGTCCATTTACGTTAACAAAATAAAGAAATACGGCATTCCTGCGAGAAGTGTTCTAAAATTATTAATTCTACTAATTAATTATTTTGTACGAATGAATGGCCCAATTCACAGAATATAATAGTACTGAGAGACTATTAAATACATACAATAACGCGTTTTAATAGCTCTAATTATTACAAAAATTCATAGAAGAGCGATAAATATCAGTTGCTTTAATGCATTAAGAACGGATGCAAGACTTTTTACGATAGTCATAAATTTTATACTGAAATACAGAAAGCGGAATTGTAGGTAATTATTGCATTATGCGGATGTCTCATACTTCTAGAATTTTGAAGATCGATGACGTATTGAGATTATTTGTTATATAAAGAGGACGTTAATAAGAAAAGATTCATTCAAGATTGGTAATTTATTCTGTCAGCGTTCCATATGTAACAGAAGTTTGAACATAAATTATGAAGCATAATTATTATATAGAGTACAAATAAATAATATTCGTGCAGGGTCACACGCTAATTTTAATCTATTAAAAATAAATATACTTTTAAAAAGCGCATACTTTGACGGGTGGAAAATTAATTAAAATGGAGGTCTAAAAATTGGGAACCGAGAATTTTTCAATGCAGTTAATTCCAATGGAAATGACGTTTTTATAAGAGAAGATAGGTAGCTATAAAAAAGAATTTTATGATTCAAACCGCAAGTATAACTTTGTTTTGTAACCTAAAAGGATATTTAAGTATCATTAAGTAGATTTAGCTAGAATGAGTTTTTATTTTGCGTATTGTCAACGAATAGCTTATCTCGGCAATTTCAAGGTCAGAGCAAGAAGCGTTTTGACCGTTACAAAATTTTCTGCCCGGTGTCGCTGATCAACTACACTGACAGACGAGGTAATTTAAGGATATGTAAATTTTTCAGAGAATTTTAGAGGGAATTTTGTAACTTACACATAAAATGTTTTAGAGTTCTCTAATTATTTAAAAGAATTAGGTGAAATGGAACCAGGAATTTTTCAATGCAGCTAATTCCAATAGAAACTATATTTTTATAAGCGAAAATCGGTAGTCATAAAAAAGAAAAGTATCAATTCAAACGGCAAGTATAACTTTGTTTTTGTAACCTAAAGCGATATTTAAGCGCTATTAAGTAAATTAGGCTAGAATAAGTTTTTATTTTGTGTATTTGTCGATGGATAATTTATTCCAGAAATTTTGAGGCAGAGTTCGAAACATTTTGACCATTACAAAGTTTTCTGCCCAGTGTAGTCGATCAATTACATTAACAGACGAGTAATACGAGTATATGTAAATTATCAAAGAATTTAAAAAATTTTAGAGTTCTCTAATTTTGAATAAGGATTAGGTGAAGATTGTTTTAATACGTGAGTAGTGATAAGATAATTTTTCTTTCTAAATTTAAGTTGTAAATTGCATTTATAAGCGTTGTTTATGTCTGTGCATGTAGATAGATTATTTAAACAATATGTGTAACAGAAAGATGTTTTTGAATGTATAGAGGATTGTTCATAAAAGTTTCTTGAGATTTCTTTGCTTTATTTTATTTTTGCTAAATCCACTGCATCTTTGTCGCTGAATTAGCCAAAGGAAAAAAGGGCAAAATTCTATTAAGCAAACATCCATTGCATCCTAGTATTGATCAGGGCGACTTACCCAAGCATCATTGCATTTTTGGTTCCCAACGTCAAGGCGCCGATTCCTATATATATTACTCATATTTAGACCAGGGTAGAAAATTAAATAATCACATCAAATAATTTTAATCACCGTGTATAAGGAATTCTATTAAATAATACGCTTTATTAAAACCATGAAGCATAAATAAATTCGGTCGTTTCAGTAAAAATAAGAAATTTAAAATCATGTACAAGACGCTTTATATCAAAAGAAACAGTATTAAAAAGCTCTGCGTGTAATGTAATTATTCCTAAACAAATGGAAATTACGTGCAAAATTTATCTTAATTAACTCTATTTCAAGTAACCGGTATTGAACAAAACGTACAGATAATATCTATAGAAACTTGTAAAAACCCACTAAAATGCAAATCCTAGAAGTGTTAGTTAGAAGTAGGATGTTTGAACACACCTGCGTATTTTAAAAGGCAATTTCAGTTTAATTTGTTTAGATAAACATGTCGATTCTAAGGATATTAGAAACGGTCAGATGCTTTAGCACGAAATACAAAACAGGGTTTATTTAAAAAGCTCATTCGGCGAAAATTTTGCAGATAATTAATGTTTACAAAGAATCTTGGAGAAACCGGGGCTTAATATTCACGAGAAGGTGCGGTACGGGGTTATTTAACCCAGATAGTCCACATGGACTAAAATATAATCGATAATAAAGAATATCAATTTGCACCAATACGAACAGGTTAGAAAAGGAAAGAGAAAATGTGTCAAGCAAAGACACATATAGTAAAAGGCGTGATTTAAGCAACGTCACGAGGGTCACAATTGGTTGAAAATAGGATGCAAATATCAGAGGTAGAAACAACAATTTCTGTACAAAATTAATTAGTTTTTCTCGGACATGTTTGCGTGCCGTGTGAGAATTTCTGAGATTTTAACTGGGGCGAGTGAAAAATTTGTAAAAACCGACGCGCGAGCGACGGACTGGGAACATAGAATGAGAAATTCTTAAGAATTGTCTGTTTTGAGGACAAAAGCGACGTGCCGGCTATTCGCTATATATACCGGTGGTAATATGAATTTCGGCCTCTTAGACTTTTGACTATTCGATGCGTTAAAAGCTCTTACATCCGCGACTTGATTGAAGATGTTAAACAGTGCATTTTAGTTTGATAAAATAATTTAAAGTTTGCTCGTATATTTTAGTGATTCAAAATAGTTTGTTAGTTACGTGCTAACATGAATGTACTTCAGTGCACTTAGATACAAGGTAATAAAATTTAGTATCACTGTACCAATTAGCAAAATTTACAACGACAAATGTATACACAAAAGTAGGCAGTTTTGGCGTATATTGGTAAAAGACGCATGAATTTCTCTGCTATTTTTCGGGGGTGTTAATAATTAAATGGTTCAAATACGTGTCTGGATCCACGAAACAAGGGTCAGATATACACAGATGAGTTCCGGAAAAGCCCAGAAACAACTTTAAATAAATGGTGATGGAGAAAATTTTAAAAGCGTTGAGAATTAGAAACCGTAAATATAATCCTGTTGGAATGGTGTGATTAACTAAAGGGACGATGTACATTGAAGCTACGAGGACAGTAACCTTCAGGTAAATTATACTATTTTGTTTGACATTTTGTGTGTGTTGAATAACTTTATAATTGATTTACTTTAAATGGACATTAGTGAAATTGTACTAACCATAAAATTTTAATTTTAAGATGAAATTTGCTTGTTTAAGTAGAAAGGGGTATTTAGTATTGATGTTCTGAATTATGATGAAACTTTGGGTATGTCTTTGAGCTCAATTAGACGAACCTGGTTAATTAACGTAAAGGGGTGGTAGATGCTCCTTTATACTCAGACTCCGGTCTGCTTATATTGTTATATTAATTAGTAGGCATCCAACAAGGACTTTAATTCTGAATGCACGTTAAAGTGATAATAAAATTAATCTTGAAATTCTTTTTAAAACTGAATTTTATGCTGAAATTTAATTTGAAAATTTAATGTATTCTGAATATTGATGTAAATAGAGTTAACGTTGATGTTTGTGGTAGGAATGTGTTGTTTAATTTTATGAATGAGGAGGTTTATAAAATTAGGTGAGCAGCTGAAGCGAAACCAGGATCACAGCAGTTTATGACGCCCAATCGGTGGGACTAGAATTTTTTTGTTGAAAGGACCCAGTTCCCGCATTCAAAGGAGAATATCACAGCAATATATATATATATATATATATATATATATAGTTATTCCAAATGTGGATTATTCTTCTCTATTATATATATAGATGTGTAATGAGAACTTCGTTCGTTGGAAGCCAAATGCTGTGAAGTTACACAGCTTGCTTCTCAACACAGCAAACGCAGAATCTCAAACTTAAATTCAAGAATCCACTTCCTTGACAATCTCAGATAAAGAAATATTTAAAAACCGCTCCAGTTCTTATTAATTGATGCATTGAACCTGTACTAATGTTCTACGGTACAAGTATTTGCAAATAATATAATAAACTATAGGAGAATAAAAATTTCTGTGATATTAAATCGCAAGAAGAATAAAAAAATCAATTTTTGAACTTACACCGAGGATATTATTACGATGCATTTACAACGGCTCAGTTCTTACCTTTTTGAAGATACACCCTTGTCTACAATTCGTGTAAATTGCAATTTGTTGTACAACTAATAAATTTCCTAAATGAAAATTGTGAGGTTTGTAATTGATTCAACCTAATGGTTACGACCTCTTACAAATTGCAGACTTATGTATCGTCCTAAGGTCTTTTATAAATATTGTAAATAAGATTTATATTATCGCTAATTCGAGAAAACTATGCAAGGAATAAAATAAAAATCGAATAGGTTTTAATTAAACTTAGTTGAATTAGAATAGAATAGAATCGATTTGAATTTAATTGAATCTAAATGAATAGCATTGAATTTAAATAAAGCGTACTGAATTTATCTGAACTGCATTGAAGCCCTAAAAATAATCCCTTATTACTTAAACTAATTTAACAAATACAGGTCTACCTCCAATTTTTTCAAAATTGGTGAAAATCAAATAATTGCAGGCCTTTTGTATTTCCTTAAACAACTTTTTGTCCACAGGACATCAGAAATAATTACTTTTAAGTGCTTGTCGCATTTGTAACTTATCATTCAGACTGAAAACAAAAACATGTTTCAGAAAATTTTCTATCTTCAAAGAATATTAAACTTGCTAGAAATCACGTATGCCCGAGCCAATAATAATCGTTTTACTATACAATAAAATATCTGATGGGTTTGTACTCTTAACAATGTGAAAATCGACCTTATTTTCCATACGTAAAATCCCACCATCCAAATTACTATCTGCTACGTAAACAATTTCGAAATACCAAATGTTTCCTTATAAATAAAATATTTGCTTAGATATCTCGGCGTATTACTACAAATGTTGGTTTTATTGAATGAAAAACAATTATGTGATTTATGATTTCATATATGTAGCGATTTGGAGTAATAATTTTAATGCAATTTTCAGTAAAATAAGCGATACAAATAATATCAAAATATCTATCCATTTAAATAATGTTAAACGCAGTTCCACATACCGAGTGTTTTCAATGAAAGTTCAAGCTTTTAATATGCATTATTTTAATTTAAAATTATGCCATAATTGCCCAAAATAACGCTTATTTCTCTCAGCAAAATATATTGCTGTGGATTGAATCGATGAATACTGAGCCTCAGATTGAGCATCAATAAAAGGTGATATGGACTATAACAGGCAATCTAAACTAACTTGCTAGCTCGGTTTAAATGAAACAACGAGAATCAAACATCAAACTTGTAATGACATCAAATATTCTTTAACAAACAATCTTTCAAATAATCAATTGCTACGTTCACATACATTTTTCCTTTAACAAACAATATCTTATATGTAATTTAAAAAAAAATCCTTTTATACAAACATTAAAAGCTGAAGATAGAGTTCAAACCTGCCACAACGGCTTTTTTTTTACAAATAATTTAAGTTTAAGATCAAAAATTTATAACTACTAGATAACCATTAGCTTACACCAAACTAGAGTCCAAAATCCTTCTTTCCGGTTAGGATTTTCATTCACAAATCCTTCCCTATTTAAATTGTACTATGTATACAATTTTAGAAAATAAATTGGATAATTTTAATAACCCTTTTAAATCGGATTCAAATGTAGCTGATCAGTTATCTTCAATAATTCTCATTATATAACGGCCAAACTTCCTAAAGTTTAACCACCCTCAATTTAAATTATCCACCTAGATCTACACACAAAATCTCATGTAATTCAACCTAGTTAAATTGTAAAACGTATGTCTTTTTAAAGTTTTTAAAACAACAGGATTCTTGTTTTACCGTTAAATTATGTTAATTGTTCATATCGTAAACCTGCATCTATGTCCAAAATCATTAAATGCAATCAAACTTCATACATGTTTTCCAAATCCATATTCGAATATTTTTCAAATCAAGTTACCATAATGCATTTTGAAATTCATATACCATACGCTTCTGTTCAAATTCAAAATGTATTTTGCTGTAATTCATCGTCGTTCATTCATTTATAAATGAGTTAAATTATCTACTTCAAAATCTTACTTCTTCAGAGTAACCATAACTTTTCAAGTCGTCTATTTATTAGGTTTAAAACGAATATTCAAACCTGGTCATTAACCCAACACATTATTAGATATTGACTGCCTGATGTCTCCAGCAAGTAGTAAACTTCTGACCACGACCGCCTTTTTAATTGGTTATATAGTAAAAACCTTACTACATCGTAAAATCTAGAAATGTCTAGGGTACTCTAGGCCTTATGCCTACGTTTTGCTTCATTGTAATTTAGAGATTCATTCCATTACAAATCGTTTGTATGACGCAACCTCCCAGAATGTGACATTTTATGACTCGAGGGTACCATCAATTAATATACTTACTAACTGCTATTCCTTTATTTTACGAGTCCTGCCTCTTGATTTATTACCTTCGCTAATTGTTGAAAGAACGTTAAAATTCTTATATTAAAACAACGTCATTTACATATAATTTTTCTCAAAGGTTCTTAATGAAGTATGATTTTTAGATTTAAAGTACACGTTCCTCATCAAAAAACGACTGCGTGTTTTGCGTTATTATAGACGCTTTTCAACACTTTTAATGAAATTGAAATGTCTGCAAACTTATTCTTTTAGAACGCGTTTAAATAAATCTTTTATAATGATCCCATATCGAGTATCTAATTGGTAGCGAATAATTGATAGGGAGCACTTAAAGTACATATTTTTACTCACGGAATATACACTATTCTTATTTAAAGATACAATTAAGATACGTATTACGAATGAAGCTTGTTAAATCAATAAATATAGAGTGTTTCCATAAATACGCTACTATGAAATGAGTATTTACAACATTTTATTTATTTTGCTCAGGTTAGGAGTGTTGTATGTTCACGGAATGGCGCTATAGCTCAGCGACAAATATCCTGTGGATTTTACAAAAATGAACTGAAACAAATAAGTGAAACATTTACGAACAATCTTCTATACATTCAAAAACATCTTTCTTTTATACACACTAGTTAAATAATCTTTTACATACACAGATATAGATAACCCTTCAAAATACAATTTACAGTTTAAGTTAGAAAAAAAAAATTATCTTATTACTACTTACGTATTAAAACAATCTTCACCTAATCCTTGTTAACAATTAGAGAACTCAAATATTATGTCAGCCACAAATTTTTTTAAATTCTCTGGATAATTTACCTATACTCGTATTACTCGTCTGTCAGTGTAGTTGATCGACTACACTGGGCAGCAAATTTTGTAAGGGTCAAAAGTTTCGAGCCCTGCCTCAAAATTTCTGGAATAAATTATCCATTAACAAATACACAAAATAAAAACCTATTCTAGCCTGATTTACTTAATAATACTTAAATATAGCTTCACGGTACAAAAATAAAGTTATACTTGCCGTTTGAATCGGAACTTTTTTCTTTATGACTACCAATTTTTGCTTATAAAAACGTAGTTTTTATTGGAATTAGCTGCATTGAAAAATTCTTGGTTTCAATTCAAATTTTAATTAATTTTCCGTCTGTCGAAGGATACGTTTTAGATAGTTCACTTATTTTTAATAGATTAAAGTTATCTTGTGACATTGCACTAATATTATTTACGATTAATCGTCGTTGTACTCTTTAAAATAATTATGCTTCGTAATTTATGTTCAAATTTCTATGATACGGAATAAATTAGAAATCTTGAAATTACGTGTCCGCTCTTGAAGGAATGAACGACCACTCCTCGTAAAATACTTTTTTATATAATAAAATTCTAAATACATCATTTTTTCATTACATCGTAGGTTATGTTCTGGATGTATGACATACGCCTGATGTAATAATCCACCGTAATTTCTTGTTTAGAGAGCAGTCTGCAATAAATGTAATAAAACTTTTATTGTGCAGGAAAAATATTTACACACGCATTAAAAATAAATGAATATTTGATTCGACTTCATTTATAAATGTGAGTTCTTGGGGTGTTATTTTACCTGGAAATCTTATTTTATGTTCTAGTGGAATACGCTTATATGTTTATACAGAGTAAAAATTAAATATTCGGAAATTTTCCTTTCTCCATTTTGGGTAGGTGTTATTACAGAATTTGGTGCTCAATGACCTCTTGTAACCTTATTATCATATCAATATATATATATATATGTATATATATATATATATATATATATATATATACACACATAAGTAGCTTATTAACTTTCTAATAACAAACTATCGCAATACAGCGCACTTCTAAACTTTATATACAAGGTGTATAAAAAAATCACTTACAATATGAGAGGTGACTGCACCACGGCAAACATGTTCCGATTCTATCTTCAGTAAAGCACATACAGTAATGGCTAGATTTGTAAGTTTTTCTTTGGATAAACCAGACCGAACAGCTGCGTTAAAAACACTGACAACAGAGCGACAAGCAAAGCATGCCAAATAAGATTGGATGCTGTTTGGTTCAGCACTTTGACGAAAGAAATATGGTAATTGTATCTGTCTTAAGGAATTTTCTAAACCTACAGAAACTTCTTCTGTTTCTAAGTAGTCTTCCAACTGAAGTTTTAATCTGTGTTGAAATTGTCCTACGAGTATAGTAAAGCATTTTGTATAGAGAAATACTTATAGTTATCAGCAATATTTGTTGAGGTATAACGAAGTAACCAATGCAGTCCATGAACTTTTCATTAAATCTGTAGCTGTGATATTCCAAGAAGGTGATAAATTGTATAGTGTAGTATAGTATAATGCAGTGCGCTCTAATTAAAAGATACCGAGTATTAAAAATAGCTGAATATAGGTTGAAAACTAAGAGATACGTTGTATAGAAAGTATTTCATCAAATGTGGCCCATTATTTGGTTCAAATTTTATCAGATATAAATTTCTTATTTGTTAACGAATCGGTTCATATACGTAAATATAAATATAAATATTAAATATTAATTAACGACATCAAATAATTTTAATCACCGTGTATAAGGACGCTTTCTATAAAAAGAAGCAGAATTAAAATGCTCAACGTGTATTTAATTTAATTGTTCCAAGAAACAAATAGAAATTACGTGCAAAATTTATATTAATTAATTCAATTTTTAAGTAATGGGTATTAAACAAAGTGTACAAATAATAAATTAATATTTAGTGCGTATTCGCTAAAAATTAAAGGGTAGAAGTTAATGCCATTCATTATTATCTTAGTTGGAGTTAATTGAACCATTATTAATAATATAATAAGCATAAAAGCCTGTGAAAATTCAAGGTTAAAATACCATGAAATAAAAGCTCTGAGAATTATATTAAAACGTTAATTAGGAGCACACACCTGCGTATTTTTAAAAGTCAATTTCAGTTTAATTTGTTTGGAGAAACATGAAAATTCTGCGTATATTAGAAACGGTCGGATAAACCGTAGCTTATATTAACGGGAAGGCTAGATACGGGGTTATTTAACTCAAATAAGAATACACGTGGACTGAAATAACCGATAGTGAAGAGTATCGATTTGCACCACTAGGAGCAAGTTAGAAAAAGACAGATAAAATGCGCAAGGCAGAGACAGATAATAAAAGGCGTGATTTGAGCAACGTCACGAGGAAACGATTGGTTGAAATAAGTTGCAGATATGAGAGGTGTAAACGTAACAATTTCTATGCAAAATTAATTAGTGTTCTCGGACGTGTTTGCGAGCCGTGTGAAAATTCTTAGATTTTCAACTGGCGCGTGTGCAAATTTTTAGAATCGCTGTGCCGGACTGTCGAAAAGAGAACATAGTATGCAATGTTCTGAAAACTGGCCATCGCGGGACAAAACCGACATGTAGGCGAGCTATTATATAAACCCGGACTTTAAACAGTTTCGCTCTCTTAGATTTTCGATTTTGATTCAATACTTTAAACAGTTTGCTCTTATATTTTGGTGATTATTGAATACTTTAAAACAGTTTGCTCTTTACGTGCTACGATACAAGTTATTATGCATTAGTGCATTTAGAAAAGAAGATACAAGTGTATATATAAATATTGTAATGGTGGAGTTAGTTTTACCGATTATGTACAGTGACTGAAACAATATTAAAATTATAAAAGGCGCGTGAAAACATTATTACGGTTAAATCATATTGTCTAATGTAAAAGTGTCTATATATCAAATTGCGGCTACTAGTTTTACATTATGCCTCAGATACCGGCATACAAGTACAAATCCGGCGCTGAAAAAAAACGTATTATCAAAAGAAAAAAACTTGAATTTTCAGGAAATGATCGGAAACAAAGGCGACTGAGTTTCTATCCCTCTTCGTCAGCAGCAACACCTGGGAATTTTAATCAAGGTGAAAATACAACCCAAAGTGATTTTGGATCAGAAAATCAAACTATTGAAAACTTAGATCTGCCCTTTACTTTATCAAGTACTGCAACAAAAGTGGTAGGGCAGAAGCATCAGGAACAAATATCTTCTTGTTCAGGCGTCTCTCAAGGTGTTCAAGATGTCCAAAATCGACATTATTGTGGTTCTACATCAAATCAGATTCATATTGGCAACGAATATAATATCAAAACTCAAACCAATATTATAGTAACCCAAACTTCTAAAATTTTTGGCTTAGAGTCGAAGTATCCAATGACCAAGCAATCGAAAATATTGTAGCAAGCGAACAAGAACTAAACGTTGCAGTAAATCCGTTTGTAAAATTTTCTACAGACAAGGAACATTTTACCGCCATTAATTTAAAAATATCTGAAAAAGAATTGTTAATAATTCAAGGTGCTTGCCAACCCAAAGCAATGAATATGCCAAATCAAAGTTTTCCCAATGAGAAATATGGCAATTGGCGATTTAGCAAATTTTTCTATTCCTTTAAAAACACATTAGAAGAAATTGGTACCCATCCATAGCTGGCATACTCTGTGTTGGGTAATTATATGTATTGTCATTATTCTTAGCTTATGGGTGATAGCCGCACTAATACGTCATCATGGGCTAGCACAGTGTGTAACCGACCGGTGGCTCATCCCCCCCCCCTCGAGCTATAAGACTTCTTTCTTTATAGATTAATGAGAAACACTAACCAATCTAAGTAATCCCAGGGCGCCGAATATTTAGTTCATAAATATTAAATGATATTCTACTTATCGGTTTCTGCTACAACACTAATAATTGATACAAAACACGAATTCCAGTCAAGGACAACTGCCAAATTTAATAAACTTTTCGTTGATAACACAAGAAATAACCTTATATCAAATAATAATCTAAAACTAGCCGTCTATTACAATAAACCATGAACCCTAAATAATGTTATGATAATAACTTGTTTAAATCAAGCGCAATAAAAATCACAAGTTCATTCCACTCACCCCTTTGACGTGATGAACGTTCACAAATCCCACGATGAGCCGGCTTATTTCGGCCCCACGCGCCGAAGTTAACAGTCCAGTACAACCTTCAACCTAACCATGGAATGCAAACAACATGCCGTTGTAATTCAGCCTACTAACGTGGTAAACTCGCGTTGTGTACGGTAATGTTTGTCACTTGATGCGTGTTTCGCGATAAACGATTGGTAAATAATTAAAAGCAACTCCAAGAATTTGTTTCAGTTATACTATACTGATAACACCCGCGTAATCTTATTCAATCATAAAGCACGCATGATTGGCACTATTATTGCAAACATACCTCGACAAAACTTAACTAAAATTATCCTACGTCTTTATCGGTTGGACGTTTCACTTCTACTCCCCATTCGTTTGCATCTGTCGATCCGCGCAACCCCTCACAACAACCTGCCGTGTCCACATGATGCGAACGTCTTCATGTATATAAAACGCTACTACCCGACACACTTAAACTTATCATATAACAGGAATAACATACTTTAAATTAATAACTACGATTTATTACAGGGCGGCCTGTCACAAAAGGTGTAACTGATTGGAAAAAAAGGTCAAGATAAAATTAAAAAACATGCTAAAAGTAATGCTCATCAACAATCCTGTTGAGCCATTTCTGCATTTTTTCATAAGCAGGCAGTTGATAGTCAATTACAAAAGCAAATTGATGCAGAGATACACCGTTGGAAGGATGTCATTTCAACTCAATTTGAAGTTATCAAAACTTTATCTAGGTTAGGTTTACATTTTCGTGGCCATTCTGGCAATATAAGCAGTGATTGTTGTGGCGTTTATTTAGAAATAATTAAGTTATTGGCAAAAAAAGATCCAGTTCTGCAAAATCACATCAACAGTAAAAGCAAAATCAAGCATTTAAGCAAAACTATTACTGAGGAGAAAATAAGAGTCTTGACCGAATGTACACTCACTGAAATATTGGCTAAAATCAACAAAGCAAAATTTTGGTCTATTATATTAGATTCTACAATAGATGTAAGTAAAAAAGACCAAATGGCAGTTATTATTCGGCTTGTCATTATAGACAAGCAGTTAAAGTCCATTAAAATTAATTAAACATTTTTAGATTATTTACATATAAATGACGCCACCGCATTAGGTTTAATAACTACGATTGAAAATTATATTAAATGCTTAAAATTAGTACATTTTATTCGCGGACAGTCATATGATGGCGCAAGTGATGTCTAGACTAGAAAGAGGACTTCAAAAATATATGGAAATTTTGGTTGAAAAACTAGAAAAGAAATCACCATTACAATTTCTACATATTCAACATGTTCCATTTATGCCATATGTGCATTGTGCGGCTCACCAATTAAACCTTCTTCAACAACATGTTGCCGAAGAGAATGCTCCAATTGATATTGTGAATTATTTTGATACAATTCAAACAATATATAACTTTTTTGCTCTGTCAAATTATCGTTGGAATAAATATATGGTCAGTGTTGAAACAGAAAACAGCATTCAAAGCTGTAGAGAAATGAAAGAAGTACTTTCAAATGTATTACTTGTAATAAATGTGGATGGATTTGACGAAGTTGAAAATATTGAACCGCTGAAAAGTGCAGACAATGAGAAAACAGCTACTAAGTACAAGTCAGTACCAAGTCCAGTAAAAAAGCTTCAAAAAATATGTCCTACACGCTGAAGTGCAAGAAAGCAGTCAATTCAAGCTCTTATTTTCAATATAAGATCAATTATCAATACTCTTGAATCGTTATTTGATGAGAGAAGAAAGCCTAAAGAAGTACGAGAATCAGAAATTCTAATTCATAAAATTGATTTTCAGTTTATATTAACAACGTTATGGTGTGGTGGCACAACATTTTAGTTAATTTTGATGAAACTTCAACTTTCTTACAATAAAAAAATATTGACTTGCAACAAGTCGTAGAATGTTTTGATATCAGCTTACGTCGAATAACAGTAATTAGTACCGACGAAAAATTTGAGCAATCTGTTTATAAAGCGAAACACGTCTGGATTGAGGTGCTGAGAAACTACGAAAATGAAGCTGTAACGGGCATTTTTTTATAATTTAACATTTTACGCTATACTTAATTCATAAATACATTTCTACAAATTACTATTTCGATATTTAATATTTATTAACTCCTTAGCCGAATGCATCGTGTAATTAATTATAGATTGCATCGTTCTTGTCTTACCGTAAATATAAATTTTGTTCCTTATGTGAATATACGGGTCTAGATAAGAGACGATAAGAAGTTGTAATGGAACGAGTTGAATAAACAGATGAGGAGTCGTGGTTCGTTCTTGGTTCCTATACATGAATTACGTGAAAATACTGTTTCTGTTGCTTTGAAAATAGTGAGAATTAATGCGGTAACAATTCTCGTATTGTTCCTGAACAAGCGCGGCACGATTCTAGTGGTTTTCTTGTGAAATAGAAGTTGTATTTTAACTGTATAAAGTGTAGTTCTGATTACTTTTGAAGGAAGTATGCTTTTAGATGTAACGTGTTTGATTGACGGACGTGTTTTAGCGATGCGCGTTACTCTACTAATTGTTTTTGTTGCTTTTCTGTTGTAAATAAAAGTGATAGAACTTGTCGTGAGTTTTACGGAACATTGACTTACTTTAGTGATACGCGTACTTTACTAATTTGTTGTTTTAGTTGTTTGTCTTGTGAAATAGGAGTCGTAGAACTTGCTAAACTGACCGATCCTTTCTTTAGGATTAATGTGTGTGCGATCTAGTCTAGTGTCCCTTTGTTTTATCAGATTAGTGCATACCTTGGATTATTTAAATACAGTGGATACTGTAGTTTCTGCATTTTTCTAACACCAAAGAATCTAAAATAGATCATCGCTTGCGCGAATTTCGTTATTTGCGAAATATAACAGAATACCGGTTTACAAAGGTATTGGTTGAAGTTTCTCACTGCTTTTTGGAGGTTTATGAAAATAATATGCATTTGATCCCAGTTGAAATTAAACTAGTGCTACAAAATATTTCGAAATTATTGTCTCAGGAAATAGAATTAACAAGAAATTTATCAATGCTACATAGTTCCGTCGCGTGATGGTTTCTGCTGCTAACCCCAGTGAAATGCGTAGGTGTGATTAGTGTGACGTGTGATAAGTTCCATCAACACCCTCACAGTCCAGGGTGAAGTGCTTCGTTAGCGTAGTACATCGGGAATCTCACACTTCCGTTGCAAGGAAGCGTTGCTGAAGGACTTTTGTAAGTTGAACTATTTCCTACTTGTTATTACTTTAAATATCTATCCGTTGCTTTACTATATCTTTGTCGTTCTGATACCTTTTACAAAAGACTTGCCTGATATTTTAAAACATAAAAAAAAACTGTTTGGATAATCTATATAACAACGGTAAAAGCAGTACAAAAATTTTTAATACAAAGTGAGGTAATATTGGGGAGTAGCAGAAACGTTTCCTCACACACCAATTAAACATAAATCAGACAAAATGTTAAAAAAATAAATAGGTAGGACACAATTGATATGAGTAATTCAATAGTATTGATCTTTCTTTCTTTCTTTTTTTTTGTTTTAAAATATCAGGCAAGTCTTTTGTAAAAGGTATCAGAACGACAAAGATATGGAAAGCAACGGATAGATATTTAAAGTAATAACAAGTAGGAAATAGTTCAACTTACAAAAGTCCTTCAGCAACGCTTCCTTGCAACGGAAGTGTGAGATTCCCGATGTCCTACGCTAACGAAGCACTTCACCCTGGACTGTGAGGGTGTTGATGGAACTTATCACACGTCACACTAATCACACCTACGCATTTCACTGGGGTTAGCAGCAGACACCATCACGCGACGGAACTATGTAGCATTGATAAATTTCTTGTTAATTCTATTTCCTGAGACAATAATTTCGAAATATTTTGTAGCACTAGTTTAATTTCAACTGGGATCAAATGTATATTATTTTCATAAACCTCCAAAAAGCAGTGAGAAACTTCAACCAATACCTTTGTAAACCGGTATTCTGTTATATTTCGCAAATAACGAAATTCGCGCAAGCGATGATCTATTTTAGATTCTTTGGTGTTAGAAAAATGCAGAAACTACAGTATCCACTGTATTTAAATAATCCAAGGTATGCACTAATCTGATAAAACAAAGGGACACTAGACTAGATCGCACACACATTAATCTTAAAGAAAGAATCGGCCAGTTTAGCAAGTTCTACGACTATTATTTCACAAGACAAACAACTAAAACAACAAATTAGTAAAGTACGCGTATCACTAAAGTAAGTCAATGTTCCGTAAAACGCACGACAAGTTCTATCACTTTTATTTACAACAGAAAAGCAACAAAACAATTAGTAGAGTAACGCGCATGGCTAAAACACGTCCGTCAATCAAACACGTTACATCTAAAAGCATACTTCCTTCAAAAGTAATCAGAACTACACTTTATACAGTTAAAATACAACTTTTATTTCACAAGAAAACCACTAAAATCGTGCCGCGCTTGTTCAGGAACAATACGAGAATTGTTACCGCATTAATTCTCACTATTTTCAAAGCAACATAAACAGTATTTTCACGTAATTCATGTATAGAAACCAAGAACGAACCACGACTCCTCATCTGTTTATTCAACTCGTTCCATTTCAACTTCTTATCGTCTCTTATCTAGACCCGTATATTCACATAAGGAATAAAATTTATATTTACGGCAAGACAAGAACGATGCAATCTATAATTAATTACACGATGCATTCGCCTAAGGAGTTAATAAATATTAAATATCGAAATAGTAATTTGTAGAAATGTATTTATGAATTAAGTATAGCGTAAAATGTTAAATTATAAAAAAATGCCCGTTACAAATTCCCCCCTAGCAAAATAAAGACGTCGGGGTGAAAGAAAAAAAAAAGAAAAACGACAGACAAGGAACCAAACAAAAAAAATGTTTATCCGGTTCGAAGGACCAACAGCAGTATAAGAGAAAGAACTTTTTTTCTTCAAAAGTAGACAAAGTCATCTATCGTAACCAACAATGACAGAATAGGTAAAGAAAGTATTAAGTAAACACCCAATGAAGATTAAAGGTTATAGCTACTTTCAAAGACGTCAAAAGACGGATGTCTCTAAAAAGGGACATTTCTGTTTTCCACCTCAAAGAAAAGTTTTTGGTTTCCCGCGGAGAAACCAAGAGGAAAGAAAAAAAACGAGGAAGAAAACTCGTAGAAAACCAACTAGACGACACAACTGTCAACCTCAAGTGTGCAGCAAAGAAAGAACCAAGACAAAGAAAAGGGCAAAGGCAAGCTAGTACACAATCTAGAATACTTCCAACTGAGGTAACACAGATTCGTTAGAAACGATTACTCAAGCAAAGTATGGCTAACAGACCTACAGAAGCGACCAAGTCGAAATTCCTAAAGGAAAAGTAAATAGATCTGAAGCCTACCTCAAGGAATGGATGTAGCAAGCGACTATAATAGTCAAATAGTGAACAAATGGTGGAACTAGCCAGAAGGAAAAGTCACGGGATGGGCTAGCTACAAAAAGATGAATAGGAATACGAAATGGGCGCCAGTGTTTTCGGACACAAGCTTATCAGAGAAAACACAAGACCAATAAGCCAAAAAAACATCAAGGTCATAAAAAAAATTTAAAAAAATCAAGAGCAAAAAATAATCGAGCTCCATGTTTATCGAGCCCCACGTTTATCGAGCCCCACGTTGGGCGCCAAAAATATATTAGGTTTTTTTTTTCGTGGCATCCACGTTGGGCGCCAAAAATATATGTTACGTGAATCGGGGCAGCCGCGTTGGGTGCCAAATTTATGTTACGTTGGCTCGTAGCCGTGCGTAACAAAAAGAAAATCAAAGAAGTGACCGGGCTCAATCGGAGATTAGGAGGGGTTGTAGAAAGCAGACTAACCTATAATGCACGCGGCTGTAAGGAGTTAGTAACAATACCTGCAATAAAAATAGTTAAGCAAACCTGAAATAAAGAAAAGAATAAGCATAGTAGCAAGGATAAGTCTAAATTATTCAGTACTTTGTAGAATGTAAGAAAAAAACTGTTTGAATAATCTATATAATATAATCACGATAAAAGCATTATAAAATTTTTTATTACAAAGTGAGGTAATATTGGGGAGTAGCAGAAACGTTTCCTCACACACCAATTAAACATAAATCAGACAAAATGTTAACAAAAGATAAATAGGTAATAACAATTTAGAATCACGCTTTCAAGGCACGATGTAATGCATTAAACTAGCAGTAACGCGAGGTGTTTTATTTGCTACCTATGGTAACAAAGAAAAATCTAATGCTTTTGAATAACGAAAATTTGCGCAAACAACGTTCTATTATAGATTCGTTGGGGTTAGAAAATTCAGAAACTGCAGTATCAATTGTCTTTACAAGTGAATGAGATACCTGTTTATAAGAAGCAACCTTTTTCTACTAAACCTGCTACAACTGTATCATCATTTGTTTTTGAAGCACTCAAGCTTAAAACTGTATTTGGATAATCCAAAGTATGCACTACTCTGATAACAGAAGGACCACTAGACTAGATCGCACACACATTAATCCTAAAGAAAGAATCGTTCAGTTTAGCAAGTTCTACGACTCCTATTTCACAAGACAAACAACTAAAACAACAAATTAGTAAAGTACGCGTATCACTAAAGTAAGTCAATGTTCCGTAAAACGCACGACAAGTTCTATCACTTTTATTTACAACAGAAAAGCAACAAAAACAATTAGTAGAGTAACGCGCATCGCTAAAACACGTCCGTCAATCAAACACGTTACATCTAAAAGTATACTTCCTTCAAAAGTAATCAGAACTACACTTTATACAGTTAAAATACAACTTTTATTTCACAAGAAAACCACTAAAATCGTGCCGCGCTTATTCAGGAACAATACGAGAATTGTTACCGCATTAATTCTCACTTATTTTCAAAGCAACAGAAACAGTATTTTCACGTAATTCATGTATAGGAACCAAGAACGAACCACGACTCCTCATCTGTTTATTCAACTCGTTCCATTACAACTTCTTATCGTCTCTTATCTAGACCCGTATATTCACATAAGGAACAAAATTTATACGAACCGCAAGACAAGGACGATGCAATTTATAATCAATTACAAGCGGTTTATAATTTTAAATTTATCTATCTTTAAATTACTACACACGAGTTAATAAATATAAAATATAGAACTAGTAATTTGTAGCAATGTATTTCTGAATTGCGTATAGCGTAAAATGTTAAACTATAACAAATGCACGTTACAAAGCTGAGTTTCAAAATATTAGAATTAGAAGGTAAAAAATTCGCTTCGACGAATGTGGTGTTGATGAAGTTATTATTGACCCTAAGTTTTGGTATAGAACAAATATGTATTATCAAGTGTTAGATGAAATTATTTCTGAAACAAGATTACGATTGAACGGCTTAAAAGAATGTATTGAAATGTTTTCATTCATGTTTCTAAAAAACTTTTTCAAATTGTTGGAACATGATATTCAAAATGCCACTACAAAAATACTCGACATATTTCCAAGAGATTTCACAAGTGATTTGAATAATCAATTACTTTCGAGACTATTTTAGAGAAGAATTTAGTAAAAACATACCAAAAACCTAATAGATTTTCTGGAATTAATTCTAAAAAATCAACTAGTAGATTCTTACACAGAAATAGTTGTTCCCTTTAGATTGTTTCTTACATTACCGATTGATGTTGCATCTGCTGAAAGATCGTTTAGTGTACTGAGAAGAATAAAGACCTATATGCGGGCCACAATGAGTTAGAAGAGACTTAGTAGTTTAGCACGATTAGCAATTGAGTGGAAATTTGTACAGGGGCTTAATCTTGATGAGGAGATTAAAAACTTTGCGAAAACGAAGGTTCGTAGAGAGGCCCGATTTCAGTTTTACGTGCTTTAATTTTTTATTATATTTTGGTTACTATGCACTGCTAAGCTATGAATTAAAATATATATGCTGCGTCAGTTAGCTACATTATGTTCTAGCTTATTGCAAAACCTCAGAAAAGTAAAGTTTGTAAAAGGTATGTAGGTATGTGAAATGTTTATGCCTAAGTGCCCCGATATCATAAGGGGCGGGGGGGAGGGCAGTCCTCATCCCTCCGCCTTTAAATCCGCCCTTGCTTCTTGGTGTCTTTAGCTTTAGTTGTATCCGCACATAATTTATTCGGAAAAATTCGGGTACATATGGCAAAAAGATCCATTTGTAATATTTTAAGGATGGATGTAGATTATAGAAATCTATCTATTGAGAAAAATTCACAGCTGTGTAAAGAGATTAACTGAGTGTCTGACTTTAGAAAACAGGAAAACAATAGCTGTCGTTAATGATAGTCTAAGCCTAAGCTAATAAGGAAGTATAAAAATTTATATGGTAGCTTTATGTGCGTGATAGTAATATTTAAGTTCTACATTGAACAAACAAAAACATACTTGTGAAATAATTTTAATTCAAAAGCAAGCGTATCTCAAGCACGCTTTGGTACAAAGTTTAACCAGGCAGCTCGTGTTGAAAATCCCGTAAAATAATTGCCTCAACAAAGATTGCATATAAACAGTAGTAGGTGGGTTCTAACTTTTACTTACGTTCATCAAAGCCTTCTACCTCTAGAAAATACACCGCAAGAGGTATTATTAGAGTCAATAATCGGGTCCACATCTTCAATATCACAATATCAGCGCACTAGAAGTAGTAAATTTACACTAACCGATATTTCTACCGTTTTGAAATTTATATCGTTCAAAGCTTCAAGTATTTATTTTTTCAGATAACAGGTGTGCTATATATTAAGTCAGGTGAAAGCACTAATGTCTTATTTGCTATGGTACTTTTAAAAACAACCTGATATCTTTATTGAATAATTAAAAGATAAAATTAAAGCCATTTGTATTCAAGTGCACATCCTAGATGGTATGTGGGTCATTCACCACATACTGTGATTTAAATATACTCAATAAAATAGATCACGTTCTGGTTCCAATACTAAGTTATGAGTGTTCCATCGATGTTTCTTTCTTGTTTCCATCCGTTTAGAAAACGATTTGATATTAATTTGCTATTTTATAGCTCTTGTTTTCTTCATGATTTTTCCATCTGGTTTTTCTTAACTCAGTGCTGTTCCAAATGCATGTTATTTTAAATTCACAATATTTCCAGCTGTCTTTCAGTTTTCTTTTTATCAGCCTATGTTTCGCAATTACCATCTTAAAAAGCTACAAATTTATCGATAAATTGAATATCATGAGTTATAATTTAAAGTTTCCCAAACTTTACAATTTAAGATCGATACAGAATGCATTGTAAACGTTCATTTTTATATGTATTGCCCTGTTGTCATTGTTTCATTATTTCTTGTTTCAATTCACGGTTTTTGGTATTTTGAAACATTGTTTTTTTCCAACATTTCGAAAGACGACTGAAGAAACTTTTGCACTAAATTACTAGAAAATTTCTATCTCAAACGTTTAGTGATGCACGCGAAACGAGACGAGACGAGAAACGGAAAGGTCTCGTCTCGCACCTTCGAAGATCGGTCTTGTCTCGCATATAGCCCGTCTCGTCTCGTCTCGCAGATGGTCGGTCTCGTCTCGCGTCTGGTTCGAGACTTCTTGCATCTCGTCGATACTTCTTGCATTTAGCAATTGTTATTTGCTTTTGAGTAGTAAATTTTTCGAACTGTTTGAGACATTTAAAAACTGTTGTTAAAAGTTTATACTGTATAACTAAAGCTAGTTTAGCATTGAGATTGTTCGATTATCTTCAAAGCTCTAGATTTGGAGCAGTAGACGACAAGAAACTTGCTAGCTAATTTTGGAAATTTTTCTCTTTATATAAGTTAATGCATTACATAATACTTCCAAAGCAATTAAAGCAACTAATCATCATTACGTATTCAGTCCTGGAGCTGGTTAGACGCGTACCTCCATTGCTAACCTACACATTTTGCTGAAGCTCCTAGAGCCTAAATACAGCTCGGTTTCCTTCTGTTTTCTAAATATGTACCCTATTTCACAGATATTCAGTGGTATATGAATGAGGTTAGACAACCTGCGGCTACCAAGATCCACAACACTTAGACATTTGTCAAATTAACTGTTTTCTAATAAATCCTTGCGCACAATCAACATTACTTGAGAATATTGCCCAACACCTGTAGTTGCTTAAATAATATTCATCAGGTTTAAGTACAATGAACAGTACATGCAAAGAGGTACTTCAAGTATATCCAATGATGTAATCTTTGGAGCATACTCCAGAGTTAAAATAATCTGCATTTGGCATAATCGCCAAGCTGAATTAAGAATAGCGAATAACCGTGGTGAAGGGTATTAAGCGGACACGTCGGAACGCACCGCTATTAAACGAAAACTGTTATCAGAAGATAATTTAGATTACGATAAAGCAGTCAAAATTGCCTTAACAATGGAACTGTCGGAAACCCAAACTAAATTATTAGAGTCGTTTTAAGATCTGCATAAAATATATTAAAATAAAAGCGCTATAAAAAAGCAATTCGCTAGTTCGCAACAGACAAAAGCTAGGAAAGCCTAAAAGTCAGTCAAGGGAGGTAGAACCTCTTTTTCTAAGCGATACCGTTGCGGCAGGAACCACAATCTACATAACTGTCTAGCAGTAGATTGGGAGTGTTTTTCATGCAAACGCAGGGGGCATACTTCCAAGGAAAGTAGATCATCCAATCGACCAAGTCGTACAGTTAATTATGAACAGATCGACACCCAGAATGTAGACAACGATGAAGAAATTGTCGAAAAACAGATGAGTAAAATTTTCATTAATAATGTTGGCAATAAAAATATTAAGATGTTTTGGTTTTGGAAATCAATATACAGGATAAATTTATTAAAATGGAGTTAGATACAGACGCTAGTGTATCTGTAATGTCAGAAAAAGATTTCTTAAGCAGTTTAAAAATTGTAAACTTAATCATTGTTATATTAGTATTAACCTATTGCAGGAAGTAAGTTAGAAATTAAAGAACAAACGTCAGTAAGGGTTAATTTTAAAAATATAATAACTAACTTACCAATAGTAGTAGCTAGATCTAACACAAAATTTTTGCTTCTGTCAGGTCGTAACTGGCTAAATCAATTAATACCTAACTGGCACTCTTGTCTTGTACCAGTTGAAGAGGTAGGGTTGGTGGATCTACAGTCGCAAAATGTCACACCAACAGTCAGGTCTCTAGAAAAAGATTCTCCAAGGGTATTTGATGACGATTTTAGTCAACCTATACCAAATTTTAAAACATCTATTGTACTGAAACCACAGTCAGTATTGTCGATTCATAAACCTTACAGCGTACCTTAGGCTATTAAACCACAAGTCGAAAAGGAACTAAAAAGTCTAGTCGAATGTAAAATTTTAGAACCGGTCAAGCACAGTAGAATGATTAGTCCAATAGTCGTTGCACCAAACAAATCAGGAGGGATTCGTATATGCGCTGATTTAAAAAAATCATTAAACTCGTATGTAGAAGCCGAACATTATCCATTGGCACTCGTCGAAGATGTCTTGCAGTCTTTTAAAGATGGAAAAGTGTTTGCCGCCATTGATCTTTCTAATGCATTCAATCAATTGTCGGTTTCTAAAGAGTGTGGATCTCTTTACAATAAATACACATTTAGGTCTCTTTAGATACAAACGTGTACCTTATGGTATAACAGCAGCTCCGTCTATTTTCCAATTCACTACGGATCAAGTGCTATATGGCTTAGAAAACTGTAGCTGTTATATCGATGGCATAATTATCGCTGGAAAAGATTTGGCTGAACTTGATTAAAATGTCCGTCTTGTATTAGAATGTTTAAAGAAGTATAATATTAAAACAAACAAAAATAAAAGTAAATTCTATAAAAATGAAGTCGAATTTTTAGGATTTGTCATAACAGGTCAAGGTATACGACAAATGCAAACCAAGGTGAGTGCGATTCAAGAAGCACCTATTCCAAAAAACGTACCAAATTTGTCATCGGTACTAAAGCCACTGTACATCTTGTTACTAAAAAATATTAGATTTACAAAGTCAGATGTTTACACTAAAGCATTTCAAAATAGCAAAGGTATGATTAATAATAATTCTATACTAGCCTTATTCGACACAACCAAGGAAACAATTGTTACTGTAGATTCATCGTCGTATGGTCTAGGAACCGTATTAAGTCAGAGTCATGATGGAGTTGAAAGACCTGTGGGCTTTGCCTCGTGTACCTTCAATCTAGCAGAAATAAATTACCCTCAAGTCCAAAAAGAAGCATTAGCAGTGATCTATGCAGTTCGTAAGTTCCTTAAATATTGATATGGAAGAAAATTTGTCATAAGAACGGATTACAAATCTTTAGAATCTATATTTGCGAATAACAAACCAATACCTACGTTAGCTCACAGTCGAATTCAACATTGGGCCATAATATTAAGTGCTTATGATTATATAATAAAATACAAAAAAGGGTCGGAAATTGTCAACGCAGATGGACTGTCCCGTTTACCATTGCCGGAAGGGACAAACGATTATATTTTTTATTTTAATCACTCAGAATACTTTCCCATACCACCTGAAGAAATCGCTAGAGAAACCTAGAAGGATCAAGTCTTGTGTACAGTTGTCGAATTAATCAAACATGGATTTCCTGAAAAAGGGGATGACGTATATAAACCCTATTCTTCTCGTAGAAATGAACTGAGACTTGAAAGTGAATGTGTCACTTGGGGAAATAGAGTCTTCATTCCAATCCCTCTGCAACCTCAAGTACTTGAACTTCCTCACGAAGGTCACCCAGGAGTGTGTACTGTTCGAATGAAAGCTCGAGCACGTTCTGCCTTATGGTGGCCAAAGGTCGATTAAAACATTGAAGAATATATAGAGCAATGTGGGCCTTGCCAACATTATAATGCTAGTTAAAAAATGAAAATATCCATCCATGGCCCAAAAACTCCATGAATTGGGATAGAGTACATATTGATTTTTTAAGCTCGAAAATACTAATTTGTTATTAATCATGGACAGTACAACAAAGTGGATAGATCTTCTCATTATGAGCAGCACCAACGCTCGTACCACTATTAGAAAATTGAGGCATTCGTTTGCTAATTAGGGTCTACAGCGATTGTTAGTGGCTAATAACGGTCCACCATTTGACAGCCAGGACTTACAAAACTTTTGCAAGTCAAGCGCAATAACGTTAGTAAATACACCTCCTTATCACCCTCAATCGAATGGTAATGCAGAAAAGGTAGTAATATCTTAAAAAACATATTATTATTATTAGAAAACTTAGAGGTTCATAGCAATTTGAATATTCAACACATTGTTGACAATATTCTGTTCAACTACAGGAATACTCCTACAACAATTACTAGGATGTCTCCTGCAGAAAGGATGTTAAGAAGACTTCCAAGAACTAAAATAACCATTTTGAAACCAGAAAAGGGTTCAAGTTAGGAATATACTAGTTTATAATAAGTTAAACAAGATCTGGGAACTCGGAAAAATAATGAAACAATTGAGCTACGTCACCTATCTTGTAATGGTGCACAATCATGTGAAGATGGTCCTTGTTGACTATCTGAAAGAAAACTGATGTCAAGTAATGGAAGATAAACTACCTCCAGCCATCACATTAGACGAGGGTAGCCCGCCCACCAGTAACCAGTCGCCAATCTTGGCTTATGTTGAGGCCGATGAGACTGTGGTTGGTGCAAACCAACTAGATCCACCCTCTAACCAAGAGACTAAAACATTTCTTGTTAAAATACCTATAAAAACCCCTCGCCAGCTCTAAGGAGATCTAATAGAGTTAAGAAGCCAATAGTTAAATTAGATTTGTAGCTTGTATGAGATATTTTGCCTAATATGTAACTAATGTCTTAATGTTAGTAAAGGGGAGTGAAGGGTATTAAGCGGACACTTCGGAACGCACCGGCATATCAAGAGGCAGTATCATTAAGGTAGCCGCGTACGCATGTTATAAAAGGGTCGATAAATTATAATTGCTCTGGAAGTTTATTTTTTATGGTACATGTTCACAACATATCACGTGACAACTATTAAATTTTAAAATCATAATCATGAAATGGAAGATAAAAAAAGTTTTGATTAAGAGTACACTATACAGTCTTAAGTTGGCGAGATATTTAGACCTATCTGTTATGCTTTATTTATAACAATAAGGTGACCGAAATGCAATTTTTTATAAAGTTTTTTTAACTTGTTACAGTTACTAATACGAGAACGCAAATGATGACACCTGGATTGTACCATTGCTCTAAAGTCTTTTGCAGGATATTCTGAAATAATCAAAATTTCAAATATAAAGTTATATTTCCACTATAGTTAATTACTAAAATGTTTTAGGGTAGATACAGTGTTGCTTAAAGCTGTGGTGTACTTTCTTCAATTTGTAACTATATCATATTTGGAACATTTATGTTCTAGGCTCATAAGTGATTTATTAATACGGTTGGACAATATTCTTAAACTAGAATACAGAATTACGGAATCTTATTAATATAAATATTTATGGTTCCGGGTTGGGCCGTGTTATTTTATAAACTAAGGTCGACGTTTCGCCCACTTTTGTAAGGGGCTTTATCAGGACAATAAAAAAAATAATAATAATAATAATAAAGATAAGAATAATAATACTAAGTAGACTAGTTAAAGTGTAAAGAGTATGCAAAGCTACTTCTGAATTAGCAGACTCACCAGCCCATTTAAGCCAAAAAGTGTCTTGTGGCAAAGTAACTGGTGAAAGTAGCGAAAGTGGTAGTTTATATAGGGCGAGTACTTGATGCATGAGTGATCATGAATAGAGAGGAGTGTCGTAGCGGATCAGTAAACATCACAGTTCTACTTTTGTGAACATAGGCTTGTTTTCCAAATGGGAGAAAGGTAGTATTATCGTCTTTGTTTAGATTATTAGAATTTTTAGTGATTTCTACGGAATCTCTGATTTTTCTATTGTAGAAAAATTAAATTCTGGCAATTAGTTTCGTTTTGTCAAAGTTAGTGGTATGGCCTGTTTCATGTTGGTGTTCGGCCACCGCTGAGCGATTAGACTGACTTGTTCTTAAACATCGCTTACGCTCGTTTAGTCTAGTCTGTACTTACCGTCCTGTTTCTCCTATGTATACTAAGCCGCAGTTGCCAGGTATACTATATACGCCTGTGGCTTTAAGACTGTTTTCGGAATTTCTTGGGGTTGCTATTGTTTGTAAAACCAGTCGGGTGCTGGATATTTAAGCGCAAGTTTATCTTCTCTTAATACTAGCATTCTGCGTGGTATTGTTAGTTTTGAAAGCGATTTTTTGACCAATCATTATTAATCTGTAATATCATTAAATTACTAAAGTAACGTAAATGTCCGGGTCAGGTTATACTAATTTTAGTTACGCCGTAATTCTAAGCGTGTAGTATTTGTGTCTTTTGTGTTGTGCATAATGCGTAGGCGCATCGTCATGTTTTAAACTTGGAGTTCAAAGAATTCAATCGCTGTAAGTTAAGTTTTAAGCTGCTTATGTGTGCATACTGGCGCTCTGGAGTGATATTGTAAGTACTTTTACTTTGTTTAATTACTGTTTATGTTACGCCTTGCTGTTCAATACGTCGTTTAATCGGCGTCCTGTAATTTGCTAATTGACAGCACGTTTTATACACTGCTATGTGAACATTTAATTTTTCCATTTATTTGAATACAGTGATTATTGAATGTGTGACAGTTATTTCAATTTACTCTCTACTCACCACCTTTAACGAGGCAATAGAGGTTCGTTGCAAATACAATGAAATTAATTTTGATAAAATGCGTAAGGATCCCTTTAACTACAAAGTGGTAGATAACGTCATGATTATTAACATGGAGGCTACTCCAGGAACAAATAAAAATTATTGTCTTAATATCGCGGCCCATATGAAATTAAGAAAATTTTAAGCAACGATCGTTATGTAATTGGTAACATCGTTGGATTTCAAGTTACCCAAATTCCCTATGAAGGTATTTTTGCTCCCTCCAGAATTAGGCTGTGGCATTCCGATACTTCACATACAAAAGAATTAAAATAAATATTTATACTTCTCATTTCTGAAACTATTGCAAATGCTCATAGTTTGACCGGATTATATTTCATAAACATTTATGTATTTACAGCTGAATTATGCTATTGTTACTTTATTAGATTATTTACTGATGATTGTATCTCATGTGATCAATACAAACATTTCAGGGTTCATTTTATGATTTATGTCTATTTATGCTTAACTTGTGAATTTGTATACTTTGGGTATATACTTAACAGTTATGTATTTGTTTGATTATGGAATGGCGTTTGGATGCTTATGTTAGTATACCTTATGTAATATTTTCTTTTTTTAATTCTGGCATCAACTGCTATGGTTATTAGCCGGTAACTTGCTATGTAATATTGCAAGCTTGTAACAGTCTGTTCTATGTGTTTAAAGAGAAATCACAATGCAGTTGTATCATATTTTCTTATACAAGTCCGTGTCCTTTAGATACCTAATTAAATTGTGGAAGGTGTCTGGTTTATTCTGCAGAACTATTTTAATATTGTTAGAGAGTTTGTTTTTGTTTCGTTGTAGATCAAATTGTTTACACTTTAATAGAATGTGTTCTGTATTCAATATCGTTTTGCATGTCTGACAGTACGGTGTTACGTTGAATTCTAATAAAAATCAGCCAAACTATATTCGTTCCTAATATATAAAGTCCGTTTTAATCAAAACCGCGTTCTAAAAATTTGCACCTATTTAAAAATAATACGAAAAATGATTTCGTTCCAAATTTAATTATTCATCTAGATAAATTCCGTTTAATTAAAATCCTGTTCAAATATTTCGCTAATTGGCAATAAAATTGCAATAAAATATTTTATTTGCGTTTGGGTGTTTAAAGACTACGCTTCGTTAGGGCAAGGTCGCCTGTTATTTGTGGTTATTCCCTGTATTACGTCGATAGACGAAGCTCTGCGCTATCCAACACAAGGTTGGATAGCAACGCTCCGAACAACCTGTTCAGAGATACACGAGCTATAGAGCGAACTGGTGTATTTGAAAGACGTTCTGTTGTGGACGATAATGCTGCCTTAAGAATTATTTCTGGTTGTTATCGCAAGTTCAATTGATATGGTTTGGTTATTCTAAGGTTGCACACGGAATGTGATGTTTCCCGGCGGCTAGAAGTGTCGGATTAACTTTGATCCTACTGCTGCTATGTATTGTTGTGGGTGTACTGCTAAGTGCTAACACTATGTACGTGATGTATGGGCCCTGTGGGACTGCCGCCCCTGTTTGTTAGAAGACAAGTGAAACCCTAAGGTCGTATACACATTTCCTTCACTACCTGTTTTTGTCTCGTTTCAACCACTATGTGACTAAAATTATTTGCGAGTTAAAATTGTGGTAAACCCTAGTTTTACCACAACCAAATTTAAATACACATTTTTGGAATTTGATAAACTACTTCGGTTTCTCCTCTTTGTGTGCGGATTAAATTATTATTTAGACCAACTATTGGGTGTAACTTTTTTTGAAATACCAAATTTTAGTAATAATAAATGTAAACTACCATGTTCTGATATTTTATGTAATAGATTTTTTTTATGTTCACGATAATGCTTTAGAGCTGTTATTTTAGCGTGGAAACTTTCTTTTTGCTTTAGTTCGTTAATTAATTTAGGGGGTAGAGCCCTAAAAATGACAGCTCGCCATGTAAACCTTTGGCTTTGTTTGTACTGTGTTTGGAGTACTAATGTATTCCTGTATATACATTTTGTATTTTGCTTTGATGTTAATTATAAGGTTTTCTGGATGTCGGTGGTTAATTTATTGAATGAGTGCGAGTGTGTTTGGTTTACTTTTATTTCAGGTCCTCCGTTCTTTTGTTTGGGTATTTCTAAAACCCCGCCCACTCAGTGGCTCAGCCCAGACAGTCTTTCCTTTTTTTAGGTTTTTTTTAGGCTACGGCTATGCACGTAGCAACGGGTGCTCTTCAGATGTTAACAGGTATTTGGAAGTCAAGTATGTATGTCCAATACGTAGGCGACTCAACACAGACTGATCTCTTCTGCTGAGTTGGGGTCCGGGTGGCCATTTGTGCATGAATGGTTTAACAACTTTCGGCGTTGATTCGATGTTGTCACAATTAGGCGGCTCCGTGGCGTAGTCGTATGTGTGTGACTACTCGCCCAAGGTTCCGGGTTCGAATCCCGACACGGTCCGCTTGAAAAATGTTATGCGAGCATTTTTCGCAAAAATACACCCTCGTTCGGATGAGAGGTAAAATGGAGGTCCCGTTTGTGAGTGTTGTCACGCACGTTAAAGATCCCTACCTTGCTTGGAACAGCAAGGATTCGGCAAAATTCAAAATTTTTCAGGTAAAAAAAACTCGCTTTCTGGCCAATGTAGTACCTTCGGGTGGAGCATTGGAAAATCACATGTAATGTTGTCACAATTATTTTACCATTCTTAATTGCATTTATTGTGAATTATTCTTTAAGGTCGTCCAGTCTTATGGAAGTGTGTTGCTTAGGAACCATTTGAGGTGCTTCCTTTGCACAGCTATCCGCTTTTTCATTTCCTGGTATTCCTGATTGGCCGGGTACTCATATAATGATGATTTTAACACTTTTAGGGCGAAATATCGTTGCAAGTATTTTGTAACATTATTTTGTAATGTTAACAATTAAACAAATCAATTAATTAAAATTTAGTAACTTGAATAAAGTATAAACAAAAATTTACACCAATAAATCACCTCATTTTATTTAGGATCCTTTATAATAAAAGACCACATTTACCGATAGCTTCAGGCTAGTAAATTCCAGCGGCAGGTCATCATTTAAAGCTCTAGACCCTCGTAAGTCAAATACAATAAACCTCTTAAAAGTTTAGGTCGGTTACAGACTGACAAATCCGATAAAATTAAAATGTAATAGTACCTTTTTAGCGTAAATAAAGAAAACCAATTTCAGTTTGAAAAGCTTAACCTTCTTAATACTTTCGTGATTGACAGCGGGTTAGACAGAACAAAATATTATAAATAGCGCAAAACTATTTCCAATTTGATTTGTTCAAATACTACAAGTAATTTTAAGTAGTCTGGAGACATCCATTGTATTTAAAATCCATTTCGGCTCAAGTAGGTTAGTCTTTGTTAAGGGCAGACTGCTGTCGCCATAGATAGGTTCCACATTGCAATAACTAAGTAATTTGTAGAAGGAAAAATATAATTTAAATTCTTGGGAAAATAATTGCTTCCGTGATTTTCATCTAAAAAGAGGTTGGATTTGGTTTCTAAAATCTTGTTTTGTGGGAGGTTCTATTCAGTCATTGGATAACAGAAAATACGGTACATAATGATTAGGGTAGAAATTAGTCTATATAATTGAAGGCTTTAGCCAAAAACGGAGAGTTTTTCCAATGGAACCGTCCGTGGTCAAGAAGTAGAGAGAACCGTAGTTCGTGGGTAGCGTTCTCTGGCATGACAGATAGAATATTCCACTTCGTATCACGTTAGTAAAAATTGGAAAGAAGTGATACTTTTCCAGTTTCGCGAGGGTTATGCCCATATGTTCGCGGATTTATAGTGATGCAAGATAAATATTTAAAAACTTGTAGGCGTGTGACGCACAAGCAAGTGATATTGTCAAAAATTCTGCCGGGTTCGTGTGCCAGTCAATTCTTTAAACATTACAAACAGAAGCAACAAGCGAGATTCTCTTCCCAAATTTAAGAACTGCTCTACGTTGGAAAACAAACCCGCAAACAATGGACAATTTTTAGTAAGTAAGTTTTATAGTTAAGTAGCATGACCAATTTTAGTTAGTTTGTTTGTTAGGACGTTTTGGCCATTAACCGTAGGATTAATTTAGTGTACGATTTATAATTTAAGTTTCTTTCATATACAAGTGTTTGATAACTACTTATGTACTCAAAATTTCCATAAATTCCATAGTCACCTATTCACTTAAATTTCTAAATTAAAGTCATGAATGTAAGAGGTTCACGTTTCTTGCTCTGTAAATTAAATAGATTTGTTTGCCGTTGATTAAGTCAATATTTTTTCTTATTTTTTTTATAAGTAGTAAAAAAGTGAGAAATTGATTAAAAGAAACAATTGTCCTCCTTGGGATGACAAGTCTCCCAAGGTTTTGTACGAAGATTTGGACATTCTCGACTTGTCTGGCGCCCTTGGCAATTGTCATTAAGCCACAATATTTTATGAAAGGTAAGTGCCACATTTTTGTAGTATATTATAAATTAATTTAACTTTTTTTTCAAAATTTTAACCCTCTATATGATCCACGACCTTCCACTAGCTAGTGCCGGTGACCCCCCTTTAATTTTTGTTTTACAGGCGGCCCCCATTTTATAATTTGACTGGAAAAGATACACTTAGTAGCTTTTCCGCATGTAACAATTTTTATGACAAGACCGTCTTGAAGATTTTGTTCTGATATGAGTTTTATTGAGCGCAACGAGTCACAGCAGATGATTACAGCAGGTGGTTTAAAACTTTCTATGTACAGAAGCGCGTGATAGATAGCAAACAGTTCAACTGTTAGTGCAGAGAAGTTCTCGAATATGTTCCATTACATCGTTATATTGTTGTGCACTACAGATGCACCTGCAATGGTATGCATTGCTGAGTCGTCTGTATACAAAACTTCAGTTGATGGAACTCATCAAGAATTTGTTGAAACTTAGATTTGATACATATGGAAACAGCTACATCTTTGTGCATGTTTTCCAAGTCAAGTTTGGATTCGATGCTTGCAGCTGCTCACCACGGGTGTAAATGTGAGGAGCTTTTGTACAGTTCTGGACGTGGAAGTTGTAGGTCTCGAGTATATAAGTAAATGCGTTCCCGGAAATTGTTGTTGTAGTGTACAGTGCATTGTCTATAATATTTATGGCTATTTATAGTTTGATGTATTGGGTGAATATGTAGACAGAGGTTTATAGACGTAATTCAGCATTAGCCTTTTACGTCGTAACGATAAGGGTTCGATATTGGCCTCACATTGCAGACTAACTGTAGGGCTGGTTCTAAAAGCACCTAGCACATATCTAAGAGCGGCGTTTTGAATTGGGCCAAGTGTTTTTAGTGTGCTTTTGCTGGCGGACGCATAGACCACACATCCGTGGTCAAGCCTGTTTTGAATTACGGTACAATACAGTTTGAGAAGAACTTCTTTGTCTGAACCTCAGTGATATTACTAATATACTTGATGACGTTCATTCTTGGCAACAGTTTTTTTTAGTTCTTGTATATGGGGTTTGTATGTAAGTTTATTGTCAAGTTTGACACCTAGGAAGCGTGTTTCATTTTTAAATAGTATCTCTTTGCCATACAGGGGGAGTCTAGGATTATCGTGGGGGGTTCGTTTTCGACAGATATGAACCGTGCACGTTTTGGTAACAGAAAATCGAACTCCTTGTTTTGCGGCTGTTGTAGTTAATAGATTGCTGTAGCCTCAGCTTACATAGCTCGATTGTTTTAGCTGATGTAAAAATTGCCAAGTCATCTACATATAAACACTTTTGTATACCCGGAGGAACGTTCTTTGTGATGTCATTTACTGCAATCGCAAAGAGAGTACAACTCAGGCGTAACCCTTGTGGTATGCCATTCTCAAGATAGTATGTAGACGACCTGATGTTTTGTAGGCGTACTTGGAAGATGCGTTGTTCCAGAAATGCTTGGATAAATAGAGGTAGATTCCCTCTCAAACCCCTAGTCCTGCATTTTAAGCAATATTCCTCTCTTCCAAGTCATTTCGACTGCTTTCCCAAGATCAAAGAAAATGGCTTTGGTATGTTTTTTCTTGTAAACCTTCTCTAGTGTATTTGTCCAATTTGACCAGATGGTCGATGGTGCTTCTATTTTTACAGAATCCACATTGGATATCAGTTATAAGGTTTTCGTGCTCTAGATACCACGTAAGCCTGATATTTACCATACGTTCGAGAATTTTACTAACGTGGCTTGTTAGTGATATTGGTCTATAACTCTCGCGTTGTGAAGAATCCTTTCCTGGATTGCAGACTGGAACAATTATCAAGTTTTTCCATCTTTGTGGAAATTTATGTGATGTCCAGATTGTATTGTACAGCTCTAGTATTTTGCGTTTAATTGTGATTGTAGTATTCTTTAGCATAGAGGGTAGAATGTTGTCCTCGTCTGGAGAGAAATCTTTTGACATTCTTACTGCGGTATTTAGCTCTAACATGTTAAATAGTAAGTTGTATTCACGGAATGCGTCGTCCGAGAAATCTATGGGTTGCGCATGGAAAGAGTCTTTGATGGTTAAAAAGCTCAGATTGTAGTTATCAGAGCTGCTGTAGGTTTGGAATGTGAGTTTAACGTATTACATATTTCTTTTTTGTTAGTTATAATTCTATTATCCACGTCTAAGGAAATAATTTGCACGAATTTGCTAATGCCCCTAATATTTTGAATATTTTTCCATAATTCATTAACTAGTGTAGTTGGATTTAGTTCCGCTACATGGTTTTTCCACCATTTTTGTTTTGCAGTTCGTATAGTTTTTCGGATCACTGCGTGTACCCTTTTAAATGCAACCATGTTTTCGGTTGTACAGTTTATACTGAACCTTTTTAGCAGTCTTTTTTTTTCTTGTATGGCCAGTTGCACGTTTTGTGACCACCAGGGAACACACTTCCTTAGCACTTTACCTGTAGTGGAAAGTATTGTGACTTTAGCGGCTTTTATAATGGCGCTCTTGAGGTTTTTGACTGATTCATCAATATTCTGAGTAATTACAGGATCTTTGATTAAGTTCAAATAAGTTATCCAGTCAGCTAGTTTTATGCTCCATCTTTGCATACGTGGTCCTTCGACTACACTAACTTTTTCGTTACCACGATCGAGAAGTGGTTGCTTCCGTAGGGATCATCAAGTACCTCCCAATCATAATCAGGGTAGAGAAGTGGTGAACAAAATGTCAAGTCAATTGCCGAAGAATTACTGACTGCCTCGCAAGTTCAAGTAGGTATTTTGTTGTTTATTCATGATGATAACTTTATTGTTCAGCAAAAACTGTTCAACCATTCTCCCTCTAGGATCTGTTTGTTTTGACCCCATATTGAGCTGTATGCGTTAAAATCGGCCAACATGAATCCTTTTCCAGGTAGTTGATGGTATATCATTTAGAGGTCTGCGGTGGTCCAATCAAAGCGCGGTAAATAAATGTTGCAGAGTGATAAAATGCTAACAAATAGGGTTCTTAATCAAGTATTTATAGCTAGAGGGCGGAAGGCCACATCTTTTCTTATGAGGATTGCGATTCCCCCACTGGCTCTTTCTTCTGGTAGATCGTCCAATCGGATTGTGGTGTATCGTCTGAGAGAATACGAGTCCTGTGATTTAAGTCTTGTTTCTTGTAAACATATACAAAGTGGGGAGTTATTTGCTAATAGAATCTGCAGCTCTAGAATATGATGATTTAAGAGGCCGTTGCAATTCTAATAATTTTAGTAGTAAATGTAAATATTTGGGATATCTGAACTTGTGTTTATAAGCAAATAGTTATTGGTTCTATTTATATGTAGAATAATGCAAAGTATCACAACTTATATGTCACAGATAGAATAAAATTGTTAATGAAATATCACAGATAAATATCACAAACTTTTAGTTATTTTCTGAACCATCCGATGAACTGTCCAGAGACTTAGTAAATCTGGGTCTACCAGGCTTTCTTTACTCCTCCTTTTTTTTAAATTTGTTTCCAGTATTAGAACCTTGTGTAACGTGGAGTCTCTTATTTTGTGCACTGGGCTTGTACGTGTCGGGTGATTTGTAATCAGGCGGGGTTGTAAAATCCAGGGACCGCTTTGTCTGTTGATTAGGTACCGAGTTGTTTACTGTGCAAACGTCAATGCAATCACAGGAACTTTGTGGGCACTTGTGTCTGTATTGCTTGAGATTGTTGGTACATCCCCAGGTATCGCTGTGGGTTGTGAGAGATTTTGGGTTGCTTGACTTGATATTAATTCTAACTTTGACAGAACGGGGTTCACCATTTCAGAAATCACGCCTCTAAGCTCCGGTAGAATTGCAGAAATAATGTTTTTTGTATCTGCTGAGGTTTCAACTTGCTTCGTGGCTACTTGAGAGTGGGTGAGTGATTTAGGGCATCTAGCAAGGACTTCGCGACGAGCTTCAAAATAACTGATTCTTTTGTCGTTTGTATGTGGGGCAGTCGGTATGTATAGATGAATATTCACCACTACAATTGACACATCTCACTGAAGAACACGTATATCCAGTTGGGGCCGGCTTACCGCATGTACACATCGGATCCCTGTCGAATCTCAGAGAAGTATGCCCAAAATGCTGACACCGATAACAGCGAAGAGCAGCAGGAATATATGGCCTTACTGGTCGGTTATAAAAGACAACTTTTACATTTTCAGGCAATTTAATCGTATTAAATATTAGAATGATGGAGGATGTCGTTATTTCGTTCTCATTTCGTTTGATAATAATTCGCCTTACGTTTACCACACCGTGAACTTGCATTTCACTTACTATCCCATCTTACGGGCTGATTAATAAATCGCTACAAGTAATCACTCTCTTGGAGTAATTTAAAGTTCCGTGTTCAACTACTTCCACGGGAAACTCGCCAAACATTTAATTTTCCAATACCAGTCGCTTATTCCAGATTAGATACTGCAATCAATAAACCTTCTTCTTCACACTCTTTACATTTCCCACTTCATTGCTAACTACTCTAGAAATATAAAATGGATTTACGGATGAAAAATCATTTCCTATCCTCTTTATGACAAAAAGAAACAGGATGACTAACATTAACACTACAACAATCATTCAACGCGAGATTTTGATTTTTTCCCCTACCCCATTTTGAGGTGGGTTTGGTATAAGCGGTATAGTTACCGGAAGTGGCGCCGCTTTCTCCACCAGTATTCCGATTCATGTTTCGTTGTCCAGTTCTGGCGTATGCACGTCAAATGGGGCAGACGTTCCGGACCAGGCAGAGCCCCACCACCTGGTACATCTTCTAATTGAGTGGCTGGGACCTCTAGAGCATGGTATGACGCGTTTACAGTTTCCTTATTTGCTTTTATAGTTTCATATATATTAAGAAATGTGTATCATGTAGATGTAAGTGTATTGGTGTGTGCTTTAGCTCGCACATCTGTGTGTATATGTGTGTTTATGGCGTGATACCACGATCTCCCCCCAAGCTTCCAACAGCCCATGCGGGAGCAGCATGGTAGTGGCCTCGGCAACGCCCTGCACCGCCATCAGCAGGGCCCAGTCTGAGCACAACCCAGCACTACTAAAAGGAACGAGATTATGCGCCAGTTGATCGGACAGCCTCTCCTTTGGTTAAAAGGGGTTCGGGTCCCATGTCCTACCTGGCGGCACGGGTGCGCCACCCCCGGTTTCTGAGCTGTATCCTCTACCGATAAAACCTCCCACGAAGACTCCGGAAGGCGGAGTCAAGCAACGGATTACATATGACCTGTATGTATAGAGTGCAAGTAGCGTATGCGAGTGTAGATGTGTGCGTGTGCGCGCGCGCGTGCGTGTGCGCGCGCGTGCGTGTGTGTGTGCGTGTGTGCGCGCGTGTGTGTGCGTGCGTGCGTGTGTGCGTGTGTGCGTGTGTGTATGTGCGTGTGTGCGTGTGTTTGCGTGTGTGTGTGTGTGCGTGTGTGTGCGTGTGTGCGCGTGTGTGTGCGTGTGTGTGCATGTGTGTGCATGTGGGTGTGTGTGCGCGCGCGCGTGTGTGTGTGTGAACGATGGGAAAGGGGAGGGATTCATTAGTTAGGATGTGGATACAGGCAGGAGTAAGGTATGGATAAGGGTTAGGTATTGATGGGACAGTAAGGGAAGGTCAGCGGACAGCTGAGCTAGGGCACCTCGGGTTTGCCATCTGTCCACTGACCTTCCCTTACTATCCCATCAATACCTAACCCTTATCCTTACCTTATTCTTGCCTGTTTCCACATTTTATTATTTATGTTAGTCTTTCAAGTTATTTACTTGCTAATTTTTGATTGAGGACAATCAAGTTTCAGAATGACAAGCTGTAGTAGTTTGAATATTTGAATTTCAAATTTTCCGCCACTATTAAGACATTTAAGTTGGTACTTATGAAATAGTTAGGCGGCGGGAGGCGTTGCCAAAAATTAATTATTATAAGTGTGGTGAACACAAATTGGAAGGGCTCTGCAGTTGATTATGTATGTAAAAAGTATGAGAAAGAATCATTATTCTGTAAATAGATGTTTAAATTAAACGGATGTCTAGGTTTTATTGTTTATGTATAAACCAGAGAATATTTCCTAAATATACTTGATTCAATACTAAAAAACTTAAAACTAAATACTTCAGACATTAATATTTGCAAAAAAAGAAATGTATTAATTATATTATGAGGGGGCTTTTGTCTTAAGAAACCTGTCAGATTATCAAATGCCAAAACACTCATCCAACATCAAATTGCATTCAAAAAATTCCTTTGTGTTTTTATTTTTATTCTTTCAAAATTGATTGTCTGTATCTTGTGATTAATAGCATTGTTGTAAAAAACAGTATTGTAGATCTATGATAACAAACAAGACACTCATAAAACTTCGAATAGGAGTATACTCAATTTGTCGAAATTACCGAGATTTTATATTTTTTCTAGCAACGTCTTACAGTGTACCATAGGTTCATAGTTTTCTATTAAGCTCTAGGATTAGACTAGTGATAATAGAAATTACAATAAATTGTTTTGAAAGTATGACTGCAAATTTCCTTATCACACGTATTTGAGATACCTATTGTACAGCTGTATCTCGTAATCCTAGAAAACCACTAATTGTTTCTGTTTTCACAGCAAACATTTGGTTCCTTGACTTAAAGATTTCTAGCTTCATTACCTCTGAGAGAAACGAAAACCCTTCTCCTTAAATTATAAATTAGGTCATTTTATTAATCGCCTCGTAGCTTACAAAATCTGTATTTCAACACTTTCGTACCCCCTTATTTTCCTTTTTTACAGGAACGTGTCATGAAAAAATTATTTTACTGTTTCTAAAATTTATTTTATCTGACAGACACAAATTGTTTATCTATAAACAATTTGAAAACAAATCAATTGCTAATGTTGTTGTGATTATAATCCTATTAAATGTAAATAGGTAGTAATAGTAGTAATTTGTAAAGAATTTCAACTACCCCAGTGTTAGGCAGATTTCGAGGGTGGAGTTAATTTGAACAGGGAAACGTGATAACCGAATGTAGGAATACTTAAAGTAAGGGAGTGTTATATGGAACAACAGTCTTCCACATAGTCAAGGACACAACAAAGCTTGCGACGACTGACTTCGCGCTCCTCGATATTGACGAAGACGATACCTTTCAGAGTAAATGTTAAGTAACGCAGAATTTTACTTAAAAACTTAGTTATCTATCCCTTTTGTATTTCTTTAGTGTTGTCTATATTCTTTTCATTATTATCTATAGGAATCCACTTCTGACCACTGCAATTAGTCGACGCACCCCTCTTACTGTTACGGGTTCCCCACCCTTTTAGGGCAAGTCAAAATTAAAAATGTTTCACCCGTAACAGTAGTAAAATTATAGTCTGTAACAAAACTTTCAAAAACCTTAAATTATATAAAACTAGAACATTTACTCTATCCAAAAAAGGGAACCCTTCCATTACTAATTTTGAAACTACTTATATTTTAGATAACAAATTCTATCCCAACAGAGCAATGCACTTACTACATTTTAAATAAGGAACATCCTTGCTATAAAGCATTAGCATCTAAAACACCTGATTTAAGTGGACTCTAATTTAACCACAATACAAATGGAATTACTACGACGCAAATATAAATGATGGACTAAGTCCTTCCCTTCTATACATTACTGTGTGTACCATTGGCGATGTTACTTGATCGCTTGTGTTCATGTGACCCATTGCCGCCGATTACGACAATAGTCAGTGAGAAATCAAGATCATTGGATTTGACTTGGCCTATTTGCGCGTACGTCGTAACCATCAGCATTACGTTTGCTTTTCCAATACTCCGCCCGAAGGTTGTACCAATCGGCAGCCGGAAATTATAGATGCCACTACATGTGATTTTCCAATGCTCCATCCGATGCTACTACATTGGCCAGGAAGCGTTTTTTTTTACCTGAAAATTTTGAATTTTGCCAAACCTTTGCTGTTTCAAGCAAGGTAGGGACCTTTAACGTGCGTGACAACACTCACACACGGGACCTTCATTTTACCTCTATCCGAACGAAGGCGTATTTTTGTGAAAAATGCTCGCCTAACATTTTTCAAGCGCACCGTGTCGGGATTCGAACGCGGGACTTTGCGCGTTGTAGTCACACGCATACCAACTACGCCACGGAGCCGCCTTAATCATTGATTCACGTAGAGTTTGAGACACTGCTGCTAATGACTATGTTTGTGTGTGTGTGTGTGCGCGCGCGTGCGTGTGTTTGAGTATGTGAGTGTTTCCGTGTGAGTATGCGCGCGTGCGAGTTCGCGTGTGCGCGCGCGCGTGTGTGTTGTTTATAATTTGACTATGAAAATGCAAAATTTAATTTAATTAAAATGAAAAAGAAAGCGAAAACAGTGTCAGTTGGCAAACGAAGAGATCGTAAACATTTGGGATACCCCTTTCCCGATAAAATTGAAAGAAAAATTCGGGGTATTAGACGTATTGAATACATCGAAGGTTCAGCATTCCACAGTACTAGGAATAAATTTTTGGAAAGATGTTCAAACTGTACCCAATATATTTTAAAGCAGGAATTTACTTTTCAGAATTAAAAATGCTAGAATAAAGAAAAACCAGTGCGGAAATCCACTTTAGACTTGACATCAAAACAAAAAACCAAAAGTGATGACAAATATTTTTACAATCTACCAGAGCTAGGAAGAACAAATTTAGTGGAACATAAAATTACGAACTCCAATTTGGAATTTTTAGTAATTTTCTCAACCCTTTGTATGATTTGTTACGTTTATTTTGAGCATCCCGTACATTTTTTTCTGTTAATAAAGAATACGTGGTCTAATAATTTTCAAACTCAAATCCCTTTGGCGTTAAAAACGAAAATTAATTCAGTAAATTCAAATAACCCTTTAACGTGTTAATTCATGTATCTTTTTGTATAAATTCGATTCCTATTGTTACATCCTAGAGCTTAATTAATAATAAATACCCTTTCTAAGAATTCCTCAACGTAAAGTTTATGCTAAAATTAAACAGGCGATAACTGGTTCTAAGTATCTGACAATTGATTCTTATGTGTTTTCAATTAAAAGCTTAGTCGAATTAAAGCCGCGTATTATCCCAATAAACCGGGTTTTTCCAGTTTTATTTCCTTAATAACAATATTACTTTGAGCTCTGGTCATTAGTGAAATGAAATTAATATTGACTTGCTTTTCAATCTACACAACGGAAACACGTGTAGAATGGTTGGTTGTTTCCGTTTTTCTGTATGAAAAGTTCGTGCTCGCCTTACAGCGCGGTGTGTATTTATGGGTTTTATAAAATTGTACTTTTGGACGACATTAAATTAATTTTATTTATAATTTATATTTATATTTATTTATATATATTTATATATAATTTATAATTCCGGTGACTCTTAAAGCCACAATAAATAGTCGCCCCTTGTTGTGATAGGAGGACCACCCCAAGGCGGAATCACGTGTTTTTACAGACGGTAGGAACCAACCCGACGGTGGTGTTTCGAGGGTAAGTGATTATGCACTAATTTTCTTATATGGGTACCCGGTAGTTGTTGAAAACACCATAGGCACGCGGGTCTACGGATGCATCACCTTGTTGGTGGTATAATGACTGGTTGCTTGTATGTGCGAGGATATTATAATGTTTACTGATTTCTTTATTAAGATAAGTTTATGTATAGAATTCCGTACATACAATGCTGATTTCGAACTGTGGTTTTTAGTGTGGTAATTTTGTTGCTTTTTCTTGTTTGGAGATTAATATAGGGGTGACCTAAAACCTGCAGCTCGCCTTGTTAAAAATGGTTTTTTTTATTTGTAAATATGTATATTGTTCACCTACGAATTGTTCATTTTTGGTACTACTGTGTTAGGTATATAATTTTGTTTTTTAAATTAGAGGTTTTTAGTTTGTAAATGTTTGATTGTGCGTGAGTGAGTATATTTTTATTTCAGGTCTCTCTTAAATTTTTTTTGTAGGTATAATATCCCGCCCACTGCCGATTTAGCCCGGTCAATTTCTTCTTTTTCTTCCTCGTTTTTATTTTCTTTTTTTAGACTACGTCACTGAACGTAGCATAATTTCTAACAACCTGACGTGGGGCTGCAAGTTTCATTAGTTAATTTTCTTGTGCTCTGATTTTGTTTCGTGTAACTTTGGCCCCGATTTTGTTGTAGTTAATTATTCTGTTGCTTCGATTTTGATTTTCGTTAATTGGTGTTCCGATTTAGTTCCACTTACTTCTGACCCAACTTCTGTTTTGCTTCTGGTCTGATTTTTTTTGGTTGCGGCCTAAGTTACTACCGTAACTCTTCTCGGCCTGATAATACTTATGTTTTCGTCCTTTACGCTCGAACTTGTATTTATTTCTTTTCTTTATTTACTGTGTGAGTTCGATCTTCTTGAATTTCAGATTAGTGGTCTTGTATTTTCGCCAATAATCCTAGTCCATTGAAAACGCTGGCGGCCACGATTTTTCTTTTTTTCCTTCCCTCTCTGTACATTTTGTTCTCCCCGTCACGTCTAGAGTAAGTTTTTTTCCTCTTATCTTTCTTTTATTCTACAGCACTATTTTAATTTCTATTTTGTTGTTTCGCTTCCATTGGTGTTTTTGAAGTTTATAAGTCGAATATGTTTTATATTGTACTGTATTCGCAATATTTTTTTTGGCCTCTATCGAGTTACGGCTAGCCTCTATTTAATTACTTTCTACCAATTTCTTTCTTGCCCGTATTCGAAATGGCTTCTTTTTCGGCTTCCCATCAAAGTCTTCGAGTGTGGGAGTGGAAGTAAAAATTTTCTGGTGCCCCGACCACACTTACCGTACATGATTTTTTGAGACGGGTCGAAAAACTCCGACGAACTCCCATGTATCCAAATTGCAGTTATTTGAGTCCGCAGTGGATTTCTTCGAATCTAAAGCGTTACTTTGGTAATTTTTTGACGCCCACGAGTAGATCCGATACTTCTTCCGTACGTTCTACTGTTCTTCCTCCTACTTCTACTTCTACTCGTCAGGTCGTATGCTTTAATTGCGACAAACCTGGTCATGTTTCGACACGTTGTACTAGTCCTCAAGTACTCCATTCCCATAGTTGCGGATATAAGGAAGTTTCTCGCCGCAACTGTCCAAACTTTCACCCTACTACTAATAGGTCTTCTATTAATTCTTCAAATTCTGTCCTCACCTTTAGTTACCTAATTTCTTCAGCTTCTCACTCTACCTTTTCTTCTGTCCCTCATCCAGGTCATCCTGCTACGACTATCAAAACATACCCCTCTTCGGCAAATATAACTTCGAACAAAATTTCTTACATCTCTAGTTCTACATCCTTTTCTACCCCTCTTTCTGCTCGCCCTATTTACTCACTTTTACCCCAAACTGTACCTCTACCACCATCGCAACCCATACTTCGACTTAGTGATTTGCAGCTAGCTTCTTAAAAGTTTGTTCCCACTTTCTCAAATGATTCTACCTAAGAAATTCCTGTCGTGTCTACAATAACAGTTGTAGCTGAACTGACGATAACTTCTAATACGGATAGAGAAGTTGCTGCGGAAGTTAGTGAACCCGTAGCGGTGATGCCTGTAGCTGTCGTCGTCAGAGTTCTACCTGATGCTGTTCCTTTATGTAATGTTACTGAAGTGCTAGCGGATTCTGCTTGTTTTCCTAAGTTTGATATTCCTACAGCCAATGCTGTTTTCTGTCCTAACTGTGATACTTCTCGTCCTTTATCTAACGTCGATGAAATTTTATCTGTTTCTGTCCCTTTATCTAACCTAACTGTCGCGTGCTCTGCTTGTGTTTCTCTTCGTAAGGTTGATTCTCGTACAACCAGTACTTTTTCTCTCTCTGCCGTGGATGTTCGGACAAACCATGTTGTTTCCTTTTCTGCTATTAACTTTCTTACCACCAATTCTAAAAACAAACAACCTTCTTCTATAACGTCTTCTGAGTTCCATAAATTACGACAACCACTACTTTCTCCATCTTCGCCACCTCTTTCTCAACCTCGTGTTACAACTCATACACCAGAAAGCTGCCCACAAAGGTAGACATTATTCTGTGCTCCTTCCGAACATGAGAACATGTGCCGGCGAAACCCTAATCTCCTTGATCTCGTTTTGTTCTCCTTCTGGCGGCGTAAACGCCGTAAGCCTAATACCTAGTCCTCGCGCCCCAGATTATGACGACTTTGCTCTCCTTCGGACATGATTTTTGGACATTATGATTTCGGTTTACTTCCCGGTTTTGCTGGGTTTTCTTTCGTTTGCTTTCTTTTTCTTTCACCCCGTGTGGGTCCGGGAATAGAATAGTCCCACTGTACGATCTGTCTGTCGTAAGAGGCGACTACAGCGGTTCAACACATACACATACACACTTCATACACACATTCGGTAAACGCACACCCTTTATACATCCACACATTTCGGGTTTGGTTCTCCTTGCTTTTGTTCTTTTCTTGTTTTTTTCTTTCACCCGTGTGGGTCCGGGAATAAAATAGCCCGATAGTACGACCTGCCTGTCGTAAGAGGCGACTACAGCGGTCCAACACATACACACACGCACACTTTATACACGCATAACACATACACACGCACTTCTTACACACCCACACACACACGCACCTACACACGCACGCACACGCACTCACCTACTCATACATAACTACACTGAAATTCTGTTTTATTTTCTATTATACGATTCTGAAGGTTTTTTGGTTTTATACTTGGTGTTGGTGTTATTCTTATTGGTTTTTTTCTTTTTTTCTCGTTCGTTTCGTTCCACTTTCCTTTCCCTATCTTTTTGCTGATGTTCTTTGCTGTCGGTCTCTATACCGATTGTGCTTCGTCCATCCGCGCCTGTGGTAGATGCCTTCTAGTACGTCTTCCTTTCTTCGAAAGCCAGGACTCAGTCGACTGTAGGACTAGTTAGCATTTTTTTTCTTCGGTTCTTCGGCCTCGACTACCACAGTTGATATTACATCGTTTCTTTTACCAGCACCCCTCCCCTCATTCTCTCGGTCTCCCTTGTTGTTCCCTAACATAATTGAGACTTGACCTTTGGGTCCTGTTTTGGCTTACACTGGCTATTCTTCCTCGTTCCGTTTCTTCTTTTGAGGTTAAAGACTTTCCTGTTTCTTAATAAAAAACATCCGTCCTTTGACGACTTTTCTTCAGTGCTGAGGCCGTTCCACCTTAATCCTCCTTGATTGTGCATTACCCGTCCTTTTTTCCTTCTTTCCTTTTTTGTTCTTCCTATATCTTTATCTCTTCTACTATTGGTCCGTCGAGCCGTACGAAAGTTATTTTTTTGGGGTATCCTCTTTTTTTCCTTTGGTTTTTTTGTTTGATTGTTGTTTTCGTAACGAGTTTTCTTTTAGTGTTTTTGTTTGTAAGCGAATTTTCTTTTTGTTTGTTTGGGTTTCTTTTTTTTGTAGTTTGGTACTGCCCGCTTTTTTACTTTGACTTTTCTACCTCGACCTGTTAATTTTGCTGGGGGGGATTTGTTACGTTTATTTTAAACATCCCGTACACTTTTTTTTCTGTTAGCAAGAAATACGTGTTATAATAATTTTCAACTCAAACTCCTTTGGCGTTAAAAACGAAAATTAATTCAGTAAATTAAAATAACCCTTTCACGTTTTAATTCATTTATCTATTTGTATAAATTCAATTCCTATTGTTACATCCTAGAGCCTAATTAATAACAAATACTCCTTCTAAGAATTCCTCAACGTAAAGTTTATACTAAAACTAAACAGGCGATAACTGGTTCTAGGTATCTGATAACTTATTCTTATGTGTTTTCCATTAAAAGCTTAGTCGAATTAAAGCCGCGTATTACCCCAATAAACCGTGTTTTTCCAGTTTTATTTTCTTAACAACAATGTCACTTTGAGCTCTGGTCACTAGTGAAACGAAATTAATATTCACTTGTTTTTCAATCTACACGGAAAAAATACGTGTAGAATGGTTGGTTGTTTCCGTTTTTCTGTATGAAAAGTTCGCGCACGCCTTACACCGTGGTTCGTATTTATGGGTTTTATAAAATTGTAGTTTTCGACGACAATCAATTAATCTTATTTATACTTACTATAGCTCTTTCCGGTGGCCCTTAAAACCTCAATGAATGGTCGCCCCTTGTTGTGATGGGAAGACCACCCACCGTTTTTACAGACGGTAGGAGCCAACCCGACGATGGTGACTCGAGACTTAATGTTTATACACTAATTTTTTCATATGTACACGAGTCTACAGATGCATCACCTTGTTGGTGGTAAAATGAGTGGTTGTTTGTATGTGCGAGGATATTATAATGTTTACTGATTTTTTTATTATGATAATTTTATGTATAGAATTTCGCACTTACAATGTTGATTTCGAGCTGTGATTTTTAGTGGGGCAATTTTGTTCCTTTTTCTTGTTTGAAGATTAATATGAGGGGTGATCTAAAAACTGCAGCTCGCCATGTTAAAAATGATTTTTTTTTATTCGTTAATATGTATATTGTGTACCTACAAATTGTTCATTATTGGTACTTTTGTGTTTTGTATATAATTTTGTTTTTTTTTTAAATTAGAGGTTTTTAGTTTGTAGATGTTTGATTGTGCGTGAGTGAGTATATTTTTATTTCAGGCCTCCCTTAAATTTTTTTTGTAGGTATAATACCCCGGCCACTCGCCGATTGAGCCCGGTCAATTTCTCCTTTTTATTCCTCGTTTTTATTTTTTTTTTTTTATCTTACGTTGCTGAATGTAGCATAATTTCTGACGCCCTAGCGTGGGGCTGCGAGTTTGTTTATTTAGTTAGTTTTTTTGTTTCGTGTAACTTTGACTCCTCTTTTGTTGTAGTTAATTTCTCTGTTACTTCGATTTTGGTTTTCGTTAATTGGTGTTTCGATTTAGTTCCGCTTAATTTATGGCCCAATTTCTGTTTTGCTTCTGGCCTAATTGGTTTGTTTGCGACCCGAGTTACTACCGTATTTTTTTCTCGGCCTGATAGTACTTATGTTTCCGTCTTTTACGCTCGAATTTGTATTTATTTCTTTTCTTTACATACTGTGAGCGTTCGATCTTCTTGAATTTCAGATTATTGGACATGTGTTTTCGCCAATAATTCTAGTCCATTGATAACGCTGGCGCCCAAGATTTTTTTTTCTTTCTTCCCTCTCGGTGCATTTTGTTCTCCCCATCAAGTCTAGTTACAGGTTCCCCACCCCTTTAGGACAAGGAAAAATTAATAATGTTTCACCCGCAACAGTAGAAAAATTATAGTCCGTAACAAAACTTTCAAAAACCTTAAATTATATAAAACTAGAACATTTACTCTATCCAAAAAAAGGGAACCCTTCCATTACTAATTTTGAAACTACTTATATTTTAGACAACAAATCCTTTCCCAACAGAGGAATGCACTTACTACATTTTAATTAAGGAAGATCCTTGGCGGAGTAAGGTCATATGCTATAAAGGCATTAGCATCTAAGACACCTGATTTAAGTGGACTCTAATTTAACCATAAGACAAATGGAATTACTACACCGCAAATATGAAAAATGGAATAAGCCCTCCCCTTGTATACATTATCGTGTGTACCATTGGCGTTGTTATTTAGTCGCTTGTGTTCATGTGAGTCATTGCCTCCGATTACGGCAATAGTCAGTGAGAAATCAGGATCATTGGATTTGACTTGGTCTATTTGCGCGTATGCCGTAACCATCGGCATTACGTTTGCTTTTCCAAAACTACGCCCGAAGGTTGTGCCAATCGGCAGCCGGAAATCATAGATGTCCGCAAATTTTGCGACACTTCTACTAATGACTATGGTTTTGTGTGTGTTGTGTGTGTGTGTGTGTGTGTGTGTGTGTGTGTGTGTGTGTGTGTGTGTGTGCGTGTGTGCGTGTGTGTGAGTATGTGAGTGTCTCTGTGTGCGTGTGTGTGCGTTTCGAGTGCGCGTGTGCTTGTGCGTGTGTGTTGTTTATAATTTGACTATGAAATTGCAACATTTAATTCCAGACATGAAGGATATTTTTCAAAATGTCATCGTGCAATTGAAAGCGAACGAATGTTCGTATTTTAACATAAATATAATAGGTTTGGTACCGTTGGACTCTCGATTAAGCAATATAGTGTATATAAATAAGACCTGAAACATCTTGTCAAAATAAGGCCTTAAAATGAAAAAAGAAAGCGAAAACAGTGTCAGTAGGCAAACGAAGAGATCGTAAACATTTGGGAACATGTCTTTCCCGATAAAATTGAAAGAAATATTTGGGGTATTAGAAGTATTTAATGTAGTAAACCCGGGATAGATGGCCATACGGGAAAGATGGCCAACGCCTATAGTTTCCATACGATACGCTGTACGACGCTGTTGGTCAGGTGGTAGTTAGCTAGAACGTCAGTGATTGTCGCTGTTACGCATGTCTTTGTATTTCAACGAAAAGTAAGTAATTTTCATGATTTTAGATTTCAATATCGTTTGAAATTATGTAGTATGTCATAACCTTTTAATTTAAATATGTGTTCGACGGTGAGTAGTGATAAACTTTATTTTCGTAGTTGTATAGGCTTAACTGCATACCGGTACGTACGTTGTGTTTCATATGGCGTCCATCATGTTTAATGCCGCACTATGGCCATCTATCCCGACCGATCGGAAAACGCGGTCTTACATGTGATTTTCCAATACTCTACTCGAAGGTACTACATTGGGCGGGAAGCGAGTGTTTTTTTTACGTAGAAAATTTGTTCCAACCAAGGTAGGGATCTTTAACGTGCGTGACAACACTCACACACGGGACCTCCATTTTACCTCTCATCCGAACGAGGGTGTATTTTTGTGAAAAATGCTCGCCTAACATTTTTCAAGCGGACCGTGTCGGGATTCAAACCCGGGACCTTGGGCGTAGAAGTCACACACATACCACTACGCCACGGAGCCACCGGGAAAGATGCCCACCAAATCATCGGGATAGATGGCCAAACCACGTCTTATATACACTATGTAGCCGTTAATGTCCAGACACTTTCGGTTTTAAACAATTTGTCAAATATCTAGAAATCAATCGTTTTTTTCAGAGCAAGTTTTTGGTCTGTATTTCAGCCCCCTCCGAAATGACAAGTCTAGATACGCCACTTTTCTTGACGGATAATCCTGAAACGTTTCGTTTCTGAAGAGGATGATAGGCCATGTATGTTTGTTTGTTTGGGTTAAATATTTATTTCAATTTTTGACTCACTTTATTGTTTTTTAACAGATGCCAAATAAGTACATTCGAAAAGCCGGTTCTTCTAAGGGATCATGGAAAGAAGAAGACCTTAAAAGTGCTACTAGAAAAGTAAACAATGATGGTTATTCTGTGAGAAAAGCTTCCGCAGAGGTCAATATTCCAAGGAAAACTCTTGAGAGAACATTGAATTCAAAAATTCCAATGGGGCCTAATTCTTGTTTGGGTACAGCTAATGAGTTACAACTTGTCCGTCACATAATAAACATGCAGGTCCATGGGTATCCCTTAACGAAGGACTGTCTACGAAGTCTAGCTTATAATTTTGCTGTGCAGCTTAGCCTAAAACATAAATTTAATAACGAAAAAAGACAAGCAGGTTACGATTGGTTACAAATGTTCTTCTCTCGACATCCTGATCTAAGTGTGCGAAAATCTGAAGGTGTATATTTGACCAGAGTCCAGGGCATGAATCGTGATGAAGTCAAGGAATATTTCAACTTACTTTCAACTGTAATGGAAGAAAACGATTTGCTCAATAAACCGGGATGCATATTTAACATAGATGAGTCAGGCCTTCAATTAAATAGTCGACCAGGTGCTGTTGTAGCTAAAAAGGGCTCAAAAACAGTTAATACGATTACTTCCTCAGAAAAAGGAGAAACTATTGCAGTACTTGCTTGCTGTAATGCTGAAGGGATGTTTCTTCCTCCTATGTTGTCATGAAGGGAGTTAACAAAAAAAGGAGTGAGAGGATTACATACCACCGGGAAGTAAAGTTGTCATGTCCAAGAAATCTGCCTACGTGAATGTTGAAATATTTTTTGAATGGCTAAGGGATCATTTTTTGCCCCGCAAAACTCTTGGAACAGTTTTGCTGGTTTTGGATGGTCATACTTCGCACTGTAGCTCGGTACAGATGTTGGGGTTTGCTGAGATGAATAGTATCATGTTAAGATGCATCCTCAGCCATACTACCCATTATCTGCAGCCGCTGGACCGATCTGTTTTCAAATCTTTAAAGCATAACTTTTACAATGCTGTTGACATGTGGCAAAGGAACCATCCAGATCGGAAGCTAGGAAGATTACAATTTGGCAATCTACTACGAGATGCTTGGGGAAAGGCTGCAACATCACGGAATGCCATCTCTGGGTTCAATTCAACGGGAATCTACTCCTTAAATCCAGATGCAATTCCAGATTACGCTTTTGGAATTGATCCAGATAGACTTAAAGAAAATGATAACATTGATGTGTGTGGTCAAACTCTCCAGGAAAGAAACTCGGCACCCTTGCTACCGACTTTACTTCAGCAGACAATTGTGGCCATAAATCTTCTTGAAAGAAGAGCCACGTTACCTGTACCAGGACCTTCTACAAATCAGACAAAGTTTGGCCTGCGATTTCAAATGAAACGACCCAAGCGAGCCCTTCCCAAAATCTGTGCAAAATTTCACCTATTCCAGCTAGACCCAAAACTGAAAAAAACAAACGTAGAAAATTTGAAGCTAGAAATTTGACGTCAGAAGAAAATATTAACAGGTTTAAATTGAAATTTGATGAAAAAAGAAAAGAAAAACTAGGCCTAGAGGGAAAAAACGCGTGAAAAATATTCGGATCAAGAAGCGTAAAGAAACTTCAGACAGTTTAACTCGTCAACTGAAGTTCCGTACAAGGATGACTCAAGTAACGAACTTCTTGAAAAAGAGCAAGAATGCGTTGGTTGCGAAGAGGACTACTCAAAAACAGATAAAACCTGTGATTGGATTAAGTGAGTCAGATGTCACCGTTGGTTACACGAACCCTGCACATCATATGTTGATGTGTGCCATCGATGTGGCAATGCTATTTTAAAAAAATAAATCTAAGCCTATAAACTTTCCTTTTAATAAGTTATAAGGTTAGTTTTCAATTCAATAATTCAGGTGTAAAATGCTTTTTACAAATAAGGTTCTGTTTAAGTTATAATTTAACTACAATTATCTTTATAAATATTTTTTACATCAAGAGATCCAATAAAGCATGTTAAAATGATAAACGTTTCTTTTAGGATTTTCTCTTTGATATTAAAGTGTTTTGTCTGATGGTCATCTATTCCTTACATGTTTGGCCATCTAACCCAGATATTTGGATAAGATGGCCAAATGTAACATATTTTTTATGAATTTTTAATTAGTGTGAAATTTAGTGTACCTTTGTAAACGAAATCAAATTTTATATTTTATGAATTGAAAAGGAAATTAATGTTAAAATTTCAGGTTATTTTTGTGTATTAGGTAGTGAAACTGGCTTTCGAAAAAATCATAGCCATCTATCCCGGGTTTACCCTATATCGAAGGTTTAGCATTCCATAGTACTCGGAATAAATTTTAAGAAAGATGTTCAAACAATACCCAATATTTTAGAGTAAGAATCTACTTTTGCAGAATTGGAAATGATAGAGCAAAGTGAAACCAGTGCGGAAATCCACTTTAGACTTGACACTAGAACAAAGAACCAAAAGTGTTGCCAAATATTTTTACAATCTACCAGAGCTAAAAAGAACAAGTTTAGTGGATCATAAAATTACGAATTCCAATTTGGAATTTTTAGTAATCTTCTCAACCCTTATTTGTATAATTTGTTAGGTTTATTTTGAGCATCCCGTACATTTTTTTTTTTCTGTTAATAAGAAATACGCGGTCTAATAATTTTCAACTCAAATCCCTTTGTCGTTAAAAACGAAAATTATTTCAGTAAATTAAAATAATCCTTCCACGCATTAATTTATTTATCTATTTGTATAACTTCGATTACAATTTTATATCCGAAAGCCTAATTAATAATATACTCCTTCTAAGAATTCCTCAACCTAAAGTTTATGCTAAAATAAAACAGGCGATAACTGGTTCTAGGTATCTGATAATTGATTCTTATGTGTTTTCCATTGAAAGCTTCGTCGAATTAAAGCCGCGTATTATTCCAATAAACCGTGTTTTTCCAGTTTTATTTCTTTAACAACAATATTACTTTGAGCTCTGGTCATTAGTGAAACGAAAATAATATTCACTTGCTTTTCAATCTACACAACGAAAACACGTGTAGAATGATTGGCTGTTTCCGTTTTTCTGTATGAAAAGTTCGCGCACTCCTTACAGCGTGGTGCGTATTTATAGGTTTTAGAAAATTGTACTTTTCGACGACAATCAATTAATCTTATTTATAATTACTATAGCTCTTTTCGGTGGCCCTTAAAGTCACCATGAATGGTCAACCCTTGTTGTGATGGGAAAACCATTCCAAGGCGGGATCACGTGCACCTCTGTTTTGCACCGTTTTTACAGACGGTAGGAGCCAACCCGACGGTGGTGACTAGAGGGTAAGTGTTTATATACTAATTTTCTTCTATGCGTACCCGGTAGTTGTTGGAAACAACATATGCACACTAGTCTACAGATGCATCACCTTGTTGGTGGTAAAATGACTGGTTGTTTGTATGTACGAGGAAATTATAATGGTTACTGATTTCTTCATTAAGATAATTTTATGTATAGAATTCCGTACTTACAATGCTGATTTCGAGCTGTGGTTTTAGTGTGGTAATTTTGTTCCTTTTTCTTGTTTGAAGATTAATATGAGAGGTGATCTAAAAACTGCAGCTCGCTATATTAAAAATGATTCTTTTTTTATTCGTAAATATGTATATTATGTACCTACAAATTGTTCATTTTTGGGACTATTGTGTTTTGTATATAATTTTGGTTTTTTAAGTTAGAAGTTTTTAGTTTGTAAATGTTTGATTGTGCGTGGGTGAGTATATTTTTATTTCAGGCCTCCCTTAAATTTTTTTGTAGGTATAATATCCCGCCCACTGCCGATTCAGCCCGGTCAATTTCTTCTTTTTCTTTCTCGTTTTTATTTTCTTTTTTTAGACTACGTCACTGAACGGAGCATAATTTCTAACAATCTGACGTGGGGCTGCGTGTTTGATTAGTTAATTTTCTTGTGCTTTGATTTTGTTTTGTGTAACTTTGGCCCCGATTTTGTTGTAGTTAATTATTCTGTTGCTTCGATTTTGATTTTCGTTAATTGGTGTTCCGATTTAGTTCCACTTAATTTCTGACCCAACTTCTGTTTTGCTTCTGGTCTGATTTTTTTGTTTGCGGCCCAAGTTACTACCGTACCTCTTCTCGGTCTTATGTTTTCGTCCTTTACGCTCAAACTTGTATTTATTTCTTTTCTTTATTTACTGTGTGAGTTCGATCTTCTTGAATTTCAGATTAGTGGTCTTATGTTTTCGCCAATAATACTAGTCCATTGAAAACGCTGGCGGCCACGATTTTTCTTTTTTTTCCTTCCCTCTCTGTACATTTTGTTCTCCCCGTCACGTCTAGAGAAAGTTTTTTTCCTCTTATTTTTTCTTTTATTCTACAGTCCTATTTTAATTTCTATTTTGTTGTTTCGCTTCCATTGGTGTTTTTGAAGTTTATACGTCGAATATGTTTTAGATTGTCCTGTATTCGCAATATTTTCTTTTAGCTTCTATCGAGCTACGGCTAGCTTCTATTTAATTACTTTCTACCAATTTCTTTCTTGTCCGTATTCAAAATGACTTCTTTTTCGGCTTCCAATCAAAGTCTTCGAGTGTGGGAATGGAATTAAAAATTTTCTGGTACCCCGAACACTCTTACCGTACATGATTTTTTGAGACGGGTCGAAAAACTCCGACGAACTCTCCATGTATCCAAATTGCAGTTATTTGAGTCCGTAGTGGATTTGTTCGAGTCTAAAGCGTTACTTTGGTATTTTTTGACGCCTACGAGTAGATCCGATACTTCTTCCGTACGTTCTACTGTTCTTCCTCCTACTTCTACGTCTACTCGTCAGGTCGTATGCTTTAATTGCGACAAACCTGGTCATGTTTCGACACGTTGTACTCGTCCTCAAGTACTTCATTGCCATGGTTGCGGATATAAGGAAGTTTCTCGCCGCAACTGTCCAAACTTTCACCCTACTACTAATAGGTCTTCGATTAATTCTTCAAGTTCTGTCCTCACTTCTAGTTACATAATTTCTTCAGCTTTTAACTCTGCGTTTTCTTCTGTCCCTCATCTAGGTCATCCTGCTACGACTATCAAAACATACCCCTTTTCGGCAAATATAGTTTCGAACAAAATTTCTTACATCTCTAGTTCTACATCCTTTTCTACCCCTCCTTCTGCTCGCCTTATTTATTCACTTTCACCCCAAACTGTACCTCTACCACCACCGCAACCCATACTTCGACTTAGTGACTTGCAGCTAGCTTCTTAAAAGTTTGTTCCCACTTTCTCAAATGATTCTACCTAAGAAATTCCTGTCGTGTTTACAATAACAGTTGTAGCTGAACTGACGATAACTTCTAATACGGATAGAGAAGTTCCTACGGAAGTTAGTGAACCCGTAGCGGTGATGCCTGTAGCTGTTGTCGTCAGAGCTCTACCTGATTCTGTTCCTTTATGTAATGTTACTGAAGTGCTAGCGGATTCTGCTCCTTCTACTAAGGTTGATATTCCTACAGCCAATGCTGTTTTCTGTCCTAACTGTTATACTTCTAGTCCTTTATCTAACGTCGATGAAATTTTATCTGTTTCTGTCCCTTTATCTAACCTAACTGTCGCGTGCTCTGCTTGTGTTTCTCTTCGTAAGGTTGTTTCTCGTACAGCCAGTACTTTTTCTCTCTCTCTACCGTGGATGTTCGGACAAACTATGATGTTTCCTTTTCTACTATTAACTTTCTTACCACCAATTCTAAAAACAGACAACCTTCTTCTATAACGTCTTCTGAGTTCCATAAATTACGACAGCCACTACTATCTCCATCTTCGCCACCTCTTTCTCAAGCTCGTGTTACAACTCCTACACCTTCCTGCTGTTCCTGGTTGGCAGAAAGCTGCTCACAAAAGGGAGACATTATTCTGTGCTCCTTCCGGACATCAGAACATGTGCCGGCGAAACCCTAATGTCCTTGATCTCGTTTCGTTCTCCTTCTGGTGGCGTAAACGCCGTAAGCCCAATACCTAGTCCTCGTGCCCCAGATTATGACGACTTTGCTCTCCTTCAAACACGATTTTTGAACATTACGATTTCACCCCGTGTGGGTCCGGGAATAGAATAGTCCCACTGTACGATCTGCCTGTCGTAAGAGGCAACTACAGCGGTCCAACACATACACATACACACTTCATACACACATACACACATTCCATAAATGCACACACTTCATACATCTACACTTTTCTGTTTGGTTCTTTTTTCTTTTGTTCTTTTCTTGTTTTTTTCTTTCATCCGTGTGGGCCCGGGAATAGAATAGCCCCATAGTACGACCTGCCTGTCGCTAGAAGCGACTACAGCGGTCCAACCCATACACACACTCACAGTTTATACACGTATAACACAAACACACGCACTTCTTACACACACACGCACCTACACATGCACGCACACGTACTCACTTACTCATACATAACTACACTGGGATTATGTTTTATTTTTTATTATACGATGTAACATACTGTTTTAATAAGCTCTAATAGTTCTAGTATTCCTAAAAATAGTTAGTTTCTAGTTTAATTTTAGCATGCTAATTATTAGAATTGTAGCGGCTGCAGGATCACCCAAGTAGCTTCTCAGCGAAGTTCCCAGAAAGATCTAATCCAAGAGTTAATCAATTTTTCTAAAGGCACTTATTTTAAGGGTACTAAACATGTCAGATTAGTCCATATCTATGATTAGATGTCAATCATGCTTTAGGATCCTATTTATGTCAGGGTGGTCTGAAGCAATTTTTCAATTAGCTGAGCACTCAACTAAAATCAATTCTGAGAGCTACGCGTGTGGTTATCTTAGGCATTGGCAGTTTTAATTAATTTTAAAGATTTACGACCGGCGCATCCTAAGCCGAGTAAGAGCGCCAAGAAAGGGGTTATTTTTCAATTAACTGAAATGTATATAAGGATGCCAGCCGGTGGGAATAGGGGTTGTTTATTTCCAGACGCGTTAGAGTTTAAAGGGCTGTTTATTTGCCCGATTGTGTGAAGTATTTTATTTCTCTGAAGTCAGTGCGTGCCGTTATGTTTTAAGTTAATTATTTCTCTGAGTAAGTAATTAGTATATGTGTTATTACCATGAACTCAAGGCTGTGTTATGCAGCATAAGTCAGTTATTTGTTTAAAACAGTATTTGTTGACTTCCATAAAATATAACTCCGGGTGAATGCCCAGTTCAAGTAAATTGATCCGTTTGATTACTGCTTTGGGAGACCGCATCGTTTTAGAAGGGTCTTCTATTATATTGTGTTTCGACGGTGTCAGAGGCCGTTAATCACTAATCCACGAGACTACCTGAGAATGCAAAGCTCAGGTCCGAAGTCAAGTTACGGTACTATTTGACCCTTGAGAAGGTCGTATTTTTCATGGTGTAGATGATCCCGTGGTTAAAAAAGGGTCGTCGCACTACGCAAGTTAGTTAGACTAGGGTAGCATTAATAAATTTTGTTATTGGGTTGTGTACACCTAGAACTGTATCTATTCAAAAATATGTTTGTTAGTTAAGTTTAGTTAAGTTGTGTTTGTGCTAGCCGGAGACTATAAGTGACTTGTTTTCTGTTCTGCCATTTTGGTTCATCGCCCACGAACAAAGTGCGACGAGAGCTATTACCGCGATTGGTCCATGGGCCGTTTAATTCCCATGGTGGCGCCCATTGTACATAAGGTTATTTACTTTATATTTTGTTATGCATATGTAATTAGTTGAAGTTTTAGTTAGTAGCTCATTCAATAAAACAATCGAATTTTCGTCTCAGTGTGTTTGTTTAATGAACCCCCCCCTTTCACCGACTGCTGCAGCTTGCGAGGCAACGTCCCGAAACGTGAGGGTACGATAGTGTTAGAGGTCCTGTTATTGATTATTTATTGTTAATTGGACACCCTCACGCGGTAGGTAAATATATAAATTACAACGATTCTGAAGTTTTTTTTGATTTTATACTTGAGTTGGTGTTATTCTTTTTGGTTTTTTTCTTTTTTTCTCGTTCCTTTCGTTCCACTTTCCTTTCCCTATCTTTTTGCTGATTTTCTTTGCTGTCGGTCCCTATACCGATTGTGCTTCGTCCATCCGCTCCTGTGGTAGGTGCCTTCTAGTCCGTCTTTCTTTCTTCGGAAGCCATGACTCAGTCTACTGTAGGACTAGTTAGCATTTTTTTCTTCGGTTCTTCGGCTTCGACTACCACAGTTGATATTACATCGTTTCTTTTACTAGCACCCCTCCTCTCATTCTCTCGGTCTCCCTTGTTGTTCCTTAACATAATTGAGGTTTGACGTTTGGGTCCTGTTTTGGCTTACACTGGTTATTCTTCCTCGTTCCGTTTCTTCTTTTGAGGTTGAAGACTTTCCTGTTTCTTAGTAAAAAACATCCGTCCTTTGACGACTTTTCTTCAGTGCTGAGGCCGTTCCACCTTAGTCCTCCTTGATTGTGCATTATCCGTCCTTCCTTCCTTCTTTCCTTTTTGTTCTTTCTTTATCTTTACTTCTTCTATTATTGGTCCGTCGAGCCGTACGAGAGTTTTTTTTGGGGTACCCTCTTTTTTTTTCTTTGGTTTTCTTTGTTTGATTGTTGTTTTCGTAACGAGTTTTCTTTTAATGTTTTTTTCGTAAACGAATTTTTCTTTTGTTTGTTTGGGTTTCTTTTTTTTGTAGTTTGGTACTGCCCGCTTCTTTACTTTGGCTTTTCTACCCCGACCTGTTAATTTTGCTGGGGAGGGGAGGGATTTGTTACGTTTATTTTAAACAACCTGTACACTTTTTTTCTGTTAATAAGAAATACGCGTTATAATAATTTTCAACTCAAATCTCTTTGGCGTTAAAAACGAAAATTAATTTAGTAAATTAAAATAACCCTTTCACGTTCTAATTCATTTATCTATTTGTATAAATTCGATTCCTATTGTTACATCCTAGAGCCTAATTAATAATAAATACTCCTTCTAAGAATTCTTCAACGTAAAGTTCATTCTAAAATTAAACAGGCGATAACTGGTTCTAGGTATCTGATAATTGATTCTTATGTGTTTTCCATTAAAAGCTTCGTCAAATTAAAGACGCATATTATCCCAATAAACCGTGTTTTTCCAGTTTTATTCTCTTAACAACAATATCACTTTGAGCTCTGGTCATTAGTGAAACGAAATTAATATTCACTTGCTTTTCAATTTACACCGAAAAATACGTGTAGAATGGTTGGTTGTTTCCGTTTTTCGGTATGAAAAGTTCGCGCACGCCTTACAGCGTGGTGAGTATTTATGGGTTTTATAAAATTGTACTTTTCGACGACAATCAATTAATTTTATTTATACTTACTATAGCTCCTTCCGGTGGCCCTTAAAACCACAATAAATGGTCGCCCCTTGTCGTGATGGGAGGACCACCCACCGTTTTACAGACGGTAGGAGCCAACCCCACGGTGGTGACTCGAGACTTAATGTTTATACACTAATTTTTTCATATGTGTACCCGGTAGTTGTTGGTAACAAGATATGCACACGGGTCTACGGATGCATCATCTTGCTGGTGGTATAATGACTGGTTGTTTGTATGTGCGAGGATAATATAATATTTATTGATTTCTTTATTAAGATAATTTTACGTATAGAATTCCGTACTTACAATGCTGATTTCTAGCTGTGGTTTTTAGTGTGGTAACTTTGTTCCTTTTTCTTGTTTGAAGATTAATATAGGGGGTGACCTAAAAACTGCAGCTCGCCATGTTAAAAATGATTCTTTTTTGTGTACTTATTAAATTGTTCATCTTTGGTACTATTATGTTTTGTATATAATTTTGTTTTATATTAAAATTAGAGGTTTTTAGTTTGTAAATGTTTGATTGTATGTGAGTGAGTATATTTTTATGTCAGGTCTCCTTTGAATTTTTTTGTAGGTATAATACTTCACCCACTCTCCGATTAAGCCCGGTCAATTTCTTCTTTTTCTTCCTCGTTTTTATTTTCTTTTTTTAGACTACGTCACTAAACGTAGCAGATTTCTACCGCAACATCAACATCACTTTTATTGTTTTCTACATTTAATTGAATACCAACGAACTTAGAACGAAATGCTTCAAAAACCTACATCGACATTAATATTTACAAAGACAGAAGAGTATCAATTGTTTGATTAGGGTTTTTTTTTGTCACCCATCAGATTAGTAATTGCGAAAACACTCATCCAACATCAAGTTGCAGTCAAGGAACTCTTTTGTGTTTTTATTTCTATTCTTTCGAAATTGGGTTTATTGTGTACTAATAGGATTGTTGTAAAAACAGAATTATAAAACTAATGATAATGAACAAATCACTAATATTACTTCGAACAGTAGCATACTTCCTTTGCCGAAATTACTGAGAATTTTATATATTTTTCTAGCAACGTCTTTGGACCGTGTACCGTAGGTTCGCTGTTCTCTAAGCTCTGGGATTAGGCTAGTGATAATAGAAATTACAATACATTGTTTTGAAAGTATGACTGCAAATATCCTTATCACATGCATTTGAGATACCAATGTGTACAGCTGTTTCTCGTAATCCTAGGAACTGACTAATTGTTTCTGTTTCTACAGCAAAAATTTGTCCTTTTGACTTGGAGGTTTCTAGCTTCATTATCTCTGATAGAAACGGAATTGAATTAAAACCTAGATCCTTTTGATTTATCGCCTCGTAACGTTGACGTCAATTATTACCAAGATGATTATACAATGTATAAAGTGATATTAGCAATGTAAATTTCAATTACATTTAAGGTATAATTGTTATCTACGTGACGACATCGAGTTGTTTTTTAAAAACAATTAGCTGCGGCAACTACAAAATCGGTAGCCGCCAATAAAACAAAAAAATTCTACCAATACGAGTAAATATTTTAAATAAGAGTTGTAGTTTATAACTAAAGTAATATTTTGCTTAATACCTATTCCAAAAGATTTCTTTTCTTTTGAAATAAATGCAAAAGGCGATTTCGAAAATAAATAAATAAAAGAATTTTCAAAACTTGCATTTTACAAAATATCAGGAAAATTTTAAAATCACCTCTGAAATATTTTTCCTGAATCGATTTTAATTAAAATTCTGTAATCTTTAGACCTAAACATAAAATTTGTATTGAGATAGTATCCTATGCTTCACTTCTATACGTTTATTACACGTAAGTGGAGCGTGCCAGGAAGAAAAGTACGAAATCGGTAACAGAATGTTCGCCGAATTACGATAACAGAGAAAGAAAAGAAAGCAAATGCATGCCACGCTAACAAAGTCGGTAATAGTGGGGAGTTTAAGGGGCAAAAGAAAAAAACACAACCCAATTTGTCCTGAAAAAAATGATTAGTAGATACACAACATATACATGCGGGCTGAACGACTGAAATCTAGTTGGTCCAGTAGAGTAAAATACAATATTCAACTGATAAAACAGAAAAATAAACAGAATAATTACGGGGTTTAAAAAATATAAATACAAATATAAATATGACGGAAAATATACCTTTTACTATAAGTTCGCCCCGCAGCTGATGGATAATTATCAAGTGTATATACAATTTCGAAATCAACCCACTCAGTTATCCATCAATATCACACAAAACCTACACTAGATCCATTTCAATAATAGTAACATCAAATAAGGGACAATGGTTTGTTCATCTTAATATTTATATAACACAAACAAATCCGTGTATCGCGAGTAAAGCAATTACTGCCTGTTGGCTTCAATGATATTCCTCACGTAAGCTTTTAAAGGTTATTGGTAACTGCAATGTACTTATCCCATCATAACTTAATCTACGCACAAGGGCAGCCAGACAAAATGTGTTATTTTGAAAACGTAATGTTTCTGTATTATGGTCAACTAAGCATTGGTTCAAAGAACTCAAATTGTGGGCTAAAACCCGGGCAGTCACATAAAAAAACAAGTTTTTACCATAAATATTTTGTAACTGCCCGGTTGGGTTTGTAATATTGATCACAAAAGAACCCACTCAAATTAACACTCGTAAAATAATAAACTAGTTGAACAAACGTATTCCACATTGTTCCCTAGCAATACATGCAAAAAAATCGTTATAGAATAGAGACAACTTTGAGCATGTTTCTTGCACTCAAAGATACCACCGCGGTTTTATCTGATTGCAGTTAAACTAGGTCACTTAACTACACTAATTATCGAATACTAACTTATCATAGACGGGTGGTATAATTAAACAACCTTGCAAATGTGAGAGCAGACACTTATTACAAAAAAGTATCAAATGTAAAATGCAGAAAATATTCCAACTACAAAATGGAACGTAACGCAAGTTATGTATCCTCCAATTTACCTATATATTAAATAATAGAATATAATAGGAATTATTAGACATTGTTAAATAAATCATAAGTCAATTGCAACAACGTATTACAAGGATAAACCAAACAAGTTATTAACAGTTCATGAGAACGGATATGCAACTTTGTATCCGAGACGATAGTGATACTGCAGGTGGCAGGTCATAGACGGTTAAGATATCGTAATTACCTAGAAAATAAGATTGTAACAATGTAACAAAGTATAGAATTAAGAGTAAAGCAGACGAGATCTGCAAGTTTCCACGGCCATGTGAAAGGGTAGGACATAATAAAAAGCCCGGGAGCTCAAGGACCAGGCAATCAGTCTTCGAATTTCATACTTTGTTGTTCAAGCTACTCAAGTGAGTCAGTCAAGTTATTCAGCTTTAGCATTGCAGTTTGCTTAGGCTTCTCACAATATAAGTTCAATTAATTAACTTATTTTGATTTAAAGTTAAAATCAGTTTGTCAAAATTCCACATTAATTTCTGTATCAACTAAAATAAATTTGTTAAGTTTTGGAAACATTTTTTAAAAACGCAGCTCCCAAGACCCGAACCAAAACTCGCATTCCCTCTCTATTAAAACTAAAAAATCGCAGTATAAAGCAAAACAACGAACCAAGTAATAAAACGACAGTGTGGACTGAAAGGAAACTCTTATTAGACAACAGAACCGGACCAGAGAAAGAAAAAAAATCTATTCGGTTTGAAGTTTCAAACTACCAGACAAAGCCGGGAACGTAAAAAACAATAGGAAAAGAACGGTATAGAGTAGCAATCAACGCGAACGAAGATGGAATGGAATCAGGACTGCAAAAATCGCCGAAGAACAAATGTATCTCAGAAGGAACCATACAGTCGCTAACCTTAAGCAAAGAAGTGGTTTTCTGTAGAAAACCAAAAAGTAGAAAACGTAACAGGGAATAAAGCCAACAATAAAAGCCACAACGAGACATAACTGACAAGCCTCAAAGTGTGCTTGGGAACGACAAGAGAGCTGGGGAGAAACATTGTGTACTTTAAGTTGTAATAACAAAGAATCGTCTCAAACAGACAATCAAAGAAAAGAATAGCTAATATACCGAAAAGTAGACCAAGTCGTAGTTTCTAAAAACGAAAAAGATGGACTAAAAAGCACATACCTTACATGTGATTTTCCAATGCTCCACCCGAAGGTACTACATTGACCAGGAAGCGAGTTTTTTTTACCTGGAAAATTTGGAATTTTGCCGAACCCAAGCAAGGTAGGGATCTTTAACGTGCGTGACAACACTCACACACGGGACCTCCATTTTACCTCTCATCTTAACGAGGGTGTATTTTTTGTGAAAAATGTGTTGGGATTCGAACCCGGGACCTTGGGCATAGTAAAAAAATAGCACATACCACAGAAAGTCGGTGTGAGGACCGACAGTAAGCAAAACCAGCCAAAAAAAGGAAATGACTATAAAAGGTGAAATGAAAGAAGAAAACAAACAAAACGAAAAGCAATAATTTAGAAATAAATACAAAAACCGAGAAAAAATATTAAAGTAAAGTGGAGTCATGGTATTTATGAATTATGGGCGCGAAGAGTAAGAACGGAGTTTACAACGTGTGCGTTGTCAGAAAGAAAACGGAGCAAGGTCAAGCATATCAGGATTGTTAGATTGGGCGAATTGAGGATCTTTGACGTGCTAAATGGCTAAATATGTGTCAAAACGTTCGGTGAGTTCACAGGTCCAGGGAGAAACAATTTTTCTGGTTTAGAAAGGACCAGGGAATTTACGGGATAATTTGACGTTGAAGTGACATGAAGTGTCGGAGAAGGCAAACTGACAGCGCCACGCAGGATCGCTAATTTGGAAAGAAAGTAAAGGAAGGATGAAGTTAGAACAATTATAAATTTTACAGCATCCAGTAGAAAGCTTTTTTAAAATGTAGAAACGAATATTTTTGAAGAATTTGGATCGGGTAAAAGATGTTCAGAATCAGCAATATACAGGTGGCTTATTTCGGACAGTTGCCCGAAATAATGGCTGCAAGGGATATGTTCACGACCAAACAAGGCGAAGAAAGAAGTACAGCCAAAAATTTCATGTTTGGATCTTCGGATGGCACAAAAATTTTTTAGAAGGTTTACATTCCAGTGACGCTAGTTGTCAGGAATATAGAAAGCAAGCATGGTATTTAAAGTGCGATTAACATGTTCGGCAGGATTGGTTGGAGGATGGTAATGAGCGCCGAAAAGGATATGGGTGTGGTAACGTATACATAAAGAGATGAATTGATGGCTGCGTAACTGCACACCGTTATCGGTAAACAGGTATTGGTAAACACCAAAATGTAGGAAAACTTATTGATCAAAGAATTGCTGCCGTGGCGCTGCGCAAAAGAAGAAAAAGAGATGGTGAAATAATTCGTTTCTACAAGTATATACAAATAGTTTCTGGTAGAACATTATTGTCTCTAAGAAAATTCACTGCGTTTATTATTTTTTTCTATGTTTTTCGGGTGAATTTAAGTTCGGTCCAGACTATTTTGGACATGTCAATTTTGTAGCTTTTTTTAATCTACAACTACTGTCTAAACACCGAAAACCAATAACGCTTACCTAAAAGTTTTCCAGAAATGAGACACTCGTACCTAGGCCGAATATTAAAGACAATGTTTTTTGAAATTTTTATTTGGAAAGACGCTTTTATTGCCCTAGTGTCTGTAACACTTTCGCGTTACTTTACACAAATGATATATAAAAGAAAAAATTAATTTTGGAATGATAAAATTAATATGGACGCACTCTGTACAATTGTAGTGAACGAATAATTAATATTAAGTAGGCACATTTTAACTTTTTTTAGTTTCTATTTTTGGAATTGTTAATTTCTATTTAAAAAGGGATAAAGTTTATTATTTTTTTTTCAATTGAAAGAATAGTTGTTATAGACAATTCAACTTGAAAGGACAAAAAATTCGAAGTCTAAAGAATTTACTTATTACGTACAACGTTTATTAAAAACGGAATTAATTTATAAATTAATCGTTAGTAATTTAGAAACGGAGAACTTGACAGCCGTTGAGTTAAGGACAATTTTGCGAAAAACGATTAAAAGACCGACAAAGGCAGACAACAATTTGAATATCCATTTAATTTTGCGGGTGATGTCACGACAATAAATGCAGTATGCAAGTTGTCACAAACTTTACCGAATAAGAAAAATGATGAAAAATATAGGAATCAATTACAAACAGATTTTAAAACATTAATTTTGAATTATCAAAAGGAAAAGGAAAATGTTTTTAAATTTGAAGAAGAGGAAAATTGAGGAAAACCGAAAAATGAGTTTGAAACGTAGATTTTAAAAATAACGTTAATGGTTTTAAAGAATAGCCCATGACATAAAAGATTTTGAGGAAAAATTAAATATGCAGTCGTAGCCAGTAGAACCCAAACCAGCTAATTTGAAGAATACAGTTTTGGTAAGTCCAAATCCACATAGAATTATAAGAATTATTAGTTAATAATGTCACACTTAACAATAGTGTAACTCAAAATTTTTTATATAGATAATTTTATGGACATTCAATATTAATCTCACTTTTAATTGATGCTCAACCAATAACAAATGTCGTCATTACGATATTCCAATACCTTGGGCAAAGTAAGTTTAATTTCCACACAATAACATGTATAATTGTGCAATGAGTAACGTTAAAATACTGTAAAAAGAAAATACAGACCCAATTTTTCATTAGAGAAATCATCAAAACAATGCAAAAATGAAATAGGTTCTGATTAAGTTTTGGCACAATAACCTTTTGTATTTGACATCTTCTGGACCACTTGGAACTCCTACTGTTAATTTGATTATATAGGACTATCTTGTTTGGTACATTTTACACTAAAACCTTCCGTTATAAACATATTACTTAGTAGTTACTCTAAAGGGAGCCAAAAACTTTTTAGCACCGCTTGACTGAATATAAGAACATCATCACACGAATTTATTTATCTTCAATCAAAATGTGTTAAGTGTTCACTTCTAGGCATTAGAATTGTCTAGTTAAAAGTATAATAGTTCTGAATTGTAAACAAGAAAAATGTGGCGTTATTTAAATTTAGATTACCAGTACTATTTGTGAAGGCGCGGCAGGAAAACGAATCCAATGGTCTTATGAATTTACAAACTCACGTCACTGTTTCACTTAAACATTCCACAAATTGTATGTTTTTCTTATTAAAAAAAAATTATATTTTTAATTTTACACAAACGAAACTGTTTCTTAAAAGAAATCATCCCGTACAATCAACTTATCGATTTATTTTCATCAATGGAACTACAATCGAGAATGGGAAAATTAGGTTAACGTCTATTGAGCAGAACCTGTCGTAGCGCTCTAAACAACACGAAAATACATCGTCATGGAATTAGGAGCGACGTGTTGGACAAGTTGTCTAACTTTTCACATAAAAATTCTACAAAGTGCAACATACCGATTAATATCATATATTAAATATAGAGTAACGATAAGCGAGCTAGAAATAACAGTGCCGAAAACACGTACGTAAAATTGTAAAATTTTCGAAAACAAATGTTACTAATAATCAAGTACCAAATTTTCAATGCTATATGAATATAGACTAGATCCAAGCATTTTAAAATTAGAACTAATTATTTTAATAAAATCTTATAGGGCCATGAATAAATAATTGTTTAAAATTGAGAAGGGTCTCGAAATCGTTAATAAATATTCGGAAGCCAGAACTGCACATAACAGTTTTATAGATGTGCACGCGTGTGTGTGTGTGTGCGAGTGTGTATGTGCGTGTGTTGGTGTTTGTGTTGGGAGAGTGTGTATGTGTGTATCATATTTTTGCGTGGTGCTTGTGTATGTATGCGTGGGCGTGCGTGTATGTACGTGTGTGTACTATTGGTGTTGTTATTTTGTCGCTTGATTCATATCATTCTTCGCATAGGATCTGTTTTGAGTGGACCGTGACGGTCGGCAGTCGGAAATTACGTTTGAACGCAAGCTCTGCGACGCTGGTACTTTGTGTGTGTGGTGTATGTTTGAGCATCTGTGTGTGTGCTGTGTGTATTCTTTTGGGTGTTGTGTGTATATTGTGCACGTGTCTTGGTAGCAGTGCGACTTTAATTAACCTTCACAATTACAAAATCTGAACGCCGACAAAAGTAGACGGAGTTGCTATTAGTGTGGTCAATTTGGCCATTTTCGAGCCTAGTGTAAAAATCCTCTTAAAAAATTTGTTGTTATAAATGTAGTTTAGAAAACGCGACATCTTATCGAAATCCACCCTATGATTGATTTTAAAAGCATTTAAACCAGTAGATATTCTTAACCTGGTCGTGTATCGTCCTGCATTTTCTATTATTCGACAATGAAAATACAAAATTGAATGCAATAAAAAAAGGGAATTTTCCAAAAAAATAAAGTATATGGCTGAGCAATTGCAAGAAAACGAATGTCCGTATTTTAACATAAAAATCTCAGGTTTTAAATTTTTGACACTTTTGGACTCAGGAGCAACCAATACAGTGTTGGGACATAAAGCCTGGCACATCTTGTCAAAACTACGTTTGAAAATAAAAAAAAATGCAGGAATTATGTCAGTTAGCAAACGGCGAGTTTCTAAGCGTTTTGTGAACTCTTTGCCGATGAAATTGAAAGAAAAATAAGTTGCGTTAGAAATATTCATTATAACGTAGGTTCAGCATTCTGCAGTAGATTTTTTGTATGATGTTGGAACTATGCCCAAAAGTTTTGCAAAATTGTAAACAATAGAGAAAAAGTTAGCCAAGAGCGAGTCGAGCTCGCACTATTAAGGTTCCGTACCAATACTACAGTGAGCAATCAATGAACCAAATTAACCTTTTTTTATATTGTATGTATATTTAAATCTTATCCAAATTTGATTTTGACAACTGAAAAATGAGAATATTGTCCCACATTGTACTGGTACATTAGTAAGTACGTTGTCTATTACTGTGTTGAAAATTTTTTCACCCAGCAACTATTACACTGTCAAAAAAACCTGCAGTTTTCCGATAATCTATGACTCAAGCTACAATCCCTATTAAAATCAAAATTTTAGCTTTGGAAATGTAGGGGAACAGGGGGGGGACGGTCATTTTTGGCACATTTTGAGCTATATCATGAAGACTACTGGACCGAAAATTATAAAAAAATATTTTTAGAAGCCTTTTAGAATACTCTTTCAAATGACATCTTACACGATATATTTATTTAAACTTTTTTTCTTTTGACCAAATTAACCCCCGCCATTTTATTCTAAAAATATTTTTTTCTATTTTTTGACTATCGATATATGTGCGCGCCATAAAAATCTAGCATTGTGCCAAATTTCAAATTCTTACGTTACATAGTTTTCGAGAAAAACCTCTGTGACAGGCGGACGGACGGACACGAGAGTGATCTTATAAAGGTTCCATTATACCTTATAAGGTACGGAACCCTAAAAAGAAGCAGTTCCAAAATTTTGCTTTAGACTTGACATCAGAACAGAGAACCAAATTACATGAAAGTGTTGCAATTATTTTCACAATCTACCAGGATGAGGAAGAACAAATTTAGTAGAAATGTTTAGATTATTAATAGCGAAAACAATCATCGAATACAAGTTGCAGTCAATAACTCCTTTGTTTTTTATTTTTATTCTTTCAAAATTGATTATCTGTACCTTGTGTATGAATACATTGTTGTAAAAACAGCATTGTAAATTTTATGATAAAAACAAAACACTCATATACTTTGAACAGTATCGTACATCCTTTGTCGCAATTACTGGAAAAATTTTTAATTTCTCTAGCAACGTTTTAAGTACCATGTACCGTAGGTTCATAGTTCTCTGTTAAACTCTAGGATTAGACTAGTAATAATAAAAATTCCACTACATTGTTTTGAAAGTATGACTACAAATTTCCTTATCACATGCATTTGAGATATCTACTTGTACAGCTGCTTCTCGTATTCCTAAAAAAACGACTAGTTGTTTCAATCTCCAAATCTTCACTTAGAAGTTTCTAGTTTCATTATTTCTGGTAGAAACGGGAACCTTTCTCCCTAAATTATTAATCAAGTACTTTTATATTTATTGCCTCGTGGCCTTGGCATCGATTATGACCAACATGTATACAACGTACACAGTTCGATAAGAATGTAAATTTCATGCACATTTTTGCTTCTTCTGCTTTTGCATCATATTTTTGACAGCTTTATTATTTTGGTTACCTTCCTGCTCTCGCACATTAGTAACGTATGATTGTTGTGTAATGAAAAAAATTATAGTTTTTTAAAAACAAATAGCTGTTGCAACTTCATAAGCGACTGCCACCAATGAATACAAATAAAACTAAAAAAGTTTTCTGAAATGCAAATAAATATTTATAATGCGCTCACGTTACTTGAAATGTAAATCATTAGAAAAGGAAAACATTACTTTGAAGTGGACCGAATAAATGCTAATGCACCTTGTATTTTACAATTTCACGAAGAATAGTGTTAATTAAGTATAACATTTCAATTGGTTTTAGTTTCCCTTCAGGTAATAAACCTAAACCACAAAATTCGAAAGTTATTTCTTGTATAATACATAGTTGAACATAACTCAGGTCAATGACTTATTTCCAAACTACAAAAGAAAAACAGGTTTCATTAGTACACATTACGAATACGAATACAAAGTCGCAAATATGTGTAATTAGCGTAGATAGTTTGGGTAAACAGACCAATTGCTACAATAAATTTTTATAACGCAATTTTATAATTTAAAAAAAGCTTTTAGGATAATTAATGATTAACTAACAGTGGAATTGCCAATATTCATGTTTTCATACGGGAGCATTTTACACTTGTTAGTAGAAATGATAAAATTTAAAGTTACAGGGAAAGAAATATAGTTACAGTTACACAGTAACCAGATAAAATAAAAGTAATATCGTTACAATATAATTAATTAACTAGAGACAGCAGATGACCTAGTGGAATTTTTAAATACCAGCTCACAGTCTGTGCCAAATATAATAACATACAATGTAAAATGTTTCAATGTAACCACTTACGTACTGCTGAAGACATGTGATAACAAAAACCACGTGTAATAAAATAATAAAACCATAGAAAAATACGCATTTTTCACGTAATTTAATGTAAGCTTTTTTAATGACGGTAATACAATGACACACCCCTAAGGAAATCGAACGAAAGCTAGACAATGGATGCAAACACATAAGTAATTAGTCATAATCCTGTAACTAGAACACGTGTAAAGGGTAATCGTTGATAAGGTAGCCGAGAAACCCCATTGGACCATGAGATTAGCCAACGAGATTAAACGTCGTGGCATCCGCGAATAAAATAGACAATGGCTCAACAAACAAGGTGGAAATTCGGACAGAATCATTCTAAACCATATAAGTTAGAAATTAATTAGCCGTTGCAAAGTGAACTCAAGCAGTAGATTTTATTAACTATTTATATATTTTTTGTTTCTGTTGGCGGAGTTTATGCGAGCTTGTTAAAATAGACATTGATAAAATTTGGAAACGTTTTCCCGAGTTGTAGGCTTTACGGTTTATGTTATTATAAAAACGAATTGTTTGCGATTTCTTTTAAACCTTTCTAATTAATTCGCAATTATTCGCTTCGCTTTGTTAACCTCTAGCAAGTATGACAACGACATTGGTCCGTTATGGTTCTGTTTCAACTTTAGTAATCACGGTGTTAGAGTGTATCTCATACACGCAGTAAAACCTGCTAAAATTACGTCTGTAAACTGTTCGCTAAAGCAATACTTTCTCATATCCTTCTTAGAAATTGCTATATATATATATATTGCTGTGATAAGGGGTTGTTTAAAAGTGTATTGTATAGCAATGGTTATGTAGTAACCATAAATTGCGATAGGAAGCAGAAAACTGCATTTATTTAGCAGAAAAGTTAGTAATTTAGATATTATGTAAATAGTAAGCATTTAACACCCTGTATATAGAGCATAATTAGTTCTAAGTGACTCAAATAGACACATCTTACAACAATAGGACGCATATTTAGCATAGAAATAGGTAATTCATACATTAGGTAAATAACAAGTATTTAACACTCGGTATATAGAGCTTTATTAATTTTAAGTAAAACAAATGAGAATATTTTTCAGTAAAAGCACGCGTATTTAGAGGAAAGAGAGTGCATATAATTAAACACGCATTGAAAAGGATTCTAATTAGTTATAATATAATACGGAGATAAGAAATAAAACTTAACAAAGCTTGTGTAAGTGCGTAGAAACAATCAACATTTTTGATATGAAAATGCAGTTCAAGAACGCATAAAATAGACGAAAGTAAAGTTGAAATTACATCATATATTTTTGTTTAATTATGGAAAAGGCGATATCTACACAAAACAACGTATGGTCTGATAACGAGGTATCTATAAGCAAATAACCATTACCTAGAAAACCAAATATATTACATCAGAAAACCACTTCAAGTGCAGGACATACAAAGACCTTATTGGTCAAGATAGCTACAGACTTGTTGAAAACCCAACCCACATGCAAGTGGGATCAGTCTATATTTAACAGCGAACTAATGATAAAAGACTTCAGTTTTAATTAAGCAGGGCAAAACTGCGCCACTCTGAATCAAAAAGTCACGCGTGATTTTTAAATGTTTAATAAAATAGATAGTGACAAATAAGTGCTACAGATTATGAAAATTTCTGTTGCCGTTTAACGTGAGTAGAATGTGGGGTAATTTATTTAAACTAATAATATAATAATAGGGCTCCTGATTGCGTGATAATAATTCCGAGTGCAGGGATAATCCTAATTGGTGGAGAATAACTTCGAATGTGATGCTAATAATTCAAATCCTAATTGGTGGAGAATTACTCCGAGTGTATGGATAATCCTAATTGGGTGATAATAATAATTCTGAATGGATGGATAATTCGAGTATACGATATAATAATTTAAATGCATGAAAATAATTCTAATTGATGGTATAATATTTCAAATGAGTGAATAGATATTATAGTTGATGATAATTTGAATGTGGGGATGTTTTAAATGGATTAATGTAATACTTCAAATCAGCGTCGGCGATTTGGGTACAATTTTGAGTTGCGAGATTCAATGCAAATAAAACAAAGAAGCAAGAAGCAATTTATGGAAACCAAGGGGTTCAATTGAGCAGAGCAGTAAAAGGTCAGATCTAATTAGTTTTAAGATACTTTTCTTCTATTTAAATTTGAATATTGAATTTACGTAAAAGTGTAACTAAGTCAGCACAAACATTGCATACGTTAAAAGTACGTAATATTATAAAGGGGTTTAGAACGTTCTAGGTTTCTTTGATAAAAAGGGTAGTTTTTGGTGACATTAGATTGATTGTAAAGCATATAAATTTTGGGATAAATAAGACTTATGATATTGATTGATTGAAGGGTGTATTTTAATAATTTTCAAAACTTGTAGATAATATTTCTTTTCATTATATGGAATTAATTGACTTCGTTTAATAATTCAAACAAAGAGGCAATCAGAAAGGAGAGAAGAGAAAAAAATTGATCATCGTAACGTTGTGCACTCTGTGTAGAATAATAAAAGCTAGCCGTAACATAATAATAAAATTAGTGAGATTTAAAATTGATTAGAAAATACAGAGAAGTGGAGTTAAGTAGAAAACGTCCATTGACACCGAGTACGGCATTTTCATATCAATATATATAGTGTTGTGATACTGTAGCAATACCCCTATGCGCCCCTTTTGTGAATTAAAAAGGTAAAATTTTTAATCTGTCAATTTTTAATTTTTAATGTATAATTATAATTGCGTCGGCTAGCTCAGTTTTTAAATTACGCACGGAGCTTGCGACAATACGACAAACAAAGCATTTAACTTTACCTTCTACCTCTCCTTCCTGTTTTCAATCTTTAAACCAAAACACCATTATGCACAAATTATTATAATGTTCTCAAAAATATTTACAGTGTATGAAAAGTTTAAAGTATTCTCTAACTAGAATTTTCTTCTAATAATTGAATAAAAAATTTAATAATTATTATTCCCAAAGATGATCAAAAAGCCAGCAAAATCACTATTATTATTATTATTATTAACTGAAGCCTGATGAACGTTTATTCAACCTCTTTAACTATTTACGTAATTTACAATTATACTCAAAAAAAAACAAACCTTGCCGACCCCTCACATAAATTGCATGAATGCAATTTTTAAAGTATTTAAATTAGAAATATTCAATGCAATGTTAATTTTTAAATCAATCAGTTTAGCAATGCACAATGAAATATTCACAAATAAAATAATAAAACATTCAGATTGGCTAACCTGTTGTTTTCAGCTCGAATCAGTCCCGGGTCCAACTGTTTTTGGTATTGTCTGCATTCCTCATAGCTTAGCCTTGAATCACACTAGCGTCCTTCACTAAACTCCTTGACAATTCATCATTGAAGTAAATGCTTGTTGCATTTTCTCATTTGTTCCAGTAATCATTTACAATCGCTTCCAGTATTTTTTTAACTTGTTCCCCAGTAATCATTTAGACTTGTCTCCAGTAATCATTTAGATTTGTCTCCAGTAATCATTTAGATTTGTCTCCAGTAATCATTTAGAGTCGCCTTTTAAAGAATAAAACGACAAACCCATTAATTTTCCATAATTACAATGGTATTATTTCGTACTTCACAATTAATCACTTTACGTAAATATCTTTGTTTTCATAGACGTGAACTAAGCCTTACTTCATTAAATTATATGCTTTTGCTATCTTAGGCATTTTTAAACCTGCTTGTTTTAATTGGGATCCTTAACGTAGAAATGATGCGTTATCCATGCGTGTCGCGTTTCAGCTTGCATTTATGTTGTTTTACGACTTGCGGATTTGTTTATTCAAATAAATCTTCAAAAATATTTTTTATTAATTAAATTAATTATGATAATAATCTATATACAGGGCGTTGTCATTTACTTTCCAGTCTAATCATCGTATTTCTTGTTTTCTTCAGAAAACTGTCTCTTTTTCTGAGCCTTTATGTATCTTATATGAAGTGGACTATACTATTGGTCCTAACTACCCCTAAATGACCTTATTAACACAGCAATATATATATATATATATATATATAAATATATATACACAAATTGAATTATTAAAACTTAAGTTAAATGTTACATTGTATAAATTAAAGGATATAATAAAAAGGTTAATGAAAGTTCAACAAGTCAGACAGTGAGAACGCAAACAGACATTGTATTCCAGACGTAATGTGATACTGCAGGTGTAGGTCATAGTAGGTTATAAGACAGCAATTATTAGAATTAAGATTGTTACTTTGTATTGTATAAATGAATAAAGAAAATAGCAGACATGAGCTCTGCAGTTCCCTAAAGCAATGTGAGGGGTAGGGATAGCATAAATATTTTCGACAGCCCAAGATGGCCAATCAGTCTAGAGCTTTTCAACTTTAATATTGTTGTTAGATCACCGTAATTTTAATTTATTTAATTAGTGAAAGTCAACTTAGAATTATTTCGATTTCTAACGTTACTAAATATAACGTACTTGTTAATTAAATTAAAAATTGTAATTCAGTATAAAATAAATTTGATAGAAGAAGTTTTTTTGAAAAAGCTTTTTAAAAAGTCGCTCCAAGAGGCCCAAAGCCTATCTCACGGACTACTGCAGGTAAGTGATTATTTCTGTTTTCGTTTCTTGTATTCTATACACTTTACTATATTTAAACCGAATCAATTAACAAACCATTCGCCTAGCTCTTAAATAGCAACGAAAAAATTAAACGAATTGAAATTTAAATAGAACATTCGACGATCTAACGAAATAAATGGCTCTGGGTAGTCTAATACTATGATTAATCAAGGATGAGTTTATTTTAGGAAGTTCTTTATGATTCCTAATATCAAGTAGGAAAATTTTTGATGTTAATAAAAATAAGAGTACGTTGCCTTAATTTTTATTTAAGTCATCATTATTAACGCTTGTAATAAAACAAAGCGTTTCATACAGTCCAAACCATTAGCTATCTAATTCACGTCAAAATTCTTGAGTTCTCACTTTTTCTGGACAAATTGAAATTTATAACGTAACGTCGCTCTCACTAGTAACAAAGTTTCACGGTCTTTATTTTTTGAGACGCTAGTAGTTGGATTGGTGAATGCTGGCGCAGTGCCTCCTCCTCATTTCTTACTCAAACCTGGGTTTTACATGTAAATTCCCATAAGGAGGATCTGCTGGAAGGGATTTCCCTCTTTGCTCCCTCCTTGCTACCTCCTTGCTCCCTCCTTGCTCCCTCCTTGTTCCCTTCTTGCTCCCTCTTTGCTCCCTCCTTGCTCCCTCCTTGCTCGGACACCCGCATTCATATCTAGCCTAAGTAAGAGTTTTCTTCGACTAACAAAGTCTTTCTTAGCGCCTTAAGATTTCCAAGAATTTTTAACATAACTTTTCCACACTTCATTTCTTTTCTTTTCTATTCACCTGTCTTATATCTAGATTCACGCTAAATTATAACTTCCTGCAGCTCATACCAAAAAGAAAATCCAAAAACCCATTCTTAAAACTTTTTATTACAGACTATTTTTTACTAATTCAGTTTAAATTTTGTAAACCAGATTTTTAAATACATATTCACGATTTTTATTCTTAACCTAGAACTCTTCACATCGGTTTATACTTATTAATATTTATTTTTAAATAGAGGACTTTTTCCAAAGACCAATCGGACTCACTTGTTTCAAATTCTTCTGATTTTGTTCTCATGGTTTCGCTTAAGAACTCGTACATATTTTCTAGATTACTAGAAGATGTTATAACCATATTTTTTGTGTTAAAGGATTTCACATCGGTAGACTCTTCTTACATTTTTGTGTAGACGCCGTAGACATCACAATTAACTTCTATTGCTGTATGTTGTGTACTTTTTTTATTAATTAATCGAATAACCCGCTCTTTCTGCTTTCAAAGAAACTCTGACATCTTTGGCACTGTCGTTCTTTATGCGATAGCTATCCATACGGTTGTTAAACACTGTGCTAAACATTTCTACATCATCTTCGTCAGTAGCGGTAACTGTTGCATTTTTATGTCCGTTGCTCCTCAAATGTGCGGTATGCGCAGTCTTTTTTACTTTTAAATTGCACACTTTACACAGAATTTGTGGTTGTTTCGCGGAAGGCTCTCCAACTGGTGGTGAAGCTGAACGTTTCCGGCTTAATGACATACCGTGCTGTTTTTCCTTGTGTCGCAGTAAGTTGTCCATTCGCGTAAAAGCGATACCGCAAGATCCACAGTTTAAGTACTTTGCTGCTGACGGATGTATAAGATTAACCCTGAACGATGTTACACCACGACAATTGTTCTGGTGCCGTTTGAGAGCATTTTTCCAGGTATAGGAAGCACCACAAGAGTTGCAATTAAAAATATTTTCGGACAGCATTTTACTTCGACCAGCTTCCAAGGAGTATAAATTATAACCAAAGCTCTACATGTAGTAAACCAATTTAAACCTTTTGAAGGAAACTTAATAAAACACTTTAAACGCTTACTAAGGGTATATCATAATTATTGTCTACAGGATAGTTACTAATAGAACAATTAAATTTAAATAACTTCTACGTCACATTTTTGAAAATCGAAGGCTTGTATATTTTCTAAATGAATCACCGAGCGAAAGTACATGCTTAGTGTTATTAAATTTAACCATTTTACGAGCGCAGTTAATTATTATTTAATGTTTAATTTATTTTAAATAAAGAAATCGAATACTTGACTAAATTCAATGATTCACTCATTGCCGACTTATTAGTTTGAACAAGTTGTATCTTATTTGTTAAACGCAAACCACTTATAGGCTTATCAACGTTGTCGACTGTCCTCGCTATAATTACTAATACAAGGTCAGTTTTGTAAATTGTTTGGAATTGAAATTTCGTTTCCCTAATACAAGTAAGTTTTCATGAGGTACTATTAACTGCATATTTGGTGATGCTAAAAGGAATGCAATTGTGGGTTGACAAGATAAAACTAATTGCCACAATTCCATTTTTCTACAATAGAAATATCAGAGAATCCATAGAAATCATTAATAATTCTAATAATCTAAACAAAGACGATGGCTACTACCTTTCTCATTTGGAAAACTAGCCTATGTTCACAAAAGAAGAACCGTAACATTCACTGATCCGTTACACACTCCTCTCTATTCGTGATTACTCGAGCATTTAGTTCCTGCCCTATATAAACCACCACTTTCGCTACTTTCACCAGTTACTTTGCCACAAGACACATTTTGACTTAATTGGGCTGGTGAGTCTGCTACTTCAGAAGTAACTCTTCATACTTTTTAAATTTTTTCAACTTTAACAATTTAAACAAACACGATGGCTACTATCTTTCTTCCATTTGTAAAACGAGGCTATGTTCACAAAAACAGAATCGTAACGTTCACTGATCCGTTGCACACTCCTCTCTATTCATGATCACTCAAGCATCAAGTTCTCGCCCTATTTAAACCACCACTTTTGCTACTTTCACCAGTTACTTTGTCACAAGACACCTTTTTGCTTAAATGGACTGATGAGTCTGCTAGTTCAGAAGTAACTTCATACTTTTTAAATGTTTTACACTTGTCTAATTAATATATTATTATTTTTATTTTTATTATTATTATTTTATATTTATTTTTCATTTTCTTTTTTATCCTGATGAGGCTCCTTACAAAAGTGGGCGAAACGTCAAATTTAGGTTATAAAATGACACGGTCCCAACCCGGAATCATAAATAATTATAATTTCCTTTTTTTGTCCAAATCGATCACAACTATTAATGTATCGGACAGAGGTTTGTTTCAGTTCATTAGAATACATTTTTGTCTTCCTAGTTCTCTGGCGACCTTTCTGCGATTCATTAATTGCGTGCCAGGCGCTGGCTTAGAATCCTCTCGCTTTGCGTATATCGATTATAGAGTAATTGCTACTCCCACCTTCGTGCACAAGCAATCTCTGGTTCCCGGGTGCCGACGGCCGGGGACGTGCACTATGACTGCGGACAGCTGAGTTTCTGATTTCGGGCATACAAAAAACAAAAAAATTACAAAACGTACGCATACAAACACACTGCACGTACATATACACACGCAAACACACACACACACACACACACACACACGAACGCTTAGGGCCAATGTAACTACAACCCCGGTTTTCGGAAGCCGAAACCAGGGTCGTGCACCATGGACGCGGACAGCTCTGGTTTTGACTTCCGGCTGCCGATGGTTGAGATGAAGTAAAAACAGTAAGCACAAACACGGCACTAAGAGAAAACACACACATGCACTCACATACTCTCGGGAACACACACACACACCACATACACGCACACATACGTGCGCGCGCGCACACACACACACACACACACACAAGAATAAGACTCACATTCAAACAATAAATTAAATCCCAACTGCACTGACTTTGTTTTAACTGGGTCTGGCATGCTTAAATTGTCAGGCAGCACGCTGAAAACTAGTTAGAAAATAAATAAATAAAATATCAACAAATACACCCAACTATGAAAAACTTTTAAAAGTTTTGCAAAAAGTGCCCTTCCGTTTGAGTGTTGTCACACACATTGAAATAGCATGGTTCGGCAAAATTTAAAATTTCTAGGTAAAAGAAACTCGCTTTCTGGCCAACGTAGTACGTTCGGGTAGAGCATTGGAAAACATCAAACGTAGGCGATGTGCAAGTTTTGAAATATGTTGGCAAACCAAAATAGGAACTTTACTATCACACGAGTGACAGTTTCATTAGGATCGTTGCTAGTTAAATGTAGCGTCCTTGGCTGCTACTATAAATGGAATGGAACTAATCAAAAAAACAAAATATATATTAGGTGCTTACATCTCATTTGGTTATAGTAACCAAAACATATTCTATAAGTACAGTATATATCGTTAAATTATAGGTAATCCTAATACTTTATTAAAGTATTTCCATAACAAATATACCTAACCTAATATAAAGTTTTTTGCGCGTTTGATTCCCATATTTCCTTCAATCGTTCACAGTGCGCATCAAACCCGTGGTAAGGCCTAACCACTTCGCACAAGTTTTCGATAACGCATGCGTCGTCGCAACCTTCACTCTGAGTAGTATCTGATTCGCGATGCTTGTACCTGAAAAAAAGGAATGCATTAATAATGTGACATTGCGCGCACTGAAATTTAACAAAAATATAACTTAAAAAAATGCAGGGCAAGTACCTTAAACTCCATATTGTAATACGTCACTGGATCGTCTATGAATAAAATATATTACGCAAACAATAGTAATGATTAACAACTACAAAGGCGTTTTTAAAGAGTCGACAGAAAGGTTATAAAAGGAAGACACGAGTATGTTTCAGGAAATGCTAGTAGGATATCAATGGCATTGTGGTCAGATATAAATACCGTTACTCCTGACGGGGAGTCAGTCTTGGTTCTTAATCCGGGTACATGTGACACGAACTACGTTATTTGGATTACCAAGTTGTGAAAATAAATGTGCTTAGTGTCTATGTAGATTATGATAAAGGCGAGCAGTAATCAAATTTGCTAACTGTCTAAATTAGAGCGCATTCAGCCAGTGTACTGGTCTCAATTTTATTGCTATTGTGTTTGCTATACCAAAACTTGTTGCATAGTTCTTAAATTAGTAATTCACATGATTTTGTAAACGTATTCTAATTTAATCTCACTGCTCTTCAAAAAACAGCGAAGGTAATAAATATTTCAATTCAGCTTTTAGCAAAATGAGTATAGATGTATTGTTGTTCTTTTATTTAAGGTTAAACTTTCTGGAATTCTACTGCTCTAGAAAATAGAATTTATTGACGTTACACCAGATCCGAGAAACATTTCAGGGAGCGTGTGATATTCAACATCATTAGGTCTTCAGTCCTAGAACTGGTTAAACTAGTACCTTTGTTTCCTATTCTGAACTAACCTACACATTTCCTTGAAATTCCAACGGTCTACATTTTTCACTATCTGTGTGCAATTTTTTAATCTACCTCTACCTCTCTTTTTTCCTTTCTCTGCTTGTAGTATATCCCACACTATTCCCCAATGCCTTAGAACGTTTTCTATCATTCTATATGTTGTATATTTTGTCTTCCATAGATATTCTTCTTTTTACTATTTTTAGAACCTCCTTGTTCTTAACTTTTTCTGTCCATGATATCATCATCATCATATATCTGAAGTACCACATTCCAAAAGGCTTCTACCGTTTTTTGTCTGCTTCTCCTGCTATTCCTATTAATAGACGTACTGCATTGTGCTCCACACATGTGCTTTCAACAATTTTCTCATTATTTCTTTTTGTTGTCTTTAAACATACCTTTCTTGTTAGAAGCAGTTCGATTCCCCTTCTATTGCTTTACAATTATTTAAACTATTTGCCCGATATTCAGTTCACACGTTTCATTGTCCTACAGTGCTGTGCTCCAGGCACATGTTTTCAACACTACTAGGGTGCTATTTAAATTTAGAGCAGTGGTTCTTAAAGAACTGGCACTAAACTTTAATTATTCAAAATTGTGTTACGTTCATTTACGGCCCATGAATTAAAAACCTCATCGATTCCATTTCTACTCTTTCATACGTCAATAACATCCTATATGTTTTACCCTTTTATAATAAATACGCTTGCGAATAATTTTCAATTTCAATCTATCTACTCTAAAACGACGAGTTTACGCTATAAATTCTATAGTTGGCACCTTGTTTTCAGTATCCGTTAACTGTCTACACATTACTATAGCGTAAAATTAATACTGCTACGACCGAAAAACTCGCCGAAATAGTGGCTTGTGTTATTTGATAAAGCTTGGCTCGAGTTTTCTAATCTTCTTTTTGGTATGTTGATAACGAGAGGATTGAAGCTCGAATTCTTGTTATTTGAAAACAATTTTTAATTTGATTCTGCAGTTCGTCCTCGTATGTAACTTTTTAACCTAATTTTATTACCCCAAGAGCGATGCACGTTTTTTTTTCTTTATAAGAAGTGTAAATGTTGGATGTCTCGGTAAGTTCTCCTGAGTTATTAATCCTAGTAAAACTGTCTTTCTAGCTCTTAGCTGTAGGCCCAATTGTTGTACGTAGGCCGATTATTCTTCTTAAGTAGAACCAACTGCGCTGGCATGTGTTCCGCTGCTGCAGGGAGTGTCGCAGCGCTCAACACTTGTCGACCATGGTGACGCTACATCTGGATCTCAGCACCCGGACGTTTCGCTGACTCACCTCCGTGAATGCAATGGGTACACGAAAATAGCTGGCAAGAGTAATGGTATGTTGTAATAGTGTTTCCCTATATCAGGAGCACCTCTTTTCTTCCTGCTTTTGTTGTTCGTGCGTCGCTGGTGCTTATAGTACTTCACTACATGAGTATTAGAATTTGTTCTACCGTAAATAATTTTTTTTGTTACTTTAATACCCTAGTGTTATGAGCAAGCATAAATAGTAATTTCTCCTTTCCTTCTTTTATTAACGAATACTAAATGTCAAACGAAATGCACACTTTATACACGTCCAATCCATACCCACACACTTCATAAATACACAGTTCTACTTGGTTCTCCTTTCTTACGTTTTCTTCTTGTACTGCTTGCACCCGTGTGGGTCCGGGAATAGAATAGCATCATGGTACGACCTACCTGTCGTAAGAGGCAACTACAGCGGTCCAACACATACACACGCACACTTTATGCACGCGCCCTACATACACACACAGTTCATACCCACACGCACACACACTCACATACTCATACATCCATACACCCACACGTACACCCACACACACACGCGCACACTCACACACATACTCATGCATAACTACACGAGGATTCGGTTTGATTTTCTTTTTGTACTGTTCTTTGTTTGGTTGGAAACGGGGTTTGTCCTCTTCCTGCAGTTTTGAGGCTGCTATAATATGGGTTTCGTTTGCATTAGTTTACTTCTCTGTTAGGTTGGATTCATTTTCCTTTCCCCATCCTTTTGCTGGCCTTCTTTGCCATCAGTTCCTATACCGATTGTGTTTCGTCCATCCGCTCCTGTGGTAGGTGCTTTCTAGTCCGTTTTCTTTTCTTCGGAAACCACGACTTAGTCGACTTTAGGACTAGTTAGCATTTCTTTTCTTTGGTTCTTCGGTTGTTGCGATTCCTGGTTACTACAGTTTGTAGTACATCGTTTCTTTCACCAGCGCTTTTCCTATCTTCCTCTTGTTCTCCCTTGTTGCTCCTTTGCATATTTGAGGTTTGACCCTTGGGTCCAGTTTTGGCTTGCACTGTTGGTTTTCTTCTTCGTTCCTTTTCTTACTTTGATTTTTTCGTGAGATACCAATTTATTCTCTTGAGGTTGAAAACTTTACTGTTTCTTCTGAGAAACATCCGTACTTTGACGACTCTGCAGTGTCGATGACGTTTCATCTTAGTCCTCGTAGATGGCGCATTACCAGTCTTCCCTTGCATTTTTACTTCTTTTTTGGTTTTTTGAGCCGGATGAGGATTCCTTTTTTTATTTCGGAGCGCTTTCTTTTGGGATTTTTTTGGTTTATTATTTCGTTAAGCGAATTCTTTTTTTCTTCCCTTTCTATTATTGTATATTGGCCTGTCGAGTCGGATGGGAGTTTTCTTTTTTTATTTTGGGGTGTTTCTTTTTTTAAATTTCTTTTTTTGGTTTCGTTTGTTCTCGTAAACGAATTTTTTTTAGTCTTTAAGCGAATTTTTTTGTTTGGTTTTTCTTTTGGTACTGCTCACTCCCGCACTTTAGCTTTCCAACCCCGACCTGTTAGTTTTGCTGGAGGGGAAAGGGGGGGATTTACGTTCATTTACGGCCGATGAATTAAAAACCACATCGATTCCGTTTCTATTCTTCCATACGTCAATAACATCCTATACATTTTACCTTTTTATAATAAAATACACTTGCGAATAATTTTCAGTTTCAATCTATCTACTCTAAAACGACGAGTTTACGCTATAAATTCTATAGCCGGCACCTTGTTTTGAGTATCCGTTAACTGGCTACACATTACTATAGCGTAAAATTAATCCTTATACTGCTACGACCGAAAGACTCGTTAAAATAGTGGTTTGTATTATTTGATAAAGCTTGACTCGAGTTTTTTAATCTTCTTTTTGGTATGTTGATAACGAGAAGATTGAAGCTCAAATTCTTGATATTTGAAAACAATTTTTAGTTTGATTTTGCAATTTGTCCTCATATGCAACTTTCTAAACTGCTCGTTCTATTACTCCAAGAGCGATGCACGTTTGTTTTTCTTTATAAGAAGTGTAGATTTTGTGTGTATTGGTAAGTGCTCCTGAGTTATTAATCGTAGTACGACTCTTTTTCTAGCTCTTAGCTGAAAGCCAAATTGTTGTACTTAGGCCGCTTATTCTTTTTAAGTAGAACCAACTGCGCTGGCATGTGTTCCGCTGCTCTTGGTAGTGTCGCATCGCTCAACACCTGTCGACCGTGGTGACGCTACATCTGGACCCCAGCAACTTTTTCACGTAAATTTCTAAAGTTGTTCTTTATAATACAACTATTTATGTATTTTTTTGTTGATGCAAACCGAATTCATTTTTTTATTAATGGTTACGGTAAATAGAAAATCGATGAAGATGTATTTTTTGTGTTACTACAAATCCCCCCTCTGCGCATTGGTAGTTAGCCCGGTTTCTTTTTTTTGTCTCCTGTTTTATCATCGTGATTCGTGCGGGACTGCACTTTAAATATTCTTTCTATTTCAATCGGACCTGTACGCTGCATAACGTAGCAATTGTTAACATAGAATACCTATCCAACTGGAAGCTGCTATAGGATTTCATCACTGTTATTAATTACTAACAATAGTTACTAAACTAAAATCTTTCTTAACGTAATGATTACACTGTATTTAAAATTTATACAATTACGTACGCTGATCTACTTTTAATTTGTTACTATAACAGTACGATATTTTACTAATTTATATAGAGAATACATGTATTTATTTTTGAAACACGCATAACAGTTTATATCATATCACTTGTGAACTAAGACTCAGGCTGAACCTACTGTTGGGTTGTACGACTTATATATCAAACAAAATATACCTTCCATATTATACAAAAAGTTGACGGAAGTATCTCGGATCCTCCCATTGCATTCAACCCTTGTAACTCTCAATCCTTCGATTGCTCGCTTAATAGCTTTATTTCTTTCGTTTCTAAACCGTTTGACAACAATGTTACAATATGAACGGCGTAAATAGTTTACGAGCACGTGTAAGCGGATGCATTTGGGAGCTTACGCGTATGATTGTGCGCGTAAGCGCGCGGATTTGTGTTTATATTGACGACCATGCCTGTACATGCTAAGCGATTGCCGAATGTAATAGTTTTAATGCGAAAGGTGCCCTTAATAAGAAAGGACAAACTTTAAAGCCTTCCTCGCCCTCATATTTAGTTGCTTTGATAAATGTGCATGACTAGATAAATCTTGCTTGATACATTTTTCTTTTTATTAGAGGAGCATCCAAGATATGACAACACTAAGGGGTTTACGTTAGAAAGAGCCGTAGTTTAACAGAAAATACCCATTGATCACAATCCTTGCAGATACATGAATTGCTGCTAAATTTTGTGTTTATGATATTTGTTAATAATGACGAGTAAAGATTATCTCAAAGTACGGCATTGTATTTAAAATGAGGGGTTATAAGTAACACACATTCTAAGAATTAAATTGAGGTAAGTTTTTTTTTACACGAATAAAAAATTGTATGACGTTGCTTTTGAAGAGATGAAAACGTTGGATTCTGAACATAATCTGCTTTTTGTTCTACCTCCCTACTATACTATTAAATATTTCTTCAGCTAGAATTCTTTCTACACGCCCCACATCTTTGACCGTTTTACTATCTCCCAAATAAACGCAGAAAAAAGCCTTTAATGATTTTTGAACTAACTACCAATAGTTTCTATATATTTGGCTAGCATTTCTAACGCGAGTAAGATTAGGTAACAGAAAAAATTTATTAATTTCAGTTACTTAAATGAACTTTTAGCACGAAAGTAATCTGAAAGATTTATAGAAGGTTTGGTAGTTTAACATTAATAACGTAGCTATTCTAATACGATATTAAATTAGGATTAAGAAAAATAGTAAATTTATATACAAACAGCAATAACGATTAGATCTTTACTCTCTTCGTATTAAATTTAAAAAATTTAGATATATCTCAGTAAATAATCGACATACGATTTGCAGACATTCACACAAGTTCAAAAACAAACCCTGAATCATGGAATTGAACCGAAACTCTTTACAACACCAATAGTAATAAAAAGTTAATGTGTTACGTGTAGACCATGGGAGGCGTTAATAGCTAACACGAATTCAAAGAAACTGCCACCATGGTAAATTCCTCGAAATATTCATATTTTCATAAATTTAGAGTAACCAAAAAGATGTCGCAAATATAAAGAAACGGCGCCGCCTTTGAAATTGTGGGAATAAGTGACTGGATACACGTACATTACGACAATGACCACGATCTTAGAACAGCTTTAGACGTACTACCCCGTGAGAAGATGTGAGACGAAAAACTTAAAAGCATCTATCAATCTTTCACTTTAAGTTATAAAGCTTTAAATTCGATTGACACGCAACTATCGACGTGCGTGTCAAAGGTTGATTATCGGGTAATTCAAGGAAGTATTAAACCTCTGGATTGTGCGTAAACAAGTTTGCAAACGAGAGTGAAAACGTGGAATTAAAAATACCGCTACTAGTGAAAATGCCTTGTGTGGAAGCTCTCTTTGAACGCAACGATGAAATATTTGAGTACCTGCAACCAAAAGATTCCTACACTAAAAGATCGTTCGGAGCTTTGTAAAAAGACTAACAAAATTGTAAGTTATCAAATTTTCGCTTTCCACCTGATAAACATTGCATGCCGTTAATTGTGATTGGTTGTTATAATAAAATGGATAAAACTTATTATTGAGAGGCATTTTTAGTTTGGTGCACGCTTAGTTAAAGCGTACTGTAAACACCGAAACGTGTATATGGAAAAGCACGACAATTGTATATGCATAATTCATATGTCAAGGTAAATTTTACTCAACGTTTATAATTGATAAATTTACGTGGTTCCTTTTTAGATACACGCATACTTGATCAAATAGGTTGTAAACCTTAGTTTTGTTTTTGTGCGTTACTTACTGTGATACTCATGTTAGAAGACATAGGTTAGGTGAACCAGACTCGCAGTTCTTGCTACTATTTGTGTCTATCTTTAACTAGTAGAATGAAAGAAACGTGTAAAAGGGTCCATCAACTACTGCAGTAAGAACAGTTAAACCTTCTATCAGAACACCAATCTCTAAGAGAGACAGCAATCAGGGTCTTTCCGGTGGTTTGGCGAAGGTTTTAAAAATTACCGAAATCCGAATTAGGATGCACGATAATTGCAAGCTTTAATTATTTCTGCAATAAATGTTCAGTGTAGATTGAAAAAAAATCGTATTTGCTTTCAAAATATTTAAATGACTCCCGTGTATAAATCATTTAACTCCAATTTAAGAGTTTTTAAATAAAACCGTATTCTATAGTTTTCGAGTATTCTATTAATAGACAAATACGTCATCAATTACTAAAAAATGTTTTTAAAAACCATTAAATAGAGGATTATGAATAAACGTCATTTCCAGGAATTTGCGCAAACATTAAAATGCAGTAACACAAAATCTAGTTAGAAAAAAATTAATTTAATGCTTTCCGAGTCACTATAAGATAGAATGAAACGCGATCATTACCTCCTGCATTAGATAAGAATAAACCACATGTATCACAATAAACATAAATCACGGCAATGGAGATTATTAAGATTATTATGTATATAAACAAAAGGAATTAACACCTAAAGCAAAATAACATGTATGATTCAAAATGTTGTATTCGGCAATTCGGAATTGATCATTCTTTCCTAAATCAAATAAGATGTAACTACGAGCAATTTGTAAGTCAAATTACGAGATCGACCATGCATAATTGCAATGAAACATATATGTATGAGCAAATTCAAAACATAGAAGTTCTCAAACGCAATTATTTGATGTATCATCATTTGTTTTGTAAAAATACTATGAAGATTGAATGTTCTTGGATACAAGAGTTGTTCTAAAGTTAATTAATTAAAAATAGAAGATGCACTCTTGAAAACAATTGAAAAGAAAGAAATAGGAAGTTTTTAATGCCGTTGATTGCGTCGAAAATAAGATTTTAGCAAGCGCTATGTGACCATAAAATTGCAAGTATAAATTTTAGTTTTTTTTTGTTTGTAACTGATATAAAATATTCAAATATTTGTAAGCTAGAGTAAGTCTTAATCATGTAAGTTTTTTGTAAGCGGTTAGTTTGCACCTAATTTTGAGATCAAAGTTCGAAGCATTTTTACCTTTAAAAAATTATCTGTGAAGAGTTATTGGTCAGTCACATTTCTCGAACGCGGTAATAAGAGATAGGCAAATTAACCTGCTATTAAATAAGGTGGATTTTGTACTTTTCAACAAAGATTAAGTAAGGAATATTTTAATAATTAAGTAACTCGTAGGAACTATTCCCTATATGAACTTTAGCTGTAAACTGTTTTATGAATTCTTCTGCATGAAAGAAAAATGTTTTTTTGAATTTATAGATGTTTTCTTGAGACTGTCGTGTTTCATTTTATTTTATAAATTCCGTAATATAATTTTTGTTGCCAGCCAGGCAAAGAAAAAGAAAAGAAGGTAAGATAATAATTTCATGCTTTCTAGTGCATTCCCATTATTACAGTTCGCTGTACCTAGGTCACAGCAACAATTTGAGCAAACCCCAACCCCAACAGTTAACACAGTAATATATATATTTAAATGCTCTGGAATCTTCCTCACAAAAGCCCGCGTTCGGCGCCAATAAATGCTACGATTCCTTCGATCTTAAGTGTCAATAATTGCTACGACCTCCTTCTCGATGCTCCACAGTTGTTGGCATCAATAAATGCTCTGGACTCTTCTTCACAAAAGTCCCACGACTTTGATGAGTAAACTGCTACGAACCCTACTTGCTAAAAACCTCTACTTATCTGATTTTCCACGACTGCTCTGCTCACTTTCCTGAAGATAAGCTATCGACACTAAAAACCCTACTACGATAAATACACACCATTTATTTATACTCCAATTAAAACGATTATACAAACCAAATCAAATTAGACTGTTTCTTTACACCTCATTTTACAGGTTATATAATCCCCCTTGTAATACTTCCTTATACAGTAACATTCCTAGCTCAATACTTACACACGATAATATATTTTGTATTCATTAAAAACAAGCACTAGGGCTTCAACACATTTCTTACACCATATCTGTTTCAATACGAGCTCATAGTAAAACCTTGACCTTTAGTGCCAATTTTGCACACAAATATTTAAACAGACCCTCTTACCTCGTACATAATATCAAATATTTCATATACCAAATTATTGCTGAACCTAAATATAAATTCACATAAAAAAATAAAAATAACCCTAATTAAAATATTCAATAATGAAACTTTTTCCTTTTTGTCTTTTAAGTTAATATAAAATCATACTCCCAATCCACAAAGTTATTATTTTCATATTTACAACATATATCAATAACGCGCAGTTACTTGAGGTTCGTATTTACACACGGAGCCTGCTACCATTCTTCTCCGTGACTGCTGAATGCACAAGAACATCTCCAACCTGGATTGCCTTCTTCAACTGCAAACTGTAACCAAATTACCAAGAAATCCTCTCTCGTCTATCATTCGGCAGTGCGTTCAAACTCCTTCTTTTAGTACCATAATTTTTAATCGTAAACCAAACTGATAAGCGCCGACAATTACTCCAAACTAATTACATATTTTACACTAGATGTGCAATTAAATCAAGCTGTTATTACTATAAATCATTTACCGTTGTTCAAATTCAAAATATTCTGCAATCATCTCAATATCAGAGTATCAGAGTATCAGCGTATATGAATCATAGAGATGTCGAAACCAAAAAAGCTTCGTAAAATATCAAAGAATAAGAGATTTTCAAATCAGTTCCATGCTGATTATATACAAATTCCCCACCTCCAAAAACCTGTTAAATTCCTGAAAACTTCTACATCCACAAGGCCTTTCTACATAACCCCTCACATTCACACTCAAATGTACACAAATTCGGTGTATTACTTTTCAACCGCCACTCATTAGTTACACAATTTTAAAACACTTCCCCGTAAACCAACTTGAAGCAAACAACCACTGCACGTGTAGTGAATGTTTCGTAGTATTAGAAAAATCAATACTCTAAACTAACCTTGGCATTCACCCTCAGTCAACAAAACTAACATCTAAAATACGCCTCTAACTAACACGTGTTATCTCCATCTCCCTCATACATATTCGCTCAAATCAACTTTCTCAGTTGCTTTGTTTTTAATATTCGTTGTTTAATGGACAACTGCTGCCCCATTTCAAATCCAATTATTAAGTTTTACGCTCTTTCTAGCAGTCATAAACCTTGCGCACTCCACTTAATTGACGTCGGTAACTGGAATCGTCGTTGTTTATTTAGTCCTTATCTCCCCTAGTTATAATACAAAGAAAACTCGCTTCTTCAAAACACATTCGAAAAGCTTTTAGCAAATATAACCACTAACTTTATTAAAAATAAAAGGTTTGAATTTTGCGTTTTAAAATCTAAAATTCTAAATGCCGTATTATACACGGGATGTTTCTAATATATCATGTGCCATATTTCCCGAGTACTTATATGAAGGATTATGAAATTAAAATTTAAATCCTGAAACTTTCTAAAAATTATTAAATTTTCAACTATTTAGTTTAAGAAGAGTTTCAAAGTTGTTTGATATACTTTCACATGCTGAATCCAAAATTTAGGTTCAAAATGAAAAATAATCCCCTTTCAGTACACCAAATATCACAATAATATAAATGCATGTTTTTTCATACTGGCTCCTTGGGGTTTGCTCTATTTGCGTTCACTAGCAAATATAATCTATAGCTTATGGTAAATTAATATAAGTCAGTTTCCCAAAATATATTGGCGATTATTCTCCTTTGCGACCCTATTGTTTCCGATCACAAAGTCCCAGGTTCGATTCCCGACAAGGATCGCTTGAAAAATAAGCCCTCGTTCAGTCCAGGTTCGACAAAATTCAAAACTTTCAGGTAAAAGAAACCCGGTTGCTGACAAATGCCGTACCTTCGTGTGGAGCATTAGAAAATCAAAAGCAGAGTCCTTATTCTTGGCAAAATTATTAAAAAATTCAATTTTTAGAGTCTTTCAATACTATGCTGTTGTTGCGGTTAAAGCTAAAAGAGACTTCGACTAGCATTTTCACAACACGAATCTATTGAAGAATGACCCAAAAACTCGGAGTTCTTGATAATATCGGGAGGAATAAGTAATTGCTAATATATTTTGGGGAGCTGCATATGGCACCGTGATTTTTATTATGAAGTTTTACTTTTTAATCAAAAACTCTCGAGTCAACATGTTACATATGGCCACTATTAATTAAAAGTAAGATTTACTCTTTTTGGAAGTTTCTCTGGAAGTTATACTCAATTGTGTCACACTGCAAAGATTTTGGAAATGTTTTTCTAGAGCTCGCAACAGACACCAAAATTGCACTTCTTTAAATATTACTAGTGGTGGAACTTTCGCGTTATTTATTTGCCAAGCAAAGAAAAAGAAATTTTTTTGTCAAAAAGTTCCTGCTGTTTTGGTTGTTTACGTTCCTTTCTTGCCTTTGGCTTGAGTTTAGTTAGATTCGAATTTCAAATTAAATGCTGCTTATTTTCTATGTTCAAATAGCGTACTGGTTTACTAAGTCAAAATAGTTTTTTCTTTATTTTGTTGGAGGTCATCCTTTTTACTAATAGGTAGAGTCGCATTGTAAATAAAGGTAACAAATCCCTGGCAAGGGTTCTTTAGTTAAAAATGGCGTTCACAGTTTTATTCCACCCAAGTGATCTCTCCTACAAGAAACAACAAAACCATATTTACTGTGAGAACTAGATAAACTGCGGGTCCAGATTCCAAGTCTGCAAGTCAAACGATATGGCGTTATATGACTAGCTTTGCCTCTTTTCTCATTTTGGAATGATACAGCATGGTATGATGAAAAGTACTGCAAAAATGTCCGACTTGATAAGCTTTACACTTCTCAGTACTTGTACGGCGCACTGCATCATCTTGGTCTTCTTCTGTATAACCCTTGCTTCGTTTGAAGTTTTTAATATAATTCCTAACACGTTTTAGGAAGGTTAAATAAGTATCCACCAAACTGTTGGTATCGAAAATATTTGGATGGAAAGGTGTAGAACTGCAGGTTTTCCGCGCGGATTCTTTTGGTTTTGATCAATAGAATAAGTTTAGCAAGGAAAGTGTGAAACACGACTACTAAAACATTTATTTGCGAATTTTGTCAAAGCAAAAACTATTCATGCTCTGCATTTTTTTAAAAACGTAGCAGCATTCTGAACGGACTTGCACCTTGAAGAAGTTCTAAAATACTAGAACGGGTAGAATGGCTTGCGTTTTTCAGTGAGCGGACCAATAAGTTTAATCAAATTAGTGGAGTCTTTAGTGAGAAACCAGACTAAGACAGGTCCCCGAAAGAGGGCAGCAGCATTTTCGGCACTTAGAGTGGCAGAGACCATAGGGGTCGGTATGGAATTCTATGACACACTACTGCGATGTGAAAGGCAATGTAAAACTACATTACCTTACCACATTACCTCCCAAGTACACATGGTACATAAATTGTTATTAATAATGATGACGTTCTGTGGGGTAAAAACTCCGGAGTTAAAACAGTCCCACATTCGGATCTCCGGGAGAGGACTACTTCGGGAGATGTTGCGAAAATATAAAAAAAGAGTCATAAACATTCTGCGAGTCGGATCGTGGAATGTCAGAAGTATGAAGTAAGTGAGTAAGCTAGATCATTTGAAAATTGAAATGGATAGGTTAGCACTAGATATACTAGGGATCAACGAAGTTCGCTGACCAGAGACGGGAGATTTTTGGAGTGGAGACTTTAGGGTAATTCATACAGGATCAGAGCAAGAAAATTCGGGTGCGGGGATAATAAAGCGAAAACAGATTGGACAACGTGTAGAAAACTGCTTACAAAAGAACGAAGTAGTACTCGTGGTTAGATTAGAATCTAAATCGGTAAATACAATTTAACCATCACAAGTACATTATTTCAACATCATGTTAGAAGCCGATACACGTGGACCGGGAAATATAGGAAAATATTGAATTGATTACCTTCTTCTTAGACAACGGTTTAGGAATCAAGTATAAGACTCTAAAAGCTACCCGGAAGCAGATGTAAACACTGACCACAACATTGTAATTATGACGGCCGCCCTAACATTTAAAAATTTGAGAAAAAGGAACAGGAAAGACACATTAACGTTGAGAAACTAAAAGATAAAGATGTCCACGAAACATTTGAAAAAAGTCGAATGAATTGCTGAAAGATGTCGGGAAAATTTCTTATACTAAGGAAGTAAAAACAGAACGAAATAACATTAAATCCAGCATAGACATGGATGCCACAGATATTCTGAAGTATACACAAAAAAAGAAACCATGGCAAAGAAAGAATATCCTGAATTTAATAGAAGAAAGACGAAAGTTTAAAAACAAACCGCACAAAGTTGAAAAACAGAGATTCAAAGCCATAAAATGGAAAATTATTCAAAAATGCAGGAAAGGTAAAGAATAATGGATTGATGAAAAATGCAAAGAGGCACAAAGTAAGCTGGAAATAGGAAAGACAGACAACACATACAAACTAATTAGAATAAATTTTAAGGATATAAAATTGTATAGCAAAAATATAAGGGACGCGGGAGGAAATGTCATTATAGAAAATGTAGAGAAAGTAGATAGATGGCAAGAATATATAGGAAATTTATGTGCAGGGGAGACACTAACAGCAATAGAACAAGAATCAGACATTGAAACCATGACTTGGGATATCCTATACTTAGAGATGAGTTTGAATTAGCATTAAAAGGTCTGAAAAATGATAAGGCACGTGGTACAGATAGGGTGCAAGCAGAAAATCTAAAAGCCGCTGGACAAGCAGAACGTCCTTTCCAACTTGTATATATATATATATATATATATATATATATATATATAGAGGTTTTCTTTCGTTGTCTAGGGTTGTTATTTCAACAAAAAGGTCCGGGTGCTTTAGATATCATTTACTAAACACAAAGATAATATTTGAGCCAACTACACGTGAAATTATTAATACTTAACAATACTGATGTTAATGAAATACTTGTTATAAACAATACGTGCCACAATTACTTTCCGGTACAAGTTCTAAATATACGCGTTGGAAGCATAACCCCATCGACATCGACTTTTGTCATGGGCTTTACGTCTTAAGCTTCCACCTCGTCTTGCTATCACGGACCGACTTGACCGACTGCCCTGGACCGACTGGGCCGTTACTCTCGTCAGTAACCCTTACTTAAAACAACCTTTACACCTCCCCGCTTAATCCCTGAAGCTATTCGGCCTAGCAGTGACATCGCATGTTCTACACTATTGTAGTATGAAGTTACTTAAACTAGTTCTAGAGAAAATGATTTAAATACCTACTATCTATAAAATTATTATAAATATATATATATATATATATATATATATATATATATATATATATATGAGACAAGACGAGATACCCAAAGATATTAAACAACGCCATAATCACTATACCAAAAAAGAGAGGCTCGAATAGATGTGAAAATTTTCGAACAATAAGTTTGACAGCACACGTGCCAAAACATTAACTCGAATTGTACAAAGACGAATGGAAAATCGAGCTGAAGAAATACTAGGAGAAGATCAATTTGGGTTTAGACGAAACATGGGAACACTTAGGGCTATTTTAGCTCTGAGGGCGATAATAGAAAAATTATAGAAAAAAGGGGAGGGTGTGTATACAGAGTTTGTAGATCTGGAAAAAGCCTTCGACAATGTAAAACGGAAAAAAATGTTCGATATACTCAAAAAGATTGGAATGAGTTTTAAGGATAGACGGATTAGTACATAGCTTATACAAAGAGCAAACAGCGATGATAGAATTAGAGCAGGAACGTAAAGAAAAAATATTAGGAAAGGGGTGAGACACGGATGTGTCCTATCCCCATTAATTTTTAACTTGTACATTGAAGAGCGAATGAATACTGTCAAATGTAAGAAGACATTTGGAATTATTATGCAAAGACAAAAGATTAATATGCTTAGATTTGCATATGATATAGCAGTATTAGCTTCTAGCAGGGACGAGTTAGACGCTGCTCTTAATAAAATGGAAACAGTTCTAACAGAGAGATACGGTATGAAAATTAACTAAAATAAAACTAAAGTACTAGAATGCATAGGAGGGAAGAATAAATTAAAAACTAGAATACTAATAGGTAATGAGATCTTACAAGAGGTTAAGGATTTCTGCTATCTAGGAAACCAAATAACGCAAGATGGAAACAGCGCAAAAGATACAAAATAAAGATTAGTGCAAGGACGTGCTACATTTAACAAGAAAAAGCAATTTCTGTATTCAAAGACAACAAACATAGAAACAAGGCAAAGATTGCTTAAAACATATGTGTGGAGTACAGCATTGTACGGCTGTGAAACCTGCACAGTAGAAAAAACGAACAGGAAAAAGATAGAAGCTTTTGAAATGTGGTGCTACAGATGTGTGATGAAGATATAGAAATAGTAAGCGGATAAAGATATCTGTGGAAAAAAATTGGGGAAAAAGAAGGACAGGATACGTTCTAAGGCATTTTTGGGGACTAGTGCAGGATATATTGCAAGCAGAGATAGGAAAAATGAGGTAAATGTAGACCTAGATCAGACTATTGCACACTGATAGTGAAAGATGCAGATAGTGGAAATTTCAAGAAAATGTGCAGGTTAGCACAGACTAGGAAACAATGAGGATACGCGTCTAACCAGTTCCAGGACTAAAGATCTAATGATGATGAGCAATATTAATGACTAAAGTCCCTCAAACAAACACAAAACTACAAACTATTGGTAACTAAAAAACTACGCATATAAGTTAAGAAGTTTTCACTGAAAGTAATTGAACCATTGGTTTATACAGTAACATTGTTGCTGGACCGTCTTAAACTTAGTGGTAGAGCCTATTAAGCAAACAGCTACAATAGCGTATTTAAGGGACCGACAGAAAGAGCGAACAAAGGGAAGACACAAATATGTTTCAGCATATTCTAGATGGGTATCAAAGGCATTATGGTTTATAATACCGTCACTGCTGACGGTTAATGACGAGTGATATAGGATAAATTATTTTGACTTAGCTTTAAAATAACGCCAGTATCTATTATTATACAACATAAGTCTATGTAACTCGATTAGTGCTTGTGCAAATAAATTAATGGTGTAGCAAGCTAATACAACGTGCGCAGTTGGATTAGTAATAAATAAAACGTACTTGTCGCTTTAAGAAAGATCTTAGTGTAGGAATTATTGTTTGTAATTAATATCAGTGATCTCTGTAAGGGTGTTTTGGTAGAGTAACTTGTATTGGAATGGAATGAATGTTGATTATAAATTGAAGAACATTAAATTACATTTCAGAGCATCGTCTATGTTAACATTGTATACCTGTGAGATTTTTTTATTATGTGCGATTACGTATTTGCTCGTTATCACACGTGTCCCATTTCACCTAATTGCTTCAACTTATTCCCTTCCATTTTAATCAAATGTACAAAGGTCAAGTTTGTACGTACGCCCCAATTAAAATTAGCAAAAGAAACAAATGTAATATTACCTAAAATATTCCTGAGATAACTGAGGACTGCTTGCAAGTTTCTCGGTCCATTTTGCCATATCATGAGGACGCAGGCTTTCAACACCGTAAGCCTCTTTAAATGAGTATAATTTATACCAGTCTGGATCTATGTTAGGTGTCAAGTTTGCTTCCGTTAAGTTGAACGTCCAAGAATCATAATCAAGTACTTCCTACAAAAGCAAAAAATATTTTTATTTGAATTGACTTTGTGGTACTTACGTATGTTTCGCTATCAACTTCGTAGATAATGTAATTGGGATTAACGTCAATGTATGTAGTTATACTACCTCCATTAAATGCAACGTTGATTGGCTCCTGGTGGTTGTCTCCGTTAAAGTAGACGAGGTTTTCGTCCATATGTGTGTGTCCGTTAAACTGAGCAACTATGGTCTTAGAGAATCTAAAAAAATAAATATTGAAGTTTATAAAAATCTAAAATGGATATTTTAATGGAGGAGATTTTGAATTCTTCGAGTAGTGTTTTGCAACATGGGTAGTAAAAAATTGAGAAAGTAATCTGTATGAAAATGGGCGATGCCGAAAGAAAAATAGCTGGATATATTGAAAGAGGAGGAATACTGATCCCGCAGGACGGTATAAAAATGACTACATTATTAGGAATAGTAGCGGTAGTGAACCTAGTTGGAATCTTATAAAACAAAAACATATCAAATATATCCTTCTGGCTCATGAGGCGTGACACAAATTGACCGTTTAATAAAAATGAATAATTATTGTCTGGGAAGATCTGTAGATCGCCTGAAAAAAGAGTAGATCCAGTAGATATGTGCTGAATGAAATTGAAGAGGACGTTTCCAAACAACAAGCTTAGTTTTTGATGTGTATACAAAGCAACAATTATTTATGATAAAAGCTAGAAATTATGTTGATGTAAGCTAGTAGCTAGCTGACGTTTTTGTACTTCGATATCAATTCATGTACATAGATAGGAAATCACTTAAATTACATTTTTATATAATTTTCTCTAAATAGAACCTGTGGATACAAGAAAGATGGTATCAATTGTACATACAAGAATAGCAAGTACCTGCTTAGGCGTGTCCTTATAGTAGGGGACAAAGGATACTTCTATACTAAGTCTGCTTTTCGTAAAAGGCGATTAAAAGGCGCAGCAAGGGGCAGCAGCCTTGCTGGCTAAAAGATATTGGAGGAAAGTCGGTTGGTCTCGGGCGATCCTCAATAATTTACCAGGTTGTTGGGGTTGGCCGTGACAGATACGGCTTTTTGCTAAAATCTTTAAAAACCGTGTTGTGGAAAGATATGGGAATCTACAACAATATTTCTCAGGTATGCGTGGCCTAAAACGCGAACTATGTATGATGGAGAGCTCACAAGTAAAATTCTTGTCCGGAGGTAAAGTACCACCTTATTCGGATCTCCGGGAGGGAGTACTTGGGACTCGTCATCGTAAGAATTTAAAACAATGGTTCGATTTAGTGATAGGGACTTGGAATGTAAGACATTACTTGGACTAGATAAGTTAACGAATTTATTAGTCGAAATGAGAAAAGGAAAGCTGGTCATTTTAGGTATTAGTGAGGTGAGATGGCCAGATAGTAATGACTTTTGGAAAGATAATAATTATAGAATAATTACAACTTTTTCAACTAATGGACAAGCAGGAGTAGGAATAGTGTTAGGTAAAAGATTAGGACGTAAAGTTAAAGAGTATTTACAATTTAGTGATAGAATAATTATAGTGAGATTGAGTACAAAAACCACAGACACTGTTTTAGTACAGGTTTATATGCCAACAACTCAGTACGAGGATGAGGAAGTAGAAAAGGTATACGAGGATATAAATAGTATAGTGAGAAAGAAAATGGAAGGTAAGAACTTAATAATTATGGGCGATTTTAATGCCTCAGTGGGAGATGGTAGTGAGGGAATAAAGGTAGGAAAATTTAGGCATGGTAGACGAAATGACAGAAAAGAAAGATTAGTTGAGTTTTGTCAGGAACATAGATTAGTAACTGTAAACACCCTATTCGAACAACATATTAGAAGAAGTATAATGGGAGACACGGAGAGGGAACAACGTTTCGGATAAAATATTGCAGGGGACGTGAAGTTAAAAATAAGATTTTACAGAAAGACGCTCCGAGGGTTTGAAATTTGCTCGGGAGACAAAAATTTTTTGTATATATATTAAAATGAAAGATCATATGTATAAACTAGTATGTAAGGGATTAAAAAAAGTTTGTAATTAAAATATAGATAAGCTTGGATAAAATTGTGAAAAGAACGACAAAGAAAAGATGGGTAGGCTAAATTTTATAAAAAAAATTATTATGAAGGCAAAGGTGGTAACCAAGGTAATAATAGAGAGAACAATAAATAAATAGACAGAATATTAAAATTTTTTGGAAGAAATAACTCTCAGACACTGATATGTGTATATAATAGTTAATTTGTAAAAAAGGAAAAGTGCTTATTCAAAATAATTAGAATAGTTAAAGAAGACATAGAATTATATATTGATATTAAAAAAAAAAAACTGTACTTAGAACTTTGTTTATGAAAAAATTTTGAAAGGGAGTCAAATTTGAGAAATAAAAAATTTAATATTTTGCTGGTGAAACAAGGTGATAATTTTATTAAAAACAGAAGTTGACAAAGGAAGTAGTGTGGAGGAGAAGATACCACGAAAGAAAGGTAAGTTTTTGCCAGAGAATGGACAAGAAAACCAAGAGGAACATCCAAATTACAAACAGGACAATTAAGGACAGTATCATTTATTTTATCGTTTTGAATTTGACATTTGAAAAGAATCCGTCAAAAATTAAAATTTAATTCAAATTTGGAATATAATTAGATCCCGTAAAAATAGCAAAACCACGGGCGTCTAATTAGAAATAAAAAGAAATTGTTTCTTAAAATCTTAATCGACCTAACTGCATAAAATTTGGAATATTTGTCAAAATTAAGTGTCAGTCAGATTATTTAAAACAAAGGTATAAGTAATATTAAATTTTCTAATCAATTTTGAATTTCCAGCAAAATCATTTTACTCTATTCAAAAACTCTACAAAATATACGGAAACATTAAGGAAATAAATCAACCAAAATTTAGAAAATTTAACCTAAAGATTATCAAGAGAATTAGAACACAAGAGTTGTACTGGAAAGCCATAATTCAGAAAATAAGGACCTTACTTTAAGTGAGTAACCAAACTTTAATTACCGTAGAAATCAATTTAGGTAGTAACTGAACAAATAAAAAAATCCAATTATACATGATTTGGTTAGCACATTATCGCTTAATTATCCTTAGTTCTGATATTGTTTAATAGGGCATTGGTATAAAATAATATGACATATAAAACGTAAACCCCAGAACCCTCCTTGAAGGTAAGATCCTCAAGTCTACTACTGAGCAGAAATTGCTATAGATATGGACAATTAAAATTTGTGAAATATTAGAGAACCATAAAATAAAAATATTAAGAAATAACAACTTATACGCGGGACAAAAATACATAACATAACAGAAGATATACCTGGAAAGCGCCAGATGATAGGGCTAGATAACAAATAGATTATATTTTAGTTAAACAAAGATTTAGAAACCGAGTTAAAAACTGTCGTAGTTATCCAGGGGCTGACATAGATAGGGATCATAACTTGGTTAAAATGAAGTGTAATCTAAAATTCAAAAAAGTGAAAAAGGCTAAAAGAGATGGCTGGGATCTAGGTAAGCTTAATGATAGTAAGGTAAAAGAAGAATATAAACAAGTATTAGATAATAAAATCAAAGAGATAGCTATAAAAGGGAACGTAGAAAGTAGATGGAAAGAAATAAAAAAGCTGTATTTGATACAGCAACACAGACTATAGGTAAGATAAAGATAGAAGCAAGAAATCCTGGGTAACAAAGATATTAGATTTAATAGAGAATAGAAGAAAGCATTAAGAGAATTGCATAGTGAAAGTAAGCAAAAATATAATAGAGTTAGAAATAAGATAGTACATGAGTGTAGAAAAGTTAGAAATAAATGGATGGAGGAGAACTCTAAGGGAATACAAGATGATTTGAGAGTAGGTAAGACAGACAGGGCTTACAGGACAGTTAATAATTTTTCGGGGAAGATAGGAAAAAATATAATGGTATTAAAAATGAGAATAATGAGCGTCTAATAAATAAAGTTGAGGCAGCAGATAGATGGAAAAGATATTTAGAAGATTTATATAAGGAACACGATATGGATGAGTTAGAGAACAACCAAGAAGAGGATATAGAAATAGGGTTCTCAATATTAAGAGAAGAATTTGATAGAGCTGTTAGGGATATTAAACTAAATAAAGCGCCGGGGATAGGCGATATACCCGCAGAATTAATAAAATATGCTAGTTAGAAAATTTTAGACAGATTATATGAATTAGTAAAAGTAATATATGACACAGGTAAGGTCCCAATAGATTTCGAAAGAAATATTATAATCCCAATCTCAAAAAAGTCAGGAGCTGCTAGGTGTGAGAATTTTAGAACGGTTAGTTTAACTTCTCACGCTTCCAAAATACTAACAATAATAACTAAAAATAGAGTAGAAGCTTTGACTGAGAATTATTTAGGCGAAGACCAATATGGTTTTCGCAAAGACAGAGGGACTGGAGAACCGATACTAAAGATTAGGGTAATTATCGAAAAAAGGTTACAAAAAAATAAAAAGACTCATTTCGCGTTTGTAGATTTAGAAAAAGTATTAGATAGGGTTAATTGGATTGTTATGTTCAGGGTTTTGCAAAAAATAGGAACTTCTCATAGGGATAGAAAAATTATTTACAGTCTATATAAAAACCAAAGCGCAGTAATTAGATTTGATGAAATAGAAAAGGACGCTTAGATTAGAAATGTTGTTAGACAGTGCTGTGTACTATCTCCCTTGATTTTTAATGTTTATATTGAGGAAGCTTTAAACTTAGCTAGTGAGAGAGAAAAGAGATAGGTATTAGTGTACATGAACAGAAAATAGACATGTTACGTTTTGCAGATGATATAGCCATTATAGCAGAGTCTAGAAAAGAGTTAGGAGAGTTTTTAAATATTTTAGATCAGATACTACAGAGCAACTATAGTAAGAGAATTAACTCAGGAGAGACAAAGATAATGACAAGCGAGTTACAGCCTAGTTCTAAACCAAAATTAAAAATAGGTAATACCGAGTTCGAGGAGGTAGATGAATTTTGCTATTCAGGTAGTATAATTACAAAAGATGGATGTAGCAGAAGGGATATAAAACCTAGAATAGCTCAAGTTAGAAAAAGGTTTTTAAAAAAGAAAGACTTACTAATAGCTAATAGTATTAGTTTACATAATAGAAAAAGTTTCTTTAAGTCGTATATATGGAGCGTTCTATTATACGGTAGTGAGACCTGGACAATTAGAGAGGTAGATAAGAAAATGATAGAAGCTTTTGAAACTTGGCGTTATAGGAGAATGTTAAAGATTAGTTGGATAGATAGAGAAACAAATGAAAAAATTTATAGAAGGATAGGCGAGAAACGCTGTACGTGGAAACAATTGTGTCAGGAGAGATTGAATGATAGAGCACTAGTAAAGACGTAAGGGATTATTTAGTAAGGTCTTAGATTATAGACTACCAAATAAAAATTGAGTAAGAAGTCCTAGACAAAGCTATATTATTTTTAGATTAGCACAGAATAGAAAAGAAGTTAGAGCTACGTCAAATCGACCTTAAGTACGAAAACAAAATGATGAATATGCTTAGGCGTTCCCTTGAACGGATTTGAGCTGTTCTATTATGCCAAAATTGATGTATATATCCATGTCGCTTACCTTCATTTGAGGCCCATTTGAAAAAATTACTTTGCAATTTTAATTCACTTTTCTTGTTTAATACACGAGAATTCGTACTTGAAGAAAGTATTGCGCTAGAATCGGCAAACATTACCTACTAACTTTAATATGAACATTCAAAAGTTATCAAAAGCAGAACAAAAAGTGGGCAATTACAGGGTGGTAGAAATTTTGTTTAACTTGCTAAGGTGTGCTCTTAAAAATATTTGCCTTTCGTTACATAAATGCACGTTGGAAACGTGTAGAGTGGAATGGACTCTTCAATAAGAAGTAATGCTGGTTGACGTTTGATAGCAGGTGAGTACAGAGTAAATCGTTTAATACTGTACGTCCACAAGGTAAAACGTTCTGAATGAAAGATACAAGGATATCTATTAGTATTTCATTAAACGTTCAAAAGTAAACAAAGGTCTAGTTTTCTAGGAATACAGAAGAAACGATGCTTCTTTTTATAGATGATGTTGACGTTGAGTTTGTAGTAATTTTTTGTCCTTTGTGGCGAACAACATTTTTCATTACAAATCACATGACAATTTCTCTAATTAGATTGCCATTGCATTTTCTCTAAATGGGACTTGCAATAAGTGCAAGAAGAATAAACATATGGAGCCGTTTGTCGCCTGCTGTTTTAATATCATTCGCAGGTCTATGCCTATCTCTCTTGCACTCACTACAAGCGCCAATTAGAGATAGTTACATTGAAGATATAGTTGGATGAATTCTGTAGACTTGTTTAGGAACTACCTTTTACTACAAACGCCAAAAACTACCTACTAGCACCAGTTTGGATGATAAAATATAACAACGAATGGCATAAAGTGGTCGAGTTCTCAAAGAAATCTTAATAAATGCTCGAAAGGCTCTATGCATCAACAACAAAAACTTACCTGTTAACGATTCTGGTATACTCTGATGCCCAATTTCTTAAACATTTGACGTGAGATGTTGGAACGTGGGAAATAATGTGTACTGCTTCACCATTACGTTCAGCTTCTAGCAGCACTTCCACAAGCCACTGAAGTTGTCCATACGGATCAACGTCACTAAGAATCAACCACCAGTTGTAGGCAAAACAGACGTTACTGTTTAGTGCTATGATTCTAAATCCCGGTTTTACTAAAACTGTGTAAAATCCTCCTTGGAGTAGCGTTTCACGCGTACTTTCGGGCAGCAAAGACTCTCCAATCCATTCATCGACTACCAAATCAAATACCCATTGCGTCGATAAAGGCTCGCCAGAAATATCTTCAGCGAATCTATAGTAAGGTGTTAATAAAACAAGAGAAATAGAAGGGCACTTACAAGTTGACAGGATGAGGTTCATGGTTTCCTAAAATTGGAAAAACTTGTTTATTTCCAAAATGAGCTTTAAATAGATCCGTGATGTAAACAATAACCTCGCTGTTGATTTCGATACCAGTTCCCCAAACTCTATGGTCGACGATGTCACCTGTAAAGTAAACGTAATCCACGTCGCTCTAAAATTAATCGAAACTTAATAAAAAATTGTGCAGATTTATTTATTTAACGTACGTGCTTATCGACAGCATGCTTGAAGAAGTTCTTGACCAATGCGTCAGGTGCGTCGCAACTGCGGTAATCTCCCCAAACTCCAGCTGCGTCTTCGGGTTTTTCAGGTACTGATCCGGGTAAACAGCATACGGGACCATCACATGCAGCATTAGAACCGACTTCATAATATGGGTCATAATGGATATCACTTACGTGCAAGACTTTGAAAGATTGTGATTTAGAAGGCGCCTAAAGCCAAATCGGTATTTGTATTAGTATCTGGATGCTTTTGCAGCCGCAGTAATAGTATTGGTTACAGAATTCAGCCTTTTAAACGAATAATTGATGACATATGTATTTATCTGAACCTTTACCATTCTAAATAAGTAATTTTATGCGTCATTTTGGTATATTTCACAAAACAATTCTTTCAGTTATCAAAACTTCAATTCAAAACGTGAAATGATATCAAAAGCTGTGCTTAACTTACTAATTTTGTACTAAAGAATTATGTTTGATATTGCAAATTAATTTGTATTAAACAAAACACCTGTTCTGAATGGACCTGCACCTTTAAGAAGTTTTAGATTACTAGAACGGGTTGCACGGCTTGAGAGTTCCAGTGATCTAAAAAGCCCAACTGTAGGTTCAACCAAATTAGTGGAGTCTTTAGTGAGAAACCAGACTAAGACAAGTCGCTGAAAGAGGATAGCAGCTCTTTCGGTACTTAGAATGATAGAGGCCATATAAGGCGGCTCCGTAGCGTAGTGGTATTTGCGTGAAATGTTAGGCGAGCATTTCTCACAAAAATACGCCCTCGTTCGGATGAGAGGTAAAATGGAGGTCCCGTGTGTGAGTGTTGTCACGCAACTTAAACATACCTACCTTGCTTGAAACAGCAAGGGTTTGGCAAAATTCCAAATTTTCCAGGTAAAAAAAACTCGCTTCCTGGCTAATGTAGTACCTTCGGGTGGAGCAATGGAAAATCACATGTAAGGTAGAGGCCATAGGGGCGGCTCCGTGGCATAGTTAGTATGCGTGTGACTACTATGCCCAAAGTCCCGGGTTCGACACGGTCCGCTTGAAAAATGTTAGGCGAAAAATGTTTCACAAAAATACACCCTCGTTCAGATGAGAGGTAAAATGGAGGTCCAGTGTGTGAGTGTTGTCACGCACGTTAAAGATCCCTATCTTGCTTGGAACAGCAAGGGTTTGGCAAAATTCAAAATTTTTCAGGTTAAAAAAACTCGCTTTCTGGCCAATGTAGTACTTTCGGGTGGAGCATTAGAAAATCACATGTAGGGGGTTAGGTGGTAGAGGCCATAGAGGTTGATATGGCATTCTAAGAAATACTACTGCGATATGGAAGGCAACGATAAACTATCATATTACCTCCCAAGTACACAGCGTACTTCAATTGTTAATTAAGATGATAGCATCTGCTGGGATAAAAATTCCGCAGTTAAGATAGTTTCCTATTCGGGTATCCGGGAGGGGATTACTTCGTAGGATGTGATCGGAAAGTTTAGAAAAAGAGTCTGGAACATTCTGCGAGTCGGAGCGTGGAATGTCAGATGTATGAAGCAAGTAGGTAAGCTAGAGAACATGAAAATCGAAATGGATAGGTTAGCATTAGACATAGGAGGGATCATCGAAGTTTGGTGGCCGAAGGCGGGCATTTTTGGAGTGGAAACTTTAGGGTAATTCAGAGTAAGATAATTTGGGTGTGGGGATAGTTATGAGAAAGAAGATAGGACACTGTGCAGAAAACTACTTACAAAAGAACAAAAGAGTACTAATGGTTAGATTAGTATCTGATAAACACGAATTCTTATCACTCAATTTAGCGACTCCATAGGCTCGTATTTCACCATATTTGAGTTGTGCTTAATTAAATAAAAAAGCTTGAAAAATAAATCGATAATCTATTATAGTGGACTGTATGTTTATTAAAAATTGAATATAAACATTACCGTGCAACATAACACATGTGTGCATCGATAAATAAATTTATAATACAAATTTTAATGTGAGAGCAATATAACCACGACCCGCCGTTATAATAACTAACGTGCTAATCCGAGCATGGTCAAACCGCAACTGCCTTGTTCTTAGCGCAAGCAACCCCTTCTTCTTTCAACAATGTAAGGATGGTTGCCTGTCGCTACCAGTATCTATACCGGTAAATAAAGTAATAATACAAGTACACATGCACACCTTTAGCTACATTACATTACTTGTGGTTTTCCAATGCTCCACCCGAAGGTACTACACTGGTCAGAAAGCGAGTTTTTTTTTTAATCTGGAAAATTTTGGATTTTGCCGAACCCTTGCTGTTCCAAGCAAGGTAGGGATCTTTAACGTGCGTGACAACACTCACATACGGGATCTCCATTTTACCTCTCATCCGAACGAGGGTGTATTTTTGTGAAAAATGCTCGTCTAACATTTTTCAAGCGGACCGTGCCGGGATTCGAACCCGGGACCTAGGGCCACCTCTAGCTACAGCGAGGAAGAGGTACAAGCGATCTACAAAAATATCAAAAACATACTAAGATACGTAGAAGGACACGAAAATTTAATAATTACGGGAGCCTTTAATGCAATGGTAGACGAGGGTAGAGAAGGGGGTATAGTAGATTTATTTGGTTTAGGCACGAGAAACAACAGGAGAAATAGGTTGGTAGAATTTTGCTACAAAAACAATTTAACCATCACAAGCACTTTATTTTAACATCGTGCTAGAAGCCGATACACGTGCAAGATACCAGGAGATATAGGAAAATATCAAATAGATTACTTTATTGTTAGACAACGGTTTAGGAATCAAGAAAAGACTGCAGAAGCTACCCAGAAGCAGATGTAGACACTGGCCATAACATTATAACTATGAAGACCGCTCTTAAATTGAAATATTTGAGAAAAAGGAACGGAAAAAGACTCTTTGACTTTGCTAAACTAAAAAATAAAGATATCCACGGAAGATTTGAAAAAAGGGCAAAGGAATTGCTGAAAGAAATCGGGAAAATTTCTTATACTAAGGAAATAGAAACAGAATGGAATAACATTAAATCCTGCTTAGACATGGAGGCTAGAGATATTGTGAAGTATACACAAACTGAAAATAAGAAACCATGGATAACAAAGAATATCCTGAATTTAATAGAAAAAAGCCGAAAGTACAAAAACCGACCGGACGAAGTTAAAAAGCAGAAATACAAAGCTATAAAATGGAAAATTATTCGAAAATGCAGGGTAGGTAAAGAACAATGATGATGAAAATGCAAAGAGGTATAATCTAAAATGGAAATAGGAAAACAGACGAAACGTACAAACTAATTAGAATGAATTTTAAGAATATAAAACCGTATAGCAAAAATATAAGGAGCGCGGAAGGAGACATCATTATAGAAAATGTAGAAAAAGTGGTTAATAGCAAGAATATATAGAAAATGTATATGCAGGGAAAGAACTGACAGCACTAGAACAGGAATTAGACATTGAAAATGATGACTTGGGATATCCTATACTTAGATCTGAGTCGAAATTAACATTGAAAAGCCTCAAAAATGGTAAGACACCGGGTATGGATAAGGTGCAAGCAGAAACTCTAAAAGCCCCTGGACAAACAGTATCAGATCGTTTCTTCCAACTTGTAAGCTATATGTATGAGACAGGCGAGATACCCCAAGATTTCAAATGTAACATCATAGTCACTATACCAAAAAAGAAAGGAACGAATAGCTGAGAAAATTTTCGAACAATATGTTTAGCAGCACAAATGTCAAAAATATTAGATAAAATTGTACTAAGACGGATGAAAAAACGGGCCCAAGAAGTACAAGGGTTGATAAATTTAGGTTTAGACGAAACAGGTGGACACAGGAGGTTATTTTAGCTCTGAGGGTGATAATGGAGAAGAAAATAGAAAATAGAGAAAGTATGAATATAGGGTTTGTAGATCTGGAAAAAGCATTGAACAATGTAAAATGGAAAAAACAACAAACATAGAAACAAGAAAAAATTGCCGAAAACAAATGTTGGACCATAGCACTGTATGGGTGTGAAATTTGGACAGTAGTAGATTCGGACAGAAAAAGATAAAGGCCTTTGAAATGTGGTGCTACAGATGCATGATGAAGATATCTTGGACAGACAAAATTTAGAATAAAGATGTTCTAGAAATAGTGGCGGAAGAACGAAATAAGTGGAAAACAGTAAAAAATAAGAGTGATAAGATGGCGGGTCACATGGTAAAGCACGAGGGACCAGTGCGAAATATATTAAAAACAAAGATAGGAAAAAGGAGAGGTAAAGGCAGACCTAGGTTAGACTATTGCACACAAATAGTAAAAAATGTAGGCTGTGGGAATGTCAGTGAAATGTGTAGGCTACCTCAGAATAGAAATCAATGGAGGTACGCGTCCGACCAGTTCCAAAACGGAGAACCATATGATGAAAAACAAAATAATTGCACTTAAACCTGATGATAATTATAAGCAACTACAGGTATTGGTTTTGCAATATTCTCAACTAATGTTAATTGTGTGACAGAATTTACTAAAGAACTATTAACTAGGCAAATGTCTGTGTTGTTGGATCTTGGTAACCGTCAGTTTGCTTAATCCCCTTCACATACCTTACATGTGATTTTCCAATGCTCCACCCGAAGGTACTACATTGGCCAGGAAGCGAGTTTTTTTAACCTGGAAAATTTGGAATTTTGCCGAACCCTTGCTGTTCCAAGCAAGGTAGGGATCTTTAACGTTCGTGACAACACTCGCACACGAGACCTCTATTTTTCCTGTCATCCAAACGAGGGTGTATTTTTGTGAAAAATGCTCGCCTAACATTTTTCAAGCGACTGTGTCGGGATTCGAACCCGGAACCTTGGGCGTAGTAGTCACACACATACCACTACGCCACGGAGCCCCCCCCTTTACATACCTTACATGTGATTTTCCAATGCTCCACCCGTAGGTACTACATTGGCCAGGAAGCGTGATTTTTTAACCTGGAAAATTTGGAATTTTGCCGAACCCTTGCTGTTCCAAGCAAGGTAGGGATCTTTAACGTGCGCGACAACACTTACACACGGGACCTCCATTTTACCTCTCATCCAAACGAGGGTGTATTTTTGTAAAAAATTGCTCGCTTAACATTTTTCAAGCGGACCGGGTCGGGATCCCCCTTCACATAGCACTGAATATTGGTGAAATAGGGTGTGTATTTAGAAAACAATAGAAGGGGAACCGAGCTATATCTAGGTCCTACTTAAAGTACATGTGAGACGTTTTTCAGATAAATTACTTTACAGACAATTTAGGAACATGATAATTATGATTTGTTTCCATTTTTTTTGTTTTGCTAATACTGTAAAAATCCTTTAGGGATATTTGACAAAGGAAAAAAAATGGTTTTTGCAGGTTAGATTTCCTTTTATTTTGTGACAATTTTTTTTTAATTAGTAGTTTTTTTCTTAAATGGTTCTTTTGTTATGAATTAGTGTGTTTATTTTTATCTCAGGTATATCCTTTTTTTTGTATTGGCAAAACCCCGCCTACTCACCGATTGAGCCCAATTGTTCCTTCATTGTTCCGCCGGTTACATCAATGTACGTAGCAAAACGTGAAATACTGTATCTTACAATTAAGGACGAAAACAACTTCACAGAAGTAACGTCTAGGTCCGGTAAGAGCAAGATGAAACCTGCACCGATAGCACGGTATAACAAATACATGTCTGGTACAGATCTACAAGATCAAATGCTGTCTTATTATCTAGTATACAGGAAAACAATTTGATGATACAAAAAAGTTGGTATGAATATTTTTGACGTAATGATAACTATTCATTCATGCTGTATAATAAATTCTCTAGACCCAAACTGTCATTCATAGATTTTCCTCATTCATTTGTTGAAACTTTGGTGGTAGAGAATGCTTCAAAAACAATAGAGACCAACCAAAGGAGAATTCTTGTCTTGCACCTTACACCTTGTACCTTACAACAGGCGTAGGTTGTAGGAAACATCATAAAAGGTGTCGTTGGTGTTCAAAACGTAGTATTTGAAAAGACGCAATTGTAAAGTATGTACAGATTTGGCAGGACTATGTTTATATCCATGCTTTAAAGACTTTGTCGACAATTCGAAGTAGAACAAATAGAATTGATTTGTAGATGTAGTTTTTGTTTTGTTTATGGACGGTTATATTTTTAGAGATTATTTTTCTTGCTTTATCTCTTTCACATTTACTATTGAGTATTTCTAATTTAAACCTTCTTTTGCATGTATTTTATAGTATATTTTATTTACTTTCTACTTTATAGATAATAAAGCCTAAATATAGATTTCATGACACATTGCTTATTGACGACACCTATGCGTCGCCGAGCACTTTACATTAAAAACATGTATGAAGTACTAGTGACAACACGTTTGCGTCACACGTCATTATCTATTTGAAATTTCGTTGTTGCAAAATATTACATCACCATATTTTCAGCATATGGTACCAGGTAACTCGATCAGCAGGGAAGGTGTTAAACAACTAGCAGTTTTTTTCTGTTTCCGCCAACTAGAATCATGTTACACTCTACCCTACTATTATATTTCTGATTTTGATGATTTGTAGTTTATCTATATCTTAATTGGTTTAGTGCCAAGTCCAACTGCTATCATTTTATTACTAACTTGCTAAACACGCTTTGCTCCCATTTTTCTAATTTGTAATTAGCTTTACATCTGTATGACTATTACCTGAACCTGCGTGAACAGCCCCACATAATTTTGACCAAAGTTATCTTCAGCGGTCATTGAATTCACTAATTGGCTTAAACAGTCTTTTCTAATTTCAAGTTCTCTAACTTTTCTACTCCCTAAAGACTGAATCATCCATCGTCCAATTCGTTACAAATCTTTCGCATTGGTCGCTCCCTCATTTTTCCGCTTTCTTCCAATCATTTCTTCCTCTTCATAATGCGACCAGTAACAGCTTACCAAAGTAGGGTGGAATTTAAAGATAAAGCTTCTATTCGCCCTGGCTTACGTACGAAAGTTTATCTTCATGTTTGTCCCATTTTTTTTTCGTAGGTGAATAGGGTGTATTCAACTTGACGCTACCAAAATACGTTGTTGTATTCTCATTAACGCAACTACACTTCTTTAAGTGTCTTTTATCACTCCACTTCTTGGGAAAAGGTAGCGAGGGCAGTTTTTTGTTGTCCTTTATGTAAAGGATCAAAGTGATTGTTGGAGTTATATTAGAAGTGGGGAAAAAGACAGTTGCTCCAGTTAATCGCCTGACATGACAAGAGGGCGATTTCTAGAATTATCCTGTCCCAGTCTATAACCGATAATTTCGTTTCTAAAAATAATGTTCGGACATACCATAAATATCCTATAGGTTTAATAAGAATAAGTGTTTGTGTATCTCTTATATAACGTTTGCGATATCTATCTTTAATTATTAGCAAATACATACCACACTTGACTCAAATTAGGGGATTAGATATAAGCTGAATTCATATAATCACAATGCTGCTTTATACTATGAAGCAATCTAACAAATAACTTACCTTGTTTAAAGGATAATCATCTCTCTGCACCGGATCTGGAATATCAATTTCCCAATCTTCTCGTTTATCATCTTTACAATTGTATGATTGCAAGATAATCGAACACGCTCTTTTCGAAGTAAGGTCTTTTTTATTATCAAATATGTACAGAAAAGAGTCCTACAACATCTCCGTTAGAAAATTTAATAACCAGGTCAAACACTCACCGCATGATGGCTGATCGTTGGTTCGCAAAATTCCTTCGGCACTACGTTTGCCAACTCACAAAGAGCTACAGCAGCTCCAACAAGTATCTCTTTACTAAAACCCAACTTACGGGCAGCTTTAAGAACTCCAATACCAGTTTCACAGGCTAAACACACTAAACCGTTTTTTAGTGACCTGGGCGGCTCCCTGGCAAACAATCCTGGAAATTGTAACTCTTTCATAACTTCCTGAAACTCTACGGATATTTCGCCGGTGTTTATGTAATGTTCCAATCCATGTTTTAGAGCCTTCTCGATGTTTTCTTCAATTAGAGTTAGTAACGTTAAGAGATATTAGTGTTGTTAAACTTACCTTCGTATGTTGAGTGGGTTAACCCAACAACCGCTAATGCACAAACCACTAACAATTGGCGCCACATATTGGTAGTACTTCTCACTTGGGCACGGAAGCGCTACGGGAATGAGAATAGAATGATTTTTTACGATTTTTATTATCGACGAATAATCCTCAAGAGGGTGACGTAGGAGATAAAAAGATTAGAAGTAGAAGCAATTTCCTTCAAAATCGTGAGATTAAATAATACGTTTGGTAATAGATCCATGGCATTAACCATATGGTTTTTATTAGACACATCAAACGTATTTTTAGAAGTACAGAACGTGCGGAATGTCTATCGTTTATAACATTCCATGTAAAACAATACTGACTACAACTTACTTACGACCTTGAGTGTGTTACTTAGCCAATAGCTCAAAAACAACACTTGAATAAAAAATACGATTAATGATACGTGATATCACAATTAGAATTTAAGTGTTCAAAAGGATATCTTAATTTTGAATATATCATAATGAATAAAAATATTGGCGAAATTCATTGTCATCATACGCTTTATCTTCAGGTGTTTCATAATGCTATTTTTATAAAGTAATTTTAGTATGTGGCAACAATACAATGTCTATTGCGTTATAAGGTATTTTGATAATAATGATGGTTGCTGCCAAATAAGCAAAATAGTTTGAGTGTAAAGTCCTTTGACTTGGTATTAAAAGTTTATAGTAACCATGGTAGTTGTAAAAATATAAATTATTACTGTAATTACCAGTTTTTTGATGTAATAAAATAAAAAGGAAGATCCCTAAAAAATTTGATTAAATACCAGAACGAAATAGGTGTAAGCCTGCTCAAGACCAGCTTGAGTGAAATAAGTTGGCCTTTGCTTGAAAGGAGTTAGATAGGACAGAAATAATATGATACAACAACATATTAAATGGTGACCCCGACGTGATATATACGTACGGGAGTAAGGTAAAAAGTTCTCGACCTACAATGAAAAAAAAGATTTTATTTTTCGACATAATCCCCCTTAACTTCAACACACTTGGTCCACCGTTTCTCCAACATCAGTATTCCTTCCCGTAAGTGAGAGTGTGGAAGGCTGTAAAAATATTCGTCTACAGCCCTCTTCCCAGAAACAAATTTCTTCAAGTTTGGGAACAGATAGAAGTCTGAGGGCGCCAAATCAGGAGAATAGGGGAGATGTCCGAGCAAGTCGTATCCCAAATCCGTCAATTTTCCCTTCGGCAATGCACCCTTGTGTGCAGGTGCGTTGTTTTTGTGAAAGATAATTTTTTCTTCTACAAACCAGGCCTCTTCTCGCGAATTTTGTCATCCAGCTGGTCAAGAAGGGTGGAGTAATATTGGCCTGTAATTGTTTTGTCTTTTTCAAGGTAATCTATTAACAGGATCCCTTTCGCATCCCAAAACACGCTGGCCATCACCTTTCCGGCAGATGCGATCGACTTCGCTTTCTTTGGCGCTGAACAACCGGCTTCCACCCACTGCTTCGACTGCTGTTTCGTTTCTGGCGTGTAATGGTGGTCCCATGTCTCATCCATAATGACAAATCGCCGCACAAAATCGCTCGGATCCTTATTGAACCGGGTCAAACACTGCTGCGAAACTTGTTTTCGCATTTGCTTTTGATCGGCATTCAGCAAATGCGGCACCTATCTTGCACAGAGCTTTCGCATCACTAACTCTTTGTGTAAGATGTTTCGGACCCTTTCGTCCGACATTCCTACAGCCTCAGCTATCTCCTCCACTTTCACTCGCCTATCGTCCAACACGATATCATGCAATTTTTCGATCGTTTCCGGTGTGGTTGCGGTTTTTGGTCGTCCTTCACGGGAGTCATCTTCGAGAGACGTGCGACCACGTTTAAATTCAGCTGCCCACTTTTTAACGGTTGACAGGGAAGGGAGAGGATCTCCGTAAACTTTTTACAACTTAGGATGAATTTCCTGAGGGGTTAATCCGTCCAAACAAAGAATTTTATGACCGCACGATATTCAAGTTTATCCATCTTAAGGAAACACGCATAAGACGTCTGCTTGAAAAAATTCGTGTAAACAAACTACTTGAGATAGCAAGTTGAAACTTGTCATACGAACTAATGACATGTGCACGCAGGCAGGAAGCACAAATTTTTGCTGATTGGAACGCCATCTCTGTCAGGCCGAGAACTTTTCACCTTACCATCGAAAAAAACCAATTAGTTAGTCCAGACAAAATCGTTTAAAGAACTGATTCAATGAGTTATTTAAGAATGAAATCACAAAAACTTGAAAGAAAAGAACGAATAGCTTGTCCACCGACACGCTTTAGTTATGCAGAACTTGGTATTCCAATGAGTGATGCACTTGAGAATAAAAAAAGAAACACTCCGTAGTCATTAAGTGAAGTTTCAATTCACTCAACAGTTCCTTCTCGGATTATAGAAAATGAACTTGAAGCAGAATTTAAAACCGCCACCCTTCAAGATGCCATCGAAGAAAAGAAATAAAAGTTAGAGGTTTTTAAAGCAGAACTTGAAGCCTCAGAAGAAGAATTAAAAACAACAAAAGCTTTCCAACGAAATACTGAAAGAACTAAGTTTTTGCATAATTTGTTTTAAGGCAGAAATTAAGAAAAAAGAAGCACAAATTTTAACATTAAAGAATAGTTTTGATCGTCGCAGGAAGTTAATACGTAAGGAAAAGAATCTTGTCACTAAAACCATACAAGAATAATTAAAAGTGATTGTCAATGAAGACAAATTTTTAATATTTGATATGCACATGAAAACGTGCAAAATTGGATCGAGAATAGCCATGATATAGTAAGCTCTATAAATATTCATCCAAAATCGACAGACACCTGTCATAGGTGAAGGTTGTCCTGACCCTGGTCAAAATGTTGTTGTCTCAAATCTAGTGACTGCTATCAACAAAGCCTTTCCATCTCACTCAAATACTAGTCTTTGTAACTTATTGCGAAATATGTTAAAATAACACAGGAGATGTAAAATTCTCGTATCTAGACAGTTTTCTTAAGTGATAAGTAATGTTTGAGTTTTTAATAAAGTGAATGACTTAAAATTGCGATTTTTTGTGAATACCTTCACCCAATTATTGTAGATCTGGATGTAAAATCTATAAAATTTTGTGTCTAATAACGCTTTCAAAGCTCGTATTTAGCGCGCAAAGTATAAATAATTTTATTTCCGTGATTAGTTCTAGATAAACTTATTTTGAAATACGACAGTATTTATTTTAACGACTTGGGTTCATCTGTAATTTACCTTTGCCGAATAGATTTTTTCCTTTTTTACATTAAAATATACTCATCGTTTATGTTAATTTCCGTAGGAGAAATGGCCGTAATTTTTAATAAGTATTTAAAATATTGTAACAGTGACTAAGAAGGAAAATTACGCTTATTTGGTTTTCACTAAAGCGGCTTCATATCTGTTTAGCAATAAACACCGATGATTCATAGACATCGTATTACAATCATCTGTCTAGCGATAGGAAGGAAAGTCAGTAGGTGTCGTAATACAATAGGTCTCATGACTAGTATTCTAGATGTTTTTTCGATTAAACTACAATGAAGAATTATTGCATATAAGCTCGAACCCCGTTGCGATATATCAAGGTTAGTTTGAAATCGGCCCTAATAAATGTTTGATGTACATAAATTAGTGTAAATATAAATTTGCTTTGTGACGTAAATATAAATTCGCGTACGTGATATAAGTGTGTTGGATAAATAAATTACCAGTAAAATTTGTCTTACAATAGTGTGTAATTCGTTGTATTTAGAAAATTAAATTAGTGCCTACAAATAGTGATTAAGCTAGTGCTAATGTGAACAAGACTGTAAATATTTGTGATTGTGAAAAAATCAAGTTTCTATTTATTGAAGATAAAGGCCAAAAGGACAATTAGAGAATTTGCTACAATAATTACATTAAACTAATTTATACTTATTCATTTAAAATTTCTATGTTGAATGATCGTTCTTTTCCCGTTTGAATGGTAAAACTTTTTTATTTAGATAGGCTTTTGTGAAGATTTTCTTTCTGTATATTTTGTTTCCTTACTTATTGACTTCACCTATCTTTCGATAATTTTTATTCGCCGAGTTACTAATAAAAACTTTTTTGAAAATTAAATTAAAATTTTAAAGATGAATTATCTACATTTAAAAACGAAAGGAGTTGTTCTGTTACTAAAAAATTTTCTGCTAAGTTAGCTCCACCTGTCTATTAACTTGTAGCTCTCAATGGTAAACCACAAGTAAAGTGGCATATAAAAGATCTAAAACTCATTGCCGATAGTGCTCCTCTACAATAATTAATACCCTCTGTCTAACTTTTTAAATATACCTTGAATTATAAAATATTTTAAATCTTACAATATTTGTTGTCGTTACCCCATCACTTATTTGTTTCTCTTATCTCACATTGAGAACCTATTCTACCTTTGATATTTAAATTGCTATAACATTTTAGTTTTTCTAAATTTTTCTATTCTTTTGATAATCTGCGTTTGAATTTTTTCCTTTACTATGACTTTAAATTTTCATATGTACATTATACCCTTAATCCGACACATGGGCCTGTGGTACCGTACGTAAATTTTACCAACTCTCCCATTCAAAAGTGGACGCACGCCAACAGCAAGCTGTTCAGTACCTTTCAATCGGACCACTACAGGTAGAGTTGCGACAGTATTGTTTTACTCACGTACGACGGGTGCGTAAATACATAAGTTTATAATAATCTACCTGTTTCAAATACCTCGTGTGCGAATTACATAGTTTCTAGCAGGTCTGTGATACCTTCTGTATCAAATTGTGTACTATATAAATGCACAAAGGTAAGTTTTCTATAATCTTTTATATTTATAACACTGCTATGTTTGGTATTATACAGGGTTATTCTAACTGATAGACCCATTTTTAAAAATTCGTATTTATTAAAGTACAAATCTAAAATGAACAATCGTTATACCGATAAAAAGAGGAAGTTTCAATACATTATAAACGTTCAATGTGTCCACCGTTTGCTGCACGGCAAACATCTACCCAGTAGGTAAACTCATCCCACATACGAGATAGCGTATCTGGTGTTACTGCGACCTATCTAGCGCTGAGGAGGGGATTTATTCAAAAATCCTCGTACATCGAGGTGTCAATGGAGTGGAGCTTGATTCTGTTGGAAAATAAAGTCCTGTAAATCTTCCATAACGTGAGGGAACAGCCATTGTTCCAACATGCCTAGGAACGTTTTTCCAGTTACAGTTCTTTCCACAAAGATAAAAGGTCCATCGACCTTGTACTGGATAATGCACAGAACATGTTTATCTTAGGTGAGTCTCTTTCGTGTTACCATGTTGAATGTAGATTTTGCAAACCCCCATATGCGGACATTGTGTCTGTTGACTTTTCCACTAAGGTGGAAAATCGCTTCATCGCTAAAAATTATATGCCGTAGAATCGCATTATCCTCCATCATTTGTAGCACATTTACAAATTCGAAACGCTTCTCTTTGTCATTAGGGTTGAGAGCCTGCAGAAGTTGTAATTGGTAGGGTTTGTACAGCAAACGCCGTCTTAAAACTTTTCATACAGTTGGTTGGGGTATTCCAAGTTCTCTACTAGCTCTATTGGTAGACTTGCGTGGACTGCGAACAAAACTTTCTTCAATCCGTCTGGCATCATCATCTGACACACGCGGTCTGTCTATGGTTTTCCTTTACACACACTTCCAGTCTGGTTAAACTATCAGCTAATGCTTCTTCAAGTTGGTGGTTCAATACCGAATTTGGTACGAAATGCCCGCTATATCTATAATTTGCGACTCACTTTTTGCAAACTCATGAACGCAGAACACCTTGTGCTCCACGGTAGCCATCTTACTTACAACTGACAGTGAAACGAAATGACGATTTATTGCCGCGCGTACTCTACCTACCGCTTCTGGAACCATAACTACCCACCTTCCTTTTTTCATTGGTATGTGGAACCGTGTCACTGCTGCCATGCACTCAGTAACAGCAGATACGCTTTCTCGTGTGTGGGATGAGTTTACCTACCGCGTAGATGTTTGCCGTGCAGCAAACGATGGACACATTTAACATTTATAATGTATTAAAAAAAACTTTGAAACTTCCTCTTTTCATTGGTACAACGATTGCTCATTTTGGATTTGTACTTTAATAAATACGAATTTTTAAAAATGGGTCCATCATTTAGAGTAACCCTGTATCACAGTTTTAAAATATTAAAATCACTTTTAAATACTTTACGTATATTTAGTTTCATTAATTTTTATTTTATCTTCCAGGATGTCTCGACCAGATCCTAGCAAAAGTGTAAACATTGCGGATCCTGTTTTGGAGCTAAAAAACGCGAAATTCTCCTTGCAGAAGGAAAGGAAATTTATCTATCTGACGAAGAATCGCGAAACGATGAATGAGATGTAGACCATTCAGAAGATGATCCTGGTTACGTCGTAGAAGACATGCAACCTACGCTTTTTGATTCGGATTTAGAGAGTAACCAGTCAGACGAAGAGGAGAATCCGGCACAAGATGATGAATCTAATATTCAAATATTTTCGAAAAACAAAGAAGGTCCAAACCACTAAAATATACAAGATCATCTGCACACAATATTATTCGTGGAGTTCCGGGACTGACTGCTCATGCAAAAACGTTAGTTAATGTACCTTTAATAGCAGCTATTTGGAATTTATTAATAGATGAAGATATGTTATAAGAAAGTAAATTGAGAACAAACGACAAATTGGAACTTGTTAGAAATAATATAAAATCTGCAAATAAGTCAAATTATTAACCAACGGATGACACCGAAATTATATCTTTACTAGGTTTGTTTATGTTATCATCATTTATGAAATCATCTCAAGCAGATGTGCTATGTTTGTTATCAAAAGGCAGCTTAGGTCGACCCATCTTCAGAACGACTATGCATGTATAAAGGTTTGAAATTTTGTTGGTGCGTTTAAAATTTGATTATAGTAGAGATAGGGAAGAAAGAAAGAAGACAGATCCAGTGGAAACTATTTTGAATATGTTTAATCAATTTATTTTGTATTCACAAAAATAATTTTCGCTGGAAGATTGTGTAATAATTGACGAGATACTGTTGTCATTTAGAGGACACTTCCGCTTCCGCGTATATATATATATATATATATATATATATATATATATATATATATATATATATATAAATATATGGCTATAAAAGTAGCTTCGATTACTTCATACGGTTCTTGGAAACTAGTTCACTCTAATGAGGCTTAACAAGCCGAAACTGTTGGTCAGTGGATGTTTCCCCCTGTGAAGTAATAAAGCTAATGTTTTGATAATGGCTATATAACTACTATCCCGATTTGTATTTGTCAATAGCTATTATTATTTTCATAAGAGTTTGTTTACAGATACATCTTACTTTATGTATAAATATATATATATATATATATATATATATATATATATATATTACGGAGACGGGTTAGGCTAAATATGTGTAAATAGGTCAAATGTGTATTGCGTAAACACCCTGTATATAGAAAACAATAATTAATTTATTACGCTTCAATTAAATAAAATTGGAATAAAAACGGACATGTTATAATATAAGCCAAAACAATAATTTCTGTATTACGCTTCAAATTAATTAAATGGGGATAAAAAAGCATATTTAAATTCAAATCAATAATTTGAAAACACTAAGATGAACGCAAGGATACGTAAGCGAGCAAAAATTAATAAGTTAAGATAGCAAATTAAAGCAGTTTGTAGAACGTTACAATATATAAGTCAGCAAAACAAGTCAAGGTTTCACGGAATAACAGCTTGAGGAGATAAACATTTCTTGTGAAGGCTCGAAGACGTTAACAAAACATTTCAATGGAAAGAGACAAGGTTAGCTTAAACAGACGGGTATTTCATACACGGATCGATAAAAGATGTAAGGGACAAAGAATCGTTAGGATGTAATAGAGGCAGATACAAAATATAGCAGGTGTTTGAGTAGCAAACGGTTTCAAGAGCGCAGTAAACAAATATTTGTAAAGGCTAAGATGGGGGCGCAGACGACAGAGCAATAGTGAGACCATAAGACAAAAACAGGAAAGAGGATTATGAACGTATGAGTAGAATAAAAATATAGACGCGGACATGAAAAGGCGTGTTTAAGATTGGTGAAAGACGACAGAAAAGGGAGAGTTCAAAAATTGAACGGTTGGTTAGTTTTAGCGTGTTTTAAAAGTATTATGTCATTGGAGTGGTAAAATTTTTGATTTTCAAAGTTCGTTATGTGTTGTGTACATCTAAAATTTGTAGAATTAAGTGGCAGTTACCAGAGTTCAGAGAATGCAGTAAAAATATGTGACACAAAAGGGGGGTTATTTTCTGAGTCGCATCACTTACATTTGGTAGTATAGAAAAGACCATGCTAGCTGAAAATCGGGCAATAGTGCAGTCCGAATAATTACAAGTGTTTGAAATGCACGAGTTGGTGCAAGTAATTTAAACGGGCCGAATCTAAGTATAAATAATTAAGACCATTGAAGCAGGATGACAAGTAAGTAAGTAAATTAGTGGAGAACTGGATAAACGAGTTAGAGGAGGAAACGAAGTTTGGATTTAGTACACGCAGTCGTGTGGAAGAAATGCAGTCAAAGATGGAAAGCAGCAAGATGGTGTAATCCAGGAACGTGGGTCTGGTGAAGATCAACTACCGAGGTGGTGATTGAGAAGAACATTTGAGATAACGTTTTTTTTGTTGTTGAACTATTGTGATGATATGGGGTTATCAAAAACGATGTGTGTTTTGAGTTATTTGGTGAAATTTTTGAAAACTGAAAAGTAATTTGTTTGACATATGTAAAAGACAATAATTTGAATCTGAGGGTAAATACTTGAATACAATTTTTTTATAGTGTAAGGCGTAAACGGGTCTTTAGCATAACTTGTTGATGCAATATTTTAGGCATAAAAAATTAAAGGTTTATAATGAGCTCAACATAGACCTGGAGAACGTAAATTTAGGGTTTTAAGAGAGGCCCATCTGCTTCGAACGAAATTTTGTCATATAAAGCAACATAAAAGCTCACGAGAATTTTAGATTAATGTTTCAATAACGAACCAAAGTGTGAAATGTTTTATGGTAAAATGATTAAAATATTGAGATTATGCGGATAACTATTTGAGCTATATGAATAAAAGGGTGTATATTTTTTGGAAATTTTTTATTTTTGTTTATTTTTTTTTTATTAGAATGGTGTTTAAAGAATGAGTAGCCGTGGTAAGTATATCGTAGAAGGTAGAAGGTAGGAAGCAGAACTAGCCGTGGTAGATTAACTCGGAGAAGCAAATTTCGTAAATACCAAACCAGAACATATCGTAATCGAACAAGAAATTTGTAACGAAGTTTAATTTAGGTACTAATTGCTGGAGTTTTATTTTAATTTCAGTAGGAGAAATAGTGGGGCACGATTTTTAGGGCTTCTGATCTAGGAAAACCACAGAAATATATATATATATATATATATATATATATATATATATATTGTAGTGTCAGGTGGGAGCTACAAGGTTTATAAGGGTAGTTTTGTGTTAAAGGGGGTGTATGCCATATAAAATGATCCATATATCAGATCCCGTAATTTAAAAATTATGTTTTGCCGTACTTTACATATGCTAAAGTATTTACAATGTTAGTTTGAAATGTATGTGCCAAAAGGTAAACTAAACGACTTGATGACGTTGATAAAATACACAGTGCTCAAGGTTTTATACTGAGTTACAATTTAATAGGCCATTGAAAGTACATTTGCCATCCGAAAACCGGATGCGTCTACGGATGTCTACTATCAACCACGCATCCAGGTCATGTGTGAATTATTTTGGCTTTTTATTTAAATAGAATCAACTTTTGGACGAATATGTAATTTCAAAATTATAAGTAATAGTAGTGTCAAATGTGATTGGAGAATTGTGAATTATTTAGGACCAATGATAGAATTATGTACAAACTAGAAAAGTGTAAAAGGACAACAGTGAAGGTATTTGTGACACAAAATAAGGGGTAAAATGTTATTGGATGTTTTTATTTATGTAAAATGTGATTAAGTAAGCTGAATTTGTTGTAGTAATCGCCTTGGAAAGTAAACAACAGAGATCTTTTTCGATTTAATTTTGTGTAAAGACGTATTTTTGTAAACCTGTGCTAAAATTGTTTAAATATTTTGAAAAAGAAATAGATGTGTTTGAATTTGAAGAGTTTAATTTATTAAAGTGGAGTAACGAGAAGCATCAGTGGTTAGTTAAAGAATAGCGACGGCGAATTAAAGTGAAGATTGGTATTGGTGAGATAGCGAAGCGGCGAAAAGAAAGATTGTGTAGGAACGGATTTGATAAAGGCAGAAGGCATCGGTGAGGAATTTGTAAGCGTGAATAAGATTTGGATTGATTTGGTTACGGATTTATGGTTATTGGGGCATTGATTGGATTGATTTGGATAGAGATTTATGTATAGCGGGTCATTGAGTGGTTTTTAAGATAAGGGACGTGAAAAGATTTGGATTGAGCTGAAAGAAGAATAGGTTTGGATTGAGCTGAACGTGGAATAGATTTGGATTGAGCGGAACGAGAATAGATTTGGATTGAGCGATTTGAGAGCGGCAATTGGAAGAGTTAAAGGCTACGAAGAAAGTAATACGGAAGAATTAGCGCAGGGGAAGTAAACAAAACGGTTATTCAAAATTCTAAAATTCGGGTTATTTATTTCAGATTTGGGGTCAACAAAATTATACTAAGATACCTGGAGGCGATACGAAAATTTCAAACGATAGTGAATCCATGTAAAGACGCATACGGCGACAAAGATCTTGAGCCAGCAGTAAAATTAGGCCATCAACGAAGTATAATCCAGGTGAGTACTGTGAAATATCTTATAACGTCAAAGTCAGAAATTGTGTGTATTAATTAATTTGGCACAAGGCTACGTTGATCATTAAATTTTGGCATATACAGTGGTAAATTTATATAAAAGTAGTAAAACAAAAGATAGTGCAGTTTGGTTGGGCATTGCACATCTACTTACCACCGAACCCACGGTAAGTAGGTGGACACCCTGAGAAAAGAGTTCATATAGTCGAGGCATAGTAATAAACATTTTGATTAGATAACCAACCAAACGTTGCAAAAGTACGTGGCGTGCAATAGGTGTTTGCACATTATACAAAAAAGCATTGAAATTTATAAGAAGGGGCGCGCGGCGACACAAAATTAAAATAAAGTAAAGTAAGAATTGAGGGGGTGGTATACAAAAATATATATATATATATATATATATATATATATATATTTTTATAAAAACTGATTACGGTTTTCAATTATTTAAGTGTTATGCTGTGATAATGTGAATAAATTTCACGAAACGTCGCATACAATTCAAGTTTTTAATTTTTAATTTTTATACTTCGGTCCTCAGTAACCGTAATTAGTTTTTATAAAAATAAATATGCAGGACATGATACAATTCAATATCTATATATATATATATATATATATATATATATATATATATATATATATGCCAAACAAACCGAACCGGCAAAATACGGCATCAAGTTTGTACACAATGCGTATACATATTGTGGAAAGAATTCTGATGAATTTGGATTCAGTGAAAATGAGAGACAATTAAATAGACCATCCCAAAGAGTATATGACTTTGCAAACCTATTGAAAATTCCTATCGTAATATCATAGCAGATAACTACTTTTTTCCCCTAGAACTCGTTGCTGAATAATCGAATCGGAATCTAACGTATGTTGTAACATTGAAAAAAAACAGGCGCGAGATACGACCGGAATTTCAAGCTAATAGCGTTATAATGGTTGGCACAACACTATGGATTTATTAAAAAAGATACCTTAATTTCATGTTCCCAAAAAAAAACTGTCTTACTTGTATCTTTTATGCAACACAGTAAATCCGAAGAAATAATACAGTTATATAATGCTTCAAAACCTGGAGTCGATATTTTGGGTATGTCGGAGAACAAAACGCTGGCCTTTAGCTGTTTTTTATACTCATCAATATTAGTACTGTAAATAATTTTTTCTACGACTGTTTTGGAACGAGCCTATTTTAGGTGTGTTTTTGATAGAGAAATCTACTACATTCTGTACAGGTTTTTATTCCCGCACTTGTAGCTAGGCAAGCAACCAGTGCGGGAATGTTCAATTTGCACGGTTGCCCTTATATTTCTATTAATCAAGTAGCCCTAAACTTGCATCTTATTTTCAATGACGGCCGAGTTTTCAAAGGTGGGCTATGAAACAAATAATAAACCAACAAATGTCAAATAAATAATTTCATACTGTGAAAGCGTTTAAAATCTTAAAGTATTTGCAAAGTCTTTAAAAAATGGCTAGTGATAGTGAAAGCGAACTAGAACCGACGCCTCCAAATATTGTGGAAGCTGCAAATGCAACTACATTAAATTTATTACCGGAAATTTCCAAAAAAAAATATGAGACTGCTTATAAATCGTTTATGGATTGGCGAAGAGATCAAAAGACAACATCTTATTCTGAAAATGTTTTAATTGCGTACTTTAATGAATTATCTAATAAGTATAAATCGCCGACATTGTGGACGCATTATTCTATGTTGAGAACAAGTCTCACCATCCATCATAATGTAGATATATCAAAGAATGTAAAATTAAGAGCGTTTCTCAAACGGAAGTCAAGCGGTTATAAATCGAAAAAATCAAAAATTTTTACAACAGAGGAATTAAATAAATTTATTACTGAGGCTCCGGATCAACAGTTTCTTCTGACAAAAGTATGTAATATTAACTTAGGAGAATAATGCGTGTTTATAGCTATTTTTATATTGTTACAGACTGCATTAATTATGGGAATTACCGGTGCTTGCCGCAGACAGGAATTACATCAGATGAAGATTACTCATTTCACTGAATTGGGTTCTGCGATATTAGTTATAGTTCCCGACACGAAAACAAAAATTATACGCAGCTTTACGATAACGAGTAATTTTTATGAAATCACAAAAAAATACTGGAATCTACGTCCATCAAATGTTTGCGATCCTAGTTTTTTCTTAAATTATCAGAAAGGAAAATGCACCACACAGAAAGTGGGTATCAATAAATTTGGTGCTATGGGAAAGCAAATTGCAACGTATTTAAAACTACCCAATCCGGAATTATATACTGGTCATTGCTTCCGGAGATTTTCCGCCACTATTCTTGTAGATGCTGGAGAAGATATAACATCTTTAAAAAGGCACGGTGGCTGGAAATCAACATCAGTCGCCGAAAACTATATAACCGATTCTTTAACAAATAAGTTGAATGTAGACAACATAATACAAAATTCAATTGATAGCACATCATATTTTCATCAACGTCCAAAGACAAAAATTTCCAACGTCAAGAAAATTTAGTTTTTGGGAAAACACGATCTACAATGACGTTTAATAATTGCAATGTAACCTTTAATATTGTTAATAATAATGAATCTAAAAACTAAACTTAAATCAATTTATTTACTTTTATTATGATAAATTTGCACTTTTCTTTGAATTTATGTATATTCACAAACGATAATAAACTTATGATATTAATAAAATGTATACTCCTATACTTGCCGTGTATTTTACAATATTAACAAAAGAGGTATCACATTTAAAAAGTACGTACTACAGTCGTACAAAAAGTATAGTGTACAACACGCATGGAATGCATATTTCTCACTCGTATGATTTGCAGCACGAGCTGAAAGCTCGTGCTGCAATTTATTATACTCGTGAGAAATGGGCATCATTCCATGCTCGTTGTACAATATACTATTATACTTTAATTTGTTTTAAAGGCACTACTATTATGCCTCGTTTTTAATTTGTAAAACACTTTGCAATGGAATTAATTGAACCTGGACTTAGAAGACGACTTAACTCCCAACAACTTCCTAGAGAAATAAGAAAACTTATTGAGTACCATTTAGGAGAAAACATACACTCTCAACTCCAACAGGATGAAAATAGCATCCCATGAAATAAGCTGCAGAAAAGAAAAACGTGTTCCGTGTCCTTTGGTAAAACAGAGAAAAACAAAATTGGTTGACAAGGATTTACCATATTTTGACGTCAAACCAGACAACTGGCATATATTTCGAAGTGAATACTACCGAACTACAAAAAAGTATAAGTATGATAACAGTGAAAATATTGTTCGTCTTCGAAAATATCTGAAAGGAATGGCAAAGGAAGCAACAACTCATTTACTTGCAATTCGTGAAAATGTGACGCGAATTATGGAAATATTAGAGAAACGTTTTGGTAATCCCAAACATATCATTTCTACGCTTATTGATAAAGCTAAATCAGTTGAATCGCCTAATTGGAATAAGCCAGAAACAAATATAGAATATGGAGTTGCGGTCGATGCTCTCGTCACATATATAATTATCTTTAACATGAAAGGATATATAAACAATATTCAACTACTAAATGAACACGTAGAGAGGTTATCTCCTATAATAAGAAGAGAGTGGTTTATTTAACAAGGCGAAACGTTAAAAGTACCGAACTTAGAATTGTACCGCAGATGGTCAGACAAAGAAATAATGTTGCCTACTACAGTTCCAAGTCAAAAATAAGTAAAAACAAACCAGTGGATCGAAAAAGAAATCACAGTGTGAATGGCGAAAAAGAATCTGAAGTTTGTTATCAATGCAATTTAAAAAATCATATAATCATGAATTATAAGTTCAATAAGTTAGACCAAATATGAGATGGAGAACAGTAAAAATAAAGAAACTCTGTTATTGTTGTTTAGAGAAAGATCATCTATCTTCAAATTGTAGGAAATTGGAAGTGTGTGGTCTGGACTCTTGTTTGAGTCACTATCACCGGCTTTTATGTTGTAGTTATAAAAAACAAGTACAACAGAATACACGTAATGAGAAAACAACACGTCATCCCAGCCCTTTACTGACTTGCGTTAAAGATAAAGATTATAATAATTCCATAGCGTCGGCGGTAAACGGTGTGATGCCTGTCATCCCTGTAAAAATTTCAGGGCCTAAACATGAAAAAATAGTTTGTGCCTTACTCGATACCGGAGCGAGTTTCTCTATGTTAGAAACAGAGGTAGCAAACCGAATTGGATTAAACGTCACAATAAAGCATTCAATTTTTAATGTTTATGGGAACGAAATAAGGGAAGATAACGAGTCGATGGTAGTAACTTTACAAGTTCGAGGAGTTCTGCGAAATTCAAATACCTTTGTCATGAAACATGTTCGAACTGTAAAGAACGTCGGCTTTCCCCCAAATCCTATAAATTACGAAAAAATGATAGAGAAATATCCGCATCTGCACAGTGCAAAAGTAAAATCAGTTCCAAATGAAAAAACAAAAATGATTATTGGATATGACAACCATCGCCTGTTTTGTCCTCTCTCTATGATTGAAGAGCCTGAAGTATTTGGACCCTCTGTACATTTATGCCAATTGGGATGGTACCTATCCGGAGTTAGTGTAGGAAACAGTTGTTACTTTGCTTGTGAATCGTGTCAAAGTGAAAGCGATGATCGTCTTCATGCTATGATGAAGCGATTTTTCTCCAGTGAAGAAATTGGTCCAAAGGCTCTTGCCACAGTGCCTCGTTCCCAAGAAGATATGGGAGCTCTGACATTGTTACAAAACAGTACTAAAAGAAAAGAAAATCGTTGGGAAGCTGGGCTATTGTGGAAAGAGGATAATCCCATTTTATCTGAGAGTAGAAACATGGCTGTGCAACGATTACATTTAATGGAAAAGAAAATGAACCAAAATGCAGAATTTGTTCGTCTTTGTTGCGAAAGTTTCAGTACTATGCTACGTTATGCAGCGTACGGTCAGATAGAAATAGAAAGGATATTTAAAGTGCGGATCCGCACGAATCACGATGACAATACCGAACACAAGAAACGTAGAAATACCTTGATAACTACCAATGCAGAGAGGGCAGGATTCTTGGCAACACAAAAAAAATACATTGTCATCGATTTTCTATTTACAGTAAATATTAATAAAAAGAGAACTTGGGTTGAATCAACAAAGAAAAATAAATAGTTGTATTATCAAGAACAAATTTTAGAAATTTATGTACGAAGTGCCAATTTCGTTTGACATTTAGTATTCATTAATAAAAGAAAGAAAATAAAAATTACGGTTTATGTTTGCTCATAATACCAGGATGTGTTACGTTCCAATTTTGCTTTTAAAATTTCTTTGATTAATTCAATACCGGCTCGAAAAAATTCCGTTGTTACTGTTAAATCCTCCAACATAATTAATAATAAATACGCTCTCTAATAATTTCTCAACTTGCTTGAAACTTGCTTTGAAACGACAAGTTTATGCTACAATTAAATAGTTTATATTCTGTTTTATGTATCCGTTATCTTGGTATACATTACGACCGCGTATAATTGCTTTGCTTGTGTTTCTCATTTAAAGACTTGTCGAGACGATAGATCCTACTATTATTTGATAGCGTGTTTTTCAGTTTTAATCGCGCTTCGATAAGCGAGGATTTGCAGTTCAAATTCGTGTCATTTGAACCAATGTTGAATTAGATTCTGCAGCTTGTGCGTCGAAATATTTTCTACATTATTCGTCACCGTATTTCAAAAGCAATGCACGTTTGTTTTTTTTTTGTTCGACAACTAGGAGGTGTTTTGCGTGTATTGGTAAGTTATCTCGCGCGTACCCATTCTAATCAGATTCTCTTTGTAGCTCTTTTTAGCTGGAGGTCTAATGGGTTCTTTCTTTGTGTAGGCCCACCTGTTAGTTGCCGTGGACCAGCTGCTTTTGTCTGTGGATTGCTGCTGTAGCTATGATGGTAGGGAGAATGGATCCTGAATACCGCGGCCTACAGGTATGCAACTCGTTTTCTTTTGTGTGTGTCAATTGCATACTCCGTATCAGCGTTTGGTGTAGTTACGTGACAAGAAACGTGATATTGTAGAACCATTGTTTGTTGCTGCTAATCGATATTATTGCTCTACAGGTGTTATGTACCATTGTTAAAAATGTTGGACAGACACACGCTTATTCTTTTATACTGATTGATTTATTGTACAAACGGTACTGTGTACAATTTAAAAGATGTCTGACAAAAGCTCTCACACTTTAATTATTTCTTACTGATTAGTTTATTTTACAAAAAGTATTAAGTGAAATTTTAAAAACGCTTGACAAAAGCTCTCACATATTGATTTACTAATGATTAATTTTATTTTGTGTGAAATACGAAATGCTAACTTCGTATCTAAATTCCTAAATTGTCCGTACAATATAATTGTTTGCTGTGAAATAATAACATTTAATGTATTGCTTTCGCTTGTTTGTACAGTATTCTTTATTTATTTTTATGTGTGAATAGATAATCGTGGGCAATGCACTTTATTTTTTTTTGTTTTTTTCCTGGTATTTAGGTGAATCCCCTCTGCGTTTGATAGTTAGCTTTTTCTTCCGGCTACGTCTAGGTACGTAGCATAAATTTTGACGCCTTAGCGTGAGGTTGCGAGTTTGCTTTAGTTAATTTTTTGTGTACCGCTTTTGTTTCGTGTAACTTTGACCCTGATTTTGTTTTAGTTAACGGTTATTTCGATTTGGTTTTGATTAATTTCTTCTCAGAGTTTGTTTTAGTTAATTTTTGCTCCAATTTTTTTGTTGTTGTTAGTGCCTATGTTTATACATTATCCTTTTTCTCGGCTTGATACCACTTATGTTTTCATCCCTTACGCTCGAACTTGTAGTTATTCTTTTTCTTTATTTACTGTGCGAGATCGATCTCCTTAAGTTTTAGTTATGGTTTCTTTCGTGATCGCTCAATATTATTGGTTGGTTAATTTCAGATTATTGGACTTGTGTTTTCGATAATAATCCTAGTCCATTGAAAACGCTGGCGCACAAGATTTTTCCTTTTTCTTCCTATTAAAGGAGGAATATTATTTTATTAAATGCTTTTAAAGCTCTCCCATTTGTTTAGACGTGAACAGGAGAAAAGTGCTGTAGGTTTGAACTTTGAACTTGAAAAGTGACAGTGAAAAGCTACCCATGATGTTATCACGTGGTCTTCGGACGAATAACCTTGAAAGGTACAAAAATTTACAAAAATGGACCTTAGATTTTTCCGCAAGAAACATGTCAAATATCTGTTTTTTGACCTGGAAGTAACATAGCTTATCTACTACCGATTTGTTGCATTTTGAAAACTGGGTATGAAACTGATGCTACTTCTTTCATTTTTAATATTACTTGCTAGATAACAGATTAGGTAAGATCGGGTGACAAAACACATTCGTATCTTGCATCCTTACCAATTTCGGATTTGTGCTCTCATTATTTTATTATCACTGTGGATATTTCTGTGATATATTTGTACAGCGTTTTACATCTGCATACGTATTAAAAACGAACTCAACCTTGGTGGTTAAATTAAATATTTGCTGATATAAAGAAATGTAAACAAAACACGAAAATCAAAAATAAATACTTACCAGTTGCCCAAAATAAGCTGGAGTTTCACAATTTAAAAATCACTAACACACACTAAAGAAATGTAAAAGACTTCAGCAATAAGGATTCGAAAAACGGCGGACACTGTAAGGCTTTCTCGTTCGCACTAGACACTTCCTAAACGATACGTGCGATAAAGAAAATGTAATACAACACGTTCCTTCAAATTTCGGAACTCTACAAATAATATAAAAATTCATGCAACTTACCTTTTTCTGTCGTAACTTGATAGCTAATTTCAGTCTATTGAGGTTCATTCGTTCACCGTGCTCAAAAGCTGGTCCAGTTGGATCGTGATTTAATAAGACTTCTAGTTCGTACGAGCTGCGTGTATGATCCAAAAGTGCAGTAGCAAAATCTTGACACTGTTTTCTTAATTCTTGATAGTCAGTCTTGAATTCTTGCTCCATAAAGCTTAGCCTGGAATAATATAAAACATTTTTTAATAGTTTAAAACGCTCAAAATTTGTTAGTTAAAGGTCTATTAATCACAAATCAAATGACTATTAACAATTTTTCAAAATACAAAGAATTAATTAGTTATTGCTTACTTGCAGTGAGAGGTTCTAACTATATCTCTGATTGCAAAACTTAAGATATAAAACTACGTAAATACAAATTAACTTTCCAACTTTAGCTGCGGATTAAAAATTTGTAAAAATATTTGTAGACATTAACAGTCGATACTGAACATCGAAGCAAATCTATGTATCAATTTCTGAGTCTAATGTATTTAGCAGATAAAATAAGCAGGTTAACGAACCACCACTATCACCTTACCACTTCCTCAGACTCCTTGCACCTCCCACCTAAAGCCTACCCCCTCGCACTCAACACTTCACGTCATCCATTTAAACCCCCCCGATTTTCCACCGCCACACTCCATACCGTTTGAGGTTTTTCCAAACAATCCTAGCAGCTTAATATCTCTTGAATCCATTATTTTATATTTACCTAATCCTGCTCCCTTCCTTTTCATCCCAATATTTAATACGTTGGCAGTTGATCAAAGATAAAAATACTTTGTGATATGCTGACAGTAACTTTTACTAAGTCTTAACTTACAAGTAAATAAAAATGATAACAAAAAATTAAAAATGATTTGTTACGTTTATTTTCGGGATAAATTAATTACCCCTTATTCCCTTTAATTTGTTTTTCAGTTAAATCAATTCTGTTGCTATTCTTAAATCCTTCATCAACGTCTTGTATATTTTACCTGTTCATCATAAGCCCGCTTTACAATAATTGTTTAACTCAAATCTATTTGCTTGGAAACGACAAGTTTATGATAAAATATAAATAAGTCAATACCTTGTTTTAGGTATCCTTTAATCTGTTAAATATTCCGATAACGTATAAATACTTCCTCTATGGTTTGAATCTAAAGACTCGTCGAACTAAGGCCGCGTACTATCCGATAAAAGCGTGTTTTCAAGTTTCATAATCACGCTTTGATAACCACAATATGACTTGGAGCTCTGGTTGCTTAATTAAACGAATTTATGTTTACTATCTTTTCAAAATGTTACAAAGCACTCGTCGTAATTGCTAGATTCTTCGTTCCGTTTTTATTTATAAAAATTTTGCGCACGCCTTACAGCGTAGTGAGTATTGATGGTTTTATAAACCCGTACTTGTTGGCGTAAATAAATTAATATTTTTCGTAATCATTCTAGCTCCCTGTGGGGGCACGATAGTCCCTTGAATTGCCACTACTTGGGGTATAGAAGGCTGCAACCGTTACGTGATATCAGGTCCATCTGGCCCGCTCCGGTCAGAGGAGCAAACGAGAGATCCAACACTGTAGAGACGTAAGTGAGTGTTTCTTACCTGCTTGTGTCGAGACCCTGCCCACTTAGATTTTACTGTTTGGGGCTCATACAGGTCTCGAATTAATTGTATGTACGGAAATGATTTATGATACCGAGATCTATTGTCATGGGATTATTATATTACGCTTAACTTTAACTACTATCTATTAATGCGGGAATGGGATTAAAACTTGCTGGCACATTGAATTTGTAATTGTAGGTTATATGTTAGCATTATCAGAGCCTATGTGACGTATCATAATATTATGATTATTAAACGAAATTGTGAAATCTGGCATACAAATATACTAGCTAACAAATACTAATATATATATATATATATATATATATATATATATATATATATTGCTGTACATACCCCTTTTAGTGGGTCGACCTATTAATTCTGTAATATCACGTGTCCTTCACGTTGAGCGACCTATTTATTTTAATTGCTATAATACTAAATTAAATTATTGAACCACCATTTTAATCTTTCCTACAGCTTGTGATTATTTCCTCCTCCAGCTGTTTCTTAACGTTGCTATCAACTGGAGTTTATCATAAACAACTTTATCGACCAATGACAAAATTCAACAAGTTACCGCCTTTGCGGGTTATCTCTGCCCTACTTAATTTGTGGCTCCTCCTCTGTACTATTTCAATCTTATGACCTCGGCTAGCATATATTTGTAATTATAAAAATTCAGTAAGTTTGGATCCCATTTAATGAAACTAATGCTTTATGTACAGCTTTGACGTTATTTACAATACATTTTCAAATTAATTCACCTTTATAAATTTCATTTATCAACAACCATTTAATTTGTACTAAAAACCCAAAGTCACCAAAGAAAACTCATTATCTTTACCAACAAATGTAGAATATTCTAAATCCGTTTTCTTATTATTATTATTTCAATACGTATTCAACCCTTTGTTGACTTGTTTACAAGCATATAATATTTAGCCAATTTGATATTAAAAATAAAATAAAATTCTTGTAGAAAAACAGATGCCTTATAACTAACAATCTGACCTGGTTTTATCTTTTTACGACGACGCTTCCATTAAAATTAATCTTCCCCAATTTTCGATTCCATTTAACTTATCACCATTATGGACCAACACCATTAAATTATAATTTTATACTTTAATCATTCTTGCCATAGACTTCAAATTGTAATTCGTTCACCCCTATACTTCAAGATTATGTTCTTCTTTTCGCCTCGACATTTAAATTGTTTTATTGTAATCTTTCTTAACATCAAGCATTCTGGCCTATTTTCCTCAGACCTCGAAGCCCTATTATTTTTATGTCTTAGTTTACGATTAATTCATAAAATAATCCTACTTACGTTTTAAACGGTAATTTTCATATACACACTCATTTATTTCACTTTGTACCACTTGTTACGTATTATTCAGTATTACTGGCAATGCACTTGGGCCTTCATTGAGTTCAAAACTGACTTTCTTATCGCGGTGCTTGCTAATATAATTTCGAATCCCCACTGCATCCGTGGTGTGGTCTAGAACCTGTCGTTTGCTTCGGACCAATCAAATAATTCCATTTCGAATATTTTCTGATGTAATGCTCTGCGTTCGTTCATAATACCCACCTGCCTGCAGGTGTCTTCACTTATCAACATGCTGTATTTTGATAGAATAGTCGCCTTTCCATAAACAACTGATGCAATTTTACTTTAAACTTTCATTGTTTACATGCGATTCACGCAATTTTTAATCATTTCTCTTATCAAAATGGTTAGATCTTTATACGCATTATATTAGCTACATGAAACTCTATTTTCACTTCCGTATTACTTAATCGTCTGAGACTCTTTTCTTAATGCGTGTCAAATTATACTTTATCATTTCTACGCGTGCTTCCACTGAAAAATATTCTTATTCGCTTTACTTATATAACTGAACACTATCTACAGGGTATTTAATCTTTACCATCCGTTTAATACTTGTATTTCTCATTCCTACACCAACTATGCGTCTTTCTATGTCTTTCCTGCGTCGCCCAAAACTATTTCTACTTTGTACACAGGGTGTTTCCTACTTACTATCTACTTCTATTTCTTACTTATTTCCTAAAATAACTACAATTTTCTGCTGCTTATTCTAATTACTCATTCTCTAGTGACCTTCACTATGTCGTGCACCCTTAAACAACCCTTATCACAGCATAATTCCCCCAAATTAAAATATAAAATTTTATATCAATGTCCATTTTTGTTGCCCAACGTGAACTTAAACTCACATTGGTATGAAATTATTATATTTTTATTTCCATATTGAAATTCAACCTTTTCATTATTAATCTCATATTTACATTTTATTTATCCCATACCTATGTCCTATTATACTATACTATTCCTACCTATGCCTATTCTTATGTTCAAATCCTATTCTATTTCTCTATGTATACCTATTCATAATTTTTTACATTTCCTTTTATCTATTCATCTGTCCTTGCATGGGCCAATTCAATTTATCTATTTTCAACTTCCCCCTTTTTCACTCTTAAATCTGGGTCCTTTTAATCTATATTTTTCAATCCTATATTTATTATCTATCCTATATCCTAAAAATCTAACCCTACTTTGAAAAAATTCACACTTCCTTAAATTCAACCTTAAACCTGCTATATCCAACTCTAATAATATTCTCTCTAAATGTACATAGTGTTCCTCTACACTATTACTAAATATTAATATTTCATCCTTATAGTGGATACTAAATTCCTCATACAGTCCCAAAATATTCTTGATCACATTCTCTAATGCATCCGTGCTCGAGGACAAACCAACCGGGACCACCCTAAATTGGTATAATTTTCCTTCTACCGAAAAACCCGTGTATTTCCTTGATTCACGCGCTAATGGAATCAAACACAATGAATTCTTTAAGTCTAATTTGCTATATATTTTCTTATTACCTATTCTTGCTAATATGCTTTCCATCGTTGGTGGACAATTGTATTGCGGCTTCGTTCGCTTATTTATCTTTCTTGCATCCAAACATAACCTAATGCTATTATCATTTTCTTCACGACGACTAATGGATTCACAAAATGTGTACTGGAGTTTTCTATAATGCCTTCACGTAACATTTCCTCAATTTCTTCCTTCACTCTATTCCTATATGCTACTGGGATAGGATATATCTTATTGTTAAACGGTTCCTCATTCATTACTTCTAACTTGTGCACATAACCCTTGGCAATTCTCGACTTTGACCCAATTAATTCTGAATGCTTATTCAATAATACATTCACCCTATTTTTTAAATCATCTGGACACTTAATGTCTTCACTTTCATTACCCCCATTATTTATCTCTTCACTAAACTGATTAATATTTACGCAGTCATCTTCTATTACTATATTCCCCTCTTCATACCATTTAATATATTTCCCATTACACTCAATCTCTTTGCATTCCGCATTTATCTTCAACCCCAACTTATCTATCATATTCATCCCAAATATAACATCTATCTTCAGTCCAGGTACCACCATGAACTCATTTTCCCATATTCTATTCCCCATTTCACATCTCAGAATTACCATCTCATTTATTACACTAAATCTCTTATTATTTGGTGCCACTAAATTACACCTTGCTATCTTTATCGCTTTATCCCCCCAATTTCTCTCGTTTAACAAATTCTTCCGCTACAAGTGATGCCTCTGCTCCAGTATCAATTAATACTTTAACCATTTTATTTTCCACCTTTAAATTAATTATTGGTAATAAGTTTCTCTCAAGTCTTCCTAATTCATTATTCATTTCATATTTAATAAACTCGCGCTGATGCTCATATCCGTTAATCCGTAGAATTTTCCTTGGTTCGTCCGTACTCAAAAATCCTGATCTCGCGTCGAAGGTCCTGCCTGACTCATTCTTCCTGTATCTGTGCAATTCGTGTTCCTTAATTCCACACTATTAATATTTCTTGCTGGTGTCCGTCGATCATCCTTTTCCTGTCTATTCATTACTCCATTGTTTCCCTCATGATTCGTTCTCTCTATCCGTTGCCTTGGTGTCTGACCATTATCCCTGTTCTGCCTAAAATCATTATTAAAGTTTCCATAGTTCCCCCCCATTAAAATTTCTTCCGCGATCATAATTATACCTGTTCCTTCGATAATTATTCCTAGTCTCATCATTCCTTATGAAATTCGTGCGTCGATCCCTAAAATTATTTTCCCTTTCATCATCATTTTCCAAATCATCATATCTCTGCAAATAATCAATAAACGTGTCTCTATCCACTATGTTTTGCGTCGTTATGTATCGCTTTACTTCCGCATTAAAATGACTTGCTAAATACTTTATAATAATTTTATCTTCTAAAGGAGGATCCAATTGCTTCGCTACAGTAAATTTCTCAATCGCATATGATTCTCGCGTTATCCCTTTCGCCAAATCGTATCTTCCCATAATTAAATCATTTCGAATTCGATTTTGCTGGTTGTCATTCCAGAATTGACGTAGAAATTTGCTTTCAAACTGTTCAAACGTTTCTATCTCATCCTCAACTAGATTGTACCATCGTGTAGCATTCTCTTTTAATATTGCCCTGATTAAATTTAATTTGAATAATTCATCTGTGTATCCCTGTATCAACATTTTAAAATTTTTCAGAAATATCTTAGGGTTTACTTTTCCGTCCCCGTAAAATTTCGTAAATTGTTCCATTGAAAGATTCGTTTGCATTAGCTTAATTGGTTCCCTATTAAAGTTTATTGGATTGCTTTTAAATTATTTATCTCTTGATTTATTGATCTGAATTCCGTTTCGCAATTTTCTTCAATTTTATTTAACTTAATATTTAAATTCTTAATTTTATTGTTGGACTCACTTTCGAACTCTTCTCGTTTCGTTTTGATTAAAGAAATATGATCCCATAAACCGTCTATCTCCTCAGAAACTCTACCAACTCTCTCATTCAATTGTGCTTTCATCTCCGCGATATTATGGTTTGCTTCTTTCAGTCCATCACTAAGATTCTTAATTTTACCCTCCAGTTTCTCATTGTTTTCATCCATTTTATTTTAACTGCATTTATGGCTTGCTCACTCCTATCCATCTTTTCATTCAATGCCATTAAGATATCCAACATCTTATTTTCTTGTGAAGTTCGCCTCTCTTCACTGGAACTGGTTGCCTGAATTATAACGCTCTCCTGGGATCCTATCTCTACTCCTTGTTGTCTCAAAACCTCCCGTGTTTCCCGTATTTTCTTGTCCATTATTATTAAATTTATATGCTAAACTTTTTAAATACTAAAATTTATCTAACTTTAAATTACTGTACAAATTTCACTATTGTTAATTGAAGCTTTTCAAATCCCCGGTTTAGTTTAATTAATTTATATAAAATCTTACAATCGTACTTTAAAATTTATTTTAATTTAATTCGCCCCTCTTAATTTCAGTTTATTGTGGTTTAATTTACGAGCCCCTCTTAATTTCAGTTTATTGTGGTTTAATTTACGAGCCCCTTCGTTGGGTCGACATATTAATTGCTGTACTACTCCTTTTATTTAGTGGGTCGACCTATTAATTCTGTAATATCACGTGTCCTTCACGTTGAGCGACCTATTTATTTTAATTGCTATAATACTAAATTAAATTATTGAACCACCATTTTAATCTTTCCTACAGCTTGTGATTATTTCCTCCTCCAGCTGTTTCTTAACGTTGCTATCAACTGGAGTTTATCATAAACAACTTTATCGACCAATGACAAAATTCAACAAGTTACCGCCTTTGCGGGTTATCTCTGCCCTACTTAATTTGTGGCTCCTCCTCTGTACTATTTCAATCTTATGACCTCGGCTAGCATATATTTGTAATTATAAAAATTCAGTAAGTTTGGATCCCATTTAATGAAACTAATGCTTTATGTACAGCTTTGACGTTATTTACAATACATTTTCAAATTAATTCACCTTTATAAATTTCATTTATCAACAACCATTTAATTTGTACTAAAACCCAGTCACCAAAGAAAACTCATTATCTTTACCAACAAATGTAGAATATTCTAAATCCGTTTTCTTATTATTATTTCAATACGTATTCAACCCTTTGTTGACTTGTTTACAAGCATATAATATTTAGCCAATTTGATATTAAAAATAAAATAAAATTCTTGTAGAAAAACAGATGCCTTATAACTAACAATCTGACCTGGTTTTATCTTTTTACGACGACGCTTCCATTAAAATTAATCTTCCCAATTTTCGATTCCATTTAACTTATTACCATTATGGACCAACACCATTAAATTATAATTTTATACTTTAATCATTCTTGCCATAGACTTCAAATTGTAATTCGTTCACCCTATACTTCAAGATTATGTTCTTCTTTTCGCCTCGACATTTAAATTGTTTTATTGTAATCTTTCTTAACATCAAGCATTCTGGCCTATTTTCCTCAGACCTCGAAGCCCTATTATTTTTATGTCTTAGTTTACGATTAATTCATAAAATAATCCTACTTACGTTTTAAACGGTAATTTTCATATACACACTCATTTATTTCACTTTGTACCACTTGTTACGTATTATTCAGTATTACTGGCAATGCACTTGGGCCTTCATTGAGTTCAAAACTGACTTTCTTATCGCGGTGCTTGCTAATATAATTTCGAATCCCCACTGCATCCGTGGTGTGGTCTAGAACCTGTCGTTTGCTTCGGACCAATCAAATAATTCCATTTCGAATATTTTCTGATGTAATGCTCTGCGTTCGTTCATAATGCCCACCTGCCTGCAGGTGTCTTCACTTATCAACATGCTGTATTTTGATAGAATAGTTGCCTTTCCATAAACAACTGATGCAATTTTACTTTAAACTTTCATTGTTTACATGCGATTCACGCAATTTTTAATCATTTCTCTTATCAAAATGGTTAGATCTTTATACGCATTATATTAGCTACATGAAACTCTATTTTCACTTCCGTATTACTTAATCGTCTGAGACTCTTTTCTTAATGCGTGTCAAATTATACTTTATCATTTCTACGCGTGCTTCCACTGAAAAATATTCTTATTCGCTTTACTTATATAACTGAACACTATCTACAGGGTATTTAATCTTTACCATCCGTTTAATACTTGTATTTCTCATTCCTACACCAACTATGCGTCTTCCTATGTCTTTCCTGCGTCGCCCAAAACTATTTCTACTTTGTACACAGGGTGTTTCCTACTTACTATCTACTTCTATTTCTTACTTATTTCCTAAAATAACTACAATTTTCTGCTGCTTATTCTAATTACTCATTCTCTAGTGACCTTCACTATGTCGTGCACCCTTAAACAACCCTTATCACAGCAATATATATATATATATATATATATATATATATATATATATATATTGCTGTGGTTCGAACGGGATTAAAGTTTTAATAATCGAGAGTGAGTCATTAAATACTTTTCAAAATAAAAGGTTCACAACAAAAAAAAATTTCTTACCCTGATTTCTGCTTCAAAATATTTTCGCAGCTTCCCTGGCTAACTCAGCTGTGCTTCTTCTCGAATACCTAAATTTACAATCACTCTTCGTTCCCGCTTACACACCATTCAATAAAATCAACAAATAATACAACAATCATACAATTTTTATTTACCGCTAATTACAAACAATTATTCACAGATATATACAATTTGGTTACAATTCAATACGTGATATTTTTGTAAAGTCCTTGTTTTGAACTTTTATTAGTAAACACATTTAATACAATTGGAGTAGATGGGCTCCAAATAATACCCTATATTTATTGCACACTGGAATATGGTGAGCTCATAATAACTCAGTTTATTGTTGTATGCTTTTTACTTTGCATATAATTACTATAAAACAAATAAACCCATGTGCCCTTAACAATCCAAATTAAATTCGTAATGAAATTTAGTAAGTTTTATATACACCTTTTTTTCAATATTTAAAATACCCTCATAATTGTCAAGTACACATATCTTTTTCAATACGTTAAATAACTATAAATAACTAGCAAAGTTCACTCACACGTCACAAATAATTCCAACAGTTTAACAAATAACAGCAAATTCAAATGAGTTACCTAGAAAATGCCTCAAGTCCCATCTCCTTTGATGATGCACTAGAACCTCTTGGCTTCGTGACTACGCGCTCTGATCCTCCAGATAGATGATAACCTCAGTATACGCCGAGCTCGTTGCTACCAATTACCATACCATCACCGCATACAAATTCACGTACATTATACTTTTGTTTATTGGTTTATTAGCTTGTTATGGTATTAGTTGGACCTCGGTTAATTTAATTTACTCGACACTACACTCGTTAATAACTACATGGCCTCAACTTACCACGTTATGAGTGCTAATACTATTTTTACTGAATTATAGAATTTTCAATACTCACAAGCCTCCACTATAACCTCGGTTAATTATTATACGTAAACTAAAGCGATGAAAATACAAAGAGGCGATAAGAATACAAAAAGGACGCTGCTAATTTCCTTATAGTATTTATATAATTCAAAATTCCCCTCTCGGCCACACTTTACGCGAAATACTTCATTTAAAATAATATTTCTGCAAATTTTAATCTAACTGACTTAAAACTCCCAGAAATTTACCTCGTGGACACACCATTTAATCCAAAAAACCGCATTCACCTGTCGCGTGTTCGTCCGTTGAAAAACTATCTATTTCAACCAATGATACTGTCCTGCGCCGTCATAAAACTCCGCCTGTAATATTTTTATCTCTGTCTTATGCATATTAGATGTCGCGTTCCAACCCCACTTGAGTTATATAAAATCGATATTTAAGACTGCGTCTACGTGGATTGAATACGTGCGCTTTAAAACCAATACTTTTATATCAGTCTTTATCTGTAGCATATTATTGATCGTGCATCCCTTCCGCTCTTTAAGAAACTTTGTTAGCTTGTTTATTCAAAGCAACTGACGGTTGGAAATATATTCCTTGAAGCCCGTGTTATTATGTTTATAAATTTGACGAAGGTAACCTTTTCAAACATGCAGGTGTTCTTAATTACCAACCGTTTAAAATAACAATTCTCGGAGCTTATTTTCACGGTATTCGATACAACTGACGTCCTTGCTTGTTACAACAAACCTTTTGCCTTGGGATTATCAATTTTCCCTACCCCGGTGCGTTTTCTAATGCTATTACACGTTGAATTAAAATAAATTAAATGAATTATGCGTTTCTATTTGCTTTTAAAAACTGGTTTTCTTTATGAACCTATTACTTTGCAATCATTAATTATAAAAATACATCAATACTTGTTCGTTTAAATTAAATCAATAAAATAAATTTTGCGCGTAAATCAATTGTTCCTATCTCTATACAGGGTGTTTGAAATTGCATAGCTAACCCCAAATTTAACCCTTTGAATCCATAACAATATATATATATATATATATATGTATATATATTTATATATATATATATATATAAAGTAAGATGTATCTGTATACAAACTCTTATGAAAATAATAAGAGCTATTGACAAATACAAATCGGGCTAGTAGTTATATGGCCATTAACAAAACATTAGCTTTATTACTTCACTGACCGACCGTTTCGGCTTGTTAAGCCTTATCAGCGTGAAATAGTTTCCAAGAACCCTATAAAGTAATCGAAGCTATTATAATGACATAATTTCGAAACAATCTCTGTACTATGGCAAAAGTAAATAAAACCGCCATCAGGTTATAAAACACCAACACTACTAAGTGTAGAAGTACAGAATTGAATCGAAACTAGATAATAAATTCTATAGATGGCTATAAAAGTACGTCTTTTTTTAATTTATATATATATATATATATATATATATATATATATATGGTTACTTACTTAAACCGGGTTAATGCCGGTTGTAATGTTTCTTTTTCTTTTTATACTAATTAGAGTTCTTTTGTTAATGTGTTATTTCCTTTATTTTTTTATTTAGGTATAGCTGCAGGCGGGGATTTCTCCTACAGGTTGTACGGAGTGGTTAATAATTTATTTTTATTTCAGGCCTTATTTAATTTTTGTAAGTATTACACCCCGCCCACTCACCGACTGAGTCCTGTCAATTTCTCTGTCTGTTTTGTTGTCTTTTTTTGTTGACTATGTCGCTGCACGTAGCAGACTCTATACACTTTTTTTGTTACGAAACATAGCGTGGTTTTCATAAGAATCATTAGCACACGGAAAAAATACAAACCATAAACAGATAGTACCTAAGTGAAACAGATCTATATGTATAATATTAAACCATAAAAATAATACACAAATATATATATATATATATATATATATATATATGTATATGTATATATATATATAATTGCAATACGTTATATATATATATATATTGTTCTGGATTCAAAGGGTTAAATTTGGGGTAAGCAATGCAATGTCAAACACCCTGTATAGAGAAATAAACTAATTATTTACGCCCAAAATTTATTTCATTTATTTAATTTAAACGAACAAGTATTAATGATTGAAAAGTAATAGGTTCATAAAGAAAACCAGTTTTAAAAACAAATAGAAACGCATAATTAATTTAATTTATTTTAATTCAACGTGTAATAGCATTAAGAAACACACTAGGGTATAGAAAATCAATAATCCGAAGGTAAAAAGGTTCGTGGTAGCAGACAAGGACGTCAATTGTATTGAATACCGTGAAATATAAGCTCCTAGATGTGTTGTTTAAACGGTCACTAATTAAGAACACCTGCATGTTTGAAAAGGTTACCTTCGTCGAATTTATATGCATAATAACGCGGGCTTCAAAGAATATTACCAACCGTCAGTTGCTTCGAATAAACAAGCTAACAAAGTTTCTTAAAGAGAGGAGGAGATGCATGATCAATAATATGCTACAGAGAAAGACGGGTATAAAGGCATTGGTTTCAAAACGCACGTTCGTATCCACGTGGAGTCCGGCGACGCGGTCAGCAATATCGATTTTATATAACTCAAGTAGGGTTTGGAACGCGACATCTAATATGCAAAAGTCCGAGATAAAAATATTACAGGCGGAGTTTTATGACGACATTGGTTGAAATAGATAGTTTTACAACGGACGAACACGCGACAGGTGAAAGCGATTTTTCGGATTAAATTGTGTGCCCATGAGGTAAATTTCTGTGAGCTTTAAGTCAGTTAGATTAAAATTTGCAGAAGTATCATTTTAAATTAAGTATTTCGCGTGAAGAATGGCCCGAGAGGTTGCATTTTGAATAGTATAAATACTTTAAGAAAATTAGCAGCGTCCTGTTTGCATTCTGATCGCTCTTGGTATATTCATCGCTTTAGACTACGTGTAATAATCAACCGAGGTTATAGTAGAAGCTTGTGAGTATTGTATAATTCAGTAAAAATAGTATTAGCACTTATAACATGGTAAGTTGAGACCTTGTAGTTATTAACGTGTGTAGTGTCGAGTGAATTAAATTAACCGAGGTCCAACTAATACCATAACAAGCTAATAAAGCAATAAACAAGTATAATCCGTGAATTTGTATGCTGGAATGGAATGGTAATTGGTAGCACGGAGTTCGGCGTATGCTGAGGTTAACATCTATAAATATCTGGTGGATCAGAGCGCATAGTTACGAAGCCAAGGGGTTCTGGAGAGTAAAGCATCATTAAAGGAGATGGGACTTGAAGCATTTTCCAGGTAACTCATTTGAATTTGCTGTTATTTGATAAACTGTTGGAATTATTTGTGATGTGTGAGTGAACTTTGATGGTTATTTATGGCTATTTAACGTATTGGAAAAGATACGTGTACTTGACAATTATTAGGGTATTTTAAATATTGAAAAAAAGGTGTTTATAAAGCTTACTAAATTTCATTATGAATTTAATTTGGATTGTTAAGAGTACATGGGTTTATTAATTTGTAGTAATTTTATGCAAGGTAAAAGACATACATTAATAAACTGGGTTATTATGAGCTCACCATACTCCAGTGTGAAATAAATATAGGGTATTATTTGGGGCCCATTTACTCCGATTGTATTAAATGTGTTTGAAATTAAAAATTTAAAACAAGGACTTTACAAAAATAGCACCTATTGAGTGGTAATTAGTGTACCAAACTGTAAATATCTGTGAATAATTGTTTGTAAATAGAGGTAAATAAAGATTGTATGATTGTTGTATTATTTGGTGATTTTATTGAATGATGTGTGAGTGGAAAGGAGGAATGATTGTCAATTTAGGTATCCGAGAAAAGGCACAGCTGAGCTAGCCAGGGAAGCTGCTGATGAAATTGTTGCAGCAGGATAAATGGGTAAGAATATTTTTATAAAATTTTTTATTGTTTTTTTGAAAATCAGTGTTGACACGGGCGATGTCAAACCCATAAGTCCGATCACAGCAATGTTATGACAGCCGAACGTTAGAATTTGAATAGGTTTTAGGTAGATCTAAAGACTGACCCCACGATCCACAGAAATATATATATATATATATATATATATATATATATATATAGTAAAAGGAATTATTGGCAAGTGACTCAAATTCAGCCACGAGTCACTTGCCAATAATTCCTTTACTTTGTTTAATTTAAGACTCATTAAACCTAATTTTCTCTTATATATATATATATATATATATATATATATATATATAATGATGTGACTAGGCATTGCGTTGAGCGCCACTAATATTTTACCATGACTCAGGTACAGCTGAGAATACACTAGGAATTTTGAAATTACTATCCTACTTTCCGTTTCCATAGCTTGGCTAGCTCAACAAAAATTACGCAGTGAAGTTTTGAAATGAAACACAGAAATATCAAGATACATTTTTGCACTCAAAAATATTTTTCTTTCATACAAAGGAATCTTATATTTATAAAACAGTTTACAGCTTAAATTTACACAGAAATGTATTCTTAAAAGTTACTTAAAAGTAATCCTTATCGAATTTTTGTTAACAGGTATTTATATGTGGATAATTTATCGATCCTATATTACCACGCTTGTAATTGGCCAATGATGCTTCACAGATAATTAATTAAAGGTCAAGATCTTCCAAACTCTTACTTCAAAATTTGCTGAAAATTATCTTTACTACAAATAGAATTTTTTTACGATTAAGGATTTAATCTAACAAATATTTAAATATTCCCATCAATGATAAACAAAGAAATTTAAAATTTATACTTGCTGTAGTTATTTTCAACGAGCGCTTATCTAAATCGTAATAGTGCAAACATTACGCTCATTGCGCCTATTTTACGGCCCTTTAAAGTCGACTCTACAACGTTTGGTGGCTAAATTCGAGACGACTTGTTCGGTAAACAACCTGTCAACACCCATGCGTCAAAGGTACGCCGACAACATGATCGTGGTACGTGAAAGTGTGTAGGAAAATGTCAGATAGTCTATTACTCGTCGTGCACAAGAATTCGATGTTTTGCAGACTTCAACTTACAAATTTTGGACTTACACCTGTACAAGATCCAGTTGACTCAGGAGTTCAAAGTTGATGACCATAAACAGCGCCGTTTGTTCGTTGACTGGACTTAGAAGCGTTTGAAAGCGGCAGGGGATCCCCTTACATGTGATTTTCCAATGCTCCACCCAAAGGTACTACATTGGCTATGAAGCAAGTTTATTTTACCTGAAAAATTTTGAATTTTGCCGAACCCTTGCTGTTCCAAGCAACGTAGAGATTTTTAACGTATGCGACAACACTCGCATACGGGTCCTCCATTTTACCTCTCATTTGAACGAGGGCGTATTTTTGTTAAAAATTTTATCCGAAAATCGCCTTTAGCGAGGAAGCGCATTTTTAGATCGATGTCTATGTTAACAAGCATAATTGCCGTACATGGAACGACGCCAACCCACAGGAGATTCACCAGGTGACAATGCATCCAGAGAAAGTTACTATTTGTTGCGGATTCTGAACCGAAAGTTACAGAACTACAGAGCTACAGAACGATGATAAATGATTTCTTGTGGCCCAAATTGAAGGCTATTGACGTAAACAACATGTTGTTCTAGCAAGATGGCGCGACGTGCTGCACAGCGGACGCCACATTGAATATTCTGCGTGAGTGTTTTGAAAGCATGGCTATCTCACGCAGAGGTGACGCGAATTGGTCACCGAGTTCGTACAATTTGAGCACGTTAGACTTTTTCATGCGGGGGTTCCGCAAGTCGCAAGTCTATGCTAATAAGCCGCAATCAACCCATGCCCTTAAAGTCCACATAACCCAAGCCATTGCTCAAATTCAGACAAATCTATGCATCAAAGTCATTGAAAATTAGACCACTCAGATCCATGCCACCATGAGAAGTCGCGGTCAACGTTTGAACGATGTGATATTCCACATATAATGGCATACATAGACCCTTCAAATAAAAAAAGGAAATTCGCTAATACCTCACACACAGCTAGTTTTATTCCATTGCAACATCGACCCGCTCTTCTTATTGAAAAACCCTACGTAACGATCGACGTTCCAAGTGATTTTTATTTAAATATGAAGAATACAAATTGGAAGTAAATAATGCAGTTTCCTACATGATAAATTTAAATAGAAACATGGATTTTCAAATGTATTTATTGGTAAATTGCTTTTAGAAACTGGAACGACATATATGGAGATAGAAACTTCATTAACGATTTGGACATAGACAAGTTTATAAATCCCAGCATAATTTAATGGTGAATGCAAGTATATCATTATTTTTTTGAAGAACAATTTGTTGGCGAAGCGAAGCACACTTACGTGGTTTAGACGTGTGGAAAGAATGAGCGAGGAAAGACTTACCAAACGCATATATGCAAGTAAGATGACTGGTAAACTTGCAAGGGGCAGACCGAGTAAAAGATGGTTGGAAGTAGTAGGGGAGGTTCTCAAAGAACGACAGGTGAAAACTCTGAGGAAAAAAGAGCATGCCAAAACCAATGTATGAATGTCGCAGAGACAAAGGAAGTGCGTAGGGACCGAGAGATGTGCAGAAACATTGTGAATGTTGCTGGGAGTAAAATTAGTGTAGTAGTCTAGAGCTGAACTTTGCATATCCTTCCAGAAACAAGAGCTAGGTTTGGTCACTCCGAAAGGAAATACCGTGATTGGTATATGATAAGATGATGATTAAATAGCGTAAGGGTTTGTCATGCAGTTTTTGTAAATGGATAAATTTATAATTTTTATAAGGTCGAATTCCGATTTAATTTGATCATTATAAAGAGATTTATTTAAATGTATCTGATTGGCTACGTTTGACCAGGAGGTAAAAAAGATAATTAAAATTATCCATACAAATTTTTAAAAATTTGTACATGCGGAATTTACATAAGGGAAGGTTTGTAAAATACTATTTACAAAGAGAGACATTATGAACTCTGTTTCAGTATCTTGTAGTTATAACTGTTTTTTTAGACCTAAGACGTGCTGATGATACTGAACTTTATTTGTATATTTTAATGCCTGTATGTAAAAAATATTTTGACTTCTAACTCATCTGAAAGTTTCCGGACGGTCTTTTGTTGGACTCGTAGTCAACCTAACAATTATTTATGCTTCGCAACTGCGATTTGATTTCCCGATGAATTTGCGACGACTATCGCAGGTTGAACATAGCTTTATCCCGGATGGAGTTATGATATTTGTGATAACGTTATCATAATGCATGTACTTGACATCATAGGTTGTGTTATACACGTGCAAATTAAAATCTTAATAATTTGAAAATTTAATCTCCCGTAATGTACTTACATTAACTTAAAAAACAGCAAGTAAAAGGTGTATCACATCAGAGAAATATTTGGAAGATATCTCTAACTGGGAAGTATCATATGCTTAGTGCAAGATACGGTAATTTTCTGTACCGATAAAGAAAGCATTGACTGTTTAAATTGCATAATCAGAGTGTGGCAATCAAAATGTACATTTAATTCCCGTAATGAAATACCGTGAATCATTTTTAATCTTCAGTAGTTCTATATTTCCAGACTGACAATATTTTTACTGATATTGTCGGAGGCTTTCACGGCCGGAGTCATTATAAATATTTATGGTTTTGGCTTGGGATCGTGTCATTTTATAAACTAAGGTCGGCGTTTCGCCCACTTGTGTAAGGGGTTTCATTAGGACAAGAAAAGAAGATAAACATAGAAATAATAATAATAATAATAAAGATAAGTATGATAATATTAACTAGACAAGTTAAAGTGTAAAGAGTATGTAAAGTTACTTTTGAACTAGCGGACTCACCAGTCTATTTAAGCCAAAAGTTGTCTTGTGGCAAAGTAACTCATGAAAGTGGCGAAAGTGGTAGTTTATATAGCGCGAGAACTTGATGCATGAATGATCATGAATAGAGAGGAATGTCGTAGCGGATCAGTGATCGTCGCGGTTCTGCTTTTGTGAACATAAGCTCGTTTTCCAAATAGGAGAAAGGTAGTAGCCATGGTCCTTGTTTAGATTGTTAGAATTTTTAATGATTTCCACGGATTCTCTGATTTCTCTACTCTAGAAAATAGAATTCTGACAATTAGTTTCGTTTTGTCAAAGTTAATGGCATGGCCTGTTTCATGTTTGGTATTCAGTCACCGCTGAGCGATTGTACTGGTTTGTTCTTAAGCATCGCTTATGCTCGTTTAGTCTAGTCTGTACTGACCGTTCTGTTTCTCCTATGTATACTATCCGCAGCTGCTAGGTATAATGGGGCTTTAAGACTGTTTTCGGAATCTTTTGGGATTGGTAGTATTTGTGAAATTTTATTAGTGGGCTTATAAATTGTTTTGATGTGGTGTTTACGTACAATTTTGACAATTCGGTCTGTTACTCTGTGTATATATGGAAAGATTTCTAAAGATTGTGTGTCGGAATTACAGCGTGGTTTGGGAGTTCGTGTAGGATGCAGATGCCGGCTTATTACTCTGTCGATTTCTGAGTTGCGATAGCCGATTTCTATAAGACTAGTTTTCAGATAGGTTAGTTCATTAGATATATATTCTGGTTGTGAAATCTTAATTGCACGGTGGACTAGAGGGTTGAATACCGATAATTTTCTGACGGACGATGATGTGGGACACATGTAGGTATCTGTCTCTGTATGTGGATTTTCGATATACGGAATGACCTATTCGTCCATTGGGTTAGCACTCCACCAGAACGTCAAGAAATGGCAGAGTTCCGTTCTTTTCAATTTCTGTAGTGAACGTAATATCTTTATGTTGATTGTTATGTGATCTAGAAAATTATTGAGTGTTTGATGTCCATGAGGCCAGATTACGAAAGTGTCATCTACATTACGGAGCTAAGTTTTTAATTTAAGATCTGTAGATTCTAGAGCCATGGATTCCAAAGACACCATGAATATATTGGCCACAATAGGGGATAGAGGTGAGCCCATGGGTGTGCCAAAAGTTTGTTTGTAAAATTGTCCGTCAAAGACAAAATAGGTAGAAGTTAAGCATTTTTCAATGAACGTGGTTAGGTACTCAAATACGTTTTGTTGAGGTAGGAGTTGTTTAATAATGGAGACAGCGTCTATGACAGATACGTTTGTGAATAGGGATGTTACGTCAAAATTGACTAGTACATCATTAAGGCCTAGCTCAATATTTGCAATTTTATAGAGCCAATTACAAATATTAAGCATGGCAATTAGTCGTTGTTTGAAAATTACGAACCCTCGCCAAGTTGGATGTATTACCTGTAATCGTGATTTCTGTGAAATTGGAAACGAGATAGAAAAGGCAAAGAATAACAAACAAGGTAAGATGTGGTAATTGGGGAAAATATGGTTTCACTAATGTTTCTGTTAATATTAATATATGAAGTGTTGGGAAGCCACCGGTTAGTTTCTTATAAGGCCGAAATTGATTTCAGGATGAATGAAATAAAGTTTATGGTGAGAGCATCAAGCAGCAGTTGTATTGTTTGCAGAAGTAGGTGGGGAGATAACCGAGCCTTATTTATCGGTAAAATAGATAAAAGTAAAGAAATCTAAGGTGACCTATTATGAACCTAACGCATGTGAAAAAGGTATTATTACGATCTGCGGACGGGATGCTAGAGTAGATACGGAAGAGGGGTATATGAGTAACTATGTAGGACAGGTGGACATAAAAAAATCAAAGGATATCAAAATAAAGGCGCTATTAGTAAAGTAAGGCGACGTCTTTTTGGATACACCCGGTAGAGTAGACACTTTCGAAGGTACATTAAATATTAAAACCGATAAGATTTTTGTAAAATGATCATATCTGGTACCTTACGCTAAGAATTCCGTGATAAAAGCGAAAATAATTAATCGATCAAGCTTGACGTTTTCATGAACTTTAGTGGTTGTTGCTATAAAACTTGCATAAGTTAGGTTGTCCATTTCGAATGGACCTGCACTTTGCTGAAGTTTTAGATTACTAGAACAGGTGAAATGGCTTGCGTGTTCTAATGAGCTAAAGAACCAAACTACAGGTTCAACCAAAGTAGTAGGGTCGTTAATGAAGAACCAGATTAAGACAGGTCCCCAAAAGAAGGCAGCGGCTCTTTCGGCACTTAGATTGGCAGAGACTATAGGGGTCGGTATGGCAGTATAAGATACGCTAGCGCGATGTGGAAGGCAACCGGAAACCACCACATTACTTCCCAAATCCACAGCGTACTCAAATTGTAATAAATATGATGCCATTCTCTGGCGTAAAAGAATCCGGAGTTAAAATAGTCCCCCATTCGGATCTCCGGGAGAGGACTACTTCGGAGGATGCAATCAGAACGTTCAGACTAAGAGTCAGGAACTATACGCGAGTTGGAGAGTGGAATGTTAGAAGCATGAAGCAAGTAGGTAAGTTAGAGAACCTAAAAATCGAAATGAATAGGTTAGCACTAGACATAGTAGAGATCAGTGAAGTCGATTGCCAGAGGCGGGGGATTTTTGGAGTGGAGACTTCAGGGTAATTCATACAGGATCAGATGAAGAAAATTTCGGTGTGGGGATAGTTATGCGGTGCGGAAAAAATAGGATACTGTGTAAAAAATTACTTACAAAAAAACGAAAGAGTACTCATGGTTAGAGTAGAATCTAAACCGGTAAACACGGTAATAATACAAGTAAGTATACATGCCCACTTCTAGCTACAGTGACGAAGAGGTAGAAGCGATCTACAAAGATATCGATGACATACTAAGATACGTAAAAGAACATAAAAATTTAATAATTACGGGGATTTTGATGCAGTGGTAGGTAAGGGTAGGGAAGAAGCGATAGTAGGTTTATTAGGTTTAGGTTTATTAGGTTTAGGCTCGAGAAGTGACAAGGAAAATAGGCTGGTAAAATTTTGCGACAAGAGCAATTTAATCATCGCAAACACATTATTTCAACATCATGCTAGAAGACGATATACGTAGAAGATGTCATGAGATATAGGAAGATATCAAATAGATTACATTCCTGTTAGACAATGGTTACGGAATCAATTAAAAGACTGTAGAAGCTACCCAGAAGCAGATATAGACACTGACCACAACATCGTAATTATGAAGACCGTACTTAAATCTAAAAATTTGAAAAAATGAAACGGAAAAAAGCACTTCAACTTAGAGAAACTAGAAGATAAAGATATTCAAAAAAGATTTGAAAAAGAGTCAAATGAATTGATGAAAGATATCGGGAAAATATCGGATACTAAGAAAGTAGAAACAGATTGGAATAACATTAATTTCAGCCTAGGCATGGCGGCCAGAGATATTCTGGGGTATACACAAAAAGAGAACAAGAAACCATGGATAACAAAGGATATCCTGAATTTAATAGAAGAAAGACGAAAATACAAAAATAAATTAGACAAAACAGGAAAACAAAGATACAAAGCCATAAAATGGAAAATTATTCGCAAATGCAGGAAAGATAAAGAACAATAGATTGATGAAAAGTGCAAAGAGGTACAAACCAAGATGAAAACAGGAAAGACAGATGAAGCTTACAAACTAATTAGAATCAATTTTAGGGATATAAAACCGTATAGCAAAAATATAAGGGATTCGGGAGGAAACGTTAGAAAATGTAGAGAAAGTGGGTAGATGGCAAGAATATATAGGAATTTATATGCAGGATAGGAATTAACTGCATTAGAACAGGAATCAGACATTAAAAATAGTGACTTGGGATATCCTATACTTAGAGATGAGTTTGAATTAGTATTAGAGGCTCTGAAAAATGGAAAGGCGCCAGGTACGGATAAGGTGCAAGCTGAAACTCTAAAAGCTGTCGGACAAGTAGTAACAGAATGTTCTTTCAAGTTGTAAGCTATATGTATGAGACAGACGAGATACCCAAAGATTTCAAACGTAACATCATAGTAACTATACCAAAAAAGAAAAGCGCGGATAGATGTGAAAATTTTCGAACAATAAGTTTAACAGCACATGTGTCAAAAATATTAACTAAAATTGTACAAAGACGAATGGAAAAAGAGCTGAAGAAATACTAGGAGAAGGCCAATTTGGGTTTAGGCGAAACAGAGGAACACTCTGAGAGTGATAATGGGGAAAACAATAGAAATGGGGAAAGTGTGTATATAGGGTTTATATATACTATATGGAAAGAGCATTCGACAATGTAAAATAGAAAAAAATGTTCGAAATACTCAAAAAGATTAGAATGAGTTATAGGAATAGACGAATAGTACATAGCTTATACAAAGAGCAAACAGCAGTAATAGAATTAGAGCAAGAACGTAGACAAGTAAACATTAGGAAAGGGGTGAGACAGGGATGTGCCCTATCCCCATTAATTTTTAATTTATACATTGAAAAGACAATGAATACTGTCAACCGCAGGAAGATATTTGGTATTACTATGCAGATACAAAAAATTGATATGCTTAGATTTGCATATGATATAGCTGTATTAGCAATTAGCATCTAACAAGGAAAAGTTAGAAGCTGTTCTTAATGAAATGGAAGCGATTCTAACAGAGAGATACGGTATGAAAATAAAAAAAACTAAAACTATCGGACTAGTATGCAAAGGAGGGGAAAATAAATCAAAAACAAGAATACAATGAGGTAACACGCACTTACAAGAGGTTAAGAATTTTTGCTATCTAGGAAGCCAAATAACGCAAGTTGGGAAAAGCGCAAAAGATATAAAACAAAGATTAGTACAAGGTCGTGCTACGTTTAACAGGAAAAAGCAACTACTGTGTTCAAAGACAACAAACATAGAAACAAGGAAAAGATTGCTTAAAACATATGTTTGGAGCATAGCACTTACGGCTGTCAAGCCTGGACAGTAAGAGAAGTGGACAAGAAGAAGGTATAAGCCTTTGAAATGTGGTGCTACCTACGAATGATGCAGATATGATAGACAGACAAAGTAAAGAACAAAGAGGTACAAAAATGATAGGGGAAGAAAGAAATATGTGGAAAACGGTAAAAATAGGAGAGATAGGATAATAGACCATATACTACGGTATGAGGGAATATTGCGGAATATAATAGAATAAGAGAAAAAAAAAGGGAAGTATAGGTGGACCTAGGTTGGACTACTGCACACAGATAGTGAAAGATGTAGGCTGTAGGAATTTCAGGGAAATGTGTAGGCTAGCTCAAAATAGATATCAATGGAGGTACGCATCCAATCAATCCCAAGATCAATAAATTAATGACATAAAGGTAACTGTACTTAAACATAATTATAATAAGCAACTATAAGTATTGGTTGGGCAATATTCTCGAATAATGTTAATTGTGTGAAAGGATTTACTGGAAAACTGTAAATTCCGCAAATGTCTAAATGTTGGCAATAAAAAATTATTCGAAAACGAACAAAATTATTAGTGATTCACCTTGTACAATGGATTTCACTGATAGCTAGTAATAACTCAACATGAGATTTCAATTCTTTTGGTTTTAGAAAATATAATTTCATTTAGAGCGGTTAGTATAAATAAAGGCAATAAAGAAATTGAATTATCTTAAAATAAATTAATACAAGTTAATGCAATATGAAGATAACACATGAGTCATAATAGGATAAATGTTGCAACAATGAAAACGACAGAGAGAATTTCACATAAATTAAAACAATATAAAGCCCTGTAATAAATAAAAGCGTCATGCAATAATCCTTAACCACTAAATTAAAAAGTTATTTATACATATTAGAATAAACTCAGATTCATAAATTAATTTAAACCCCAAAAAGGTAAAACAAATACTTTGTTCAATAAACTTTGATAGCGGAAGCAATTATTAAAAAAGAAAGTTTTGCTAGAAAATAAATAACCATGATTATTTTCTACCATAATCTTTCCAAACATAAAAAGAGCTTTTACAAATTCAGTTACATAAAGTAAGTACAACGGTAAACCGTTGCAAATACAAAGAAAACCACGCACACACTCTAATCCTAATTTATAATAGAATGTAACAACCAGATGCTATATAGGGAAAATTCACGAGTATTAAGTTATAGGAGATTTAATCTTTTTCATACAATACGTTTGAGTGTATTAAACTAGTTACATAACTAGTTACATAAAGAAAAATTTTGCATGTCGTATGAACCATTGACAGGCATGCATATTTAACGTATTAGGTACGTCGATTGCATATTTCTCTGAAGGAGAGAATGTGGGAATAATGACATCGCTAACCAGCCGCTGGAACTAAATTATTTAATTTTCTAAAAGTGATAAACACCAACAGGTGTGGGAGTAAACAGTAAAATTTGGTTTTTCGTAAAACACCCCTGTGCTTATGAAATAATAAATGAGGGTCCACGTGGTAAACTACGGATTTCGACATAACCAATAATCATTGAAATAGATTGAGACGGTTTACTTTCATAGCAACTTAGTTTGAAATTAAACGTCCGAAGAATGGCTTTTATAGACTTAGTAGTTACTTGAAGGCGAAACTGTAGGTTAATCTTTAGTAGAACCAGATGTTGTAATTTAGATGGTATTTATATTTGATGGCGTTTATGAGCTATTGCCAAACGTGTTGGGTTACATCATTACAAGTTTAATTGCAACTTATTGTGGTATTTAATAATAAAGCTTTTGATGCATTAACATTAAAATGATTTTTACCATATCTGTTTATTGTATGTATTTTGTTGTAGGAATAACTTTAGGTCACTGACCTGAATATTAATGTAAATAAATTTTAAAGTGTTACATGCATATTTATTTACAGAATTTCTAAAATAGTATCACTTTAGAATAGATTTAAACAGGGTGAGTTGAAATTAGTGTTTTTATTTGTTCAAACATACAGGTGAGCTTTTGTAAAGTAAATCTATTTTACGAAGAGAATGCCTCGTAATTAAAAACCCCATGAGATGCTCAAAATCCAGAAGAGATCTTTCCAGACTAGACGTAAAAGGTGCCCAGTAATTTGGTGGATAGAAAACTTAACAGTGTAAGTGCTAGTAAAAACGTAGCTTCAAATTGTACCTAGGCAAAAGTTTGATCATTATTTTGTTTTATTTTTTGTCATTTATTGCTGTAGGGACCCACCCCCCGCACAACTGTAGCTGACCGGTGCATTCTTATTTTGTTACAGGATTTTCGCTTCTTTTGGGCAATTTTAAATTTAACAATTTAGCCCTTTAAATACCCGTAATATGCTTTTTCCACATTTCTCAAATTGAGTATTTAAAACGAAGCACTTGAAAAAAACAAATATCGGAAAAATGTCAGATACTAAGGAAGTAGAAACAGAATGGAATAACAATAAATCCAACTTAGACGTGAACGCCAAAGATATTCTGGGGTATAAATAAAAGAAAAACATGCGTAACAAGGGATAGTCTGAATTTAATAAAAGAAAGGAAAAATTACAAAAGCAGACCAGACGAAGCAGAAAAGCAGATAGAAATGCATAAACTGAGAAATTATTCGCCACTGCGGGAATGCTATAGAACAATGGATTGATGAAAAGTGCAAAGAGGTACCAACTAAGATAGAAATAGGAAAAGCAGACGAAACATACAAACTAATTAGAATGAAGTTTATGGGATATAAAACCGTATATCAAAAATATACAGGGCGCGAGAGGATATATCATAGGCGAAAATGTAGAGAAAGTGGTTGGACGACAAGAATACATAAGGAATTTGAATGTAGGACAGCACTGGAAGCACTACAACAAGAATGAAATTTGAGAAGAATGACTTGGGATATCCTACACCTAGAGATGAGCTTGAATTAGCACAAAAGAGTTTGAAAAACAGAAAAGCACAGGGTATAGATAAGGTCAATCAGAAACCATAAAAACCGCAGGACAAGCAGCAACAAAACGTCTCTTCCAAATAGTAAACTATATGTATGAAACAGGCGAGATACTCAAAGACTTCAAACGTACCAGCATAGTCACTACACCAAAAAAGAGAGGTACAGATAGATGCGAAAAGTTTAGAACAGTAAGTTTGACAGCACACGTGTAAAAAATATTGACTAGAATTGCACAAAGACAGATGGAAAACAGACTGAAGAAATACTAGAGGAGATCAATTTGGGTTTAGGCGAAACAGGAGAGCACAGGAAGCCATTTTAGCTCCGAGGGTGATAATGGTAAAAATATGGAAGCAAGGAATACACAGAAAAGGAAAAAGCGTGTACATAAGATTGGTAGATCTGGAAAAAGCATTCCAAAATATAAAATGGGAAAAATGTTTGAAATACTAAAAAGACCAGAATCAGCTATATGGATGGACGTATATAATATAGCTTATACAAAGCGCAAATAGCTCTAATAGAATTAGAGCAGGCATGTTAAAAAGTAAATATTAGGCGAGGAATGAAACAGGGATGTGGGCTATCCACGTTAATTTTTAACTTGTTCATTTAAGAGACCTGGCAAACGAAAGAAGGCGTTTGGAATTATAATGCAGGGACAAACGAATATGCCTAGATTTGTAGATGGTATAGCTGTAGTAGCATATAGCAAGGAAGAACTAGTAGTAGCTGCTAATGAAATGGAAACAGTACTAACAGATAGATATGGTATGAAAATTAACAAAAACAAAACTAAAGTACTAGTATCTAAAGGGGTAAATAGGTCAAGAACTATAATACAAATAACGAAAAATGGGAAAAGTGCAAACGATATAAAACAAAGATTGGCACAAGATCGCGCTATAGTTAACAAGAAAAAGCAACTACTATGTTCAAAAACAACAAACGTAGAAATAAGGAAATGGTGGCTGAAATCATATGTGTGGTCACAGCATTGTGCGGTTGTGAAACTTGGACAGTAAGAGAATCGGACAAGAAAAATATAGAAGTCTTTGAAATGTGGTGCTACAGACGTATGATGAAGATATCATGGGCAAACAAAGTTAAAAATGAAAGCGTTCTAGAAATGGTAATAGAAAAAATATATCGAAAACAGTACAGAATAGGAGAGATAGGATGATAGGTCACATACAAAGCCATGAGGGAATACTGCGGAATATATTAGAAGCAGAGATAGGAAAAAAGGGTGATAGAGGTAGACCGAGATTAGACTGCACATAGATGGAGAAGATGCAGGCTGTGAGAATTTCAGGGAAATGTGTAGGTTAGTTCAGAATAAAAATCAATAGATGTATGCGTTCAATCAGTTAAAGGAAGGAAAACCTATTGATGAAAAAAGTAATTGTACTTATACCTGATTATTACCGTAAATAACTACAGGTGTTGATTTTTTAATAACTTTGAGAAATGTTGATTGTGCGAAAGTAGTAATAAGAAAACTATTAATTCAGCAAATGTTTAAGTGGTTGGGGATTGTGTTAGACGTCAGGTTGCTTAACCTCCTTCGCGTACCACTGAATGTCCGTAATGTAGAATATTTTTTTAGAAAACAATAGAAGGCGAAAGGCGCAAACAGTATAAAAAAGGATTAGCACAAGGCCTTGCTGTATCTGACAAAAAAGCAGCTGCTGTATTCGAAGACAACAAATATAGAAACAAAGAAAAGAATGCCGAAAGCATATATGTGAAGCACGACACTGTACAGCTGTGAACCAGTAGGAGAAGCAGACAGGGATATATGGTACTACAGATATATGATGATGGCATCATGAACAGACGAAGCTAAAAACAAAGAGATTCTAGAAATAATAGGTTAGGAAAGATATCTGCAGAAAACAAAGAAAATAAAAGACAATAATAAGACACATTTTAAAACATGGAGGAAGAGTGAGGGATATATTAGAAGCAGAGAAAGGAGAAAGAGAGGTGGAGGTAGACTTATATTAAACTATTGCACACACATAGTGAAAGATGTAGGCTGTGGGAATTTCAGGGAAATGTGTAGGTTAGCGCAGAATGGGAAACAATGGAGGTACGCGTCTAATGAGTTCCAAGACCTGATACGCTAGGCACCACTGATGCGGTCCATGTTTCATGATATATGATATATTAAGACATAATTAATATATAATTAATTAATACATAATTAATATATTAAGACATAATTACGCGGCAAATTGTATCAAATACCAAACACGTTTACATTGATACAATTCTTAATTTATAGTTTAAACTAAAAACAACGTACTCACTTAAAGCGCGCCTTGCAGTTTTATCTCAGGGCATCTCCTCGATATTTTTGGATGTGGGTTGCGTCACGTCATTTTTGAATCCAAATTTAATCGTCCCTCCTCTTTCGTCGTTCGTAGGTAAGACAAAAGGGATACAGGTAAAGGTACTCGTAGATAAAGATAAAAGGGAACCTACATCCTAAAAAACAGAAAAGACAGATACCACGACGCAGGCAGATGTTACCCGCTTGACGTCTCTTAGCTAATAATATCGTGTCGTACACCGCGCACTTGCGACATTCACTCCGCGCCTGCGCATTCTTTTGCGCAAACGCAACTGTCTGGGATGGCGGAAATTAACAAGTTTATTTTAAAATAATGGCGGGATTTTAGTCACACATTTAAAAAGGTACATTTCCAAATTTGGAATGTAACAAACTGAACACCCAATGGTAATAGCTTTTGATGTTTGAGCACATTAAGCAAATGCCACGTTTGCGGTTGACTTCTAGTAATAATCTAGTATTTATACAAATCATTAATTATTTATATTTACGATAAATAAATTCATAACGGCAACCTAGCGTTTTCAAAATTTTGTTACATTACTGCAAAATTAGCGTGAATAACCTACAGATCTTAGATATTCGATAACTGGGTTGTTTACATTGGTTCTGTTCTGCAAATACGTGGTATTACAGTACATAACCTGTATTCATAAGAATACTTCAAACGCACAAACTTCAAAGGCTCCTTATAAGGAACGGTGTTTTGTTAACGGCGAATCAAAAGAAAAGCAGACTATGAAAGAAAGAAAATGGTGTTGAGCCAACCTTACAACTGAGCAAACTACAACGTATCTAGCAAAAGGAACTTCTATAGCAACAACTAATCTAATAAAAAAAAGACGTAAATAATCGCTGGTGGCAATATGTTCGTCTCAGTGTGCCTTTTTCTCTTCTGTATTTATGGTTCTAATAAAAGCTACAAAAGAAATATTTCGCGACAGATTGTGAACGAAACTGGCGCAATAATTATTTTGGGATTTGAAAGTAGTAGGGCTGATTTCATTCTTGCAAAGATACTTAAATCGTTGTTGGTTAATGTTGGGGCTTCCTACACATTGTTGGAAATTGTCACTTACAATTGTTTTCGTATTTTTGAACTTTTCTAAAAGTAGCGCTTCCGTGGGAATACTTAATATAAAGCTTCCGCGTTTCCAAAAGCGTTATCTGTTATGCTCACATTTTAAGGTTATTCTCACCCTTTCTTTAGTAATCCATTCTAACAACAAAGCAACACAATTGTAGCTAAAGTAAACCTTTTGTAAATACAAAAATACGTGTCTGCTTTGTTTGAAATGTACCTTGTAAAACATTCATACAATAATACAATTTTACGACCCTTACTACAAAGGAATAGAATCAAAATTTCCTTACCTGCGAAGCTCCCACGATAACTCGAACGCTGTGAGTATTGGATCTTTAGATGAAAGAGCAATGAGGGAAGGAGAAGCTAAAGCTCGATATGCATTTATACGAGAACGTGAGTGCCTTAAGGAATCCTCCATTCGTGATGTTACGCATTCGTCACAGCCACATCTGAAATGAGAAAACAAGATATAGGATGTGACACGTGTAATATAATAAGACAAGCTTTTCTGAGCTGTTGACTTGGAACATACGTTAGCATAGCCAAGACCGAGATCTCTGCATACATATTTATATAAAATTTTCATAATTGAAGTCGTCATATTTTGCACCCGTATGAGATTGTCACGTGTGTAATTACCATAGTTCTGGTAAAAAAAGACATTAGAAATGCCTCATCGGAATTTACACTTCCATACTGCTAATTTAATTATACAACGCCCTGCAAGATTTAACCATAATTAATTTACATTTAAGCTTCTAAACGAACTTCACCCAGTGAACAGTTTTGTTTATCCAAGCATACTAAAACTAATTAGAAAATAATTGTTGCGGTTGAATACTTAATGCCGAAATTTTTTATTTTTCTCATGTTACTAAAGAAATTGTCGACTAAATTAAAATAAACTTATTTGTTGCCACGGTTATTTCTGTTCCGTATATGATTGTGCTGAAATTTATTTTAAGTGTCAACCACATAAAAGACTCGATATTTTAAAACTCAAATGTTTTAAGCAGCATTATGAATAAGTAGAATTGTATAGGAATTACGTAGGAGCATCTCGTAGCAGTTTCATTTTTAGTTGATGTTTGAATAGTACTATTCTCAAAGTTTAAAACTATCAAGCAGATTATTATAAATTTTCATGATGTTGTAAGCAAAAGTACGAAGGCGTAGAAGGGCCAAGAAAAATTTTAATAGCTTTAAAGGTAAATTGACTTTGATTGTTGCAATTTGAACAATCCGATTGTAGGTTCGATCTACAATTGTAAGTTCGATCTATTATTCGATCTACAATTGTAGGTTCGATTTACAATTGTAGGTTCGATCTACAATTGTAAGTTCGATCTACAATTATAGATTCGATCTACAATTGTAAGTTCGATTTACAATTGTAGGTTCGATCTACAATTGTAAGTTCGATCTACAATTGTAGGTTCGATCTCCAATTGTAGCTTCAATCTACAATTGTAGGTTCGATCTACAATTGTAGATTCAAGCTACTAGTACCTGGTTGTTAAGATTGGGAGTAAACGACTATGCGCTTGGGTTTGCAAAGGCAACTGCAGTTAGTGTAGTAAGTGACGTGTAACAGGTTGTTTGAGGCATACGGGTAAGTAATTTATTTACTATTAACTGTAGTTTAGTCTAACTTTTGAGATTTTGATTTTATTGAAACTATAATTTAAAATAATAGCTACCGAAAACTAATCCATACAAAACACAAAACAACTAAACCCACCCTGTCTGAATACAAGAAATGTTTTACGATGGGGTTATCTGTTACCTTATTATAGTCAACAGAAGCAAACATGAGACCTGGAGGGGGCGTGGTATGATGTCTGCTAGTGTTAGAAGCCCGAGTAAAAAGTAAAAAGTTCCAACGAAGAATAGTGAAATTAATAGTTCTAAACAAAACGTCAATCAATTAATTGAACAGTGCTTCCAGAAAGTACATTATTGCCAATTACAATCGACGTCTTTAACGATATCGTTTCGATGATTAAATTATTCGGCTACTGGAAAAGAAGAAAATTAACTTGTTACGTGCCATATTGACACTTAAACATTTTTTAGTTTAATTTTGATGTGCGGAAGTTTCGCGCCATAAATTCAAAAGACTCGGTGCGCGTATTTCCGTCACGTCAAAAGTGGGTTGGACGAATAATTTCGCGCCGACGCGTGAAAAGACAAAAAGTGGGAGAAGTGTTTCCGTGAGACTCTGTAACGTGGCTGTTTTGCCTGAAACTTCGAGTGCAGTGGACGTTTTCGGTAACGTATCGTTATCTTTATTTATGTAGACTTCCTTGCCATTGTTTATCTTGTCTGTCAACCCTATACCTGTTCCTTGTCGATCCCTACATAGGTAGAGATAAATTGTAGCAGCCTAGGGAGAACCGGAGGCCACGACCCTAGATGAACGAGTCCTGGTAGCCATTGCGACTGCCGGAGCTGGTCCGAGCGCTTTGGAAGAGCGTTGGGCGTACCCTCCAGCAATTATTTTAAAGGGGGCCATCAGCAGCCCTTATGGACGTGCTGACGCCATCTTTATCTATCTTGAAAGACGCTTGGCGTACTTCGTGGAAATCTGGACCTATTATGTGAGTACCTTATTGACATAATTGTTGCTAATGTAATTTATATATTGCGTAATTAAAATTGCTGGTTGGGTGACGTCATTGACAGAGGGGCGCTCCAAATCTGTATAAGATTAGCGCTACCAACTGTTGTGGTGTCTAATATACCGCGCTTGCGGGTTTGTATTTGTGAACGTTTAAAATGTAAGAATTGACCTTTTAAATTGTAAGAAACTTCTGTCACGCAATGTGTTTTCAACTCGATCGGTGCTCTGATTTGCTACATATGTTGATAACGCGTTTTAGTTTGCATATTTTTGGACCTCATGTTTGCTTCCGTGAGCAGTAATGAATTCAGGGAATTACACATATTAATCTGATGATCGTCATTTGACTTCATTCATTGCCTATTCTTTTATAATTATCTTGAAATATCTAGCCATTTCATGTTAACAACATATGGCCTTGTATATCGGGTGTATATGCGGTGTATTGCATACTCAAAAAGGAATTGCCCTTGCATGCAAAACTGATTTGTGCTGACCAGCTTGGACTCACGCGTCCACACGTTTTACATTTAATTTTACACTGGCACGTAACGTGTGATCCAGAAAATCAGTTTGTAAACAATTCTCTACGCTATTGCGCTGTGACCGCAAGGCGTTTTTAATACTGTATCTTTTCGTTGGTTCGCAATTAGGTATTAAATGCTGACAGTAGAATGTAGGAAATTAAGTTCTGACTAGGAATACTTATCAATAACTTCTTAGTTTAAAACTAATTTTAATTAGCAACTGGCTTTTATTGATCAATGTGCAAACAATAAATTCTGGTAACATTCTAGATGGAGGAGGAGCTGGAGGAGTTCTTATTGGGATGTGGAATTGACGGAGAAAGTATTGCCACAATGAGAGAGCAAAAGATAAGCATTATACAAAAAGCACGCACCATCTTTATTATCTTTGACAGACTATAATAAAAGTACATGTGCTAGTAAGAATCACGAAAGAATGAAAGCACATCATCAATTGTATTCGTATGTAGCAGAATTAAACAATTGTGTATTTAATATAGGAATATATGCTCAGCGTTGCCTAAATTACTATTTTCCCGTTGCCATTACTGTTATTTCATAATAACTTATAGTCAATATCATAGGAATATGTTATGAGTTAAAAAATGTTGAACTGCAAAATATCAGAGTAAACAATTTTCTGTAACATTATGCTTTTATACTCTATTCTAAATTACAATCTATAAAAATGATACTCTAAGAATGCTTAAATGTTATGTCTGACAACTGTAATAAAGGTATAGTTTAGATTTGTGTCTTGCCATATCATAAATTCTTAAAGTACGTCGTTACTACTATTATACTTTGTTCAATCACGTGAACTAATGATTCTTTCTTCCTCCCACGTGTTAATTACACCTACCGTATACGCAACAGCACATTAGTAGTTTCAGACAATCACATGCATACATTCTTCCTACCATATTATACATAGTTATACTTTTATACATACATATTATATAGTATGTGTACATTGTTATATGTATAGTAGATAAAAATAAGAACAGGCCCTGTTCTATTTTAAACGTTCGACTTGATGCTTCAAACATATCAAAGTTAACAGTTATAATTTTTAAAATACAAGCAGTTCCTAAATGTAGCTTTTATCTTCAAATCTGTTTTCCCGTTAATATAAGAGATAATCGAAGAAATGATCATGTGTCTTTTAACTAAAATACAGTGACGTGCTGAGATTTTTTTATTAAGTAGTAGTTCTCAAAATGTTTTAAGAAGTATATGTATAGATGCATTTTATATTTTTTTTGTGTTTATATTATATTATCATCATCATCATTAGGTCTTCAGTCCTAGAACTGGTTGGACGCGTACCCTCAATGTTTTCTAGTCTGAACCAACCTACACATTTCCCTGAAATTTGCACAGTTTGCATCTATCACTATCTGTGTGCGAAAGTCTGATCTCGATCTACCCCTACCTCTCTTTTCTTATCTCTGCTTGTAATATATCCCGTACTATTCCCCAGAAATGCCTTAGAACGTAACCTGTCCTTCTACTTCTCCTATTTTTTCGTTTCCCACAGATATCTTTACTCCTCTACTATTTCTACAACCTATTTGTTATTAACTTTGTCTGTCCATGCTACCATCCTCATACATCTGCAGCACAACATTCCAGTAGGCTTCTATCTTTTTCTGTCTGCTTTTCCTACTACTTCTATTTCATAGACGTACTGTGCTGTGCTCCACACTATGCTTTGAACCGTTTTCTTCTTGTATCTATTTTCGTTGCCTTTGAACATAGCTGCTATTCTTTCTTGTTTGATGCAGTTCGGTCACCTTCTATTGTTTTATAGTTAAATACCTTATTTTCCCGATATTCAGTGGTATGTGAAAGAGGTTAAGCAGCTTTTGGCTGCCAAGTTCCCTCAGCACTTGAACCTTTGTCGAATTAATAGTTTTCCAATTTATACTTTTGCTCAATCAACATTAGTTGTAAATATTTCACAACCAACACCTGTGGTTGTTTATAATAATAATAAGATTTAACAGCACTTATTTTTTCGTCATTGGGTTTTACGTCTTCAAACTGGTTGAATGTATACCTCAGCTTATTGACGTTCTGAGCTAACCTACGCGGCTCCGTGGCGTAATTGGTATGTGTGTGACTACTACGCCCAAGGTCCCGGGTTCGAATCCCGACACGGTCCGCTTGAAAAATGTTAGGCGAGCATTTTTCACAAAAATACACCCTCGTTCGGATGAGAGGTAAAATGGAGGTCCAGTGTGTGAATGTTGTCATGCACGTTAAAGATCCCTACCTTGTTCGGAACAGCCAGGGTTTGGCAAAATTCCAAATTTTCCAGATAAAAAAACTCGCTTCCTGGCCAATGTAGTACCTTCGAGTGGAAAATCACATTTAAGGCATGTAAAGAGGGTTAAGCAGCCTGTGGCTGCCAAGGATCCCGTAATACTTATACATTTGCCGTATTAATGTTTTCCAGTAAATCCTTTCGCACAATTCACATTAGATGAGAGTATTGCAAAACCAATATCTGTAGTTGTTTATAATAATCATCATGTTTTTGTCATTCCTTTTTATATCTTGCGACTGGTTGGGAGCGTACCTCCATTGATTTCTATTCTGAGCTAGCCCACACATCTCCCTGAAACTCCTACAGCCTACATCTTTCACTATCTGTGTGCAGTAGTCTAACCTAGGTCTACCTCTTCTTCTCTTTTTTCCTATCTCTGCTTTTAATATACTCCGCATTACTCCCTCATGTTTTAGTATGTGACCTATCAACCTATCTCTCCTATTTTTTACTGTTTTCCATATACTTCTTTCTTCCCCTACCATTTCAAGTACCTCGTTGTTCTTAACTTTGTCTGTCCATGATATCTTTATCATATGTCTGTAGCACCACATTTCAAAGACTATGTTATATTATATTATTTTATATTATACGATATTATATTATTTTATGTTATGTTATGCTATGCTATGCTATAATATGCTATGTTATGTTACGTAATGTTATGTTATGCTGTGTTGTGTTGTGTTGTGTTATGGTATGCTATGGTATGTTGTTATGCTACGATATGCTATTGCATGCTATGTTATGCTATGTTATGCTATGTTGTGCTATGCTATGCTATGCGATGTTATGCAATGTTATGTAATGTTATGCTATGCTATGGTATGTTATACTATGTTATGTTATGTTAAGCTATGTTGTGTCATGTTATGCTATGTTATGCTATGTTATGCTATGTTATGCTATGTTATGCTATGTTATGCTATGTTATGCTATGTTATGCTATGTTATGCTATGTTATGCTATGTTATGCTATGTTGTGCTATGTTATGCTTTGTTATGCTATGTGATGCTATGTTATGCTATGCTGTGTTATGCTATGCTATGTTGGGCTATGCTATACTATGTCATGGTATGTTATGCTATGCTATGTTATGCTATGCTACGATATGTTATGCTATGTTATGCTATGTTATGCTATGTTATGCTATGTTATGCTATGTTATGCTATGTTATGCTATGTTATGCTATGTTATGCTATGTTATGCTATGTTATGCTATGTTATACTATGTTATGCTATGTTATGCTATGTTATGCTATGTTATGCTATGTTATGCTATGTTATGCTATGTTATGCTATGTTATGCTATGTTATGCTATGTTATGCTATGTTATGCTATGGTGTGCTATGGTGTGCTATGCTATGCTATGCGATGCTATGCAATGTTATGTAATGTTATGCTATGTTATGCTATGTTATGCTTTGTTATGCTATGTTATACTATGCTTTGTTATGTTAAGCTATGTTGTGCCATGTCATGCTATGTTATGCTATGTTATGCTATGTTATGCTATGTTATGCTATGTTATGCTATGTTATGCTATGTTATGCTATGTTATGCTATGTTATGCTATGTTATGCTATGATATGCTATGTTATGCTATGTTATGCTATGTTATGCTATGTTATGCTATGTTATGCTATGTTATGCTATGTTATGCTATGTTATGCTATGTTATGCTATGTTATGCTATGTTATGCTATGTTATGCTATGTTATGCTATGTTATGCTATGTTATGCTATGTTATGCTATGTTATGCTATGTTATGCTATGTTATGCTATGTTAGCTATGTTATGCTATGTTATGCTATGTTATGCTATGTTATGCTATGTTATGCTATGTTATGCTATGTTATGCTATGTTATGCTATGTTATGCTATGTTATGCTATGTTATGCTATGTTATGCTATGTTATGCTATGTTATGCCATGCTATGCTATGTTATGCTATGTGATGCTGTGTTATGCTATGCTATGTTATGCTATGTTATGTTGTGTTGCGCTATACTATGGCATGCTATGTTATGCTATGCTATGCTATGCTATGCTATGCTATGTTATGCTATGCTATGATATGTTATGCTATGTTATGCTATGGTATGCTTTGTTATGTTATGTTATGCTATGTTATGTTATGTTATGCCATGTTAGGTTAATTTTTGTTGCGTTATGCTACGTTAGGTTATGCTATGGTACGTTGTTATGTTATGTTATGTTATGTTAGGTTACAGTACATTATGTTATTTTATGATATGCTATGAAGGGTTATGTTATGTTATGTTATATTATTTTATGCTTTGTTATGTTATGTTATGTTATGTCAGGTTATAATATGTTATGTCATCTTATGTTGTATCTTGTTGCGTTGTGCTATGGTATGTTAGGTTATGCTATGTTATGTTATGTTATGTTATGTTAATTTACGTTACATTATGTTATGTTATGTTATAAAGTGTTATCTTATGAAGTGTTATGTTATGTTATGTTATATTATGTTATGTTATGTTATGTTATATTATGTTATGTTATCAAAAAATTTAAAATGCGAATGCATGGTCTGAAAAAATATAGCGTTTCTCATTAGAAAAATTAATTGGAAAAGTTTTTTTAAATAACACTCTTAATATGATAAAAACTTAAAACATAAAGCCTGACTAACTTACATATAACCTAACTTACATTCTACTAAATATTTATTTTAGACGCCAACTGGTTTTTTCAACCGATAATGCGTCTTACGAGTAACCAGGAAACGGAATGTGTAGCCCCATTGTTTATCAACTACATCTATAAATGCACACACGAGTCTTTGATGTGGCGCAGTAATAATCGACAGCACAAATTTGTCGGAGAGCATGAAACACTACTAAAACTAAAACAAATGCGACAAGTCGCCTAATATATATACTATAACTAAAGCTAACATTACAGTTTTTTAAGTGCACACGCACATAAGCATTGCATTTAAACCGTTTTTTCTTTGGTAAGAAAATGCCCAAATTTCAAAATGTCCAAAAGAGCAAGTTACTATGCACTTTAGCAAATTTTTATGTACTGGTACTCTAGCTTAATAAACAATACAGATCAAAACTTTTTCATGACATGGTTGTGAATTAACAAATTTACCAACAGTATCATCTTACTAATTTATTACGTTACTATCCTAACAAATTACATTGCTACCATCAGGTTAACTTCTTCGCTCAATACTAAAAAAAAAAAATTCTTACGTCTGATCATAAATACCAAACATTTGGAAAATAAAAGAAAGTAAGACAAAGTCTCAAGTTATTATCAAAGATAATAGGTAAGATAAAGATAGTAGGATAAAATTAAATAACAATAGATGAATCCGAAACGTCCCAGCACGCTAAGGCACGCTACGACTATATACATGAAAGATATAGTGTAGAATTCTCTAGCTCACCAAGCCGTTTTGTCATTTATCGCAAAGATACAAGGGAGTGGCTCCTTGAAGCCGTTATATAGGTAAGATACTCATACCCCCTTGAAGAGAGCGACCTGTGGGGAAGGCCCGTTTATAAAACGGTACGAGGGACCGAAAAAAGGCATGTGGGTGCTTTCCTGCACCCGGCGTTGAACGATACCGATAAGATATTCATACGCTTATATATCTACATATATATAAATTCTTACACTCACACATACACACACTCACACATACATGCACTGTTAGCGGCCACGTGCGGCTGACAGCGGCACCGCATGACCTCACGAAAGATTCCCAGTGACGTGGTCCGGATGTCTGTGAAAACCCCCCGCGCAACCACACGGTGACTAACGGAAATGAAAATGCACTAGAGATATAGGAAAGGTTAAAAGAGGGAGGTAGGCATTTCGGAATGTACTAGTGACATCTAGGTAGAAGAGAATAGAGGAAGAGCTCGCATTGAGCTAAAGCTATAGAATAGGTGGATAGAAAAACACTACTCAACCAGCCAATGTGGTCAGTAGCCCGGAGTGAGAGAAAAATCACTTTTATGTGGTAGACGGGTGTTCCGGGACAAGAACGGGTCTACCGAATTAAAAATAAGGCGAAAACGGGGACAGCAGGATAAGAAAAAAGTAGAGTTTTGAACGTCCGAAAGAAGGTAGAGAGTTGTCCCTATTAAGCACAGATCGGTCTGAAGAACCATCTGCTATGTTAATCAGACAAGTTAAGACACATACTAAGTTAAAAAAATTACTAAACTTTTGATGAGAACTAGTACGATCATTTTCCTAACGAGTGCATCTACTGCGATAAGAACATCAGACAAAAGTTGAAACAACAACTTAAAAGTATCACTACAGATACCTTCACACAAAAAACCAACTGTTCTAAGATAATTTTTAGAAACGGTAACGCCATAAACACACAAGGATGCCCAACTATAAGCAGTTAAATACGACCATACTGACCCAATATGCTAAAAACAACTGAGAATTCGATAAGATATCGATAAAAAGCGATAGCACCTCACCACGAAGTTCAATAAAAAACAACAAAAAAAAATGTTTATATGTTCTGATGACTTAATAGAAGAAGAAAACAAGTAATGATAAAGGATAAAGTGAGCGACTGCAATAGTTCAGAAGAAGAACTCATGGAATAGAAACTTCTAGTTTTTTGCAACTGCAAATATGGACTATTTCCTACAATGGCATATGCCGCGTCTCCTATGTGAGCCCAAAGAAAAAGCATCCACTCAACATCAGCTAAAACCAATCATAAAAACTCAATGAGTTATTGCAACCAAAGTTACGACAATTACCACAAAATTAAACAACGTAAGATAAATGCTAAAAAGAAAATAATATAGTGAAAAAAGGTGCTACAATTAATTAAATGAAGCAACAAAGTTATACTGGTGAACCTAGATAATAAACAGATATGTGACTAGTAATAAGTTCAAGGGAAAATTAACCGCCAGCAAAAAGATAGCTAATTTAAGATAAAAAGCCAAAAGTGTAGATGGTGAATGTTGTATGAGAAAAGAAATGGATAAATAAAGTTAACTAATTTCATAACAGGGACAAAAACTGTTAAAGAATGAAACGTGAAAATTAATTGGCATTCGGGTCAGCAGAGAATGGTTTAAAGTCTTTAATATGCTACCTTCCTTGACGTTTACCTTCGGTGTCTTGGAGTTTATAAATAAGTGGACTAACAACACGTGTGATCTTACATAAAATGAATGTTGGGGCTAATTTCGAAGAGAATTTTTTCGTAGCATCCGATAAGACATAATTCCTTTTCCAGACCTATTCACCTAAAGCAAAGGAAATATCTCGTTTTCGCAAATTGTAGTGATCCTTACTCTTTCAGTAAGCTTTTAACAAATTTTTTCTAACGTCGTTAAAGATAGTAGGTAATGATTGTTGATCTTTGTCACAGCGTACTTTTTCGTCAAATTCAATTACGTTAGTATCATCAGGAGCTGAACCATAATAACTACCATCAATTGGAGTATATCTTCCAAAAACAAGAAATGAGGAAGAGAATTGGGTTGCTTCATGTTTAGAGATACGCATAGCTTGAGCGATTTTAAAGATATTTTCATCCCACCTAGTGTGGTCTGAGTCGATATATGTAGAGATAGCAGTGATTAAAACTCTATTTACTCTTTCGGTAGGGTTTACATGTCGATGGTATTTTGCGTTGAACCAAATTTTTTGTGCTTTATAACTTTTGACGAAATTTTGAAAATCTTTAGAGATAAATTGCGCCCCATTATCACAGAGAATAATTTGAAGGACACCAAAGATAAGAAATATATTTTGATCTAGGAATTTGATTATGGCGGCAGATGTGGCTTTACTTAACGGTTGTACCATAACAAATTTAGAAAACCAATCGGTGACAACTAAAAGATATTGGTTACCTTTTTTTGATCGAGGAAGAAGTCCTAATAAGTCAAGCGATATTAATTGAAAAGGATAAGATACACGTTTGAAGTTACCCATTAAACCAGAACGAGCTGCTTGAGAGCTCTTCTGAGACCCACAAGTTTTACAGTTTCTAATATAACGGCAGACAGATTGTTTTAATGTAGGCCAGTAATATAGTTCAGATATTTTAGCTAAGGTTTTTGTAACACCAAGGTGAGCAGCTATAGGGTCGTCGTGACACAATTTAAGAACTTCACTGCGATTAGGGGTAGGGACAACAAGTTTCCATTCAGGAATGTTAGAGATTTTGCGAGATAAGGAAGATACAAATTTATATAATCTATTATTCGTTACACGAAAGGTGGAAAATTTAGTGGGGTTTTCAGTAACTTTCTTGATCATATTTAGATACCAGGCATTAGGAATTAGATCTGAGAGGTTAAGAGAAGCGACATCACGAGACAAGGCATCAGGTACGATATTTAATTTGCCGGATCTATGCTGAACGTCAAAGGTAAATTGAGAGATACGCAAGTTCCATCTTGCCAACCGACCTGCGGGTTGTTTTAAGTTATTCAACCGTGTGAGGGCCGCACAATCAGCAATTACTGTAAAATGTGTACCTTTAACATATTCTCTAAATTTTTTAATGCCAAAGATAATCCCTAATAATTCACGTTCGGTAGCTGAATATTTTAGTTCAGCAGAAGTTAAAGCACGACCAGCATAAGCGATAGGGTGTTCTAATCCATTATTTACTTGAAACAACATCGCGCCTAGAGCAGTAAGTGAAGCATCGGTTTGTATATAAAATCTTTCATCAAAATTGGGCGAGATTAAGATAGGTGCAAAAGTGATTAATGTTTTAATTTGTTCAAAAGCCTGCTGAGCTTCTGAATTCGATTGAAGAGATTGGCTTTTCTTTGTATTTTTAATTAAAGCGGTAATGGGTGTAGATATAGTTGAGAGATTAGGTAGAAAAATACGATAGTAGCTAATCATTCCTATTAAACGTTTAATTTCGGTAACAGTCTGGGGTGTTTTAAATTTAGAAATAGCGTCGACTTTAGCAGAATCTGCCCGAAGACCAGTTCCATCGATAATAAAACCAAGAAATGTAAGAGAAGAACAGCAAAATTGACATTTTTCCCAATTTATTTTAAAACCTGCTGCATTTAGACGTTCAGCAACTTCATTAAGTGTAGCGATATGTTCTTCAAAGGAACTTGAGATAACTAATATATTATTAAATATACAAAGGAACGTTCCTGATGTAAGATATGACCAAACGTTTGATCCATAGTACGTTGTAAAGTTTGTGGTGCGTTACAGAGACCAAATGGCAATAAATTATATTCGAAAAGACCCCGACCTGGAACACAAAAAGCAGTTTTTGGACGTGAAGATAAGTCAAGAGGGATCTGATAAAAAGCTTGTCTAAGATCGATATATGAGATAAATTTAGCGTTTCGAAGCCGGCTTAGAATAGAATCAGTACGGGGCAAGGGATAGGCGTCGGGTACAGTTACAGTGTTAAGCTTCTACCGTCAAAGCAAACACGTCATTCATCATTTTTCTTACGGACTAATAACACGAGAGACGTCCATGGCGATTTTGAAGGAGAGATAACACTGGATTCGAGCATTTTATCTATTTCGGAATGCAAATGTTTTTGTAATACAGGCGATAACTTGACGTTGTTTAAAAGAGACAGCATCACACGTAGAGATAATATATGTTGCGGTAGTAACGCAACCAAGTTCAGAGGTATTTAATTTACGAAATTTGTCAATAGTAGAGTTAAGAATTGCATTTTGGGAATCGGTAAGAGAAATTTTATTAGATATTCCAGCAGACGCACAAGAATTTGTTTTCAGAGAAGCTTGCCAACACTTGAAAATATAGAGGTAAATTAAAAAGTCTGCAAATCCACGCCAAGTAGAAATGGATAAGCTAGTGTAGGTACAATCAAAAATAGAGCATAACGTTCAAGTGATTCTACTCGAATTTTTAATTTAAGGGAACCAATTACATATATTTTATTATCGTCAGCTAAATTTATAGAGGTTTTTTCCGGAATAACCTAAAATTTAATGTTTTGTTCAGCTAATTGCTGTAAGCTTTCGTTATTTATAAGAGAACATGACGAACCCGTGTCCAATAAAGCGATTACATTTAGGGAACCCATAGAGACAGGTGAGGGCGAATGTCGAGAGGTTTTTTAACAAGTTGTAAGGCAGTGCATTTACAAGGTATTAAAAGGAGATAGTTGTAGTTGTGGCATTGAGACAGTGGAGGATCTAAATTACTTTTAGAATTTTTCACTTTATATAAAAGGGATCTGATATAGAATTAAGTTTAATTAGCGCATTGGTCATAATTTATTGGTCGTTTCCTGACGTTGATCTGCTTCATTTATTAAAGTTGGTTAAGTTCTCAAGGCCTTTATATTGTAGCTTAGAATTCAATTACCACTCCTACCAGAACCCCCTCATGAGAAGGTGCCTGTTTATTGGCAGTGTTCATAGTTTCTGAATAAGCATTTTAAAAAGACATTTCCAAATATTCAATTAGGGCCAATTTTGCACGTAACCAAGTGAACAAAACTTTTTAAACGGGTAAAGCTACTGCAGCAAAGGCAAAGCTCATCCAAAGTACAGGATAGCAGATATTTTCTGGATATAAACTTTAGCGTTCCGCTGTAAAAAATAGCTATATCAACGGAATTAGTTTTAGAAAGGGTTTTTAACTTACATTTTAAAAACATGTAACAACATTATTCCTAAAAGTAATAACTCTTCAACAAAATAATCTCTTGGGAAAGAATAATCTAAAATACTTTTATTATTCTCATTAAGCTTAATCTCCTTGAACCATGCATATCTCAAAAAAATGTACGTTCAGTAACCCTCAATAAATAACGATAATACACATTTCGCATATCAAACTAATGCCGGATAATGATAAGGTAATCCATTGTGTAAACGATTAATCAATGGTTTGTTATGTTTAAATAATACTTACCTTACATCATGTGGCATTGGTAGTGTGGCCCCACGATCTAGAAGGATTTTTATTATCTCGTAGTTATCTCTATGCGCTGACAAAATGAGCGGTGTTATATCCGGCGTGAAGGTCGCCGTATCCGGCGGTAAAGCCTCCCAACTCTGAAAAACAAAATGAAATTGTATTACCATACTAATGTATAACTGGCGTAGAACGTTGCGCTGTTTTTGTCGCATACTTTATGAGTTCAGAAAATTTTCGCATTTTCTGCAATTTATATTCAGGTGTCGAACAAGATATATGTAAAGTGTAGTAGGAAATGCTTTACCTTTGAAGTTGTGCTACGAGTAGATGGAATTGAGCAGGATGAACTGATTTGCATAAAAGATGCCATTTATTAAAGTTTTGATTTGAAGTCGTTGATACAAATTTTTTTCTTACCGAGAAGAGTTTGAGGTTTCCAGATACCTGCATAAGCTTTCAATGTATAATACATTACAACCACTTCATATCAAAATTTTCCAGATTTTAACCAAGAAAGAAACAATGCCTAAATACCAGGGGAATCAGGTCCTCTATTCCACCAGCATCCTCATTTCCACACACATTCTGAACCAAATAGTTTTCTTCGACTAACCATTTCATCTTCTCGCGATAAATATATCTTCTTTGGTATCAATTAATATTACATTTTTCACAGCTACCTGAATTTCTAGGGATTTTTCAGATTGCATCACGCTTTAGGGCCGAATCCCAATTTTAAGATTTTTTACCAGCAGCCATTTCTGACCGTTCTTATACATTTTTTTAGCCATGCGATACATCAAATTAGTCTATAATTTGACACAGAATCGGAATCTGCAAATAGATTTAAAATCCAACCACCCCTTACCGTTTTACACATATACCCTCTAGCGAGAATATAAAAGATTATTTTTGTTTCTTTTAAGATAAATATATCTCGTTTGGCATCAATTAATATTAGATTTTTGTGAGCTACCTGAATTTCTAAAAATTTTTTAGATAGCATGATCTCTCAAGGATGTTTCCCTCATTTGAATATTTTTTACTAGCAGCGATTTCTGACCGTCATTATAAATTTTTTAACCATGCGACGCATCAAATTAGTCTTGAATTTTACGCAAAATCTGAATCTGTAAACAGATTTAAAATCCGACCACTCCTTACTGTTTTACACACATATTGTCTAGTGAACATATAGAAGACTATTTTTGTTTCTTTTAAGATAAATATATCTTGTTTAGTATCAATTAATATTAGATTTCTCTCAGCTATCTGAATTTCTAGGAATTATTTAGATAGCATCATCCCCCAAAGGGCTACCTTCATTTTAAGATTTTTTTACCAGCAGCAATTTCTGACTGTCCTTATAAATTTTTTAGCCATGCTAAACATCAAATTAGTCTAGAATTTGACGCACAATCCGCATCTGCAAATGGATTTAAAATCCGACTACTCTTTACCGTTTTACAGACATACCATATAGCGAGCAAATAAAAGAATATTTCTGTTTCCTTTCAGATAAATATATCTTGTTTGGCATCAATCAATATTAAATTTTTCTCAGCTCCCTGAATTTCTAAGAATTTTTTAGATAGCATCATCCCCCAGGGAGTTGCCCTCATTTTAAGGTTTTTTATCGGCAGCGATTTCTGACCGTCTTTATGAATTTTTTAGCCATGCAATACATCAAACTAGTCTACAATTTTACGCAGAATCTGAATCTGCAAACAGATTTAAAATCCGACCACCCCTTACCGTTTTACATGCATACCCTCTAGTAAGCATATGAAAGATTATTTTTGTTTCTTTTGCGATAAATATATCTTGTATGGTATCAGTTAATATTAGATTTTTCTAGGGAGTCTAAATCTGTAAATAGATTTTAAATAGGGCCATCTCTCACAAAGTCACACTTCTAAAGGCCCCAAGCCTCTAAATTTTTGCTCATCTATATTTAACTGCATTTTTAAAACCTTTTTTCGCTATTCAAGACATATTCTTTAACTAACCATTACCCGAAAATCTAAAACCGCTGAAATGAACCCTTTATAAGCCATAAGTGTTTGATATTTAAAACCATTTTCAAACAGTAATGTTCTGTTCTTAGAATAGATGAAGAACACCGGTTCTGGAACCACCTGCACCACCTTCCACATACCTCCACCGCCCTCCACATTGCACCACATCCCGTCATATTCCCCACATCCCTCTACATTTCTTCACATCCCACCACATTCCTCCACCCACCTCTTAAAGGGAAACCTGATAAAACGCATAGACTAGGTTTAGAAAACTATTTACTGTAATAATTACAGTTGATACGCGTTGTTAGTCAGCCAACATTTTGCAGATTATAAAGACAACAAGATATTGGTTGTCCAGCGAACACCACGTGGATGTAGCACGTACACTCTGTCCACCAGGGTAAAAGCAGGAAGGATTTGGATGAAGGGAATGCGGGAGACGAACTTAAAAATTATAGAATATTAAAACTAATATATACAATAGATTTACAAAATCTATACAAATATAAACAACTATCTTAGACCTATATCTTTATGCCTTCATGCATAAGTTAATACACATCCAGGGATGACGCAACGCTTGTCATCTTCGCTCGATTAACTAATTGTATTAATAAGCTGCGTGTACTAATCATGTTTTTACTCCGGATACATACGGCGGAAGTACTCGATACCACCCAAATAAAGAATTAGATGCTTGGTGACTGCTAACTTCTGCTTCCCTCGTCTACGCCCAGGTATATCCTTGCCCATGCGCACCCCTACCCATGCGCACCCCTCTCTTTGAGACTGCTATTTCACGTTGATGTCATAGCTTTTTATAAATAAAGAGTAATGGAATACTATTCTAAAATTTTTATTCTGACATTATACAGAACAAAATTTAAAAATATTTAATGCCAAGCATGGAGCCATTTAAACTTAATTTTAATACAAAATTATACACAGAAGACAGCCCTTTCTTTATGTTTGTTTGGTGTAGTTTCAATTTTATCTAATTTTATTTGCAACTTAAAATTTAAGTCGACACCCAAGTCCTCTATCTCCTTTTCTAACCAATAGTTTGATACATAGAGACCGTCTAGGTTTTCGAATTGTAAAATGTACCAAAGTTTGTCTCTATATATAAAGTCTTTGATTTCACCGACAACAAGATTCATTCCTTCGTGTATTTCTTGCAGCTTGCGACAATCTTTTAATCGCGGCTCTCCCACAATATCCTGCATACGTATCTTGTTAGCTTGATCGACTTTTTCTTGTCGGTATTGAAAAGAATCTTTATTCTCCCACTCACTGCTGCGTAGTTGCATGTCCACCACCTTTGGGAATATATGGTCGTTATAGGTTGTAAGACCCTCGGTTTTAAATGATCCGAAAGGTTCTTTACTAGGCAAATATACAATGTTTAGCGGAACCCCTTTGCGTGTGGTATACGCCAAGGTTACGAAACCCGCATTCCTTAGTGCGTCTTTGTTATCTGCCATTTTGTTAAATACGTTTTTAGAATAACCTTTAAAAAAGTATACGGATTTAGTACCATCCTTTTCCGCAAGGACGACTACATAACTAAAAGAGTCTTTCTTACTAACTACAAATGAAATTCGGATAGCTACGAAAAATCTAATATTAATTGATAGCGAACAAGATATACTTATCTCGAAAGATGAAATGGCTAGTCGAAGAAAACTATTTGGTCCAGAATGAGGAGGAAATGAGGATGCTGTAGGAAAAGAGGGGCTGATTATTTTGTATTTGTACTACTCATTGTGTTCTGCTACCTCTATTAAAAAACAGTTGTATCATTTAAGATTTGTTTTGTAAAATTTAGTATTTATAATGGATATTAGAATGACTAACGCAGGAGTTAGTTTTCTATATATTGTTTTTAAGGACATTTTCCAAAAAATGGGAGTTAAAATGTCATATTTTGTGATCTTGGAAAGTCGAGCAATGGGATGATAGTATTATTTACGAATAAGCGCTTTTTTTAGAGTTTGGTTAATAACATCTGGCTAGTTGGTTGTTACACCAGGTTGGTTTACTTATAGGTTAATGTACTTGTATTTTTATTTTTGGAATTTATTGTTAATAGAGTTTAAGCTTAGATGGAATTTTTATTAGAGTAACTATAAGATGGATAAAGGCGATCCAGCTGCCATTATGATGAAGTGTTATTTTGAAACCCTTGTATAAAGAGATCTTTTCTTTTTGTTTCTTTTTTATTGAAGCGTTGACGCGATTGTTACACCACAATTAGCTACACAACAATTGATTTTTAAAATTATCCTAAGGGACTTTTCTGTTGAACTAAGTTGACAATGACGCATAATAAATTTGGCTTTGAGTTCCTAGCATTGCTTGGTGAATAACTTATTGTTTATTACTGTATTTTGCGGCATGGACGTGTTCCCACGTTTCGAACTAGTGTGCGTCAGTGCTTCGGCCAACGAAAGATGCGATGTTAGACGACGTGTTTACAAGTTGGTGAGAACAAGCATAATGATTTCAGGCTACTCTAGACTACTGTACCTAAAAGTTGAAGTGACGTGTCAGCGTGTACAATGCAGTGAAGCGGCATTTAAATTCCTACCTTCTCCTTCTTTTAATATCGGTCAGTTTCCCGTTTTATAACGTTGTAGGTGATCAACAAACTGCGGTGCATCTACTGAATGGAGACCATTATCCCCATGTGACCCCAACGTACGTCTTATAGGAAAGTACGTAGCAATCCGCACGGCGATTGCCGTAATACAAGGATTCAGTAATTGGCTCCACCTTAACTGAACTATGAGACAGGCAGGGAAGCATACCCCACCTTTGAGCTAATATGACTCTTTAACTTGATATTGTACTGATGCAAAAACACTAAACAATTTTAATAATCCCATGGTGTCAAATATTTAGTTCATAAATATTACAAATATTAGTATAGGGTTTTCATACAACACTGATAATGGAATAAAACACAACTTAGTTAAGTGAACAAGCAATGTCGAATTTAATGAACACTCTTTCTTAGTTACAAATGACCAAAATTTTACCACATAATAAACTAAATCAACGCTTATTACCATAAACCCTATTCTAGATCGTGCAAATAATCCGTTTAAGTCAAACGTCGTAAAATCGCAACAATTATTTTTCCACTCGCCCTTTGACGTCATCGACGTCAACAAAATTCATGAAATCCTATTCCCACGACGACCGGCATTTTCAGTAACAGATGATGCCGAGGTTAATAAGCACAACACTAACTTCTAGCACACAATTCAGAATGTAGGCGGTATCCCACAATCTTATGTGTTCACCACTAGCGTGTGCTTATAAAATATTGCGGACATTAATGCTTCATTTAAAACTACGTTCTTCTAACATGGTTTATCGTCCCTATCAATTAATATAGAATGATTATTTAAAGATGCATTCGCACGGTTCCCGACATTATTTCAAACACCTTCGGTACGATTAGATTTAACTATCATGTTTACCTGTTAAGCGTCTGACCTCTACTACCCCATCTTCAATCGTTCGTGAGCGCGCGCAATAAATTGCGCAGTAGATTTGAAAATATCCGCCAAATTACGAGTGCGTATTGGGCAAATTTCGACAATTTTCCCAAACTGCACTCTGATAACCCCTTTGGTATACAAAAATTAGTCGACGTTTTTACCGATAATTTGGAAGCCTTAAAAAAGTTTGATTTTCCGGTTGAAGAATGGAGCTTTATTTTAGCTCAGATAATTTTATATCGACTGGACGTACACACAGCTCGATGTTTTGAATTGCAGCATGATCCCACCACCATTCCTACTTATACTGAAATCATTACATTTATAGACAAAACATGTAAAGCCCCGAGCAACTTATCCTTAAATCACAAATCGGACATGAACAAAATTGTTCACGCGCATAGCCGACCAGGGTCACGTCCCAGTGTCTCAATGTTAGTCTGCACTACCAACCGTGTTGCTAAGTGCCCGCATTGCAAAGTTGACCATCCACTATATGAATGCCTCGCCTTTTTAGTATTAACCCCTAACGACCGCTATAATTTTGTAAAAGAACGCAAACTTTGCATTAACTGTCTAAGCAGTTCACATACTTTTTCCAAGTGTAAATCGATTATGACTTGTCGCCAGCGGCATCATTCCTCGTTACACTTTAATCCCCCATTAGAATCGCTTTCAAAAAGTAGTGTTTCTACTTGAGTTTATACCGCCTCGTTTGATAACGCCGAACAAGATATTTGCAAGCCATCTGTTCCTGCCGCTTAGAGTACCTGCGAATTTTCATCTGTAAGTCGTTTCTCCTCTGCTACCAATAATTCCAACTTAACACGAACCTCCAAAAAAGGGTAGTTTCATTGTCTACTGCGCAAATTGAAGTTCGTGATCGTTTCGGTATTCGCTGCTTGTTGGAGTCCGGTAGTATGACTTCATTTATTACTCAACAATGTGTTAAGCGCTTAGGTATAAAACCTACCCCGTTACCTCTTATCCTTAGCGGGCTTGGCTCTATGCAGATCGTGGCTACTTGCGACGCTGTTTCTATCTTTATCAAATCAGTGAACAAAATGAATCATTTTTTTAACATTGACGCAATAGTCCTACCTCAAATTTGTGAAAACCTACCCACTACTTGCGTCAACGTCAACCAATTACCGCCATTACATAACTTTCAGTTAGCCGACCCACAGTTTCCAAAACCCGATCCTATAGATTTATTACTAGGAGCCGATGCATTTTCACAAATTCTAATAAATGATCGTGTTCCTGTGGAACACCACGCTCTCATAGGCGTGAATACTGTTTTCGGATATATTTTAATGGGATCGATTCCGGCGTCAAGTACCCCGCAGGTACTTTGCTCTACGGACCAAGTACCCTCCCTGGAAGAAATTGTTTCCAAATTTTGGGAGGTCGAATCACTTCCCGACGCCGAAATCCTTTCAGTAGCGGAAAAAAAGCTGAAATTACTTTCAAAGAAACTCATACCCGGACAGATCAGGGCCGTTATGTAGTTTCTTTGCTCTTTAAGGATGTTGCTCCCACGTTTACCGGAAGCCGCAATTTAGCAATACAAAAATTTCTTTCCTTAGAACGATGCCTTCTCAAACAGCACTTTGTATATCAACAATATAAAGATTTTCCTCAAGAATACATCGATCTTTAACACATGCAGCCTATCACCAATAACGGTCACTTTGATCATTCTTATTATATACCTCATCATTGTGTTATAAAACCTAACAGTGTTAGCACTAAGCTTGGCGTATGTTGAAAGCCTTCCTCTTCTTGCAGATTTTTGCTTACCGCGCTTTCTAGTCCCTTCTCACTACGATTCGTGTGAGGTACATTATTTTGGGAACGCTTCGGAACGCGGCTCCTGCGCCGTCGTTTATTTTCGTTTTCTTAACGGTTCTAAAGAACCTGTAGTTCGATTGGTATGTGCGAAATCTAAAGTAGCTCCATTGCGACCCCTTTCCATGCCAAGGTTAGAATTGCTAGCCGCTACCTTATCTGCTAAATTACTAGATTTTGTTCTGAGTGTGTTTTCTTCTCATCTCACCTTTAATAGAATATGCTGTTGGTCTGATTCGATGGTTGTACATTCACGGATTTCAGCTCCGCCCGCAATGATGGAAGACTCTCGTGGCCAACAAAGTAGCCTATATCCAAGATAAAACTTCTAACCCCATGTGTGGCTTCACGTTCCTTATAACGATAATCCCGCTGACGTTTGGTCACGTGGTTTGTTGCCCGCCGAGTTGCTCCAATGTTCGTTATGGTGGGCAGTTGCACTCATTTTAGCACATTTTCAAGAAATAAATCATGTTCCACTTTTTTATTCTCTGGAACAGCAACAAACGGTCCGTTACACTCACTACTGTTTTGTCCTGTAATGTATTGGATGCCCTACTTAAAAATCAGTCTTCTTTTCTTTCTGTCGTTCGTATAACCGCTTATATCTTCCGCTTTATTAATAATGTCAGGCATACTTTAACTAAGCGTACTGGATTTGTATCCGCTCATGAGTTTGAGCTCGCTTTGGAATGCATTGTTAAACATACCCAACAAGAATCTTTTATGGTTGAGATCAGGGCCCTTCAATTCGGGACCCCACTTGCTAAATGGTTCCAAAATTATTCCTCTTTCTTTTAAATAATGTGCTTTGTGTAGGTAGATGGCGGGTTAAGTTACGCCTTTATTTCTTACAATAAACGATTCCCCGTTTTATTGCCTAGTAAGGGCCGCTTTACGGATCTGTATATTCAATACATTCATTACAAATATTATCACGCTGGTATTCAAACACAACAATTCTTTATAAGCCAAGATTTTGGATAGTTTCTGCAAGAAGATCTATTCGCTGGGTACTTCGTTCTTGTATTACTTGTTGGAAAACATATCCCAAGTCTTTTCACCCCCCCCCCCTCATTGGCAATTTTCCATCTGCTACAATAACTCAAGTTAAACCATCCTGGCGGTCCTTTCACAATAATCATGAGCCGAATCCGCGGCGCCAAAACTTTAAAAGCCTACCTCTGCATTTTTATTTGTATGCGTATCAGGGCTCTTCACTTGGAGCTAGTTTCCGATTTAACCGCTGACGCTTTTTTGGCCGCGTTTCGTCGGTTTTTGCTCGACGTGGTCGGTGTGAACATTTGTACAGCGACTGTGGTACAAACTTTGTCAATGCCCATCGCCAACTGGTTTCCTTTGCTAAAGCCGCAGCTTCCCAAGAACTAATTACTTGGCATTTTAACCCACTTTGCGTGCCCCATTTTAAGGGTCTTTGGGAATCTGACGTCAAATCCGTCAAGACCCTGCTACTTCGTGTTGTAGGAGAGCAGCTTCTAACCTTTGAAAAGTTGTCAACCGTTTTCATCCATATTGAAGTTGTCCTCAATTCGCGCCCTCTAACGCCAGTTAGTAATGATCTTAACGACCTTAGCTGTTTAACGCCGGGTCATTTTATGACCCTTTCCGCTCTTTCAGCCCCGTCTGGTCCCGCACTGACGAGACTGTTTTTAAATCGTTAGTCTTGATGACAATTATTGCAGCGTATCTACCAGAACTACTGGGCGCGCTGGTCTCGGAAATACTTGCATACCTTTCAAGTAAAATCCAAATGGCATTTAGACAAAAATAATATTCAACCGGGAGACTTAATTCTAATTAAAGCCGATTCTCTTCCTTCTCTTCAGTGGTCACTTAGGCGTATTATTTCCGTACATCCTGGCGCCGACGGGATTGTTCGCGTTGCCACCGTTAGAACAGTACGTGGTGAGTTTAGGCGTCCTGTGCTAAAACTCTGCCCTTCATCTAAATGAAAATTAAAATGTTTCAATTTTGGTGGGCAGTATGTTCCATCCAACTCTGTATATATTAATTTAGTTTCCTATATTATTACTAAAGAGTTTAAGTTTATTTTGTCAATGGTAGTAGCTGCTCTGTTATTTAAATTTATTTGATAAACCCGGTCGCTTTATCGCCTTTTATGTTCTAGCTTGTTTGCCTTATATTGGGCGATTGCGGGGCCTAGCACAGTCCATTGTCACCGCTTGAACAATAAGTTTCTGTTTCGGAGGTCAGTTCCCGTATCGGACTACCTCACCACTTTAATTAATTTTACGAGTGCAGTAAGAAGTGTTCTGGATCCAAGAATCTTCGCCACTCTAACTGGACATCAGGTAAGAATATTGAAGACCGTATTTTTTAATATCTGTTTGGTGATACACCCGCTTTTTTCCCTCTGAGTAGCTTTTTTTTGTATTTAGCACTTGTACTGTCTAGCATAAAATGTTCCATTATAATTTTTAGCCTTTAGATCTTGTGGGTTGTATCCATTTCATGAAAACGACCCAAAAAAGAACTTTAATTGAAAAAGTTTAATACACAACTGAAGTAGGTATTAGAAACGTGATTGCTACTAACATAGATTCACATTTACAATTCATCGAAAATAAGCTTGATAAACAAGTGTGGAGTATTTATAATGCGAAGTATAACGAAAACCCCAATTTGTGGATTGCACAAAAAAATATACAGAATTATACAATTTTTGGGAGAAAACTTAAAAGGATGATATTACATCATGATAACCTCGATTATAATATAAAAAACAATCGTTAGAGCATTGATGATTGTACAATAATTTTGACTTTCCTGAATTTGAGAATTTAGTTGCAGAGCATTCAACTGAAGCAAACCTTAAAAACATGTAGTCATAACCTTAAAATAAACCTTGTACAAAATATACTAATTTATCCAAACACACTACAAAAAATGAACAAACTTTCTACAATGATTCAGATATTGATAAGCAATTAATTGATGAAGTTAACGAATTACATGGTAATGCAAACGGCAAAATTATTAAAAATTTTGTTGTTAGTATTGAACAATGTAATGGAAGTTTAAATAAGGAAAAATATATAGTAATTGAAGAAGAAAATGTATATACTATTAGCTGGTACACCATTAAAATTTTTACAGAGTCTCAACCGTCATGATACTGCAGGTGCAAGACACAATGAACTATAAGAAAGCAATTTTTATAATTAAGATGACTAAGAAGTAAGACATCATATTTATCAAGAGGTAGCAGACATGAAATCTGCACTTCCCACAAGATGATGTGAGAGCAGGGATGACATAGAAACCCTGAAGAGCCCCTGATGGCCAGTCAGTCTAGAACTTCATAACTTTAACATTGTTGGTTGTTCAAGCTACTCACCACAATTAGTAATTATTAACTTTGATTATTTTAATAAAAAGACGTTAATGAACATAACGTACCAGTTGTTAAACCATTTTTGTAATTGCTGTATAAATAAATTTGATAGAAGTGTTTTTGAAAATAAATGTTTTTTTAAAAAGGAGCTCGCAAAAACCAAAACCTATCTGGCGCAGTCGGAACGGATTCCAGAAGAGCACTAGCAAATCCAAAATCGAGGAACTGGTGGCCATGAATTTCAATTCCTTACTGGAACACAAAATCAAACAATTGGACGAAGTATAGAATCGACCAAAAAGGAAGGCTAATGGAACTATCAAATTAGTGTGAGTACCAAAAGTTCATTTTTCTAACCATTTTCAATTGCATATTGATATTAGCAAGTAAGAGTTGAAACAAGAGAATTTATATTTTATGTACAATTATTATCACAGTTTATTATTATTAGTGAAATAATTTACTTAGCAAAAGTCTGAGCCTCATTAGAACAAAGATGTATAAACATACACAGTTTATGTACAATTTATTGCAACAGCATTTAATAAAACGCAAAGTTTGAAACCGATGTAATTATAGCAGAAATTTATTATTACATCCAATACACGTAACAATAAATGATTCTTTAAATAGCTTTAATACAATCTTGACTGAAGTAACTGAGAATTAATTAAATTTATACAGATGAATATTAAAAACCTGAGACTATATTTAGACTCAATGCCAATGTACGATGGTAACCAAACGTTGTTAGCGATTTTCATTACAGCGTGCGAGACATTTCTTAAGTCATTTTATAAACAAGGAGACGTTGATCGTAAGTTATGGCTTTTGCGTTTGATTCTAAGTAAGTTAACCGGTAGAGCTTTGATCTTTATTGCAACGAGAGACGACCTCATGAAATGGGAAAACTACAAAAGACTATTAATAACGTACTTCAACGACCAGCGGAATATAAAATGTCTTATCGGGGACTTAATAAACTTACAGATGGAAATTAATCAAACACCATACCAATTTGGTATGCGATGTCAAGACGTGCAAAGTTTAATCCTAACTAAATTAAAACTCGAGAAACCCGATCAAAGCATACGTTTAATAAAAACGAAAATTTGAGATGAGATGGCGTTAGACACATACATAAACGCGCTACACGAACGATTATCGGACAAAATAAGCTTTCAGCATCCCCAAAATCTAGAAGAAGCGATGAACTTGATTGTAGAGGAAGAAAATGTAATGTACTACAGAAACAGAATTTACAATACTAACGCAAACAAAAATTACTTACCAATTAAAACGATACAAGCCGCGAGACAAATACCAACACAACCGAAATTTACATCATTTAACGCACCAATGAAAACCAAGAATTAACAATCCAAACTTTAATCACACAAATGTCAACAACAAATTTCAGCAATTTCCGAAGCAAACAGTAAATTCAATTTTCATAAAACTCACATTTATACCAAAATTCAATCTGAAGGCGAATCGAACAATAAGATAAAAGTATTTTTAGAACTGAGTGGATATTATAGAAAATTCATTAAAGGTTACTCGCAAATAACCAAATCATTAACCAATTGTTTACAGAAAGGTAATAAAATCGAACACACCGGAATTTATTAAAACAGTAGAAAAAATTAAGTGTATTCTTACGAATCACATTAGAATACCCTGACTTCTCAAAACCATTTATACTAACAACAGATGCATCCAACGTTGCTTTAGGCGCAGTATTAAGTCAAGGAAAAGTAGGTAGCGATAAACCTATTAGCTACGCATCACGAACGTTAAATGAAACGGAACAAAAGTACAGTACTATTGAGAAAGAACTACTAGCTATAATATGGGCAGCGGAATATTTTAGACCATAGATTATTAGTATGGTAATGTAAACTCAAAGAACCAAACTCAAAATTACAAAGATGGGGGATTAGATTAGAAGAGTATGACTACGAAATCATATATAAAAAGGGAATGTATAACAAAAATGCGGACGCACTGAGAAGAATACCAATCAACGCCATAGACACAGAGTCAGTTATAGGTAATGTTGATGAAACACAGATAAGAGAAGACCCGGAAGAAATTGAAACTTGTTACGTGCCAAATTGGCACTAAACATTGTTTTAGGTTAATTTTGATGTGCGGAAGTTTCGCGCCATAAATTCAAAAGACTCGGTGCGCGTATCTCCGTTACGTCACAGTGCGTTTGCGCTAGATCGCGCGACGCGAGTGGAGTAGGGACAAGGTGGGGTTTTTCCTGTGCTCTCTGTAACGTTGCTTTTTGACCTGAACCTTCGAGTGGAGTGGACGTTTGAGGTATCGTATCGTGCCTTGTTTTTATCTATGTAGATTCTCTTGCCTAATTATCTTTGTTTGTCGCCCTATACCTGGTTTCCTTGTCCATTCCCTGCATAGGTAGAGATAAATTTGTAGCCTTGGCCTAACCGTCTTCCACGCCGGAGCAGCCCACGACCCTAGACGAACCGGATGTCTATGCTCCGCCAACAGCACCGGAGCAGTCACCATCTTTAATCACTCCGGGATGGAGCCCTGATGGACTTTGATAGAGGCCAACTTTAGCTCAACCCCGCAGGACGTTCGGATTTCTGATGTAAGTCTTAAATTTATATATTTTTCCGATAATTGCGTAATTTAATTTGTGCATTGGTGACGTCATTGTTAGATGGGCGCGCCAAATCTGTACAAAGGTTAGCGTTACCAACCGCCTGTGGCGTCGCTTTTTTATTTCGCGCTTGCGCGATGTGTTTATCGACGTTTAAAAACGTAAGAACGCGTTTTAAAACTGTAAGAATTGGCGCCCTTATTAACGTGTGAGGTTTTTCCTTTGTTTTTATGACTATACAATGTATTACCTAAGGTGATTTATAGCTTTTTCACTAAAAAAATCAATTATCTAATATCTGTTGACCTTGAAAACTTATATTCGCGTTTTGGAACTCGCCACATTCCTTTAGATGTCAAAACCAGTTGCTCTGGTAATTAAAGGTGAATACCGCCATTTTGAAATTAAAATATAACTGTTGATTATAAAATGTGTTTTAATATAATGTTTTCCAAATTTTGAATGTGGGATCTGTTTGTTAACTTTAGTTATGTTGTTGAGTGATTAGTTTGCTTTTAGATGCATATATAAGCTTTTAAGAAGAATCGATCCTTTAACCTTACTTCTGTATTATACTGGTAAATGAATTATTTATACACAAATAAACAAACAATCAACTACATAAACAATTAAGTAATTGCATGTTTTAAACACGGGTTAGTATGAAATTATCTACTTTATATCAAATTAAAGCATAACCCTTCCTGTTTTTAAAAAAAAAAACCGTACATAAATTATCTTGTGTGTTTACATTTTCTAAAAAAAAGTGCCTTAGGCGTTTACCTGTTTGATTATGATATTCGAACTTACTTTTAAAGAAACCTTATGTTTAAAAACGTTTATTGTAGTGAATTGCCCCTTTAGAATATCTTTTGAAAATGCTAGATTAACAATTCTTGTTGTATTTGTTAAATAACATATTACCTACGTGTTTTTTTAGTTTTTTGGTTACTTAGCGTGATAAAATTTGAATATTATTCCTTACGAATGCTTTTATAGGAAGTTTTCACCCTTAAATATCTTTACCGTATTGACTTGAAGTAGCTGTACCGTTTTTACCTTCTGATTTACCTCAGTATTGTATACCTGATATATATTGTCTCAAATATTAATTCAAAATGAATATAGCACACCTTAAGTCTCTCGAGCTCATCTACGAGATTGAGTGTAGAAATATTACTCCTGCTACTAACCAAAACACTAAGGTGGTTAGCAGCAGGAGTAATATTTCAAATTCAAATTTTATCACGCTAAGTAACCAAAAAACTAAAAAAACACGTAGGTAATATGTTATTTAACAAATACAACAAGAATTGTTAATCTAGCATTTTCAAAAGATATTCTAAAGAGGCAATTCACTACAATAAACGTTTTTAAACATAAGGTTTCTTTAAAAGTAAGTTCGAATATCATAATCAAACAGGTAAACGCCTAAGGCACTTTTTTTTAGAAAATGTAAACACACAAGATAATTTATGTACGGTTTTTTTTTTTAAAAACAGGAAGGGTTATGCTTTAATTTGATATAAAGTAGATAATTTCATACTAACCCGTGTTTAAAACATGCAATTACTTAATTGTTTATGTAGTTGATTGTTTGTTTATTTGTGTATAAATAATTCACTTACCAGTATAATACAGAAGTAAGGTTAAAGGATCGATTCTTCTTAAAAGCTTATATATATGCATCTAAAAGCAAACTAATCACTCAACAACATAACTAAAGTTAACAAACAGATCCCACATTCAAAATTTAGAAAAACATTATATTAAAACACATTTTGTAATCAAGTTATATTTTAATTTCAAAATAGCGGTATTCACCTTTAATTACCATAGCAACTGGTTTTGACATCTAAAGGAATGTGGCGTGTTCCAAAACGCGAATATAAGTTTTCAAGGTCAACAGATATTAGATAATTGATTTTTTTAGTGAAAAAGCTATAAATCACCTTAGGTAATACATTGTATAGTCATAAAAACAAAGGAAAAACCTCACACGTTAATAAGGGCGCCAATTCTTACAGTTTTAGAACGAGTTCTTACGTTTTTAAACGTCGATAAACACATCGCGCAAGCGCGAAATAAAAAAGCGACGCCACTGGCGGTGGTAAAGCTAACCTTTGTGATTTGGCGCGCCCATCTGACAATGACGTCACCAATGCACAAATTAAATTACGCAATTATCGGAAAAATATATAAATTTAAGACAATAGTTTATATCAGCGAACAAATTAAACAATGGGGTACTTACATCAGAAATCCGAACGTCCTGCGGGGTTTAGCTAAAGTTGGCCTTTATCAAAGTCCATCAGGGCTCCATCCCGGAGTGATTAAAGATGGTGACTGCTCCGGTGCTGATGGCGGAGCATGGACATCCGGCTCGTCTAGGGTCGTGGGCTGCTCCGGCGTGGAAGACGGTAAGGCCAAGGCTACAAATTTATCTCTACCTATGCAGGGAATAGACAAGGAAACCAGGTATAGGGCGCCAAACAAAGATAATTAGGCAAGGGAATCTACATAGTTAAAAACAAGGCACGATACGATACCTCAAACGTCCACTCCACTCGAAGGTTCAGGCCAAAAAGCAACGTTACAGAGAGCACAGGGAAAACCCCACCTTGTCCCTACTCCACTTGCGTCGCGCGATCTGGCACAAACGCACTGTGACGTAACGGAAATACGCGCACCGGGTCTTTTGAATTTATGGCGCGAAACTTCCGCACATCAAAATTAACCTAAAACAATGTTTAGTGCCAATTTGGCACGTAACAAACTATACATTCAACGCAAAACCACGAACCAAAAACTGCAATTAAAATCCTAAACGAGGCAAAAGATACAAAACCAAACCAATTTATAATTACCGAAGTTTTAACCAACCCCGACCCAGTAAAATATACAAAAACCAATAACAAAAAAAGATATCAAATAACGAAAGATGACAATGAGCAGCAATTACTTAAAATTCTAAAAAAGGATACCCCGGAGAAAAAGCGTTTTTATTTTTATTTCACAATGGAACATTTGTACAAAAAATTTTCCGAATTATATATTCGAATATTTAATAATTTAGGACCCGAGATTATCAGATGCACACGAAAATTAATAACTTTAGATGACCCAGACGAAATAAACGACGTAATTCGAAACCAACACAAAGGCAAAACAAATCAACGTAGAATAAACGAAACCCTAAAACAACTCATAAGAAATTATTACTTTAAAGACATGAAAGAATTAACTACGGATTTAATTAATCAATGCGAAGTATGTGACAAAGTAAAATACGACAGAAAACCACCAAAAGTACCCTTAATGTTAACCAAAATACTCGACAAACCTTTTCAAAAATTACATGCAGACACTTTGGTAGTAGAAGCCCAAAACTTTTAATCGATCGTAGATGCATTCACCAAAGTAAGCCAAGCGATACCCATTACATCAAAAAACAGTATTGATGTAACCCAAGGATTTATACAGTACTTTACGTTTTACGGTATACCCGAATCAATAACCTTAGATAATGGAAGCGAATTCAGGAACGAAACCATACCGAATGCCTTAGAACTCCGTAAAATAAATATTCATTTCATAACAGAAAATCATCAGGAATCAATTGGATTAATTGAACGATTATACTTAACATTATTAGAACAAATTAGACTTTTAAGATTAACATATAAGAAAGAACACATCACTAATTTAATATCAAACACCCTAATTGCTTATAATAATACGATTCATTCCTCAACTAACTTTCCATCCCTCGAATTAACATTAGGCCATTCAGATTCTCGTAACCCTTACTATATACATTATAATAAAGAAGTATATCAACAGTACGCCAAAGACCACAAAGAAAAATTAAAAATTACTTATAATAACGTCAAAAATAAATTAGACAAAGACATGGAACGGATTACAAAAACCCGCAATGGAAACGCGAATATAAATAAATTCGCAGTAGGACAGACCGTGTATGAAAGATATTTTAAAAGTAAACTACACAAAACGGCCCCTAGAAATTTAAGTCCGCTTAAAATTAAAAAGATCTCTGATAGAAATGTAGCAGTAGTAGACAACGAAAAAACCGTAAGATATATCCATTTAAAAAATTAAGTACAACCCTTAATTTTCATCTATGACGAGAGCCAATTAATGTGTATACCAATATAAATATAATTATTATATTTTAAGAAATATAATGTTACATTGTATAATTGAAGGACACATTATAAACGGTTAATAAAAGATCATATTAGACGTGAGAACGGAAGCAACTACTTTGTATTCCAGACGCAACATGATACTGCAAGTGCAGGACACACTGAACTATAAGAAAGCAATTTTTATAATTAAGATTACTAATAAGTAAGGCATTGTATATTATCAAGAAGTAGCAGACATGAGATCTGCACTTCCCACAAGATGATGTGAGAGCAGGGATGACATATATACCCTGAAGAGTCCCTGATGGTTAGTCAGTCTCGAACTTTATTACGTTAGCATTATTGGTTGTTCAAGCTACTCACCACAATTAGTAATTATTAACTTTGATTATTTTAGTAAGAAGACGTTAATGAACATAATGTACAAGTTGTTGAACCATTTTTGTAATTACTGTATAAATAAATTTGATAGAAGCGTTTTGAAAATAAATGTCTTTTTAAAAAGAAGGTCCCAAAGGCCCAAAATCTATCAAGCCAATTAGAATAATTTTAATTGTTTATATATAATTCCTTTCCGATTTGGAACCCTTCGAGGTTAACTCATTTCACTTGTCACAACTTTGTATGTAACAGAATTTAAAAAGGAATAAATAGTAAAGAAGTTGGTTTATAAGGTTACTTACATGCGGTTCGCCGGGTTTATGTATCGTTTCTTCATGGTCCAAAAGTACTTCAACTGCTTCTACAAATTCTTCTGATATGGCATGAAGGAGTGCATCTTTTGTTTCTACTTTATGCTGTATTAGTAATTCCACCATTTCTAAATTTTCGTTGTCTATGGCCATAAGAAGGGCACTTCTGCCTAGAGGATCTACGCAGTTTATGTTGATGTAATCGGTTTCTTGTGCTCGCTGAAGCATCCTGAAACAAAACAAATATGAAATGGGTCCGAGTATAAAACGAAGTAAGAACTTGAATGAAATAAGATTCGTTATCGAACTCGACTTGTTTATTCCTACTCTTCTTGTAAAAATGACTCATCGGATGTACATACTAAACTGTACTATGAGCCAGATCCTAACCCTTTTTAAATTAGCATAACTAAAGCAAGGTTTATATAATCTTATATGCGCCAATTATAACTTCAACGGGACGTAAGCGGTGACAATTCGAAACATTTCTTGTATAAATAAATTTGATAGTGATATATTCTCAAGGAGATTGGAAATAAGTTATTAATTTCTTTCTTTTTTTTAGAAATATTGAATATATATTACAATAGCTTGAAGCAGTACTAAAAGAAGAAGATTGAAAATAACTGTTTTAGGATATATCATTTACACAGGTGCAAACGTAATTTAAAAGTTCCTATGATAGATAATACTTTTAATAATGGACGTTTTTCCATTTTAAAAAAAAACACAGTTTTCTCCAAGTAGGATAGATAGGAAAATGAATTATTTAAGAGAGAAATGTGTTTTTAACGGTTGTTATTTCGAAATTCTTTTGCACGTAGTAAAAAGTTTTTAAGTCGCAATGAACAGAGTTTAAAATCAACATTAATAAATGTTTGTGGAGCTGTTTGACTGAAATTTTATTGAAATATTATTGTGCATAAATGGGCGCTGTTCTGCAATAAAATGTTAACCCACAAACTTAAAAAAAGAGTTAATGATGATTTCTTATTCTACGTATCAAATAGTACGTTTTTCAACATCATTGTAAGTTAACCTATTTATAAAGGAGAAAAATCTTAATAAAAATTTAAACTATTTTTTGCTTTACTTTAGCCGTAAGTTGAGGTGGTTCCAGACTCGAAGACAATGAGTAGGGTAGACAGAGAGAGAGAGAGAGAGGGTCAGTCGGGGAATGGACGTGTGCGAGGATAGATGCTAAAGGGCTCCGTCCGAGCATCGTTAGTTAATAGAGTAGCATAATAATTGTTTTTATAATAAATGGTGCGATTACAACACGATCCTGTGTTGTTGGTACTTTGTGTTTTTATACGCGTTGATATTTTACTGTAGAAGCTTGTTTTTGTACACGTTATATGGTTCATAGCATTAAATTTGCATTCGAATTCTGTTTCTATTTACACGTGCCACTGATAAAGAGTCCATCTGAGATTTCCATTACAGCAATGGCAGTTTCAACCTCTTTATCTGGCGCCCAACGTGGGGCTGTAGGGTGGCCGTGTGATTAAATTCGTATTAATTTGTACTACAAAAACAAAATAACTTCACTAACCGAATAGAATAGTGTTACCGAATGAATAATAGACTATAGTGTTGGCATAACCGCTTCACGAAAATACGTCTAGTAGACGAGAAAGTGCTCAAAACTGATTTCCTGCAGCTACGCTTCACCTACACGTTTGGTGAGATTGTTTATTTTTTTATAACGTACATTGCAAGGATAGTGGTATTTGTCGTTCATTTTGAAGTAGAATATTAGAGCTTGGTAAGGTGCAATGCGCTATTTGATATGATGATATTGATACCCGATGTTATTGAATATTCGGGGATACAATGAGATGCAATAACTTGTCGGTTAATGATAATTTCTTTATTGATTAGTAATTGTTATCATTAATTTATACTGCGATTAGCAATTTGTATAAACAGTTTGCCATTACATCAAGAGTTCAGTTAGGATAATAACTGTTTGAGAATGTCGAAAGGTAAAGGTAGAAAAAAGAATGATTCCGTGGAGTCAAAAACCGCCGATTTAGAAAACATAATTTTAAAATCAACTACGGGTATGGCAGAACTTGGCGATACTGTCAGCAACTTAGCATGTCGATTATTTGAACACTGCACAGTCAAAAATTAAAACTAATGAAATAATTATTTCCGAAACAAAGAATTTCATTCCGCCGTCGAGTGGTTCGTTTCCGAGTGGATCGCCAAAGTTCAATGATAAAAGCTATTTGTCAAATTGGAGGGAATTGGGGGGTAATAATTTAAATTTTTCCCCAATTCAAAGACTCACCCAATGGTGTTTTTGAAAAAATTAAATAAAACACTAAAGGAGGCCGGAGTGCCTGAGCAGCACAAGAAGGGTCTGGCGTTAAATTGTCTTAGGGGTACAGCGGCAGAATGGGCGTCGATTAAGGAGGATGGATAGTTTTGGAACTTTTGATGATTTAGGGGCGCATTCTGAAATTTAGATAAACAGAGGGATTTGTTCATGGAACTTAACTACGGTCGTTATCGGTTCGGTAGCAGGGCCGAGTATTTTTTAAATTTGACGCATCAAGCGGGATTTTTAACCGAAAAAATATCAGACGACAAGTTAATAACTATGTTTTCTAAGCATTTTTCAGCGGACGTTCAACGTGGAATAATTACAAATGGGTTCCACACGTCGGACGCAGTAAAGGAATTTTTACAAAAAATCGACGACACTTATTTTGGGGGGTTAACACGAACTATGAATAAGCCGCCGACGCGAGACATTAATCCGCGTCGAGATAACTATAACGCCGATCAAGACGAATCAAACAGGCCGCCGACATTTAAAAATCAAAATAATGCGAACAATCAAAATAGTGATTCGCCTAATTTGAATGTAAATTATATAACTTCCTTTGATAAGGATATGGAAAATATTTTAACGGATTCGGAAAACGAATCAGAAAATCGTGAAATAATTGCGCCAACGGTGTCAATGTTGGTAGGAACGGAAAGAGTGCAGGTATTAGTGGATAGTGGCTCGGACGTCTGTGCCGTGTCCGAGACATTTTATAATAAGCTGGCAGGGAAAGGAGTGTAGATTCCTATCCTACCGGTTACCATGTATCGATAGTCGTTGCTTGGGGGGGGGGACGCAACGCGTTAAATCCCAGATAAGTTTTCCATTTAGACCAGGAGGTGTAGAAATGGACGTTGTGTATTTACTTATACTTAGTTTAAATTGCGACATGTTACTAGGGTCGAATTGGATGTTTAAATGCCAGGTAGTAGTAAATTTTAAGGAGAAAATCTTGCAGTTTTGGCATGAAGGTTATACTCATACTTTAAATATTAAACCTAAAATCAGCAACGCTAATTTGAGTATAAATCGTTGTGAATTCGTTACAATGCCGTCGGGTGGGACGAAAGCGGCAATAAAAGAAATGCCTGAAGCTCGCCATAGCTATAGCGAGGATGAATTTTTAGGGGTCGCGGAGGGAGCCGTAGCAAGTACGAACTATAAAGAGGATCAGAAAGAGGAAGAGTGGGTAAGGAAAAAGGTGAAGATTTGGGAGGTAGAAACAGTAAACGGGGGTATCTCAAAGAAATCGGTTAAGACAAGGAATGGTTTTGTGGTAAACGAAGGGATGCTGTTTAAACGGAGAAATAATTTCGAGTTGGGATTTAAGTAATGCGTACCAAAAACTCAGGTGCGAGATCTGGTCTTGGAACATCACAATAATAAGAGGCATTTCTGAAAAACCAAAACGTATTCGTATATGCGTCAATTTTTCTATTGGCCTTGAATGCAGATAGATTTCATTAATCCACCTAATCTAGGGGAACTGCTGTTTCAGTTTAAAAAGGGACAGGTATTACAGATAGGAGTGGTAGACACTAATCCCATAAAGAAATATATCGATTTTTCGGCGGTCTCTACTGCGGAACCGTCGCGGGAGACCATTTGGCAATTAGCCTACAAAAGGTTAAAATCCAAGGCTCAGCGTAGGGCTGACAAAATTAATGCGGGAATCTGTCCGGTTATTTTTAAGGAAGGGGATCAAGTTCTATTTAGAACTCATTATATGTCGGCTGCGGCGTACAAATGCATAAAAAGTTCTTCTTATTATATGAGGGGCATTTTTTTATGTTGCGTCAGGCTGGCCCAAATTCTTATATAATTGGCGACTCGTTGGGCAACGAATTGTCACGGCGGAACGTGATCAATCTTAAAACATACGAAGCTGCCACACCTGTCGATGTTCAAAGGAAGGAACTTTAAGTTGTTATTCTTACGTCATGGTTGAATTCATGATGCCTATAATATTTTAATGTTTTTTTTTGTTTATTTTGATTGGTGGAGGTTATTCTATTCCAAATTATTATTACACGTCATTGTCTTCTTGTTTCTACCGATACTTAAACCTAAATTATGTGATTTCGATTTAAGTAGGGGGGTTATGAGGTGGTTCCGGACCCGAAGACAATGAGTGGGGTAGAGAGAGAGAGAGAGAGAAAGAGAGAGGGTCAATCGGGAAATGAACGTGTGCGAGGGTAGATGCTAAAGACCTCCGTCCGGGCATCGTTAGTTAATAGAGTAACATATTAGTTGTTTTATGATAAATGGTGCGATTACAACACGATCCTGTGTTGTAGGTACTTTGTGTTTTTATACGCGTTGATATTTTACTGTAGAAGCTTGTTTTTGTACACGCTATATGGTTTATAGCATTAAATTTGCATTCGAATTCGGTTTTTATATACACGTGCCACTGATAAAGAGCCCACCTGAGATTTCAATTACAGCAATAACAGTTTCAACCTCTTCAAAGTGACACTTACGTCACTGAGACGACCTTCCGTAAGTTGCATTTACTAGGATGGTTGTGAAGCGGGACGTAAATTTTTACTTACTTCCCTTGGGATGTAAGTGATTGTCATTTAAATGGTTACAAATCTATGGTTACGGGTCTAAGCCTATATTGAATAATTCTCTATTCTTATTTGAATTTTAAACTTAAAATAAGGACATTTTTAATGATCTAGAATTTAGAGGTAGGGAAAAAATAATACACATACCGCGGGACCTAAGGAATTTACGGTGCCTCTACATTTTGCGGCCATCGCTTCACACGGGCTGCAAATCGTTTCGTCACCGTAAATCCTACTTACGTCTCTTAATATGTAATATACTATTTAAGTAACTTACGCTTTGATTCGACTTGAGTTTTATCCACTCTCGGTTCTCTAATATTTAACTCGTAAGTAAGCTCATCTCCCAATAATCGATAACAATCCATTTTAGTCGACAAAATAAAGTTTAATCCAACACCGATTTAACTGTTAATCACCAATAAGTAATCAGAAACGAAACGGCCACACAAGTTGCAGTGCCAAAATATTCATCATCATCATTGGGTCTTCAGTCCTGGAAATGATTAAACGCGTACTCTTATTGTTTCCAATTCTTAACTAACCTTTACATTTCCCTAAAATTGGCACTGTCGGCATCTATCACTATCTGCATGCGAAAGTCCAATGTCTGTCTACCTGTACTTCTTTTTTCCTGTCTCTACTGAAGAAATTCCAGGACAAGATCATTTGGGTTCAGACGAAACAGTGGAGCACGAGAGGTTATTCTACTTTTAAGGGTGATAATGGAAAAAACAATAGAGCAAGGAGAAAACATGTATTTAGGGTTTCAAGATCTGGAGAAAGCATACGATAATGTAAAATAGGGAAAAATCGTCGAAATACCCAAAAAGATGGGAAGGAGTTATAGAAGAAGGCAGAGTACGTAGCTTACACAATGAATAAACAGCGGTGAAAGAATTAGAGGTTGGACGTAGGGAAGTAACTATTAGGGACGAGGCAGGGAAATGCGTTATCCTCATTAATTTTTAATTTGTATACAGAAGAGGCAATTAATACTGTTAAATGCAGGAAGACATTTGGAATTATGATGTACAAACAAACATTGATATACTGAGATTTGCAGGCGATATAGCGGTATTAGCATCAACCATGGTATTAAAATTAACAAAAATAAAACTAAAGTACTAGTTTGCAAAGGAGGGGAAAATAAATCGAAAATAAGAATATAAATATGTAACGAGAACTTACAAGAGGTTAAGGATTTCTGCTACCTAAAAAGCCAAATAACGCAAGATAGAAGGAGCGCAAAAAAATAAAGTACTAGTAAAGTAGAAGAGCGAAAAATAAGCCAAAAACTAAAACACAAATGGAAAACGAGAATTTACGAGAGTAAATGCTCCCTGTATGTTTGTTGTAGTTTGTTTTGTATTTTTCTTGATCTTCTTTGGGAAGTTGTTAAACTCATTGTTGTTAAAATCGTCTTTATTTAAGTTTCGATACATGATCTAAGATCGTTGTCAAAATAATACAAATTTTAAGTTGACATTTATGACATAAATTGAAGGTGACTTTGAAATATTAATGTTTGATATATTTGGTGTGAATACATTAGACGAAAATTTTAAAGTTTAGAAGAATGAGTTTCTTCAATTTGTGTTGCGCTCTGGGAGCGACTTCGAGGTAGCCAATACGCTCAACTTGAAATCATCCTATTAATTTTTATGTAGTTAAATTCATATAAATTCAACAACTTAAGGATTGGAAAAGATTTTTTAACATGTTTCTATTTACGATTGAGGGAATGGTTATTAAAGAAGTGTGTGAACACGTTACCGAAAGGCTTAAGCAGCCATTTTTTTATATCTATCTTGTGAAGGAAAACTCATTATGACATACGCTACCTCTTTGGTAGATTTTAACATGGTTCTGAGGCGACCCTATTGTGGGTTTACACTTGTCAGATACCAATGTTGTTCTACGAATAATTTATATGGTTTTGAGGCGACCCTAAGGCGGGTTTACACTTGTCAGATATCAATACTGTTCAGCGAAGATTGTATATGGTTCTGAGGTAATACCATGGCGGGTATACACTTGTCAGATACCAATACTGTTTTACGATCTCCGTTAATATGCTTATTGTTATATAATTAGTTATTGTCTGTATAAATAGAAATCATGTATGTAGGTTGCATTTCAGGTTAGATCCATATACAATCTTCGTTGAACAGCATTGGTGTCTGACAAGTGTAAACCCCCATAGTGTCGCCTCAGAACCATATTAAAATCTACCAAAGAGGCAGCTTAAATAATAATGAGTTTTCCTCCTCAAGATAAATATAGGCAAACGGCTGCTTAAGCCTTACGGTATGTTTGTTCCCGGTACACAAAAACGTGGAGGTTAAACCAGAAGGTTGTGCGACATGCACTAACATAGATACTCCACGCCCTGCCGGCAAGGTGTACCAAATCCTACCACCACGGTCTGGACATACACCAAAGAAAGTTACTTCGTAAAACATTATAGTATTAGCATATGCTGCTGAATGCGATTCACTGAGACCTGATGTCGAAGTCGTCCGTGACGTCCCCGTCTTCACCGCCCACCATCACTGAAGCGGACCTAGCTGCCTGGACGTGTGAATATCACACCCCGCACCAATTCCGACGTCTTTTACAAAGAATCCGCCATCAGTATGCCGTTCCACGCCTCGTATCACCAATAAGGAAACCCGCACAGTACATGGCACCTGTTTTGATCGACCTACCACGTCGAGCGCCGTATACTGACGTCGATTAAACACAACTGTTACCTGCAGACCCCAGGCAAAAACATATTTGTGAGTACTTACTCCCATGTTAATACGTTTTAACACAGATTTTTTTTTGAGGCGTGTTTCTTAACAGAAACACGCATCAAAGTGAATCCAGTGCACGAATTTCATTTATTCTTGTGTACAAATATTACACGTATTTAAATACGCGCTATAAATTTTTTAACACTAAAGGACATTTGCATTTCTAGCGTTAACAAAATTTGTTCATATATAAGTTATATTTTCATGCATAATTTCAAGGACATTTGTATATTGCATATGCATGTAGAATCTTATGTAACTGTTATTTTCAATTTCCTGTTATTGTATATATTTCTTGCAGCCATTGTAAATAAATTATACACATTTGTTATCTCTATGCATTAACTAAACGAAAGGTGACCCCACAAAAACCAAAATCGTGACTGAACACCCACAATATCAGGTACACATTCTGGCAGCAATAGACAACCGTAAACAGCCACTTTAGCAGGTACATTCAAACTTTTTCGTAGCCGTAATAAATTTTTGCAATTGCTAAAGTCACAAAGCTTTGTTGATTGCTAATAGGTGCTTATGAATAAAGGTCACTGTTTTGGATTTCTGCTAAACAAGGGTAGCTTCTTTAGTATTGTTTTTCTAGCGGCGTACTGTGCATCGTTAATTCTGACTCCGCTAAACGAGCATCATGAACAGGTATGTGTGTGTCAAATACTTTTTGAGGTTGATATTTGGAATTATTTATTTGTACGCGACTCGGAAATTGTCGCAACTTGTGATTTATATCATAAACTTTATCATAATTGCAACTATCTTATATATCTAATGACATCATTATATTTTGTAACGGATTTACTATTTCAATTTCTTCATCTTCTAAATCTTGGCTGTCATCAGACTTTTCATCTAGAACTAATCAGACTTTTTTAGTTAATTCCCTTTCTTTTCTAATCAAATGTCTTTTTTTTGTAACAATCGTAGTTTCCAATCACGTTTGCTACCAGAAGTGGAACCAAACTAGACACTTTTGACGAAACTCGGCTTTGACTTGCCAGAAGTTACTGTCTTAGATAATTTCTGTTTAGATGTAACAGAGTTTTCTTTTGTTGTTGCTTGGCACTCAGAGCTGCCTTTACCAAAGCTTAAATTTATCTTTCCAACGATACAAATAGAACATTGCCAAGTGTCAGCCTCGGCTACTTTATGTGACGTCAACACTCATAGCAGATACTCTCTATATGTTTGTTATGATTTGTTTTGTATCTTTTCTGATTTTCTTTGGGAAGTTGTTAAACTTATAGTTGTTAAAATTGTCTTTATTTACGTTTCGATCAATGACCTAGGATCGTTGTCAAAATAATACAAATTTTCAAGTTGACATTTATGACTTAAATTTAAGGTGGCTTTGATTTACTAATATTTGATATGTTTGGTTTGAATACATTAGATGAAAATTTTTTAAGTTTAGAAGAATGAGTGCCTTCAATTTGTGTTGCGCCCTGGGAGCGACTTTGAGCTAGCCAATACGCTTAACTTGAAATCAGCTGATTAATTTTTATATAGTTAAATTTCATATATATTTAACAACTTGAGGATTGGAAAACATTTTTTAACATGTTTCTATTTACGATTGAAAGGATGGTTATTAAAGAAGTGTGCGAATATGTTACCGTAAGGCTGAATCAGACTATTTTATATTTATCCTGTGGAGAAAAACCCATTATGAAATAGGCTACCTCTTTGGTAGATTTTAACATGGTCCTGAAGCGACACTATTGTGGGTTACACTTGTCAGATGCCAATGTTGCTCTACGAATATTTTATATGGTTCTGAGGCCATGCTAAGGCGGGTTCACACTTATCAGATACCAATACTGTTCAACGAAGATTGTATATGGATCTGAGGCGACCGTATGGAGGGTTTACACTTGTCAGATATCAATGCTGTTAAAGGAAGATTGTATATGGTTCTGAGGTAATCCCATAGCGGGTTTACACTTGTCAGACACCAATGCTGTTTTACGGGGACTGTTAATATGCTTATTGTTATATAATTAGTTATTGTCTGTATAAATAGAAATCATGTATGTAGGTTGTATTTCATGTTAGATCCATACACAATCTTCGTTGAACAGTATTGGTATTTAACAAGTGTAAACCCGCGTTATGGTCGCCTCAAAACCATATAAAATATTCGTAGAACAACATTGGTATCTGACAAGTGTAAACCCGCCAAAGGGTCGCCTCAGGATCATGATAAAATCTACCAAAGAGGTAGCTTAAATCATATTGAGTTTTCCTCCTCAAGATATATATAGAAAAACGGCTGCTTAAGCCTTACGATAACGTATCCGCACACTTCTTTAATAATCATCCTCACAACCATATAAATAGAAACATGTTAAAAAATGTTTCTAATCCTTAAGCTATTGAATTTATATAAAATTTAACTATATAAAATTAATCAGCTTATTCTACATTAAGCGAATTGTATACCTCAAAGTCGTTCCCAGAGCGCAACACAAATTGAAGGCACTCATTATTCTAAACTTATTATTTTAACAACGATCCTAGGTCATAGATCAAAACGTAAATAAGGACAATTTTAACAACTATGAGTGGTTTAATTTCCAAAGAAGATCAAGAAACTTACAAAAGGTTATGGATTCTTGCTACCGATGAAACCAAATAACTCTAGATAAAAAAAGTGCAAATGAAATATAACAAAGATTCACACAATGCCGTGCTGCATTTAACAAGAAAAAGCAACTACACTAATCAAAAACAACAAACATAGGAACGAGAAAAAATAGTTGAAAGCACATGCCTGTTGCGCAGCACTCTATAGCTTTAAAACGTAGACAGTAGAAGAAGCAGAAGGACAAAAAACAAAAGTCTTTGAAATGTGGTGCTACAGACGTATGATGAAGATATCGTGGACAGACAAAGTTAAGACAAATAAGTTCAAGAAATGGTAAGAAAAGAAAGAACGCATACTAAGATATGAGGGAATAGTGGGGAGTATACTAGAAGCACCAAAAGGAAAAACGAAAGATAGAGCTAGATTAAACTACTGCACACAAAAAGTGAAAAATGTAGATTGTGGGAACTTAAGCGGAACGTGTAGGTTAGTTCAGAATAGGGATCAATAGGGCTTCGCGTCTAACCAATTCCAGAAAAGAAAACCTAATGACAAAAAGACTAACTGTATTTAAACCTGAAGAACATTGTAAACTATACATATTGGTTTTCTAACATTCTTAGCAAATGTTGATTGTGCCAAAGAAGTAATTGAAAAAGTATCGATTCGGCAAATGTGAAAATGGTGGGAGAACTTATCCGTCAGGTTACTTAACTCCGCTTGGCGAAGTAGAGTATATTTATAGAAAACAATAGAAGGGAAAAAGGGCAAAAGATATTAAAAGAAAAGATTTGCACAAGACCGTGCGATATTTAACAAGAAAAATCAGCTGCCATGTTCCAAAACAAACATAAAACACGGAAAAATTGTTAAAAGTACGTGTGAAGAGCACAGCACTGTACGGCTGTGAAACGTGGATAGAAAAAAGGTTGAGCTTTTGAAATATGGCACAAGAGACATACGATGAGGATATCAGAGACAGACAAAGTTAAAAGCAAAGAGTATTTAGAAATAGTAGGGAAAAAACAATACCTCTGGAAAACAGTAAGGAAATAGGAGACATAGGGTAATAGGACACGGTCTAGGACGTGATATATTAGAAGCAGAGGCATGAGAAAAAGAGAGGTAGAGTTGGATCTAGATTAGACTATTGCGTGCACACACTGAAAGATGTAGACTGTGGGAATTTCAGGGAAATATGTAGACTAGCTCAGAATGAACTACGCGTCTAACCAGTTTCAGGACTGAAGACCTAATGATGATGATAATATTATCGCCTAAACTACGTATTAGTTTAGTTATTACAGTTATTCTTATTTATAATCAGCCTAATCATTCATTTGCCTTTAAAATTAGTCTACTTTAATAATAAATTATTACTCAATTCTGTTCTATATGGGCCTTTGCCTTGAAGAGGTAAGGCATTTTAAGATACACTACTGCGATGTGGAAGGTAACGGAAAATCACCGCATTACCTAGCAAGTGCACTGTGTACTAAAAACATTTTTTAAAATAACGGCAATCTCTGGGATAAAATAGTCCGGAGTTAAAATGGTCACCCAATCGGATTTCCGTGTGAGAGCTACTTTGGAGGATGAAAAAAAGAACGGGAACATTTGGCAAATCGGGGCGTGAAACGATAGAAGCATGAAGCAAGTAGGTAAATTAGAGACTAAAAATTGAAATGGATAGATTAGCATTGCACATGTAGGGATTAGCGAAATTCAGTGGCCAGGCGCAGTGAATTTTTGTAGCGGAGACTTCGTGGTAATTCATATAGGATTGCAGGAAAAAATGCGGGTGTGGAGATAGTTATAACGACAATGGTAGCACATTGTGTAGTAAACTATCTACAAAGGAATCTAAACCTGTGAATACGGCAATAGTACAGGTTTACACGCCCGGTGAAAAAGAGGTAAAAGCACCTACAAAGATGTCGAAGACATATTAAGATTCGTAAAATAGCTTAAAAATTTAATAATTATAGGAGATTTAAATGCAGTGTTACCTGAGGATAGGCAAGGAGCGGTGGTAGGTTTATTCTGTTTAGGAACGAGAAACGACACAGGAAATAAGCTGGTAGAGATTTGCTACAAAATCAATTTAATCATCACAAACACATTTTAATTTTGTGGTAGAAGACGATACACGAGGAAGATGCCAGGAGGCGTAGGGAGATATCAAATTAGATCACATTTTTGTTGTAGGCATTAAAACATCATGACCCTGCACCTAACCTAAGGGTGTGGTCAGTCAACCAATTACAGTCGTTGTCATATTTTCAAGGTCATAATGTTATACTGCGCACTTAGATTAAGAGTCAGAATGTTCAAAGTAAACAAAACAGTGGTTAGCTACCTATGCGCCCTACGGTCTCGTATTGTGTTCGAGATTCGTATAACAACATTTTTTGTGAGTGCAAATCTATTTATTTTAAGAGTATCTAAAATGAATATTCCTGCATCTTTTAAACATTCTAGTATTGTTATATATAGCAAAGCCATTATTTTAGATTACTTTCAAAACATTACATTGTAACATAATCAGTAAGTCGCACATCCTTTGCTCTAGGAAAACTTGCAACATGCTTATCAAATGTCACGTACCTCAAATTACCTCACAACACTTATCTTTTCGTATATTTAATCTTTTGGTCAGGACTTTACTGTGTCTTTACTTTGTAACAACCACAATTAGGTTTCCTGCAGATGTCCTAGAACTCAGGGAAGTTTTGGCTTACCACCATTAAACATACATTCTAATCGCCTGCCACAACTTTCGGCAGAAAACCCATTTCTTGTTATCAGCAGTTATAAAAGACGAAGCACCAGAATAGTTGAGTAGTCTGTGTATGAGTATGACCCTAGTTTATCCCTTGCTCTGGAGCAAGTCGGCTGAGAGCCAACCATCAGAATGCTGACTTGATCTTTTATGGTTGCTGAGACATTCTAGTAAAGATGGTCACGTAAGTAATTCTTTATTATTATAATGGTTTAACTCTTTTACTGCTTCACATTTGGTTAGCATGTCATTTAGCTTTAAGTTTATTTATTATTCATTAAATATTGTTGTCGATTTCGTCATGTTATTATTCCACTCGACACTAGATCCCAAGGACCTAAGTTAAGTACCACCTCTCGCTACTAAAAACTCTACCATCACATCATCCAGCTATGCCATCACGCCCAAGCACGTTTAACAGAATCAAAAGTATAATTAACAATCAACAAAAGTGTACTTAACAGTATAGCAGATCAGACATACAGAGCAAACTTGATAAATGAAAATGATATTTCTCAATGGATCACAGAATATGCAAACATAACCTTGTCGAGTTGGATCGTCCAAGAATAATACGCCTCATTTTGTAAGTTGGTAAGTATAGAATCAGGTTGCATTTTTGATTGTAACATTTAATAATTACAGGGTAATGATATTTAAACTTGTTCATAATATACAAAACTTTAAATTACAAATTACTAAATCCGTTCATAAAATAACAAGTATGCCTGCGCCTCAAAGACCTTTTTTTTAGGCACCTCTAACACATGGGAGTCACTAACATGATACCACTTTTCCAAAGGAATTTCAATGTTGGCTTCGTTAGTTTTACATGGCAAGGACGAAATATGTTTTTTATTTGTATGTAAAAATTGGCAATTGTCACTGTTGTTTTCTAAAGGATATCTTATTTTTACATATGCGTCATAATGACCACTGTGAATTGAGCCGCTATGTTGGACAACACCATATAGTGAATACAACACATTAGATTGACTAGAATTAAACGTTGCAATGTTTTGACGTTGTTTTGAGCAAAATGGCGCTAAATCTAGTAACATTGGAAAGGCAACATAGTTATTCATTTTGGCTGAATGAAGTTTTAAGACCTTAAATCTCTTTAAATGTAAAATTAAAACTGTAGGTGGATTGAAAACTAGAACTTGCTTAATGACATTTGTATAAACAGTTTCATTATTAGATCTGCTATGTGTCTTTGTGCACAAATCGCAGCTTACTTGGTTATTTCCGGTAAGTAACTCACTTGCCGTGAATTCATTTAAACAAGATTGCAAAGAGCCTTCGCCTTCTTCACATTGGTATCTTAGAATACTGGTGCTTCCATCAGTTTCATTTATATTATAGTCTTTATTCATTTTCTTTTCTTGCTGAATATTAAAATCTCTAGAAGAACCATCCATGTCGTTATCGCCATTACAAAGGCAAGATGCATCATCGTTTAGTAAAAGTTATTTTTTTAAATCTCCTTTCGTAGCAATATTTTTATTATTTAGAAAAGCCAAAGGTGACCCTATGCAATCAAACAATTCATAAGTGTCATCGGAGTGTCTATTATTTCCACAAAATGTTTCGTTAGATGATTCATTGTAATTTGTAGCAATTGATTTAATTGTGGGACTGTAAACTACAATACCATAAGAGTCAGTTCCTTTAAAATTTTTCTCATGTTTTGATGTGTTTTCATCGATGTCTTCTAAATCAACATGCGATTCATATTTTGAATTGCTCTCTTTAACTTCTTCAGCTCGACTAATATTAAATATTACTATTTGTTTGTAGTCTATTTGTTCTTTTCTATTTTTTTAAGTCTTGTATTTTTCCTTCTTCATAAGATGTTTTGATGATTTATTTTCTTCCAATTCTTCTGTTTTTTTAGGAATTTGTTTTTCCGTTATTGGTAAACTCAAATCATGAAAGACCTCATTTCGATATGAAATATGCATACATTCTTGACATTGTAATCTACTGACTAAGACACCTCGAAAAACTTGTTCAGAGAAAAATATCAATTCGGACTGATGTTCATAAAACTTTACAGTTTTTCTTTTATCACTTTCAAAAGATGATTTATCTGCTTTGCAACTAAGTTTCAATTTCTCTAGAATTACTGCTTGATGACTTCTCAAATTCTTATTGCGCACTGCTTCTAACAAATTCCGTAGTAATTCATGTGCGTCATACTGCCGGCGCCTTCAGCAAATTGTGGCATACTTTGTTTGAGTTTTGAAAATAGCATGCTAGGATTGTATGCTTCTGGTCTATCACTATGTAATTCTTTTAGCGTTTGTACTAAAATATTTGTTAGGGGTCGCTGTTCTTCTGAAGTTTCTTCAAATGAATCTAACATCAATGAATCTTTATTGTATGGATCTAACCTGTCACGATGTTGCTTGAAATATTGGTAAGATTCTAATGTTTCAGGAAGTAATTTTAATAAATATGGTGTTTGCCCAAGACATTGCATAACTGAACTGAAAAAGCAAGTATTGCCTAAATTAGTTAAACCACGTATCATTGAACAGTTCAATTTCTTTATACTCTCTGGCATGTTATAAGTTATATTATTCATCTTTGTAGGTTGATCAATAGTTTTGTAGTACGGAAGATTGCAAACATTTTCTTCGTCAAAGTTTAAATTACTTTCAATGACTGGATTATTGGATGTGAAGATAAAATGATTTTTAAAAATAGAAGCCGTATGTGTGTAATTTGAATGACTTTGGGAAAATGTAATTTTATTATTTTTAAATGGAGATATGAAAAACTCCTCTAATTGTTGTAAAGAGGGAAGCGTTCCCAAGATTGAAGCAGCATTACCCCTTTGGATTGCAATGCTTATCCTTTGAAAAAGAAACATTGTAGCTCGGTTGTCATATGTTGATTCGAAAATCCTCTTACCTATGTCTTTCAGAAATTCAATTGCTTGCAATCCGAATACACCAAGTGTTTCAACTGCGACTGGGTAAAAAATGTAATTGTCTGATAAATTTTTTTATTTTCGGATCTTTAAAGATTCTGCAGCAACAGCTGCTGCGCCTGGTGTTAAAACGCCTGAATTTATATGCGATTTGGCTAGAGTATCGGTACACGTAAAATCCCATACAACTGGTTTGCCGAATTTCCACGGAATCATAGTAATTCAATCGGGTCTCTTCCCGTCGTCGCGAAAAATACTATTAGGTTCTAAGATAGCTGGAATGCCTGTGGTAACTAAAGCACGTTTGATAATGTCGTTTACCATTTTATGTCTAGGTTGACGCCCTGCGCTGAAACGGCAACTTAATCCATGAGTTCCTTTTTCGTTAACTGGCGAACCGCATATACATGTGTGTGCGATGCATAATTGAGCTCCTAATCGTAATCCAACAGCTATTCTGAACGTCTCATTGTCTAATAGAAAACCTAACGAAGCTACTGGCAAAACCGATAACCAAGCTCCACTGTGTTTCGTGGTTATTGCTTGAATGCGAGCCTTATTAGTTAATGTTAGAGCTGATTCCAGCAAGTTATTGGAAACAATGTCGAGCATTGGTTTATCCCATTCATTCTGGGAGGATTTGTTGTGCTTAATTGATGATTGTTGCACAGTTGACATCCACAGATTTTCGCCTTCAAAATAAGTTGCATCAAAGCTGAATTGTTGTCCTAGCAAAATTTCGCTCATTAGGGACATAGATGCGTTAAAAGATGATAGAAAAGCGGGTAGGGATAAAGAATTTGCCAAACGTATTCCTAATCCCCCTCTATTTATTGGAAGAGTTGCCTGAGACCATTGAGTTTCCTCCAACTTAATGTTAGTAATTGCTTCGATTGTGACTCGTATTGTACTGTCGAAAATTTGTAGAAACTCAGGACTTTGCCATGTTGGGCAGCATCTGAGGAGGAACATAAGCTTGGGAATAGCCAAACAATTTTTTAACAAACAATGGAAATGTCTTTTAGGCTCAGTCTTAAGATAATTTCTATATTTCTAGTTATAAATATTACTGCCATGGCACAAGTTACAAAAGGGTTAATGCCACTGAAAATAAAAAATAAAGATAAAAAAACTGTAACTGCAAAACAGTCATCAAAATTCGGATAAAGGTTTCAACAAAAAAAGCAATTAGAAAAGACGAATTTGTAAAAGTTAGTATATTATCCAATTTGCCTCTATATATTAGGAAGGATTGTGCTAATCAAAAAATATAGGACGGAATGCCAGCTATAATACGCATTAATGATAAACACAACCACAACCTGAATTCTGCTAAAACACTTTCGTATTTGTACCTGCCAAAGAAAATAGGCAACAATTTGAGGAATATTTTCGACGTGGTTATGGAATAAAAGAAGCAGGCAATTATCATGAATCGAAATTAGAGTTAAAATATGTACCAGAAAGTGTAGAGCTTACTAATGCCCAAATTAATCCGAAGTATCGTTCAGTGCAGTTTTTGGACCACGTTCAGGAGATGAAGTTTTACAGGTATAAGTCAATCGTAAAATAAATTCAAAATTAAGATATCGGTACGACTACATTTTTTTAGATAATCACGGAAAAGCAAGAGGCATATGAATCAGAAGGGATCGTTGTCAAGTTTTTAAAAAATTCATTCGCTCTTATAATTGTAACTATATTGATGCAAAGAACACATAGGATGCCTTTTTCCAAAGATATTGTATTTGTGGACAGTACTTTATCTGGGGATGCCTTAAATCATTGCCTAACTTTTGTTCTAACTCCTTGCCAAATCGGAGCTGAGCTTTTGGCAGTAATAATAACTGCAGGTCAATTGATAAGCGATTACCAAGTTGAATTTCAACTTCTTAAAGACACGGTGCCAGACTCCTTTTGTAATCAAGGCTTTCTTAAATTATTCATTGCATTGCATTCATTGATTCGAGCCTGAAAGAAGTGCATTGAAAGCTGTATGGCCCAACTCAAAAACTCTACTTTGTCGGTTCCACGTATCTCAGTCTGTATGGCGATGGTTGTGGGAGAAAAAACACAACATTCCACAAAATCTTTGCAAACATTTGTATAAAGATTTTCAAAATATTTTAGTCGCCGTTACAGAAAGTCAAGCAACAGATGGATTTAATTTAGCAATTCTAGCTGCCGATTCTTTGTGTGCGTGGAAACAGTATTTAACAGACTACTGGAATAGAAAAGACAATTGCTGTTTAGCTTATAGAGATGCAACAACTCATGGGCACCAAACAAACAATTATAACGAAACAAGTGTTAGATTATTTATGGATATAGTACTCTCAAGAAAGCTTATAGTGCAGTAACACTAGTAGATTTCTGTTGCATTGCAATGGAGGAATATTATGTGCTAAGAATAAGACGAAAGAGATGCTACATGTAGGTTGCTTTTAACAAGATATTTGGGACAAATAAAATATTTGAAAAAAAATGATATCAAACCGTTATCCAATAATTTATTTTCCGTTTCTAGTAAAAAACTGAAGAATTGTATGATGTTGACATTTTAAATGGATTTTGCAGTTGTCCAATTGGAAGGCTAGGTTCTTTTTGTAAGCACCAGACAGCCGTTTTACATTATTTTTCAGTTATACCTTTAAATGCTCCGAGTAACAAGGTATTTAATGGCCCAATTAGCATTTGGAAAAAATGCCCAGGCGATGGATTTTTATGTGCCATTTATTTACCGATCAACAACAAAATATGTCAGAATACTTCTATACACCAAATGATTTATGCTTAACAGTTACAAATAGAGAAGAGAGATGTCAAAGTTTAGAACAGTCATTACTTAGTACATTGTTTTCTTTTACGGAAGAAGTTGTAAATGGTGATTCACTATTTGATTTGATGAAGAAAAGTAATAAAGCATTTGGCACTAGTGTCTAAAGTTTTAAGAGGTTTTTTGCAAGACTGAAAGCAATTAAAAATGGGAAAATTTTTTAGATAGTACCGGAAGCAATAGCTTCTTAAAGTTTTAAAAAAATCTGCAATTAACGTGCAACCAACAGCAGTAGCTAGACGCAAGCCAGGTATTATTAGGAGGTGTAAAAGAACTCCTACAGGTCGTCCAGCGCGGAGTGAACCTCAGAAAAGAAGACCAAAAGGGCATCATAATTTGAGGGAAAATGTCAAAGCAAATATTCCTAATGCCCTAAACCATAGCGCGTCACAATAATGCACTCTTTTGTTATACCAATCAACTTATAATATAATTTGGAATGTTTTCTGACCGGAAAGCAAAAGCTGTAACTTTTTTTTTTTGTATTTATTGTTCTAATTTTTTTGTATCCTGTTTCTGTGCATGCGTGGACTGTGTATGAGAATGGTCAGGTTGCATTTTTGAAAATGCTCTTGCTAGTCAAAATTTTGCCCTTTTATTGTTTTTTTAAAATGCTTTCTTCTGAACGGAACAGCATTTTGGCAGCCAAAGAGGCATTTTCAAAAATTCAGCCTGACCATTCTCATCCACACATGCCCAGGAATTAGGATACAAAAAGTTGGTACACTATTATGTACCTTGCACTGCTAATAAAAAACTTAATAAAAGAAAATGTTTTAAAATATTAATCACATTAATATCTGCAAAGAGACTTTTTCAACATTCTAACCCTTATACTGGAGGGCGCAATATAACACTACTAATTACCTATATATGCATATAAATTTTGTCAGCGGTAATCTAAAACTTATTCTATATATATTACTAGTTAAGGGCCGTTGCATTGCATTATTTTAAACGAAATTAATCTAAAGAAAAATATAATAATTTACACGCACTCATGGTTTTTTTAAAAACCCATTATTAAAAAAATATTTTGCAGTACCTTGATAGAATTAAAGAATTTCTTATTCAACCTGAATCGCGTAAACACACACACACACACACACACACACACACACACACACACACACACACACACACACACACACACACACACACACAGACACACACACACACACACACACACAATCACTACATGCATTACTATATGCATATAAAGTCAATTTTTGTTAAGTTTTATTGAAAAATAAATTATGCTAGGAGTAATCTAAAACGAAATTAATCTAATTTAGATTTTTTATTATGGGCCTTCATTGCAATTTCTTTTTCAGACAATGAATCTAATTCATTATTTCTGCTGAGATATAATTATATTCGCTTACATACTGTTTTGTTCATTAGAATAGATTACAGAGCTGAATTTTTTCAGAAAACGATGCAAATTTTTAATTTTTTCTAACAGGTCAGTTTATTATTTAATATAAATAGTTCACGTAGATTTTACCAACAGTATAGAAAAAAGTCTATGATATCGATTAAAAAATGTATAAAAGTCAAGTTCTTTCAGTTGTACTGAAAAAAAGTAAATATTTCAAATGATTTCTAGGTAAAATTTAATTTTTTTTTGTTTTGCAATTGACAACTTTAATTTTAAAATATGGTATATACGCGTGCACCGCTTCGAAGTCAGACCGGCTTTCCATTAATGCTGACTAAGTGGATTTATTTATTATTCTGCTGATGTTAGCATTGAATTTCTCACTTTTTATTTTTCTGTAAATGTCAGCATTAAAAAAATTTATACATGACTGGCTTTATTAAATTTTTTATCGATTTCATATTTCTACATTTGCGATCTAGACAATACCTTAGCATTAAATTCTTGATTACATAGGTTGAATTTTCTGCTGTTCTTGTTGTTTAATATCCTTATATACTCAAGATATGTGTGTGTGATAATCGTTCAATCTTTATTGCCAAGTTGTAGTTGTGTGTTCTATAGAACAAATCAAAAATGAAAACCATTTTTTTAAAAATTGTCTTTGTCAGGAAAGAATAATAATAGTGATTGGGTTAAAATTATTGAGTAGTTTATAGTCAATCCAAATTAAGTACTGGAGAAAAAAAAATCGTTGACGCCGTGAGCAGATCCACCAATTGCAACGTACGACCTGATGACACCAATACAGAGTATGTATTCGTTAGCTTAATATATAGATTTAATTTTCTTAATGCATTTACTTGATCTAATATTCATTTGAACCTTTTTTAAGTGAACACGAAGAAGAAAAACAACCAGAAACGACCGCGCGTCAAAGATGAAGAAGACAGCCCTCATAGAACTGATAATGCAATATTTTTTACCGTTCAGAGTTGGAGTGAGTTAGAACTGTTCTTTATATTTGGGAACTTAAGTGAATTATAGTATGTTTATTCTAGAGTACATAACAATATATATATATATATATATATTATGCTGTAATAAGGGGTTGTTTAAGGGTGCACGTTATAGTAAAGGTCGCTCAAGAATGAGTAATTAGAATAGGCAGCAGAAAACTGCACTTATTTAAGGAAATAATTAAGAAATAGACATAGTTTGTAGACAGTAAGTAGTCAACACCCTGTATATAAAGTAGAAATAGTTTTTGGGCGACGCAGGTAAACATAGGAAGACGCATAGTTGGCGTAGGAATGAGAAATACATGTATTAAGTAGATAGTAAATATTAAATACCCTGTAGATAAAGTTTAGTTAATTTAGGTAAAACAAATAAGGATATTTTTCAGTGGAAGCACGCGTATATTTAGGAATAAATTATAAAGTGTAATTAGACACGCATTAAAAAAAAAGAGTTCCAGACGATTAAATTAATACGGATATAGAAATAGAGTTTCAGGTAGTTAATATAAATGCGTACAAAGATCTAACCATTTTTGATAAGAGAAATAATTAAAAATTGCGTAAATCGCATGTAAACATGAAAATTTAAAGTCGAGTTGCATCAGTTGTTTATGGAAAAGCAAGTAATCTATCAAAATACAGCATGTTGATAACGAAAGACAGCTGCGGGCAGGTTGTGATTATGGGGAATCGTGGAGCATTACATCAGAAACTGCTCTAAATGAAATTATTTGATTGGTCAGAAACAAGCGACGAGTTCTAGACCATACCCACGGATGGAGTGGGAATTCGAGAATATATTAGCAAGCACCTTGATAAGAAAGTCAGTTTTGAACTCAACGAGGGCCGAAGTGCGTTGCCATTAAAACAAAGTAATACGTAATAATTATAAAAGTGAAATAAAATAAGTGCGAATATGAAGATTATAATTGCCGTTTAAACGTAAGTACGCTTTTAATGAATTTATTGTAAACTAAGACATAAAAATAATAGGGCTTCGAGGTCTGAGGGAAATAAACTATGATTCTGATGTTAAGGGAAAATACAGTAATACAATTTAGATGTCCAGGAGAAAAGAAAAATAATACAATTTTGAAGTACAGGGGTGTAACAAACTACAATTTTAAGTCTGGGGCAAGAATGATAAAAGTTTAAGTTTGAAGAATTGAAATAAATTGGGGTGTATAATTTAATAATGGTGGTCCATAGCGTAATGGCAATAATTTGAATGGAATCCAGAATTGGGGAAGATCATTTTTAATGGAAGCGTCGATGTGAAAAAAGATAAAACCAGGTCAGATTTTTAGTTATAAGACATTTGTTTTTCTATATAAATTTTTATTTTATTTTTAATATTGAATTTGCTAAATATGATATGCTTGTGAAAAAGTCAACAAAAGAGGTTGCATACGTATAGAATGAGTAATATGATAACAGGTTTAGAATATTCTTTTAATAACAAAGTATTTAGTTTTGCACATTGCAGACTATTATTGCCGTGCCTATAACATTTTGCAATAGGTTTCCATCCATTTCTTCTTTTCTAGACCATTCACACATACTTCTTCACCGGGTCGGATAATTTGCTTCGGCTAACATTGTAAAATTATATTAAAATAAATAATACAGACACAATCTTTCTATTGTTTTTTATTATTATCAAGCCATTCTTTTAATAACAAGGTATTTTGTTTTGCACATTGCAGATTATTATTGCTGTGTCTACAACAATGGATGTTATATTTTAAACGGTTGTTGATTTTTAACTCCGATAGCTTAGGACAACCTAGTGCAAGCATATCAGTTACAACGTTTTGCATTAGATAGGTTTTAATCAATTTCTTCTTTTCTAGACCCTTCATAAATACTTCTTCACCGGGTCGGATAATTTGCTTCAAATAAAGCGCTATATATGATAACACCATTCCAGCCGTTGAAGATTCATCCCAAGAAAGACCATGAATATTCCTTGTCACCCAGTCGTTATGTTTTATATAATCTTGGCTCAAACAACTAGACTGCATTGGCAGTTTAAAAATTTGATGCCAAACAACACCTTCCAACAAGTCCAAAACCGCAATTTCTTTGCACACAAACTCGTTTTTCTTGTATTTAAATCTCCGAATATCAATTATATACATGTTTGTATGTAAATATATGCAGTAAACTTCGACTAATTAAATTAATATTAGGAGCAATCTCCTTATATAGCAGATTACCACTATCTGCGTACTTTGCCAACCCACTTTTCAACCTATCACAAGAGTGAACACATTTTGAATTGAAACCGGCCCATGTGTATTTGCAGCCTCTAAACATAAATCAGAATCCACTTTAATTAAACACAATTGACTTGAATGCGATATTTTGCATCTGTCATACTTTATAACTTCTCGCTAGAAAACCAAATTCAAAACATCTACACACATTTTCTCTGCACTTACATTTTCAACATACGTGTGTTTTGAAGTATGTATGTTCCATTGAAAGTAATATAAAGCCGATCCTAATTCAAAACGTGCCCACAAGTATTTTACATTTGAAAGTATATAAGAATTCATGTTTTCACATTTTACATTAAAAGTATATAACGCCGATCCTAATTCAAAACGCTGCACGTGTAACTTCTCGCTAGAAAACCGAATTCAAAACAGCTACACACATTTTTCTCTGCACTTACATTTTTCAACATACGTGTGTTTTGAAGTATGTATGTTCCATTGAAAGTAATATAAAGCCGATCCTAATTCAAAACGTGCCCACAAGTATTTTACATTTGAAAGTATATAAGAATTCATGTTTTCACATTTTACATTAAAAGTATATAACGCCGATCCTAATTCAAAACGCTGCACGTGTAACTTCTCGCTAGAAAACCGAATTCAAAACATCTACACACATTCTCTCTGCACTTACATTTTTCAACATACGTGTGTTTTGAAGTATGTATGTTCCATTGAAAGTAATATAAAGCCGATCCTAATTCAAAACGTGCCCACAAGTATTTTACATTTGAAAGTATATAAGAATTCATGTTTTCACATTTTACATTAAAAGTATATAACGCCGATCCTAATTCAAAACGCTGCACGTGTAACTTCTCGCTAGAAAACCGAATTCAAAACAGCTACACACATTTTTCTCTGCACTTACATTTTTCAACATACGTGTGTTTTGAAGTTTGTTTCATTGAATGTAATATAAAGTCGATCCTAATTCAAAACGTGCCCACAAGTATTTTACATTGAAAGTATATAAGAATTCATGTTTTCACAACTATTTTACATTGAAATGTTGTCACAACTATTATACATTGAAATTATATAAGGCCGATCCTAATTCAAAACGGTGCACGTGTATTTTACATATGGAAAATACGTCTGAACACGCTTTGAATTAAGACCGGCCTTACCCCTCTACTATAGGACAGCGGCTACAATTGACGGGTTACCACCCCCTTTGGCTAGATGCAGGGTTATTAACCTTTAATGCCAACGGTATACACATAGAATATGCACGGAGATATAGGAATATATCAAATAGATTATATTCTTGTTAGACAACGGTTTAGGAATCTAGTAAAGGACTGACCACAACTTAGTATGAAATCCGCACTTCAATTTGAAGAAAAAGGAACGGAAAAAAAGCACTTAGGTCTTGAGAATCTAAAAGATAAAGATGCCCACAAAAGAGTTGAGTTATGGGCGACAGTAATGTTTTTGTAAAGCTAGAGGGTTATTTAAAGTAAACGTATTTTATTGTCCAAAAGTTTTTAAAATTATTATTGTTTAAATAGCAGTGGGACTGCCAATACTCATGTTTTCATATAATTTAAAATTGTCGAGTGGGCGTAAATTTCAATGTACATCATTACTTAATTACTTAATCTAATCTTAAAATTGAATCCACATAAGTTCCCATAAATTCATAGATAGCCATCTTATAACCTTTTTACGTAGCTTTAGGCTAACTTCGAGATCTTTTTATGGTAAAGAGATTTCCTTAAAATGATGGAACCTCAACTATCTTCCGACTATGTTAGAGGTCTATTCCTCGGGTACAGCTTATGAGAAGTGTTCGTGGTTCTTATGACAAAACATTATCTACTTACTGACTATAATATTACTAAAATAGGGGTGCACAAGGGGCGCCACCAAGTCTTTAATTTTTCTGAACACAGGTTTGCCCTAAGGGGGGACTTGGAAGTTTTTAGAGAGATATATCGTATTTACTGCCTAAGCAGGAGCTGTAATGAAAAATATTATTAATATAGCAAAGAAGGACACAAGACATGTACTCTTGTTACCTTATACTATAAAAAAAGAATGGTTATTAATATCAATTATTTGAACACTATTATAAATACAAGTTTAAGCATTAAAAATCTTGAAAGTGCTATTAGAACTCCATAGTAAAGTGAGATCTAAAACATTAAATTTGTTAAGGTTATTTATGCTTTTTTACCTCCTGATTTAATTACCCTATTCTTCAACTCGCTTATTCAAAATAAAACAATAACTCAAGTAAATTAAATGATTATTCTTTAATTAAATATTGCCTTCTAAGTAATGAAATTTTATGTACAAAATATGTATCTCAAAGGTAGATTAATTTTTTCAACACAGTAATAGAATGAGAAAATTACGACTGTCTCTACTGAGCATTAAAAATAACAATAATGTATTAAAGATATTTACAAGGCTTTCAAAATTAATTGCCTAAAACATCAAATCCGTTATTTGGTTTACAAGTGTGTATTAAAATTTTCAGTCTAATAATTTTAGTTTTCATAACTACTTAAGGTATGATTGAATTTAAATGAAATATTTTGTTAGGATTAAATTAAAGTATTCATATTCATTTATAATAATATCATGCATTATCCTTGATTCAAAATGTGATAAATTGTAAACAGCAAAAGTTTTTCGTAATTATAGAGCAAAACAAAAATCGTAGGTTGCTACAATGTTATTTACGATATTCTGCCTCGTTGTCAAGATAAGGGAACAGCTGTCGTGATGTCAAAGTAATCAAAAAGGCTTACTTTGCAAAGCGTTGGTCTAAGCTACGTTATAATAGTTACATTGCCGAAACCAGATGTGCTGGCATACGATACTTTGACAAACAAATGACGTCACAGACTGTCCATATTTTATTGCGTAGTAAACTGGAATTTTACTGGAACCATTTATACGAACGTGAAGTGCATCTCTTTTCGCAAATCGAAACAAAAGCAACCATAAAACGGGCTATCCAAAATACAACATATTCCACCTTTTTCCACTTGTTTTAAAAACAGCTAATTTAACGGCAATTCAGTGAATTAAATAGCATATTTGAACTTATAAACTTGAAGTCTTATTTTTGCCGAATGTCCAAAATAAACATTATTACAATAACGTTACTGTTAATAAACTTGATAATTACAAAGACCAAAACTTTGTTAACCTTTTAGATTAATTTTTAATGGATTAATTGAAATTAATGCTAGAAAATCCTCGAAGCACGTTTTATAAATTTTGTAAAATCAAAATTAACGAATTTAGACAATTCATTATCAAAAGTCCATAGAGCTTTTAAATGCCATCTTACTAAAAAATATCATTACACGTTTGAGTGCATTCTTACTAAAAATTTAATATTGAGCGTATGAGCGAATTCTTTCAAAAATTATCGTTGAGCGTGTGAGCGCTATAACAAAATTATTTAGTTTTATTTAACATTAAATTAATCTGCTTACCATTATTAAAACACACCTTAATTCAAGCGCATCTCGCACTTGGCCAAGGGGCAACGCCTATGGCTAGACGCAGGTTGCAGGCGAGGACCCAGTTCCACTGCATGGTGTTTTCTTATCAAGCGGTCGTGCCAGACTGACCGGTCTGTTTAATGCGCACAAGTAACTTTAAAGTCGCCTAACATTGAAGACTCTATTCAAACGACCAACGTTTGCTGATATTAACTAAACCAGTATTATTGAATATTTTTAGTCTTGTGATTGGGCTACACGGCCCCCATCTAAATATTTATTTATATAGCAAGATCTAACTGTTTATTTATATAAACAATACCGCGTATTCAGCAAACAATTTTAAAAGATTTGCAGTCGTCAGAAAAAAATTGTTACAAACTTGTCTCCTGTTTTCTTTCTCTTCTAATTAATCTTAATATCTGAGAAGGATAATCTAATAGAACAAATCAATAGTAAAGGTGACAAATTAAAAACAGAATGTCTACAATAATTACATCGTATTTAGGAAAGCTTTCTATACCTTTCACTAGAAATGATTAAATTTAAAATTACATTGAAACAAATGTAGATGCCGTTTAAATTGTAACCAAACAAAATACAAGTAATTTTGTTACAATACAATTGAATCACCTAGAATTTGCAGATGAACTAGGTGAAATTCGTAAAGCGAATATTAGCGATGACATTACCAGATAGATTGATATTGTCCCCGACAAACGTAAAAGGAAATTGAACAGAATTGTTCCAAATTAACTTAGTTGGAATTCCATTAACCTAGTAAATTAAACTCGAGCACGGCTCGAAAGAGATCTTTATAGAATATTAAGATGAAACCTCCAAACTGTAAGTTCTTTTACTTACTGTTTTTCTTTATGATGGCGTTTGTAAATTTATATTGCTAATATAGGCAGTGATAAATTTGTGAATGTCAGCCATTGTTTTATTATAAAAACTGGACTTAAATTTAATTGAAAAATTGACAACTTTGTTACGTTTATTATCGACGATAAATTTTCACTTAGTTTCTGTTTCTATTCAAAACCTCATTCTGTATTTTTACCTCGTAATCATAACATTTCTTTCAACTCTATCCATTCTAAAACGAAATTTTATTCGATAAATTAAATAGTCAATAGCTGGTTTTAGGTATCCGTTAGTTTGTTGAACATTCCGATAACGTATAATCGCTTTCTTTTGTGTTTCCCCTTTAAAGACTTGTCGAAATAATAGACCCTACTATTATTTGATAGCGTGTTTTCCAGTTTGCTAATCGCGCTTCGATAACGCGATGTTTGCAGTTCGGACTCGTGTTATTTGAACACATTTTGAATTTGATTCTGCAGCTTGTGCGTTGAAATATTTTCTATGTTACTCGTCACAGTACTTCGAAAGCAATTCACGTCGCTTTGTTCGACAAGTAGGAGGTATCTTGCATCTTTTAGCTGGAGGCCAAATGAGTTCTTTCTTTAAGTAGACCAACTGCTTTTGTCTGTAGACCAATTGTTTTTGCCCGTAGATCGCTGCTGCAGTTGCGCTGTCAGTGCAAATGGATCCTGACTACCGTGGCGTTGCTGTGCTGACTCACCACCGATGGATTGCAAGCTAAGTATTCAGACATATACAGGTATACAACTTGTTTTCTTCTGTATATATCAAGGGCATATTCCGTATCAACGTTTAGTGTAGTTACGTGATAAGAAACGTGACACTGTAGGTCTATTGTTTGTTGCTGCGAATTGATATTTTTGCTATACAGGTGTGATGTACCATTGTTAAAAATGTTTGACAGACACACGCTTATTCTTTTCAATTGATTGCTTTATTTTACAAATGGTATTATGTACAATTTAAAAGAATGTTGGACAAAAGCTCTCACACGTTAATTCTTTCTTATCGATTAGTTTATTTTACAAAAAGTATTAGGTGCAATTTTAACAACAAAACGCTTGACAAAAGCTCTCACATTTTTATTTACTACTCATTAATTTTATTTTGTGCAAAATACAAGATGCGCACTTCGTATGTAAAGTACCAAATTGTTTATATCACATAATTGTTTGCTTTGAAAAAGTAACGCTTAATTTATTGCTTTTGCTTGTTTGTACAGAATCCTTTATTTATTTTTTTATTTGTTAATAGATCATCGTGGGCGACGTGCTTTTTTTTGTTTTTTTCTGTATGTAGGTGAATCCCTCACTCTCCGCGTCTGGTAGTTAGCCCGGTATTTACTTTTCTTTCGGTTACGTCTAGGTACGTAGCAACTTGATGAAATTATTATAGTTGGTTATTCTAATGTTATATGAATTGAAAATGAGGTAGTCGTGTAAATTTATGTATTTTAAAATTTGTTTGTACCTGTTTACAGGGATGATGTGCAATGATTTCGCGTTATTTAGACATTCATTAGTTAGTCGATAATAACGGACACGTACGTAGAGGACGTTGTTCTTTGACGAGAAATACGAAATTATGCGTCGGTAGTACGGATGCGTACGTAGAGGCCGTTGTCCTTTGACGAGAAGTACAAAATTATACATCGATCACAACGGACGCGTACGTAGAGGCTGTTGCCCTTCGACGAAAAGTACAAAATTATACGTCGACAATAACGGACACGTACGTAGAGGACGTTGTTCTTTGACGAGAAATACGAAATTATGCGTCGGTAGTACGGATGCGTACGTAGAGGCCATTGTCCTTTGACGAAAATTACGAAATTATACATCGATCACAACGGACGCGTACGTAGAGGCTATTGCCCTTCGACGAGAAGTACAAAATTATACGTCGATAATAACGGACACGTACGTTATGGATGTTCTATGACAAGAAATATGAAATTATGCATCGGTAGTAACGGATACGTACGTAGAGATCGTTTTTTTCTTCGAGGCAAGATATAAAATAATGCGTGAATAACAACAGATGTGTACATACAAAAGCCGGTGGCCATTCGACGGGGCAAGAATAACACCATGATTTAGGGGCAACAGATGGGTGTTTTCAAAAGCGAATGGCTTTCAGACGCGTTACGAATTGAATGGAGCTTTGCTGGATGTGTTGCACAGGAATTGTTCAAACAAAAGTGGTGCGTCGATTTAAATCGCAACTCGATATTGAATTAAAAGTGTGAAAAGTAAAGCGTCACTCGTCAACGTATGTTGCATAAATCGCAGATACGAGATGTCCCAATGGGCCGACGGAATAATTAGTTCATCAGTGGAGTTAATCTGAAAACTCTTAAAACTATTATCATTTGATTTTTGTTTGGCTCTTGAAGTTAATGTAAAGACGAACTTGTAAATATATTTATAATTGGTTCATAGACTGGAAAAATTAGTTATTTACATTTAAAGAAAAAATCTCAGAAATGTAGTTTGGAACTTTTAAAATGCGAACGTGTTTATTAAGTGAAACTCAAGCGTTAATTATCAGAAGCTTTGTTTGTTCACTTTTGTGTGTAAATTCTACGTTTTTATTGCACCTTGGAATGGTCAAAATAAAAGTTTATATTATGCTACGCATTTCTAAGTTAATTGTTCGTCATTTCCATGCAAATGGGATTTACATAATGTCAAAAAGCAATTCAGGAATTCAATGCAATGAAATGGTAGTATTATTTTCAGTCTAAGGTTTATCTAAAAGTTCTGTTAACAATACGTTGTCAGAGGAACATAGTTTAGGTTTTTTTTTAAGGTAATGGAGGTGAAATGATAATGTTTTGAAAGTTTACTATTAATAGAGTCCAAAGTTAGAGGCAATTTCATTTATAGTTAGTTATAAGATAGGTAAAATGATCATTGTGAAAGGATATCTTGTTACCCCTAATTATGATGTTATATCTACAAAAAGCCGTTATTTCAAATAGTGTTGTAAGTAAAGAGAAAGTCAGCAGTTGCCTTTATATAGGGTACAAAAGGAGATATCTGAGGGGATAAGCTTGAAATCAGAAGCAAAGGGAGCTTTCCGGAATAACAGTTTTCTGCGTAGCCAATACATCACCGGTATTACTAAGACATGACTGTTTAGCGCCCTTAATTTGGACAATTAATAAAACCTATCAAGGTAAGTAGTATTTGTAAAGTCGTTTTATATTGCGGCCATTTTACATTTTAGATATATATTATTTTTTTATCATTTACCCCCTATCCCACCAGTGAAAGTTAGGTGATGTGCCTTTAAACTTGTTATGGAGTTCCCGCTCTTTCTGGGCAATTCAAAATTAATTCGTAACGTCATTTTTACGACTAACAAAAATTTTGCCTCCAAACAAGGGACCATTTTTTTAATGGGACCGGTTTCACTATATTCAAAGCCCTTTTGTTTTTAATGGTTGTTTTTATGTTAGTCATTTTTCTAAATTAGTTGCTTAAATAAAATAGGATAATTTTTTTTGAAAGATTTTGTTTAAGAAAAATTATCTTTATGGGATTTTAAAAAAATGGACTTATCGTGACAAGTAAAACTTTTGATTTGAGAATCGAAATGAAAATTTACTTTTAAGCAAAATTAAATTGGGATATAAATTACGAGTTAGGACGGAAATGAAAAGAACGATTTTACAGTTACTCAATTAAAGGAACGTTTTTTGGAAAGAGCACAATTACGATCTACGACGGTATGAGGGTAGTTATTAAGTCGGAAATGAAGTTTGGAGAAACATTTTGCTCTCAACGCGACGGACCAAACGTATATTTATATTTTTAAGGTTATTTACCATTTTTAACAAATTTTTCACGGATATGTGCACATTGGTGATGATATAGGTCCAAAGAGATTTGGCGCGAGGACAATTTAAAACTGAACGAGACCATGATCGAAAAAGAAAAATGAAAACAATTTTTAAGTAACATCAATAATTTAAAACAATTTTTAGCATACTATAGTTTGGTAACATTCGCTAGCTTTTTGCAACGTGTATCGACGTAGTCTAACACAAAAAAAAACCAAAGAAACACTGACCGGGCTCAGTTGGTGAGTAGGCGGGGTATTACACATATAAAAATAAAGAAAGGCCTGAAATAAAAATACACACACTCATTCACAACTTACAACTAAACATACAAAAAAGAAAAACTCTAATTAAAAAAAAATATGTATAAAAGCACAGTAGTACCAAAAACAATAGACAATCAATAATTACAAGCTACACATATCAACAAAATCAAAAGAAAACATTTTTTAAAATAGCGAGCTTCCGTTTTTAGGTACCTACCCCCTACACTATTTAGTAACAAAGAAAAAAAACCAAACGCAACACTAAAATCCATAGCTCTAAATCATTGTAAATATAAAATTAAACATAGGTCACGATAAATACAATATTATATCATCTCACTTGACGATAATCATTTAAAAAAATTCTAAGCTTATTCAACACGTGGAGCCTGCTTAATATACTCTTTCGACCAATTTCACAGGACCCATACAAAAAAATACTGCATAAACACTCACCCGAGCCTCCACAGTGTAGGTTTGGGTTACATCTTCCCTAATGACACGGCGGAGCAGAGGAGGTCGAGATCCTGCAACGTGGGTGTCCTCCCATAACAAAAGGAGCGGCAATGCAATGGGCCGTCATGTCCACCGGAGGAAGAAACGCTGTAGGGCGTGCGCAAAATTTTCATAAAGGAAAACGGAAACAACCAAAAATTCAACAAATGTTTTTGTTGTGTATATTGAAACGAAAGTGAATATTAATTTCGTTTAACTAATAACCGGAGTTCAAAGTAATATTGTTGTTATCAAACGTGATTAGGAAACTTGAAAGACGGTTTTATCGGATAGTCCAATACCTCATTTCAACGAGTTTTAAATTGAAACAATAGAGAAACTAATTACACGTTATCGCAATGTATAGCAAGTTCACTGATACCTAAAACAGGGTATAGACTATTTAATTTATAGAATAAACTTTCCATTTTAAAACAAATAGATTTGAACTTCAAAATTACTAGAAGCGTATTTTATTGTAGGAAGGTCTAATATACCGGGTGTTGTTGGAGAATTTGAGCAGAATCTAAGTAAATGAATCAAAAAGGGTAGATTTTAATTTAATCGTCGAAATTGAACGTAACATTTTATTTTTATAAAAGTAATTAATATTTAGACTTGACAAACGCACTAAATAAACTTTATGGATATTTAGGTAGACACCACGCTCTTTCCTTTTGTCTTGACAATTAGTCTTGAACGTACTATTCTCCTATCCTGCCACCGTCCGCTCCCTAAAAAGGTTTATCGCCGAATTTTTCGAACAGTCGTCTAACATCACTAATCTACCCTTCCTTAGCTATTACCCCTTTGCTGCTCCCCTAAAAAGGTGGTTTTCCGAACGAAGTCTGTTAGTCTTATTGGTTTGACTATTTTCGACAATATTGTCTCCGTACCCTATCTTCCAACAATCAATATCCGCTTTTTTGCGATATTTTCTTATTTTCCTACCTAATGTTTCATTTCACTTGGTTTATTCTCAGAAACTTTTAGTGTTTGAGTTTGGGTTCGAGGCTCTATCGAGAGTTATGATAGTAGTTCGGCTCATTGCGATCGCGACAGTTCCTTTTCTTTAAGGTACTGGTGGGTCTTAACGCTAGATTCCCCTAAGGGGTTCGATTGGGATTTTATGTGTGGGACAACATAAAGAAAGAAGAAATATTGGTAATTGGGATCGATTTTGGAATAAAATTTAAAAAAACAGAATCGCCACAGCCCTAAGAAGAGTTCTATCGCTGAAAAGGCCGTGAACCGTAAGTATTTATAGCATTATAATTAATTACAAAGTGCCGAAATTTTCTCGCTAAAATCTTAATAATGATTTACAACCGTGTCGATGGTTGAGAGTAACAATGGCGCCCAATTTGAGCGTCTTCAATGATGTATCATAATTTGTTAATTATTAAATGTATAAATTGGTTTTTTCTTTCTTTTTATTAATAACAAAATCTACTGATTGCATTGCGAATTACAATAATAACCTAAATTGTGGGTAACGTTATTCATTGTGTCTATTAGTATCTAGAATTTTGTCTTTGCAGAAGAAACAAAATACAATACTTGCTCTGTGTTGAATAAGAATTATTAAGGGCTGAAAAATATCTTTAAAATTCGTAACTAAATTAGCTCTATTAATTACTAAAATAAGTCTTGGAAGGTTTCATTAGTATTCTTTAAATATTTAGAAAAATAAATTTCTAACAATTTTGTTTCTTACAGTGAAGTTTGTTTAGGCTTTAATACTTTGAAAAAAAAAACTGCGCGCGACCTCATTTGGATTTGGTTTTGTACTAGTTTAGGTAGCTTATTGTGAAATACCATAAATAACAAAACAAATGTTAATTTTTTCGTATTGGGACACGTTTTTGGAGTAATAATTAATATTTTAGCACCTTTAATAAAATTAATGGTTTAAAATTGTAACTTTTTGCGAATGTCTTAAGGTAATTGACGTCTATTTGGATGTTACGCTAAGTAATTTTATACCCATTAACGCTTTTAGATTTATTTTTTAGCACTTAACCTATAAATAATTTTTTTTCGTAATTAATACTAGATGCATACATTTATTTTGGAACACCACGGTATTTACCTTAACAATTTTTTAGTAAGTGAACTGGATTCTTTCGCAATCAATAGATAAATATTCTCAATGTTAGCTGATTTAGAAAACGTAGCAACAACTATCTAAATAATTATATAGGGGCTCAGTTAATTTACAGTTAGACAGGGGCTATTTTATAATATTTAAATTACGGCAGGCACATACACTAAGGAGTGTACATTTTTATATTAAACAGCAATAACGATAAAAATTTTACAACTTCGTAACAATTAGACAAACCACCAAGAAAAATCAGGGACATTACTAACCACATTAATATTGTTTTGTTCCTAATGGAGTTCAAAAACCGTAATAACAAGTATAAAATTGAAATGCAATAAAATTAATGATCGTTCTCATATAAATTGGCAGCATTGATCTTATCGTAAGAAAACTTAAGACGTAGATTGTGTGAGAATCCAGTGCAGAATTTTAATCAAACAGAGGGATATTAAAATTATAACGATTGTTAGAAAATAAGCAAGACAAATACGAAATTAGGCGTCGATAACAACGTTCGCGTACTACGAGTCTGTTATCTTTTGACCAGAAATAGATTATGCGGTAATAACAACGGACCCGCACGTAGAGGTTGTTGCTTTTTGACGAGAAGTACGGAATTTTGCGTCGGTAGCAACCGATACGTACGTTGAGGACGTTGCTTATCGATGAAAAACACAAAATGATGCATGAATAACAACAGACGTGTACATGCAAAAGCCTGCGACCCTTAGACATGGACAAGGATAACACCACGATTTAAAGGTAACAGACGTGTGTTTTCAGAGAACAATGTTTCTCAGATGGGTAACGTATTGTATAGAGCTTTGCAGAAGGTGTTGAACAGGAATTGTTTAAACAAGCGTGGTGTGGGGATTTAAATCGCAACGCGATAGTCAATTAAAAGTGTGAAAAGTGAAGTGTCACTCATCAACGTATGTTGCATAAATCGCGAAAACGAGATGTCCTAATAAACCGAAGGAATGATTAGTCCATCAGTGAACTTAATCTGGAAACCCTTAAAACACAAATTGTGAGTGCTATTGTTATTTGAGTTTTGTTTGACGCTTGAAATTAATTTAAAGACGAATTCGTAAATATACCTATAATTGGTTGGAAGAACGGCAAAATTAGTTATTTAAGCTTAAAGAAGAAAATAGCAGAAAAGTAGTTTCAAACATTTAAAATGCGAACGTGCGTGTTAAGTCAAACGCAAGCTTTAATTGTAAGAAGTATTGTTTGGAAATGTTTGAGTATAAATTGTATGTTTTTAATGTACCTCAAAATGGTCAAAACAAAAGTTTGTATTGTGCTACGTATTTCTAAGTTAGTTGTTTATCATTTCCAAGCAATTGGGATTTATATAATTTTGAAAAGCAAGTAAGGAATCCATTTAAATAAAATGGTGGTATTATCTTCAGTTACCGGTTTCCTGATGAGTTCTGTTAATAGTACGTCAGGGGAGGTTAGTTTAGGTTTTGTTTCTTTTAAAATTAATAGGGTTGTAATGATTGTGTTTTAGAAGTTTACTATTAATAGAGTCCAAAGTTAGATGGAATTTTATTTATTAGTTATAGGATAGTTATGATGATCACTGTGGGAGGATATCCAGTTACCCCAATTATGAAGGCATATCAAGGGGAAGCTGTTATTTCGAAAATTGCTGTAAATAAGTAGAAAGTCAAGAGTTATCTTTATATAGGTTACACAAGGCAATAGCTAAGGGGACGAGCTTGATATCAGAAGTAAGAAATGTTTTCGGGAATAATATATCAACGGTATTGCTAGGACATAACTGTTTAGTCAGCGCCCTTAATTTGGAAAACTAATAAAACCTTTCAAAATAAGTAGTTTTGTATTTCAAAAATTTTTCATTTTAGATTTTTACTAGTTTTTTTATCATTTTGACATAGAAACACCCTCCCACATCACTGAATGTTAGTCGGCACGCCTTTAAAATATATACGTAGTTCCCGCCCTTTCTGGGAAGTTTAAAATTAATTCATAGCGTTATTTTTACCAGTAACAAAAATTTTGCGCCCAATTAAGGGTTCATTTTTTTTATTAAGGGAGCTGGTTTCACTAACTTCAAGGCTCTTTTTGTTTTTTAATTTTTGGTTGCTCTTGTGTTAGTGTTTTTTAAATATAGTTGATAAAATAAAGTAGGATTATTTTTTTTTTGAAAAATTTTGTTTAAGAAGAATTAGCTTTGAAGGGTTTTAAAAAAATAGACTTATCGTGACAAGAAACATTTTTGATTTGAGAATCGAGGTGGAAATTTATTTTTTAAGGAAAATTAAATTGGAATATAAATTACGGGTTAGTGCGGAAATGAATAGAACGATTTGACAGTTACTTAATTGAAGGAACATTTTTGGAAAGAGCATAATTACAATTTACGAGGGTATGAAAGTAGTTATTGAGTTGGAAATGAAGTTTGGAGAAACATATTGCTCTCAACGTGACGGACCGAATATATGTTTACATTTTTAGGGTTATTTACCATTTTTGACAAATTTTTTCACGGATATGTATATGTGGCGATGATATAGAATAATCGCAAGGGATTTGGGTCGAGGACAATTTAATACTAAACGAGACTTTGAATGAAAAAAGAAAATGAAAACAATTTTTAAGTAACATCAATATTTTAAAACAATTTTTAGCATACTATAGTGTGGTAACATTAACCAGCTTTTATTTTTATAATAGAGATTTATATTTAAACCTGACAAACGCACTGAATAAGCTTCATGGGTATTTAGGTAGACACCACGCTTTTTCCTCATTCAGTTGTCTTGACAATTAATCTTGAACGTACTGTACTCCTATCTCGTTATCGACCACTTTCTAAAGGGGTTGTGTTAAAGCTTCATACAGTTGGAGGTCAGCGATTGACAATATAGATGGCCTTATCGTATATTATTGTTGTGCTATACATATGGCGGAGCGATAAAGCCTTTTCGCTTCACCAACATGAGAGTCTCGTATCGTTTCACCGACTCAACACCTAATAACTATAACCGCGAGTGCATTTGTGGTGCTGCCCGACCAGGTTGCGTCGACCGGTAAACAACACCTATCTTCGCGGGAGTAAATTGGTGAACAACATTGCAAGGTAAGCAAAGCATTAATTACGGTTTGACCTATGTTACTGTTTTTCGCGCCTTACCTCCAATTGCATACAATTACAGTCCACTTGCTAAGCTTTACGCTTTGGGAAACGTTCTGGAGCTGTCCCCATTTTTTATACACTTCAACGTGTACCACACAGGTTGATCGCCTAATTTTTCGAACAGTCACCTGACAACACCAACCTACCCTTCCCTAGCTGTTACCCTCTTGGTGCTCTCCTGAAAAAAAGGGTTAGTCTTATTTGCTCGACTATTTTCGACAGTACTTGTCTCTGTACCTCATCTTCCAATAATCAATCTCCGCGTTTTCGCATTATTTTTATTCTCCTATCTAATGTTTTATTTCACTTGGTTTATTCCTCGAAACTTTAGTGTTTGACTTTGGGTTCGAGGCTCTATCGAGGGTAACGTTAGTAGTTCGGCTCATTGCAATCGCGACAATTCCTTCTCTTAAAGGTACTGATAGGTCTTAATGCTAGATTCCCCAAAAGGGTTTCAATTGGGATTTTATGAATGGAGAGAAGAAATATTGGTAGTTGGGATCGATGTTGGAACGGATTTTGTTGGTTAACCATCCAATCGAAAATTATGCTCAGAGAGCTGAAGTAGTACACTTAGAGACCCAGCTGGTTCTTCGTTCTTCAGGGGGTATTACTGTGGCAATCCAGCACCAGGTATAACGCGTCATGATCCATGTAAATGTAATTTTTCTGAAGGATGGAAGAGGCTATTTAACATCTCAATTTTGCTGTGCTATATTTTTAGAAAGGCAATTTTCAAACAAAAGGTTTGATGCATTCTGGTTTATCAACTAACACCCAAGTACCACTTGGTTACGTTTCCAGTTAAAAAACTCAAACGCTTTTTTAATAATTGTGATAAACACGCTTTCAAATTCATTAAAATTATAACAAGCTGAAGTGCTTGTATACATTAAAACATATTCTGAATTTAAAATGCGTTCTTATTAGGTCACTTTTACATGCCTACCTGATTTTATTTTCCTCTTTGGATTTTGAACGCATGTCGACTTAAGCATCATGAAAAATAATAACGAGGTTACTCTATCAACACATTTTCTTCCGATCTCGCACTTATTAACGCAATTCTACGATACGACTAAATGATTCTTACGCAATGATTAAAACGCACTCGGAACTGTTTACAACAATAAAATTCGATTTGTTATATAAACATACCTATTTTTACTCTTTTGCTTTGACATTGCGCTACTATTTATTAAAATCCAATAAAATAGCATTGCTGAGTGAACATGAAAAGTACAGAAGTAATGGCAATCGTCCAAGCAAAATCGAGAAGCTTATCCATAGGTTTACAATCAATCTCAAACTAGTTCCAGCGACAAGTTATGTCAACTAATATTTCTCACGGATTTTACAGGAAGGAAACAAAACTGACCAGTTTCGATAATCGACAAAAAATATGCGTTTAAAGTATAAGAGGATTTAACTGACGGAAATTTTCAATGACCATAAGTAATTTAAACAATATATGTCGAAAAGAGTAGTTGTCATCGTTTATGTAAATAGTCTTTTTGCAGTTTTTAAGGATTAGATGTACAAAATCAATCAATTGATTAAAAAATATGAGTAGTATTACATTATTTTCAAAAGCTAAATAAATGCGGTTGATTAACTCATATTTTACCACCCTTACAATCAGATACATTACATGTGGTTTTCCAATGCTCCACCCGAAGGTACTACATTGGCCAGGAAGCGAGTTTTTTTTTTACCTGGAAAATTTTGAATTTTGCCGAACCCTTGCTGTTCCAAGCAAGGTAGGTATCTTTAACGTGCGTGACAACACTCACACACGGAACCTCCATTTTACCTCTCATCCGAACGAGGGTGTATTTTTGTGAAAAATGCTCGCCTAACATTTTTCAAGCGGACCTTGTCGGGATTCGAACCCGGGACCTTGGGCGTAGTAGTCACACACATACCACTACGCCACGGAGCCGCCACAATCAGATACATCTCATTTTTGTATTTTCCTGCCATATAGTATAGCTAAACCATACATATTTATTCACTGAAAGAAAAATGGATCAATTTCCACCTGAGTTAATTCTATATGAATGGATGCAGCAGTACAAAGTTGATATATAGAATACATAAAGAGGAAAACTATCCTCAAGTTTGAAATATTGTTATTTAACAAAGAAGAAATGTTTTTTCACTTTGTTACGTATTAAACAATTAACTCACAACATTCCGTTAAAATTACGAGATACAAAGGTTTAGTCTATTGTATTTTGTATAAAGGTAAAGAAATTTTTGTTGTTATCTAAATTCCGTACAGTATATTACATGAGTTATTATTTACATGGTATAAATAACAAAGTTTTGACGGAGATTTTTATCGCTCTTGGAATAGTGATGTAAGCATGCGTTCTTAAAGTGACGATGATCTCTATTGCAATTTGAGCAATCCAATCTCGTGAAGGACGAAACGTTCTGTGACTATGTAATTACGTGAACACTTTATTGCTGGACCCCACGGACGCGATTGCGTTTTTTTAGAGGGTGCCGCTACTGCGTGGTTCGATGTAGTATTCAAATTTTTTGTTCCTCCATCTTAGATTTTTTGTATAGGGCATCACAGCGGTCATTGCAAAGCAAGCAAGTTATAAAATTTGAAAAAAGAAAGCATGACCGAGACCCGGAGAAGGATTCTGTCTCCGTAGGTCGTGAGCCGAGAATGTTTAGAACTTCATAACTTATTTAGAAAGTATCAAATTTTTTTCACGATATAGCCTAATTATTAATTACGATAGTGTTGAGGATTGAGGACAACAATGGCACCCAATGTGCTCGTCTTCAATGTTGTAACATAGTTGTTTCTCAATTATAAAATATCTGGGTAGGTTTCTTTCTTTCTCTATATTAATAACAAAATTTACTGATTAATGTACGAACTACAATAATAACCTAAATTTTGGGTAACGTTATTCATCGTGTCTATTAATGTCTAGAATTTTATTCTTGCAGAAACAGTAGAATATAATACTTGCTCTGTGTTAAATAAGAATTCATACTAAACTAAAAATATCGACTATATCAGTGAACTGGAAAATATTTTTAAAATTTATAACTAACTAAACTCTATTAATTACTAAATTTAGGTTTGAAAGTTTTTCTAAGTATGGCTTAAATTTTTAGAAGGTTAAATTTCTAATGATTTCTTTCCTTGCTTTAAAGTGTGTTTAAGTTTTAATACTTTAGAATAAATTGCGCGCACTCTCCAGTAATTTTATTTTCGTACTAGTCCGCGTAGTTTATTGTAAAATACCTTAAAATAACGAAGAAAATGTCATTCTTTTTCGTATTTGGACACGTTTTTTGAAGTATTAATTAATATCTGAACTTTTTAATAAAGTAAGTGGTTTAAAATTGTAACTTTTTGCGAATACTTTAACGTAATTGTCGTCTTTCTGGATGTGACACTATATTTTTACCCTATAATGCTTTTAGATTCCATGTTTAGCAAGTAACTAATAAATAATTTATTTTCGTAATTAGTACTAAATACATAAATTTATTTTGAAATACCACTGTATTCATGTTAAAAACTTTTTAGTAAATGCCACTTTATTTATCTGCAATTTACCTTTGTCAAGTAAAAATGTTAGTTCTTCTTTATATTAAAGTATACTCATTATTTATATAACTTTCCGTGATTTCTACTTATTCATTTAAGAAACCGATGTTTAATAAGTCATTATTTTACCGTTTGAATGGTAAAATTTTTATTTAAATAAACTTTTGTAACAAATGTTTTTATTTTGGATGTTTTATTTAACAACTCATTGACCTAACCTAATCTTTTAAAAAATTTTATTTGTCGAGTTGCCAATAAAGGCCTGTGAGTAGATTTTTTAGACATTTTTTTGGAAATACAATTTAAACCCTTAAAAAAGTAACTAATCAATTTTAGTTAGTTTCTCCTGATTTAAGAAGGGTAACAGATACCTATTGGTTTAACGGATTGCACTTTTAAACTTGTTTTTGTATATCCTTTAGTAATCTGAGACTATATCATTTTGAGAGCAACAGGTTCTTCTTATTTTCGGTGTTTCTCAAATTATTCTCTGTGACAGTAGTACACAATCTATCTCGAAAAAGTTTCAAAACTTTGCTAAAAGTTGTAAAGTTTATCTAATTTTGTTTAGTGGTAGATATCAACTTCAAATGAAACCAAGAGAACGTGTTAATCATGCTATCATTGCAGCTATCCCTTCATACATTGAATCTGACCAGACTAAATGGGACTAAAATATCTCAAAATTGCTCAAGTTTTTCATACAATAAAAGCATGAAACTACGCAGTTTTAATCTTCATTCCTAGTTTTTCGAAAATATTTACATATCGGTGATAGTGAATTAAGGTTTTGTGAGCCGACTACTTTAGCATACCTGAAATGGATGAAAAAATTCATTGAGATCAAGATCAACAAACGCTACCTGCCATTTCTATCAGTGATAGAAAGTTTATAAGAAAAGTAAACATCACTATAATTTGAGTAAACGAGACACGGGTTATTAGTTCAGTTGTTGCATTCTATTTCTCCAATTTACACTCTCAAAACACTATTTTAATAAAACTTTGCTTTCGCGTTTGATAAATTGCTCAATTATACGAGCCACCTATAATATATAGTATTTAAAACTTAGAGTAGTTAATTGACCTAGCATAATTATCATTAGATAATGTCGTTGTGTTATTTTTGAGTGCTAGAAATATGCTAAAACTTGATAGTATTCTATAATGGGCTTTCGCAAAGTACCCCTCAGAAAACAATTCTATAATACGTTCATAGAACGAGTTCACGTCGAGTCTTGGTGTATAGAATTTCTCTTGTGATAAATACTACAAACCCAACAGAATGGTTATAAAATCTAATGGTATAAATTTTTTTCCTTTTTATGTGACTGGTAGGTAATTAAAGAGTAGTGATTCTTTAATAGAAATTTTAATATTTTAGCCCGGATTGTATCCCCAATTATCTAGATTGTAACCCATATTTTCCGGATTTTATCCACCATAGGTTCTTTGCAATAATACTTGCTTGAACTTATCACACAAGTCTTGTTTTGTCGTTACTACACATTTCGTTATCATGGTCGACGAATAACGATTACCTTGCTCATTTATGGTAAGTATATATTTGCTTGTATGATATAAATATTAAGATGAGTAAATCATTTTGTTTATTTAATACGGTTATCTATTATAATTAGAATATTAGTATAGGTTTTGTGTGATAACGGTTTTATGTTGATGGATAACTGAATTAATCGGTTTCGAAATTATATACAAACTTGTTACTTATCTATCAACTGTGATATTTGATCAGTTATTGGTGCTAATTTGCTGATTGTGTCTCAATGTACTATTGTAAACATGTATTTCGTGTATTATGTTTCAGCAAATTCTATTTCGGTCGAGCTAGTGATTTTCAATATAGTAATTAAATAGATAAGGTTCTGGTGGTATTTATATTTACATATGTATGTAATATTTATATTTATATCTATATTTACCTGTAACATTTTTTTGGTTATTGGTATGGCTTATGGTATGTAAATAAGTAGATACATTCTGGAATAGACCCTATAACTATTCTATTTATTTCTCGGCATCATTAATCTATACGCGTGTATATATGTTATGTATATTAATATTTTTTGAGGGCAAATTGGATTGTGTGTTTTTTGTTTCGTTCTTTAGATTCCCTTCACCAACTCCAACTCTGTTAGTTATACATTTGTTCTCTTTCTTTCTCTTCTTTTGATACCGTAATTTGGCAAGTATTTCGTTACTAATTTCGTTCTTTTCTTACTGGCCCGGTTGTTTTACGAGTAACACGCTTGTCTATAGACATACAGATCTCCATGGCACACCACTAGGAAAGTGGCATAGCAAAGATCTAATAAATACCTTTTGCTGATAATGTTCCTCTACACTAATCAATACTTTTTTGGGTAACTTTTTAAGTATATCTCGTATTATAAATTTTTGTACCTAATACTATCTGTTGTCGTTTCTTTTACTTACCTTTTCTCCTTCTTTCGCATTAAAAACCTATTCTACTTTTAATATTTAAATAAGTAAAAACACTCTAGTTTATATAAATTTCTCTTTTCTTTTGAGAATTTGGTTTCAAATTTTTCGATTCTATGACTTTGACCTTTCATGTGTGCAATATACCTGTGGTTTTTTATTTTTCTGGTTCTTTAGATATTCACAGTATCTTGATCAATTTCTCTAACATTTTTTCGGTTACCATTTTCCCTATACCTCCTTTTACCCCATTTATGATTGTTATATCTTTCGGATGAATAACGCAATAAATCTTTAGGACTTGTCGGAGCTGATACTGAATTGATGCATTTTACATAGGACAGGAATTTTTCATTTTCGATGTTTTCTTTTTGGAGTTTTCACTCGTTATTGTATTCGGTTTCCTTTCCCCTTTTCTTTTATTTGTGATTTAGAAATATTATTGCATTTTTTTTTGTCCATTATAAAGGTGAAACGCTCTCCCTTCTTTTTTACCGTTCTTGGTTATGGTTGTGTGAATCTACCGTTTCCTCTTATCGATTTTTGATAACGTTGGGTTGAGTGTATTTACTTTTGAGTTAAGTAGGGCGTGCTTTTGTTTTTTGTTTCTTTTGTTAGGCAGGGTTCTTTTCTGTTCCTTCTATTTGAGGACATTTTTCTTCTTCTCTATCTCTTCTATAGGACGCTTGTGTGAAAACTTAACTTTTTTACATCCCGCTGTCTTCCTTTCTGTCTAATTTTTCCTCCAACCAGCCTGTTTTATTTCCCAAAACTACCACCTGTCACAAAAAGTGGTGTTTTCCCACTTCGGGTTACTGCCTCTGTTTTGGCGAGTTGAGCAGCGCTTTTCCATCCACCTTATCTGCTATCTTTTGCTCAATGCAAACGCTTCTCCTTCTCTCGTCGCCTCGGAAGCTACTATTTCATTCAACTGATTCCAACCTCCTTCTTTTAAAGCTTTCCCTATATCTATCTACGTTTTTTTTTCTGATAGTCGCGTATAGTCTAAGGACCAGGCAACCCTTTGGCACTGGACCATGCTGTGCAAACTTCATTTTCAGTCCTTGCCTACACTGACGGCAGTGTCCTTGTCAATTTGTTTGTCGATGGCATATTTTATCTACCCTACATTTGGAGCAGAGGCGATCCTGTACCACGGTAAACCGGTTCTTTGTGCGTTCAACGGAAATGGTATTGCTTCTCAAACATCCATTTTGAGTACGAAAATCTTCCCTGTTAACGCTCGTATAGGACCACTCTTTGAACTTAGTTTTAAATAAGTTGTTATCTTTATCTTGGGGTAACCTTTGGAAATTATTTTGAAATTTTACCATTATCTTGTGGTTGGTTTTGGGAAATATCTTGGGATTACACCTTCATATTGAGCTTACTTTTGGGATTTATCTTGGGATTTTACCTTCATCTTAAGGATATCTTTGGGAATTATCTTGTGATTTTATCATTACCTTGCGGTTACCTTAGGGAATTATCTTGGGATTTTACCCTTAGCTTAGGGTTAGCTTTGTAAACTATCTGAAAGTTTTATCTTTATCTCGAGTTTATCTAGAGAAAGTACCCTTTTTCTTATAAATGGGCGTCTTTTGGGAATTTTAAATGGCTGATATTTTGAAGCCAAGATTTGTATAATCCAGATAGTCGTGAAACTGTAAGGTCAAGTCCAATCCTTCCATGATTGCAGGTGTTTTTTTGTCTTCTCCAATACTGGGGTTCTTCATTATACAGTACATAAAAATCAACCATCAGCTTGCTTATGCTACTTTTTGTTCTATATAAATGTTTCAGGTTGAACTTGGCACCAATTCATGATGTTCGATTAAATAATGGTTTTTCTCCGGCTTAGGACAATAGTGCATTGGTTGGGGTGGATTTCATTCATATCAAGATGATTCTTAGTGCTTGATATTGTACCCAATCTAGTTTAGTCCAGTTTGGTATGGAGGTTTTAAAAATAGCTAACGCTTCATATTTCAGATGTGATCTTACAATCCCCTTATATAAATAATAACTTAGATTTTTTATGCAAAGCCTAAATGATCATTTCAATCGAGCTAGTAATTGAAAGATGAAACAATATAAGGTCCCAGACAGGATTTGAACCTGCATCTTTAGCTATCGCAATTGACGTATTTACCAATTACACTACCGGGACTAGTAGTGAAAATTGGAAATTTTTACAAATCTAAATTATGTATGTTATCATACATCAACCTAACTTTCATTTACTTTTTAACATTTTTGTCAATTATATCTGACAGTGTCAAGTTTTTGACTTATGCCAGATATAGACAAGAGCAACGCTCAAAATTACGGCTATAAGCCAAGTATTAAATATATAAATATTTTCGGTAGTTAATTACACAAGATAAGTTGATAAATACTAACGTCTTATAGTTAATAAGATAAAATAATAACTCAGACCTTTATGCAAAACCCAAATGCTCATTTCAAGTCGAGCTAGTAGCGGAAAGATGAAAAATATTAGGTCTTGGATAGGACTTGAACCTGTATTAGTATTTCTAGCACCATTCGTTTTCCAATTATGTCACCGAGACCGATGACGACAATTGGAAAATTTACAAATCTAAATCGTTAGGTTGATGTATGTTTATGTACACGATTTAGATTTGTAAATTTTCCAATTGTCCTGACTGGTCTCGGTGGCGTAATTGGAAAACGCATGGTCCTAGAACGACTAAGACACAGATTCAAGTCCTGTCCAAGACCTTGTATTTCCCATCTTTTAATTACTAGCTCGATTTGAAATGATTATTTGCGCTTTGCATAAAAGTTTAAGCTGTTATTTCATCTTTTTACCTATTATACATATAATCTATAGGAACACTGTGGCACGATTTAAATAAAATTAAATAAAAACCCTTAACCACAAAAAATATTTAAATTACTTAGATACGAATTTCGACCACTATGTGGTCATCATTAAAAAAAAAAAAAAAAATTAGCTGTTGTTCTGGAACACTTCAGAGAATATTCTCCTCACCACTTAGGCTGAAGTAAACTTTCCCAACCTACAATTTACTATATTGTTGCTTTAAACACTATCGAGGATATTCTCCTCATCCGCAGGCTGGTGTTCTCAACAACAAACAAGTGAATTGTGACATTATAACTTAAATCTACTTAATTTATACTAATTCTAAATCTACTGAAGCGGAACCAATTTAATCTTGCTTTCTCATTGGTTGTTGATCAATAGGGAAAGCAAAGCAGATGGCTCTATTGGCATTTTATCGGTGTTTAAGAGGGGTCCTTTATGTTTAACAATTTTAATTGATTCATAGGCATTTAAGGAGGAAAACGTTGGTACCGCTTTTAACAATTTAACATTTTCTAGTTTAACGGGGTGGCTGGTTTCAAATATATGTTTGGCGACCTGAGACCTTTCATATTTACCATATTTGAAGTGAGCAATGTGTTCTTTAAATCTTGTTGTTATATTGAAACAATTTTCTTTTCTTTACTGCACGCCCCACGTTGGTTGGGCGTCAGTACAACCTTTATTTTTTCTGTTGACCTCCACTCGCTGGATACAAGTGAAGCCTTATTGGTTCGCGGCTAAGTCTGGGAATTACCCCAGGGGTGAGCAATGAGAAAGGGTGTGGGGATGGTCTAAACTCTACAATAAGCTAACATAAAAAGAAAAAGGGGGATTGAGCGCCACTGTATCTATATGGGCAATACTAGAACCTCTATACTCCTATGAGAAGATACAGAAACTCATGGGATGTAAGCACCATAAAAAACTTACAACTTATTGAACTAATGTATCTGGAAACCTCTGGAACATACTTACAACCTCTTCGATCTCGATGATCCTGAAAGAAAAAGTACACAACAAATTCTGTATTAAAAAGACACTGTTTGTGATTTCTAATAAAAAAGCATACTAATAATTACAGGTGGATAATGTAAAGATTACCACACCAAAGATATGTGAATCAAAAATGAATACCTAGAACAAATCAGCTGTAGCATATCTATGTTTTTTTTTAAATTACTTCAGCATTCGTATAATTTCATTATTTAACAAACTTATTTTCTTTAAAAAAATTTAGTAAAATTAATTGTGCATGGAATAAAAAACTTGTTTGTTGTTGAGAACACCAGCCTGCGGGTGAGGAGAATAACCTCGATAGTGTTTAAAGCAACAATATAGTAAATTGTAGGTTGGGAAGGTTCACTTCAGCCTTAAGTGGTGAGGAGAATATCCTCTGAAGTGTTATAGAACAACAGCTAATTTTTTTTTTTATTTTTTTTAATTACAGGTTTCCTACTGATGATGACCACATAGTGGTCGAAATACGTATCTAAGTAATTTAAATATTTTTTGTGGTTAAGGGTTTTTATTTAATTTTATTATACATATATTTTGTATATTATATATATATATATATATATATATATATATATATATATTGCTGTGAATCCTCTCATATCTGCAGGAACTGGCCCTTTCAAAAAAAAACATTCAAGCCCCACAGATTGGGCGTCAAGAATGCTGTGAAACCTACAAAAAGCTATTCATTACCTTAACTGTTCCGTTGACTTTCTTCTGTTAATCGCCTCTTTACTCTTTTCCGCCTCGGCTGCTCACCTAGTTAAACCTTCATCCTCATTCATAAAAAAAACAAATACATTCCTACCACAAACATCAACGTTAACTCTATTTACATCAATATTCACAATACATTAAAATTTTAAAATTAAAATTTAGCATAAATTTCAGTATCAGAAAATTTCAAGATTAAATTTGTTATCATTTTAATGTGCATCCAGAATTAAAGTCCTTGTAGATGCCTACTAATTAATATAACAATATATGCAGACCTGAGTCTGAGTACAAAGTGAGCATCTCCCACCCTTTACGTTAATTAACCAGGTTCGTCTAATTGAGCTCAAAGACATACCCAAATTTTCATCATAATCCAGAACATAAATACTAAATACCCCTTTCTACTTAAACAAGAAAATCTCACCTTAAAATTAAAAATTTGTTGTTAGTACAATTTCACTACTGTCCATTTTAAGTAAATCAATTATAAAGTTATTCAACACACACCAACACATCAAAAATCGAACAACAAAGCATAAGTTACCTGAAGGTTACTGCACTAGTGGCTTCAATGTACATCGTCCTTGCTAATTTCACCATTCCAACTGGGTTATGTTTACGTCCTCGGATTACTGGTCGCTTTTAAACATTTACTCTACACCACCATTCATCTAAAGTTGTTTCAGTGCTTTTCCGGAACTCATTTGTGTATATCTGAAGCTTGTTTTGTGGATCCAGACACGTTTACGAATCATTTAATTATTAGCACCCCCGAAAAATAGCAAAGAAATTCATACTTCTTTCACAAATATACGCCAAAACTGACTACTTTTGTGTATTCATTTGTCGTTGCAAATTTGACTAATTGGTACAGTGATACTAAACTTTATTACCTTGTATCTTCTTTTCTAAGTGCACTAAATTACATTCATTGTAGCACGTAAAGAACAAACTGTTTTAAATCACCAAAATATACGAGCAAACTGTTTAAATTATTCTATCTACATCGGAAAACTAAAAAGCACTGTTTAACGCATTGAATCAATTCGAAAATCTAAGAGAGAGAAACTCATATTAATTCGGGTATTTATAGAGGTTAGCCCGTCTGTCGGTCTTGTCCCCAAAACGGCCAGTTTCTAGAATTTCGTATACTATGTTCCCATCTCGCCCGCCTGTGCGTCGGTTCTTATTAAATTTGCACTCGCACCAGTTAAATCTCAGAAATTTCGACACGGCTCGCAACGTCTGGAAATAACTAATTAATTTTTATACAGAAATGTTATTTTTACCTCTCAAGTTTGCCTCTTATTTTCAACCAATCGCAACCCAGTGACGTTGCTCCACTCACGCCTTTTACTATATGTGTCTCCGTCTTGCGCATATTATCTGTCTCTATCTACCCTGTTCTTATTGGTGCAAATTGATATTCTTTATTATCGATTATTTCAGTCCATGTGGACTGTGAAATAACCCACCTTATTAGCATTTCCCGTAACTATTAAGCTACGGTTTCTCCAGCATTCTCTGTAACCATTTGTTATCTGCCAAATTTAAGCAGAATGAGCCTTTTAAAAATACGCAGGTGTTCAAACATAATACTTCTAAATAACACTTCTACGATTTGAATATTATTGGGTTTTTACAAGCTTTTATAGATATTATATGTTACTAATGGTTCAATTAACTCCAATTAAAATAATACCCTTTAGTTTTTAGTGACTCCTAATCAAATATTAATTATTATCTGTACATTTTGTTTAATACCGGTTACTTAAAATTGAGTTGATTAATATAAATTTTGCACGTAATTTCCATTTGTTTCTTTACTCAGTATAATTAAATTACACGTAGAACATTTTAGTACTGCTTCTTTTTATAGAAGGCGTCTTGTAAATAATTTAAATCTCTTCTTTTTAATGAAACGAATGAATTTTTATTCTCCACGGTTTTTTTTATAACGCGTACCTTTTCCCAAAGCTTCTACACGGTGATTAAAATTATTTGATGTGATTATTTAATTTTCTACCCTGGTCTAAATATGAGTAATATATATATATATATATATATATATATATATATATATATATATATATGCTGTGTATCCCTGTATTAGATTCGAGCCTCACGAATTGGGTGCCAAAGAATGCTGTGAAACCTACAAAATCCGTGAACTACGCTTTATAATCGAGCCTCACGAATTGGGCGTCAAGAATGCTGTGAAACCTACAAAAAGCTATTCATTACCTTAAATGTGTTGGTCCATTGACTTTCTTCTGTTAATCGCCTCGGCTGCTCCTCTAGATAACTTTCATCCTCAATCATAAAAAAAAAACAAACACATTCCTATCACACACATCAACGTTAACTCTATTTACATCAATATTCACAATACATTAAAATTTCAAAATTAAAATTCAGCATAAATTTTAATATCAAAAATTTTCAAGATTAAATTTGTTATCATTTTCAAGTGCATCCAGAATTAAAGTCCTTGTAGGATGCCTACTAATTACTATAACAATATATGCAGAGTACAAAGGGAGCATCTGCCACCCCTTTACGTTAATTAACCAGGTTCGTCTAATTGAGCTCAAAGACATACCCTAAATTTTCATCATAATCCAGAACATCAATACTAAATACCCCTTTCTACTTAAACAAGCAAATTTCACCTTAAAATTAAAATATTATTGTTAGTACCATTTCACTACTGTCCATTTTGAGTAAATCAATTATAAAGTTATTCAACACACACAACAATATCAAAGTTCAAACAAAATAGTATAATTTACCTGAAGGTTACTTGCACTCGTAGCTTCAATGTACATTGTCCCTTTTGTTAATCACACCATTCCAACTGGGTTATATTTACGGCTTCTGATTCTCAACGCTTTAAAAATTTTCTCCATCACCATTTATTTAAAGTTGTTTCAGGGCTTTTCCGGAACTAATCTGTGTATATTTGAACCTTGTTTTGTGGATCCAGACCCGTTTATGCACCATTTATGTATTAATACCCCCGAAAAATAACAAAGAACTTCATACTTCTTTCACCAATATACGCCAAAACTGCCTACTTTTGTGTATATATTTGTCGTTGTAAATTTTTACCAATTGGTACAGTGATACTAAACTTTATTACCTTGTATCTTCTTTTCTAAGTGCACTAACGTACATTCATTGTAGCACGTATAGAACAAGCTGTTTTAAATCACATACTATTCGAGCAAACTGTTTAAATTATTTAATATTAAAACCGGAAAACTAAAAAGCACTGTTTAACGCGTTCAATCAAGTCGAAGATCTAAGAGAGCTTCTTCATATTCACCTCCGTATATATAGCGGTTAGCCTGTCTGTCGGTCTGTTTCCCAAAACGGCCAGTTTCTAGAATTTCGTCATTCTATGTTCCCATTCCGTAGCCTGGCATGCGATTTTTACGAATTTTGTACTCGCCTCAGTTAAATCTCAGAAAATTTCCACACGGCACGCAACGTCTGAGAATACCCAATTAAATTTTATACAGAAATGTTATTTCTACCTCTCAATTTTGCCTTTTACTTTCAACCAATCGCAACCCCATGACGTTGCTCTACTCACGCCTTTTTACTATATGTGTCTCGGTCTTGCGCATATTATCTGTCTCTATCTACCCTGTTCTTATTAGTGCAAATTGATATTCCTTATTATCGATTATTTTAGTCCATGTGGACTATCTGGGTTAAATAACCCCGTATCGCACCTTCTCGTGAATATTAAGCCACGGTTTCTCCAAGATTCTTTGTAACCATTAATTATCTGTAGAATCGACATGTTTATCTAAACAAATTAAACTGAGATTGCCTTTTAAAAATACGCAGGTGTGTTCAAACGTAACATTTTAAATACCCTTCTACGATTTGCATTTTATTGGGTTTTTACAAGTTTTATGCTTATTATTAATAATGGTTCAATTAACTCCAACTAAAATTGACTTCTACCCTTTCATTTTTAGCAAATACAAATTAAATATTAATTATTATGTGTACACTTGGTCTACTACTTGTTACCCAGAACTTAAATCAATTAATGTAAATTTTGCACGTAATTTGTCTTTGTTTCTTTACTAGGAATACTTAAATTACACGTAAAGTTTTCTAATACTGCTTCCTTTTTATATAAAGCGTCTTGTACATAATTTAAATCTCTTATTTTAATGAAACGAATGAATTTTTATTCTCCACGGTTTTTAATAAAGCGTATTATCTAATAAAATTCCTTATACACGGTGATTAAAATTATTTGATGTGATTATTTAATTTTCTACCCTGGTCTAAATATGAGTATTTTCCCCCTATTTGAATACAAATAATCCCAATTATTTGAATGCAAATATAAAGCATTTAAACAAAAAAATTACAAAAAAAATTGCCTATTTCTCTTTAACCTTATCTATCTAACTTACCTACCTTATCTCCAATTCAAAAAATATTTACACCTATCCTATATCCCTATCCTATTCCTAACTCTCACCTAATTCTCTAAACTGAAATTATCCCTAACTTCATCCTACTTATCCATCTAATCCTATATATATCCTATATACCTATCCTATTCCTAACTTTTAACTAATCTTCCCTATACTTCACTTCCCCCTACCTAATCCTATATACCTATCCTATTCCTATTCTATTCCTAACTCCCCACTAATCTTATAAGAAATATCTACACTTAATCTATCTTATTTTCTTCCTACATTTACTCATTATTCTCATCCTTAACCTATTTCTGATTATCTTCCATATTTATCCTATACTTAGCTTTATTTTCTATATCTATACTAAAATTCACCTATCTCTATCCTTTGTTCATCAAGTTATTTAAATCTAACTCTCTTCTTGACCCTCCACGTCTTTCTTCTTACCATCCTAATACTCTTCATCCCTATTTCTCCCACTTCTATATCTATACTTATCATCCTTATTATCTCACATAAAATAAACTTATCATCCCTATTATCCTGACTCTTAAATATTACTTCTTCTTCAATCCCTACACTTGTCTGTTTCTCATTTATTATTGTTTCCCCTTTCTGCCGACAAACCAAACGATACTACTTTACAATTATCGATTTTTCCCTCTATGGAAAATCCTATGTACCTTCTAGAATTCTTATGTAATGGAATCCGCCAGAATAAATTCCTTAAATCTACTTTATTAAAAACAAATTTGCCATTTAACCTCGTCAAAAATGTGTCCATGGATGGTGGACAATGGAATTGCGGTTTGGTCCCTTGATTAATTTTTCGTGCATCTTTAATTAATTCTGCCTTCACCTGCTCCCGATCTGATGCTGTTGCTTCTACCCCCCACTAATTCTGCATGTTTTTGTACTAAAGCTTGAACCTCTACTATCCTATCCTCTGGACATCTTATTGTGTTGATCTGTTTACCTTCATCATTCTCTACCTCTACTACATTAATACTAAACCCCGTGTCATCCTCTGTGACTTCATAACTGCCCTTCCATGGCACTACCCTATCCTTAATCCTTATTACCTTCCGTTCCATATCTATCAAAACCCCTAACTTCATCATACAGTCAACACCTAAAATGCTCTGAAACTTCAGTCCAGGTACAATTACAAACTCCTGTTCACAGCTTACACCTCCTATATCTATCCTAAGCACCACAACACTATTTACTACAGCAAACTTCTTTTTATTTGGAGCTACTAAATGGCTACGCTTTATAGGCATAATTCTATCACAAACCTTATACCTAATTTTGCTGACGAATTCCTCCGATATTAAACTCGCCTCTGCCCCTGTATCAAGTAATACTTCTACATTATTCTCAAAAATTTCTATATTAATAATTGGCAAACATAATTTTTCCTCAGTTTCTGGCTCTACTTCCTCCTCACTTTTGAAAAATTCACGTGGATGTTCATATACATTTACACTGAAATCTAGTGGTCTGTCGCGTTCTAAAAACCCTGTCCAGGTCTGTTTTCCCTACTTGGTCCTGGTCTAGCCGTCACCTCTGCGTATGTCCTAGGCGTTTCCACTCGTTCCGTGTCTGTATTAGCCGTCCCCCTCATGTCCGGTGAACTATTCCTTCTGGTAGGTTCCGGTCTCGGTGCAGGTCCCCTTCCTAAACTATTACTTCTAACGTACGGTCGTCGCTGTTCCGCTGGTATCCGTAATTATTCCCCCTTCTAGCATAGTTGTCCCGTCTATTGTCAAACCTAACTGTGTTGATCTGTCTTTCCCTATTATCCCGAGGTCGTCCACTACTTACGTCGTCATACCTCTGCAGGTATTCTAAAAACATTTCTCTGTCCACTATGTTCTGTAGTGCTACGTGTTGTCTTACTTCTACCTCGAAGTGTCGTGATAAATACTTGATAATTTGTCGGTCCGTCAGTGGTGGGTTCAGTTGCTTTGCTATGCTATACTTGCGTATAGCATATTGCTCTACTTCCTGAAAATTCTCCTTAAATTTCCCCGTGATTAAGTCGTCTCGTACCTGGTCTTGTCTGTGGTCACTCCAGTAGTGCTTTAAAAATCTGTCTTCAAAGTCCGTGTAAGTGTCTATGTCCTGTCCTACTAAATTGTACCATGCTTCCGCGTTGTCCTTTAATAAAGCCTTTATCGTATTCAGTTTCGTCTGTTCGTCAAATAAATTTCCCACTAGATTTCTTACACTATTAATAAAAATTTGTGGATTGACCCTGTTATCGCCATAAAACTTCATGTGTTGGTCCAATGCTACTCCACCTGTAGAAAATCTGGGACCATCCCCCGTTAAACTTGACATGTTATATTTGATACTACTAACTTCGCGTTCTACCCTGCCTAACTGAAACCTACATGAGTCCGTTAATTCAGTCATTTTTACATTAATCTCTTCTTCACAAAAAATGCGTACTTCGGACCTTAAATGTCCCATTTCCTGTCGAAGACCTGTAATATCACGCTCATTTTTTTCAACCCTATTTTCTACTTCCCCCAGTTTCACGGTAAGACTATCTTTAAATTCTGTAAATTCTTTAGTATTTTGTTCAATTTTCCCGCTTATCTGCTCTAATTTTTGATTGGACTCCTCCCTCGCTCTATTAGATTCTTCCCTAGCTAATCGCATTTCCTCAAACATTCTCATCATTAACTCATTTCCTTGATCCCCTGATTCCGTCCTCGACTGATCTCTACTGCCTCCAGCTTCTTCCATTTTCGAATTTTTCCCACACAATGCACTATCGTCACTTCCAATTTCCACTCCTTGACTCCTTAACCACTCTTTTCTCTGCATACGTTCTAATCACTCACACACACTCTAAAATACTCCTAAATTTATACACACACAGAAACTCTCTCTCTCAGATCGCCAGTTTCCTGGAATAAAATCACAAAAAATTTTATTTGAGACTCGAGCCTCACTTTTGGGTCGCCAAAGAATGCTGTGTATCCCTGTATTAGATTCGAGCCTCACGAATTGGGTGCCAAAGAATGCTGTGAAACCTACAAAATCCGTGAACTACGCTTTATAATCGAGCCTCACGAATTGGGCGTCAAGAATGCTGTGAAACCTACAAAAAGCTATTCATTACCTTAACTGTGTTGGTCCATTGACTTTCTTCTGTTAATCGCCTCGGCTGCTCCTCTAGATAACTTTCATCCTCAATCATAAAAAAAACACATTCCTATCACACACATCAACGTTAACTCTATTTACATCAATATTCACAATACATTAAAATTTCAAAATTAAAATTCAGCATAAATTTTAATATCAAAAATTTTCAAGATTAAATTTGTTATCATTTTCAAGTGCATCCAGAATTAAAGTCCTTGCAGGATGCCTACTAATTACTATAACAATATATGCAGAGTACAAAGGGAGCATCTACCACCCCTTTACGTTAATTAACCAGGTTCGTCTAATTGAGCTCAAAGACATACCCTAAATTTTCATCATAATCCAGAACATCAATACTAAATACCCCTTTCTACTTAAACAAGCAAATTTCACCTTAAAATTAAATTATTATTGTTAGTACCATTTCACTACTGTCCATTTTGAGTAAATCAATTATAAAGTTATTCAACACACACAACAATATCAAAGTTCAAACAAAATAGTATAATTTACCTGAAGGTTACTTGCACTCGTAGCTTCAATGTACATCGTCCCTTTTGTTAATCACACCATTCCAACTGGGTTATATTTACGGCTTCTGATTCTCAACGCTTTAAAAATTTTCTCCATCACCATTTATTTAAAGTTGTCTCAGGGCTTTTCCGAATCTAATCTGTGTATATCTGAACCTTGTTTTGTGGATCCAGACCCGTTTATGCACCATTTAAGTATTAATACCCCCGAAAAATAACAAAGAACTTCATACTTCTTTCACCAATATACGCCAAAACTGCCTACTTTTGTGTATATATTTGTCGTTGTAAATTTTTACCAATTGGTACAGTGATACTAAACTTTATTACCTTGTATCTTCTTTTCTAAGTGCACTAACGTACATTCATTGTAGCACGTATAGAACAAGCTGTTTTAAATCACATACTATTCGAGCAAACTGTTTAAATTATTTAATATTAAAACCGGAAAACTAAAAAGCACTGTTTAACGCGTTCAATCAAGTCGAAGATCTAAGAGAGCTTCTTCATATTCACCTCCGTATATATAGCGGTTAGCCTGTCTGTCGGTCTGTTCCCCAAAACGGCCAGTTTCTAGAATTTCGTCATTCTATGTTCCCATTCCGTAGCCTGGCATGCGATTTTTACGAATTTTGTACTCGCCTCAGTTAAATCTCAGAAAATTTCCACACGGCACGCAACGTCTGAGAATACCCAATTAAATTTTATACAGAAATGTTATTTCTACCTCTCAATTTTGCCTTTTACTTTCAACCAATCGCAACCCCATGACGTTGCTCTACTCACGCCTTTTTACTATATGTGTCTCGGTCTTGCGCATATTATCTGTCTCTATCTACCCTGTTCTTATTAGTGCAAATTGATATTCCTTATTATCGATTATTTTAGTCCATGTGGACTATCTGGGTTAAATAACCCCGTATCGCACCTTCTCGTGAATATTAAGCCACGGTTTCTCCAAGATTCTTTGTAACCATTAATTATCTGTAGAATCGACATGTTTATCTAAACAAATTAAACTGAGATTGCCTTTTAAAAATACGCAGGTGTGTTCAAACGTAACATTTTAAATACCCTTCTACGATTTGCATTTTATTGGGTTTTACAAGTTTTATGCTTATTATTAATAATGGTTCAATTAACTCCAACTAAAATTGACTTCTACCCTTTCATTTTAGCAAATACAAATTAAATATTAATTATTATGTGTACACTTGGTCTACTACTTGTTACCCAGAACTTAAATCAATTAATGTAAATTTTGCACGTAATTTGTCTTTGTTTCTTTACTAGGAATACTTAAATTACACGTAAAGTTTTCTAATACTGCTTCCTTTTTTATATAAAGCGTCTTGTACATAATTTAAATCTCTTATTTTTAATGAAACGAATGAATTTTTATTCTCCACGGTTTTTTAATAAAGCGTATTATCTAATAAAATTCCTTATACACGGTGATTAAAATTATTTGATGTGATTATTTAATTTTCTACCCTGGTCTAAATATGAGTATTTTCCCCCTATTTGAATACAAATAATCCCAATTATTTGAATGCAAATATAAAGCATTTAGACAAAAAAATTACAAAAAAAATTGCCTATTTCTCTTTAACCTTATCTATCTAACTTACCTACCTTATCTCCAATTCAAAAAATATTTACACCTATCCTATATCCCTATCCTATTCCTAACTCTCACCTAATTCTCTAAACTGAAATTATCCCTAACTTCATCCTACTTATCCATCTAATCCTATATATATCCTATATACCTATCCTATTCCTAACTTTTAACTAATCTTCCCTATACTTCACTTCCCCCTACCTAATCCTATATACCTATCCTATTCCTATTCTATTCCTAACTCCCCACTAATCTTATAAGAAATATCTACACTTAATCTATCTTATTTTCTTCCTACATTTACTCTTTATTCTCATCCTTAACCTATTTCTGATTATCTTCCATATTTATCCTATACTTAGCTTTATTTTCTATATCTATACTAAAATTCACCTATCTCTATCCTTTGTTCATCAAGTTATTTAAATCTAACTCTCTTCTTGACCCTCCACGTCTTTCTTCTTACCATCCTAATACTCTTCATCCCTATTTCTCCCACTTCTATATCTATACTTATCATCCTTATTATCTCACATAAAATAAACTTATCATCCCTATTATCCTGACTCTTAAATATTACTTCTTCTTCAATCCCTACACTTGTCTGTTTCTCATTTATTATTGTTTCCCTTTCTGCCGACAAACCAAACGATACTACTTTACAATTATCGATTTTTCCCTCTATGGAAAATCCTATGTACCTTCTAGAATTCTTATGTAATGGAATCCGCCAGAATAAATTCCTTAAATCTACTTTATTAAAAACAAATTTGCCATTTAACCTCGTCAAAAATGTGTCCATGGATGGTGGACAATGGAATTGCGGTTTGGTCCCTTGATTAATTTTTCGTGCATCTTTAATTAATTCTGCCTTCACCTGCTCCCGATCTGATGCTGTTGCTTCTACCCCCACTAATTCTGCATGTTTTTGTACTAAAGCTTGAACCTCTACTATCCTATCCTCTGGACATCTTATTGTGTTGATCTGTTTACCTTCATCATTCTCTACCTCTACTACATTAATACTAAACCCCGTGTCATCCTCTGTGACTTCATAACTGCCCTTCCATGGCACTACCCTATCCTTAATCCTTATTACCTTCCGTTCCATATCTATCAAAACCCCTAACTTCATCATACAGTCAACACCTAAAATGCTCTGAAACTTCAGTCCAGGTACAATTACAAACTCCTGTTCACAGCTTACACCTCCTATATCTATCCTAAGCACCACAACACTATTTACTACAGCAAACTTCTTTTTATTTGGAGCTACTAAATGGCTACGCTTTATAGGCATAATTCTATCACAAACCTTATACCTAATTTTGCTGACGAATTCCTCCGATATTAAACTCGCCTCTGCCCCTGTATCAAGTAATACTTCTACATTATTCTCAAAAATTTCTATATTAATAATTGGCAAACATAATTTTTCCTCAGTTTCTGGCTCTACTTCCTCCTCACTTTTGAAAAATTCACGTGGATGTTCATATACATTTACACTGAAATCTAGTGGTCTGTCGCGTTCTAAAAACCCTGTCCAGGTCTGTTTTCCCTACTTGGTCCTGGTCTAGCCGTCACCTCTGCGTATGTCCTAGGCGTTTCCACTCGTTCCGTGTCTGTATTAGCCGTCCCCCTCATGTCCGGTGAACTATTCCTTCTGGTAGGTTCCAGTCTCGGTGCAGGTCCCCTTCCTAAACTATTACTTCTAACGTACGGTCGTCGCTGTTCCGCTGGTATCCGTAATTATTCCCCCTTCTAGCATAGTTGTCCCGTCTATTGTCAAACCTAACTGTGTTGATCTGTCTTTCCCTATTATCCCGAGGTCGTCCACTACTTACGTCGTCATACCTCTGCAGGTATTCTAAAAACATTTCTCTGTCCACTATGTTCTGTAGTGCTACGTGTTGTCTTACTTCTACCTCGAAGTGTCGTGATAAATACTTGATAATTTGTCGGACCGTCAGTGGTGGGTTCAGTTGCTTTGCTATGCTATACTTGCGTATAGCATATTGCTCCCTACTTCCTGAAAATTCTCCCTTAAATTTCCCCGTGATTAAGTCGTCTCGTACCTGGTCTTGTCTGTGGTCACTCCAGTAGTGCTTTAAAAATCTGTCTTCAAAGTCCGTGTAAGTGTCTATGTCCTGTCCTACTAAATTGTACCATGCTTCCGCGTTGTCCTTTAATAAAGCCTTTATCGTATTCAGTTTCGTCTGTTCGTCAAATAAATTTCCCACTAGATTTCTTACACTATTAATAAAAATTTGTGGATTGACCCTGTTATCGCCATAAAACTTCATGTGTTGGTCCAATGCTACTCCACCTGTAGAAAATCTGGGACCATCCCCCGTTAAACTTGACATGTTATATTTGATACTACTAACTTCGCGTTCTACCCTGCCTAACTGAAACCTACATGAGTCCGTTAATTCAGTCATTTTTACATTAATCTCTTCTTCACAAAAAATGCGTACTTCGGACCTTAAATGTCCCATTTCCTGTCGAAGACCTGTAATATCACGCTCATTTTTTTCAACCCTATTTTCTACTTCCCCAGTTTCACGGTAAGACTATCTTTAAATTCTGTAAATTCTTTAGTATTTTGTTCAATTTTCCCGCTTATCTGCTCTAATTTTTGATTGGACTCCTCCCTCGCTCTATTAGATTCTTCCCTAGCTATTCGCATTTCCTCAAACATTCTCATCATTAACTCATTTCCTTGATCCCTGATTCCGTCCTCGACTGATCTCTACTGCCTCCAGCTTCTTCCATTTTCGAATTTTTCCCACACAATGCACTATCGTCACTTCCAATTTCCACTCCTTGACTCCTTAACCACTCTTTTCTCTGCATACGTTCTAATCACTCACACACACTCTAAAATACTCTAAATTTATACACACACAGAAACTCTCTCTCTCAGATCGCCAGTTTCCTGGAATAAAATCACAAAAAATTTTATTTGAGACTCGAGCCTCACTTTTGGGTCGCCAAAGAATGCTGTGTATCCCTGTATTAGATTCGAGCCTCACGAATTGGGTGCCAAAGAATGCTGTGAAACCTACAAAATCCGTGAACTACGCTTTATAATCGAGCCTCACGAATTGGGCGTCAAGAATGCTGTGAAACCTACAAAAGCTATTCATTACCTTAACTGTGTTGGTCCATTGACTTTCTTCTGTTAATCGCCTCGGCTGCTCCTCTAGATAACTTTCATCCTCAATCATAAAAAAACACATTCCTATCACACACATCAACGTTAACTCTATTTACATCAATATTCACAATACATTAAAATTTCAAAATTAAAATTCAGCATAAATTTTAATATCAAAAATTTTCAAGATTAAATTTGTTATCATTTTCAAGTGCATCCAGAATTAAAGTCCTTGTAGGATGCCTACTAATTACTATAACAATATATGCAGAGTACAAAGGAGCATCTACCACCCTTTACGTTAATTAACCAGGTTCGTCTAATTGAGCTCAAAGACATACCCTAAATTTTCATCATAATCCAGAACATCAATACTAAATACCCTTTCTACTTAAACAAGCAAATTTCACCTTAAAATTAAATTATTATTGTTAGTACCATTTCACTACTGTCCATTTTGAGTAAATCAATTATAAAGTTATTCAACACACACAACAATATCAAAGTTCAAACAAAATAGTATAATTTACCTGAAGGTTACTTGCACTCGTAGCTTCAATGTACATCGTCCCTTTGTTAATCACACCATTCCAACTGGGTTATATTTACGGCTTCTGATTCTCAACGCTTTAAAATTTTCTCCATCACCATTTATTTAAAGTTGTTTCAGGGCTTTTCCGGAACTAATCTGTGTATATCTGAACCTTGTTTTGTGGATCCAGACCCGTTTATGCACCATTTAAGTATTAATACCCCCGAAAAATAACAAAGAACTTCATACTTCTTTCACCAATATACGCCAAAACTGCCTACTTTTGTGTATATATTTGTCGTTGTAAATTTTACCAATTGGTACAGTGATACTAAACTTTATTACCTTGTATCTTCTTTTCTAAGTGCACTAACGTACATTCATTGTAGCACGTATAGAACAAGCTGTTTTAAATCACATACTATTCGAGCAAACTGTTTAAATTATTTAATATTAAAACCGGAAAACTAAAAGCACTGTTTAACGCGTTCAATCAAGTCGAAGATCTAAGAGAGCTTCTTCATATTCACCTCCGTATATATAGCGGTTAGCCTGTCTGTCGGTCTGTTCCCCAAAACGGCCAGTTTCTAGAATTTCGTCATTCTATGTTCCCATTCCGTAGCCTGGCATGCGATTTTACGAATTTTGTACTCGCCTCAGTTAAATCTCAGAAAATTTCCACACGGCACGCAACGTCTGAGAATACCTAATTAAATTTTATACAGAAATGTTATTTCTACCTCTCAATTTTGCCTTTTACTTTCAACCAATCGCAACCCCATGACGTTGCTCTACTCACGCCTTTTTACTATATGTGTCTCGGTCTTGCGCATATTATCTGTCTCTATCTACCCTGTTCTTATTAGTGCAAATTGATATTCCTTATTATCGATTATTTTAGTCCATGTGGACTATCTGGGTTAAATAACCCCGTATCGCACCTTCTCGTGAATATTAAGCCACGGTTTCTCCAAGATTCTTTGTAACCATTAATTATCTGTAGAATCGACATGTTTATCTAAACAAATTAAACTGAAATTGCCTTTTAAAAATACGCAGGTGTGTTCAAACGTAACATTTTAAATACCCTTCTACGATTTGCATTTTATTGGGTTTTTACAAGTTTTATGCTTATTATTAATAATGGTTCAATTAACTCCAACTAAAATTGACTTCTACCCTTTCATTTTTAGCAAATACAAATTAAATATTAATTATTATATGTACACTTGGTCTACTACTTGTTACCCAGAACTTAAATCAATTAATGTAAATTTTGCACGTAATTTGTCTTTGTTTCTTTACTAGGAATACTTAAATTACACGTAAAGTTTTCTAATACTGCTTCCTTTTTTATATAAAGCGTCTTGTACATAATTTAAATCTCTTATTTTTAATGAAACGAATGAATTTTTATTCTCCACGGTTTTTTAATAAAGCGTATTATCTAATAAAATTCCTTATACACGGTGATTAAAATTATTTAATGTGATTATTTAATTTTCTACCCTGGTCTAAATATGAGTAATATATATATATATATATATATATATATATATATATATATTGATGTGACGCCTCACTTAGGGGCGTCACTGTGCTGTAATACAAATACAGCAAATTGTAAAATTTGAAATTGTTGACATACTTTACTTTCTAACTTTGCCTGGCTAACTCAACGGAATTGACGGCAATATCACAAAGCATTTATATGGTATGAAATATTTTCTCTCATACAAAAGCATTTAGAACATTTATAACATTCTTCTTTCAAACATAAAATAATTTCTAAGAAGTACTTATTATAAAAAATTGTTCCTTACAAGCGAATAAACAAAGTCTGTTAAAATATCCAAAAAAGAAGAAATTTATTCCGTAAATTAAAAATCTTTATTAAGGTTTGTTTGGCAAAAAATTCTTGACAGATAATCTATTAAAAGGTCAGAGTATTTCAAACTCTGAATACAAACTTTCCTGGTAAAAATCCTTCACAAAAAAGTTATTAAATGATTAACGCTTATTATTCTACTTTAAGTTAAATACAAATATTCCAATATCAGTTAAAAAATATCTAAAAGTAATACTTTCAGAATCCACAAAAACGCTCCTGGTAATAAAATATCTTCTTATTTTAAATTGACGTCAAATCAGCTTACAAGATTTTCTATATTTAAAATCCTCATTTCAAACAGCAGTTACCAAAGTACAGTTTGCTTAAATTTTCTTTTCAATTATTTAGCAAAATTTTTAAAATAGCATTATCTTGAATAAAATTCCCTCTTCATTGTAATTAGTAATTTCCATTTGTTTGTAAGTTACGTTTAAAACATCGCTTCTTTACTCATTGTAACCTCGTAATTATTAAACTACAGTATACTTACTGCATACTTTAAATATTATCTTCGCAAAGCAACAACTCGCGGCTTAAATCAAAATAACGTTTCGCGATAGAATTTAAAAATCGAATAAATTCCCGTTTTTAGTAAACGCTTTCTTGTATATTCAAATTATCTATTTCTAGAAGGTAGTAGAATAGTATGTGACATTATGATGCAAGATTTCCCAGAAAAACTCATCAGCGTCTAGAATCGTGGTGTTTATTACCTCTGTTATTTTATGGATTTTGTGGGTCTTATAGTGTTCCAGCCACTTCTTAGAATAAGTGTTTCATGTATTAATTAGATATTTACATAGTTCTAAATAAGGATAACTCATCTTTTTATATTCCTAATGTTTTTGTTACCCACAGGGCAATTAATTTAAACTTTAATTGCTTTTTAATGCAAAGAGAGTGCATTGTATAGAAATATGTGCTTTCGGTTCAGTACACAAAATTAATATTAAAATTGGATTTTTTTTAACTGCCACAATCTACTATACTCCTTTAAATTCGAGTAAAAATTGTGCGATCAGCTTGTCGTCTACCCGGATACATTGCAGAATAATTTTCAACCGCCAGAATAGAATTTCTGTTACTTCGAATATACATCATACAAGTCCCGCTTTTCTTTACCAGAATACATTTTTATACATTTATTAACAAACAGTTAATAACAATGCAATTTCTCTGATAACAAACCACATCTATCAGATAAACTCTATCGGTTCTCATTTTCAATTGTTTTTCAAAGAATACAAGATTCTACACCTTACATTAGAGGATTTAATAACAGTAAAATAAACGTTTTGCCAAATATATATAACGCTCGATTTCGAAAACTCAAATTGTAAAATTGCAGAAAAGTACTATACATGATTATTATGAGCAAATATTTTTAAAAATGAAACTTTGTCGATTATAGATTTAAATGTGCAGATGTGGGACTCTGGATTACTGTCAGAAAATTAAACTCTTGCATCGGGTTTTATAGAAATTACAACTTCTGCATGTCAACACGATTTCAGATTTGTTAACGTATAAATTAATAATTCTAGGTCATAACTAAGGAAGGTGAAATACAAATTTTTATGAACTAACAGGGGTTATAAATGTAAATATTCTTAGTGTAGTTTATTATATTGTTAGCAAAAAGCTTTAATATTTGTATAACCTTTAAAAGTTTAACTACAGCAAAAGAGAAGTGGTTGCTAACGTATATAACACGTTCCAGGTATTAATTTAAAAGGGGAAAGTGGTGTCAAGGATTTCTTTGTAACACTCAAGATTGTTGTAAGAAATTTAAAAACATGAGTTTCTGCAAAGGTAGTGACGGTGGAAACAGGCAGGGATCGTTATAAAGTAAGGACAGGTTATCTTTGGCATGCATTAGAATGAGATGAGGATATCATATGTTATAGCGTTTGTTTGACTTTAAAAAGAACTGTGGGATGAGGAGAAATTAAAGTATTTAGATGTAACTGAAAGGCAGAGTGTTTATATAGACATCGTTTTAAAAGTAAGATGAGAAAATTTGTAGCAAAGGTTATAGACAGGCGGTTAATGAGAGACCAAGAAAAAGTATTGGATTACACGTCTATAAGAGTAAGTTGAAGGTATCTTGTATATGTGGAAGTGGTTGATTTCTGCAAGGACGGATGAAGCTTGCATATGAGGAACAAGGAAGGAACATTGTATCTCACATATAAAAGGGGGACAGACGATAGTATTAGAGGGGACAAATGTTATTATAGAGAGAAACAAACTAGCAAACATGGTAAAAGCAGGAGAGAAGATGTGGTACACAGGTTAAACTAGAATGGAGATAACTCATGGTAGAATATAAAAGATAGTAAGGGTATATAGTAAAGAAGAGAACATTTTCATATGTTCTTTAGAGTGAGATGACTTTAATACGCGTAGTATGAGAGGCGTGTGTTAAACAAAAAACGATTGGCAGTTGAAACTCAGATTCAAGGAACTAAAGTATTCGTTGCGCGGCTAAAGTGGGTTTTCGTAAAAGATGTTTGTTTGTATTGTTAAAAATTCTCGGATTTCCGAGACGGTTTGTGCATTAGCTCGTTTGTTAGTGGAATTAAAAGTGGCAGTTGAAAATTGTTGGTGTGGGGTTTTGAAAAATGTTGTGACCGTTGAGAAAAATTATCAAGAAGGCTTGTTTGTGTGTATTAAGGGATTTTTAGAAATTTGAGGTATAGGGAGCAGATTCGTCTATATAAGCACGAGGAAGTAGTGATAGGGTGTCTTCTCTTGCTCTGTTGCTCTTCATCGGCTCTTTGCCTGAACACGTAAGCGCCAACTTATAATGGTGAACAATTTTACAACAGATTTTAATGTTGTAAGAAAGTTCATTACACAAGTTGGTGTAATGTTCACTTGCAGTCCGAAAGTTTCATGAAGTACTTTGAAAAATACAAAACATGATTGAAAAATGTTAGTAAAGACTGTGTTATAGTTTGGTTGTGGGTGCAAGTTATGTACATAAATGGATTAGAGAGTATTGATGGAAGAATTGGATGGTTTATCTATGTAAATAGACCAGTAGTGGGAGTGTGGAACAATTTTTGAAGTGATTTTACTAGTTTTCGTGTTTTCGTATTTGTTTGTAATTTTTGAATGTTTCTATAAATAATTTATTAAATATCTGCAAATCTTGGGTGGAGTCGCAACACAGAAATAAATCAATATCTTTCAAACAGGTAGCTTCGAATATTTCTTACACGTTCAATTGTTTTATCAGGGTATCAGAGTCTAATACGGTTTATTTTTTAAATTTTCGGCTAAATGTTATGAAAAGTCACATTGTTGTTATAAATAAATGAAGAGAATTTTTTATGCTATCTAAAAATTCTAAAAATCCAAGATGGCCAACATTAGAAAAAAGGAATTTCACTATCGTTACTCAAAATATAAAAGGTTTAGAAAATTTCTGTTGACGCCATTGAATTGGCATCATCAGTAAGTCTTCAGTCCTAGAACTGGTTACACGCGTACCTCCATTGGTCCCTATTCTAAGTTCACCCACACATTTCTCTAAAATTCCCATAGTCTGCAGCTTACATTATCTGCGTGCAGTATTCTGATCTAGGTCTACATCTACCTCTCTGTTCCTATATCTGCTTGTAATATAGACCGTACTATTCCCTAAAAATGCCTTAAAACGTATCCTGCCCTTCTATTGCTACTTTTTTTTTTTTTGTTTCAGACAGATATCTTTATTCCTCTACTATTTATATAACCTCTTTGTTATTGACTTTATCTGTCCATGTTGAAGCATAACATTTCAAAAGGCTCCTTCGTTTTCCTATCTGCTTTTCCTACTGTCCCTATTTCATAGGCGTACAGTGCTGTGCTCCACACATATGCTTCCAAGACTTTTGTCCTCGTTTCTATGTTTGCTGTCTTAGAACATAGCCGCTGCTCGTTCTTGTTAGATGCAGTTCGGTTCCCCTTTAATGGTTTTGTAAATATGTACCCTATTTCACTGATATTCAGTGGATGTGAAGGTGGTTAAGCAACCTGTGACTACCAAGATTCTCCAACACTTAGACATTTGCCGAATTAGTAGTTTTACAATAAATCGTTTCGCACAGTCAGCATTAGTTGAGAATATTGCAAAACCAACACCTGTATTTGTTTATAGTACTCATCAGGCTTAAGTGCAATTATTTTTTGTCATAAGGTTTTGCATTTTAAAACTGGTTGCACGCGTACCTCCATTAGTTTCTATTCTCAGCTAGTCTACACATTTACTTGAAATTCCCACAGCCTACATCTTTAACTATCTATGTGCAATAGTCTAACCTAGGTCTACCGTTACTTTTCTTTTTTCCTATATCTGCTTCTAATATATTCCGCACTATTCCCACATGCCATAGTATGTGGCCTATCATCCTATCCCTCATATTGTTTACTATTTGCCACATATTTCTTTCTTCTCCTACCATTTCTAGAACCTTTCAACTCTTAACTTTGTTGTCTATGATATTTTTATCATACGTATATAGCACCACATTTCAAAGGCTTCTATTTTTTTCTTGTCCACTTTTCCGACTGTTCAGTTTCACAACCGTAGAGTGTTGTGCTTCACACATATGCTTTCAGCAATATTTTTCTGGTTTATATGTTTGTTGTCTTTGAACACAGTAGTTGCTTTTTCTTGTTAAATGTGGCACGATCTTGTGCTAATCTTTTTTTATATGTTTTGCGCTTTTCCCATCTTTCGTTATTTGGCTTCCTAGGTAGTAGAAATCCTTAACCTCTTGTAAGTTCTCGTGTCCTATTTGTATTCTAGATTTTGATTTATTTTCCCCTGTTTTGCACACTAGTACTTAATTTTTGTTTTTGTTATTCCGTATCTCTCTGTTAGAACTGTTTCCATTTCATTAAGGGCTGTTTCTAAATCTTCCTTGCTAGATGCTAATACCGCTATATCGCCTGGAAATCTCAGTATATCAATCTTTTGTCCCTGTATAATAATTCCAAATGTCTTCCTGCATTTGACGGTATTCATTGCATCTGCGATGTACAAGTTAAAAATTAAGGGGGTAGGGCACATCCCTGTCTTACCCCGTGGTTAATATCCACTTCTCTACGTTCCTGCTCTAATTCTATTACAGCTGTTTGCTCTTCGTATAAGCTATGTACTAACCGTCTATTCCTATCCTAATTGAATTGGTACTGGTTAAAAATATAAAACTACCAAGGTTTATAAAATTTGGACGTGCGACATGAGATATACAAGCTTTTGAAGAAAAACGCCTTTTTCATATTTTCTTTCATAATTTGAGGACAGTTAAAGGTAGCAAATATTTCTTGGTGGCAAATTGTAGAGCATTAAAGTGCGTAACTTTTCTCTCATTTAACCGACCCTGTAGCTTTTATAGTTTACGAAAAATTTACGACCTTGTATACTATATTCCACACAGAATGGTCGCCCTTGTATTATGGGTTAAGGGTTTTTTTTTGATAGTTATCCGAACCCGGTGGAGTGAAAAGCTTTTATAGCCAAAGTGTGTAACTCTCCTGGCGGCATATCCACTAAAACCACTGCCTCTGGCGGGTGCGTCTGCCAATGACTCCGTCGCACTGCAGCCTAAAAGGCTTATTGTGCTGACCCTGGTTAAGTATTATACTCAATCTGCAGAGCCTACACCCCGAGTTACAGAGTACAGGTCCATTGATGAGAGGGTATCGCCTTTCTTCGGGTCTAACTTTGGTCGCCTGAATAATCTAGATGGTGTCGGTGTGGAAGTCTCTGAGAGAGGTCTTTTACTGCTCTCGCTCTCCTTCTGCACCGACACCTTAGTGAACGAGTATGACTCCGTCCAAGTCCCAGCTTCGACTTTCTTGGCTTGCCTCAGCTTCCTACGCTGAGCATCCGAAAGCCTCTTTGCTTGCAGTCTGGTGCCTGCAAATTTCTTTATTGTTTTCTCCGTGTTTGGTGTATCAGACACCGGTCGTGCAAGCGGACTTGCATCCCGGGTCTGCTCCACCTACATGGATATGTCTTGGTTACCTGAGGGGTCCCCCATGACTGGTTCCACCTCTTCAGGTTCTGTTTTACTTATGGTACACATATATTACTCATAATTGTTCCCATGAAGGGGTGTAAATGGTCACCATGCCAGGTGTCCCATGTTGGCATGGATGGCGTGAATAAAACGGGATGCCCTCCTGTTCCCCGAATTTTGGACTGATTAAGACTGGTCAACTTTCCAGCCGCGCATCTCTTGGACTCAGTCCTTCGCCACAGGATTTAGGATTTTTAGCGAGGTTGTCTCCTCTTGGTCCGGGCTGTTAAGCTAAAACCCCACACCCTCTTGTCCGTGAGACATGAGTTGCCCTCACCAGCTTCGTTTACCTCGGTGCAGGCCCATTGACTGCGAAACTACAGCTTGGGCTGAGGGGTTTGGTCCGCGAGATCGTTTTCACTGGCTAGGGGTGGATTTTATCCCGCTCTAGCACAGTCTCCCTCTCCACCATGTTGTGGGTCTTATACCACTCAGGCACTGGGTCACTAAAAGAGATAAGCTTATCACGATCCTTCCCAGAGTAGATGGCCAATTCCTTGGTCATAAAGGGTGTTTCAAATTGCGCGGTTTTTTTTAAGAATAAGTAAAATATAGATGAGGCACTGAATTCGTCTGGGTATTTTGACATTTAAGAAGTGTGATGTATGACATTTATAAAACTTGCTTCGTAGACGATACAACAACGCGTTCAAATTGTTGAATTATTTTATGAAAATCAGCGTTCTGTGAAAAGTGTTTTTAGAAAACTACGTGAATTTTATGATTTACATAATCGTCCAGCTGAAAGCACTATTGGTCGAATTATTAAAAAATTTCAAGAGACCAGTTCGGTGAAAAATAAAAAAAGTGAAAAATACAGTCGTAGCGGTCGTTTACAAGAAAGTATTGATTTGGTTCGTGATAGTGTTGATGAAGATCCTAAACTGTGCATTAGACGACGTTCACAACAAGTTGGACTTAGTGGATCAACACAACATGGCGTATTTTGCACAAGGATTTAGCTCTGAAGGCATATAAGGTTCAAATAACACAGACACTAAAGCTGTTAGATCATTTAAAACATCGTTCATTTGCCAATTTCATTAATGAACAACAGACTGATTTTTCTCAAAAAATCATATTTTTCGATGAGGCACATTTTGAACTTGGTGGTTATGTTAATAAACAAAATTGTCGTATCTGGGGTGAGGAAAATCCATGAATTATTCATAAAAAACCTAAGCATTCTAAACGAGTTACTGCTTGGTGTGTATTATGCTCAGATGGTGTAATAGGATTTTACTTCTTTGAAAATGCTGCTGGTGAAGCTGAAACTAACAAGGGTGATCGATATCGTCGGATGATAACCGAATTTTTGTGGCCTGAATTAATGAATATTGATCTAGAGAATATTTGGTTTCAATAGGATGGCGCTACATCTCACTCTGCACAAAAAACAATTGCTCTATCGAGAGAAAAATTTCCTGGACGAGTAATCTCAAGAAACGGTGATGTTAATTAGCCACCAAGTTCATTTGATTTGACTCCATTAGACTATTTTCTTTGGGGTTATGTGAAAAGTCAGGTTTATAAAAACAATCCACAATCGATTACTGCTTTGAAAGATGAAATTATTGGTATGATTGGTGAGATAGAGTCTCAATTATGTCAAAATGTCATTGAAAATTTTAACAAAAGAGTGGACCTCTGTGGAGCTGCAAGAGGAGGCCATTTGGCAGATATTATTATTCGCATATAAATGTCATTAGTGATACTTCAATTACCAATAAAAAGTTTTTGAAAATGAATGCAAATTATGTGTCTTATTTATTGTTAAAAAAAACCGCGCAACTTGAAACACCCTAAATATCCTGGGATTTCTCCTATCCACCACCTGGAGACGCGCACAAAGGGTAACCAACCGCATGGGGGTTAAGGGTTTAATTCTATAAGCCAAATACAGAAAAAAGTAGCCAAGTTAAATATTTGTCTTCCGTTTCGAAATCCCCTCACGTATAAGAAACCGCTTAAACTAATGCACCTAACAAAATAATCACCATATAGGTTGCAAATAAACTTTTGCTGCAATGTCGGTACACAAATACGCGAAAAACCCCATGCAATAGAACTAAAGGTATTTAGGCAAATTTAGCAATAATGAATCAAGGGGAATATGTAATCTTTATTTTTAATGCTGTCATGACCGCAATTCGGCTTAACAAGAATTATTTATGAGATGTTGCTACAAGTGTTAAATGTAGATCGCCAAGCATTGTGTGTCCAATAAATTTTATTGTTTCCGTTTGTTTCATATTCGCTCTGATGGTACAATTGTATTTTGTTCAAACTGGCAAACGTTAATAAATTTTTGAATTAATGGTATTGCAGAGAAAGCTTTTGGCACAACAACAGCTACGAATGATAAATGTAATACTTGTTTTCTAAAAACTTACCAACCTTCTTTTCTTTTTCTACTGAAACGCTTCATTTTCAGGTATCTAACTACTACCTTTTCTTTGTGACAGTTCTTTACTCAACTTTTGTAACTTCAAACTAAGAGCGATACAAGTGCAAGTTCTGCAACTATTTTTAAAACTGTTCGGAGGAATAAATATACCTATTTTTGCACTTTTACTTTGCCACTGTGTGTCTATTTATTAAAACCCAATGAAATTAGTATCGCTTAGTGAATATAAAATGCGCGAAAGCATTGGCAACCGTCCAAACAACGCTGAGAAGTTTATAAGAAGATATCTCTGGTCAAAAGACTTGCAATAATAAGTTAAATCAATCAGTATTTTTAAGTGCTGTTATAAGATCCAAATCAAATCCTATTAAAACGTTTCAAGTTTATAGGAATGCTTCTGAAAAAAGACATTTAGCAAATACCGATGAGAACCTTGAAATCAAAAGCGTTTTAAAAGAGGGTGTATTAAAGGATACAATTACTGCTGCTGACTTGCACAATCTCTTAGTATTTTTATACACACATGTGAAAAAACATACTGTTTCTTTAGGATCAATTGGAAGTGTTCCGGGTGAAAATGGACATTACGTTATTAATTCGGAATTGCTTAGAAAATGCGGAGATCCTCTAACAATTTTATAGTACACCTGCTAACTTTCAAAGATGTGTGAGTGGGCTCTTTGACAAAATGTGTTTCATTTTAAAAAAATGTACGTGCTCAATACTTTAAAAATCCTTTCAATTCCTACTCATGTTAATTTACTGTAACGCGCTACTACTACCGCGTTTCTTTAATTTAAAACAAGTAATAATAATGGTCTTTATTACTCACTGTTCACAAGTCTAATTAACAGTATATGCCTTATTTATAGATGTTTTCAGTCCACTTAACAATGAAGCACTATTACACTAATGAATTTACAAGCACTAATATCTTCTTAAACTAACTTCTTTACCCTAGGTCCAATAACCACACTAACACAACTATTTGTTTATACACTTCTATTTATTTATGTATACTGCAAGCTGCATGCACATTAGACACAGCATATCATTTATGTATATATTCTAGAAAACTCAACTACGTTTACTTTACAACGATATAATTTATATTAGACATTCAAGAATAGACCGGCTCTTACATTCATAAGCGGCCTTATATATACCCTGCATTAAGATATGACTCATTATCTAGAACTTTGTAGAAGGATTCTCGAATGCTGAAGAATACGCTGTGCCCCGGGCGTTTGTATGTTTGACGGGTTGCCTAATAGTGGATCGCAACACTGCCCCCTCTTTAAAACCGTTACGTCTCGTAACTGTAAATCCATCTTGACGCCAATTCGATGACTGGTGACGGTATCGGCAGCTATCTCCTCTGGTGCATCCACCGCGTCGTTGGAAGTAACAGTCAACACTCTTTTCCTGGTCTTGGTAGGCAACCGGTTGATAACAACAAACAAGAACCTGGACGTTGGTTCCCTGGAAAACTACTTCTAGCATATTTCGGACTATCCTCCAGTCTAAGCGATCCAGTCCACAGCCCAGCTTGGGCACCGCTAGTCTCGTTACTCCATTTTCCATCATCTGCGCCTTAAGATTTAGCAAAGCCTCCCATAGATGTCCATAACTAGGTCTCTGCCATGAAGAATTTTGGTGACCAGATAGTAAACATAACGATTTTTATCTTGAAGGACCAAAGATTTTCCTACAGTTGGCTGCTGTTGTACTAATTCATCCACACATCCAAACTTTTTCTTGAAAACAACAGCTATTCCCCTTGACATTGCCAAATCTTGGGCTACGCAATGTGCAAGGGAATACTCTCCTGGTGCTCTAAACAGATCTTGCTGTTTTTCAACAACAACGCCAAATCTCGCCTTAGCGGAACCACCATACGCCGCCATAAAGCTCTCAAAATCTACATTTGGCTCATGATTAATAACTTGCCGAACACCATTATCATTATTCGAGTCTTCCTGGTTGTTGCCAGCGTAGGATGTTAAACGGTCAAAGTGTACCACTTTCGGTTTACCGCGAGGATCTTCTGATCCGGTACACTACATCATTAATCCTTTTAACACTTCGTACGGCCCTTCACTTTGTCTTTGTAGTTTTGGCGACAATCCACGTTTTCTTTGTGGATTGTACAACCACACTAAATCTCCAGGTTGATAACCACCTTCTTGTGCTCTCGTGTCATTTTGTGATTTCATTCGATCGCTTGCTGCCTGTATATTCTTTCGGACGTTTTCGTGAATACTATTTGATCTTTCACGAAGCTTACTAACGTAATCTTCACCTGCGATCTCTTCTCCAGGTTTAAATCCAAACTGAAGATCACATGGTAGCCGCAATTCACGTCCTAGCATTACGCAAGCGGGAGAGTACCCTGTGCTGTCATGTACCGAAGATCGGTACGCCAGTAGGAACAAATGCAGATATTGGTCCCAGTCTCGTTGATGTTCAGAGACAACTTTGGCCAGGTACTTCCCTAACGTCCTGTTCATTCTTTCAACCATTCCATCCGATTGGGGATGAAGTGGCGTGGTTCTAGTCTTCCTGATTCCAAGATGCTTGCAGACATTTTGAAACAATACTGATTCGAAGTTTCGACCTTGATCGGAGTGTAATTCCAACGGAACTCCAAAACGACAAAACAACTCCTGACTAGTACATCTGCAACCGTCTCGGCTTCTTGGTTAGGTATAGCATATGCCTCCGGCCATTTGGTAAAATAATCCATTGCAACCAAGATGTATTTATTTCCTTTCTCTGATTCAGGAAATGGACCAGCTATATCAATGGCTACCCTCTCAAAAGGATTCCCCACGTTATACTGTCTCATTGGGGCTTTCCGTTTTGAGACCGGGCCATTTGCAGAGGCACACAATTCACATTTCCGGCACCACTCCTTCACATCATCTTTGCAGTTCAGCCAATAGAATCTTTCTCTCACTCTCGAGAGTTCTTTTCACGCCAAAGTGCCCTCCGGAAATACCATCGTGCAAGTGCTGCAACACTTCCAGCACTCTGCTTCTCGGCACTATCACTTGAAGTCTCTCAGTGCCCTCTTCAAATTCCAGGCGTCGTTTCAAGATTCTATTTTCTATCATCAAGGAGTCCCACTGTGCCCAGTATGCCTTCAGGCTCCTACTTAAAATACTAATTTCTTCCCAAGCTGGCCGTTGTCCTCTATTTTCCACTCAATAATACGTCCCAATTCGGCGTCATTCTCCTGGTCTTCTCGTATTCTTTCGAGTTGCCAAGTATCATCGGTTACCGTCATTCTATGGATGACACTTATTTTCTCTTCCATCTTGGAGCAATGATTGCAGTCCATCGGACAAGGTCTCCTTGATAGAGCGTCTGCATTCCGATGGCTAGTTCCTACACGATGTTCTGTATCAAAGTCATATTCCTGCAGCCGCTCTATCCACCTTGCCACTTGCCCTTCAGGATTTCGAAACTGCAATAACCATTTCAGTGCAGCATGGTCTGTTCTCAACAGGAATTTACGGCCGTATAAGTACTTATAAAAGTGCTCTACGGATTTGACGACGGCCAACAGCTCCTTCTTGTCACACAATAGTTCCTTTCTGGCCGCGACAAGACCTTGCTGAAATACCCAATAACTTTTTCTTGTCCGTCCTGCACTTGAGAAAGAACGCCTCCTATAGCTGTGTTACTGGCATCGGTATCCAACACAAATTTTCCCTCCATCCGTGGATAACTCAAAATTGGTGCTGTAACTAGTAGCCGTTTCAGTTGTTCGAATGCACTGTGGCAGTCGTCATTCCAATCATATTCTTGTCCATCTTCGGTTAATTTTGTTAACGGTTTGGCAATGTTCGCAAACCCAAGTATAAAACGTCGGTAATATGTGCACAATCCTAGAAAACTGCGTAGTTGGTGTATATCTGCTGGTGTAGGCCACTCTTGTACCGTTTTTATTTTGTCAGGGTCAGCTCTTATTCCGGTCTCTGAAACGACATGTCCTAGGTATTTCACCTCTTTTCCAAATAGGTGACACTTCTTGGGGCTCAATGTAAGGTTTGCCCGCGTAATCTTTGGAATATCTCCTCTAAGTTTTAAGGTGTTCTTCAAAAGACCGGCCTAACACTATCACGTCGTCTAGGTACACCAGACACGTTTTCCAGGAGAGTCCACGCAGTATCGACTCCATCAATCGTTCAAAAGTAGCAGGAGCATTGCATAATCCAAATGGCATGACCTTGAACTGCCATAATCCAGTTCCAATTGTAAACGCAGTCTTTTCTTTATCGTTTGGCTCCAAGCCTACCTGCCAGTATCCGCTTTTCAAGTCCAAGGTCGAAAACCATTTAGATCCGGATAGAGTATCTAAAGTGTCATCAATTCTGGGCAAAGGATAGCTGTCTTTCTTTGTCACATTGTTAAGCCGCCGGTAGTCTACACAAAACCTTGTCGACCCGTCCTTTTTCTTGACAAGCACTACCGGGGATGCCCATGGACTATTCGAGGTTCAATCACTCCCTGTTCTTCCATATCGGTGATAATTTGCTCAGCTTCCTTACGTTTTGCCAAAGGAAGCCGCCTGGGTGTTGTCTTATCGGTTGCGCATCTCCAGTATTGATCTTGTGTTGCACAACATTCGTCCTTCCTTCTCACTATCATCCAGTGCAAACACACCTCGATATCGTCCGACCAGTTCTTTTACCTTGCCCAGTTGATCGCCATTTAATCCTTGACACGAGGGTATCAACATATCCAGCAATTTCTGTGAGCAACCGTTGGTTGGTTTATTTTCGTGTCGTCAATACAACGTTTAATATGACATACTGGAATGCAACTTCCCACAATCATGCCTTTCTTCAGGGTCACTGTATGAGGGTTAATGTTTAGCACCCTTACTGGTACCATATTTCGAGACTTTACCAGCGTTCTTCCAATCAGAAGTCCCTCCTGACCCATCCCCGATTCAGTTGCTTCCATCATGCATACTTGTCCTTCCCGGAGCGTACCATCCGGGCGTCCCATTACTATCATCTCCGCCTTCTCGGGTATTTTCATATCGCAAATCATTCGAACTTGCATCGTCTGGTTACTCGTCCCTTGAAATGGAATCTCATCATCATCTATCCGAAGCACATTTTCTTTCATGTTTACATGAAACCCATATTCTCTCATGAGATCCATTCCCAAGATCACTTCTTCTGTAATTTCAGCCACCAACACTCGATGATTAATTAATTTGTCCCCAATTGTCAACATAACGGCAGTCTCTCCATGAGTACCAATCTTCTCACCACTTGCCGTTCGGAGACACACCGATACAGGTAGCACTTTTCCACGACCAACCAAATCTGGTCTCACAATAGTTCTTGTCGCTCCTGTATCCACAAGTAATCGGACAACCCTACCATTAATTCTACCATCGATATAAATGCTGTCCAGACTTTCCACCGACGATGCAGCACGGATGATAATCTCCGGGGCACTACGCTGTGCTGTCGAAGTTCGCCCTCTTACATGGACCAGCTTTGGCACAACCGGTTGTTTCTTTGGTTGAGTACAGCGTCTCTGCATATGGCCAACTTCACCGCAGCTCCAGCATCGTAGACGCCATCTCCGCGGTCGTAGTCTTTTCAGCCTTTCCGCCTTTCGCTTTTCAAACACACGGTTGATTATTTCATCTATGCTGTTCTGAGCTTGACCAGGTTCCTCTAAGGCAGACCGAACTTTGTGACTCACCCTATGTGATGTCTGCTTAGCTGCTTCAAATTCAAGCGCATGGGCCAGTGCATCATCTAACATTTTTGGCCGTGCTAGTCTTAGCGCTTGCTGTATTTCGCCATCCTTAACGCCATCCACAAATGTTTGGACAGCAAGTTGTTCGAGGAAGCTGTCTGGTGCCGTTGGGTATGCCAATCTAACTAACCTGGCAATGTCAGCTTCGAATTCTTGCAGGCTTTCACTTGTCTTTTGCGAGCGGTTCTTAACTTGTGCGTGGTAAACCTGTTGAAGGTGAGCATCTCCATATCTCATATCAAGCTTTGATGTTAAGAGGCCGTAATCATTCTGCTGGTGATCGGGAATCGTTTGTAAGATGTTAAGAGCCTCCCCCCGTAGGGCCACTATTAAGGAGATAGCCTTCTCTTTGTTGCACCAACCGTTGGCTATTGCAGCAGCTTCAAATTGTTTCAAATATGTGGGCCAAGGTGTTTTACCATCGAATGTAGGTGGTTTTACTTTAAATTTAGACGGAATTGACTCGCTTCTTTCCGTGGTTCTTATTTCTGGAATGTTCTGATTAACAACTTGGCTTGGCAATTCAAGTGGCCGCGTTGTTAGTGAAATTACTTGTTCTTGCAGCCTCATCACATCTTCTTCCATTTTTATCAATTTACTGTCCAACTTTTGCTCAACTGTTTTTACCTGTTCAGTGAAATCTTCTTTCAATGCAATGGAACTTTCCATTAATCTTCGTTCTAACGTGGCTGTATTTTCACTTAACTTTTCCTCTATTTTCTCAGCATTTTCACTAAGTGTCATTTCCATGCCGTATTTAAATTATTTAAGGGTCGATTCCAGTTCAACTGACTTCACTAAGTTTTCGTTTAGTGTCACTTCCAGTTTAGCCGACCTCTCCTCCATTTTCTCAGCATTTTCACTAAGTGTCAATTCTAGTTTAGCCGACCTTTCCTCCATACCGGATTTAAAATCCTTGAGGAAATTCATTAAAGTGTCTGCCTCCATTTTACTTTGATTTCTTGTCACTGGCATATACAAACTACTTAAATGTCTTTAGACTTGTGTTTTAAATTAATCACTATATACCCCACAAATGCCTGACACCAGTGTAACGCGCTACTACTACCGCGTTTCTTTAATTTAAAACAAGTAATAATAATGGTCTTTATTACTCACTGTTCACAAGTCTAATTAACAGTATATGCCTTATTTATAGATGTTTTCAGTCCACTTAACAATGAAGCACTATTACACTAATGAATTTACAAGCACTAATATCTTCTTAAACTAACTTCTTTACCCTAGGTCCAATAACCACACTAACACAACTATTTGTTTATACACTTCTATTTATTTATGTATACTGCAAGCTGCATGCACATTAGACACAGCATATCATTTATGTATATATTCTAAAAACTCAACTACGTTTACTTTACAACGATATAATTTATATTAGACATTCAAGAATAGACTAACTCTTACATTCATAAGCGGCCTTATATATACCCTGCATTAAGATATGACTCATTATCTAGAACTTTGTAGAAGGATTCTCGAATGCTGAAGAATACGCTGTGCCCCGGGCGTTTGTATGTTTGACGGGTTGCCTAATAGTGGATCGCAACATTACGTTACGCGCCCGTCGACACAACGACGCATGCACAAAAGGACTGAAATCCTTAAGGTGGTCAGCTCAAGTCGACGAGGGTTGGGTCTGGTACAAATCGTAGTAATCGACCAAGCCAAAAATAAGGGTCAATTCTAATGATGGCACCTCCAGTAATGTCACTGTGCTTATTATTACTGAGGGACCTCGTCACTGATCGAGGAAATCCTTCGGCACTTGGAAATATTAAGGGGATAAGCAGGTCCACTCATACACTTACTCTTTACAGAAGTGATGTACCTGCACTTTAATTCTTAATTTTATTTGCAACGTATAAATGTAAGAATTATGCCAATTTACAAGGTACCTATATATTACGTGATATCTCATTTTTTTTCAAAATGGACTTACACCACTTTCAAAATAAATGGTCCATATATGTAAAACAAACGTATGGCCTGTACTCTTTTACCAAAATTCAACCATACAATAAGTAACTCCTTCAACAGAACAATTGAAGGGTTCCTATTACTAAATAAAAATTCGTTACGGTCAGTTACGAAACTAAATTCCTATATACAACTATATTATTAAACAGAGTGGAGTTGGATGCACCATGGTTTTACGCCGATAGATTTTGAACTTGACAACGCGGGCTGTAAACTATGACACCTTATACCACGCATGATGAATCGGTTGCATGAAAATCCTACTTAACAATTGTGACAACAGACGTATATTTTCTTGTATAGAATTTACACTACCTTTTGCATGATATTTTATTCCCGAGTTCAGTTATTTTATAGGTTTAGTAAGTAAGGCATTATTGATAAATTTGACGCAATTTTTGCCAGTTCTTCTTCTTCTTTTTTCTACCTGGTTGCTATGAAGCTCTAGAGATTTCACCTCCCTCTTTTATATTTCCATCTTCTCTGTTGTTTCATTCCCTTATAAGTCACTGCATGGTTTAGAGTGTTGTTGCCGCACGACATTGGGCCATGGGTATGGGGATCTTCGTCTGGCTTTGTGTCGCCGCTAGGCTTTATGTTAATGCCGTTGACAATGAAATTTGTTTTTAACTTGGCGTACGGGTTTATCTTTTTCTTTGCGGCTCCGTGGCTTAGGTGGTTTGACTGTGACTATTAAGCTCAAGGTTCCATGTTTGATTTCCGACACGGACCGCTTGAAAAATGTTAGGCGAGTTTCAAAAAATACGCCCTGGTTCGGAAAAGAGGTAAAATGTATGTCTGATGTGCAAGTGTTGTCACGCACGTTAAAGTTCCCTATCTTGTAAGGAAAAGCAAAGATTTGGCAAAATTCAAAATTTTCAAGTAAAAGAAATTGCTAACTAGACTATGTAGTACCTTCCGCTGGAGCAGTGGAAAAAAATCAAATGTAGGTGGGGTGGAGCCTATCTATTGGCGGATCTGTAGTTTAGTTAGTTCGGCGTCTTCGTGACAGTATGCGCAGTATGCATGGTTACGGATTCAAAGCTCGACACGGTTCGCTTGAAAAATACTAGGCGAACACTTTTCACAAAAAATGCACTTGTTCTGATGAGAGGTCAACTGTAGGTCCAGCGTACGAGTGTTGTCACGCACGTTAAAGATCTCTACCTCGCATGAAACAGCAAGGGTTTGGCGAAATTCAAATCTTTCAGGTAAAAAAGCTCGCTTCCCGGCCAATGTAGTACCTTCGGGTGGAGCATTGGAAAATGAATTGTAAGGGCTTATCTTGTCTGGTAGTTCCGTGGATCTGATAGGTTTGCGTATGATTGCTGATCCTAATGTTCTGGGTTTGACTCACGATACGGACCGCTTGAAGGACGTTAGGCAAGCATTTGTCACAAGCATACGCTTTCGCTCGATGATAGGTAAAATAAAGGTCCCGTGTGTTAGTGTTGTCACGCACGTGAAAGATTCCTACCTTGCTTGGAATAGCATGGGTTCGGCAAAATTCAAATTACCCAGGTAAAGAAAAAAACACTTTCAGGCCCATGCAGTGCTTTTGGGCGGAGCATTGGAGAATTAATAGTAGAGGCTCATGTTCTCCTAATCAACGCAGGGATGAAAAGTCTGCATCCACATTTCAACCTGGTGTCTCATGCTTATTCCATATACGGATGTAGCTTTAGGGAAGCTCTCTTTTTTAGGACCTTACGAGACACTACTCCTTTGGGAGTCTCTTTTTTATCTCTAAATAGGAGTGGCGGTGTGCCTTTCCCAGAGTGAATGCTCCAAACCATAAATTTTTAGCTGTTATCTTTCATTTTGAATTTTTTTATGAGATTTTACTTTATCTAACTGGCGTTCCAAACCACAAATTGTTTTTATCTTTCTCTTTAAAATCCTCTTTGAGATTTTACCTAAATTGATGTTGCAAATCATAGATTATTTATTTATCTTTCTCTTTAATAATATATTAGGGAGTTTTTCTTATCTAATTGATGTTCCGAGCCTTTGGTATTTATGATCAAAACTAGGAATTATGTATAAATAAAGAGCCTAACTGTCTGTACTTAAGATGTAATGCGGCATCACAGACCAATTTGTTAAGCTTTAGCTTAAGCTTTTATTGCTGCAACATATCTTGCTTCTGCTTTTGCTAGTAAATCAGAGCTTTAATTTGTGTGAGTTCAAACAACACCTTAAAGGTATTTCAAAAGAAGTCTGTATGCATTTATATGCAATGTAAAAAATTTTAGTTTTGTATTTAGGTTTTTATGGTGAAAATTAATTGTTATTTTTAAATAGTCTTATTTTTTCAGACTAATTTTGTGCGGTTGGTGTGGCGACACACAAAATTCTTGCGTCGCAAATGACAAAGCCTAATGATAGGGTGGCTACTTATTGCGTTTCCGGCTATAGCAAAGATTGTTACGTTTTACAAACCAGATGTTGTCTAAAAACATTATTCGAATATAAATTGTCCGTGTATATGAATTTCTGTACAAAGAGAATTTTTGATGTTTTTTCTTTTTGGAGCTTCGTCGCGATTGTTTTGCGTTAAAAAGGGTTCTTTAGTTATTTTAGTTAATAATTAATTTTACTATATTAATATCAGTTAGGGCATTACACATAATACATGTGGTGTTGGTGGTTTCTGGCAATGTTTTGAAGGAAATGTTTGGTAAAAACGATTCTCACGGTCGCCTTCTCGAACAAGCAGGACGCCTACAAATAAGCGGTGGTAGTTTTATAGTTGAAAAATACAGACGAGATGTTTATTCCTATCGTGACTATCTTAAATTTAACTACTACTATGGATTAGTGCATTATAGACAATGTAGTGGAGTTTTACCTGTCTTTCTTTATACCAAGTCCTTACCGTTATTATCTTGGGTTCTCGTTTATGTTGTAGGTAAAGCAGTAAATAAAGCAACATCCACATCCACGTGGTAATCTAAGATAACGATAAATATTCGATACCCTGTTTGCTTATATGCATTAATTTAGAAGCTAAGCAAAGCAACGATAAACTTACATTGTTAATTTCTAACAAATTATATTGGCTCTGTGCAATATGTTGCCCATTATGAGCGGACCTGCAACTTGACGGCGTTCTCAAATACTAGAACAGGTAGAATGGCTTGCGCGTTTCAATGAGCTAGAGAGCCGAGCTATAGGTTTAACCGAATTAGTGGGGTTTTTAGTGAGGAACCAGACTAAGACAGGTCCCCGAAAACGGGCAACAGCTTTTTCGGTACTAAGAGTGGCAAAGACCATAGGGGTCGGTATAGCATTCTAAGACACACTATTGCGATTTGGAAAGCAACGGAAAACCACCACATTATTTTCGAAGTACACTGCGTACTCAAATTGATATGAATGATAATGGCATCCTCTGGGGTAAAAAAATCCGGAGGTAAAATAGTCCTCCATACGGATCTCCGGTAGGGGACTACTTCGGGGGATGTGATCCGAAAGTATACAAAAAGATCCGTAAACATTCTGCGAGTCGGAGCGTGGAATGTCAGAAGTATGAAACAAGTAGGTAAGCTAGAGAACCTGAAACTCGAAATGAATAGGTTAGCACTTGACATAGTAGGAATCAGCGAAATCCGCTGGCCAGAGCCGGGGGATTTTTGGAGTAGAGACTTTAGGGCAATTCGTACAGGATCAGAGAAAGGAAATTCGGGTGTGGGACTAGTTATGGGAAAAAAAACGTGTAGAAAACTACTTATAAAAGAACGAAAGAGTACTCATGGTTAGATTTGAATCTAAACCAGTAAATACAGTAATAATACAAGTATACATGTCCACCTCTAGCTACAGTGAGGAAGAGGTAGAGGCGATCTACAAAGATATTGAAGACATACTAGGATACGTAAAAGGACATGAAAATTTAATAATTACGGAGGATTATAATGCTGTGGGAGGTGAAGGTATGGTAGGAGCGATAGAAGGTTTATTTGGTTTAGGCACGAGATATGACAAGGAAAATAGGCTGGTAGAATTTTGCGACAGGAACAACTTAACCATAACAAATACATTATTTCAACACCATGCTAGAACACGATACACGTGGAAGATGCCAGGAGATATAAGAAGATATCAAATAGATTACATTATTGTTAGACAACGGTTTAGAAATCAAGTAAAAAACTGTAGAAGCTACCCGGAAGCAAATATAGACACAGGCCACAACATCGTAATTATGAAGGCCACACTTAAGTTTAAAAATCTGAAAAAAAGGAACGGAAAAAGGCACATTGACGTTGAGAAGCTAAAAGATAGAGATATCCATGAAAGATTTGAAAAAAAGTCAAATAAATTGATGAAAATATCTGATACTAAGGAAGTAGAAACAGAATGGAATAACATTAAATCCAGCCTAGACATGGCGGCCAGAGATATTTTGGGGTATACACAAAAAAAGGAACCATGGATAACAGAGGATATCCTAAATTTAATAGAAGAAAGAAGAAAATACAAAAATAGATCAGCCGAAACAGGAAAACAGAGATACAAAGCCATAAAATGGGAAACTATTTGCAAATGCAGAAAAGCTAAAGAACAATGGATTGATGAAAAGTGCAAAGAGGTACAAACTAAGACGGAAATAGGAAAGACGGACAAAGCATACAAATTAATTAGAATGAATTTGAGGGATATAAAACCATATAGCAAAAATATAAGGGACGCGGAAGGACACGTCATTATAGAAAATGTACAGAAAGTAGCTAGATGGCAGGAATATATAGGGAATTTATATTCAGGACAGGAACTTACAGCATTAGAACAGGAATCAGACATTGAAAATGATGACCTGAGATATTCTATACTTAGAGATGAGTTTGAATTAGCATTAAAGCGTCTGAAAAAAAGTAAGGCGCCGGGTGCAGATAAGGAGCAAGCAGAAACTCTAAAAGCCGCTGGACATGCAGTAACAGAACGTCTCTTCCGACTTGTAAGCTATATGTATGAGACAGGCGAGATACCCAAAGATTTCAAACGTAACATCATAGTAACTATACCAAAAAAAGAGGCGTGGATAGATGTGAAAGTTTTCGAACAATAAGTTTGACTGCACACGTTTCAAAAATATTAACTAGAGTTGTACACAGTCGAATGGAAAAACGAGTTGAAGAAATACTGGGAGAAGATCAATTTGGGTTTAGGCGAAAGAGGGGAACACGGGAGGCTATTTTAGCTCTACGGGTGATAATGGAGAACACAATAGAGAAGGGGGAAAGCGTATATATAGGGTTTGTAGATCTGGAAAAAGCATTCGATAATGTAAAATGGAAAAAAATGTTGAAAATTCTCAAAATGATTGGAATGAGTTTTAAGGACAGACGGATAGTACATAGTTTATACTAAGAGAAAACAGCGGTAATATGATTAGAGTAAGAAAGTAGAGAAGTAAATATTAGGAAAGGGGTGAGACAGGGATGTGCCTTATCTTTATTAATTTTTAACTTGTACATAGAAGAGGCAATGAATACTGTCAAATGCAAGAAGACATTTGGAATTAAGATGCAGAGACAAAAGATTGATATGCTTAGATTTGCAGATGATATAGCGGTATTAGCATCTAGCAAAGAAAAGTTAGATGCTGCTCTTAATGAAATGGAAATAGTTCTAACCGAGAATTACGGTATGAAAATTAACAAAAATAAAACTAAAGTTCTAGTATGTAAAAGAGGGGAAGATAAATCGAAAACAAGAATACAAATTGGTAACGAGAACTTACAAGAGGTTAAGAATTTCTGCTACCTAGGAAGTCAAATAACTCAAGATGGGAAAAGCACAAAAGATATAAAACAAAGATTAGCACAAGCTCGTGGTACATTTAACAAGAAAAAGCAACTACTGTGCTCAAAGACCACAAATATAGAAACAAGGAAAAGATTGCTTAAAACATATGCGTGGAGAACAGCACTGTATGGCTGTGAAACCTGCACAGTAGGAAAAGCAGATAAGAAAAAGGTAGAAGACTTTCAAATGTGGTGCTACAGACGTATGATGAAGATATAATGGACAGACAAAGTTAAGAACAAAAAGGTATTAGAAATGGTAGAGGAAGGAAAAAGTATGTGGAAAACAGTAAAAAAATAGGAGAGATAGGATGATAGGCCACAAACCACGATATGAGAGAATAGTGCGGAATATATTAGGAGCAGAGATAGGAAAAAAGAGAAGTAGAGGTAGACCTAGGTTAGACTACTGCACACAGATAGTAAAAGATGTAGACTGTGAGATTTACAGGAAAATGTGTAGGCTAGCTCAGAATAGAAATCAATGGAGGTACGCTCCCAACCAGTTGCAAGATGGAAAAACTAATGACAAAAATAATAACTATACTTAAACATGGTGAACACTATAGACAAATACAGACTTTGGTTTTGCAATACTCTCAACTAATGTTAATTGTGCGAAAGGATTTACTGGAAAGCTATTAATACCGCAAATGTCTTAGTGTTGGGGAATCCTTGGCAGCCATAGGCTGCTTAACCCCCTTCACATACCGTGCATTTACATTTCCAATGCTCCACCCGAATGTACTACATTGGCCAGGAACCGAGTTTTTTGTTGCCTGGAAATTTAGAATTTTGCCGAACCCTTGCTGTTCCAAGCAAAGTAGGGATCTTTAGCGTGCGTGACAACACTCACACACGAGACCTCTATTTAACCTCTCATCCGAACGGGGGCGTAATTTTTGTGAATAATGCTTACCTGCCATTTTTCAAGCAGTCGGCCGTGTCGGGATTCGAACCCAGAACCTTAGGATCGGTAGTCTTACGCTTACTACATTGATCCACGGCGACGCCCCCCCCCTTCACATATCATTGAATATCGGTAAAATAAAGCATATAATTAGAAAACAATAGAAGGGAATCGAGCCGTATACAGGCTGTTGTGAGAATTGCAGAGAACTGGGTAGGCTAGCTCAGAACATAAATAAGCTGAGATACAAGTCCAACCAGTTTCAAGATGTAAAACCCAATGGCGAATAAATAAGTGCTCTTTAATCTGATGATTATTATAACAACTACAGGTGTTGGTTGTGACATATCTACAACTAATGTTGATTGTGCGAAAGGTTAAATTAGAATAACTATTAATTCGACAAAGGTTCAAGGGCTGGGGGAACTTGGCATCCAAAGGCTGCTTACCCCCCTTCACACACACCACTGAATATCAGGGAAATAGGGTATATAACTGTAAAACAAAAGAAAGTGAGCAAACTGCATCAAACAAGAAAGAACAGCAGCTATGTTCAAAGACAACGAACATAGATACAAGAAGAAAACTATTCAAAGCATAGTGTGGAGCACAGCACAGTACATCTATGAAATAGGGGCAGTAGGAAAAGCAGACAGAAAGAGATAGAAGCCTTCTGGAATGTTGTGCTTCATATGTATGAAGATGGTAGTATGGACAGACAAAGTTAATAACAAATTGGTTGTAGAAATAGTAGAGGAATAAAGATATCTGTGGAAAACGAAAAAATAGGAGAAATAGAAGGATAGGATACGTTCTAAGGCATTTCTGGCGAATAGTACGGGATACACTACAAGCAGAGATAGGAAAAGAGAGGTAGAGGTAGACCGAGATCAGACTTTCGCACACAGATAGGGATAGATGCAGACTGAGCAAATTTCAGTGGAATATGTAAGTTGGTTCAGACTAGGAAACAATGAGGGTACGCGTCCAACCCGTTCTAGGACTGAAGACCTAATGATGATGATGCAATATGTTGCGTCCTCTGTGCAGACAAGCGAGTAACTAATACCTTTACTAGTAAGTAACATAGTAATAGGTTATCAATTTTATCTTTAGCGAATTTCCTAGATATTCATATTGCCGACAAAAATAAAAATTCAACACTGCAAGTAGAATATCAAACGACCAACTCTGCACGTATAATTTTACATAAAATTTTCAATATTTCATCGATATTAAAATACTTGAGCATGAACATAATAAATTTTGAAATAATTGAAAGCTGTTACGTATGTTATTGTTTTCCAAACTTTAAAGATCCATTAACACACGCTGAGTAGTCCTTACATTGGTATTGAAAATATCTGTAAAACCATTTTTGAATGCTTTAGAAGCTAATACTGTAAATTTTTCAAATTATAAGTTATCACCGCTATTGTGCGCGAGCCCTCTATTAGTAAAGGTTAAATACTGCACTAACTAATAATCAATAAATTAAAAAATTCAATTAAACTTCACTTACAACAAAAGAAACCGCCAGACATTGTTCACTTCCGGATTACACATCTGTTGCAAATAGTCTTCAAGGACGCACTTCAATAGCACTCATCGTAATTAAAAATTACGGCTGTAAACCAAAAATTATTTTACTGAGGTTAGCAAAACCCATTAAACGTGTATACGCACGTGAATGATAACTAAGCTACGTTACACCCTAAACCTACGCGAAATAACTCTACCGTACAAATACCAATAATTAATTAATGGCCTTGGCCCGCACATTATAAAAGCAATTTAAGTTATTATCAAACCACATTAACTTATTAAAGAAAATGTTTACAAAGGATTGCATTTTTTTTTGTTTAAGCAATTCGACATTAAAGTAAAGCTCTTAGTTAAGAATAACAATCAGTGGCGTACAAGGGCGCAACTGCGGGGTGGGGCTGGGGGAAGGGTTGCTCCCGCCCTCCAAGGAGTCCAGTATTTGTTAAAATGCATCACTTTGAAATGCGAAACCGTGTTTTGAAATAGTGTCGCTGACGAGCGACGATCAACTAATAGCGGATTGACGCCCTGGCGACTCCGTGGCGTAGTTGGTATGTGTGTGACTACGCCCAAGGTCCCGGATTTGAATCCCGACACGGTCCGCTTCAAAAATGTTAGGCGAGCATTTTTCACAAAAGTACACCCTCGTTCGGATGAGAGGTAAAGTGGAGTTTCCGTGTGTGAGTGTTGTCACGCACGTTAATGATCCCTACCTTGTTTGGAACAGCAAGGGTTCGGCAAAATTCCAAATTTTCCAGGTAAAAAAAAACTCGCTTCCTGGCCAATGTAGTACCTTTAGGTGGAGCATTGGAAAATCACATGTAAGGATTGACGCCCTATATTCACATTGCAGATAGTTATTTTGGCCCAAAATTTTGAATTCAAACTTGTAGAGATAACCTTAACACAACCTCACTTTGCATTGTAGTTGTTTTGGGCACAAATATATAATTAATAAAACTACTCCAGTATTGTAGCGTTTTATTTATACGTCCGTCACAATCACCACTTCTAACAGACAGACAGTTAAAAAAATATTGTCTTTAAAAGGTATGCGCAAAATGTTACCACAAATTCCTCAGACAAAAGTATGAAAATCTAACCCAATTTACTGTAGTCCAAAAGTTGATAGCTTCCAAGATACAGAGTGTCAAAATTATTATTTTTTAAGCTATTTTTTAAATAGGTATCTTAATAATGGCAGGATTTGCATGAAATTTAGTATCTAAGTGTTTTTTAAAATACGAAATTCAGATTTGATATTAGCTTTGATGTACCTCGCAGAGGGCGCCACTAGCAGCCTTTTGCATACATTTAAAACCCCATATTTTTTGTGCCCCGGTACATCAAATTTCTGGTTCAAAATTCCTATTCCCTGACGTATTTTTTCCCAAAAAGGTATTCCTTGTAGAATTCGCTTCGAATAGCCGTTTCTGTTATAATCCAATTTAAATGTTTTGTTGCATACTAACATATATCCCATTCCGAATGGACCTGCACCTTGAAGAAGTCCTAGATTACTAGAACGGTGCAATGTTCCAGTGATCTAAAGAGCTAAACTACAGGTCTAATCAAAGTAGTAGATCTTTAGTGAGGAACCAAACTAAGATAGGTCCCCGAAAAAGGTTAGCGGCTCTTTTGGTACTTAGATTTACAGAGACCTTAAGAGTCGGTATGGCATTCTAAGACGCACTACCGCGAAGTGGAGAGCAACGTGAAACCACCACATTATCTACCAAGTACACAGCGTACTTAAATTGTTATTAAAGATGATGACATCCTCTGGGGTAAAAAATTCTGGAGCTAAAATAGTCCCCCATTCGGATCTCTGGGAGGGGACTACTTCGGGGGATGTAATCAAAACTATAAAAAAAGAGTCCTGAACATTCTGCGAGTCGGAGGGTGAAATGTCAGAAGTATGAAGCAATTAGGTAAGCTAGAGAACCTGAAACTCGAAATAGATAGGTTAGTACTAGACATAGTAGGGATTACTAAAGTTTGGTGGAGGATTGGCGAGGGATTTTTGGAGCAGAGGCTTTAGGGTAATTCATTCAAGATCAGAAGAAGGAAATTCGGGCGTGGTCATAGATATGCGAAAAAAGAAAGGACAACGTGTAGAAAACTACTTACAAAAGAACGAAAGGATACTCATAGTTAGATTAGAATATAAACCGGTTATAATACTGTAACGTATTTTTTTTTTAGTTACATTTCGATCAATAAAATAAAAATAAAACAGCTATAATTTAAAATATTTAATTTGTGAATTACCGTCCAATAGAAATTAATGTATAAAATTCATAATAACACATAGATTCTTTTACGTTTATGCTCTAAAGTTCGTAACTAAGCTCTGTCAAGTTGTCAATTGGCACTTCATTATCAGCGTTCGAAAGGGCAGGCGGCTTTGCAGGATAAGTGAAGTCGAGATGGCCGCGTGTAAGCACGTGGCTTCTAACAAAGTTAGAAAAAAGTAAAGAATTGAGAAATTCTTGGTGTCTGGAGGTCGAGCCTAACAGCGGTTGCGTGAGCATGATTTTCGATAAGCTTCGCTCCGAGCAGTTTAGTTGATCCCTACAGGCCTAAAAAGATGGAAGCCCCTTTGGACATCATTTAGACATGCAATATCTTATGGACATATCTTGGATAATATCTCTGATAGTAACTTAAAACAATTTCTTAAGGCAATATTTTAAAGCAAGAATATATGGTTTCGTCCTATTTAATATAATATGCAGTAACGTAGAAAGTGATTTTACATGTGTTCCGCAAATTTCAACCTTACCGATGAATAACATCAAACAAGGATATTATGGTTGGTTTTGTAATTTAGTCGTTGTATTCCAAACAAATTTGATGCATATGGAAATTTCCGACAGCTGTGGTCAAGGTCCAGTATTTTTAGTTCAGAGCAGTTTCGTTGCACGTGAGTGTTCTTTAGGATTTAATAACTTTGAAAATACAGTAAATTACTATAAATTATCTAACATTAAATATTTGAGTAACGTAAAAAGAAAATAGTTTTTGAGAAATTAGAGAATTAAATAATATGTCGATTGCTTGTCAGAATGTTTGCACATGTACGCAAACAGTATATTTAATAAAGTTGTGAATGACATCCTATGTCAGATATAAAAAAAATAGATTCAGTTTTCCTACCTAGATGCCATATGCTGTGTTAATTTAATTTAAAATATGTTTAAAGATTTTGAGGTCATGAACTTGCACTTTCATCGATATATGATATTTGCGTACTTATTGTCGAATACAAATAAATTAGAATAATTACATTCTACAATGTCTGCACTTTGATAATTAATTTTTATTGTGAAGATCAAGGAAGTACTACGCTGATTGTGTATTATGTATAATGAATAACTTAGAAGTTCTACGTCAATCTAATTAAATTTTATAGGAAAGATCCATTCAGAGATCTTCTTAATTTTGAATGCAAAACTTCATTAGTCTATTTCTGTTCTAGAAAATTATTATGAGAAAATTTTATAAAGATACAAACTTAAATATTGCAGTTATATAGATATATTCAGAAATTTATCCAAATAGAATCTATTTTGTTTTTAAAAGACGTTTTATTATTTAACATTCAAAAAAAATTGTAAGTCATCCCGGATTAGAAATTGTGTGTAATTAAAACAAATTCCCTCAGTATATATTTTAGAAGCCTAAATTCTATTATTTTATTTTTTGGCAAATATTTTTGAAGACACAAATGGTGTCCATGTTGTACTCTTGTTTGTTCACAGGTAAAGCCGAGACATCTGTATGACATCTGGTGTGTGAGGTCTTGGTAAGTGTGTCCTAAAGAGTGAAGTTTAGGTTTTATGGCTATGTTAGTGGTGTTGAGATAAGGTTTCCGCATTCCCCTTATACAAGCACAGTTAAATTTTGTTGGTTATTGTATTGAAAAATACGGTGGCGCTCATTAAATATATTTTTGGTCTTTTATCAACCCATGACCCAAGCTCATGATTTACCCAGAGCTAACACTCGACTAGCCGTTTATGTCTTAAGAGTTTTTCTTTGTCTCAAGCCATTCTCCATTCAACATTACTTTGGGCTTACATTAAAAAGAAGAAATTCTCGACCTTGTGATATCAGGTTAAGGGTTAGGAAGTTTGGAGGTGTAATTTTTTTTAGCTGATAGTCACGAGGATAAAGTTAATAATGTATATTAAAGATAGAATCTCAAATGAGAATATTCATTACAATACAAGTATACATGCCCACCTTCAGCTACAGTGAGGAAGAGGTAGAGGCGATCAACAAGGATATTGAAGACATACTAAGATACGTAAAAGGACATGAAAATTTAATATTTATGGGGGATTGTAATGCAAAGGTAGGCGAGGGTAGGGAAGAAGCGGTATTAGGTTTATTTGGTTTAGGCTCGAGAAATGACAAGAGAAACAGACTGGTAGAATTTTGCGACAAGAACAATTTAACCATTACAAACACATTATTTAAACAACATGCTAAAAGACGATTCACGTGGAAGATGCCAGGAAATACAGGAAGATATCAAATAGATTACATTCTTATTAGACAACGGTTTAGGAATCAAGTAAAAGACTGTAGAAGCTACCCGGAAGCAGATACAGACACTGACTCCAACATCGTAGTTATGAAGGCCGCACTTAAATTTAAAAATTTGAAAAATAGGAACGGAAAAAGCATTTTGATTTTGAGAAAGTAAAAGATAAAGATATCCACAAAAGATTTTAAAAAGTCAAATGAAATGATGAAAGATATCCGGAAAATTTCTGATACTAAGGAAGTAGAAACAGAATGGTATAACATTAAATCTAGCTTAGACACGGCTGCCAGAGATATTCTGGGGTATACACAAAAAGAAAATAAAAAACCATAGATTTAATAGACGAAAAACGAAAATAGAACAGAGAAAACAGGAAAACAGAGATACAAAGCCATAAAATGGGAAATTATTCGCAAATGTAGGAAAGCTAAAGAACAATGGATTGATGAAAAGTGCAAAGAGGTACAGACTAAGATGAAAATAGGAAAAACAGACGAAGTATACAAACTAACTAGAATTAATCTTAGGGATATAAAACCGTATAGCAAAAATATAAGGGACGCGAGAGGAAACGTCATTATAGAAAATGTAAAGAAACTGGTTAGATGGGAGGAATATATAGGGAATTTATATGCAGGAAAGGAACTAACAGCATTAGAACAGAAATCAGACATTGAGTAGGATGACGTGGAATATCCTATACTTGGAGATGAGTTTGAATTAGCATTAAAGGCGCCGGGTATAGATAAAGTCCAAGCTTAAACTCTAAAAGCCGCAGGACAAGCAGTAACAGAACATCTATTCTAAGCTATATGTACGAGACAGGCGAGATACCCAAAGATTTCAAACGTATCATCATAGTCACTATACCAAAAAGGAAAGGCGCGTATAGATGTGAAAGTTTTCGAACAAAACGTTTGAGAGCACACGTGTCAAAAATATTAACCAGAATTGTACAAAGACGAATGGAAAAGCGAGTTGAGAAAATATTAGGAAAAATCAATTTCGGTTTACGCGAAACAGGGGAAAACGGGAGGCTATTTTAGCTCTTACGGTGATAATGTAGAAAACAGTAGAAAAGGGGGAACGCATGTATATAGGGTTTGTAGATCTGGAAAAAGCATACCACAATGTAAAATAGAAAAAAATGTACGAAGTACTCAAAAAGATTGGAATGAGTTATAGGGATAGACGGATAGTACATGGCTTATACAAAGAACAAACAGCGGTAATAGAATTAGAGCAGGAACGTAAAAAAGTAAATATTAGGAATGGAGTAAGACAGGGATGTGCCTTATCCCCATTAATTTTTAACTTGTACATTGAAGAGGCAATGAATACTAGCAAATTCGGGAAGACATTTGGAATTACGATGCAGTAGTGGCAAATCGTGAATGAATGCGAGTGATGCATCGCATCCCCTTCCAAACTATGTCGTTTTGTATTTCTCTCCCTAAATATTATTAAACAATATATAAATATAGCTAAAAATAGTTTCATATGACGTAGTATTGGCATTTAGGATTCATAATTCATATAAAATATTTAACTTTCATAGGGGAAAGAAGTCTTTATTGGACCGCTTCCTATTTTGGACCAGTGGCTCAAAACATAAACGGGATAAAGAAAGTGCTGTAACTCTGGTGTGCTATAGGGTAACTACGTATCATACTGCACATGCGTATACCTGCTTCATTCAGTAGCACTTGATACCTGGAGGAGAAAGCTTCTTTGATATTTTTATTTTATAAAGTAATATTTCCACATTTTTACTTAAGTAACTGTTCTTACATAAAAAAGGTAAGCATTATTTTAATAACGCATTAATATTTTTAAGTTTCGTAGTACTAGTTTTATTTATCATTAGTTTAAATACCTTTATAAATTTCTTAATAATATGAAATTGTTTACAAAATGGTGCAGGTTCTTAAATTGGCCCGATCATAGTTGCCGTTATTGGACAGATCCAAATTAGGAACCCCTTAGATTTATTTTGGTCTCATCTTGAAAAGCTAGTACCTATAGAAAGTGATAGGTATTATAATGCTAAATATTGATAATTTGTATTTACTATGTAGGCATGTTAGGAAATATTCATTATCAGCAATAAACACGAATCTATGTTCCTTTTACTAAAAAAAATTGATTTTCAAGACAAATGTCTGGTAAAAGTGGTCTAATGAAGATTTGATTTTGGCAGTATATGCAGTTCAACAAGATAAAGTTGGAATTAATGAAGCAGCTCGTAGGTATGGTTTGCCACAAACAACACTAAAGGGTTACCTAAAACAGAGAGATGTTCCTTCCTCCCCATTATTAAACCTTGTGGCAAAAGCCCTGTTTTCACTGAAGAGATGGAAAAAGATCTAGCAGCCCACGTTCTTAAGTTTGAAGAAAGGTTGTTTGGCTTATCAATAAAAGATGTCAGGATACTTGTGTTTGATGTCGCACAAGCGAATGGTGTTCAACACTACTTTAATGTTGAAAAGGGTTTGGCAGGAAAAAATGATTTTATAGGTTTATGAAAAGAAATCTTAAGTTATCAGTTAGACAGCCAGAAGCTACCTCTCTTGCCAGAATTAGAGGTTTTAGTAAGGATAGAGTAAAAGCATTTGGTAATCTTCTGAAGAGCAGTTGGACAAATATAAAATAACCGGTAGAAGAATGTATAATGTCGATGAAAGTGGATTCACTACAGTTAAAAAAAAACACAAAAAGTTATTGGTCTAAAAGGCAAACATCAAATTGGACCATTGGGACTGCTGAAAATGCGTTCAAAGCTTTTGGTATTAGGCCTGTTGACCGGCACGTGTTTCAAGATCATTATTTTGATGCTTCAGAAGCATTGCAGGAAAAATCAGATGGCAACATTACACCACTTCAGAAAATTCAAAAACGTTTTCTGAATCTTTACATACAGTTTCTCCATTGCCCCAAGCAAAACCAAAGACAAGAACAAGCTGTCACAGTTCCAACCAGCACACCTTACAAAGAGAACTTGGAGCAACAGCAAACAAAAATCACAAAGCCCACAAAAAAATTAAAAAGAGATTTATTTGCTAGTGATGTGGTGAAAAAACAGCCAAAAATTGCTATCTTTTTGCCTTACGTGCAAAATTTGCAATTTGATGAAAGACATGTGTGACTTTTCAGGCTCGTGCTTCTCGAGCAATAGTTCCGCCGTTATTTTAAAAAATGTTCTTCGTTAGTTATAACCCGAAAGTTAGTGCTGACTATCAACGCTCAACGGATAACTTCTTGAAGCTTATTTGATAAGGGATTTGTAATAGGAGCACAATTTGATAAAAACGAGCTACAATTTCATTAAGAATTCCCGTAGATTGAAATTTATAACCGTGAATGAAAATGAATTGTGCATGTTTTATTTTTTTTGTATGTGTGATGAGCTCCTAAAATTAATCATTTCTGTTCATTTGTAAAGTCACGCTAAATGAAATATTATAGCAAAGTTCAACAACTGTTTTCCAAATATATTATCTAAATTACGATGCTATCATAGGGCGAATTGTTTCGTAGAGTGTATTTGCATGACAATGTAATATCACGTATAATATATTACACGCAAATATTTATTGGGTATTAGTGAAATGAAGATTTAATGCCATTTGCGTTTTATTGTTCTGCTATCTATATATTATTTAACTATTGGCGGCAATATTATTACTATCCGAACAACAGTACAACCATTAAGCGAGCCTAAGTATTAGAAATAAAGCAGAAAGTTTCGACAGCGGTTCTAGCCAAATACAATAATGAATGTTGAAGGTGACTTTATAATAAAGTATTACCTAAGAGTAGTGATAAAAGCTCTCCTGTTTATAAACGGAAAATAAATTATACTTTATAGTAGTAATTGTTCCATTTCGAATGGACCTGAATCTTGCCGAAGTTCTAGATTACTAGAACAGGTGAAATGGCTTGCGTGTTCTAATGAGCTAAAGATCCAAACTACAGGTCCAACCAAAGTAGTAGGGTCGTTAGTGAGGAACCAGACTAAAACAAGTCCCCATAAGAGTCCAGCGGCTCTTTCGGTACTTAGAATGGCAGAAGCCATAGAGGTCGGTATATCAGTCTAAGACACACTACCGCGATGTGGAAGGCACAAGAAACCACCACATTACACCCAAGTACACAGCGTACCTAAATTATAATAAAATGATGGCATTATCTGGGGTAAAAAATTCCGGAGTTAAAATAGTCCCCCATTCGGATCTCTGGGAGGGGACTACTTCGGAGGATGCGATCGGAAAGTTCAGAATAAGAGTCGGGAACATTTTGCGAGTCGTAGCGTGGAATATTAGAAACATGAAGCAAGTAGATAAGCTAGAGAACTTAAAAATCGAAATGAATAGGTTAGCACTAGAAATAATATGTATCAGCAAAGTTCGGTGGCCAGAGGCGGGAGATTTTGGGAGTGGAGACTTCAGGGTAATTCATGCAGAGGAAGGAAATTTGAGTGTGGGGATAGTTATGCAAAAAAAGATAGAATACTGTGTAGAAAATTACTTACAAAAGGACCAAAGAGTACTCATAGTTAGATTAGAAGCTATACCGGTAAACACAGTAATAATACCAGTACACATGCCCACCTCTAGCTACAGTGACGAAGAGGTACAAGCGATCTACAAAAATATAGAAGACATATTAAAATACGTAAAAAGACATGAAATTTAATAATTACGGGAGATTTTAATGCAGTGGTAGGCGAGGGTAGGGAAGGAGCAGTAGTAGGTTTATTTGGTTTAGGCACGAGAAACGACAGGGGAAATGAGCTGGTAGAATTTTGCAACAAGAACAATTTAATCATCACCTACACAATATTTCAACATTATACTAGAAAACAATATACGTGGAAGATGCCAGGAGATATAGGAAGATATCAAATAGAGTACATTCTTGTTAGGCAACGGTTTAAGAATAAAGTAAAAGACTGTAGAAGCAACCCAGAAGCAGATATAGACACTGATCACAACATCGTAATTATGAAGGACGCACTTAAATTTAAAAATTTGAAAAAAGAAACGGAAAAAGGCATTTTAACTTAGAAAAACTAAAAAATAAAGATATTCAAGAAAGATTTGAAAAAAAAACAAATAGATTGCTGAAAGATATCGGGAAAATATCTAATATTAAGGAAGTAGAAACAGAATAGAATAACATTAAATCCAGCCTAGACATGGCGGCCAGAGATATTCTGGGGTATACACAAAAAGAAAATAAGAAACCATGGATAACAAAGGATATCCTGAATTCAATAGAAGAAAGACGAAGATACAAAAGTAAATCAGACGAAACAGGAAAACAAAGTTATAAAGCCATAAAATGGGAAATGATTCGCGAATGCAGGAAAGTTAAAAAACAATGGATGGATGAAAAATGCAAAGAGGTACAAACTAAGATGGAAGTAAGAAAGACAGATCAAGCATACAAACTAATTAGAATCAATTTTAGGGATATAAAACCGTATAGCAAAAATATAAGGAGCCCGGGAGGAAACGTTATAGAAAACGTAGATAAAGTGGGTAGATGGCAAGAATATATAGAGAATATATATGCAGGAGAGGAACTAACTGCATTAGAACAGGAATCAGACATTGAAAATGATGACTTGGGATATCCTATACTTAGAGATGAGTTTGAATTAGCATTAAAGAGTCTGAAAAATGGTAAGGCGCCGGGTACAGATAACGTGCAAGCAGACACTCTAAAAGCCGCTGGACAAGCAGTAACAAAACGTCTCTTCCAACTTGTAACCTATATGTATACCAATGAATACCGTCAAATGCAGAGAGACATTTGGAATTACTATGCAGGGACAAAAAATTGGCATGCTTAGATTTGAAGATGATATAGCGGTATTAGCATCTAACAAGGAAGAGTTAGAAGGTAATTTTAATGAAATAGAAACGGTTCTAACAGAGAGATGCAGTATGAAAATTAACAAAACTAAAACTAAAGTACTGGTATGCCAAGGAGGAGAAAATAAATCAAAAACAAGAATACAAATATGTAACACGAACTTACAAGAGGTTAAGGATTTCTGTTACCTAGGAAGCCAATTAACGCAAGATGAAAAAAGCGCAGATATAAAACAAAGATTAGAAGAAGGTCGTGCTACATTTAACAAGAAAAAGCAACTACTGCGTCAAAGACAACAAACTTAGAAACAAGGAAAGGATTGCTTAAAACATATGTGTGGAGAACAGCACTGTACGGCTGTGAAGCCTGGACAGTAGGAAATGCGGACAAGAAAAAGGTAAGAAACCTTTGAAATGTGGTGCTACAGACGTATGATAAAGATATCATTAACAGACAAAGTTAAGAACGAGGTGGTACTAAAAAGTGTAGGGAAGAAAGAAATATGTGGAAAACCGTAAAAATAGGAGAGATAGGATTGATACTACGGCATGAGGGAATAGTGCGGAATATATTAGTAGCAGAGATAGGAAAAAAGAGAAGGAGAGATAGACCTAGGTTAGACTACTGCACACAGATAGTGAAAAATGTAGGCTGTAAGAATTTCAGGGAAATGTGTATTCTAGCTCAGAATAGAAATTAATGGAGGTACGCATCCAACCTATCTCAAGATGGATACATTAATGACGAAAAAAGTAACTGTAGTTTAACATGATGATTATTATAAGCAACTACAAGTATTGGTTGGGCAATATTCTCGAATAATGTTAATGTGTGAAAAGATTTACTGGAAAACTATTAATTCGGCAAATGTCTAAGTGTTAGAGGATCTTGGAAGCCACAAGCTGCTTAACCTCCTTCACTGAATCTCGGTGAAATGAGGCATAAAATTAGAAAACAATAGAAGGAGAACCGAGCTGTATACAGGTTGTGTGAGAATTTCAGGAAACTGTGTGGGCTAGCTAAGAATATAAATAAGTGCAGGTACGTGTCCAACCAGTTTTGAAACGGAAAACCTAATGACGAAAAAATAAGCGCAGATAAATCTGATGATTATTATAAACAACTACAGGTGTTGGTTGTGAAACATCTGAAACTAACGTTGACTGTGCAAAAAGATATATTGGAAAAAATATTAAATCAGTAAATGTTCAAGTGCTGGGGCAACTTAGCAGCCACAGGCTGCTTACCCCCCTTCACAACCACTGAATGTCGGAGAAATAGGATATACAACTGTAAAACAATAGAAGGGGACCGACCTACATCTAACAAGAAAAAACAGCGCCTATAACGAAAGACAACAAACATAGAAACAAGAAGAAAATTGTTGAACGCATAGGTGTGGAGCAAGTTAATAAAAAATAGGTTATAGAAATAGTATGGGAACAAGAATACGTTCTAAGGCATTTTTGGGGAATAGTATGGGATATATTACAAGCAGAGATAGGAAAAAGAAAATAGATGCAGATCTAGCTCAGATAGTGATAGATGCAGAATATGTATATTTCAGGGAAGTGAGTAGGTTGGAATAGGAAACAATGATGGCACGCATGTAACCAGTTCCATGACTGAAGATCTATTGATGATGAGTAGTAATTGTTGGCAATTTGTAAAAGGAAAGCCACCAAGATCCAATTTTGCCGGTATTGCAGCTCCTCAGATTAGTTTATTTCTCTTCACAAAGCGCTAACAAAGTGAAAAAAATTATAGCGCTGGTACGTTACTTAAGTAAACATTAGGTGATAGAAAATAATTTGTTAATTTGGGGTAGATCAAAGAGATCTGGTAAAATCTATAAACTTTTGTAGTATACATTTAATACCGTTGCTAGTTCAATATAATATTAAATAAGGTTGGATAAATAAATAGCAAGGCACCCTGTACGTTAAATAGAAATGTTAGTGAATATCGGTACTTTATATCTCTTCGTATTTGCTTAAAATAATTACAGAGAGAAACGGGAAATAACCATTCATACCAAAAATATTTGTACAAATTTACACGCATTCAAGAAAACAGTTAACTATGGAATCGACACCCACCAAACAACTATAGTCATAAACCAGCCATAAAAAATGTGTTCAGAGTGAAACCAATGACGCAAACTATTGATATTGTATGTAAACACCGCGGGAATAGAATTAGGGTTTACACAGACAGAATGCACAATAACTTGGAAATAGAACATTTTAGACCCACAAATCGTGGGAAAAACAGATTATTCAATGACCACAAGAAGGTGCACTTATGAAACTGATGCATAGTAGACGAGGGGATAAGACCTAAGATTTCTGCATTTAATTCGTACTTACACGCTAACACCCATTCAGGTGCGGAAGACGTTGCAAACCAGGTGCTATAGTATATCGTAGCAGTATGTAGAATGAATTAGTTAGTGCAACAATAGATTTCTGAACGCGTTTGTAAATGCGGATATGATAATTACCGACATCGCGTAAGCTGTGATTTGGGAGCTTTCTAACAGCAGTTGAATTTTTAACTGCAATAACTTCCTGCACTGGTAGTCGATGCAGTTTTGGGGAGAAAACCACGATGCGACTAGAACTTTAAGTCGACTAATTTTTAATCCAGATTATTAAGATCATATGCCATTTCTTATGACTAACTGTTGTACATTTTCTAACGATGGCAGTAATAAGTAATAAGGCGTAAAGCGTATTGAAAGCGTAAAGCGTACCAGTGTTTGTGTACGATTATTTAACGGATTACAAAAAAAGGACAACTTAAAGCTTATTGTCTATATATACATATATATTTGTGTGTGTATATGTATGTGTGCGTGCGTGTTTGCGTGTACGCGATCGCGCGTGTGTGAAAAAACAGACCTAAAGAAAATTTTTGAAAATTTAATTTTTACCCTGTATAGTATTCTTGTAAGGTTCGCATGTGAAATACCATAATTTAAGTACCTATAGTGTAGACACAAACCATTTAAAAACGCTGTCCAATCTTAAAGCACTCATTAATTTGTGTATAAGTATTTATTCTTGTGAAACATACCTTTTAAACAAGTTTTATTGCATTTACGCATACTGAAAAGCCTGCGGATGACTTAAAAATGTAAATTCCATAATGCAGTCATTCTTTTTAAAAATGCCATGTTTACCAGTTTTTAAAGCGAAGCATATTTTCTTTAAAGAAATCACTTTTGGAATGGTTCTAGAATTCATTTATTATACGAAAAATACCGCATTTGTTCGCTTAAACAAACCACTGTTCGAGAGTCTCCTTAAAATCATAAATTATCTGTAAATAATCAAAGGAGCGCTAATTATTTTTTGTCAATAAATACACGTTGATTCCTAAAAAGCTATAACCCCGAGAAACTATAAAAATAGATAACATAACGAGTTTTAATAGCTCTAATTATTACAAAAGTTCGAAAGGGAGACAGATAACAACGATTAACTTCATTCATTAATAAAACTTAGACCACTTTTACCCACTAAAGGGATAAGGATGCGTAATTGTGGTTAAATGCTGACTCATGGGGATCATTTTCGAGAATGTACACGAAATTCGAAGCACGATCACGCATTAAGATTGTATTATTATAAAAAGGAGTAAGTAAAAAGAGCGTATTCATTCAAGATATAGCATTAAAGTTTTGAACATAGTCCGTCAACATTCTATCATTATTTTATGAATTGGACCGTCTTTTATCTTGGATAGCACACTCCCGATCACGACATTGCTTGCGTCTGTATTCAAAATGATTTTGACTTCCGACCATAGAGCTGTTGTCAATAAATGCCTTAGTTGTAGGAATGCATTCTGACAATCTTCGTTCCAAACGGAATTACGTCTATCTTCAGTCAAATTCGTCAAGGGGTTGAAGGTATTCGCAAACCCACAACCCCAGAGAGCTTATGTTTGTTTTTTGACGTCGGTCACTCTTATACTGCTTTAATCTTTTTCGGGTCTTGTCTGACCTTGTTGCTTGAAACTATGTGCTCTAGGTATTTCACCTCTTTGACTAGTAGGTGGCATATCTTTGAATTCAACCTCAGATTTGCTTCTCCGTATCTTCGAAACACTTCTTCCAAATTTTTCAATGTTCCCCAAACGACCTTCCAATTACAATCACGTCATTCAAATATACAAGACACGTTTTCCACAATAGGCCACGCAAGATGTTATCGATTAAATGCTTGAAAGTGGTAGGAGCGTTACATAGTCCCGTGACTGTAAACTACCATAGGCCAATACCAATAGTGAAGGCAGTATTTTCTTAATTTCTGTGTTCTATACCTACTTGCCAGTAGCCACTCTTCAAATCCATGGTTGGAAACCATCGTGACCTTGAAAGTGTATCCAGAGTGTCGTCAACATTTGAAACTGGATATCTGTTCTTTTTGGTCACGGCACTCAATCGCCTATAGTCCACCCAAAATCCGCTCGACCCGTATTTCTTTTTAACAAGCACAACAGCGGATGCCCAAGGGCAATCATTCTTTGCCCCTCCGTATCTCCAACAATTTTTTCGGCTTTCTCGAGTTTGGCCAAGGAGAGTCCTTTCGGCTGATCTATTATTGCTGGTGCATATCCTGTATCGATCCTATTCAAGCAGAAGTGGCACTTACTGTGAATTAGGAGGAGAAGGAAGTGCTCTTGTATCAAATTAAACTTGCGGATTAGAGCACAATCTTTCAATACAAGTTCGTAGCTATAAGGAAAGCGATAGAGTACGTCATCAACCGCTCGGGCACAAGTGGCTACTCCATTATTAGCGGATTCGTATTTAAACCCTTAACCCTTTACATTTTAACGTACACTGACCACTTATAAGATTTAAGGATTTGGCAACTACACTGCCCACTGTTATAAAATTGTAGTCCGAAAGAATTCCGGGCATTTTATCAACAACCAACTAAGAGACCGAAGGAACTCATAAAGGATTTTGATACTTCTAGCAAGAATAAGTCGTTCGTGAAGCAGGACGTATCACTAGTTTGATCTGCGGAATCAATTCAAATAAATATATTGTTTATTAACGAATGCAGAATATTTCCTGCAGGCCATAATATCATATAGGAACAAAATATGTAGTCGATAAAATATGAACATCGTCAATTTGTAGTGTCGGCACGAAAAAAACGTTTAGTGGTGATATTACATACATCGAACCTAATATATGATTCCTTATAACTATCAATTGTTTCACATACAAGCATTGGTTCCAGAGTATCTTTTCTTTTTTCGTTGGCTCTCCGCACGTCACTCGGCGAATCCGTATAACCTATACTACCCTAGAGTATATATCTTAAAAATATACTAGTTGTATGTAGGTCTCGTGTGTGTGTGTGTGTGTATGCGTGCGTGTGTGTGTGGTATGTGTGTGTGTGTGCGTGTGCGCGCGCGCGTGTGTGTGTTGTCACGCACGTTAAAGTTCCCTACCTTGCTTGGAACAGCAAGTGTTCGCCAAAATACAAAATTTCCAGGTAAAAACTCGCTTCCTGACCAATGTAGTACTTTTGGGTGGAGCATTAGAAAATCAAATGTAGTGTCACTAAAAACTGCAAGAGTTTAATGAACACCTGCTTGTTTCAGAACTTCTCTTTGTTTTAAGCTTTTAGCCATAAAATCCTAAATCCTACAGTTGTTCAAATCAGGAATATCTGCCAAACGTGGTGGCTAGAGCGGAAGAAAGTGTAAGAAGTCGTATTTTACCATGTTTTTAATTCGTGAAAGTAAAAATCGAAATATTGGTTTTATGTATGTTGTGTGTTGGCAATTTACAAAGATAAAACAATCAATAGTCTTTGTAATTTCTCAGATAGGAATATTTTCCGTCACAGAACTCCGACAAAGTCCTGAAATCAGGACCATGGCTCAATTTTCAATACAAAGTGGAAAATTTAAAAACGCAATTCGACCAAATTCAACAACGAACGTTTATAGTAAAGGACTACCTATCAGGCGTGTTGAGAGCTGTATTGATGGTTTTTAAACCAAAACGAATTATACATCAATCGTCTTTGGTGGCAATTTATAAAGAAAAAGCAACCCGTGACCGACCTCAAATTACTACATATTGTTAGGTGCTGAACTGACACAACGTTGCTTGATTATTTTCATTCTACAGGGAGTAAAAAGACGTAATAGTTAAATTGTGCACCGGCTAGCTCATAGTGGTGTGACGGGGTCTATGAAATAGAATATTATACTTTTAAGGTTATACAGGTTGTGACGTTTCTATCAAATACCTGTATGCTTACATTAAAAGGTCTTTAAACTCCCTTTCTATATTAAAGCCTTAAAGCACCAACCCACCCAAAAAAAACTTCAAAAACTTTAATCGGTAAGCAGGTTTTCCGATTAACTGTTAGGCGCTTCCTACTGCCTCTGTTATTGGTGGAACTTTGCTTAGAACGTGAAAAGTATCCCCTCTGTTTAAAATAAAAAACAACTCCACTTCTCTCCACCTAACCTATATCACAAAACATGATTTCAGCAGTCAATAACAAAAAAACAAAAACTGATATTCACACCTAATGGGCTAAGTGCGCGATTCGCTAAAAAAGTATTGTTGTTAACACTTAAATTGCATGGGAATTTTTAACCAACTGAATTTTACATGCCAAATTAGCTTCTACCGTAATGTAATTCTTTATATGAGAATTATACACATTACTGTGGATAATGCATCTAATAGCCCCACATTGGGCGTCGATAAAAGTGCTGTGGATGTATGATGATTCAATAGCCCCACATTAGGTGTCGATAAAAGTGTTGTGGATGATGATTATTGCCCAACACGTTGGATGTTAATAAAAGTGCTGTAGATAAAAGATTATGGCCTGACGTTGGACGTCAATAAAAGTACTGTAATGATGAATGTTTTTAATAGCTCCTCGTTTAATTACTTTTGATAGCTCTGATTCTATTTCTAGAATTAATGAAACCACTGTGATAATACAAGTATAATTATATGAAATTAATCCTCTTACAAACAATGTTTCAAATAGAAAGGTAATGCATCCACAACAACTTTCTCTTACAACATTATCTTAAATACTAAAATGATGTTTAAAAATAAGCTGTTGTAAGAGCTTTCAGCAAATTTTGTTGTAACTTCGAGTTGTTGAAAAAGATTGTATAATCAGTTACAACATATGGAACTGTTGTTTTGCAAATAGAGTTTTCGTTACATTATCTTTGTAAAAATTTCGTCAAAGGTTTATGATGATTGTTAATTTGGAGCTTAGTTAGTATATTTTGAAGCGTTTGTTATATTACTATGACAGTCACTCATAAAATCAGCGTTATACTACAGCATTGAACGTCGTTAAAATTAATGGTAACATTAAGTGAGAAGAATTTTGTAAAATAAGAGCACTGCATGTAACATACTGTTTTAATAAGCTCTAATAGTTCTAGTATTCCTAAAAATAGTTAGTTTCTAGTTTAATTTTAGCATGCTAATTATTAGAATTGTAGCGGCTGCAGGATCACCCAAGTAGCTTCTCAGCGAAGTTCCCAGAAAGATCTAATCCAAGAGTTAATCAATTTTTCTAAAGGCACTTACTTTAAGGGCACTAAACATGTCAGATTAGTCCATATCTATGATTAGATGTCAATCATGCTTTAGGATCCTATTTATGTCAGGGTGGTCTGAAGCAATTTTTCAATTAGCTGAGCACTCAACTAAAATCAATTCTGAGAGCTACGTGTGGGGTTATCTTAGGCATTGGCAGTTTTAATTAATTTTAAAGATTTACGACCGGCGCATCCTAAGCCGAGTAAGAGCGCCAAGAAAGGGGTTATTTTTCAATTAACTGAAATGTATATAAGGATGCCAGCCGGTGGGAATCGGGGTTGTTTATTTCCAGACGCGTTAGAGGTTAAAGCTAACGGTTACTAGTGATGTGTTTATTTCTTTGAAGTCAAGTGCGGGCCGTTATGTTTTAAGTTATTTATTTCTCTGAGTAAGTAATTAGTATATGTGATATTACTATGAACTCAAGGCTGTGTTATGCAGCATAAGTCAGTTATTTGTTTAAAAAACAGTATTTGTCGACTTCCATAAAGTACAACTCCGGGTGAATGCCCAGTTCAAGTAAATTGATCCGTTTGATTATTGCTTTGGAGACCGCCTCGTTTTAGAAGGGTCTTCTATTATATTGTGTTTCGACGGTGTCAGAGGCCGTTAATCACTAATCCACGAGACTACCTGAGAATGCAAAGCTCAGGTCCGAAGTCAAGTTACGGTACTAGTTGACCCTTGAGAAGGTCGTATTCTTCATGGTGTAGATGACCCCGTGGTTAAAAAGGGTCGTCGCACTATGCAAGTTAGTTAGATTAGGGTAGCATTAATAAATCTTTGTTATTGGGTGTGTACACCTAGAACTGTATCTATTCAAAATATGTTTGTTAGTTAAGTTTAGTTAAGTTGTGTTTGTGCTAGCCGGAGACTATAAGTGACTTATTTTCTATTCTGCCATTTTGGTTCATCGCCCACGAACAAAGTGCGACGAGAGCTATTACCGCGATTGGTCCATGGGCCGTTTAATTCCCATGGTGGCGCCCTTTTGTACATAAGGTAATTACTTTCTATTTTGTTATGCATATGTAATTAGTTGAAGTTTTAGTTAGTAGCTCATTCAATAAAACAATCGAATTTTCGTCTCAGTGTGTTTGTTTAATGAACCCCCCCTTCACCGACTGCTGCCGCTTGCGAGGCAACGTCACGAAACGTGAGGGTACGATAGTGTTAGAGGTCCTGTCATTTATTATTTATTGTTAATTGGATACCCTCACGCGGTAGGTAAATATTCAAATTACACTGGCGCATTAACGTGGTTAAAATTGTAATTATGGTAAACAACACACGGACGAATTTTTAGATTGTTTTGTTTCTATTTAGTGTTAGGCAGAATTATAGTTTAATATTAGTGATTTAGGAACAAGTTTCGTTATTGTTGGCTTTTACCTTTATTTAGTCATGTATGTGGTAGAAGCTTTAAGAAGCGATGAGCTTAGTTATGAACTTTTAATTAGGAACGTTGAACCAACAAAGTTAAGTGTGTTAGAAAAGCGAAAATTATTGCGTAGAAAACTCATTGTTGAGAAAGTCGACAGTAATGTTTTTTCTAAGTATGAAAAAATTGAAATCGTTCAAAAGAACGAAATTGAATTATTAAAACTTAAGATTTTTGAATTAGAAAACTGTTTGAATTCTTTTACCATTCTTCCTAAAAGGACAGAATATATTAAACTTAACACGAGATTAATGCATGTAACACAGAGACTAAATTATGTCAATTTCGATATTGAATTTTTAGAAGTACACAAAGAACTGCATTCCAAATGCATTAGAGCTTTTGAGATTTTAGAACAGGTAAACGGGGAAAATGAGATTAACGATAACCCTCTTTATTGTTCGGCTAGCGGTAATAAAGATCCTACAATAACACCAACAGCAGAGGGTTCATGCCCTGGAGCATCAGCGGTTTCTTCCATTAATACCCCATCGGTTTCGATTTCTAGTAATGATTTAGGTACGCTAATTAAGTCCTTGAATAAAACAACGACATCAGTCCCGATCCACAAGTGGGGATTACAATTTTCGGGTGAATCTGATTCTATATCGGTTTTAGATTTTATTCACCGCGTCAAAGAACTGCAAGTTGCAAGAAAAGTTTCGTCAGATGACCTTTTCGAAGGGCTATTGATCTTTTCACCAGTTCAGCATTGGATTGGTATAGAGCAACGCGGTGTACAGTAAATTCATGGGAACAATTAATTTTAAATTGAAACAAGATTTTCTTTCAGCCGATTATGCAGAGAATCTTTTAATGTTAATTAAATCCAGACGGCAAGGCGCCGATGAATCACCTACCATTTATATTTCAAAGATGGTAAATTTATTTTCTCAATTAGAAGATTCCATTCCAATCAGGGAACAAATAAAAATTATTAAAAGAAATTTACAGACTTTTTATGCCACGCAACTGGCGTTAATTAAAGTGACTGACATTTCCCATTTGATTTCTCGTTGTAAGCTTTTAGAAGACATTAAGCCTACAAATTTTATTAAACAGGAACATTCGGATTCTGCCAACGTACCAGTTATCTTAGAACGTCAAGTTCGACAGAGTTCATTTTCTAATAATAATTTACCACGGTCCGGCGTTTCGAATTATTTTAAAAACACAGCAAAATTTTCGACTGTTTGTTTCAACTGTAAAGACGAGGTCACTCGTTTCATACTTGTCCGGAGAAACGCGGAATATTTTGTTATTCTTGTGGGCAGTTGGAAGTTACGTCCACAAATTGTCCAAACTGCTCAAATAATTCAAAAAACTAAGGACAGGAAAGCGCGTAGTCAGCCGTTGCTTTTCTTCGTTTAATAATATTGCTGCTGACAAAAGACGTGGTCGGATTGGTTAGTAAAAGTTAAAAATTTTGTAAATCATCTAAGGTTTTTCAAATTTTTATAAAGTAAAAGATGATACAAGACCTTATATTAATATCGAGATATTTAAGGAAACTTATACCGCACTGTTGGATTCCGGCGCGAATACCTCTATTTTAGGCAGACATGGTTTGTGTTTATTGGATAAATATAAGTTAGAATTAATTAAAAATGTAAAACGTCTATATTAACAACCGCGGATGGCACTGCACAATCAATTTTAGGTTCAATTAATTTGCCCTTGACTATAAACGGGGTTACTCGGTCTTTAAATGTTTTAGTTTCCGACTCAATAGAGTGTACCCTAACGTTAGGGATTGATTTTTGTCAATTATTTGAATTGAAAGTAGATTTTTCAAAAAATGAATTTTATGCTCATTCTGCGGAAACGAATAAATTAAATTTCATTAAAGTCATGGCCGATTTAAATGAAGACCAGAAATTTGAATTAAGCAAGGTTATTTCTTTATTTCAATCCCTGGATCGTCCTACCTTAGGCCGAACCACTAAAATTTCACATCATATTACAACGGAAGACGTTGAACCAATTAAACAAAGGTATTACCCATTATCACCGGCGATGCTGGAACATGCTAATAAAGAAATTGATGCAATGCTTGAACAAGGCATTATTAGCCCAAGCAATAGCCCGTGGAACTCCCCATGCTATTAGTAAAGAAAAAGCAAAAGGTGAATTTCGTGTATGTTTTGACGCTAAACGATTAAATTCAATTACAAAAAGACGCGTATCCCATTCCGTTTGTAAATGACATTCTTGATAGATTACGCAATGCGAAATATCTCAGTTCAATCGATTTAAAAAGCTTTCTGGCAATTGCCCTTGAGTGACGAAAGCAAGGAAAAACAGCCTTTACTGTCCCAAGGCGCGGATTATTTCAATATAATGTAATGCCGATGGGTTTGGCCAATGCTCCAGGCACATTACAGAGGCTCATGGACTCTATTTTTGATTTTCATTATCCCAATCAGTATTTGTTTATTTAGATGATATAATTATTATTTCAAGCACATTTAAGGAGCATATTAGAATTTTGAACGAAGTGTATGAGAAGTTGAAAGGCGCTAATTTAACAATTAACAGTTCAAAATGTGAGTTTTGTAAACCAGAGTTACAATATCTGGGATATATTGTGAATAAAGATGGTCTCCGAACTGACCCAGCAAAATTGACGCAATTGTAAATTTTCCTCAACCCAAGACAGCCACTGAAATAAAACGTTTCACCGGTATGTGTTCTTGGTATAGGCGTTTTGTTTTGGATTTTGCCACAATTATAGCACCTATTAATGATTTACTAAAGGGAAAGAAAATCGCAAGCGATTAAATGGACGGACGAGGCTCTTATTTCGTTTGAAAAAATTAAAGATGTTCTTACAAAGGCTCCTATTTTAAGGAGTCCTGATTTTTCGAAAGTTTTTCTTTACAATGTGACGCCTCAAATTACGGCGTTGGTTGTGTTTTAACTCAGGAGAAGGAGACGAAGAACATGTAATTGCTTATGCTTCTCGCAGTTTAAATTCAGCAGAGAAAAATTATTCAGTCACAGAACGGGAACTTTTGGCGGTGTGTTTTGCTATTCAAAATTCCGACCATATATTGAAGGAACTCATTTTAAGATCATTACGGACCATCATTCTTTAATTTGGCTCCACAACTTAAAAGATCCTGCGGGACGTTTAGCTAGATGGAGTGTGAAACTCCAACAATTTGATTTCGAAGTTATCCACAGGAAGGGTAAATTTAATGTGGTACCAGATACATTATCCCGAGCTCCTAGTGGAGCCTATGCTATTAATTCTTTAAATTTTTTTAGACGAGGTCGAGGATTGGTACAAAACATGTTAAATAATATTAAGGAAAAGCCAGATCTATATCCCGATTGGAGAGTAGAAGATGATAAAATGTATAAGTTTATTCCGAATAATTTGAATATCAAAGCCAATTTAATTGAGTGGAAGTTAGTAGTGCCGAAATCATGCCGTGCACAAATTTTAAAAGAATGCCATGATGATCCAGTTTCGGCCCATTTGGGTGTATTTAAAACATATACAAAAATCAAAGAGCTCTATTACTGGCCTAAAATGCGGTCATATATTTCTAAATACATTAGTAAATGTGTTACGTGCTGCCAAAGCAAATCCAGCACGTTCAACCATTATGGTTTTATGGGCAAAGAGAAAAAAGTTTCATTTCCGTTTCAATGTTTGTCGATTGATTTAATGGGGCCCTTTCCGCGCTCGAAATTGGGGAATACTTACCTTTTAGTTGTTACTGACTGGTTTACAAAATTCACTTTATTGCATCCCATGCGCAGCGCTTCAACAAAACAAATTTGTAATTACCTGGAAAATTTTGTATTTTTGGTATATGGGGTACCTCAAATTTGTATGATAGATAATGGCCCCAATTTAAAAGTAATTTATTTTCCAATCTCATGACAAATTATAAAATACCTTCGGTTTGGTTTAACGCCAGCTACCATCCTCAAGTTAATTATGTAGAACGCGTTAACAAGGTAATTGAGCTGCCATTCGCAGTTACATTCAAGATTCTCATAAGAATTGGGACGATAATATTCACAAAATTGCCCATGCGCTTCGTAATGCTGTTCATGAATCCACAAAATATTCCCCAACATTTTTAGCTTTTGGACGCACGGTTCCTCTGTCCGGGGAATTCTATAATAAATTAAAGGATTTAAATCCAGAGGATCTAGCAATTGATACTCGAGAACAATTGGTTCAAGACCTTAATGAATTATCGCCCATCTTTAAAGAAGTTCAGAAGAACATACATTTGGCGTATGAACGTAATACGCACTCGTACAATTTAAGGCGCAGACCATTAAATTTCAAAGTAGGGGATTTAGTGTGGAAGCGCAATTTTATATTATCAGATGCTTCTAAACATTTCAATAAAAAATTAGCCCCGAAGTTCCTAGAAGCAAAGGTGATGGAAGTTTTAGGTTCTACCACTTATAGACTATCTTCCATGGACGGAAAACCGCTAGGGGTGTTCCACGTCCAAGACCTAAAACCTCACTAACATTTTATTTTTTCCAATTTTTCATTTTTTCCTTCCGCCAATTTTCTGAAAAGACTCAGTTGTCTTAAACATAATTGCGGTTGGATGTGTTAATTTCTACATTTATTTTTTTTTCAATTTTCTTGAAATTCCTAAGAGCAATTTCAATTTTTCGAGGGGGGCTGTGTAACATACTGTTTTAATAAGCTCTAATAGTTCTAGTATTCCTAAAAATAGTTAGTTTCTAGTTTAATTTTAGCATGCTAATTATTAGAATTGTAGCGGCTGCAGGATCACCCAAGTAGCTTCTCAGCGAAGTTCCCAGAAAGATCTAATCCAAGAGTTAATCAATTTTCTAAAGGCACTTACTTTAAGGGCACTAAACATGTCAGATTAGTCCATATCTATGATTAGATGTCAATCATGCTTTAGGATCCTATTTATGTCAGGGTGGTCTGAAGCAATTTTCAATTAGCTGAGCACTCAACTAAAATCAATTCTGAGAGCTACGTGTGGGGTTATCTTAGGCATTGGCAGTTTTAATTAATTTTAAAGATTTACGACCGGCGCATCCTAAGCCGAGTAAGAGCGCCAAGAAAGGGGTTATTTTTCAATTAACTGAAATGTATATAAGGATGCCAGCCGGTGGGAATCGGGGTTGTTTATTTCCAGACGCGTTAGAGGTTAAAGCTAACGGTTACTAGTGATGTGTTTATTTCTTTGAAGTCAAGTGCGGGCCGTTATGTTTTAAGTTATTTATTTCTCTGAGTAAGTAATTAGTATATGTGATATTACTATGAACTCAAGGCTGTGTTATGCAGCATAAGTCAGTTATTTGTTTAAAAACAGTATTTGTCGACTTCCATAAAGTACAACTCCGGGTGAATGCCCAGTTCAAGTAAATTGATCCGTTTGATTATTGCTTTGGAGACCGCCTCGTTTTAGAAGGGTCTTCTATTATATTGTGTTTCGACGGTGTCAGAGGCCGTTAATCACTAATCCACGAGACTACCTGAGAATGCAAAGCTCAGGTCCGAAGTCAAGTTACGGTACTAGTTGACCCTTGAGAAGGTCGTATTCTTCATGATGTAGATGACCCCGTGGTTAAAAAGGGTCGTCGCACTATGCAAGTTAGTTAGATTAGGGTAGCATTAATAAATCTTTGTTATTGGGGTGTGTACACCTAGAACTGTATCTATTCAAAATATGTTTGTTAGTTAAGTTTAGTTAAGTTGTGTTTGTGCTAGCCGGAGACTATAAGTGACTTATTTTCTATTCTGCCATTTTGGTTCATCGCCCACGAACAAAGTGCGACGAGAGCTATTACCGCGATTGGTCCATGGGCCGTTTAATTCCCATGGTGGCGCCCTTTTGTACATAAGGTAATTACTTTATATTTTGTTATGCATATGTAATTAGTTGAAGTTTTAGTTAGTAGCTCATTCAATAAAACAATCGAATTTTCGTCTCAGTGTGTTTGTTTAATGAACCCCCCCTTCACCGACTGCTGCCGCTTGCGAGGCAACGTCCCGAAACGTGAGGGTACGATAGTGTTAGAGGTCCTGTCATTTATTATTTATTGTTAATTGGATACCCTCACGCGGTAGGTAAATATTCAAATTACATGCACACCAGTTACAGGACAGTTTGGTTCATTGACACTGCGATGGAAGTGTGGAGAATACAATCAATTAGAGTTTTAGAGGAATACATTACAATTTAGAACATACAGTATCTAAGCATCTTGTAGTTGCAAAAGACACTTCTATTGGACTGTGTACCTTCAACAAATCAACGTGGTAGTGTACAATTTGACTGTAAAGATTTTGATGGGATTGCAATTATAATAGCAAAATACAAAAATTATATCAGTCAATGCTACTTCCGAAAGGAAATTTATACTCTTAATTTCATTAACAAATTTACATCACTTTACTTGAATGTCTTTATTGCACAACAATAATATAAACAATATAGTTACATCGTTCAGTTACATAATGTGTGTAAAGGGTGAAGTTCAGGTGGGTTTTTGAATAACCTCTTGCTCTTACAATTAATGCGCTAGAATCGTTAAAGTAAAATAGGCATTCTTGCAACACTAAAACAACTTCCATTTTCTGTTAATCTGACAGGTCACTTAAAAAGATAATTCTTAGTTCTGACAGCGTTGGAAATATTAGCTGACCTAAGTGCTCGACTAGCTTTATCACCTTTGCTTTGATAAGATTGTAACAATGTAACAAAGTACAGAATTAAGAGTAAAGCAGACATGAGATCTGCAAGTTCCCACAGTCATGTGAGGGGAAGGGGGAAGGAACATATAAAAAGCCCGGGAGCATAGGGATCTGGCAGTCAGTCAAAGTATTCGGCCTTAGCATTGCAGTTGGCTTAGGCGACATTAGTTCAATTAATTAATTTATTTGGATTTAAAGTTAAAATCAGTTTGTCAAAGTTCCACATTAATTTCTGTATCAATTAAAATAAATTTGTTAAGTTGTGGAAGTGTTTTTTAAAAACGCAGCTCCCAAAGCCCGAACCTTAACTTGCGTAGCACCGGAATCAAGGAGACCAATAAACGAAATACCAAAAAGCTTAACGTTTAAATAAGGACGCTCGTCGCCACGCACACTCGCACAAACGTAATCTAAGAGAACGCGGGATTGATTATCCAGACCCTGGAAGGAAGTATCCGAGACTAAAGACAACGTAGGGCTTTCGTCTCGGTCCGAAAACCCTACCGACGGTTTAATGGGGTGCTACAAACTGACAGGGTGACTAACAGATTCTCATGAGGATCCTCTGTTCCATTAGGATATACCAAGGTCAAAATATTCCAACGACTTTTGTGTGAATACTTTCGCACGCGAGTTTCGAGAATCGAAAGTTTTAGTTTTGTGTGAAAAAGACATCATATTCACATGGGAATTAATTTTAACCATTTCAAGAATTAAGGACCAGGGAAAAAAATGTAAACGAAAAAGCTATTATATTCAACTGAAATGCAGATAAGTAAACACAAAACCTGTTTTGCTCGTTATAGGAATAATTGTACTAGAGAACTGTGAAACTTCAACTAAATAATGGGATTCTTAATATTCGCACTTCACCGAAAGCGGGGTGGTGGCTTACGACGCATATCTTAAGACATGCTGCTGCAGAATTTATTTATTTCTATCAGTTGCGTTTGAGTAATCTTAGTTGGTTTTCTATGATCAACCTCATGCATTACAAATTAGCAAATTTTGAATTATCCTGAGGTTTAACTCGTTCATCAAAGAAGTACGTCTGCTGAGGAAACGCGGCAGTATCCAGGTGGCAGACTTGTATTTTTACATCCCTAGGTGATAATTGAAAAGGATCCTGACAAATCCAGTGTCAACTAATAAATCTATTGTGAAGCTAAATTTTGTGCGCCTTTGGTAACGTCTGCTGCACAAATGCGGAAAATTTACAGCAACAGACGTACCGTTAGATTTGGTGCGTTAAGGGGTGCCCGTGAAGTAAAATTAAACTTTTAAATCGATAGCTCAAAATTTGACCTAGAATTTTGCAGTATGTCTTTGGATCTGCTATATACAAAATGAGAGTACAGTGTGTAAGAGTATGAAGCGTATATAGCATCACCCAAGGACACTTATATTTATGTAAGACGATTGTTACTTTCGAGTGCTAGGTAGGCGAACCTTCTATTTTTAGAAGAGGTTTTACAAACGTAGGGTGGTGACGAGATGGAACGAGGCAGAGTAGTGTTGGATTGAGCGAAAGATGGTCACGAGTAGTTAGGATTTAAGAACTACTCGGAATTGTTATTTCCTTTCAGCGATTAGAACATTCCTATTTGATTTGAGTTATTAATCTTACATTCAGAAGTGGGATCCAGTACCTTATAGAATCGGTTAAAATAAAAAAAAATTTTTTAGACATCCGGTATCGTATAAACAATGAGGAAACACAAAGTCTACAAAAAAAGCTTAAAAATCGAGCCATGAACGACGCGATCACGATTCCCGCGTACGAAGAACTCGCGAACGATCTCAATCGACAAGTACTAACGTGAGTGTAGAAAGTGACGACTGCGATTTAAAAAGCCAATTAAAAGCATTAAAGAAAGAAGTCGAGGAATTACGTAATAAACCATCAACCCAGACGACCGCGATTGTCGTCTGTGATGAGTGTATGATTCTCATATCCGATTCATCGAAAGACGAAAAAACTATTGAAACGTGGGTGACAAAAGTGGATATATTAGCAGAAAGATTTCGATGGAGTGACGATTACATTAAACGGATAATTGCTAGCAGACTCAAGGGACACGCACGTCAATGGTATTACGAGCAAACAAAGGAGGGCTTCTCATGGATGGAAATAAAACTTGGATTAACAAATCATTTCCGTAAGTCTGTTCCATTTGCAAATTTATTAAGAGATGCTTCAAATTACGAAACAAGACCTGGGCAAAACTTGGGTGATTATTGTTTTGAAAAGTTAACTAAGTTGAGAGCATTGAAATTAAAAATTCCTGATGAATTTTTAATTGACGCCGTAATTGAAGGTATTAAGAATGAAAATATTGCGCGCACAGTTCGATCCGAACAACATCGGCGCCCAGATACATTATTTGCATATCTTAATGCTTTAGGCAACATGCCATATCAGGATGCAATTAGTAAAATACCACCCCATTAAAACACCCTCAAATATATCCAAATATGAGTTCAAATACTGTCGTGAATAAAATACGAAAAATGCAACGTGTTTCCTGTTTTAACTGTGGCAACCTTGGGAATTATGTTGGAGAGTGCCATAGACCTCGTTTGAAATGCACTAGCTGCAAAAAACTGGGACATTCAAAGGACACGTGCCCCTTGCAGAAGAACGTAACAAACGTTAACTTAGTAACAAAATGTGATCTATAGAGCGCAGACAATATGTTTTTAAAAACAGCGATTGTAAACGGTCATAAATTCTCTTGTCTGGTACTTCAGTCGTGTGCAGCGAAATTACGCGCGTCACTATGGAGGGATTTTATAGCACAGCCACACATTTTAATGGTCAAAAATGCGATATTTAGAAGTTTGTCAATCCTCAGCGAGGTTTTTGTTAACATTGTTGACAGTTTGACTAACAGTGTCATTGCCGTAAAGGATATTTCCCTAGGAAAGATTAATGATAACGATAATGTAGATGAAAGATTATTGCCCGACGTTAGACGTCAATAAAGGTGCTGTGATAATGAATGATTCGTATAGCTCCTCGTTTAATTATTTTTGATAGCTCTGATTCTATTTCTAGAATTAATTAAACCACTGTGATAATACAAGTATAATTATATGAAATTAATCCTCTTACAAACAATGTTTCAAATACAAAGGCAGTGCATCCACAACAACTTCCTCTTACACCATTATCTTAAATACTAAAATGATGATTGAAAATAAGCTGTTGTAAGAGCTTTCAGCAAATTTTGTTGTAACTTCGAGTTGTTGAAAAAGATTGTATAATCAGTTACAACATATGGAACTGTTGTTTTGCAAATAGAGTTTTCGTTACATTATCTTTGTAAAAATTTCGTCAAAGGTTTATGATGATTGTTAATTTGGAGCTTAGTTAGTATATTATGAAGCGTTTGTTATATTACTATGACAGTCACTCATAAAATCAGCGTTATACTACAGCATTGAACGTCGTTAAAATTAATGGTAACATTAAGTGAGAAGAATTTTGTAAAATAAGAGCATTGCACACCAGTTACAAGACAGTTTGGTTCATTGACACTGCTATGGAAGTGTGGAATACATTACAATTTAGAACATACAGTATCTAAGCATCTTGTAGTTGCAAAAGACACTCCAATTGGACTGTGTACCTTCAACAAATCAACGTGGTAGTGTACAATTTGACTGTAAAGATTTTGATGGGATTGCAATTATAATAGCAAAATACAAAAATTATATCAGTCAATGCTACTTCCGAAAGGAAATGTATACTCTTAATTTCATTAACAAATTTACATCACTTTACTTTAATGTCTTTATTGCACAACAATAATATAAACAATATAGTTACATCGTTCAGTTACATAATGTGTGTAAAGGGTGAAGTTCAGGTGGGTTTTTGAATAACCTCTTGCTCTTACAATTAACGCCCTAGAATCGTTAAAGTAAAATAGGCATTCTTGCAACACTAAAACAATTTCTATTTTCTGTTAATCTGACAGGTCACTTAAAAAAATAATTCTTAGTTCTGACAGCGTTGTAAATATTAGCTGACCTAAGTGCTCGACTAGCTTTATCACCTTGCTTCTAAATAAAGATGTTTGCGTCGTTCTTTCAGTAAATGTAATATCCAACAATATCATATTATCGAAAAGCACTCGAAGTTGTTTATTCTAGAATCTTAATGGATCAGGCTTTTGTGAACCTTAAGTTCCATTCATTTTATTTTGTGAATGTTCTTTTATTTGTGGAAAATCCTAAAAGCAGATTGAAAAACCATGTATAGGGCAAACTTAACAAATATACGCTTTGGCTAATGCAATAGAGTACAGTTACTTGGGTGTTTTACTGATATACAAAATAATCATCACTTTTCCCTTAGAAATTTTACGAATTTCCTTAGTAAGTAGTAAGTTTAAAGAAAGTTATTATGTCATTTGTTTTATTGGCAAGGAGTTTGCTTCTAAAAGAGACGTGACCTAGATAGCAATTCTACGACATCTTTTATTTTACGTCAAAAGGTGCATATTTTTTAAAAGCAATTTAAAGCCAATAAATAGAAAAGTGTATGTAAGTAATTTTTAATTAATTTAATTAATTATTTATACCTAAACATTAAAACAATGGTAAAAAGAGTTTTCGTTATTTCCAATGATTAATGATTAATTAAATTTGCGAAATTAGAAACTACATGGGCGACTTGTCGGCCGTCAAGTCAGCTTTAGCAGATTAGCTGAAAATGACAAATGGAAGGTAGTAGGTTTAACCACAACATTAAGCGATTCCTGAATGAATTCTTTTCAAGAGTACAAAAATTTGCGCAAAGGTTTTGAATTTTCCTATAGAAGTATCCCTATAATAGCTGATCGTGTGTTAAAGCATACCTGTTTTCCCTACTTGTACAAATTCGGATAGAATCAGCTTAATTTTAAGCACAAGACACTAACATAAAAATATTCCAACAAGGGGCTTTGTCTTCACAAAATGTACCAATCGACGGACAAAAGGTATACCAAGAACCATCAATCATAAGTGTATTATTTTTAAGATGGTAAAAAGCAATTTTTAAAACCTCTTAAATTTCTGTAATATTCTTAAGCTTGTTACGTTCAATTCTACATTTCTAAATATTTTCGTTCGATTTATGACTTTTTCAAACATTACCACACTTCCACTTCGACATTTTGTATAACTACATGTTATAGGAGACGCCCCTATTATAATTTAATAAATCGATTTGTTCCCATAGAACTCATTGCAGTACGATCCTTGCATTGTTCTGTTAAACATTTTTTCTGGCGATTCTAACGCTTTGACATTTTACTGTTACACTTTTATAGGACTAACCATTCCTAATTCACTATCATTCTACACATTATTCTTTGAGTGCAATTTTCTTTTTGTGTATACCCCAAAATATCACTGGCCGCCATGTCTAAGCTGGATTTAGTGTTATTCCATTCTGTTTCTACTTCCTTAGTATAAGATATTTTCCCGATATCTCTCAGCAATTCATTTGACCTTTTTAAAATCTTTTGTGGATATCTCTGTCTTTCAGCATCTCAAAGTCAAAGTGCCTTTTTCCGTTCCTCTTTTTCAGATTTTTAAATTTAAGTGCGGCCTTCATAATTACGATGTTGTGGTCAGTATCAATATCTGCTTTTGGGTAGCTTCTAAAGTCTTTTACTTGATTTCTAAACCGTTGTCAAACAATAAAGTAATCTATTTGGTATCTTCCTATATCTCCTGGCATTTTCCACGTGTATCATCTTCTAACATGATGTTTAAATAATGTATTTGCGATGGTTGAGTTGTTCTTGTCGCAAAATTCTACCAGCCTGTTTCCCTGTCATTTCTCGTGCCTGAACTAAATAGACCTACCGCTTCTTCCGTACCCTCACTTACCACTGCATTAAAGTCCCTCGTAATTATTAGATTTTCATGTTCTTTTACGTATTTTAGTATGTCTTCGATATCTTTGTAGATCGCTTCTACTTCTTCATCACTGTAGCTAGAGGTGGGAATGTATACTTGTATTATTACTGTATTTACCGGTTCTGATTCTAATCTAACCATGAGTACTCTTTCGTTCTTTTGTAAGTAGTTTTCTACACAATGTCCTATCTTTTTTAACATAACTTTTCCCACATCCGAATTTTCTTTCTCTGATCCAGTATGAATTACCCTAAAGTCTCCACTCCAAAAATCCTCCGCGTCTGGACAGCGAACATCGTTGACTCTTACTATGTCTAATGCTAACCTATCCATTTCGAGTTTCAGGTCCTCTAGCTTATCTACGTGTTTCATACTTCTGACATTTCACGCTCCGACTTGCAGAATGTTCACGGATCTCTTTTTTATACTTTCGGATCACGTCCCCCAAAGTAGTTCCCTTCCGGAGATCCGAATGGAGGACTATTTTACTTCGGGAATTTTTACCCCAGAGAATGCCATTATCCAAAATACAATTTCTGTGCGCATTATACTTGGGAGGTAACGTGGTGGTTTCTGTTGCCATCGCAGTAGTGTGTCTTTGAATGTCATTCCGACCTTTATGGTCTTTGCCAATCTAAGTACCGAAAAGCTGCTGCTTTCTTTCGGAGACCTGTCTTAGTCTGGTTTCTCACTCAAGACCCCACTAATTTGGTTAAACCTATAGTTCGGCTCTTTAGCTGATTGAAAAACACAAGCCATTCTACCTGTTCTAATATTTTAGAACTTCAAAGTTCAGGTCCGCTCAGAATGAAAATTAACTAATAAGTTTTTTTTATTTAAAATTTGCAACACCTTAATGAAGCTTGCTGAGTCAACGCGGTAAGTTTAAAATGGCAGACACGCGTTTTTGCTATATATTGGTCATCGTGAAACTGTGGAATGAATTTATTATTTATCATCTGCCAGTTGATGGTAGAATTCTAATGGCAGATTACCGTAGGTGGTGCTTGCGTAAGATAAATAAACTAACGATAAAAATGCAGTCATCAACCAATGAATTATAATTGTTTAAAAATCGTCTTAAAAGGTAATGGCGTCGGTGTAGGAGCAGACTTTTATTTTGCAAACCACGTTAACAAATGTTTTCTAAAAAAGTGCTTCATAATTTCCAACTAATAAGTCATTGATTTTGGCTTTGGCTCCCAGACTAATATGACAGTTAAGTTTGCAGTTCACACCTGTACCATCATTTTGTTTTCAAGCTTACTTAAGGTCGGTTTGACGCAGCTCTAACTTCTTTCCTATTCTGTGCTAATTTAAAAAGTTCTACATACCCTTCACAACCTAAATTTCTAATAATTTGACTAATATAGCTTAGTCTAGGTTTTCCTATACTCTTCTATCTTTTTCCTATCTACCTGGTTCTACATAGATATTAGCAACCTGATGGTTGTTAAAGAACTTCAACGTGTTTACATGATTCCCATTTATAAGGAAATGAAATATTACCTGGTTATCCCCTCCAAAATAGGAAAAGTGTTAAATTATATGTTATGGTAATGCTTAAGCAGCAAATCGCTGTCAATATGCCAGACCGCTAACTAATTGTAAGTTATGTCATGGCGACATTTAGTTAACTGATTTTTATTTATTTTTTTTTGTTCTCGAACTTTCTTATGGTTGGTTTGACGCAACTCTAAATTCTATTCTATTCTGAGCTAGTCAAAAAGGTCTACATACCCTTCACAACTTAAATCTCTAATAATTTGACTAATATTTCTCAATACTCAATACTCAAAAAGATTGGAATGAGTTATAGGGATAGACGAATAGTACATAGCTTATACAAAGAGCAAACAACGGTAATAGAATTAGAGCAGGAACGTAGAGAAGTAAACATTAGCAAAAGGGTGAGACAGGGATGTGCCCTATCAGCATTGATTTTTAACTTGTACATAGAGGAGGCAATGAATACTGTCAAATGCAGGAAGACATTCGGAATTACTATGCAGGGACAAAAAATTGATATGCTTAGATTTGCAGATGATATAGCGGTATTAGCGTCTAGCAAAGAAGAGTTAGAAGCTGCTCTTAATGAAATGGAAGCGGTTCTAACAGAGAAATACGGTATGAAAATTAACAAACCTAAAACTAAAGTTCTAGTATGCAAAGGTGGGGAAAATAAATCAAAAACAAGAATACAAGTATGTAGCACGAACTTACAAGAGGTTAAGGATTTCTGCTACTTAGGAAGCCAAATAACGCAAGATGGGAAAAGCACAAAAGATATAAAACAAAGATTAGCACAAGGTCATGCTACATTTAACAAGAAATAGCAACTACTGTGCTCCAAGACCACAAACATAGAAACCAGGAAAAGATTGCTTAAAACATATGTGTGGAGCACAGCACTGTACGGCTGTGAAGCCTGGACAGTAGGAGAAGCGGACAAGAAAAAGGTAGAAGTCTTTGAAATGTGGTGCTACAGACGTATGATGAAGCTATCATGGACAAAGTTAAGAACGAAGAGGTACTAAAAATGGTAGGGGAAGAAAGAAATATGTGGAAAACGGTAAAAAATAGGAGAGATAGGATGATAGGCCACATACTACGGCATAAGGGAATAGTGCGGAATATATTAGAAGCAGAGATAGGAAAAAAGAGAAGAAGAGGCAGACCTAGATTAGACTACTGCACACAGATAGTAAAAGATATAGGCTGCAGGAATTTTAGGGAGATGTGTAGGCTAGCCCGGAATAGAAATCAATGAAGGTACGCATCCATCCAATCCTAAGATGGAAAAACTAATGACCAGAAAATAACTGTGCTTAAACACGATGATTATTATAAGTAACTACGAGAATTGGTTGGGCAACATTCTCGAATAATGTTAAGTGTGTGAAAGGATTTCCTGGAAAACCAATATTTCGGCATATATCTAAGTGTTGGGGGATCTTGGTAGCCACAGGTTGCTTAACCCCCTTCACTGAATCTCGGTGAAGTAGGGCATAAAATTAGAAAACAATAGAAGGGGAACGAGCTGTATACACATGCTGTGTGAGAATTTCAGGGAACTATGTAGGCTAGCTCAGAATATGTGCAGGTACGTGTCCAACCAGTTTTGAGACGGAAAACTTAATGACGAAAAAATAAGCGCAGATAAATCTGATGATTAGTATAAACAACTAGTTGTTGGTTGCGAAATATCTGCAACTAATGTTGAATGTGCGAAAATATATATTGGAAAATATATTAAATCGGTAAATGGTTAAGTGTTGGTGGAACTTGGCAGCCACAGGCTGCTTACCTCCCTTCACAACCACTGAAGGTCGCAGAAATAGGGTATATAATTGTAAAACAATAGAAGGTGACCGAACGGCATGTAACAAGAAAGAACAGCGCCTATGAGGAAAGACAACAAACATAAAACAAAAAGAAAATTGTTGAAAGCATATGTGTGGAGTACAGCACAGTATGCCTATGAAATACGGGCAGTCTGAAACGCAGACAGAAAAACGGTAGCAGTTTTTTGAAATACTGTGCTTCAGATGTATGAAGACGATAGCATGGACAGACAAAGATAATAACAAATAGGTTATAGAAATAGTAGGGATACAAGGATATCTGGGGAAGAAGATAAAAGAAATAGAAGTTCAGAATACGTTCTAAGGGATTTTTGGGTAATAGTATGGGATATATTACAAGCAAAGATAGGAAAAAAGAGGTAGATGTTGACCTAGATCAGATAGTGATAGATGCAGACTGTGCAATTGTGAGGGAAATGTGTAGGTTAGTTCAGAATAGGAAACAATGATGGTACGCGTCTAGCCAGCTCCAGGACTGAAGACCTAATGATGATGATAGCTTTTTCTAGGCCTTCCTGCTCTATTCCTATTTGGTAGTCTATAATCTAAGACCTTACTACACAGTCCTTCATGTCTTAACTGGTGCCCTATCATTCTATCTCTCCTAACCTTTAATTGTTTCCACATACATGGTTCCTCACCTATCCTTCTATAAACTTCCTCATTTGTTACTCTATCTGTCCAACTAATCTTTAACATTCTTCTATAACACCAAGTTTCAAAAGCTTCTCTCTTTTTCTTATCTACCTCTTTAATTGTCCAAGTTTCACTACCGTATAATAGAACGCTCCATACGTACGACTTTAAGAAACTTTTTCTATTATCTAAACTAATACTATTAGCGATTAGTAAGTTTTTCTTTTTTAAAACATTTTTCTAGCTGGAGCTATTCTAGCTACCATATCCCTTCTGCTGCGTCCGTCTTTTGTACTTATACTACCTAAATAGCAAAATCCATCTACCTCCTCTAACTCGGTATTACCTATTTTTAATTTTGATTTAGAACTAGGCTGTAAATCACTTGTCATTATCTTTGTCTTTCCTAAGTTAATTCTCATACTATAGTTTCTCTATAGTAGCTCATCTAAAATATTTAAAACTATCCTAATTATTTTCCAGACTCTGCTTTAATGGCTATATCATCTGCAAAACGTAACATGTCTATTTTCTGTTCCTGTACAATAATACCTACCTCTTTTCCCTCTCTAGCTAAGTATAAAGCTTCCTCAATATAAACATTAAAAATCAAGGGAGATAGTATACAGCTCTGTCTAACACCGTTTCTAATCTTAACTTCCTTTTCTATTTTATCAAATCTAATTACTACACTTTGATTTTTATGTAGGCTGTAAAAAACTTTTCTATCCCTACGAGAGATTCCTATTTTTTGCAAAACCCTGAACATAACAATCCTATTAACCATATCAAATGCTTTTTCTAAATCTACAAACGCGAAATGAGTTTTTTATTTTTTTGTAACTATTTATCGATAAGTACCCTAATCATTAGTATCGGTTATATAATACCTTTGTCTTTACGAAAACCATATTGGTCTTCGCTTAAATAGTTCTCAGTCAAAGCTTCTACTCTATTTTTAATTATTAATGTTAGTATTTTGGGAGTGTGGGAAGTTAAACTTACCTTCTAAAATTCTCACACTCATCAGCTCTTGACTTTTTTAGGATTGGGATAATAATATTTCTTTCGAAATCTATTAGGACCTCACCTGTGTCATATATTACTTTTACTAGTTCCTATAATCTGTCTAAAGTTTTCTGACTTGCATATTTTTTTAATTCTGCGGGTATATTGTCTATCCCTAGCGCTTTATTTTAAGATCCCTAGCAGCTCTATCAAACTCCTCTCTTAATATTAAGAACCCTATTTCTACATCCTGTTCTTGGTCGTTCTCTAGTTCATCCATATAGTCTCTCTTATATAAATCTTTTAAATATCTTTTCCATCTACTATCTACTACCTCAACTTTATTTATTAGAAGCTTATTATTGTCATCTTTAATACCATTATATTTTTTCCTATCTTCCCCGAAAAACTCTTTAACTGCCCTGTAAGCCATGTCTGTCTTACCTACTCTCAAATCATCTTGTATTCCCTTACAATTCTCCTCCATCCATTTATTTCTAGCTTTTCTACACTCATGTACTATCATATTTCTAACTCTATTATATTTTTGCTTACTTTCACTATCCAATTCTCTGAAACGTTTAAGCTTTCAGCTATTCTCTATTAAATCTAATATCTCCTTTGTTACCCAGAGTTTTATTGTAGCTATCCCTTTGATCTTATTATCTAATACTTGTTTATATTCCTTTTTTACCTCACTATCAATAAGCTTACCTAGATCCTATCCTTCTTTTTAACCTTTCTCAAATTTTTGAATTTTAGCTTACACTTCATTTTAACTAAGTTATAATCGCTATCTATGTCAGCCCTTGGATAACTACGACAGTTTTTAACTTGGGTTCTATTTCTTTGTTTAACTAAAATACAATCTATTTGCTATCTAGCCCTATCACCTGGCGCTTTTCAGGTATATCTTCTCCTAACATGTTGTTTGAATAAGGTGTTTACAGTTACTAATCTATTTTCCTGGCAAAACTCAACTAACTCTTCTCCTCTATCATTTCGTCTGCCATACCCAAATTTTCCTATCATTTTTCCCTTACTACCTTCTCCCACTGCGCATTAAAATCGCCCATAACTATTAAATTCTCATCTCCCTTTACCTTTCTCACTATACTATTTATATTCACGTATACCTTTTTTACTTCCTCATCCTCGTACTGAGTTGGCATGTAAAACTGTACTAAAACAGTGTCTGTGGGTTTTGTACCTTAATTATTCTATTACTAAATTGTAGGTACTCTTTAACTTTACGTCCTAATCTTTTACCTAACACTATTCCTAGTCCTGCCTGTCCATTAGTTGGAGAAGTTGTAATTATTCTATAATTATTTTTCCAAAAGCCATTACTATCTGGCCATCACACCTCACTCATACCTAAAATGTCCAGCTTTTCTTTTCTCATTTCGATTAATAAATTTGTTAGCTTATCTACTCTAAGTAATGACCTTACATTCTAACTCCCTATCACTGAATCGAACTTGTTTTCAATTCTTACGATGACGAGCCCCAAGCACCCCTCCCGGAGATCCAAATGAGGGGGTATTTTACCTCCGGACAAGAATTTTACTTGTGAGCTCTCCATCATACATATTTCGTGTTTTAGGCCGCGCATACCTGGGAAATATTGTTGTAGGTTCCCATATCTTTCCTCAACGCAGTTTTTTAAGTTTTTAGCAAAAAACAGTATCCGTCACGGCCAACCCTCAACAACCCTGTAAATTATTGAGGATCGCTCGAGACCAACCGAATCTCTTCCGATATCTTTTAGCCAGCAAGGTTGCTGCCCTTTGCTGTGCCTTTCAATCTCCTTTTACGATAAGCAGACTTACTATAGTAGTTTTCTTTGTCCCTACTATTCGGGTACACACCTTATCCCGCGCTTTTTTTCCACAAATATGCGTGTATTGGTCAACATGCCAGAAATACTAAAAAAGTTTAGACTTTATGATTGACAGATGCGTGATAAATCTATTTTATAGCAGATTGCTAAAATTCCTTTGTAGTTGATCTCAATAAACGCGCTTAAATTCCAAATCTAATTTTATTTGACCTACTTAGTATTAGAAAGAAATACACAATGCAAAACAAATCAATTGAAAAGTATCTAATAATTGTAAACCCAACTCACCGCCTCGTCGAAGCAACGTCACCACGTTCCACTGCTAATAGAAACTTTTTCTCATCCAACGATAATTGCGCCATTTCCTGATGGGGTCGAATGACATTTTCTTCCTCCATCATGCCGTGTATAGAATGTCTCTGTTAAACAATGAAAATAATTAAATTCCTATCAATTGGTGGCAATAGGGGTATAAATTGTGTAATAAAATAACCATTATGTCTATATCAATAAATTAGATATTAAATAGCAATTTTAGCAATGGTAAAATTTAATAGTTTTCATGCTCGGAATCACTCCGATGTTTAGAAATGAAGCCAAAAGTGTCGTTATTAAATATTTTCGTAATTCTCGTGAAGTTAAATAAATGCAAATCTGAATAGATTTCCAGTACAGATTTAATTTAGATTTAGCATACGCTTTTAAACTTCGACTGAAAGTGATTCTATGTTAAGGAATGTACCAATTATGGCTAGTCTTGTAATTTTGTTCGAAATTCTCTGAAGTTACGCCGTGCTATCGTAAATGTATATTAGTTATTCCTGTTAAAACCATTAGCAATCTGAAAATAAATTCTTTTGTAAAGAAGCGGAGCATAAATTTACAAATTTCACCAGCCGCGTAGGATAGACTCCATTTACTTAAAAACATCATGCTAAGTACAGTTTAGGTTAAATCATGTAGATATCAGTAGTGATGTAAGGCCGGTCTAAATTCAAAACGGTGTACGCCTATGTTTTTTCCATGTAACATACACGTGCACCGTTTTGAATTCAGACCGGCCTTATATACTTTCAATGTAAAATACGTGTGGGCACGTTTTGAAGTCAGACCGGCTTTATATTACTTTCAATGGAACATACGTGTGTGACTTCAAAACACACGTATGTTTCGTTGAAAAATGTAAGTGCCGAGAAAATGTGGAGCTGTTTTGAATTTGGTTTTCTAGCGAGAAGTTATAAAGTATGCCAGATGCAAAATATCGCATTCAAGTCAATTGTGTTTAATTAAAGTGGATTCTGATTTATGTTTTTTACTTATGTTTAGACGCTGCAAATACACATGGACCCGTTTCAATTCAAAATGTGTGTGATAGGTTAAAAAGTAGGTTGGCAAAGTACGCAGATGGTGGTAATCTGCTATATAAGGAGATTGCTCCTAATAATAATTTAATTAGTCAAACTTTACTGCATATATTTACATACCTACATATACAAACATGTATATAATTGATATTCGGGGATTTAAATACAAGAAAAACGAGTTTGTGTGCAAAGAAATTGCGGTTTTGGATTTGTTGTTAGGTGATGTTTGGCATCAAATTTTTAAACTGCCAATGCAGTCTAGTTGTTTGAGCCAAGATCATCTAAAACATAACGACTGGGTGACAAGGAATATTCATGGTCTTTCTTGGAATGAATCTTCAACGGCTGGAATATATAGCGCTTTATTTGAAGCAAATTATCCGACCGGTAAAGAAGTATGTGTGAAGGGTCTAGAAAAGAAGAAATTGATGGAAACCTATACAATGCAAAACGTTGTAACTGATATGCTTGCACTAGGTTGTCCTAAGCGATCGGAGTTAAAAATCAACAATCGTTTACTATGTAACATCCATTATTGCAGACACAGCAATAATAGTCTGCAATGTGCAAAACAAAATACTTTGTTATTAAAAGAATGGTTTGATAATAATAAAAAACAATAGAAAAGATTGTGTCTGTATTATTATTGTAGTCAGTAAAATTTTTTTAATGCTGATGTCTGCAGAAAAAACGATTAAACTCAGTCAGCACGAATGGGACTCAACCCTGAAAGCAATTATAATTGATCAACGCAATAGCTCTTTAATGGTTTTACAACATTTAACAAATTGTACAGATATCTCGAAATTTGCCAAAGACAGACAGACAGACAGTCAAACAGACTGATTGCACAAATTTCTCATTCTCGCTTTTAAAAAAATAACAAGTGTAGTTATTAAATCTCGAACACACAGTTATTTGCAAGAAATATATACTGATTTGCCAAAGACAGACAGACTGATTGCATCAATTTTTCATTCTCGCTTTAAAGAATAACAAGTCGTAGTTATTAAATCGCGACTAATGCTATAATTAATCCTACACCCGATAAAGAAATAAAAGTTGTTTTAAACAAAGTTTTATGGAGAATGCCGCATGTAGCCGTTGATGATACTCAACGAATTAATTTAATAGAATGCCTTACACAAAATCAGGATTTGCATATTCCGTTTAGAGGATGGGAGTTGCATGAATATCAACTTCTACAAAAACGCAACGTCATACATGGAACATTAAAACAACAACACAATTAGAAAAACCAAGATTTGTGATTGTTGGTTTTCAAACCAACCGAAAAAAATAGATGCATGAGCAACTACAGTCGTTTTGATCATTGCTACTTAACCAACATGAAACTCTATTTAAAATCAGTACGATAACTTAAATTTGAAGTTCGAGAATAAACAGACTGCGTTGTTATATGAGATGTATGCTCAGTTTCAGCAATCATACTACGAAAAGAAAAATGAATCACTTTTTAATCCTGAAGATTTACGAAGTATTGCACCATTAGTAGTCATAAATTGTTCTAGACAAAACGAAGCGTTAAAATTTGGTACTGTCGATATTAGATTAGAATTTGAAACTAGCATAAACGTTTTGCCAAATACATCTTGTTATTGCCTTATACTTCATGATAAGATAGTCAAATACAATCCACTCTCAAACAGCATAAGAATATTATAATTACTTTATTATTACTGTACCTTTACAAATTATGAAAAAGAAAAAAAAACAATAAAATCATTTAGCAATCACAGTCTATTTATTATTATTTTACATGTTCAGACGCCAAAGGTAAGTCACTGTGAATTTCATGTAAAGATACTGGGTAGTGTAAATCGCATTCAAAAATATATCCTACATCAGAATCATTGGCAATATTAAGTAACGTCTAAACGTAATATTTCTGGACTGGTGCCATCTAAAAAATTCAAATTTTCCATGTGGAAGATATTCAGACTGCAGCCCCATATAAATTATTAACATCAAAATACATTAAATATTAATTCTAATGCAACTGTTTCTTTCTATTCATTTCAGTATTGAAACAGTACTGACACTTTAGAAAAAAATTACAAATTTGCATCGTTTTCTGAAAAAATTGCACAAGAAAATTTTATATATTCAGCTATGTAATTATTCTAATGAATAAAAAAACAATATGTAAGCAAAAAATAATTATGCTCTCGGCAAAAAAACACCGATAACAATCAACATTGCATTCTTTGAGCCTTGGTTACTGCTTTACAAAATTTTCATAGAATATCTAGCTATCAACTTTTTTTGATTCAGTATTACGCTACAATCCCATTAATTATATTAAAGAAATAAAAAATTGAGAAGCTGAACAATCTCGCAATTAATCTATATTGCATAGAAAATATTAAAAAATACGCCCTTTTTTTTGTTTAAGTAAAAATTTAAGAAAAAAATGGAATCTATAAGAAATTTTTAATGCTGATGTCTGCAGAAAAAACGATTCAACTCAGTCAGCACGAATGGGTCTCTCAACCCTGAAAGCAATTATAATTGATCAACGCAATAGCTCTTTACTGGTTTTACAACATTTAACAAATTGCATAAATATCTCGAAATTTGCTAAAGACAGACAGACAGACAGACAGACTGATTGCACCAATTTCTCATTTTCGCTTTTAAAGAATAATAAGTCGTAGTTATTAAATCGCGAACTCAGTTATCTGCACGAAATATATAAACGAGGAAATTTATGAAATGCTCCAACTTCAAAAAACTAGAAATAAATCTATTGAAATATATGCTAACGTTGCAATTCAAAGATTTTTTTCCAGCACTTCATTTGGATTGACTATAAACTACTCAATAATTTTAACCCAATCACTATCATTATTCTTTCCTGACAAGGGCAATTTTAAAAAAGGTTTTTATTTTTGATTTGTACTATAGAACACACACAACTACAACTTGACAATAAAGATTGAGCGATTATCACACACATATCTTGCGTATATAAGAATATTAAACAACAAGAACAGCAGAAAATTCAACCCATGTCAGCAAGAATTTAATGCTAAGGTATTGTCTAGATAGCACTTGTAGAAATATGAAATCTACAGAAAATTTAATAAACCCAGTCATGTTTAAATTTAATAATGACGTCCGCAGAAAAATAAAAGCGAGTAATTTAATGCTAGCATCAGCAGAATAATAAATAAATCCACTTAGTCAGCATTAATAAAAGGCCGGTCTGGCATCGAAACGGTGCACGCGTATATACCATATTTTAAAATTAAAGTTGTCAATTGCAAAACCATAAAAATTAAATTTACTTAAAAATCATTTGAAATATTTACTTTTTTTCAGTACAACTGAAAGAACTTGACTTTTATACATTTTTTAATCGATACATAGACTTTTTTTCTATTGTCTATTTTTTGTAGTATTGATTACAAAAAATTACATACGACAGCGAGTACTGTGAACTGTATTCTCGTATTGTTGTATTGTTTCACAATATCACTTAAATTTTTCCCTTTAAAGTTCTAATTACACGTTTCACAATGCATGCTTTCTTTATAGAAAAAACGCTATAATGGTTTATGCCATAGGTCTGCATTAAGGATTGAAAGTTTTTGTTATAATATTCTTTTGCCATATATTTGCATTAAGGATTGAAAGTCATAATGTGGTGCATTGCTTACCCCAAGTTTTTTGCTCATTGGATTGATATCTAACCTAGGTTAAGAGTTTTCTTCGACTATCCATGAGTTTGAGGTAGATTCTTTCTGGGATACTCAAATCTTTAGGGATTTTTTAAATTGCAGCAACATTTTGGGAAAATTGTATCATTATTAAAATTTACTGAGATTAAATCCATCTAATCCAAGATTAAATTAAACTGTCAATTTTTTGTAGGTTTAATAGTTTACACTCATGCTATGTGCAAATGAAACGTTAACAAAACCGAGATACAAGATCTCTTTTGTTAACATTTCATTCGCACATAGCCATGAGTGTGTAAATTATTAAACAATTGACAGTTTAATTTAATTTTGGATTAGATTGATTTAATCTCAGTTTACAGAACGGATGTAGAAACAATTCTTGACTTTTAATCTGAGTGCATGAAATGCATGTGATCTAAAAATTGCAGAGCTGCCTTCAGTATGTAAATATGGAAATGCTTGCATAGCGAATTGCTTTGGAGGCAATTGTTAAAATCACCTCTTTTTACGTTTTATTCAAGATGATTTTCAAGCTTGAATGGTTTAATTCTTAAAGAATATTCAGCAGAAAAATTAACACTGAATTTTAATTTCCAAACAAATCCAGTTTTAATAGCAAAGTATGTGATTTCGCGTTTTATTAACCCTTGCATCGACACGACGACCTTGCATCATTTCATTCAGCTGTGTTTACGGAAAATATGCTTGCTCGCAGTACAGTAATAATAATATTCTTATACGACATTTGATTTATGCTATGTGTAGGGAAAATATGCTAGCATTACAGTGCTATTTTTATGGTAACATATAAAAAAATTTCAGAAAAAATAAAGCAAATTTGAAATATCTCAGATTAAACTGTCAATGTTGTTTAATAATTTACACACACTCATGGCTATGTGCAAATGAAAAAGGTTAACAAAAGCGATCCTGTACCAATCATAAGTAGAATGCCGTTTTCTGGTTGTGATAGGTACACAATTTTTTTTTAAAAACCAGTATTAAAAAACATTCTGCAGTTTTATCATAATATTATTCAAAGCTACAGCCTATAGATTTTTTTCACTAAAAATAATTTGGGGGAGCCAATATTTGAATATTAAAAATTGAACATGGAAATCCTTATACACGCGACATCATTGAAAAGGTAATTTTAAGGCTTATAATATTTCACTATCCAAAATGACGGTCATAAGAAAAACAAAAATTGTATGCTAAAATACTTCTTAAAAAAGTATCCTGTGTTCCTAACAATGTATAAGCCTAGTGATGGTATGACTTAGGGCTCATATTTTATTATCAAAAACTAAATCATTCATTTTTTAGATTTCTTTGATACCTCCTAAAGCAAAGGGCTTACAACAATTTTATAAACAACTAAATAATTGCATTACTGCAGTTATCGCAGAATTTTCTCTATTGCATTATTTGAAGTACTTGGATACAAAATCATTCACACATACAAGCGTTTTATTGTTTCAACGAAGGTATAGTCTATTAAACATCCTATGTATGTCTGCTGAGGACAACGTTTTATTCTATACATTCCTTGATAGTTGCAAGACATTCTTTTTTTCTATTACATACGACAAGCGTTTTTCTTTGTCAACAAATGTGTAGTTTATTGACTCTAGTTTGGATTTATGCACGTATTTGCCTTCCATAGCTATGAACAGCCAACGCTATGTAATTAGATTAGATGCATGCATTTCTAATTTCAATCACAAGAAAATGAGAGCATCTTGGATTTTTTATAATAATAAGTTCTGAATCAAATTTTTTTTAATAACGTTTTTTTTAATATAAAATAAAGTAATATATGAAAGTCTAACAGAACCTCAAAATCGTATTTAATAATTTAATGCAATTGTCTAGCAATCAATCAGGCGACTTTTGCAATGTTGCTTCTCGCTAGAAAACCGAATTCAAAACAACTCCACATTTTTCTCTGCACTTACATTTTTCAAACGTAGCATACGTGTGTTTTGAAGTCACACACGTATGTTCCTGAATGAGTTTTAAATAATTTAGTAATTGTAGTCGACTGCAGGGAATTGAAGCTTTTTTATGCGTTGCCCCCTACAATGAATCAATTAAATTTACCTGCGTTTACATTGCAAGCAGTTTGTATTTGATAACAACCGAGTTTTATCACATTTTTAAAACATGAGTCATGCATAATCAGGAGTTTTATTTTCATTGTCAAGATGCTGCAATATACGTTACGAACTGCGTTTAATATGAAAACAATACAGCAGCGGGCTTTGGTCTTTTATATGACAATAAATACTTGTTTGAAATGAATGTCAATCGCTTTAAGTGAAAAATCAGTTGAACAAACCATTCATTTGGCGATTTGTGAGTTTATTCACACAGATATAAAAAAATATTATAATACCGTACAGTTAGCAATCTACTCTGATTTAATAAATTTTTCAATTAAATGTGAAATATTTACTTTTCAGTAAAACTGAATGTGATTTTGTATCACGGTTTATTTATTATAAAAAAAAATGTGGTCAATTTAAACTTTTTCTGCGTTACCTTAAGCAAATAAAAAAAAACGTAGTAAAAAATTAACTCATGCCTTAATCAACTAATCCAGTAATATTGAATACGTTTTAGATTATTGAATTAAATTACGACGTTAATTCTAGGATAACAGATTGCATAAATGTTTTAATATTGGTTTTAAAAAATTGGGTTTTATTTTACCTTACGGTCATTTAATTTAATTTATTGTTGCAACACCTTGACAATGAAAGAATTTCTTGACCTAGCATTGCTCGTGTAATGAACTTTGTATAAATTATGTCGCCAATAATCTAAAACTTATTTCAATATTATTGTATTAGTTAAGGACCATTTGCATCGCATTATTTTAAACGACATTTAACTAATTTAGGTTTTTTTATTTTACTCTGTCTTCCTTGAATTTTAAAAAATTATTCTAACCCTCCGTCATGAGTTAGTTTTACTACGTGCTATAATTAAACCTAAACCTGATGAAGAAATGAGCTGCTTTAACAAAGTTTTATGGAAAATGCCGTGCGGTGCACAAAATCACGATTTGCATATTCAATTTACAGGATGGCATGAAACAAGAAACGCAACATCAGATTAATAGATTCCATTTTTTCCCTAAATTTTTACTTAAACAAAAGAGGGCGTATTTTTTAATATTTTCTATGCAATATAGGTTAATTGCGAGATTGTTGAACTTCTCAATTTTTTTATTTCTTTAATACAATTAGAAACGAATGGGATTGTAGCGTAACACTGAATCAAAAAAGTTGATAGCTAGATATTCTATGAAGATTTTGTAAAGCAGTAACCAAGGCTCAAAGAATGCTATGTTGATCGTTATCGGTATTTTTTTGCAGAGAGCATAATTATTTTTTGCTTACATACTGTTTTTTATTTATTAGAATAATTAGATAGCAGAATATATAAAATTTTTTTGTGCAATTTTTTCAGAAAACGATGCAAATTAGTAATTTTTTTCTAAAGTGTCAGTACTGTTTCAATACTGAAATGAATAGAAAAAAACAGTATGTAAGCAAAAATAATGGTGCTCTTAGCAACATAATGAATTTGATTCATTGTCTGAAAACAAATTGCAAATATGCAATTTTTTATAGTATCAGCAAGATTTCGAATTTGCTTTATTTTTCTGAAAAATTGCAATTGTCTAATTTTATAGCTATTTGCATAAATGTTTTAATATTGGTTTTAAAAAATTAGGTTTTATTTTGCCCTACGATTAAGGTGTGATTGATTAATTTTTTTAAGGTACTAGATTTATCTCCAGGTAACTAAACGAAGTTTAAAACACTAGTAAAACTCTCAAGGAACGCTAACATAACATTGCAAAGTGTAATAAACTATAACTTCCTTGCAACTAGAAAAAAAATGCTTGTGGTATGCGATTTTTTTTTATTTCAACTTACACACGCAATGTTAATTCTAGTATAAAACTGCAGAATGCTTTTTTTAATACTGGTTTTAAAAAATTTGTGTACCTAATCAAACCAGGAAAAAACGGCATTATATTTTTGTTTTAAAGCAAGATGTTAAAAAAAATTTAAGTTCTCATGTGCAGAACTTCTAACCAAACTTACAGATATGTTGTTATCAAAAATATAAATATTACATATACATTAAAAACAAGAAGTGTAAACTATTAAACCTACAAAAAATTGACAGTTTAATTTAATCTTGGATTAGATGGATTTAATCTCAGTAAATTTTAATAATGATACAATTTTCCCAAAATGTTGCTTCAATTAAAAAAATCCCTAAAGATTTGAGTATCCCAGAAAAAATCTACATCAAACTTATGGATAGTCGAAGAAAACTCTTAACCTAGGTTAGATATGAATCCAATGAGCAAAAAAACTTGGGGTACGCAATGCATCACATTATGACTTTCAATCCTTAATGCAAATATATAGCAAAAAAATATTATAACAAAAACTTTCAATCCTTAATGCAAACCTATGGCATAAACCATTATAGCGTTTTTTCTATAAAGAAAGCATGCATTGTGGAACGTACAATTAGTGCTTTAAAAGAAAAAATTTAAGTGTTATTGTGAAACAATACAACAATACGAGAATACAGTTTACGGTACTCGCTGTCGTATGTAATTTTTGTAATCAATACTACAAAAAAATAGACAATAGAAAAAAGTCTATGATATCGATTAAAAAATGTATAAAAGTCAAGTTCTTTTAGTTGTACTGAAAAAAAGTAAATATTTCAAATGATTTCTAGGTAAATTTAATTTTTGTGGTTTTGCAACTGATAACTTTAATTTTAAAATATGGTATATACGCGTGCACCGTTTCGAAGCCAGACCGGCCTTCCATTAATGCTGACTGAATGGATTTATTTATTATTCTGCTGATGTTAGCATTAAATTTCTCGCTTTTATTTTTCTGCGGACGTCAGCATTAAATTTATTCATGACTGGGTTTATTAAATTTTCTGTAGATTTCATAGTTCTACAATTGCTATCTAGACAATACCTTAGCATTAAATTCTTGCTGACATGGGTTGAATTTTCTGCTGTTCTTGTTGTTTAATATCTTTATATACTCAAGATATGTGTGTGATAATCGCTCAATCTTTAGTGTCAAGTTGTAGTTGTGTTCTATAGAACAAATCAAAAATGAAAACTTTTTTTTTTAAAATTATATTTAAATTAAAAATATACTACGAAATATTCACAAATAAAAATAACAAAACATTTAGATTGGCTAACCTGTTGTTTTAAGCTCGAATCAGTCCCTGTTTCAACTGCTCCCGTATTCAGCGTAGTGATTTAATAGTCCCAACGCTGAATCTTGATCTGCTTTAGATATGATCTGCATTTTTCTTAGCATAGCTTTAAATTATTTTAGCGTCTTCTGTTAAACTTCCCGGTCATATCCAGTAATTAATAATTGAATTAAATGCTTGTTGAATTTCCTCATTGGATCCAGTAATTATTCGGAGTCATTTTTTATTAATGTTAAATTAAAATTTAAATTAAAACAACCTTTAGTTACTTACGTTTTTAAAGGGTTAAAACGACGAACCTTTTTTAATTTTTCACAATTACCAATGTACTATTTATTACTTCACAATAAATCACTTCTAATTCTTTCACCTAAATATTTTTTAAGTGATGTGGGCTAAGCCTTAATTCATGTTGAACTGATCTGTTTACAAATCCGGTCGTATTTAAAAGGATCGCCTATCTATTGACAAGCGCAGAGTTCAACGATTACGATAGTGTACGTGATTCTTACGTACCAGGTTTTGGGTATTTCTATGGATTTTTTCCATCTACACAAAACTGATGCGCTACTTTCAGCACGTAATACTTCAAGTTAATGCATAGGTTCTATTGGATTTTCTCATTTCAACTCACATAAATTATTGTTTGTACAACAAATTTGATGAACTTTGGTTTCATCACCAGGCCGTGCTTATTTGTAGTCTATCACGTGTTAAATTTTACCTTTCTGGTCACGTATTCTTAATATAACTTATGTATTAAATGATATGCCTTTTCTATTACGCATTTTTAAACCTGCTTGTTCAATTGGGATTCTAGCGTAATGATGATGCATTTTTCATACGTATTGTGTTTCAACTTCCGTTTACGTTGTCTTATGACTTGCCAAATCGTTGATTTAATCAAATCTTCTAAAGTATTTTTTATCTCTTAAATTAATTATGACCATGGTTTATACACAGAGCGTTGTCATTTACTTTCCTGCCTAATCGTTGTGTTTCTTATTTTCTTTGTAGAAATCTAGTTTTCTGAGCTTTTATGTTGCTTTAATGAAGTGCACTATACTAGTGGTTCTATCTACCCTTAAATGACCTCATTAACACAGCAATATATATATAAATACATATATATATATATAAAGACAAGTTATTTGCAGTCCGCAATAAAAAATAGTATATAAAGTAAGATATATCTGTAAACAAACTCTTACGAAAATAATAAGTGCTATTGACAAATACAAATCGGGCTGGTAGTTATATAGTTATATAGCTCTTATTATTTTCATAAGAGTTTGTTTACAGATACATTTTACTTTATATATATATATATATATATATATATATATATATATATATATATATACAATAACAGGCTTTTAGGTCTGCTGGTTAATTAAGTGTACTCTTTATTATAAATCTAAGCTTTCGGTTTTATTTAAACCATTATCAAAGATTCTAAAAATTAGAAACATTAATATGGGCTAAACAGTTAAAAACTTACTTACTAATGTGAGGTTTTACACTAAAATCGTCTATATAGATAAATTTTTGAATACAAACTGAAAGTGATGTTGAAAATTTTAAAAAGAACAGTTTTGTGTTTTGTTAATCAAATTTGAATGTTATAATGACAATTCCTTTATAATTTTGACAGTGTTTGAGATAACTTTCTAGATTGTAATTAATTTATTTTATGATTTGACTGAAATTTAGATATTTTTTGTAGATATGTATGTTTATATATGTATGTTGATGTATGTATATTTGTTTACGTATGTATTTCAGTGTGTTTATGTTGTTTGTGCGAATGTATGTATGTCTGTGCATGTGTGTATGTGTGTGTGTGTGTGTGTGTGTGTGTGTGTGTGTGTGTGTGTGTGTGTGTATATTTATGTGTGTGTGGGTGCATGTGGATGTTTGCGTATGTTTGTTTGTGTATGTTTATGTTATGTTATGTTATGTTTTATTAAGTGATTTGATCAGTTATGTTGAATTTGTTTTTGGATTCAAAGTGAAGTAGATAGGTGTATATAGAGCTTAGTGTGTTAATGTCAGTTTTTTTATTAATTGTGTTGAGGTTTTTAAATATGTAACATATTTCTAGGAATTCTCTTTTGGATTTTTTATTTTCAATTTGTAATATTATAGGATTATCAAAATCTATTTTATGCTTATTTGTGTTTGCGTGTAAGGTCAAAGCAGAAGCGTTTGGTTTAACACGAATGTCGCTTTTATGTTGAGTTAAGCGTTGCTTTAATTGTTGCGAGGTTTGACCAATGTAGGTAAGATTGCAGTCTGAACAATTTATTTGATATATAATATTCCGTTGTAGAAGAGTTGGGGTTTTATCTTTTAATTTGGAAAAAAGGTTGTGAAGTTTAGTTTGGGTATAACTTCGTCTAATAAATCGTCCATAACAATTCTGGCAAGTACAGGACTTAGATTAGATCCCATTGGACAACCAAAGGTTTGTAGATAAAATTCATTATTAAAACTAAAATAACTTGTATTGAAAACTAACTCTATGATATCTGTAAAAACAGATTTTGGAATAGTGCAATTCGTATTGATCTTATACCATAGTTTTTTGACATTTTTTAGAACTAGAAATTTTGAAATATTGGTATAGAGTGATGTTGCATCTAGGCTTATTAGTACATGATCATTTGGTAGTTGAAAGTTTTGTATAAAATCAGAAAATTCAAAAGAATCACATACGTTGTAGTTATTTGTATTAGAAATATTAGAAATATGTTACATATTTAAAAACCTCAACACTATTAATAAAAAAACTGACATTAACACACTAAGCTCTATATACACCTATCTACTTCACTTTGAATGCAAAAACAAATTCAACATAACTGATCAAATCACTTAATAAAACATAACATAACATAACATAAACATACACAAACAAACATACGCAAACATCCACATGCACCCACACACACATAAATATACACACACACACACACACACACATACACACATGCACAGACATACATACATTCGCACAAACAACATAAACACACTGAAATACATACGTAAACAAATATACATACATCAACATACATATATAAACATACATATCTACAAAAAATATCTAAATTTCAGTCAAATCATAAAATAAATTAATTACAATCTAGAAAGTTATCTCAAACACTGTCAAAATTATAAAGGAATTGTCATTATAACATTCAAATTTGATTAACAAAACACAAAACTGTTCTTTTTAAAATTTTCAACATCACTTTCAGTTTGTATTCAAAAATTTATCTATATAGACGATTTTAGTGTAAAACCTCACATTAGTAAGTAAGTTTTTAACTGTTTAGCCCATATTAATGTTTCTAATTTTTAGTATCTTTGATAATGGTTTAAATAAAACCGAAAGCTTAGATTTATAATAAAGAGTAAACTAATTAACCAGCAGACCTAAAAAGTATTACAAAATTTCTTGATACATAAATTGCTTACTTACGATTATAGTCTATTTAATAAAATATAAGGTCTCGGACAGGACTTGATTATTTTTTTGTTAAATTGGTAAATCTTTTTTTAAATTATTTTAAATATAAATTAAATTGGTAAAAGCATGGTTCCGGCAAAACCAGGATTCAGGTTCAAGTTCTGTCCAAGACTTTATATTTTCCTTCTTTCAATTATTAGCTCGATTTGAAATGATCATTTTGGTTTTACATAAAAGTCTAAGTTATTATTTCATCTTATTCATTGTAATATATATATATATATATATATATATAAATAATATATATATATATATATATATATAAATATTATAAGTAGTTTTTTACACAAGGTAAGTTGATATGATTGACAAAAATGCTAAACGTAATTGAAAGTTAGGTTTATATATGGTACTGTACACGATTTAGATTTGTAAATTTTCCAATTATAGCCATCGGCCTCGGTAGCGTAATTGGATAACGCACAGTTCCGGCAAAACTGAGATGCAGGTTCAAATCCTGTCCAAGGCCTTATATTTTCCTTCTTTCAATTACTAGCTCGATTTGAAATGATCATTTGGGCTTTACTTAAAAAGTCTAGGTTATTATTTCATCTTATTAATTATATATATATATATATATATATATATATATATATATAAACTAAATTCGGTAACGACCTTACTTTCTTAATTGTATATAATTAGCTTTGGGTTTTAGGTCAGCAGAATTGAAGAGTTCTCTTTTTTATAAACTCAAGCTTTCGGAAATTTATTTTTCCATTATCAAGAGTACTAAAATTAAATACAAATGCATTAGTTATGAGAACAGGGTTGACTTAATAGCTAAAAATTATATATAACGGATACTTACTAAAGTGAGATAAGATACAATTGGACGATTAATAATAATGTACAGTGTATAAGGGTATAGTATAATTAAATTTAAAAATAAAAATAATACTAAATATATCGTTAAAAGGAGTAAAAATATTTTTGATTAAGATGATGTATACTGTCTTTATATTTTATATTTTATATTTTAATTGTCTCAATATATACATTGGGCAAAGTTCACAGAACCTCAAACAGCGGTTAACACAACACAAAAGTGACATACGCATTAAACCAAATGCAACTGCCCTATCAACACACATTGATACCACCAACCACAAATAGATTTTAACAATCCAAAAATTTTACATATAGAAAATAATAAATTAAAACGTGAATTCCTTGAAATGTGCTACATATATCAAAATTCTAATACACTTAATAAAAAAACCGACATTGGAGACTTGAGTTCTATATATGCCTACCTTCTAAATTTAAAAAAATGTATTTGAAAATAGAAAATTAAGAAATAAATGATTAAGTTATAATATTATTTTACTTACAACCATACTGATAAAAAAAATATAAAAATAACTACACAAATTAATAAAAATATTTTAAAATATAATTTATCTACAAACAGTGTCATTACAATTAATGCGTTAATTTTATACACATAAAGATACCTTTCCCAAACAAAAAAATTCTTATATAAACAAATGTTTACAAAAATATTTTTACTCCTTTTAACGATATATTTAGTATTATTTTTATTTTTAAATTTAATTATACCATACCTTTATACACTGTACATTATTATTAATCGTCCAATTGTATCTTATCTCACTTTAGTAAGTATCCGTTATATATAATTTTTAGCTATTAAGTCAACCCTGTTCTCATAACTAATGCATTTGTATTTAATTTTAGTACTCTTGATAATGGAAAAATAAATTTCCGAAAGCTTGAGTTTATAAAAAAGAGAACTCTTCAATTCTGCTGACCTAAAACCCAAAACTAATTATATATATATATATATATATATATATATATATATATGTACAACGATCAATTGCCTGCTGATCGCCACCTCTCTGTGCCTTTAAAATAATTAAAAATTGACACATTTATATTTATACCTCGGCTAGCTCGTGATACCACACAGAGTGAACGACGATATGATAGCAGAAAATTTTTACTCACTCTTTTCCTATACTCAATATCTCCGCATAAGACAAACTAAATTCCCCAAAATTTGTATAATGAAATAAATAAGATTACAATTTAGAAATCTGCGGCCTTTTTAACATTATTTTCCTTTTATAGAACTTTTAAATTAAATTTAAATAAATATTTCTAACAAATTTGCTCTTTACTAAGATTATATCTTTTTACACTTTTTTATAGCAATTAAAGCCAGCAAAAAAAATTATATTTTTACCACGAATGATTTCGTTGAACGTTCAAAGAAATATCCCCTTTCTTAAACATACTTTTACGGACCAACCAAATTTTTGTTGATCTTTTACACAAAATATTAATCACATGCAACTTTTTAGAGCTCACCTCCAATTATTTAAAATTATAAATGTAACATACTATAAATTGAAAAGATAGTCCTGACTTTTATATTCCACCTGTTTTTCTCGCTGGAGCTTCCTGGCCCAAATCGGTAGTTTGTTTGTAGCTTGAAGTAGTTAATCAGCAGCTTAGCGTGTTGACCGAGTACTTTGAAATATTTATCAACAACGCGGAATCGTCTGTCTAATGATTTGAATTATTAACCTTAGAGTTCTACTTGGAATATTAACGTAATGCTCTAGTGTATTAACCCAGTAATCAAGTATATTAACGTCGTACTCTAGTTTATTATTAATGCCGTGATCCAGTGCATTAATCCAGTAATCAGGTATATTAACGTCATTCTCTAGTTTACTACTAATGTCGCGATCCAGTGCCCTAAATTAATAAATTGCAAAGATTTTATTTATTAATTAATCCCAGACTAAGGTTAAAACAAAGGCAGAATTTTATACACGCCTATTTCAACGCGTACTTTACAGTTTATCACTTGAAATTATTAATTTATATTATATTTCAATCTCTTTAACTTGTAACTTTCACTAAATTTTATTTACGTAATAATCTTCTTTCAACTATTAGACTCGGCGCGTCGATTATGGAATGAATATTCTTTATCTGCTTCGGTTAGTTTTATAGGCAAATTCCTTCCTGAATGTTTCACGCGTTCTCATTGGTTGACAGCCCGCTATCAGCCGTTTGTCCGTGGAAAAGGCGTTTCAATGGTTATTTGCAAGGTGTTGGATTTTAGCGGGTCTAATATATACGTTCTAAATGTCACGTATCTTGCAACTTTGTAAAGAGATTTATTAACAAATTGTATTCCGTACACGTTTAAAACCGCACGTATATAGGAAATTAAATTTCTATACTTTAATTACATGTGCCTGTTTTGTTAAGTATGGCATTTACGTTTTAAACTGCATGTATTTCTGAAATTTTAAGCGGGATTTGTTTAACAACTGGTATTTCGTGTACGTTGTAAATTGCACGTATCCCTTTGCCTCTAACATCTATACTTTATCTGATATGCTTGTTTTTAAATGTTTGCCTATACAAGCTGGTATAAATTATATGCGTTTATTGACTTCTTTGTGCAACTGCGTTTAGATTGACAGAAATTTTATTTCAAGGTTATTTCACCTCAAATGTGTTGAATTTGTAATTTGATTTTAAGCCTAAAAATGTCTCAAATGCTCTATAAATGATTAGATTGCTTCGGCAATTATCCATTTTCGTGAATGTGGTGAAGTTATTACTGAGGCTCCTTTGATTAATTGCAGCCTGCTACTGGATTTATACAGGGTGATTTGTATTTGCCTTTTGTCTAATGAATGAATTATGTACATTTCTTGATTTAAATGTTTAGTTTTTGAGACATTTTTATTTATTTATTTATTTATTTATCGTCTTTATTTATCTAAACTAACATATACAAAGTGAATGAGAAAAAAAACATACAAAATCGTGCAGGCGAAGTTCAGTCACAGACTGTTCTTCCACTTAACCTGAAGTAACATTATAATAACAGACAGCAAGCATCAAACCTAACAAGCAGCAGCACACAGTTGACTGAATTTATGTGTTCATACTTTCTCTACCCAGTACTGAATAAGTAAATAAATGAAATAAGCTTAAGATCATTGTAGGTTAATCAGATATTTTTTGTAGTATTTCTTAAAACTGTATACTGATTTATTCTTTAGAGAAGCATCAATAGAATTGTATAATGCAACAGCCGAATAATGGTACGATCTTTGGTAGAAGGTGGACGTGTGACGCTCAATATGCAATAGATCGAGTGATCGTAAGTTAATACAGTGGTAATAACGACGCGGTTTTAGTAAAGACTTTATATATTCTGGTGTTGTGGGCGAGGTTAGAGCGCGATGTGTATAAACTGCAAGGTGTAATTTACGCCTGTTAGCCATATTCAGCCAACCTGATTCTCGCAAAAAATTAGAAATATGGTCATACTTTCGTAAACCGTAAACAAATCTTAGAGAAGCATTTTGGATCCTCTCAATGCGTAGGGAAGTATTATAATCTAAACAAGGACCATATACAACATCACAATAATTAAACAGAGACAAAATTAATGATTCGCACAATAGCACACGATGATTATAACTTAAAATATCTTTATTTAAATAAAACTTGCGTAAAATTATGTATGAACGCTTAATTAGATTATTTACATGTCCTTCAAAACGTAACTTATAATCAAGTAATATACCGAGATTCACAACAGAGTTTTGGATTTCAATACTATCACCATTGAGCATGAGCTTTAAGTTATCAACCACTTGTTTCCTATCATTAACTGGTCCAAAAATGATGGCCGAGGTTTTTTTAGTATTTAGCACTAATGAATTATTGGCAGCGTAGCGGGATATGTGTTCTAGGTCTTTATTGAGTAAATAGTTAGCTTCTTTCAAGGTGTCTTTATGGAAAGATATATACAGCTGTGAGTCATCAGCATACATATGGAAAAGACATTGATGTAGCAATGAAGACAGATCAGCTGTATATACTAAGAACAACAATGGACCGAGTATTGACCCCTGGGGAACTCCACTAGATACAACTTCGTAAGTTGACATAATTCGGTTAACTCGCACCGACTGCGTTCTGTCAGACAAGTAACAAGCAAAAAATTGCCTAGTTGGTTCATCAAATCCAAAATAATTCATTTTTGCAAGTAACAATTTGTGATCGATCGTATCGAAGGCTTTAGAAAAGTCCAGCAAAACCAGTGCAGTAACAAGACCCATGTCCGATGATCGAATAATGTCATTAGTAATTTTTATTAATGCACTAGTAGTACCATGACCTCCCCTAAAACCCGACTGATTTAAAGGTAGAATTTCAGAAACAGTAACGTACTCATAAATTTGCTCGTATAATATTTTTTCCAGTATTTTAGATAAGACCGGTAAAATACTTATTGGTCTCAAATCAGACAACGTAGCAACTTCTTTTTTCGGTAGCGGTATTACTATTGATGATTTCCAACTAGTTGGGAAGTAATTTTGAAGTATACAATTATTAATAATATTAGTAAGTGGTTCAATAATGAAATGACTACATAATCTTAACATATTAATTGAAATGCCATCATTCCCAACTGCATTGGATTTGATAGAGTTCATTACATTGCTAACTTTGTCAGGCGTAACCAGAGAAAAAGAAAAAGTTCTGTTATGATACTTATTATTATTATAATGGTCGTACTGTCTTGAAGTAGGTGATTTTATCAAGGTCCTGACAGAATCTAGAAAATATTGATTAATTGTGTCCGGTTGACGTAGATTCTCAGGAATAACATGTTCTTTACGCGATAGCACATCAAAATCACGAAACGTTTGCCAAACATCTTTATTTGAAAGATTACTCATGAGCTGAAGTTAAGCTTTTTTTTCGCTCTTTATTGCACTAGTGACTGCATTACGTAGTTGTTTATACTGCTGCCAATGTATAGAAGATTTGGTAAGTTTAAATGTACTATGCGCCTTGTTTCGAACTGACATCATCGCCTTTATTTCGTTATTTAACCATGGTGCTTTTTGTTTAGTAACCCTGACGTTTCGCACTGGTGCATGAGAGTCAAAAAGACCTACGACAACTTTACATAAGTAATTGACCTGAGCATCTACGTCCTGAATATGATAAATTTCATAACAAGGCAAGTTGCACAGATCAATATAAAATGCAGCATGATCAATATTTTTAAGGTCGCGAAAAGTAATATATCTAGGTTCTACTACAGGTTTAGTTAACAAAAGTTCAATCACAACTAAAGAATGATCAGACAGATCATGCACAGACTTACATTCAACCGTTTTCACTATATCTTGACATTTAACTAATATAACATCAATTAATGTCGCGCTATATTGAGTTACTCTTGTGGGCTCGTTGACTGTTTGTTGTAAATCGTATATTTCAAGTAGAGTATTGAACTGCATAACATTAGGATTACCAACAATGAATAAATTTAGATTTATATCACCACCGTAAAAAATATTATCAAATTGAGGAGAGATTTGACTAAGTGTATCTTCAAAGCAGGATAACGAGTCCTTAACTGAAGAACTAGGAGGTCGATACATCACACCAGTAGCTATTTTCTTTCGATTGTAATTGAAGCTGACCCACAGCTGTTCTAAGGAGCCATTATTTAATGAATTAAGATGGTGGATTTTACAGTATAGAGAGCATCTTGCATATATGGCAACACCTCCACCTCTACCAACTCGATCATTATGAAATAAATTAAATCCTACAAGCTGATAATCGTTTATATTACTGTTTTCATTAAGCCAAGTTTCAGTAACGAGTATTATATCTAACTTATTCTCGTCCACCAGAGCAGAGAAAGCATGAAACCCTGAGTTTAAAGAACGTACATTGATTGTAGCTATTTTAAACATGAAATTTAAAAGAACGGTGAATTAAATTTAAGGAATTTAATAGGTGCACACAAGTATACACTTATTAACACAGGTATTGTGAGTTGTAAGTTGTTGTGCTGCTCCTTCCGCAGTTAAAATAATAGAAATAAGTACAGTAAGAAGTACTAGTAGACTAAGATGAATTAGAAAAATCAATATGAATGAATATGTAAAACGTTCAACTTATAATTTAATATGATAACGAACGAGCAACATTATAAACCGGCACAATTATTAATAACTTTTAAATAGGTAGAACTGAACTAGAATATATTGCGAAATAACTCAGTGCATCAAATCCTTGATAGAGAAAAATTAGAATTAAAAAAAATAAAAAAATAATAAGGAAAAAAAATTGTACAATAATTAGCTCCGTCGTGCGTGTAGAACCTCCAATTTCAAATATTATGAATAAAATTTGTATAAACTACGTAACACTTTGCACGCCACTGCTGGTTTTAAAGAACAATTTTCCGTCACGGCTCCAGCAATTCTTTATTCCATATTGCTCCTGAAGCTGAATTAGTTTTAAGTGTCTAATTGAGGTTAAGTCCTCACGGATAACAAATCGGGTGCTTTTAAATAAATTTTTGTTATTAAAAACCATTGCGCGCACTCTATAACTAGCAAATTTGATTATAATACCTCGAGGTTTTTTCGTTACTGAGGGATTGCCCACACGATGAGATCTTTCGATGTCTTGTGAGGATAAACCCAGTTTTAGGTACTCGTTTAATACAGACAGAACAATGTTATCAGTTGACTCACCAGCTACTTCTACAACACCGAATAACCGTAAATTATTGCGCCTACTCATTTGCTCCAGAAAATCGATTTTATTTTCCAGTTTATCGATACGGCTTGAATTGGAGTCGCATTTAGTATTAAGCGAATTGAAATTAGAAGATAATTCATCTAATTTCAAGGAAATCGTTTCATTCATATCCGAGACATTTAGCGTAAGTTTGTTCATATCTGCTTTGATAGTACGTAAATGCAACAAAACATCTTTTAACGTACCTGTCTCAATCTCATCACCTTGAACTTGATTGCTGCACTTGTTTATAGCTTCAAATCCTTCATCCTTATCACTCTTAGAACTAGATGTAGAACGGGTTTTTTTCATCATGGACGATTGAATAATTGCTGTTGTAATGTTATCTAACGAATTTGATCACCACAACGAAAATCGAATTCAGATTATTATCAAATAATGGACACAGGCCCGGAACACATGCACTAACAAAGAATTACAAATTACCGGTACTTAGTAATACGCCTAAAATAAATTACGGAGCAGCGCATAACAAACAACCTACTCAGTTGCCGCCATCTTACTTAGTTAGTGTTTTTATGTTATTTACATGAAGTATTCCTCCCTTGTGACCTTATATGGCCTTAAATAACCTTATTATCTTAGCAATATATATATAAAATGCTATAATAATAGGGTTATTTAGGAGTACATAAGGTCGCAGGTGAAATACACTTCATGTGAGCATCATATAAATAAAGAAAACCAAACATTTAAATCATAAAAAGTACATAACTCTTTCATTATGCAAAAAGTAAATTTCAATCATTTTGTATAAAATTAATAACTAACCACAATTAATAAAAGAAGGCTTATTCTGCAATAACTTAAAAACATTAATTAAAATAAATAGTTTTGGAAATCATTCAAAACATTTCTAGACATTTAAAACATCCTCAAGCGCCAAAACAAATACAAATCACCTTGTATGAAATATAAGGAAGCTCATTCTGTAATAACTGAACAGCGTTTAGTAAAAGAAATAGTTCTGGACGCAACCTATTTCATTTTAAAGACATTTAACACATTGATAAGCTCCTAATAAATACAAATTAGGCATATTTAAACGTGCAACAAATCTCTTTAAAACTTGACGCATTGCGTAAGGAATAGAAAGCAATAAAACACATAAAATAAACTGTAGAAGAACGAGCATATTTCATAACGCAATAAGATATGGATATTGGGGCAAAACGCGTACGTTACATTAGCAATGTAGAAATCGCCACATTTTTGTAAAGCCCGGCATGGGTGAACAAAATACGGAATCATTAGTTTTGGTGTACGTGCAGAATTAAATGAAAAATTTAATAAATTCCTGTACAAAATTATGTGTACGTGATGTTTCAAGCATAAATTACGGCAACTGTTAACAAATCCCAATACAAAATTATGTCTAGGTGCAAATTTACATGCATAGAGTAAGGAATTTTGAATAACCCCAACTGGTTAAGACATAAGAAGTAACGAGCCTGTTTTATATAAAGAACCAAAACCAGTCTAGACAAATTTATTACGTCAATCTAAAATTAAGTGAAGTCAAAAGTGACATAAAATTAAATAACGTAATGAATTCAACTAAAAATTAGTAGAAGTGCGTGAAGCACGTGTAGTAAAAATCTTTCGTTAGTATTAAAAACTTAAGTTTAAATTTAATTAATGTAAACGAAATCTTTAACATATATTAAATTAGGGCTCTAAATAATCATTTAAGTAATGTTCTACGAAATGATTTAAGTAATTAAGAGTATAACTAATGAGCTGATTAATTATCTAAGTGATGATGTTAAACTAAATAAGCAACTAAGCAATTCACTAAAGAACATCTACAAGTTATTTAAAACTGTGAGTTACTGGGTTAAAAGCCAAACACAGGGGGGCAACAACTGAAACTAGCAATCGATCTTGTTCAACAAGCTTCCGTAGGAGTCAACAGAAAGACTCAAGGTCAGAATTTAAATTTATAGTTTTTTGAATATTGCACGTCTTATATTTCATAAGTGTAAAACTCACATTTCTTAATCTGTCAATGCCGATGGAAATTGAAACGGATACATCTAAGGATGGTTTAGGGACATGCATTCTTCAAAACGGACACCCAATAGCTTTTGCCTCTCGAAGTTTGAACAAAAGTGAAGTAAATTACGCCCAAATTGAAAAAGAGTTGCTGGCTATGCTCTTTGACTGTCAAAAATTTCATTAATATATATATATATATATATATATATATGTATATATATATATATATTCTACTGCTCCACCCCTCCCCTTTTTATATATATTACTTTTATTATTTATTTAAATATAAATTATTTATACACTACTTTTGTCGTCGCCCCTATTTTTTAATATTCAATGAATGACTTCTTTATGATGTGCTTTAGTAAAGTTTGGTTGGTTATCTATTTAAACTGTTTACTATTATTATGCCTCGACTATATGAACTCTTTATCTCAGGGTGTTCACCTACTCACCGTGGGTTCAATCGTGAGTAGATGTGCACTGCCCAACCAAACTGCACACTCTTTTGTTTCACTACTTTTATATGAAATTTTTACTGTATATGCCAAATTTTACTGATCAACGTAGCTTGGTGCCAAATTTATTAATGTATACAATTTCTGACTTTTGTGTGACGTTTTATGATATTGCACGGTACTCACCTGAATTATACTTTGCTGACGCCTTTTTTTAAATGCTGCTGGCTCACGATCTTAGTCGCCGTATGCGCCTTTACAAGGACTCACAATCACTGTTGAACTTGCGTATCGCCTCCAGGTGTTTTAATACAATTTTCATGACCCAAATCTGAAATAAATAACCCGAATTTTAGAATTTTGACAAACCGTTGTATTTACTTCCCCTGCGTTAATCCTTCCGTGTTCCCTTTGTTTCTGCGTTGAATCTTCCCCTGTAATTGCTGCTCTCCTATTTTCTCTCTTCGTGCTCCAATTAATCCTTCCGCCTTTTCGTAATCAATTCCAAATCTATCCTGCCGTCCTGTTCCAAATCAATCAATGCCCTGCTATAACTTCGATGTCCACTCTATGTCCTACTGCCTTTTATCTATATTCAAATCACTCCCAAAATTATTTATATCGTCGTTGCTTCGCCGTCGCTTGTATAACCACTCGAATATCCTATTGCCTTTAAACCAATATCGTTCCAAATCCAATCCCAATCTCGTTTCAAATCTAATTAACTATTCGTTGCTTTCCCGTCGCACTATAACCACTCTAAATACTCTTCTTTTATCGTCGCTATTATACCACCGATGCTTCTTGTACCTCCACTTTAATAAATCAGACTATTTTAAATTCAAACACATTTATTTTATCAAAATATATCACAACTTTTACGCAGGTTTGTAAAAACACGTCTTTATACTAAATTTAGTCAGAAAAGAATCCCCTTGTTTACTTCACTGGGCAATAAGCACAACAAAACTAGCTTACTTAATTACATTTTAAAAACATAAAAATATCCAATAACAATTTGTCCTTTTTTTGTGTCACAAATACCTTCACTATTGTCTTTATATACATTCCTAAATTCTACCATTGGTACTAAATACTTCACAATTCTCCAATTATATTTGATATTGCTATTCACTTATAATTTTGAATTTACAATTCGTCCAAAAGTTGATTCTACTTAAAAGAAAAGCCAAAATAATTCACACATGACCTGGATGCTTGGTTGATAGTAGACATCCGTAGACGCATCCAGTTTTCAGACGGCAAATGTACCTTCAATGGCTTATTAAATTTCAACTTAGTATAAAACCTTGAGCACCGTGCATTTTATCAACGTCATCAAGTCATTTGGTTTACCTTTTGGCACATACGTTTCAAACTAAATTGGTAAATACTTTAGCATATGTAAAGTACGGCAAAATATAGTTTTTGAATTACTGGATCTGATATATGAATCATGTTGTTTGGCATACACCCATTTTAACACAAATCTACCCTTAGAAGCCTTGTACCCCCTTACATTACAATATATATATATATATATATATATATATATATATATGGGGTTAAAGTCAAAGTATCATCCAATCATAAACCGCTAGAAGCAATTTTTAAAAATAATTACAACAGAGTCTCTAAGATCGCAACAAATAATGTTACGACTGTTAAACTATGACATAAAGTACCTTATAGGCCCGGAAAGTTTATATACATTTCAGATACATTTAGTCAAGCATATTTGTTAGGGCCTACCACTCCAGAAGTAGACTTAGAATTAGAATAGTGTATTCATTTATTAGTGAACTATCTACCTATGTCAGAGAAAAAAAAGGAAGAAATGATAGTTGCCACTAGAGATGATATTGAGTTACAAACCATTATTTATTGTTTAAATTCACAATGGGTAGATACAGGTCAATTGTCAGAAGCTGCTGTTCATTATTATAGGCTGAGAGATAACTTAGTCTACTGTGACCAACTTTTATTTCTTGATAATAAATTAGTTGTGCCGCTAGGATTGAGACACCAAATGTTAGAAAAGTTACACGCAGGTCACTTTGGAATAAAAAAACGGAAGCTCGTGGAAGGCAAATTTTTTATTGGCCTAACCTAAGCAAAGATATAGAAGACTGTAAGGCAATGTCAGGTTTGTGCTCGTTTTGCTAAAAAGAACGCACGAGAGTCACTGCTAGCATATCCCATTCCGCCACGGCCTTCGGAAAAGATCAGTGCAGACATTTTTTCCTATGCCAACACTGCGTATCTCGTAGTAACGGATGCATACTCCAATTGGTTAGAAATAGCAGTACTCCGAAATAAATCGGCATCTGAAGTTATGTTGAAATTAAAATCGATCTTTTCAAAATTCAGATGTCCTGATATAATGATTTCTGACAACGTACCGTTTAACAGTTTCGTACTTAAACAGTTTGTGAAGGAATGGAATTTTAACATTGTGACTAGAAGCCCTTATTATCCGACGTCAAATGATTTAGCAAAAAGGCAGTGGATATAGCAAAACACTTACTTAAAAAGTCCGTAGAGTAAGGAAAGATATGTATCAAACCTTAATGCAATATCGGAATTCACCTTTAAATACTTGGGATACTCACCATCTCAACTATTGATGAGTCGCAATTGTACAACGAACTTGCCATGTCTGTCGACTTGCTAAGACCAACCTTGTGTGAAGATGTTACGAAGAACTTAATTCGCAGGCAGGAAGTTAACAAGAACTACTTTGACAAGCATACCAAGGAGCTCAGTGAATTGAGCCCAAATCAAAATCTCAACATTTTTAATGACATTGCCCGAAAGATGGGAGCCTGCCAAGGTAGTCAGTAAATACAATACGCCTAGGTCATACCATGTGTTAAATGAGTCTGGGCAAGTGATTAGGAGAAATCGGGCGGACATCAAAGAACTAGCCAATCATGATAAACCCACACATCGCGAAGTCCCCACGAGGAATGTGCATCAAGCTGGACATGACAGCCCTATATGTCATGTTTCTGTAGATTATAAAAGTATTCCGGCTAGTCTTATTAATGGAGCGAGCAGACCTCGAGATGTTCAGTTCAGTAACGAACCCAACACCGTTGAGGGCTAAAAAACAAAATCTGGCAGCATTGTAACAAAACCTGTAAAACTTAATTTATAGTTTAACTAGAAGCGGTTTGTAGTCCCTACGGGACTACTTTGAGCGTCTCTACTCGCTTTGTTGTTCACTCTTTTTACGCCCCACCTACTTTGCGCCCCCGCCCTCTCTACGCCCCGCCCTCTCTACATCCCGCCCGCTCTACGCCCTGCCCTCTCTACGCCACGCCCTCTCTACGCTTTTACATCTCTACGCTCAGCCCTTTCAACGGCCCGCCCTCTTTACGACCCGCCTTCTCTACGACCCGCCCTCCGTACGCCCGGCTCTCCGTAACTGGGCCCTCTGTACGCCCACATCTTTACGCCCCGCCCTCTGCGCGCCCCGCCCTCTGTACGCCCCGCCTTCTGTATGCCCCGCCTTCTGTACGCCCCGCCCTCTGTACGCCTCGTCCTCTGTACGCCCGGCCCTCTAAACACCCCGCCCTCTATGCACCCCGCCCTCTGTGCGTCCCGCTCTCTGTGCGCCCCACCTTTTGTGCGCCCCTCCCTTTGTGCGCCCGTCCTCTACGCCGCGCCCCCTGAACGCCACGCCCTCTGCACACCCCGCCCTCTGTACTCCCCGCCCTCTGCACTACCGCCATCTGTACGCCCCGCCTTCTCTACGGCCCGTCCCCTGTGCCCCGCTCTCTCTACACCCCGTCTTCACTTCCCCCTATAAGAATTCATTAAAACGACTTTGAGAAGTTGAACGAATCAAGATCACTTCGCTCTAGTAGATTTTGTCGAAATCACTTCTGGGAGTCAACCGGATCAAGATCACTTCGCTCTAGTAGACTTTGCCGAAATCACACCGGGAGTCGATCGGATCAAGATCACTTCGCTCTAGTAGACTTTGTCGAAATCACTTATGGGAGTCAACCGGATCAAGATCACTTTGCTTTAGTAGACTGTGCCAAAATCACACCGGGAGTCGATCGGATCAAGATCATTTCGCTCTAGTAGACTTTGTCGAAATCACCTCATGGAGTCGATCGGATCATGACCACTTCGCCCAACAGACTTTGTTGAAATCACTTCAGGGAGTCGATAGGATCAAGATGCTCTAGTAGACTTTGTCGAAATCACCTCGTGGAACAATCGGAATCACTTCGGAGAGTCGACCGAATCAAGACCACGTCGCCCTAGTGACTTTGTCGACATCACTTCGGTGAGTCGATCGGATCAAGACCATTTCGCCCTAGTGACCTTGTCGAAATCATTTCGGAAAGTCGATCGGATCAAGACCACTTCGCTTTAGTGACCTTGTCGAAACTACTTCGGAGAGTCGATCGGATCAAGATCACTTCGTCCTAGTGACCTTGTCGAAATTACTTTAGAGAGTCGATCGGATCAAGACCACTTTGCCCCAGTAGTCTTTGTTAAAATCGCTTTAGGGAGTCAATCGGACCAAGATCAGTTTGCCCTAGTAGACTTTTGTCGAAATTACTTCGAGGAATTGACCCGATCAAGACCACTTCGCCCTAGTAGTCTTTGTCGAAGCCACTTCGGAGGGTCGATCGGATCAAGACCACTTTGCACTAGCGACCTTGTCGAAATCACTTCGGAGAGTTCATTGAATCAAGGTCACTTCGTCCTGGTAGAGTTTGTCGAAATCACGTCGGAGAGTCGATCGGATCAAAAATCACTTAGCCCTAGTGACCTTGTCGAAATCACTTTGGAGGATCGATCGGATCAAGATCACTTTGCCCAAGTAGACTTTGTCGAAATTACTTTCGGAAGTCGATCGGATAATGACCATTTCGCCCAAGTAGACTGCGTTTAAATGATTTCAAGAAGTTTCTCAGATCAAGACTACTTTACCCCAGTAGACTTTGCCAAAACATCAATTGGTAGTTAATCGTTAAAACGACTTGAGTAGCCTAGCGTATCTAGATCACTTTGGCGTAGTAAACTTCATAGAAAGAATTAAAAGCTGTACACAATGTAAATAATGGAAATTTAGCTTATAAATATTTTACAAACATAGCATTTGAAGGGTTTTTTAGCAATGCGAACAATATTAGTTACGGTGATATAAAAGAGCAACGGATAATATATACAGTGGTTAAATAATCGAATGTAATAAGCAGTAATTGTAGAAAGCTTAACCGACTGTTGTTTAACAACTCAAGTCGTGTTTCTGAACGTATCGTGGTATGTCACAGTTATTTAAATCAGCTGATCGCTTAGCTTAATTCAAGTGCTACGAATGTCCTTGTATATATATATTTACAGCTAATTTAGGCAAATACTGGTTTTACCTTCTCAGTCTTATTTTTTCGAATCAACTCCGTGTTGCCTCTATCCAAAAATGTATATGTCTTGTTGTGTGTGACAATTGGAATAGAGCAAATATAAACTATACATGCTAACCAATCAAAATTAAGCAATATTTATTAATTGTTAATGTAGCCAATGTCACATATGAGCATATTTTTAATAACGTGTTCGCTAATAGCAACTTATCTTAAACATAACCTGTGGTTGAGGCTTACAATTTAAAAATTATAGACCTGAGTAAAGCATATGAAAAAATGATTTGCTTCTTTTTTATGCATATTGTTGTTAAATAAATGCTTATGGTTGTGTAAGAAGTCAACACCAAATAAAAATAAAAGAAAATTTGACTGGGCATCAAACCACCCAACTTACGAATGGTAGCTAGAGAACGTAGCATCACGCTACCGAGGTGACGTTTATTAAAAATCTGTTGGTGGTATACCTTCATTTTATCGGACACATACGAAAAACACCAATTTCTGGCCAAATCACGCTGTGTTGCAATTGCTCGTATATCATCGTAAAGAAACGCCAAATGTAATAATTACTTATTTCTGAAATAAATAGCCTCGTACTTTTACAGCGGTGTGCGTTACCTGATTTTGACGTTTGTCGTATCAATTATACAAATTTTAATAACTGCTTTAAGAAAATACTATAGAACCAGCTTGCAAACTCTTAATAATTTAAGTTTTAGAATACGAATAGCGTTGTTAAGTATATATTAGATATTTTTTAACGCCCGAATACGAATTTTGGAAATCAACTCGACCTTTCTTCTATCTCGCACCAACGCTAACCGAGCAGTTGCCGACCTCGTCGCAGGGCTCGTTCGGCTTTTGAGATCGAAAATTTTTGAGGGATTCAAGCTTTCTTAACACGTTAACGAATACGTCGCTCCAAATTAATCTTTTCCCGGAAAACCCTTATTTCTCCCTTAGTTATCGGTTTCCCGCGATAAAAACCGGCCTATGCAACGCACGAAAAAATTGTCCACCAAAACACCAACCGCCCGTGCCTCCAACTCCGAAACCCTCGGACGCAAATTTCGAAAAGCGATCGATTCGCGACTCTCAAATTTAGCACAGAGACGGGCTAACAAAACTTATAGGTTTTAGATAGTTCTCAGGAGAAAGGATGTATGATATGGTTATGTAGTGTATTTGGGAATACTCAAAGAGAATGTAATCAGGTGGATCATGGGTAGCATGACAGGACCGGCAAATGTGAATGTCATTATTATTCATGGTATTTACTTGTTACGTTTTTTTTTCGTGGCCCCACGTTGGGCGCCAAAAATCTATGTGACGTTATTATCGGGGCAGCCACGTTGGTTCGTCAGATTTATGCTACGTTGGCTCGTGGCCGTACGTAACACAAAGAAAAACAAAGAAAAGACCGGGCTCAATCGGAGAGTAGAGGGGTTGTAGAAAGCAGACCAACCTATAAGGGACGCGGCTGTAAGGAATTAGTAACAGTACCTGCAATAGAAAAATTAGAATAGTAAATAGAAAAAAAACAAATTAGTCCTGCAAACCTGAAACAAAGAAAAAGCATAGCATACGGATCAAATATAAATTGTTCAGTACTTTGTAGAATAAAAAAAAACTGTTGGGATAATCTATATAATATAACAACGTTAAAAGCAATATAACAAATCTTTAGGACAAAGTGAGGTAATATTGGGGAGTAGCAGAAACGTTTCCTCACACACCAATTAGACATAAAGCAGACAAAATTTTAATACAAAGTATAAATAGGTAAACACAATTAATATGAGTAGTCCAGTAGTATTGATTTTTTTTTTTTTTTATAGCATGCAAGTCTATGGTAAAAGGTATCAGAACGCCAACGGTATGGCAAAGTAACGGACAGGTATTTAAAGTAAAAACAAGTAGGAAATAGTTCAACTTACAAACAGTCCTTCAGCAACGCTTCCTCGCAATCGAATGTGGGATTTCCGATGTCCTGCACTAACGAAGCACTGCACCCTTGACTGTGAGGGTGTGGATGGAATTTCTCACACTTTACACTAATCAGGCCTACGTATTTCACTGGTGTTAGCAGCAGACATTATCATGCTGGTGGAACTACGTAACATCGATAAATCTCTTGTTAATTCTATTTCCTGAGACAATAATTTTGAAAGATTTTGTAACACAAATTGTAAAAAAAATAGTAATAAAAATTTAGAGTCACGGGCTTTCAAAGCACGACGTAATGCATTAAACTAACAGTAACGTGAAGCGTTTTATTTGCTACCTATGGTAACAGAGGAAAAGCTAATGCTTTTGCATAACCAAATTCGCGCAAACAAAGATCTATTTTAGATTCGTTGGGGTTAGAAAATTCAGGAACTACAGTACCAACTGTCTTTACAAGTGAATGAGATACCTGTTCATAAGAAGTAACCTCTTTTTTTTTCTACTAAACCTGCTACAACTGTATCACCATTCTTAGAAACACTCAAGTTTTAAAACTGTGTTTGCAAAAACCAAAGTATGCACTACTCTGATAAGAAAAGGAAGCCACGAAAACTAGATCGCACACAGTTCAACTATAGCAAGACAAATCCATAAAAAAAAACACAATTAGTAAAGCGACGCTATTACTAAATCAATCTTCTGTAAAAACAACCACGTGCGGTCGGGTTTTCCAAGTTCTACAACTTTTATTTCTAACAGAAAAGCAACAAAAACAATTTGTCGTGCAACGCGTAATCACTAAGTAAATGTTCCGTAAACCTTTTATTTTACACGAAAAACAACTAAAGACACAATCAGCAAAGCAACGCGTATCACTCAAAGTACTTAATATACCGGAACCAAGAACAAAAACCGACTATGCATCTGTTCATAACAGCTCGTTGTTATTACAACCGCACTTCTTGTCAATCCAACACGTTACATCTAAAAGCATACCTCTTTTCAAAGGTAATTAGAACTACACTGCCAATCTGTTTATCTAAACTAGTTGTTACCATAAACTCTTGTCGACTATTATCTCCTTCGCTAATAACATAAGGAACATCCAAAACGTGAATGCCGCAATCATATCTCAATTATTCTGAAGTATTTCCTTTATACAAACAGCGATCCCAAAGAAACGATGTATTTACTAAAGAGTTAATAAATATAAAATATTATTTGTTAATTGAGTATAGCGTAAAATGTTAAACTACAAAAAATGCACGTTACAAATTCCCCCCTAGCAAAATAAAGACGTCGGGGTGAAAGAAAAAAAAGAAAAACGACAGACAAGGAACCAAACAAAAAAATTTCTTTTATCCGGTTCGAAGGCCCAACACCAGTATAAGAAAAGAACGTTTTTTTTTCAAAAGAAGACAAAGTCATCTATCGCAACCAACCACGACAGAACAAGTAAAGAAAGCATCAAGTAAACACCCACTGAGGATTAAAGGTCTTAGCTACTGTCAAAATCGTCAAAAGACGGATGTCTCCCAAAGGGACATTTCTGTTCTCCACCTCAAAGCAAAGTTTTGGCTTCCCGCGAAGAACCCAAGAGGAAAGAAAACGAGGAAGAAAACTTGTAGCAAACCAACTAGACGACACAACTGTCAACCTCAAGTGTGCAGCAAAGAAAGAACCAAGACAAAGAAAAGGGCAAAGGCAAGCTAGTACACAATTTAGAATACTTCCAACTGAGGTAACACAGATTCGTATGAAACGATTACTTAAGCAAAGTATGGCTAACAGACCTACAAAAGCGACCAAGTCGAAATTCCTAAAGGAAAAGAAAATAGATCTGAAGCCTACCTCAAGGAATGGATGTAGAAAGCGACTATAATAGTCAAATAGTGAACAAATGGTAGAACTAGCCAGAAGAAAAATTCACGCGATGGGCTAGCTACAAAAAGATGAATAGGAATACGAAATGGGCACTGGTGTTTTCGGACACAAGCTTATCAGGGAAAACACAAGACCAATAAGCCACAGAAAGAATACTTAAGAACAGACATAGTGAAAGAATAAAAATGACATAAAAAGATGCAAAGACAATTAAGATTAAGTTTAGGATTAAAATACAATAAACAGAGACAGATGAAAAATTAAGATAAAAAATGTTGTAAGAAAGAACCAAAAATGTATTAGAATAGGTAATAAGTAGTAGAGAACAGAAGAAAACGATTCAGATTTAGCTTTGAATGGTAAATAAAGTAATAATGATAGATAGAAACAAGTAGAAGTACAAAACAATTAGAATTTTAAAAGAAGCGTATTTAATTTATTCTCTAAAGAGAATGGTTATTTGAAGATAATAGGCCCACGTTGGGGTTAGAAAAAATATTTAGAAAAAAAAGACAAAGGAAAAAAAATCGAGCAGGAAAAAAAACGGGCAGGAAAAAAATCAAACAGAAAAAAAAAATCGAGCAGGAAAAAAAATCGTGCTCCACGTTGGGCGCCAAAATTGTTATGTTACGTAATTCGTGCGTAACACAAAGAAAATCAAAGAAAGGACCTGGATCAATCGGAGAGTAGGGGGGGTTGTAGAAAGCAGACTAACCTATAAGGGACGCGGCTGTAAGGAATTAGTAACAGTACCTGCAATAGAAAAATTAGAATAGTAAACCTGAAAAAAAAACAAATTAGTCCTGCAAACCTGAAACAAAGAAAAAGCATAGCATACGGATCAAGTATAAATTGTTCAGTACTTTGTAGAATAAAAAAAAACTGTTGGGATAATCTATATAATATAACAACGTTAAAAGCAATATAGCAAATCTTTAGTACAAAGTGAGGTAATATTGGGGAGTAGCAGAAACGTTTCCTCACACACCAATTAGACATAAAGGAGACAAAATTTTAATACAAAGTATAAATAGGTAAACACAATTAATATGAGTAGTTCAGTAGTATTGATTTTTCTTTTTTTTTTTAATTTAAAATAGCATGCAAGTCTATGGTAAAAGGTATCAGAACGCCAACGGTATGGCAAAGCAACGGACAGGTATTTAAAGTAAAAACAAGTAGGAAATAGTTCAACTTACAAACAGTCCTTCAGCAACGCTTCCTCGCAATCGAATGTGGGATTCCCGATGTCCAGCACTAACGAAGCACTGCACCCTTGACTGTGAGGGTGTGGATGGAATTTCTCACACTTTACACTAATCACGCCTACGTATTTCACTGGTGTTAGCAGCAGACATTATCATGCTGGTGGAACTACGTAACATCGATAAATCTCTTGTTAATTCTATTTCCTGAGACAATAATTTTGAAAGATTTTGTAACACAAATTGTAAAGAAAAATAGTAATAAAAATTTAGAGTCACGGGCTTTCAAGGCACGACGTAATGCATTAAACTAACAGTAACGTGAAGCGTTTTATTTGCTACCTATGGTAACAAAGGAAAAGCTAATGCTTTTGCATAACCAAATTCGCGCAAACAAAGATCTATTTTAGATTCGTTGGGGTTAGAAAATTCAGGAACTACAGTACCAACTGTCTTTACAAGTGAATGAGATACCTGTTCATAAGAAGTAACCTCTTTTTTTTCTACTAAACCTGCTACAACTGTATCACCATTCTTAGAAACACTCAAGTTTTAAAGCTGTGTACGAATAAACCAAAGTGTGCACTACTCTGATAAGAAAAGGAGGCCACGAAAACTAGATCGCACACCGTTCAACTATAGCAAGACAAATCCACAAAAAAACACAATTAGTAAAGCGACGGTATCACTAAATCAATCTTCCGTAAAAACAACCACGTGCGGTCGGGTTTTCCAAGTTCTACAACTTTTATTTCTAACAGAAAAGCAACAAAAACAATTTGTCGTGCAACGCGTAATCACTAAGTCAATGTTCCGTAAACCTTTTATTTTACACGAAAAACAACTAAAGACACAATCAGCAAAGCAACGCGTATCACTCAAAGTACTTAATATACCGGAACCAAGAACAAAAACCGACTACGCATCCGTTCATAAGAGCTCGTTGTTATTACAACCGCACTTCGTGTCAATCCAACACGTTACATCTAAAAGCATACATCTTTTCAAAGGTAATCAGAACTACACTGCCAATCTGTTTATCTAAACTAGTTGTTACCATAAACTCTTGTCGACTATTATCTCCTTCGCTAATAACATAAGGAACATCCAAAACGTGAATGCCGCAATCATATCTCAATTATTCTGAAGTATTTCCTTTATACAAACAGCGATCCCAAAGAAACGATGTATTTACTAAGGAGTTAATAAATATAAAATATAAAAATAGTAGTTACAGAAAGGTATTTGTTAATTGAGTATAGCGTAAAATGTTAAACTACAAAAAATGCACGTTACATACTGAATGGTGATCGCCCTTTATTTTTGTTGGTGCCATTCTTGTAGACTGACCATAAATATAAATACACAGGACATTTACAATAAATATGTGAAAAAGCAGCAGTTGTCACTGTAAAAACACAATTGACTGCATGTTATACTATAGCAATTTCCGACAGAATTAAAAATCTGCATTGTTGCCAAATCTTCGTATGGTCATGAGCGTTTCAATTACAAAATGAATTTGTATCATGTCAAAAACACCATTTGTATTTCCTATAAGAATATTTTCGTGCATGAGAGTTCCCATGAGAAAAGATTCCACCGCTTTCAAAAATCAGTCACCTGCTATCTAAAATCTATAGAAAGAACCCTTAGGCTTCAAATTAATGGGCATTAACAAAGATGAACTGTACAGAACTAATTTTAAACAATTTAATGCGTATAGGAAGTCAACTATTCTTATAACATTTTCCATAGAACCAAGTAATATAAAATACGTTTTTAGAAAGCTATTTCAGATACTGTACAAATAACTGTGGTAAATTTTATTCTCGTTCTTGAATACAGTCATGGTTGAGTAATGCGTTTAGCATGAATACAACAATATGAAGGCATTAAAAGTTCCCCAGATGTCGATCCAAAATTATTTACGATTCAGTAAATTGCATTCGACGTAGCGCATTCAACTATGGCAGAGGTTTACTTCTAATTTATTCAGAAGAGTTTGTTATATTTAAGCATAGTGTTTTCACAAGAATGAACAAATTGAACATAATCGATGGGTAGAATCGTTTGTATGCTGATATAATTTTGAAGTTTAAGTCTGGTATACAAATCATTTACAAATAAAAGAGATTTTCAATATTTCGTTTACAGCTACAGCGTCTTATATTCAAGAATTCATAATTGGAATTAAACTTTCTAATCAAATTGTTACCCGTAAAAAAAGAACGAAATCAGTAATGGAACGTTCGCTTGAATTACAACGTAACAAAGGAATGGAGAGAAAGAAAAAGAAAGCGAATGCCGCGAGTTAAGGTTCGGGCCTTGGGGGCTGCCTTTTTAAAAACCAGTTCCAAAACTTCTTACCAAATTTAGTTATTCATACAGAATTGACTTACGGAATTTTGACAAATTAATTAAATATTACTTTAAATCGAAACTACACTAGTTAATTGTACTATGATGAGTAATCTAGCAAACTGCAATGCTAAAGCGGATCACTTGACTGACTGCCGGGCCCTTGGGCTCCCGGGCTTTTTATAATGTTCTTACCCCCTCACATGGCTGTGGGAACTTGCAGATCTCATGTCTGCTTTATTCTTAATACTATTCATAATTACATTGTTGTATTCTTAATTTCTAAGTAATCACGGTACCTGACCGTCTGTGACCTGACATCTGCAGTGTCACTATCGTCTGCGATACAAAGTAGCGCATCCGTTTTCATGAACGTTAATAAACTTTACAAATTGTCCTTGTATTTATTTTACTGCACTTCACTTAACAGTTCATTACACTTTCTAATGATTTCCTAATTATTCTATTTTATATTATATACATGAATTGAGGAATACATAACTCCCCCCAACGTACTATAAAAATTAAGGGTTTTCCTTTACTTGATTTTTAATTCATTAAAATTTGGTATAGTTTCCAAATAAATCTTTATATCTACACTCATTTTTGGCAAGGGGGGGTGGGAGTTGTTCTAATAATTATTATTATGTTTTGATTTTAATTAACTTCAAATTTTGTCAAAATTGCGATTTATTTCGCGTTTTGTATTGTTATTCTCTGCTTGGCTTTATTTAATTTTCCGTTTAGATTGCGTCGGGTTACTTGCTATTTTTAGCTTGGGTCGTTTTAGATTATTTAAAAAATTGAATTGCTTGTACTGTATTTAATTGCACGGTGCTGTAATTATTTTATGGGTTTTACGCTTGATACTGTCTTTGTTACGTTTATTTTTAATTTACTGATGTTAATTCTATTGTAGGTTTGATCTCTTAAGATTTCGATGGGACTGAGTAATCTTGCGGTGGTTTATTTTTTTGGCGTCAGTTAAAACTTTTCTATTTTAATTCTGCCAATTTAAATCTGTCTGTAGTAATTATCTCTTCCCGTGGGTGTGTGTAATTTATAAGTGTGTCTGCGATGCTTCTCCTTTCGTTTATAAAGTTTGCAAGGTTTTGTTTTTTGCGTTGTTCAAAGTTGCATAAAATCTCCTTCTGTTATTAATACAATGATCTTGTTTTGGTTACAATGTTTTAAACTACTGTAAGATTGTTGCTTTTCAGTTAATTATTTGCGTCAGTGTCTCTGTTGTACATTAATTACAAGGTTATTTATAAATCTACCGTAGGTATAATTTAATGTCGTTTGATAAGTTTAGTATGCAAATGCTTTTGTTATAAATACGCAATTATACTCTCCTGAAAGGTCTTACTTTCAGTTGGTATGGGAATGAACTTAGCGTCTTTTCTATAATTAATTATCTCGTCTTGAAGTATTTAATCGTACAATGTTGCGTTTGGAATGAATAAAATTTATACCTTGTTAATTGCTGCAGTATTTTAATTATAGTGTGTCAATGTAATTGTTCTTTTTATAAGGTTGAAATATACGTTTCAATAGCGTGATTATTTATAGGTTTCTTAAGTCAATTTTATAATTAGTCGTATATTTCGTATTTAAGATGATGTTTTATTCCCTGATAAGAATTTCTGGTCGTAATTAATGTTGCGTTGTTTTAATCAAAGATGCTTTAATTTTATTTTGGTAAATTGAAAATTTTTCTTATAGTTACGCAAATTCAGTTGGTGTATGGCTCTGAAGGCGTTGTTTTCGTTGCGTTCAAGGTTGAGTTTTAAGTTATTCGATAATGAGATTTTGCGTTTGCATTTGCGGTTTGTTAATTCTATTAATAACTGTAAGGTGGTTCTATTATTTATGGAATGCGATGAGTTTGCGTTTGGGTAATTCGTTCTCTTTATTTTGTTGCGATGTTTACAAGGATCTCGGTGTTAAATTATGATTTAATTTCGCTTTATTTTGGGATACTTCGCCAGTTAATTTTTGTATTATTAAAATAGAAATTCGTTTTTGTTTTGTTTCTATAATTTTTGCCCAGTTAAATTTTGTATAATTGTCTTTGGTTCTCTAGTTTTTATAGGTCTCTTTTAAACAAAAATAGATTTAAAAATAATTCCCTTAGTTCTTAAGTCAATCATTTTTATTAAATTGCATAAAATAATAGTACTAATAGTCAATATACATATATAAATCATAAAATTATAAAAATTCTCTTATACTAGCAAATATCAAGTGTTTGGAAAATAAAATTCAATTAGTTTAAGGAAAATGAACTTACACTAATTGCTTCGTTGATTTCATGGAGTCCGTCTATTTTTGTACTTTTTCCACGTCGGTTTTTGGATTTGGTCTATGATTGTATCTTTTCTGGGTTTTCTTTTGTTGAATTTGATCGTGTTTTGTTTCGCATTCAACTTCTGTTTGGTTCTGTCAAATTCGGAATTGAAATTTCAGACCACCAGTTCTTCGAATTTGGGTTTCCTAGCGACATTTTGACATCCGTACGACTGCGCCAGTTAAGGTTCAAGCTTGAGAACTGCCGTTTTAAAAACCAATTCCAAAACTTCTTAACAAATTTATTTATTGATACAGAATTGACTTATGGAATTTTGACAAATTAATTAAATATTACTTTAAATCGAAATTACACTAGTTAATTGTACTAAGGTGAGTAGTCTAGCAAACTGCAATGCTATAGCGGATCACTTGACTGACTGCCGGGTCCTTGAGCTCCCGGGCCTTTTATAATGTTCTACCCACTCACATGGCTGTGGGAACTTGCAGATCTCATGTCTGCTTATTCTTAATACTATTCATAATTACATTGTTGTAATCTTTATTTCTAAGTAATCACGGTACCTGACCGTATGTGACCTGACATCTGCAGTGTCACTATCGTCTGCGATACAAAGTAGCGCATCCGTTCTCATGAACGTTAATAAACTTTACAAATTGTCCTTATATTTACTTTGTTGCACTTCACTTAACATTTTATTACACTTTCCAATAATTTCCTAAATTTTTCTATTTTAATATGTATACATTAATTGGAGGATACATAACTCGCGTTAAACACCGTCGGAGATGTGGGAAAGGAGATGTCTAAAGAACGAAACTATAGCACACACAAACTAATTCACCTTTTCTTCGAAAACTGTACCTGAAACAATAATTAAACACAAAACACATGTACAATATAATTCTAATAAATAATTTTCAAAAATCTATATGGCAAAGAATATTAAATTACTGGTTTAAGGACAAACCCTGCATCCTTTATTTCTCGGGTACTAATATTAAATAGTAATTGTATCTAGTACCAACAATATTGAGGGGAATTTGTAAATAAGAAAAGTTACACCATTATACACCCTTTAAACACTGTCGTATAATTTAGAGTAACAAAACTAAGAGGAAATTAATCACAGTAATTAATAACAATCTTATTAGCACAGCAAACAATTAATGAATCATATTTACACAACGGCATAAACATACATATACTAAATACTTATTTACTTGCTTACTATATTGATGCAGATCGAATGCGCGCTGAATAGAAACTACTGAATCAAAATAGCACAAACAAGATGCATATTTACAATGGTACATTTAAGTACAAATACCCAAATACTTGTACAAATATTAAAGCCTAGGCAATCTACATACAGTCGAGGAGTAAAGCGATCAGCTGTCGGTCATCATAATATAATATTCCTTCACGCAAGCTGTGAAAGGTATGGGTAACTGCAATGTGTTTCATCTCACCATACCTTGATTTGCATACAAAATGGCAGCTAGACAAAATGTGTTGTAACGACAAAGTAAGACTTTCTGTGTCAGGGCCAAACAATTATGAGCTCAAGAAGCCTAAGAAATGAAGCGTACAATCCAAAGAGTGTTGGTTAGAAACCGGGATAAAACTACTGAAATTTCTAATATGAAACATCACCCTTCAATTACTTACTAGCCACGTAGCAAGAGAAAACACAGGATTTTGTAATTGCTCATTTGGGTGTGTTATTTAGCTTAGAAGAACCAACGCAAGCTAACGTTAGAAATATAGTAAACTCATTTTTCCAATGTATTTATAAAATCGTTTTCTGAGGAACAATCACGGAAATTCTATATCGAATATAAATAAGTTTGAGCATAAGTCTGCCTTTCAAAGATAACGCAACCGCTTTCCTTAATTACAATTAAATGAGCAATATTAAGACAATTCCTAACTATTAAACACATGCCTGGATAAGGAACCTGAAAGTACAACATAAATATGCGGACTGTGAATTAAATAAAGGACGAGCACGGTTGGTTGCCTAACTAAACTGACTTGAAACAACAAAACTGTAGCGAATCCGTATAATCGAATAGGTGAAAACTGAAATGGTTTTTAAATTAAGGAGGCAGTAAATTTATAAGTACGAAATGGAACCTAACAAAATACTTAAGTATAGTAAAAGTATTTTTCAGGTTTTACAGTTCAAAATAAGGCAACAATCAGTTCTATTTTAATTGACATTCACGATTAACGTTTTATTTCCATTTTCTATATTGCTGCCATTTACCTAATTCGTAAGATTTATATGTGGTGAAATTTCGTTAAATGTTGATACTTATGGTACTAATAACATAAGATCTACGTTTTTCTATTAGTTAATATGCAACAATAATTCAAAATATTTTTAATATTAGTTACACACGCGAGTTAAGGTCCAGGCCTTGGGAGCTGCGTTTTTAAAAAAAAACTCCAAAACTTAACAAATTTATTTTAAAATGATACAGAAAGTAATAAGGAATTTTGACAAACTGATTTTAACTTTAAATCAAATTAATTAATTGAACTAATATTGTGAGTCCCCTAAGCAAACTGCAATACTAAAGCTGAATACTTTGACTGTTTGCCGGGTCTTTGAGCACTCGGGTTTTTTATAATGATCCTACCCCCTCACATGGCTGTGGAAATTTGCAGATCTCATATCTGCCGTACTCTTAATTCTATACTTTGTTGATTGTTACAATCTTATTTTCTAGGTAATTGCGATATCTTAACCGTCTGTAACCTGCCACCTGCAGTATCACTATCGTCTGGAATATATTGTATTGCATCCGTTCTCATAAACTGTTAATAACCTTTCTGATTTATTCTTGTACTACATTGTTGCATTAACTTATGATTTCTTCAACAATTTCTAATAAGTTTTTATTAGATTCTAGTATTTAATATATAGATAAATTGGGGATACATAACTCGCGCAAGCATGCACGCACTCATGCAAACGCGCGCAGCAGCACGCACCCACACACAGCCACCCACCCACTCACACATATACACAATAGTAACGCATAGTTGTTAAATTTAACTTGTATGTTCAACAACCACGGTAGCTTCGTCCATGTAAAGAAACAAAATATTTAAAAAATACAGCAGAATACTTTAAGATTATAATCTTTAAACTATTGATGTCTGGGATAGTTCTAGACATTGGGAAAAGAATGTTTGAAACGCATTACCAGACGGCTGAAAGTGGATTTGTAGACGTAAAACAAGATAAATGTTAGGAATTGTAAAACGTTCAAAACGTATTACAATAGAAGAAATGGTGCTCATATAAAGTCTGTAATCATACAGTTTCAGAAAAGATTAAGGAAACTCGAAATATTAACAAGGCAATTAAAAAGAACACGATGGGCAAAATATTCTAATTTGAAGCGCGATTCAATACTTAAGACGGAAATAGGCACAACAAAGAAGGTAGAATTGCAAAAGAAAGACCAAAACTTGAGCTAATAAATATGATAAAGATTGTAGCTTTCTTATCGCCGCGTTCCTTAGCCTACGGTTGAGCAGAATAATACAGCAGAACGTAAACTAAGCATCTGTCTATAAGAGATAATTGCCAGATATCCTGTGGTATGACATTTTCAGATGAGCTTGATTGATACTTTTCAAGAGTTTGCATTTAAGAGCTTTTCATTAACTTATAATGGGAACCTTCTAGACGTTATTTGTATAATTCCAGTATATTCCAGTATTGAATAAATTTGTCTGGTATTAGGAAAGTAATTCGAGCATAGTAAATGAAAATTAATCATAAATTGTAAGTTTTTCTTTAAAAGAGAAAAATCCAATGATCGGTGTCACTGTTATTGGAAGTCGTTAGATTGGACCACTTCTCTCTGCAAAACAACGAACAAAGTTATTGAAATAATACACAAGTATGTGCAAATTGTTCCCATGCGCCTTGTATACTCGAATGTAAGCAACTAACTATCGGTAGCTTTTCAAATCTCTGACATGCTAGTATAGATGGTATTGCCTGACAAAAATTTTAAAAGCCCTGTTGGTTGTTTTGCTGAGAGAAATGGTGCAATCTGACGAGCTGCTATAACAGTGAAACCAGTGATTAGATTTTCTCTTCTGAAAATAACCAACAATTTATGATTAATTTTCGGTCACTATGATTGCTACGGATAGCCTTTTAGAATTGGTGGCAGTGCAAACCATCGTTGATGGAATACGCGACGAGAAGATCGAGCAAGCATTACGGCTGGCCAGACCATAAACATCAAATGATGCGCTGTGGAATATAAATTATCGCAGTAATCGATATAAATTAATAATTAGTGTTTGGGTAATCAATTATAGTGCCTCCATATAAATTATTCATAGTGCTGCAATAGTAGTTAAAAACATAGCCTTGCAGGTTTTAAGAAGTTGATATTTGTACAGTTAGCGATCAGCTGGACAAAATTTTCGTGTGTTTTAAAATTTCACCGTAGTTACGGATGGTTGGTAATGCTTGTGTAATTAATATGTCACGTTCTTTTCTTGTATCTATATCATTTTGCTTCAAATTTCATCTCTTGTATTGTTTCTACAATTATTTTGCATGCTTAGTAGTGGGTTTGTCCCCCTTTCAATTTTTAAACGATTATTTGTCTAAGCATTCTGCGGAATTTTGTTAAATATTCAGTTACAAGTTAAATATGTTAAATCTTTTGTATTTTGATAACAGCAAAATCTGGGCGCTTATTATTACAAGGTATGAAAATTTATTTTAGTTATCAAATGCTAAAAATTCTTGCAATATGGGTTTGCTGAAATAAGTTTAGTACGTGTTGTTTGTCAAAACATTTACTTCAGAAACCTGCTAATAAAATGTATATCTGTTTAAACACACGCATCTCTCAAAAAAGTTGCAAATATATGGGTTAGAAGTTTTGATTTAATTTGATAGAATGAAACGTGGGTTTGGGATCAACAAATGGGAAAATGTTGGTTATCAATGAATTTATTTCGAAAATACTATTATTTCGTTAAAGCTTAGTATTCCCTTATCAAATATGTGTTTACGGACACAGATTTCGAACAATGCGAATTTTCTACTTGGTTACTTTTTCAAGGCTTTATTAATAAAAATAGTAAATTTCTATGGTTTTATACAGGATGTAGGTCACCCGTCGTATACTAAACCACATAACTCTGCAATGTTGGTTGCAGATATGCTCAATAGATTGAACCGACGTTGTTTTGATAATACCAGGTCGATCTTCAAACAGACAGAATTCGTGGCATTCTTCATGTTGTATTAAGGCCATTCGTTTGGTTATTTTCGCTTATCTACAGATGGTGTCCGGAGAATACCATCGATGTGGTTGTTTGGTGGATGGAATATATTTTTGAATAGAAAACACGACACCATTTGGTCGATTATTTCCACCTATATACACAAGTAAGGCGGCGAAAGAGATGATTACTATACAACACCCTTTCACGTGAAGAGACCTGAAAAGTTGCGATGTTGCTTAAGATTCACTACTTTACTTCGTTTTCATAAAGTAAAAAATAGTCGATATTCTGTAATCAGTAAATGAGTGAAATTTTTTTGTAGAACTGTTCGGTCTGTTAACAGTTGTGAGTAAGTACTCACTTTGCGATTTACTACGATGGCACTAGATGCATGCTGGTGATGTACGATAGGGTACATACTGCAGATAAGCGGATAGTCTCCTTGGAATCTAGCTACCCTTCTCTGGCACACAAATGAATTTAAGATAGGAATACCTTGTTCTTTTGCTGATACATTGTAGAACACCTACTTAACTTAAGAGTTTGATAATCACGCCAGTGCTCTAGTTTTTCTTACGCGTGGTTATTGCACGATAAATTATAGATCCCGGTTTTAAATTAACTATCAAATATTGGTGCAATATGTGATTACAATTACAATGAAGATAAACATAAGCTCACGTAAAAGCAATTTGGAAAATTCAGCTACTTTAGCTTAAGATTTCGAAAATGCTAATGTCAACAACTTGTTACTAATTATCAACTAAGATAAGTCTAGTTTTTGGTTATTCATAAAACTTACCTTCAAGGTTTTGTCTTAAAATGCATTTCGGTAAGTACCAGGTAAACAGCTTGTATTAATATATATATATATATATATATATATATATATATATATATATATAAACTAATTGACCTTTTTTTTATAAATATTGGGATAAATTTCGTTCGATTAAAGTTAGTGGTTTAGTTTAAAAACATTTATTCAACTTAACGTTTCGGAAAAATTTGTTTCCTTAATCATAAGCTACAAAGTGGATAGCATTAAATTACATATATAAAAGTTATAAATTACTTATTTAATGTGTTTTTTGTAGAAAACCTATTTTGACATGTAACGTCATTTCATTGAAAGTTGTTATTACAAGTGATGTTTGTCAAAACTAGCTTTCTACGTTTTAATAATTTGATTAAAATACAAAATGTTATGATTGTTTAGAAGTTCTTGTTTTATCTGACCAACAAATCTTTATTAAGTTTGTATGTGTGTAGATGTGTGTGTGTGTGTGTGTGTGTGTGTGTGTGTGTGTGTGTGTGTGTGTGTGTGTGTGTGTGTGTGTGTGTGTGTGTGTGTGTGTGTGTGTGTAATAGGAAACTGTTTTGTCTTTGGGTTGTTGTAACTGTGATTCATTAGTTTGATTTAGTTTTGTTTAAAACACACACACACACACACACACACACACACACACACACACACACACACACACACATCTACACATACAAACTTAATAAAGATTTGTTGGTCAGATAAAACAAGAATTTCTAAACAATCATAACATTTTGTATTTTAATCAAATTATTAAAACGTAGAAAGCTAGTTTTGACAAACATCACTTGTAATAACAACTTTCAATGAAATGACGTTACATGTCAAAATAGGTTTTCTACAAAAAACACATTAAGTAAGTAATTTATAACTTTTATATATGTAATTTAATGCTATCCACTTTGTAGCTTATGATTAAGGAAACAAATTTTTCCGAAACGTTAAGTTGAATAAATGTTTTTAAACTAAACCACTAACTTTAATCGAACGAAATTTATCCCAATATTTATAAAAAAAAGGTCAATTAGTTTATAACAAATACGTTCGTTATTGAAAAGAAGATCAACTTTATATATATATATATATATATATATATATATATAAAATACTCATATTTAGACCAGGGTAGAAAATTAAATAATCACATCAAATAATTTTAATCACCGTGTAGAAGCTTTGGAAAGAGGTACGCTTTATTAAAACCGTGAAGCATAAAAAGTCAGTCGTTTCATTAAACATAAGAGATTTAAATCATGTACAAGACGCTTGCTATAAAAAAAAAGGAAGCAGTATTAAAAAGCTCTGCGTGTAATTTAATTATTCCTAGTAAAGAAACAAAAAGTGCAAAATTTATATTAATTAACTCTATTTTAAGTAACCGGTATTAAACAAAACGTACAGATAATAATTGAATATTTAATTAAAATTCACTAAAAATTAAAGGGTATTAATTGTAATTGAAGTTAATTGAACCGTTAGTAACATATAATATCTATAAAAACTTGAAAAACCCAATAAAATGCAAATCGTAGAAGTGTTATTATGTTTGAACACCTGCGTATTTTTAAAAAGCTCATTCTGCGTAAATTTGGCAGATAATTAATGGTTACAGAGAATCTTGGAGAAACCGTAGCTTAATAGTTACGAGAAATGCTAAAGGTGGGTTATTTCACAAGTCCACATGGACTGAAATAATCGATAATAAAGAATATCAATTTGCACCAATAAGAACAGGGTAGATAGAGACAGATAATATGCGCAAGACCGAGACACATATAGTAAAAAGGCGTGAGTGGAGCAACGTCACGGGGTTGCGATTGGTTGAAAATAAGAGGCAAAATTGAGAAGTAAAAATAACATTTCTGTATAAAATTCAATTAGTTATTTCCAGACGTTGCAAGCCGTGTTGAAATTTCTGAGATTTAACTGGGGCGAGTGCAAATTTCGTAAAAATCGCATGCCGGGCTGCGGAATGGGAACATAGCAGGCGAAATTCTTTAGAATTGTCTGTTTTGGAGACTTGACCGACAGACAGGCTAACCTCTATATATACCGAGGTGAATATGAACAAGCTCTCTTAGATCTTCGACTTGATTCAACGCGTTAAACAGTGCTTTTTAGTTTTCCGGTTTTGATTAAATAATTTAAACAGTTTGCTCGAATATTTTGTGATTTAAAACAGTTTGTTCGTTACGTGATACAATGAATGTACTTTAGTGCACTTAGAAAAGAAGATACAAGGTAATAAAGTTTAGTATCACTGTAAAATAGAGTAAAATTTACAACGACAAATGAATACACAAAAGTAGGCAGTTTTGGCGTATATTGGTGAAAGAAGTATGAATTTCTTTGTTATTTTTCGAAGGTATTAATAATTAAATGGTGCATAAACGTGTCTGGATCCACAAGACAAGGTTCAGATATACACAGATGAGTTCCGGAAAAGCCCAGAAACAACTTTAAATAAATGGTGATGGAGAAAATTTTAAAAGCGTTGAGAATCAGAAGCCGTAAATATAACCTAGTTGGAATGGTGTACTTAACAAAGGGACGATGTACATTGAAGCTACGAGTGCAGTAACCTTCAGGTAAATTATACTATTTTGTTCGAACTTTGATATTTTGGTGTGTGTTGAATAACTTTATAATTTGTTTATTTAAAATGGACAGTAGTGAAATTGTACTAACAATATTATATTAATTTTAAGGTGAAATTTGCTTGTTTAAGTAGAAAGGGGTATTTAGTATTGATGTTCTGGATTATGATGAAAATATGGGTATGTCTTTGAGCTCAATTAGACGAACCTGGTTAATTAACGTAAAGGGGTGGTAGATGCTCCCTTTGTACTCAGACTCAGGTCTGCATATATTGTTATAGTAATTAGTAGGCATCCTACAAGGATTTTAATTCTGGATGCACATTAAAATAATAACAAATTTAATCTTGAAATTTTCTGATATTAAAATTTATGCTGAATTTTAATTTTGAAATTTTAATGTATTGTGAATATTGATGTAAATAGAGTTAACGTTGATGTTTGTGATAGGAATGTGTTTGTTTTTTTTTCAAAATTGAGGATGAAAGTTATCTAGAGGAGCAGCCGAGGCGATTAACAGAATAAAATCAACAGACCAGGTAATTCAAGAGGTTTCACAGCATACATGACGCCCAATCTGTGGGGCTCGATTCAGAAAGCGTAGTTCCCGGATTTTGGATGTTTCACAGCAATATATATATATATATATATATATATATATATATATAGTAATATTGACTGTTCTTATAATGTATATGTAAGTTAAATATTGGGGATACAGTCAGATTGCGTATTTATTTAGAATAAACTTCTTTTAACCATTTCAAGCTTTCGAAAATCGTTTATTTTCTTCATCAGGAATCTAAAAATCTATTATTTAACATTTATATAAAAAATTATGTGAGTTACTTACGTTTATAAAGTTTACAATTATACAAACATAATATGACATCTATATGACATGGACAGGTTTTTGTTCATACGTGCACATTTAAAAGTTTCTTATAAACATTTGCAAAATTAAAGTGAATGTAGCAAAGATATTAAATGAATTAAAGTAAAATAGTTATTATAGGTCTAATTGATAAAAATAAAAATAGAAAATAAAATGTGTTATACTAGTTTTTAAAAATAGATAATCATATTGTACTAAAAGTGTTATAAGTCTGTAAAGTGTGGTAGTTTTATAGAAGTTTGGAATTATTTTTATTCTTTATTATTGTCATAAGGTAGGAATAAATATTGTTTAAATTTTGTGTGTCGGTTTTTTTATTATTTTTTATTATTGCAAACTTAACAACAAAACATGCGCGCTTGCTTCCCATGTAATTGATACGGGCCATGTAATGAATTATAATGACACCAAAATTATATTCAGGGAAACAAACTATAGAAAGCGTTTATTTCTTGAAATGATCGCGATTTCTCTAGAAGAAAACCCTATTAATAAAAAAACCGACACACAAAATTTAAACAATATTTATTCTTACCTTATGACAATAATAAAGAATAAAAATAATTCCAAACTTCTATAAAACTACCACACTTTACAGACTTATAACACTTTTAGTACAATACGATTATCTATTTTTAAGAACTAGTATAACACATTTTATTTTCTATTTTTATTTTTATCAATTAGACCTATAATAACTATTTTACTTTAGTTCATTTAATATCTTTGCTACATTCACTTTAATTTTGCAAATGTTTATAAGAAACTTTTAAATGTGCACGTATGAACAAAAACCTGTCCATGTCATATAGATGTCATATTATGTTTGTATAATTGTTAACTTTATAAACGTAAGTAACTCACATAATTTTTTATATAAATGTTAAATAATAGATTTTTAGTATCCTGATGAAGAAAATAAACGATTTTCGAAAGCTTGAAATGGTTAAAAGAAGTTTATTCTAAATAAATACGCAATCTGACTGTATCCCCAATATTTAACTTACATATATATATATATATATATATATATATATATATATATATATTGCTGTGATCCTCACCAAAATTCGGGAACTACGGTTTTCGAATCGAGCCCCACAGATTAGGCGTCATAGTTGCTGTGAAACCTACAAAAAGCCTCACCAGAGTAAAAAAAGATATTCGAGCCTCTCGAATTTGGCACCAAGATTTGCTGTGATTCTCGCCCTGTTGAATCTCTTCTGATAATCGCCTCTTTACTCTTTCCGCCTCGGCTGCTCACCTAGTTAAAACTTTCATCCTCATTCATAAAAAAAAACAAACACATTCCTACCACAAACATCAACGTTAACTCTATTTACATCAATATTCATAATACATTAAAATTTCAAAATTAAATTGTAGCATAAATTTCAGTATCATAAAATTTCAAGATTAAATTTGTCATCATTTTAATTTGCATCCAGAATTAAAGTCCTTGTAGGATGCCTACTAATTAATTTAACAATATTTGCAGACCTGAGTCTGAATAAAAGGGATCATCTCCCACCCCTTTACGTTAATTAAACAGGTTAGTCTAATTGAGCTCAAAGACAGACCCAAATTTTCATCATAATCAAGAACATAAACTGCTAAATACTCCTTTCTACTTAAACAAGAAAATTTCACTTTAAAATTAAAAATTTGTTTGTACAAATTCACTACTGTCCATTTTTTATCAAACAAATTATAAAGTTATTCAACACACCAAAACATCAAAATCGAACAACAAAGCATAAGTTACCTGAAGGTTAATGCACTCGTGGCTCCAATGTACATCGTCCTTTGTTAATCACACCATTCCAACTGGGTTAAGTTTACGGCTTTAGATTCTGAACGCTTTTAAAATTTTCTACACCACCATTCATGTAAAGTTGTTTCAGGGCTTCTCAGGAACTCATCTATGTATATCTAAATCTTGTTTTGTGGATCCAATCACGATTACGAATAACATTTGATTATTAACACCCCCGAAAAATAGCAAAGAAATTCATAATTCTTTCACGCTATACCCAAAACTGCCTACTTTTGTTTATTCACTTATCGTTACTAATTTCGATAATTGGTACAGTAATACTCGCAAATATAACTAGACTTTATTACCTTGTATCTTCTCTAAATGCACTTAATAACTTTTATCGTAGCACGTATTCTGCTTGAAGTATGGTATAACAGCAAAAAATAAAGAGCAAACTGTTTTAAAGTATTGAATAAAAATCGAAAATCTAAGAAAGCAAAACTTCTATAAACACGGGTTTATATAACCGCTCGCCTGCACGTCGGTGTTGTCCCTCAACGGACAATTTCCAGAATTTCTCATTCTATGTTCCCCTTTTCGACAGTCCGGCACAGCGATTCTAAAAATTTGCACACGCGCCAGTTGAAAATCTAAGAACTTTTCACACGACTCGCAACACGTCTGCAAACAACTAATTAATTTTTATCTCGAAATTGTTGTTTCCACCTCTCATATCTGCATCTTATTTTCACCAATCGTAAACCTCGTGACGTTGATCAAATCCCGCCTTTTATTATTCGTGTCTTTGCCTTGCGCGTTTCATCCGTCTCTTTCTACCCTGGCCTGAGTGGTACAAATCGATATTCTTTATTATGGGCTATTTCAATCCACGTGGATTCCTATTTGAGTTAAATAACCCCGTATCTAGCCTTCCCGTTAATATAAGCTACAGTTTATCCGACCGTTTCCAATATACGTAGAAGCTGCATGTTTATCTATTCAAATTTATTAGAACTTTGATATTTAAAAATACGCAGGTATTCAATCGTAATACTTCTACGATTTGGATATTCCATTTATTTAACCTTATTGATAGATTTGTATGCTAGCAACGCGTCTCATATTTGGTATTATGGGGTGTTTAAAAGCTTTTATGCATATTATGTATTACTAATGGTTCAATTAACTCCAATTAAACTAATAATGAATGGCATTGACTTCTACCCTTTAATTTTTAGCGAATACTAATTAAATATTAATTATTATCTGTACACTTTGTTTAATACCCGTTACTTAAAAATTGAATTAATCAATATAAATTTCGCACGTAATTTCTATTTGTTTCTTGGAACAATTAAATTAAATACACGTTGAGCATTTTAATTCTCCTTCTTTTTATAGAAAGCGTCTAGTGAATAATTTAAATCTCTTATTTTTAATGAACGAATAAATTTTTATGCTTCACGGTTTTAATAATCGTGCTTTTTTAATAACGCGTATTATCTAATAAACGTCTACACAAACCCTACCTTCTAATTGAATGATTTAAATCTTTACACTAGGCATTTAATTACGCGTACCTTTTCCCAAAGCTTCCTTATACATGGTGATTAAAATTATTTGATGTGATTAATTAATTTTCTACCCTGGTCTAAATTTGAGTAATATATATATATATATATATATATATATATAAGTAAGATGTATCTGTAAACAACTCTTATGAAAATAATAAAAGCCATTGACAAATACAAATCGGGCTGGTAGTTATATAGCCATTAACAAAACATTAGCTTTATTACTTCATAGGGGAGGAAACATCCACTGACCATGGTTTCGGCTTGTTAGCCTCGTCAGAGTGGAATAGTTCCCAAGAACCCTATGAAGTAATCGAAGCTATTATAATGATATAATTTCGAAACAATCACTGTACTATAGCAAAAGTAAATAAAACCGCCATCAGGTGATAAAACACCAACACTACTAAAGTGTGGAAGTACAGAATTGAACCGAAACTACATAATAAATTTTATAAATGACTATAAAAGTACGTCTGCTTTTGAGATTTACGGAATGCTACTGCAAAATTTATTTGCATACGTAACAATATATATATATATATATATATATATATATATATATATATATTGTCGTGTAATTTGTAGCTAATTGTAGATACATAAGGTCATATGGCAAGTTAGAATGTAGAGTAATAACTTACGAGAAAGTCTATTAGGTATTTTAGATAATTAAGGTATTTTAAATAATTAATTTAGGTCTTAGTCAACGTTTAATAATGTAGGGTTTGTTTAATTTTGGTTATATTTATTTAGAAATGACGTAGCATAATATTTACTGTAAGATAGGGCATTAGGGATTCGAAACAACGAGGTAAAAATACCACCTTTAATTTTCATTTAAGGTATTATACGAAAACATAAAAGCTTTTCATATTAGTTAAAATAGAATTATTATTTTTAAGGGTAAAACCAGAAACGTTTTAAAGCATAGCTACAAACTAAAATGGGGAGATATTTCAAGATAACACGTTACGATAAACCTGTCTATAAAACTTAATCTGTTACAAGGAGGAAAGGACCGTTGGAAGTTAGCGTAGTCATTATACAACAAGGACAGAACAGAAAACCTATAAGTAGGACGAAGAAGCAGCATGTTTGTATAAGATACCGATTTTAATTATAAAGGTAGTATCGGAGGGAAGCTAGAAACAACTGTCATGGAGGAACAAGGACGGAGCAGAAACGCATGAATACAAGTGAGAAACAGAGATTTAATTATAGATGTAGTATTAGAAGGAAACGACGAACAAACTTATTTTGGAGAGGGAGGAAACAAAATCGATAATTTCTAGGAATATTATAAGTACACGCGCATCGACTGAAAGCAAAGGAGAGAAATTGTGCGAGGTGATTGGACGATACAGGTATACGTGCGACAAGTTTATATTAGGTAGAGCAAATATCCAGCTGGTAGAAGCATATGTGTGAAAAGGAGCTGTATGAACAAAGGAGATGAACGTATTGGGAATAGATTGGCAATTTAGGATAGTTTTCGCAAAATCGCAGGAACGGTTGGCCGTTGTATATGTTTTACCAAGTAATTTAACGGCTTTGTTATCGTAATTCAAGGAAAGCGAAAAGTCGTTAGAGCTTTTTGCGGTAATATCGAGGCAGTTATGCGAGTAGTTCTAGGAAATGAAGAACGGTTGGTGCTTTTACACAGAATATTGTTGTACGTTGGAAAATTTACGTGCGAACTTGCTAACAGGGGAGGTGTAGCAAGGCTATATATATATATACTTTCAAAGGGGGTGACGCTCCCTCTTAATTTTTCTGTAGTCCTTCGCGCTTCATCGAGTTACTTTTAGTGAAAGTTAGTGAATTTATGTATAATTGCACATAAGTTAGTATGATGACAAGTCAAGTCAATTAAAAGGCGAATAGAGTACTTTATATAAAGAGTAAATTACGTATGTAAGTACACAAGATTATTATTGTGGTTTTGGAATGCACGAAAGTTATTAAAAATTTGGAAGTATTTGATGGTGAAGGTAACGATTTTTGATTAATTTATTTGCGAATACAAAGAGTAAATTTTGGAAATTGGATGCTCGCGGTTTTATTTTAAATGACAAGATTTTGGGGTAACAGCATGCATAGAAGAATGGCGATTCAACCGGGGAGCTGTTGCATGGACTAGTGCCAGACTGGACGGCATTGGTATAATCTTCAAGAGCTGGTTTGCGGATACCTGTTAGAAGATAGTTACCGGGTAACCAATTGTATAAAAACATTTAGTGGTGAATATTTTCTATGGTTTTTTAAATTTTTTTTTGGTGCTTTGGAATATTTCTTATTTAATATATATTTAATTAACTAAAAATTTATGGGACTTTAGATGAAAATGAAATTTATTTAGGTAGTCAAGGATCATTAATTTACTTTTAAGAGGCTTTGGTAGATTAAGAAATCTAGAGAGGAGCACCCGAGGACAACTAGACAGCATTAATGGCACGCAAATTGAGGGGCACGATGGTTTCCAGAGAAAATACACGAAAATTAATATATATATATATATATATATATATATATATATATATATTGCTGTGGTCTCACCAAAATTCGTGGATTATTGTTTTAATACTGAAGAGTGAGTCATACTTTTCAAAATAAAAAATTCACAACAAAAAAAATTTCTTACCCTGATTTCTGCTTCAAATTATCTTCAGCAACTTCCCTGGCTAGCTGAGCTGTGCCTCTTCTCGGATACCTAAATTTACAATCATTCTTTCTTTCCACTCACGCACCATTCAATAAAATCATCAAATAATACAACAATCATACAATCTTTATTTACTGCTATTTACAAACAATTATTCACAGATATATACAATTTGGTTACAATTCAATAAAGGATACCTTTGTAAAGTCCTGTTTTAAAATTTTAATAGTAAACACATTTAATACAATTGGAGTAGATGGGCCCCAACTAATACCCTATATTTATTGCACACTGGAGTATGGTGAGCTCATAATAACTCAGTTTATTTATGTATGCCTTTAACCTTGCATAAAATTACCACAAAATTAATTAACACATGTACCCTTAACAATCCAATGTAAATTCATAATGCAATTTAGTAAGCTTTACATACACCTTTTTTCAATATTTAAAATACCCTAATAGTTGTCAAGTACACGTATCTTTTCCGATACGTTAAATAACCATCAATGTTCACTCACACATCACAAATAATTCCAACAGTTTATCAAATAACAGCAAATACAAATGAGTTACTTGGAAAATGCTTCAAGTCTCCAACTCCGTCGATGATGCTGTATCCTCCAGAACTCTATGGCTTCGTGACTATGCACTCTGATCCTCCAGAAACCCTTAGATTCGGGATTATGCGCTCTGATCCTCCAGATAGATGATAACCTCAGTATACGCCAAGCTTCTAATTACCATTACATTCCAGCATCCAAATTCACGTATGTTATACTTTTGTTTATTGATTTAGTAGCTTGCTATGGTATTAGTTGGACCTCGGTTAATTTAATTCTCACGACACTACACCCGTTAATAACTACAAGGCCTCAACCCATCACGTTATAAGTGCTAATACAACGTTTACTGAATTATGAAATGTTTCAATACTCACAAGCGTCGGTTTATTGTTTTATGTAGTCTAAAGCGATGAAAATACAAAATAATCAAAGAGAATCAAAAGAGCGATCCGAATACAAAGAGGAGGCTATTAATTTTTTTATAGTACTTATACAATTCAAAATGCCCCTCTCGGCCACACTTTACGCGAAATACCTAATTTTAAATAATAATTCTGCAAATTTTAATCTAACTGACTTATAGCTTTCTCGTGGACTCACAATTTAATCCGAAAAACCGCAATCACCTGTTGCGTGTTCGTCCGTTTATAAACTACTAGTTTCAACCATTGATACAGTCCTGTGTCGTCATCAAACTCCGCTTGTAATATTTTTATCTCCGTCTTATGCATATTTGATGTCGCGTTCCAACCCCACTTGAGTTATATAAAATCGATATTGCTGGCCGCGTCGCCTGACTCCACGTGGATACGAACGTGCGTTTTGAAACCAATGCTTTTATACTCGTCTTTATCTGTAGCATATTATTGATCGTGCATCTCCTCCTCTCTTTAAGAAACTTTGTTAGCTTGTTTATTCGAAGCAACTGACGGTTGGAAATATTTTCTTTGAAACCCGCGTTATTATGCATATAAATTTGACGAAGGTAACCTTTTCAAACATATAGGTGTTCTTAATTATCGACTATTTAAACAACAATTCTAAGAGCTTATATTTCACGGTATTTGATACAATTGATGTCCTTGTCTGCTACAACGAACCCTTTTGCCTTCGGATTATTGATTTTCTTTACCCCGGTGTGTTTCTTAAAGCTATTACACGTTGAATTAAAATAGATTAAATTAATTATGCGCTTATATTTGCTTTTAAAAACTGGTTTTCCTTATACCTATTATTTTTCAATCATTAATTATAAAATTTACGTCAAATCGTGTCCGTTTAAATTAAATAAATGAAATAAATTTTGCGCGTAAATAAATTGTTTTTTTCTCTATACAGGGTGTTTGAAATTGCATTACTTACCCCGAATTTTACCATTTAAATCCATAACAATATATATATATATATATATATATATATATATATATATATATATATATATATATTGTAGTGGTTTTAAAGAGTTACATTTAGATATAAACAATGCAATTTCAAACACCCTGTATAGAGAAAACAACAAAAATTTACGTGCAAAATTTATGTCATTTAGTTGATTGAAAGTAACAAGTATTACTATAATTTTACAAGTAGGGATTAAAATTTAGTTAGGTTCGTAAAGAAAATAAATAGTATAAGCCAATGGATATTAATTAACTAATTTAATTACGTTTAATTCAAAGGGATATAACGTCTAATACGCATAAGACCATTAAAAATCGATAATTCCAAGGCAAAACGCTTTACTAACAAACAAACACGTCGAATATATGAAATATTTTGAAACGCAAATTCCTGGAAATGTTATTTTAAAACGTTCGTTAATTGAACACCTGCATGTTTTGGAAAGATCAACTTCTCCTTATTTGTTTAGATAAAAAACAAAATTCGAGATATATTGTGCAAACGGTCGGACGGTTCGCATAAACGCTAACCAAAAGTTTCCTTAAAGCGCAGAAGGGATGGAAAATCAATGATATGCTTTGGAATGAGGCAGGCATAATAGCAGTTTACTTCAAAACGCACGTATTTAGTCCACGTGGGTTAGATAGCACACAGACAGTAATATCGATTTTCTACCACTCAAACAAGGTTAGAAGAAAACTTCTAATATGCATAAGAGAAGAATAGAGTTAATATAGGCGGGGTTTTTAAGACGTCACTGAATATATCATTGGTCTAAACAGTTAGTTGTACAACAGACAAGCAAAGTAAGTTATGCAATTATAAAAAAAGTGTTATATAGTTGGATTTGGATTTGGATGGATCTTGAATGAATAGCATGCAGCACAACATAGATGGTGTTCATCTATAAATAGCTGGATGCGGCAAGCAGAGTAGAACCACGAGACCGAGGGTGCAGGAACTTAATTTCATCGTCAACGGAGTAGGGAGCTTTAAGAAATTTCAGGTAGCGCATTAGGATTTGCTGTTTTTTATAAACTATGAAATTACTGTGATGTGTAAGAGAGGATTTTGATGGTATTTTGCATTGTTTTGCGTATTGAAAATAATACGTATAACTAACTTTAATGATGGTATTTGAATATAAATCTAAAGGTGTATATAAAGCTTATTCACGTTCCTCATGAATTTAAATTTTTATTGTTAAGAGTACATGGGTTTTTTTTGTGTTTGTAGTAAGAGTACGCAAAGTAAAAAGCATACATTAATAAAATAACCTGGGTTATCATGAGCTCACCATACTCCAGAGTGTACTAATTAGAAATAATTATAAATAAAAAAGAAAAATAAGATATTATTCAGGGCCCATTTACTCCTGTTATATTCAATGTGTTTGATATTTCAATTTAAAATTTTGGACTTTACAAAGATAGAATTTATTGAAGTGTAACTTGAGCACCGAAATGTAAATAATCTTGAAATTTTATTTGTAAATAGTGGTAAATAAATATTGTATGATTGTTGTATTATTTTGTGGTTTTATTGAGAGTGTGCGTGAACGATAAAGAGTATGATAATAAATCTAGGTATCCAAGAGGAGGCCCAACTGAGCTAGCCAGGGATCTGTTGAAGAAATCAATTAAAGAGTTGAAGCACGTGATCTGGGTAAGAATTTTTTTTTGAAATTTTCTATTGTGCGAAATTTTCGATTTTTTTTTAAAATTGATAATTTGAGAAAGTACTATTTACCAGAGGGGTTACACGGCAATTTATGACACCCAATTCGTGGGGCATGATTCATACAGGGTACACGGCATATATATATATATATATATATATATATATATATATATAAATATGTCTAATTTTCTTCTTATATTTAATAAGTATACTTGTATTTGTTATATACATACTTTAAGATTTCATGTGACTGGAAACTGATTCCTAATAGATATTTATTTAAATGTAATGTATATTCTGTAAGAATGTTATATTATATACGAGTTGAGGTTTTCTTTTATATCGTGTTTTAACAAAAAGTTATGTAAATGTTCGTTTTGGTTTTTGTAAATATTTCTTTTGATATCATGTTTGTTAATTAAAGGTTTGTAATAAATTCATTGCTTGAGGTTCCTTATTGCCCACCCATTTGCCGACGTTTTGAGCTAGCACGGCATACATTCTTTGAATTTTCCTTGTTTTGTTGCGGTATTTTGTTTGGACGATTTTCTTTGCTTACTTTACTTTTCTTGCTTACCTGCACGAAATACTCTAACAAGTTGGATTTAAAGAACTGTTGTCATTGCAAAAGAGTTTTCCTTACATTATAATATCTACAGATCGGCAAAAGAGCTAGTTTATGGTGGCGATCAATGGCAAACATCTCATATCAACCTTAGGTTGACACTATACGTGAACCGAAAAAAGATATCTTTTGTCTTTGAAGAGCTATTATCATCTTAACTGAATATAAAGCTATTGCAGCAGGCTCATCTGCCTGGAACATAAAGTAAGCTTCACTCAAAATTAACACGAACCTCCAGATAAATAAACATTTTTGTTGCCGCCATCTTGGAGATTAAGGTTGTACAAATATATTTGTTACAGTGTAATAGAAATGGGAAAATTGAAGACAGTTTGCGTTTCCAGGCACTTGTTTGATAACGACCTTGTAGCTATTTTACACCGAGAAGCTTTAATTATAACTGAAATAGCACAAATTGATAAGCTTAAGAAAATTCAACTAATATAGATTATCTCTAAATACCTGACTATTACATTGATTTCAATACTTTCCATAGGAAAACGAACAGGTACAAGTTCCAAAACGGACAGCACTTTTAACATAAACCGACAATCGATCGCTAATACTTGTTGGTAATTAAAAGCTACGTGAGAGAGCAGAAACGTGTGACGTGTGATGTGTGTTTTAGTATTACTTTAAAAAAAAGTAGCACGTGAGGAACATTATTCGTATCCTTAGAAGCAATAATTGGGTATCTTAAGTTAAGAAAGAAGCGCTGACGAGGGTCTTCTCAGCTTGTGGGAACTATGTAACTCGTATGCTTTGCTTTTCTCAAAAGCATTATGACTGTAGAGCAACGCGAGCACTATTTGATCGTATTCAAAACATACTACCAGTTATATTTCATAAAACAGATCTCACACATACTCGATGTCTTTAAATATATTGCGCAATACTTGACTCAAAACTGAATAAAAAGAATTTCATCTTGACAGACGTACGACATTTTTACAAGAATTTTTCACAGAAAAAGCTGTTAACGAGAGCTGATATACCAAACAAATATAGTTCCACGAACAAATAGAACTAATTTTCTATACACCACAGAAAAACAACTTTGACAACAGGAAAACTCTTTTATAAGTGTTTGACACATCATTATTTTCTTAGCTGAAACCCCTTGTGTTGAAAAGATAGATTTGAGTCAATTATTTCCTTCAACAGTTGTTTGTTTCAATATGTTTGCGTGTCTTTTGCGTGCTGTTACTACTTTGAACTTCAGGATTTTGTAGATATTGATACATATTAATATTTCAGGAAAAGAGGATCCGGAAAGCAGCGTCAAAGCTTGTCATGTATTATTAACGGGCGTTGCTGAAGTTATGCTGCTATGCCTACTGCATTAGATGTATCTGAGTTTTGATCTGAGTATACCTCTACAGAAAACAATTTTGTAAGATACATATAGATGTAACAAAAATCAATAAAGTGTTTTCGAACATATTCGAACCTACTTAAAATACTATAACAAATACATATATATATATATATATATATATATATATATATATATATATTGCCGTGGTACTCGCTCTAATTTAGGTAAAATGAGTACCACGGCAATCTTATGGCGCCCAACGTGTGCTCGAATGTTTTTTGAGAGCACTAAATTAGAGCTGAGAACCAAGGCGAATTTTGGCGCCCAACGTGGCGCGCCATAAATGTGCCTTGGTTCTCAGCTCTAATTTAGTACTCTCTCAAAAAACATTCGAGCCCTAACGTTGGGCCGTCATAAATTATGCCGTGTAACTCGGGTAAAATCTTCACCAACAAAATATATTCGAAAATTTTATTAAATTTTCAAATACGAAAATAGAAAGATTTTCAAAAATTAAATAATTTCAAAAAAATTCTTCTACCCGTTTTCCTCTCTTCCTCGGTTGAATTGCCAATTTTCTGCACCTGCTTCTGGCTAGCTCATTTGGACCTCCTCTTGAATATCTAGATTCACTCTCATATTCTCAATCGTACACACACACTCGCAATAAAACCACAAAATACAACCAACATACAATCTTGTATTTATTACTATTTACAAATGAAATTTAATATTGTCCACATTACATTGATTACATTACACTTTAGTAAACCCTATTTTGTAATGTCCTGTATTATATTTTAAATCAACAAACACCTAAAATGTACCCGGAGTAAATGGGCCTTGAATAATACCTTCTTTAAAATTCCTTCTTTATAATTTATTTTTTTTTAATCTAAGTGAACTCTGGAGTATGGTGAGCTCATGATAACCCAGTTAATTATGCATAATGTATGCCCTTCTACTTTGCATACTCTTACAACAAATTAAAAAAACAAAGCCATGTAATCTTCACAAAAATTTCACGTTCTGATGGAACGTTAAAAAGCTTTATAGACACTTTCCAATTTCTAGTTAAATACCATAATAAAGTTATTTACACGTATTATGTTCAATACGCAAATACCTTCAAATTACTCTCATACGTCATCCAATATTCACAGTTTATAAAAATCACAATTTCAAATCGTTACCTGGAAATTTCAAGACAATCTCCGCTTCGTAAACGATGCCATGTATTTCTTCTATCTGTTCTGCAGGCCTTTTCTAGCTATTACTAGCCAAACCCTATCTAAGTTGACCTGCTAACGCTGCCTTCACGGTGTAACCAAATTCCAAATTCCATTTAAACATCCATCTTTCACAAATAGTTACTTCAAACCACGTTACTTAATGTCCCGACACGAGCTTGTTAAAATTTTATAGGTGATACTTCAATAAAAAAATATGTAATCTCGGCACACAAACCGCGTATAAATTATGAAGCTCACCCTCCAATATAATTTACAATTATTTATTCTACTTACAAAACTCGTGGTAGCTTCCATACGTAGTCTGAAGCTTTCGAAATATGAAAGGCCTTCACCACGTTTTCCAAAAACATTTATACACATAGGCTGCCACCTACTGGCCGCCTTTTCATCCGAAATCCCCATCTACAACAACACGTTCTTAAAATTTTGCTCAACCGATTTTTAAGTCCGCGAACTTCAGCGCGTCGTTATGCTATTTTCTGAAAATTAATATACACTATGCTTGTATTTGTCTCGCGTTCAACTAACTATATCTACCAATTGTACATTTACTGACGTCCTACAAGTCCCTCCTATCTATCGTCGTCTCTTGCTTATGCGTTTTCTACGTCTCTTTCTAACCTGGTTTGAGTGGTAGAAAATCGATATTTCGGACCATCTGCTATCTACCCCACGTGGACCCCAAACTTACGTGCTTTAAATAACCGCTCATTAGCGTTTCATGCTAAAACATCCGACCGTTTGTACAATCCTTAGATCCTTGTTTGTTATCTACAAAATAAATGGAACTTGACATTTAAAATTCTGCAGGTGTTTAATCTTAACGTTTTACCACAACACTTCCACAAGTTGGAGTTCGGCGTATTTCTACCCCACCGATATATTTGTTTGTTAGTAACGCTTTTTACCTTGGTATTATTGGGCTTTTACCCGCTTTTATGCATATTATTCGTCAATAATCGTTTAATTAAATTCAATTAAATTAATAAATTAATGGCATTGGCTTCTACCATTTATTTCTTTGCAAACCTACTTAAATTTTATTCATTATTTGTAAAATTTCGTTAATACCTGATACTTCAAAATGAACTAACTGGAATAAATTTCGCCCGTAAATTCTGGTTGTTTCTTTATACAGGGTGTTTTGAAATTGCTTCGTTTATATTTATTTTTAATCTTTTAAAACCACTATAACATATATATATATATATATATATATATATATATATATATGTATTGACGTGAAATTATAGGTTAAATAGGACTAAACAATAAAATTTTATCAACTGTGTATATAGAAAATAGGAACAATTTATTTACGCGCCAAATTAATCAGTTTAGACAGTTGTTAACATAGTTTATATTTCTAAATTAGAATGTTAAAATTGCACAAAGGGAAGAAGCTTTAGAGTACATAAAAACTCTAGGATACGCAAATTAATTGTAATAATTTTAAATCAAGCGCATGGAAGCAGAAACGGAGTTTTCAAGTATAAAAAATCAATAATTTGAACGCATATTTCCATGCACATAAATGAAAACGGTCGTTTCACAAATCCTAAGAATGGTTAAACTCGGAATTGTTATTTTAAATGGAAGGTTGTTTTGAAGAAATACCTGTTAGGTAAAATGTCGAGTTCAGGAAACTTAAACGAACGTTAGCACAAAATTCTATAGGATTTTGTTTGTAACGGTCAATGTATAATCTGCAAATATAACAAGTGCTTTGAAGAATGAGTGAAATAAAAGATCTATAATGTAAAACAGACAGAGAAGCGTATAAGAAAGCGTTAGGTACAAGTCACGTATAAAATACAAGAGGAAATGTGAAGGCCAACAACCATATCGATTTTCTGTAGCTTGAGTGGGATTCGGAATGAGACGGTTAATATGCGTGGAAAGGAGAAGGTAGCTAGGAGGTGGAACGTTATGACGAGGCAAAGCAATATCATTGGTCGAAAAATGGCAGTTTTTGAGAAACTCGCGTACGTTGAGGGTATCGAACGAATTTCTAGGTAACAGCTCGATGAACGTTGGAGTTTGTTATGATAACATTTTTGAGGATCGGTGTAGAAAATAAGCTTTTTAGTGGAAATAGGTTCCATGGGGGGTATTGAAAAGCATATAAATACTCTGAGAAAGATATTAAAGCTCTCTTAGCTCTAATAGCTCTTATATCGTATATCTGATATCGCACTTAGATCTCTAACGTAATTGTTTGTACGGGATCTTAAGTTGTATTAATTATTGTTTATTCGGTACAACATCCTAATTCAAAGTATGTAAAGCAATTTGTAACGGATCATAAAAGTATTAAAAGTGATTTGCACGAGTGATTGCTAAAATTACAAAAGGTGCCGTTACTACAAGATGCAATTGAAAAATAGGATGGTACTTGGTATGGAATGTTAAGTTTGGACCAGATGAGTATCCGGGTAGAATAAAAGGTGGTTGCAGAGACTTGGATAGTGGGGATCAGTTGGATCCAGAAATAATCGTTAAGTATATGGACACAACGACGAGAGCTTCTGGTACACATCCTCTGAGGGAACGATGGACGAAGCCTACTCCAGGTAATAAAAGTTAATTTCCTGCTTTTTGCTTAAACAGTTGTGCTGCTATTTTTAAGTTTGAGTGTTTTGGGGATGTATTTAGTAGCATAAAAACTCATTTAAAGAGGTATATGTACAAGACAATTAATTTTGAGTTTTTAAAAATGTTTATTGATAATTTAAAAATGTTTATTGATGATATAAAATGTTGTTGCAAGGAGTAAACGGGTCTTTAGATTTAATTTTAATGAAAATGCGAGGTTTAACAGCATTTTGAGGAACTAGGTTATAATGAGCTCAAAATAGACCAAAATAAAGTCAATCTAGGGTTGCATGACGGGCTCATCTACTCGTCTTAAAGAAATTTGTTAAAATAATTAAAATCATAAAATTTTGAAATATTTAAAGATTGCGATGGTAACAGTTGTATCAAACTGGATGTACCAATGTGTAAATATCTTCTTAACAATGGAAACTTGTTAATATGTGTAAATAAAAAGGTTGTATGTTTTGTTGCATTATTTGAGTGGTAATTTCATTTGACTGTGTTTGTGAGAAAGGAAGGTACTTAGGATGGTAGGTATTCCAGAAGAAGCCGATTGCTGAGCTAGTCAGGTGTAAAAAAAATTTTTTTTTATTAATTTTTTTTTTTAATTTTATGTTGGCCCAAAGCTGGGGCTCGATGTAAAAGCTTAATCCCAGACAGTCCACGGCAATATATATATATATATATATATATATATATATATATATATAGTGAATAAGATGAAATAATAACTTAGACTTTTATGCAAAGCCCAAATGGTCATTTCAAATCGAGCTAGTAATTATTCACTATAATACGATAGTATTTATCAACTTACCTTGTGTAATTAACTACATAATATATATATATATATATATATATATATATATATTGCTACGATATCGCTCTCCGTCAGACGTACAACGACCAATTGAATGCTGATCGCCACCTCTCTGTGCCTCTTAAATAATTTTAAATTAACACAATTAAATTTATGCCCCGACTAGCTCAGTGATACCCCGCACAAAGCAAACAACGATATGATAACAGAGAATTTTTACCCACTCCCCTCTGGCATCCCATATACCTGAAAAATACAAGCAAAATTCACCAAATTCGTATAATAAGCGACGAGAATTTACAATTTACAACTTTACGTTTTTTTTAATATCATTCACTATTAACATAACTTTTAAATCCAAACAAATATAAATAATCCTATCAAATTTGTTCATTACGAAATTTATAACTTTTTCGAAACCTTTTTATAGAAATTAAAGCCAGCAAAAAGAATTGTATTTTACTGTGAATGGTTTCATTGAACGTTCAAAGAACTATTCCCCCTTTTAACCGTACTTTTATGTACCAACCCAATTTTTGTTGACCTTTTACACCAAGTATCTAAATTACATGCAAGTTTTAAGTTCATCAAATATTTAAAATAATAAAAGTAACGCACTATGAATTGAAAAGATAATTCTGACCTGATACTCCTCCAGCTGCTTCTTATTAGAACTGATTCAAATCGGTTGCTTGTTTAATGGTTTCAAGTCCTTGACTCGCCGCTTGGCGTGTATTCTTGTACTTCGAACTATTTTCCAGCAACTTGTAGCCGTTTGTCCAATGATTTTAAGTACTAACCCTGTACTTCAAGTATCATACCATTTATTTACAGTTTTATCCCAATATTTTAGGGTAGTAATTTAGTCTTATTTATTTAATTATTTAGTTAGTTGTTTAGTTTAACGCTCAGTATTTCGTTGATTACTCACTGTCTGTACTTAGAGTCGATTTTAATTTCCCATACTTAAAGTCGATTTATTTTTGTGTTCTTACTTAGAGTCATTATATAGTTCCCCGTACTTAGAGTCGATTTATAGTTGTATCCTTACTTAGAGCCCTAAATTAATAAATTGTAAACTTCATTCATATTAATTAAATCTAGACTTACGTCTTATACCAACGGCAGAGTTTTATACATACGTATTTCAATTGCGCACTTATACTGTTTTAAACTTGGAATTTTTAATTAATCTGACTTTCACTTATAATTTTCAATTTTGAAATTTACGTAATACTTTTGTTTCCACTATTACAATCCATGCGTTGATTATGAAATGTATCCTGTTATCGGCTACGGTCGGTTTTATAGACAAATTCGTTTCACGTGCTCGTATTGGTTGGCCGCTCGCTATTTTATTATTAGAGCATGGCACAGACGTTGCAATTATGTGCTTGCTTCAACCTGTTGGGTTTTATTCGGTATTCCATACTTTATACGTTCAAATTTGCACGTACATCAAAGTTTTGTACCGGAATTTGGAATTTTTGTAACTTTCAACTGCACGTAGTCTTAACTTTAGTGTTCATACTTTGTTTACATATGCTGGGTTTTATTAAATGTGACAATTCCTACATTTCAAACGGCACGTACGCTTTCGCTTTAATTCTTTATACTTGATGAAATATGCTTGCTTTTAAATGTTTGCCTATACAAACTGGTATAAATTATACTTGTTTTATTGACTTAGATTTCTTACGCAAATGCATGTAGGTTAAAAGAAATTTTATTTTACGTTTATTTTACTTTAAATATGCCGAATTTGTATTTATATTGAGTTTAGGAATGTTTTAAACATTAAAAATGGATTGCGTTGCGTCCGCAATTATTTGTTTTGATGGATGTGGTTAAGTAATTACTGAATGTGCTGCCTTGAATTAACTGTAGTTGGTTAGTGATTTTATACAGGGTGATTTGTATCTGCTTTTGTATAATGAACGAATTATTTACTTTTTATGATTTAATGTTTGGTTTTCTTGATTTTTATCATGTTTACATGAAGTATTCCTCCTTTGTGACCTTCTATACTCTTAAATAACCCTATTATCATAGCAATATATACCATTGTGTTGATTGTAGTGTGTTTCAATCCTTACTAATATAGTTCTTTTGTAAGTTGTTCATAATAGTTAATCATCTGCCCAATTTTTCCGTTTGTTACTATATCTAATTCGCAATGTTTTCTCTTGGATTTCATGTTGATGCCTCTATAATCACCTGACCAGAAATCCTGCTCGTCTTTCCAGCGTATCTCATTAATCCCAAATAATTCTAACTTCAGCCTATCCATTTCTTTTTTCAGGTTATCTAACCTACCACTACTATTCCTATTCAAACTTCTGACGTTCTACACTTCGACTCGTAGACCGTTGTTTATCCTTTGCGATGAATTCCTCTTGAACAGTCCCTGTCCGAGAATCAGAATGGAAAACTATTATACCTTCAAATATATAGCTCCGGAGGCTGCCATCATCAAACCATATAGTTAGAGCTGCATGCTCTAGAGAAAGATAACGATCCTACCTTTAGCCGTGAAGCAGTTATAACAAAGCTAATCTCTGTTGGGTGGTATTACAAAACCAAGTTAGTCAATTATCTAGACTGTCACACTTGTAACTATTGAGAAGGCTGTTGCACGCCATTGGTTAGCCTGATCTCTTCGCAGATGCCTTTTCGATATGGTTGCACCTATGACTATGATTTGTTTTTCTGAGACTCGCCTCAATTGTGAGATATTTATTACATGGTGACCTGTTTCATCTTGTCACAAACGTTTGGTTGAAATCCGAATCTCGTTTTATAAACTTCATTAGAAGGTATATACAAGCATTCAAGAAAAGCGCAACCACCATCCTCCGTATTATCTTTTGCAAGTATAGCGATAGAAAAACTGGTTGTGATCGACTGGTTGATGGATTCTTCTAGCTAAGCCCATGCAAGTGCTTTTGGACTCATGTAATGTGTTTCTCGAAACCCTCGTTTAAGTTGATAATGCCCAAAAACATCTCTAGTATTTCGTGCTTTAGTATGTTGTTTTCTACATCCAAAACTGCCACCTCTTTATTTGCTTATTTTATACTAGAAGTCTTGTATGTCTAGGATGTAAACCATGTTGACTCTTCGGGAGCTCATTCGTAATTGACCAAAACTTGCAGCAAACCCACGTATATATTAAATCAAACCTGTTGACTGTATCCAACATCTCCCTTCGTTCAACCATTGCACTAGAAATTCCCGATCACGGTTTAGTTTCCGTACAATGTTTTCTATTAGGTATATATCCAGAGCAGCTGTGGGTTTAAGCGCTCACGGTAGAAAACACCTAGAATTGGCAGTCCTTCCAAATCTTTCAGTAGATATGTAATTGGGTTAGTTTGTAGAACTCGGGTAGTTTTATAGAATTCGGTGCTACAGTAGGGGTGGTGGCCTTTGTCATAGATGGTTTTAGATTTGGAAGCGGACTGCGTCACTGATCTTCAACAATTTCCCTCCGTTTGTTGCATCAAATTTCAGCGGTGCAATGTTTTATGCCTTCGGGGTATTTTCGGCTTCTACAAACGAAATCTTAATGGCCTGATGTGTTGTATTGTTACATTGTTCCATGACTTTAAGTAAAATTTTCAACGATCTGTAACTCCCTTGCAAGTGGAAAGTATTATAGAGCTTGTTTTCTATTGTTCTGATAATACGTTCTGCCATACTGGCTTTGACCACCGTATATGTAGAATAATGGTTCATCTTATATTGTTCCATAAGTTTTTTAAACCAAAAGTCCTAAAATCCGTCAGCAAATTGATTTTCGTTGCAATGTTCTTGTCATATAGCATCACTTTTAGTATGTTATTCTAAACCTTTGTAACTTCTGTACCAGTTTTCTTTTTAAAGGTCTAGCAAAAGAATAGTCGAATCCAATTAGAGTATATCTATATTCATTGTTCTCGCAAAGCAATGTTGAAATTCTGTCAAGTCGAACTGTAAGAGATCCCGTTTTACTGGATTAAGTATGGTGTGTAGCCGCAAGAAGTTTTTGCGGGCAGGTTTAAACAATCCTTCCACAATGGGTCCTTTATTCATGTTTGCGCAATATTAAAACTAGACTAAGCGGTTCATCATTTTGAAGTGTACTTTCGGTGTAGATCAAGCTTAGGCTTGTAATATTTATTTCTAATATCTTCTGGTGATGTATCATAAATTGACGAAAATGCGAAGTTAGGCTCTTGATCGTTTGTTACAGATGCCTTATTCAAATTGATAAACAACTGCACAAATGCTTTTACATCGGATGCAATTTTATAATATTTTTATCTATATATTGCTTGCTCGTTGCCTCTGATTTCTCAACAGAAGGGCTAACCTGTATGATACGTTGGTTTCTTGCATTTTAAACTACAACGTGAGTTACACCCAAATCAATATATATGTATGTTTAAATGAAACTTTTGTCTTAAGAATTATTGTTACATTGTGTAATTTAAGGACATATAATAAAAGGTTAACGAAAGTTCACAAACCAGACATGAGAATGAAAACAGTTACTTTGTATTCCATACGTAATATGACACTGCAGGTGCAGGTCACAGTAGGTTATATGACAGCAATTATTAGAATTAAGATTATTAAAATGTAATACTTTGTATTGTATCAAGAAATAGCAGGCATGAGGTCTATATTTCTCACAAAGTGATGTAAGGGCAGGGATAGCATAAATACCCTCAAGAGCCCAAGATGACTAGCCAGTCTCGAGCTTCACAAATTTAATATTGTTGGTAGTACAAGCTGCTTATTCTAGTTTTAATTAATTTAATAAGTGAATAATAACTTTGAATAATTTTGATTTAATACCTTAATGAAAATAGCGTACCTAATTTTTGAAACCATTTGTAATTTCTGTATACATAAATTTGATAAAAGAGTTTTTTGGAAAAAAGTTTTTTTAAAAAGACGCTCCAAGAGACCCAAAACCTATCTGGCGTAGTCGGTAGCATTCCCGAAGAGCATTAGCGATTCCAAAATAGAAAAACTGGTTACCGTGAATTCCAATTCTTTGTCTGGAAGAAAACCAATTAGACGAAGTACAAAAATCCAATAACAAGGAAGAAAGACTATAATGGAACTAGCAGTCAAATTATTGTGAGTACCATAAGTTCATTTTCCTAACCATTTCAATTGCATATTGATATTAGTTAGTAAGAAACAAAAAATAATTTTTATAGACGCATTTATATGTACACGTTTAGTATCGCAATTTATTACTATTATTTCTAAAAGAACCTACTCAGCAAAGTCTAAAGCTTATTTATAAAACAATTCTTTGTACCATTTTATTACAGCGATTATTACTGAAACAATTTATTCAGAACTTGATTCTCATCAACTTTATAATCTCTTACAAGGTTTATAATTAAACACTTTCATTGCAACAATTTAATGAAATAAGAATTCAGCAGAAGCCTAAAACTGAAGTAATTATAACCAAGGTTATTATAATTACACACAATATACGTAACTATAAGTGATTCTTTAATAACTTAATACAAACTAGACTGAAAAGTAACACTTAATTTATATAAAAACAATAAACCCTTACAAAATAAAACTTTATCTACAGGTAATTTCCTTATATGACGGAAACCAAACCCTACTAGAAATTTTTATTAATGCTTGCGAGATGTTTTTAAAATCTTTTTATAAACACGTCGATTTTAAACGCGACGTCTTGTTTTTACCCCTAATAATTAGCAAATTACCCGGGAAAGCAATAACAGTAATTGCAAGCGGGATGACCTAGTAGAATGGGGGACATTAAACAAATTCAGAGATCCTACAAATATCAAATTTTTAACCGGAATTTAATAAATTTACGGATGGAAGCTAAGCAATCACCTTATCAATTCGGTATGAAATGCCAGGACGTACAAAGTTTAATTTTGACCAAACTAAAAATCGAAGAACTCGACCAAAACATTTGTTTACTAAAGATGAAGATGTACGACGAAATGGCGTTAGACACATACATTAATGCATTACCCGAACGTCTATCGGACAAAATAAGATTTCAAGATCCTCAAAATTCAGAAGAAGCGATGAACGTGATTGTAGAAGAGGAAAACGTGATGTATTACAGAAATAGACAATATAATTCTAACGCGAATAAAAATTACTCACCGATGAAAATAATACAAGCCGCGAGACAAATACCAACACAACCGAAATTTACACCATTTAACGCATCAACGAATCAATCTTGAATTAACAATACAAACTCTAATAACACAAATTTCCACAACCAATTTAGACAATTTCCAAGTCCGACATTTAATTCAAATTTTACAAAACCTACATTTACACCAAGGTTTAATCAAAACATAAGTCAACCAAGGCAAACATTTGGCGCAAATCCCAACAGAAACACACCGATAACGAGTAACAACAACAACCCCAATAATTATTACAAACCAACTCCTATAGACACTTCATCTGGTAGCACCAGACAGAATACTAAAATATCTCAAATTAGACCCGATTACATCCAAAATGAAAATTTATTTCCAAGGAACTTTTCCACCAAGAAGTGGAAGATTTTAACAATCATGATACAGATAATTATGCGAATCCCAGTAGAGACCATGAAACAAATCATTCAGAAAACTATGAACGTAACGACCTATATGAAAACTACCAAGAAGGCGATGAAGAAATGCGTACTCGAATTTTCAGTTGGCCAGGTTCAAATACGACCAATCATGATAAATCTAAATAACATTAATCCACATATTTTACTTTATATAAAAATACCTCGTGCGGAACTCAACTTACTAATCGATACAGGATCTTCAAAAACTTTAATTAGCCCCAAAACCGTATAGAAACATTATTTAGATTTTGTAGAAAGAAAACCCTTTAAAATTAAAACAGCACACAAAACGACATTACACCAATTTATAGCAAACATACCCTTACCCAAAACTTTTAACGTAAAAGCATCTTTGAATTTAACGATATATACGACGGATTAATAGGCATGGATCTTCTAAGAAAATTAGGAGCAAATATTGATATAAAAAACCGATTATTAAAAACGTAACACGGACAAATTTCTATTAAATTCCAAAACAGTAACATTCAAACACATGTAACGTATTTTTTACTCAGTTACACTTTCCTTATTAATCTAATATCATGTTTCAATAAGATAAAAATATAATTTATAAGTCTTCTTAGGCTTAAGAAGAATGCTAAACAAACCACAACAAACATACAGGGAGTATTTATAATTTATAAGTGTCTAATCACTAAAAATAATTTATAGGGTATATAATGGATTATGCGCTCCTTCACTTTTTATGTCTAGGTTTCCACAATCCTAATCGTTCGTCTGTAGTTTCGTTTCACTTTTCGTTTAGCGCTTAAAGAAGTAAGCAGCTCTTTGGAGCATAGAAAAGTCAAAATGTTCCGGCACGTGGCCTGGAATAGAGTTCGTAAGAAAGTTTAATTAATTTAACCTTCGTGTCTGAATGTGGTTCCTGACGGCTTTTAATGATGGTTTTATTCTGTATTCCACCATCAGCAAAGTTAGTTGATTCCTGCAGACTGAAGAAGATTGAAGTTCCCATCATTAAAACAGTTGGTATAATTAATTAGATAAAATTTATTAAGTCGTTTTTCGTTGTGCAATACCACTGAAATTAATATTTAGTTAAAATTTAGGAAACATGAAAATAATTGGACGTACTTAATGGAGATTTGGTTTGGTTGGATAATATTTTGTTCTGAAGGTCTTTTATAACTCCAGCGTAAAATACAGCATAATGGTATGTTTTCATATTGCGTGCATCGCAGATGTACATGGGATTGTCGACATGTGGTGTTATTTGGTTCTGGTTTAACGTTCAATTCTTTTGATTGAACTGTACTTCGGCACGTGAGTGACATTTAACCTTTAATTTAAGTTGTATTTATTTAAATATTTTACGTATGATCGAAGGTTGAAATTTTACTTTGATTTAGTTATCTTAAAATTCATTTAGAAAAGAAAGATCCCGTTCTATTCTTGTAACCTTACAAAATTTTAAAGATGGCTACGTAGTTTGCCTATCATATTTGTTTCACAAGCAGACAGTGGTGGCTACACTAAAAAAAATGTTATTGACATATGATGTCAAAAATATCTAGTTATTCGACATAATTACCACATGTTATTTTGCGTTACATTAAAAATATCTTTGGTTATTTTGAGGTCATGTAATTTAATTTTAAAGAACATGATAAATTTTTTTTTGCAAGATATAAAGTAAAGCTAACTCTTTGTTTGAATGATACATTTTAATAAGACGTAAAATAATCTAGTTTCTCACTTGTAAAGTCGACCGTAGTACTACTGATGACTATGATTAAAATTTGAAATATGAATTATTAAAAGAAAGCATAAACTTTTTGGTTGAACTGTACCTCGGCACGTGAGTGACATTTAATCTTTAATTCCAGTTATATTTATTTAAATGTTTTACGAATGATCGAAAGTTGAAATTTTACCTTGATTTAGTTACCATAAAATTCATTTAGAAAAAGAAAGATCCCGTACTAAACTTGTAACTTACAAAATTTTAAAGATGGCTATGTAGTGTGTCTATCGTAATTGTTTCACAAGTAGACCGTAGTGACTACACTAAAAAAGTTGTTATTGACATATGCTGTCAAAAATATCTAGCTATCCAATATAAATACCAAATGTTATTTTGCGTTACTTTAAAAATATCTTTAGTTATTTTGAGGTCATGTAGTTTGATTTTTAAAGAACATGACGAATTTTTTTATAAGATATTAAGTAAAGCTAACTCTTTGTTGAATAATGCAATTTTATAAGACGCTAAATAATCAAACTTTTTTGTAAGGTCGACCGTAGTACTACAGATGACTATAATTAAAATATGAATAATTAAAAAAGCATATACTTTATAGTAAACTTATGTAGAAGTATTCAATCTAGAGATCTTTGTGTTTTTTTGAAGACAGAACCATACTAGTTTCTTTTCATGTAAATTTTTGTTGAAAACGTTAACGTTGAAACAAGCTAAAACAATTTAATTGAATAGAATTTATTTTTGCTTAACTCTTTTATTATTAAAAATTCAAGTAAAATTTATAGGTTCTTAATAAGCAAAAGATTTATTCTATCTTATGATAACAAATACCCTGAGTGTATATATATTTTTGGAACTTAAATTCAATTATATTATTTTTGGTCAATATTTTTAAGGACACAAACGGTGTCCATGTTGTGCATTTGTTTGTTTACAGGTTAAGCCGAGACATCTGTAATACATCTGACAATTGATATTTTGGTAAGTGCTTTGCAAGGTGGATATTTAGGTTTTTTGGTGGCTACACAAGCGACGTAGATTTTAGGTTTCCGCATTTCCTTAACACAAGTACAGGTATCTTCGTATGTTGTTGTATTGAAAAATACGGTGGCGTTCTTTAACTATATTTTTGGTCATTTGACAACCCATGACCCAAACTCATGATCTAGCCAAAGCTAACACTCTACTAGCCGTTTATCTCTAAAGAGCTTTTCTTTTCCTAAAGCCGTTTTCCATCCAACTTTACCTTGGGCTTCCTTCATTAACAAGAAATTCTCGACCTTGTGACATCAGGTAAGATAGTCGTTTTTGTTTTATGGAGGTCCAATTTGCTATCTGATATTCACGAGGAAATAATAAATTTTATTACACACACCAAAAATACACCATCAAACCTACGACAGAAAAACAAATAAAAGTTTTAGTAAACTCAAAAAACATCATAGAAATAATAAATCCGTGCCATTTCAACCCGCAGTAGAAACACCCACAGCGTTAGTACAAATAAAAAACAATTACGCCACTACGACGATTTTAAACTCAAACGATTACCCCATCGAAGTATCATTAACAAAACCTAAAGACGTAAAAAAAATAAACTTGAGCGAGATGGAAATCGACAAAGACTGAGAAATCAATTCAAGCCCTACAGAACACCATGGGATGTTAAAAAAAATTAATTAACATTCGTTTTAATAAAGACATTAATAACGAAGAGGAGAGAGCAATTAAAGGCATGTTTTGAATACCGAGATATATTCCATTGTGAAGGAATACTTTTAACTTTCACCAACACAGTGAAACATAACATTGAACTAACAGATAATAAATCAATTTTCATATAGCATATAGACTACCTCAAGCAAGCCAAGAAGAAGCAGATAGACAGGTAGCAGACCTATTGGAGCAAGATATCACCCAACATTCAAATTCACCATGGAGCAGTCCCGTATTGATAGTACCGAAGAAATTAGACGCTTCAGGCAAACCCAAATCTCAAATGGTTATCGATTACAGAAAACTAAACGAGAAGACGGTAGACGATAAATATCCACTACCCAATATCAACGAGATTCTAGACAAATTAGAAAAGTGTCAATATTTATCGACGTTAGACCTCGCCTCAAGATACGTGAAGATAAGTGGAGATAGACGAGAAAGACACAAGTAAAACAGCATTGAGTACACGTAGAGAACACTATGAATACAAACGCATGTCGTTTGGATTAAAGAACACACCCGCTACGTTTCAGAGAGTTATGGATAACATTTTAAGAGGGATACACAACGAAAAATGTCTTGTGTACCTAATCGGCATAATCGTATACTCAACATCACTGACTGAACACATCGAAAGATAAAGAGAAGTTTTTGAACGATTACGAGAAGCTTATTTTAAAGTACAATTAGATAAAAGTAAATTTTACAGAAAAAAGTAGCATTCTTAGGACATATAATAACACCCCAAGGAGTTATGCCAAACCCAAACAAAAACGAATGCAGAATTAAATTACCCCTTACCAAAAACAAAGAAATTAAAGGATTTATAGGATTCTGTGGTTATTACCGAAAATTCATCAAAGGTTATGCACAAATAACTAAACCGTTGACTAATTGTTTAAAGAAAGGTAATAAGATCAAACACACCGGAATTTCTTAGAAGCAGTAGAAAAAATTAAACGTATCCTTATAAACCACCCTATATTAGAATACCCTAATTTTTCAAAACCATTTATATTAACAACTGACGCATCTAGCGTTGCATTAGGCGCAGTATTGAGCCAAGGAAAAGTAGGTAGCGATAAATCCATCAGCTACGCGTCAAGAACACTAAATGAAACGGAAGAAAAATATAGCACTATTGAGAAAGAACTATTAGCAATAATTTGAACAACAAAATATTTTAGGCCATATCTTTATGGAAGGAAATTCTACATATACACCGACCATAGACCATTCGTATGGTACTGCAAACTCAGGGAATCGAATTTAAAATTACAGAGATGGAAGATTAGACTAGAAGAATACGACCATAAAATTATATATAAAAAAGGAATGATTAACAATAACGCAAACGCACTAAGCAGAATACAACTCAACGCAATAGAAACAGAATCAGTTATAGGTAACGTAGACCAAACAGAGATTAGGGAGGACCCAGAAGAAATAAAAACCATACACTCAACGCAAAACGACGAACTGAAAATTGCAATTAAAATTTTAAACGAAGCAATAGACACGAAACCAAATCAATTCATAGTTATTGAAGTTTTAACCAACCCCAATCCAGTAAAATATACAAAAACACATAATAAGATTCAAATAACGAAGGATGATAACGAAGAGCAGATAATTAAAATTTTGAAAGCAGAGAAAAAACGTTTTTACTTTTATTTCACCACAGAACATTTGTATCAAAGATTTTCAGAATTATATATTAGATTATTCAATAATTCAGAACCCGCGATTATCAGATGTACACGAAAATTCATACCTGTAAATGACCCAGACGAAATAAATGATGTAATTAGAAACCAACTCGAAGGTAAAAACCAACCATCGTGAAATCAACGAAACATTCAAACAACTCGTTAGAAGATATTATTTTAAAGACAAAAAAGAATTAACCACGGATTTTATCAACCAATGTGAATTATGTGACAAGGCAAAATATAACAGATTACCCCCAAGAGTACCTTTAATGTTAACTAAAACACCCGACAAACTTTTTCAAAAATTACACACAGACATTTTGGTAGTAGAAGCTCAGAACTTTTTAACAATCGTAGACGCATTCACCAAAGTAGACCAAGCGATCCCATCACTTCAAACAATAGTATCGCTGTAACTCAAGGGCTCTTACAGTACTTTACATTTTATAGTACACCCGAAACGATTACTTTAGACAATGGCAGCGAATTTAGGAAGGAGACCATACAAAATACCTTAGAACTTAATTAAATAAATATTCATTTTATAACAGAAAATCACCCGGAATCAAATGGACTAATTGAAGGATTACACTTAACATTATTGGAACAAATTAGACATAGTAAGGATTCGTGAAATTACGTTGTTAATAGAAATCCCCATTGTAGAGATAAACATTTATAGTTATTATTATTTATTTGCTTTCCCCATGAAAGTTACTAACCAGTATCAAGTTATTATCCCTAAAACCAAGTTCCTTTCCCTGAATGAACTTAAGTATGTCTTTACGAATAAAAAGTGAAAACAAGTAGCCCCTAGTCAATACTAATGTCAATCACTTGTAACAAATACAATTACTTGCTACATAAATATACGTTTTTGCTCTAAATATCTATTTAACAAATATCCATTATTAGACAGAAAATATTAATTTTTGATAGTAACAATATATTACCAATTCATACATAGAGCTCCACCTATATTTAAAGACTCGAAGTAAAATTTAAGATTTCTTCTATCTGTATGTGTATTGATACCATATTCCTTTCTGGGTGTGCTTGGATAATAAAATTGCCTCGTGGACAAGGTTCATCATTTTCCATCCGAATGTAATTAGCGAAGCAAGTGTTGAAACGTGGGCTAGCAGGTTTGAATAAACATGCTGTCCCAAAGAGAGGTGCAATGGTGTCGACGAATACCATGGCCTCGATTAGTTGTTGTATCGACCTAGAGTGACCAAGAAATATATCTACGGTAGGTGAATAATTTTCAAGTTTACTTCCAAATCATTTTCCTCGTTTCTTTTCAGCGGAAGTAAAAAAAAATGTTTATACAGTATTGAAACACCAGTAAAAGTTAACAAATAATATCGAAACAAATTTCAAGTTCAATTTTGAAACGCAAATTTTATATTATTGAAACGCAAATTTTATGTAAGCATGTAATTTATCAAATTGTGGAGCGATAAATCTTTCGTATATAATTATTATGGAACACAGAAGCACTATTGGTTGTTAGTCGTATTGAAAGTACAAAGTCTTAAACGTTGCTATGCAAGATGGTGGAAGTTTCTGCAGATGTTGTTTTGTATAGAAGTCAATACCGTGCATGTGGCAGCCGCGCGCATCTGCTTTTGTAAGTACTCAAGATGGTTGACGAACTTGGATGCCTACTAGATTGTTTGTGGTGAGTCATCCCCAATTTTAGATCAATTTTCATTTCATGGAACCATTACTTAAAATGTACAAATAATTGTTGTAAATTCTATATGTTTATTTAAATAGGTTCACAGAATTTTTGTAAAATTTATATGGTCATTTAAATTAGACACGTAATATTTTGTTCAAAATTTAATAGTTGGCTATTCCAAAAATGCTCTTAAAAACACAAAAAAATTTCTATATGATAATTTTTGAATGTACAAAGTTATACAAAAATGTATTTGTAACTAAACACGTGACACGCTGATATTTGTTTGTCACATTATAAAATATATTTTTTTGGCAGTACACTTGAAGTATAGTTTAATTCAAACAATAAGTGTTATTGACCTTTGATTCCATCAATTAAATCAACTAAAAATGTAGTTCTGTAATCTACCGAAAGTCAGAGCATCTAATTTATTGATTGTAAACCAGAAAAGGATCCTATTCAGGTATCATCTATAGATTGTAGAATAATAATAAAAACGCTATAAATAAATTTTTAATTATAAAATTCATATAAATAATCAGAGACTAATACTAGACCGTAATAAAAGTAATTATCTCGAAAGTTTCAGTACGTATAAAATTGTACAAATGATGTATATATTTTTTTTTAAATCAATAGAAAGATTAATAAGTTGTTTTAAAGCTTCCTTTCATTGAAATCATCAATAATTTTTCTATAGAAGCAAACAACCACATTTATAAATTTTTTGTAGTGAAGAAAGATATTTTATTGGTGTTGAGTTTAAAGTTTTTTTGAAGTATAATTCTGACTAGTTGATCTTTTTATAATTTCTTTTTTTGGTGATAAAGTGACTAGGCTTTAATGAAGCCCTAGTTCAAAAATGTTTAGAAGTGATTAAATTTTCAGATAGTACGAGATCGTCGTTCCCATTCCAGTTTGCTGGATCATAAGTAAGTATTATTTTTCTCTGTTTTGCTCGTCAAAGGTATTTTTTTTTCATCGAAGATTTCCGTATCTGATCTTCGGATTGATTCTTATTATAACAATTATTAAGATACGGTGACGTCCATTAAAGATTCTTTTATTATCGTATACCATCCTACGACCTTAGCTCATAGCTCTGCCCTAAGTTGAAGAAGCTTAGCTGGCTGGAAGATCTCTTTAGAGGGTCCTTTTTTTACTCAAAGCCATTTACCATCCTCTTTACCCTGGACTTAAACCTTAAACAGGAACCCCTCATAACCTATTGAGGCTCTGCCGCCTATAAGGTAGAGTAAATACACTAAATAAATCTACAGAAAACAAGTGTGTATTACACTAACGACAACAGCTATCAAACAGATAGCCGTTGTGAAGTACAATTATTAAGATTCTCTAATCACTATGAGAATTGTGAGCTAAAACCAGTACAAAATACGAATATGAAAATTCAAGAAGTCACGGACAACAAATGGATTGCTGTATTTCCGCAAGAAATAATAGCAACCACACATTGCAACCAAGATAAAAACAGTCTAGCCTTAATTGGAAGTAAAGTAATCATCATAAAAGAAGATTGCTATTTAAAATTATAAAACGAAATTGTTTGAGTGTATCAAAACCTAGCAGTAACGAAGAAAGTCGCAATTTTACCCGAACTACAGTTGAAGAATACACAAACCCAAGACGACGAAATCACCAAGAAACAAATCCAACTAGAACTTCTAGACCTTGACGACCTCAACCAAGCCGTAAAGTTATTAATGGACCGTTATAAAAAGCACTTAAGTGAATTAAAAGTGCCAGAATTACATTACGATAATATCAGTGTTTAGACAATTTTATTGATTATTGTAATAATTTTATTAACTGTATATTTATTGTACAAAATGTATCTTAGATGTAGAAACAAAGAAACAAATTTTAGTCATAAGAAACCAGGGTAAATAAAGAGATAATAAAGAAACCCTTAGGGACAATAAGTTATAAAAATTAAGACAACCCTTAATTTTCATCTACGTCGGGAGGAGTTACATATCCCCCAAATTAATATATATATATATATATATATATATATATATGCATATTTAAATGAAACTATTAAATCTTAAGAATTATTGTTATATTGTATAATTGAACGACATATAATAAAAGGTTAATGAAAGTTCACAAACTAGATATGTGAACGGAATCAGTTACTTTGTATTCTAGGCGTAATATAACACTGCAGGTGCAGGTCACAGTAGGTTATAAGATAGCAATTATTAGAATTAAGATTATTAAAATGTAATACTTTGTATTGTATCAAGAAATAACAGACATGAGATCTGAATTTCCCACAAAGTGATGCAAGAGCAGGGATAGCATAAATACCCTCAAGAGCCCAAGATGGCCAGTCAGCTTCGAGCTTCACAACTTTAACATTGTTGGTTGTTTAAGTTACTTATCCTAGTTTTAATTAATTTAATTAGTGAATAATAGCTTAAAACGTTAATGAACATAACGTACTAATTTTTTGAAACCATTTCTAATTTCTGTATAAATAAATTTGATAAAAATGTTCTTTGGAAGAAAACCTTTTTAAAAAGAAGCTCCAAGAGGCCCAAAATCTCGTTGCGCTAAATATCTTCCATACTTTTTAGATAGTGGGGAAATGTATGATTTACGAGAATGAATGCAAACTTTTGGTTACGCAACCCTTTTCTACGCTCTAGGTTTAAAAACGACAGTGCTTCCTTGAATAACCAGGTTAGACTCAGATATGGAATCGGCTGAATTTGCCACTCTTCTTTGCTGCGTGTCGTATCCTTGACCATAGGGTGTTAGTAAAAAACATATTCATTTCAGGAAGAAACTCTGTAAATTTATGTAATAAAAAATTTGTTTGTATCTGTTTCCAGGGATATCTTTATGAGTATTGCATTAAAATAGACTTAGGTGACGCACTGAGTAGATAGTTTTTGTTTTCCTTGTTTAGAATATGGTTTAGATTGGTTGTAAAAAGAATCCCATTCCACTAGCAGGCCAACATAACCAGGATCTAGTAGTAAAACTTGTCTTTTAGGTGATCGCAACCCTAGACAAGACGTGATGATGCCCATTATTTAAGATAGTACCAAAAAAGTCTTTCAGAGTAAGTGTTTATGGTACCGTAGCTTGATAATTATAACTATTCCCCTTTATTTTGCAATTTATATTGATTATGCAGGCATACACTGTGGCTAGTCGGTGCACCTTCAATTTGTTAGAGGATTCTCGCCCGTCTCAACAACTGAAAATTTGACAGTCTAACGAGTTTGTCACCCGTAACAGTTAAATCTATAACAAACTAAAGCACAATGAAACGGTTAAACATTTTTTAAATTTCAATGAAAAAAATTAAAAATTATTTTAGTAAACTTAAACTGCATTTAAAAAATTCCATGTCAAACTGTGCACGATCTAAGCATTCCGGATCTTTTAGAGATAAAATGTAAAACAAACTCCATGTAGAATAACCGTAAGTAAACTCTGCGTAGTAAACGATCAGAGAGAGACGGTTGGAAAAATTTTAGGCGCAATTTATTTTAACACCAATTTATAGAAAACAAAGTGCTCTGAATCAGTATATTGCTTTTAGCACTGAGTACGTCAATGCATTAGAATGTGACTGCTATTTACAGTTCTTCGTCAAAATACTTTGGGAAGAAAATTAACAGCAGTCGTAATGATTATTGTACTGTACAAACATTTCAATTGATTACTTTACGCTTCGTCTGGTTACGCTATTGCGTTAATTAAGCAAACATTAGCAGATAGTAAAGAATTTATCAAATTTAATTAGTTAAATGAGCTTTAATACAAAAATACCCCCAAAAATTTAAAGAGGCTGAATAGTTTACATCTTATAAAGGGGGTATTTCATTATAAAATTGAAGTAAAGTCAGAAATAAACAAGGAATCACCTAATGTAGATTAAATATAACTTGCAATAAAATTGGGATTTTACACTCGTAATAATTCAGAAAAATACCGAAAATTTTCAGTAGATCATCACCCTATGAAAGTGTATTCGTAACCACTCACGTGAGTTTAAAAACTCGAAACCGTAGAAATAAACACGTAAATTTAGTTATATTAATTTACTTGCAAACATACACAACTTTTCCGTTTTTAAAACTATAAGAACCGTATGGCCATGGACCTAAACAGAATGGTATTGGACTCAAAATAAGACAGCTTTAGACGCATCGGTGTGAACGAGAAGAAATTAGAAATATTATAACTTATTAATGCCAAAGGATTATAATTGAAAGGATATTTGAGATTTTTATATTCAGTGACAAAGATTAGAGTTCGATACACAACCATCGCTGAGTGGGTTAATACTTGAGTAACACAAATAACGGTAGTTACAATTCGGGATTGTTCAAGGAACAAGTGCCCAAACGCAAATGTAATTTTGATTCTAAAAATTGCTGTTAAATGTAAAAACGTGCGGTGGAGCTCTTTTGCAACATAAAGTTAAATTATTGGAGTACTTACAACTTCAATTTTGTCTTGTACACCAATATCCCTTAAGCTTTATATCTACAAGCCTGTAAGTCATTGAATTCTTATTATCTACCAGTTGATGTATAGTTAATAACCGATGATATCTCTCATTTTTTATAAAGTGGACTTTTATGTTGACGCATGTTTAGTTAAAAGCGTATTGTAAAAAGGAAATTTTAAGACAAAAAAGCACAAAAATGTTCCTGCATAAATTATATGCACCAGTTAATTTAATTCGATATCTACATTTGATAAATTTAAGATGCTTGTTTTCTGTTAGCTACACGTATATTTTGCCAATTAGGGATAAAGCTTAGTTTTTATTTAATTATGTTTATTAAATACTATGGATATTCATGTTGGTATAATATAGACTATGTGAACGACTTGGACTATTATTATTTGTGTTTATTTTAAATTGGTAATAAGCGAGACAAACGTGTACACATTGCTACATTAACCTACAGTACAGCATCTACAATCATTAGAAATCGCTCATTGAACACTCATCCTCTAGGGAGAATAAAATCCAGATCGATTGACGTTTAACGGTTTTTTATTAAACATATAGTTCAAAGGTAGGTGTAAGTTAATGTATACCCCAAAAAGATTTGCTTTACTTTTATAAAACCCACCTCTCATCACCGAAAGCTAGCTGATGCATTATTTACTGTTGTCTCCTTTTGTATAGTAAAACTAAATCGGGTAACTAGCGTCAATTTACCACATAACAACCTCCACTGGCGAAGCCCTTAAATCCAAGGGCGGTCCCTAGTTCCTACTATTTCTCATGCAAACAAATTGGCCGTTCGACTTTGTATATTGCGTTTAGTAAACGGCGCTTGGCGGCCACAGAAATGAGTAACCCTATTGCATCATTTTGTCTGTACCTATATGTTTAGGCGGTGCGACATAACTTTGTCTGCAATAATAAATCACATGAATTTGGTTTAGACGTTGCTGTTTCGGCGAACATTGCATCTTTCGGTACCCCTTTGCCGGTTGCTTAATTTACTTTGCGATTTGGTATTTTAGGCGTCGGCAGCATACCATTCTACTTGCAGAATCGTTGGTCGCTTTCATGATACTTATGTATATCATTCACAGAACGTTCTGAATTTCTGCGTCACATGGCATTGGTAAATTCTAAATTTAACAGAATGGAATCTTTGTTAACGTAAAATAGAGTGAACGTTAGATTTAGCTGTCCCTGTTGCTTGTTCAACTTGTTCAGTAGATGATCTTGTATTTTGAATTTACAGCTAATGAGACGGTGGATATGCTAGAGGCGTACCAAAATCAACCATTTTTACATGAATTTTCCTGTGTAAAAATTTTAAGTCTGCTTTGCAAGTTTTGATACCAACTATGGGAATGTTCATAAGGAAAAGTCAGAACCATTCTAGTGATATCTTATGTCCGTGAGAAAATTTGTTTACATTTCCCAAAACCAATAATAAAGCATAACAACAGATCAAAATAAAGCAATAAATAAACAAAAATTAAAATTCATTAAATAATTTATACGTACAGTAGGGTAAAATGGCCGAGTCTAGTGCCTCCACTTGTGCTCTGTGCTTCTTCCACCTTCCACTTCTACTTTGCACCTGTCACATTAACAGAGGTAACTTTGAGAGCTGTCACTTTAACAATCCGCCATTTTGACAGCTGTCACTTTGATAACTGCCACTTAACCAATCCGCTATTTTTTCTTATGTCACTATGACAACCCGACATTTTTTCTTACATCGCGGTTTTTGATTTACCTTGTGTATATTCACTTTTGTTCAATCCTATATATACACAGTCCTTACAGAAAAAATTTTATTGCCTGCTGCTCGCCACCGCTCTATGTTCCTAAATGATCTACAATAAAATTTAGATTTCATACAATTAGCTTTATGCCTGGATTATCTCAGTTCAACCCCACATAGAGCGCACGACGATACGATAACAGAAAGATTTTTACCTCCCCTCCCTCTTTTCTCTCTAACACTTCATGACAAAATATTATAAATGAAATAACCAAAATTTTGTACAATAAACCAAGAAATATGTACAATTTGCACTTCTATAATCTTCGTAATATTATTTGATATTTAATGCCCTCGAATCAAAGTAAAAATATAAATTTGTTCACCACTAAATTATAACCCTATTAAAATATAATGCCAGCAAAAATAACTTTTTATTATATTAGAAGTCTTGTTGAACGTTCAATGTTTATTTTTAATTAAAATTTGGATTTACGTTTTAATGTCAACTTGCAGTAGTACTTGAAATTTTTAAAAACTGACTTTTACTAAATTTTATTTTCTAATTTCACAATTAAAATTTGCGAGGTGTATTGGTTCAGACCAGTACAGATCGTGCCTCAGTTGTAGAAAGACTGCCTCTTATCAGCTTGTGCACTATTAAAGGCACGCCAACCTACCCGCTATTATTGGTTAACCGCGCTTATCTTTGTTATTCGGTCATCGTGAAGGCGTTGCGTCTAGTTTATCGTCCATCCATTGGGTTTTACACAAAGTTACTAAGTCAATAGTTTTTGAAATGCACATCCCGATCACGTAGACATCAAAATTTTATATTGTGGATTTTGTTGACCATGATACTTTGTACCTTCTAATATCGCGTACTCGTGTTTTGATGCAAATTTTTCTTTTAATGCCGCACGTATACAAACTTGTTGTTCCATATTTTGTTTACTTAATCTGCTGGGTTTTGTGTCAATTTTACATTGAAGATCACGTAGGCAAATTTTATAATGACATAAATTAGGTGCGTTTATTTGCTTCCTGCGTTATGAGACATGTTTGTTTTCAAAGGTCTATTTATCGTGGGCATAAATGATTATTTCCTTACACTAATGCGTTAGTTTTGAATAAGATTTGTTTCATGTTTGCCTTTATTTAGATGCTCCTGATTTGTATTTATTTGAAGTTTATTAATGTATTGCTGTTTCAAAAATAAATTACATTGCGTACAAAGTTCAATATCTTACTAAATATGATTGAATTATTAAAAAATGGGCTTTCTTTCATTGATTAAAATTAGTTATGAATTTTATACAGTGTGCTTAATATTTGCTTTTTGCGTAATTGGCGAATTGTGTACCTTTTATGATACAAATGTTTAGTTTCCTTGACTTTGATGTTGTTTATATGAAGTATAATACCTTTGTGACCCTATATACCTCTAAATAACCCTATTATCATAGCTATATATATATATATATACATATATACATATATGTATATATATACATATACATATATATATATATATATATATATATATATATATAAAATTACTTGTACATCTTTAGTATTGTTAAACGTACTGACTTTATTTTAATTTAAAGATTAACTTAATAGCACCTAAATTTTATATATAGACACCCTGTATATTTTTATTAACGAGCGCTACTAAGTCACATAAGTCTCAAAAGGTACGCGCTTTTTTCCAAATAATTCTGTCAATACGTTACAGACACAGTATTTACGTTCTAGTACTTTGGTTCTTAACACGTCATTAACGTCACAAGAGCCATCTTTACTCGTTACCAACTTAAGCAACGTTACCACCTATTAGTAACTTTCACCCTAGACGTGCGACCTTACATCATTCGAACGCATCCATCATCTAGACACAACTGTCACTTTGATGCACTCGCCATCTATGCTTACCTCACAATTTGTATTCGACCTACATTGCATAGGATACGTTATATAGTTTTAGAGAAAAAGTTAACTGCTGCAGGATTTGAACCCGGGTCGCCTGAATACACACCAAGTAATTCAACTATTAGACCAAGACAATCATCTGCAAATTACTACTAGATACGATTTTTATTAAAATAACATAATTTCTATACAACATTATTAATACATGTACAATGCATTAGATGTGGAATACGACGAAGTGGCACACGAAATATTGAAGATGCCTACCTACTTAATGAAAATTGTAAATAACAACGCATGACTCAGGAAGCACTTGCATCACTGGGAGAATTCATCAACAAGCCAATTATCATAGGTTTTTTCTGACGCTATAATTACAAAAAATTATACAAATGTATGCTTTCGTCTATGCGAAAGGATTGAAAAAGGTGCGGATTATATCTAAATATTTGTCAAACAATCATGTTCGAAATGTGGAAATATTTGACGTTCCAAGTCTCAAAGGGTTGCGATAGGGAGGTGGCAATTCACGTCATTGTCTACTACGCGAAGATAACCGTTTGACAAAGCGAAAGAAAAGAATCGTGCAGTAGGAAAGAAGTTGAAGATAAGTTATGGAACACGTTGGGTGGAAGGTATAATGTGCAAGTAAAAGTGGGAAAGGTGTTAAGTGGTAGGTAGAAAGGGGAAGGAAAGACGCGCAAGGCAGAATGTGGAAGTAATTTGTGGAAGTAAAATGTGAAAGGCGTAGTGGGTGGAAATAGAACATGGAAGGAAAAAGTGGAAGGTAGATGTGGAAGTAAGAGTGCGGTAGACGGTTGGTAGAAGGTAGGCGATGAAAGATAAATGTGTAAGCAAAACTGTGGAATATAGAAGAAGGGATGTGGAAGGTGGGAGGTAGACGATGGAAAATGGAAGATAAAATGTGGAAGGTGGTTGGGGAGGCGGAATGTGAAAGACAAAAATTTGAAAGTAGACGATGGAAGGTGGGAGGTGGAAGAAAAAAATTGAGGGTGAAAAGTGGAAGGTGGAATGCAGAAGGTAAAAGGTGGAAAATGAAAAATAAAAGGTGAAAGGTGGAGGGCGAAAGGTGGAAGGTTAAAGGCGGAAGGCGCAAGGCGGAAAGCGGAATGTGGAAGGCGGAAGGCGGCAAGCAAAAACCGGAATGTGGGAGGTGGAAGGTGAACGGTAAACGGTGGAAGGTGGAAGGTGGAAGGTAAAAGGCGGAAGGTGCAAGGTGGAAGGTGGAACGTGGAAGGTGGTAGATGGAAGGTGGAAGGTGGTAGATGGAAGGTAAAAGGTGGAAGGTGGAAGGTGGAAGGTGAAAGGTGGAAGGTGGAACGTGGAAGGTGGTAGGTGGAAGGTGAAAGGTAAAATGTGGAAGGTAAAAGGTGGAAGGTGGAAGGTGGAAGGTGGAATGTGGAAGGTGAAAGGTTGAAGGTGGAAGGTGTAAGGTGGAAGGTGTAAGGTGGAAGGTGAAAGGTGGAAGGTGGAAGGTGGAAAGTGGAAGGTGGAAGGTGGAAAGTAGAAGGTAGAAAGTAGAATGTGGAAGGTGGAAGGTGGAAAGTGCAAGGTGCAAGGTGGAAGGTGGAAAATGGAAAGACGAAGGAGGATGTTGCAAGGTAGAAGGTGGAAGGTGGGTGGTTGAAGGTGGAAGGTGAAAGGTGTGGAAGATGGAAGGTGGAAAGTGGAAGGTGAAATGTGGAAGGTGGAGGATGAAAAGTGAAGGGTGGAAGGTGGAACTTAAAAGGTTGAAAGTGTCGACAGCGGAGACGGCGGTGGTGCTGCGTTAGGTACGCTAATTTTTATCTACTTAAGATAATATTCTCTTTTTTTTCGTTTGACGACTTTAGTCAAAATGGATGGGTTTCATACAGGCATGATCTTCTCTAATGCTCCGAACAATCTTTTACGCCTTTTTTTCGGTAATGTGTTTATCTACATATGTGCGACTTTGTTATAATTATTATAACACAAAATTATAAACTATCAATTTTTCAAAGTTTTGTATTTGAAATTCCAACTTGCATAATTTAGATAAACAATGCTTGCTCGTATAATCCTAATTGAACTGATTAAAGAAGTCTAAATTGGTTACAATACTAACCTGTATTTACATTGAAGAAATATTGCCGTTGTCGGCATTGTACGAATAACCTCCTTGACGTTGGCGCCGAACGTGTTAATTAGGACTGTCTCAAACTTGTTTTTTCAAGCTGTACACCTTTACTTTAAGCTTAAACTTGTTCTTCCCCAACTTGAATTAAACACTTTGAATCAAAATCTGTTTTAAAACAAATAACATCCCCCTTAATTTGAATTGCGAGGCATTATGATCCAAATAGTACTTTCAAACTCGTTCTGATGTCTGTATGCCTCAACGAAGCTTTCATAATAGGGTTGTTTGCGGTTATGGACATTGGAGCTTACAAGTTGAAAGCGAAATTTCCTTCTGCCACAGTCATCTTTGCCAACAATATTAAGCACGGGTCAGTTTAATGCTTGAGTAAATAGTGATAATATCGAGCAACGACGTAGGATTGCAACAATAAGGATCGTTAACAAGATGTTCAACTAGGGTTTAATTTAAAAGACCAACCGGGATTGGAGAAATCGAACTTCCACTGCTTTAAATCGGTAAGTACGTTCCTGAGCCAACTCATAAAACGTGGAAATGCTTAGATTGATTTTCTATAAAGCTGTGCCATTATATACGTGGGTTATAAATAGAAATGGCCTGTTGCACACCAACTTAGTGCAGAATAAAAATGTCAAGTCTCAGCTTCCTAAATTTATATTTAACTAAATTTAATATTCTGTAGAAAAATGGATTTTTCACGTGTTTTTTATGGGGTTTTAGAACACTAAATTTGCCTATATAGAGAACGTAGAAGCGGGATGACGCTATAAACTTAATAGTGATGCTCCTAATCATCATTATACAAAGTTATCAGTAGTAAATGGTTCGGAAATGGACCGTTCCAAGGTTTGTTAAATTTTTATGCTATTCTTTTAATTAGCAAAGCTATGAAGACATTGCATTGTTACTATAAATACATTTTAGCTGACGCCAAAATTCGATATCACAATATTTCGGTAAAGTAAAGGTAATAGCTTCAAGTCCTATTCTCAGCAGGTTTTTTGAAAAGCTATTTCCATTTTAGCAATAAAACTGGAATACCAATTCATCCAATATTCATACATAAAAATTTTAAATGTCTAGTAAATACTGAAATAATTAAATATTTGTATACACTGTTAAAAGAAATAAAATATCAATCCTTTTATCCGGTGCAAAATTGAATAGGGCATTGTTGCGGTGAAATATAACTTATGTGTGTTTAAGCACGCTTTTTGAAACGCTGTTTCCACTTTAGCTAAACAGCTAGAATGTCGTTTTATCTAATATTTATAATGAAAGGCTCAAAATATTTTGCAAACATTAAAAGCGTAATATTATATTGCTGTGATATTGGAATCTTTACAAAGATGTTCCCTTATCTTGAGCGCTAATTTTCTTTTTCTTCTAAACTCATAGTCACTTCCTATATCCAACAGTTGCAGATTTTTCTACCTAAATAAAAAAAAACATTTTCGAATTAGAAACGCTGTAGAAAACCACAAAACAGCCGGTTGAGCAGCAGCAAAAACTAAAGCTAGTCGACGTAAGGGCGCGAACGTCGACAGCACAACGTAGTGCCCCGGAGATTATCATCCGTGCTGCATCGTCGATGGGAAGTCCGGACAGCATTTATATCGATGGTAGAATTAATGGTAAGGTTGTCCGATTACTCGTGTATACAGGAGCGACAAAGACTATTGTGCGACCAGATTTGGGTGGTCGTGGAAAAGTGCTACCTGTATCGGTATGTTTTCGAACGGCAAGTGGTGAGACAATTTCTAGTCATGGGGTGACTGCTGTAACGCTGGGAATTGAAGACAAACTAATTAATCATCGGTTGTTGGTAGCTGAAATTACAGAAAAGTGATCTTGGGAATGGATCTCATGAGAGAATATGGGTTTCATGTAAACATGAAAAAAATGTGCTTCGGATAGATGATGATGAGATTCCATTTCAAGAGACGAGTAATCAGACGATGCAAGTCCGAATGATTTGCGATACGAAAATAATCGTGATGGGATGCCCGGATGGTACGCTCTGAGAAAGACAAGTGTGCATGGTGGAAACAACTGAATCGGGTATGGGTCAGGAGGGATTACTGACTAGGAAAACACGGGTAGGTAAGGTTTTGAAATATCATACCAGTAAGGGTGCTAAACATTAATCCGCATACGGTGACCCTGAAGGAAGACATGATTGTGGAAAGTTGCATTCCAGTATACCTTATTAAACGTAGTGTGGACGACACAGAAGATAAACCAGCCAGCGGTTGTTCACAGAAATTGCTGTATATGTTGATACCTTCGTGGCAAGGATTAAACGGCGACCAACTGGGCAAGGTAAAAGAACTGGTCGGACGATATCGAGGTGTGTTTGCAACGGATGATACTGAGAAAGGAAGGGCGAATGTTGTGCAAAACAAGATCTGTACTGGAAATGCGCAACCAATAAGACAATATCCCAGGCGGCTTCCTTTGACAAAACGTAAGGAATCCGAGCAAATTATCACAGACATGGAAGAACAGGGAGTGATTTAACCCTAGAATACTCCATGGGTATCCCCGGTACTGCTTGTCAAGAAAAAGGAAGGGTCGACAAGGTTTTGTGTAGACTACCGGCGGCTAAACATTGTGACACATGAAGACAGCTATCCTTTGCTTAGAATTGATGACACCTTGGATACTCTATTCGGATCAAAATTGTTTTGACCTTGGACTTGAAAAGCGGATACTGGCAGATAGTCTTGGAGCCAAACGATTATGGCAGTGCAAGGTCATGCCCTTTGGATTATGCAATGCCCCTGCTACTTTTGAACGTATGATGGAGTCGATACTGCGCGAACTGTCCTGGAAAACATGTCTGGTGTACCTAGACGACGTGATAACGTTAGGCGGATCTTTTGAAGAACACCTTAAGAACCTAGAGGAGATATTACAAAGAATACGCGGGACAAACCTTACCCTGAGCCCTAAGAAATGTCACCTATTTGAAAAGGGGTGAAATACCTAGGACATGCGTTTCGGAGACCAGAATAGGAACTGACCCTGACAAAATAGAAACGGTACAAGAGTGGCCTACACCTGCAGATATACACCAACTACGCAGTTTTCTAGGATAGTGCACATATTACCGACGTTTTATACTTGGATTTGCGAACATTGCCAAATCGTTGACGAAATTAACCGAAGATGGACAAGAATATAATTGTAATAACGACTGCCACAGCGCATTCGAACAATTGAAACGGCTACTAGTTATAGCACTAATTCTGGGTTATCCACGGATGTAAGGAAAATTTGTGTTGGATACCGATGCCAGTAACACAGCTATAGGAACCGTTCTTTCTCAAGTGCAGGACGGGCAAAAAAAAGTTATTGGGTATTTTAGCAAGGTCTTGTCACGCCAAGAAAGGAACTATTCTGTAACAAGAAGGGAGCTGTTGGCCGTCGTCAAATTCGTAGAGCACTTCTATAAGTACTTATATGGCCGTAAATTTCTATTAAGAACAGACCATGCTGCACTAAAATGGTTACTGCGGTTTCTAGATCCTGAAAGGTAAGTTGCAAGATGAGAAAGGCTGCAGGAATATGACTTTGACACAGAACATCGTGTAGAAACTACCCATCAGAATGCAGACGCTCTGTCAATGAAACCTTGTCCGGTAGACTGCAATCATTGCTCCAAGATGGAAGAGAAAATAAGTGTCATTCATAAAATGACGGTAACCCATGATACTTAGCAACCCGAAAAAATACGAGAAGACCAGGAGAATGACGCCGAATTGGGACGTATTATTGAGTAGAAACGTAGAGGACAACGACCAGCTTGGGAAGAAATTAGTATTTCAAGTAGGAGCCTAAAGGCATACTGGGCACAGTGGTACTCCTTGGTGATTGAAAATAAAATCTTGAAACGACGTCTGGAATGTGATGATGGCACTGAGAGACGACTTTAAGTAATAGTGCCGAAAAGCAGAATTCCGGAAATGTTACAGCACTTGCATGATGGTATTTCCTGAGGGCACTTTGGCTTGAAAAGAACTCTCAAAAGAGTAAGAGAAAGATTCTATTGGGTGAACTGCAAAGAAGATGTGAAGGAGTGGTGCCGAAAACATGAGTTGTGTGCCTCTGGAATTGGCCCTATTACTAAACGGAAAGCCTCAATGTGACAGTATAACGTGGGAAACCCTTTTGAGAGGGTGGCCATTGATATAGCTGGTCCGTTTCCTGAATCATAGAATAAAAATAAATACATCTTGGTTGCAATGGATTATTTTAGCAAATGGCCGGAGGCGTATGGTATACCTAACCAAAAAACCGAGACGGTTCAGATGTACTAGTGAGGGAGTTGTTTTTTCGCTTTAGAGTTCCGTTGGAATTACACTCCGATCAAAGTCAGAACTTCGAATCAGCGTTGTTTCAAAACGTCTGCAAGCATCTTGGAATCAGAATTACCAGAACCACGCCACTTCATCCTCAATCGGATGGAATGATTCAAAGAATGAACAGGATGTTAGAAAAGTAGCTAGCCAAAGTTGTCTCCGAATATCAACGAGACTGGAACAAATATTTACTTTTGTTCTTACTGGCGTACCGATCTCCGGTACATGACAGCACAGGATACGCTCCCGCTTGCGTGATGTTAGGACGTGAATTGCGGCTACCATGTGATCTTGGGTTTGGACTTAAATCTGGAGAAGAGGTCGCAGGTGAAGGTTATGTAAGTAAGCTTCGCAAAAGATCAAATAGCATTCACGAAAACGTCCGAAAGAACATCCAGGCAGCAAGCGAACGAATGAAATCACCGTCGCGTAGTGGTGTGTATGTGACTACTACGCCCAAGCTCCCGGATTCCAACCCCGACACAGTACGCTTGAAAAATGTTAGGCGAGCATATTTCACAAAAATACATCCTCTTTCGAATGAGAGATAAAATGGAGGTACCGCGTGTGAGTGTTGTCACCCACGTTAAAGATCCTTACCTTGCTAGGAACAGCAAGGGTTTGGCTAAATAAAAAATTTTTCAGGTAAAAAGCTCGCTTCCTGGCCAATGTAGTACCTTCGGGTGGAGCATTTGAAAATCACATGTAAGATCGAATGAAATCACAATATGACCGAGAGCACAAGAAGGTGGTTACCAACCTGGAGATTTAGTGTGGTTGTACAATTCACAAAGAAAGCGTGGATTGTCGTCAAAATTACAAAGACAATGGAAAGACCCGTACGAAGTGTTAAAAAGAAGCAATGATGTAGTGTACCGGATCAGAAGATCTCCCCGTGGTAAACCGAAAGTGGTACACTTTGACTGTTTAACATCTTATACTGGCAACAACCAGGAAGACTAAAGTAATGAAAATGGTGTTCGAAGAGTTACTAATCATGTGCCAAATGCAGATTTTGAGAGTTTCATGACGGGGTATGGTGGTTCCGCTAAGGAGAGATTTGGCGTGGTTGTTGAAAAACATCAAGATCTGTTTAGAGCACCAGAAGAGTATTCCCTTGCACATTGCGTAGCTCAAAATCTGGAAATGTCAAGAGCAAGAGCTGTTGTTTTCAAGAAAAAGTTTAGATGTGTGAATAAATTAGTACAACAGCAGCCAATTGTAGGAAAAGCTTTGGTTCTTCAGGATAGAAATCGTTATTTTTACTACCTGGTCACCAAATATTCTTCATGGCAAAGACCTAGTTATGGACATCTATGGGAGGCTTTGCTGAATCTTAAGGCTCAGATGATGGAAAATGGAGTAACGAGACTAGCGGTGACCAAGCTAGGCTGTGGACTGGATCGCTTAAATTGGAGGATAGTCCGAAATATGCTAGAAGTAATTTTTCAGGGAACCAACGTCCAGGGCCTTGCTTGTTGCTATCAACCAGTTGACTAGCAAGACCAAGAAAAGAGTGTTGACTGTTATTTCCAACGACGTGGTGGATGGATCAAAGGAGATGGCTGTCGATATCCGTCATCGAATTTGCGTCAAAATGTTTTTACAGTTATGGGACGTAACGGTTTTAAAGAGGGGGCAGTGTTACAAACTACCGTTAGGCAACCCGTTAAACACACAGCTGCATAACCAAAGGTATATTCTACAGAAGTCTCGAACGTTCCAGCAAACAGTAGAATATGCGTCATCTATTTAATTATAGGGTATATATAAGATCGGTGATGAATGTAGGGGTTAGTCTATATTCAAATGTCGAATATATATTATATCGTGTAAAGTTAATTAGTTACAGTTTTGAAAGTCCTATAGTAAATATAAATTTGTGTGATATGAACGTGTATATTGTACCGCCAGCTTGAACAAAAATAGACAAAAGTGTAATAAAAAATTATAGTAGTGTTAGTGTTATTAAGAAGACTTATGGTTAAGAATTTAGTTTAAAAAGATATTAGTGCTTGTAAATAACATTAATGTTATAGTGCTTCATTGTTAATTGGACTGAAAACATCTATAAATAAGACATACACTGTTAATTAGACTTGTGAACAGTAAGTAATAAAGACTTTTGTTATTACTTGTTTTAAATTGATGAAACGCGTTAATAGTTACCCGCTACAGTATATTAAAACTCACAACAAATTCAGAAATTTAAATATTTACAACTATCACCAATAACAAACAAAAATTAAGAAGCACAGCAGAGAAAATCGCATACAATTTTCAGAGAATTCAAGAATGTATCAATTTTTATTTGGCATATACCGATTTTGACCTTTCAGGTTAGAGTACTCTTGCCTACGACTTTAAAATGTAACTCTAAACCAACAAATTGTGTAAACTGCTCTTCCTCCTAAATAAACATTGAACAAATAAGACCTTACAACTACAATAGTTTACCTTAAAGCTATTAAATACACAATGCACATTTCCAGTTACCCTTTATGGAAAACATAAAACTTAGAAACTAATCTAACCTTGATTGCAGTAGATTAGAATTAGGTCCAGCTAAAGCGCTTATGGAAGTCTATCCCAAAAATTAATCTCCAAACAAATTTACCCAGAACTAGCACTCAGTTTAAATCAAAAACCCAAATTGGCACAAATATTATTTAAGCAACTCCAAAGTAATTATATTAGAACAGTAGAAGCATTTATTCTCAAAGAAAAATTTACAGTACTATTTAATTTCTTCTACTGAAATGATTTTTAAATCAAAAAGTCGTGCTTAAATAGTCCTCAGAATTCTACTCAGAGCGGTGCTTAGAAGCTACTTGGGGTCAAGTTTAAAGCCCTCAAGCAAAACTATTACAACCCACACAACTAATTAAATTTTACTTAAGATTCCAATCGGCTAAGTCAAATTACGCTTAATTTACTTTTTGGTATAAAATATTTTTAATTTGTCTAAATGTTAGCACTTTATAGATTATAACTCTTTTGCAATTCACTAAAAAATCAACAATAACCCTTTCTAAGTAAATTTACTGTTATTTATAGTGTTTAATTCAATTACGGAGCATATGTTCCAGATTTGTCTCTTTCGTACTAAACCTGGTAAGCGGCACGTACACCGTACCTAATGATCGCACTGCATTTTAAAGACATGGAATTCTATTTCCGTAAGTTGCTTTTACTAGGATGACTGTGAAGCGGTTCGTAAAGTTTTACTTAATTCTTTTGGGACGTAAGTGATTGTCATCCAAGTAAAAGAAGCTATGGTTACAAATCCATGGTTACGGGTCTAAGCCTACATTAAATAATTCTCTACTCTTATTTGAATTTTAAACTTAATTTAATGGTATTTCTAATGATTTTGAATTTAGAGGTGGGGAAAAAATAATATACATACCGCGGGACGTAAGGAATTTACGGTGCCTCGATCTTTTGCAGCTCGAGCGAAGCGAGGGTTGCAAACTGTCTCGTCACCGTAAAACCTACTTACGTCCCTTAATACCTAATGTACTACTAATAGCATTGTGTAATGGTAGAAGGAGAAATTAAATTCAGTTTATGACCGAAAGTGCGAAGCAGCTGATGTTGAGATCCAAAGCGTTCTATTGTGTTTGTGCAAAGCAAAACTGAATACGTCATTATGACACTACAGAGAAAAACCAGCTTTTTCATTGATTCCATGCTAAATCCTTACCTATTGGTGTATATTCAGAACTGCACCAATAAAGAATCAGTGTTGTTTGTCCATTACATCATATTCTAGTAGATGTTTGGGGGAGGGGGCGAAAGTATTTTTTCAGCAACTGCAATTTAGATGTGACAACGGTAAATAATTAGTTATTTTAATGGAATCCTTATCGAGCTACGATTGATAAAAGCTCAGATATTTTTCAATTATGTAATTTGCCTTATTTTGAAGATTGATTAAATAACCAATGGGGTGCTTCATAAATGATGCTGACGGTGCGATATTTATCATTTTTTTTAAATTAAAGTATTGGCAAATTTTCTGGTTTCTGAGTAACGAATGAAAGTGGCGCTAGAGCTTCTAGTTTTGTTTGTAGTTGAAAATTATGAGTATTCACTTTCAGATTGTTTCTATAACAAAGATGTTGTTATAAAATTATAAATAAATTACGCACCATTCTTGAAGACACATACTATAGTCCACATGGCCTGTGATCTATTTCAAGGATTGGTTTATGCTTAGTTGCTTAAAATTTTGGCGAGTTTTAGTTTGTTTTTAGGTTTCAACCATCAGAAGCTCGATATGCTGAGGTATCTAACCGTGAGCCGTTGGTGGATAAGAAACTCAACAATAAAACACTCTTCGAAAAATACAATGTGGTGACTGTACCGTCTACAATGGGCAAAGTGGCCAGGTAAATAATAAGAAAATCACATTAACTCGAAATACGTTTTTAATCAGTACTTTTTAAACTATCACGAGTTACGCTTCGGGCCTTGGGAGCGGTGTTTTTAAAAACTATTTCTAAGTTTTCGTAACAATTTTTATTAGTTTACACAGAAATTATAACGAAATTTTGACAAACTAGTTAAAAAACTTTAAGTCGAAATAAATTAAATAATTAAACTTAGAGCGAGTAGCCTAGGTAAACAACAATGCTAAAGCTGTAATACTCAGACTGACTGACTGGTCTTGGGGCTCCCAGGGTATTTATGTTGTCCCTGCCTCTCACAATTCTTTGGGAACTTGCAGAGCTCGTGTCTGCATATTCTTAATTTTATTCATTGTTACAATGTTGCAATCTTGCTTTCTAGGTAATTGCGATATCTTAACCGTCTGTGACCTGCCCCCTGCAGTATCACTATCGTCTGGAATACATTATATTGCATCCGTTCTCATAAACTGTTAATAACCTTTATATATATATATATCCTTGAATTACATTGTTGTAATTTATTTATGATTCCTTTAACAATTCTATTATTCAATATATACATATATATATATATATATATATATATATATGTGATATTATGTGATATATATGAGATTTGATCCTTGACGCACTGAAGTACCACTCAAAATATAGACTTCTAGTTCGTAAAATGATTGATGAAGGAGATGGTGAGGGTGGTTACTTGTTAAAGATATATAAAATGATAATTAAGAGAAAAGGAAGTTTTAAGATTTCAACTTGGGTGTTGGTGATTTCATAAAGTAATTTTGAAAAGTTTGTGCCAATGAAGTGAACTGCTGTTGCTTGTATATCATAAAAATTGTATTAAAACATTTAAAAGGAAACTTTACTGCCATGTGAATATGTATGTATAGCTAAGATTTGAAGTCACTTAGTACGTTTTCATTTGATTTGAGTTAGGTATAAGATGTTAAACTTTCACTTTCATTTGAATATGTACGTAAAACCTAAAAAGTCAATTAGTATGTTTTTATTAGATTTAAGTTAGTTATAAGATGTAGAAATTTTATTCACTCTTCAGTATATAGTTGTAAGTATATTATATCCTTTGAATTTCACTTCTTGTAACGTTGTAGACATCCAACTCATCTAAAAAGAAATTATTTAACATTTGTTGTTAGGATTAAAATATCGACCAAAATTTATAAATTTTCGGCCAATGACATTTGTGTATAAGTTTACTCCAAAGTAGAATTTGACAAGAGTAATAAGATCTATTAATAAAATTTTGGATCATAGAATGTTAGTTGGAAAAGAATTGTAAAAGAGTAGGCTGGTTGAATTTTTTAAGGGGCATCTCCATAGAGATAAGTGACAGTTGTTTAAAAAATTAAAAAGAGAGTTGTTGAATTAAAAAATTAAGAAAAAGACTGATTTGAAAAGAACTGAAAAAAAGAATTTTACAAACTATAGAAAGAAAAATATAATCTTTTTTGTAACAGTTTACGAATTGTATACCTTTTATTATTGTAATCTCCAACATAAAATTCAACGTATGTAAAATGTATCTGTGATGTTCAAAGTATAAAAGAACCGTTGATATTAAAAAGTGATAAATGCAAGAGTCCTTGTCATTGTCTTATTATTGACGATTGGATTTCTGGGAGTGTTTTTGTGTAGACAGAGGAGTTCCGAAGTGGTGCTATCAGAACGCTGAGATTGCTGAACCTTTGGTGTCGAGCACGGTGTTGATTTCACGGAGCTAAGTTTCCTGATAAGATCAACGACGATAAGTATAAGTGTCTCTAAAGATTATTTGGTGTACCTTAAACCCTACAATAAAAGGCATAAATTCAGTATTACAAAATTTTTAAAACGTACTTATCCACAGGTATTAAGAACCCACATCTAGTTCGAATCGTCGCTGTAGGCAGTGGAGCTTCATTGTTCAGCAGCAAGACGTTTCATTGGACGTTCAGGTTGTATTATTATTATCAGTGTCATATTTTAAACATTTAATCCGTTATACTCGATTGAAATCTTAAATTATTAACTAATATAAACTGTTTTACTGTGCGTATTTTTCAAGTAATTGTTTACACTGTCACATTTAGAAATTGCTTTAGTAGAATTAACTAGAGGTCATTTGACTGGCAGTGTCACATACATCTGTATATGATTCAGAATTTACGCTGTATGCAGATGTAGATTTATTCACAAAATTAACCTGAGATAAGAGTTTCATTGGTCGAGGCGCAGATTTAAAGACCCAATAGAGAAGTTAGTAAATTATTAATTAAAGAAAGGAAATTATAGGGCAATTTGGTGCATTGCTAATTTGCTCATATATTATAATTGTCAAACTGAAAAGGGGGGGTTATATATTATAAGTGGCAATCCCAACGTGAGGCTCGATAAGTAGTGTCGCAATCGTGGTGCTCTAGAGAGAGAACTAGCTTATTTGCAGGTTTTGAACATTTGTATTTTGGTGGGGCAAGTAAGAGTTATTTTTGAAAAAGCAATATCATTAGAACATGTTCGACGAAGAAAGAATCACCAGGTCAGGGAAGGTTTATGGTGTTGAGACTGTTGTGAGAGGGCAACCGGTGATGGAGACCGTAGCGGCAGGGGATGCAAGAAATGAAAGTAGACAATATGTGGATCCGGAGGTGGTTGTAATTCAGTCGGACGTAGAAAAACAGGTTGGAGGTGTCAGAGAGACAGCGAACGAGGGGGACATGCTAGGCATTATGCAGTTTTTAAGAGAATTTCGGAACTCACAGGAGGAGTTTAAAATTGAGCTGAAGAACGAGGCTAGAAATTCACAAGCGGAAGGTAGGAGAAATTTTGAGAAAATGGAGACAAGATTTGAGAAAATGGAAGAAAAAAGTGAAAATTTACATGCGGAAGTGAGGGAAAGATTTGAAATGATGGAGATGAGATTTGGAGGGATAAATGCGTTGATACAGAGCAGTTTGGGTTCGCTTAGAGATGAGGTAAGGATGGAAGTAGAAGACAGGGTAAAGGTAGTCGAGGAAAATTTAGTAACAGGTTTGTCGGAGCTAAGGGGTAAGATGGTAGGAGTAGATCTGAGACAGACAGAAAGTCTTCAAAATTCAAAAAGGGAAGTTCTGGAAATTATTCAGGATGAAATTAAAGATACAAGGGAATTAAGGGTTGATGTAATAGGATTTAAGGACAGGGTTGATGAAAAATTAGGTGTACTTGAAGGTAGTGTTAGGTTGATTAGGGATCAAGTGACAGGGTTAGAAGGGGGACGTTTAGTGACAATTGACCAGGGTTACTTTAAAAACGGACGAGGGATTTTACCAAAATTTGAGGGAAGACGTTTGGAACAGCCAATGCTAAGCCTAGATAAGTTGGACGAGATAATTGAAGGTGAACCAGAGAGGGTGCGAATGCAACTGATAGGAGCTAGTTTAAAGAGTAACGCCGAAAAATGGCACAGTATAATTAGAAAAAATTACAACACATACGAACAATTTAAGACTCTTTTTAAGGAACAATATTGGGGTAATGCAAAACAGACTAAAATTAGAACTAAATTAATAACAGGACAATATTTAACTAGCATGGGGTCGAGAGAGGAATATATTATCGATAATTATAATCAGGCGCAACATTTGACTCCTAAATTTAGGGAAGAAGACCTTATACAGTTTTTGTCGAGGCACATGGAAGCTGAAGTGGTTAGGGCCGTGGCCACACAAAATATAAAAACATTAAAAGAGTTCCTAGAAATAATGCGAAACTATGATATGGCAAGGGAATTCGAAACTAATAATAAATAAATGTTTGGAAGGAAGGAATACAGGGAGAAACCGGAATCAGCATAAAATTTCAAAATATGGAATAAGAATGACAATCAGGGACATGAACAAAGACACAGAGATAGACAAATGACACATCAATACAATGGGAACAGAAACCAATATCAGGGAGATCAAGGGAAGACGAACAATTGGGGTCAACGGGTACATAGGGGCGACAATTTTAGGGGAACTAATAACTGGAACAGAAACCAATGTCAGGAGGACAACTTTCCACAAAATAACTGGAATAGAAATGACTGGGGAGATGGGAGACAGTTTAACAGGAGAAATGATTTCCGACGTGGACATCAGGACTATGGTAGTAGACACAGCGAGAATGAACGATTGAATTATAATAGGGAGCGAGATAAAAGTCCAGGGGATAATCGTAATGTAGGGATAAGACATTTGACGACAGACAGGAACAGGGGACAAGGAAACTTGATAGAGGTAGCACAGGTACACGTGGAGCCATCGGGTTTAAAAAAAACGCCGATTTCGTAAATAAGTATATCAATTTAGAATTAGATATAGGTTTAAGTTTAGTGGATTTGGGTACGACCAGTAGTTTAAGTTTTGTGCATTCGTTGTTAGAAGACAGGGGTGAAAAAAGGAGTTTACCTTTTGTTAATTTGAAGTTAAATAATTGTTTATACGTAGCATTAATTGATAGTGGGTCTGAGCTGTCACTAGTAAAAAAAAGAGACAGTAGTCAAGCACGCTGAGTTATTAAAAGGGAGGATCTGCAAGATAAAACGGATAAGTTTGTGGTCTGCGATGAAAAAGAAGATATCGGTAATCGATGAAATAATTTGTGTATCAATTTCAATGGGGGGGGGAGAAAAGCTAGGAGAAGCTGAGTTTTTAGTGGCAACGGGATTATATTTAGACTTTATAATAGGGATAGATGCTATAGAAAGATTTGGGATGAAAATAGATGGCAAGGATAGAAGTGTACAGATTTTAAATATTAAGAAGAATTGGGTGGTACCTAATGTGAGTTCGAATAAAGGGATGGATATAAATAGTGATGTTTATGGTACAGGGATGATTATGGAAAGTAATTTAGAAGGACAGGATGAGATAATGTTAGGTAATTTATTTGAGAAGGTATTTGACGAAGGACAGATTGGGATTATAGACGAGGGAATAAAGGGTAGATTATATGAGATATTTAATGAGCATGTGGATTTATTTAATGGGGAACCAAGGGTAGCAACTAAGTATGTACACAAGTTAGAAGTAACAGAAGAAAATGGGTTTTACACGAAGGTATGTCCAATTCCGTATAGTATGAGGGAAAGAGTTAAGGCAAAAATCAAAGATATGTTGAAAAATGGAATAATAGAGCCAGCAAGGACTTCTTTTATCAATCCTATCGTTGTTGTACCCAAACCTAGTGATACGTTAGATATAAGAATTTGTTTAGATGCCAGAAAATTAAATTTAATTACGAAAGCACATATTAAACAGCATTCGAAGATATATTAGTCAGGTGGGGCAGATAAAGAAAATTTTAATGGACAATACGACATACTGTAATAACCAAAAAATCAAAATCAAATTAAGGGAACTTGGCATAAAAGTTGGATTTTACAGTATTAGGCACCCACAAGCGAATCCTTGTGAACGATATATAAAGGAGGTTATAAAATATTTGAGGATTTCGGTACAAGGGCAACACAACGGATGGGTGAAGTGCTTGCCAGAAATAGAAAACTATTTGAATTATGTTCCTAGTTCAGTTACAGGGGTTTGTCCGGTTACATTGATGAAAGGAATCATACCAGCAAGGCCATGGAGGGATCAGACGGAATTGGAGGACATCATCGAGTTGTTGGATCGTACGAGAAGACGTGCAGAGATCATGCAACGAAGGGAACTTGACAAACGTCATCGACGAATTAAGAAAAGCACAAATTTTGTACTGGGAGATTTAGTGTTAGTCAAACGGTTGAGAGTTTCTAATTGGGACAAGAATATTTGTGGTTAATTATCATTCCCATATGAGGGGCCATATAAAATAGGAAAAATTTTTGTACAGGGGAACACTTACGAGCTTGAAAATGAAAGGGGTGAATACCGCGGACGATTTCATTTAGAACATTTCTATCCATTTACGCAATAAACACATACACAAACAGAAAATACAATGAGGAGTTAGTAAAATACAAGTATTAATCTTATGTACTAAATGTTTCTACACATAACTACAAAACTTAAAACTAGGATTATCATTTATAAGATAAATTGCAGTAAACATTGAAATTAAAGTCATGAGTTGAATACTTAAAAGTAATAGTGATTTAATAAAATAAATATAAAAGTGTTACAGTCATTTGAGTTTAAAAGAATAAAAGTTTAATATTTATTTTATGAAATCCGGTGGGGCTATGTGATATTATGTGATATATATAAGTTTGAATCTTGACGCACTGAAGTACCACTCAAAATATAGACTTCTAGTTCGTAAAATGATTGATGAAGGAGATGGTGAGGGTGGTTACTTGTTAAAGATATATAAAATGATAATTAAGAGAAAAGGAAGTTTTAAGATTTCAACTTGGGTGTTGGTGATTTCATAAAGTAATTTTGAAAAGTTTGTGCCAATGAAGTGAACTGCTGTTGCTTGTATATCATAAAAATTGTATTAAAACATTTAAAAGGAAACTTTACTGCCATGTGAATATGTATGTATAGCTAAGATTTGAAGTCACTTAGTACGTTTTCATTTGATTTGAGTTAGGTATAAGATGTTAAACTTTCACTTTCATTTGAATATGTACGTAAAACCTAAAAAGTCAATTAGTATGTTTTTATTAGATTTAAGTTAGTTATAAGATGTAGAAATCTTATTTACTCTTCAGTATATAGTTGTAAGTATATTATATCCTTTGAATTTCACTTCTTGTAACGTTGTAGACATCCAACTTATCTAAAAAAAATTATTTAACATTTGTTGTTAGGATTAAAATATCGACCAAAATTTATAAATTTTCCGCGAATGACATTTGTGTATAATTTTACTCCAAAGTAGAATTTGACAAGAGTAATAAGATCTATTAATAAAATTTTGGATCATAGAATGTTAGTTGAAAAGAATTATAAAAGAGTAGGCTGGTTGAATTTTTTAAAGGGGCATCTCCATAGAGATAAGTGACAGTTGTTTAAAAAATTAAAAAGAGAGTTGTTGAATTAAAAAATTAAGAAAAAGACTGATTTGAAAAAGACTGAAAAAAAGAATTTTGCAAACTATAGAACGATAAATATAATCTTCTTTGAAACAGTTTACGAATTGTATACCTTTTATTATTGTAATCTCCAACATAAAATTCAACGTATGTAAAATGTATCTGTGATATTCAAAGTATAAAAGAACCGTTGATATTAAAAAGTGATAAATGCAAGAGTCCTTGTCATTGTCTTATTATTGACGATTGGATTTCTGGTAGTGTTTTTGTGTAGACAGAGGAGTTCCGAAGTGGTGCTATCAGAACGCTGAAATTGCTGAACCTTTGGTGTCGAGCACGGTGTTGATTTCACGGAGCTAAGTTTCCTGATAAGACCAACGACGATAAGTATAAGTGTCTCTAAAGATTATTTGGCGTACCTTAAACCCTACAATAAAAGGCATAAATTCAGTATTACAAAATTTTTAAAACGTACTTATCCACAGGTATTAAGAACCCACATCTAGTTCGAATCGTCGCTGTAGGCAGTGGAGCTTTATTGTTCAGCAGCAAGACGTTTCATTGGAAGTTCAGGTTGTATTATTATTATCAGTGTCATATTTTAAACACTTAATCCGTTATACTCGATTGAAATCTTAAATTATTAACTAATATAAACTGTTTTACTGTGCGTATTTTTCAAGTAATTGTTTACACTGTCACATTTAGAAATTGCTTTAGGAGAATTAACTAGAGATCATTTGACTGGCAGTGTCACATACATCTGTATATGGTTCAGAACTCATGCTGTATGCAGATATAGATTTATTCACAAAATTAACCTGAGATAAAAGTTTCATTGGTCGAGGCGCAGATTTAAAGACCCAATAGAGAAGTTAGTAAATTATTAATTAAAGAAAGGAAATTATAGGGCAATTTGGTGCATTGCTAATTTGCTCATATATTATAATTGTCAAACTGAAAAGGAGGGATTATATATTATAAGATATATATATATATATATATATATATATATATATATTGCCGTGGAATGTGCCTTTTAGGTCACAAAAACTGGTACTTTCTAAAAAACATTCGATCCCCACAGATTGGGTGTCATAAATTGCCGTGAAATGTCCTTAGAGTCACAGGAACTGGTACTTTCTAAAAAACATTTGAGCCCCACAGATTGGGCTTCATAAATTGCCGTAGAACGTCCAAAAAATCCTCTCCAAGTTCAAAAAAAATAATTTTCAAAAATATAAAATTATTACAAAATTTTCTTACCCGGATTCTGCTTCATCAAATTAATTTTTTCAACAGCTTCCCTGTCTAGCCCAGTTGTGCCTCCTCTCGGATATCTAAATTTACTATCATTCTCTTTAACGTTCACACACCATTCAATAAAATCACAAAATAATACAACAATCATACAATATTTATTTACTACTATTTACAAATAATAATTTATGGTTACGTACAGTTCGGTGCTCTAGTTACACCTTAATAAATACTATCTTTGTAAAGTACTTGTTTTTAAACTTGAAATTTCCAACACATTTAATGCAACAGGAGTAAATGGGCCCTAAATAATACCTTATCTCTATTTATTACTGCACACTGGAGTATGGTGAGCTCATGATAACCCAGTTTATTAATGTATGCTTTCCATTTTGCATACTATAACTACAAACTTAATAAAACCCATGTACTCTTAACAATTAAATTTAAATTCATCAAGAAATTTAATAAGCTTTACGTACACCTTTTGTTTTATATTCCAAAATACCATAATAATAGTCAGTTATACATATCTTTTTCAATACGTTAAATTACCAAAAATAACCATCAAAGTTCACTCACACATCACAAATAATTTCAATAGTTTATATATAAAAAACAGCAAATTCAAATGCGTTACCTGGAAAAAGCGTCAAAAGTCCATCTCCTTTGAAGAAGTTCTATATCCCTGAACCAATCGGCTTCAAGATTATGCACGCTGCTGCACCAGCTATTTATAGATGACAACTCAGTTTAAGCTGAGCTGCGTGCTACCAATTAACACCAATTCCAACTTCCAAATCTATGTATATTACACTTGTTTATTATTGCATTATTAATTTACGTGCTTGTTAAAGTATTCGCAGACCTTAGTTAAATTTAAATTACACTCTATTATACTCGCGTTACTAGCTACAAGGCCACAAATAATCTAATACTATTTCACTGAAGGTTACAAATTTTTAATACTCAAGCTTTTTCAGTGGATTATCATACGTTGTTAAGCAATGCAAAATTAAAGGGCCCTTCCTGATTCTTCCAGAGGTTTATATCATAAAACTAGGCCTCCTTGGCCACACTTTACGCGAAATACTTAATCGAAATAAATAAATTTCTGCAAATTTTGTATAACCGTTTTAAACTTCCGAAAATATTCCCCGTCAACACGCTATATCAGACAAACTATTACACCCACCTGTCGCGTGCTCGTCTGTTCTAAAACTATTTCGACCAATCACACATTTTAGTGACGTCTTAAAACTCCGCCTGTAATATCTCTATTCCTGTCTTATGCATATTTGATGTCGCATTCTAACCTTGCTTGCATTGTAGAAAATCGATATAGCTGCCAGCGTCTTCATGGACTCCACGTGGATCGAATACGTGCCTACTCAAGTAAACGCTTTTATGCCCGTCTCATTCTGAAGCATATTATTGATTATTCATCCCTTCTGCTCTTTAAGAAACTTTTGTTAGCGTTTATGCGAAACCACCGACGGTTTGAACAATATTTCCTTGAAGCTCGCCTCGTTATCTTCACAAGTAAGCGGAAGATGACTTTTCCAACATGCAGGTGTGCTCAATTAACGATCCTTTAAGATCACACTTCTCGGATCTTACATTTCACAGTATTTTATACAACCAACGTTTGTTCGTTTGTTAAAAAAGTTTTTCGCCTTGGGATTATCGATTTTTCATGCTCTGATGCGTTTTCTGACGTTATAAATCGTTGAATTAAACTAAATTAAATTAATAAATAAAATCTATTGGCTTATAAATTGATTTTCTTTATGAACCTTTTGCCTTTTAATCCCTAATTGTAAAATTATGTCAATACTTGTTAATTTAAATTAAATAGGTGAAATAAATTTTGCACGTAAATTTTATGTTCCTCTCTCTACACAGGGTGTTTGAAATTGCATTGTTTATACCCAAGTTTAACCCTTTAAATCCACTACAATATATATATATATATATATATATATATATATAAAATTGGGGGATACATAACTCACGTTCTAAAAGTAAGTATTATTAAAGGGTGATTTTAAATGTTGAATGTGGAATTTGTTGAATTGTATTTGTTTATTTTGTATCATTAGCTATCGTGTACCAGGATTGCACATACACATATTGGAAAAGTATTGAAAACTTTAAACCAATTATATTTAATAAGATTTTGAAGAATATAACATGTTGTCGCCCAAAAGTAATCGACATCTGAGGTAATCATCATACAAACGCAGCGAATAAACCCTAAATAACAATTAATAAGCTTAAGAAATAATGTACTGTCAGGTAATTTGTAGCTTTATTTTCTACAAGGGCGTAACTTTTCGTATTACTAAAATTTTTTATAAACTAGTTTTTAATATCTATTTATATGAGCCTGATGATACAACTTTAAGTTAAATGTTGGTGTTTGATGCCTTTCAGTTTCTTTGTGAATCGTAAACAGAATTTTAGGAAAGTTTAGATTTTTTTGTAGTTAATGCGATATTTGTATATCAAATTAACGTCTTCAGATACCTGAATAGTAATCCTGGCGTTTAATTCGTTGTACTGAATTACTTCTGCAAGCATTAATACGGGAACTAGTCGAAATTTCTTCATTGTAATATTCAGTTTACATACAAAACTCATTATCTATGTTTGTCCCTGCTAACTAAGCTTGGCTGCGGTTGCTTACAAAATGAAAATTTACCCCTTTTGCCGCCGACATTAAAGAGAAGAGAGAAACTTTTAATAAATACTTGGTTTACTTAGGTCAACATATCACTATCAAGTAGAAACGCTTAAATCTAGGTCGGTTTAATTAAGAAGATATGTGAAATGAGTGTATAATATATAACGGAATAGAAATGTAATGGCGTTTAGCCCCATTAACTCCTCTAAATTACCAAATACCCTTTCAGTGGATTGATGTATTCCAAACCTAAACTGGCAGGAGATAAGTATAGGAATATATAGATAAACTGTGTTAAAGTTATAACCAGATAAATTATCAAAATGTCTATACTCTGGGTATATAAATTTCTGATGATTACCGATAATTAATGAAACAAACTTTGACAATCTGCTGAGGACGTTATTTCGAATCAAAAATGTCATACGAACCTAGTCAGTTAGTTGTATTGAATGGACATGTTTTAGCACGAAATATTGGAGATGCCTCTAGACTCTGCCTACTTAAGTGAAAAAATGAAATAATATAACGCATGGCTCTGGTAGCACCTGCATGGACTTAGCTAGGAGAATCCATCAATAAGCCAATTATAATCGATTTTTCTGACCCTATACTTGCAAAAAATTATACAAATATATGTTATCGTCTATATAAAAGGATAGGAAAAGCTGCGGAATATGTCTAAATATTTGCCAAACAATCATGTTCAAATGTGGAAATATTTGAAGTTCCAAGTCTCAAAGAGCTGCGCCAAAAAGTGACCATTCAAGTCACTGTCTACTACACGAAGATAACCGCTTGACACGTGTTCAATAGAACTCTGTATTTATTTGTAATAAATTTTGTTGGTAGATTTAACCACACTTAAATAATGTATTGTACATGTACTAATAAAGTTGTATAGGAATTATGCTGTTTTAATAAGAATCGGATCTAGTAATAATTTGCACACGTTTGTCTTGGTCTAATAGTTAAAGTACTTGGCCTGTACTCAGGCAACCCGGGTTCGAACCCTGCTGCAGCTAAAATTTTTTCTAAAAATTTTGTGACGTATCCTAAAAAAGGTACTTTGAACATATCTTTATTGCGTTTTGCTTGTTAGGTATTACTACATTAAGGAAAAATAAAGAGTTAGGCAATCGATAGATGACGTAGTTAAAAAGTGGTGCCTGTTACGTATTGACAGAAAACAATGTCTGTAATTACGTGGAAAATTGAGATAATTAAAAGTAAGTTAAACATCAAATTGTTCAGTCTAAAAGTGTCTATTGACCGATGCAGAGCATAAAAAAGAATTGTGTGGTAGGAAAGAAGTGGAAGATAAGTTATTGAAGGCGTTAGGTGGAAGGTAAAATGTGTAAGTAAAACTGTGTAAGGTGTTGAGTGGAAGGTATAACAGAAAAGGAAAGACTCGCGGAAGAATGTGGAAGTAAAATTTAGACGTAATATGTGGAAGTAAAATGTGGAAGGCGTTGTGAGTGGAAGTTGAACGTGAAAGAAAAAAGTGGAAGGTAGTCGGGGAATATGGAAAGTGGAAGGTGAAAGGTGAAAGGTGAAAGGTGAAAGGTGAAAGGTGAAAGGTGAAAGGTTGAAAGTTGAAAGGCAAAGGTGAAAGGTGAAAGGTGAAAGGTGAAAGGTGAAAGGTGAAAGGTGAAAGGTGAAAGGTGAAAGGTGAAAGGTGAAAGGTGAAAGGTGAAAGGTGAAAGGTGAAAGGTGAAAGGTGAAAGGTGAAAGGCGAAAGGCGAAAGGCGAAAGGCGAAAGGCGAAAGGCGAAAGGCGAAAGGCGATAGGCGAAAGGCGAAAGGCGAAAGGCGAAAGGCGAAAGGCGAAAGGCAAAGGCGAAAGGCGAAAGGTGAAAGGTGAAAGGTGAAAGGTGAAAGGTGAAAGGTGAAAGGTGAAAGGCGAAAGGCGAAAGGCGAAAGGCGAAAGGCGAAAGGCGAAAAGTGAAAGGTGAAAGGCGAAAGGTGAAAGGTGAAAGGTGAAAGGTGAAAGTTGAAAGACAAAAGGTGAAAGGTGAAAGGTGAAAGGTGAAAGGTGAAAGGTGAAAGGTGAAAGGTGAAAGGTGAAAGGTGAAAGGTGAAAGGTGAAAGGTGAAAGGTGAAAGGTGAAAGGTGAAAGGTGAAAGGTGAAAGGTGAAAGGCGAAAGGCGAAAGGCGAAAGGCGAAAGGCGAAAGGCGAAAGGCGAAAGGCGATAGGCGAAAGGCGAAAGGCGAAAGGCGAAAGGCGAAAGGCGAAAGGCAAAAGGCGAAAGGCGAAAGGCGAAAGGTGAAAGGTGAAAGGTGAAAGGTGAAAGGTGAAAGGTGAAAGGCGAAAGGCGAAAGGCGAAAGGCGAAAGGCGAAAAGGTGAAAGGTGAAAGGTGAAAGGTGAAAGGTGAAAGGTGAAAGGTGAAAGGTGAACGGTGAACGGTGAAAGGTGAAAGGTGAAAGGTGAAAGGTGAAAGGTGACAGGTGAAAGGTGAAAAGTGAAAGGTGAAAGGTGAACGGTGAAAGGTGAAAGGTGAAAGGAGAAAGATTAAAAGTGTAAGGTAGAATGTAGAAAGTGGAAAGTGGTAGGTGGAAAGTGAAAGGTAAAAAGAGGTGGGTGGAGGGTGGAAGTGGAGAGGTGAAAAGTGAAGGCTGGAAGATGGAAAATGGAAGGTGGAAAGTGGACGGCGGAAGGTAGAAGGTGGCTGGTGGATGGTGCATCGTGGATGGGGCAGGTGGTAGGTGGAAGATAGAAGGTGGAAAGAGGAAGGTGAAATGTGGAAGGTGGAAAGTGGAAGGTGGAAGGTAGATCGTAGAATGATGAAGGTGGAATGTGCAGGTGGTAGGTTGCAGGTGGAAGGTGGAAGGTGAAAGGTGGAAGGTTAAAGGTGGAAGGTGATAGATGGAAGGTGGAGGGTGGAAGGTGTAAGTTAAAAGATTGGAAGTATCGGCAGCGGAGGCGGCGGAGGCGCTGCGTCAGGTACGCCTCTTTTTATCTACCTAAGATAATATTCCTTTTTTCTTCGTTTGGCGGCTTTAGTCAACATGGATGGGTTTCATACAGGCATGATTTTCTCTAATGCTCCGAACAATATTTTATACCCAATATTTTCTCGGAAACGTGTTTATCTACATCTGTGCGGCTTTGATAGAATTACTATAACACAAAATTATAAATTATCAATTTTTCACATTTTTGTATCTGAAATACTTCCTTGTATAATTTAGATAAACCTTGCATGCTCGTATAATACTTATTAAACTGATTAAAGAAGTATGTTGCAATACTAACCTGTATTTACATTCAAGATATATTGTCGTTGTTGGTATTGTACGAATAAACTTCTTGACGTGATCGGCACCGAACGTGTTAGTTAGGACTGTCTCAAACTCGTTTTTTTCAAGCCATACACCTTGTCTTGATTTAAACACACTGGATCAAAATCTGTTTTAAAACAAATAATAACCCCCTTAATTTGAATTGCGAGACATCATGATCCAAATAATACTTTCAAACTCGTTCTGATGTCTGTATGCCTTAGTGAAGTTTTCGTAATAGGGTTGTTTGCGGTTATGGACATTGGAGCTTACAAGTTGAAAGCGAAATTTCCTTCTGCCACAGTCATCTTTGCCAACAATATTAAGCAAGGGTCAGTTTAATGCTTGAGTAAATAGTGATAATATCGAGCAACGACGTAGGATTGCAACAATAAGGATCGTTAACAAGATGTTCAACTATGGTTTAATTTAAAAGACAAACTGGGATTGGAGAAATCGAACTTCCACTGCTTTAAATCTGTAAGTACGTTCCTGAGCCAACTCATAAAACGTGGAAATGCTTAGATTGATTTTCTATAAAGCTGTACCATTATAAACGTGGGTTATAAATAGTAATGGCCTGTTGCACACCAACTTAGTGCAGAATAAAAATCTCAAGTCTCCGCTTCCTAAATTTATATTTAAACAAATTCAATATTCTGTAAAAAAAATGGATTTTTCAAGTGTATCTTATGGGGTTATACAACACTAAACCTGACTATTTAGAGAACGTTGAAGCGGGATGACGCTATAAACTTAATAGTGATGCTCCCAATCACCATTATACAAAGTTATCGGTAGTAAATGGTTTAGAAATAGACCGTTCCAAGGTTTGTTAAATTTTTATGCTATTCTTTTAATTATCAAAACTATGAAGACATTGCATTGTTACTATAAATACATTTTAGCTGACGCCAACATTTGATATCACATTATTTCGGTAAAGTAAAGGTAATAACTGCAAGTTCTATTCTCTGCAGGTTTTTTGAGCTATTTCCATTTTAGCAATAAAACTAGAATACCAATTTATCCAATATTCATATATAAAAATTTAAAATGTCTAGTAAATACTGAAATAATTAAATATTTGGATATACTGTTAAAAAAAATATAAGATCAATCCTTTTATCCGGATTTCAAAATTGAATAGGCCATTGTTCCGATGAAGTATTACTTGCTACGTACCTAGACGTAGCCGGAAGAAAAGTAAATACTAGGCTAACTATCAAACGCGGAAGGTGGGGGATTTGCCTACATACCAAAAAGAAACAAAAAACACATCGCCCACGATTATCTATTAACACATAAAAATAAATAAAATTTCTGTACAAACAAGCAAAAAGAAAAAATTTCACAGCAAATAATGATTTGTACAAACAATTTAGAAATTTAGATACGAAGTGCGCATCTCGTATTTCAAACAAAATAAAGTTAATCAGTATTAAATAAACCCGTGAGAGATTATGTCAAGCGCTTTTAAAATTTCACCTAATACTTTTTGTAAAATAAATAGTTATTTTAATAAAATCCTTATCGAGCTACGATTTATAAAACACTCAGATATTTTCAAATTATGTCATATGCCTTATTCTGAAGATTAATCAAATGACCAATAAGGTGTTTCAAAAATTTTGCTGACGGTGCGATATTTATCATTGATTTTTTAAATTAAAGTATTGCTAATTTTTTTTGTTTCTGAATGATATTGGCGTTTAGAGCGTCTGATTCTGTATGTAGTTGGGAAATATGACTATTCACTTTCAGATATTGTTTTTATAACATAGATGTTGGTATAAAATTATAAATAAATTACGTACCATTCTTGAAGATACATGCTAAAGCCCACATAGCCTGTGATCTATTTCGAGGATTTATCTATCCTTAGTTGCTTAAAATTTTGGCAAGTTCTAGTTTGTGTTTAGATTTCAACTATCAGAAGCTCGTTAAGCTGAGGTATCTAAGCGTGAGCCGTTAATAGGTAAGAAACACAACAATATAACACTCTTCGAAAAATACCAAGTGGTGACTGTGTTACAGTCCGATGTAGCAATCGTTCTGTACATGGTTTTGTAAATATATTTCATGTTTAATAACTCTACAAGAGGGTGATGGTAATTATTTGTTTATTTACAAAAGGTATATAATTTACAATAAATTTCCAAAATAGTTTCTGTAGACTATACGAATAGTTTAAATTAAATTTCAGTTACGATTCATGTTGACAATTTTGTAGGGTTACGTCTGTTTAGATACATCAATGCCATTGTGTTTTAAATTTGTAGTTGAAGTTATTGCGCGATGGATAGAATCGGTAATAATGTAGATAGATTAGCTTTTAAAGATCCACAGTGGTGGCTGTAAAATAATTTCATTAAATTCAATTTTCGTTTATCTGTAAGAAATTATATTCAGTCTTGTTTGAGGAGTACTGAGTTTAGTAATAGTTTTTCGATAGGGTACAAGTTTGTTCCATATTTATATTCAATATACAACAATAGTTATATTCATTTGAATTATTCTTAAAATTGACACGCCTATGTGACAGGTGTGGTTTCCAATTCGAATCGTGTTATCAGTTGTTTTCGACAAGTGAATGCTCTCTTAACCTCACCTTAACAGAGCAGCACGAATGGTTTGGAGCTCTTGCTAATTATTATTCAAATTTATTATTTGAAAATTAAGTCATCCGTATTATTTATTACGGGATTATATTAGTGGAGTTCATAGTGTACAGTAATAATTATTTATTATTGTATGTAATGGGATTGTTCCCGATTTGTAAAATAACCAATTTCGTGCTAGAGGAGCATGCTTGTACCTTTTACCTATTTCAGGTACTTTGCAATTTTAACGTTTTTGTTCTTGTTAATATTTTAACCGTAATTCTGGTTGATGTATTAAATACATTTACTTTCCGTTACTCGAAAAGTATTGAAGTTATTAATTGCCTTACTCGGCGTGTTGACATTTATTGTTTAAAGTTGGAGTTTGGTATTAAGAATTTATTGGGTCATCGTTGGTTCGATATTTCAGTTCGATTTTGGAAGTTAAAGAGTAAAAGATACCGTTCATTTACATTTCTAATGCTCTACCCGTAGGTACTACATTGGCCAGGAGGCGAGTTTTTTGTTGCCTGGAAATTTAGAATTTTGCCGAACCCTTGTCGTTCCAGGCAAGGTAGGGATTATTAACGTGCGTGACAACACTCACACACGGGACCTCCATTTAACCTCTCATCCGAACGAGAGCGTAATTTTTGTGAAAAATGCTCACCTGCCATTTTTCAAGCAGTCGGCCGTGTCGGGATAGTAAAAGATACCACAGGCCAATCCAAATCTTTATTTACTTTATATTTTTTGTGTACTTTTATAGGGCCGATGGATCCGCTGAGGTATATAGGACTTGGACTCAATGTAAAGTTAGCCGGTAATTTAACAATATATTAAAGCAGTAGGTAGTGAACAAGATTATTCATCGTGGTGGTGAGTAGAGGTATTTATTCTGCTTCAATTTGAGTAAGCAAGAGGTGGTAATATTAGAAATTGTAATTATACTGTTGATCTGAGTGCTTAAGATATTTAAAGTGTTTATTATTACTTGTTTTGAGGTCATAACAGTCTTAATTTTGAAAATATACTAACACCCCTCTCAGGGTGGTAGCATTAATTTTATTCCTCCGAAGCTACAAACTTTACTTCACTTTTAAATGATTTGCCCTGCTCTTCTAGTTCTAATAATTCTCTTAATAAATTTTGTAAATCTTTAACATTACATGTTTCAGATGGTTGAGCACCTATACAAGTTCGAAGATTATTTCTTCTTTGACCATCCGGTCTACTGAAAAACTGCATTTTTGAAAAAAAAATTCTTTTTTGTAAACACTAATAAAACTAATACTACAAATGTATATATTATAAAAGGTAATTGGCATATGTCACTGGTTAAAATTGGATTAAATTGTAAGCCAAAAGTGGTAATTTATTATTGCAATTAAATTACGGTAAAATAATTAAAAAGGTTGGGCGCCAAAATTAATGCTACCGCCCTGGGAGGGGTGTTAGTATATTTTCAAAATTAAGACTGTTATGACCTTAGAACAAGTAATATAAAACCCTTTAAATATCTTAAGTACTCAAATCAACAGTATATTTACAATTTTTAATGTTACCACCTCTTGTTTACTTAAGTTGAAGCAGAATAAATACCTCTACTCACAACCACGATGAATTATCTTGTTCACTACCTACTGCTGTAATATATTGTTAAATTACCGGCTAACTTTACACTGAGACCAAGTCCTATATACCTCAGCGGATCCATCGGCCCTATAAAAGTACACAAAAAATATAAAGTAAATAAAGATTTGGATTGGCCTGTGGTATCTTTTACTTTTTTTCAATAAACATTTAACTTATAAATTTCATAAATAAAATATCAAACGCCAAGTGCATGCATTTGGGGAACATTAATATAATATATATTTTACGATACCAAACATGATTTAAATTGGCGAAACACATTGATGTAAGTACATAATCCCCGGCTCAGGATCATCTTAGCAGATAAGCTATGTAATTCCACGAACCTCAAGACTGGTGTCGTGTACTTCTTCTGCTCCTAGTTATAGGAATGAGGATAATTGGGATGTCCCCATATGTAGCACTTTTCCAAGAAGATAACTTTATAACTAGCTTCTGAACAAAACTTCCAAAATCGAACTGAAATATCGAACCAACGATGACCCAATAAATTCTTAATACCAAACTCCAACTTTAAACAATAAATTTCAACACGCCGAGTAAGGCGATTAATAACTTCAATACTTTTCCAGTAACGGAAAGTAAATGTATTTAATACATCAACCAGAATTAGGGTTAAAATATTAACAAGAACAAAAACGTCAAAATTGCAAAGTACCTGAAATAGGTAAAGGGCACAAGTATGCTCCTCTAGCACGAAATTGGTTATTTTACAAATCGGGAACAATCCCATTGCATATAATAATAAATAATTATTACTGTACACTATGAACTTCACTAATATAATCCCGTAATAAATAATAAGGATGACTTAATTTTTAAATAATAAATTTGAATAATAATTAGAATCACAAACACGTTATTTCAACATCATGCTAGAAGACGATATACGTGAAAGATGCCAGGAGATATAGGAAGATATCAAATAGATTACATTCTTGTTAGACAACGGTTTAGGAATCAAGTAAAAGACTGTAGAAGCTACCCAGAAGCAGATATAGATACTGACCACTACATCGTAATTATGAAGGCCGCACTTAAATTTAAAAATCTAAAAAAAAGGAACGGAAAAAGGCACTTGGACTTAGAGAAACTAAAAGATAAAGATATTCAAGAAAGATTCGAAAAAAAGTCAAATGAATTGCTCAAAGATATCGGAAAAATATCTAATACTAAGGAAGTAGAAACAGAATGGAATAACATTAAATCCAGCCTAGACATGGCGGCCAGAGATATTTTGGGGTATACACAAAAAGAAAATAAGAAACCATGGATAACAAAGGATATCCTGAATTTAATAGAAGAAAGACGAAAATACAAAAATAAATCAGACGAAACAGGAAAACAGAGATACAAAGCCATAAAATGGGAAATTATTCGAAAATGCAAGAAAGCTAAAGAACAATGGATTGATGAAAAGTGCAAAGAGGTACAAACGAAGATGGAAATAGGAAAGACAGACGAAGCATACAAATTAATTAGAATGAATTTTAGGGATATAAAACCGTATAGCAAAAATATAAGGCACGCACAAGGAAACGTCATCATAGAAAATGTAGAGAAAGTGGGTAGATGGCAAGAATATATAGAGAATTTATATGCAGGAGAGGAACTAACTGCATTAGAACAGGAATCAGACATTGAAAAAGATGACTTGGGATATCCTATACTTAGAGATGAGTTTGAATTAGCATTAAAGAGTCTGAAAAATGGTAAGGCTCCGGGTACAGATAAGGTGCAAGCAGAAACTCTAAAAGCAGCTGGACAAGCAGTAACAGAACGTCTTTTCCAACTTGTAAGCTATATGTATGAGACAGGCGAGATACCCAAAGATTTCAAACGTAGCATCATAGTAACTATACCAAAAAAGAAAGGCACGGATAGATGTGAAAATTTTCGAACAATAAGTTTGACAACACACGTGTCAAAAATATTAACTAGAATTGTGCAAAGACGAATGGAAAAACGAGCTGAAGAAATACTAGGAGAAGACCAATTTGGGTTTAGGCGAAATAGGGGAACACGGGAGACTATTTTAGCTCTGAGAGTGATAATGGAGAAAACAATAGAAAAGGGGGAAAGATGGTATATAGGGTTTGTAGATCTGGAAAAAGCATTCGACAATGTAAATTGGAAAAAAATGTTTGAAATACTCACAAAGATTGGAATGAGTTATAGGGATAGACGAATAGTACATAGCTTATACAAAGAGCAAACAGCAGTAATAGAATTAGAGCAGGAACGTAGAGAAGTAAACATTAGGAAAGGGGTGAGACAGGGATGTGACCTATCCCCATTGATTTTTAACTTGTACATAGAAGAGGCAATGAATACTGTCAAATGCAGGAAGACATTTGGAATTACTATGCAGGGACAAAAAATTGATATGCTTAGATTTGCAGATGATATAGCGGTATTAGCGTCTAGCAAGGAAGAGTTAGAAGCTGCTTTTAATGAAATGGAAACGGTTCTAACAAAGAGATACGGTATGAAAATTAATAAAACTAAAACTAAAGTTTTAGTATGCAAAGGTGGGGAAAATAAATCAAAAACAAGAATACAAGTATGTAACACGAAATTACAAGAAGTTAAGGATTTCTGCTACCTAGGAAGCCAAATAACGCAAGATGGAAAAAGCGCAAAAGATATAAAACAAAGATTAGCACAAGGTCGTGCTACATTTAACAAGAAAAAGCAACTATTGTGCTCAAAGACCACGAACATAGAAACAAGGAAAGGATTGCTTAAAACATATGTGTGGAGCACAGCACTGTACGGCTGTGAAGCCTGGACAGTAGGAGAAGCGGACAAGAAAAAGGTAGAAACCTTTGAAATGTGGTGCTACAGACGTATGATGAAGATATCATGGACAGACAAAGTTAAGAACGAAGAGGTACTAAAAATGGTAGGGGAAGAAAGAAATATGTGGAAAACGGTAAAAAATACGAGAGATAGGATGATAGGCCACATACTACGGCATGAGGGAGTAGTGCGGAATATACTAGAAGCAGAGATAGGAAAAAAAAGAAGAAGAGGCAGACCTAGGTTAGACTACTGCACACAGATAGTAAAAGATGTAGGCTGCAGGAATTTCAGGGATATGTGTAGGCTAGCCCAGAATAGAAATCAATGGAGGTACGCATCCAACCAATCCCAAGATGGATACACTAATGACGAAAAAATAACTTTTTAAACATGATGATTATTATAAGTAACTACAAGAATTGGTTGGGCAATATTCTCGAATAATGTTAAGTGTGTGAAAGGATTTACTGAAAAACCATTACTTCGGGAAATGTCTAAGTGTTGGGGGGATCTTGGTAGCCACAGATTGCTTAACCCCCTTCACTGAATCTCGGTAAAATAGGGCATAAAATTAGAAAACAATAGAAGGGGAACGAGCTGTATACACATGTTGTGTGAGAATTTCAGGGAACTATCTAGACTTGCTCAGAATATAAATAAGTGCAGGTACGTGTTCAACCAGTTTTGAGACGGAAAACCTAATGACGAAAAAATAAGCGCAGATAAATCTGATGATTAGTATAAACAACTAGTTGTTGGTTGCGAAATATCTCCAACTAATGTTGGCTGTGCGGAAAGATAAATTGGAAAATATATTAAATCGTTAAATGGTTAAGTGTTGGGGAACTTGGCAGCCACAGGTTGCTTACCTCCCTTCACAACCACTAAAGGTCGGAGAAATAGGGCGTATAACTGTAAAACGATTGAAGGTGATCGAACTGCATCTAACAAGAAAGAACAGCGCCTATGAGGAAAGGCAGCAAACATAGAACAAGAAGAAAATTGTTGAAAGCATATGTGTGGAGCAAACCACAGTATGCCTATGAAATACGGGCAGTCTGAAACGCAGACAGAAAAACGGTAGCAGCCTTTTGAAATGCTGTGCTTCAGATGTATGAGGACGATAGCATGTACACACAAAGATAATAACAAATAAGTTATAGAAATAGTAGGGGGAACAAGGATATCTGGGGAAAAAGAGAAATAGAAGGGCGGAATACGTTCTAAGGCATTTTGGGGAATAGTATGGGATTTATTACAAGCACAGATAGGAAAAAAGAGGTAGATGTAGACCTAGATGAGATAGTTATAGATGCAAACTGTGCAAATTTCAGGGAAATCTGTAGGTTAGTTCAAAATAGGAAACAATGATGGTACGCGTCTAACCAGTTCTAGGACTGAAGACCTAATGATGATGATGATTTTGAATCATTAACTGTCGTGTACCAGGATTGCACATACACATATTGGAAAAGTATTCAAAACTTTAAACCAATTATAATTAATAAAATTTCGAAGGTTAACAAAGCGTTTAGTTGGATACCCTACAACCACTGAATATCGTATGGGTTTTGTTCTAACAACCATAGATTGGAAATAACATTAAGTGTCTAGAAACGCAGCAGCAATAGTGAGAATTTGAGTAAGGTTTACAAGACTAAAAAACAATATGTTGTCGCCCAAAAGTAATCGACATCTGAGGTAATTATCATACAAAAGCGGCGAATAAACCCTAAATCACAATTAATAAGCTTAAGAAATGATGTACTGTCAGGTAATTTGTAGCTTTATTTTTCTACATGCTCGTAACTTTTCAAATTACCAAAATTTTTTATAAATTATTTTTTAATTTCTATTTATATGAGCCTGATAATACAACTTAAAGTTATGTTGGTGTTTGACGCCTCTTAGTTTTTATGTAAATTGTAAATAGAATTTTAGGAAAGTTTAGATTTTTTGTAGTAAATGCAATATTTCCATATCATTTAACGTCTTCAGATACCCGAAAAGTAATCCTGACGTTTAATTCGTTGTACTGAATGACTTATTTATGTATTAGTACGGGTCTAGTCGAGATTCCCTGATCGTCATATTACGTTTACATACAAAACTCATTACCTATGTTTGTCCCTGCTAAGCTTGGCTGCGGTTGCTTACAAAATGAAAATGTACTCCTTTTGCCGCAGACATTAAAGACAAGAAGGAAACTTTCAATAAATACTTGGTTTACTTAGGTCAACATATCACTATCAAGTAGAAACGCTTAAATCTAGGTCAGTTTAATTAAGAAGATATGTGAAATGAATGTATAATATATAACGGAATAGAAATGTAATGGCGTTTAGCCCCATTAACTCCTCTAAATTACCAAATACCCTTTCAGTGGATTGATGTATTCCAAACCTAAACTGACAGGAGTTAAGTATAGGAATATATAGATAAACTGTGTTGAAGTTGTAACCAGATAAATTATAAGAATGTCCATACTCTGGCTGTATAAATTTCTGATGATTACTGATAATTAATGAAACAAGCTTTGACAATCTGCTGAGGACGTTATTTCGAACCAAAAATGTCATACGAACCTAGTCAGTTAGTTGCATTAAATGGACATGTTTTGGATACAGGTAACTTCAGTGGTTACCGCTTCACCTACATGCTTTGCTAAGCTTTGAAAGAGTGGAAAAAAATTTTCTTGTTTTGATATACGTAAAGCGTTGAATAGAAGTGCATGAAAAATGCGATGCTTCGTTCTAATTTACAGTCTCGTATATTTTCAAGACGAGAGGCAACACGATATTTTCCAATATTATAGTCCATTAAGCGTAATTTATTAAAACTGCTTTATTGCACAAGAAGTTGTTACGCTCACGCGGTAATTAAGCATACGTCCGTCAATAGGAAAGCATTCATTAATTTGAGCTAGTTTAAGGGCGTTAGTTAAGGAAATGGACTTAAAACTTTATAGAAGTTTAGGGGAGTTTACAATTTATAAAGAGTGTAACATGATAGTAAATCAGGACAAGTAAATAAACTAAAAAGCACTTAGCCCAATTTTATATAAATAGCAATGACAGTAAGGGTTTTACACTAACCGTATTCAGTTAGAAAGATCGCCGATATAAATCAGGGACATTAAAATTTACGATAATAATATTTGAATCAATTCACATAGGGTTTAAGAACCGCATCATCCACAGGATAAGAAAATGTCATAAAAATTAATATGTTCGTACAATGTGAAGACATTGAACTTGATCTTATGAACGTGTTAGACGCATAACGTGTGAGAATGAAATTAGAACTTTAAAAAGAAGGGAGGAAGATTGTAATATAACGACTAAGTTTGGTAGTACTTTACTAACAAACTTAGTCGTTATATTACAATCTTCCTCCCTTTTCTTTTTATTTATCTTTGTGACGTCACAATTGCAGTTGCTGAAAAAATACTTTTGTCTTCCAACCCCAAACATTTACTAGATTATAATGTAATAGACAAGCAACACTCCTTGTTTATTGTTTTAGTTCTGAATAAACACCAATAGGTAGGGATTTACCATGGAACTAATGGCAAAGCTGGTTTCTCTCTGTAGGGTCACTATGGCATATCCAGTTTTGCTTTGAACAAACACTATTGGACGTTTTCAATCCCGGCATCAGCTGCTTCTCACTTTCCGGCATAAACTGGATTTAATTTCTCCTTTTACCATTACACAATGCTATTAATTGTATATTACGTAATATATTACGCTTCGCACGAGCTGCAAAATATCGAGACACCGTAAATTCCTTACGTCCCGCGGTATGTATATTATTTTTTTCCCACTTCTAAATTCAAAATCAGTAGAAATGGCCTTAAATTAAGTTTAAAATTCAAATAAGGATAGAGAATTATTTGATGCAAGTTTAGACCCGTACCCATGGATTTGTAACCATGGGTTCTTTCATTTGAATGACAATCACGTACGTCCCAAGGGAAGTAACTAAAACTTTACGTCCCGCTTCACAGTCATCCTAGTAAATGCAACTTACGGAAATAGAATTCTGTCTTTAAAATGCAGCGCGATCATTAGACACGGTGTGCGCCTTACCAGGTTTAGTACGAAACGTGAAGGCAAATTGGGAACATATGCCCTGTAATCGAATTAACTACTATAAATAACAGTAAATTTACGTAGAATGGGTCATTGTTGATTTTTTTGGTAAACTGCAAAAGAGTTATAATCTATAAAGTGCTACCATTAAGAGGAATTAAAAACAGTTTATACTGAAAAAAGAAATTGAAATGTAGTTTCACCTTGCCGATTGGAATCCTAAGTAAAATTTGATTAGTTGAATAGTTTTGGTAATAGATATGATTTTAGGGCTTTGGGGCATCACCCCAAGTAGCTTCTAAGCACCGCTTTCAGTAGCATTCTGAGGAATATTTAAGCACGACTCTTTGATTTAAAAATGATTTCAGTAAAAGAAATTAAATAGAACTGTAAATTCTTTTTTGAAAATTAATGCTTACACCAAATTGATACTTTTGCAAATTCTCTAAAAATTTTATGCGAATGCCTCTGCTGTGCTTCTTAATTTTTGTTTGTTATTGGTGACAGCTGTAAATATTTAAATTTATGAATTTGTTTTATTATACCAAGCGGATCTGAGGGAGTTTATCTTCAACCCACTGAATAGCCGTGGAAGCTTTTTTTTTATTTAGGTAGGAGAATCTGCAACAATTGGCTATAGGAAGTGACTATGAGTTCAGAAAAAAATAAAATTAGCGTTCAAGGTAAGGGAACATCTTTGTAAAGATTCCAATATCACAGCAATATATAGTGCTTTCAATGTTTGTAAAATATGTTGAGCCTTTTATTATGAATATTAGATAAAACGACATTCTAACTGCCTAGCTAAAGTGGAAATAGCGTTTTAGAGAGAGTTCTGATAATAGGACAAGTTATATTTCACCGCAACAATGCGCTATTCAATTTTGAAATTCGGATAAAACAAATGATCTTTTATTTTTTTAACAGTATTTAATTATTTCAGTATTTACTAGACATTTTAAATTTTTGTATACGAATATTGGATGAAATGGTATTACAGTTTTTTTGCTAAAATGGAAATAACTTTTCAAAAAACCTACAGAGAATAGGACTTGAAGCTATTATCTTTACTTTAGCGAAATAATGTGATATCGAATTTTGGCGTCCGCTAAGGTGTATTTATAGTAACAATGTAATGTCTTCATAGCTTTGCTAATTAAAAGAATAGCATAAAAATTTAACAAACCTTGGAACGGTCCATTTCCGAACCATTTACTACTGATAACTTTGCATTTTGGTCATTAGGAGCATCACGAAGTTTATAGCGTGAAGACATTAATCTTGATTCTATGAAAGTGTTAGACGCATTACGTGTGAGAATGGAATTAGAACTTTAAAAAGAAAGGAGGAAGATTGTAATATAACTACTAAGTTTGGTAGTAAAGTCAAGGAAGAACGAAAGTATGGTTAAAGGGTAACGGATGTGTGTTAGCCAAGGTCCTCTCGGACAGGTGCCCATTGAGGAATTGTTTTAAATTTTGCTGGATGAATTGTTCGGGAAGTTCAAACACGCGTATTCTGTGTGGATTGAAATCGCGTTGGTAGTCTACTAAAGTTGTGATAAGTGAGTTTTCACTTAACAACCATATGTTGGTTATTAAATTATTGGAATGGGGGGATATAACGGGACGACAACATAATCAGTGAATCACTGGGATAACCTGGAAATTCAGTAGCATTTAGTGCATTTTTTTGCGCTTCTAAAGGCGGTCATTCATACCTAGTGACGTCACATTGCGGGCTCATTGTTCTTTTTGGTTGACGTCAAAGTTATATCTGTAACGGGTCCATTGATCTTTGTATTTCGGCGTAATTTATTGATTGGATTACGTCGTCGGCTGGTTCATTGATGCGCTTTAAGCGATTTCATTTGGAAATGTGTACTGACCCCTGTGTTCCCGCTTTTTGAGGTTATTTCTTCGAGGAAGTCGTTAACCTTTGATTTCCCGCTTTTTCTTTCACGTGGCTGATGCTGGTGCAAGTCGGGGTTAAAGACCCGTAGGTGGTGGATTCGTTGACCTTTGGATTCCCGCGCTTATTCCGGATGAGTTGTCGTAGCGGATACTGCTTTGTTGAGTTGTTGACTTTTGACTCTGTGCGCTTCTATCGGATGATTCATTGCAACTGCTCATAAGTCTATTACCGAGTTTGGTGACATACCTTAGAACAGTGTCCTCAATCTCACTGGCATACTAGCTTTCGGAAGATTGTAAACGTTCTGACCTATTTCCGGTTATAATTTTAATTGGTCTTGCTACTTTCACCATACACTCCCTCTTCCAGTCACCACCATTACATTCTATCACCGTGTCTGTATAAACGCAGTAGGTCGATTGTAAAAAAGTACGGTGTGCTTTACAAGCGAATAATGGCTTACCCGTTAAATGAGTCGAGTGAAGGTGTTTGTGCTGCCATCGATATCACTGAGGGTTGTTTCGAACCATACCTTAATCAACAAACCGTTGCAATTTGTTGCGGTGTTTTTTCTACAGTTTGTTGAGCCTGGAATTTGTTCAAGCAAGAGATAATGCCGCACAGATTCGACTGCAGAAAGAGGATGACGTAGAGTTATTCATTAATGAATATGCCGACGAGTTCACGCAATGGGGACCAAGAGAGATTTTTGACGAGTTTCTCACCTATATGCATTGTAAAAAGCGCCACAGCGTACGCTCGAGGTACAGCGGAGTTGTGTGGTCGAATTAATTGATATTCTAGGAAAGACATGTACGGGATTGTTCTTTTCTCCAATAGAGTACTACAAAGCCGTATTCCTCAAGCATCGGTTGTTATAATCTCTACAATCCCGATCCTTGGCACATTTTATCGTTTAAGCATGAACATTTATATACGAGAGCTATTTCAAATTATTACGTGCGATTACGTCCTCCTGATGCGGGAGTCGCAATATCAGGTTTTCGTTACTTGGTTCTCAGCAGATCTAAGACGTAGCGTTTGTCGGTAATAACGGTTGTGTCCTACGGGATATAAGGTTGAAAACGATTACATAACAACACAAGCTATAATACATCTCGAAAACGCATTGCTTTTCCGAACTCCGGTATTAGAATAATGAATATAATTTTACGTAAGATACCATCGTGATTTCAACACATTCCTCACTCCGCGTGATTGGCTTATTCAAATTGGCTGTCCTACAACCAACTGAAATAGAGAACCTCGACACTTCAATATAATGCGTGTTAACAGTACAATCCCGAGAGCAATAAAAACGCCCGAAAGTATCTTAATGTATTTATAAATACCAACATTATTCTATATAACAATGTAACTAACAATTTATAAAATAAACAATATCGGATTCAGGATACAAAGGGAATTTCTTTAGCTTTTATACAAAGCAGCGTAGATTTGATAAATATCAGGAATGGAAACTGGTTATCCAATAATTGAAAGTGGCGCTTAACACATAACAGTCGCGGCAAAACTACAAGAAAAGAAAAAAGAAAAAATTGTTTTGTTCGCCAACATGGGACAACTACCAAGTAAGTTAGGGATCTTTAACGTTGCGTGACAACTCCCATACACGTGACCTACATTTTACCTCTTACCTGAACGAGGGTGAATTTTTGTGAAAAATGCTCGCCTAATATTTTTCAAGTCGTTTGTATTGGAAATCAAACCCGAAACTATAGGATTAGTAGTCACACGTAAACCTATCTAACCCACGGATTCGTCTTCCCTACGATAACCTAAAGATAAAGGTAAAATTCTAAAAGAAAGATATCCCGTAGAATTGTTATAAAAAGAGTTTTCTTGTGCCCAAATTGGAGGTTCGTGAAGCAACATGAGTTCTGTGAAAGCAGAAGTGACCGGTTTACCGTTGATATAGGATCGCTAGTGTCTCAGATGTGGAGTCAATAAATTATACCATCGGCGAGCAAATTAAATTAGAATACTGTCACCGCTTAAGGCAAGGAGAGTGGCGAAGCATGTTTGATAACAAGAGCCGCATAACATTGTTCAGTGTCGTTGGTTGCCTTGTCCCCACGCCGTACGCCGACTAACAGAAAACAACAGGAAGATAGTTATAGAAAAAGATATTAAAAGGAGGAGGTTGGCATCTAAGGCAAAGAGAGAAAAAGAGGGACTCCCATTGAGCAGAGAAGGGTGGATAACAACGCGCTACTTAATTTGGCAACCTAGAGACATTAATTCGAAATCGGGGAGCACGACCCTTATGGACTTGAGACATGCCCGTCGGAAGAAAAATAGGGCGGGATTCAAAAAGTTAAGTTTTCCGGCGAGTGGGGGGGGGGGGGAGAAAAAGAGGGAATATGTCCCCAATTAAAAAAAACAAGAAGTTTAAAGGACCCCTTGCTTAACAGAAACAATAAAAAAACCACGGCCTGGTTTTCTCAAAAGTATACTCAACCCCTAAGCGTCAAAAATCAAAAAGAAAAAGACATACGGTAAATTCACATCACCAAAAGCAAGATATTTATACAAGAAGCGAGAGTGTCTACCCCATATGTTGGACAAAAAAGAAAAAATGCAATTAAACACGTATATTACAAATAAGAAAAAAAGGAGGAAGGCGGAACAGGATAATGAGTAAAAACTCCAGAACGAAAATACAAGAAATAGCAATTTCCTGTGTCTGCAATCGTTAATGTTGACTTTTGATAACATAGGCACGGTTGTAGACCTCCATGTTTACCCTATTTGAAAAACATAAGCTCTACATAAGATTTATTGCGTTGCTCATACCAAAGATGTTCAATTATAATTTGCGGAAGAGTGGAAGATGTAGAGAAAATAGTAACAGAGAAAATATTAGAGAAATCAACGAATATAATTTGAATATCTAAGGAATAAAAAACTAAAAAAAATTAAAGGTATAGTACAAGTGAAGAATCAACGTAATACAAACGAAAACAATTTGAACAATTTATCAAAAAAATAAAGAAATTCAGAAAACTAGCTTGTTCTATCTATTTAAATATCAATGGTGGAATAGGTTTTCAATGTAAGACAAAGTGAAAAAACACAAGGAGTGTTATCGGTAAAAGGTTTTAATTCATTATGTCGCTTCTCTTGTGGTTTACAATCGAGACGCTTATTTTTGCATAAAATAAATTTTGGGGTTAATTTAGTAAAAAACTTTTAGGTGCAAAACAAACGTCTTTGGTTTTTAATTGTAAATAAGTCATTTTAAACGTTCGACATTAATTTTCAAAAATCTTTAAAGAAGTCAATTTACAAGATTTCGTTAGTAACTTGGAAAATATAAATTATCAAAAGATAGGTTAAGTCCATAAATAGGTAAACAAATATTCAAAAAGGGAACTTCTAGAAAAGCCTATTTAAATATAAAATATCACCTTCAAACAGTAAAGGAATAAATATTAAACATCAAAGTCTTAAATAAATAAACAGAAATCACAGTAGAGTAAGTATTTTATAGACTCGTTAAAAATTTATTCTACGGATATTTACGTAACAAGTATATTTTGATAAAAAATTTCGGCCTAGGCAAATTACAGCTGATTCCAAGTCATTTATCAAAACATGTTATAAAGAATAACACTGCGATTCAAAATAAGTTATTCTATACAGGACTAAATTACGAAAATAAATTATTTATAGGTTACGTGTAAAATACGACATCTCAAAAATCTACTCGTACAAAGTTTTACTGCTATATCTTCAACTAGACGTAAACTATGCTAAATTATTTGTTAAAACCACTATTTTAACTCATTATCTTTATTAAAGTTTAAGCCTTAGTTGTTACTTCAAATAATCTATCTACATACGAGAAGACTGCATTTCCCGTTGTGTTAATACTTAAAAAACTTCTTTTTTTACAAGATTAAAAAATATATATTCTAGTTCGGTAGCAGGGTTAATGACTCAGTTTAGAAAGCGGTTCCAATACCTGCACAATGCAAATATTATATACGTCTTATGCGTGTGTATGTGTACATACACGAACACATTTACATAAACCAACAAACAACACCCATACACAAGAAGACAAGTAGTCTGCCAACTTAGGTTAAGCTTAGATAGAAAAGGAGGTTTTACCTTTAGGGACCCACACGACAATCTTACCACGGCGCAACCGGTTTCCGGTTGCCGATGGCCGTGACCCCGTGTGAGGACACTGCCGTCTTGGGCTCCGATATCTGGCTGTCGATGATTGGTGCCCAAGAAGACAGAACAACAAACACTCAAACATAGACAAAAATACACACACGAGACACAAAACACTTCTACACAACAACAAACACGAGCGCAACTAGAAGTGGGGAAATTCCATGATGTCCGGCTGTCGACGGCCATGGAAGGAGATCACTCTTGGAAACAAGTGGGATGGTCTGATTTCCGGCTGCCGATGGTTAGACACCCACAAAAAACACAACAAATATGGGCAAACAAACACACACAAAACACAATACGGCCAGGAATGGAAGGACTCTACAGTATCCGGGTGCCAATGGCCAAGGGGAAAACGTCTTTGGAACACAGGTGAGAGGATCTGATTTTCGGCTGCCGATGGCCAGATCACTCATGAACGCACAAACACACAAACACACACATGCACACACACACACACACACACACACATTCACACACATACGTAACAAATACATAAACACAAACACAGTTTTCTTTGGTGGAGGGTAGATTTTAAGTAGACTAAGTTAGGTTAAGAATTGTAAGACATCAAACGCCAGCACAATACAATTATGTTAAAAATAGTTTGTTGGGCAAATAGGGCTTGTATTAGATTTTTAAGGTTACAAGCTACAAGCACGGTTATAAATGAAAATAAAAGCAAAGAAAATGAAATGACATATTGCTAAAACTGATTTGATAGAAGTTGCATAACATTTATGCACATAAGAATATGCGTGGAAAAAGTGTTGTAATGGAAAGTAAAAAGAAATGTAAGCGAAAGAATAAGCGAAAAAGTAAAGAGGAATGCAGAATGACCTTGAGGGGATCAAGAAATTATTTTGTAAGTGGGTGAAATGCGCGAAATAAAGAGCGTAGAATCAAACGCGTGTATTCAGACTGGATAAAGTGAAATGATTTGAGGAAAAGAGATATAAAAAAACGTTCGAGAAAATACTTCGAGCATTTATATAGTTAAAAAGTGGTAGAAACAAACAAAAAGGTAGAAAGCATGGCTTAAGTGAAGGTATAGATAAGGATAAAGTGCTAACTGCTTTGAAGGCGGTGATGAACGTTAACGCAACAAGTGTGAATAGTATCTCGGGCGAAATACTCAAGTGAGGAGGTGCAACGCTTTTGAGAGGATGCGTGAACTATGTTGCAGGTGAGAATAAATGGAAAAGCTTTGCGATTACATACTTGTACAGAGTTAAAGGTAGTGTAATTTGTTTGACTGAAGGTTGTAGATGCTTTGCTCATACGTTTCTCACTTCCTCCTGCTAGTCTAAAATAGACAAAAAACACTTTGTGTATAGCTATGCCATATTGTAGAACATTATGATAACAGTGAATAGCAACAAAAGAAAAGAAAACAACACCTAAGTGGCCAAATATGCGTTTTGCTAAAAAAGGAATATTTAATATTATGAATAGTAGATGTTCAACCACTTTAAATTTTACGTGCTAATTTACGGTTATAATATTACACTTCTCTCTACGAGAAACCGGTATGTATAATACATTTTAAATAAGCGTACACCAATGTTAATAGTCCTTCCTTCTCAGTAATAAGCTATACACATTATAATTACCATTAATCATAGTTATTAAATACAATTAAACAGCATGCGATGCTTATAAGAGGGATAACAAAATTCAATCCACTTAAAAAATTTTATGCTCATCAAAACTCCGTGACATCTGGTGCAGGAATCGCTACAGACAAAATCCAACTTAATGCTGCACAAAAGCACCAAACACGGGATAGTTTCCCTATGAGACAGGTCGTGTTTAGAAACTTGTTTTTACTAACAGTTTCGGGATTTGGATACCTTAACGCTAACTACCTAATTCTCAATTTCGACTCGGAACGCGATGGTCGTCCGCGTATCGATCGAGTTCGAAGCTCTGGCGACTGATGATTGGCATTCGGTTTCACGGATTGTTCATCTAAACTGTGTTATTTACGAGGTCATTGCCAGCTTGTCGGCGTGAGCCCTGATTTATTCACACGATTTTACATTTAGAACCGATGGTCTGTGGTGTCGACACATTGTTTATGACTGTTTTTATGAGTGTGTGGTTTTTGGGTTTTATCGTCCACGATTACTTTTTTTTTAAACCGTGCAAATTTGTACAAATATGTTTATTATGAACGGTTATTTCCCGGTTTTTATCTGTAATTTGATTGAATTAAATACGAAGGAATATAAAGTACGGTTATTAACCACAATTTGTATTTAGTGTACTGGGAGCTTACCTATTTCAATTCTTCTTTCTAATTTAATATTGTTAATATTATTAAATTTGGGACGTTTTTAAGTGTAAACTGCCAAAGATTTTAAATTTTGGAGGGTGTTTTCATGATAAATGGTCATTGCACTTACCTATTTTAATAAATTCTTGTCTGCTATGTTTGCTTAACGCACTAGCGCTACAGTAGTGGGTACGAATGTAAAAACTAGAAGAGAATTAACTTGTTCAGTGCCCATCGGAAAGAAATTGGAAAAGGTTTGATCGAAAAGGTACGTGTCAAAACGATGGTACGTACCATGTGGTTTCGAGCCAGGTAAAGGATGTAAGGATCAACTGTTTGCGCTGCAGATGTATTTCTTATTTGCGAAAATATTAAAGTTTTAACCGTTTTTTTTAATCTTTGCGATACATCCCATGTATTGCGATTGTCGTATTGACGTGAGCCACAGCAATATTGATGTTATTGTACAAATTTGTCAAGTGTATAATTTACTGGTGTAACACGTCAATTCGCCGTCGTCTTGCAACGTTACATCGAACGTCCCACCTACTTGTATATAAAAATATTGTTCATTTTAACTTTATATTTGTAATACCGTTTTCAAAAACAAATTAGTCTTGATTTATGTAAAATTTCCTTTTAGTCTTATAAAATAATACACTAAATACGTTGATCTTTATTTAATTTAATACTCTTCTTTTTGTATAAATAATATAAATAACTATGATCATATGTAATTTTCTAATTGGTAAACTTCTGAATTATGTCCATAAATACACAACTGGTGTATACATGAATCTGTCATTTAGGATAATTTTCCTGTTTGTCCCTTTCTCAAAATGTGTGGTTATCTTCTAACCAGAATAAACTTTTGTTCTTTTGATATCTGACTGCCTTCTCGTGAACATGCCTTTTCCCAATAAAAAGTTCCTTCTAAGGCCAAGATGTCGTACCTGGTATGTAGAAGGTGTCTTTTGTTTTATTCTTGTTCAAACAAAAATATCGTTTTAGAATATTAATATAATGTAAACGAAAGCTGACCTGAATAACCCATTCAAAATGTTTAGGAATGGAAAGTTGATTACAGATAGATTTTTAAGTATTCCTCGTGGCGTATTACAATATTTCGTTCTTGTAACATGTTGATTTTTTACGATTTTCTGCTGGGTTGTTCTCTGATGAGCTATTCTCTGGCGGAGTGTTTAACTATACATGCAAGGCTATTTCAGCCTATGCATAATCTTAACCTACAAGAATTATCCATCATCGTACAAGAATTTTATGTTGCCGTTTAATTACCTTCTAAAAATAAATTAAATGTTCGTTAACAAAACATATGGTTGTGGAACAAAAGGATTGGCTCTTACAAAATTGAAGTTTGAGGTTAACAGCCAAACTAAATATGGATGGTGTTCATCTTATTAAAACCGTAAGAAGAAACTGAAAACTTCTATATTTCTGAACAAGCCGCGGCTCAATACTTAAGTATACGTTTCTTTCAAATTGTATATATACAGGTAGGAGATTTATCTTACTTACTTTTGTAAAAGAACCGTGTGCATGTGTTTTAGTTTTAATCTCTAATATCGTGAAAAATAATGCATTTAAAATTTAAGTCATACTTTTACTTACCTATTATCTTAACTAATTTAATATTACATTTACTTTTCTGGTATAACCTTACAAGTGTAAACATAAAAGCTTTCATGAAACTTTTAGTGGATATGAGGTTATGTTCAATTTAAATATTTAATACAAATTCTCTTAACAATGTTAAATACAACAAAGGGTATTTATGACTTCTTTTTACTTAAACAGTTAATTTAAAATTGTGTCAAGTACAATAATAATTTTAGATTTTCTAATATCATATCTGGTAGAGTTTAGACAATTTTATAATTATGAGAGAGCGGATATCTATACTACACTTACTGATTTTTTTACATGAACACTTGGTTGTAAGAAAATCATCATCATCATTAGGTCTTCAGTCCTGGAACTGGTTAAACGCGTACCCTCATTGTTTCCTATTCTGACCTAACCTAAAGATTTCCCTGAAATTTGCACAGTCTGCATCTATCACTATCTGATCTAGGTCAACATCTACCTCTTTTTTCCTATCTCTGCTTGTAATGTATCCCATATTATTCCCCAAAAATCCCTTAGAACGTATTCTGCCCTTCTATTTCTCTTATTTTTCCCCAGATATCCTTGTTCCCCTACTATTTCTATAACCTATTTGTTATTATCTTTGTCTGTCCATGCTATCGTCCTCATGCATCTGAAGCACAACATTTCAAAAGGCTGCTACCGTTTTTCTGTCTGCGTTTCAGACTGCTCGTATTTCATAGACATACTGTGCTGTGCTCCACACCTATGCTTCCAACAATTTTCTTCTAGTTCTATGTGTGTTGTCTTTCCTCATAGGCGTTGTTATTTCTTGTTAGATGCCGTTCGGTCAACTTCTATTGTTTTACAATTATATACCCTATTTCTCCGACCTTCAGGGGCTGTGAAGGGAGGTAAGCAGCCTGTGGCTGCCAAGTTCCCCCAACACTTAACCTTTTACCGATTTAATATATTTTCCAATATATCTTTTCGCACAGTCAACATTAGTTGCAGGTATATCGCAACCAACAACTAGTTGTTTATACTAATCATCAGATTTATCTGCGCTTATTTTTTTGGTCATTAGGTTTTCCGTCTCAAAACTGGTTGGACACGTACCTGCACTTATTTATATTCTGAGCTAGACTACATAGTTCCCTGAAATTCTCACACAGCATGTGTATACAGCTCGTTCCCCTGCTATTGTTTTCTAATTTTATGTCCTATTTCACCGAGATTCAGTGAAGGGGGTTAAGCAACCTGTGGCTACCAAGATCCCCCAACACTTAGACATTTGCCGAAATAATGGTTTTCCAGTAAATCCTTTCACACACTTAACAATATTCGAGAATATTGCCCATCCAATTCTTGTAGTTACTTATAATAATCATCGTGTTTAAGCACAGTTATTTTCTCGTCATTAGTTTATCCATCTTGTGATTGGTTGGATGCGTACCCCCATTGATTTCTATTCTGGGCTAGCCTACACATCTCCCTGAAATTCCTGCAGCCTACATCTTTTACTATCTGTGTGCAGTAGTCTAACCTAGGTCTACCTCTTCTTCTCTTTTTTCCTATCTTTGCCTCTAATATATTCCGCACTATTACCTCATGCCGTAGTATGTGGCCTATCATCCTATCTCTCCTATTTTTTACCGTTTTCCACATATTTCTTTCTTCCCCTACCATTTTTAGTACCTCTTCGTTCTTAGCTTTGTCTGCCCATGATATCTTCATCATACGTCTGTAGCACCACATTTTAAAGGCTTCTACCTTTTTCTTGTCCGCTTCTCCTACTGTCCAGGCTTCACAGCCGTACTTTGCTGTGCTCCACACATATGTTTTCAGCAATCTTTTCCTAACAGTAGTTGCTTTTTCTTGTTAAATGTAGCACGGCCTTGTGCTAATCTTTGTTTTATATCTTTTGTGCTTTTCCCATCTTGCGTTATTTGGCTTCCTAGGTAGCAGAAATCCTTAGCCTCTTGTAAGTTTTTGTTACATACTTGTATTCTTGTTTTTGATTTATTTTCCCCACCTTTGCATACTAGAACTTTAGTTTTAGTTTTGTTAATTTTCATACCGTATCTCTCTGTTAGTACTGTTTCCATTTCATTAAGAGCAGCTTCTAATTCTTCCTTGCTAGACGCTAATACCGCTATATCATCTGCAAATCTAAGCATATCAATTTTTTGTCCCTGCATAGTAATTCCAAATGTCTTCCTACATTTAACAGTATTCATTGCCTCTTCAATGTACAAGTTAAAAATTAATGGAGATAAGGCACATCCCTGTCTTACCCCTTTCCTAATATTTACTTCTCTACGTTCCTGCTCTAATTCTATTACTGCTGTTTGCTCTTTGTATAAGCTATGTACTATTCGTCTATCCCTATAGCTCATTCCAATCTTTTTGAGTATTTCAAACATTATTTTCCACTTTACATTGTCGAATGCTTTTTCCAGATCTACAAACCCTATATACACGCTTTCCCCCTTTTCTATTGTTTTCTCCATTATCACTCTCAGAGCTAAAATAGCCTCCCGTGTTCCCCGGTTTCGCCTAAACTCAAATTGGTCTTCTCCTAGTATTTCTTCCGCCCGTTTTTCCATTCATCTTTGCACAATTCTAGTTAATATTTTTGAAACGTGTGCTGTCAAACTTATTGTTCGAAAATTTTCACATCTATCCGCTACTTTCTTTATTGGTATAGTTACTATGATACTACGTTTGAAATCTTTGGGTATCTCGCCTGTCTCATACATATAGCTTACAAGTTGGAAAAGACGTTCTGTTACTGCTTGTCCAGCGGCTTTTAGAGTTTCTGTTTGCACCTTATCTGTACCCGGCGCCTTACCATTTTTCAGGCTCTTTAATGCTAATTCAAACTCATCTCTAAGTATAGGATATCCCAAGTCATCATTTTCAATGTCTGATTCCTGTTCTAATGCAGTTAGTCCCTCTCCTGCATATAAATTCCCTATATATTCTTGCCATCTACTCACTTTCTCTACATCTTCTATGATGACTTTTCCTTGTGCGTCTTTTATATTTTTGCTATACGGTTTTATATCCCTAAAATTCATTCTAATTAATTTGTAAGCTTCGTCAGTCTTTCCTATTTCCATCTTCGTTTGTACCTCTTTGCACTTTTCATCAATCCATTGTTCTTTAGCTTTCCTGCATTTTCGAATAATTTCCCATTTTATGGCTTTGTGTCTCTGTTTTCCTGTTTCGTCTGATTTATTTTTGTATTTTCGTATTTCTTCTATTAAATTCAGGATATCCTTTGTTATCCATGGTTTCTTATTTTCTTTTTGTGTATACCCCAGAATATCTCTGGCCGCCATGTCTAGGCTGGATTTAATGTTATTCCATTCTGTTTCTACTTCCTTAGTATCAGATATTTTCCCGATATCTTTGAGCAATTCATTTGCCTTTTTTTCGAATCGTTCTAGAATATCTTTATCTTTTAGTTTCTCTAAGTTCAAGTGCCTTTTTCCGTTTCCTTTTTTCACATTCATAAATTTAAGTGCGGCCTTCATAATTACGATGTAGTGGTCAGTATCTATATCTGCTTCTGGGTAGCTTCTACAGTCTTTTACTTGATTCCTAAACCGTTGTCTAACAAGAATGTAATCTATTTGATATCGTCCTATATCTCCTGGCATCTTACACGAATATCGTCTTCTAGCATGATGTTGAAATAATGTGTTTGTGATGATTAAATTGTTCTTGTCACAAAATTCTGTCAGCCTATTTCCCCTGTCGTTTCTCGTGCCTAAACCAAATAAACCTACTACCGCTCCTTCTCTACCCTAACCTACCACGGCATTAAAATCCCCCGTAATTATTAAATTTTTATGTCCTTTTACGTATCTTAATATGTCTTCGATATTTTTGTAGATGGCTTCTACCTCTTCGTCACTGTAGCTAGAGGTGGGCATGTATACTTGTATTATTACTGTGTTTACCGGTTTAGATTCTAATCTAACCATGAGTACTCTTTCGTTTTTTTGTAAGTAATTTTCTACACAGTATCCTATCTTTTTCCGCATAACTATCCCCACGCCCAAATTTCCTTCCTCTGCTCCTGTATGAATTACCCTGAAGTCTCAACTCCAAAAATCCACCGTCTCTGGCCACCGAACTTCGCTGATCCTTACTATGTTTAATGATAACCTATTCATTTCGATTTTTAGGTTCTCAAGCTTACCTACTTGCTTCATAGTTCTAACATTCCACGCTCCGACTCGCAGAGTGTTCCCGACTCTTATTTTTAACTTTCCGATCGCATCCTCCGAAGTAGTCCTCTCCCGGAGATCCGACTGGGGGATTATTTTAACTCCGGAATCTTTTACCCAAGAGAATGCCATCATTTTATTATAATTTAGGTACGCTGTGTACTTGGGAGGTAATGTGGTGGTTTCCCGTTAGCTTCCACATCGCGGTAGTGTGTCTTAGACTGCCATACCGACCCCTATGGTCTCTGCCAATCTAAGTGCCGAAAGAGCCGCTGCCCTCTTTCGGAGACCTGTCTTAGTCTGGTTCCTCGCTAACGACCCTACTACTTTGGTTGGACCTGTAGTTTGGCTCCTTAGCTCATTAGAACACGCCAGCCATTTCACCTGTTCTAGTAATTTAGAACTTCGGCAAGGTGCAGGTCCATTCGAAATGGTGTAAGAAAATAAGGAAATATATTTTCTTTTCTAATGTTATTAACTAAACATCAATATACAAGTTGTATTAAGGTTTTTTCTTTTGTCATGTTTTAAATTACATCCCTATAACTAGTCTGGGTAAAATTTAACTTTGTTCTCAAAACATCTAAGAATAAAAACCCCTGAGATATAGTCTTTTGCAATCTACCGCTGCCGCAAAAGGTCGATGTTAGTCCCGCCAGAGTTTTGTTTAGACTCTGTAGTACACCCATTCCTACCTGTAAAAAGGAAGGGTGCACCGGAAAAACAGGTAGTGTCATAACGAGAGTTGCACACAACATACAAGTTCCCAAAATTTCTCTGAACTAAAATAAGTCTGATATAAAAGTTGCAGCGTAGCCCTGGAGTTTTCTAACACCCTCTTCTAGAGTTGTACGATTTACTTCTAACTTCAAAATATTAAAATAAAGAGAAAGTTTTAAACCGAACTTGAGTTTCGCATGTTAAAAGCATTTTAAATATATCAAAGTTAGAATTTCGCTGGGAGAAGGAATTCTGGATAAAAGTGGCTGTGTTTGAGATGTGTAGTGGCACTAAATCCATCCAGAGTGATCTACCTACCCAACGCTTTAAAACACTTTGACATTGATTAGACTTCAAAAGAAATTGTTATATAAAATTATTTTTATGCGCCATGAAATCGATCGAACTGTCGCTTTCCTATTATATATATCGAATTCGTATGATAAAATATCTTTCTAGCAACATCCAGTAGCAACAGTTAGGAATTTAGAAACCCTCTGTTTAATATAAAGGTATTGATAGTCTGCACCGCCGTTTATCTTCACCGCGATTTGTAGAAGATAAAGTGCTTTAACTCAGTTACGGGCTTTTAGCAGCAAAACGTCAATGAAGGAGATTGCGTTTGTTATTTACTGTTTTGGACTAAAATACCTTTGTCAAGAAAATTAATGGCAGTGTTAAGGAATAGTGAACATACCACTTGGAAAATATTTCTCAATTGATTTAAAACATGTATAGCTTAGCGCATACTGCTGTATTCATCTAAGTTACGATTTAGCTGAAAACTGAATGGATTGATAAGATGTCACTAACAAAAATATTTCTACATGTCAATTCAAAACCTTGTCGCAGTTTGTACAGCGAATATTGATAATTTATGACAACTGAAGTCGAACAAAAATTTGATAGTAGGTTAAAATTGTCAACTATCCAACGTTAAATACTATATCAATTCTTTAGATATTAAGTTCGTAGTTGAGTAGCCGAGATGTGCGGTTGTGTTTTGATTTCACTCCTCGATTATTGCAGTCATAATCAATATCTTGTATTCGATTTTGACAGCTTGTAGTGTTTTGAAACTCTTTACTCGTGTGTTTGAATGTAAAACAATGCCTTCATATAATCAATTTCACATACATACAGTAATTTTGCTGACATTTAATACATTTTTACATTCGCTTTATACTTTACACATATTAATATTGTTTGTCCCAAAAAACTACAAATTTAAAACAACTTACTAGAAGAATGGAAGGCTTTAATGGTTTTAATGAAGCCAATGTTATGAATAAATGTGAAAAATCTGACATTAACGACAAATCACAAAATGTCAGTTTCAACACTATATTTCATGATAAAACTTCTAACGAAGAAAAATTTTGCAATACATGTAAAAAAGAATTTAATTACTTGAAAGGATAGTAGGAGGTTTATGGGGCATCTGGGCCCTCATTTCTTCCCAAATTTACATGTAAATCCCCATAAGAAGGAAATGAGGAGGTGGAGGTGGAAATGTGGTGGTGGAACCGCATTTCCACACATTTACATGTATATTCCCATAAGGCGGAAATGAAGAGAATCTCTCATTTCCACACTCATCTGAACCAAATAGCTTTCTTCGGTTAGCCATTGAATCTTTCGAGATAACCCTATCTTGTTTGGCATCAACTAATATTAGATTTTTCTCAGCTACCCGAATCTCTAGGAATTTTTTAGATTGCATCACCCCACAGAGAGCTACTCTAATTTTAAGATTTTCTGCTGGTAGCGAATTAATGATCGTCCTTATAAATCTTTTAACCATGTGACACATCTTGTTAGTCTAGAATTTTACGCAAATTTCGAAACTGCAGACAGATTTAAAATCCGACCACCCCTTACAAAGTTATAACTCTTTAAAGTCCTGAACCTCTAAATTTTGCTCTTTGCTCCCACATCTAAACCAAATAGTTTTCTTTGACTACCCATTACATCTTTCGAGATAAACCTATCTTGTTTGGTATCAATTAATATTAGATTTTTCTCAGCTACCCGAATTTCTTGGAATTTCTTAGATTACATCATCTCCCAGAGAGCTACCCCAATTTCAAGATTTTTTGCTGATAGCGATTTTACGGTCGTCCTTATGAATTTTTAGACATACGACACATTCTGTTAGTCTAGAATTTTATGCAGAATTTGAATCTGCAGACAGATTTAAAATCGGATCACCTTTTACCATTTTACACTTTTAAAGTCTCAAACCTCTTTAAATTGTTTTGCTCATCTATAACATATGCTTTAACCAACTATTTCCCTAGAAATCTAAAACTGTGGGGATTTTAGAAATGAGTTCTTTGTAAGCCATAAGTGTTTAATATTTAAAACCATTTTTTCAAACAGTAATGTGCTGTTTTCAGAATATCGCAAAAACCCATGACTTAAAATTTTCAGGTTTTAACATTGTTAATTACTACGTCACAAACATTATTACATGCTCAATGCTAAATAGTTTTACAAACTAATTGCTTTACAATTATGTGACGTAAAGTGAAAGTAGCGTAGACCTTTCTTTTTTATTAATTAGTGGCTATATGATTTGAGAAATACAATAGATATGCTCTTATGCCATCCATTAGGAAATTCCCGTATAATTGCTGGTGTACACAATGTACTTTTTATTACGACCTCGACTAGGAGAAATGCAAACTTCATCTTGTAATACGGATCGATTAACGCTTAATTATTTCAAACCGCATAAAAACGCGATCTGATTAGTAAAAACCTATTCGTTTCGCATGCTTTGTGTAAGTTCGTTGAAATTTTCGTATCGTGTAGTGATTTTTCCTCAAAATTTTTTTAAAAAAATTTAAGGTAATTCTACATTTTTTATTAAAATAGAACTGAATTTATTTGCAAACACCAATTAATGTGTATTTTGCTATTGTTTCTGATTGTATTTTTAAAGTATTATCTTTTCCAAAGTAATGCGCTGTTTTACATATATATTTTTTCAAATTTTAAAGATAGGCTTTAAGGTAACCGAATGTTAGGCGTATCTATCAACCCCAATTCCGAAATGACTATTTCTTTTGGAATTGTAGAATATGGAGTTGCAGATTGTGTAAAATATGTACTACCTGCTTTAATGTAGCACTTGTGTAAGATTGTTATTTTATCTTGACTATCTTCATCCTCTACTATCTCCAAATAATTTACAGGTAAATAGTTAAAACTAAAAGCCGAAAGCACATACTTTATCAATTTTTCCCTTTCCTTTGGCTTTTCTGACAACTTAATTTGCAACCCCGTTTTCTTTGTACTGCCATTCCCCCAATACGCGTACTGTAGTAGGTTATTATACACTAAACAGCAGCTATTTTGTAGCTTGTCCGATAGCTTACTTTACATTTTGGCAAGTGGTACCAAGTACATTGGCGCCTTTAGCAAGTATAACATACTATTTTCCAATAAGGTTAAACAGTCTTTTAAGGGATTATACACCCGTTCCGCATTGACATAGCTTCCAATTATACAGTTGTATATTGTAGCTTCCAATCGCGTAATACCATGTTCTTTGGCCAAAGTAGACGCAAATGTTCCCCTTAAACGTACATCTAGACAACGTAAAAAATCTACTATATGATTGCCAAGTTGTTTATTAACACCAGGACTTATTATCTGACATACAAATTTGTTGTATATCTTAATTCTTGCATTGGTTGTTAATCATGTTAAACAATCAATTCCCACAGTTTTATCGTTGCCAACTATAATATTGCACTTTTCTTAGTATTCGCCCTTATAGCAAAAGTTATGGTTTGTAGTTAAATAATTACACATCAACATCCTGCTAAATATACCCGCAAAATCTTGGATTACATCCATGCCAAAAAGATAGTAATAATCATATTCGAGTTCGTCTAATATATCTGGTAGTTCCTACAATAATGTTTCCAACTTAACATCTGCTAGTTCCACTTTGTATGGAACACATACAGGATTTTGGAATTTTTTTTTATTAATTTTTCGAGGTCTTCTTTTCCGATAATTTCTTTCAGACCCATCTTGTTAGTGCTTTCCAGAGAAAACGGAAGCTTAGCTTTAACACCATGCTTAGCGGAAACAAACCGGTCGAACTTCCTTCGTAGATAGCTGTTAAATGCACCACAAATTTCTTTTTTTAGGATAAACATCCTTTTGTTTGCAGATTTTTGCGCGGCGTCAGAAAGGTTGCAAATGTTAACCAACATTATATTGCCACAAAATGGTTCTGTAATTGGCGTGTGTAGTCCACCAGTCGGCATCTGCTCGCATTCGACATAACAAATATTACCATAGCTTGATGCACTCGTACGCAGGTAGCACAACAACATTTCGATCTTTCGTAATTGAATACGAAAATTACCCTTATGCACCCTACAGAATCGGGGCGAATATTGCCGAAGATACCCGAATATGTCGGACACCGTCATATCGCTTACATTCTCTTGTTTAGGAACAGTGTTGTTATCCGACCTAAGTCGGATTTAATCCGACCTAGGTTGAACTGGCCAGGGGTGAGCATTGACATATATCCGGATATTTGTAGGATGTTAGGTTTGAGTGAAATTACCCCATAGGGTGAAATTACCCCATAGGGTGAAATTACCCCATACGGTGTAATTACCCCATAGGGTAAAATTGCCTCCGACCTAGGGTTGGATGTGGACTTGTCGGGAGTTAGGTTAGCTAGTGTTGTCCGGAGTTAGGTTAGGTTAGCTGGACTTGTGTGGACTTAGGTTAGATAAAAAGAAAAATTGATAGGTTAGGCCGTTTTTAATGAGTTTTCTAATTAAAATCCCATTAGCAGTAATTGCTTTTTAATGAGTTTTCTCATTAAAAACAAAGTGTGGACCTAGGTTAGATAAAAGGAAAAATTGATAGGTTAGGTCCACACTTTGTTATCTTAAAAGAGTGACTACCCCGCGTATAATAAATACAATATAACACTTGTCGACAAAAAACTTGTAGGGAATTTAATGGGAGTTCAGTATTAGAATTTGTTGGTAGTAGGGCTAAGTATTACTGTATTGTAAGCGAAAAAGACGCGATTAAAAAGATTAAAGGGGTCTCACGAAGTGTAGTTATGTAAAACCGAGGGTTCTACAACCTATAACGAGCATATATTCCCAAAAGGAGTGGGCATGCAACAATGCACAGTGCTTGGGAGAATAAGGATTCTTTCCAATAAGAAATTCAAGTTTCCATGTACTTAGCACCAGTCATTGGGAAATGGTAGAAACGTGGAACCTATAAAGACGATTAGTAATTGTGGTTTTAGAAAAATAGTAGTTTCCTTGGTCTAAATAAAATAGCTGAGACTGATTAATGTATATGGTTGCATATTCTCGTACACATCCACAAACATCTGCTTACGTCCGCATACGGACATGGCGATGCCGGTAGTTTTTGTTTAACAAATAATAGGAAAGATGCGTTAGTGTGTAGAAGCCCATTGAAGTTTGAAAAATGATTGGAAATTATCAAAACGGTAGCGGGTCGAAGTTTAAGTTAGATAGATGATTGACCGAGTTTTTCTACCTTTTACGAGGGAATCAGGAGTTGACGGATATCGAGCATCTAATTCTGTATTTGCGCGATATCGAGTACTTGCCGGTTCTAGAAATCATTACGTGCTACCAACCGCTATGCGGAAGATTTGGTTCTAGGAAATGAGAAACCTACGAAAGCATAGAATACTCGGTATTAATGCTGATTGGTTTAGTGACCGCGTTTGTGCACTCTTCGAGTGTCGTCGGCAATCTTCGATTGTTTCCAAAGAAAATATTAAAACCTACCATTTTCTAAAATATTACATAGAAGTTATTTAAAATTAAATTGCTTTATTAGTAAGTATTCTGTAGGCAACAAGTTTGGTGTCCCCTTAGTAAAGGTTTAAAATGTTTTATTAAGTTATTGTTTATAGATGCACTGCATCTTCTACTGCACGGTTTGCAACCAATTTGTGTGCGTGTGCTATAACCCTTTTGGATTTTTAATATGTGCGCGATGCGATTGCCGACTTGTATAACATGGAAGACGTTTTCCGGTGTTTCTACTAACTGCATTCGCACCAACGACGATGCGAACCGGGTGCATGCATTGGCGCTAAATGTACTGGATGAGCAGCAAGGATTGGTAATAAAAGATGACGTCATTTAGTTCCCCACTGAATCCTCAACTTCCTTCGGCTGTCTTCGGAAACCTTTGGTTTGCATTTTATAGGAAGCATAAAGCAGCTACGCAAGTTAGTTCGCTTACAAGTTTAACCAAAGTCCGATAGTGCGAATTTTGTTTTGTTCTAAAATGGTACCTGCAAACGTTTTAAATGCAACTATTGCAGTGTTTCCTTTACCTGGAAAAACCGCTACTGGCGAAGATAGTGTAGAAATGGATAGCATAGCGTTTAACAACCGCATGACTAGCTATTGCATAAAGAACACCAGTGTCGACGATTGAGTGTCCGAACCGAGGAAGAGGTATGCTGTAAATCTATTGTATATATTAATTGTAAGATTCCGTAATTTTTAAGTTCTTTGTCCACCTTCCATGTAAATTATTTGGAGTTAGTAGAAGAGCAAGACAGCCAAGATAAAATAAAGATCTTACACAAGTGCTACATTAAAGCAGGTAGTACATATTTTAAACAATCTGCAACACCATATTCTACAATTCCAAAAGAAATAGTCATTTAGGAATTGAGGTTGATAGATACGCCTAACATTCGTCTAGCTAAAATCCTATCTTTAAAATTTGAAAAAATATATATGTAAAACAGCGCATTATTTTGGAAAAATTAATGTTTTAAAAATACAATCAGAAACAATAGCAAAATACACATTAATTGGTGTTTGCAAATAAATTCAGTTCTATTTTAATAAAAAATTTTGAATTACCTTAAAATTTTTTAAAAAATTTTGAGGAAAAATCACTACACGATACGAAAATTTCAACGAACTTACACAAAGCATGCGAAGTGAATAGGTTTTTACTAATCAGATCGCGTTTTTATGCGGTTTGAAATAATTAAGCGTTAATCGATCCGTATTACAAGATAAAGTTTGCATTTCTCCTAGTCGAGGTCGTAATAGAAAGTACATTGTGTACACCAGCAATTATACGAGAATTTCCTAATGGATGGCATAAGAGCATATCTATTGTATTTCTCAAATCATATAGCCACTAATTAATAAAAAAAAAGGTCTACGCTACTTTCACTTTACGTCACATAATTGTAAAGCAATTAGTTTGTAAAACTATTTAGCATTGAGCATGTAATTATGTTTGTGACGTACTAATTAACAATGTTAAAACCAGAAAAATTTTAAAAGTTATGGGTTTTTGCGATATTCTGAAAACTGCACATTACTGTTTGAAAAAATGGTTTTAAATATTAAACACTTATGGCTTATAAAGAACTCATTTCTAAAATTCCCACAGTTTTAGATTTCTAGGGAAATGGTTGGTTAAAGCATATGTTATATATGAGCAAAACAATTTAAAGAGGTTTGAGACTTTAAAAGTGTAAAATGGTAAAAAGTGATCCGATTTTAAATCTGTCTGCAGATTCAAATTCTGCATAAAATTCTAGACTAACAGAATGTGCCGTATGTCTAAAAAATTCATAAGGACGACCGTAAAATGGCTATCAGTAAAAAATCTTAAAATTGCGGTAGCTCTCTGGGGGATGATGTAATCTAAGAAATTCCTAGAGATTCGTGTAGCTAAGAAAAATCTAATATTAATTGATACCAAACAAGATAGGTTTATCTCGAAAGATGTAATGGGTAGCCAAAGAAAACTATTTGGTTCAGATGTGGGAGCAAAGAGCAAAATTTAGAGATTCAGGACTTTAAAGGGTTATAACTTTGTAAGGGGTGGTCGGATTTTAAATCTGTTTGCAGATTGGAAATGTGCGTAAAATTCTAGACTAACAAGATGCGTCACATGGTTAAAAGATTTATAAGGACGATCATAAAGTCGCTACCAGTAGAAAATCTTAAAATTAGAGTAGCTCTCTGGGGGGTGATGCAATCTAAAAGATTCCTAGACATTCGGGTAGCTGACAAAAATCTAATATTAATTGATATCAAACAAGATAGGTTTATCTCGAAAGATGTAATTGGTAGTCAAAGAAAGGTATTTGGTTCAGATGTGGGAGCAAGGAGAAAATTTAGAGGTTCAGGACTTTAAAGGGTTATAACTTTGTAAGGGGTGGTCGGATTTTAAATCTGTTTGCAGATTGGAAATGTGCGTAAAATTCTAGACTAACAAGATGCGTCACATGGTTAAAAGATTTATAAGGACGATCATAAAGTCGCTACCAGTAGAAAATCTTAAAATTAGAGTAGCTCTCTGGGGGGTGATGCAATCTAAAAGATTCCTAGACATTCGGGTAGCTGACAAAAATCTAATATTAATTGATATCAAACAAGATAGGTTTATCTCGAAAGATGTAATTGGTAGTCAAAGAAAGCTATTTGGTTCAGATGTGGGAGCAAGGAGAAAATTTAGAGGTTCAGGACTTTAAAGGGTTATGACTTTGTAAGGGGTGGTCGGATTTTAAATCTGTTTGCAGTTTCGAAATGTGCGTAAAATTCTAGACTAACAAGATGTGTCACATGGTTAAAAGATTTATAAGGACGATCATTAATTCGCTACCAGCAGAAAATCTTAAAATTAGAGTAGCTCTCTGTGGGGTGATGCAATCTAAAAAATTCCTAGAGATTCGGGTAGCTGACAAAAATCTAATATTAATTGATATCAAACAAGATAGGGTTATCTCGAAAGATGTAATGGGTAGTCAAAGAAAACTATTTGGTTCAGATGTGGGAGCAAAGAGCAAAATTTAGAGGTTTAGGACTTTAAAAGTGTAAGTTTGTAGGGGCTGGTCCTATTGCAAATCTGTTTGCAGATTCAAATTCTGCGTAAAATTCTAGACTAGCAAGATGTGTCACATGGCTAAAAAATTGATAAGGACGATCATAAAATCGCTATCGGCAAAAAATCTTAAAATTGGGGTAGCTCTCTGGGGTATGATGCTATCTCAAAAATTCTTAGAAATTCGGGTAGCTGAGAAAATTCTAATATTAATTGATACCAAACAAGATAGGGTTATCTCGAAAGTTTCAATGGCTAGCCGAAGAAATCTATTTGGTTCAGATGAGTGTGGAAATGAGGGATTCTCTTCATTTCCGCCTTATGGGAATATACATGTAAATGTGTGGAAATGCGGTTCCACCACCACATTTCCACCTCCACCTCCTCATTTCCTCCTTAAGGGGATTTACATGTAAATTTGGGAGGAAATGAGGGATTCGGGAGGAAATGAGGGCCCAGATGCTCCATAAACCTCCTACTAAAGATTAGCCATCCATTTTAGAAGAATTCATAAAAACGTAAAAGAAACTGGCACTAAACCTCAAACTCTTAAAGGGAAGAAAGATAGCCTAGACTACATTAAAAATAAATATTCTGTGTCAGAAGAAGAACCCGAATTAGACACTATTCTAAAAAAACTTAAAAGTTCAAGAGTTTTTATAGTTAAACGCATTCCAGTCAGTAAGATCTCAAGTAGCCAATAAATTATGCGATTTGGTCGACGCCTGTATCAAGAAAAATTCAGTGTCATTTTGGAAAGATCTTTTTATTTCCTTATCATTAACGTTTCGTGATGGAAAATCCAACAACAAAAACACACCACTCTGTAAAATATTATTGGAAAATTTAAGAAATCCATTACCTTACGAAGCAGTTCTTTCTGCTGGCGCCAAAATTAAATCAACTACTAATAAAAATAATATACCCAAACAAATAATATCAAAAGTTTCAGATGACGACTTACCCCATCAGTTAAAACTTTAAGCTCAAACGAATCCTTTATAAATACAGACTCTACAACATTGAAAGATCTAAAAAAGAAACATCCATCATTAATTTTACCATCAGTCAAATTTAGAAACTACTTAAAACTTCATGTTGACTGTGAAGATGTTTTTAAAAGCTATTAAATTTTTTAAACCTAGTTCTGCTGGAGAAAAAGATTCCCTACGGCCATCACATCTATAAGACATTTTGAGTTATTCTACAGGCACAAATGCACAAAAACTTCTATGTTCGTTGACTGCTTTGTATAATGTAATGCTTTCAGGTAATGTTCCTCCTAAAATTTGTCCTACTTTGTATGGCGTTTCGTAATGCGTACTCAAAAAAGAAAGACGGCGGTATCAGATCAATAGTTGTAGGTACTTGCTATCGTAGAAAAGCAGTTATATTATATTGTTGGAACATAAGAGGGAAATTAGGAAACCTTTTTAAAAAACAATTTGGATTTGGGATCGCAGGCGATTGCGAAATTGTTGCTCACGCAGCCCGCATATATTTAGGTAAATATCCAGATAACATTTTTCTTAAGATTGATTTCAAAAACGCTTTCAATGTACTCCACAGAAATATTTTTTAAACCTACATTCACAACCATATTTCCCATCTAATGCCATTTCTTCAGCAATGTTACGCAAATCCGTCGTTTTTATTTTTTGGTAACAACATAATTAACTCCGAAAGAAGAATACAAGGCGATCCTCTAGGTCCTGCAATGTTTTGTCTAGCAATAAACAGTCTTGTTAATTCATTAAATACAGAATTCAACGTTTGGTATCTAGATGATGGCTCTATCAGCGGGGAGTTTAATTCCGTATTTCTAAACCTAAAAAAGGTAATCCCTCTCTCAGATTCATTTGGTTTAGAACTAAATTTCAAAAAATGCGTACTATTATGTTCACCCACATCAGACATCAATAATCATCATCATCATCATTAGGTCTTCAGTCCTGGAACTGGTTAGACGCGTACTATCATTGTTTCCTATTTTGAACTAACCTACCCATTTCCCTGAAATTTGCACAGACTGCATCTATCACTATCTGAACTAGGTCTACATCTACTTCCTTTTTCCTATCACTGCTTGTAGTATATCCCATACTATTCCTCTTTTTCTATTGTTTTCTCCATTATTACTCTCAGAGCCAAAATAGCCTCCCTTGTTCCCCTGTTTCGCATAAACCCAAATTGATCTACTTCTAGTATTTCTTCAGCTCGTTTTTCCATTTGTCTTTGTACAATTTTAGTAAATATTTTTGACACGTGTGCTGTCAAACTTATTGTTCGAAAATTTTCACATCTGTCCGCGCTTTTCTTTTATGGTATGGTTACTATGATGTTACGTTTGAAAGCTTTGGATATTTCGCCTGTCTCATACATATAGCATACAAGTTGGAAGAGAGGTTCTGTTACTGCTTGTCCAACGGCTTTTACAGTTTCTGCTTGCACCTTATCTGAACCCGGCGCCTTACCATTTTTCAGACCCTTTAATGCTATGTCAAACTCATCTCTAAGTATAGGATATCTCAAGTCATCATTTTTAAGGTCTGGTTCCTGTTGTAATGCTGTTGTTCCTCTCCCGCATATAAATTTCCTATATATTCTTGCCATCTACCCACTTTCTCTACCTTTTTTATAATCATATTTCCTCACGCGTCCTTTATATTTTTGCTAAACGGTTTTATATTCCTAAAATTGATTCTAATTAGTTTGTATGCTTTGTCTGTATTTCCTATTTCCATCTTAGTTTGACCTCTTTGCACTTTTCATCAATCCATTTTTCTTTAGCTTTCCTGCATTTGCGAATAATTTCCTATTTTATGTCTTTGTATCTCTGTTTTCCTGTTTCGTCTGCTTTATTTTTGTATTTTCGTCTTTCTTCTATTAAATTCACGATACCTTTTGTTATCCATAGTTTCTTATTTTCTTATTGTGTATACCGCAGAATATCTCTGGCCGCCATGTCTATGCTGAATTTAATGTTATTCCATTCTGTTTCCACTTCCTTAGTATCGTAAACTTTTCCGATATCTTTCAGCAATTCATTTAACCTTTTTCGAATGTTTCTCGAACTACCTTTTAGTTTCTTTTTCAAATTTTGAAATTTAAGTGCGGCCTTCATAACTACGATGTTGTGGTCTACATCTATATCTGCTTCTGGGTAGCTTCTACAGTCTTTTACTCGATCCCTAAACCATTGTCTAACAAGAATGTAATCTATTTGATACATTCCTATATCTCATGGCACCTTCCACGTATATCGTCTTCTAGCATGATGTTGAAATAATGTGTTTGTGATGATTAAATTGTTCTTGTTGCAAAATTCTACCTACCTATTTCCGCTGTCGTTTCTCGTGCCTAAACCAAATAAACCTACTACGGCTCCTTATCTACCCACACCTACCACTGCATTGAAATCCCCCGTAATTATTAAATTATCATGTCGTTTTACGTATCTTAGTATGTCTTCGAGATCTTCGTAGATCACTTCTACCTCTTCGCCACTGTAGGTAGAGGTGGGATGTATACGTGTATTATTACTGTGTTTACCGGTGTAGATTCTAATCTAATCATGAGTACTCTTTCGGTCATTTGTAAGTAATTTTCTACACAGTGTCCTATCTTTTATCGCATAGCTAGCCCCACACACGAATTTCCTTCCCCTGCTCCTGTATGAATTACCCTGAAGTTTCCGCTCTGAATATCCCCTGCCTCTGGCCACCGAACATCGCCGATATGTACTATGTCTAGTGCTAACCTACTCATTTCAATGTTGAGGTTCTCTAGCTTACCTACTTGCTTCATACTTCTAACATTCCACGTTCCGACTCGTAAAATGTTCCCGACTCTTATTCTGTACTTTCCCATTGCATCCTCCGAAGTAGTCCCTTCCCGGAATTTTCTACCCCAGAGAATGCCATCACAAAGATTAAAAAACAGCATTTTGTTTGTGTTTTTATTTGCAACCTTTTTCTCTTTGAAAGAGTATTGATTAATTTGAACCCTTGGCGCTAATGTTTGAGTCTGTTTAAAAATTATTACGCCCAGCACCCCGTCTAATGATTAGTTTTCGACAATGAGTTTTTGTGTATATCTATGTTCTTCAATCCTAGGTCATTATACTATAGGTCGTCCAATAATAGAAATTAGCAGCCAACTTTAACTAAAAATTTCTAAGTCGTAGTACGTAAAAAATAATTTTTAGACAAGGCTTGCTTTCACGTCAAAAATTCTACCTGATTTTGCTTTGGAAAAACAATGTGCAGCATGTTCCTGAAAATTTTGAAATAGGCATTCCAATTTTTGCGCGTAAGGAATTTGTTTGATGGTAAACATTACATAACAAACATATTTCTTAAAAAATATAAAAAAACTAATTTTATTTTGCCAAGGGTTAAGAACTGCCCGAAATTAGCGTCACGAAAAAGTCACAGCCAATGTACGATGCCCTTGGGTTAGCCTTCTGGAGTAGCTGCAAGGCTGATATGTATTTAGAAATTAAATATTGGTTAAGCGCATAGCTCAAAAATTCTAGATTTCATAAAAAATGCACATCTATTTTTAAGGAACCGCAGATATTTAAAAAGGTACTCACTTTTACTTTCTTATTGTCTGGAAGTGGTTTCTCTAACAAATTTATAGTAGGTTGTGGACCATCAAACCGAGGCATATCAATGTAAGTGTCGGTGCCCCCAGTGTTTGCTCGGGGCACCGACCCTCGACGTTCCTCTTCCTCATCCTCCCCAGCACTTTCTGTAACAAAAATTAGAATTATTACAACGCAATTGTTAACTTATTTACCAGTATTAAAGTTAATAACATTTTATGGCTGCCTCCATGAAGTTCTGTAAATCAGACAGGTTCGCGTTTTGCTGATCCCAAGATCACACGCTTCTTGTCTGTGTAGATTAATATAGAACAGTTAGAGCTTGAGAACATAAAATAACATTGTGTAGACAAATTATTACGCCTATGCGGAACAACCGTCTTCCGTATAGGAACTATAACAAAAAAAGATTGCTGAAACTAACACTTTCGCGCCCCCTCAGTTATAACAGCAGAAAAAGCCTATCACGTTAAGTAAATATTGTAACGTAGTTTGTTTGCATTTCAACCATTTTAATTATTATCTTTGTGTTTTATATTTGTATTTTTATAAATTTTTTCATAGAAACCCACTACCCCACCGCTAAAGTTAGGCGAAGCACCCTTAAATTGTTATGGAATTCCTGCTTTTTTAGAGTAAATCTAATTTATAACGCGAAGCTTATTTTACACGTAATTTTGAAGTAAACTTTTGGCGAAAACTGAACAGAAAAAGAAGAGTTACTTTGTCTACCAGGTTACTGAAAACAAGGCTCAAGTTAATTCTTTCGTAGTGATTACACCAATTATGTGTATATATTTGATATACAGTGTGTACAGTATAAAATGCAGTACATGGGGATCTTGGAAACTGTAGGAGATACGATCTTGGTTAAATGGGACAAAAGTTGCATAATCATGAGGGTATCTCAGATCGGTTTTCAAATTTCAAAAATTTTTCATAGCTAACTAGATAGAGGTAAAAACACAAAATTGACGATTTCTTTATTTGCTCGTAGTTAGTCTACTAATTTAAATAGAATGTTCAAATTTGGTACATCATGGTAATTTCCCATTGCGCTTCACATTTCAACTTAGATTTTGTTTAGAGCATCTAGATTTTGTGTGACGATGTTCAACTTTTTATTTTTAAATAGCCGCCATATAGGATTTTTACATTTTTGAAATGCTGACAAAAAACCCTTTCCAAAGAGGTATAACATGGCTATGTTTGATTGAATCAAAACACTAAAAATCACATAATTATGTTTTGGTCGTAGTAGGCTTTAATTTCCATTATGACAAAGAGAAACAATTGCTCTAAAAATTTTAAACTCAATTTTCAGTGGTAATAAAAACAGTAAAAAACGTAGAAAATTGAAAATAAATCTGTATTAATCAGAACTTACATAACTATGCATTAACAAAGAATAAATACAAACTAGCATCTATTCAATACAAAATATTATTTAAGCTGTTTTTAGTTGTCATTCATGTTCAGACAATTGGAAATTAACAATCAAGGAAAAAAATATAACAATAGTCAGCCACATGAATTCATTATTTATTTTAAATGTTCAAATAACCCCCCCTTTTGTTGAACACACAACCGACACCTTTAATAAACATCTTTACAAGATCGTCTTATCATAGTTAGAGTTATTTTATTTACGGCCTCTTGGACTGCTTGTTGTAATTGTAAACATTATCATACGTTTTTGAGTACACACAACTTTTTAAATGGCCCCATATAAAGAAATCTAGAGGAGTTAAATCCGGTGATCTCGCCGGCCACTTAATTGGTCCCCGATTTCCAATCCAGTTTTCATTATACTTAGAATTAAAAAAATCCGTAATAAGCTGAGCATTGTGTGTGGAGCGCCGTCATTTTAAAAAATCATATTTTGCAAAGTAGCGAGTGGAAGCTCCATTAGTCTATCTGCCACATTTCCCTGCAATAAATCTAAGTATCTTGCAGAGTTTAAATTTGCATCATAAAAAAACGGACCTATAATGTACCTCCCAATAATACCAATCCAGACGTTAAATCCCCATTTAACTTGATGCCTAACTTGGCGGTTCAAATGTGGATTTTTATCTGACCAAAAAATTGTATTTTTGTGGTTGAACATACCACAATTCGTAAATCAACTTGCGTCAGACCACAAAATTGTATATGCAAAATTTGAATTTTCGTTGCACTTTCTGATGTACCAAGCACAAAATTCCATTCTTCGAATTTGATCTTCAGTACGCAATCCCCGACATGGTCGTTCATGATATGGATGGTACTTGAAAGGTTTTAAAATAGCTCTTGCCGTAGAATGAGCAACACCTGTTATATTCTGAATTTGTCTAAGAGAAGTACGAGGATTTTCGACAACTGTTTGTAAAACGCTGTTTTCATTATCTTTTTTAGTTTGCCTATTTCTCTTAGACAAGCCAAAACTACCATAATTTATTAAATTATTTTGTAATCTCCGAAACATACATCTGTTTGGTTGATGTTTTTCTGGGTATTTATTTAAATACAATTCAGCGGCTTTAACATCATTCCTTTCAGAAAGAATAAAACATTCTAACATTTGATATATTTATCACGGTTAGTAAAGCGATCCATTTCAAGCGCAAATGCTTTGCTTAAATTTCTATGTAAATTAATTAACTGTTTTTTTAAACTGCACTACTTGAAACATAAAATAAAGGACAAACTTTGACGTGTCTCAGATGTTGAGCAATTGTTTCTCTTTGTCATAATGGAAATTAAAGCCTACTACGACCAAAACATAATTATGTGATTTTTAGTGTTTTGATTCAATCAAACATAGCCATGTTATACCACTTTGGAAAGGGTTTTTTATCAGCATTTCAAAAATGCAAAAATCCAATATGGCGGCTATTTAAAAATAAAAAGTTGAACATCGTCACGCAAAATCTAGATGCTCTAAACAAAATCTAAGTTGAAATGTGAAGCGCAATGGGAAATTACCATGATGTACCAAATTTCAACATTCTATTTCAATTAGTAAACTAACTACGAGCAAATAAAAAAATCGTCAATTTTGTGTTTTTTGCCTCTATCTAGTAACCTATGCAAAAATTTTTGAAATTTGAAAACCGATCTGAGTTACCCTCATGATTATGCAACTTTTGTCCTATTTAACCAAGATCGTATCTCCTACAGTTTCCAAGATCCCCATGTACTGCATTTTATACTGTACACACTGTATATATATATATATATATATATATATATAATATATAGTATATATATATATATATATATATAAGGTTTTCGAATCGAGCCCCAGCGTTGGGCCGTCATGTTCTGTGTTTTCTCTCGTGAACAGGTCTCAGGTCCTTTCTAAAAAACATTCGAGCCCCACAAATTAGGCGTCATGTTTGCTGTGTATCCTACAAAAAGCCTCACCAGAGTAAAAAAAAAAATTCGAACCTCTCGAATTTGGCACCAAGATTTGCTGTGATTCTCACCCTGTTGACTCTCTTGTGATAATCGCCTCTTTACTCTTTCCGCCTCGGCTGCTCACCTAGTTAAAACGTTCATCCTGATTCATAAAAAAAACAAACACATTCCTACCACAAACATCAAATTTCAAAATTAAATTGTAGCATAAATTTCAGTATCATAAAATTTCAAGATTAAATTTGTCATCATTTTAATTTGCATCCAGAATTAGAGTCCTTGTAGGATGCCTACTAATTAATTTAACAATATTTGCAGACCTGAGTCTGAGTACAAAGGGAGCATCTGCCACCCCTTTACGTTAATCAAAGAGGTTAGTCTAATTGAGCTCAAAGACAGACTCAAATTTTCATCATAATCAAGAACATAAACTGCTAAATACTCCTTTCTGCTTAAACAAGAAAATTTCACCTTAAAATTAAAAATTTGTTGTTTGTACAAATTCACTACTGTCCATTTTTTAGCAAACAAATTATAAAGTTATTCAACACACACCAAAACATCAAAATCGAACAACAAAGCATAAGTTACCTGAAGGTTAATGCACTCGTGGCTCCAATATACATCGTCTTTTGTTAATCACACCATTCCAACTGGGTTATGTTTACGGCTTCTGATTCTGAACGCTTTTAAAATTTTCTACACCACCATTCATCTAAAGTTGTTTCAGAGCTTCTCAGGACTCATCTATGTATATCAAAATCTTGTTTTGTGCATCCAATCACGATTACGAACAACATTTGATTATTAACACCCCCGAAAAATAGCAAAGAAATTCATAATTCTTTCACGCTATACCCAAAACTGCCTACTTTTGTTTATTCATTTATCGTTACTAATTTCGATAATTGGTACAGTAATACTCGCAAATATAACTAGACTTTATTACCTTGTATCTTCTTTTCTAAGTGCACTAATGCATAATAACTTGTATCGTAGCACGTATAGAGCAAACTGTTATAAAGTATTCCATAATCACCAAAATATAAAAGCAAACTGTTTAAAGTATTGAATCAAAATCGAAAATCTAAGAGAGCGAAACTGTTTAAAGCCCGGGTTTATATACTAGCTCGCCTGTACGTCGGTTTAGTCCCGCGACGGACAGTTTTCAAAATTTCGCATACTATGTTCCCTTTTCGACAGTCCGGAACAGCGATTCTAAAAATTTGCACACGCGCCAGTTGAAAATCTAAGAATTTTCACACGGCTCGCAAACACGTCCGAGAACACTAATTAATTTTGTATAGAAATCGTTACGTTTACACCTCTCATATCTGCATCTTATTTCCACCAATAGCAGCCCTCGTGACGCTACACAAATCACGCCTTTAATTATTAGTGTCTCTGCTTGAAGCATTTTATTCTTCCTTTTCTACCTTGGCCTGAGTGGTACAAATCAATACTCTTTACTATCAGTTATTTCAATCCACGTGGATTCTTATTTTAATATAAGCTACGGTTTATCCAACCGTTTGCAATATACGCAGAATTTTCATGTTTATCCAAACAAATTAAACAGAAATTGACTTTTAAAAGTACGCAGGTGTGTGCACCTAATTAACGTTTTAATATAATTCTCAGAGCTTTTATTTCATGGTATTTTAACCTTGGATTTTCACAGGCTTTTATGCTTATTATATTATTAATGATGGTTCAATTAACTCTAACTGAAATAATAATGAATGGCATTGACCTCTACCCTTTAATTTTTAGCGAATACTAATTTAAATATTAAAATATTAAATTATTACTTGTACCCTTTGTTTAGTACTCATTACTTAAAAATTGAATTAATTATTATAAATTTTGCACGTAATTTCTATTTGTTTCTTGGAACAATTGATTTAAATACACGTTGAGCATTTTAATTCTGCTTCTTTTATAGAAAGCGTCCTTATACCGGTGATTAAAATTATTTGATGTCGTTAATTAATTTTCTACCCTGGTCTAAATTTGAGTATTTTATATATATATATATATATATATATTATATATATATATATCTCAAATTTAGACCAGGGTAGAAAATTAATTAACGACATCAAATAATTTAATCACCGTGTATAAGGAAACTTTGGGAAAAAGTACGCGTAATTAAATGCCTAGTGTAAAGATTAAAATCATTCAATTAGAAGGTTGGGTTTGTATAGAATTTTATTAGATAATACGCGTTATTAAAACCGTGGAGCATAAAAATTTATTCGTTTCATTAAAAATAAGGGATTTAAATTATTCACTAGACGCTTTCTATAAAAAAGAAGCAGAATTAAAATGCTCAACGTGTATTTAATTTAATTGTTCCAAGAAACAAATAGAAATTACGTGCAAAATTTATATTAATTAATTCAATTTTTAAGTAATGGGTATTAAACAAAGTGTACAAATAATAAATTAATATTTAGTGCGTATTCGCTAAAAATTAAAGGGTAGAAGTCAATGCCATTCACTATTATTTTAGTTGGAGTTAATTGAACCATTATTAATAATATAATAAGCATAAAAGCCTGTGAAAATCCAATGTTAAGATATCATGAAATAAAAGCTCTAAGAATTATATTAAAACGTTAATTAGGAGCACACACCTGCGTATTTTTAAAAGTCAATTTCAGTTTAATTTGTTTGGATAAACATGAAAATTCTGCGTATATTGGAAACGGTCGGATAAACCGTAGCTTATATTAACGGAAGGCTAGATACGGTTATTTAACCCAAATAAGAATACACGTGGACTGAAATAACCGATAGTAAAGAGTATCGATTTGCACCACTAGGAGCAAGGTAGAAAAGTAAGAATAAAATGCTTCAAGCAGAGACACTAATAATTAAAGGCGTGATTTGTGTAGCGTCACGAGGGCTGCGATTGGTGGAAATAAGATGCAGATATGAGAGGTGTAAACGTAACGATTTCTATACAAAATTAATTAGTGTTCTCGGACGTGTTTGCGAGCCGTGTGAAAATTTTATATTTTAACTGGCGCGTGTGCAAATTTTAGAATCGCTGTGCCGGACTGTCGAAAAGGGAACATAGTATGCGAAATTCTAAAAACTGGCCGTCGCGGGACAAAACCGACGTGCAGGCGAGCTAGTATATAAACCCGGACTTTAAACAGTTTCGCTCTCTTAGATTTTCGATTTTGATTCAATACTTTAAACAGTTTGCTCTTATATTTTGGTGATTATTGAATACTTTAAAACAGTTTGCTCTTTACGTGCTACGATACAAGTTATTATGCATTAGTGCACTTAGAAAAGAAGATACAAGGTAATAAAGTCTAGTTATATTTGCGAGTATTATATTAATTAAAATTAATAAAGATTTTAACCACAAAATATTTAACTATACGAGTGACTTTATCATCAGTAGGAAACTCTTGAAAAAACAATAATAATAATTGCTGTTGTTCTGGAACATTTAGATATTTACTTAGCTGAGTGAACCTTCCAACATACATTTACTATATTGTTGCTTTAAACACTATCGAGGATATTCTTCTCACCGCAGGCTGGTGTTCTCAACAACAAACAAGTGAATTGTGCAAACTTGTTTGTTGTTGAGAACACCAGCCTGCGGTTGAGGAGAATATCCTCGATAGTGTTTAAAGCAACAATATAGTAAATTATAGGTTGGGAAGGTTCACTTCAGCCTAAGTGGTGAGGAGAATATCCTCTGAAATGTTCCAGAACAACAGCTAATTATTATTATTATTGTTTTTTTTTAAGAGGTTTCTTGATGATGACCACATAGTGGTCGAAATACGTATCTAGTAATTTAAATATTTTTTGTGGTTAAGGGTTTTTATTTAATTTTATTTAAATCGTGCCACAGTGCTCCTATAGATTATTAATAGTACCAATTATCCAAATTTGTAACGATAAATGAATAAACAAAAGTAGGCAGTTTTGGGTATAGCGGGAAAGAAGTACGAATTTCAGTGCTATTTTTCGGGGTGTTAATAATCAAATGTTATTCGTAAACGTGATTGGATCCACAAAACAAGATTTAGATATACCTAGATGCGTTCCTGAGAAGCCCTGAAACTTTTTAAACGAATGATGTTGTAGATAAATTTTAAAAGGCGACCAGGAATCTGAGGACGGAAACATAACCCAGTTGGAATGGTGAAATTAGCAAGGACGATGTACATTGAAGCCACGAGTGCAGTAACCTTCGGGTAAATTATACAATTTTGTTCGAACTTTGATGTTTTGGTGTGTGTTGGATATCTTTATAATTTATTTGATAAAAAATGTACAGTAGTGAATTTGTATGAACAACAACTTTTAATTTTAAGGTAAAATTTTGTTGTTTAAGTAGAAAGGAGTATTTAGCAGTTTATGTTTTGATTATGATGAAAATTTGGGTCTGTCTTTGAGCTCAATTAGACTAACCTCTTTGATTAACGTAAAGGGGTGGGGGATGCTCCCTTTGTACTCAGACTCAGGTCTGCACATATTGTTAAATTAATTAGTATGCATCCTACAAGGACTTTAATTCTGGATGCATATTAAAATGATGACAAATTTAATCTTGAAATTTTATGATACTGAAATTTATGCTACAATTTAATTTTGAAATTTTAATGTATTATGAATATTGATGTAAATAGAGTTAACATTGATGTTTGTGGTAGGAATGTGTTTTTTTTATGCATGAGGATGAAATTTTTAACTAGGTGAGCAGCCGAGGCGGAAAGAGTAAAAAGGCGACTATCTGGAGAGATTCAACAGGGCGAGAATCACAACAAATCTTGGTGCCCAATTCAAGAGGTTCGAATATTTTTTTTTACTCTGTTGAGGCTTTTTGTAGGTTTCACAGCAATATATATATATATTACTCATATTTAGACCAGGGTAGAAAATTAAATAATCACATCAAATAATTTTAATCACCATGTATAAGGAATTTTATTAGATAATACGCGTTATTAAAACCGTGAAGCATAAAAATTTATTAGTTTCATTAAACATAAGAGATTTAAATCATGTACAAGACGCTTTATATCAAAAGAAGCAGTATTAAAAAGCTCTGCGTGTAATGTAATTATTCCTAAACAAATGGAAATTACGTGCAAAATTTATCTTAATTAACTCTATTTTAAGTAACCGGTAGTAAAACAAAGTGTACACATAATAATTAATATTTAACTTGTATTCGCTAAAAATGAAAGGATAGAAGTCAATTTTAATTGAAGTTAATTGAATCGTTAGTAACAGATAATATCTATAGAAACTTGTAAAACCCAATAAAAGCAAATCCTAGAAGTGTTAGTTAGAAGTAGGATGTTTGAACACACCTGCGTATTTTAAAAGGCAATTTCAGTTTAATTTGTTTAGATAAACATGACGATTCTAAGGATATTGGAAACGGTCAGATGCTTTAGCACGAAATACAAAACAGGGTTTATTTAAAAAGCTCTGAGAATTAATATTATTTTGAACACCTGCGTAGTTTAAATATCACGTACGGCGAAAATTGTGTAGATAACAAATGGTTTCAAAGAATCTTGGAGAAACCGGGGCTTAATATTCACGAGAATGTGCGATACGGGGTTATTAAACCCAGATAGTCCACATGGACTAAAATATAATCGATAATAAAGAATATCAATTTGCACCAATACGAACAGGTTAGAAAAGGAAAGAGAAAATGCGTCAAGCAAAGACACATATAAGAAAAGGCGTGATTTAAGCAACGTCACGAGGGTCACAATTGGTTGAAAATAGGATGCAAATATCAGAGGTAGAAACAACAATTTCTGTACAAAATTAATTAGTTTTTCTCGGACATGTTTGAGTGCCGTGTGAGAGTTTCTGAGATTTAAATGGGGCGAGTGAAAATTTTGTTAAAACCGACGCGCGAGCGACGGACTGGGAACATAGAATGAGAAATTCTTGAGAATTGTCTGTTTTGAGGACAAAAGCGACGTGCCGGCTATTCGCTATATATAGAGGGGGTAATATGAGTTTCGGCCTCTTAGACTTTTGACTATTCGATGCGTTAAAAGCTCTTACATCCGCGACTTGATTCAAGATATTAAACAGTGCATTTTAGTTTGATAAAATAATTTAAAATTTTGCTCGTATATATTAGTGATTCAAAATAGTTTGTTATTTACGTGCTAACATGAATGTACTTCAGTGCACTTAGATACAAGGTAATAAAATTTAGTATCACTGTACCAATTAGCAAAATTTACAACGACAAATGTATACACAGAAGTAGGCAGTTTTGGCGTATATTGGTGAAAGAAGTATGAATTTCTTGGTTATTTTTCGGGGGTGTTAATAATTAAATGGTTCAAATACGTGTCTGGATCCACAAAACCAGGGTCAGATATACACAGATGAGTTCCGGAAAAGCCCAGAAACAACTTTAAATAAATGGTGATGGAGAAAATTTTAAAAGCGTTGAGAATTAGAAGCCGTAAATATAATCCTGTTGGAATGGTGGGATTAACTAAAGGGACGATGTACATTGAAGCTACGAGGACAGTAAACTTCAGGTAAATTATACTATTTTGTTTGACATTTTGTGTGTGTTGAATAACTTTATAATTGATTTACTTTAAATGGACATTAGTGAAATTGTACTAACCATAAAATTTTAATTTTAAGATGAAATTTGCTTGTTTAAGTAGAAAGGGTATTTAGTATTAATGTTCTGAATTATGATGAAACTTTGGGTATGTCTTTGAGCTCAATTAGACGAACCTGGTTAATTAACGTAAAGGGTGGTAGATGCTCCTTTATACTCAGACTCCGGTCTGCTTATATTGTTATATTAATTAGTAGGCATCCAACAAGGACTTTAATTCTGGATGCACGTTAAAGTGATAATAAAATTAATCTTGAAATTCTTTTTAAAACTGAATTTTATGCTGAAATTTAATTTGAAAATTTAATGTATTCTGAATATTGATGTAAATAGAGTTAACGTTGATGTTTGTGGTAGGAATGTGTTGTTTAATTTTATGAATGAGGAGGTTTATAAAATTCGGTGAGCAGCTGAAGCGAAACCAGGATCACAGCAGTTTATGACGCCCAATCGGTGGGACTAGAATTTTTTGTTGAAAGGACCCAGTTCCCGCATTCAAAGTAGTATATCACAGCAATATATATTAATGTGATAATGAAGTCATTGAATACCAAAATCTATGAAGAGCCACCCGAAAAAAAAGAAGAGCAGAGAAAAGTAATATTCCTTTATATTTAAACATAAACGCACTCCACTAGCACAGAAAATAAGATTCCCATGTAAAATAACATTCTTTAAATACACATATGGTATTGTTATACCATTTAAAAAGACGCCCAACTTTAATTCTTGTGTAAATAATAATTTTCTAAATAAAAGCCATTTCTTATTGCATTTACAAAGCATAAGAGCGTAGCTTTCATTAATTATGTAATTAAAATCCGTGTATAAGCATTTGTTGCAGAATGGAAAGATCGTGAAACAAATATAAAATGTAAATACAAAAGCCCTTCATATCAGCCATGTAAATAATTATTCTATACTTTGTAATAACAAGTTTTCATTGCATTTACAGTAGAACGCGTTTAAAATAATATCAAATTGACGCATTTATACGGCAAAGCATATTTTCCGTTTTTCCATACATTATTTAAAACGAAAATAAAATATTCATTTTTGTTACAAGTACCATTTTCTGAATTTAAATAAAGATTAGCTTTTTTTCAAAGAAGATAGTTGATAGTTGCACTAGTTCTAGTGATGATTACGTTATTTAATAAAAGAGTATGGCATTTTTTTTTGAGAAAATTCAAAAAGTCATAAATCATATACGTCATGTTAATAGAAATGTAGTAAAAGCTATTAAATAAGCTAATTATTTTGTATCATTGACTAAACATCTCAATTCGAGAAAGCGTCCTATCAGGAAAGTCATGAAATAAAATAAACTAATTACTGAAACTATGTTTGAAATGATCTATATTATATAAAGCAAAGCACACGTCATAAACTTTGTTCACACCCATTTTATTATTTATAGGATTGATCTCTTTGTTGATATAAAACGATTCTATGAATAACCTTGTCTTATAGTTGGGTTCACTGTCCAAAATGATAGTTTCGTCGAACAAAGGTGCATATTTGGTCGAATTTACATGCGTAGATAAAGCGCACTTATTAGAGTTCTGGCGACAATTACCTTTATGTTGGGTGAAACAACTTTTTACAACTACGTTTCTTACTCACTTCTTCTATACAAACCTTAAACACGTAATTATCATTCATAAGCAACTCCTTAACTAAATCTTCCTTAATATGTAAAATAATTACCTTATTCATTCATGAAATTTAATATCCCTCCTCTTTAAATCGTACTTCTCTGAATTCAGCTGGGTTCAATTGTTACCTTATGTAATAGCCAAATCCCATATCCCAGATTTGCCAAAGCCACAAAATTAAATTATATTGACTTCTACATACAGCTTTAGCTTTTAAATTAAAAATGTGTGTTTTTATAAATGACTTAAAATAAATTAGTTTAAATTTTATCGATACAGATCTTCTTTTAATTTACCAGCTTTGACGTTTTCCAAGACGTAATTACTAACTCATACTGTAAAATTATTTAAATTGCTTTAAAAAGATGCAAGGCGATCCATTTTACATACAACGAACCATTCCAAATCCTAGTCGCCTATCCCGATTACGACAACTTTATCTTTCGGTAGTTCTAATTATTATTAATTATAAACTTTTCGTTTTAAGACTTTTAAATAATTATCGCACTAAATATAATACCTTCGCATAAGCAATTAGTTACCATTCTTAGTACATCAAACAATCGACTTACGTCAAAGTTCCAATTAACTCCTTAACGTTGGCAATTCCAGTAACACTGATATTCCATTGAATTTTTATATAAGTAAATATTCAAGAAAATTCTTTTTTCTAATCGCTTTAAGTAGAGGTTTTTGGACAGTTCTGGGCACTCATTTCCACCCGAATCCCTCATTTCCACACACATTTACATGTAAATTCCCATAAGGTGGAAATGAGGAGGTGGGCCTTCATTTCCACACACATTTACATGTAAATTCCCATAAGGCGGAAATGAGGAGAATCCCTCATTTCCACACTCATCTGAACCAAATAGTTTTTTTCGACTAGCTATTTTCATTTTTCGAGATAACTGAGCATCCACATTTCCACACACATCTAGACCAAATTTACATGTAAATTCCCATAAGGAGGAAATGAGGAGATTCATCTCCACATTTCCACAAGCATCTACATTTCCACACTCATCTGGACCAAATAGTTTTCATCGACTAACCATTTTTCATCTTTCGAGATAAGTATATCTTGCATTTTCATCTTAGCATCCTAATTTGCTCCCACATCTGAACCAAATAGTTTTCTTCGACTACCCATTGCATCTTTCGAGATAAACCTATCTTGTTTGGTATCAATTAATATTAGATTTTTCTCAACTACCCGAATTTTTAGGAATTTTTTAGATTGCATCATCTCCCAGGGAACTACCCTAATTTTAAGATTTTTTACCGATAGCGATTTTATGATCGTCCTTATAAATTTTTTAACGATGTGACACATCAAATTAGTCTGGAATTTGACGCAGAATCTGAATCTGCACACAGATTTAAAATCGGACCGTCCCTTACAAAGTAACACTTTTAAAGTCCTAAACCACTAAATTTTGCTCTTTGCTCTATAACCTAACAAATAGTTTTCTTTGACTACCCATTGCATATTTCGAAATAAACCTATCTTGTTTGGTATCAATTAATATTAGAATTTTCCCAGCTACCCGAATCTCTAGGAATTTTTTAGATTGCATCACCCCCCAGAGAGCTACCCCAATTTTAAGATTTTTTTACCGGTAGCGATTTTATGATCGTCCTTATGAATTTTTTAGACATACAATGCATCAAATTAGTCTAGACTTTTACGCAGAATCCGAATCTGCAAACAGATTTAACATCGGACCGTCCCTTACAAAGTTACACTTTTAAAGTCCTAAACCTCTTAATTTTGCTCTTTGCACTATAAGCTAACAAATAGTTTTCTTCGACTACCCATTGCATCTTTCGTGATAAATATTTCTTGTTTGGTATTACTTAACATTAGAATTTTCTCAGCTACCTGAATCTCTAGAAATTTTTGAGATTGCATCATGCCCCAGAGAGCTACCCTCATTTTAAGATTTTTTGCTGGTAGCGATTTCTGACCCGTCCTTATAAATTTTTTAGTCATGCAATACATTAAACTAATCTAGAATTTTATGCAGAATCCGAATCTGCAAACAAATTTAAAATCCGACCACCCCCTACAAAGTTACACTTTTAAAAGTATCAAACATCAAAATTTTTGCATGCCTTAAACAATCATTGCCTGAGAAATCTAAAACTGTGAAGATTTTAGAAATGAGTTCTATATAAGCCATAAGTGTTTAATATTTAAAACCAATTTCAAACAGTAATGTACTGTTTTTAGAATATTCAAATCCGCGGCTTTTTTTTAAATTTTAAACAGTTATTAATTTCTGGTTTAACATTTTCCTAAATAAGTACGTCGCAAATAATTATATGCTCAATCCTAAATATGTGCTTTGAGGAATACATTTCTCTTCCAAAACAAATTGCTTTATAGTTATGTGTCGTAGAAGTGAAAGTAGCGCAGAGCTTTCTCTTTATTATTGACTATATGTTTGAAAAATATATTTCAATGTCGTGTATTAAAAAATTGCCGTATAATTGGATTCACACAATGTACTTTCTATTACGTCCTTGACTAGGAAAATGCAAGTTTCATCTTGTAATACAGATTGATTAACGCTTAATTATTTCAAACCGTATATAACGAGGTCTGAACAGTAAAGCCTATTAGTTCCGCACGCTTTGTGTAAGTTCATCGAAATTTTAAACAAATCGTTTCGTATAGTGATTTTTCCTCAAAATCTTTTTAAAAAATTTAAGGTAAGTCTACATTTTTTTTTTATTAAAATAGAACTGAATTTATTTGCAAACACCAATTATTGTGTATTTTGCTATTGTTTCTGATTGTATTTTTATAACATTAATTTTTTCAAAGTAATGCGCTGTTTTACATATATATTTTTTTCAAATTTTAAAGATAGGCTTTTAGCTAAGATAAATAAAAAAATTTTTCGTAAAATTCTGGAAAGTTTTCACACCACAACTCAGCCATTTTAAAACAGATTAATTCTCGCAAATTTAATAGCTCGATGCACTCGTACGCAGGTAGCACAATAACATTCCAATCTTTTGTGATTTCCATATTATATAAATTCTCTTTTTCAAAATTGTTCAACAGCCATATACTTTTATTAAAGAATGTGCTCAGCTGCAATTTGAAATCTTGACCCAATTGTATGTCAACAACGTCGTCTCCAGTAGTCAAACCATTTAATCTGATTTGTTTTGAGTCTTGAGCAAATTGGTGAATTTGAAATTCCACTTGAAAAGTACACAATTTCTTCCAATCGAAGTATGAGAATGTTATCGTAGAATCAGCACACATACCACTACAGCAAATAACTTGGATGGCAGGTTGAAGACCACCATATAAATCAAAACCAACTTCTATTATATGGTGATGAGAATTTGGTGGAAATTCGCCTAACCTATAGGTTGTCTTACCAACTAGTTGGTTGATATTTAATTGTGGTACTCGCACATCACTTGCAACGTCAACACAAGAAAAAAATCTATCTTTAACTTGTAAACTTGTAAAGAGTACAATTAAGTTGATAGCCCTAATTGCTTTTTAATGAGTTTTCTCATTGAAAACCCACTAAAAAGCAACCAGTGCTAATGGGTTTTTAATGAGAAAACTCATTAAAAAGCAATTAGTGCTATCAACTTAATTGCACTGTTTCTCGGTTCAACCAGATATGATACCACTCTAATGATAAAACGTAGTCATAACATCCATTTTAAGTTTCAAAGACAATTTATTTAAAATTGGTTGTTGCGTATAACTTTTGTGATATTCCAATAATATTAAACTATTTCTTTATTTGCATAATCGGATCTAGGTCTGGTTGTGGGGTGTATTAATGGCAAAGTTCCTTGAATTTATCTCCATCGGAATAGGGTGAAATTGCCCCATAGGGTGAAATTGCCCCATAGGGTGAAATCGCCCATAGGATGGAAGTGTCTCCCTCCGACCTAGGTTGGATTTAATCCGACCTAGATTGGATTTTAATCCGACCTAGGTCGGATTTAATCCGACCTAGATCGGATAGCAAAACTGTTCCTAATCAAGAGAATGTAAGCGATATGACGGTGTCCAACATATGTCCTGTCATCATAACTGCATTTAATGTAGTATGCGAAGCTATAAGGGGTATGGTCATACACATTATTAGAGAATGAAGTTGAGGTGCCTGGAACAACAAAGCGAATACATTCGACAATTTTGACTCTTCTATGAAGACAATACTAATCAGATAGTCTTTTGGGTACTGTAACCACTTAATACGAAGTTAGTTTATATCAGATCCATTATCGTGTTGCACATCGTGTATAAACAGGAGTATTATTTAACAAGTTAGTACGTGCGTGCAACACTGGTATAAAACATTCTGCTACTTCTTGTATTAGACGAAAGCGCTGGTGAATCCAGAAGGACGCGAAAAACTTTGTATAAAAATAGGTGACCACTCAGTTTACGTCTAATACTCAGCTGCAGTATACTATAAAGAGCAATCAGTTGTGCTCGATCCACACATCTTTGCAGATATATCCCAGTTTTGACAAATGTAATAAATTTAACAAATTTATGTAGAACATCTTCTAGCTGATCAATATGAATTTTATACTGTACTCCATATAGGGCTGCAGTATTCCAGATTTCTTCTAATTAGACTAAAGTACAGCGTTTTTAGTACCATAATATTTTTGAATGATTGAAAGATGAATCCACAAATTTTAATCGAAGCAGTTGTTGTGTTCACATTTATGATCGTTAAATGATAACTTTTCGTCAAATAGCACTCCTAAATCTTTAACTGTAGACACCCTGGATAGTTATGTCTTTAATTGAGTAATTGTGAATAATTTGTAACCATTTTTGATTATAAGACATATAATGCTGCATAAAATTCTAGATTAGTTTGATGTATTGCATGACTAAAAAAAAGTTTTACCTGGAAAATTTTTAATTTTGCCGAACCCTTGTTGTTCGAGGCAAAGTAGGGATTTTAACGTGCGCGACAACACTCACACATGAGATCTCCAAAAATGCTCCTCTAACAATTTTTGGGATTTGAAACCGGCACCTTGGGCATAGTAGTCACACGCATACAAACTACGCCACGCAGCCGTCTCAGCTAGAAACCCCTACGTTTGATTTTCCACTGCTTCACCCGAAGGTAGTACATTGGCCAGTAAGCGAGTTTTTTTATTTGGAAATTTTGAATTTTGCAGAACCCTGCTGTTGCAAGCAAGGTAGGGATCTTTAACGTGCGTGACAACACTCACACATGGGACCTTCATTTTTCTTCTCATCCGAATGAGGGTGTATTTTTGTGAAAAATGCTTGCCTAACATTTTTCAAGCGGACCGTGTTGGGATACGAATCCGGAACCTTGGGCGTAGTAGTCACACACATACCAACTATGCCACGGAGCCGCCTCCCTGCTAGATACCTTACACGTGGTTTTCCAATGCTCCACCAGAAGGTTTTACCTGAAAAATTTTGAATTTTGCCAAACACTTGCCGTTCAAAGCAAGGTAAGGATCTTTAACGTGCGTGACAACACTCACACACGGACCTCCATTTTACTTCTCATCCAAACGGCGCATTTTTGTGAAAAAATGCTCGCCTAACATTTTTCAAACGGATCGTGTAGGGATTTGAACACGGGCCTTTGGGTATAGCAGTCATACGCACACCAACTACACCATGGAGCTTCCCCCGCCTCTAAATACCTACATGTGATTTTCCAATGCTCCACTAGAAGGTATTGCATTGGCCAGAAAGCGAACTTTTTTTACCTGGAAAATTTGGAATTTTTGCCGAACCCTTGCTATTCCAAGCAAGGTAAGGATCTTTAACGGGCGTGACAAAACTCAGACACAGGACCTTCATTTTAATTCTTATCCGAACGACGCATTTTTGTGAAAAAACATTTTTCAAACGGACCGTGTTGGGATTTGAACCCGGACCCTTGGGTATAGCAATCACACACATACCAACTACACCATGGAAACCCCCCCTTGCTAGATACCGTCACCCGCCCCTGTATCAAGCGTAAACTGTCCCGGTTTCCATTGTTCTGATAGCGAGACTGGCCTTTAGTTTTAGTACCTCAGAAGTATTAGACCTGTACCATTATAAGTGTAAGTAGTCGTGCTGTGATGGAGGTTCTAGTGGAAAGCCATTCGTTTTATATTGGTACACCATGGATTTACTTACAGCTTATTAAATTTCAAAGCAAATTTAAAGAGCGATTAAAAAAGTATTTGTCTAGGACAGGTAATTTTCAAAAGCGGGCACTAAGCGAGAGCAAGTTTGGTGAGGCATTCAAAAGACGCACAAAAAAATGACGTAAACTGAATAAAGAGCACTATGGCTCGCGAATCTAGATATGTAATTTCAGAATATATCTGAAAACCGAAAACTGATTTGAAAGTTATGAGGCTCATTTTAATGTTTTGAAAAAGAAGTTTCTACTCTACAACGTTTTTTTATCAGAAACCTTCAGTTCTGAAAACTATTTGGAGATTCTTTGTTACGTCCACCTTTCGGCGACGTACTAAACTTTACACCATTTTATTCCATTATTCAATCGCATAGATTCTGTTTTTATACTCATACACCATCCTGTATGTTAGAAACTCCTACAATAAGCATGTTTTACTACAATTTCATTTAAACCTACGTTGCGAAATGGAAAGTTCTTCTATAATTTAAATAATAGGTACCTTGTTTCAAGTATCCGTCGGCTTGATACCTATTACAATAGAGTGTAATTAATTCTTATAATACCCAAATCTAAAAACTCGTTGAAATAATGGATCACACTTTTTTGATAAAGTTTGTTTCGAGTTTCTATTAACACCTGTGTGTTTGATAATGCTGGGATTAAATTTTAATCCGTCATAAGACGAGTTTAAGTCATTCTTTCTGCATACGATCCAGAATATTTGTCGTTTTCACTATCTAAAAATTTTGCGCACACCGTTGTGTGGTAAGTACTTTCAAGTTTGAAAAATGTACATTTCTTCGTAAGTAATCTAATCTGTAATCGTACTTGTAATAGCTTCCTTCGGTGGACATGACCGTCCAGTGCATTGGCCCCTTACTTTAGTTTCAATATTTGATCTTCTGTGCATACTGGCAAAAGGTCCGAACTTGGTGTTCCTCGAATAGTCACTCTAGATGTTTTGTCTACGATCTTCCTTGAGGATTGCATAACTGTGTACTGCTGCTGCCGTTTATGACTAAGGCTACGCACCGCTTCAATACAAACGAATTTACGAGTTTCGTGAACGATTAGTGGTGTCGGTAGAGAGGGATGCAAACTAGACCACTGATTAGTATCGAATTTAAAAGCAAATTGAATCATAGAAGTTGCCTATTATGCACTGCTATTAATTTTGAGTAATCTTATCGTAACAATTAAATTTAACCCTTACTACCTGGTTATTTTGTTTTATAAATGCTAGATTATACAAATTTATATGAATATTTTTAATCAATGATAATATCAAAGCGGACTGTCAATTTTAAGGAATAAACTTTACTCACCAATTCATGTAGTTACTTAAATATTGACATACCCAGTTGTCAGGATGGAAATGGAAAAGGATCTGGGTATAAAGCACGATTTTATTTCACATAGACGAACAAAATACATCAAATTCAAAACTAAAACTGAACTTGCTTTCTTATCAAAGCATATGATATATATTTAAATTAAATAAAACCACTGTTAGTGCCATCTATTCTTAAATGACCTTAACATTAACGCAAACTAAAATTTTCTATTATAAATAAAATAAATTATTTTCTTTAACGGCGTAAACTTTCCCTACCCCTCTGAAGGATTCCTCTGAATGATATATTAAAGGTAAAACAAATTAAATCTTATTTCATAATGTAAAATTAAAAGGAAACAATAAAACCCAAAATTATTATTGTGAAGGCAGTAGGCACAAACGCACTACAGGCTTTTTATAACTACTGGTTGGAGTTTTGACATTAACCACTCTTACAGCTCCATTCTTCCCAGGAAATACATTATCAATAATGCCTACTGGCCATTGAAGTGGAGAATTGATCTTGTTTAATAATAACTAATGTACCCCTTTTTATCGAAGCTACTAGGTTAATCCATTTTTGACGATGTTGCAGTTGAGTCAAATACTCATTGTGCCACCGTCGTCAAAACCCTTGCACTAAATGATCCAACAACCTTTTCCTATCTAAAAGATTTTTAAGCAGAGTGGGTACATCTGCTGCCGGTAATGAAGTTAGAGGGATTAACGTAAGAAAATAGGCTGGCGTTAACGGAGTTGGATCAGACGGATCTGTACTAAGCCACAATAAGGGCCTAGAATTCAACAATGCTTCTATTTGCATTAAAACAGTACTTAGTTCTTCATAAAGTCAATATCTGTAAACCAACAACCTTATAAGGATGAGTTTTAACTGCTTTAATCTGCGACTCCCATACTCCAGAAAAATGCGGGCTTAAGGGAGGTTGAAATTTCCTCTGAATTTTGCGTTGAGACAATTCAATTTCTAGGGTATGCTTATATTTTTTGAAGTTTACCAAATTTTGCAATTCAACGAGCTCATTTTTCGCTCCTTTGAAATTTGTACCACAATCTGAGCACATGTTTGTAACAGCTCCTCGTCGAGATAAAAATCGATTAAACGCTGCTAAAAACATATTCGTAGAAAGATTTGAAACTAATTCTAAATGCAATGCTGACGTTACTAAACAAACAAAAAGACACATATATGCCTTATTACTTTTCACGCCTCTTTTCCTTCCCAAGGTAACAAAATGGTCCACCATAATCAACACCACAGTGTAAAAATGGTTTTGCTTCTCGCACTCGCATAGAATGTAAATCTGCCATTTTTGGAAATAAACACTTTGGATTAACCTTAAAACAATGGTTACATTTCCGTAGTCGATAATGTATAACATTGCGAGCTCCAAGTATCCAAAATGTTTGATGTAAAATTAACAAAACCAAAGAAGGTCCTGTATGTAGATTTTGTTGATGACACTGATCAATTAATAATAAAACAAAGTTATCTTTCCCTGGTAGCAAAAAAGGATATTGCTGGTCAAACCCTAATTTAGAATTTGTTGATCATCCTCCTACTCTAATTAAACCGTCCTGTAAAAGGGGATTAAGTGAACGAAGATAAGGGGAGCAAAGTTTTCTCCTTTCTAATAACAATATTTCAGAATAAAAATGCTGATATTGAACTATTCTAATCAATACGAGTTCTGCCTCTTCTAATTCAAAGGCCATAATCACACCAAAAACCTTCAATATTTTCAAAAATCTAAGTATGTACACTGTTGTTCGAGTTAGTCTCTTCTAAGACGAAGAACGAGTGATAAGATCACACAAAGGATGTTCATCTGAGCTGGTTACAACTAACATAGCAACTCTTTCTTCAGGTAAACATTCATTATTTTCGCACACAGACATAATAGGCCATAATAACGAATCCAATTTCAACCACTCTGGACCTGAAATCCATGCTTTATTTGCATCAAGTTGTGCAGGTGTCATCCCACGCGATAAACCATCACTAAGGTTATTATCACCTTTAATGTGATACCAATGGGTTTGAGAAATTAACCCTTGTATTTGAGCTACACGGTTAGCTGCAAATATTTGCCAACGATATGGTGGCGAACCTATCCAATTAAGGGTCACTGTAGAATCAGACAATGCAAATAATCGTGTAACTTCTACTCATGAATTTACATTACAACATACAAAATTCAATAATTTAGCTAACAAACTTGGGGCACAAAGTTCCAATCTAGGAATAGATTGAACCTTTAAAGAAGCAACTTTGGTTTTAGCACATACTAAATTAACAAAAATGTCTCCATTTGGAAAAATTACTTTCATATAAACAACCGCTCCATGTGAGTCTAAACAGGCATCGCAAAATCCAATTAATATAATATTAGCTTTCAGCAAAGCACCTAATGATCAACGAATCCTGAAGTTAGCAAGTACCAAGTAATTCTAACCCGGAAACGCATGCCATTGAGCAGGAGGTTTACCAGTAGCAACGTCATCCCAATCTATTTTAAGAACCCAAATTTTTTTTAATAAAAATCTTAATTAATAATGTAACGGGAGCGATAAATCCACAGGGATCAAATAACCTTGCAACTGTCAATAATACATTTCGCTTAGTGCAATCTCTGAATTCCACATTTATATTAAATGCAAACATATCCAACTTAGGATACCCTTTTAAACCCAAAACCTTTAGACCATCGTTATCAAAGATGATTACTTCAGACGAGCAATCGATTTTAAGAACTTCTTGTAATAACTCCCTTGAATTAGTAGCCCAATTTGTCAGCTGAAAATTACCAAGTTCAAATATTTTAGTTAACTGTCAGTACGTGGCTTTACTTTCTTCTAAATTATTACAACTGGATAACAAATCATCCATGTAAAAATGTTGTTGTATAGCCCTAGATGCTAATGGATACTTACTCCCTTCATCCATAGCCAACTGCTTTACCGTCCTTAATGCTAGAAACGGTGAAGGCCTTAAACCAAAAACAACTGTATTCAAATTATACACATTAACTGCATCAGTTTTTGAAAACATAATATTTGTTGAAACTTTCTATGATTTTTATGTACCCGAATCTTCAAGTACATCTGACGATTATCAGCTGTAAATGCAATATCAAACAAACGAAAATTTAAAAATATACTTAACACATTAGACTGTAGTTTTCTCCAGTGTACAACAGATCATTTAGTGATAAATTGGTAGAAGTCTTAGCACTTTCATCATAAACACATCTTAAAGGAGCAGAAACATTCTCCTTAAAAATGCCATGGTGAGGTAGAAAGTAATGTGAAGTTGATAAATCCACATTTTTATTTAATTCCAAATATCCTTCCTTTAAGTAACCGTGAATAACTGCAGAATATTGGTTTTTAGAGTGTGGATATTTATCAAATTTCTTTTCTAACGAATAAAGGCGCCTAAACGCTATCAAATATGAATCTCCTAAAAGACAATGATTGTCCTTAAATGGTAACATAACCACAAAATGTTCAGTCGAATCTCTTTGCACCGATGATGCATACATTTTTTCACATTCTAAATCCTCAGGATTTTCAAAAGTTTGTTTGGGAAAATTTTCCACATCCCAAAATTTATTAACTAAATCATTTAACGGGCTTTCAACTACTGTATGAAACGTTTGAATATTGCCTTTATGAAGATTAACAGTAGGAGCAGATCCCATTAACACATAACCTAATTTGGTTTCAATAGCTATAGGCGAATGGAAGGTACCACACACCTTTTGCGAACTTAATAAAAGCGGAAATAATTCTGCACCAATTATTCCGTCAATTGGACCTGGACTATTAAATGTATCATCTGCCAGAGGCAGCTCAACTATATAATCTAATAAATCACGACGGATTGTACAATCTGGTAACCTATTACGTTTTTTTTCGAGGCAGCCACGTTGGGCGCCAAATTTATGTTACGTTTCTTCGTAGCCGTGCGTAACACAAAGAAAATCAAAGAAATGACCGGGCTCAATCGGAGAGTAGGGGGGGTTGTAGAAAGCAGACTGACAGATAATGATGTATGCGGCGGTAAGGAGTTAGTAACAGTACCTGCAAGAAAATTAGTTAAGCAAACCTGAAAAAAAAAGAATAAGCATAGCAGCAATGAAAAGGCTAAATTATTCAGTACTTTGTAGAATGTAAAAAAAGAAACTGTTTAGATAAACTATATAATATAACAACGGTAAAAGTAATACAGAAAAATGTTTAGTACAAAGTGAGGTAATATTGGGGAGTAGCAGAAACGTTTCCTCACACACCAATTAAACATAAATCAGATAAAATTTTAACAAAATATAAATAGGTAAACACAATTAATATGAGTAGTCCAGTAGTATTGATTTTTCTCTTTCTTTTTTTAAATTTAAAATAGCATGCAAGTCTATGGTAAAAGGTCTCAGAACGCCAAAGGTATGGCAAAGCAACGGATAGGTATTTAAAGTAAAAACAAGTAGGAAATAGTTAAACTTACAGAAAGTCCTTCAGGAACGCTTCCTTGCATTTGAAGTGTGGGATTCAACGATGTCCTGCACTAACGAAGCACTTCACCCTTGACTGTGAGGGTGTTGATGGAATTTCTTACACGTTACACTAATCACACCTACGTATTTCACTGGTGTTAGCAACAGACATTATCACGCGTCGGAACTATGTAGCCTTGATAAATTCTATTTCCTAAGACAATTATTTCGAAATATTCCGCAGCACTAGTTTAATTTCAACTAGGACCAAATGGATATTAGTTTCATAAACATCCCAAAAAGCAGTGAGAAACTTCAACCAATACCTGTTATCTGTTATGTTTCGCAAATAACGAAATTTGCTCAAGCAATGATCTATTTTAGGTTCTTTGTTGTTAGAAAATTCAGAAACTACTGTAGCACTGTATTTAAATAATTCAAAGTATGCGCTACTTTGAAAAGAAAAGGACCGCAAAACTAGATTGCACACATAGTTTTTAAATATCAAAAGACAAAACAACTAAAAAGAACCATAACGGATAAAGCTCGTGTATCACTCAAGCAAGTCCGTCAAATGTTCCTTAAAACATTTATCTCACAAGAAAAACAACTAAAAACAATTAGGAAGACACGCGTATCATTAAAATAATGTTCCGTAAAACAAGCACGTGCGGTCGAGTCAACAAGTTCTATCACTTTTTTTTTCAACAGAGAAGCAACAAAAGAACAATTAGTAAAGCTACGCGTATCACTATAACAATCCGACTCTTTTCAAAGCAAACAGCACACACTATTTTTAACGTAATTAATCTGTCGGATCGAAGAGCAAACTCAAACTGTTCTACAGTTAATAAACAACTTTACTTCACAAGAAAACTCAACTAAGAACACAATTAGTAAAGCAACAAGGAAACAGTACCTTTAACGTAAGTAATATATCGGAACGAAGCACAAACTACGACTCTCCACTCTAATCTGTTTATTTAAACTCGTTGTTACCATGAACTCTTGTCGACGACTATCCCGACTTCGTTAATCACATAAGGCACATACAAAACGTGAATGCACCATCATATCTAATAACTAATTACAGTTGTTTATCATTTTCGATAAGCCGGAAAGCAATTTACGAATAATCCAATTTATAACTTCGTTGCAATTTATTTATTAATGAAAATCAACCTTCAAATTATCTATCTTTTAAAATTAATACACACGAGTTAATAAATATAAAATATAGAACTAGTAATTGCAGACATGTACTTACGAATTGAGTATAAAAGCGTAAAAAAATGTTAAAGTATAAAAATGCCCGTTACAAACCGATCTGTAATATCGTTAACTAATAGAAGATTTATTTTATAACTAATAGTTGAATCGAAACGAGATGATATCGTGCTTGTAGATATACCTTTTACCAAGTTACCAGTTACCACTAACACCAATTCCCTTTACCGAAAAATTACATGGATTAATATTCAATTGAAGTAACTTAGCACTCTTCAAAGTCAGAAAGTGGGCTTGACTTCCCGAATCCAACAAAAATCTAGCTTTAAATGTAACATCATTTTTATTAAAAATATTTAGTATTGCGGTTGAAACAAGCATTGTGCTGTTATTCACTGTAGTAACTAAAGTTGAACAAAAATGCAGACGTAGCTGCATGACTTTGCATCGATTCTGATATAGTTTTTTCTGAAATTTCAGAATTATCGCAAATTACCTGGTTAGAATCGACCTTAACATCTAGGTTTTGGGAATCACCAAGAGCGCTAGATGTACCCTTAACTGTGTTCGGACGACTTTGATAAAAATGTAAAAGTGTGTTATGCATAAAATTACACACCTTACAAGCAAACGAACTTTTACATGAAGTAAGTTTATGTTGACCAAAACAAAGAATACATAAATTTCTTTCTTTAATGACCATATACCTTTCTGATGGCGATTTATCTATAAATTTCTCACACTGCGCTATAATATGTTGAGAGTGGCAAATAAAACATTTTTTAAAATCCGTTTTTTTATTTTTTATAAAAAACGACTTTGTTTTATTATGAGTAAATGCGGTGACAGCTTTACTTGAAATGGGGGCCATAGAACAAATGTGAGCTTGTTCTTTAATGAAATCGATAACCTCCTGATAAGTAAACGTTGTTGACTTTCGACGAATATTTTCAAAAAGATTCCTAGTCTCTGGATCTAACTTACTCCATATTAAATAAGCATATGTAAAATCTAACAAATCACTAATTTCCAATTTTTGCAAGGCTCTATAAGCTGAATCACATTTCTCTAAAATGTTATTCAAATGATTCGCTGATGCTACCGTTGCGGGTTTGAAGTTTAAGATCTGATTAAAATAACCGTAAGCTAAAACTCGTGAGTTTTGATATCTTTCGATAAGCGATTGCCAAATAATTTCATGATTAGAACCCACTGGCGGTAAGCCTGCACAAATATATAAAGCCTTTTTCGACAGCTGCCCTAACAAACAATTAACCTTACCAACGCTAGTCAATTTTGGATTATCGTGAATAAGGCTTTTAAAACACTCATAGAAAATAGGCCAACCAGATACGTTACCCGAAAATGTCGGATAGGGGGGGCACTAGCGTACAAATCATTAGCTAATATTTTAGTGTTAGAATTATTTGATTTTACACCAATCATCGATATTACTCTAGTATACTCCGCTGCCATTAAAATATTACAATATAGTTCATCAAGTGCTTCAACACTCTGAAAATTAGGTTCATAATCTTCATTTAACATTAACTCAGTTTCATTTATTGATAATACAACCTCTTCAAATTCAATTATTGTTTCTTCTAAAGATTTTAATCTAGTAACAAAATTTTTTATTGCAACAGGATTATTTAAGTCTGTGCTATCATTAAACATCCGCTGAATTTTTTGAAAGTACATTTCCTTTTGAGAAATCATTGTTTTCAAACGCATTTTTAATTGTGTTTTACTTTCAGTCATTTCAAATTGTAAGCAATTTAAATACAAAATACTCTGTTATTAATTAACTAACCAATTCCACCTTATATATGTGTGGGTATAGCAGATGTTTACAAATCAAACCAAACTGTACAAATGTGTACCTATAAGAAATTTTACAATCACCCAAATCAATAATAATTACGATTCCAAATAATCTAATGTGATTTAAAAATATCTCATAGGTCACTTCACCTGTTCAAAACCAACCAAACAAACTTATTGTCTAGCTTCAAACTTCTAGTAATTGTTGATATATTAAAAAAACCAAACATCTGCTATGTTTCAATAAATATAACTAATTATTAAACTCAACATTGAATGTGTATTGAATAACTGATTGTTAATTATTTGACCAACTAATACAAGTAACTACAAAGATTGGGCTTGTGACCAATTAAATTATTACTTTATGATAAGGATCCGGCTCGAAAGACCAATGGTTATTTTGTTTTATAAATGCTGGATTATACAAATTTACATGAATATTTCTAATCAATGATAATATCAAAGCGGACTGTTAATCTTAAGGAATAAACTTTACTCACCAATTCATGTAGTTACTTAAATATTGACATACCCAGTTGTTAGGATGAAAATGGAAAAGGATCTGGGTGTAACGCACAATTTTATTTCACATAGACGAACAAAATACATCAAATTCAAAACTAAAACTGAACTTGCTTTTTATCAAAGCATATGATATATATTTAAATTAAATAAAACAACTGTTAATGCCATCTATTCTTAAATGACCTTAACATTAACGCAAACTAAAGTTTCCTATTATAAATAAAATAAATTATTTTCTTTAACGGCGTAAACACTACCTATAAACTTTCTTTTCTTATATACTTTGTTTGAGAGATCTCATACGGTTTAGGTATAAGGTTGTTACCTAGTCCTACTTTAAGAATGTATTTTGACAGCAGAAGATTACCTGTAGTTACCATAAATATGTAAGTAAACCTTTTTTTATCTATTAAAGGTTAAAATATTTTGATAATAACGATTTAATAATTGGAAATATAGCAGGACTGAAAGCGGTCTACAGTAATTTTTGGTTTAAATGTTTCTGGTTTAATGTGCATCTGAGACGATACCATTTAAATTACTCATCGGGAATTTAAGAAGGTATTAATTATTTTTGCTTTCACATTCCTTTGTACTCTGAAAATCCTTCGTATTTTGTAAAACAATATCAGGAATGTATTTATTAATTTTGTGAAAATTTTTAACTGAAAATCCTTTACGATATTTTGAAACATGAAAAATAATTTTTCACAGTTTGGTTTCCTTTTTTTTGTAACATGTTTTTTAATTAGAGTTTTTTTGGTAAATGCTTTTTTATTATGGTATGTTAGTTACGTTTCGGGCCTTGGGAGCTGTTTTTTTAAAAACTTCTTCCAAAAATTCTTATAACAACTTTGTTTCTTAAACAGATATTACATGTAGAATTTTGACAAGCTGATATAATTTATACTAAGTCGAAATTGAATTATAATTGAATTTAATTGAGGGCGGGTAGCCTAAGCAAACAATAATGTTAAATCTGAAATACTCAAGACTGACTGATTGATCTTAGGCTCCCGGGGTATTTATGTTGTCCCTACCCCTGACATGTCTGTGGGAACTTGCAGAGCTCATGTCTGCTTATTTCTTTATTCAATTCATTATACAATGTAATAATCTTAATTTCAAAGTAATTGTGGTTCCTTAACCGTCTGTGATTTGCACCTGCAGTATCATTTACGTCTGGAATACAATGTATTCACATCTGTTCTCACAGCTTGCTTGTGAACTTTCAATAACCTTTATTTATTTAACCTTGAGATACAATGTTGCATCTAACTTAAACTTTTTTATAATTTTCTAATAATTCCTTATTAACTGTACATTTTAAATTCATTGTTTAAAATCCATTGTTTAAAATTCATTATTTAAAATTCATTGTCCCTAAGGGTACATTTGTTACTTCTTTATTTACCTTTGTTTCCTTATGACTAAAATTGCTTTCCTTATTCCTATATCTAAGATACATTTTGTACAATACATATGTAATTAGAAAAATGATTAAAATGATTAATATAATTGTTCAAACGCTTATATTATCATAGTGTAGGTTTGGCACTTTTAATTCACTTGAGTGTCCTTTATAATTGTCCAGTAGTTTCATTGCGGAGTCGAGAACGTCTAAGTCTAGGTGTTCTAGTTGCATGGGTTTCTTGATTATTTCTTCGTCTTGAGGTTGTGTTATCTTGAATTGTAGTTCCGGTAAATTGGCGAATTTCTTGGTTACTGCAGGGTCTTGATATACTCTGATGATTTTGTTCTTCAATTTTAAATAACAGTCTTCTTTAAGGGTGATTACTTTGCTTCCAATTAACGCTAAATTGTTCTCGTCTTGATTGCAGTGGACAGTTGCTATTACTTCTGTTGGAAAAACGGCAATCCATTTGTTTTCTGTAATTTTTTGAATTTTCATATTGGTGATCTGTACTGGTTTTGCTTCGCAGTTGTCGTAACGATTTTTAAAATCTTAGTAACTGTACTTCGCAAGGGATGTCTTGTTGGATAGTTTTTGTTGTTAATGATTAGTATAAGTATTGATTTGGTGTTACCTCGTTACATTTTTCGTTTGTGTAACTATATCTGAGTTCATTTAAGGAAAGTAACTTGGTTTTGGGGATGATAACTTAATACATGCTAGTAATTTTCATTGGAAAAGCAAAAAATGATAATAATTATAATTGTTAATCTCTACTAATGGGGATTTCTATTAAAAATGTGATTTCGTTGTCCTTTACATAGCTTTTCACTATAGCTATTTTTTCAAATATGAGAATGTTTGATTCTATTACATCAAAGGGTAATTTAATGTTAGTTATAAATCATCTAATTCTTAACAATTCCTTTAATAAGTCACTTGGTTCTATAATGCTAGAGTGTAATGTGTTTAATTTTGCAAATGCTACGGCATTTTCTAATGTGGCTAAAATTTGTTGAATTACAATAAGGGTTGATATTATTTGAGTGAATATTGTATTAAATCTAATTGTGTTTCGCATTCCTAATATCGTGGTTTGCATGTTAGTTTCAAGGGTTTGTATTCTATTGGCTATACTGTCTTGATTTCTTACTAGCTTTCTTAACGTATCGTTGAATTTTATTATAGTTGATTGGGTTAGCGATATTTAGTTTTTAACAATGGTTTTTATATCGTTTTGATTTTTAATTAACTGCTGTATGGCGTTGTCATATCGTTCGGCATCTTGATTATCTACATTGCGTATGATAGCTTTTATAATGTTATCTTGTCTGTTAATTAGTCCTCTTTTTCGTCTTGTAATTTGTTCTGTTGGTATTAGCCTATTAATTTTATCTTCCATGTTCCTTAAAATATTTTCTATTATACTGTTGTAATTAAGCATTTCGATTGCGTATTCTTTTTCGAATTTATCTGTGTCCATTGTTTGTTTTAGTCTGTAGTAGTTGTCTTTAATTGTGTGAAATTCTAGCTTTATTTCCGTGAAATCGAATTTTTGTGCAAATGTCCAGTAATCTATTGTATTTTGCATACTTCCCAATTTTACTAGTAATATACTGAAGTTGTTTCTTATGTCTTCAACTAATATTTCGTCGTCCGTTCTACTTGAGTGGAGGTTGACGGTAAGGATAATGACGGTCCATCTGAGATTACATGGTGTCTTAGGTTTTTCAAATGAATGTATTTTACTATTTTTCCGTTGTCTATTACGGCTATATTTTAGTCTGATATTTTTTTGATTTCAAACGGGCCTAAATTTCTGGGGGCCGTTTTGTGACTTTTGCTTTGGAAGTTTCTCTCGCATACGGTTTGTCCTATTGAAAATTTTTTTATATTTGTATTCTTATTGCGTGTTGTGGTAATACGTTCTTTGTCGCTGTCTAATTTATCTTTTACCTTACCGTAAGTTATTTTTAGCTTCTCTTTATGGACTTTAGCATATTGCTAGTATATTTCTTTGTTGTAGTGTATGTCGTAAAGGTTACGGGAATCTGAATATCCTAATGGTAATTCTAAGAGTGTAAAATTTGTTGATGAGTGGATCGTATTGTTGTAAGCTATTAGTGCGTATGCCATTAAATTGGTGATGTGCTCCTTCTTGTAAGATAATCTTAGTAATCTGATCTGTTCTAATAGGGTTAATGTAATCTTTCAATTAATTCGTTGGATTCATCGCTTCTATTGGATTATGTGTAATTGTACTGGTCATTGTTAAGTTCTTCCACTTCTTGATGGAATAGTTCTTCGGAAGTGAAGTTTCGTTTTTGATTATCGCTCGGTCGGATTTGCGATATTTTTGTATTTTGTCTGGTGTTACCAGATGAAGTGTCCATAGGAGTTGGTTTATAATAACTGTTAGGGTTGTTATTGTTATTTATCATCGGTGTGTTTCTAATAGAGTTTGTGCCGGATGTTTGCCTTTGTTGGTTTACGTTTTGATTAAATCTTGGTGGAAATGTGGGTTTTGTAAAATTTGAGTTGAATGTTGGTCTTGGAATTTGTCTGAATTAATTATTGAAATTTGTGTTATTAAAATTTGGGTGGTTGATTTGATTGTGCGTTAAATAAAGTGAATTTTGGTTGTGTGGATGTTGGTTTTGGGGCTGCTATGGTATTTATTGGTGAAAAGCTTCTATTTGCATTAGGGTTTTATAGTCTATTTCGGTAATACATGATGTTTTTTTCTTCTATGATCATATTCATTGCTTCTTCTAAATTTTGGGGATGTTGGAATCTTATTTTATCTGATAATCGTTCTGGTAATGCGTTTATGTAGTCCAGTGCCATTTTGTCATAAATTTTTGTCTTTAGTAAGCGGATATTTTGGTCGAGTTTTTAGATTTTTAATTTTGTTAGAATTAGACTTTTTACGTCTTGACATTCCATTCCGAATTAATACGGGGATTGGTTACCTTTCACTCTTATGCTTATTAGATCGCTGGTTAGACATATGATATTTCATTGGTCGCCGAAATATGCCATCAATATGCGTTTAAATCTTCCCATTGTTATAGATCGTCTGGGCTGGCTAATAGCGTTAGTGCTTTTCGTGTCAGTTTACTTATTATTAGGCATAAAAGTAGAACATTTCGTTCGTTATCTCCTAGTTTGTAAAAAGTTTTCAGAAATATTTCACACGCGATAATGAAATTTCCTTACAAAGTTTGGGGGATGCTTTCGAGATAAATCTTTATATCTGAACTTATAGTCGTTAAAGGTTGTTTTCGGTTTTAATTAATAATAAATTGTGTGTACAAATTGAAATTTGATTTTCGGTGTGGTGTGTTAATTTTTTGGGATTGTGTTGGATTATTTAAAGAATCGCTTTACTTATATTTTATACGCAGTTATACGGTGTTGTAATTATATTTAAGAATTTGTGCCAGGTAATGTCTAGTCAGTTGTTGTTACCTTGGATTCGTATACTTTTATACTTCGCGAATGCTATAGGTGTCGTGAGTTTTAGTTTTCTGAAAGGTTTTTATGTGGTTAATAATCTTTTGCAATAATTACGTTATACTTTGTACGTTTTTGCGCCAGTTACGTTTTTATTTCAGTGTTGCTGAGTAATTAGTATCTGTAATGGTCAATTGCTATTTCCGTCTCATATATATATATATATATATATATATATATATATAAGCGTATTACATATTACATATTATAACCTACTAATATTTCAATTCCTATTTATCTAAACTTTTTCCATTTACAAATACTTTTCTCATTTTTTAAAATTTATACTACGTATCATCATCTCTACATAAACCACTCCTATTTATCTATACTTTTCTCATTTCTCATAAATTTACACTAACTATTATACTCTCCTAATAGTTCACTCCCTATTTAACTATACTTTTCCCATTTACATATACTTTCCCATTTTTCATACATTTATACTACGTATCATCATCTCTTCATATTTCTAATGATCCACTCCTATTTAACTATCCCTATTTATTGAAACTTTTCTTATTTACATCAACCTATACTACTCCTAATTTTCCTAAACCTATACTAATTATTATTAACCTATCCTATGCTTTATTGTTTTCTACGAATATTTCTAATAAGATATTTCCTATTTACATGTTTCTTCCCTTTTCCGTTAACCCATCCTATGCGTTTTGTCATCTAATATTTCCAATAAGCCCTCTGAAATTTACCCTTTCTCAAATTTTAACGTATCAATTTCAATTCTGACTCTATGTACCTATAATAATTTTCCTTTAACCCTATAATTCTCAATCTTTCTTCAATAATGCCCTAACTTTATTTTTCCTATCACCTGGACACTTAATCTCCTTATTTTCTTCATCATCTAATTTTCCCTCAAATTGATTTATATTTACACATTTACCATCTATTCTTATTCGTCCCATTTGATGCATTTCCCTTTGCGTATAAACTCTTTGCTTTCCGCATTTATTTTTATCCCCAACTTATTATATATATATATATATATATATATATATATATATATATGCGTATAAAATGTTTCTCTGTAATTGTACAATCTTGTTACCTTGAATGCCTAGTTATAGAGTTTCAAGTTTTCAGTCAATCGTTTTGTCACAGTAGTTGCATCAATGTTTCCTTTATAATTTATACAATAAAATTGTTTAATTACAAAGTTTTAAATTTGCTGAATGATGTTCTTTTTAGTCTCGGTGATTAGTTTATAAGTTGCGTAAATGCTTTCGTATAATTAAATGCTTTCGTACTGAAAATATCCAATTATAATTTTATAAGGTTGGATTTTTTTGAATAGGTTTTATTCAATGATGGCTTCCGGTATGAGAATCGCGTTATAGATTTTCACGCGGAGTTAATTTAATAATAATTACAAATTGCTTCTATAATTTAGACACTGAGTGTTTAATTTATAGAATTCGATGAAGGTTAAGTTTAAAATAATCGTTTCTATAATTAATTGTTTACAAGAACTGCGTTTTATACATTAAGCTTTCGGTGATAAAATTTGTACTTAATTTGCGCATGTAAATGCGTCTATTCTGGTTCTCTTATTTAAAAATAAATTCTCGTGTTTTAAAACAAGTTCTGATAATAAAAATAATTTCTCTTAGTAAATGAGTAAATTATTTTCATATATGGCATAAATTGCAATAATAAAAAATCTGTACATAAAATATTTGCTTACTAACTAGCATCAATAAATTTGTAAAAAGAATAAATTGGTGTAGGATAAATAAACTTACATAATTTTCACCTTCGCTTTCATGGGCTCGATCGATTTTTGTACTTTGTCCAAGTTTGTTTGGTTTGGGCTCGGTCGATTCTTGTACCTTGTCTAAATTTGTTTGGTTGGGCTCGGTCGATTCTTGTACCTCGTCCAACTTTGTTTGGGTTTTTCCAGATTGGGAATTGACATTCTTGGTCACCAGTTCTCCGATTTTTGGATTCGTAGTGCCTTTCTAGATTTTACCGACTGCGCCAGTTACGTTTCGGGCCTTGAAAGCGGTTTTTTTAAAAACTTCTTGTAACAACTTTATTTTTAAACAGATACTACATGTAGAATTTTGATAAGCTGATAAGGTTGTTACCTAGTCCTACTTTAAGAATGTATTTTGACAGCAGAAGATTACCTGTAGTTACCATAAATATGTAAGTAAACCTCTTTTTATCTATTAAAGGTTAAAATATTTTGATAATAACGATTTAATGATTGGAAATATAGCAGGACTGAAAGCGGTCTACGGTAATTTTTGGTTTAAATTTTTCTGGTTTAATGTGCATCTGAGACGATACCATTTAAATTACTCATCGGGAGTTTAAGAAGGTATTAATTATTTGTGCTTTCACATTCTTTTGTACTTTGAAAATCCTTCGTATTTTGTAAAACAATATCAGGAATGTATTTATTAATTTTGTGAAAATTTTTAACTGAAAATCCTTTACGATATTTTGAAACATGAAAAATATTTTTTCACAGTTTGGTTTCTTTTTTCTTTAACATGTTTTTTTAATTAGAGTTTTTTTGGTAAATGCTTTTTTATTATGGTATGCTAGTTACGTTTCGGGCCTTGGAAGCGGTCTTTTTAAAAACCTCTTCCAAAAATTCTTATAACAACTTTGTTTCTTAAACAGATATTACATGTAGAATTTTGACAAGCTGATATAATTTATACTAAGTCGAAATTGAATTATAATTAAATTTAATTAATTGAGGGCGAGTAACCTAAGCAAACAACAATGTTAAAGCTGAAATACTTAAGACTGACTGATTGATCTTAGGCTCCCGGGGTATTTATGTTGTCCCTACCCCTGACATGTCTGTGGGAACTTGCAGAGCTCATGTCTGCTTATTTCTTTATTCAATTCATTATACAATGTAATAATCTTAATTTCAAAGTAATTGCGGTTCCTTAACCGTCCGTGATTTGCACCTGCAGTATCACATACGTCTGGAATACAATGTATTCACATCTGTTCTCATAGCTTGCTTGTGAACTTTCAATAACCTTTATTTATTTAAACTTGAGATACAATGTTGCATCTAACTTAAGTTTTTTTATAATTTTCTAATAATTCCTATTTAATTGTACATATAGATTGGGGGATACGTAACTTGCTCTGTAGTCATGTTAAACCCCGCCTAGTCGCCGATTGATCTCCGTCATTCTTTCATTGTACTGCCCATTACGTCGATGTACGTAGCGTCTTTTGAATCCAATCTCCATATATATGTAGATATATTTAGACTATTTTATTCATTATCTCCTGAAGCAGCACAGTGACTTTATTTTTTTATAAAAGCTGAATAATTCCACACGTGCTTTGAATTATTAAATTCAAACATGATGAGTTTGCCTCAATCCAAATACTATTACCATGTATGCTCAAGCTTCAATTAAGCTACTTTACTGGAAACCATAATTAGTAGCAGAATACAATCCCATAATTGCTTACGAAACAGCCATTCCACGTAATGGCGTTAAATTTGAGCCGTGTGCTTAAATTTTGATCGATGGGTTATTAAGGATTAACACACAATTTCGTTACGTCTATGGAGAATATCAAGCAGCTTCGTGTATGGGTATAAGGTTTCTTTCATCTAACAATTTGTCTTCTTAAACGTCTACCTAGTTCTCACAACAATCTGTAATCTCCTCATTAATTACAGATTTATCACAGAAGAAACATATGGCAATGTCAATTAAAAGTGAAATTATTAGCACAATTTTTTGTTGAAAGCAGCATCTTCTCTGAAAAGCGTTTGTCATAAATTTGTGAATTAATATCATTTTAAAACGTTGCATCTTTAAGAAAATGTTTGTGATTAGTTTCTAGTTTCTACTGTAAATCTGAGTTCTCCTATACTAAAACGCCCTTATGAAAAAATACAGTTTTTGATTAACTAAGGCTTTACTTATGCTCACATCTTCGATGGTCATGAGCTTTATTCGGTCGAATTGAAAATCAAAAACTCACATTATGACACTACATCGATTGCCTGAACATAGGAAGTTATACTAAAAAATCTAGATGCAGAAACCTCATAACCCTCGCGCGTTATTTAAGCAAACGTTAGATAATGCGAATGAATTTGTATAATTTCAAGTTAGTATGCGTGTGACTGCTATACCCAAGGTCCCGGGTTCAAATCCCAATACGATCCGCTTGAAAAATGTTAGGCGAGCAAATTTTCACAATAATACTCCGTTCAAATGAGAAATAAAATGGAGGTCTCGTGTGACTGTTGTCGCGCACGTTAAAGATCCCTACCTTGCTTGGAACGGCAAGGGTTCGACAAAAGTTAGGTTTATCGCGAAAATACTGTGAATATTTTATAAAAGAACACTTAATAACATGGCTACTTCATTACAATATTAAAGTAGGACACAAAAATAAATAGTAAACTACGTTGTATATTCTTATACAATCGGCAATCAATACCAATCTTTACATTCTGCATATTAAACTAGAAAATTTAACACAGATTTTCGTAAAAAATTAGCCTAGGAAAGCGTATTCGTAAACATTGACACGAGTTTAATGAAACCGAAACCATAATAAATTACCCCAATGGTCAAAAACTTATAAAGCAGTATAAAATTTAATACGTAGTGCTCAACAAATTACACATATGCCGTTATTATATGGATAACGTTCATGAAAAGAGAATTGCTCTATTTTCTATTATTTGCAGTATACCCAAGGTAGTAATCTGATGTTCTGTTTGCCGTAATTTATCACTAATTAGTTCTTTGATCCGGGTCCACGCACTGACTTCAAAATATGCACTTCCTAATTTTTCCAGATCCTGCCCAGTTGTTCCTCGATTCTTAAACTTCCGAAATGTTATAAGTTGATTTTTATCACCCAAAACCACTACTCCCCCAAAGTTCCAAAATAAATGCCGAAATATAACCCCCGTAGTCTAAGTAGCACAACATATTATATGTTCAAAAGTGATTTTAAAATGATTCTTTAAAATAGCACACTCAATTACAAAAGTTCACAAACATGCACAGAGATTAAAGTTTAAAGTTTCAAAATTTTACTTGCGTTCGTTGTTTCACTAGTTTTCTATGTACTTTATTTTTATTTAATTAATTGCAATAAAACTTTCTGTTGGTTTGTTTACTGCACTACTTAACATAATTGAAAAATTGAAACTATAATTAAGCGGTACCAAAGCTCACTTTTCTGTATATAATTTAAAGCTACACTATTGTTTAGGTGTGACGTAAATACTTAGTAGCTTTTTGTTACCACTGCTGCGGAATGCATTTCAGCCAGTAGTTGGTTCTACTTTTTTCTTGTTGTCTACTATTACTTTAATATCTTTTGTGTTTACTTATGAGAAATTACTGTTAAAAAGTGCTCGTGGACACTAGGTAAATATAATATTTCTATGACTACTTTTAATATAAGAATTTGTCAAATATTTAAAGACTGTGGTAAGCAAGTGGCTCAAAAATCCAGTATATAGTGTTTTTTGTTGTCTTGTTTAATTTTGTTTTATGTAAATATTAGGATTGAGGTTAACGGTTAGTTTGAGGTAATTAAGAAGTGTATTAATTATTGTTGCAAAGATTTGTGTACTGGGTAAATCCTCCACGATATGTTGGTTAAATATTGTTTTCTTCCTGGGTTAGTTTTTCTTTTTTTTTTGTAACTTGCATGTTTTTACTAATAAGTTTTGAGGTTTTCGCTTTCTTTCCCTGTGATCCATCCCACTCTGCGATTTTTTAGTTACCGCGTCATTATTTGGATTTCTTTTTTGTTGTATTCGGTGCGAAAAAAAATTTTTTCTTACTTTACTCTTCTTTCCTGTCTGCACGGAATACCGTAACACATTTTGATGAATAAAATTACTGACCAGAATTTAAATTTTAAAAACATACATGTTACGTATGAAATTGACTTTAACTAACTGAATGAAATTTACTCTGCGACAGAGACGTAACAATAATAATGCATCAGATAGCTTGCAGTGGTGAAAGGTGAGTTCTGTAAAAGCAGAAGCAGATCTTTAGAGGTATACCAGCGTTAACACTTTTACCCAACTGGAAAAGTCTTTGAACTTTCTGTTTAATACAAAATGTTGAACGCCACCTTATTTGAATTCTTCAGTCTCGTTAGAGAATGGAAAGTCTACGATACGATATTGAATTATTTTTAACTTTCTGTAATACGAGTTGGTAAAGCTTTGTGTACACTTGGTTTTCTACACACACTAATTAAAAATACATCCAATCTATAAAAAGGTCCAAACTATTCGCTTAACCTATATTAACATACGAAATCCACAGTATTTAAAAACAGAAGAATATGATTACAGCCTTATTGGACAAATATGCGTGTACAAAAGTAAATTTAATAGTTATAAGTATTCAATGAAACTCAACGGGTACCAATAGGTTTACATAATTACAACTGTGGAATTGTTACTAGTTACAATTCGCTTTTAATCAAGCGTGCACCAACGTACAAGTCCTCGTAATCAAGAACATAGTTGTATGCAGTCAAATACAAAATGACAGTTTGAAGTATGTAGCTGATGGAAAAATTCAATGACCTATAGCTTCGTTACACAAAGCTCGAGCGATCTTATGCTAAATAATTAAAAATGGGGTTATCAGTAATCCTTTAAAGACAACGGGTTTTGAAGAAAGCATCTGCTACCGGATCACTTTCACTAGTGACGGAAATTTATTTAATTCTGCGGTCACGTTCGCCTTAGGAAGCTCGAATTTATAAAATTACCGTTACTTCGAATTACTCAAGCTTGATATTTGCTCGTCGCAAGTTGCTTGTAAATTGAATTACAGCAGCTAGAAATGCACGGCTGAAACTCCTTTCTATTATGATTTGTTGGTATTTATAAGATGCAATGTTACCGGGGGTTTACACAATTTTCTGGTTCACAAGGTTTGTACGACTTGAAATAGTTTAAGATCTAGATTAACTGTGTTTTGCTGCGTGAGAATAACTATTGATATTTTTATACTGTCGATTTAATGCCACAGCTGCACCATTAGCGTGATGAGGCTTACAAATACACGTTTGTAGGGGGATTATTCGTGGAAAAACATGTCAGTATTTTTCTAATGCAATATGCCACATATGAACTCCTTTTTATTGCTGGCTGTAAAAGAATGTACTGGGCACTTTTCATGTTTATTTACTTTAACATTATAATTGAATAACCCCTTTATAAACTGTAAACAACCCAGCTTTAATAAAATTTTAATGGTATTTTTGCGTTAAACTTCATTTTAACTATGTTAAATTGATAAAAGTTTTCCAGTACACAAATTTATGCCTATTTAACGCATTAGCATTATATCCAATTTAAAGCAAAGCCAAAGTTGCAACAACGTAATAAAAACTCAAGTTTGTTTTTGTCAGCTTTAAGTTATCCGCCTTGGAACTGGTTGGACGTCTATCTCAGTTGATATCTATTCTGAAATAACCTACACATTTCCCTAAAATTTCCACAGCCTACATCTTTTACTACCTGTGTGCAATTTACGTCTACCTCTACCTTTTATTTTCCTTTCTCACTTCTAATATATTCCACTTTATTGCTCACGCCTTACTATGTGTCCTATCATTCTAACTCTCGTATTTTTTATTGATTTCCACATACTTTTTCTTTCTTCCCCTATAATTTCTAGAACCTCTTTGTTCTTAACTTTGTCTGTCCTTAATATCTTCATCATACATCTGTAGCACCACATATTAAAGGCATCTATCTTTTTCTTATCCGCTTATCGAACTGTCCACGTTTCGCAGGCGTACAGTGCTGTGCTCCATACATACTTTGAACATCTATTTCCTTGTTTCTGTTTGTTGTATTAGTTCATAGTAGTTTCCTTATGTTTGTTAAATGCAGCATAACCTTGTGCTATTCTTTGTTTTATATCTTTTGCACTTTTCCCATGTTGTTGCGTTATTTGGCTTCTTAGGCATCAGATATCCTTAACCTCTTGTAAGTTCTGGTTTTCTTTTTGTATTCTGGATTTAGACTTATTTTCCTATCCTTTACATATTAGTACTTCCTTCTTATTTTTGTTAAGTTTCATATCGTATCTCTTCGTTAGTATTGTTTCTATTTTATCAAGAGCTGCTTCTAACTCTTCGTTGCTGGATTCTAATACCGCAATATCATCTGCAAATTTAGGGATATTTTAACCCAAACCTTATTTAGGTAATTGGATGTTACCGGTGCTATGCTCTAGACTTTACTCTAAGCGGTAGAAAACTTGGTTCACGGGGGTGGGGGGGGGCGGAAATAAATATTAAAAAAAACAATATATTAAGCGCCACTACATTCAGAAAGAAAGGGGAATGTAAAACCCATTAGTTAACTACAACGATGAGATACCTGAAAGAAATTACAAGATTAAAAATATAGCATAAGAGGCAGCAGTTTGCTCTTTCAAGATAACGTGATATTGTAAGTACCTTTATATCTTCTAGTATTAACCTTTATGAAAGTATTTTATATACTCAAAGATTGTATACCTTTTTGTTTAAATAAAAATGTTCTAAGTTCCTTAGAAAAGTATAATGTAGCATATCCTTTAACAAATTTATATGTCCTAACAAAAATGGAACGTATTTATAATTCAGGTATTAGAAAAAAATGTTTGTGCAATAGTAACTTAGCTTTCTTTAAATATATATATATATATATATATATATATATATATATATATATATTCTTATGCTACCCCCTCCCGCCTTTTTATTTATTAATTATTTAATTTTATTTTTATGTATGAAAATATTTACTTTTTATTCGTGCTTTAGCTACGTTTGGTTGGTTTATAAAACAAAACTGTGTCAATATGCCTCGACTATTTGAAAACTCGTTCTTCCAAGGGTATCTACCTACTTACCGTGGGTTCAGTGGTAAGTAGATGTGCAATGCACCAACCAAACAGCACTACCTTCCGTTTTTGTACCTTTGATATTTTACACTTGTATATGCCAAATTTTTATATAAGATCCACGTAGCCTTGTGCCAAATTAATTAATATTACAAAATTTTTGACTTTGACGTTAAAACACACAGTACTCACCCATTTTACACCTCGTCGTCGGCCTTTTTGAAAACTGGCTCAACAATCTCACTCGCCGTATGCGTCTTTACAATGCTGGCACTATCACTATGAAAGATCTGCTGTCCAGCTTCCAGGTTTCTTTTAATGAATTTTGATGTCCCCAAATCTAAAATAAATATACCCAAATTTAGAATTTTGACTACCTTTGTATATAACTTCCCCTGCGCTAATTTTCCTGATGTTTATTCTTCTTTGCTCGTATTAATCCTCCTGCTACTCCACTGCTTTTCTGTTCCAAATTCTGCTCGTTCCAAATTCAATGCTTTCCTCCTAAGTCCACTCTTTCCAATTCACTGCTATCCTCTAATAACCATTCAATACCATTAATCCTCCTAATACCATATCCAAATCTATTCCATTAATATTGCCTTCATTTTCATAAATACCATTCAATGCCTTTCTGCCTTTATCTATCTCGTTCCAAATTCCCACTATTTACTACGCCTTTTCCACTGTTACTTTAATCCACTCTTAACCTTTTCACTTCGTCGTTACTATTAATTATTATTATTCTTGCTTATCCGTACTCTTCTTTATATATTAATCAAACTCTTAAACTTTCAAATTCATTTATTAATTCTTTAAATGTTCAAAATTTAGCGCAGTTTACAAAAATACGTCTTACTATCCAAAAAAATTATAAATCGACTTCTTGTTTATCTTTTCCTAGGTGATAATTACAATTCAAATATGCCTACTCTTTAATACATTGTATACAAATTCCATCCAATAACATTGTCCCAACAAGTTCGTGTCACTAATACCTTATACTCTGTCTTTTGCACTTTCCCTTTTCATATATAAATGTTCAATCATTGGTCCTTAATATCGCACAACCCTTCAATCATATTTGACAATACTTTTACTTATAATTTTGATATTACATGTTTATCCAAAGGTTGATTCTATTAAAATAAATGCCGAAATGTTACACATATAAACCTGGATCTGCGTGGTGAATAGTGTAATTTCTACAGACGCATCCGGTTTCTCGATTAGCAAATGTACGTTCTATGGCTTATTCAACATACAACTCAGTGTAAATCCTTGAATACTGTGCTTTATCACGTCATCAAGTCATTGTTTTTTTCGTCTTGGCACTTATTCTTTGACTAATATTTCAAATACTTTAACATTTGTAAAGTACGGCAAACATAAATTTCTCAGTTACGGGATCTGATATTTGGCTTTCTTTATTTGGCATACACTACCTTCAACAAAATTACCTTTAGAACCTTTTAGCCCCTACTACCATTTCAATGTATATATAATAAAAATATAACTCCCTTGATTTTAAATTTCACGTTAATAATAAACCTTAACGTTTGATTCTCATAAAAATGCAACAATTATTATATCATGTAGAAATCGGATCCGTTAACTACTTACAATTGAAGTGTATAGATTTTAAATTCATTAATATAGTAAGTAAATTGAACAACGTTTCCTAATCAGATGATAAAAGAAGCAAAAATATACTTAGTCAAAAAAAATTTAAATCAGTAGCATGATTTATACAAGTTACATATCTAAGTAAGTTGAAGTATAGAATTTTGATAAGCAAAAAAAAACAATTTCTATAAACTCATAAGAGTATTAAAATGTCCCTCTTTAATCATAATAAGAGGTAGACAATATAAAACTTTACTTGATAGCTGTTATTGCAAGTTATAATTAATTAAGTTAGAACTAGGGTTAGATTTAAATGTATTGATCGATATTATCTAATTATTCAATCAATGCGACATACGCTCTGTTCCTAAGTTTCAAATTCACTTTAACTTTATGAAATATTCATAGCCAAATTAGGTTTTATAATACCATTGTTATAATGTAAACAAACGTAGTTGACAAGTGGCATCTGTCGAATAAAATTATAACTAGTACGCACCTTGAATATCTAGTTTAACTCCTGTAATACCAACCAAATATATGTATTGATGTCGTGCTGTTTACGTAACGAATTATTGTTGATCGAACTTTGACCAAGCCTCTTCGCAGATAATTAAACCATTTATTTAATTTAACTAAGTTGAAATCTTGCAATCTTGTACCAAGAAATTGTAGTGCTTTGAAATTCTGAGCATCCTAGATAGACCCAAAGCTAACAATCTTGAGTGTACACCTTAAACGAATTGTAATATTAGATGTTGAACTCACGTACCGAAAGATTTCTTTTCATTGTTAACTCCCTAAAGAAACATCACGTTGACCATTCTCGACGTTTTATTCAATTCTTTTAATACTATCGCGATTCTCAGGTCCGAGGACGCTAAACGAGCCATGTTGGTTTGATAAGCAGCGACCTTAGACTGCCTTTCCGATTACGAACAAGTTGATATTTACTCGACACCTTCGTCTTCGTATATTTTCGGCAGATGGCTGTACATATTACTAAGTATTTTATAAAGATGTTAATTAGGAATGTATTTATTTATCTACATTATAAATGTAATAATATATTTTTATTAAATCACTTAAGAATATAAATTGAATGTTGTAAGCAACAACTGGCTCAATTGTTGTGATATAATTATTTTGTCCCAACGTATTAACCATAGCTAATTAAATATACAAACTGTATAGTGGGTATTATAAGGTGTGTTGCATATATTAGGGTTTACGTATGATTACATAATAAAATCCTTATTGGGGTTATTTTGACAAACGTACCATTTGAAAATGTTACAATATCAATCGCTTATCCCTGGATAATAATTTCAAATGTTTATGAATTTAACAGTATTCGTTGCCTCTTCGATGTACACGTTAAAAATTAATACAGATGGGTCACGTGTTTATTTTATTCCTTTCCTAATACTACCTTCTCTATGTTCCTACTCTAATTCTATTACAGCTGTTTGCTCTTTGTATAATATCACTGCTTGTTCAGTAGCAGAGTGTCTCATTGCACCTTATCTATTCCTGGTGTCTTATTATTTTTCAGACACTTTACTGCTAAATCACACTCATTTTTAAGCATCCTTTTCAATGTCTGATTTCTCTTATTGGGTTACTGGTTCCTGTCCTGCACATAAATTCGTTATATATTCGTACCATCTATCGTTCATCTCTACATTTTCTATAATTGTGTCTCCTCCCGAGTTCCTTATATTTTTGCTATACGGTTGTATATTCCTAAAATTCATTCTAATTAGTTTATGTGCTTTGTCTGTCTCTCCTATTTCCATCTTAGCTTGTACTTCGTTGTACTTTTCATCAATCTAATGTTTTCTAGCTTGCCTGCATTTGAGAATAACTTCCATTTTATAGAATTATATCTCTACTTTCCTGCCTAGTATGGTTTATTTTTGTATTTTCGTCTTTCTTCTATTAACTTCAGAATATCTTCTGTGACCCATGGTTACTTATTTTCTGTTTGTTTATAACCTAGCATATCTCTGCTCGCCACGTCTAAGTTGGATTTAATGTTATTCCGTTCTGTTTCTACTTCCTTAATAACAGAAACTTTTTCGATTTCTTTCAACAATTCCTTTGAATTGTTTTTAAATCTTCTCAGGATATCTTTACTTTTCAATTTCTCAAGGTCAAAAGTAACCTTTTCCATTCTTTTTTTTTTAAATTTTTTAATTTAGACACTGCCTTCATGATTACCATGTTGTGATCAGTACCTACCTCTGCTTTCAGGTAGCTTCTACAGTCATTTACTTGGTTCCTATACGGCTGTCAAACAAGAATGTAATCAATTTGATATCTCAGTGTGTCTCCTAGTATCTTTCACGTGAATCGTCTACTTGCATGATGTTGAAATAATGTGTTTGTGACGATAAAAATGTTTTTGTCGCAAAATTCTACCAACCTATTTCCCCTGTCGTTTTTCGTGCCTAAAACAAATAAACTTACTACCGCTTCTTCCCTACCCTCGCCTACGACTTTATTAATGTCCCCCGTAATTATTAAATTTTCATGTCCTTTTACGCATCTTAATATGTTTTCGATGTCTTTGTAGATTGCTTGGGCCTCTTCCTCACTGTACCTAGAGGTGGACATGTATTATTACTGTATTTACCGGTTTTGATTCCTATCTAACCATGAGTACTCTTTCGTTCTTTTGTAAGTAATTTTCTACATAGTGTCTTATTTTTTTTGCATAACTATCCCCACACCCGAATTTCCTTCCTCTGCTCCTGTATGAACTATCCTGATGTCGATATTAAATGATTTTTAACTTCCTAGAATACGGGTTGGTAAAGCTTTATGTACACTCGCTTTTCTTCACGCACTAATTTAAAATACATCCAATCTATAAAAAGCTCCAAACTATTCACTTACCATATTAACATACGAAAATACGAAAACCAGAGGAATCTGATTCTTAATTGGCAAAATATGCGTGTACAAGAGTAAATTTAATAGTTATAAGTATTCAATGAAACTCAACGGGTACCAATAGGTTTACATAATTACAACTGTGGTGCCGTTACTGCTTATAATTCGCTTTTAATCAAACGTGCACCAACGTATAAGTTCTCGTAATAAAAAAATAGCTGTATGCAATCAAATACAAAATAACAGTTTGAAGTATGTAGCAGATGAAAAAATTTAATGACCTATAGATGTTAACACAAAGCTCGAGCGACCTTGTGCTGAAAAGCTAAAAATGGGGTTGTCAGAAATCCTTTAAAGACGACAGGTTTTTAAGAAAGCGTCTGATACCTTATCACTTTCACTAGTGAAAAAAATTAATTTAATTACGCGGTCATGTTCGCCTTAGGAAGTTTGTTTCACAAGCAAGCTCAAATTAAAAAAATTACCGTTACTTCAAATTACTTAAGCTTGATATTCGCTCGGCGCTAGTTGCTTGTATTATAGTAGCTAGAAATGCACGAATAAGATTCGTTTCTATTATCATTTAACGGTATTTATAAGATATAATGTTCCCGGGGGTTTACACGATTTTCTTGTTCACACGGTTTGTTCGACTTGAAATGGTTTAAGATCTAGATCAACGGTGTTTCGGTGCGTGAGACTAACTATTGGTATTTTCCACTGTCGATTTAATGCCACAGTTGCACCATTAGCATGATTAGGTTTACAACTACATGTTTGTAGGTGGATTATTCGTGGAAAAACATGTCAGTATTTTTCTAATGCAATATGCCACATGCGAAGTCCCCTTTATTGCTGGTTGTAGAAAAATGTACTGAGTACTCACCCTGTTTATTTACTTTAATATTATAATTAAATAACTCCTTTATAAACTGTAAATCACCGAACTTCAATAAAATTTTAAGGGTGTTTTTGCGTAAAGGTTCATTTTAACTAACTTAAATTGATAAAAGTTTTCCCATTTACAAATGCCTAATTAACCAATGCGTTATATCAAATTTAAAGCAAAGTTTAAGTTCCAACAACGTAATGAAAAGTCAAACTTGTGCGTGTCAGCTTAAAAGCTATGTAGTGCTCTAGGAGTAAACTACTAATTAAAATTAGACTTAATTCTAACAACACTAACAGAATGACACAAATTCTGAGAGCTTTTTTTATTATAAATCCAACATTATTTTAGTTATAATTATGTACGTTTACGTAGTTGTTTAAAATGCCACACCTATAAAATTAATTTTATTTATTTTTTAACTGTCTTGCACAATGATAGTATTCATAGTGCTTATCCTAGCGGCATCCGTTTAACCCTAATCACAAAATTAAAAATAACTTTCACCTTTTAACTGCTCTTGCTGTGAAATTATTGTTTGAAATATTACGAAAAGTGGCAAACGATTTCGAACTCATCCAGAAAAACATTTGATTAAGGAGACTGCTAAGCATCAGTTTAGCAGTTTGTCGTAATGACCCAAGAGAATATGTGCGTTATAATCTTTTACACAGCGCATCAATCATCTCACAAGGACAGCTTAAATTCAATATCGCTGTGGGATGAACGTTTGCTAAACGATTACAGGATTAGCGAATATTTTATAATTACAGTTTATTGATCGAGCTTAAAATCACAATTACGTATAAAAAGACAAGGGGATTTAGAAATACCGAGCTAACTACAAATGTGGAAAGTGGGATGGTTCACATAGACAGAGAAAAGACATCACCTTTGAAATGGTTATAATCATATATCATTTCAATAGTCTCTGTATTGGTAAGTACCATCGATAGGGTTAGGTTATTTGCTTTAAGGAATATAATTTTTAAGCTACATGAATTCTTGATCTTAGGAAAGATTATTTCGTATCTTACATTTCTCATACTCGAAGGTTGTCACTTTTATTATGGCGGTTTCTAAGGTTTAGAATGATAGCATGATTACTCCTTACTCTAAATTGTTACAACTTTATGATTCATTTGTTTTGATTAATAAGCTTTAACGCTGGTGCCTATGATTTCATCATCTTAACACGAATAAATTTTTGCGTAAAATCATGCTAATTTAAAAATAAAATTCTATTCTTCTGCTTATGGTTAAAGATTTCATCTTAATTCATTTGTTCGAATTTTTCTGAAAATATCTGAAATCGTGTATAGAAGAAGAATATGTAACGGGTATTTTTGGTAGTTTTAACATTTCACGCTGTTTCCCCATTTATAAATACATTTCTACAAATTACTATTTCTATATTTAATATTTATTAACTCGTGTGTATGACTTTAAACGTGTATTAATTTGAAGATTGATTTTCATTAATAAATTATTGTCCAACTTATGGAAAATGATAAACAGCTCGCAATTAATTAGTAGATATAAATTTTGTTCCTTATGTGGATATACAAGTTTAGATAAGAGTGGATAAGGGGTTGTAATAGCAAGCAGTGTAGTTCTGATGACATTGAAGAAAAGATGCTTTATAGACGAACGTGTTTACTCGTCCTGCACGTGTGTTTTACGGAACATTTAACGAACGGTTTTTATTGCTTGCGCGTGCCTACTAATTGTTTTTAGTTGTTTTCTTGTGAGACAAATGCTCTAAGGAACTTTTGACGGACTTACTTTAGTGATACGCGTACGTTACAAATTTGTGGTGTTAGTTGTTTGTCTTGTGAAATAAGAGTTCTAGTTTGTCTTTTGTTCCTAGATGTTAATTACGTTACGTTGTTAGTTTTCGTGCTTCGTTCCTATAGATTGTTTACGTTGAGGGAGTTCTGTTCGTTGTTCCTATCTATTAAGTACGTGAAAAATACTGTTCCTTTTTGCTTTGATAATAGTGAAAATGAATGCGAGAATAATTCTCGAATTGTTCATGAACAAACGCGGCACGATTCTAGTTGTTTTTCTTGTGGAATAAAAGTGTATTTTAACTGTAGAATGTGTTTACTCGACCGCACGGGTTTTAAGGTCATTGACTGGCGGTTTTACTTAGTGATACGCGTGGCTTTTACTAATTGTTTTTGTTGCTGTGATACTATAGTTTCTGAATTTTCTAACAACAGGGAGTCTGGAGTGGATCCTTACTTGTGCAAGTTTCGTGTTTGCGAAGTATGGCAGATTGCCGGTTTACTAAGGTATTGTTTGAAGTTTCTCACTGCTTATTGGGATGTTTATGAAAATAATATTCCTTTGGTCCCAGTTGAAATTAAACTAGTGCTACAGAATATTCCGAAATTATTGTCTTAGGAAATAGAATTACCAAGAAATTTATCAACTACATAGTTACGACGCGTGATGTTGTCTGCTGCTAACGCCAGTGAAGTGCGTGGGTGTGATTGGTGTAGCGTGTGATGAGTTCCATCAACACCCTCACAGTCAAGGGTGAGTGCTTCCTTGGTGCGGGACATCGTTGAATCCCACGCTTCAAATGCAAGGAAGCGTTCCTGAAGGGCTTTCTGTAAGTTGACCTATTTCATACTTGTTATTACTGTAAATATCTATCAGTTTGTTTGGCAATATTCTTCGTCGTTCTGATACCTTTTACAATAGACTTGCATGCTATTTTAAAAAGAAAGAAAAAAAAACAATCAATACTACTGAATTACTCATACCAATTGTGTTTTATCTATTTATCTTTTGTCAACATTTTATCTGATTTATGTTTAATTGGTGTGTGAGGAAACGTTTCTGCTACTCCCCAATATTACCTCACTTTGTACTAAACATTTGTCTGTATTGCTTTTACCGTTGTTATATTATATAGATTATCTAAACAGTTTCTTTTTTTTTCATTCTACATAGTACTGAATAACTTAGACTTTTCATTACTGCTATGCTTTTTCTTTATTTTAGGTTTGCAGGACTAATCCTTTTTATTGCAGGTTTACTATTCGAATTTCTTTTATTGCAGGTACCGTTACTAACTCCTTACCGCCGCATACATCATAGGTCAGTCTGCTTTCTACAACCCCCCTACTCTCCGATTGAGCCCGGTCATTTCTTTGACTTTCTTTGTGTAACGTCACAAATAGGTTTTTTTATAGAACACGTCGTAACTACCATCCAAACAGATGACATTCATGTTCAGTAGGTGTTGTTAATCATTAAAAACAAGTAATCGAACTGATTAGTGTGTTTAGTCAATGAAGTTTGCAACAATACCCTACGAAGCTGGTTACTCATAGTTTTAGGAGAATTGTTTCTTTAGTAGACAAGTTCATGTCAAGCAATAGCACTCAACTGTTTAACAAATTCTCCGAAGCATCCTGAAAACTGATTAGATGAAATTGAGTCTAGAATATTATTGTCTTTAGTCGTTTCCGTGGTATCTACAGTCAAAAATCATTCCATGTATTTATGACCAAACCTCTGGAACTATAACCTACAGTAACTGTAAATGAATAAACATTTCCATTCAATTGCATAAATTTATAAACGTACCCATAGTACATTCGTGTTATTAGTTTAAGAATTTAGAAAGTAATTTTATTCGTCGAAAAACCTATACATTAAGCTAAGTATTGTTTAGTATATTTGTTTCTTCTTGTTCTACTTATAAATATTTATATGTACTTGTAATGAATAATTAATTATGCAATAGTCCTTTGGTATTTTCACGACCAATGTAAAGGTAATAGTTTCAGCCTTGTTGAAACAATATATATTGCAACTACTTAGAGACGTGATTATATTCAGATAATTTAGCATTTGATTTTGGAAATTTTCTTTTCAGCTAGCAGTTATTAAGTAGGTAGGTAAATCAGTGATCTTATTGTTAACGTTTATTTTAGTAAGGTTTTAGAATTAGTGTATTCGATTATTTCTCGTGTAAATTTTTAGTCAGAATCACTTTCATAATTTGGGGTTTTGCCATTCTCCTGTTAGTCCGAGGTTTTTTTTTCTACAAACCCCTGTATTTCAAGATTTGGTGGCGTCCAATATGCTTCCCGACCAAGAAGTATTTCACATGCGATAGCATCCGGACCCTCTTCAAACACATGCACCACCTTTCCCACTGAGTTAGTCTGCATCAATTCTTGTTAGTACAGTCTAGGTTTTCGGTACTTTATCGGTATCAGATTTTTAGTGAGATTGTAACGTTAACACGCCCGGATCAGACAGACAGAAAAGAAAGCGAAGTAAGTGTCCACACGAATCACGATTACGTATAAAAAGACAAGGGGATTTAGAAATACCGAGCTAACTACAAAGGTGGAAAGTGGCATGGTTCACATAGACAGAGAAAAGACATCCCCATCGAGTCTCTATTTACAATCAAAATAAAATTTCTATTTAAGCCAATATAGAAAAGAATTATAACCTGCAGACTATTTTAATACTGGAAATAAGAACAACGCATTTCCTATGCTACATGCAATTTTAAAAAATAATGCTTATAATTTTGTATAAGTGTGTTCAGTTAAAAAACAAAATGCAAAACAAATGCTAGTAATCATTTTAAGAAGAAGTACCACGAAACACTGGCGAAACTAATTTCGAAACGGGTTTTGCTACGCACAAACATCAAATGTGGAGAAATACGGTACAAAAGAGAATGTCACAGCATACCTCCATGTGCAGTGATACTTATCTGGCGTTATCTTGAATCTACATTGGTGAATCCGCAAAACAGCTCGACCACGCTTACTAAGGGGTTATTTTTACGGTAGTTTGATCCATTAAAGCTGTGACTATACTTGCAACGGCGGGTTGATGTAAAAGGTATTTGGGTCTACGTAAAAGGAAAATAAAAACACAACCCTACTAGTATCAATATGCACGTAAAAAATTTACCGATGCACACAATATAGAAGCTTCTTGCAGCAGACGTGCATCGCTCTTGGAGTACATGCTAGGAAGAAAAGCAGGATTAAAGTGAACTCAGTTCCGAAACCGATATCATAATCGATTCAAATATTAAGGTAACACATGTTAAAACAACACTTCTAGAGTCTTTTTAATGAATAAATGGATAAAGAAAACCGGCAAACTGAAATGCATTTGATTTGTAAATCCCACATGTAGAAAATCTATGCTATTCAAACTTACATTATTACTTATGAATAAAGCGGAAAATGCAGGGTAAGCAATCGTCGAGAGTAAAGATGGAATGGCCTAACACTGCAAAGGTCGCCGAAGAACGGATATGTTTAAGAACTAAATAGCAAAGTTTTCAACCTCAAGCAAAGAAGTTAGTTTCTGCAATAAACCAAAAGTAAGAAAAGTAAACGAGGAAGAAAACTAGCTAAAATCAAAATAAAACAATATTGTATAGCCTCAAGTATGTAACGGAACGAAAAGAGCGTTAAAGAAAATATATATATATATATATATATATATATATATATATATATATAAATACTTTATGCTGTGGCAACAGGAAATCTGTCGTAGAGGGATAATTCAGTAAAAAAGAAAGAAAGGATGCTAATAGACCGAAAAGTCGACTAAGTCGTAGTTTCAGAAGAAAAGACAGTCCTAAAAAGCACATAGCACAGGAAGAAGATTGAGAATCAAACTACGTCAGCACGAAAACTGACAGGAAGCAAGACCAGCTACAAGAAAAGGAGATGAATGCCAATCAAAAGGAACGAGAAAAGAAAAAATACCAAAAACAACAACCCTAAACAACAAATATAAGGACCGAGAGAAAATACCAAAACAGAATTGAACGCTACAAGGTAATCCACCTAGTTCCTGTGTGAATTGCCAGGTAGATTTCTTGGGCCGAAACTGTACGAACACAGTAGTTGACCTGAAGAACACTTGTGTTTAATTTGTCAACAGTATGGATGCAAAGTAAGCTTTGTTTGGCTATGCGCGTCTTGAATACTGTATGCCGTATGCCACAATAGTCATAAACTTGTACAACAGTATAAAATTTATTGCGTAGTGCTCAACAAATGACGCAGATGCCGTTATCATATGGAAAACGTTGGAACACACCACCCCTACGCATGGAAATAACCTAGATCCTACCCTTAGAACAATTGAAGGTTCACAAACTCTGAGAACGAAGAAACCGTTGAATACCCAAGAAACATTTTAACTTATAAATCCCTCAGATAGTAGTAGAAGATATCAAATATCATCACACCTTCAGCTGAGTCGAATTACATGTTAGCATTACCGTGTAGGATGAGATTGATAATGGGGTAAACGAATGGACGGAATTAAAGGTTATAACTGTGCGTAAACATGTATCAAAATGTAAGTTATAGTTTAGATATAAATATAATGGTTGAATTATAAAACTGAGCTGTGGGAGAGCATTCATTTCACATCACCTTTTTGAAATTAATTTGGCAATATCATTTTCTGCACTTGAAGTCGACAAAGCGTTTTCCATTGTATAAACGTTGTATGCTGTTTTATAATTAATAATTGTAGTGGATGGTTATAAGAAGAATATACAGAGCATATTATTAAAAAGGACGACTACGTTTGTACACGCCTATTTAAAGCGAATTGTAGAAACATTATTTTTTATACATAAAAGTTTATTAATGTAGAGGCGAAGTGCCAATTAGAAATTAAATTGGTTGACCGTTTATTAATACATTTTTGCGCATGTTTGGCCAAAGTAGGGCTAGATCTTAATATTTTTGTATTTTCTACTGTTATTTACTGTAACAATTATGTTTGTTAATATATGTTAGATGTATCAGATGTCAAGTTTCTGTTTTATTATTTACGTTTAACGTAGACTAATAGAAGGAAGTTATAAAGGTGTAAGCAAAGCTCTATCATCCTCCAACTGCAGCAAACGCCATTAAATCGTCTCTCAAAATTCTCACCTTCAGGCAGACACTATTTAGGATTGTACACATGGGTTGACGCTCAACAACTTTTTATCAAGCAGAAAGTTCAAAGACCTTTCCTGGTAGGTGTAAGAGTATAACCCTATAAAGATTTACATTTGCTTTTGTACCACTAAAATCCAGCTAGTGCGTTAGCTACTCTTACTTATTTGTAGAATAAAATTAATTCGGGTAATTAGCGATAATTTAACAAGTAACAACCAACAGTTTAGAAAGGCATATAATTGCAACAAAATTATTTCCAAAATCGACAACATACACAAAATACCTAAACAAAACGGTACCATTATACAAAAATATAGATTTCACTATTTGTATCACGTTAGACAAGAAAAATTGCATACTTTAAGATCTACAACGGGTGTCAAAAACCCATAACCCGTTGGCCACCGCATGGCTGTTTGTTAATTTAAAATAGCACAGTTAAGTTCCGAAAACAAAGTATAATATATGGAAATAAATTATAAAACAAACATGAAACGAATCACGAAATTGTGTCTTTAGACAACCAACTATAACTATAATCGAGTCTCGACTAAACTGACGTCGCAAATTCAGCGTCAAGGCATTGATATCGAAGCGAAAGCTTATAAAAGTTCATCCAAATCATGTGATGATGTGATTTTGAATCTCTATTTTTAAAGTTTAGAAACTCATTGTAATTATTTCCTAAATAAAATTTATCATATTATTCACCAAAAGAGACAATTGCAAATACCACTGACATGAATCGTCTTCTTAATCCTAATATTTAGTTCAACTTGACTTGCGGCCAAAAGAGGTATTCGGCACCTGATGTATATCAACAGTTTAACACTCTGTTACGATAAAACCTTGCAAGCGATCTATTTCTGCATGAATATTATTCAAACTACTATTATTTAAAATGCTCTAAAATTTCTACATTTCCTCACGCTTTTAATGTTATTTTAAATCATAAAAGTTATCGATCAATAAGCTCGATTTCCTTCCAATTGAAATAAACACTAGTCTATAAAATTTCGTCAAGTATTTATTTTATAATATTTTGCTTTATTAGACGCATTATAAATTCGTTGATTTAAGCAAACATCTGCAAATCAACTTTGCTTTACAAATTTGCTGAAATATGTTCTAAGACCTGCAGCAAATGCGTTATGCTTCAAAATATGTTTTTATTACAGCTGCACATACATTTATGGTTTTCTTTTAGAGATTAAAACAGGTCGCCTTAACCACCTGCCTCGTGAATGAGTAAATGGGTTTGTTATCTATAACAAGAACTTCTATTAAGTGGTACTCTGTTATCTTCCAACTGTGCAGTGATACGAGTAATATATTGTTCTCCATGTTAGTATCTGTATCTGAATCTTACAGATGGAATATACTTTTGTAGGCGCGATTTGACAATTTTTTACATTTGATCGTTGGAAAAGCTTTTTGAATGCCAAACGCCTTGTCTCCTACGTGGTTCTTTCTCTATAACTACAGACCGTGGTTTGAAGGCTGTCTATTCCACACCGAGGCTTCGTTCAGTAAGGGAACCGCGTAAGTCGCGCTGCTAATCAAGGTGCTTTTCTAAATTGCTTTACTTCAGTAGTTACTAAATAGGTTATTCAAAGTGTTACAGTGTAATACAATTGCTCTATATAGAATATCCAGTCCGTCGACAAGTGTATATGCACTTTTCAGATCCGCTACGATAGAACCTGCCACGAACTACATTCCTTAAGGTATAGTTACTCTGTCTTTTTTTCTCTTTTGTTGAAACTGCTCTGAAAGGTACTCCTGCACTTGGTTGATAGCGACGCAAATGCTTCCGTTTCTTACAGGTGGTTACACTAAATGACGGATTTTGTGCTAAAATGTACTTTCACTTTTCAGTACACAAGTAATCCCGTATTTATTTCCAAGATACGATTTGTATAAACCGAGCTCACGTTAAAGCACTTTTTACTGTTTCCTTTCTCTTTATATATTAATGTTAACTTTAACAATTACTAACCAAATTAGTTAACATACGGTTCGTTTAAGTTATGGTTACGTTATTTAAGTTTAGTATTGCCTTCTTAATTTATGAAGTGCACTTCATAGAGCGGGTAAAATTACTGTATACATTATTTCATTTTCTTCTTGTATATATATATATAGGGTTTGAAGTATTCAGTAAGTATATATGTGCATATGAATTAGATTTTAAGATTTTATACTTGCTTATATATGTTTATGTTGTGTTTATGCAAAGTGACGCTTTTCGTGTACACCGCGTTATCACAGAACGATTACGTAGGTGTGCGTTTTTCTGGTCTCTGTAAATATTTCTTTTTGTACTATGTATAACTAACGGCTTATAAATAAATCCACTTACTGAGGTTTCTAATTTTTCTTTCTATATGACCTAACCCGCTCTATGACATATTGAGCTAGTCCTAAATATAATTCGTTTAGATTTCTATTCTGCCCTTCTCTCTGTTTTGTTGCGGTATTCGGTGCAGGCAATTATCTTTACTGACTTTACTGCTTTCTTTCTTGTCTGTACGGAATACCGTAACAACCTATTATATAATATTTGTTATTCCGTTCAAGAAATGCTTATTTTTATACCCCATTCCTTCGGATAGACCTACAAAACTTTAGTCTTCATGAATGTATGTTGTTTATTTCTTTTTCCTTTTATTTCATTCTTTTCGTTATAACACCTTAAACTTATTACGTCAGATCATCTAAGAAATTATTGAGAAACAATACTAGTTATTCCAAATCAACCAATTCTATTAAATAAATACGCTCACTCTCCGCCTTAATATATACAAAAATCAAGCTAATGTACTGTTGTTGTTGTTGAGTACTCAGTCCGTAAATGGGTTTGATGCAGCTATACAAGCGTTTCCATACCTGCACATTTGAGATCCGACTTACCCATCCGATCTTTAAAATTCGTTTATAACACCACATCTCGAAGGACCCTATTTTCTTTCTTTCACGCTGCTTATCGTCCTTGTTTCACTTCCATACAAAGCCATACTTTATATAAAGCCATTCAGAAATGTTTTTCTAATACTTAAATCTATTTTTATGTCACAAATCTCTCATTTTCAGAAATGTTTTCTTTGTTTATGCCAGTATACATCTTATGTCATCTTTGTTTCTACCGTCCATGGTTATCTTACTACCCTGGTAACACATTTCTTCTATTTCCTTCAATGTTTTATCTCCGAGTCTTATGTTTGCGACTTCACCAGATCCTATGCGATCGCACTCCATCACTTTTGTTTTACTTTTATTAATGTTCCTCATAAAATAATTTTCCAAAATCGATCACATGCCATTCAACAAATACTCCAGTCACTTACGGACTCAGATTCAATCATAACGTTCTGCAAACCTTAACGACTTAATTTATTTTCCTTAAACTCTAAACCTTGTTTCGATCATCAGACCTCTCACCTCCTCATGCTGTCAACCACATTGAGTAAAAATCAGATCTCATGTCGCAACGGCAAAGCAGAAATCATAGGGCCACACTGGAATCATCGTTAAATCAGCGTTTTTCAGGCGTTGTAAATCTGAAGCGGCCGTACTTTCAAATATGAGAGAGAGCACAAGCAGTAGCATTACGTTGACCTTATTAGGTAATTTGTGTAGTACGGGACGCTTCACACATATTCATGTTGTGAATGCTAAAGTGTAGATGCCACACCTTGCTTCCATTTATATGCATATAAAAACAGAGCGCAATGCTCAGGGAGATACTAACGTGATACGTCACATCAGCGTCACCAAAATTGGCTCATGCCACCATGCACTACAATCATTAATGCGGTAGAATAAGGAATTCGTGTGCATGTTGTACAGTTTTTGATGCCTACAGTAATGATATTGCGAATGTATAACGTCATATAAATGCCATAATCATTAGGTCTTCAGTCTTGGAACTGATTAGACGCGTACCTACATTGTTTCCTATTCTGATCTCACATACGCATTCCTCTGAAATTCCTGCAACCTGCATCTTTCACTATGTGTGCAATAGACTAATCTATGCCTGCAAATACCACGGTTTTTTTCTATATTTGCTTTTAATATATACCGCACTATTCCCTCATACCTTAACACGTGTCCTATCATCCAATCTCTACTACTTTTTTACGGTTTTCTATAAATATCTTTCTTCCTCTACCAGTTGTAGAACCTCTTTGTTCTTAACTTTCTCTGTCTATGTTATCTTCATCATACATTTGCAGAACCGCATTTTAAAGGCTTCTACGTTTTTCTTGCCTGCTTCTCCTACTGTCCAAGTTTCACAACCGTATTGTGCTGTGTTCCAAACATACGCTTTACACAATTGTTTTCGTGATTCTATGTTTGTTGTCTTTGAATATAGCAGTTATTTTTCTTGGTAAATACAGCTCGGCCTTACGCTAATCTTTTTTGTTAATATCTTTTACAATTTTCTGTTTCTATTGTTTTGTAAAAAATATACCTCTCCTCCCCTTCACCGATATTCAATGGTACGCGAAGAGGGTTAATCAAACTGAGGACTACTAAGATATACGACCACTTAGACATTTGCAAAATCAATGGTTCTCCAATTATTCTTTTCGTAGAGTCAACATTTATTGAGAATTTTGAAAAAGCAACAGCTGTAGTTGTTTACGATAATCATTAGCTTTAAGTACAATTACTTTTGCATCTTTAAGTTATCCACCCTGGAACTGGTGGGGCGCGTATCTAAATTGATTTCTATTCTGTGATAACCTAAACATTTTCCTAAAATTGCCACAACCTACATCTTTCACTACCTGTGTGCAATCTAGGTACCTCAATCACTCCTTTTCCTATCTCTGCTTCTAATATATTCCGTTGTATTACCTCATAGATAAATCACACGGGTGGAAACACGTAATACATCATCAGCGATAGTAAATCAGCGCTGACGGGATTAACAAATATAAACACCTCGACAGACCTCCAAGCGAACGTCTGGAGGATACGACGCTCTGGTTTAAATTCTGTTGGGTTAGATCGCACGATGGTACCGAAGGAAATGATAGGGCGGATAAATTAGCTAAAGAGGCCGCGACAGGCTCCTTCCAGTTATCACACTTGTCGATACGGAGGTCTCTGATCAAAAGAAAGCTGCATGTTAGATCAATACGATAATGGGAAAGGAGGTGGAACAAAGCTGCCACGGGCAGGTTGACACACAAATTTATACCGAGCATAAAAGCCAGAGATAAGATCGAGGTGAAACTCGATCAAAAATGGTGTAGCTGATAACAGTGCACGGTGTCCTGAAAGCCTATTTGCAAAGATTAGATTTAACCCACAACGACCACTGCGAATGTGGTGAGAGTGCAGAAAGTGCAGAGAACGTACTCTTTCACTGCCCACTCAAGGTAGCAAATCGAGGGTTAGCTGATAGAGAGTTAGCTTTCGTAAAGCTAGCATAGCCAAAGAGCCTAGAAGAAGTCGAGGAACCGGCTCAACGAAGGCGTTCTGAGCAGCCTTTAAAGAATTTGCGGGAGGGTTCGCGAGCTTAGATGGTGATAACCCCGCGTAAATCGAAGGGTGCGAGGTTGGGGGAAGGATTGAAAAATTTTTGATTTTGACTTGGCATGAGAAATGATAATATGAGCATGATACAACCAAAACTTGTATAAAAAAAATTAAAACAATAATAATAACCAAAAGTCGCACGACAAATCCCCACACCACAAAAACAATCACTTAAACGCGCGGAATATTGGGAATAAATCAAAACATAAATAAATAAGAACAAAATAAATCAGAAAACCTTAATTAATTTGAATCAGTAAAATAAATAAACAAATTAAAATAGTGTGACACCGTGCATCCCCCAGAACTTAAAAGTGACAGTGTTTGTAACCACCCAGAACGTTTTGTACATACTCACCAGGACTTTATCAGTGCATACCCATCTCTCTAATATCGATAATAAATGATTCTTAACTTCCTGTAATACGGGTTGGTAAAACTCTGTGTACACTCCTTTTTTTCACACACTAATTTAAAATACATCCAACCTATAAAAAGCTCCAAACTATTCACTTAACCTATATTAATATATGAAAACCACAGTATTTGAAAACAGTAGAATCTGATTAAAATAACTATTTCTAATTGGCCAGATATGCGTGTACAAGGGTAAATTTTATAGTTATAAGTATTCAATGAAACTCAACGGGTACTAATATAATTACAACTGTGGTGCCGTTACTGTTTACAATTTGCTTTTAATCAAGCGTGAACCAACGTACAAGTCCTCGTAATAAAGAAAATAGTTGTATGCAGTCAAATACAAAATATCAGTTTAAAGTATGTAACAGATGGAAAAATTCAATGACCTATAGCTTGTTTACACAAAACTCGAGTAAGCTTATGCTGAAAAACTAAAAATGGGATTGTCAGAAATCCTTAAGACAACAGGTTTTGAAGAAAGCATCTGCTACCGGATCACTTTCACTAATAACTGAAATTTATTTAATGCGGCGGTCGAACTTGTTTCACTAGTAAGCTCGAATTTTTAAAATTACCGTCACTTTGAATTACTCAAGTTTGATATTTGCTCAGCGCTAGTTGCTTGTAAATTGAATTACAGCAGCTAGAAATGCACGAATGAGACTCGTTTCTATTATCATGTAATGGTATTTATAAGATATAATGTTCCCGGGGGTTTACACGATTTTCTGGTTCACACGGTTTGTTCGACTTGAAAAGATTTTAGATCTAGATCAACGGTGTTTTGGTGCGTGAGAATAACTATTAGTATTTTCACACTGTCGATTTAATGCCACAGCTGCACCATTAGCGTGATAAAGTTTACAAATACATGTTTGTAGGGGGATTATTTGTGGAAAAACATGTCAGTATTTTTCTAATGCAATATGCCACATGTGAAGTCCCCTTTATTGCTGGTTGTAGAAGAATGTACTGAGTACTCTCCCTGTTTATTTACTTTAATATTATAATTGCATAACCCCTTTATAAACTGTAAATCACCTAGCTTTAATAAAATTTTAAGGGTATTTTTGCGTTAAGGTACATTTTAACTAACTTAAATTGATAAAAGTTTTTCTATATACAAATGTATGCCTAATTAACGAATGCGTTATATCCCATTTAAAGCAAAGTTTAAGTTCCAACAACGTAATAAAAAGTCAAGCTTGTGGTTGTCAGCTTAAAAGCCATGTAGTGCTCTAGGAGTAAACTACTAATTAAAATTAGACAATTCTAACAACTCTGACAAATGAAGCAAGTTCTGAGAGCGTTTTTATTATAAATCCAACATTATTTTAGTTATAATTATGTACGTTTACGTAGTTGCTTAAAATGCCACACCTAAAAAATTAATTTTACTTATTTTTTAACTGTCTTGCACAATGATAGTATGCATAGTGTATATCCTATCGGCATCCATTTGAACCCTAATCACAAAATCAAAAATAACTTTCCGCTTTTAACTGCTCTTGCTGTACGATTATTATTTGAAATATTACGAAAAGTGGCAAACGATTTCAAACTCCGCCAGAAAAAAGCATTCGATTAAGGAGACTGCTAAGCATCAGTTTAGCACCCCTGTCGTTATGGCCCGGGAGAATATGTGCGTTATAATCCTTTACACAGCGCATCAATCATCTCACCAGGGCACCTTAAATCCGATATCGCTGTGGGGTGAACGGTTGCTAAACTATTACAGGATTAGAGAATATTTTATAATTACAGTTTATTGATTGAGGTCAAAATTATTGGATAAAAATTTATTTCTGTACCAGTTGTGATATTCTTTGAAATGGTTTTAATCATATATCATTTCCATAGTGTCTGTATTGGTAAGTACCATCGATAGGGTTAGGTTATTTGCTTTAAGAAATATAATTTTTAAGCTACATGTATTCTTAATCTTAGGAAATATTATTTTGTATCTTACATTGCTCATACTCGAAGGTTGTCAAATTTATTATGGAGGTTTCTAAGGTTTAGAATGATAGCATGGTTACTCTGTACTTTAAATTGTTACAGCTTCATGATTCATTTGTTTTGATTAATAAGCTATAACGCTGGCGCCTATTATCTCATCATCTTGCCACAAAGAAATTTTCGCGTAAAATAATGCTGATTTAAAAATAAAATTCAATTCCTCTACTTATTGTTAAAGATTTCATCTTAATCCATTTGTACGAATTTTGCTGAAAATATCTGAAATCGTGTATAAAAGAAGAATACGTTTTTTTTTCTAGAACACGTCGTAAGTACCATCTAAACAAATGACATTCAACTTGAGTAGGCGTTGTTAATTATTAAAAACAAGGTATCGAACTGATTAGTGTGTTTAGTCAATGAGGTTTGCAATAATGCCCTACGAAGATGGTTACTTATAGTTTTAGGAGAATTGTTTCTTTAGTAGACAAGTTCATGTCGAATTATAGCACCCGACTACTTAAGAAAGCCTCAGAAGCATCGTGGGAACTGATTAGATGAAATTGAGTATAGAATATTATTGTTTTTAGTCGTTTCCGTGGTGTCTACAGTCGAAAATCATTTCATGACCAAACCTTTGAAACAATAACCTGCAGTAACTGTAAATGAATAAACATTTCTATTTAGTTGCATAAATTTATAAACGTACCCATAGTACATTCATATTATTAGTTTAAGAATTTAAAAAGTAATTTTTTCGTCAAAACTGCTATCTATTAAGCTAAGTATTTTTTAGTATATTTGTTTTTTTTGTTCTACTTATAAATGTTTTTATGTACTTCTAATGAATATCTAATTATGTAATAGTCCTGTATTGCTATTTTTCACGACCAATGTAAAGGTAATAGTTTCAGCCTTGTTGAAACAAGAAATATTGCATCTACTTAAAGACGTGATAATATTCAGATAATTTTCTTTTCAGCTAGCAGTTATTAAGTAGGTAGGTAAACCAGTGTTCTTATAGTTAACGTTTATTTGAGCTTTGTTTTAAAATTAGTGTATTCGATTATTCCTCGTGTAAATTTTTAGTCAGAATCACTTTCCTAATCTCGGGTTTTGCTATCCTCCTGTTAGTCCTCGTTTTCTTTTCTACAAACCCTTATATTTCAAGATTTAGTGGCGTCCAATATACTTCCCGATCAAGAAGTATTTCACATGCGATAGCATTCCTAGACCCTCTTCAAACACATGCACCACCTTTTCCACTGTGCTAGTCTGCAACCATTCTTGTTAGTACAGCCGAGGATTTCAGTACTTTATCAACATACAGAATTTTACTGAGCTTGTAACGTTAACACGCACGGGTCAGAGAGAAACAGAAAGGAAGACGAAGTAAGTGTCTTCAAGAATCACGATTACGTATAAAAGGACAAGGGGATTTAGAGATGCTGAGCTAACTACAAATGTGGAAAGTGAGATAGTTTACATAGACAAAGAAAGGACATCGCCATCGAGATTCTATTTACAATAAAAATAAAATTTCTATTTAAGCCAACAAAGAAAAGAATTATAACTTACAGACAATTTTATTAGTGGAGATAAAAAGAGCGGATTTCCTATGTTACATGTAATTAAAAAAAAATAATGCTTACACTTTCGTATAAGTGTGTTCAGTTAAAAATATAAAATGCAAAACAAATTTTAGTCATCATTTAAAACAAAGTACCAAGAAGCATTACCGATGCTCGGATACGATACAAAAAAATATCGCAGACTACTTCCATATGCAGTGATACTTATCTCGCGTTATCTTGAATCTACATCGGTGAACCCGTAAAAAAGCGCGAACGCGCATACTGAAGGGTTATCTTCACGGTAGTCTGATCCATTAGAGCTGCGACTAGACTTGCAACAGAGGGTCGATATAAAAGGTATTTGGGTATATGTAAAAGAAAAATAAAAAGAGAACTCTACTAGTTATCACTGTGCATGTAAAAAAAACTTACTTATACACAGAAGATAAAAGATTCTTGTAGCAGGCGTGCATTGCTCCTGGAGTAACTGAATCGGCCATACATAAAGTACATGCTAGGACGGAAAGCAGGATTGAAGTGAACCCAGTTTTGGAACCGATATCATAATCAATTTAAATATTAGGGTACCACATGTTAAAAAAACATTTCTAGAGTCTTGCTAATGCATAAATAGATAAAGAAAACCGGAAACTCAAATACAATTGCCTTTGTAAATCACACATGTAGAAAATCTATGCTATTCAAACATACATTATTACTTATAAATAAAGCAAAAAGTGCAGGGTAAGCAATCGTTGAGAGCAAAGATGGATTGGCCTAATACTGCAAAGGTCTGCGAAAGACGGATATGTCTAAAAAAGAAATAACAAAGTGTTCAACCTCAAGAAAAGAAGTTCGTTTCTGCAGTAAATCAAAAGTAAACTAGGAAGAAAACTATCAGTAATTAAAATAAAATAATATTGTCTAACCTCAAGTATGTAACGGAACGAAAAGAGCGCTGGAGAAAAAAATATATAAATAGTTCACGCTGTGGTAACAGTAAATCTGCCGTAGATAGATAGCTCAAAAAATAAAGAAGGAATGCTAATAGATCGAAAAGTCGACTACGTCGTAGTTTCCAAAGAAAAGAAAAGAAAGGTTTATAAAACACATACCACAGAAAGAGAATCGAGAATCAAACTACGTCAGCACGGAAACTGATAGGAAACAAGACCAGCTACAAGAAAAGGAAAAGAATGTTCAACGAAAGTAATGATGAAAGAAAAAACCAAAAACAACAACCATAACCAACAAGTATAAGAACCGAGAGAAAATACCAGAACAAAATTGAACGCAACAAGGTAATCAACCTAGTTCCTCTGTCAATTACTGGTTAGATTTTCTGGAACCAAAGCTGTACGTAATACAGTAGTTGATCTGAAGAAAACTTGTGTTTAATTTGTCAACAGTAGGGATGCAAAGGTAAGCTTTGTTTAGCTATGCGCGTCTGAATTACTGTATGCCGTTTTGTATTTGGTGCTATCCAGGTCCCAAAATATGAAATTTTTAATCGAAACACGTATATAAACTAAAAAGTGCGTTTAATCTAACCAACTTTTCCTAGCTACTGTAGTACCTTGAATGAAGAATTTGAAAATCAAGTAAAGAGGCATATCTTCAAGGCGGCTCCTTAAGTTAGATAGGTTCGTATATGGCTACTAATCTCAAGGTCTCGAGTTTGATACCCGACACGGTCCGCTTTAAAAATGTTAGACAATCATTTTACATAAAAATACGCCCTCGCTCGGATGAGTGCTAAAATGTAGCTCCTATATGTGAGTGCGGTCACGTACTTTCTTGAATTAGCAAGGGTTCGGCAAAGTTCAAAATTCTCAGGTAAAAAACTGGTTTTATGACGAATGTAATACGTTCCGGAGAAGCATTGGAGATCAAATGTAGGGTATGATTCTCTCTTAACTGACGCGTGGGTGCCGTCTGCTTCTGCATTCCTACCTGGTTCCTCAAACTGTCCTCATGAATGGATGCAGATTCACTAAACTCCTCTTTTTATGTGACACGACAAAACATACCTTTTTACGATCTAGAAAGGTATAGGAGTTGGTTATGACGCATTATGGATGTAGTTTTGAATTTCCAGCAATGCTCAGGAAAATCTTATAATTTATTATTGTATTTTGCGGCATAGGTGTGTTTTCACGTATCTAAGTTATGCGCGTCATTGCTTCGACAATGAGAACGTGCGATTATATCGGAGATGTTTACAAGTTGGTGAGAACGAGCGCCATGATTTCAGACTGCTCTGGGCTACCGTACCTAACAGTTGAAATGACGAATCAGTGGATGTAATGCAGTGAAGTTGCCTTTGAATTCCTACTTCCTTCGTATTTCTTAATATCGGTCTATTCCAAGTTTTAATATTGTAGGTGATCAACAAACTTTGCTGCATCTGCTGAGTAGGGGCCACTGTACCCATACTAGCAGAATGTATGTATTAGACGAACAATACGTGGAACATCGCGCCGATGATTGTGAAACAGTTTAATTTTCTAAAGACCCTACGAATCAATATTGCAACGAATAGGTCATTATTAGTTTCCTTAATGTTTCCGGATAAAATATTTCGTGTTATAAGTTTGCCAATACCAAAAATTGTATAATTTTCATAAGATAAATTGTAATAACAAATCAGAAATCTAAAATTTGTTACGACAAAGTCAAATAAAGTCACAAGGTAGCTGTGCATCTACCGGTTTTGCAACACGCCTCAGATTGTTTGTTCTGCCAAACACCGCCAGCTGCAACGGAAAACTTATCACTTGTAGTCCAACCACCGAGACGCTAAGATGTTATTCTTTAGTGCTCTAGCGGCAAGCCTCCGTATAGCTATATTCATGGCACATCTGAATAATTAATCAAGTCAATTATAACCAATGGTTCGTATAATTCCTATCCAGAAAATTTAATTAAATTTTATTACCTTGTAGCGCAACTATCTTTAAATATGAATCGACAAAATTTAAGGCAACAATGAGAATCTTTTGTTAACTATACCTTATGATGTCACCTAGAAGCACAACCAAAAGAATCCTGAAATGATAAAATTATATGTTAAACAATAAATGTAGCAGTACGTTTTAATCAAGATGTCACTACCCAAGGAGGCAGAATATTGATCCCGATGAGCCCGCGCAAGGAAACGTTTTAGATGTCGTTGTAAATAACCATGCAAGTTAGAGTCACCGTTTAGGTTACGATCTGGTATTAGGCTTTCTACGTCATGGAAAAGCCAGATTACGTCGTCTGAAATAATATTGGGCGAGTTGTATCAAAAACATTTCCCATGAACATGAAACTGATGGATTGTTATATAAAACTTTATTTAATATTATTGATCTAAAAGTCAAGTATAAGATAAATTAGTCGGTATAAGATGAATTTAATTTTAGAAATTTTGCAATTTAAAAAATGATTATGAGTATAGCACTGAATTTAGGTAAATGTAATATTAAATGACTTTATGGTCTTAATTGTAAATCATAGGAAACAGATCTGGCCACTTCCGATAATTAATTACGTTTCTTTGTTATGAAATATAAATTCAATTTTTAAATTAATACTGATTGATTTAAAAAAAGTAACTTCCATTTGATTTTGTGAAACTCAACTTTTCATTAGAAATAGATGCATTGAGTCGACTTAATTTTATTAACATAGGTATATGTTTACATAAAATAAGGATATGAGGAAAGTTTAAATTATAAAGTCCTAGTTATAAAGGTTGACCTAGGATTAGAAAAACTGGTTTGAGATACTAACTCAATTATTATAAGAACTATTTACCTTGTTATCACAAGTAGTGTTAAAAGTAATATTATTTAGTTGAAATTAAATTAATTAAAATCACAGATAGAGTATAACATAAAAATAAATCCTTTAAGACGCGTTATGCACTAGGTTTCTACTTTTACCCTGTAGTGTTTTCTAGTTAAAAGAAATTTAATAAAGTAGTGGCGCCGTAATATGTCCGTAGAATAGGAACCCCCCTGAAAGTCTCTATAGTTGACCGCGGAGGTTAGAATTTCAAGCTAGTTTGGAAGATTCTAAAGGTCACTTTAACTACGGATATACCTACCACTTTGTCAAGACCTTTGTGAATATATCGGAAGTTGATCGCAGTGAATTAACCACCCGAAGCGAGTGCTCCGACTTGCCTTTTTTTGGTTGATCTATAGATAATCGGACACGTATAAGGAAAGATGTAACAATTGCCCTAATACAAAGACTCAGTAACTGGCCCTACCTTAACTTAGCTATATATATATGAATAAAGGTAAGCTATTTCATGGTGCTAAATATTATTCTTCTTGCATTGTAAAATCTGCGCACTATTGCTACGCCCTCTGTACAACCACGCGTTATCTCATATTACTTTTATACCGTCTAAGTAACAAGTAATAACATTTGTAGTAATCAAATTGGTGTAGAATGTCCTTCCACACTTCCACATCTTCACCTTGAAAATATACATAAACCCCTGGAAATTTTGCCTACTGCTTGATCATTTGAATCTGAAATAGGGTAAAAGAAACGATTAACAAAAGAAAACAACGAGCCGAAGAAGTTTTGTCAAAATGAACGTTTTCAGATTTAGCGCAAGCATTTGAGATGGTAAGCATAAAGCGATCACTTAAAAACCCTCAAATTAAAATAAGATCAACTCAGTCGCCTGGTTTGGGAAGAATTTATGGTTACACTTAATCAATAATCCAAGGCAGTTGTAGTTGTAGTAATTATTTCCACAAAATCTATTGCAGTGTCAATTGGTCTGCTTGTGACTAGATTAATTACATTAGAATATAAACAAAGCTGTTAAACACGAAAGATGATTGATGGCCCCTGTAGCAATACACCGTTCAGATGAACTTAATTGTCAGATACAGAGTTTTGCATTTAATTTGTTTAGATTACAATAGGTACATTCGAGAATTTTATTTGCATAATTTCTGGTGTATTTCATATTAGTATAGAGGTTTCTGTATATGTATATAAATTTCTGCCGTAGCTATTGTAGTTCACTTCTGATTAAAGCTTGACTACAATATGTTCTAGTTTAATGCTCTGAAAAGATGTGTTATAAATGACTGTCAATAAAAATTACTCTGTGTGAAAGGAATACTGTACTAATTATATAAATTAATAATTTGTGTTAGGAGAGTTAATTATAGTGCTTTGTTAGTAAGTAATTTAGAAGGCAGCATCATAGTGTCAAGAAGCTAGAAATTGTACCGTTATCAATTAGCTGAAAATAAATTGTTGGGAAAGCTTATAGAAAATTCCATTGTAACTACAAGTTATTGAAAATGCTTGTATAATCAGTTTGAAAATAAAGAATAGTAGTTATAACAAACAGAATTTTTGTTACACCATAATAAACGGAATGAGCTTTTAAAGCAGAATCTACTAACATTTTGCACCACCAGATTGCTCAGCAGGTTTTGTCAGTGAGTTTTATAACAGTAAAAGTTACAACAGTAAATTTTTTCTCTCTTTCTCCCACCCAGAGTGTAGCCAATTGTCCAACTTGAATAATCAAGGACTAAAACCTTCAAACTCAAATGTAATCAACTTTTTTCTAAACCTCAAATGATATGTTCGTAGCTTTTTGAAAAGCAAAGACTTTTTTTAATTGTACTCCATTACCCAGCCCATTAAGGAAATTAAACAAAATGTTTACCTTACGCAATAATTATTAATTTTTATGCGCAAATAGGTTGTTTATTTTTCCACACATACATTTGCAAGAATAGACGAAGGTTGCGCCAAACCACACAATCTTTCAGAACTGAACTTGAATTAGACGAATTTCATTGTTACGAAATTTATTAAATGAAAATACATTATACAGAAATAGAAAGGCCAATCTTAAGGTAGAAGGGAGTGTGTCGATGTCGTCGTCAGTTACGCATTAACTTTATATTGAAATTGATGTATCTAGATACGAAATTATATATAAATGTATTCGAGCTTTTTAAATTTAGCCTACCAACAATTTGGAAATATTGGGAATATTTACAACCCTGTCACGTTAGACGCACTGTGTAATCTTAAAAAATATTTCCGAGGGTTGATGTATTAATTGTATTGTAACAGTTATTAAGAAATATACGAAACATTCGCGAAAACACCCTTCATCAGTTTTAACAAAAGCGGTTTCATATCTGTCTACCGGGTAACGAAGGATGATTGACAGATATCGCAATACAATAAGGTTGTTTTCGAAGGGTTTGATAACTGGCATTTTCGATGTTTCTAGATTTTACAAAATTAAAGATTATAGTATGTAACTATAAACTCCGTTGGGGCAGTTAAGTTTTAGTTTGAATTCAGTCCTAATAAACATTTAATATACATAAGTTAACGTAAAGATAAATTCGCTCATGTGTTATGTGTTAGATAAAAATCACCACTCAGATTAGTGCTATAATAGTGTTTAATTCGTCGTATTTAGAAGATTAAATTAGCGCCTACAAAAAGTAATTAAGCCAGTTTAAATTCTTTTATTTTCTCGGTGTTGTCAAGCCACATTATGTAGCGACAGAGAAACATCTAAGCTTTTACTATGTTAGACTTAGGGGATACCTAGACAAAAGTCGTGCAGGAGATGTTGATTTATCCGTATTAACACAAACTGACTTTTGTGGACTTCCGTACTAGCTCTGAACTCTAACTTCAGCAGTTTTTAGAGACTATCAGGGGGGTCGTTAAATAAATACGGATGGGTCAGGCGCCACTGTACTTATGCAATATATAAGAACAAGGAATATCGCCAAGAAAAATACAGTAACCTTAACGAATATATTCTGTTACTGGAATAACAAGATTTTGTATTCATAGATGGTACATAAAATAAAATACATAAACATGCTTGGAGACATTATAATTTGAATTAGGGCCGCTATACTCGCGGCCACATCCCCAATGCTCCACCCGGAGGTACTGCATTGGGTTTAAACGCGAAAAATAAACGTGCTTCTTATTAATTCTAACTTCATAATAATCCACCCTAAATAAAAATCTAACTAAAAATCTAACAAACTAAAATAAAAACTAAAAACAGGGTTTAAATAATGGTATCCCTAGCGTTGACTTTGGAGTGTGCCCGATCAACAAAACACAAACAAAAATGAGAGGGGGAGGGATCTGTAATACCGGATAGCAGACGCCGTCTCTGCTTACCAGTGCGACCTGAAGGGTCGACTTAAAACTATCCAAATCTAGCTAGCTAATTTAAAATGGATTCAAATTTTCTAAGCAGTTGCCAAAAGTATTAATAGTGAATCCAGCTATTTGCCTGCTCTATAAATTTACAAATTCGTCCTCCCTGATCTAAGTGTTTTATCCTAAATTTGTCCCTAACGTTCCCTATCATTCCCTAACAGACATAATATACAGGGTGGTCCGGTTTTCATTAGCCAGCGTATATCTTCTGAACTATGCAAGATATAGAAAAATTTCATAGGAAAAAATTGTTTGAATATATTTTCTCTACAAATATAAGGCATTAAGTATTTTTCATGGCCTACTATATTTGAGCAATAATATGTCAGTTTGGTTTTTTAAATAGAATACCCTGTATATTTTTTTGAAAAAATACTCTACTTGAAATTGTCTTTACGGCAATATACCATAACCAATGATTTCTTGCCAAAATGTGGTAAATAACTCAAATAATAGAAGTCCATTAAAAAATTGTGATTATTGTTTATTTACTGCATAAATTAATCAATTAAAATTTATTTTATACATACATCTGAAAATAATAGCTAACAAGAAAACTGATTATCTTAGTAAATGTTCTTGTTCACCATTACATTCTAAATATTTATTAACTCGAATAATAAAATTTTTCTAGCATCTTGCAACATGACCGGGGTCGTGCCGATTAACTCTTCGAGATTTTGAAAAGGGGTAGAGTTAGGATACACTCGGTCTTTTAAAAACCCCCAAACAAAGAAGTCGAGAACTGACAAATCGAGTGATCCAGGAGGCCACAAAATCGGTCCCCTGTTACCGATCTCGAGTGTATTCTAACTTTACCCCTTTTCAAAATCTCGAAGAGTTAATCGGCACGACCCCGGTCATGTTGCAAGATGCTATAAAAAATTTTATTTTTCGAGTTAATAAATATTTAGAATGTAATGGTGAACAATTAGAACATTTACTAAGATAATCAGTTTTCTTGTTAGCTATTATTTTCAGATGTATGTATAAAATAAATTTTAATTGATTAATTTAGCAGTAAATAAACAATAATCACAATTTTTTAATGGACTTCTATTATTTGAGTTATTTACCACATTTTGACAAGAAATCATTGATTGTGGCATATTGCCGTAAAGAGAATTTCAAGTAGAGTATTTTTTCAAAAAAATATACAGGGTGTTCTATTTAAAAAACCAAAGTGACGTATTATTGCTCAAATATAGTAGGCCATGAAAAATACTTAATGCTTTATATTTGTAGAGAAAATATATTCAAAAAACTTTTTCCTATGAAATTTTTCTATATCTTGCATAGTTCAGAAAATATACGCTGGCTAATGAAAACCGGACCACCCTGTATATACAATCTTCTTTTCTATATATACTGCGGCCAAAAATTGGCAACAGAACGTCAAACGAATCAAGCCACAAAACAATACAATGCAGGCAAAAATATAAGTGTAAAATAAATATGAATAAATATGCTTGACAGCAGTTTGCGTCTCAAAATAATAAAATCAATAAATCAGACAACTTATATGTACTTATAAAATTTGCTACTGGCCATTGGCGCATGGACACTCTACTTATTAAATTTATACACCCTTGGTTCATATAAGATCTATAGACTCCAAAATTATGTATCAGGTAGAATAAACACAATCTTTTAAATACCCCTTTAACTGTGATTAACCACTTCTAAATTTAAAAAAGACTAGATTTCTTATAAACCAAGACATATATTAACTATAAATAATTTTGTTTCAAACTGACAGGAATTTACAATAAATGTTGTAAGTGTTTAGTTCTTATTTCTATTTCTGTAATAAACTTGTTTATATTAGACCCTTTAACGTAAATAGGCATTATATATTTCATTAACAAAATTATTAGCTTTTGTCATTTCTCCAGTAATGATTAAACGACGTACATTTTTATTAAATTACGTATGTAATAGGATCTTTTAATTAGTAATTTTAAGCCTTGGTAAAAAAAGTATCACGTATAAGAAACTACTCAACTGTATAAAAAAATCAACGTGAATAAACAAATTCTAATAACGAAATTCATTTGGCATGATTCACAATCTAAGTTCTTGAACAAATTGTTTTGGTAAACAATCCTATAAAGTAAGAGTTTAATTTAGTGTAAAGTTCAAAGATTAAAATTTTTAAATATAATTATTAAGATATTAATTTTCAATAGTTTAAACTTCAAAGGTTACTGCTTAACCTTTGATATCTTCTAATTAGAGAGAAAATAACCACTAAACGTTGTGCGTCAAACAGATGGTTTTCATAACAAAGGAAAATCGACTTACCGACCTCAAACGTAAGGTGCAAATTGTTACAACCATTTAGTAGGTAAACTCGAAGCATGTATGCGCCTCAAATGCTGCATAATGAAAGCAAAAACTTGTTGCGCGGTTTGTTACAGCAATATCCTGAAGATCAGAACCATACAAATAAAGAGTGGGATCCACCTTAAGGGAGAGTCATCGTTGAAATCTCTAACGGTAGGTTTCCATTCGTATACAATTTATACGCTATAAATTAGCTGTTTCGCATAGCCATTATTAGATCAAAAACTTCAATGTAAACCAAAAACTTCCGTGTTGACCAAAAATTTCCGTGTTAACAAAAAACTTTAGTATCGACTAAAAACTTCAGTGTTGCGCATGATGAACTGTCTAACACATTTGGATCGATTTAATGCACAAATGAATTGCTAGTCGCAAGTCACCCTTTAATATTAACTTCTGCATCTTATTGCTATGACGGTAAAGGTTCTGTTTTTCCTCTCCAGCAGTAACGGATATAATTTCTGTATTGTGTCACATAAATTTTAAAATCCCATTTTAATTCAATATAATTCGTATATCTAGAACTTATACATAATTAAAAGAAAGTTATCATAATTTTGGAACACTATTTATTATCCTTTCATTCTAATTTATCTAGTAAACAAATTTATCGTTACAAGTACTCCAGTTTTGTGTTTAACATTATGTTAAAAGTCGTACATGCTTGTTAGAATTTCCATAAATTATCTTCAAGGCAATGTAATTTAGAGCGATTATGCGCACCTGCTGTTTTAAATATTCAAGTGTTGAGGCCTCGTTTGTTCACGGACTACAACAGTCAATCCTTTACCGTCCTAGCAATAAGATGCAGAAGTTAATATTAAAGGGTGACTTGCGACTAGCAATTCATTTGTGCAGTAAATCGATCCAAATGTGTTAGACAGTTCATCATGCGCAACACTGAAGTTTTTAGTCGATACTGAAGTTTTTTGTTAACACGGAAATTTTTGGTTTACATTGAAGTTTTTGATCTAATAATGGCTATGCGAAACAGCTAATTTATAGCGTATAAATTGTATACGAATGGAAACCGACCGTTAGAGATTTCAACGATGACTCTCTCCTAAGGTGGATCCCACTCTTTATTTGTATGGTTCTGATCTTCAGGATATTGCTGTAACAAACCGCGCAACAAGTTTTTGCCTTCATTATGCAGCATTTGAGGCGCATACATGCTTCGAGTTTATCTACTAAATGGTTGTAACAATTTGCACCCTACGTTTGAGGTCGGTAAGTCGATTTTCCTTTGTTATAATGACGTACAACGTTTAGTGGTTATTTTCTCTCTAATTAGAAGATATCCAAAGTTAAGCAGTAATCTTTGAAGTTTAAACTATTGAAAATTAATATCTTAATAATTATATTTAAAAATTTAAATCTTTGAACTTTACACTAAATTAAACTCTTGCTATATAGGATTGTTTACCAAAACGATTTGTTCAAGAACTTAGATTGTGAATCATGCCAAATGAATTTCGTTATTAGAATTTGCTTATTCACGTTGATTTTTTTATACAGTTGAGTAGTTTCTTATACGTGATACTTTTTTTACCAAGGCTTAAAATTATTAATTAAAAGATCCTATTACATACGTAATTTAATAAAAATGTACGTCGTTTAATCATTACTAGAGAAATGACAAAAGCTAATAATTTTGTTAATGAAATATATAATGCCTATTTACGTTAAAGGTTCTAATATAAACAAGTTTATTACAGAAATAGAAATGAGTAACTAAACACTTACAACATTTATTCTAAGTTTCTGTCAGTTTGAAACAAAATTATTTATAGTTAATATATGTCTTGGTTTATAACAAGTCTATGCTTTTTTTTAAATTTAGAAGTGGTTAATCACAGTTAAAGAGATATTTAAAAAATTGTGTTTATTCTACCTGATACATAATTTGTATGGTTCTGATCTTCAGGATATTGCTGTAACAAACCGCGCAACAAGTTTTTGCCTTCATTATGCAGCATTTGAGGCGCATACATGCTTCTTGTTTATCTACTAAATGGTTGTAACAATTTGCACCCTACGTTTGAGGTCGGTAAGTCGATTTTCCTTTGTTATGAAAACCATCTGTTTGACGTGCAACGTTTAGTGGTTACTTTCTCTCTAATTAGAAGATATCCAAAGTTAAGCAGTAATTTTTGAAGTTTAAACTATTGAAAGTTAATATCTTAATAATTATATTTAAAAATTTAAATCTTTGAACTTTACACTAAATTAAACTCTTGCTATATAGGATTGTTTACCAAAACGATTTGTTCAAGAACTTAGATTGTGAATCATGCCAAATGGATTTTGTTATTAGAATTTGCTTATTCACGTTGATTTTTTTTATACAGTTGAGTAGTTTCTTATACGTGATTCTTTTTTACCAAGGAAATTTTTGGTAAACACGGAGATTTTTGGTTTACACTGAAGTTTTTGGTTTAATAATGGCTATGTGTAACAGCCAATTTGCACTAATTATTTGCATCCTTACTCGTTCTGTTTCGTTTTCAACTATGTCGTCTAATTTCTTTAAAAAGACCATTGGTTGTTCGTTGCGTCGCCCGTCGAATCTTGGTAACATCTCTTTACCTCCCTAAATGAATACCCAGCCTCAACGACACTGGCTCGTTCGGCTTCTACAATCCGTGAATGCATCAATCTAAGATTTCCTTTAACACTTCCTAATTTTTCTTCTATGCTATTGCCCATTACCACCGTTTCTCTGCGTACTAACTCGGCATCCTCTCTACAACTCTGAATTTGCCCTAACAAGTTTTCCTTATAAATTCGGTTTTCTTTTGGTGTACTATGATGGATTCCTCTAAGCTTTTATACTTGGTGATGTGCTGCTTGTCCACTTGTTGTATCTCCTTCTGCACCATGCCTATTCCGGCTACCAAATTCCCTTAAACGCCTTCTATTCTACTGTCGATATCCTTGCCAATATCTGATTTAAACGCATTGAAATTCTCCCACATATTCATCTGTATCGTCTCCATTCGCTTGCCAACTAATTACAAAATATTTTAGAACTACACTCATTGATCCAATACCATTATGTATACTTTCTATTTTGAAACAGCTAGATACTTGTGTCACTTATGCTAATTATTATTGGTTGACATTCCACAAATCTTACAATTACTTAATGCTAACTAAACATGCTAAAACAAATTCTCTTACAGGTATTATGGTACATTAATTAATTAATGAAATAGAGTATCCACCAAACAGTTAACATGAAATTTACAAATAATTAACCGAAGCTCATTTAGTTGGAATTATATTAGATAAACGTTTTATTGAAGAACAGTTACCCAAACACTTCTTTTAAATTTCAAACGCTTCACCACCAGTAAATAGCATTTTAGCTTAGTTTAACAAGTAATTACTTATCAATCTTCTTTTTATTATAGTCAGTTTTAAATTTAGAAAACATTAATAGGAGTGGTAAATTAGTGTGTTTACCCACCAGACATGATAATAGGGTCATTTAGGGGTATATAGGATCACTAGGATAGTGCGCTTTATGTAAACATCATGAGAATCCAGAAAACTAGACATTTTACTCAGAAAATGCGAAGTTCGACGATTAGTCAGAAAGCAAATGCCAACGCCCTGTATATAAACTACAATTATAATTAGACACACAGAAAGAAAGAGTATTCCAAAAGATTCAATTAAATAAACAATTATACAAGTCATAAAACGAAGTGGACAGAAGCTGCAACATAATAAGTGTGAGCAGTGCATCATTATTATACAAGGAATCCCATTTAAACAAACAGGTTTGTAAATGCGTAAAACAGAAAAACGCATATAATTTCGTACATCAATTAATATAAAGCTACGTGACCAAGAAGGTATAAAATCCCACACCTTGATAGATAGGAAATAATTATAGCATGGTGATAAAACAAAGTTCGTCAAATTTACTACACCAACAAGACCTACGTGATTTGAAAGACCATGGAAGATTTGAAAGTACAACGAATTCATACAAATAACTTGAAATCCTACGTGCAGGGACAAGCGTCTTGACTTCGTTGTACATGTAAAATTCGTAGAAATACCCAAGCCTGCATGTGAAGATTAAGATACAAAGTGGTAATTATTGAACTATGCGCTTGACCGACTAATTGTATACAGAAAGGCGTTCTTTTTAAATACAACAGGATTTTGTAAACAAATCAGTTTGAATTAAAGGAAGGCTTTATTTACATCACCCGAAGCAATATATTTACGTAAAAGAATTACAAATGATTTTATAAGTAATAAATTTTAGTGTGGTGATAGTGCATAATTATTAAAAGATTCGTCGTTTAATCCTTAAAACTGTAAGTAATAAAAGGTTGCTTTTAGAATATTTTAAGATTTATATTAACAAAGGGACTCTAAATAATTCCTAGATCCTACCTGGATCTCCAAACAATTTCTGGATCACCCATAAGAAGTAAAACATGAATATCAAAACAATCTCTGGACCTACCTAGAAATATTATATAAGAATATGCACACAATATCTAGACAATTTCTAGATACAACCCGGAGAGGTTAAATAAGTATATCTGGATCCAACCTGAAGTATTTGATTGAATAAACTGAAGCTGAAACGACGAATAGTTGGAGCAGAAACTGGTATGAAAGAGGGAGAACGAAACACGCCGAAAAAGGACAACAGGTTAACTATTTTAAATATTTTGTTGCATTTTATATCTGAATATTTTTAAATACTGCATTCATGAAAATTTTATGTGAGGGTCATCAAAAATCGTTTTAGCACACGTTATAATTTACGTATAGAATTAAGGAAGACTGATGAACGTTCATAGGGCTTCACGTAATAATAATAAGGGTTATTTTTGCTGGCTTTTTGTTCATTTAAAGGGAATTATAATTATTGAGGAAAATTTATTTAATTATTTAAAAGAGGCTTTATTTAAAAACATTATAAACGCTTTTTACATATTGAAAACATTATTGTAATTGTGGTTAATTGTGTTTTGCTTAAAAGGCATAGCAAGTAGAGGTGAAAAAAAAATTAAAAAATTTTTGTTGTCGTATTGTCGCAAGCTCCGTGCGTGGTTAAAACTGAGCTAGCCGAGGTATTAAAATTTAAATTAAAATTGACAAAAAGAAAACTTCTAACTTTTCTATTTCACAAAAAGGGGGCACCGGGTTATTGCAAGGATATTATGTAATGTCCAAGGTTAGACGCACTAATTTACCACTCATATTAATGAGATTTCTAATTTAAAACTGATGATAAACAAGATCGTAGAATAAATTACTTGCTGAACTTATATTGAATGCTATTTCCGTGTGATGGAGCTTTTGAGATTTCAAATAGGTGTCTAAGTAATTTTATTTAAAAAATGAAAAGTAATTCCAATTGAATAAGCTTCTGTTGATTTTATTTAACGTTTATGTTCACTATTTAATGGATACTACTGTTCTTGAAAATAATATGTACCATAATACCTGAAATAAAATTCATTTAGCATGTTGTATTAGAAATAAGTAATTGTAAGATTAATGAAAATGGCAAACAAAATTTAACCAATAAAAAATTGTACTCAAGTGATCCAAATGAAATGTTTTTGTAAAGAGTTAATACATCTGTTTGTGATAGTTGATTTAGGAGTGTCGTATTGTAAGATTTTGTATCGAGTAGGCAAGTAGAAAATTTTGAAAAGATCTCCTAGGTGATAAGTAACAATTGTACAACTGGATAAAAGGACTTGTTAATTTTTATTAAGAAAGAATAGATGTTTTTACATGCTCTCAAGTTTTTTATTAAATTATTTAAAGCTGAAGTTATTTGAAAGAGTTTTAACTGTGAATTAAAATAGGCCTTGTGCAACGGGTAACAAGTTTCAATGGTTTACACAACCATTTGAGGCCAAGAAGATTAATTCTTCTACTAAAGCGAAATGTATACAGCTTACAAGCTGATATGAATTGAAGTGAAGAGAGCTCCGAATATTTCCAGAGAATTCCCAATAATATGAACAGTGTTCCAGCAGTGGTGGTAATTTGAGTAGAAGTTCCTAGTTAGATCGCCGGTTCTGAGTATATGTTTTTTATAATATTATTTTAGTATTCCTAAAGCCTGAAAATAAAGCGTAAATTCTTTAAAATACAAAATATTAAAACTTACTTTTAAACAGGTATTGTGCACTTCAAGTTTCTGTAACTGTAAGCAGTAAAGAGGTCCATTCTTGAAAACTCAGGCGATTTCAGTGGAATTACAAGTATTTAATAAATTCATTCTCATATTTGTAACACCTAAAATCTTTAGTACTGATTGAAATCTCAAATTTTTTATCAAATTTAAGCATTCTGGGGTTGTGTACATTATGAATAAAATTGCTGGTATGGTCACACCCACACCTATGGCGAGTAAATTTAAAAATAAGTAGATGGTGCTTTGACTGGGAGTGGTTATTATATGTGCATACAGTTTTGTACTCACACTGTTTGCAAATTATAATTTAATTGAATTATTAATTCTGAGTAAGAGTTTCAAAAAGCCGTGGTATATATTAGTTAACATCCATGTTACATATATCAATTTATAAAATATATAAATAAATACAACACTCACACCTAGACACACATAGAGATATATATATATATATATATATATATATATAAATAAGATGTATCTGTAAACAAACTCTATGAAGTAATAGAGTCTATTGACGAATACAAATCGGGCTGGTAGTTATACAGCCCGATTTGTATTCGTCAATAGACTCTATTACTCATAGAGTTTGTTTACAGATACATCTTATTTTATATATTGTTTTACACAATTTCTTATTGCGGACTGCAAATAACCTGTCTTTATATATATATATATATATATATATAATATATATATATATATATATATATATTGCCGTGAAATCTAAGAGTAATTCTTATTTCTTTAGCATCGAGCTTTCACCTTCTTCATTTGAGCCCCACGAATTGGGCGTCATAAGACTGCCGTGCAACCTCAGAAAAATTCGAAGCTTCACCAGGATCAACATAGGATTTTACAAAAATGCAAAAATTTCAAAAAAAAATTCCTTACCCTTTTATTTCTGCTTCAAAAATCTTCAGCAGCTTCCCTGGCTAGCTCAGCTGTGACTTCTCGGATACCTTAATTTACAACCATTCCTCCATCACACTCGCACACCATTCAATAAAATCACCAAATAATACAACAATCATACAACCTTTTATTTACAGCTATAAACAGATAAATTATTCACATGTATAAAAACAGTTTGATACACTAATTACAAAACTCAAAATATGGTATCTTTTTAAAGTCCTTGATTTTTTAATTATTTTCAAACAAATTCAACAAGATATGAGTAGATGGGCCCCACAAGTCACCCTAAATTGACTGCATACTGGAGTATGGTGAGCTCATAATAACCTAGTTTAGTTTGTATATGCTTTTTACACCTTGCATAAATTAAAACAAGATTTATAGACCCGTTTACCCTTTACAATCCAATTTATACCTAGAATAAATTGTAAATTTTAAATACATCTTTTTTCAATATTTAACCTTAATAAATTGTCCTGTACATGTATCTTTTCCAATACGTTTCTACAACCCTAAATAAACCCTAACAAGTCAATCACACAGCACCAAAATTTCACAAGTGTTTATCAAACAACAGAAATTTCAAATAAATTACCTGGAGAATTCTTCAGGCTTCCATTCCTCCGAAGATGATCGCTAGAACACCTCGGCTTCGTTACCATTCGCTGTGCTACTCAGCGGATCTACAGACGATAACACCATTTGCGAGCTAAGCGCCTCGTCTCACAGTACCATTCTATATATCAGCGTACAATCTTGGTTATTTGTGATGCTTACCCCACATATCATGCTTCCATTTATTGATTTTCGTGCTTTCTATTGTAGTAGCCGGACCTTTATTAATTTCACATACACTACACGTACATCGCGTCAATAATAAAATGCCCGCTACTACTGTGTTTTACACTTGCAAGCACTATATTTATTGTATTAACAACACATACAATACTCACAAAAAAGCTTTACTGTTATGATGGTCAGCATTCAGTACTTTATCGAAGTAAAGTAATATAGAAGCGAAGAGAAGACAAAAGCACCTTAATAATTTAGATTGAGTATTTATATCGTTTCAAAATCCTACCCCTAGGACGCACTTCAAGTGAAAAGCTTATTTTCAAATCTAAATTCTAGAAATTTTGAATACAACCGTCTTGAAAATTCATGAAATTTACTCCGGTCTACGTGCCGTATCCAAAAGCGCTCTCAACCTTTGCGTGTGTCTACGTTTGGAAAACTGTCCGTTTTTAACCAATGATAAAATTCTCTGTCATCACAAACCCCGCCTGAACTATATTCATTTCTGTCTTTTATGCATGTCTCGTGTCGCGTTCAGAACCCCACTTGAGTTACAGAAATCGATATTGATGACAGCTTATCTACACTCCACGTGTATATGATGGTACGTGCCTTTTCAACCTCAACGCTTCTTTACCTGTTTCTATCTGTTATATATAACCGATCGTGCATTTCCCTTTTTCTTTAAGAAGTTTGTTAGCTTTGCCGTTTATCTAAACCGACGGTTGAAAATATTTCTATGATATCCTTTCTTAACACATGCTCGACTTCTTCAAATGTAACCTTTTAAAACGCAGGTGTTTGTTAATTATCGAACGTTTAGCACAACAATTCCTAAACTTTATATTTCGTCGTATTTGTATAAAACGAACTACATTTACCTTGGAATTATTGATTTTGTTACGCCAGCACGTTCTCTTATGCTTAGACGTGTTGGATTAAAATAAATTAAAATTAATTATGGACTTCTATTTGCTTTAAAACTGTTTTTTCTTTATGTAATTTTTAACATCCCAATTATGAATTGTAAAAATACATCAATACTTGTCCGTTTTCCCTAAATGAATTAAATTAATATTGCGCATAAATAATTCGTTCTTTTCTATATACAGGGTGTTTAAAATTTTATTGTTTACTACTGATTTAATCCTTTGAATCCACAACAATATATATATATATATATATATATATATATATATATATATATATATATATCTATTTCGAAGTTATATTCCTGCAATATTAATGCCCATATAAATAAACAATTTAAAAAAAAATTTTTTTCTTTAAAAACAATATGACATTATTATCTGTTTATATCAAAACCTATTCTCAAATAAATAAAACCTTAATTTCCCCACCAACTAAACAATAGCTAACATTTTTTCTTTGCTACAGAATATCTGATCTCACAATCCTTCAGAACAATCGATATAGAACAAAACGGTACTTCTTTTCCCTCTTGTATGTGCAGTAAATCAGCCCCTCTAATAAATTTAACGCATCAGTCATAAGAATAAGCTTTTCCTAAAAATTTTGGTACCTCAAAACTGATTCTTTGTAAAACACTGCTTTCAATTTCAGGAATTCATTTTGCTTTGACTGTGTCCATTTTTACCTTACGTTTTTCTTCAATAACTCTAGCAACAGTACACATAATTCTGAATAACCTGAAATAAACCTTTTATAATAATTTAGGGCCCCAAAGATCCTTTTAAATTCTTCAAATTCTTGTGCTGTGCCAACTTCTTCAGCGCATCCAAACATTCATTGCAGATCCTAATCATTTCACCATCTATTAGGAATCTTAAATATTTCACACTGTTCTTGAAAAATTCTTATCTTTTAACATTAAGCTTCAAACCACCCTCGACCAACTGCTGATAAACCTTCACCTTAATATAAAAGGTCTACCGTAATTGTAGGTTGGCTATTTTAATGTTATGACAATTCGAAATTGAATTTATTTATGTAATTTAAAATTTTGTGTGTACCAGTTTACAGGTATAAGGTTATGAAAAATTGAAATTGAGTTTATTTGTGTTATTTAAAATTTTATGGGTACCCGTTTACAGGGATAACAAATTAGAATCGAGGCTATTAATATAATTTAACCTTTTGTTTGTACCTATTTACAGAGATAATGTTATAAAGATTGTAGTAAAATAGAATGAGGTGACGCAGATTTGTAATATAGGTTGGATTGGTTGCAGAAAAAACTTCTTTCCATCAGGAGGCCGAAATAATTAGAATCCACTAGGAAAATTTGTCTTTCAGAGTATTGTACCCTACACAAGACGAGTTGCACCCATTAAGTAAAACAGTACCAAAGAGCTTGTCAGGGTAAGTATTCATGGTGACGTATCTTAGCAGTTTTTCCTATTCACTATTATCTTGTGCGATTTATTAATTTGGTTAGATAGGGATCTTTTCCTGCACCTTGTAGTTAGTTGGTTCACCCTTAATTAATTTTGAAACTCCCACTTTTTCAGTGTAATTCAAAATTTAACAATTTTTCACCAGTAACAAATATTTATCTTGCGTTGGATATTTTTTAATCTTTAGTTTTAAATTTTATAATTCCCGTTATTTTCGTACCATTTTCGTTTCTTTCGTTAAATAACAGCAGTAGGTTGCGGAAAATACACAAAATTAATATTTTAGTAAAACTTTTAGGACTGACGCGCAAATAAAAGCAGTTTAGTACCAGTATTTCTCGCGGTTTTTCAATTATATCTATTAACTGTGTATTATTTCAAAGCTAAATTTAAATAATAAAGTATAAGGAGTAAAATGATTTATAAAAGCTTATTTATTTATGTATGAACAGGGAGAATTATATAGCTTGCTATGTGAATTCAAAGTTGTTATTAAAGCATGTTTAGGTTTCGTATAAAATACCCAACCTCAAATCACTTGTCATTCTACATTAAATTTCTAAACAAAATGAAATCGCCTTTCGTATCTCAAAACATTTGGTTAAAAAATCAAAGCATCTCTAATGTAATAAGTTAAGTAGTTGTTAACATATAATTGATGGCGTCTGAATTCAAAAATGAATCTATATAGTTGGTTGTCAAAATGCCAATCATTTGCATGTGTTACAGCTTTTCATTTAACAATGAGTAGGTGTATTTTGGCATGACCGTAGGATTCTTTGAATATAAAAGTCGATATCGAATCACCACTTGTGTCTGAGCTATGCTTTTATTTGTTCCAATAAAAGGCACCACCCTTATATCTAGTCGGCGGGTTGATAGTGTACTAACACAGGTCATGCAACCTGTCATAATATGGAGCTTTCTTTAATTATGACCCTCGCTCGTTTGAATTCACACCAAATGTTTAAATGGCTGCTTTTTAAGATACGCGCTTTCTTTATTGTAAATTTCATGGCGTCTGAAAGCGTTATTTTAGTTATTTTACCATCAAATTCAGTTCAACAAGAAAATTAAACCTCGTCGATCTCTACATAGTCCTATTAGATATAGGTAGTTCAAACTATTCGAGTCAGATATTGATTCTGCGTAATCGTCGCTTTTACAAAGATATTTAAGGTCTCTATCACCACACAAACTTCTTAAGTATGAAACAGTTTACAATTGTTCCTTAAGTGATCCTGAACAATTTCATTTTATGCTTTTACGTATTTGGTGTGTGTGTGTGTGTGTGTGTGTGTGTGTGTGTGCGTGTGTGTGTGTGTGCGTGTGTGTGTGTGTGTGCGCGTGCGTTTTTTAAATTATTGATTTAGTTATTTTCAGTATGCTTCAATACATTTGTAATAATACATACATTAAAATGTTATAAAATTCTACAAAAATAGATGTGATTATTAGTTATAATTATCAATTAATGTAGATAATTTTGTATTTGTTCTAGTAGTTGAAATTTATTATTCACATATCAAATCAAAGTTGACTTTCTTGACGAATGTTAAAGATAAATGTAGGTGATTTTTCAAAAGGTCTTTTTTTTGGGTGGCCAGTCTCCTACATTTAATATAATTCCGGTTCCTAGATTTCAGCGTCCAATTTTTAATTTAGAGCATGTGTAGAGCAAATGGTCTACGGTTTGTAGACAGTAGAAGGATTAGCCAGTTGTATTATTTATTGCTCATATGGAGAGTTTGTTTTGTAGATTACCACAAGTCCCGGCAGAAACTACAAAAGTTAGGATTATAAGAAAAAAATTATTGCCAGATTTAATATCACAACTCGCATTGTCTAAAATAGATAGCATATCTACCTTGAGAAAATTGGGTAAGAAACTGGTGGAGGCCTCTTTATTAAAACAAACATCAATTTCTGCCATGTCAAATAATCCTAATAAAAATAATTTGAGTAAAAGTAATTTTAATCCCAAGCCACAATATGTTTATAAACGTCCAGTCTTGAATCGTAACTTTTCGGCATCTAGAAGCCAATAGTACAAAAATAAGTCGCCTCCACAAGTCCAAGTTCTTGACTAAAATATTTCTAGTCCTGTATTTTTTAATTCTCAAAATTCATTGAATAAAAAACGTCCTATATGTTGGAACTGTTTCCGTCCTGGTCATATGTTTACAGGTTGTAGAGCTATGAAGAAAATCTTTTGTTATCGTTATAGCTACAAAGGTGTCACATTAAATTCCTGTCTATCCTGCTCAAAAAAACGAGTAAGAAAGCAGATGTTGCGTAGCCGACATTCTGCCTCGTTTCAAAAGGCTACAGTTATGTTATGTAACCAGAAAGAATATTTTTGTAAGGAAGAATGGTTAGATTGGCTTAAAGTAGTTAAACAATTCTGTTGTACGTCCGATGCTCCAAAAGCTGATTCTTTGTTTGTGGAGAAGCCCTCTGATAATCGTCTATATGTTATGGTTAAGTTGTTTGATAGAGACATCACTGGTCTGCTGGATTCTGGATGCACTACACCGATAGTCGGATCCTTGTCGTCTCTTTAATAGAAGAGCTGAAGGTGAAGATATTTCGTTCTGATAGGAGTATCTACTGCTTTAAAGCCTGTGGTAAGAGTAGTTGATTTGCCAATCTGTATAGGAACCCAGTGCCGTGTCCTTAATGCCTTAGTAGTAAATTCTTTGACTCATGCATTTATTTTTGGAAGCGATTTTGCGAAATTATTTGGACTCATAGCCGATTTTAAGAATAATTCTTGGTATGTACAGGGTGAAATAGAAAATCAATTGTCGTATATAGCACATTCTTCAGTACCGTTAAAATGTAAAGATTATTTGCTTGACTTAGATGACCTTTCGGATGCTCAGAAATTAGAAGCCCGGCTTGTTGTAAATTCCTTTAAGGAAATCAGTAGTGTAGATAGATTGGGTAGAACTGATAAAATAGTGATGGATATTGATACAGGCGATGCAAAACCAGTTAGAAGGAAGCCTTATGTCATGTCACCATACATGAATAAAATTTTAAATGATGAGTTAAACGAGATGCTACGTTTGGGAGTAATTGAACCGTGTCAGAGCCCCTGGAATTTTCCAGTGCTCCTAGTAAAGAAATTTTCTGGCGAATATAGATTTTGCTTTGATGAGAGAATGCTAAATGATATAACGAAACATGATAGTTATCTGATGGCAAATATAGATAGAATACTTAATTCGTTACGTAATGCTAATTTTATAGCTAGCGTGGACCTTAAGAAGAGTGTTTGGCAAATCCCTCTTTCTAAGAGCGTTCAAAATAAAACTGCTTTTTACGTCATCTCTAGAGGTCAGTATAAATTTGTTACGTTTGGGTTGAGAAATAGTGCGCAAACGCAACAACGTTTAGTCGACGCAATATTTGGTCCTCAATTTGAACCCAATATATTTTGCTACCTGGATGATATCATCCTTTGTTCGTCGTCTTTTGAAGAACATGTTGAGTTATTGAATGAAGTAAAAGAACGTCTAAAGAATGCTAATCTCACCATAAATTTAGAGAAATGTGAATTTTTTAAGAAATTCTTGAAATTTTTAGGTTACATAGTAGGTTCGAATTCTTTTAGGACAGATCCAGAAAAAGTTTCAGCCATGGTTATTTTTCCGCGTCCAAAAACAACGACTAAGATAAAACGTTTCATTGGTATGTGTAGCTGGATCCGTCGATTCATAAAAAAATTTTCTGCCTTGGTTTCGCCTATAAACGATTTAATTAAGAAGAAAAAGAAGGGTCAAATCATTAACTGGAGCAAAGAAGCAGAATCGTCATTTGTTCAAATTAAGCAAGCTCTAGTTTCTGCTCCTTTATTATCGCAGCCTGATTATTTTGTTCCGTTTATAGTAAAGTGTGACGCTAGTCATACTGGTTTAGGTGCCGTTCTTATTCACAGAATTGGTGATGAAGAGCGTGTAATTTCATACGCAAGCAAATCTCTTAGCCGTACTGAACGTAACTACTCAGTTACTGAGAAGGAGTGTCTCGCAGTGATTTTTGCCATAGAAAAATTTCGCCCCTGGGTAGGAGGTACCGTTTCATGTTCGTGACCGACCACTTTTCGCTATTGTGGTTGAATAATATCCAAAACCCAACTGGAAAATTAGCTAGGTGGGCAGTTCGCTTGAGGCAACGCACTTTTGATTTAGTACATAGAAAAGGGAAGTTCAATGTTGTTCCAGATTGTTTGAGTAGAACACTTCCTGTAGAAAAGGATACTGTTAATTTAGTTCAAGTTAATTTAGATAATTTAGATACATGGTATCTCTCATGGCGTGAAAAAATTTTGTTGAAGCCTGAAGACTACCCACAGTGGAAAGTCGAAAATAATTTTGTCCAATATTGCTAAATGGAAGCATCTCGTTCCTAGGTCACAGCGGGAGGAAGTAATTCGTTCATGACATGATCCGGTTATAGCAGGCCATTTCAGTTTTTTAAAAACTATGGCACGAATACAAGAACATTACTACTGGCTTAAAATGAATATGGATGTGTTAACATTCTGTAGCAAGTGTTTAACGTGTGGTGCGCAAAAATCTTCTAATTTGGGTCCTATGGGTATGATGGGAAAAGAGAAACCAGTGAGGTTCCCGTTTCAAACTATTGCTCTGGATCTTATGGGTCCATTCCCTCGTTCCAAGGCGGGACATAAATGGTTGCTCGTTGTAGGGAATTGGTTTTCGAAATTCATCATACTGCAACCCTTAAGAAATGCCAAAGCGCATCTCATTGTACGTTTCTTAGAAGAAAAAGTTTTCCTTACTTATGGAGTTCCACAATTTATTATTTGTGACAATGGTCCTCAGTTGTCTGAGAAAAATTTCAAATCTCTATGTGACAGATATGAAGTCCAAAAGATTTGGTATACTGCTGTATATCCCCCAGTGTAATTTCGTAGAAAGGTTCAATAGAACTGTTGGTACTGCTATCCGTTCATATGTTGATGAGCATGACTCGTGGGACCTTGAGCTACCACAGATCCAATATGCGATAAACTCCGCTAAACATGAGTCTACGACTTATTCCCCAAATTTTTTAGTTTTTGGAAGGCATGTCCCAGTAAGTGATAAATTTTTTGGTGATGATGTTACTCCTGAGGGAGATATTGAAGTCGTTCCTAATAGTCGTCCTTCGTATGTTTCAGATCGTTTAGGTCTACTTAAGATATTTAAAAATGTTTGTACAAAATTACGTTTGGCCTATAAACGTTCAAGTAAACAATATAATTTAAGAAGATGAGACATATCTTTTAAAGTTAACGATAGTGTGTGGAGAGTGAACAAAGTACTCTCTAGCGCAGGTGATAAGTTTACAGCTAAACTTGCGCCAAAGTTTGTGTTGAGCGTTGTCAAAAAGAAGTGCACAGGTGTTGTATATGATTTGAGTAATGTAGATGGATCAAAAGCCGGTAGATGGCATATTAAAGATTTGAAGCCCTTGTAACATTATTTTGTGATGTTAGCTAATAAACAGATCAATTAATTAATTAAAATTCATTAACTTGCATAACTTATAGACAAAAATTCCACTACTAAATTAGTTTCATATTTTAGTTAGCATCCCTCATAAAAGACCAGGTTTACAAATAGCTTAAGGCTAAACTATTAGAAATTCCAACGGCAGGTCATCATAATTTAAAGCTCTACCTTTGTAAATCAAATACAATAACCCTCTTAAAGCTTAGGTCGGTTACAGATTGACGAATCTGATAACAGGCAAGTAAAGCGAAAGAATCTGGGGCACGAGGACTAGATATTGAGCTTAAGGCGTTTAAGCTGCCTGACATCTTCCGATTCGGATGGAGCATATACAAATTTCTGCCTCTTATGGACAGTTTTCCGTAAAACAGGGACAGCGGGGGATGTAGTAGTTGTAGCACGCGATGTAGGAGGTGGCAAGGATATTTTAGAAAACTCAAAACGCGTTCTAGAAGAAAAGGGTTTGTTGGTAAGGTTGGAGGTAAGAAAGTCAACGGTAGGAAAAGAAAAAGTATTGGCTGTACGAGAATCAATCTTACGAAAAGAAACACAAGCGGAGCACACTTCAGTTACGTTAACTAGAGGGACAGAAGTAGATAAAATTTCCACGATGTTACATAAAGAACTAGAAGTATCACAGTTAGGACAGAAAACAGCATTGACTGTAGGAGTATCAACCCCAGAAAAAGCAGCAGAATCCGCTAATACTTCAGTAACATTACACAAAGGAACAGAATCAGGTAGAACTTCATCAACCTTACAAGTAAGACTGCATTACTGTTAGACAACGGAGTAGGAACAGACAAAACTTCAGCCACAATAGGAACTGATTCCTTAACAACAGTAGATAACAAAACAGGATCAGGTAGAACTTTGACGACAACAGCAACAGGCATTATAGCTACGGGTTCCCTAACTTCAACAGAATCTTCTCTATCCGTATTAGGAGTTATCGATAGTTCAGCTACAGCTGTAATTGCAGACACGACAGTAATTTCTTGAGGCGAACAATTTAAAAAAGCAGGAATATGTAACATTTTGACAGCAACAGCAACAGACATTAACATACAGGTTCATGGACTTTAACTGGACTTTCGCAGACTGAATTAGAAGTTATCGTCACTTCAGCGACATTTGTGTTTGCAGACACGACAGGAATTTCTTGAGGAGAATCGTTTACGAAAGTGCGTACAAACTCATGAGAAGCTAGCTGCAAGTCACTAATTTGAAGTATGGGTTCTAATGGTGGTGGAGGCACAGTTTGGGGTGGAACTCAATAAGTAAGGCGAGTAAAAGAAGGAGTAGAATAGAATGTAAAACTAGAAACGGAAGAAAGTTTGTTTGAACCTATATTTACCGAAGAAGAGTAGGTTTTGATAGTCGGAGCAAAAGGACCTGGATGAGGGACAGAAGAGAACGTAGAGTGAGAAGCAGAAGGAGTTAGCTCCTAGAGCTGAGAACAGAAGTTGAAGTATTATTTGAAGACCTATTAGTAGTAGGAGGGCAGTTAGGACAGTTGCGGCGAGAAAGCCCCTTATGTCCGAAACCATGGCAATGGAGTACTTGAAGACGACTACAACGCGTCGAATCGTGACCAGGTTTGTCGCAATTAAAGCATACGACCTGACGAGTAGAAAGAACAACAGTGGAACGTACGTAAAAAGTATCGGATCTACCCGTAGACGTCCGAGAAATCTTAACAACTCGGTCATGTGAGGCAAATGTATTTTCCTCAATAGTAGCAAACTTATACGCAAAATCCGGGGGTGCCAAATGTTGAATTAGTAAATTAGACAACGACTTCCAGTTAGAAAACCTATGCCGGTAACCACGATACCAAAGTAACGCTTTAGCCTGGAACAAGTCCAGTGTAGACTCAAATAACTACAATTCTGACACATGGTGAGTTCGTCGGAGTTCTTCGATCCCTCTCAAAAAATCATGTACAGTAAGAGTGTTCGGGACACCAGAAAATTTCAAGTTCCATTCCCACACAGGAAGACCTTGGTAGGAAGCCGAAAAAGAAGTCATTTTGAATTTAAACAAGAAAGAAATTGGTAGAAAGTAACTAAATGAAGGCTACCCGTAGCTCGATAGAAGTCAAAAAAATAAAATTATGGCCAATTCAGTGCAATCTAAAACATATTCGACGGAGACCTTCGGGAACACCAATGCAAGCGAAACAACAATAAAGAAATTAGCATAAGGCTATAGAATAAAAATAAGATCGGAGAAAAAAAAGAACTCTAGAAGTGACGGGAGAACAAAATATACCCAGGGAAGGAAGAAAAAATTTTGGGCGTCAGCGTTTTGAATGAGACTAGGAATATTGGCAAAAACACAAGTCCAATAATCCGAATTTAACCGACCGATAATATTGAGCGATTAGAAAAGAAAACAAAACTAAAATTTAATAAGATCGAACCGCATGTGGGAGACAGGAAAGAATCGAAAGAAAAAAGGAAATAACAGTTCGAACGTAAAGACAGGAAAAACAAGTAGTATCATGCCAAGAAATGCGAGTAATGTTAGAATTTTAGCACTATCAACAAACAAAAATTGGGCCAGAAATTAAGCGAAACCAAATCGGAGCCAAAATTACACGAAACAAAATCGGAGCCCAAATTAACGAAAACCAAAATCAAAGCAAACATTACTTAAGACCAAATCGGGACCAAAAGAAATTCTCTAAAACAAACTCGTAAACCCAAGCCAGGGTGTCAGAATTTATGCTACGTACCTAGACGAAGCCGGAAGAAAAGTAAACACCAGGCTAACTACCAACCGCGGAGAGTGGGGGGATTCGCCTACATACCAAAAATAAACAAAAAAGACACATCGCCCACGATTATCTAATAACACATAAAAATAAATAAAGGATTATTTCACAGCAAACAATTATATTGTACGGACAATTTAGGAATTTAGATACGAAGTGCGCATCTCGTATTTCACACAAAATAAAATTAATCAGTATTACATAAGCCAGTGAGAGCTTTTGTCCAGCGTTTTTAAAATTTCACCTAATACTTTTTGGAAAATAAACTAGTCAGTAGGATAGAATTAATATGTTAGAGCGTTTGGCAAACATTCTTTTTAAATTGTACATAGTATTGTTTGTGAAATACACTAATCAGTAGCAAAGAATAAACGTGTGTCTGTCACACATTTTTAACAATGGCACATCACACCAGTAGAGCGATAATATCGATTCGCAGCACCCAAACAATAGCTTTACAATGCTACGTTTTTTGTCACGTAACTACACCAAACGCTGATACGGGATATGCCTTTGAGACACACAAAAGAAAACGAGTTGCATACCTGTAGGTATCTGGATATTTAACTCGCAAGCCGTCGGGGGTGAATTAACGCAGAAACGCCATGGTCGTCAGGATCCATTTATCCTGCTACCATAACTACAACAGCAGCCTACGGACAAAAGCAGTTGGTTTACAGAAAGAAAGAACCCATTTGGCCTCCAGCTAAAAAATCTAAAAAGAGAATCTGATTAGAATGGGTATGTGCGGAGAAGCTCACCAAAACACGCAAGACACCTCCTAGTTTATATTGATTTTAAAGTATTTTAAGAAATACAGCATGAACAGATTACGAAAAAGTCGGAATTTTACAGCTATCTATGTCGGTTATTAAAGACATTTCCATAAATTTGGATTTACGAATGTCATGTAATCTAATATTAGGACTAGGAAAATTGTTCAAGTGGATAGATTTATTGAAAGATTTGATTTATGGTCTTTTAAATGTTTGTTTTTGCAGTACTTGACCCAAGTGAGGCTTAGAAATTTAGAGTTTATTAAAAAAGTATTTTTGTATTTGTACTTAAATTGTTTGATGTTAATAAAGCTTAAGTGTAAGAATTAGGTAAACAGACATCGTTGTAGAAGATGTCTAGCTATCCCTACGATGGTATCTTATTTGAAAAAGATATTCTAATTTTCAATTTTATTTAATTTAAAAAATATGTAATAGGTGCGTTACAATATTTTAGCGAAAGGTAAATATATGATGATAAAATTTAAGAAACCGAAACAAGGGAGGTCCATGCGAAATAACCGTTTTCCGGGTAGGAATAAAATCGGAAGGTATTGCTGTTGGCAGAAGATTTGGCGCCCCTTAATTATGAAAGAGTAGTTTATTTATTATTTGTTTCTTTATAATTTTATTTTGAATTTACAATTTTCTTTATGATTTCCATAGGAACTCACTGCCGCACTACTGCAGTTACTTTACGCACCCTTATATTGTTACGAGGTTCCCATCCCTTTAGCACAAACCAAAATTTAGTAACTTACCATTCATCTTATCTGCAACAACCTTTCTATCACCTTTCGAAGCTGCTATTTCTGCTTCGCTATATAATAACTAAACAATAAATTAAAAAGTTTATGGAAGTTTGAATTCTTTTGTTTGGCTTCCCTTTAAAATTATAGCTATCTAGTTTATACGTACTTCGAAAACAAAGCATACGGTTCAAATTTCTAATGTATGTGCAAATCCCATTAAGGAAATTATATTTGCAGGACACAATAACTACAGAGCCGTATAGACGCACATACGCTACTCATTTCTCTACACACACTTTCGCGAAAATAAATTGAGGTCACGCGAAACCGCAGTCTTTCAGAACTGAATTTGAATGATTCGAGTTTCAATGTTAACAGAACTGATGGAATGAAAATATACAGTACAAAAATAAAACGACCGATCTTAAGGTAAAACGAATTCTTATGGATTCTGTCGAATGTTTCACATTAAGTTTATACTGAAATTGATTTATCTTGATAGATGTTTATATCTAGATTAACTTGTGAAAAATAAATCAAGGTACAAAACGTAAATTAAACTTCTTAAATTTAACTTGAAAGCGATTCGGAAATCTTGGAAGGAAATGATTGTTGACAAACCCATAATTCAATACGTAGAATATAAATCTGAGCAAATTTGCTGTCGTGCTGTGTGATAAACAGCCAATAAAAACGAAGTTAAAGAATTTACCGGGAAGTGGATCCTCTCAAAATTGCGTATAATAAACCGCTAGAGATTTGCAACATTAATTGAAAATACCAGTGAAAATACATATAATTTATTTAAATTTGTTCGTTTTTATATGAAAGAACGCGTGGGCACTTCAATAGTTGCGAAATGTCAAATTAATTCAAATATCTACACAAAAATTCCATGGTCGTTCAGTACTCGATTTTAACGATTCGAGAAGCTTTAGTAAAGCAGACCATTGCTCGTATATACTATAAAATGTAAGAATACAGGAAGTTCGGCACATATGTTTAGAAACAAATTTCGCAGACTAAAATTTGAAATAACTATTGATGCATTTACTAAAAATACAACGTAACTAGCAACATGCGTCTACTTCATTATAACAAATGCAATATAGTAGTGTATTATGGGCGTAATCAGCACCACATTTCCTCCAGAATCCCACATTTCCTCACACATCTGGACCAAAAAGTTTTCTTCGACATAACCATTTTTCATCTTTCGAGATAAATACTATCAACTTAACATTTTTACTTTCGAATAAATGAGCAGTCCACATTTCCTTCCCACGAGTTTCATGAAACCTATTTTAAACGTTTAAACCGCTAACATTCTGGACCAAAATCAGTTTTCTTACACTGCCCATTTTTAATCTTTCGAGATACACCTACCTTGATGTATGTATCAATTACATATTAGCAATTTTCTCAGGTACCCGAATCTTCTAAAGAATTTTTAGATATGCATCACCCACAAGGAGCTACCCCACATTTTACAGATTTTTACCTATAGACGCACTTTATCAGAGCGTTACTTTATAAAATATTTCTTAAAGTCATGCAAACACTTGTTAGCTTAGAATTTTAAGCTAACAACTGTACAGCCAAATCTCGATATAACACCGATCAATTAAAATTTCATCAGCACGATCTTTTACTAAAGATTTAAGCACTTATTCAAGACGTCTCAAAACCTCGTAAATTTCGCGAACTTTGCTGTTACAACGATCAAACTAACAAATAGTTTTCCTACGATCTAGCCAACTGACACCGTATACATTATCGTATCGATAAACAACTGCACCTTGTTGTGTAATCAATTACATATCTATGATTATCTCAGCACGTACCTGAATCTTATCTCTAGCATTTTACATGATCAGCCTGCACAGCGACGCTACCAGCATCATTTCAACTTCTTAAATTACCGACATGTCAGAAATTGTTTCAGTGAACCATTAGACATTGATTGCCAGTTGACATTCATCTGATAAACAACATCAAACATAGTTAACATAATTATTTATTGATTTAAAATAGCCGCCACAACACCTTATCCAATCTAACGTAGAATGTTTTAAACTAATATTACATAAGACGCTACGCAGGAATCTAGAAACTTATGTGTGAAACAGGAGAAATCCACAACGGTTACATCAACCTTATTTTCTCTTTAGAATATACACCAGAAACCTTGTATCTTTAATTAATTAAAACAGAAATTTTGCCGGAAAGCACTGTAAAATATATGGAAAAAATTACCCTGAATGTGTTTTCAATTCAAAACTGATATACAATCACAATTTAAATTAATTTATTTAACTAAGTTACTTTAAACAAGAAATTACCGATCCAAACATTTTGCGTAACCCAATTAACCAATTCCATAAGTAAAACTGTAAATGGAAAGTTTAACAAAATTTAATTAACAACTAGCAACAAAAACATCATTGTTACAACCGATAACCCTTTACAACTGGCCATCAACCCGCTTTGAAACCTGCTTCCGCATTTTGTTTAAAATTTAACCCTTCAAACAAAATTTAAAACAAACCCCAAAATTTAAATCACATCTGAAATAACATTGATACCATCAAAGCCCAGTAACAATAAATCGGAACCATTCAAATTTCCAAAGGGCCCAACCATAACCAACTTTTTCCCCACATCCGGTTAACCGCCCATTTAAAATCGAACATATCGTAAACCACCGAAACCATTAAACATAGTTTTTCCTTAACATCATTCCACTTTAACTGAACGAGACACGAAGAACATATAACTTTCAACCGAATCAGACCGTTAAAATTACAGTTAATATTTAAACCCAATTGTTGAAAACTCCAAACCAGCCCATTTTTCCCCACAAAAATAATCTTCACGTCGCCCTTTAAACCCAAAACCTCCAAACCCTCAACCGATAACCAAGATGAACAGACAATTAACACACAAACGGGAAAACACCAACAAGATTTAAACAACCCCTTTTTTAAAAAATCATACAAAAAACACAGAAAACTTTAAAAAAACCCATTTCCAACCATTTAAATTAAACAATGTAACCAAAACATGCCTTGAACAAGATCACAAAAAATGACCATCGCCCCCAAATTTAACCAATCCTTATAAAATCAAATTTCCAACTAAACAAATTTAAATTACGAACAACCCTATATATATGATGAACCCATTAACAAATTTCGGTTCAAAAAATTAAATGGCACCCAAATTTAATCAAATTCATCAACCCCTTAAATCCACCGATCCAAATCACCCATTGAAAATTCAACAACAGAGCACTTAACCTCATTAAAATTAAAGAGCCCGGTATAATTCTTTCAAATTACCAGAACCATTTCAGCGGACATTTTTAAAACATTTTATTTTTAAAACATAAAAAGTTTAAAATATAAAAAATTTCAACCAACATTTAGAAACATGTATGCAATTCATTAAACCAAGATAATTCCAGACATCAGCAACCAGCCCATCTCGAAACCACGACACGATTCATGCGGCCATCTTCATCAGACGACATCAATCACATCATAAATTCATCCCACATCTTTTTACGCATTAGCGAAAGTCGTTGCAATACCTCTCACATTTCAATATACACAATTCACATTTACGCGAACATGTCCAATGAGCTACATTCAATATCATCGATTTGTACGCACGAGAGTCAACCGGTATGCAGAATGTTCACCGAACAAATCAACATTGTCGCGAAAACCGACATAACGTTACATTTCAGATAAACGTCTATTATATCGTGTTACTAATACAATCACGATGTCATACTTTTAAACAAACAACGTTATATTCACCAACACCGATCCAATGAACTTTCACATCCACGTAAAGTCATAACCGGCATTTCATTCTGAACACGAGTTCATTTTTATATACAGTCACATTTATCGCACTTAACTTGATAGATCGCGATCTGACCATTGATCAGAAACAATGTTCCACCCTTATTGATCTTTGCAACATTCCCTTGCCAACACATGTAGCAATCCAGATCTGACAGCACTGCAATCATTTCAACGCCGATCATCATGAACAACTCATTGCCAGGAACTCTTGAAAATATCCACATACTCACAAACGTATTCATCCCACATTCGAACTCATTACATCCAATATCGTCACAACAGCTTCAACACATTAACATATCGCATTCGACGTACATTTCACCGACCATCACATTGTGCATCCGAGCAGATCACCACGATTTTGTCATCACGTTTCATCATCTTGGCGTTCAAATCCGCAAAGCGTGTAATTTGCACAAGAACGACTCATCATGTCGACACGAACCGATATTTGTCACAGCCATCGTCGCCAGCATGATGAAACATCTTCATAATTGATCGTTGTATCACAATCATCCATCTTCACGACCCACAACATTTCTCTTTACATGGTACAAACGTCACCCGTTGTTGATCAAACTCACATCCGATTTGAACCATGCGCAAGACGAGATAGCGTTGGTCTTCACCATCTGAGTCCCACGACACTGCGATCAGCACCATTACATTAGCGACATCACACGTTTCACTGGTCATACCCGATAGCATTTAAAACTGCCACTTGTCTCAGAATCAATACATGAAACCCCGATCAGACCCAGCTTGTACATGAAGATAACCACGATTTCTGAACACCCACATAACAGATCCCAAACCACTCTTCAAACCAATGCTCCATCACATCAACCTACCGACGCAACACAGCGACAATGACAACATGACCACATGCACCATGACGCACATGCACACACGCACACGACGCACATGACCATGACCACATGCACCAACACCACATGACCACATACACCACAGCGACACCAATGACCACACGACACATGCAACACGACCAGACGACCACATGAGTTTCACCATTGAGACTCCATTACATCCACACATGACATTAGCAATTAGTTACTGCCAGCCGCGGCGCTGGCCCAACCTATTAATTTTTCCTTTATCTAACCTAGGTCCACACTTGGTTTTAATGGAAAACTCATTAAAAGCAATTAGTGTTAATGGGTTTTAATGAGAAAACTCATTAAAAAGCAATTAGGTCATATGGTCATGTGGTCATGTGGTCATGTGGTCATATGGTCATGTGGTCATGTGGTCATATGGTCATATGGTCATGTGGTCATATGGTCATATGGTCATATGGTCATGTGGTCATGTGGTCATATGGTCATGTGGTCATGTGTCATGGTCATATGGTCATGTGGTCATATGGTCATATGGTCATATGGTCATGTGGTCAGTGGTCATATGGTCATGTGGTCATGGTCATATGGTCATGTGGTCATGTGGTCATATGGTCATGGTCGGGTCATATGGTCATATGGTCATGTGGTCATATGGTCATATGGTCATATGGTCATGTGGTCATGTGGTCATATGGTCATGTGGTCATGTGGTCATATGGTCATATGGTCATGTGGTTATGTGAGCAGGGAGATTAAATTTGGTATATAAGGAAGTAGTTTTGGGTAGAGCTTAGTTATAGTAAGACATTTTTCGAAAGATGTCGCATTCAAGCAATCAGTGGTGCTCCAAACAATCTATTACAAAAGCAGCAGAGGATATCCTGGATGGCTCGAGTTTCTACGCTGCTAGTAAAAATATAATATACCTAGAACAACGTTATGCAGATATGTTAAAAGGTTGCAGAACGTGAAGAAATTACATAATTCCAACGATGCATCCAGAGATGTTATACCAGAAGTTAAAATACCTATACAGAATTATGATAACTTTGCTATTGCTAATGCAAAAGAGGATGGTAAAATGGTCCTTTGTTCCCGTCTAACATACGAGCTATATTCGTGGGACCATCGAGTTGTGGGAAGACCAACGCTTTAATATCTCTGATCTTGCACGAGAACGGTCTTAGATTTCAAAATGTCTATGTATTTTCGAAGAGTTTGTATCAACCAAAATACGAATTGTTAAGAAACGTTTTTACACCATTAAAAGAAGAAATTGGTTACCATGAGTTTGAAAATTGCGATGATTTGATCGAACCCGGAGATACCAAAGAAGATTCAATTATGGTTTTCGATGATATACCTGCAAACGAGCAAAGTAAAATCACTCAGTTTTTCTCGTTCGGTCGACATAAAGCAATAGATTCGTTCTATCTATGTCAAACTTACGCTAGTGCCTTAAAACATAGACTCAGAGATAACGCCAATGTAATCGCATTATGGAAACAGGATGAAACCAATCTGGATATATCTTTCGGATCATATAAGTGGTGACATGATATATCCGAAATTTAAAGAAATGTGTTTACAGTGTTGGGGCGACTCAAAACATAATTTTATAACTGTTGTTAAAGATTTTGATTTGGATAATGGTCGATATAGGAAGAATTTCGACGAGTATATAAATATTTGATATTATTCAAAAAGTTAGTTCCCATCCAAAGTTTCATGATGACGGACGTTAACAATTTTATTGCAAATAAACGCAGTCTTCATCTTATGCAGGATGCTGTACGAAAAAGTTTGTAGGTACAAAAGGAGATGCTACATCTCAGCAAAAATTCAAAGAGGTGCACAAACAATTGATCGATCCACTGCAAAAACCGCTTCCCAGTTGCAATCGATCACCGAAAAATCCCCATACCTACAACAAAGGTTAAAGTCGAAAACATGGACGTACCTATAAAGAAAATTAAGCAACTCGTTCCAGAAGAACCGTTCCATCTTTACTATGCGGATGTGTTAGCTAGAGACGAAGACGAAAATATATACAAGTCGGTTATGGAGTAAAGTATAACCGTCAATTGATACGCATAGTTTAGGAAAAGTATGTAGGAAATTGATTTAGAAAACAGTGACACAACCTAAAATAATAACGTTTATCTAGAGACTAGAGGTCTAACAAGAGTTATAATTATTTTAAAGTCCTTAGCATTTTTCTTAAGAAATGTAATGATTTTGTTCATAGAATACATTCCATACCGGTTGCTTCGTGCCACACAAATCGGGTGCAATCGGTACATATCCGAATAGGAGTAGCTCATAAAAAGGACTGTTCGCGTAGAAGTTATTATTTGTTGATTGTACGGTTTAAAGAGACAATATAATAAATATGTATAAAACTTTGGAGAGGTTATTCGAAGATTTCGCAATGCTCTACGAGTAAAAAAGCAGAATGTGGGCAACGCTTTTCGATAGATGGAGAAAATGTCTTATGTGTCAGTCATACGAGGAAGCAATACAGCACTGTACTGCAGTGTTATCATTGCCTGAGGATCTGGATGATTTTATGGAAATAATCGAGGAGATGGGGTTTATAAAACTGTTGGCAGATATTCAAATGGAATATATACTAAATTGTAAGTTTTAAAATAAAAATTTAACCACCACAACTGTTATCATAAGAAATGAATGATGTGATTTTAGAAATTATTTTTGTATATATTAGCTTGTTTATGTTTTAAAATATAAAGCATACATTGGTATTGTTTAATTTTTCAAATGTCCACGTAACTGAAATGGATATCTAAGTAATTATGAAAAGAATTATAACAAAGAGCGCTACATTTAATTTTAATAGAAATGACTACAACTACGTGTTTCAAACATACCTTTTAGTTTTTTGTTTTTTTTCAACTTCTATGATATTACATAAACCAAAATTCTGCTACTGCTTCCGAGTAATTGTATCCTAACAATACCATTATATATAAATAAAACCAAAACGTTTGAAACAATATTTATATTACAATTCAAATACTTAACATGTACACTTCACATAGAAATATATTTTATTCATTAAAACTAAACACACACACACACACACACACACACACAAAAAGTCACTTTTTCCTCCTTTAATTGGCAAATGTGTAGTATACATATCCAAATTTTGCACACGATTTTCGTTTGATCTGAGTTTCGTATAGAGTGTAGCTGAACATTGTAGATTTCGGATGCTTCTGAACCAGTAATCCATCCTTTGTTTATTTCGTCAAGGGCTTTATTTAAACTCTTAGTATACGATTTAAGTTGTCTCTTTCTTTTCTGTCAGAAACGTCTGACTTGGAGTCTATGTTCTGATCTTTCGCATCAACATTATCATGTGTAGGTTTATCTTGCACTATTTTAGTATTTACCAGAGATTCATTAGACATACCATTCAAATGTTGGCTAGTTGAATTGTTTGATAAACTTGTTTTCATCTCCTTGACAACTTCTTCTAAAATTTTATAGCATCTAAGGATATAATTCTTCCCGCTCATTTTTATTACGATGTTTACTTATCAAAATGCAAATGCAGACTATTCCAATTTCAAATTTCGAAAAATATGTATAAATATTTACCCCGTCTAACTTTTGTTCTCGTTTGATACATCCGATAATTATAGATGTAGCGCGTAAGCAAGAAGTTAATTGATTTTCACCGACGTGAATAGACTGGTATGAAATGTTACTCAAGGTTAAACGACGCTGGGTTTCTCCTAATTTAAAAGTAAACTACCTAATTAGTGGCTACATTAAGATGGACAGTGTAGAGGATGTTAAATCTTTCAACACTGAAATGTTGTGCTCACCTCCTCCAGTAACCTAGGGAGATCTACACCTTTGTGGAGAGGATGTCAGCTAAGTCAGAGGAGTTCCAAGAACGAGATTCTGGTTAGTTTCTACAATAATTTATTTTTCTAATTTTTTAAATTTTAGGATGGACTCTGAAACAGGCGTTGTACTTGGAGATTAATGTAAACAAGTACAACCCTTTGCGTGGATCCTCATACATCGAGCTCCCCAAATGGGTTCGAAACACCAGAGCTGTTATTAATATACAAAATGACGACAACGCATGCTTTGCCTGGTGCGTGATAGCTGCGCTCTACTCAGTGCTCACAATCCGCAAAGGGTCGGTAGCTACCCCCATTACAGCACCATTCTCAATTTGACAGGACTGCAGTTCCCGATATCCATAAAGGATATACCCCGGTTCGAGGAATTAAACAACATCAGTGTCAACGTGTTTGGGGTGGAAAGGAAGTCGATTGTGGGACACACCAGGATTTATCTCAAAAGACAGAGCGATACGGTTTAGAAATAGATTAAAGATGAATTATATACGGTGCTTGCAAAAGGTTATTCTGCAAATCAGTAAGGTGTCATTCGATTTGGAAAAAATTCCGAGGGATTTGAAAACCTGAGGAAAAAACATAATAATAATTGAAATCTTACACGATGGTATATTAAAATACTGCTAAGAGTAATTTTGTTTAATAATTCTAAAATGGCGTTGGTGGTTAAATACATACAGGTAAAACCCACTATAAAACAATTATAGACGTCACTTTTCCAGTCAAGACTTGCATATAACGCCAACTAATATAATAAGCGAGCTGCGCACGCTCGACCATCGGCATAAAAGGCGAGAGCCATGTTCCAGTGCATTAGTCGTCAAAGTATCGTCGAGTTTGATTAAAATTATAAATAAAAGATGGATTTTTCTTGTGTTGACGTTACAAGTGATGTGCGAGTACCACATTAAATATCAACCAACTAGTTGGTAAGTCAACCTATAGGTTAGGCGAATTTCCTCCAAATTATCACCACCATATATTAGAAGTTGGTTTTGATTTATATGGTGGTCTTCAACCTGCCATCCAAGTGATTTGCTGTAGTGGTATGTGTGCTGATTCTACGATAACATTCTCTTACTTCGATTGGAAGAAATTGTGTACTTTTCAAGTGGAATTTCAAATTCACCAATTTGCTCAAGACTCAAAACAAGTACGATTAAATGGTCTGACTACTGGAAACGATGTTGTTGAGATACAATTGGATCAAGATTTCAAATTGCAGCTGAGCACAGCCTTTAATAGAAGTATATGGTTTTTGAACAATTTTGAAAAGAGAATTTATATAATATGGAGATTACGAAAGATGGAATGTTATTGTGCTACCTGCGTACGAGTGCATCAAGCTATTAAATTTATGAGAATTGATCTGTTTTAAAATGGCTGAGTTAAGGTGTAGAAACTTTCCAGAATTTTACGAAAATTTGTTGGTGATATAAAAAGTATGTGGAAATACGACGGAGGAAGAAAGGGTTCAAACGTTATTAGAGGGAGAGAGCAGTGCCAGTATTTCTCTGTCTAATGATTGCAGCAATTTAAATTACTTGACAGTGTTGGAACTTATTAAATGTTTCCCATTCAGTACTTAAAAGATGCAACTGCAAGGCAATCGCTTGCGCAAATGTTTAGAGATTTGGCTATCCCAGATTCGCCAGACTCTGGTTACCACAGCGGTTTATAGATGTTATCAATACATGTATGTATTCTATTAAAACATATTTTGATAAAGTTTGTTTTACATATTTGTATCGCCAACATTACCATAAATTATTAATAGACGTATTAAACTATCCTGTTTTTATTTTTAGGTTTAAAGTGGTGTACGCGGAAATAATAAACACAATATACCGCATGTTAACAAAAAGTTGTGGGGAAATTTAAAGACGAGTTTTACGGTGACTTGGTGTTAGAATCTGTAGGTAGTAAGGCTAAGTCCTACTGTATTGTGCGCGAGAAGGACACGATTAAAAAGATTAAAGGGATCTCACAAAGTGTAGTTAAGTAAAACCGAGGGTCTTACAACCTATAACGAGCATATATTCCCAAAAGGGTGGGCATCCAGCTACGCAACAGTGCGTGGAGAATAAGGATTCTTCCAATAAGAAATTAAAGTCATTGGTAATGGTAAAATGTTAAACCTATAAAGGCGATTATTAATTGTGGTTTAGTGACGCGTTTGTGCACTCTTCGAGTGTCTTCGGCAATCTTCGATTGTTTCCAAAGAAAATATTCAAGCACGCCATTTAATGTCGTGGTGTAACATCGTCCACTGTTAAGCTCCGTTAATTATACTACTAAATGAGGTTTGTATTTTCCGTAAATACGCACTTTTCAGCGCCTCGTGTTATTGGTAATCTACAAACAATTATATCTCGATTTGAAATGCGCGTCATTGAAACATATTCTCAACATAATTAATAGAAAGTCCAAGAAAAGAAATTATAAAACAGCATTCAAATGTTCGTTAAGAAATCTAGAATATTTGTTGGATTACGAGTTACAATTTTATTAATACTACATTGAAGTTTCCGGAATTTGCGTTATAATGCTTTCTACCGCATCACGTAAGGTAATTTAGGTAATAAGACCCATTTACTTTCACTCTGATTATTATTGAACAGTACTTAATCTGGTTTATTACATTTTGTTAATTCTGGAATTTAGGTAGTTAATGATGTCATACACAAAATTTCTAATTAACATACATGGCTGGTATCTAGCGAAAGTTGTAGCACGCATTTTCAATTACGAATGCATTCTTCTTTCATTACAGGAGAAATTCCATAGATTTCATACCAGCAAAATGCGCTTTCTTTTAGATATTTAAAACACATTACATTGGACATCAAAAGTCGACCTTGCCATTTCTACATTATTGTTACATGCATTGAATTTTGGATGCGGTAATTTCTTGTTTAAAGTAACTTAGTTAAATAAAGTGTAATTTAAATTGTGATTGTATAGTCAGTTATTGCAATTGAAAACACATTCAGGGAATAATTTATTTGCTCTATATATTTTACAGTAGCGTTTCCGGACAAAACTTTCTGCTTTTAATTAATTAAAGCATACAAGTTTCTGGTGTATATTCCTAAAGAGAAAATAAGTAGTTGATGTACCGTTGAATGGAGTTCATCCTTGTTTACACAAATTTCAGATCCTGCGAACTAGCGTTTTTGTTAATATTATTTAAAAATCAATACGTTAGATGGATAAGGTGTTCAGTGGCGGCTATTTTATCAATAAATTTTATTTAATATGTTTAGTTTTTATTTTCAACACCAAAATTCTAAGGTTCACAAAACAATTTCTACAACCGGTTTTAAGACGTTGAAAAGAGCTAGCCATGGAGATCTGAAAATTAGAAATAAAAGATTCGGGTAGCTGAGAAAATCTAATATTAATTGATACCAAACAAGGTAGGTTTATCTCGAAAGATGCATTGGCTAGACGAGGAAAACTATTTGTTAGTTTTGCTTATAAAGCAAAGGCGAAATTTAGAGGTTTGAGAGCTTAAAGTGTAACTTTGTAAGGAGTAGTCCGATTTTAAATCTGTTTACAGATTCTGCAATAAAATTCTAAGCTAACAAGATGTATTGCATGACTAAGAAAATTTATAAGAACGCTCAAAAGTCGCTATAGGTAAAAATCTTAAAATGGGGTAGCTCCTTGGGGTGATGCAATCTAAAAATTCTTAAAGATTCGGGTACCTGAGAAAATCTAATATTAATTGATACCAAACAAGGTAGGTTTATCTCGAAAGATAAAAAATGGCTAGTCGAAGAAAACTTTTGGTCCAGAATGTTAGCGGTAAAAATCTTAAAAATAGGTTTATCTCGTGGAGGAAATGTGGATGCTCATTTATCTCGAAAGATAAAATTTAAGATATATTTATCTCGAAAGATGAAAATGGTTAGTCGAAGAAAACTTTTTGGTCCAGATGTGTGAGGAAATGTGGGATTCTGGAGGAAATGTGGTGCTGATTACGCCCATAATACACTACTCAATATGTAAGAGACAGCGCGAGTTACATATCCCCCATAAGTAGATAGTTATTGACAGTTCTGCCGCCTCATTTCCACCAGAATCCCTCGTTTCCACACTCATCTGGACCAGATAGTTCTCTTCGACTAACCATTTTTCATCTTTCGAGATAAACCTATCTTGTTTGGTATCAATTAATATTAGATTTTTCTCAGTTACCCGAATCTCTAGGAGTTTTTCAGATAGCATCATCCCCCAGGGAGCTACCCTCATAAGATTTTTTGCTGGTAGCAATTTTTGCCCCGTTTTTATAAATTTTTTAGTCATGCAATACATCAAATTAGTCTAGAATTTTACGCAGAATTTGAATCTGCAAACAGATTTAAAATCGGACCACTCCCTACAAAGTTATAACCTTTGAAAGTCCTGAACCCCTAAATTTTGCTCTTTGCTCTATAAGCAAATCCAAATCAAAATCTTTCACAATAGTTTAAAAATTATGTTTTGAGTCACCCCCACCCCAACACTGTAAGCACATTTCTTTAAATTTTGGATATGTCATGTCACCGCTTACATGATCCGAAAAGATATGGCGAAGGTTTGTGTTATTCTGTTTCCATAATGCAATTACATTGGCGTTATCTCTGAGTCTATGTTTTAAGGCACTAGCGTAAGTTTGACATAGGTAGAATGAATCTATTGCTTTATGTCGACCGAACGAGAAAAACTGTGTGATTTTGGTTTGCAGGTTTTAGTGGTGAAAAAACGTTTCTTAACAATTCGTATTTCGGCTGATATAAACTTTTTGAAAATACATAGACATTTTGGAATCTAAGACCGTTCTCATGCAAAATCAGAGATATTATGGCATTGGTCTTTCCATAACTCGATGGCCCAGCAAATATTGCTCGTATATTGGATGGAAATAAAACACCATGTTTACCCATATTGTTGGGGGCGGAAGCCAAGAATTCGTCAAAGTTCTACACCGGTATTTTAACTTCTTGTATAGCATCCCCCATGTCTCTCATATTTTCTTGCATAGGAACACCATTCTTCTTTTGAGGTTTACAGAGATCCAAATGCCTGCTTAACGTTCTTCTGGATATACCGTATAGCCTACTTGCAGAGTTAACACTTATACCCTTTTGTATTTCACTAATTGCTTTCTCTAAAGATTCCTTGGTGTGCATCTTGTAACGTATTTTTTTTCTAGTTACATCTAGCCCAATAAAATAATAATAAAACAGCTATATTTTAAAGCATTTAATTTGTGAATTATCAACCAATAAAGATTAATGTATAATGTTCGTAATAACACATAGATTCTAGAAAATATATACTCTGAAGTTTGTTACCAAGCGCTGTCAAGTTGATAATCGGCACTTTATTCCCAACGTCCAAGAGTGCAAGTCGCTTTTTGTAGACGATATAAAGTCAAGATGGCCCGGCTAAAACACGTGGCGTCTAATAAAGTCAAGAAGAAAACGTAAAGAACAATAGATTCTTACGGTCTAGAGGTTGAGCCTAACAGCGGTCGCGTGGGCACGAGTTTTGATAAGCCTCGCTTCACATAAGTTAGTTGATCCCTACAGGCCTGAGAATATGGAACGATTATAGGACATCATTTAAGACATGCAATATCTTACGGACATATCTACAACAACAATTTTCGATATTAAATTATAATAAATCTTCGTCGCAGTAAATTTTAAGCAAGCAGTTATGGTTTCGTTCTATTTAATTAACTATGCAGTATAGCAATTGTTTATTCTACAAAGAATCCCAATACTCCAAACTTACCGATGACTAATATCAACTGGATACTACGCTGGAAAGGTACAACAGCTGACGTCAAGGTTTTGCACCTGCAGTTCATTTGGATGCACGTGAGTGTTTGAAATTTTCCATAGCTTTGAAACTATAGTAAATTATTATGAAATATCCTACGTTGATTATTAGAGTAATGAAAATATAAAGTAGTTTTTGAAGTTAGTAACAACAACGAATAAGTATCTAGTTTGTCAGTTGTTTGTACACGTATTCAATCAATGTGTTTTAAGATATTTAGAATGACAACTTATGTCAGATAAAAAATAGTATAGATTCTATTTTCTAACCTAGACGCCAGATGCAGTCTTGGTTTAATTTTACATTTTGTTTAAAGACATTCAGGGCATGTAAAAGCTCTTTCATTGGTGTAGAAATTCGCGTGTTTTTTTAGTAGATTACAGTTAAATTTGAGTATTTGCATTTTACAATCGCTGCTTTTTGACGATCAATCTTTGTTGTAATAGTCAATGAAGTACTTCAATGATTAAAGAAAAATAAAATTATGTGTTATGAACAAATAATATATAACATGTTTATTTCACTAATTCTTATAAAAATGATCCATTTATATATATCTATTTTGATTGTTAAATTTCACTAAAATTTTTTATAAAAAATATGACAAGAACATAATCCTATATATTGCAGTCACCTGTATATAATCAAACTTTTATATAAATAGAATTCCTTTTGTTTCTTTTGAAAGACGTTTTATTATTCAACATTTAAATAAAAAAAAAAGGAAACTAGAGCAAATCCTCCTTAAGTAAAAAGGGTGTGTAATGAAACTAAATTCGTTTAATATATTACAGATGTTTAAATTCACTTATTCTATTTTTGGCATATGCTTTTGAGGACACAAATGGTGTCCATGTGGTGTTTTTGTTTGTTCACAGGTAAAGCTGAGACATCTGTTTGACATCTGGTGGTTGAAGTTTTGGTAAGTGTGTCCGAAAGAGTGAAATTCAAGTTTTATGGCTATGCTAGTGGTGTTAAGATAAGGTTTCCGCATTCCCCTTATACAAACACAGTTAAATTTTGTTGGCAATTGTATAAAAAAATACGGTGGCGCTTATTAAAGGTATTTTTGGTCTATTATTCACCCATGACCCATGCTCATGATCTACCCAGAGCTAACACTCTACTAGCCGTTTAAACCTTAAGAGTTTTCTTTGACTAAAGCCATTTTCCATCCGACATTACCTTGGGCTTAAAAATAAAAAGAAGAAATTCTCGACCTAGTGATATCAGATTAATGTACAGAAAGTAGAGAGGTTTAGTATATAGCTGATAGTCACGAGGATAAAGAGTAATAAACTTACATAAAGTTTAATTACCATTTTACATTACAATCTTTCAAATATAAGTTTAAACTGATTCAAATTGAAAATAATATCCCCTTATATACCAGCATTACAAGAATGCGCATGGGCAGGGAATGCGCGCGCAGGGGTGCGCATAGGCAGGGATGTGCGCACACGCTGGGGTGCGCATGGGCACAGGCGTGCTTAGGCGTACACCGGAATGCGTGAGAAACCGCATTGGATCACCAAAAATCTTATTAATATTAAAACAACATAGATTGTGTACAATTTGCATTAAAAATATACAGAATATTTAATTGCCGATAAATCTATTAACAATTTCCGTAAACGGATTACATTCAAACATAGAGTCATGTATAATTAAAGCATAAGCCTTCATCGACACTTCAAAATTTCTTGAAGCTTCTAATTCCATTCTTACATCAACCGTTGCATCCTTGATGCTTTCAAATTGATGACGGCAGTCGATTACAAAAACGGGTGATTCCTTAAACCTGTTGTAGTCCATTAAACATTTATTTGACGATTTGTTCGGATAGTATTTTTTCATAAAAGATGCATAAGACAGGTACGCTGGTAAGTAGCCGTTCTGCTCTAAATCCAAATTAAATCGACCTTGAGGGAATGCCTGAGAGTTTAAAAACCCTTTGACATTGGTTATATTGACATTCCTAAAGCTCGTAACATTTTCTTCTTTCCTGTCGTACTTCCCATTTTGCAACACCAGTAATATCCAGCAAGCCTTCTCTGTTTCGTTCGATATTTTAATTCTCCATACTTGCGGCTTTGATTGTGTTAAAGACGGTAATTCGTGTAGTTCCCATTTTCTGAATGCGGCCATTAAAATAAATGATTTTGCACTTCCGATAGCATGCCTTGGCGAAGTCACTTAATGTTATATGCGGAACCTCCCATGAAATACGTTGTATTTTGAACGTTACTGTATTTCCAATCGACTTGTAGCAATTTACGTCCAACTTGGATCTGATTAAAATCAACTCTTGAGGCATGTTGACGATAGTTTTCTTGTAATCTTCAAAAAACCCAAAAATGGTTTTTAGCGGTATAGCACAACTAAATTGTCCATCTTGGAATATGGTATCGGGCTTCCACCCGGTATGTGTAATAGATTTTGTTTCTGATTCTTTCATGGATACTAAACCCTTAATAGTTCTTGTAATTCCAGAGATTCTGCAGACATCTATTATTTGATTATTACCCAGATTGTATTGAATTTCCTCAAACAGAAGATATGGTGCATTTCTAGTAAATTCGTAAGCTTTAAGATCTGGTTCTGCTGCTCTAATCGGGTCTACAGTTGTTGACGCTTCTCTTAATGTTTCCGTAGGCTTATAGGTATCCCTTATAAATATAAAACTTTCATGGGCATATGTGATGTTATCACTGCTCTGGATTTCAATTGAAATTCGATCGTTGTTTTCTGCATTCAATGTAAAGAAAAGATATGTATAATAATCCTCCTTTATTATGGTTTCGTCTAATTTATAATCTCCAAACACATCCAATTAAGCCTTCCAAGTTTAACGATTTCATCACCGAGATCTAAGCTGCGTTTACTTCTGCCACCCATCATTTATAACTTTTAATCCCAAAGATTTAAGAAACGTATGTCTTCCGCTGTAAGTCTCTCTACAACTTGACGCTTTGACGTCGTATTCACTTCTGATCGTCTAGGGGTGTTGTAGCGTGTTTTATATACAAAATCGAATGGGCATTTTTAGCTACTTTTTATTTCCAGTCTCACACAGGTGTATGTTTCCGATGAAAAGTTTATCAATTCGCCCAAATGATCGACTCATCTGATTGTAATATTATCAATTTCTGTCACGCTCAGTGGATAATATATGACGTGGTTAGGTTCCTTTTCCAGATTATACCCAGGTGGTACAGATAGACTGAATTCGAATATGCTGTGGCTAAGAAAATTGTTTCTGAACGATCCTGCGGTGCTATTAGTTTCCACAAAAATGTTTGAGACCGATATTATGTTCACTTGCTGATTAGCGATATTTCTAAAATTTGACAGTGTTTCCTGAAGGGCTTTATTTTTCAATATAATGCTACATCTATCTTCTCGGGTTCCTCTTTCCCTCCAACAATTTTAACCGGATATCTAGATAAACAACCACTCATAATTTTTTTTTTCCCACACAATAAACTACCTCAAAGTTATATTCCTGGAGAAATATAGCCCAGAGTATCAGTCCCGAATTTAAAAGATTGCATTTTAACAAAACTAATAGTGCTTGTGGTCGATGATTACTGCTAAGGGATTCCCTAATATAAAAACACGCCACTGGCGCACTGCTAAGAGAACAGCTAATGCTTCCTTCTCGGTCGTCGTATAAGATAATTCACCCCCTTTATGGTTCTACCAGAGTAAGCAATTATTTGTCTCTCTTGAGAACTTTTATCGATTTGGAACAGACACGTCCCTAATCCATAATCGCAGGGAACAAAAAATCGTCTATTCAAATCCGGGGGTGACAAAAAACCTACTGATAAATATGCTTCCTTTATTAATTCGAAAGTCTTTTGTTTTATTACTGACCATGTCCAACTTTTGCCTTTTTCAAGTAATTTTAATACAGACACAGTTAGGTTGAAATAATTTTCCACAAACCTACGGCTAAAATTGCACATTCCAAGAAAACTACTTAAATGACGAATATTTCTTGGGGTAGGAAACATTCTAACAGCCCGAATTTTTTCTGGGTTTATTGTAACGCCATTTGGGCTCAATATGTGCCTTAAAAACGGTACATTTTCGCATGCAAAAGCACACTTTTTTAATTTGACGTTACGCCCGAGTTTGACAATTTTGTAAATATTGTATTTAAATGTACCAAATGTTTTCTGACCGTAGCAGAAATTATTAGTATATCGTCGACATATGGAATTGCAAAAGGCGTCATCTCCATATCTAATATTATATTCAAGGCTCGAATAAAACCTCCTACAGAAGTACTTAAGCCAAAAGAAAGTCCTTGAAATTGATACGTCAAATCATTTCCGGCAATCCGGCCGAATTGCCACTTGCCAGAAAAACGCTGTTAAGTTCAGGAAGGTATTGCATTTTGTAAACTCAAAAAGAAGTTCGTTTGGATTTGGGGGAATGGTTCGATCTTGAACCATCCTAGAGTTTAATTGTCTCGCATCTACACATATGCGTATAGCATTGTCTTTTTTTTTCACCACGACCAAAGGGCTAGTATACTCAGTTTGGGCCGGTTCGATAACATCCCACTCAAGCATCTGATTAATTTGTTCCCTAGCTTCATTACGATATACGTGAGGGATAGGATATGATTTCAAACCATGAGGGTACTCGTTCCTCAATTCAATGACATGTGAGTACTGTTTCATTCGTCCGGGTTGGTCTTAGAAAATGTGACCGTGTATATTCAACAAATCTGCACACATTTTCTTTTCCTACACCATAAATGTAGAGGCTGCTTCAAATATACCAACTCGATTAGTAAATGAATACCGCCTTTTTTTTGTTATTTTACGTTTCCCTGCCTCCGGGCATCAGTTTGTGACTCCTGCACTATGGTATTTATTGTAATTTCAGTCTAGGGTAGCGAAAGAAAAGAAAATGAATACCACTTCCCCTCTATATTTACTGTCATCAATAAATTTTTAAAATAAAGCTTTGCATCGACCGTAGATAACCATTCGCATCCAAAAATAAGCTCATGCATCAAAGTTGGTACAACAATAAAGACACGTTCCATTCTACAATTTTCCACATTTATTTCTAATAAAAGTTGCTGTTTAATCCGTTTGGACTTCGCAGCAATAGCCTCCCTTACATTCAATCCCGTAACTGGAAATATAGGCCATTTGTTCACCTTTGGATTTAATAATTTCAAACATCTTTTTAAATACAATTGTATTGACTTCCTGAATCAACTAACGCATTCATTTTACACCCCTCTACAACAACCGCTAACAAAGGCCACTGAATTGAATTCCTTTCTACCTCGGGTTCACTTAATAGGTACTCCTCAAGTTCGTTATTGAAGCGGGTAACATTCTCAATTAAATTGATACTAGACGCACCACGATTTTCAATTCCTTTAGCACTATTCTCTCGATCTAATTCATTTCTATTGCTACTTATATTAACATTCCTCCGATTATAATCTTCCTTCCGGCCCTGTCTATTACCTCCCCTGCTAGGATCTACATCTAAGCTATAATTCCTACTTTCAAAGTAGTCTTCCCGATTTTCCCTACGGCTGTGTTCCATATTCTGTCCAACATTGCCATTTCATTCTCTACGGTCTATCTCTCATATCTCTGTTCCCTATTCTGTTCCTGATCTGCATTTTTCTTCTCTTCATAATCTCTACGTTCATGTACTCCGTCCCTACGTTCCCTATTTATTTCTCGAACATTATTATCTATATTTTTTCTGTCAATCTATACCACAACAAATTGTGGTAGATTAACATTACCTATCGAGAATTCTTATCTATTTGTATTAAGCCCAGGGTAAGGTTTGGATGGAAATTGATTTATAGTAAAAGAACACTTAAAAGATATTGAGCTAACTGAGTTTTTTGGCCCACGGTCGCATGAGACTGGGTCAGTGGGTTTATTTGTATTGAAAGAAACAGAATAAAGGACGTCACCTAAATTTTTTATACAGCAAGTGACTAAGTGAATTTGCTTAAAGGAAAATTTGGAAACTTATATTACCAAAAACCACTTTGAATACAAAGTTTGATAGTCACACATATCATACTTACATCTGTTGGTCTTCTTCAAAGATCTAATGTTGAGTGGGGTGACTCTGAAACATAGTTTCTACCAACATAGACACCCTATATATATATATATATATATATATATATATTTTACGGATCAATATGAATATAGTATCTTTAAATTAATTTCAATTGTGCCTACTATCTTGATACCTTTTCGGATCTTTGTAAACACCGTACCAATTTTTGGAGAACTTAGTATTATTGAAAAATGAACTGAAGTCCAATAAATTAATTCTGTATTCTCTTTAAAGAAAAGTAAATAACATCTTGATAAATAACATTATTAAAAAATTTTAATTCTTATGAAAATGATTTGTAAGTGAGAAATTTAATTATTGACATTTTATATTTTATAAATTAGTCATTGTAGCGCTACGCGACCTCACAATGTTTAAATATTGCTTAATAAACGTTTGGCAAAAATCAACAATTATCAGATTACTTTAAATTCCAATTTACATGATATAGCTTTCAAGTGTTATAATTTAACATATTAATATTTAAAATTATCAAAACAAGATAACTGAGGAGGTATATCCACACCTGTACAATCGGTGAGATATGATATATAAGTTTAACACGCTATTAATAAGAAATATAGGTCATGGTACTCATTGTACTTTATACTTAACAAAGGGATTTAAAATACAATTGACAAAACATTTATACAAGTGATATTAGTTGCATAAAGCACGTAATGCAAAACAAGTTTCATAAGCATATTATGGCATGCACAATTTACGCAGTGGACTTTGTAACGTCGGCCTTATGTGATAAACTAATACATTCTTACCGACCGCGGCAATGATCTGCAACCTTGAATCGACCTGTGCATCAGTAAAACATGCTGATTACAAGCGACATCGGCCACATGTGGAATACAGTAGTCTACAGCTTTGCCTGCTAAACGGGTTTCATAAATCAAAGTGTGAATCTCCCCTAAATTTTTACAAGACCATCCTTATTTCTGTATTAAAGTTGTACGGGATTAAAGTTTCATTTTTCGTGATTGTAAAATTACACGGCATCAAAGCCTTACGTCCAAAGTTATACGTTAAAAGTTGTACATTAAAAGTTGTACGTTAAGAGTTGCACGTTCGCCAAGGGATTTGTACACAAAATTATTACTATAGTTGTCATGGACAACTTCAACAGACTGCTCGTCTGTTACGACGTCGTCACCAGGAATACTTGGTTTTTCTGCACATGTTAAACATTTCCAACACGGAGCTACCTTTCTATTCAACTACGAAATGAAAAGTGATCAACGATCGCCAATCGTCGGAACAATTTTAAAATCTTAGATACTCTAAGATGTAGGAACACGTTAACAAGTTTGTATATATAAATGTTATCAAAAGGAATATGTAGTTTGTATATTTTACTTGTAATTAGGATTAAAATTTGCTTTGTGAGTTTATCGATTATTAAATATGCAATAATGACTGAATGAATTATATAAATGTTGTTAGATAACAACTAAAATAACAGCTACACCGCGCTAAAGTTAATAGACAAATTTTACCGAAAATTTATATGTTACAACATAATCATTTGATTCTAAATTATAATTTCTATAATTGGTCTCCCGTATTTCTCCATTGTTTCTACCCCTGTTACTACTATAATTCCTTGATTGATCCGTGTAAGTTTCATCAATCTGTCTTAAAAACTCCTCAATTTCTTCAAAATAAATACCATTATTAAAAATGCCCCTTACGGGTTTTCGGATGTATCTCATAAGACAAATTCGTTGCTTCACGAACCATTTTTAAAAAATAGTCGGCTCTACTACCCCGCTCGTAAGTTGCGTATAAAATTTTATTAAAAACATTTCTTTCATGCTTACTATTCCAGTGGCTGTTCATGAAAGATTCTCGTAAACGTTCAAATGACACCCAAACATTTTCTTTTACCAAAGCCCAATCTAAGCTGATCCGCGTAAAGAATCTATAGCAATTCACATCTTTTTTTCCTTTGGAACCTCTGCATCCTCTAACAATCGATTCAACTTTCTTATAAATTGAGGGAATAAGTCCCAACAGGGGTAAAATTTACACTCTCGCCTCCAAAATCCTTCCATAGAGAGACAAAACCTCTTTCTGATATTACATTTGCTTCACCTAGCTTGCTTTTATCTTTCAAAATTTCAACTTTATTTATAGGTAAAACTTTTTTGGGCACTACCTTTCCCACACTTTTAGCCCTCACCGCCACACTCGTCGCTAATTGACTTAAAATTTCCTCTAACTCATCTAGCCTAGGATTAGCGTCTACTTTTTTCCTGGAACTTTAATTTTCTTGTTAGAACTCATTTTACTATTACAATTAACACTTCGTATATTACTACTTGTAAAGTGAAATAAAAATCTCACAATAATTTAGTATTTATCAGCATCGACATAAACCTTTCTTAATACTTCTTTGGACCACAACAATTGTTAACAGATTCTTGAAAATACATCAACCATAACAGGTTCTAAAAATTTATGTTAAAGAACTCGGGTTTAATCCTAACCGACAGCTTTATTCATTTACAGTTGCAGCTAGGTAGCCTTTAATACTTTAAACCTGACAATTCAATCAAGTCCCGTTATGGGTTGGAAAAATTTGTTTTCTGCGTGTTTAGCCTTCGCTAATGTCCAGGCCACACCAGGTTTTCCATTCTCTATACAACAGCCAAAACACTACTTCAACATTGCCAAATTAATGGCGGGATGAACCGATCCAATTTAACTCACTACACATGCTCACAGCGAACAAATTTCTGCCCGCAAACGTTTCTAACTTTCATCATCATTATCATCATTATTAACTTCTTCAGTCTTTGAACCGGTCAGACGCTGCCTCCATTTTTTTCCTATTCTGTTTGTAATATAACTCGCATTATTCCCCAAAAATGCCTTAGAACGTATCCTGTCCTGATATGTCTCCTATTTTTTTTTGTTTTTCACAGATATCGTTTTTTCCCTACTGTTTCTATAACCTTTTTGTAATTAACTTTATTTGTTAATGCTATCATCATCACTATCACTATCATCATCACTATCTGAATGCGAAAGTCTGATCTCGGTCTACATATACCTCTTTCTACATATCTCTGCTTGTAATATATCCCGTACTATTCCCCAAAAATGCCTTAGATCGTATCCTCCCTTCTATATCTATTTTTTTTTGTTTCCTACATATATTTTTATTCCTCTACTATTTCTGTAACCTATTGGTTTTTAACTGTCTCTGTTCATGCGACCATCCTTATACATCTGAAGCAAACACTCCAAAAGGTTTCTTCATTTTTCTGTCTGCTTCTCCTACAGTCCCTATTTCATAGGCGTACCGTACTGTGCTCCACACATATGTTTCGAACACTTTTGTCCTTGTTTCTATGTCTGTTGTCTTTGAACATAACCGCTGCTCTTTATATACAGTTCGGTTCCTCTTTTATTGTTTTGTACATGTATACCCTATTTCACCGATATTCGGTGGTATATGAAGAGGATTAAGCAGCCCGTGGCTATCAAGATCCTCCAGCAGTTGAACATTTGCCGAATTAACAGTTTTCCAATAAATCCTCCCGCACAATCAAAATTAGGTTTAGGTGCAATTAATTTCTTGTCATTAGGTTTCAGTCTTAGAACAAGTTGGCCGCATACCTCCACTGATTTCGGTTCTGAGCTAACCTACATAGTTCCCTGCCATTACTACAGCCTTCTATTGTTTTCTAAATATATCCCTCTATTTCAGCGATTTTCAGTGGTATGTAAAGGAGGTTAAGCAGCCTGCGGATACCAAGATCCCTCAACAAAACCCACAACAACAGAAATACAAATAGTTAACGAGAGCTTACAAGAGATTAAGGATTTCTGTTACCTAGTAAGCCAAATAAGACGAGATGGGAAGAGCGCAAAAATATAAAACAAAGATTAGCACAAAGTCGTGCTACATCTAACAAGAAAAGGTAACTACTGTGTTCAAAGACAATAGACATGGAAACAAGGAAGAGATTGGAAAACAGTAAAAAATTAAAAGAGATAGGATGATAGGCCACATATTAAGGCATCAGGGAATAGTGCGGAATATATTAGAAGCAAAGACAGGAAAAAAATTTAAAGGTAGACCTAAGTTGGACTACTGTAAATAGATAGTTAAAGCTGTAGGCTGTGGGAATTTCAGGGAAGTGTGTAGACTAGCTCATAATAGAAATCAATGGAAGTACGCGTCCAACCAGTTCCAAGAGGGAAAACCTAATGACGAAAAAAAATTGTACTTAAACCTGATAATTATTATAAGCAACTATAGATGTTGGTTTTTGCAATATTTTTAACTAATCGTAATTGTGCGAAAGCATTTACTGGAAAACTATTAATTTTGCAAATGCCTAAGTGTTGGGGGATCTTGGCAGCTACAGGCTGCTTAACCCCCTTAAAATACTACTAAATCTCGGTAAAATAGGACATATAGTGAGAAAACATCAGAAAGTAAACCGAGCTGTATCTAGGCTGTGGAAATTTCAGGAAACTGTGTAGACTAGCTCACAATAGAAATATGTGAAGGTACGCGTCCAACCAGTTTCAGAACGATAAACCTTGTTCGAAAGAATATATTGGAAAACTATTAATTCGGCAAATGTTCGAGTGATGGATATCTTAGTGGACACATTCCGCTTAACCCCCTTCACATACCATTGCATATCGGGGAAATAGGATATATATTTGTAAAACAGTAGAATGTGGAACCGAACTGCATCTAGCAAGAAAGAGCAGGTGCTATGTTCGAAGACAACAAACATAGAAGCAAGGAGAAAATTGTTGATAGCATATGTAACAAACAAAAAGAAATAGAAGGACAGGATATGTTGTAAGGCTTTTTTGGGGAATAGTACGGGATGTATTACAAGCAGAGAGGAAAATAGAGAGGTAAAGGTAGGCTTAGATCAGACTAATGAACGCCGATAGTGAAAGATGCAGACTGTGGAAATTTCAGTGAAATGAGTAGGCTAGCTCAGAATAGGAAACAATGAGGGTACGGGTGTTACCAGTTCCAGGACTGAAGACCTAATGATGATGCGATGATGCCTGTATACAGGGATAATATTGTGACTATTGCAACAGTTCGTTTTCCCTCTTCTAAATTAACGCATAAAAATTATGTGTTGTGTTATAAAATTTTTAAATTCACTTTTATAATTCAATATAAATCGTACTTCTACAATTAATATAAAATTAAAACAATGTATCATAATTTTGAAACGCCCCAATTATTGTCCTTCTTTATTTTAATTATATAGTAAATAAAGGGCATAGTTATAAATGTCCAGTTTGTATTGGAAAATTTCTACAAAGTATCTTCAAGGTGATATCGAATAGCGTGCTTTTGCGCACCTGCTTGCTAAGGTTGTTGTCGACGAGTCGAATCAGTCGGCTTTCGATCATTCTAACGTCAATATGGTTAAATTCATATCCAAAGCTGACTTGCGAGTCGCAATTTAGTTTCAATCAATCCATCGATCTGTGTTTAGTGCCCATTTCACTTATTTATAGTAATCGTTTGTCTTTCGCAGCCACATTTCTAGACCGCTCTCTGGATTTACAGTTTCTAATTTTATTCTCATATCTGCACTTAGCACCACAATAACATCACCCTTTGCTACTTTAGTAAACAATGACCATAGTTCTGACTTTCTAAGCCTGACTACGTTAACACTAAAATTAATCGCTATAGTGTTGAAAAATAGTTTTCAACATGTCATTCGCATTTCAATACGACGTGCATTATCCCTTTAAGGGTTTGAAAGAGGACACAATTTGTTTGGTAAAAGCTATTTACTTTAAGATAGATGCACCTGCCACTTTAGTGCGTTAAAAATAATCCTTCCATTATGTTCTCTGACAAAACATTTTGGAATGAAGAAATCTTTAATTTATGGTCTTGCACAACTTGTCAAACACCCGGTTATGTAAGTTTAATAAATTAGGTTTTCACAAAATTCTTAGTATACTAATTCGCTACTTTGAATAAATACATTAAATTAAAGCTTTGCTCGTGTTATATGTATTTACTTACTTCTTACTAATGGATTTCGCAGTCTTGTCAACGATTTAATAAGTTCAAACTGTTCGAAATTCCAATCTAGTTACAAATACGTATTTCCTAAAGGAACATTGTTTTATTAATACAAGTAACATTAGGCTATCATTTTAAAAAAATTTATACTACGCAATGAGAGCAAAACGCGCAGACATTGCAAATTTAAACTTATTAAAGGCTCGTCTAAAAGAAACATTTGAACTTTTACAAGCCTTAGAAAACGATGAATCTCTTATTTCCTGGGTCAGATGGCATTGTGCGCGTTGCGGACGTAAAAACCGTACAAGGCATGATTAGACGTTTATTTGCAAAATTGTGTCCTCTCCAAAACCAATAAGTGTTAAGTTATATCTTTATTCTAGTATATAATTTGTTTATTATTTACTCTTTTTTATTTAAGCACATTTATTTAACATTTTTTCCATTACATAAAAAAAAAACCTAATTCCATGGTATTTTGGTGGACGGTATGTTTAGTGCCCATTTTACTTATTTATATCAATCGTTTTTAGTAATTTTATTTGCCTATTATTATTTACTTTAAATAAAGCTGGTTGCCATTAAACACGCTTTTTTCCCTACCATCCAATAAAAACCTCCCTAACCCATCCTAAGGCTTAATCCTCAACGGAGGAAATGGAAGGATTAAGGGATAAAAGCCCAAACACACGAAAGGGTTCGTGTTGTTTATTATATGCTTCGCTTGAAGATACTACGTTCCGCTAAAGCTGCATGCAACAACTATAAAAAAACCGGTATAGTGATCGTGCCAGTATTCATTAGCAAACTTTAAATCAAGTAGTGCTGCGGTTACGAGTAATATAATATCCCCAATGAAGATAATCAACATGCCAATTTCATCACCAATCAGCATACAAGGTTAGTAAGCCACTCTGTTTATTACCCTCAAAATTACCGGCATTTCCTTTATATCTTCCATTAAATTCAAATGAGCAACACAATCTATTGGCACCATGCAGCTACTTTAGTTATTTAAGTCTTTAATTATGGTCACTGTAACTCATTGTTTTCTGTATATTTTATTCATTGAAATCTAACAATATTATTTTTTCATTAAGTCTTTCATTTCCCTGAACACAGGGTGGTCCTTCGCAAATCCCACACCCTTTACTTCGGCTTAGATCAAGATAACAATCTTTCAGGCCCCGTAACAATCTGAATGCTTAAAACTCATCATGGTTTGTAATTTCTATATCTAAATAATTCAAACTAATTTTTATTTGGTTTTCCTTAGCGCAACAATAAAGTATGGAAGAAACAACATTTAATAACTGAAGCAATAATGGTCGTTCGAGATTTTTACTGCGTATAATATATATACGTTCCTCATATTTCAACATGAAAATTTTGTTTTAATTCGGAAGCAACACTTAGAGTTGATTAATGGTTGTAAGAAGAAGTTAATTTAATTGCGTATAAAGTGATTACGCATTGAAAACTTACAATGTAGTTCTAGTTTACGAGGCGTTGTTGTAACGATGTAGACGACCGCTTTTTCGTGTGTTTGTTCAATGTTGGAAGTCCACATGTGGGTTGAACTTGTTTGTCAATTGGTGCAAGCAGCCATGCCCTGAGGTCAAGGGGATAAGTGATTTCCATTTGTTGAGGCAATCATCTGTTTGACGTTTAACGTCATGTATAAACCTAACCTTGGTAGTTTGAACCCATGGAAACTAAGATCTTTGTGATAATATTTAATTATGAATTTAAATTTTTAAACGTGGCTTCATATCAAAATTATGCTTTATAAAAATTGTTTATCTAACAAAAGCTTTATGAATTTGCATTATGAATAATAGTCATGTACGTGCTAATACACGATAACTATTTAACGAAGTTTAAGTTTACTAATTTGAAAGATCTTATTACAAACTTATTTTGTATGTATGTGAGTTATTTAGTCAGTACTGAAAAGATGTCATAAAAAATCTCATAAATATGTTAATGATATTTATAGTGCCTATTTCCTTTAGAGGCATTTTTATTTAAATTGTCTAAGATTAACAATATAAATATAAAAAATTAATTGAATATTCAGAAAACTTATAATAATTATCTGTCAGAATAAATCAGAAATATTTTTCAGTTAATATATGTGTTGATACTTAACGGTCTTAATTTCTTTATAAATTTAAACAGGGTTAATTACACTCATAGAAGCACTTAAGCAATAGTATTTATTTTGTCCTTACTTATCACTGAATTCTATGAATTATATATATACCAGATGTGCATAAATTTAATAAGTAGAGTGTCCATTACACAAAAGAAAGAAATCATAGATCTACAAAACCTGTCTGATTTATTGATTTTATTTTGAGGCGCAAATTGCTGTCTCTAATATTATTTTATGTATTTTATTTTATTTCAGGATAAACGTAGGACCATCTATCAATACAAAATCTTGTATTCTTATAACAGAATATACTCGTTGAGGTTCCTGTATTTTTCTTGTTTTTACACACTATCTAAGTACAGTGGCGCCCTACCCATCCGTATTTAATTAACGACCTCCCTGGTAGTCTCTCTAAACCGATGAAGATAGAGTTCAGAGCTAGCGCGAAAGTCTTCAAAAGTCAGTTGTGTTAATACGGATAAAACGACATCTTCTGCACGACTTTTACAAGAAAAATAAACATCATTTTTAGAAAGTTGCACTATCGCCCGAGGCGTGTAACACGGTAAAGTTACATTGTTGTGGCGAAATGGAACTATGAGACGCAGAGATCTGTGTTTGTTCTCTTTGTTTAGATTGTAGATAGGTTGTAAAATAACCTCCAGTTTATCATGATGCCGAAATAAGCAAAATCCGCTTAGAAAACTTGTTTTGCGGAAGATTATTCTTAGACCAGGCGAGCAGGTTCCCATTAATTTTGTTAAAAAAGCCTTTCAAGTTAAGTTTGTAATTGCAACGGTTCATCTTTACATTTAGCAATTTTTTTCTCATTTTCTCTCTGTAGGGACTCGCTTTCGCGTTACTATAGTTAGCCTATGCACACTCATTTCGTTATGGGATTCCCTCCCGTGCTGTGCAACTCAAAATTTAGCAGTCTAACAATTCATTTGCTCATAATACGAAGGCCATTTTTTCTTCAACCTCCGATAGGCTATAAATAAAAGACAAGTTTATATAAAACAATAATTTTATTGCCAAAAGATTGGTACACTTACAGTTACTTTTCGACATAATCACCAAAGAGATTAAGACATTTGTCATATCTGTGGACAAGCTTTTCAAAACCCTGTTCAAAGAAAGTTGCCGCTAATGAATTCAAGTAGTTCTTGACGTTGGTATGAAGGTCTTCATTGGTTTGAAAGCGCTTCCCACCAAGCCACTTCTTCAGGTCAGGAAAAAGATGAAAATTGCTTGGTGCTAAGTCAGGACTGTATGGCGGATGATCGAAAATGTTCCATCCAAATTGTTCGAGAAGCCGTTGAGTTGCTCCAGCAGTGTGTGGACGGGCATTGTCGTGAATTAGAACAATCCAGCGGTCAGCTTTCCTCTTGGTTTGTTCTGAATGGCTTTACGCAACCGTCGTAAAGTTTCACAATAAACAGCTGCAATGATTGTGATTCCGGGCTCCATAAACTCCACAAGCAACACCCCTTGTTGGGCCCAAAACACGGTAGCCACGGTCTTTCTGTTGTTGAAGGTTTGTTTGATTTTCTTTAGTTTGTTTGGTGAAGTTGAATGCATCCATTGTTGTGATTGTCGTTTTGTTTCCGGTGTGTCGTATTGAACCCAGGTTTTATCCCCAGTCACGATTGATTTCAAAAAGTTGTCTCCTTCATCATGATAATGCTCAAGGAATTCTAACACTGACGCTATTCGTCGAGTTTTGTGGCCGTCCGTCAGCATTTTTGAGACCCAACGTGCACAAAGTTTTTTGTAGCCTAACCGTACAGTAACAATCGAGTACAAAACAGACCTTGAAACTTCTGTAAATTTCGTAGACAAAGCGGTAATGGCGAATCTGCGGTTTTCCTTAACCATTCTGTCAACACGTTGAACCTGGTCATCTAAAACGTCAGATTTGCGCCCTTAGTCCCCTTAACCATGCACATCATTACGGCCATCTTTAAACTTTCGACACCATTCACGCACAACACCATCACTCATGAAGTTTTCCCCATACACACGACTCATTCTTTGATGGATTTCTGCAGCACTTTGGCCTTCAGCCTGTAGAAAACAAATCACACTTCGCACTTCACACTTGGCGATAGCATCAATAATAGCGGACATGTTTACGTGGCTGTAGCACTACGCCAACTGACGCCTGAATGTCAAAAATGGCGGAGTGTGTAGTGCAAGAGTTGCGCAGTCGCCTACAGCGCATGCCCGCTTTCTGCTACCCGCGTAGCGTCTGCACGGAGCGATCGAAGGTTGAAAAGAAAATGGCCGTCGTATATGCATTGATATTGTTTCAAAAATTTTCAAAGAACTGAAAACTCGAAAACGAATAATTTCTGATAAATCATATGTTTATGGAAAGTTTATTTAAGTATCTCGTGGACCTTATAGATTAAGTAAAAAATACTGTGCTCCATTTAGAATAAAGAATATTGTGGCGACTTCCGGTATAACCGGAAGTGCGTTGATGTCGCCAATATTTTTATTGAGCTCAGTCAGACGGGAAATTCTATGCCAACAGCTGGTGTTTACATTTAATGCACTTATGTTCGCCTACAACGTTCTTGTCCTTAACCTTGACTTTAACATTATAAAAATGAACTTAAAAATTTGAGCTTACTGTGATATTTCAAGCAATACTATTCTCTATTTCTTAAAATCTAGCCAAGTATTACTGTAAGTTATTGTGTGGTATTTATAGATCAAAGATCTTGTTAGAGCATATGTTTTTATTTCTTAAAACCTTGTATAATATTTAACACTTTTTCGTGAATCCATTTCGTTTGTGTTGTATTGGCTTCGCCAACTTAAAATTATACATAAATTAAAATAAGTTTATTGAGTGTCGAAGAAATCTGTATTTTCAGAACTAGAACGTTTGTATAAACTAGTTATTCCAGAAGGTTAACATTTGTTTCTTCTGTTAAGGTTAGAAAGTAATAAAAATGAGTTACAAAGAAAGTTCATAGTTATTTTCACTCGTATACATCATGTACGCTTACTTCTACGCGCGGCTGCTGTTTTAATTCTTATAGCTCTGTTGTTGGAGGACATTTTGACCAACAATGATTTCCAATACTCTAATTAAAATCTTTAGAAAACACATTGCCGATACAAAAACATGGACTTTCTATGCCGCAATTTTTGTAGTCACTAAAATAATACAAGAATTTTCGTGTAAAGTTCTACTGCCGTAGACGGTAGCAACCAGTATTAGTAAAATTGTAGAAAATGGCCGTGAAACGTTATAAAACCAGGTTCAGATACTTGTAAAGAAATTAAATTTTACAGATACTGTTTCGGGCACAATTCAAATGCTGAAGCTACCTCTATAAACCAAGAAAAAGACTCTCCTTGTTTTATGTTTGTTTTCTTCGAAGACAACAGCTGCTTTTTCTTGTTAAATGCAGCACTGCTCTGTGCTAATCCTTTTTTAATATCTTTTGCACTTTTCCCATCATCATCATTTGCTCTTCAGACCTGGAACTGGTTAGACGCGTACCTTAATTGCTTTTTATTCTGAGCTAACCTACACATTTCCCTGAAATTTCCACAGTCTGCATCTTTCACTATCTGCGTGCAATAGTCTGATCTAGGTCTACCTCTTTTTTTCTTATCTTTGCTTGCAATATACCCCACACTATTCAAAAAATTCCTTAAAACATATCCTGCCCTTCTAGTTCTCCTATTTTTTTGTTTTCCACGGATATCTTTATTCCTCTACTATTTATTATTAACTTTGTCTGTCCATGCTATCATCATCATGCATCTGAAGCACAATATTCCAAAAGACTTCTACCGCTTTTCTGCTTGCTTCTCCTATTGTCCCAATTTCATAGACCTGCTGTGTGCTCCACACATATGATTTCAATAATCTTCTCCTTGGTTTTATGTTTGTTGTATTCGAACATAGCCGCTACACTTTCTTGTTAGATGCAGTTCGGTTCCAGTTCTATTTTTTTACTACTATATGTCCTATTGTCCCTATATTTAATGGTATGTGAAGGGGGTTAAACAATCTGCGGCTAGCAAGATCCCTAACACTTGAACATTTGCCGAGTTAACAGTTTTTCAATATATCCTTTCGCATAATCAACATTAGTTGACAATATTTCAAAACCAACACCTGTAGTTGTTTACAATAATCATCAGATTTAGGTACAATTATTTTTCCGTCATTAGGTTTCCATCTTGAAACTGTTTGAACGCGTACCTCCACTTATTTCTATTCTAAGATAACCTACACAGTTCCCTGAAATTTCCACAGCCTGGATACATTATAATGTGAGTAAGGGCTGCTATGCTTGCGATCACGTCACCAATGGTCCACCCAAAGGTACTACATCGGGTTTAAATGCGAAATAAATGTTTTTCAAATTAAATCTAACTTTAAATTAATAGATCCTAAATAAAAATCTAAAAACCGAAACTAACACTAAAAACAGAGTTTAAATAATGGTATCCCTAGCGTTGATTTTGGAGTATGTCCGGTCAACAAGACACAAGCAAAATGAAAAGGGGAGGGATCCGTAATACCGGATAGCAGCTGCCAGCTCCGCTTACCGGAGCGATCTGAAGGGTCGTCTTAAAACTATTTAAATCTAGCTATCTAAAAATGGATTCAAATTTCTAAGCATTTGCCAAATATTTTAATAGTGAATCCAGCTATTTTGCCTGCTCTATAAAATTACAAAGTCGTGCTCCCTAGTCTAAGTATTTTATTCTAAGTCAATCCTATATTCGTCCCTATCGTTCTCTAACTGATTTATATTATAATTACATTCTTCCTTCCTATAGATTTTGCAACGGCAGAACGTCAAACAAAGCCCCAAAATAATAAGATAACACGCATAAATAAATATAAAATGTAAATACACAATATAAATATAAAATAAATATAATTATATAAATAGATGTCCAATAAGCATTAAACATATAGTAGTGCATAAAATAACAAAAAGCATTACCCAGTTTATCAGGTGTACTCGTATCAGCATTATATCGGCTAGCGTCATTACACTAGAAACGTGCTTGTTCAAGATTGTTACAAAATCTGCTTGTTAATATAAACCAAGGCTTATGCGAGTACAGCCGCCACAATTTTATTCTTACTTTGATAAAAAGATTTTCCAGCATCCGAAGATCTGGTCGTCTGCCTACATCTATTTGTAACTTACTGCTAGGGGAAGATGGATATGCACTGCTAAAGTCTTGGTGGGTATGCACTATGCATTAAACGTTCTGAAGGGTGGGAGGTGGGTCACAATCACTATCACTTTTAAGTCATGGGGTGGGGGGGCCGTTTCACTTTATTTTATTTCTTTATCTATTTTATTAATTATTAATTTACTTTAATAGGATTTACTGATTTCTTTTGTTATTATTTATTTGTTTTGGCTTATTTCCGATTTTTCGCGCGTCTAAGGTGAGACAGTGATTGCTTTAGTGGTGTGGGGAGGTTCGTCGTGCATATTAGACTTTTGGTTTTTGATTTTAATTGATTTTATTTGGTGTTTTGTCGGTTTTTTTTTGTTTTTATTTAATTAAAACAAGTTTTAGTTGTATAATGCTCAATTACCATATCATGCCAACTCAAATAGTTAAAAAAAATTCCAATTCTCTCCCACCCCCTCACCCTCCGATTTACGCGCGGTTCTCGCCATCTAATTTCGCGACCCATCCCGCAAATTTATTAAAGGGTATCCAGAATGCCTTCTGGTTAGCCACTTCCCCGACTTCCTCTAGGCTTTTTGGTCAAGCTTGCCCTACGATAACTAATTTCCTATTAGCTAAGCCTTGATTTGCCACCTCGAGCAGGCAGTCAAAGAGCACGTGCTCTGCGCTTTCACCGCATTCTAAGCGGTCGTTGTCGGTTAAAACGAATCTTTGCAAATGCGCCCTCAAGGCGCCGTGTCCTGTTATTAGCTGCACCATTTTATAGTCGAGTTTCACCTCGATCTTATCTCTAGCTATTATACTCGGTATGAATTTATGTGTCAACTTGCACGTGGGAGTGTTGTTTCGCCTGTCTTGCCATTGTCGTATTGATCTTTCCCGCAGCTTTCTTTTAATCAGAGACTTCAGCATCGACAAATGATATATCCGAAGTAAATGTCGAAACCGGAGCGCCGTATGTGCTACCCTCGATGTGTTCACATTTGTTAACGCCGTCAGCGCAGATTTACTATCGCTGATGATGTATTACACGTTTCTACCCGTGTGATTTATCACATAATCGATAGCTTCCCGTATAGCAACCAATTCGTACTGGAAGATAGTGCTCCAGTTTGCGAGTTTGGTCTGAAAGCGAAACACTTCCCTTTGCTCATTATATACAACAGACGACGTGCCTGCTTGCCCATCGTCCATACGCGAAATGTTCGAGTAAATCTTGATGCCTACCGCGTAGCCATCACCTTCAACAAACTCGATACCTCTAACATAGTCCGGATGCCCTAACTCTGACACGATAATCTCCCTCACAGTTTTCCTATTTGCAAGATTCATACTTTCTATTATTTCCAGCGCTTTTCCTATATTAACTAATCTATTATTCTTGATATCCTTAACAACATATTCGATAGGGAGAGTCCTTATCACTAGGACCGCCTCCGTGAAGGTGGTACTGTACGCCCTCGCCGCCTTGACTGCGGTTATACGTTACACGCCCGTCAACTGTCGAGGTTCTCTTAATTTACAACACTCCGCCCAAACGGATGTTATGTACAATATCCCCGGTTGTATTGCTCCGGCGTAAACTGTCCTAAGCAATTCCCACCCTGGATACAGCTCAACTTCCCTTCTATTAGTTTTTAATTATATGCCATATTTTACCGAAATTTAGTGGTATCTGAATGGCGTTAAGCAGGCTGTGCCTATTAAGCTTCCCCAACAGTAACACATATGTCGAATTAATAGTTTTTCAGTAAATCCTTTCGCACAATTAATACTGGTTGAGAATATTGCAAAACCAATAGCCTGTAGTTGCCTATAATAATTATCAGGTTTAGGTACAGTTATTTTTTTCGTCATTAAGTTTTCCATCTACGAAGTGGTTGGAAGTGATTGATTTCTACTCTGAGCTAGCCCACACATATCTTTGAAACTCCCACAGCCGACATCTTTCACTATCCGTGTGCAATAGTCTAACCTAGGTCTATCTCTACCTCTCATTTAACTATCTCTGTTTCTAATTCATTGCGCACTATTTCCTTATGTCTTAATATGTGATCTACTTATTTCTTTCGTTCTCTACCATTTCTAGTATCTGTTTGTTCTTTACTTTGTTTCTCCATGATATCTTTATCATACGTCTCTAGCGCAACATTTCAAAAGCGTCTAACTTTTTCTGCTTCTCCTAGTATCCAAGTTTCACAGCCGTACAATGCAGTGCTCCACACATATTTTTTAAGCAATATCTTCCTTGTTTCTATGTTTGTTGTCTCTGACCACAGTAGTTGCTTTTTCTTATTAAATATAGAACGACCTTGTACCAATCTGTGATTTATATTTTTTGCGCTCTTCCCATCTCTCTTTGTTTGGCTTCCTAGGTAGCAGCAATCCTTAACCTCTTTTATGTTCTCGTTACCTATTTGTATTCTAGTTTTGGATTTATTTTCCCCTCCTTTCCATAATAGTACCTGTTACGTCATCATCGAACATTCATTGGAATTTGTGACAATAAATACTTTGTGCGTGCATCCTACAGTTTGAGTGAAACATTATATACCGGCAGTGAGTGCGTGAAGACAGTCGTACTCGAGCCTTTACAGAAGCAAGTCGCATTAGAATCCTTGCAGAAGCCGGTTGTATTAGAGCTTTTGAAAGCGAGACCATCACCCGGTCGAGCGTGTTACTGGTTCTCCGTCGGAAGCTCTTTGTGTGTGAAGTTCATTGCCAACAGCGGCACAGGACTTAAGGTATTTATACCCTTCCTTAATTAGTTTGTAGTTGTTTTTAGTTATTACATAACCGCTCCACCATTATTGTTATTGCTACAAAAGCAATTGGTCCTTCATTATAATTTGCATATTTATATCACACATTTATATCAACCTCCTTAACCTCCCCCCCAATCATTGGTCCTATAGTCGATCCGGATTCATCAGTCCTATGTATACGCATGTCCTAAATTAAATATCATTTTGCACACCAGCGAGCTTTAAGTAATTATTTTAGTTTTTAAATTTGTGTTCAAACTCCATATTTAGCGGGTTAGAATATGTACAATATTAGCTACATACTTTCGTTAAATTAAATACAAATACTTTAGTGTCAAATGTGTTAGTTTTCAGTTTAAATTTATTTTAGCGGCATAAAACACAAAGCAACCTGAAAACTATAAATCGCTTTATACTTCTTAAACGAAAAGGAAAGGATTTACTCTGTATTTAAAAGCTATTGCACGTTTTAGTATCAATACAAACCTTTCAGTCGGTTTACGGTAAAATATTGAACATCTGCAAAGGGTAATATAATGTAAAAGCTGCATTCTTCTTGCAAACACGTTAAGCTGCATCTTTCGGCAAATACGTTAAAACCACGTTTCTGTGAGCTTTGAAGTAAAGGCCGACCGTAACCGCTCGGGTTGTTAAGCGGTACATCTTATCTAAACACTTTGTTTGACGAACCGTTAGTCATAAAACGTGATTTATTGGTTTATACGCTGTCTTACCTTTTCGTGCTTTGAACAAACTCATAATATTTTAATATTTCTCAGTGCACATTTAGCTTTACCGTTTTACAACAGTTTATTGTAGATCTTTCAAATAACTGTCAGAATGGCTCCAAAGAAGGCACATGTGGTAGAACTAGAATTACTGAAAACACGTATTTTAGAAATGTTTGAGCTTTGTAATTCTATACAAAGTGACCCAACTTTAAAGGCATTGTTCCTTATTCAAACAAGGGGAATACATGACCTTTATACAAATTTCAGCAAAATTTTAATTGCGGTCTTAGCCTCCTGTGACGAGGCAGAATCATTAAATTACAACGCCTTACGGAAGGAAGTAGATTCCGCTTATTATTGCATACTGCTGCATTTCGAAACGTTGCAAGAAACGCGGGCACAAATCACGGAAAATGCTCCAAGCAGCTCGGGATCAAAATTGGTACCGTTAAAGCTCACACCCTTTAATAATGAGGTAACGGAGTTCGCGTCTTTTATCGATTTATTTGACAGTCTGGTCTATAATAACGAGTCGCTGTCCAATATCGAAAAATTAAATTACCTTATCAATTCTTGTACCGGGGAGTCTTTGAGAATCATTAAATCTGTACCCATTTCAGGAGATAATTTCATTATCTCATATAACGCCTTGCGTGAGAGATTTAGCAATCCGCGTTTATTGGCAACTTTGCATTGGAAAGCAATGAAAGACTTTCCACCTTTAAAATCAGAAGACCCTAAGAAACTTAGGGCACTTATTGATTGTTTTTCAGAGAACCTTGCTGTTCTAACTAACTTAAAGTTTCCCACTGAACATTGGAACTTTATTCTAGTCGATTTGCTTTTAGAAAAACTCGATCCGTTCACTAGAAAACGCTTCGAACTCCAATCGGATCCGAAGCAAATACCTAATTTCGAGGATTTGAGATATTTTTTAACTCAACAATGTGCAGCGTTGGAAACCTTTTCTTCAACCGCACCTGTTTCTTATTCGACGACTGTCCATACATCTCACACATCAGTGCCTAAGAAATCTTCAGCGTTTCAATTTAAACCAAGAGTTTCTTCTTAATCTTCTTTGGGAATGAAACCACTCATAGTTTATAAAATCTATTTTATTTACGTTTCGATCCATGACCTAGGAGTATTTATCAAGAGTTTCTTCTAACGTAGTTTCACTGGACACACCAAGTAGCTCCAGTGACTAAAAGAATTCATTTTCGCACCATTGTCCTTCTTGCAAGGGCAATCACTTAATTTACAGATGTCAATCGTTTCTAAAGAAAACTCCGACAGAACGTTTCGACATTGTAAAACGCTTACGCCTTTGTTTAAATTGCTTACGAACAGACCATGCGTCCATGCAATGCAAATCTTATAATTCCTGTCGAACTTGCGCCAAGCCGCATCATACCTTGCTACATTTTGAAGCGCAACCTGCTTCTAGCCGTTCAGCTGAACCGACCGCTACACCTATGCATAAAAATGCCAATAGGACGCAGTCGGCCTCTCCTATTCCGGCAAATGTTTTGTCTTCACAGACGAATTCAAATCTTGGGGTTACTGTCTTACTCTCCACTGCTGTTGTGGAAGTTCAAGACCGGTCTGGTAGGTACAAACCGATCAGGGTATTCTTAGACCCGGGCTCTCAAGCTAGCTTCATTCGAGACGATTGCGTGAGCAAACTTTGGCTTCCACGCATACGTTCTCAAGTTCCGATTTATGGACTTGGGCAGACAACTTCAGCAGTCAATAGGGGTGCCGTCAGCTGCACCATTCGCTCTATGTTAGACTCTGAAAAATCTCTAGAAGTCACAACTTTTGTGCTTTCGTCAATATCTAGCAAATTACCTAGCGTTGAAGTTCCTAATAATTGGGAACACTTATGCGGCCTGCACTTTGCAGACCCGACCTGGAACTCTCCAGGAACTATTGACATGCTCCTTGGAGCAGATGTTTATCCGTTTATCATCAATGGCGATGTTATACAGGGCAAGTTTCTTCAGCCTGCCGCCATAAATACAATTTTTGGTTGGACTATTATTGGTCCCACAAAAAGCTTACAGTCTGACACTGTCCAAGCATTTTTTACTTATGTAGAAGATTCTATCGACCAGACCCTAAGGCGGTTTTGGGAGATAGAAGAGTTGCTATCCAAGTCTTATACTTCTCCAGAAGAAGAAAAGGCAGATTTGATTTTTGAAAACACGTTTTCTCGTGACCCTAGCGGTCGTTTTATTGTTGCGTTACCGTTCAACGATACTTTGCCCGTTTTTGATAATTGCTTTGAGATGGATAAAAAAAGACTATTTTCGTTGGAGCGCAAATTGCATGCTCAACCGGAGCTACGCGCCCAATACAACAATTTCATGCAGGACTATCTTGATGCGGGTCATATGGCATTACTCGATTCTCCGCCCGTTGGGAACGATAATTATTTTTTACCCCATCACCCTGTGTTTAAAGAAGAAGGTCATACTTCTAAAATTCGTGTGGTTTTTGACGCCTCTGCAAAGGCTAAAAACAACGTGTCACTTAATGACACTCAATTGGCTGGACCTAGTCTCCAAAATGACATTTCGTCAATCTTACTTAAATTTCGCTCTCATCGTTTCGTTTTTACTTGTGATGTTCGCCAAATGTATCGACAAATTTTGGTTACCGAAGAACATCGAAAGTTTCAATTAATTGTTTGGCGGTTCTCCGCAGAAGAACCCATCCAGACATATCAGCTTAATACAGTGACCTACGGTATTAAGTCATCGCCTTATTTAGCATTAAAAACTCTTCAGCAATTAGCCATTGACGAAGGCAAAAGGTTTCCGTTAGCCGCTGAGGCTATACGGTCAAATCTATATATTGATGATTTCGTCGCCGGTGGAGATTCTATACAATCGGCCCGCGAAATTAAAGATCAACTTATCCGACTTTTACATTCGGCTGGTTTTGAACTTCGAAAATGGAGTTCTAATTCAGCTTCTATTTTGGAAGGCATTCCGTCAGATTTTTACCAATATACTTCTCTCGATTTCGATTCTGACGAATCAATAAAAATATTAGGTCTTCAATGGTCACCTACAGAAGATATTTTCTCATTTCGGGTTAAACCATTAAACCCAATATGTACAAAGCGCAACATACTTTCGCAAGTTGCCAGAATATATGATCCATTAGGATTTTTAGCCCCACTAACACTTTTTGCAAAACGCCTAATCCAGCATCTGTGGATGTTAGGTTTAAATTGGGATGACATCCCACCAGCAGACATTTCCTCTCAATGGCAGCAGTATCAAGAAGAGTTGCCGTTATTATCGTCATTAAAGTTACCACGTTGTTTACCCCCTTCGGATCCTTTTACTTGTCATTTGCATGGGTTTTGCGATGCTAGCGAGGTAGGGTATGCAGCGGTAGTGTATTTCAGTTCATAAATCAAACTACTGGAGAAATAACTGTACAATTTGTAACCGCTAAAACAAAAGTAGCTCAATTAAGCGCATTTCAATTCCACGTTTGGAATTATGTGCCGCCGTTTTATTAACCGATTTACTTTCTTTTACCATTCGTTCTTATCAAGGCTTGATTGACATCTCCGATGTTTCAGCGTGGAGTGATTCTACGGTCGCTCTCACTTGGATACGTTCTCCACCTTTTCGTTGGAAAACTTTTGTGGCAAACCGTGTTAGCCACATTCAAGAAATCATTGCACCTAGCCGATGGTTTTATATTAAATCTTCGCATAATCCGGCTGATCCTGCATCTCGGGGATTAATGCCAAGCGCGGTTATTTCATGTTCGCTATGGTGGGCGGGGCCTGAATGGCTTCACTACACTAGTGACTCGTGGCCGCCTCAACCAACATTGTCAACCTCAATTGCTGAGGTAACTACGGAAAAGAAGATCCTAACATTTGTCGCTCAAACAGATCCAAACGTCATTGACATTTTACTAAGTCGCTTTTCATCGTTATATAAAATCCAAGGCATCGTGGCTTACATTTATAGATTTTCTAAACCCATGGCTCAACGTCATACGGGTCCCTTAACAGACATTGAATTACACAATGCTCTCATGATTATCGTTCGGCATGTACAAAATGTTACATTTTCAAAGGAAATAGCTTCGATCAAGGCAAACCGTAAGTTACCTAAAAGCTTGCGAAAACTTTCTCCATTTGTTGATCCACAAAACATCTTAAGAGTAGGTGGGCGCTTGACACATTCTTCGCTTTCCTATTCCGAAAAGTTTCCTGCGTTATTGCCTCAGCGGCACCGATTAACCGAACTTATCATTCTGTCAACTCATGAAAGGTATTGCCATCCTGGTGTTAATACCACAGCGTATCTTATCCAACAGAATTTCTGGATCCTTTCTATTAAAAATTCAATCCGAAGTTATTTATCATCATGTCATAGATGTTTTCGTACCAAACCGGTCCTGGTAACTCCTTCTATGGGAGACCTACCGGCAGCACGTATTACCCAAATCAAACCGTTCAGTATTGTTGGTGTTGATTTTGCTGGCCCTCTTTTAATAAAGGCTAACCGCCTGCGAGGTTCTAAAACTCTTAAGGCCTATATTTGTATTTTTGTTTGTTTTGCCACTAAAGCAGCACATATTGAACTTGTTTCGGATTTGTCGGCAGACGCGTTTCTTGCCGCTTTGCGACGATTTATAGCACGTCGAGGACGCTGTTCTCAAATATTTAGCGATTGCGGTACTAATTTTGTAGGTGCCTATCGTCAGCTTACGAGTTATCTGCATAGTGCAGTAACCTCAGAAAGGATAAAGTGGTCGTTTAATCCACCTAGCGCCCCTCACTTCGGTGGCTTGTGGGAAAGCGGTGTTAAGTCGGTAAAGACACACCTAGCTCGCGTAATCGGCGAACAAAAACTTACGTTTGAGGAACTTTACACAGTTCTTACGCAAATTGAATCTGTTCTAAATTCAAGGCCACTCTGCGCTTTGAGTTCGGATCCAAATGACTTGCGTTGCTTAACACCAGGTCATTTCTTAACTATGGAGCCTCTTTCTGCACCACCAGATGAGGACCATTCAACCAAAGTTTTACCATTAAAGAGCAGGTGGAAACTCCTGCAAAAACTCCACCAAGATTTTTGGGCTCGCTGGAGCCATGAGTACTACATACTCTGAACCAAAAGGTTAAATGGCACTCTAAGGTAGGTGTCCGACAAGTTGAAAAGGACACCATTGTCCTCATCAAGGACGACCAGCTTTCTCCACTTCAATGGAAGTTTGGTCGTATTATTAATACCTTTCCCGGTGCGGACGGTATTATACGTGTCGCTGAAATCAAAACGGCACATGGCACATTAAAACGACCTTTGGTCAAACTAGCGCCGCTACCGGTATTTTAATTTTATTTTTATGTTTAGATGTATATACACATTTCTTACATGTATAGTAGTATATTATTTTGACATATTTGCTTATTTACATATATATATATTTTTTTTTTGTGCATAGTTGGTAATATCGCTCGCTGTAGTGTACCACCCTATCTTTCGTTACCTGCTTTCCTAGCAAGGTCAAATCCCATGTGATTTCCTTCACCCAACCTACTTCTCTCCTTTTCAAAATTCTATGAATTTGGTGGGCGGTATGTTACGTCATCATCGAACATTCATTGGAATTTGTTACAATAAATACTTTGAGCGTGCATCCTACAGTTTGAGTGAAACATTATATACCGGCAGTGAGTGCGTGAAGACAGTCGTACTCGAGCCTTTACAGAAGCAAGTCGCATTAGAATCCTTGCAGAAGCCGGTTGTATTAGAGCTTTTGAAAGCGAGACCATCACCCGGTCGAGCGTGTTACTGGTTCTCCGTCGGAAGCTCTTTGTGTGTGAAGTTCATTGCCCACAGCGGCACAGGACTTAAGGTATTTATACCCTTCCTTAATTAGTTTGTAGTTGTTTTTAGTTATTACATAACCGCTCCACCATTATCGTTATTGCTACAAAAGCAATTGGTCCTTCATTATAATTTGCATATTTATATCAACCTGCTTAACTCCCCCCAATCAGTACCTTACTTTCTTTTTTGTTAATTCTCATGCCGTATCTCTCTGTTACAACTCTTTCCATTTCATTAAGTGCAGCGTCTCACTCTTTTTTACGGGGATAGGGCGCATACCTGTCTTACCCTTTTGCAGATATTTACTTCTCTACGTTTCTGCTCTAATTCTATTACTACTGTTTGCCTTTTGTATAAACTATGCACTATCCGCCTATCCCTAAAACTCATTCCAATCTATGTGAGTATTTCGAACATCCTTTTCCTTTTTACATTGTTGAATGCTTTTACAGATCTACTAACCATATATACACGCTTTCTCCATTTTCTATTGTCTTCTTCATTATCGCCCTCGTAGCTAAAATAGGCTGCCGTGTTCCCTTGTTTTGCTTAAACCAAAATTGACCTTCTTCAAGTATTTCTCAGCTCGTTTTTGCATCTGACTTTATACAATTCTAGTTAATATTTTCGACACGTGTGCTGTCAAACTTATTGTTCGAATATTTTCACATCTATCCGCGGCTCTCTTTTTGGAAAAGTGACTATAATGTTATGTTTAAAATCTTCGGGTATTTCACCTGTCTCATACATATAGCTTCTAAGTTGGAAAAGATGTTCTGTTACTGCTTGTCCAGCGGCTTTAAGAGCTTCTGCTTGCACCTTATCTGTACCCGGTGCCTTTCCATTTTTCAGACCCTTTAATGCTAATTCAAACTCACCTCTAGGTATAGGATATCTCAAGTCATCCTTTTCAATGTCTGATTCCTATTTTAATGCTGTTAGTTCCTCCCTTGCATATAAATTTCCTATATATTCTTGCTATCTAACCATTTTCTCTACATTTTCTATAGTGACGTTTTCTCCCGCACTCCTTATATTTTTGCTATACGCTTTTATATCCCTAAAACTCTTTCTAATTAGTGTGTATGCTTCGTCTGTCTTTCCCATTTAAATCTCAGTTTGTATCTCTTTGCACTTTTCATCAATCCATTGTTCTTTAGCTTTCCTGTATTTGCGAATAATTTCCCATTTTACGGCTTTGAATCTCTGTTTTCCTATTTAATCTTATCTATTTTTGGTTTTTCGTCTTTTTTCTATTAAGATTAAGATATCCTTTATTTTCCACGGTTCCTTATTTTTTTTTGTGTATACCCCCGAATATCTCTGGCAGCCATGTCTAAGCTAGATTTAATATTATTCCATTCCCTTTCTACTTCCTTAGTATAAGTAAGTTTCCCGATATCTTTCTGCAATTCATTTGACCTTTTATCAAATCTTTTGTGAAAATCTTTCTTTTAGTTTCTCAAAGTGAAAGTGTTTTTTCCGTTTTTAAGTGCGGTCTTCATAATCACGATGTTGTGGCCAGTGTCTATATCTGCTTCTAAGTAGCTTCTAAAGTCTTTTACTTGATTTCTAAACCGTTGTCTAACAAGAATGTAATCTATTTGATATCTTTCTATATCACCTGGCATCATGTTTCACGGTATCGTCTTTTAGCATGATGTTGAGCATGTCTTGACAAAAATTCATTCGATAGTCATATCAGCTTCTTTTAATTCTTGGACAACTTGAATTCTAAAGGGGTGAAACATTAAGTCTTTACGTAAAATTTGACGTTTTCGATGGCTCACTGATATTCAATCATAATGCATGTTTTTTCGCAGGACGATTTGGACTACGTATTGTAGCAGTTAAAATCCATCTATGCTTTCTGGCTTTCTAACACTTCCTTCTACTTCTTTATGTTTTAAATTTTAAGTCGAACCAGTGTCTTCAAACTTTTGCACCCACAAATTAATTGCATGAATAGACGGTAGCAAACCCCCCCAGCCGCGGAATATTGTACTGATTGCGAAATAATCCTCTCAGTTTTCGCAGAGTCACCGACACCGTTTTAATAAAACGACTTAACTCACAAAGCACTTGCCCACTGTTCCATGTATACTAAATGGCGTTAAATGACTGACAATTTATCATTAACTTCAACGTCCTCACCCAAAGTGTTTTTAAATTTTCGCGCTTCAGAGACGAACCCTCTACTTACGTGTTTTTTACAGAGACGTGTTATATAAACCAAACGTAGAATTATAAATAGTTTTTTCTACGACTGTTTTGAAACGAGCCTATTTTAGGTGTGTTTTTGATAGAGAAATCTACTACATTCTATATAGGTTTTTATTCCCGCACTCGTTGCTAGGCAAGTTGCTAAGCAACCAGTGCGGGAATGTTCAATTTGCACGGTTGCGCTTATATTTCTATTAATCAAGTAGCCCTGCACTTGCATCTTATTTCCAATGACGGCCGAGTATTCAAAGGTGGGCTATGAAACAAATAATAAACCAACAAATGTGAAATAAATAATTTCATACTGTGAAAGCGTTTAAAATCTTAAAGTATTTGCAAAGTCTTTAAAAAATGGCTAGTGATAGTGAAAGCGAACTAGAACTGACGCCTCCAAATATTGTAGAAGTTGCAAATGCAACTACATTAAATTTATTACCGGAAATTTCCAAAAAAGAATATGAGACTGCTTATGAATCGTTTATGGATTGGCGAAGAGATCAAAAGACAACATCTTATTCTGAAAATGTTTTAATTGCGTACTTTAATGAATTATCTAATAAGTATGAATCTCCGACATTGTGGACGCATTATTCTATGTTGAGAATAAGTTTCACCATCCATCATAATGTGGATATATCAAAGTATGGAAAATTAAGAGCGTTTCTCAAACGGAAGTCAAGCGGTTATAAATCGAAAAAAATCAAAAATTTTTACAACAGAGGAAATAAATAAATTTATTACTGAGGCTCCGGATCAACAGTTTCTTCTGACAAAAATATGTAATATTAACTTAGGAGAATATTGCGTGTTTATAGCTATTTTTATATTGTTACAGACTGCATTAATTATGGGAATTATGGGTGCTTGCCGCAGACAGGAATTACATCAGATGAAGATTACTCATTTCACGGAATTGGGTTCTGCGATATTAGTTACAGTTCCCGACACGAAAGCAAAAATTATACGCAGCTTTACGATAACGAGTAATTTTTATGAAATCACAAAAAATACTGGAATCTACGTCCATTAAATGTTTGCGATCCTAGTTTTTTCTTAAATTATCAGAAAGGAAAATGCACCACACATAAAGTGGGTATCAATAAATTTGATGCTATGGGAAAGCAAATTGCAACGTATTTAAAACTACCCAATCCGGAATTATATACTGGTCATTGGTTCCGGAGATCTTCCGCCACTATTCTTGTAGATGCTGGAGAAGATATAACATCTTTAAAAAGGCACGGTGGCTGGAAATCAACATCAGTCGCCGAAAACTATATAGCCGATTCTTTAACAAATAAGTTGAATGAAGGCAACATAATACAAAATTCAATTGATAGCACATCAAATGTTCCATCAACGTCCAAAGACAAGAATTTCCAACGTCAAGAAAATTTAGTTTTTGGGAAAACACCTTCTACAATGACGTTTAATAATTGCAATGTTACCTTTAATATTGTTAATAATAATGAATCTAAAAACTAAACTTAAATCAATTTATTTACTTTTATTATGATAAATTTGTACTTTTCTTTGAATTTATGTATATTCACAAACGATAATAAACTTATGATATTAATAAAATGTATACTCCTATACTTTTCATGTATTTTATAATATTAACAAAAGAGGTATCACATTTAAAAAGTACGTACTACAGTCGTAGAAAAAGTATAGTGTACAACACGCATGGAATGCCCATTTCTCACGAGTATGATAAATTGCAGCACTCGCTTTCAGCTCGTGCTGCAAATCATACATCATTCCATGCTCGTTGTAGAATATACTATTATGGTCATTACAAATTTTTACTAACGTCACTATCCATTTATAAGGACTCTCAGCGTCCATAATTCTGGTTTCTACGATTTAAGCTGACTACTAAAATCACTTTACTATTGGCTATGAACTAGTTTTAACGATCAAATGTAATACTATTTTATTGTTAATTAATTAAAAATATTTTCAGATATTAACACTATCAGACTGCGTCTAGAAAAGTATAATAATTGTTTAATTTTCAAATAAAAAGAAATAAAAGCTAGCAAAAACCTTTAGGAGAAGTCAGCGGTTAGTTGGTTCTCGTTGAATTCTTAAATTAGATCTTCAGAAATTTTTCTAAACCTCCATCGTTGCCGTACAAACTTTATCTTTATAGTCGTTGGACGCAGGTTTAACTTCATTCTCTTTTTATAGCTTTGGCAAGTATACGTCCATATGATTGCTTTAAAACATTTACATTTACTAGTTCGTGCTTTATCTTGCAGTCCACACAAAATACAGCGGGATATCGAACTGGATTTGCTTACACTATGGATTTCAATTTCGTGTACGAAACGCTCTACCTTATTTTTGATACCCACATTTTATTTCACATCAGCCTAAAAAAATTTTATTCAGCATCAGGGTAGTATAGACTACAAAAAATTCGGACTAGTGCTTTTTGATCTCGCATATACCAAAGCAAAATTGAATCTTGCCACAAGATTTTTATTCTGAAATTCTGAATAGCTTCGAATATATTCTGAAAAACAAGTTATGCGACTCAGTGCTTACAACTTTCCAGCTGTTGTAAAATAAAGATGTTGAAAGATATTTCATAGGATATCGTAACATTCAAGGTTTGATTCGGTATTACATTTTATGTAAAAGTAAAACTGCAAAGAGCTGTATCACTATTGAATGTAGATGACGTGAGTAAGATTATCAAAATCTTAGTTAAGTAAGCTATAATGATACATTTATAAAACTAAGTTTTTTTGAATATCAAAGGGTAACCCTGTGGCGTGTTGTTTAATGTAAACGTATAGTATAACTCCCTTCGCCACAATTTTCTTTTTTCAATGTAACATCTCGAAATACGAATTTCGACCGCTAAGTTTAACAATCGTAGACGCATTCGCCAAAGTAGGCCAAGCGATACATACCCATCACTTCAAAAAATAGTATCGATGTAACCCAAGGATTCTTACAATACTTTACATTTTACGGTACACCAGAAGCAATAATTTTAGACAATGGCAGTGAATTTAGAAATGAAACGATTCAACATACCCTAGAACTCCATAAAATAAAAATTCATTTAAAACAGAAAATCACCCAGAATCAAACGGATTAATTGAAAGATTACATCTAACTTTATTAAAGCGAGTAAGACTGTTAAGATTAACTTATAAGAAAGAACATATAGCTAATTTAATGTCATACGCACTAATTGCATACAACAACACGGTCCACTCATCAACTAATTTTACACCCCTAGAATTAACATAGGACACTCAGATTCCCGCAACTCTTACGATATACATTACAGCAAAGAAGTATACCAACAGTATGCTAAAGACCATAAAGAAAAATTAAAAATAACTTATGACAGTGTAAAAAATAAATTAGATATCGATTAAGAACGCATTACAACAACCCGCATTAAGAATGTCGATATAAATAAATTTTCAGTAGGACACACCGTATACGAAAGGAATTTTAAAGGTAAAAGATACAATACAGCTCCCAGAAATTTAGGTCCATTTAAAATAAAAAAGATATCTGACAAAAATGTAACCGTAGTAGATAACAGAAAAATAGTAAAATATATTCAGTTAAAGAATTTAAGACGCCCTGTAATTTCAGATTGACAGCCATTGGCCCTGCCGTCAACCTTAACCCAGGTAGAACGGACGACGACATATAAGTCGAAGACATTAAGAACAATCCCGGTATACTACCAGTAAAATTGGGAAGTGTGCAAAACACGATAGATTATTGGACATTCGCAAAGAAATTTGACTCAACAGAACTAAAACAAGTATTTTATATAATTAGAAACAAATACTACAGACTGAAACAATCAATGGACACAGCCAAATTCGGAAAAAAATACGCGATAGAAATGGTTAATTACAATAGTATACTAGAAAATATCTTAAAGGACAAAAAAGATAAATTTAATAGATTAATATCAATAGATCAAATTACAAGACGAAAGGGAACTTATTAACGGATTAGGTAACAATATAAAAGCTATCACAGGCAATTTAGACAACCAAGATGCAGAACGATACGATAACGCCATACAGCACTTAATTGAAAACCAAGATGACAAAAAAACCATTATTAAAATCAAATATCTTTAACTCAATCAACCATAATAAAATTTAATGATACACTAAGAAAGCTAGTAAAAATCAGGCCAGTATAACCAATAGAATACTAACCCTTGAAAGTAACATGCAAACCATAATGCTAGGAATGCAAGATTTAATCAGATTTAACACGATATTTAATCAAAGGATATGAACCCTTACTATGATTCAACAAACTTTAGCCACATAAGAAAACGCTGTAACATTGCAAAACTAAACACTTTACACGCTAGTATTATAGAACCAATTGATTTATTAAATGAAATATTAAAGATTAGATTATTTATAACTAATTGAAAATTACCCTTTGAAGTAACAGAATCCAATTTACTCATATTGGAAAAAATAGCCATAGTAAAAGGTTATGTAAAAAATCATAAAATTACGTTTTTAATAGAAATCCTCATTGTAGAGAACAACACTTATAATTATTATCATTTATTTGCTTTCCCAATAAAAGTTACTAGCAAATACTAAGTTATTATTCCTAAAACTAAGTTCCTTTCCCTGAATGAACTTAGGTATGGTTTCACAAATGAAAAATACAGAGAAGTAGCGCCAATTCAATACTTATGCCAATTATTAACGACAACAGCTATTCAAGTAGATAGCCCCTGTGAAGTACAATTGTCAAGATTCTCTAATCACTATGAGAATTGTGATTCAAAACCAGTACAAATTACCAGTGGGAATATTCAAAAGATTACGAACAACCAATGGATTGCAGTATTTCCCCAAGAAGTAATAGCAACCGACTATTGCAACTAAGACGAAAACAACTTACGACGAAATCAGCAAGAAACCGATGCAACTAGAGCACCTAGACGATCTCAACCAAGCCGTAAAGCTAATGGACAACTACAAAGAACACTTAAGTGAATTAAAAGTGCCACAACTACACTATGAAATATCAGTGTTTGGACAATTTTATTAATCATTATAATCATTTTATTAGCTATATATGTATTGTACAAACTGTATCTTAGATATAGAAACAAAGAAACGAATTTTATTAATAAGAAACAAGAAACAAAAAGAATTAAAGGAATAATAAATGAAACCTTAGGGATAACAAATTTCAAAAATTAAGCAAAACCCCTTAATTTTCATCTACGTCAGGAAGAGTTACATATCCCCTAAATTAGAATATATAAATGTAATTAAATGGAACTGTTAGGAATTAAGAATTATTAAAACTTAAGTTAGATGCAGCAATGTATACTTGAAGGACATAATAAAAAGGTTAATAAAAGTTCACTAACCAGATCATGAGAACGGATGTGAATACAATGTATTCCAGACGCAACGTGACACTGAAAGTGCAAGTCACAGTAGGTTATAAGACAGCAATTATTAGAATTAAGATTGTTACTTTGTATTGTATAAATGAATAAAGAAAATAGATGACATAAGCTTTGCAGTTCCCACTAGCAATGTGAGGGGCAGAGATATTATAAATACCCTCGAAAGCCCAAGATGGCGAGTTAGTCTAGAGCTTCACAACTTTTACATTGTTAGTTGTTCTAGCTACTTACCCTAATTTTAGTTTATTTAATCAAACAGAATTTCAACTTAGAATTATTTCAATCTCCACTTGTAAATTAAAAATGAATTGTAATTCAGTTTAAAATAAATTTGATAGAAAAAGTTTTTTGGAATGGCCTTTTTGAAAAGCCGCTCTAAGAGGTCCAAAACCTATCTCGCGCACTATAAAATGTATAAACACTTATTTGATGGTTTTACATGGCTTTTGACCCGATTTACTCGGTTTTTCTACAAATTTATTAAAAACGCTTTTTAAATTAGTTTTGAAATTGTTTTGGGTATTTATTAGATTTTTGGTTTATTAGCTCGAAGTTTAAGTTAGTTTGTTTTGAAACGCATTCTACATCACCCAATAAGACTTCTAACAACACCCAAACTAGCACATTTTAAATTATATCCAAAAACAGAATTACATTTTATGCCACAAACTGTTTTTAAAATCAAGCACTATGTGAATCCTAGGAAAAATCATTTCACATTCAAAGCACGCATAGTCAAGTTTTAGTGAAACGGTTTTAAGTCAAATTAACGAGGCATGAAATATTTTTAATATGAAACAGAACGAATAACACAAAAAGCGTCCATTATAAATTTTTATTGTAGATTACTTTCTGATACGGATTTATCGTTTATGCATTTTGACGTCAGTGGTTAAATAAATTCATGTTAAGTAATGGTTTACTCCGAATAGCTAATCAAAAAAATTGTTGTAAGTTGTACAACAAGAAAAATGAGCACAAACTTTTTGCATTGAAAAATCCACCTAACTTGCAAAATAGAACAAACTGGAGACTACTCTCTTCCCTCTATGCCCATTAGTGTCATACTGCTAAAGGCTAAGTTTCGGGACCAATGCCAGGTAGAATATGTCTTGGAACCTTATAATACCACAAAAATTGCAAGCTATTTTAAGCAAATACATAATTCGAACGTTTTTAAATATTAAATACAATAGTTATTGCTCAGATGTTTATACTTAGAAGATTCGAATAGATAGATACGCTATCGATCTCTCTCCTAATTATTTTACAGACGCATTTAAATATATAACGAATTCGTCAGTAAAGAGGGAAAATTTAAAACTAATTTATCTGCAGAAGTATTTATTTTAACATTAATATTTTTACAGTTTCTCGTTAGACTTGCCATTATATTTTCTAAAAATAATACTTGACAGGTGAGCATGGCATCATTACCAACGACACATTCTGGTAGTCTTATTCGAAAATTTTCTATTACTCGTCCTAACATTTCCTGTATAATATGTGCATTTTCTTCTTGAATTTTAGTTAAAGTTCCTCTAACGTTTATGTTCGCTCAACGTACACCTTGCTGTTGAGCGAATCCCAAAGAAAAAAGTAGCATGTGGACAAATCAGACCATCTAGCTGGCAAAAAATTGTCTTCATTCCTGGATATGATAGAGTTCGGAAACACTTTCCTTAACGTAGCAATAGACATACAAGCAGTATGACAGGTAGCATCTTCTTGCTGGAGCCACGTATTCTTTAGAAATCAAACCAGTTCTTGCCTCAAAAATGCTGTGACTATGTTTGTGTAACGGTTATAATATTTCCTCGATCGTCTTAAAAAAAACGTCCAATAATGCCAGATGATAAAAGAGCGCACCATCCTGTCACCTTAAGACTATGCATGTCTCATATAACTGAAGGGAGTTTTCAGCGCTCCAATATCGGCAATTCTGTTAATTTACATAACCGTTAAAATGAAAATGTGTTTTATCTCACATAAACATATCGTGGTTTAAGTTTTCTGTCCCATCCAAATACTGCAACATGTCTTGGCAAAAATTCATTCGATTAATCATATCAGCCTTTTCTAATTCTTGGACTACTTGAATTTTATGGGGCTGAAACATTAAGTTTTTATGTAAGATTCGACGTTTTGACGGCTCACTGATATTCAATCCTAATGCATGTTTAATCGCAAGACGTTTTGGACTACGTATTATGGCAGTTCAAACTCCATGAATGCTTTCTGACTTTCTAACATTTCCTTCTGCTTCTTTATGTTTCAAATTTAAAGTAGATTTTGTTGAGGTTAGGTGGCTAAGGAATACATATAATTTCTTCTGTTGCATCAATCCACTCTTATATGTTTTAAATAAAATATTTCTACACAAAATGAAACTTTTAACGGGACGAGGGACGGTTTTTGTTATAATTACTAATAATACTCGTTGTACACAATATATGTATTTGTATTTTAATCTCAGGGTTTTAATATAAAGCAATGGTACACAGTAGACTACGTATATTAAGGACTTAACAATCAAAACAATGCATAATACATGGAGCGAGGAAAGGGTACGACCATTCCTCTACACGGCATAACACATACTATCTATTAGGAGGTTAGGAGTGTGTTCCACTAAACTAATCATTGGCGTGCAGTAAAAGGGATCACGCTACAAACTTTATTTTATAAGCAAAATACAAAACCACGCTGTTTTCTTTGTACACTTCTAATCCATCATTTTTATTACGAACAGAACAGTACTACCAAAAACTAATACATTTAGATAACAGAATATTGGATTCACAGAATAAACATAATGTACAACTAACTAATTACATTTATAGAACGGATTTTACAGTAATACTCAATATCCCTCCTCACTAAAATTCTTTAAACCTAATAAAATTTTAAATTTGTTGAGCGCAATAATTGGTAATCCTTTTGTTAATATATCTGCTTGCTGATTATTGTTTTCAATAAAAACTTAAGTTTCCCTTCCTAAGGTGATCCGCAACGAAATTGTATTTTAACTAAATATGTTTAACTCGCCGATTGTTAGTTGGATTTTTCATCAATGAAGTGCAACCCTGATTATCTTTTTAATCTTTCTTGGGAATAAAACCACTTATATTTGTTAAAATGATCTTTATTTACCTTTCGATCCATGACCTAGGATCGTTGTCAAAGTTATATTGACAACGATGATGAGCACTTGCCCATACTAAATGGCGTTAAATAACTGACAATTTATCATTAACTTCAGCGTCTTCACCCGAACGTCAAACGAATTACAGAGTTTTAAATTTTCGCACTTCATAGGCGAACCTTCTACTTTTGTGTTTTCTACAGATACGTGTTATATAAACCAAACGTAGAATCATAAATATTTTTATGGACATTACAAATTTTTACTAACGTCACTATCCATTTATAAGGACTCTCAGCGTCCATAATTCTGGTTTTTACGATTTAAGCTGACTACTAAAATCACTTTACTGTTGGCGATGAACTAGTTTTAACGATCAAAAGTAATACTATTTTATTGTTAATTAATTAAAAATATATTCAGATATTGACACTATCTGAACGCGTCTAGAAAAGTACAATAATTGTTTAATTTTCAAATAAAAAAAATTAAATCTAGCAAAAACCTATAGGAGAAGTTAGCGGTTAGTGGACTCTTGTTGAATTCTTAAATTAGATCTTCAGCATTTTTTCTAAACCTCCATCGTTGCAGTACAAACTTAATCTCTATAATCGTTGGACGCAGCTTTAACTTCATCCCCTTTTTCAAGCTTTGACAAGTATACGTTCTTATGATTGCTTTAAAATATTTACATTTAGTAGTTCGTGCTTTATCTTACAGTCCATACAAAATACAGCGGGAGATCGAACTGGATTTGCTTACACTATGGATTTCAATTTCGTGTACGAAACGCCCTAACTTATTTTTGATACCCACATATTTTATTTCACATCAGCCTAAAAAAATTGTATTCAGCATCAGGGTAGTATAGACTACAAAAAATTCGGACTAGTGCTTTTTGATCTCGCATATACAAAAGCAAAATTGAATCTTGCCACAAGATTTTTATGCTGAAATTCTGAATAGCTTCGAATATATTCTGAAAAACAAGTTATGCGACTCAGTGCTTCCAACTTTCCAGCTGTTGTAAAATAAAGATGTTGAAAGATATTTGATAGGAGCTCGTAATACTCAAGGTTTGATTTGGTATTACGATTTATGTAAAAGTAAAACTGCAAAAAGCTGTATCACTATTGAATGTAGATGAAGTGAGTGATATTATTAAAATCCTAGTTACGTAAGCTATAATGACACATATTATATAACTACGAGTTTTTGAATATCATAGGAACCCTTTGGCGCGTTGTTTAATGTAAACGTATAACTTCCTTTGCCACAAATTTCTTTTTCAGTGTAACACCTTTAAATACGTATTTCGACCACTGAGTGGTCATCATTAGTAGAAAATAGCCACCATACAACTGCCAAACTGACAGTTAAACTGAAATTAAAGCTACTTTCATATCTGAGGATATTCTCCTCAGCAACTAGGCTGAAGTGAAAATTTACAATAACTAAAATTAAAACTAATTGCTAGTTTTTACTTCTGAGAATAACCTCCTCAACAATTAGGTTGAAGTGAAACTTAGCAAGTACAAAATTCAATAGTGAATTGGCACGTGTCTTTACAAAATCTTATTGTATATTAAAAGTATGGCTATGTTTGCTCCCTACTTTAGAATTTTCCAATTCTGCACCCAAAGGTACTACATTGGCAAGGAAACGAGTTTCTTTTACCTGGAAATTTTGAATTTTGCCGAACCCTTGCTATTCCAAGCACGGTAGGGTTCTTTAACGTGCGTGTCAACATCAACACACGGGGCCTCCATTTCACCTCTCATCCGAACGAGGGCGTATTTTTATGAAAAATGCTCGCCTAACATTTTTCAAGCGGACGCTGTCGGGATTCGAACCCGGGACTTTGGGCGTGTATCAGGATATTCCCACAAAAAGCCATTGTAAGCATTTAGTTTTTCAGGAAAGAGTAGAAGACGCTTTTCTAAATTTAAATAGCTATTATAAGCGACACAACGATTTTTACCAAGCGGTTCAATACTATGATTGAAAGGAAGAGCGACCGTGTAACGACCAGAATCGTCACGCGTGTGGGTTGCGAGAACACGCGTCTCACACAACACATCTTGCGGGCATGTGACCGTAGGAATTTGAATTTCTTCCAATTCCCAGAAATTCCTGATTTCTTTATCTATAGAACCAGATTGAATGAAAGTGAAGCAGCATTAACCGTAGGGTTAACACACGGAACTTAACCGAGCAGCACATAACCAAACCTGGTCTGAATCGCCAAAGGGCGGCCAGCAATGATAGCGGAATGAATGCTCGGAAAACAATACTTCGGCACATATCTCGGCACCTAGTAAGATTTCTACGGGTAAGGACTCGTTACGTTATTAGGGGCAGCCACGTTGGGCGCCAAAAATGTTACGTTACGTAATACAAAGAAAATCAAAGACATGACCAGGCTCAATCGGAGATTGGGGGGGGGGGGAGTTGTAGAAAGCAGACCAACATACAATGTACGCGGCTGTAAGGAGTTAGTGATAATACCTGCAAGAAAAAGAAATAGTTAAGCAAACCTGAAATAAAGAAAAGAATAAGCATAGCAGCAAAGATAAGTCTAAATTATTCAGTACTTTGTAGAATGTAAGAAAAAAACTGTTTGGATAATCTATATAATATAACAACGGTAAAAACAGTATAAAAATTTTCAGTACAAAGTGAGGTAATATTGGGGAGTAGCAGAAACGTTTCTTCACACACCAATTAAACATAAATCAGACAAAATGTTAACAAAAGATAAATAGGTAAGACACAATAGATATGAGTAATTCAGTAGATTTTTTTTTCTTTCTTTTTTTTTCCACAGGCAAGTCTATTGTAAAAGGTATCAACACGACAAAGAATATTGCAAAACCAACGGATAGATATTTAAAGTAATAACAAGTATGAAATAGTTCAACTTACACAACCAGGAGCACCGGAAGAGTGTCTATAGAGTTGGACTAATTCGGCTACTGATAGCCTTGCAGTTGGAGTTGGTGGAGTGTGGGGTGTCCATGGTTCCATTCTATTATCAACTTGAAACTTGACACTACTATCAACTGCAGATTGTTCTTTTACTTTCTGTAACTGATCGAAAGCCTCCTGATAGCTTGGTAAGCCGGATGTACTGGTGTAGCTTGGCAAAGATTCACAGTCTATTCGCGGGGGTGGAATTTGTGGTACAACAGACAGGAACACATGCAACACATGCAACTAAGAACAATTAAAGTTAGTATAATTCCGATCCAAACATCCGTCAAGAATTTTTCGTATTGCGGATCTGCTTCAGCAGAAAGAACTTCGTCAACTTCTGAAGCTAATTTCAGTTGGTAAAGGCATTGTTTGAATACGGTGAAACATTTAAAAAAACACGGTTACTCTTACAATCTCGTCTTTAAAAAAATGTACGTTTATATTTTATTTACTTATTATTAAATGCAAGGTAAATTTAACGTATCATTAATCCGGCATGAGTTAAGAAAAAGGAGTTTAAAACCTGACTAAAGTGGCTCCTTTAAAAATTCTGTACAAGTTTATTGCACTTACTCTGAAAAAAGGACCACGAAACTAGATCGCACACACAGTAATCCTAAAAGAATCGGTCAAGTTTAGCAAGCAAGTTCTACCACTTTTATTTCAATAGAAACGCAACTAAAAACACAATTAGTAAAGCATGCGTAAACACTAAGCAAGTCTGTCAAATGACCTTACAACCCCACTTCCTTCAAAAGTAATCAGAACTACACTTCGCCGTTAATATACAACTCAGTAATTTAGAGGAACAAAGCAAACCGAAACAGTATTTTCAACGTAATTCATATATAGTTACCAAGAACGAACTACGACTCCTCATCTGTTTATTCAACTCGTTCTATTACAACTTCTTATCGTCTCTTATCTAGACTTGTATATATTCACAAGCAACAAAATTTATATCAACGGCAAGACAAGGACGATGCAATCTACTTATTATAATACGATGCACTCGCCTAAGGAGTTAATAAATATCAAATATAAAAATAGTAGTTACAGAAAAGTGTTTACTAATTGGGAAAAAGCGTAAAATGTTAAGCTATCAAAAATGCACGTTACCAATTCCCCCTAGCAAAATAAAGACGTCGGGGTGAAAGGAAAAAAAAACGACAGACAAGGAACCAAACAAAAAAAATTTTTATCCGGTTCTAAAGACCAACACCAGTATAAGAGAAAGAACATTTTTCCAAAAAAAGACAAAGTCATCTATCGTAACCAACAATGACAGAATAGGTAAAGAAAGTCTTAAGTAAACACCCAATGAGGATCAAAGGTTATAGCTACTTTTAAAATCGTCAAAAGACGGATGTCCCCAAAAGGGACATTTCTGTTTTCCACCTCAAAGAAAAGTTTTGGCTTCTCGCGGGGAAACCAACAGGAAAGAAAAAAAAACGAGGAAGAAAACTCGTAGCAAACCAACTAGACGACACAACTGTCAACCTCAAGTGTGCAGCAAAGAAAGAACCAAGACAGAGTAAAGGGCAAAGGCAAACTAGTACACCATCTAGAATACTTCCAACTGAGGTAACACAAATTCGTATGAAACGATTACTCAAGCAAAGTATGGCTAACAGACCTACAACAGCGACCAAGTCAAAATACCTAAAGGAAAAGAAAATAGATCTGAAGCCTACCTCAAGGAATGTGTGTAGAAAGCGACTATAATAGTCAAATAGTGAACAAATGGTAGAACTAGCCAGAAGAAAAAGTCACGGGATGGGCTAGCTACAAAAAGATGAATAGGAATACGAAATGGGTGGAGGACCAAGGACCAAGTACCAAAATGTCGGACAAAACTAAGAGTAAAGAAATCCACAGGGAAAGATAGGTAAGTAGTAGCAGTCGAAGAGGACCAAGGTGTAAAGGCATAAACGCTGCCAAAGTCGTCAAAGGACGGATGTCTCTTTAGAAAAGAAACAGCACAGTTTCCAACCTCAAGAAATTGATTTCGCGCGCGCAGAAATCAAAAGAAAAGAAAAGTAGCGAGGAAGAAAACCAACAGCAATAGCCAACATAAGACACAAGTGTCAAGCCTCAAGTAAGCTAGGGAACGACAAACGGAAAACTGGGAAAAGTAACGAAAGGCTTCTACTGTGGTATCAAGAAGAAAAAAAAATCGTATAATACAACCAGATAAGAAAAGTAATCTGCTAATAGACCCAAAAGTCGACAGAGTCGTGTTTCCTAAAGGACAGAAAGTAGGCCTAAAGAGCAACTACCACAGGAGCAGATACAACGAGTGATCGAAGTCAGTACATCAACTAACCGCAAAGAAAACCAGTCAGGGGAAAGAAAAAAAAATGGACAGGAATGTGGAATGAAAGAAAACCCGGAAAGAGTAGAAGAAAAAAAAATAAAAGTCATCACACAATACTACAAAATATGTCAAATATCACAGATAAAGCTAATGAGTTGAAGGAATCGTATAACGTAGGGGGACGAGTGGATTACGGACGAAATTTGCTGCGCTTGCGTCGCCAAAAGGACAACAGATCTGGATCGGGGACATTAGGATTATATTTAAGTGAGGTAACGAAAGTGACGTGAAGAAAAGAAAAAAAAGGTGGTGTAGAGAAAACTTGGGCGCCAGTGTTTTCCAGAACCAAATTACCAGCGAAAACACAACTCTGATAATTCACAAAAAAAAAATTAAAATCAAGGAATTTCTATATAGCGAAGGGAAAAAAAATCAAGACTACACCACAAAAAAAATTAGAGCCAGCCAATATAGGCAGAAAAGACAGTCGAGCCGATACACCGGAAAAAATTAATGCCAAAAATCAAGGTCATAAAAAAAATTACAAAAAGTCAAGAGCAAACAAAAAAAATCGGGCAGGAAAAAAAAATTGAGCAGGAAAAAAAAATCGAGCAAGAAAAAAAAATTGAGGTCCACGTTGGGCGCCAAAAATGTTACGTTATTAGGGGCGCCAAAAATGTTACGTTACGTAATACAAAGAAAATCAAAGACATGACCAGGCTCAATCGGAGATTGGGGAGTTGTAGAAAGCAGACCAACATACAATGTACGCGGCTGTAAGGAGTTAGTGATAATACCTGCAAGAAAAAAAAATAGTTAAGCAAACCTGAAATAAAGAAAAGAATAAGCATAGCAGCAAAGATAAGTCTAAATTATTCCGTACTTTGTAGAATGTAAGAAAAAAACTGTTTGGATAATCTATATAATATAACAACGGTAAAAACAGTATAAAAATTTTCAGTACAAAGTGAGGTAATATTGGGGAGTAGCAGAAACGTTTCCTCACACACCAATTAAACATAAATCAGACAAAATGTTAACAAAAGATAAATAGGTAAGACACAATAGATATGAGTAATTCGGTAGATTTTTTTTTCTTTCTTTTTTTTCCATATTAGCAGGCAAGTCTATTGTAAAAGGTATCAACACGACAAAGAATATTGCAAAACCAACGGATAGATATTTAAAGTAATAACAAGTATAAAATAGTTCAACTTACACAACCAGGAGCACCGGAAGAGTGTCTATAGAGTTGGACTAATTCGGCTACTGATAGCCTTGCAGTTGGAGTTGGTGGAGTGTGGAGTGTCCATGGTTCCATCCTATTATCAACTTGAAACTTGACACTACTATCAACTGCAGATTGTTCTTTTACTTTCTGTAACTGATCGAAAGCCTCCTGATAGCTTGGTAAGCCGGATGTACTGGTGTAGCTTGGCAAATATTCACAGTCTATTCGCGGGGGTGGAATTTGTGGTACAACAGACAGGAACACATGCAACACATGCAACTAAGAACAATTAAAGTTAGTATAATTCCGATCCAAACATCCGTCAAGAATTTTTCGTATTGCGGATCTGCTTCAGCAGAAAGAACTTCGTCAACTTCTGAAGCTAATTTCAGTTGGTAAAGGCATTGTTTGAATACGGTGAAACATTTAAAAAAACACGGTCACTCTCACAATCTCGTCTTTAAAAAAATGGACGTTTATATTTTATTTACTTATTATTAAATGCAAGGTAAATTTAACGTATCATTAATCCGGCATGAGTTAAAAAAAAGGAGTTTAAAACCTGACTAAAGTGGCTCCTTTAAAAATTCTGTACAAGTTTATTGCACTTACTCTGAAAAAAAAGGACCACGAAACTAGATCGCACACACAGTAATCCTAAAAGAATCGGTCAAGTTTAGCAAGCAAGTTCTACCACTTTTATTTCAACAGAAACGCAACTAAAAACACAATTAGTAAAGCATGCGTAAACACTAAGCAAGTCCGTCAAATGGCCTTACAACCGCACTTCCTTCAAAAGTAATCAGAACTACACTTCGCCGTTAATATACAACTCAGTAATTTAGAGGAACAAAGCAAACCGAAACAGTATTTTCAACGTAATTCATATATAGTTACCAAGAACGAACTACGACTCCTCATCTGTTTATTCAACTCGTTCTATTACAACTTCTTATCGTCTCTTATCTAGACTTGTATATATTCACATAAGCAAAAAATTTATATCAACGGCAAGACAAGGACGATGCAATCTACTCATTATAATACGATGCACTCGCCTAAGGAGTTAATAAACATCAAATATAAAAATAGTAGTTACAGAAATGTGTTTACTAATTGGGAAAAAGCGTAAAATGTTAAGCTATTAAAAATGCACGTTACAGACTGATAGAAACTTTTATCAGCTAACTGCAGATTTTTAAATTTATTATAAACATAAAGAGGCAGGAAACAGCCCGGAATATTTCCTGTTATTTTAGGAAAAATTGAAGTCTTGAATTGAATTCTATTTTTGGAATATTTCAATTATACTGTGCAACAAACAGTCCCCTTGGACTTTATTATACCGTCGGAAATTCCATTAAGTTGGCGAGAGTCCCTAACTCGCCGAAGACCCTACGTTAAACACATGAACTCATAATTGCATTTATTTGCGATTCAGAATCAAAAACGCATCTTACGGGTTGTAAATTCTGGTTAATATCTAAAATAAGAACTTGCACTGTTCGAAACGTTACAAGTCGAAATAACCTCAAGTGGTAGAACAGTAGGGGATTTTTACGAATTAGGTACCGCCTCATTGAGTAGGGGTTTATGTAACAAAGTGTAGTGATATGAGGACTGGCAAACCTTACATTTACCTTCAGAATTGCAGCCTCGTGTATGATCATCGAGGCATTTAAAGCGCACGTTTAAAATTTTAATAGTGGAATAACGATCGGCAATGAGTGCCTGAAATGTTCCATAAATTTTATGAGCTTCACCACAGCACAGGCATGAAAATCGGATAGCTTTAACTGTAGCTGCATTTTGCGAACTTTTCAATAAAAGGGACTGATTGAATTTGTATTTGAAACGAGGATGCGCATTAAGTTTAGTAACTCTATCTTTCTTCATATCGTCATAAGGCTCAAAAATTTTGCTTTGCAACAATAAAAAATCACACAACTGAGAACAAGTAGTAACGTCAGAACCTATTTTTAAATCAGACGAATTTTACGTTTTGAAAATAGTATAAAGTCGGCCATATCCTCGATTTTATCCGCTGCCATCAATGTGTTAACAGCGTTAAAATGAATATCGATGAAGTTTGAGCGAGAACCAGATGATTTAAATTGTAATATTTTATTTAAATAATAGCTACTAAATCTGCAGGGTGGGTTATAGCGTTCTTCTAGCTTATCAAGGGATTGTTCGTACAAATCAAAGACTAGATCAGAAATTAGGGCGAGAGCTTCGCTCTTAAGATAGCTACGTAAATAGTGATACTTACGAATTAGCAAAATTTGATCGTTTTCATGAACCAAACTCTTGTAAAGTGAAATGAAATTTTGCCAGTTTTCTACACATCCATCACATGGGATTATACCTAGAAGTTTTAAATAACTTGCAGGAGTCTGGGAGATGTTGGTTGAAGTATTGTCAACCGATTTTGATGCATTTTGTTTGATAGCTGGATACCGCGTACGAAAAAGTCTAACAAATTATCAAACGAAGAACTTTGAGTTTGTTTTAATGTCATTCTTTTCGTCAATAACCAAATTATAGGTTAAAATCTTATCGTAGACAACATCAGTTGCCTTTCAATACTTTGCATACGGAGATATCTCGCTTTTACGTCAGGTAAATGGGTTGCGGTACGAACATAATCGGCAATCTCAGTTAAGCGCACGAAATAGTCTTCAAACTTTTTATTTAAAATATCACCTTCCGTCATAATTAGGGAATTTATAAATTAGCAATAGTTAAGTAAACTAACGTACTTATTGAAGGACGGTTTGTTTGTAAACAAACAAAATCTGAATGGAGTGTGTTAATCTTGGTATCGGAATATGGTAACAATAATCTTGTAACGTTATTTTTTTTTATATGGCTGACTCCACGTTGTGAGCCAGTGAAACGTTTTTTTGTTATTTATTTGTTTTGGCGCAAGTAATACTTATTGTTCCAAAAATCTTCCGACACAACTAGGGGTCTATTCCTGGGTAGAGCAATGAGAAGTGGGGGGGGGGGTAAGTCGAATTTTGTTTGCAGATCAAACTTAAGCTAAATCAAATAGGCGCCACCAAGTCCTGATGTAATCACGATAATTGCATAGCATAGTTCTAAGGGCGGACGTGGAGACCCAAAGAAAAAAAGATCGCCTTCGCTGGCAAAAACCTGTCTTAATAAAATAAGACGCAGCTCCTGTAAGAAATTGTGATAGTTAAATAAATAAAAAAGTGGAACACCATTTGTGTCGTGCAAAAATACATAAGGAAATAATAAAAAAGTATTTCCAATATAACATTGGCATCAATTTATTACTTAGAAGGGTTTATAACTTGTAACAAAAAATTTAATCATTAACTGCATCAATCTTAAACTTTTAGTTTTCATGTTTGTCTTTATTATTTTCAATCAAACACTTTACTTTAAAACATGAACTTGTTGTACAAATAGGGTTCTAACCTGGGCAGATCTTTTCAGGTAGATAACAAATTAATAGCTCCTAACAATATTAGCATTTGAGCTTTCAAAATTATGTATACTAATTTTAATGTAGATAAAGCTGATCACAAAAATAGACATGTTTACATATATTGTACTAAAGCTGTTCAAAGCATTTGCTTTTAAAATAACATCTGTCAGCTGTACAAAGTAGAAAGATATGACGTCAGTAACACCTGTTGACATTACTGACGATTCATATAGAGCAAAGCATGTTGTTTTTAGAACATTAAATCAATGAACTTTCGTTTTACTACTGCTAAATCCAGCTCAACAATTAGTTGAAACTTTTACAATTTACCTGTATTACGCATCAAAGCAAGTTAACGTGTTCCAAGTTTTGAAACACATAAAAAAACTTATAGCTATCTACGAACCAAAACTGCAATTGTCGCATTGTGATAAAGGAAGACGGGATCCACGTTCTTCAAGCAACGATAACAGCGTTTGCAATTTGAAACCAATTCATCCAAACCAATTTCTATAATTCCTTCGTTCCACGTGTCGAATGATATCCTGTCACCTTAAATTCAGCAGCAATCGTACTCTCAAAGTTGAATTACGTCACCTTCTAAAAGTTGCATCTTACATGTGTTTTACTGTGTCCTTGTGTGTTTTAAAAGTTGCATCCTACTTGTCGCGCTAAATAAATTATCTCAAATTATACAAGTTTGCCAAATATATACATTACCGACCGTTATTCGAAGATATCCTCACTATTTGAAATGAATTTTCAGATTGCCGGCCTCCAGCCAAGGGTACATGTTGATATTTCTATCACCTGTGGCCGACTATCTTATAACCAGCTCGGGCGGTCGCGCCGTCAGGAGGGGAACAATCAAACAAAGATGTGCTTGTAAATAGCTGTATACGACACAGATATCTGAATATAACTAAATTATTAAAGGACGATGCAGGCTTAGCGTATTACTTTTGAAGTTGAATGCAAATTATTATTGTTATTAATAAAATTGATACATTATTCTTGAAGTTATATGCAAAGAATTATTATTATTAATAAAATTGTTACACTATTCTTGAAATTATATGCAAAGAATTATTATCGAAAATAAAATTGTTACAATCTAATTGCATTGAACTTGAATTCGAAGGATTTCCGAGCGATTTAATAACATCCGGAAATGTACAAATAACACGTTCAAGTCGTTTCTATTATCAAGTACTAAATTATTTCCAAATTGGTAATTTAATAAAGACCTAGGTTTGTATGTCTTTGAATCGATGATGCGAGAAAGAGAGAGCACTAAAAACGTAGTTCTAGATTCGGTCGTATGGAGCAAATTTTTGTTTTAGAATATCCGTTTTCCGTAACGGGATGCAAATAGAACCACCTTGAGTGCTAATGGCCGTAAGTAAACAAGGGGATCCTAGGTAGAGCATGGACTGTATTAATAAAGGGTAGAGGGTGAGGTCATTTTATAAGAGTTTACAGTACAAAAGCATAAAAACACTTACTGATAAGTCTTTAAGCACTATAAAAGCACTAATCTCTGTATTTAACTTTTGGCCGGTAGTTGAAGGAAAATAGCGAGCCAGAAAAGGAAGAGGCCAAGCCGGATTAAACGAAGCTTGCAATACTTTATATTGTATAGTTATTACTATCACGAGAGCTGCAAACCGACTTTGTCGATATCTGGCGCGAACAATTTGGATTCGCTCGCGCGGAGACAGGAAATGCCTCGAGCGGGAACGGAAACGGCCCGTACAGGTAGGTACGATTTATTATGAACAATGTTCATTTTTGGAGTATTTCAGTGTCTCGTCCATAAAAGCATCCTGTGTGCTTTTAGTAGCTCCTTATTTTCCAAATATCACCAAATATTTTTAACATGTTCGTCCAAATTAGTACATTACTTTAGTTCTACCAGAAATCGATCAAACGGCAGTTTCGTTAATTATCAATATCGGTATTATTATGATTATGACACTAAATTACAGTTCTTACTAAAATGACGTGTGTTGCCAAAATGACGCACAGTTTCGGAAACGACTTGTTAAATAAGGAAGATTATTAGATTAATTTATTTTATAAGCAAGGCATAAAGTACATCTATATATGAAAGATTTCAAACGAAACATCATAGTCACTATACCAAAAAAGAGAGAGGCGCGGATAGATGTGAAAATTTTTAAACAATAAGTTTAACAGTACACATGTCAAAAATATTGACTAGAATTGTATAAAGACGAATGGAAAAACAAGCTGAAGAAGTACTAGGAGAAGATCAATTTGGGTTTGACGAAACAGGGGAACAGGGGAGGCTATTTTAGCTCTGAGGATGATAATGGAGAAAATAATACAAAAAGGGAGAGCGTGTATATAGGGTTTGTAGATCTGGAAAAGCATTCGACAATGTAAGTTGGAAAAAATGTTCGAAATACTCAAAGAATTGGAATGAGTTTTAGTAGACGAATAGTACATAGCTTATACAAAGAGCAAACATTGGTAATAGAATTAGAGCAAGGACAGGGATGTGCCCTGTCCCCATTAATTTTTAACTTGTACATTGAAGAAGCAACGAATACTGTCAAATGCTAGAAGACATTTAGAGTTATTATGCAAGAAAAGAGATTGATATAGTTAGATTTGTAGATAGCATAGCGGTATTAGCATCTAGCAAAGAACAGTTAGAAGCTGCTCTTAATGAAATGGAAACAGTTCGAACACAGAGATACAGTATGAAAATTAACAAAATAAAACTAAATAAAGTACCGGTTTGCAAAGGAGGAGAAATTAAATCAAAAACAATAATACAAATAGATAACCAGAACTTACAAAAGGTTAAGAATTTCTGTTACCTAGGAAGCCAAATAACGCAGATGGGAAAAGCGCAAAAGATATAAAACAAAGATTAGCACAAGGTCGTGCTACTGTGTTCAAAGAGAACAAACATTGAAACAAGGAAAATATTGCTTAAAACATATGTGTAGAGCAGAGCACTATACGGCTGTAAAGTCTGGACAGTAGGAGAAGCGGACAGGAAAAAGGTATAAGCCTTTGAAATGTGGTGCTACAGACGTATCATGAAGATATGATGGAGAGACCAAGTTAAGAACAACCAGGTACTAGAAATGGTAGCGGAAGAAAGAAACGTGGAAAACTGTAAACAATAGCAGAAATGAGATGATAGCCACATACTAAGGCATGAGGGAATAGTGCGGAATATATCGAAAGCAAAGATAGAAAAAATAGAAGTAGAGATAGACGTAGGTCAGAATATTGCACACAGATAGTGAATGATGTAGACTGTAGAAATTTCAGGGAAATGTGTAAGCTAACTCAGAATAGAAATCAATGGAGGTACGCATCCAACCAGTCCCAAGATTGAAAAACTATTGACAAAGAAAAATAACTGTGTTTAGGTATGAAGTGTTAGACAAAAAGGGGGGTAAAAATTTCTTTATTACCGTATCGTCGTGCACTCTGTGTGGCGTTGAACTGAGCTAGTCGAGGCATAAATCTAATTGTGCCAATTTAAAAATTTATTCTACATTATGTGGGAACACAGAGTGGTGGCGAGCAGCAACTAGGGCGTGTTAATAAACACAAACAAGAACAAACGGTTGTCTATCCGTATATGTAATAGCACGAAGATACAGATAATAACTGCATTAAATCAGTCAAAGTAAATTTTACATGGAAATTCTTTTATTTTGCTAAACCCTCGTTGTTCCACGCAAAGCGGGGATTTAAACGTGCGTGACAATACTCACACACGGAATTTCCAAAAATGCTCCCCTAACAATTGTTAAATGAATCGTGTCGGGATTTGAACCCGGAACCTTGGGCATAGTAGTCTAGTCACACGCATACCAACTACGCCACGCGACCGTCCCTGCTAGATATCTCTACGTTTGATTTTCCAATGCTTCACCCGAAAGTACTACATTGGCCAGGAAGCGGTTTTTCCTTACTTGGAAATTTTGAATTTTCCGAACCCTTGCTGTTGCAAGCAAGGTAGGCATCTTTAACGTGCGTGACAACTCTCACACACGGTACCTCCATTTTTCCTCTCATCCAAACGAGGGCATATTTTTGTGAAAAATGCTTGCCTAACATTTTTCAAGCGGACCGTTTCGAGATTCGAGAACCCGGGACCTTGGGCGAGTAGTCACACACATACCACTACGCCACGGAGCCGCCCCCCAACCTTAACTTATCACCGAATTTCGCTGAAATAAGGCATATAATTAGAAAACAATAGAAAGGGAACCGTGCTATATATAGGCTCTTGTGGGAATTTCAGGGCACTGTGTAGGTTAGCTCAAAATATAAATAAGTGGAGGTACGCGTCCAATCAGCGGAAAACCTAATGACGAAAATAATAGTAGAGACAGGATGGTATGCCACATAATACAACATGAAGGAACAGTTTGGAATATATTAGAAGCAGAGATAGGAAAAAAGAGTAGAGGTAGATCTAGGTTAGACTATTGCACACAGATAGGTAAAGATGTAGGCAGTGGGAATTTCAGGAAAATGTGTAAGCTAGCTCAGAATAAAAATCAATGGAGGTACGCGTACAACCAGTCCCAAGATGGGACAATTAATAACGAAAAAAATAACTTTACTTAAACATGATGATTATTATAAACAACTACAGGTGTTGGTTGTGAAATATTTTCAACTAATGTTGATTGTGTGAAATTGGAAAAACTAATTCCGAAATGTTTAAGTGCTGGGGGAACTTAGCAGCCACACGTTGTTCACCCACCTTCATATACCATTGAACATCGGGGAAATAGGGTATATAATTGTAAAACAATACAAGGGGATCGAACTTCATCTAACAAGAAAGAACGGCGGCTATGTTCAAAGACAACAAACATAGGTACAAAAAGAGCATATGTGTGGAATACAGCATAGTACGTTTATGAAATAGGGGCAGCAGAAAAAGCAGACAGAAAGAGATAGAAGCCTTCTGGAATGTTGTTTTGGATGTATGAAGATGATAGCATGGACAAACAAAGTTAATAACAAATAGGTTATAGAAATAGTAGAGCAAAAAGATATCTGTGGAAAATAATAAAAAAATAGGAGAACTAGAAGGGCAGAATACGTTTTAAGTCATTTTTTGGGAATAGTACGGGATATATTACAAGCAGAGATATAAAAAAAGAGGTAGAAGTAGACCTAAATTAGACTATCGCACGCAAATAGTGATAGATGCAGACTGTGCAAATTTTAAGGGGAATGTGTAGGTTAGTTCAGAATAGGAAACAATGAGGGTACGCGCCTAACCAGTTCCAGGATTGAAGACCTAATGATGATGCATTACTTTTATACATTATTTGAATCAAGTAACGCGTTTGAAAAACTCATTATTAGCAATATTTTTTTTAATGATGCAACTGTTGTGATAATGTCTCCTTAAAAGTAGTATATTTAGTTTTCTAGTTTTTTGAATTAATATTGCGCGTACAATCGAAACAAATTCCAAAGACAATAGTACATATTTAGTGGATCTTGGGCGGTGATCTCTACTGTATCCACAAAATTTGTGATGCATATACTAGTTTCAGATGGATGTATTAATAATTGTGGAAATAGAGTAAAGCATAGTTTTAGGTTAAAAAACATTTTATTATAGTGTAATCATGAGACATATTGTGTTTAAACAAAAGGAGATAGGAATCTTGGCTAGGACAAGTTTTATTTGAAACGTTTGGAAGTATGTAAGCTTCAATAGTATCTGCCAATGTGTTCATGTGTATAGCTGGTGCTAGCGTTGGGTTGAACAAAATATACATTAGACACTATATTACTTTTTAGGCGATGAGGTGTTATAACGTATACTATGAAAGCATCTAATCGAACGATAAGAAAGGTATGCATAATATTTATACGTGTGTGTGAGAGTGTGTAGGTAGGTGTGGGTGTGTGTGTGTGTGTGACAGAAAGAGAGAGAAAAAGAGAGAGAGAAAGAGAGAGAGAGAAACGGTGGGGAGAGAGAGAGAGAAGAAAAGAGAGATGGCGAGTGTGTGCGTGTGTGATTGTGTATGGGAGAGGGTGAGGGTGTGCGAGTTGATGTGTATGTGCGTGTGTGTGCATGTGTGTGTATGGGTGCGTGGGTGAGTATTTTAGATATTAAAACTGTTTAACAACGATACTCGTAAAATCTTCACTGCGGAAAGTTACTTCTGATTGATTTGAGTGTTTGTTTGTATACACTATTGAACTTGCAATAAAACAGCTCAAATACCACAAAAAAATTTTAACTCCTTCTGTTACTCCAGGTTATTTGATGTAGTAACATTATATTTGGTATGGGTAGTATTCTGGTAGGAATTTTATTCTTATACTAGTAAACTTTCTCCTCACTAACCTCGCACATTTGTATTTTGCAGGTACCGCTCAGTTCATTTATAAAACATGACGCCGAATAAATATTTTTTCCATGAAGTACTAATCGATCAGCAGTTCGTTCTATTATTGCTCAGACTTTATTCATAGATCCCTTCCCAGGACCGCTCTCGTTAAAATTTCAGCTTAAATTCTGAACATTGAGCATAAGTGAAGGCATTTTATTAAAAAAAAGTACATACTTGTCCTATTGTGATGTCGGTCTGTCAGAAAATACATTCACAGTTTTGACATGGAGATAATTAGTAGCCAGTTCTATCAAGAGCTTTTCTAAATGTGCCTAATTGTGTTTAAATTATCGCTTCGTGAACAAAAGAAGCGACATTAAACTGATTTGGAGGTTTCATCTTAAAAATAATACGAACCCATGTACATCGAAATATGATTTTTGAGGCCCCAAAATGCATTGGTTGTATTTCCAAATTGTTTTTCCCGACATAAAATATCGTTCAAAATGCTACCCCCCGAACACACTTCACGTGAAAAGCATATTTTTAAAATTTAGATTCTGCAAATTTTGATACAACCGTGATATAAATTCCTGAAATTTACTCCGTCTACGTGCCGTACGTATCCGAAATCGCTTCCACCTGTCGCGTTTGTCTACGTTTGTAAAACTGTCGGTTCCTAACCAATGATAATATTCTCTGTCGTCATAAAACTCAGCCTGTACTATCTTTATCTCTGTCTGATGCATGTCTGCTGTCGCGTTCAAAACCCCACTTGCGTTATAGAAAATCGATATTGCTGACAGTTCAACTCCACTCCACGTGCGTTTTAAATATCAACGCTTTTATTTCTGTCTCTATCTGAAGTCTATAACCAATTGTGCATTTCCCTTGCTGTTTAAGAATTTTGTTGGCTTGTTATTCAAACCAAACTGACAGTTGAAAATATTTTCTATGAAGTCCTGTCTTAATATGCTCATAGATTCAACGAATGTAACCTTTTTTAAAAACGCAGGTGTTCGTTAATTATCGACCGTTTACCACAACAATTCTTAGATTTTATATTTCGTCGCATTTGTATAAAACTGACGTTCGCTTGTTACTACAAAAACCTTTTGCCTTAGAATTATTGATTTTCTTCCCCTAGTGGGTTTTCTCATGCTTTTACGTGTTGGAAAAATAAATTATAATTAATTATGCGTATTCTATTTGTTTTAAAACTGTTTTTCTTTATGTACCTTTTAATCTGTCAATTATTACTTATAAAAATACGTTGATACTTGTCCGTTCTCCTTAAATGAATTAAATAAATTTTGCGCGTAAATAATTTGTTCTTCTCTCTATACAGGGTGGTTGAAATTTTATTGTTTACCCCAAATTTAACCCTTTGAATCCACAACAACATATATATTTAATGCTATAATTATAGGGTAGTTTAGGGGTAGGTTAAGTCACAGGGGTCGTAGAATAAATAAAAGAAATTTTCAGTTAACAAAAGCACATAATTACAGGTACTATAAGAGTAAATAGGTCACTATACATATTGTTAGTTAAGAGCACACTGTGTATAAAAAAACATAAGATTAAACGCATAAGAAATAGAAATATTCAAGAGTAGTTACAATATTCTTCTTAATCTTCTTTGGGGATTAAACCACTCATAGTTTTTAAAATTATCTGTATTAACGTTTCGATCCATGACCTAGGATCGTTTTCAAAACGATCCTGGGTCATGGATCGAAACGTTAATACAGATAATTTTAAAAACTATGAGTGGTTTAATCCCCAAAGAAGATTAAGAAGAATACTAAACAAACCACAACAAACATACAGGGAGTAGTTACAAGTTAAGATAAGATTTAAAAAGGTAACAAAATGCATCGAAAATTAAATCAACGGAAAACCTATATGAATTGGCTTGATAAATGTGCGTTAAATATATCATCGTATACGCAGACTAAAATTATGCATTATTTGAATAAATCGTACGTGACATAAAAGTATTACATTTGTTCAAAAATCGAATTTAACTAGGAAATAAACAAACGCCAAATTTATTTTGGTTTAGATTAGAATAAGCAATCAACAATGAATACGTGACTTAATGAACGAAAATTCGAAGGATTTCTCAATTAAATATCATGGTATGTAGATGAATACGTGACAAATTAAGCATTCATCCAAATATTTGAACTATACAATTGGTAAAATTTCCAGGAGTACACAATAAGATAAACACAAAAGGCGTCGCCCCAACACGTGAATAAACAAATAGAAAACAAGAGGTATGGTCTATAAATATGATAACAATTGAGCGACGAGTTTAGTATACATTTTAAACTGGGCTACGACGATACTCAGAAGTGCTAAATTATTTACGTAACCAGTCATACGAAAGTAAATGAAAATCATTTTGAAAAGTGTAAAAATTGTGCAAGTGTGAGCCGATCTATTATAGACGTAAGTAAAAACAACTTAGTAAAAACAATATTTCTAACGTAAGTAAAACAGGGCTCTGATGAATTCTCTGGTAAATACTCTGTTAATTCTCTGGTTAATTACTCTGGATAATTCTCTGATTAATCACCTCCTGTAAATTACTCTGGTAATTACTGACATGGTAAATGTTCTATTACTGTCTTGTTAATTACGGAGATGAAAAACCTTTTATTGAATCTTAAATTGGATTAACTTATGGGATTTTGAATAACGATTTGGATAGTATTTTGGTTTTGATGTCGACTTCCAAATTCGACTCTAAATATTCAGACTGGTCACGAAAACTCTTGGAGGATGCAGAGGAACTATGGCACCATTCCAGGTTAGCCATATTGATATAATTTATTACTGAAAAATGTTTTAATTCAATATTTTTGGTACATGTAAGAGTCATCAAACATTAGTTTCATTGATCAATTTATGAAAGGTAATAGGCATCTTGAAACGTTTTAAAGGGTCTCTAAATATAAGAAAAGGCTCGTTTTGCTGGCTTAAATTTCTTAAATCTGGTTTATGTAAATATTCTGAAAAAGGGGAAGATTTTAAAAGGGCTGTAAATATTTAATCATTATATCGTGTATTGTAGAATTGCTTTATTTAATTGAATCAGTTAGTTGAGGCAAAGAAAATCCATAACTTAACATTTCACATCATAGGTGCTTGATTAATATAAAGGGAGCATTATATTACACCCAATCGTGGGGCTGAAGAAATATCATAGCATTTTATGATATTGAAATCGTGGGGCCAAATATAAAGGGATAACACAGCATTTTATGATAGACCCAATCGTGGGGCGGAAAGTAACAAAGCATTTTATGTACACCCAAAACGTGGGAATAAAAATAACACAGCATTTTATGACATGCTCAAACGTGGGGCTAAAAATTAATAGAACATCGTAGGAGCTCGTTGTCATTGAATATAGTAAGAATAACACAGCAATATATATATATATATATATGTATATATATATATATATATATATATATATATATTAATAGTTATTAAGATGAAATGAAAACCCAACTTTGTATTTAAAGTTGAATTACCATTTCAAATCGAACTAGTAATTGAAAACCACTAAAAGAACGGCTACAGCAGGACTTGAACCTGCAACTTCTGATTTTCCGGATCAGCGCTCTAACCAATTGAGCTATCTAGCCTAATTGTTTAGATGATGTTATACTTAATACTACTGAAGCTTGGCTCTTGTTAACAATTAGGCTAGATAGCTCAATTGGTTAGAGCGCTGATCCGGAAAATCAGAGGTTGCAGGTTCAAGTCCTGCTGTAGCCGTTCTTTAGTGGTTTTCAATTACTAGTTCGATTTGAAAATGTAATTCAACTTTAAATACAAAGTTGGGTTTTCATTTCATCTTAATAACTATATATATATATATATATATATATATATATATATATATATATTGCTGTGTTATTCTTATTATATTCAACGACAACGAGCTCCTACGATGTTTTATTAATTTTTAGTCATACGTTTCAGCATGTCATAAAATGCTGTGTTATTTTTATTCCCACGTTTTGGGTGTACATAAAATGCTTTGTTACTTTCCGCCCCACGATTGGGTCTATCATAAAATGCTGTGTTATCCCTTTATATTAGGCCCCACGATTTCACATATCATAATAATACTATAATAATAATAATAATAATAATAATAATAATCAATCAATCAATCAATCAATCAATCAATAATCTTTATTCATTTTTATATAGTACATTCACCTTAAGCTAGCCGTAGCTGCTTGACAAGGTGTACACATAAAAAAAATAGTATTTATTTACAGCATTGTTGCTTTCCTATTCTTACCTTTGCAATATTTTGTTATTTTTGAAAATGTGACAATTGTGTGTTTTGTAATTAAGGAAAGCATTACTTCTAAATTACCAATTAATAATACTAACTATATTTAATTAACTTAACTAATTCAGTATTTTGACTCAACCCTCCTATGTATATTACTAGATCTAAATATAAACCCAAGAAAAAAAAATATAATACATTCTTCTATAAATCGTAATTTAACGATTTAATTAATTCAATTTCAGAAAAACTAAACTAATCCAAACAGAACTGAACTAAACTCAACTAAATTAAACTACACTAAACTAAACTTAACTAAACTTTACTAGACTTCACTAAACTTAACTAAACTTAACTAAACTTAACTAAACTTAACTAAACTTAACTAAACTTAACTAAACTTAACTAAACTTCACTAAACTTAACTGAACTTAACTAAACTTAATTAAACTTAACTAATTTCACTAAACTAAAACTAATTAATCTAAACTAGATCAGACTACCCTAAACAACGATAATCAAAACTAAACTGAACGAAACTAAATTAAACTAATTACATAAACCTATAAGAAAGATGTCTCACATATCAAGAAATACGTAAATAGAGAACAGAACTATCTAAATTACTGTAGTAACTGTATTATATACATGTAAAAAAAATTTAATAATACTAATAATAATAATAAAACGTTAATTGTGAATAGTAAATTGTAAATGAATTTGAATTAAGAACGTGGTATATAAGTAATATAAGTATCTACAAGTAATTGTTTAAAATCAAAAATATGAAAATAAATAAATAATTAATAAATATTTAACTCTAACCCTAACAAAATATCCTATCTAATAACTATTTGTCTTTAAAGCTATCCAGAATCCATAACATAAATTCATAAGATGATTTTAATCTACTATAGAAATATATCAATTACCAATTCTCTGTATCCAATAAAAAATTCCTATCCTATTTCCAAAACATAAGTTGATATTATAAACCGCTTCAAACTTTGCTTTAATTCTTTCATATTAGTAAAGCTTTTACAATCAGCTGTTAGTTCGTTAAATAATTTTGGTATTATATAGTTGTAGCAGTTTTCGCCATTTCTATTGAACACAGACGGAATACAAAATCTTACACCTCGCAATTCGTATTCATTTGCTTTTAATTGTAGATATTTACTATCAAAGTAGTTTTCAAGCAACATTTTATAGAACAACAACCCTTTTGCTGTTAGTGCATTGCATTCATACAATAGTTCTGTAAACGATTTTTTTGATTCACTATTAAATATCAGTTTTAATAATTGCTTTTGAACTACGTTAACCTTGTTTAAATAAATATCAGATGCAAATCCCATGCTTCTATACCATATCTAATCATTGATTCTGCAAGTGCATTATATATAGTTTTTTAACTATTGGTAGTAACAGACGACGGATATAATACATTTGTACCAATACGATTTTTAGTTTTGGGAAACTTTAGAAATGTGTTGATCCCAACGAAAATAACTATCTACTGTTATTCCTAAATATTTATATGTATAGCAAGACTCTACATCCCAACAACTACTTGTACATAAGTCGCAGTGCCTTTTCTGTAGTTGGAAACATCTACATGAATGCACTGTTATTTTTGCATTTTTTTTTATTATGTATGGGGTTGTAATGTGCATAATTTTGGTTTTGTCCTTATTAATCAATAACTTATTATCATGCGACCACCTAGCTAAGTTATCGGTATCCAGCTGTAGATAATGTTCTGCCATTTTAACTTTTATGTACTGAAATTAGTACCACATCGTCTGCAAACATAAAAACTTTACATTTTTTAATTACAGCTGGTAGATCATTAATGTATAGTATAAATAACAATGGGCCCAACACAGATCCCTGAGGTACTCCAATATTAAGCTGAAATTCATTGCTCTCTGTGCTATTTATTTTTACTAAAAATTTTCTATACCTTAGGTAACTCTGCAGTAGCCTTAATGACGGTCCCCTAAATCCGTATTTTTCCATTTTATTTAACTGAATATCGTGATCTATTGTTTCAAATGCCTTTGCATAGTCCACGAATAAGCATAAGATGTTCATATTATTATTTAATTTTCCATAAACCAGCTGAGAAAACTGTGCTAAACAGCTACTTGTGCCTGAACCTTTAATAAAACCAAACTGTTCCTTAGCAATAATCGCATGAGTTTGTAGAAAGTTTTCCATTATTTTAGCTAAATGTTTCTCAAATATTTTTTCAATAACAGGTAGTATAGAAATCGGTCTATAATTAGCAATTTCTGATAAGGAACCTTTTTTGTGTATAGGTCGGACGATAGATATCTTTAGTTTATCTGGAATTTTGTATTTTGAATAATAAGATTAATAAGCTTTGTTATTAGTAAATACATTTCCTCTCCAAGCACAATAATGTCTTTGAGTCGTATTCTATCATACCCAGGCGATTTGGCGAGTTTCATTAGAGAGAGCTGCTGTTTTACAAAACCACTATCTACCTTTATTAAACGAAAACTACAATTTAAACAATTTATTAAAGAATAATTTTCCAAATGCTGTATATTACAGTCATGCCTAAGTTCGTTGACACTCTTATAAAAAAAATCTGCGAATTTGTTGGATAGTTCCACATCGGATTCCTTAGGCATTGCTTGCTTTATAATCACATCCAAAGAATTTTTGCTCTTTCTATGTAACAGTTCATTTAAAGTATTCCAAATTGTCTTATTATCATTAAATGGTACCTTAAATTTATTTTTATAGTGTTCTTCTTTTGCTTGACGTATCCTTAGCGTTAACCAATTTCGAAAGCGTCTATACTCCTCCTTATGTGTGTCTAATTTTGAATGCTTCCATTTTTTATATAGCTTATCTCTTGTATCAATACATGCTAACAATGTTTCTGTCATCCATTCTTTCTTAAAATTGTTTATTACTCTACTGTTCTTTACCGATTTGTTTTGTACTGACCTATAACTATTACTATACATTCTTCCAAATTTATTTGTAATTGCAGTATATAAATTCTCGGCTTCGTTTATATTTTTTAAATCATTAAAATCAAAATTGGCAAGTCCACGTTTAATGTATTTCTCATCAATTATAATTTTATTTGTTCTGAATAAAGTATTCGTTCATTAAAATATATCCTGGCGGCTAACAAATAATGGTCAGAGATTTTTACTTTTATTACACTTGAAAAAATCTTGCAGTAGATGCCCCGAATAAATAAATGATCAATAATTGAGCAAACCAAAGAATTATTATAAATTACCTCCTGGTATACCCTTAATACATTTGTAAAATCCTGGTGTTTAATTCCGTTTCGTAATTATTTACTAAATTCTCCTGCTGATCCAAATTTATATTGATATCCCCACAAAATACAACATTTTTATAGGTACCACAATTTTCTAGTTGCATTTTAAATTCATTTATAAATTCCCTAACACTGTTATTGGGTGGCCTATAAACTGCAATTAATTTAATTGAAATTTTATTTCCAATAATTAAGGAGCCCTCTAAATTTTCATATACGTTGGAGTTGAAATAGTGTTCCGAGAAAGTGTATTTAGTATTCACGTAAACAAGAATTCCGCCCCCCTTCGATTTACAACGTAGTTTCCAGTATATTTGATATCCTTCAATGTTATAATTTGAAACTTCAATGTCAAAGATAGATACCTCAACTAATACAATGATATCTATGCTTAACTTAGAGATATACAGAACAAATTCATCGAAGTGGGTTTTTACTCCGTTTATGTTCAAGCAAATGATCGATAAATTTTCACTATTCCCCAAGTTATTATAATTGGAAAATACGTTTAAAGCATTATTCCAGTCTGATAACGTTTGAAACGACTGATAATAAACCACATTGTCTTTAATATTAATTTCTCCTAAAGTATTGAATTTTGTTTCAAGCTAAACTTATCAAATGTTAAATAAATTTTGTATTGAATTAAAACTAAACTTACGTAAACCTAGTTATCTTCTGTTGTTTATCAGTCTATTTTAGATAGGTCGTTTATATTATTAATTCTTATTACATTTGTGGAGTCGCTTGTTTTATTAGCTAATACTCGACCATATCTATACCAAACATATTGCCAACCTTTTCTCTAGCTGCATTTTTGTCTGCCAGAGTAAATTTTATTGAAAAGCGTCAGATTTTCGTAGCAAAATATTCTTTTGTTGTTTTGTTAGCCAGTACATTATCGTTAGTGACTATGGTTTTTCTTTTATTAAAGAACTGGTCTCTTATACACTGTGATGCGAATTTGACAATGACTCCGGGAACAGAGTCTTGACGCCGTTGTGGAAGTCTGTGTACCACCTGTATTTCGTTTTCGGAAATATCTAATTCCAAATATTGAGCTATTTTTACTATCGCACCTCTTAGCTGATTTTCATTTTCATTCGGTATTCTTTCTAAACCGTGAATTTCCAGATTAAAATTCCTACCTCTTTGTTCCAAATTATTTAATTGTATTTCTAACTCATTAATTTTACGATCCTTCGTTTTGTTATCCTCCAAAAGCCTTGTAATGGTGCTTGAGAGTTTGATATTCGCTTCCTTTAGAGATGCAACCTCGTCTCGCAAACCATCATATAAATTGGATAATCCCTTAACGTCATTTATTAATTCATTCATCACCTTGCTATATTTATCCAGTTTATTATTGATTGTGTTAAACATTTGCCTAACGTCTTTGTCTTCTACTTCCGAGGTTGGTTTACTGGTATCCTTACCAGCCCTACAGGCTCTACACTTCCATTCTTCTTTCTTAGCCGTTGATAACCTAGCATACGTACTTTCGGCGAGTCCAGAACAATCAAAGTGTAAACCTCCTTCACATTCGGAACACGTAACATAATTTCCATCTTTAGGCAATCCTTTTTTACACACGCCGCAAATCATTATGCCAAATTGAACATTAACTTGGGTTAGCACGTACTATCGAGGGTGCTTCACACACATTAAACGATTTCTATAATTTTATAATAAGAACACCGTAATTTTAATTTAATAGGTTTGTCACACATATACTAACGGAGCGTACGAGAACACGTCCGTCCGGCTCGGAGGTCGAGCCAACAATAATAATAATAATAATAATAATAATAATAATAATAATAATAATAATAATAATAATAATAATAATAATTCAATTTCAATTTCAATTTCAATTTATTCACAAGTTTGTTCTCTTTTCACCATAAGCTAACTCCATGAGTTGCTTGACATGGTGTTAAAACTATGTATATACATTCGTTATAATCTAGAATATTTCAAAAAGTATATAAAATAATTAATTAATAATACATAATATATTTGTTATATGAACTAAATATCACCTAGTAAACGAATGGTCTTCTTTTATTATACAGTATGATTTTAGAACTTTCTGCGTATAGTCCTTGTTCTGACTCAACTCTCTCTCTATTACAATTTTCCACATTCAGTTCTCCTGCATTTCTTTGTTATTTATTATCCAATTCGCATACAAATTTACAATTGCTTTATTTTTTTATAATTTTTAGTAGAAACATTTCAGGATTTTAATTTTGTGTAACTTGACAAGCTTCATATGCTTCGTTAATTTGTTTATAATGCTATTGTACAATGTATTAGAATTTTTATGTTCGCTTAGCTGTTGAACGTCTATATCGGATAATTTAACTTTAATTTGACGTTCGTTCAAAATTTTTTTCCTGTTTGTACATGTTGTTCTATTAACTTCTGTTTGAAAAGTTAGTTGGGCTGCGGTCATGTAGTGATCTGATATTTTCGACTGTATTACAGCAGAATTTATGTGTTTGTACTTTCCTCGTACATAAATATGATCAATACAAGAGGCTACCAATTTCACACCAAACAATTCTTGACGTGTATAGTCCAAAATGCATTTATATAAACCGCTTGATGTTAATAAAATTTGATATTCCGTTTCCGCGATATATAAGTTTTACCAAGTAAATCTATGTTAATATCTCCCCAAAATGATATAGCTAAAATCATTACATTCTTGCAACTGTTTTGAAGTTCTTCCACAAAATCGTTAACACTATTATTTGGAGGTCTATAAACTGTAATCAAATTTCTATATTTTCCTTGAAATTGTAATGACCCCTGCACATTTTCGTATAATAGTGATTGGTATATCGTTTCAGTAAATTCTAAACCCTTTTTAATATATACTAATATACCACCACCTCTACGAGCCTCTCTTAATTTATAAAACATTTTATATCCATTAATTTGAAAATTTGACACCATATTTTCCTCAATAGATACTTCTACTAAACTTAAAACATGAAATTTGATGTTAGATATATACAACAGCAATTCATCAAAATGACTTCTAATACCATTATTAATATTTAGGTATATCAGAATTAGCGAGTTCGGCTTATATCCGGAAGTTAACTCCTCATAATCGGTAACACTACTAACTGTACAAAATTTATGTTATCAGTAAAGTCTTTTCTTTTAACCTAGCCATTATATCAATATTTATGAATGAATCTTGTGTAGGTCTTTTTCGGTATCAATACGTACTACACACGACGACTCACTTGATTGCTTTGTTAGTATTTTACCGCCACGTACCCACACGAATTTGTAATTGAATTCTCTGGCTTTTTGTTTAGTTTGCCACAACAAAGATTTATTGTAAGCTGTTAAATTTTCATACAAGAATATCTTACGCTCGTTCTTGTTATTAAATAAATCATCATTTTTCATCGTTTCCTTTCTCTTACTAATAATTCGGTCTCTAATTGCCTGTGAGGAACATTTAACTATTACTGGTGGAACAACATCTAATCGCCTCTTAGGTAAACGATGTACTACTTGTATATCATCCATGCTTACACTCACCTCTAAACGTCTTACTAATTTTTCTACAACCGCTTTTAATTTACCTGCCTTTTCCTCTGGCATAATGTCCAATCCATGAATTTCAAGATTAACATTCCTACTACTCTGTTCCAGATTATTTATCTTTACTTCCAGCTCCAACAGTTTGGCATCCTTTTTATGATTGTCTTCCAACAATGCACGCACTTGATTAGCAAGATCAGTATTTATCTTTTTAAGTCCGATAAATTCTTGTTTCAAATCTTCGTAGAAGTTAGATAAGCCTTTTAAATCGTTACAAACGCCATCAACGGCCTCTTTATAAATATCCAGTTTGTTAGATAGTGTTTCAAACATTTGCTTTATATCACAATCGTTTGCAATATTTACTAGTGCGGATTTTGGTTTTTTTTTTTCCTTTCTGCACTTCTGGCATTTCCACGATTCCTTATTTGCAGTCGACATACGCGAATAAGTATTTTCTGCTAATCCTGCACAATTGTAATGCATATTACTATTACAAAAGTTGCATGTAACAAAATTTCCATCTCTAGACAATCTTTCAGTACATTTATCGCAATTCATTTTACTTTTTTTCGGTAATTATTATCTTCAATGCAGGTTCTCCTTAAAGAGAGTTTAACACATCACCATAACGCGATCAAATCAATTAAATTTACTTTTAAGTTCACTTTTCATATCACCCACCTTATTATCGATTTACGGAGCGACTTAAAACACGTCCGACCAGCACGAGAGCTGAGCCCATAATAATAATAATTTCAATTTTCAATTTCAATTTCAATTTATTCACAAGTTTGTTCTCTTTTCACCATAAGCTAACTCCATGAGTTGCTTGACATGGTGTTAAAACTATGTATATACATTCGTTATAATCTAGAATATTTCAAAAAGTATATAAAATAATTAATTAATAATACATAATATATTTGTTATATGAACTAAATATCACCTAGTAAACGAATGGTCTTCTTTTATTATTCAGTATGATTTTAGAACTTTCTGCGTATAGTCCTTGTTCTGACTCAACTCTCTCTCTCTATTACAATTTTCCACATTCAGTTCTCCTGCATTTCTTTGTTATTTATTATCCAATTCGCATACAAATTTACAATTGCTTTTTTTATAATTTTAGTAGAAACATTTCTGGATTTTAATTTTGTGTAACTTGACAAGCTTCATATGCTTCGTTAAATTTGTTTATAATGCTATTGTACAATGTATTAGAATTTTTATGTTCGCTTAGCTGTTGAACGTTTATATCGGATAATTTAACTTTAATTTGACGTTCGTTCAAATTTTTTTTCCTGTTTGTACATGTTGTTCTATTAACTTCTGTTTGAAAAGTTAGTTGGGCTGCGGTCATGTAGTGATCTGATATTTTCGACTGTATTACAGCAGAATTTATGTGTTTGTACTTTCCTCGTACATAAATATGATCAATACAAGAGGCTACCAATTTCCACACCAAACAATTCTTGACGTGTATAGTCCAAAATGCATTTATATAAACCACTTGATTGTTAATAAAATTTGATATTCCGTTTCCGCGATATATAAGTTTTTACCAAGTAAATCTATGTTAATATCTCCCCCAAAACTGATATAGCTAAAATCATTACATTCTTGCAACTGTTTTTGAAGTTCTTCCACAAAATCGTTAACACTATTATTTGGAGGTCTATAAACTGTAATCAAATTTCTATATTTTCCTTGAAATTGTAATGACCCCTGCACATTTTCGTATGATAGTGATTGGTATATCGTTTCAGTAAATTCTAAACCCTTTTTAATATATACTAATATACCACCACCTCTACGAGCCTCTCTTAATTTATAAAACATTTTATATCCATTAATTTGAAAATTTGAGACCATAATAATAATAATAATAATAATAATAATAATTCAATTCAATTCAATTCAATTCAATTTTATTTACAACTTTGTTCTCTTTTCACCATAAGCTAACTCCATGAGTTGCTTGACATGGTGTTAAAACTATATATATACATTCGTTATAATCTAGAATATTTCAAAAAGTATATAAAATGATTAATTAATAATACATAATATATTTGTTATATAAACTAAATATCACCTAGTAAACGAATGGTCTTCTTTTATTACACAGTATAACTTTAGAACTTTCTGCGTATAGTTCTTGTTCTGACTCAACTCTCTCTTTATTACCATTTTCTACATTCAGTTCTCCTGCATTTCTTTTGTTATTTATTATCCATTTGGCATACATATTTACAATTGCCTTTTTTTATAATTTTTATTAGAAACAGTTCAGGATTTTAATTTAACAATTTAAAAAGCTGAAGAAAACTATTTTTAAAATTTAGTGTTTTATTCCAAAATGTTGTTTAAATACACTTTTACTTCTTGTTTTAAAGTTTTCATATTAGTAAAATTTTTACATTGGTCTGGCAGTTTGTTCATTAAAGTAGGTACAAGATGTGCTAATGTCCTTTTCCATAGTTATTTTTTACCTGTGGTATCTTATATTTAATTTCCGTAAGTTATATATACTTTCCGCTAGTGTAAGGTATTCACTGTTAAAGAAATTATTTATTATTATTTTGTAGTGCAGTATACCTTTAGCAGTTAGTAATCCAATGGTGTTAATTGAATTTCTGCATTCATCTTTTTTCTTCCGTCCGTTAACCAATTTCATTAACCTATTTTGTATTAGATGTACTTTTTTTATATATGTGTCACTAGCATGTCCCCAACCTTCTAGACCGTACCTTATTATAGATTCCGCTAGTGCTAATAATAATAATAATAATAACTTCTGCACTAAATAAACGTTCTGCTATACAACCGATTTTAACAACTCAGGCACTTGAAGAATCCAAAGATACCCCTAGTATTAACTTAAATAGCTCGCTATATTCGACTACAGAAATAGCTGCTGTTTATAAAAATACCAAACGTATAAAATGGTCAAAAAATCTAAATAGTGATATAATTAGGGCCTATTATACGATTAATCAATGCGAAGACATGCCTTTGCCTGGGTGGAGAAAAAAGATACACAGAGAATTTTGTCATATACATCCTGAACTAGATTTAACTGAACAAAATGTCGTAGATAGAAAAAACATTATTTTCAAAAAGGGCTACCTTACACAAACAGAAATTTCACTTATACGTGTAGAGATTGGAAATAAGCTTTCATTCCACAAATTATATGAGGAAGCAGAGGTAGTTCCACCAAATTTAGAAAACGCATGTAATGATGATACAAGTAAAACAGATGATTTTAAAAGAAAATTCCTCAAAAATTATAATTTATATGAAAAAGTTGCTGTATCAGACAGACAATGCATTCCTACATTAATACACAAACGATTGACTTCAGAAATTATTGAAAACATGGATTTAATAATAAATGAACAGTTAGAGAATGAATCAGATCTGCTAGTTATATCAAATGTAGTATACGCCGCAGCAATTACAGTGATTGAGTTAAATGAACAATATTTACCACCCAAATATGTAAATAACCAAAATAATATGGCAAAGATAAAAGATCCCACTTGGAAAGTGAGAATTATCAAAGAAATTGATAAACTAAGAGGTAGAGCGGATGTAATTTCGCAATATTTACAAGGAGTTAATACATTTAAAGTACAAAACAAAATGCAGATGATTTTAAGATCAATAAATGTTCAATACAATTCTTCCAATGTAATACAAATATTAACGGAACTTAAAGATGAATTACGCCAAAAGCAAAAGCTAAAGGAAGTCGTCTCCGACGATATAATAAATCCACTAAAGAAGAACACAAAATTACCAGTTTAAAAGAAATCAGAAGAAATTTTTGCAAAATTTATTTAATGAGGAAGCAAAATATCAACAAGACATTGAGCTAAAGGAAACATCAAAATACTGCAATCTACGTTGGAATACATCTTCGCACGGAGATTTAATGGCACCATGGTTAAAACAAATACTAACAGATCACATAAACGAAATGACAAGACCAAATTTTAGTGAAAATGACATAACAAACGCTTTAAGACCACAAAAAAATTGGACTACACCTGGACCTGACCAAATTCAAAATTTCTGGTTAAAACAATTTAAATCAACACATAAAATTTTTGCTAACGTCTTTAATCAAATACTAGAAAAACCCCAAAATATGCCAGAGGAACTAATTAGAGGAAATACATATTTTATATTTAAAAAGGAGACCACAAACCCAGACAGCTACAGACCAATTACTTGTTTATCTACTATTTACAAACTGTTCACTTCTCTAATTTCAAATATAATCTATAAACACTGCGACAAAAATAGCATTATCGCTGAAGAGCAAAAGGTTGCAAAAGAAAAGTTTAGGATGCAAACATCAACTAATTGTCGATAGCATTATTATGAAACAAGCTCAAATTAAAAAGAAATTTGCATATGTGCTACATCGACTACTCAAAAGCATACGAATCAGTACCGCATAATTGGATGATATACATCCTAAAGCTTTACAAAATAAATAAAGTAATAATAGATTTGCTAACAAATTTTCAAAAGGTGGAGCGTAAGACTAAAATTAACAACTCAACATCAGCTCCGATTAATATAAAAAAAGGGATTTTTCAAGGCGATTCTTTAAGTCCTTTGTGGTTCTGTCTTGCACTAAATCCATTATCATCGTTACTTAAACAATCACAGATGGGTTATAAATTAGACATAAAAAATAAAACTATCATAAATCATCTCTTATTCATGGACGATTTAAAACTATTTACTGGTAATAAGAAACATTTAGAATCTTTAATCAATACCTCAAAAATTTTTAGTAACTCTATAAATATGAATTTTGGCTTAAGCAAATGTGCAATTTCTAAATTAATAAAAGGTAAAGTGAGTTTTACTGCAGAAACACTATATGGTATCAAAGAAATGACACCAGATGAAACATACAATTATTTAGGTTTTCAACAACGTCGAGGTTTAGAACACTCCAAAGTGAAAGAAGAATTAAAATATAAATATAAGAAAGATTTAACTAAATTAGTTAATACAGAATTAAATTCAAAAAACTTAGTTCAAGGAATTAATTCTTATGCAGTCTCATCAATATCTTACTCTTTTGGGATAATCAAATGGAGCAGCACTGATTTGAATGAAATGGATCGGGTAACTAGAAAAATTCTAACTAAACATAATTTTCTCCATCCACATTGTTCTATTGAACGTTTATATTTACCTCGAAAGGAAGGGGTAGAGGACTTTTAAACGTAGAACAATTATGCAATAAAGCTGTACAAAATATTCGGAAATATTTTCTAGAAACACAAAACCAGCTTTTAAAAATAATTGTTAAATTAGACGACGCATATACACCTTTAAATCTTAATAGTAAACATTTTAGCATTAATAACAGTGAAAATGAAACAAAATTACAGATTGGAAGAAAAAATCTTTACATGGCAGATATGCTCAACAACTTTTCTCAGATAATATAAATAAAAAATTTCAATATCTTTCTTAATCAAGGGTATTTACACATGGAGACAGAAGGTTTCTTTATGGCAATACAAGATAAAATCTTAAAAACTCGTAACTACGAACGATTCATTTTGAAAAATAATATAATAGATAAATGCCGGTTATGTCATAATCAAGGCGAAACCATAGAACATATCACAGCAGGATGTTCAAACTTAGCACCCACCGCATATTTGGAAAGACACAATGACATCTGTAACATTATACATCAATATGTGGCCATAAAATACAAACTAACTGTAAATCAAATTCCATATTACAAATACCATGCAGAACCGGTTATGGAAAATGACAAAATTGTTTTATATTGGGACAAAAAATATATACAGACAGAACAGTAGCACATAATAAACCAGACATCTTAATTATCGACAAAATTAATAAATTAGCAAACATCATCGACGTTTCCATCCCAACTTCAAACAATCTTCTTCAAGTTGAAACACAAAAAATTACAAAGTATAGTTCATTGGCCTTTGAAATTAAGAGAAATTGGAAACTTAAAACATAAACATTATACCTATTATTATATCTGTTGACGGTTTGGTTAGCAAAATTTTGTAAATATTTAGACTATCTTGACATACCTAGAGGACAAACAACGACTATGGTAAAAGCTGTCATATTACAAACTTGCAAGATTGTACGCAGAACTTTAGCTGTAAGATAAACAATGTTTCCTTATAGTTCAACTACCGATAATTATGTAAACCATATTATTGTAATTTTGTACTAAGTTATCGAGTTAATAAATAAATAAATAATAATAATAATAATAATAATAATAATAATAATTTTCAATTTTTTTTCAATTTCAATTTATTTACAAGTTTGTTCTCTTTTCACCATAAGCTAACTCCATGAGTTGCTTGACATGGTGTTAAAACTATGTATATACATTCGTTATAATCTAGAATATTTCAAAAAGTATATAAAATAATTAATTAATAATACATAATATATTTGTTATATGAACTAAATATCACCTAGTAAACGAATGGTCTTCTTTTATTATACAGTATGATTTTAGAACTTTCTGCGTATAGTCCTTGTTCTGACTCAACTCTCTCTCTCCATTACAATTTTCCACATTCAGTTCTCCTGCATTACTTTGTTATTTATTATCCAATTCATACAAATTTACAATTGCTTTTTTATAATTTTAGTAGAAACATTTCAGGATTTTAATTTTGTGTAACTTGACAAGCTTCATATGCTTCGTTAAATTTGTTTATAATGCTATTGTACAATGTATTAGAATTTTTATGTTCGCTTAGCTGTTGAACGTTTATATCGGATAATTTAACTTTAATTTGACGTTCGTTCAAATTTTTTCCTGTTTGTACATGTTGTTCTATTAACTTCTGTTTGAAAAGTTAGTTGGGCTGCGGTCATGTAGTGATCTGATATTTTCGACTGTATTACAGCAGAATTTATGTGTTTGTACTTTCCTCGTACATAAATATGATCAATACAAGAGGCTACCAATTTCCACACCAAACAATTCTTGACGTGTATAGTCCAAAATGCATTTATATAAACCGCTTGATGTTAATAAAATTTGATATTCCGTTTCCGCGATATATAAGTTTTTACCAAGTAAATCTATGTTAATATCTCCCCAAAAATGATATAGCTAAAATCATTACATTCTTGCAACTGTTTTTGAAGTTCTTCCACAAATAATAATAATAATAATAATAATAATAATAATAATAATAATAATAATAATTCAATTCAAATTCAAAAATCCTTTATTTATGGTAATATTCTTTCTCTCACCATAAGCTAATCTACAAGATTGCTTGTCATGGTGCTTATAATTTCGATATCTTCTATTATATAATAAATTAAATTGAAACATATTTCTATAGGTAACAAAGATTTCCCAATAAAAATAAGAAGAAAACATAAATAATTACATCTACATTATGAGTAAAGAAAGAAAAAAAATATATATACAATTTAAAGTGCACTATAGTAATAATAGTAAAATAAAAATGATTTCTTAATATATAAACAGAAATAGAAAAGAAGTAGAGAAAAAGAAAAAGAAAAACAAAACACAAAATGTCTTTACACCTACAGTATGGACATAATACCTTCGCTAAAATTATACTAAAAAATAATCAATTCTTTAAAATTATATAAAAGATTGGTATTACCCTTATTCTAAGCTATTCAGTTTTGTGCACTTTAGAACAGAAATAATATTGATATTGTTATATTAAGCTAATTGAAATCATTTATGCGACTAAATCTAACCTATTTCAAAATTCAAGAGATATAATAGAATTTTTCTTAAATCCATTTTATTATATTATATTTAGTTTATTTGATATGGCCCAACTCTCCTAAAGTTAATTTATCTTATGTTATGGTTGTCCTGCAAATTTTGATGTTTATGATGTTTATGATATAATAATAATAATAATAATAATAATAATAATAATAATAATAATAATAATAATAATAATAATAATAATAATAATTCAAAATTCAAAATTCAAAACTTTTTTATTTAGTTAAATTTCAAATCACACCTTAAGCAACATGATTTGCTTGTCAAGGTGTAACAATTTGATGTAGCGGTATCTAAAAATAACATAACTTATAGATAAGTAATTTAAACAATTTCGCTACATATAACGTTGCAATATTAACATTACAGTTATGATTAATTTCATGTAGAATATATAAGCAACTACGGATACTAAATTAAATTTTCCTTTTTTTTTTTTTTTGACCCGACCCTCAAGTTTCAAAATGTTTAGCATAATACATTCCCGCTTATTTACAAGTAAAAAGAGTATATAATTGCAAATATACGCACTAAAAAACTTTATACTATACAAATAATTGAAGCTAAATATGAAAAAATACAGAGAAAAATATGAAAAATCAAAGTACGAATATTAATATTAGTACTAATAATAATTGCATTAATAATATTAATAACCTATTTGTGCCTACATATATGGGTACAACATACATATGCATAGACACACACACGCACACATACAATACATATACACACATAAATACACACACACACACACACACACATTTATACAAACTATACTTATTTACACAAAATGTTATTTAAATATCTAAATATCTAAATATAACGAAGTTAACGAGAATAATCTTAAAATTAAAAGTATTATATTTTTATTCTTCAATTTTAACTTTTCTTTCTTTCAAACTCTGTTGATTTAATATATACATTATTTTCAATTATTACAGATCCCTGTTCAATTACAAGTAAATACTAATTAAACTAAACTAAAACCTTAGATTGAATAATTTCAAACCTTTACAGTCATATCAATACCTAAGTGGTCACTAAAATTAATCACAAATCAGACATATTTTAAATTAAGGGCATTTTTACTTCGTTTTTAACTTCTTCATATTATCAAAGTTTCTGCATTCTATAGGTAGTTCGTTAAATAAGGTTGGAATTAAATAATTTAAACAGCATTTTCCATATTTGTTATAAACCCTTGGAACTATATAGCTTAATGATCTTACGTTATATATATTATGTTTTAATTCTAAGTGTGTGTTTTAAAGTAATTTTCTATTATTAGTTTATAATATAGTATTCCTTTAGCACTCAGCATGTTGTTTTTTTGAAGTAGTTCCTTCAGATTAGTATGCTCATGTTCATTACTAACTATTTTCAATAGTCTTCTTTGTATTGAATCGATTCGATGTATATATGTAGCACCAGCATGACCCCAAGCTTCAAGACCATACCTCATCACTGATTCCGCCAGTGTACAATAAACTATTTTCCTAATATTTTCTGGAATCATATGCCTTATATAATACAGTTTGATTAATACAACTTTTAATTTTTTACAAACTAGATTTATTTGATAGTCCCATCTAAAAAAGTTATCTATAATAATACCAAGATACTGATACGTATTACAACAGGTGAGAATTTTACAGGTATTAGTACAGACGTTTACATCTAAATTTTTTGTATGAAAGCACTGACATGAATGTAATATTATATTTAGAGTATCACGTAAAATGTAAGGAGTTGTTATATGCATAAGTTTTGTTTTCTCTTTGTTTAAAATTAAATCATTATCATGGGACCACTTCGTTAGAATGTTAGTATCTGATTGTAGATTATTTACAGCAAGTTTTAAGTTTTATGTATGGATATAAGTAAAATGTCGTCTGCAAACATGTAGATTTTACTGGATTGTATAACTGTTGGAAGGTCGTTGACGTATAGTAAAAATAATAGTGGACCTAAAACGGACCCTTGTGGGACACCAACATGTAATGGCTGTTTTTTACTAATCGTGTTATTTATTTTAACTACAAAATATCTATTCTGCAAATAATTACTTATTAGGTCCAAAAATTTACCTCCAAATCCTATTTCCTTTAATTTATTAATCAAAATTACATGGGAAATTGTTTCGAAAGCTTTAGAATAATCCACAAATAGACAAAGTACATTCATGTTTTTATTTAGTTTGTCGTATATAAAATTTGAAAGATCGGTAAATAATTTCCCTGTTCCTATTCCTTTTATAAAGCCATATTGAGTATTGTTAATGATATTGTTTTTACTCAAAAAAATCTTCATTTTTTCAGCAATATGTCTTTCAAATATTTTTTCTATTATAGGCAGTAAGGAAATTGGTCGATAATTAGCAATATCAGAAAAACTACCTTTTTTGTGAATTGGTCTTATAATGGCAGTTTTCCAGTAACTTGGAACTACTGCAGTTCTGATTATAGTGTTAATTAAACGCACAATTAACTCATATATTTTGTCTTTAAGAAATAATATGTCTCTCAATCGTATGTTATCAAACCCAGGAGAAGTTTTTGTATTTAGTCTACCTAGTTCTGACATGACAAATTTTGAGTCCACTAATTGAAGATAAAAGCTACAATTAAATTTTTCGTATGCAATGCTTTTTTCAGATAATTTTGTTACATTTATGCAATACAGTTTGTAAACTATCATGAAAAGACGTTGCAAATTTATTAGCAATAGTAATATCTGAAATATCTGGCATGCCTTTTTTTATAACTTCATCTACATTTAGTTTTTTTTTACGATTAAGAATTTGATTCAGATCTTCCACATTTTTTAATATTATTTTTAGCGTTGTTAAATTTTATATTATAATACGCGTCTTTAGCCTTACGAATTCTACCATTTACATAGTTTCGGAATTGTGTATATTGTTTCCTATCAAAATCCGACTTTGAGTTCTTCCATTTTTTAAATAATCTGTCTCTATATTGTAATAGATTTAGTAGGACTTCTGACATCCATTCCTTCTTGTATTTTTCAGCATGAGTGTGATCTTTATCTTGATGACGATATTTAACAACCTGGCATGTATTGTACATATTATCAAAAAATTTAAACAATGTTTCGTAGAGTTCTTCGGAACATTGGCAATTTTCCCTAAATTTTAATTCTCTGTTACTTAAAATATGTCTAATTTTATTTTCGTAAAATTTTTGAAAGGTGTAAGTATTTGTAATGAAAGAGATATTATAAAAAACTTTAGCTGCTATTAAATAGTGATCTGAAATTTTAGATTGAATTACTCCGGCGAAGATATTAATATTTATTCCTTTTATAAAAATATGATCAATGCAAGCCGAAGCAAGATGACCGGCATAAAATTCTTCACGGGTATTATCAAGAATGACTTTATAAAACCCTTCTGCAAGTAACATAACTTCAAATTCATTCTCGATTCGATTGCTATTTTTCAAATTGATATTAAAATCTCCACCAATGATGATATTTTGTAATGAGCACTATTTATTATTTGCTTATCAAATTCAACAATAAAATCATTGATACTCTTATTAGGTGGTCTATAAACGATTATAATTTTTGCTGTATAGTTATTACCAATAGAAATAAATCCTTCTAAGTTTTCATAATTATTGGAGTTATGAATGATTTCCTGGAACATAATAGTTTGTTTGACATAAAGTATAATACCACCTCCTTTAGTATACGTACGTAGTTTAGCAAAACAATTATAACCTTCAATTCCAAAATTACATAGTTCGTTCTCGTATATTGAAGCCTCAGTTATTGCTATCAAGTCAAAACTAGTATTTGATAAGTACGTTAGAAATTCGTCAAAATGGCTTTTTATCCCATTTATATTTAAACATATTATTGATATGTTAAAGCAATTAATACGGGTATTGCCAAGGTTATTAGAGAAATTAATTAGTTCAGAATTCCACATCGATATGCTTGTAAAGGTTTGATAATGTACAATATTGTTATCGTACTCAATATTCATATTATTATCTATCATTAATGCTTAACACAAAATTATTATTATTTAAACAACAAAATAACTTTTGAATTTATGTACATTATCAAACTAATTTATTAATATCATTAACATTAGTTATTCTTATTGCTTGTGGCATATCACTATTCTTTTTGGCTAATAACTTACCATATCTGAACCAAACAAACTTCCACCCAACTTCTCTAGCTTTTAACTTTGTTTGATATAATAAATTTTTATTGAAAGGTGACAAGTTTTCGTATATTAATAATCTCCTGTCGCTGTTGTTATTTAAGATGTTATTATTTGTTATGGCATTTTTACGTTTTATTAAAATGCGATTCCTTACAGCCTCTGATAAACATTGGACAATTACCGTAGGAATTGCATCAGGACGCCTTTTTGGTAGTCGGTGAACTACTTGAACATCAGACAACGATATGTCTTTATCTAAATAGTTTACCAATTTACAAACTGCAGACTTCAATTTCTCATCATTCTCACCATCAATTTTATCTAGACCATGTATCTCGAAGTTAACATTTCTACTTTTTTGTTCCAATAATAATAATAATAATAATAATAATAATAATAATAATAATAATAATAATAATAATAATAATAATTCAATTCAATTCAATTCAATTTCAATTTATTTACAAGTTTGTTCTCTTTTCACCATAAGCTAACTCCATGAGTTGCTTGACATGGTGTTAAAACTATGTATATACATTCGTTATAATCTAGAATATTTCAAAAAGTATATAAAATAATTAATTAATAATACATAATATATTTGTTATATGAACTAAATATCACCTAGTAAACGAATGGTCTTCTTTTATTATACAGTATGATTTTAGAACTTTCTGCGTATAGTCCTTGTTCTGACTCAACTCTCTCTCTCCATTACAATTTTCCACATTCAGTTCTCCTGCATTACTTTGTTATTTATTATCCAATTCATATAAATTTACAATTGCTTTTTTATAATTTTTAGTAGAAACATTTCAGGATTTTAATTTTGTGTAACTTGACAAGCTTCATATGCTTCGTTAAATTTGTTTATAATGCTATTGTACAATGTATTAGAATTTTTATGTTCGCTTAGCTGTTGAACGTCTATATCGGATAATTTAACTTTAATTTGACGTTCGTTCAAAATTTTTTCCTGTTTGTACATGTTGTTCTATTAACTTCTGTTTGAAAAGTTAGTTGGGCTGCGGTCATGTAGTGATCTGATATTTTCGACTGTATTACAGCAGAATTTATGTGTTTGTACTTTCCTCGTACATAAATATGATCAATACAAGAGGCTACCAATTTCCACACCAAACAATTCTTGACGTGTATAGTCCAAAATGCATTTATATAAACCGCTTGATGTTAATAAAATTTGATATTCCGTTTCCGCGATATATAAGTTTTACCAAGTAAATCTATGTTAATATCTCCCCAAAATGATATAGCTAAAATCATTACATTCTTGCAACTGTTTTTGAAGTTCTTCCACAAAATCGTTAACACTATTATTTGGAGGTCTATAAACTGTAATCAAATTTATATATTTTCCTTGAAATTGTAATGACCCTGCACATTTTCGTATGATAGTGATTGGTATATCGTTTCAGTAAATTCTAAACCCTTTTAATACATACTAATATTCCACCACCTCTACGAGCCTCTCTTAATTCATAAAACATTTTATATCCATTAATTTGAAAATTTGAGACCATATTTTCCTCAATAGATACTTCTACTAAACTTAAAACATGAAATTTGATGTTAGATATATACAACAGCAATTCATCAAAATGACATCTAATACCATTAATATTTGGGTATATCAGAATTAGCGAGTTCAGCTTATATCCGGAAGTTAACTCCTCATAATCGGTAACACTACTAACTGTACAAAAATTTATGTTATCAGTAAAGTCTTTTCTTTTAACCTAGCCATTACATCAATATTTATGAATGAATCTTTTGTAGGTCTTTTCGGTATCAATACGTACTACACTCGACGACTCACTTGATTGCTTTGTTAGTATTTTACCGCCACGTACCCACACGAATTTGTAATTGAATTCTCTGGCTTTTTGTTTAGTTTGCCACAACAAGGATTTATTGTAAGCTGTTAAATTTTCATACAAGAATATCTTACGCTCGTTCTTGTTATTAAATAAATCATCATTTTCATCGTTTCCTTTCTCTTACTAATAATTCGGTCTCTAATTGCCTGCGAGGAACATTTAACTATTACTGGTGGAACAACATCTAATCGCCTCTTAGGTAAACGATGTACTACTTGTATATCATCCATGCTTACACTCACCTCTAAACGTCTTACTAATTTTTCTACAACCGCTTTTAATTTACCTTCCTTTTCCTCTGGCATAATATCCAATCCATGAATTTCAAGATTAACATTCCTACTACTCTGTTCCAGATTATTTATCTTTACTTCCAGCTCCAACAGTTTGGCATCCTTTTATGATTGTCTTCCAACAATGCACGCACTTGATTAGCAAGATCAGTATTTATCTTTTTAAGTCCGATAAATTCTTGTTTCAAATCTTCGTAGAAGTTAGATAAGCCTTTTAAATCGTTACAAACGCCATCAACGGCCTCTTTATAAATATCCAGTTTGTTAGATAGTGTTTCAAACATTTGCTTTATATCACAATCGTTTGCAATATTTACTAGTGCGGATTTTGGTATTTTTTCCTTTCTGCACTTCTGGCATTTCCACGATTCCTTATTTGCAGTCGACATACGCGAATAAGTATTTTCTGCTAATCCTGCACAATTGTAATGCATATTACTATTACAAAAGTTGCATGTAACAAAATTTCCATCTCTAGACAATCTTTCAGTACATTTATCGCAATTCATTTTACTTTTTTTCGGTAATTATTATCTTCAATGCAGGTTCTCCTTAAAGAGAGTTTAACACATCACCATAACGCGATCAAATCAATTAAATTTACTTTTAAGTTCACTTTTCATATCACTAACCTTATTATCGATTTACGGAGCGACTTAAAACACGTCCGACCAGCACGAGAGCTGAGCCCATAATAATAATAATAATAATAATAATAATAATAATAATAATACTATCACTCTAAATTTTTTCCGTTTCCCTTTTAAAATTACACAAAACTCTAAGTCCCAATTTCTGGAAATGTCTTTACCAAACATCATAGAAAACAGCTAAATACCAACTTTTTCATTAAACATGTCATTGTCCAACCAAAATACTAAGACTTCATGCTTAAATAATACTAAGTTTTATCAATCAAACATATTTAAACATTCGCATGTATATAATTACTAAGTATCAACATAAAAACTCATATTTACTCGCTATGTAAGTTCCAAAAATATATTATTTTTGCGGATTTCCAGAAATCATCAGTGTTTCCATTTCCTACTTGCTTTCCAACAAACAGCTCCCTTAACACACACTATCCACCTATTTGAGCTATACTCGCAGATAGTCCTTTTATTACAGCACACACAAGTTTTCAAAATCCCGCGCATAGAAAAAACATTCCCAGCCAAAACTGCAAGCAAAGTTCTACAAAAGCGCGCACACTGTTTGAACTTACCTCGGTAAAGAAGACCACGTTGCATATTTAATGCTTATTTTGTTCAACGTTACATTTAACTTAACCTCATGCCACCACCAATTACGCGGATACTTTCGCTTTATTACGTCCTCGTATAATTACACGTCGATATTTTCTAATTCTCTATTCGCGAATAATTAATTTTGTTAATTTTTCCGTGAGATGTAACTACTGTCATTTACTTCCCACTCCATAGTACGTTAAGTGGAGGTTTTGTTATTGTCTAACACGTTAATCAAGTGTGAATAAATATAATACTATTAGGTAAAAGTTACGTGCCTGCGGCTATTTTATTATTCTAGCAGTTTGAATATATACATTGTTACTTGTTACTTTGTATTGTTGATATAATTAATTATCTGTAACTTCATATTGATTGGTTCCACTATTAAGCGTATGTTTTTTTATTACATTGTATAAATCTGATTATAATTTGGTCCGTGATTACTTTGTACTATAACTATTTAATATTAAAACTATTTCATGTTTCTAAAATTTGCTAAAAGTTCTCCTATATTTGGAACAATTATGATATGAAAATGCCAATTGGTCGTTTCGATGTTATTTACTTCATAATTCTAAAGTTTTCTTAGAATGACATGATGCCGCTATGAAAATGTACTATTACAAATATTTTGTCGACCCTTTTGTGGTTTAAAATAACTTATGAACCTAAGTTCCGTTCCTATATGTATTTCATAGAAATAACAAGCTGCTTTGTGGTTTTTAAGTTTATGATTTTAATGGAACTAACAATTTATTGAAATGTTTTGTTTCCTGCACACTATTATTCATGAAATCGGAATTATTCAGGCACATCAATACTAATTTGTCCATTTAAAAATAATTTTCCTCTTTTTGTATGCGGTTTCTATTTAACGTAACACCGACGCGTTATAAAATTTTAAAATTCTTTTAAATTCAGCAAAATCAATGTGAATAAACAATTTGTCTTCAGATACATTTTACTTCTTTTTCTGCATTTCGAGTAGTTGATGTTTCACATACAATACATGTTTTCTAAATGCTGGCAGCTGTTTATTTGGCTCCTCGATTAGAATACCAACAGTAAGATTCTTTTCTCTTTTAATTGTGCTAAAGGCCTCTTTTAGCGTCTCTTAATGGCTTTCATTTTAACTATGCTACACCATTGATGATAAATAACATTTTTTTTGAGTGGGATAGATTTATTATTCACTTCATAGATTTTGTTTTTGCATTTGGAACACATTTTTCATGCACACCTTTTGTTCGGGATCACACACTGTTTGAGAAATTATCAAATGAAGTTGTTTTACAGGAATAATATGTTCTTTGAATAATTTTTCTACAATAAAACTTTGTTTTCGTGTTTTACACAGACACACGTCTTACGATCGTTCTGTTGCGCTGGAACGATCCAGGACGGTTTTAGGCAACAAAACGTGGCCTTAACAGCTTACAATTTCCAGTACTTAGAAACTATACATAAAAGTTTTTCATTGTGTCTAGTAACATCTATTCTGCTTGGTACTCTTTCCTTTTTAACCCTAGAATACTGGACAATCGTAAAATTTACGACTGTCAATTTATTTCGGTGCCTTTCGGATATTTCCGATATACATTCATGTTTGATACGTTCAGTACCTTCCTCTTCAGTGTCATAGTAAGCATTAGTGAGTTCAGGTGTGAAAAATTTGTTCCCGATCTTATATATTCTGCACAGCCTTCGTAAGAATTACGAAAGTGCCGTATTTCCGTTATAATTAATGATTTTGTGTTTTTTTATGAATTGTTATATTTGAGTACTGTTTTGACTTGCTGTAAGTATGGTATTGCACATTTTGATAACTTTAGTATAAAATAAATATTCCATAGAAAAATGGCATCTAAAAAACAACTGTCTGATGAAGAATTGGAAGCTATTGTTCAAAGGATTATGAATGGAGAAGAAAGTGATCCTGAACCTTTCGAGGATAGCGGTAGTGACTGGGAAGAAGACAACGTTGAAGTCGAAGTGCCTGATTCCAATGAAAATAGCGATAGTGAATATAATCCGGAAATAACACAAAATACAGAAGATTTACATGAAGTAGGTGGTAGTGAAGATTCACAAATCCCTGAGCATACTGATAACAGTGCATTATATAGTGATAATACCTGCTATTTCACGAAATACTAACTATATTATCCGTCTGAATAAAAGACGATTGAAAGGAGAAAACGGTTATAAGTGGTCAACCGTAATACCTAAAATGTCCAAAAGAACGGGTGCTCGAAATATTATTCATTTTATGGCTGGCACCAAGGGTGAAGCTACAAAGTATAATGTAATTGATGAATACTTTCTTCATTTTTTTTCTGAGAACATTATAGAAACTATTCTTCAATATACAAATGATGAAATAACCAAACAAGCTGAAAAATACACAACAGGGCATGCTAATGTTTCATCACTCGCCAACGATGAACTTATGGCTTTGTTTGCAGTACTAATACTTGCAGCTGCTAAAAAAGACAATCATTTATCTTCAAGGCGTATGTTTGACAGCAATATCTCTGGAACTTTCTATAAAGCGTGTATGAGTTGTGAGCGTTTTAATTGTATGATAAATTGTCTTAGAATTGACGAAAAAGAAACACGGGAAGAGAGAAAGATAAATGATCCTTTTGCACATATACGTGAAATATGGGATATTTTTATAGAGACATGTAGGACCTCCTATACACCATCATCTTATCTAACTATAGATGAACAACTATTAGGATTTCGCGGGCGATGTCCATTTCGTATGTACATGCCAAACAAGCCTAATAAGTACGGCATAAAGACTGTAATGATGTGTGATTCTTCATCAAAGTATATGATAGATGCCAGTCCATATTTGGGAAAGAAAACACCAAATAATGGCCTACCCCTGGGAACGTATTATGTAACAGAACTATCAAAATCGGTATATGGCACTAACAGAAACCTCACCATAGATAACTGGTTTACCTCCATAGGACTTGCAGATGAGTTACTAAAAGATCCATACAAGTTAACTCTAATTGGAACATTGCGTAAAAATAAAAAAGAGATTCCCAGAGAAATGTTAGAGGTAAAGAATAGAAATCCAAATTCGTCACTTTTTTGTTTCGATAAAAAGAAAACTCTAGTTTCCTATATGCCTAAAAAAACAAAATCGTTTTACTACTTTCGACAATGCACGAAGGAGCAGAAGTTTCAAGAGAGAATGGTAAACCATCAATCATTTTGAATTACAACGAAACAAAGAGTGGAGTAGATACTTTCGACCAAATGTGTTCGAATATGAGTTTGTAGCAGAAAACCGCGAAGGTGGCCACTATGTATTTTCTTTGGAATGATGAGTATGGCTAGCATCAATTCTTATGTTTTATATACCTACAACAATTTAAAAGCCCAAAGGAAACCCCTCTCTCGGTATCAATATATGATCGAACTGAGTAACTTATTAGCAAGGCCATAGATGGAGAAACGTTTAAATATAAAAACTTTGCGCCGTGAACTTCGTTTGGATATATGTAAAATTTTAAATATAACTCTAGAAAAAGATAGTACTATTCCCCAACGAAAGAAAAGAAAGATTTGTTTTTACTGCCCAAGTCAAAAACGCCGAATGACCACTACATATTGCCAACAATGCAGGGAGGCTATTTGTGGAGAACATCGCGGCAGTATTTGCTCACAGTGTTCTACTGAATGTTAAAAACTATGTTCTTTTAAGTCAAATAATAAACAAATGTGTATAGAATATTTCATTATTTTGATAATTTATTTTTGAACAAATTTTTGTTTCATTTTACCCAATTTACTTGAAATAGTAAATAATACGATAGTCCAGTAATGACGTATATTTAAAGTAATCCAGTATTCTAGGGTTAAACATCCTTTTTGTCGGCGCATATGCGCGAGTTAGTATCATTCTGCAAAAAATTTTGAATAACGTTAGTTGCATGTTTTCTTAATGCACTATTCCTTATCTTCTTTTCGTACTGACATACATTTTTATTTGTTTCATGTTTCAAATGCACTTTGTATGACACAAATGGGTTTTGCCAATAACTCTATATTTTTTTGCCAGGCTACCACTGAGAGCTTTACAAAACCGTTGTTTAACTTGCAAAATGCCCATTAACTGCGCATTTATAGAAAGTTCTTTTTCTGCTACACATACCAATACGTGCAAACACTGTCAAACGACGGTAAATATTAAGTTCCTGAATGGTGGGATTAGTGACCCGTACTATTACCGAAATGACTCAAAAATGTTGGGGCAAGAAAAAATGCTAAAGAGTAATATTCAGGAACTTGCTGTAGAATTTGCATTGGCATCAATACGTGTTAAATAACTATTATTCAAATCCGAATGTATTAATAATATTCTGAACAATCATTGCTATCATATACACTCAATCGGGTGAAAACACGTTTCAAAAGTGACGACTATTGAATTGTAGTTTCAAAAATATTGTAACACGAATGAAACTATACCTGAAGTATTTTGTTTATATCATAATAATGCAGACTAATTTATTTCCAGCTTTCATTTTATTATATTATAATTGTACACCTGGGACAGCAATTCTCCCGTTATGTAAGAACAGTCCTTACGCAAATTTATATGTACCAGTTAATTAGGTTAATAGCTATAATTGATAAATTTAGAAAGTTCTTTTTTAGATACACGCATATTTAGCCTGTAATATGTTGTAACGTGCATTTTTGTAGTTTAACATTTTACGCTTTTTCCCAATTAGTAAATACATCGTTTCTTTGGGATCGCTGTTTGAATAAAGGAAATATTTCAGAATAATTCAGATTTGTATGCAATTTAACTCGTGGGTATTACTTTAAAAGTAGATAATTTGAAGATTGATTTTCAATTAATAAATAAATTGCAAGGAGCAAATTTTAAATAGGATTATTCGTAAATTACTTTCCAACTTATCGGAAATGATAAACCGCTGTAATTAATTATTATATATGATTGCGGCATTCACGTTGTGGATGTTCCTTATGTTATTAGCGAAGGAGATAATAGTCGATAAGAGGTTATGGTAACAACTATTGAATATAAACAGATTAGAGTGCAGTGTAGTTCTGATGACATTTGAAGGAAGTATGCTTTAGCGGCAACGTGTTTTGTTTGACCACAAGTGCGGTTGTAAGGTCATTGGCGGACGGTTTTAGCGATGCGCGTTGCTCTGCTAATTGTTTTTTTTTGTTGCTTTTCTGTTGGAAATAAAAGTAGTAGAACGTGTTTTACTCGACCGCACGTGCGTTTTACGGAAGATTATTTTAGTGATACACGTTGCTTTACTAATTGTGTTTTTTTGTGGAGTTGTCTTTTTATACTTGAACTGGGTGTGCGATCTAGTTTCGCGGTCCTTTTCTTTTTATCAGAGTAGTTTATACTTTGGATTATCCAAGTACAGTTGATACTGTAGTTTCTGAATTTTCTAACCCCAAAGAATCTACAAATGATCTTTCCTTGCGCAAATTTCGTTATTTGCGAAATATAACAGATTACCGGTTTACAAAGGTATTGGTTGAAGTTTCTCACTGCTTTTTGGGATGTTTATGAAAATAATATACCTTTGGTCCCAGTTGAAATTAAACTAGTGCTACAGAATATTTCGAAATTATTGTCTTAGGAAATAGAATTACCAAGAAATTTATCAAGGCTACATAGTTCCGACGCGTGATAATGTCTGCTGCTAACACCAGTGAAATACGTAGGTGTGATTAGTGTAACGTGTGATAAGTTCCATCAACACCCTCACAGTCAAGGGTGAAGTGCTTCGCTAGTGCAGGACATCGTTGAATCCCACACTTCAGTTGCAAGGAAGCGTTGCTGAAGGACTTTTGTAAGTTGAACTATTTCCTACTGGTTATTACTTTAAATATCTATCCGTTGCTTTACCATATCTTTGTCGTTCTGATACCTTTTACAATAGACTTGCATGCTATTTTAAAACATAGAGGAAAAAAAAGAAAGAAAGAAAAATCAATACTACTGAATTACTCATACCAATTGTGTCTTATCTATTTATCTTTTGTCAACATTTTATCTGATTTATGTTTAATTGGTGTGTGAGGAAACGTTTCTGCTACTCCCCAATATTACCTCATTTTGTACTAAACATTTTTCTGTATTGCTTTTACCGTTGTTATATTATATAGATTATCCAAACAGTTTCTTTTTTTTACATTCTACAAAGTACTGAATAATTTAGACTTTTCATTGCTGCTATGCTTATTCTTTTTTTTTCAGGTTTGCTTAACTATTTTTCTTGCAGGTATTGTCAATAACTCCTTACCGCCGCATACATTATCTGTCAGTCTGCTTTCTACAACCCCCCTTACTCTCCGATTGAGCCCGGTCATTCCGTGATATCTTTGTGTTACGCCCGGCTACGAGCCAACGTAGAATAAATTTGGCGCCCAACGTGACTGCCACGATTAACGTGACAATGTCAATTCGCCGTTGCCTGGCCATGTAACATTATACGTCCCACTTTCTTGCATGTACAAGTATTCATTGTATTAATTTTATATTAATACCGTTTACAATCACAAGTTACTTTTAATTTATGTAACATTTCCTTTAGTATTATAAAATAATACACTAAATACGCTGATCTTTAGTTTTAATTTAATATTCCTCTTTGAGTATAAATAATATAAATAATTATAATCATATGTAATTTTCTTATTGGTAAATCTCTGAATTATGTCCCTAAATACACAGCTGGTGTATGCATGAATCTGTCATTTAGGATGGTTTTCTAGTTTGTCCCTCTCCAAAAATGTGTGGTTATCTTCGAACCAGAATAAATTTTTGTTCTCCTGATATCTGACTGCGTGGTTGTACACGTATCGTTTTTCGATAAAGAAGTTTTTTCTAAAGCTAAGATGTCGTACCTGATATGTAAAAGGTGTTCTTTCTTTTATTGTTGTTGAAATACAAAAATATTATTTTAGCATACTAGTAAAATGTATACGGAGAAAGCTAACTTAAATTACCCTTTAACTAAGTGCTTCGCACTACCAAAATCACAAAGCTTTAAGATACCAGTTTCTGGGTCTAATAATAAATTTTGAGGTTTAATATCCCTATGACAAATACCTAGTGAATGTATATACGCCAGTGATCGAAATAGTTGATACATATATAACTTAATAAAGCTGATTGGTATGGTTTGTTTCAATTTACTGTAATGCCTTGCCACTTTGTAAACCGTTTCTGGGATGAATTCTAGCACCAAATTCAGGTACACTTCGTCTTTCTTGTCACCACTAGAATAAAAGAAATATTTAAGTTTAACTATATTACAATGTTCTAACCGCCTCATGATTTGTAGTTCGCGATTCTTAAACCTTTTATCTTGAAGAACTTTTTTAATTGCAACAATTTCGTGGGTATCACACAACTTTGCTTGATAAACAACGCCAAAGCTGCCATTTCCTATTACTTTTGTATCAGTATAAGAAACTTCTTGCGGTCTATCTGGACCTTGTCCTGGTGTTGCTACTACAGTGGTTACTTTGCCCCCATCCTTGCCTCTAAACGAACTTGATCTTTCTCTGTTAGTAGAAGTAAAAATTAGAGGAACAGAAGAATGTTCATCAAATGAATCAGATTTGTTCATCCTCTTAAAATTACTTGCCGCCATTAGTAATTTCCAACAAGAGATTAAGCAGCTAATTTTTTTAGTTAGTTATAGAAAATGTAATTATACAAAAAAATAAAATTTAACTAATCATGTTATAAACAGTGAATAAAAATAACCACATAAAATAAAAATTACCCATTCAAAATGTTTATGAATGGTAAGTTGTTCACAGATAAATTTTCTGATTGTTTTCTCGTGGCGTATTACAATACTTCGTTCTTGTAACACGTTTATTTTCTAGGGTTTTCTGGTGGAAGTCTAATTATATGAGCTAGGCTACTTAAGCCTATGCATTAATTCCACTATCTACAAAAGATTATCTATTATCGTACAAAAACTTTATGTTGCCGTATGTTTACCTTCTAAAAATAAATTAAATGTCCGTTAACAAAACATATGGCTATGGAACAAAAGGATTGGCTCTTACAAATTTTGAAGTTTGAGGTTAACAACCAAACTAAATATGGATGGAGTTCGTCTTAATAAAGCCGTAAGAAGAAACTGGAACTTCTATAATTCTGAACAAGCCGGAGCTCAATACTTAAGTATACGTTTCTCTCAAATTACATAAATACAGGTATGAGATTTATCTTACTTACTTTTGTGACAGAACAATGTGCACGTGTTTCAGTTTTAATCTCAAATATCTAGAAAAATCGTGCATTTAAAATATAAAGTCGTACGTTATTCTTACCTATTATATTAACTAATTTAATATTACATTTACTTTCCTGGTATAACCCTACAAGTGTATACCTAAAAGTTTTTATGAAATTTTTGTGGATATGAGGTTATTCTCAATTTAAATGTTTAATATAAATTCTCTTAACTATGTTAAATACAACAAAGCGTATTTACAATTTCTTTTTATTTAGAAAGTTAATTTGAAATTGTGTCTAAGTACAATAATAATTTTAGATTTTCTAATATCTTATCTGGTAAAGTCTAAGACTTTTTAAAATTATAAGTCAGTAGATATATGTACTACACTTAGTGATTTTACCACATGAAAACTTGGTTGTCAGAAAATAAGACAATATATTTTGTTTTTCTAATGTTATTAACTAAACGTCAATATACAAGTTGTATTAAGGTATTTTCTTTTGTCCTATTTTAAATTACATTTCTATAACTTGTCTAGGTAAAATTTAACTTTGTTCTCAAAATATCTAAGAGTAAAGACCCCTGAGACATATTCTTTTGCAATCTACCGCAGCCACAAAAGGTCGACACTAGTCCCGCCAGCGTTTTGTTTAGACTCTGTTGTACACCCATACCTACCTGTATAAAGGAAGAGTGCAAGCCAATTAGGGATATAGATTAGTTTATCTGTTTTCTTGTATTTGTTAAATTCGTAACATTCATGTTTATATAATATAGGAATGGTAAACGTCTTGGAGTATTCTTATTATTTGTGTTCATTTTAAATCAGTTGGTGATAAGAAGGTGTACACAAAGCTCCATTAACCTGTGTTGCTAGAAAAAAGAACACTTAAATCGTTTCTTAGAACACATATTGTCTAGGGAGGCTAAATCAGGTGGGTTGGCTCTCAACTGCTTTTTATTACACAGAAAGACCTTTCCAGGTAGGTGTAAGTGAAAGTGTTGAAGTTTGTATACCCCTAAACAGATTTGGATATGTTTTTATAGCACCAACCCCCTCACCAGTGAAAGCTAGCTGGTGCATAATTTCCTGTTACATCACATTGGTAGAGTAAATTTAATTCACGTAACTAGCGTCAATTTAGCAAGTGACGAAACGTTTACAGATCTGGAGGTAGATATCAAACATTTCTCCAATTCTGTATCTATTTTTTACTAACGCCCTCTTCTTATACTTTGCGAAACCCTCATTTTAGAAACTTCAGGTAATTAGTATTTCAATCAAGTAGTAATAGCATTCGGTTTTCAGTTTGTGATATTTGAATTTAGTAGAAAATTCATTTTTAAAAACCTGGTTGAGAGATTAAATTTTGCTTTTGTAAATGCGATGTCAAAGAGTACGAGTACAAATTTCCGAGAGTCTATACTATGCTGATGCGGGAAGTAAGGCTTTTTATGTATTTGACGTAGAATATGCTTGCATTCAATATAAGATAAAGTTTTCAATTTATGAAATTGAATTTCGTATAGAAATTTCTATTGTGCATTTATGAATCTAGGACGTTCGTGTGAATTCTTGCATAAATTTCGATTTACGGAACACTTCTAATATAAGCTGTAACTCTTAAAATTAATTGTGTCAAATTTTGATAGATATACACAGTCGAGGCAGGGGTTGAAATGGCTTTAACTGATAAGTAAATATGATGAAGATGGGATTTAAAAAAGTGTGTAGCTTATTTCTGTGGCGATCAAGTCCAAATTCTCAGTTCCTGAGGTTATCAGCATTTTGTCTATAAGATTACCCTTACAAGACGCAACATAAACTTAGATGCATAACTATTCCATATAGAAAACTTGTTAGAGAATAAAAGCGCAAGTTGCAACACGTTGGCGTTGTGTTATATAAAAAGCAGATGGAAAACGAGAAAATTAAGCTCAAACGGACATAATTAATATTGATTTATCCTGTATATTCTACTTTCATAAATAATAGTGATCATTAAGCGTGACATTTCTTATAAACTTTTGTTATATAAAAAAAAATTCAGGTCATATACATAAAACCACAAAAGTATAGTTTCTTTTGTGAAATACATCTTTGAAGGTAACTCAGGTCCATAATTTATATCAAAACCACAAAATAGTAAACAGAATATCTATAACAATAGATTTTCATGGCGTGGTCATGTTATTTTAAGTGAGCTTTTGAAATAAAAAGTATACAACCGTAAAAGTATTAACATGCACGTCCCGTATCATAGTTATCCTAAATATAGTAGAATTGAGAAAAAATAGCGTTATATAAAAACATGGGTAGTTACAATACAAATTAAACCCCAGACAATATCATAGACATATTCGTACAATGTTGTAATTACTTAAAAACACAGACCTCAATTAGTGAAACTCACAAATATAAAGTTGCAAATAATTTAATCATATTATGCAACACAATGTATTCATTTGTATTGCTGTCAACACGAGCATGTGACGTCAACAGAAGTAGATCATATAACATCACGACATCACGTATTATTTACGGGTTCTATTTCAGACGTCCAATAGGAAGACTGTGCCACGGCGTAAACCCCTAGAAGTCATGAGTAGTAGGAAAAATCACAACAATTAAACAGCTCACGTAAAAGAATTAATGAACTACTTGCGAACCAGAAACGAATGGAATGCGAAAGGTTATTAAGGGCTATAGATTATCGACCGAGAGTTCAACGTGGTGAATCCACACATAAATTGAAAAGAACAGAATATCTAATTGAACAGTTTAGCTATATACCGCCTTATCGGGCAATTAAATAGTATTTTTACAGCCTAATTCCAACTGGTAAAATGGATGTCCTTAATTAAATTGGCACTCAGTTGTAAGTTTAGCAGGTATTTATAAAATGTTCTCTTATTTTATGGTGGCATGTACTTATAAAACTTGCTTAGCTGGTAAAAAGCCCACCCGGATTGTAGTTTATACTTAATTAAATTTACGAGTCCCGAACATTGTAATTACAGTTAAGAAAATGGAGGTTGAATTAAAAGTTGTGACTAATCAAATGTGACCAATATATGTAACTACAAATTCTGTATAAATAACGGTTTACGAGAGGATTGTTATGTTACTTGATTATACTGGATTTAAATAACTTCTAAATTTTGTTTCTACATGTTTTCAGGAATATTGTTATGCGATTTGTTGAAATTTATTTAGGTAACTTTAAAAATTTTGTATGTTCCTGTTTACAAAAATAATCATATAATGCTGCATTAAAAATAGATTTAGGTGACGCAGTTAGTTTTCTTAATTGACTATATTGATTGATTTAAAGAGGAACTCTATTCCAGCGGGGGTTCAAGATAATTAAAGTGCCCTTAGATTACTTGTCGTCCACAGAAGTATGAACTATCACTAAACGAATTGGCGATCATAAAATTGACAGTGTTGAATGTTTTTCAAAGTAAGTGTTATTGGTAACGTATCTTGAAATTCCACCTAGTTAATTGTTACATTATTTGATTTTTGTTCCATTTCTTTTGTTGCATTTATAGGGACCCACTCTCGCACTACTGTAAGTAACCGGTGCACCCTTAATTTGTTATGGAATTTTATGAATTTCATGAATTTTCATGAACAATTTCGACAGCTTTCTAAATCGAAATAAGTGCTTATTCAACACCCCTGTAGGTTTTATTAGTACATGCAATTATAATTTAAATACTGCAAATTTACTCTTTCAATATAGCATATCTCTGGTGTTTTCTTTAAAGATTATAACACGTTTAAAACGTGGTTTTCGATTGCTAAAACATTAGTTTTCAGAAATATTGCAATCATTTAGGTACGTGTTTTATGAACGGCTATTTCTGGTTTGCTTATCTCTACATCTTACCTTATCTGAATTAGTAATTGGTTTATGCTACAATTCTATAATTTTATACGAAAATATAAGCAACTTTTCAAACACTTCGTGCATAAATCCTTCGGCGTTGTTTTAGAAGGTTTACGACGTGTTCTACTAGATAGGTTAACGTGGTTTTTCCATGTTATCAATCGTAGTTCGCTCTGGTGCGCCTCTGATCAGAGTCGGTTGTTTTTGAAAAATTCCTTCTATGTGGTTGTTTATCAACAGAAAACGTTTTGGAGGGTTATTAATCATTATGTGAATCTTTCTCACGAAAACAGAATTGAATTGTTTTGAGTGATAGCCTAAGGGTACCGCGAATGATTTTTTACCGAGTTTTGTTTGTGAAAAGTGAGAAATATGATACTCCTTTAAAATATTTATTTGTGTATCGCCAGTAAACGAGTACTGTAAAAATATGTAGAGACCTGCGAAATTGGAAATGCAATGGGCATCTACTGTTAGTGGATTTGTAACGCGGGTTTCTGAAAATTGATTTGTACGAAGTTGTTCCTTTGAGAGATGGAGTTTTTTCTATAACTAAATTATCTATTGCAATTGGCGCTAAGTTACTTACAAGGGGGTTGCTGTTTTTTCTCTACGACGGTTTGATGGTTTCCCTAGGGAAGAATTGGGTCCGGATTTTTATATTAGTCATCGCACAATTTTAGATGTTCGGGTGTTGTGGTTGACCTTGCTTCGCCCCACCCGTCGGAGTGTGCTTATAACGATGACAGTTATGGTTTGGATATTTATTTAGAAATTAATATTAACATGGAATATCTACAAAACTTTTTCTATATAATTTTTTTGTAGAGCGTGACATTAGTACATACTCCGCAAGAGCCTGGTGCAGAAATGCATTTCAGCCTATGGATTTTCTCCTTTTACTACCGTAACTATAAAAGTGCATAATTCTTTTACATTAACACTTAGACATTTCGATGTCTAAAAGTCCATCATATATTGTTAATTAATCTTTGTTTATGTACATACTAAAACTAAGCTTAAAATTTAGTTTTAGGCAGTTAAAGAGGGGTTTACATTACTTTTGCAATAAACCCTAAGTAAATACTTTTTATTTATATTTAATATTGTCTAACCATGAGACTGAAAACAGTCTACGATATTTTTTTCTTAATTTTTGTTTATGTGCATATTAAAACTGATATTAAAATTTAGTTACAGGCACTTAAAGGTGTATACATTATTTTTGCAATGTATTATTATTGTGTAAACCTTTATATAGTGTAAATCCTTTGGGATGTATTTTGGATGAATACTGTTTGCTATGCAAATTGGCTTATTGTATCATGTTTTTTTATATTAACCATAGGTCTTGCAAAATATATTCTTTTTAATGTCATATTTCTTTTTAATAGATGCTTGTAAATAAAATTCTTTCTTGAGGAATCTTTTTTTTTCTTTCAGACCCACCCCACTCTACTACGTTATAGCTAGCACGGCATTACTTATTTGAATTCCTTTTCGTTCTCTTTTTTGTTGCGGTGCTCGGTACTGGTTATTTTATTTGCTTGCCTTACTACTTTTTTTTTGTCCACACGGATTACCGTAACACGGAAATATAGAAAAGCAGCGTACTTTCTATTTTTCGCAGAAAGACGCCATGAGTAGATGTTTCAATATAAATCACCCGTCTTGGTAGCAGGATGAGTTGTAAAGAAATGGGGTATTTTTGATGCACTTGAAGTTTTAGCAATTGTTTCAAATAGCCGTGTAATCTTGCACTAAATTTTATTGGTTTTTAAAGGTTTAGAAATATTGTTTAAATAGCTAATTTTATTGTAACGCCGCGCCGCTTATTCTACGTTTGACCGGAATAATCTACCTAAATGTATACTATTCATCTGTACACAAAAGATAATTGATAGATACCCTGCGGTGTGACACATACAGATGGACTTGATTGACAGCTTACAAGAGTTTGAGTTTAAGAACTTTATTAAACTTACAATGGGAAGCCTTTAGAGTCATCTGCATAATTCTAGAACGTTCAAGAATTACAGAATTATGTATATAAATTGCCGTCATGAGCATTAGTTAGATCAGTTCTAATTAAAGCCTTGTTGATAATATTACGTTTTTATTTAAGCTATAAAGTCATGATATGAAATAAATTAGTGGTACATATTGTTAAAATAAATTGCCCTTTGTAGTGATTAATGTAGTTTAATTATAGAGCTTTGAAATAAGTTAATTAAAATACTTCGATAGTAATTAAGAAGATAGCATTGCAGTTTTAAAAAGTTAGCGTTTGTACTATTAGCGATTAGCTGGAAATAAATTGCTGTAAGTGCTTTAGAGATTTACTGTAGCTACGAATTGTTTGAGAGGTCTGTCTAATCAATTGATAATAAAGAACTATTGTTTTTTGTGTAAAAGAGTTTTCGTTACACCCTTTTCAATTGTGTGGGATAGTAGTGAAAAAAAAAGGATACAATTTAACGATTTCTATTTGCAGCCCGTATTTCATACTCAATAACAGAAAATTGATAGTGTGGTTCTTTCCTTTTTAAAAGACTCCAAATCCGGCAAGAAGGAAAATTCCATAAAACAGAAAAGTTATACACCAAAATTTCAGGATCACGTAAAGAAACAAGACCAAAACTCCGTGAGCTTGGCAACGAAATTAGAAAAAAATTCCATAAAATTAAATGAAAATGCGGAGAAATGAGAACAAACCTCTGTAAATCTTACAGAAAAGCGTTCAAAAACGTGATAGAATCAGGAAAACAGAAGAGTGTCACAGTTTTTCGAAAGTGTTCAAATTTCTAAATATATTTACGTTGCAAAACGTTCAAAAACATGATAGAATCAAGAAAACAGAAGATTGTCTCAGTTTTTCGAAAGTGTTCAAGTTTCTAATCATATTTACGATGTAAAACGTTCAAAAACATGATAGAATCAGGAAAATAGAAGATTGTCGCAGTTGTCGAAAGTGTTCAAGTTCCTAAGCATATTTACGATGCACAACGTTCAAAAACATAATAGAATCAGGAAAACAGAAGTGTGTCACAGTTTTTCGACAGTGTTCAAATTTCTAAGCATATTTACGATGCAATAGAAAGTAACAGCTTTACAGCTTTACAGAGAATTTACAGGAAACCTTTGCGAATCTTACTGAAAAAACTAGATCAGAACGTAAAAACGGCCGAATAAATACTAATTGAAGGTTACAGTCAACTAAGAGAGAGATTTAAACAGAAAAAAACGAAAACCGTGGAAAAGCTGGAACCAAAATTCTCCGGCGGTTTACAGAAACTAGAATTGCAGTTGGTAGACGACTTGAAAGAACTAGAACCAAAGTTGTTGATGACCTTGCGAAAATGGAAGAAGAGGTTCTGAGGATGGAAGAACGAATTACTAGGGTGGTTTGAAAAGTTCGCAAAATGGAGCAAAGATGGCAGCATCAGTTCGAATAAAATATATGCAATTGATAGATTTAACTATTTACTGAGCAGATGTTAAATTTGACATTATTCTGTCAAGTAGTATTAATTTGGTGCTATATGAAGTAAAGTTAGTTTTGAGAGTTTTTCAAAATAGATAAAACTGAAACGCGCGCTGTTATGAAATATTTTGTAAAAAAGGGTTGGAAAGCAACAGAAATACATAAAGATATGCAGGATGCTTTAGGAGATTCCGCTCCATCATTTACAACTGTGCACAAGTGGGTGACGGAATTTAAACGTGGTCGTGAGAGCCTAGAAGGTCACCCGCGCAGCGGACGACCAAAAACTGCCACCACGCCTGAAATCGTCCAAAAAGTTAATGATATGGTTACACAAGATTATCGATTAAAGGTCTCCGAAATTGCTAAGGATGCAGGTATCTCAGATGAAAGAGCATTTCATATTTTAACTGCGGAATTACGTATGAAAAAGCTCTCGGCAAGATGGGTGCCTCGCATATTGACAATTGATCAAAACCTTCAGAGGAAGAGAATTTGCCAACAGAGTTTAGACCGCCCTAACTCCAACAAAACCGATTTTGTCCGACGATTTGTTTCGACAGATGAATTTTGGGTTCACTATTATACCCCTGAAACCAAGCAACAATCTAAACAATGGAGACATGGGGGTTCTCTACCACCAAAGAAAGCAATGTCTGTGAAGTCGACTGGAAAAGTTATGGTGTAAGTTTTTTGGGATGCTAAAGGTGTCGTACTAATGGACTATCTTCCCAAGGGCCAAAGAATAAACGGTGAATATTACGCTAAACTTCTTGGCAAACTAGATAAAAATATTCGTGAAAAAAAACCTGCATTGCGTAAGAAAAAGATCATTTTCCATCAGGATAATGCACGTCCACACACAAGTGCAGGTGCAATTAAAAAATTCAATGGTCTGAAGTACGATCTGTTGCAACATCCACCTTATTCGCCCGACTTGGCTTCTTTTGACATCCACCTATTTCCACGACTAAAAGTTTTCCTTAGGGGAAAACTATTTTCCACGGACGAAGAAGTAAAAACAGCTGTCGATGACCATTTTGGAGGCCTTAAAGAATCGAACTTTCGTGATGGCATAATGGGTTCGGAACATCGCTGTATGAAGTGTATTCAACTTGACGGAGATTATATTGAAAAATGAACTATATTTTAAAAACAAATTTTTTCATTTTCCCCTTCGTTTTGCGAACTTTTCAAACCACCCTAGTAATTCACTAACAGCATAAGCACCATAACCCTCAGCACTAGTAATACAACAGCACGCCCTAGAAATTGAGAATGTCAGGGAAAACGACATCGCGTAATAATATTTTATGGTTTTTCAACTACTGGATCGTTAAATAATGGCAAGTTCTTGATTATACGTTGCACAATTGGATTGTACAGTTAACTTTCGATCGAACTGTTAAAAATTGCACATGCTCTTTAGTCTGTTGTTGGATTATGCGACTTAGGTTAAAAGCTGATTCCTTAGTTGCTATAGAATTTGCCTTTCTGGTTTGGTGTGAAAGTAGAATTAGCTTTATCGGTTTGCATCGTTCATCTAAACAACATGAAGACTGCTTTTATTTTCCCTTTCAATAAACCGTCGAGGACAGCTTGTGAACGGGCTGCTTGTGGTACAGATCGCCTGCAGACTTAACACACCCAAAAATTGTCGCATTTTTGAAGTTACAATATATCATATTTTTCCGACAAAACATTGGTACCTCTTCTGGTGACTAAATAGCCGAGTAATTTAATTTTTGGTTTACCAAAACATACTTTATTGGGTTTATGGCTACACAGCTTACGTCAAAACTATGTATATTTATAAGTCATTGCTGTAAATACATAAATATTTTCAGGTAAATAGTTTCGGAGTTATTTTTGAAATTAATGAATCATGTACAAAGACAGAGTATAATGTTAAGGAACGCCTCTAAGTGTTTGACATGTTGTTCCTTGGACTAGCATGTCTTTTAAGTATCTAAAACAGAATTCTAGATCGCGAAAAATTTCATCCATAAAACTTTGAAAGGTGTATGTGGTATTACTGAAACAAACACGAAAATATAAATAACGTGACAGATGTCGAATGTTTGATGTTTTTTTTTTCAGCTACAGGAATTTGTGGAAAAGATCTTGCGCCCATTTAGTTTCTGTTAAAAATTCACGCGAATGTTATTGGTTATCTGCATAGGTACTAGGTTTGAAATATGTTATAGTCTCTTAATATTCCACCGTATGGAGGGCGTCAGAGAGTAGTAGGAGGAAATACAGCACATTTTCTAGCCAACGTATGAAGTCGTCGTTACACTGGACCCTTCAATATAAACCTCCCGTTCTTGTGAAAGAAAAATTGTATTTTGACTTGCTTGGATGGCTCCTTGCAAAAGCTTTTTAGCTTTGATATCATTATTTTGAATAAACAATATCATTGCAATAGAAAGCTTTATATTTCTTAGCTTTTATTTTTAAATTCTAGATATCTCCGTGAGTAATTTTAGTTTCGGCGATGAAAGGCAAGAGACTGTTTCAGAATCTAAAACAATATCATCATTAAGTCTTCAGGCCTGGAATTGGTTAGATGCGTACCTCCAACGTTTTCTATTCTGAGCTAACCTACACATTTCCTTAAAATTTCTACAGTTTGCATCTTTCACTATCCGCGTGTAATAGTCTGACGTTTTTCCCGCGTCCCTTAAATTTTTGCTATAGGTTTTATATCTTTAGAATTCATTCTAATTGGTTTGTATGCTTCGTCTGTATTTCCTATTTCCATCTTAGTTTGTACCTCTTTGCATCTTTCATTAATCCATTGCTCTTTAGCTTTCCTGCATTTGCGAATAATTTCCCATTTTATGGCTTTGTATCTCCGTTTTCCAGCTTCGTTCCATCTGTTTGTATTTCCGTCTTCTTTCTATTAAATTCAAGATATCCTTTATTATCCATGGTTTCTTTTTTTTGTGTATTCCCTAGAATATCTCTGGTCGCAATGTCTAAGCTGGATTTAATGTTTTATCATTCTGTTTCTACTTCCTTAGTATCAGAAATTTTTCCGATACCTTTCAACAATCTATTTGACATTTTTTCAAATCTTTCACGGATATTTTTATCTTTTAGTTTCTCAAAGTCAAACAGTCCTTTTCGGTTCCTTTTTCTCAAATTTTCTAATTTAAGAACGGCTTTATAATTACGATGTTGTGGTCAGTGTCTATATCTACTTCTGGATAGCCGTCTTTTATCTGCTTCCTAAACCGTTGTTTAACAAAAATGTAACTATCCCCATACCCGAATTTCCTTTCTCTGCACCTGTATAAATTACCCTAAAATCTCTATTCCAAAAATCCCCCGCCTCTGACCACCGAACTTCTCTGATCCTACTATGTCTAATACTAGCCTATCCATTTCAATTTTCAAGTTCTCTAGCTTACCTACTTGCTGCATACTTCTGCTATTTCGCGCTTCGACTCACAGAATGTTCTCTACCCTTTTTCTAACGTTCCGATCATCTTAATTAACAATTTAAGTACGCTGAGTACTTGGGAGGTAATGGGGTGGCTTCCCATTTCCTTTCACATCACAGTTCAGTGTATTAGATTTACAACCGACTCCTATGGTCTCTGGCAATCTAAGTACCGAAAGAACTGCTGTCCTCTTTTGGGGGACTTTCTAGTTACCGCTTGAAGCGAGCGGACGTGTTTTTCAGTGCTCCCGCTTCTGCAGTAAACAAGTAAGTTTTTGCTATTTATTATTGTTTTATTATAGTTTAAGCTTTGCTTTTTATTGTATTTTATTTTTCATTATTGTGTGCCATTAATTTTAACATAAGGGGATTAAATAAAATCAAAATAATAATTTAATCCGTTAAATACTAAATAAAAACCGCGTTTTAACTAAAATTTGCGTTTAAAAATAAACTAAATCAAATTTCGGGCTAATAAATCAAAAACCAATAACCAAACACCCCAAAATAATTTAAAAAGGCGTTTTTTAATAAATTTATTAAAAATCTAGTAAATCGGGTTAAAAAACCGCGTAAAACAAGCAAATAAATTCGGGAAAATTATATATCGTGCGTGTAATAAAATAACTATTTAAAAACCAAAATCTAGGCCCTTTTGAATCAAACAAATAACTAAAAACCGTATATTTTAAAATAATTTAAATATAAATATTCCATTTTTAAGTACACGTGTACTTTAAGATTCCTTAAAATTGATCTTTAGATATAATTAGTGGTGTAACATTTCAAGGTCCAGTAAACATCGAGTAAACAAGCGGTAAGTGCTTCCGGTACTGCATTCCAATAACCCGTGTTTTAATCAGTTTGTTTCTAAATTTAAAGTCCGGTATTTTATAAATTTGTTTTTGAGATAATTAGCTAGTTTGAATTTTAAATAAATAAATACAGTTTTGTTATAGTAGATTTTTAATTGCGTATATTCATTGGGCTTGCTATTTTATTTTGTCCTCCTTGTTATTTTGACGTTAGTGTTTATTTTATTTCATTTGGTGTTCTTTAAAAATTTAAATAAATAAATACAGAGAAGTTTAAGGGTCATTTGAAATCTAGATCTTTTATTGGTGCAGCGTTTTTGTTCTGTACTTGTTGTTGATTTGCCGTTTAGCTATACATCTTAGCTTCGAGTTTATTTAGCGTCGTCAGGGCATTTTGACCTGGGATTTGTTTGTCTTTGTTGTTTTGTTATCTGATTTTTCAGCATGGTTGTCCATCGAGATAAAAAGCCGTTGCCGAAGAAGAAGAGGAGTGGTCGGTCGGAGTCAGTCAGGGTGAGCAGTCGGGGACTGGGTCGGTTGAGAAGTTCGGAGAGAAGGAGCTCGCAGTTGCGGTAGAGAAGTTGGTGTCGCAGTCCGACGCGGAGGTAGTCGCGTCGCAGAGGGAGCCTCGGTCTGCGGTGGTGGAGTCGGAGGGGTCGGCGCCCCTTGTGTGTGGAGCCGAGCCTGAGTCGCCCGCAACGTCGAGAGGACAGCGTCGTGGGTCGACTGGTAGCGACGGAAGCGTTGCTGCTAGCGACCTAGACGAGCTGGATCTCTTGATGTTCCGTGCGAGGAGGGCGCACGGTTTTATACATAAGCGGGTTCCTGTTACTTCGGCGACCATCACCGTAGACGACAGGAAGGTGATTCACAACGCCGCGGACGAGTTCCGAGACGTTGCGAATCAACTATTAGAGATGGTTATGGGTCTCAGGATGGTGCGTGGCGAGGTAAAGGAGGCTGTGGCGGAGGTGGCAGTGGCAGCGGCGCGCACTGAGCAGGTCGTGGTAGGGCAGGGGGGACCAAGAGGTGTGATGTCCTATACTGGAGCAGTGATTAGGAAGGCTGCGTCGACGGTCGCAGTTCGTGTCGATGCTAACCCAGGAGTGAAGGACGACGTCATGGTGACGTTGAAGAGGAAGGTTGACCCGGCCAAGGATGGTTTCGTTGTTGTCGGAGCACGTCGGACGCGTAGTGGTGGCGTTGTTGTCGAGTGTGCTGGCAAGGAGGATGCCAGGCGTTTGCAGTCGACGGTAGGTGGGGCTTGTCAGGGTCTTACAGCTAGGACCATCGAGAAGAGGAGGCCGCGCATCGTGCTCCCTGGGGTAAAGAGGGAGATGAAGCAAGAAGAGCTCCTGCAGAGGTTGATTGCTCAGAACTCCCGCTTCAGGGGATTAGGTTCGAGGAAGAGGTGAAAGAGAAGTTCCGATTCGGTGGCAGGGGACCCAGAAATCCGTTGGTCAGCGTCGTTTTTGAGGTTTCGCCGGCGGCTAGGAGGTGCTTTCTGCCGGAGGCAGTTTGTTTGGCGTAGGGTTTGGGCTCGGGATCATTCCTCAATGATCCAGTGCTTCCGTTGCTACAAGTTCGGCCACAGGTCTACAGAGTGTAAAGAGCGGGTGCAGTTTTGCGGTAACTGCGCCGAAGTGGGGCATGAGTTCAAGAGCTGTAGGCGGGCAGTTTCTTGTTGTGTTGTCTGTGTGAGGTCGAACGATAGGGTTGGTAGCGTCAGGGTCGACACTCGTCATGATGCGAAGTCCAGCCAGTACCCCACGATGCAGCGGTTGAAGGCAGTCATCACCAGGAACATTGACTAGGAATCCTAGGCCATTAGACGATGTTTTGATGAGCTCGAAAATTAAATGCGCGCAGATTAATTTAGGCAAGGGCAAAGGGGCCACCATTAATTTTGTCAAAATAATAAAAGAAAATGAAATTGACATCGGGTTCATACAGGAACCGCACCTGTATGGCCACAAAATAACAGGTTTTGGGAGAGGAGTTACCGTCTTAAACGCAAATAGCGAACGACCGCGCAGCGGAATAATAATAAATAATGGGACGTGCGCCGGGATAATATTATACAATTTGTCCAACGAGCTTATAACCAACGCGGAAATAAAAACAGGGACAAACACGTTCTACGTGATAAGCGTGTACCTTCCACCAGTCGACTCCCGTCGGGAAAATCCTCAAACCGAGGACTTAATAAATCACATCGAAGGCATTTTTCGCCAAATTGGAAGGAATAAAAAACTAATAATCGGGGGAGACTTTAATGCTAAGTCACCGTTATAGGGTAGCCCTATAGAAGACGATAGGGGTTCGCAGGTTGCTGATCTTTTAACGGAATAGGATCTTAGTGTGATAAACACTAATGATTCACCTACGTTTGAGGGGCATAGAGGCAGCAGTTTTATTGATATTACTGCAGCCTCGCACGAGATGTTAGAAATCATTGGTGATTCGAAATTAAGGTCGCACGAGGAAACGCTCTCTGACCATAAATTAATATCATGGGACGTTGAAAGCAAAACAAGCGCAAACGAGCAGCTAACTATATTTCCGCGGTTCTGTAATAAAAAAGCAAATTGGGAGCGGTTTAAACAAAAATTTGGCGAAAGTATCCCAGCGCTCGAAAACGAGCTATTTAACTGCCGAGAGGCAGACGAAATAGAAACACTCGCGGAAAATTTAAACGACGCAGTGGTAGACGCATCGTCGTACTCCATGCCGCGAAAAAAAACATTTAAAGACAGCGTACCCTGGTGGACCCTGGAACTAACCACCAAGATGGCAGAAACGCGTAACCTAAGTCGCCGCTATCAACGCGCCTCGGGAAATATAAAAAAACAACGGAGAATAAAATACAATCAAAGTTACCGCGAATATAAGATATTAATAGAAGAAACGCGAACAAATAAATTCAAAAAATTCTGCACGCGAAACTCATAGAAAAAACCTTGGGAAACCGCATGCCGCGTAATAAGGGGTAAACAACAGAAAATCGCGCTCGGTAACATAAGAAAGACAAATGGCGATTATACGGAATGTTTTAAAACCACGGCGGAATATTTATTAGAGAAATTCTTCCCTTCTGATAATCCCGAGGACGATGAGGGGTCGCACGATTTAGTACGTCGGGAAGATACAGAAGCGCAAGGCACAGGTGCCCATAAAGCAATCCTAGTTCACGAGGTCATCAGGGCTCTTAGGAGAATTAACAGTAAGAAGGCACCGGGGCACGACGGAATCACTTCAGACGCAGCTTTAGAGGCGTGTCTGTTAGCCCCGTGCGTCTTTGTCGGGTTGTTTAATCTTTGTCTAGAGAGGCGAGTCTTTCCGCGTTGCTGGAAAGTCCAGAACGTAAAATTCATACCCAATTAGCTTGCTGCCGGTGGTGGGGAAAGCTTTGGATCGCGTTATGACTACCCGAGTTGAGCACTTAGTGCGTGACAGCGGCGGTTTTAATAATCGACAGTTTGGTTGGGAAAGTCGACTCTATCGACGCATTAGAGTTCGTTGTCGGGGAAATTAAGCAGGCGAGAGATGCTAAAGAGTACTGTGTTGTTGTTGCGTTGGACATTTCAGGAGCATTTGATGCTGCCTGGTAGCCATTGATTGTTTGCGAGTTGGAAAATAGGGATTGTCCGCGAAATTTGATGTCTTTGGTCAAGAGTTATTTCTCGGGGCGATTGGCACAGGTTGAAATTCCGGGTGAAGATTTGTCGCACGAGGTGGAAAGGGGATGTCCGCAGGGGTCATGCTCAGGTCCCACGTTTTGGAAGTTGTTGTATGAGAGCATCTTTAGAGTCAAGTTGCCCACAGGATGCTCAATCGTTGGGTTTGCGGATGATACGCTTTTAATTGTCAGATCGCGATTGTTAATGGATATGCGTACAAAACGGAACGAGGCGCTTAATAAACCACACGAATGGTCCCAGCCGGTAAAATTAAGATTTAACACGGCGAAGTCAGAGGCGCTTTATTTCGGAAAGAAACCGGGACAGCGACCTCCTAGGCTAGAGCTAGCAGAGGAGAAAATACCGTTTAAGGAAGCAATTATATACCTTGGGGTAAAGATTGACAATAAGTTAAATTGGAAAGCTCACGTTCAGTACGTTAAAAGCAAAGGCAGCGAAATATCAAACAAAATGATGGCGGCGGCGAAAATAAACTGGGGTTTCAGGGGCGAATCGCTAAGGACGGTCTATGCCGGAGCGATAGAACCAGCAATGCTGTACGCAGCATCTGTATGGGCGGAAGGTTGCAAAGTCCGGGAAATGCGTCAATTGACGAGCGTTTAACGCATTACTGCGGTGAAGGCGGCGAGGGCGTATAGGACCACCTCCACGGAGGCGGTGCTAGTTATGAGTAGGACTCTTCCTATCGAATATGTCGTTAGGGAGTTTCGAAATAGAAGGTTAGTAGATACAGGGAAGGGACGTGAAATTATCGAAGATATTCATCTTGGCAATAGGGAGGTAGAGAAAAAGATTGTCGTATCAGAGTTAGGGCACCCCGCCGATATTAGAGGAATCGAGTTTGTCGAAGGCCATAGGAACGCGACGGGTATCAGAATTTATACAGACGGTTCACGTATGGATGACGGGCAAGCAGGCGCGGCGTTTGTTGTGTTTAAGCAGGAAAGGGAGGTGTTTTGGTATCAAACGAAACTCGCACACTGGAGCACTATCTTCCAGTGCTAATTGGTAGCCATACGAGAGGCAATCGATTACGTCATAAACCACACGGGTAGACATGAATATTATATAATCAGTGACAGCAAATCAGCTTTGACAAACTTGAACCCCTTAACAAACCTTCAGGCGTACGTCTGGAGGATAGCGCATACGGCGCTCGAGTTTCGACGTTTAAAGTTCTGTTGAGTTAGGTCGCACGATGGTAACGTAAGGAAGGATAGGGCTGATGAATTAGCTAAAGAGGCCGCGACGGGCGACTTTCGGATATCACATTCGTCGATACCGAGGTCTCTAATTAAAAGAAAACTGCGCGAAAAGTCAATCAGACAATGGAAAGAAAGGTGTAACAACGCTGCCACGGGCAGGTTGACCCACAAATTCATACCGAGCTTAGAAGCTAGAGGTAATATCGAGGTAGTACTCGATCATAAAATGGTGCAACTGATAACAGGGTACGGTGCCCTAAAAACGTATTTACAAAGATTCGGTTTAACCGACAACGACCGCTGCGAATGCGGTGAAGGCGCTGAAACCGCAGAGCACGTGCTTTTCGACTGCCCGCTTGAGGCGGCAAATCGAGGGTTAGCTGATAGCAAATTAGCTATCCTAGGTCTAGCATGGCCAAAGAGCCTAGAGGAAGTTGGGGAAGTCGCTGACCAGAAGGCGTTCTGGACAGCCTTTAAAGAGTTCGCGGGAAGGGTCGCGAGATTAGACAACGATAACCGCGCGTAAATCGGATGGGGGGACAGGATTAGAAATTTAAGATTTTGACCTGACGTTAAATGATATGAGTTTGATAACCAAAACCTGTATTTAAATAATTAAAAAAACAGGGGGAAAAATAAATAAAAACAAACTAAAAAAAAAATTAAAAAAAAATTAAACAAAAACTAAAAAAAACAAAAAAAATTATCATTATATTTATAAAAGTCCATATGCACGACAACCCCCCTACCACTAATACAATCACTATGACCACTATCTAACCTTATACGCGTGGAAATCGGGAATAAATAAAAACTTAAAACTTAATCCGGGCAAATAAATAAATAAGAACATTTAAATCAAAAATCCTCATTAAATTAAATCAATGATATAAACAAAGGAATAAAATAATTAATAAAATAGAGTGAACCGCGCATCCCTCCAGGACTTAAAAGTGAAGTGATAGTGATTGTGATCCCTCAGGACGATTAGTGCATACCCACCGGAACTTTAGCAGTGCATATCCATTTCCCCCTAGCAGTAAGTTTAAATGTATCCAGACGACCTGATCTTCGGATGCTGGAGAAATATATTAACGAGGTAAGAACAAAATTGTGGCGGTTATGCTCGCATAAGCATTGATTTATGATAATTAGTGGATTTGAAATAATTTAACGAGCACATTTTGTGCGTAATGGCGCTAGCCATCTTAATGCTTATGCGAGTTTACCTGTTAATTTGGGTTATGCTTTTTGCAATTTTATCCACTGCTCAACGCTTAATGCTTATAGATGTTTATTTATATATTTACATAAATATTTATATTTATTGTTATATTTATATTTTTGCCTGCTTTTATTGTTTGTGGTTTGATATTATTTGTTTGACGTTCTGCCGCCATTTTTGGTGGCAGCTTATATATAGGATGGAAGATTGTCTGAGAAGATTGTAGTTACAATATAAATCAGTTAGGGAATGTTAGGGAAAGCTAGGGACGGACTTATGCTAACAAATTACTTAGACCAGGGAAACAAATGTGTAAATTTATAGGGCAGGTAAAATAGCTGGATTTACTATTAATATTTGGCGTATTCTTAGAAAATTTGAATCCATTTTAAATTAGCTAGCGAGATTTGGATAGTTTTAAGTCAACCCTTCAAGTTGCACCGGTAAGCAGAGCTGGCGGCTGCTACCCGTCATTACGGATCTCTCCCCATTCATTTTGTTTGTGTCTTGTTGATCGGGCACACTCCAAATCAACGATAGGGATACCATCAATCAAACCCTATTTTAAGTTTTTGTTTCAATTGTTAGATTTTTATTTAGGATGTGTTAATTTTGAAGTTAGAATAATTAGGAGCACGTTTATATTTTCGCGTTTGAACCTAGTGGAGCATTGGGGACGTGGCCGCAAGCATAACGGCTCCTTAATTAAATTATAATAATGTCCTCTCTTGGGGACCTGTCTTATTCTGGTGCCTCACTAATGACCCCACTAATTTGGTTAAACATGTAGTTCGACTCTTTAGATCACTGGAACTCTCAAGCCATTCTACCTGTACTAGTAATCTATAACTACTTCAAGGTGCAGGTCCATTCAGAACGGCTAAAACGACAATTGAGTAAAAATAATTAGTTCAGATTGAGAACAGCATCAGTAAAACTTTTTCAGAACACCAATATGCTTAGAGCCAAATCCAACAGTTTTTAAACCGAAAGTGAGTAATCTCCTTTACGTAAACTGATAGCTAAGCGATTCACTGTTTATTTAATGGTAATCCATGCTTTCTTTCCTAGAAAATCTGTATTTCGGGGACAATTGGCATACAAACGTTGAAGTAAATTTAAAGCTCTACAACTTTGAATCCTATCTTTTCCTTCTAAAATGCATTAATAAAAAGATGATCGATAAACTGAAAATGCCTGGAATTCAGAACATCAAAGGTATTTAACGCGTCAGGGCTGATGCACAAGGGTTAAGAGACCAAAAACGGGAATTATGAACCAAATGATCATCCAATAGAGATACCTGACTTTCAGTTTTCATATTCTCTTCCCTATATAACAACTTACTTCCCAGATCACAACAGCTTTCGCTAAAACTAACACTTTTTTGACAGTAACTGCTCTGATAGTCGGGAAGTTTATTTCAGCGCCTGTCTGACATGTTGCTAATAGATTACATTATAAAGGATGAAGTATTTCCTACGTCTTATGTAATACGATATACAAAACCACTTCGTTAGTAAACTTCGTAGACGTCATTCAAGTAATTTAGTTTAGAATTCAAAACAAATAGCGGGTAATTTAGAAATTTACGGTTAGTTGCGGCAGTAATTTAATACACGGATACTGGATATACTCCAAATTTTGTCAAACTCATTAACTGAAATGAGGGTCAAATTTAGTTAGGAGTTCATAACTAGTGCAATAAAACAATGCGTAATTAAATTTTCAGAGCGTTGCAATTGTAGTATGTTGTATAAATAATATGTAGTAGGATGGAATGAGTTATGTTCGTTAGATAATATGAAGTGTGAATTATAGAGGAGGTTATGTAATGTAATTTGATGCAACGTAAACAGGAATAATTTCTCAGTGTTACAAAGTATTGGTTTGAAAAAGGTAGTACAAAAGCTACTATCAGGAACACGCCACGCCGTCCCTGTGTTCAGGGTTGTCATTGAACATGGGCGGTACTGCTTGAACGAAACTAATCTCTCTAATATGTTTTTTTTTAAATATAAAGTAATCTCGAGCAAAAGCTCGAAGCTCAACAAAACTCTGTTACTGCAACAGGTTCACTCGACGGTATGTTGATTTGTTGTATTAGTTGTGTCATTAATTGTTGTTCAATTTAGAAAATAAATCCGGTATAACTCAATCATTTTAACTTTAGGATGACATCAAATGTAGTAATAAAGTGCTAGCAACTGTATGTAAATGAATACCTAGAATTCCTCTTGAAGGATTCTGTCATTCAACACATTAAGGTTGGCAGTTATGTACGGTGTTGCCATGAATTCCTCTTGCCAATGGGAATATTCGCGTATCTTTCATTAAATATATTAGAATTTAAGCTAACATTGCAAACATAAAGGGTCGGCGGACCAATGTACTGTAGCGGGCTACTGCTACCGCGTTTCTTTAATTCAAAACAAGTAATAATAAAGGTCTTTATTACTCACTGTTCTCAAGTCTAATTAACAGTATATGCCTTATTTATAGATGTTTTCAGGACACTTAACAATGAAGCACTATTACACTAATGAATTTACAAGCACTAATATCTTCTTAAACTAACTTCTTTACCATAGGTTCATTAACAACACTAACACAACTATTATTCAATCCAAGCTGTATCTATTTATGTATACAACAAGCTGCATGTACAATAGACACGTTTAGCTCATATAACATTTATGTATATACACTTAAAGCTCAACTACGTTTACTGTACACGATATAATTTATATTAGACGTTCAAGTATAGACTGACCCTTGCATTTATTAGCGGTCTTATATATACTCAGATTTAAAGATATGAATCATTATCTAGTATGTTTCAGAAGAATTCTGGAACCGTAGAGAATAAACAGTGCTTGCGGCGTTTTGTGTGTAATTGATGGGTTGTCTAGTAGTAGCTCGCAACAGTACATAAGTCAGAAAAAGTAATATTTGCGTTTAGTATTGCAATCTAGAGGTTTTATATGAATACACAATCTGACTAAAGAACATAAGTCAAGCACAAGTCTTAGTACCGATAGTAGCAACTGTTCCTTTACAACTAAAGAGTTGAAATAAACAGTAAACCGACTAAACAACTTAAATCCAATATAAGTGGTTATGTGCATCAGAACGTATGATATTTGAAGATGCACCTAATCACTTATGTCTTGACTTAAGTTGTTAATATCATTACAAAATGTCTTATATTTCGGTGTTTCCTATGAAGGGTTGTAGGTTTAGGTTATTAACAACGTTCAATGTTCACGTCAATAAACAGGCTATTGACAAACATCTTTTTAGCTAGAGTGATTAAATTCTTGGAACTGCACAATGCTTACAATTAGAGTACAGGTAGTTAAGAAAAACATTTCAGTTTTGTGTAGGTGCTTGCTACAACCATTATTGGGAATATATTTCTGAAACGTTTGCAACGCCGTTGAGTATTTTTCGTTGTACCTATAATCATCATCATTAAGTCTTCAGTCCTGGAACTGGTTAGACGCGTACCATCATTGTTTCCTATTCTGAACTAACCTCCAGATTTCCCTGAAATTTGCAGTCTGCATCTATCACTATCTGATCTAGGTCTACATCTACCTCCTTTTTCCTATCTCTGCTTGTAATATATCTCGTACTATTCCCCAAAAATGCCTTAAAACGTATTCTACCCTTCTATTTCTCCTATTTTTTCCCCAGAGATCCTTGTTCCCTTACTATTTCTATAACCTATTGGTTATTAACTTCGTCTGTCCATGCCATCATTCTCATACATCTGAAGCACAGCAATTCAAAAGGCTGCTTCCGTTTCGCTGTCTGCTTTTCAGACTGCCCGTATTTCATAGGCATACTGTCTGTGTTGTGCTCCACACATTTGCTTTCAACAATTTTCTTTTTATTCTATGTTTCTTGTCTTTCATAATAGGCGCTGTTCTTTCTTGTTAGATACAGTTCAGTCCCCTTCTATTGTTTTACAATTATAAACCCTATTCTCCGACATTCAGTGGTTGTGAAGGGGGGGGGGGGAAGCAGCCTGTGGCTGCCAAATTTCCCCAGTGCTTAAACACTTACCGATTTAATATTTTTCCCAATATATCTTTTCGCACAGTTAACATTAGTTGCAGATATTTTACAACCAACACAAGTAGTTGTTTATAATAACTATCAGATTTATCTACGCTTATTTTTTCGTCATTAGGTTGTTCGTCTCAAAACTAGTTGGACAAGTACCTGCACGTATTTATATTCTGAGCTAGTCTACAAGTTCCCTGAAATTCTCACACAGCATGTATAAAGCTCGGTTCCCCTTTTACTGTTTTCTAATTTTATGCCCTATTTCACCGAGATTCAGTGAAAAGGGTTGAGCAGCCTATGTCTGCCAAAATCCCCCAACAGTTAGATATTTGCCGAAATAATAGTTTTCCGGTAAATTCTTTCACACAATTAACATTATTCGAGAATATTGCCCGACCAATTCTTATAGTTGCTTATAATAACCATTATGTTTAAGTACAGTTACTTTTTTTGTCATTAATTTATCCATCTTGGAATTGGTTGGATGCGTAGCTTCATTGATTTCTATTCTGAGCTAGCCTACACATCTTCCTGAAACTCCCAGAACCTACATCTTTCATAATCTGTGTGCAGTAGTCTAACAAAGACCTACCTCTTCTACTCTTTTTTCCTATCTCTGCTTATAATATATTCCACACTATTCCTCTTGCCGTAGTATGTAGCCTATCATCCTATCTCTCCTATTTTGTACCATTTAGCACATATTTCTTTCTTCCCCTACCATTTTTAGTACCTCTTCGTTCTTAACTTTGTCTGACCACAATATCTTCATCATACGTCTGTAGCACAACATTTCAAAGGCTTCTACCTTTTTCTTGTCCGCTTCTCCTACTGTCCAGGCTTCACAGCCTTACAGTACTGTGCTCCACACATATGTTTTAAGCAATCTTTTCCTTGTTTCTATGTTTGTTGTCTTTGAACACAGTAGTTGCTCTTTCTTGTTAAATATAGCACGGCCCTGTGCTAATCCTTGTTTTATATCTTTTGTGCTTTTCCCTTCTTGCGTTATTTGGCTTCATAGATAGCAGAAATCCTTAACCTCTTGTAAGTTCGTGTTACATATTTGTATTCTGGTTTTTGATTTATTTTCCCCTCCGTTGCATATTAGTACCCTAGTTTTAGTTTTGTTAATTTTCATACCGTATCTCTCTGTTATAACCGTTTCCATTTTATTAAGAGCAGCTTCTAACTCTTCTTTGCTAGACGCTAATACCTCTATATTATCTGCAAATCTAAGCATATCAATTTTTTGTCTCTGCATAGTAATTCCAAATGTCTTCCCGCATTTGACAGTATTCATTGCCTCTTTAATGTACAAGTTAAAATTAATGGGGATAGGGCACATCCTTGCCTCGCCCCTTTCCTAATGTTTACTTCTCTAAGTTGCTGCTCTAATTCTATTACTGCTGTTTGCTTTTTGTATAAACTATGTACTGTTTGTCTATCTCTATAACTCATTCCAATCTATTTTAGTATTTCGAACATTTTTCTCCATTTTGTCGAATGAAAAGTGCGTAATTCCCAAATTATACAAATAGCAAACATGTAACATACTGTATAAGGATCATAGTTAACTTTAATTAATGCAGGGAAGCTCATGCTTCAAAAATGCAACCACATTCAGTAAGAGAAATAAGTCTGTACGCAATCAAAATTACTTTAAACCAGAAAAGCATTCATAAATTCTAAATAAATACGCATGAACATCGAAAGCTAGAAAATCATGATACGAATTCTGTTAAAATAGACACGCAATAGTGCAAGGAAATAACAAAGCATCCTCGTTTTCAAAACAAACACGTTTGAGAAACGCAGGATGTAACTAAGCGCATTTCAATTAATGTCATTAGAGAAATTTCGCATACGTGATTTTTATTATGGGGTAAATTTAAAACCCAAAAGATAATCTTGACAAAAATAAAAACCATAAGTTCGTCTATGTGAGAGGTCGAATCGAAGTTTGACCTACAACAAAACAAAACAAGACGGGTGAAAGTACACGGGCTATAAGTAATCCACTATATAGAACTTGAATGCTACGTGATTGACAACATCGTTCCAACAAGCTATTATCAAATTCACACCGGAGAAAGCCCAAGGTATGGACAACAACCTATAGTACGCCTTAAACTTTGACCAAAGGACGCAGATAACCAATGATGTCAGATGGAGGCGTTGTTTCGAATACCACAAAAAATTGATAAACAATCGGTCTTCCTTCAACAAGAGCACGCTTCACGCCAGTTCAAATTAAAAAGTTACGTATAGTAAACATAGAAAAATTAAATAAATATATTTCGTGGAAGTCGTGATAGAAAAGTTTTGAAATTAAAATAATAGTGAAAATATACGAGAGAAGTTTGCCGTTAACTGAAAAACGGATCTAGGTAAAAATCAAAATTAGCACATCTAAATTGGTACATAAATCTAGATTGGTATATAAATCTAAATTTGCAAATAAATCCGAATTTAAATACATATCGATCTAAATTTGCATAAAAACATTGGTTTGAATCTACGCATCGGAGTACAAAACGGAGGATTGATCTAAGCATTGGATAGTGTTTGCAAAAGCGGTACCATAAAATCAATAAATGAACTCAACTAAAAACAATCCAGGGGTACTGGTCAATAGCACGCAACAGCAGATCCAAGAATAAGAGAGAACAGAAAGACAAGCAAGGAAGAATAGGTGTATGTATTGATCCCAGTTCCTTTAATGTTTGGAGACTACCTTTGAAATATACTCTACCAAGGTGCGCTACATTTGTTATACCATACCATCAGATTGAAGATACAACGATGTCGTTCTTGTCTTTCTCATACCCAATAGACGACAAACTTTTTGAAGTAGCGCCGACTCAAAATTTCTGCTTGAATAGCGTGCAAATCTAAAGATAATCCAAAACTGCAAAAAAGTTCTTTGAACTATATACCGGTGACGGTTGTTTCTTTTTGTTTGGGTATGGTAAGTAGTCCATTTTGTAAGGTAGTCCATGCTACCACGATGCATTTATTTCCAGAATCATTTGCAGAGAGTGGGCCTTTAATGTCACTTGCCACTTTCTCAAACGGGCTTCCTACGTTGTATTGCCTTATGCACGGTTTTCAGTTACCCAAGGGTGCTTATAACTGATACTCCTTGTACAATTCTCTGACGTATTCCTAACAGCTTACCCAGTATAATGTTATCCGGAATTTCTTTAGAGCTTTTTTCACGCCGAAATGCTCTGCCGACTACCCATTATGTAGATGTGCTAAAACCACGAACACCCGGCTCTTGGTAATTACCACCTCAAGCGTACTAACATATCCATCTTCCTTTTACGGGTATTACTCTACGATCCCGTCTTCTAACTTTAAGAAATCCCACTGTGCCCAGTACTACTTCAGTGTGCTACTTAAGGGGCTGATATTCTGCCACGACGGACGCTTTTCTCTGAATTTTTGATCCGTAATGACGTGTAGATCTGGGCCATTCTCTTGTTTGGTTCGCAGCTGCTGCGGCTGCCAGTCGTGATTTATCACAAAGAAAATCTTATGTTGTCTCTAGTCGCGAACAATTACTATAATCTTCAGTACAAAGTCGTTGGAACAAGGCATGTGCGTTACGCGTTAAGCTAGATGTTCAGTGCCGAAATTATACTTTAGTAGGTTTATAATTTATCTCATAACCTGTCCTTTCGGATCCTGAAACTTGCTTTTTCCAGATCTACAAACCCTATGTTCACGTTTTCTCCTTTTTCTATTGTTTTCTCCATTATCACTCTCAGAGCTAAAATAGCCTCCCGTGTTCCTCTGTTTCGCCTAAACCCAAATTGGTCTTCTCCTAGTATTTCTTCAGCCCGTTTTTTCATTCGCCTTTGTACAATTCTAGTTAATAATTTTTAAACGTGTGCTGTCAAACTCATTGTTAGAAAATTTTACATATATGCGCGCCTTTCTTATTTGGTATAGTTACTATGATGCTACGTTTGAAATATCTGGGTATCTCGCCTGTCTTATACATATAACTTACAAGTTGGAAGAGACGTTCTGTTACTGCTTGTCCAGCGGCTTTTAGAGTTTCTGCTTGCACCTTATCTGTACCCGGCGCCTTACCATTTTTCAGACCTTTTAATACTAATTCAAACTCATCTCTAAGTGTAGGATATCCCAAGTCATCCTTTTCAATGTCTGATTCCTGTTCTAACGCCTATAATAATGAGCAAAAATATTATTTCATTTTCCAATTGTTTCCAACTGAAGCAAACGGAAGAAGCGAAGATAAAAGTAGAGGTTTAGTATTATAATAAAGTTTTATAAAAATTATTATTTTGTACTGGTTATGTTTATTCTTTAATGATTTCAGTTTAATGTTTAGCAGCTGTTGATGTTATTATTCACAGATCATAGAACTTCTTCCACATGCCTACCATCTGGAATAGAATCAGTTCCACTAGAAACTGGGGCTACATCTTCTACTTCAAGCGACACATGTTTATTACCTTTAGTAGAGGAAATAAACGATGATATTTCTGGCAACGATTTTTCTAGTGATGATTCCACTCAAGATTCTTGGTACCTCCCTCCTAAATGTTCAGCTTGTCCGATTACAAGCTCAACTACAGAAGAAGACATTTCTGAATTACCTGTAGCAGCAGATGGTACAATCGCAGGTAAATCATAACGAAGCTTGCGATGCTTAAATAAGAAAAACAGTTACAGCGAAACACGGGACAGTCATACAGAACATTGAAAGGAAAGACTGTGCCCGCAAGCGCAATGAAAGAGTTGGGCACATGCAGAATGAAGTGTCTAGAAAAACTGTGTATCAGCGATAGAAAAGCAGTGTTTGACAAGTATTGGCGCTTGGGATCCTATTTCAAGAGAACATCTTATATAGCTATAGTATTGGAAATCGTAGACAAAGCAACTACAAGAGTACGTACCCATAATGAGGCCAAACAAAAATTTAGAACGAAAACCTGTAAATACTTTTAAACAATACATGGTAAATGGCAAAATGTTTGTCGTGGTTGCTTATTAAAGGTATTAGGCGGAAGTGATAATTTTATCAAAACAGTGGCCCTAAAAGAAGATCTTCAATAGCAGATACTCAAACCGATGATTGCAGAGGTAAGTTTCACGCCCAAGCACAAAAATTTTGTACTGATCTGCAAATCAAACAAGATCTGAAGTCACAACATGAACAGCATCAAATATTAGGCGACCAACAGTATTCAGAAAAAAGAGTAGACACTCAAACTTGTCAAAGGGATGATAGCATTCAAACCTACACCTTTGGTCTGCAGCAATGTTCACCAACAACAGCATTAACTTCCTCTGTTGCATTCTATAAACGTCAACTTTGGACCTACAGTTTGACAATACATAACAATAAAACAGAGGAAGTCGTTTGCTACATACGGTATGAATCGGTTGCTGCAAGAGGTGCAAACCAAATTGCTTCGTGTCTTTTCAAGTACCTCAAAACATTCGTTCCTGCAAATACCAAACAAGCTATATTCTATTCTGACACATGTGCTGGTCAAAACAGAAATTCTTACGTAAGCGCAATGTTTACATGGGTTTTACCTATTGAAGTAACAGACCATAAGTTTATGGTACTAAAACACAGTCACATGGAGGTGGACACTGATCATGATATCCTTGAAAAGAAAAAAAAAGAAAACTGACATTCAAGTCTATTACCCCATGATTAAAAGCAGCTAATACAGTCAAGTAGCAAGCGATTTAAAGTTGTATACATGACGGTATCTGATTTTTTGAGTTTTCTTCGCTCTTGAAAGGTCCGCTGGTACCAAAAAAAAAACAAAGATTTGAACGACAATCCATTTAAATGGCTGGAAACAAGATGGCTACAGTATGACAACCAATTTAGTTTGGTTTACTTCAAAAACAACTTGGATAGGGGTGCTGCATTTGAAAGCATAAATTTAAAAAGACGAGGAACCACTACACCTGCATCTGTCCCTCTGATTACCAACAGTTGCCTTCCAATATCATAAGGAAAAAAAATGATTTAATATCTTTTTTCCGTTAATTCCTGGTGTTTTTCACGACTTTTATTTAAATTCGACAACTTCTGAACTCATTCGCCACACTGACCCAGACATTGCAGATTCTGACAATGAGTATAATGTTGACACGTAGTTTTAATATTGATTTATTTAGTTTCTCTGTTCATTAGGTATAGATGTTTGTATTACTTCTATTACTTTAGTCAATTTTTTACGATGATACAAATCACTTAAGGCACCGAAATTCCTATCTTATAAAGAATATTACAAAGTTTTATTATTTGTATGTGGGAGTACCCCTACATATATACAACTCTAAATAAAAAAGATATGTTTGTTCTGGATTCTGTTTTTCATTGAGTTTTCTTGCTCTCTAGAAAAATTGTCATTTTAGACTTATGTGCATGGGTTAGCCTGCCTTTCATGTATAAAGCTATCGAACCTAAAAAGCCTATATAAGGAGACATTTAAGCAAATCAAAGTACTATTTTTCTGTACAGGTCCTTTTACAAAAACGGAAGATTTATATTGAAGGATCCAGTGTCGTGATGTTTTCGTGCATCCACTACAGAATACGCTGTCCTCCAACTATTCTCTGACGCCTTCCATATGACGGAGTACTACGACATTACACCATATTTCAAATCAAGTATGCGGAAAAACAATACCATTCACGAGAGGTTTTTCACAAAAGCTACAAGAGTGCAAGATCTTCGCTACAAGTCCCTGCCGCTAAAAAAAATATTAAAAAGATGGCCATCTCACCAGTCGCGTCATTTACACTTTCAAAACCACCGCACACACTTTTCAAAGGTTCATGAATGAAATTATTCGCGATCAAGAGTACTGCTTCGGATACGTAGATAGCATGTCGGACCGAAGAACGACGCATCAAACATTTAGAGGCGCTTCTTAATATACAGTTTGTCTTTGTAGGTGATTCATTAATTTCAAAAATAACTCAGCGGATGCATTAACTTAAGGCGAATTTGTCTAGTTTTGCAAGCCAAATCGTCAAATCACTAGAGTTTCTCTCAGAAAACCGTAAGATAGGCTGAAGCAATTTGCGATCATTTTAAGGCCATCTTTGATTTTGGCCACAATGGAAGGTGTCCGCATCAAACTTACGACAATTTAACGATATACTTATCAAGCATTATACAGCTTCTAAGCCATTGGTTTCAGACCAAAGTCTCTTAGAGTTAATGATCATATTTATCGTAACCAAAACGTTGGATTCCACATTTTTCGTAAATTGGCAACAGGTTCACTCGACGGTGTATTGGTTTGTTGTATTAGTTGTGTCATTAATTGTTGTTCAATTTACAAAAAAATCTGGTATACTTTATTTATTTGAACTTTAGAATGACATCAAATGTAGTAATAAAGTGCTAGCAACTGTATGTAAATGAATACCTAGAATTCCTCTTGAAGGATTCTGTCATTCAACACATTAAGGTTGGCAGTTATGTACGGTGTTGCCATGAATTCCTCTTGCCAATGGGAATATTCGCGTATCTTTCATTAAATATATTACAATTTAAACTTACATTGGCAATGTAGCATTATATCCAGTTGTGACGTCATCCTAAAGTTAAAGCAAATGGACTATAGTTTCCAGTTGATATATGTCAAAATTAATTTTTAATGAATGTAATTTATATTTTCATACTAAAAACTGGGTTTATTTTGCATGTACACAAATTGAAAACAACGAGACTGCGTATTAGAACGAACTGAATATATGTTAAAAAAAAAACGTTATTCCTGCTTTTAAATTTCATTATTACGTTGAGACCCGGTACTCGCCTCAACAGCCTTTAAATTTGTATTCCATTTGGATTTTATGAATATACCGGGTGTAACAAAATAAGTGTAAAACATTTTAGGGGGTGATTCCTCATCGTATAGAGGTAGAGTTTTTCGTATAAAGAAACTTCATTGGTGCATCCCTTGTAGCCTCTTAAAAGGGATACATAAAATTTATTTTTATTTTTTTTTACAAACACTAAAAAAGTTACAAAATTGAAATTAAGGTGACATTTTTTACCATCAAAAATACACTTACTCAATAATTTATTTGGTTTACCCCATGGTTGTAAGGGGTGTAAAACGCAATCTCTAAAATTTATTTCCAATGTAACTTTTTGTCTTATTATTTGTTTGCCATTTAAAAATTTATTTCCAATAGCTTATTTCATTCTAAACAAAAAACGTTTCTTAAATTTTTTGCCCAAAATTAACTAGTTCGCAGAAAAAAATTATTTTACAAACAACTACAGAGATTCATCGTCATAAAGGCGAACTGGATTATTATTGTTATTTTGTAGTTACTACCTGCATCAAAGTATGATTAAAAATGAATATACAAAACTAATTTATTAATAACAAAACATACAACATGTAGATCTCATAGTAAATGTTCAATATGTCCACCTTCAGTCATTACATATGCATCTAGACGTCGGCGCATTGAGCCACGTATTCGCTCAAATATTCCTGGAGCTTCTCTAATTATCCTCCACGCAGCGATGATGCGGTTTCTTAAGTCCTCTACATCGCGAACAGGAGTAGGATAAACCAAACTCTGTAAATGGCCCCAAGTGGAGAAATCGAGTGGAAGCAAATCCGGGGATGAGCGGGCCAATCTTGTGGTCCTCCTCGACCTATCCAATGATTTGGATATGTTTGAGTTAAATGCTAACGTGCTGCTTGACTAAAATGGGCGGGAGCCCCATCATGCATTAAAAGCGTAACCCTTCTGATACCACAAGGAACTTCCTCCTGGATGCACTTCTCTTAAAAATTGAGTGTATGCCTCACCATTTAATCGAGAAAGTAGAAAATGAGCGCCAATTATATAATCCCCAATAACTCCGACCCACACGTTAAGACAAAAATGTTCTTGATGGTTCGCTTGGACAATAGCGTGAGGGTTTACATCAGCCCATATGTGGTCATTATGAAAATTAATAGTCTTGTTTCGAGAAAAAGATTATTCGTTTTTGAATTCGATCGTCTTCAGAAAGTCAGGAATTCTTCTGATCATTTCCAGCATATAATTGGAAAATTCAAGACGGTTCAGAAAATCTCGTGGTAACAGTGCCTGTATTCGTTGTAGATGGTAGGGTTATAAGAGGTGTTCCTTTAAAATTCGAAATACTGTCATATGATCAACATTTAACTCGAAAGCAATCCTTCTAGTACTGCTAGTAGGTTGTTCTTCAACCAAATTAAGTACTGCTTCTTCAAGCTGTGGTGTTATAGCTTCTCGATGGCGATCACAATCCTGCATTCTTTTTTCGAATGAACCATATTCTCGTAATCGTTGATGAAGTTGGGCAAATATTCTATGCGAAGGAAGCTGCCGTTGAGGATACTTCTAACCCATTATCCTGAGACAGACCGTAAACGTAATGCATATCAGCCATTTCCGCATTTGTGTATGCTATTTTAATAATAATTGAATTATTAAACTAACAAATTAAGAACAGAACAACGACACACCATTATTAATTCAATTACAAAAATTTACAAACTGACAGCGTGATAACAATTTAATTGTCACTATCACTAATAGCGGCCTACTAGATAAATTAGTTTCGCATTTTCGTCTTATGATGATGTATCTCTGTAGTTGTTTGTAGAATAATTTTTTTCTGCGAACTGGTTAATTTTGGGCAAAAAATTCAAGAGACATTTTTTGTTTAGAATGAAATAAGCTATTGGAAATAAATTTTTAAATGGCAAACAAATAATACGACAAATAGTTACATTATTACTTTTTGCCTTACTAATGGGTTTGTAACAGGCATTTTTAACAGTTGAACATTTTACGCTTTTTCTCAACTAGTAAATACCTTTCTGCAATTACTATTTCTATATTTTATTTATAATGAGTGGATCGCTGTTTGTATAAAGTAAATTACTGTCCAACTTATCGGAAATGATAAACCGCTGTAAATAATCATTTAGATATGATTGCGGCATTCACGTTTTGGTTGTTCCTTATGTTATTAGCGATGGAGATAATAGTCGACAAGAGTTTATGGTAACAACGAGTTTATATAAACAGTTTTGAGTTTTGCTCTTCGATCCTACAGATTAATTACGTTAAAAATAGTGTGTGCTATTTGCTTTGAAAAGAGTCGGATTGTTTTAGTGATACGCGTAGCTTTACTAATTGTTCTTTTTGTTGCTTTTCTGTTGGAAAAAAAAGTGATAGAACTTGTTGACTCGACCGCACGTGCTTGTTTTACGGAACATTATTTTAGTGATACGCGTTGCCTTACTAATTGTTTTTAGTTGTTTTTCTTGTAAGATAAATGTTTTAAGGAACATTTGACGGACGGTTTTAGTGATACACGTGCTTTACCCATTATGGTTCTTTTTAGTTGTTTTGTCTTTTGGTATTTAAACTGTGTGTGCGATCTAGTTTCGCGGTCCTTTTCTGTTCAGAGTAGCGCATACTTAGGATTATTTAAATACAGTGATACTATAGTTTCTGAATTTTCTAACAACAAAGAATCTAAAATAGATCATTGCTTGCGCAAATTTCGTTATTTGTGAACTATAACAGGCTTACAAAGGTATTGGTTGAAGTTTCTCACTGCTTTTTTGGGATGTTTATAAAAATAATATACGTTTGGTCCCAGTTGAAATTAAACTAGTGCTACAGAATATTTCAAAATTATTGTCTTAGGAAATAGAATTACCAAGAAATTTATCAAGGCTACATAGTACCGACGCGTGATAATGTCTGCTGCTAACACCAGTGAAATACGTAGGTGTGATTAGTGTAACGTGTGATCAGTTCCATCAACACCCTCACAGTCAAGGGTGAAGTGCTTCGTTAGTGCAGGACATCGTGAATCCCACACTTCAATTGCAGGGAAGCGTTACTGAAGGATTTTTGTAAGTTGAACTATTTCCTACTGGTTATTACTTTAAATATCTATCCGTTGCTTTACCCTATCTTTGTGGTTCTGATACCTTTTACAATAGACTTGCATGCTATTTTAAAACATAGAAAAAAAAAGGAAGAAAGAAAAATCAATACTACTGAATTACTCATACCAATTGTGTCTTATCTATTTATCTTTTGTCAACATTTTATCTGATTTATGTTTAATTGGTGTGTGAGGAAACGTTTCTGCTACTCCCCAATATTACCTCACTTTGTACTAAAAATTTTTGTATTGCTTTTACCGTTGTTATATTATATAGATTATCTAAACAGTTTTTTTTACATTCTACCAAGTACTGAATAACTTAGACGTTTCATTGCTGCTATGCTTTTTCTTTATTTCAGGTTCGCAGGACTAATCTTTTTTTATTTCAGGTTTGCTTAACTAATTTTCTTGCAGGTATGATTACTAACTCCTTACCGCCGCATACATTATATGTCAGTCTGCTTTCTACAACCCCTCCTACTCTCCGATTGAGCCCGGTCATTTCTTTGACTTTCTTTGTGTTACGTAGCATAAATTTGGCGCCCAACGTGGCTGCCACAAAAAAAAAGTAACAGAAATTTGGCGCCCAACGTGGGGCCACGAAAAAAAAAACGTAACAGGTTTTTACTCCTATGTTTCCAGCTGAAAGGCACAAGGATAGATAACGAGGATTTCCTGATGATGTAAAGAGCCCAAGGTTAGTTTAGATGGAAAATGGCTCGTAGATAAGGAAACCTCCAAAGACTAAGCGGCTAATCGAGCGATTTGCTCTGGGTAGAACATGAGTTGGGGGGTCGGGTTGGATTACGACCAAAAATATAGTGAATATGGCGCCACCGAATTTTTGTATATAATGAAGAGCTAATTTGAGTATGTTTGTATAAGGGGAATGCGGAAACCTATACTTAAATACCGCTATACAAAAAATATTACGAGAACATAACCCTTATAGATGCTTACCTAATGGCTCGATATTGATTGTTAAAGGTGCACTGCTACACCTGTAATCAGATTAAACCAAGACTAGCACAGTTTGTGCATTCACTTCAAAAAAATTTATAATTAATAAAATCCAACCTCATTCATTGCAACTAATAATCATAGATTTGACCAAAAATGAACTTCTATTCTCTTAAGTTTCAGTTGAAAATTATTTACAAAGCTTTATCTTAACAAATTTACTTCAAAAATTGACTAAATTATGATTAGGAAAAATATGTACTTATATACACGATAATGATCTCAACATCTGTATCTCACAAAAATTAGAGTGTTGTAATTTTTACATTATAAAAGTTTGGCAATATTTATTCTTGTAATTGTTTAAACTTGAGCATTATGAATAATTAAATGTATACTACAGATTTTTTATTTGGCCTTCGGTAGTACTACTTAGACTTCACATTTAATATGTATAATAAAATATTCCAATTAATAACTATTGTAGAGCAAAATGAAACAATTTAGTTATCTGAACTTAGATAGTTTGGTCTTTCAATAATAGCTTTAATTTTTGTTAATCCTGAAAGTTAACACTTATTCTACATATATACCGCCTTCTACCACTTTTTTGTTTGTACTACTAAAAAATTAAAGTGAAGTTTATTAGATTGCTTTTACCAATGATAAAATTAACCAGAGGTCAATCACATAATGAACTAGGAAATTTCCACGTGAACAAACAAAAACTTACTTGTCTGTCATTCCAAAGATTACAGCTTGACGTACTTAAAAACTCTAATTACATACCAGATGTTTATCCATCAGAAGAATACTTGCAATGTATTTGGACCATCTCCGGAATATTAAATGATAATTGGAATCTTCTTATTTCAACAATAATTAAGTTAGAATTCTCCAAAACTACATAATCTAATTAATCTTGTTACTCAATATCAAACGAACATCACGTTCATCCACATCAAGTAAATTATCTACGTTAAATAAATTGCCACATCAAATAAACTGCATATTAAATAAGTTACATACCAATTAAATTACGTTTCAAACAAATCGTATTTCAAATAAAATTTTCCTTCCCAATAACTTGCATTTCATATAAGTTGCACTGCAAGTTTAAATTAACAAAGGCCCTAAAGCTTGGTAATACTTACTGCTATTCTAAAACTAACCATTTTAAATTACGCCTCGTTATGTGCAAACTTATTCTGCCAAGCGTCGACATATAGTGCACTTAACAAAGACGATTTAATTTTAAAATCAACTTTTATCTTCACGTGTTTTCAACACCAGGTGTAATAACCCGATGCCATGTTCTTCTATACAAAGAACTAACTACCTTCTCAAGCAACAGCTCAGGTGAAAGTGTTCTATTATGACGTATGCTACCGCCTGACAACAGTTACAACGATTTTTATAAATATCGAAGGAAGGAGTTCTTATAACGACTGTCACCGCTTGACTTATAATTTATGCTCGCAGTTCTAAAGCATATGATGGATTCAACAACACGTAATAAATATTACGGAGACTGTGTAGCGATGTTAGGCTTGAATTGAACTTTTATAAAAATATTAACGTAAATATTTGTCAAGATATTGCAGGACAATTAACTTGTTACAACATTGGAAATAAATTTTAGGAGTTGCGTTTTCCACCTCTTACAACCATGGGGTAAACCAAATAAATTACTGAGTAAGTGTATTTTTGATAGTAAAAAATGTCACCTTAATTTCAATTTTGTAACTTTTTTAGTGTTTGTAAAAAAATGATAAACAAATTTTATGTACCCCCTTTAAGGGGCTGTATCTTAACAAGGGATGCTTCAATGAAGTTTTTTTATATGAAAGACCCTATCTCTTTTACGATGAGGAATCACCCCTGAAATGTTTTACACTTATTTTGTTACACCCGGTATATTGTATACTGGATCGAAGATGGTTTATTGCAATATAATAGTGTGATAATCATCACATAATCCAGCAGATACCATAGACGAAGTACAATTTCATTGAGCATCTACGGCGCATAATTTGAATTCCTGAGTGTGTGTGTGTGTGTGTGTGTGTGTGTGTGTGTGTGTATGTGCTTCCCACTATACGTATATCTGTCTATACGTCCTAACAACTTATTGCAGAACCCATTAATCGCTCTTTGCCCCTGTGAACTTCCTATTTGTGGGGATTCTGTAAACTAAGGCGATTAAAAAATTGTTCTATTTGTGAAGTACTTGATTAACTTGGTATCAAGCAATAGAAAATGCATTTGAACAGTTACCACTAACTGGTGTACATAGCTGCCCAAAATGCAAGCAGCCTGATAATGAAGAGATGGTCCAGTGCGACCGATATGATTCATGGTTTCATTTTCGGTGTGTTAACGTAACCGAATCAATATCAGAAAAGGAGTTTCTGTGCTCCAAGTGCACTATTAATTTATCACTAACATTACGCCAAGTAGCTTATATATCTGATAAGATTTCAATATCATCTTCAAAGCAGTCCGCTAACACAAAGCAGTTGCAACTACAACGCTTAGAAAAAGAACGTATTTTAAACGAGAAACGAGTTAATGCAAGATCAAGATCAAGTTTATCTAAACAAAAAGTATAGCATTTTAAATGCCAGCGATTCGGACAGCGGAAAGGACAATGGTATGCAGGAGTGTGATGTACAACCGCAGAATTGCACAGTCAATAAGTGCATATTAAACTCTTCAAGTTGTGTTTCAAAACCAAATGTTAAGTTACCATCTTCAACTGCACCTCAAATACATTGTGATGCTAATAGAATTCCGTCAACTTCCACAGGTTATAATCGTCTGCAGTCCAACTACAGTAGTGAAGCATCCAGTGGTAATACAAACATTCTATTACCTCAACGGTCTTATGATGCACGTGCTGTTTTATTTCCACAAAAGCACTCAATATTTACCAGTAGTACTACTGCTGCTCAAACGGGATACGTTTCGTCATACGACAGACCAATCCCGTCTTTACAGACAATACTACTAACTGCCAGAGGTGTGCCAAATAATGGCATTTCTTCATACCCAGTTAGTCATGCATCACAATCTTGGGTAGAACCCGGCTTTATGTTTCCTAAAACCCAGCAAGACTCCAATTTCATTGGTCCAACCAAGGCTCACGGCGTAAAAACTGTGACAGTACCCGTCAGATTGACACACTGAATACCGACCAATAGGCCGCGAGACAAGGATTGCCAGAGAATTTGCCAACATTTAGCGGTAAGCCAGAGGAATTGCCAATATATAAGTAGTTACGAAGGTTCCACGCAAACGTGCGGTTTCACAAATGCTGAGAACTTAATCCGCTTGCAGAAATGTTTAAAAGGCGAAACACTGAATGCGGTCAGAAGCAGGCTGCGTCTTCCTCAAACGGTTCCTGGTGCAATTGAAACGTTGCGGGTTTTATACGATAGGCCAGAACAAATTATTCATACACTTCTACACTAGGACCAGAAATAGACAAGTTCGACACTAATATCAATTATGCGTTATCTGTAAATAATTTATGTGCTACGATGGAAGCAGCTGGTTTAGTGGATCACTTATCAAATCCGTGTTTGCAACAGGAGCTTGTAGATCAACTACCACTACAAATTAATCTGAATTAGGTTATGCGTCGTCAAATCGTAACATGTTCCAATTTGGTTACCTTTGGTTACCTTTGCACGTGCTGCAAGTGATGTGACTTTGTTGCCGAGCGATACACAATACCGTGAAGGTAAAGCAAAAAGACGCAATGCATCTGGATATGTAAATACTCACATTGAAAGATCAAGTAGATAAAATGAGCATCGTAGGTTTGATCATGTTAACGAGCAAAAGTGTGTTGTATGCAAAAGTAATTCACATCATGTCAGGAGCTGTACTAAGTTTAAAACACTGAGTCATTCGAAAAAATGGCACGCGGTGCGTCAAAATACGATATGCAGAAAATATTTAGCGCAACATCATCCCCGTAATTGTAAATCAAACGAAATTTGTGGGATTGATAATTGTACGTTCAAAAACCATCGTCTGCTTTACAAAGATAATCAGGCTCTTATCAATGAGCCTCCTGCTAGCTGCAATTCCCATTTAAACAAACTGTTCTTTTCCGAATTATTCCCATTATCCTCTATGGAAGGAGAGGATCAGTACGCACCTTTGCCTTTCTCGACGAAGGGTCAACTGTCACTTTGATTCAGCATGACTTGGCAGAGAAGCCCGGGTTATCCGGTACCCTTCAGTCCTTATGTTAAAATGAATCGCTAACGGTACACGAGTGGAACAAAATTCACTAAGAGTATCTGTAGAAATTTTTGGCCTGGCACATACTCAGGTACGCGAAAATACAAAATATGCCATGTCCGTAAAGTGGATAACTTGGACTTACCTTCACAGATCATATCTGCAATTCAGTTCATCACGAAGTATCGATATCTAAACAAGGTTAAGATAGAATCTTATACAAATGCGGTTTCTCGCATTCTTATTGGTATCGATAATTATAAATTGGCACTTCCTCAAAAAGTTCGTGAAGGGACATGGAAAGAACCAGTAGCGACAAAAACACGTCTTGGTTGGTCTCTACATGGTGTCTGTGCTGCATTAGCAGACACCCTACATGTGATTTTCCCATGTTCCACCCAAAGGTACTACATTCGCCAGGAAGCGAGTTTTTTTTACTTAGAAATTTTGAAATTTAGCCGAACCCTTGCTGTTCCAAGCAAAATAGAGATATTTAACGTCTGTGACAATATTCACACACGGGACCTCTATTTCACCTCTCATCCGAACGAAGGCGTATTTTTGTAAAAAATGCAACATTTTTCAAGCGGATTGTGTCAGGATTCGAACCCGGGACCTTGGGCGTAGTAGTCACACACATACCAACTACGCCACGGAGCCGCCTGCATTAGTAGACAACCTACATTTGATTTTTCCAATGTCGCACCCGAAGATACTACATTGGCCAGGAAACGAGTTTTTTTAACCTGGAAAATTTGGAATTTTGCCGAACCCTTGCTGTTGCAAGCAAGGTAGGGATCTTTAACGTGCGTGACAACACACACACGGGACCTCCTTTTTACCTCTCATCCGAACGAGGGTGTATTTTTGTAAAAAATGCTCACCTATTATTTTTCAAGCGAATCGTGTCAGGATTCGAACCCGGGACCTTGGGCGTAGTAGTCACACAGATACCATTACGCCACGGAGCCGCCTCCCCTCACATACCACTGAATATCGGGAAAATAGGGTATAAATTTGTAAACAATAGAAGGGGAACCCAACTGCATCTAACAAATAAAAGCAGGGGCTATGGTCGATGACTACAAACATAGAAACAAGGAGAAAATAGTTGAATGCATTTGTGTCGAGAACAGCACAGTACGTCTATAAAACATGGGTAGTAGGAGAAGCAGACAGAAAAACGGTAGAAGCTTTTCGGAATGCTGTGCTTCAGATGTATGAGGATGATACCAAGGACAGACAAAGTTAATAACAAAGGCGTTATAGAAATAGTAGAGGAATAAAGATATTTGTTGAAAACCAAAAATAGGAGAAAATGAAAGGGTAGGATACCTTCTAAAGCATTTTTAGGAATAGTGCGGGATATCTTACAAGCAAAGATAGGAAAAAAGAAGTAAAGGTAGACTTAGATCAGAACATTGCACTCCGATGAAGAAAGATGTAGACTGTAGAAATTTCAGGAAAACCTGAAGGCTAGCTCAGAATAAGAAACAGACGGTACGCGTCTAACCAGTTCTAGGACTGAAGACCTGATGAAGATAACTTATCTAGAATTTTAAATGTAAGGCATTTTGTTTAAGGTCGGGCAACGTTAAATCAAAATATAAAGTACGTTGATATAGTAAGTTTGCATTTATATTTTTTCTCTTTGTTGAACGAAATTAGCTTATACACTACACGATCACTCAACTACAATTAATGTTTCAATAATAAGTTAACAAGTTTTTGATACTACTTAAATCCTCTAGAAGTCGTTTAAAAAATATGCTTTTATTTGAAACGACTAAATACGATGATCTTTAAAAGAACAAAAAATTTCAAACCAACAAACCACGCATCACACTAAATCTGTAGCAAACACAAACTTTCAACAACCAAAGCTAGTTCGTTACCTTTGTAGCGCTACAAACTTCAAACTGAGATAATAAGAGCTCCCTAAATGCATTTGCCACATCTCTTTGTAGTCAAATCACTCACCTGTAACAAAAATGTAAAATTAATAAAAAATTTAAAAAATATGCTTCAGAATTTTTACTACCATACCTTAGTTGGTATTGTTGGTATTTGTAAAGAAAAACAACTAATTTTTCTATTTTTGCAGCTTACTAGATTAGTTTATTTTTCATTTTGTTGGCGGTTTGTGAAAGGGAAAACAGACCAATCCGAGGAGCTGCAAAAACTGCAAAACCGGCCATTAGATGTTTTGTCTTTACACTGCCTGAAGTATTTTTTTTCTATATTACAATATTGAAATGCCTATACGGTAACTTTTTTAAATTTACAAATTCCCTGTATAAATAGTCATACTAAGTATTATTAAAGCTATCAACAGATTTTTTTGATTCAAGTCACACGGTTGTTTTCGTATATCTTGTATTTGAAGATTTTACGTTACAATGATAAATTTAATACCATAAAGATTACTGTTTGAAGGTTAAGCTAACAAGCTACGACGTACAAATACACTGTTTTATCTCAATATGGTGGCTGGTGCGGGGACAGTCGTTGGAGGATGGCGGGAGAAGGGTCTAGAGCCCGGTGTAAGGAAGGGGGCGGAGAGTTAGACGTAGGCCGGGCAGCGACGCAATCGGTAGCGTCCAGGGTGGCGACGTACGCGGCGGCGGCAGTGAAGCGCGCGGGATGGTGACAGTGGTGGTCAGGATTGAGATGAAGCCTGGCTTGAAAAAGACAGAAGACGTGGAAACCGCACTGAAGAAGATTGTTAACCCTGTCCAGGAGGGCGTTCGAGTGGTTAGCGTACGGAAAACACGTACAGGGGCCGTGTTTGTAGAGTGCGTAGGGCGCGAGGACGCCCAGAAGCTACAAAGTACAGTCGGGGCTGCATGCCAAACTTTAACCACGAGAGCGATAGAGAAGAGGCTACCGCGGATAGTGCTCCCGAGGGTGAACCTGGAGAGGAAAAACGAAGACCTCATCTGCTTGATAGCTATCCAGAATGGCCGCTTCGACGACTTACAACTAGAAGACCACTTGGGAGAAAGGCCGATTTGGCGGAAGGAGTCCAAGTGATTCCTAGGTCAACGTGATTTTTGGGGTGTCCCCTACTCTCCGGCAGAGATTTTTAGCAGAGGCGGTTAACCTCAAGTGGCGCCGAGTTCGGGCTTGCGATCATCTGAGCATTACATAATCTTACAGGTGCTACGAGTACGGCAACAAGTCGGAAGACTGTCTTAAGCGTACATCAGTAGGACTCTCCCTATCGAATATGTCGTTTGGGAGTTTCGTGATAGAAGGTTAGTAGATACAGGGAAGGGACGCGAAATTATCGAAGATATTCATCTTGGCAATAGGGGTGTAGAGAAAAAGATTGTCGTATCAGAGTTAGGGCACCCGATCGATATTAGAGGATTCGAGTTGGTCGAAGGCGATGTGGACGCGTATCAGAATTTATACAGAACGGTTCACGTATGGATGACGGGCAAGCAGGCGCGGCGTTTGTTGTGTTTAAGCAAGAAAGGGAGGTGTTTTGGTACCAAACCAAACTCGCAAACTGGAACACTATCTTCCAGTGCGAATTGGTAGCCATACGAGAGGCAATCGATTACGTCATAAACCACACGGGTAAAGATGGATATTATATAATCAGCAACAGCAAATCAGCGCTGACGGCTTTGACAAACATGAACACCTTAACAAATCTCCAGGCGGACGTCTGGAGGATAGCGCATACGGCGCCCGAGTTTCGACGTTTAAAGTTCTGTTGGGTTAGGTCGCACGATGGTAACGTAGGAAACGATAGGGCTGATGAATTAGCTGAAGAGGCCGTTCATTTACATTTCCAATGCTCCACCAGTAGGTACTACATTGGCCAGAAGGCGAGTTTTTTGTTGCCTGGAAATTTAGAATTTTGCCGAACCCTTGCCGTTCCAGGCAAGGTAGGGATCTTTAACGTGCGTGACAACACTCACACACGGGACCTCCATTTAACCTCTCATCCGAACGAGGGCGTAATATTTGTGAAAAATGCTCACCTGCCATTTTTCAAGCAGTCGGCCGTGTCGGGATTTGAACCCGGGACCTTGGGATCCGTAGCTGAAGAGGCCGCGACGGGCGACTTTCGCATATCACGTCCGTCGATACCGAGGTCTCTAATTAAAAGAAAGCTGCGCGAAAAGTCAATCAGACAATGGGAAGAGAGGTGGAACAACGCTGCCATGGGCAGGTTGACCCACAAATTCATACCGAGCTTCGAAGCTAGAGGTAATATCGAGATAAAACTCGATCATAAAATGGTGCAACTGATAACAGGGCACGGCGTCCTAAAAGCGTATTTACAAAGATTCGGTTTAACCGACAACGACCGCTGCGAATGCGGCGAGCGCAGAGCACGTGCTCTTTGACTGCCCGCTTGAAGCTGCAAATCGAGGGTTAGATGATAGCAAATGGCCAAAGAGCCTAGAGGAAGTTGGGGAAGTGGCTAACCCGAAGGCGTTCTGGACAACCTTTAAAGAGTTCGCGGAAAGGGTCGCGAGATTAGACGGCGATAACCGCGCGTAAATCGAGGGGGGGGAAAGGATTGGAAATTTTAGATTTTGACCTGGAGTTAAATGATATGAGTTTGGTAACCAAAACCTGTATTTAATTAATTAAAAAAACAGGAAAAATAAATTAAAAAGAAAAAATAAAAACAAAAACTAAAAAATAATAAAAAACAAAAACTAAAAAAAAATATTATACTATTTATAAAAGTCCATATGCACGACAACCTCCGCACCACTAATACAATCACTATAACCACTATCTACCCTTATACGCGCGGAAATCGGGAATAAATAAAAACTGAAAACTTAATACGGGCAAATAAATAAATATGAACATAAATCAAATACCCACATTAAATTAAATCAATGAAATAAACAAACAAATAAAATAGAGTGAACTGCGTATCCCTCCAGAACTTAAAAGTGAAGTGATAGTGATTGCGACCCTCCAGGACGATTAGTGCATACCCACCGGAACTTTAGCAGTGCATATCCATTCCCCCTAGCAGTAAGTTTAAATGTATGCAGACGATCAGGTCTTCGGATACTGGAGAAATATACTAACGAGGTAAGAACAAAATTGTGGCGGTTGTGCTCGCATAAGCATTAATTTATGATAATTAATAGATTTGAAATAATTTAACGAGCACGTTTTGTGCGTAATGGCGCTAGCCGGTATAATGCTTATGCGAGTTCACCTGATAATTTGGGTTATGTTTTTTTGCAATTTTATGCACTGCTCAACGCTTAATGCTTATAGATGTTTATTTATATATTTACATAAATATTTATATTTATATTTTTGCCTGCTTTTATTCTTTGTGGCTTGATATTATTTGTTTGACGTTCTGCCGCCATTTTTGGTGGCAGCTTATATATAGGAAGGCAGATTGTCTGAGAAGATTGTAATTACAATATACATCAGTTAGGGAATGATAGGGACAGCTAGCGACGGACTTAGGGTAACAAATTACTTAGACCAGGGAAGACAAATTTGTAAATTTATAGAGCAAGTAAAATAGCTGGATTCACTATTAATATTTGGCGTATTCTTAGAAAATTTTAATCCATGTTAAATTAGCTAGCTAGATTTGGATAGTTTTAAGGCGATCCTTCAGGTCGCGCCGGTAAGCAGAGTTGGCAGCTACTATCCGTCATTACGGATTCCTCCACATTTATTTTGTTTGTGTCTTGTTGATCGGGCACACTCCAAATCAACGCTAGGGATACCATCAATCAAACCCTATTTTAAGTTTTTGTTTCAATTTTTAGATTTTTATTTAGGATGTGTTAATTTTGAAGTTAGAATAATTAGGAGCACGTTCATATTTTTGCGTTTGAACCTAATGTAGTACCTTCGGATGGAGCATTGGGGATGTGGCCGCAAGCATAACTGCCCTTAATTAAATTATAATGTCTTAAGCGTACCCAGTTCTGCGAAGGTTGCGGTGATATAGGTCACGATTTCAAGAATTGCCAGAAGGCAGAGTTGCGCTGCGTGGTCTGCTCGCGGGCTAACGAACTAAAAGGCGGTGGCGCATTATACGACGTGCATCAGGATGCAAAGTCCCCGAAGTGTCTGCCGACGCTGCGAATGAAGAGCGCTATTTCCCGGGGCATAGATTATGGCCAGTGAAGACAGCTTACATTCGCGATTAAAGCCCGGGTAGTAGAAAGAGCACGAGCTCAGAAAATTAAAAGGAGTAGTGCTAAAATATAAAGTTAAAAAGTAAGTTAAAGAAAGTCAAGATTAAAATCAAGCCAAATGAAAATAAAGATAAGCTAACACTAAAGATACGTGAAGTTAAAATGGAGTTAAAGTTCAGCCAGAGCTAGGTTAAAAAATTATGGGTGAAGTAAATTAAAGCGAGGGTTAGGGTTTGGGTTCGGATTCAGCCCCAGGTTGAGAATTGGACACCGGTCTCTGTTTCGAATTTGGGCTGGAGCTGGCCCGGGTTCGGGCATGCGTCTGGGCTTGAACCCGGATATAGGTTTCAGCCTGGGTTCGGGCAACGGTCTCGCGTCCCGGACTCTGGCAAAGCTAAAGCTAAGTTTATAGAGTACGACCTCCTCGAGAATTAATAGAGGCAGGGTTAGACCAAAAAGTAAAAGTTTAAAGTGAAAGGCAGTCAGAGCAAAGTTAAATAAAATTAGAATTTAAAGCTAAAACGAAGCGAAGCAAAAAAGAAGTTGAAGTGAAGACAAAGGCAACATAGAACGAGTTTAAATAAAGGTTGAAGTGAAAATAAAGTGAGTTCAGGCAAAGTGGAGTTCGGACTCGAGTTCGGGTATAGCGAATCGGGCTAGGGCCGGGTTCGGAATTGGATTTGGGCTCGGGCTTGAAATTAAAGACAAGTCAAAGTTTAAACACGGCAGTAGAGTGGTGGTTGTGAGAGCGGTAGGGATGGGAGGGGAGGTGAAAGTAAAATAAATTATAAATAAATAAACAAATAAATAATTAACAAAATTAAACGGGCGTAATGATAGAACTCAAACCAACGTCATTGTAACTTGTAGTCATTTCTGATAAATAAAACAATCATTCAAGCTTCATAAATGGAAATGCATAAAAATAAGGAGAACAATCGAATTCAATTGAATAAACAAATCGGACAGAAGCAATCGCGCAAACAATGAAGCCACATTAAATAGTGGAGAATCAATTCCACTAGACTGCGCTAAATCAAATAAACAGACGTCAATATAATGAAACCAGAATAACAATGAGCAGTTTAGGTACCGGAGGCAGAAGACGATGACGAAGAGAGGCAAAAATTTCCTAATTAATATTAATATAAATAGAGATAAATTAAATTAGACTAAGCCAAATATCTTAGAACAGGTGACTTATTTAATTTTTGCAAACTAGAATGGCACAGATCAGAAAACAATAAATACATGTTAGTTATAAGTCGACCGTAAGGTCGCAACGGTAACCAGAACTGATGCTTCCCGTCATTTTTATGACGCCCCCATTTCGCGTTCTGCTATTGCTCTGTAACTTCGAGCATTTTGATAACTCTAAATTCAAATTTATGGGAGCCAGTTGATTTACATTAATTTTATTGGGCGATATCAGTTCTCGAGTTAAAAATTTAATCGCGTCTAAACCCGATGTAGTACCATCCGGGTAGAGCATCGGGGAAATGGCCATCTAACCACTTTCTTCTCATTTTCTATGATGATGTCTTCTTCCACGCCCTTTATAGTTTTGCTATACGGTTTTATATTTCTAAGATTCATTCTAATTAATTTGAATGCTTAGTCTGTTTTTTCTATTTCCATCTTATTTTGTTCCTCTCTGCACTTTTCATAGCTTTCCTGCGAATAATTTGCCATTTTATGGTCTGTGTTTGTATTTTCGTCTTTCTGCTATTAAATTCAGAATACTTTTTAATATCCATGATTTCTTATTTTTTATTTGTGTACACCCCAGAATGTCTCTGACTGCCATGCCTAAGCCGAATTTAATGTAATTCCATTTTGTTTCTGCTTTCTTCTTATCAAAAATTTTTTTGATGCTTTTAGGCAATTCATTTTACTTTTTTTCAAATCTTTTGTCAATATTTTTATCTGTTTGTTGCTTAAAATCAAAGTGCCTTTTTTGCGATCCCTTTTTTCAAATCTTTTATTTTATGCTCGGCCTTCATAATTACGATGCTGTGGTCAGTGTCTATATCTGCTTCTGGGTAGCTTCTACAGTCCTGCACTTGATTCCTAAACCGTTGTCTAACAAGAATGTAATCTATTTTAATATCTTACTATATATCTTGGCATCTTCCTCGTGTATCGCCTTCTAGCATGTTGTTGGAAGAATGTGTTTGAGATGGTTAAATTGATTTTGTCGCAAAATTCTACCAGCCTAGTGCCCCTGTCGTTTCTCGTGCCTAATCCAAATAAACCTGCTACCGCTCCTTCCCTACCCTCGCCTACTACTTCATTGAAATCCTCCGTAATTATTAAATTTTCATGTTTTTTTACGCATCTTAGTATGAACAGAGTACAGTAATTTTAAAATCAACCTAAAATAAACTATCACAATAACACTAATATTTCTACTTAAAACTACTAACTGAAAAGAAGGTTTCTGAAATCAAATTTTAAATTACCCGCCCCTGGTTAATTGCAATATATTTTACTACATCAAGGCTAGAACTGTTACCTTTACTTGTGAAAAACGTCAGTATCGGACTACTACAAAATTATGTTTTCATTACAATTACATATACACATACTTCAACAAAAAAAAGCAAATCAAATATAACAAAATTTACTTGCTAATTGGGAAACGTTTTTTGCGAACAAAGTTACTTTCTAAGTTGTGAACTTAATAATAATAAAGTACCATAGTTACATTCATAAATTTTATACAATTACTTAAAAAAGTTTATAAATTTACAATTACTGTAGGTTATAGTTTTGGGAGTTTAGTGATAAATACTATTATCTCTTGGACTAACTTGGACTAACTTGGACTAACTAGATCCTACTGGGACTTTTAAAATAAAACTAAATGTTCTGAATTAACATACTTTCGTCCAACATGAAGTTGTCGATATAATGGGAAACAATGTGTTCCTATAGTTAGATGTTATATCTTTTGATGGTAATGACGAAGTGCTCAACCAAAAGCTCTCTCTCCATAAAACAGTTCGAGGTTATCTTCGGCAGATTTCACACAAAAGAATTAAGACTGCAAATCGAAATTACTTGAGTCGTTTCTCTATTTAAGATATGTAAAATTAATCTTACTGAAATCGTAACTTATACCCGCCTCAGTATAAATTTGAGTGCCAGAACAATGATTTCGTAGGCGCCAGCGCTATATGTGATTAATCAAAACATGTTAATCATAAAACTGTAATAATTTAGGGTATAAAGGGGACTGGCTATGATTCGTAACGTTCAAAACCATCATAATGGATTTGACAACTTCTGAGTATGAGAAATATAAGTTACGAAAATATTTCTTCCTCGGATCAACTAACCTAAAAATTATAATTTTAAAGGAAATAACTATGATCTTATTTATGAGATTTACCAAATCAGAAACTATTAAAATAAAATATGAGAGCAAATATTTCAAAGGAATATTAAAAGTTATCAAAAGGTGAAGATACTGTATAGTTAATTTAATATTAACTCATATATAGCTAGGGGAAAGTTGGGGAAAACGGGATGGTCTGGTAAAGCAGGATACCCTGTTTTATTTCAAAACATGCAGTACGATCTATCGGATATGACCGTAAATGATAACTCTCGGTACCTACCGATGGCCAGCAAGTCATCTACCAACTCTAGTTTCCCTCTAGACGGCGTAAGAGGTGGATGTGTCGAATTGTGAGGTTAAACTAAAATATTTAGCGTGCTTTCAAACGGTGATTTTTTAGTTTACAGACAAAATTAATTGAAGGTGAGTAGATTTAAGGGATACTGTGTTTGTTTACTATAGTTATGTAAAATAGGTTCTAGGAATTTGCTTTGTTTGTTATTAAAATGTAGTCACATGTTTTAGCAATCCACAGTTGGGTAAAACCGGACACTGTGTGGTTGGGTAAAACGGGAGGCATCCCGTTTTACCCAACTACATCGTCAATGTCTTTTTCAGGCTAGAATTCCAATGGGAAAGTATACAAGAACAACGCAAAGGCAGTCTTGGGATGAGAACAGTATGCGTCAGGCTGTTGAGGAGGTACTGGAGGGAAGAATGGGGTATCTCAAAGCTTCTAAAGAATATGGGATTCCTCGTACAACCATTAAAGCAAGGGTGAAGAAAATTAAACAGGATGTTCTTAACAGAGAGGATTCAGCAAAAAAAGGACTAGGACGTCATAAACCTGTTTTTAGTCCTGCTCAGGAAGAGGAATTAGTGGAATATATTTTGTGTATGGAATCACGCCTGTTTGGTTTAACTCTCAATGCATTAAGGTGTTTGGCATTTGAATTAGCAGAACGTAACGGCTTGCCTAATAGATTTAATAAGAGCAAGAAAAAGGCTGGTAAAGCATGGCTGTATGCTTTTCTCAATCGGCATCCGACTATTAAACTTCGATCTCCTGAGCCAACCTCACTAGCTAGGGCAATAGGTTTCAATAGGCCTTCCGTAAACAAATTTTTCTCGCTGATTACTGAAACGATGGAGAAACACAAAATACCCCCGAGCGTATTTATAACGTCGATGATACAGGGATTATGACAGTACCAAAAAAACGGTCTAAATGTTTATCATTGCGTGGAAAGCGGCAAGTTGGCTGCTTATCTTCGGCTGAACGTGGAGTTCTGGTTACAGTGGAGATCTGCATGAGTGCTAGTGGTGCATTCATGCCACCGTTGTTCGTTTTCCCAAGAGCTAGGGCAAAGCCAGAACTGTTAGATGATGCTCCCCCTGGTAGTACAGCTCATTACCATCCTTCAGGGTGGATGCAAACGGAAATATTTTTGAGTTGGTTCGATAAATTTATTGCTTTTTCCAACCCTTCTAAAGAAAATCCAGTTCTTTTGCTTCTAGATGGCCATGCCACCCATACCAAGAATATAGAGCTAATTCATAGAGCTAGGGATAACGGTGTTGTGTTACTGTGCTTTCCACCGCATACAACACACCGTCTACAACCAATAGACGTAAGTTTTATGTCACCAATCAGCTCATATTACAGTTCAGAGGTCCAGAGATGGATGCAACAACATTCAGGCAGGCCTATTACTATTTCTCTAATAAGCAAACTTTTTGGAAATGTTTTTATGAAAGCCGATAGCGTCCAAACCGCAGTTAGCGGATTTAGAAAAACGGGGATACATCCAGTAAATCCAGAGATCTTCCCAGACTGGATGTTTGAACCGGCCGAGACTACAAATAGGCCCACTCAAGGTGAAATAAATGATAACCAGTTACCAGAACCTAGAAACTCTCCACCTAGAACACCATTGAGAACACCACCGAGGACACCACCAACGACACCACCAAGAAGTTTACCGAGATCACCACTGAGAAACCACCAAGCACAACACCGATTCCTACAGAGCAGTTTTATGCAAATTCGACTCCTTCATGTTCCCATACCACGCAGAATTTTTTTATAACGCCACAACAGGTTGTTCCAGTTCCTCATTGTGAACGAAAATTAAATCTAAATGATAGAAGAAGGGGTAAAACTGCAGTGTTAACATCGACACCATATAAAGAGGAACTAGAAGAATCAATTTCTAAAAGACTTTCTACAAAGAAGCCAAAATTAAACTTAGGAGATACTGAAAAAACAGCCCATATAGCCAAATTAAATAAAAAAGGCAAAATAAATGACAATGGGATGGCGACTAGAAAAGACGTAACAGTAAATAACGCAAATAAGAAAGACAGCAGCAGTGCAAAAGAAACGAGCGTGAGAGACAAAAAACAAAATGATACCAAGGGTCAAAAAAATATAAAAAGAAGGAAGTTGAGAGAAAGTGATGATTCAAGTTCAGAAGATGAATGCGAAGAAGCAGTTTGTATATTGTGCAGCGAACTTTATTCCAATTCTAAGGCAGAAGAAGGTTGGATAAGGTGTCAACATTGCGAAGGCTGGGCCCATGATGCTTGTGCGGGAGTGGGGGAAGATGAAGACGAAGTTTTTACCTGTGACTTCTGTCAGTAACATATTTAAATATTTTTTTTGTTAATTTTTCCTTTTATATTATTAAGAATAATAATAACTTTTCTTTATTTGCCATGTTGTGTCTTATTTGCTGGGGACTAAACGTTATGGAAACTATACAAGCTTAAGTATCCCGTTTTATCCGACTAGGTGGATAAAACGCGATACTTGCTGCTTTTTTATTATGCATTTTTTTTGTCGTGTGCCTTCTGTTTTTTGAATAAAAAATGGTATCAATCAAAAGCCAATTAATAACTGAAACTGGAGCCAAAAAATAGTCCCCAGCATTGCTTTATTTAAGAAGTTATGAGACCTAGAACACTAAGTATCCCGTTTTACCCAACTTTCCCCTACCTACCAAAAAAATATATTTGATGATCTATTTATATATTAAAATATTCTAAAAATCGCTTTAAATAAAGTTAAAAACTTAATGAAAGCCGAGACTGTCATTCATATACGAATGGAAAAGTTTCGCAGCGGACGTAAGTATTCATTCTAATACAAAATTCAAAGTGATGTGTATAGTAATTAAAAGCTTCTGGCGTTTCCCTTTTCCTCATATTTTCTAGAAGTGTTGAAAAGCTGTTCAAATATTCTTCAACGTAAGATTAGATCGCAGTTCATATTATATTAATAAATTGTCGAATCTCAAACTCATCTGTGCCCTGACACAAAGTTTAAAATGTGCGAATGAAATGGTACTCTTGTCATTTTGTCACGATTGTCTATTATATTTCCAATCGAACAACCTTGCTGCCAGAGAAAGCTTTTTAGAATTTCCACTCATATTCATTGCTTATTCAGTTTTAAATGCCACGTAAGCCTACATTTTCTATGAAACTCAAGACAAAACAAATAAATGTCTGGGGAAGTAATCAATGTTGCAGGCGCCCGACAGCACTTCACCTCAGATGAATACGTAAATCGGAAAGCAGAGCAAAATGTAGTTTACGAACTTTCTTATGTTAGATTTGGGGTTATAAAACCTCTGATTATCTTTGATTGTAAGCTAAAATTGGCCCATTGGTCCGATAATCGTTTCCGTTCTGTTAAGATAAGGTTCAGTCAACTAACAAAATTTTATATTGTTGGCTTTCCACCACTCACTAGGAAAACTTTGGTGTAAGAAGTGCACTTTCAGCATATATAGTTTAGAAAGTAATTTTTACCATACGTTCGAAACTAGATTATATCTCTAGTTGTATAAAGATTATAATAAAATGCTGTATTATCTCTCTCACAGCTACACCCTCTTCGAACTTCTATTCCATCATTACACTCCTCACTCAAAGCTGTCCTCAAGGCTCACGTCTATCCACAACTCTTTGGAACAGCTATAAACCATCACCTAGATTTCAATATCCCTAACACATTCACATTTGCCTATGCTTGATCTATGGCAATTCCTGCACATCTCTAGAACCAACAATTGTTCTTCTGATGACCTCAGTAAAATTCTGATCTCTCCTAAACATCCCTTCCAAGTCCAAAGTGTTCCTATTTAAAGGTCACCTGCAGTTGTGTCATAGTCCAAAAATCCATATCCTCAATCACCCCATCTTCTTCTCACCCACAGTCGCTTATTTAGGCCTTCAGATTGACCCACGCCTGAAAACCCAATCCATCTTCAACAATCTCTACCAAGCCCCTCCCAGGTACATACAACTGACTAGAACTACTCGCAGACTGATTCCTAACCAGAATCTCGATCGTTAGATACGCCGCAGATTCCATTCTCCCCTTAATCCCTTCTTCCAAGAGACTATCGTCCAACGCTATCATTAGGCCGTTTCTTTTATATGCAGTGTGGGCCAAAGTACCTTCACGATTTTGAATTTTACTAATTCGTTCCCGGAATTAATATTCTTCCAGTTTGTCTTTTTTAGATTAAACTAAATACTTGGGAGTTTCGATATTGAGCGATACACGCTTGCAAAAAGGATACAACTGGTAACTTTTTATTTGGAAACTATTGACTATATTTTAATATCAGATATGTACCTTCCACCCGTACGATATTGAACTAGTAGGCATATTTGAAGAAGCAAGATCAGTAAGAGACGCAAACAGGACAGAAAAATCGCGTACAGCAAAATCCGTTTGAAAATATTCAATGTGTTCAGGAAAGTGTTCATAAGGCACCAACAACTTCAACAAAAAGACGTTTTTTGCAGCTAGGTATCAAAGGGCGATCACTGTAGAGCATTTTGAAACAAGATCCGTATATAATCGAGCTAATGCAGCAACAGAGTCCACAAAACTCTAATGCGTGTCTGGAATACAGCCGAGCCATATTAAGGAAGGTTTTGTAAACAAATTGTCGGTGTCTGACGAGGCACATTTTTACACATGTGGTTTTTTAGGTAAGCAAAATTTGTGGTATTGGGGTACACAGAATCCACAATTAATTCACAAAAGGACTCTCGATTTGGAAAATATTACAGTAATGTTCGAGAAAAAGAATTACCGGGCTCCATTCTTCCAAGATGAAGGTGGTCACATTCTATTGATGTAACAATTTTTAAAAATCCGAGGCGTGCTAATTGTGCAATTAACCTGCTTAAATTAAAAATTCCGCACGATGTGATGCTACTGCTACAAGTTGTAAATAATTGAAGCGGGTTTAATCACAATTATTGCACGTGACACGCGGTAATAGTAAAAAAATTTAAGTTTTTACGCTTAATACATGGAAAGGCTAAAAACCGTTTTGCTGACGGTTAAGTTTGCTATCACCCCCAAGGGAAAGTTGGAAATGGTCTGTGTTGAAATTTTCTTAGTTAAACTGAAAACAATCTAAATTAAAGTTGGACGCCACTGTATCTAGCAGCTACACAAAAAAATTATTTTAGAGTAGATAAAGAAACTCTTTTCCTAGTTGGTGATTCTCAATTTTTTATTTAGATTTATCTGTAAGACCCTTTCTAACATAGAAAAAATTACCAAAGTGATAATACGCTTGGTCCATACAAATAATTTGAATCAAATAACAGCGATTGTTAACAAATAAATTACATCACAGACGTTTAGTATAAATAAACCTAAACAAAATCTCGTTACCAAATAGACATGTTCATTAATGAATGTCAGATCTGTCAGTCGTGCACAAATTTAATAAAAAACTGGAACTTTAAGTAATCTTAATATAAATATAAATATAAATATAAATTCGTTTAATCTTCTCGTAAGTGAGAGCTTCAAATATAACAAAATTTAACGAAAGAATTTTCTTTTACAAAAAAATGCAAAATTAATAAGATTAAAGAAGTTTAAATACTTAATATCTTATGAAATGAAAAAGTAAGGATTTTTACGGTTGTTCATTTGACCGTGAGGGAAAAAGGGGCTTCTTAAATAAATCCGGCAAAGTAGAAGACTTGCTCTTAACCACTGGTCGGCGTTGGATATGTTCCGGTTTCATCTCGTTTCCAGCCGTTTACGTTCAACAACAAAAGTCAATAGACCTCAAATTGACTCGGGGAACTTGTTGGTCGGGGAGTTTTTCTTTAACATAAAGGTGTTTTTATTAACAAACGCTTTTTGACCTGTGAGCGAATTGCGCTGTAACGAATATAAATTAAGAAACATGATTCTTTATCACTAATTCTCAACATCAACGACTCGAAGATTACGTGAAAGTGGGCGAGGTATGTATCCTCCAATTGATATATGTATAAAGAAATAGAAATAATTAGGAATTATTAGAAAGTGTTAAGAAAATGCTAAGTGAAGTGCAACAATGTAATACAAGAACAATTTATAAAGTTTATTAACAGTTCATGAAAACGGATGCAATACTTTGTATCCTAGACGATAGTGACACTGCAGGTGGCAGGTTACAGACGGTCGAGATACCGTGATTACCTAGAAATCAAGATTGTAACAATGTAACAAAGTATAGAATTAAGAATAAAGCAGACATGAGATCTGCAAGTTCCCAGAGCCATGTAAGGGGGTAGGGACATTATAAAAAGTCCGGGAGCTCCAAGACCCAGCAGTCAGTCAAAGTATTCAGCTTTAACATTGCAGTTGCTTAGGCTACTCAAAATAATACAATTAGTTCAATTTATTTTCGACTTAGAGTAATTTAAATCAAGTTTTGTAAAATTCCATAATTAATGTCTGTTTGAAATAAATTTGTTAATAAATTTTGGAATTGGTTTTTAAAAACGCAGTTTCCAAGGCCCGAACCTTAACTGGCGGACTAAAAAAAACAACTTATGAAGACAATTCGATCGTTTAAAGGAAAGTCTCAAAACACCTGAATTGTTTTCCATAATATTATTGGTACTAAACTTGAAGCTTAGCCTTGAATTTAATCAAACTAGGAAATAACAGACCGTTTGTTGTTTTTGATGGGGGACCAAAAATTTATTAAAAACTCAAAAACTTATATTGGTTTGCAAATAAATAATCTTTAACCAATCTTTTCATATTTTTAACTTACCTTAATACAGCTTTGTTTTCTGTAAAGAAATTTTGTTATACAAAACAATTCTTACATCGGTAAATTGATAAATTGAGATCGATACAATTAATACTAAAAAAACTTTTTTTACTACAACAAAAAATGATCAACAAGATGGCGCTACCGCCCACACTGCCAGAGTCGCAATTCCTCTATAGAGGCACATTTCCCGAATCGATTAATTTCGAAAAACAGAAACTTGAGGTGGTCCTCAAGATCGCTAAATTTCACTGCTTTAGATTATTTTCTTTGGGGTTATCTGAAAGAAAGAGTTTATGTAAAGAAGACGCAATGCTTGGAACAACTTAGAACGAATATTAGGCGAGAGATTTTGGGGACATCCCAAAAAACTTTAGAAAAGTTTTGAAAAAGAGCTCATGTTTGCCGTCGCTAAAGACATGATTTTTCGTAATTAGTTGAAAAAGAAAGTTCAAAGAACACGCTTTGTATATTGAGTTTCAAAATATAAATTTACGTAATTATACATAAACCTTTTTAATTTAAAATCGTGAAGACACTTTTGCGCCAGTACATCAACATCTTACTAAACAACCCCCACTTCTGTACTACACACCCTACTCCTAATCCCGCCCATCAAACTCCACCATGCCCAAATACAAATCCGTAAATTTAAACATAACCAGCTAATCATCCTCCATAACTCTCTCTACAACTAATATAAAAACCTTCCAAAGTCCAAAAATCAATTCCCGAATATACAAGACTAATTGTCTCTTTCTACACCGAGAGACATACAGACGCCATTTTCCCCACATCTCAAATACTTCCATCCACGTTCCACTCTACAATAGACCTATACAGTTCTTGACTTCCGAGATTAAACCCCGCTAACTAAACTTGACTCACACGCCGTTTTGTCTTTGTGGAAACAAATCCCAACCAGAAACTTGTGTCCGCCTTATCTTCTCTTACCCCTCATAATCCCACTCCATCCTAACTTCAACAACGCAATGCACCTCGTCACGTATCCTCCACTTCCTAATATAAACTTTCTAGCCTCTCACTATCCACAGGAATCTAACCTTCTTTAAAAGAAGATCTTTTCTGTAAAACTCCCTTTCTCCAAGTCGCGGCACTAACTCACTTCCCCACAACTACGAACATTTACTCACGTGCATATATACTCTCGCACATATTCAAGCAGATAAACTACACTCAATTGAATTGCTACACCGTAACAGCTTTTACAACTGCGCCGACTAACTGCAGTAGTTGAAATTGGATTCCTAAGAAAAAAATTTTAGGACAAAATTTGCAAAACCAAGTTTTTTGATTTACACATTGCCTCGAAGGCGGTACTTTTAAGTCCATTGGTCCAGGGGAGAAACAACTTTACTCGTGGGGAAAGGACCAAGAAATTTAGGAGCGAGCTTAGCATTGAAATGACGTGAAGTGTCAAACAAAGAGAAATTACGATGCCAAACGGAATCGCCTAATTGAAAGGGCGCAGGGCTATGGGTGTTACAGTAGGCAGCGGAAAGTTTCTTGAAAACATGCGAGCGGAAATTTTGTAGTGATAAGGATCAGGGGAAGAATGTTCTGGATCAGGGATATACATTCATTTATCTTAGACTGTTGTCCTAAATAATTGACGGGGAGGATATGTTCAGGGTCAAATAGGGCAAGGAAAGGAGTGCATCCAAGGATCTCATGATTGGACGTTTGGATTCCGCAGGTTGTAGGTTGTCACGGATATAGGAAGCAAAGCATGGTCTTGAAGGAGCGATTAACACGTTTAGTGGGATTAGCTTGAGGATAGTAACGGGTGGTGAAAAGGATTTTGGAATGATAACGGGTACACTAGAATTAAACTGACAACTGCAGAATTATACACCGTAATCTGTAGTAAAAGATATAGGATTGACCGCGAGTGGAACGAGGTAGAGGACCTACCATGTCACAGAAAATGATCTGCCAGGGATAGGATGGTTTGGATCTAGAAGTGAAGGGGCCGGGAGGGGGAAACTGTACAACTTTGTAAGCAGCACAAACCGGACAACGTCGAATGTAACGAGGGAGGTCAGCTCCGAAACGGCCAGAAATATTTTTGGAGGAAACGAACAGAAGTTTTGGTCACGCCTTAATGACCAGATGTTCAAGGATCGTGATGGGGAAATATCAGATGTTTGCGCTGCTCAGAAGGTACAACCATTTTCCAATCGTCCGTAGAATCGGCAGCGATAAAAGTTTTGTGGCGGCAGAAAAAGGATATTGTCAACTACAGACCAGTAAGGATAACATCTAGATGAGTTACAAACTTTTTGGACCACGAAATTATACCATGGGTCATGTGTAGGAAGGGTGACTTTGAGTTAGGTAATGACAGAAATAGAAATTGGTTCAAAGACAGGAACAACGAGAAAAGGTATCGGGATTCGGGAACAACATGATCTTTGCCTTTGCGGTGAATAATGGTAAAGTCGTTTTGTTGGAGGCGAGTGGACTAGCGGGTTAGGCGACCGGAAAGACTTTGGAGTTTATTGAGCCAAAAAAAGGAATGGTAATCAGTTATGATGGAAAAGTGAAAATCCTCGACGTAAGAACGGAGCTTCTCAATCGCCCCCATCACTGCCAAACACCCTTCCTCTGTAACCGAGTAGTTGCGTTCAGGCTTGGAAAGTGAACAACTGATATAACTGTCGATTTTCTCGCCGTCGGGATGACTTAGGATGGCACCCAAACTGAAGTGTGAGACGTCAGTTTGGAAGGTGAGAGGTAAAGTAAAGTTAGGGCAGGAAAGGATGGGGGCACAAATTAGGTGTTGTTTAAGAGAAACATACACAGATGGACAATCGGGAGTTCAAGAGAATGGGATATTCTTACGATTAAGGTTAGAAACCGGAGCAGAGTGGGTGGCAACATTCTTGATGAAGCGCCGCTACCAACTGGCCATGCCAATCAGTTGAATGTAACAGAGAATAGAGGAGATTCTTAAGGATAGCGGATACTTTGTCGGAATCAACAATGAGATCGTCCCAATTAACGATGTAACCAATACAGCGGAGTTCAGGAAGATAGAAATAACATTTATTTGGCCGAGGGTAAGACCAGCAGGGAAGAGACAAGAAAGTAATAGGCTAACAATCCGGAGGTTGTCCTCGAAGGAGGGGGTAACAATAGTGATATTCTCGGAATACGCAAAGTAAAATGGTTCCAAGTCAGAAACGATGACCTGATCGATCAGACGTTAGAAAGTGGCAGGAGTCCAAAAGGGAGGCGGCAAAATTGAAATAAACTTCGATGAGGGACGGTAAAGACAGTGGTAGGTTTTGATTCAGGAGCAAGAGGGATTTGCCAGCAGGCGAAGCGAATATCTAAGGAAGAAAGGAAACGAGTATCACGGAAGCGGTCTAAAATAGAGATATAAAGAAGAGGATATGCATCTTTTTGGGTGACCTGATTTAACTTTCGGAAGTCTACACAAAACCGACAGGAATCATCGTTCTTATTCACCAAGACAATGGGACTAGCCCACGGACTGAGAAATTGTTCTACGACCTCAAGACAAAGCAATTCGCTGAGTTCAGCATGAGTAACCCTAAGAAGTGTAGAAGTCCGGCGGATGTACAGATATGATGTTGGACTAAGGAGATGAAACCAAAACCCGGTGGTTGTTTGGAAAGGCGTAGGAAATAAAGGTATATAACTGATTACGTTGGGTAGGAGTAAGATCGGACACAATGTGGGTAGGATCAAGAGTAGTGATGACCAATAAGGAAGAAAGAGCAAAGATTGGTCATCACAAAAATTTGGAACAGATTGTATCGACTTCCAATAGTCGATACCAAGAATTAGTTATGAGAAACGTCCGGAAGGACAAGAACATTTAGTGTAGTAACAGAATGGAAGGATAATGAGAAGAGAAACATAACAGAGGATGGTGCATTTGAAATTGTCAGCTAAGCTACAGAAAGAGGAAAAGAAAATATGAGGAGAAACGTGTAGCGTGTGTAAACGGTCCCAACCGGAGCCACCAAGAATGGTACGCGAGTTAAGGTTCGTGGCTTCGAGCGGTCCTTTTTAAAAAGACTTCTTTGGTCCTTAACAAATTTATTTGATTTACAGATTTGAACAATAACAATTTGAACTAATTTATTCTAAGTCGAATTACTTTAATTAATTGTACAATGAGTTATCAGTGCACTGCAAGGTTAAAGCTGAACGTCTGATGAACTGACTAGGAGTGGAGCTCCTGGTCCTTATATAACTTTCTCCCCCTCACATTTCTGTGGGAACCTGCGGACGTAATGTCCGCTTACACTTTACAATACTTAGTTGCTATCTTAAAAGCTATTCATAATTACAATGTTGCAGGCTTATTCTGCGTAATCTCGGTACGTGACATCCGACGACCGTCTGTGACCTGACATTTGCAGTGTCACTTATCCTTGTGCTACTTTGTAGCGTTTCCACTCGTGGGAACTGAAATCATCTTAATAAAATGTAATAAAATGTTGCAACGACATTGTTGCACTGTCCTAACATTTCCTAATGTTTCCTAATATTTCCTAATACAGATATTAGTATTATGTGTATAATAGATGGGGGTTCCTATAACTCCTTCCAACGTACATTAAAAATTAAGGGTTTTTTACCTTATCTTGATTTTTAATTCATTTTCGTTTAATCTCATTTAAAATTCATATTTTCTAGGGGTACATTTGTTTGTTTGGGTTTCTTAAATTTAAAACTGTTTCTTTATTATTCTTAAATCTAATACATATTTTGTACATTACATAAATAATCAATAAAATAGTCAATAAAATCAATATAATTGTCCATACACTAATATTATCATAGTGCACTTTGGGCGTCTTGATCTCGTTCAGTTTTTCTTTATAGTCTTCCATGAGTTTCATGGCGTGGTTTAAGTTGTCTAATTCCAGGTGTTCCAATTGCATTGGTTTTTGAAGGGTTTCTTCATCTTCTTCTTGGGTAATCTTGATTTGCAGATCGGGTAGATTTGCTAATTTCTTGCTTTGTACTGGATCTTGGTAAACTCTAATTATTTCATTTTTTAATTTTAAATAACAATTTTCCTTAAGGGTGATTAATTTACTTCCGGTTAATGCTAAATTACTTTCGTCTTGATTGCAATACATTGTTGCGATTACTTCAGTGGGAAAAATGGCTATCCATTTATTTTCCGTTACTTTTTGAATTTTCATGTTGTTGATTAATACAGGTTTGGCTTCACAATTTTCATAGTGAAATTTTAGTAGTTGTACTTCGCAAGGGCTGTCTTCTTGAATTGTTGTGGTTGTTAATGATTGGCATAAGTATTGATTGGGTGTGACTTCATTACATTTGTCGTTGGTATAACCATATCTTTGTTCATTTAAGGATAGGAATTTGGTTTTTGGAATAATAACTTGGTATGTGCTAGTCATTTTCATTGGAAAAGCAAATAAGTGATAATAATTGTAACTGTTAGTCTCTACTATTGGTATTTCTATTAAAAATGTTATATCATTATTTTTTACATAGCCTTTAACTATGGCTATTTTTTCAAATATTAAAATGTTTGATTCAAATACATCGAAAGGTAATTTACTGTTAGTTATAAAAGTTTTTATTTTCAATAATTCTTTTAATAAATCTATTGGTTCTATTATACTTGTATGTAGGGTATTTAATTTTGCAAAGGTTACTGCGTTTTCTAATGTTGCTAGGATTTGTTGGATTAAAGTTAGGGTTGATATTATCTGGTTATATATCGTTGTAGCAATTTTATTTTCCACCTAATATATATATCTGTATAATCAATCCTTTTATTAAATATTAAATAATATAATACATTATAATGTTATCCAATCCACTTAATTTAATAACATCGATTGTCCAATAAAGAACTAGTATTTAGTTCATGTTAAAAGTTAAATTCTACGGAGACAATATAAAAGCTTTTGTTTGGTATCTTTCTTAAAGCCCCCTCTACTCAATAAATGCAAGGTAACTTTGTTACTGGGCAGCAACAAGCTCGGCCGGCACTTCTAACACAGCTGGGGTTCAAGCAGGTCGAAAGTTGTTCTTAGGAGCGATGTCCGTCATTGATTTTTGCTGTTGGAAGCGTGCACGATGGAAGATTGCACGTGTATGCTATCTTCATAAATTGTTTTGGATGGTCCATTTTTGTGTTGAAACCAGTCGTGAAGAACGATGAAGTTTTTGTTAAAAAGACCATTAGGAACATGTAACTTTGGGAATAATTTATTTTAAAATATATTGCAACGTAAATTATAAATAAGCACTTTTCTGAATGGTATTCATACGAAAATTAAATGAAAACAATTCTATTCTTGTATAATATGGAATCACATTTATAATTTATTCAAGTTAATTACAAACAACATTTGCTTTCTTGTGGTGTGAATTACGCCTGGAACATCTGTAAATTGAAACGCAGATAATGGAAGCCAAGTGACGTGTTTTTCAGTATGCAGCGCAGCTGTTTGTTTGGAATGGAATTTTCCGTTGTTAATACATGCGTCAGCTTTCAAGCAAGTATTTAGGTGCAATTTGGAGTTCTGGTATGTACAAAAATTATATTCGTATGTTGTTTGAACTGTCGACGTAGAAACGAGATAAATTTTACTTTAACTGACTTGTGTTAACTTTGAACAGGTCAAGGACAGACCTCAATTGTATTTTTCGTAGTTATACGATATGAATCTGTAATTTGTTCCTACAAATTCTTTTATTAACTCAATGAAACATCAGAAGATGTCACTACTAATTAGATAAAGTAAATTTTCATAACTTTGAACCTTTAGATATTAAATTTCTACATTTGATATTTTATGAACAATTATTTGTAATTATTTACTGTGAAATTAAGGTAAATTTACCATAATTAACTCTTTCTATAAATAAGCAATTTTATGCTTTGTCAATCTGTTATATAAACTTCATTAAATAGTAATTGGTACGGATATATTCAGTACCATTGTAATTAACTCTTCCTAATTTAAATTAACTTATAAAGGAAGACATATTTTTTGTAAAAAAAAAAAATTACTTTATTGGATACCAAAAAGAATAGATTCTTATTTTCGGACTAAAGACTATCTTTTATTTAAGAGGAATGAAAATCGATTCTGATTGTATTTAATTATTTTTGAGTTTGAATGCACAGACAGTGCTTTTCTTTGTTTAATCTGTTCACAGGTGCAATGGAGGATTGCTAAGGTCAAGGTCGAGCCATAAGGTAAGATACTTTAAAGATTAGGAGGTCTTTAAAAATTATATAGCGGTTATAGAAAAAAGGTTTCCGCATTAGCCTTGTACAAGGGACTTGTATCAGGTCTTCTCAGTATAAAAAATACGGTGGCGCCTTATTTTTATTATTAGTGGTTGCAATTACACCCCGACCCACAGCTCATTCTCTACCCAGAGCATATAGTTCGACTAGCCGCTTTGCCTTTGAGATTTCCTCAACATAGAGCCACCTTCCATCTTAATTTGCCGTGGGCTCCATTTCTAATTATCGGAATTTCTCGTTAAACTAAATCGGAATTTAAAAAGCTTCATCGTATTGAATCTGATTAAATCTCGCATGCCTAACATAGTAGTTCGCATGTTATTTTCTAAGGTGTCTATTCGATTGGCTATACTATCTTGATTTCTAACTAATTTTCTAAGGGTTTCATTAAATTTGATGATCGTTGATTGTGTTAACGATATTTGATTACTAATTATGGTTTTAATGTCGTTTTGATTTTCTATCAATTGTTGTATCGCGTTGTCATAGCGTTCTGCATCTTGGTTATCTAAATTTCCGGTAATTGCTTTAATTACGTTTCCTAATCCGTTGATTAGTCCTCTCTTTCTTCTCGTCATTTGTTCTGTAGGTATTAGTCGATTAAATTTGTCTTCTATATTTTTCAAAATGCTTTCTGTTATACTGTCGTAGTTCATCATTTCTATTGCGTATTCTTTTCCGAATTTTGTTGTGTCCATTGATTGTTTTAGTCGAAAATAATTATTTTTGATTATTTGAAATTCTTGTTTTAGCTCGGTTAAATCGAATTTTTGTGCAAAGGTCCAATAATCTATGGTGTTTTGCATACTGCCTAATTTAATTGGTAGTATACCGGGGTTGTTCTTTATGTCTTCAATTATAATTTCTGTGTCCGTTCTACCTGGGTGGAGGTTGACGGTAAGGGTGACGATTGTCCATCTGAAAGTACATGGTGTCTTAAATTTTTGAGGTGAACATATTTTGTTATCTTGCCGTCGTCTATCGCGGCTACGTTTTTGTCGGATATTCGTTTGATTTTAAAGGGTCCTAAATTTCTCGGTGCCGTTTTGTGTCTTTTGCTTTGGTAATTTTTCTCGAATACGGTTTGTCCTATGGAAAATTTGTTTATGTTCGAGTTTTTATTACGGGTTGCGGTAATTCGCTCTTTATCGTTATCTTATTTGTCCTTTACTTTGTCATAGGTTATTCTTAGTTTCTCCTTGTGGTCTTTAGCGTATTGCTGGTAGATTTCTTTGTTATAATGTATATCGTAGGGGTTGCGTGAATCTGAATGTCCTAAGGTTAGTTCTAAGGGTGTAAAATTTGTAGTTGAATGAATCGTGTTATTATACGCGATTAATGCGTATGACATTAAGTTAGTTATGTGTTCTTTCTTGTAGTTTAATCTTAATAGTCTGATCTGTTCTAATAGGGTTGAATGTAGTCTTTCAATTAGTCCGTTTGATTCAGGGTGGTTTTCCGTTATAAAGTGAATTTTTATTTTGTGTAATTCTAAAGTGTTTTGAATTGTTTCGTTTTTGAATTCGCTTCCGTTATCTAATGTTATTGTTTTGGGTGTTCCGAAAAATGTAAAATAGTGTAGAAATCCATGGGTTACGTCTATACTATTTTTAGAAGTGATTGGTATTGCTTGTCCTATTTTCGTAAATGCGTCCACGATTGTTAGGTAACTTTGTGCTTCTACTACTAGAGTATCTGCATGTAGTTTCTGGAAAGGTTTGTCTGGTGTTTTAGTTAGCATTAAGGGTATCTTTGGGGGTTTTCTGTCATATTTGGCTTTATCACATAATTCGCATTGATTGATAAAGTCTGTAGTTAATTCTTTCATGTCCTTGAAATAGTAGCGTCTCATAATTTGTTTTAGGGTCTCGTTTATTCCTCGATGGTTGGTCTTTCCTTCGTGTTGGTTTCTTATTACGTCATTTATTTCGTCAGGGTCGTCTAGTGTTATTAATTTTCTTGTGCATCTTATAAGTTCGGGGCCAGAATTGTTAAATAGTTTTACATATATTTCTGAAAATCGTTTGTACAAGTTTTCTGCGTTAAAATAAAAGTAAAATCGTTTTTTCTCGGGGGTGTATTCCTTTAATATTTTAATAATTTGTGACTCGTTGTCGTCTTTGGTTATTTGAATTTTGTAAATTTTCTTATTGTCCACTTTCGTGTATTTTACAGGGTTGGGGTTGTTTAAAACTTCTGTGATTATAAATTGATTGGGTTTCATGTCTGTAGCTTCGTTTAAAATTTTTATTGCGGTTTCCGGTTCGTCATTTTGTGTTGAATGTATAGTTTCCATTTCTTCTGGGTCTTCTCTGACTTCGGTTTCGTCTACGTTTCCTACTAATGATTCTGTCTCAAGTGCGTTAAGTTGGATTCTACTTAAAGCGTCTGCATTATTGTTGTAAATTCCCTTTTTGTATATGATCTCATAGTCATATTCTTCTAGTCTAATTCTCCATCTTTCTAATTTCGAGTTAGGTTCTTTGAGTTTGCACAGCCATACTAATGGTCTATGATCGGTATATATATAGAATTTCCGTCCGCATAGGTACGGTCTGAAATATTTTGTTGCCCAAATTATGGCTAACAATTCTTTCTCTATCGTACTGTATCGTTGCTCTGTTTCGTTGAGGTTTCTTGATGCGTAACTGATAGGTTTGTCGTTACCTACTGTTCCTTGACTTAATACTGCGCCTAAGGCTACATTTGATGCGTCCGTTGTTAAAATGAATGGTTTTGAAAAGTCTGGGTATTCTAATACGGGGTGATTTGTTAAAATGCTTTTAATTTTATCTACTGCTTTTATGAATTCTGGGGTATGTACAATTTTGTTTCACTTCTTTAAACAATTGGTTAGGGGCTTAGTTATTTGAGCATAACCTTTTATGAATTTTCGGTAATATCCGCTAAGGCCTAAAAATCCTTTAATCTCTTTATTCGTTTTAGGTATGGGGTAATTTAATACAGCGTTTGTTTTGTCGGGGTTTGGCATTACTCCTTGGGGTGTTATTACGTGTCCTAAAAAAGTTACTTCTTTTTGTAGAAATTCGCTTTTGTCTAGTTGTACTTTAAATTTTGCGGTTCTTAATCTTTCGAACACTTCTCTTAATCTTTCTATGTGCTCCACTAATGATGGTGAATACACTATTATATCGTCTAGGTACACAAGGTATTTTTCGTTGTGTATCCCTCGTAGTATGTTATCCATTACTCGTTGAAAAGTTGCGGGTGCGTTCTTCAGTCCAAATGGCATCCGGTTGTATTCGTAGTGTCCTCTAGGTGTGCTAAAGGCTGTTTTCTGTGTATCTCCTTCTTCCATTTCTACTTGATGGTATCCTGATGCTAAATCTAGCGTCGAAAAATATTGGCATTTGCCTAACTTGTCTAATATTTCCGTTATGTTCGGTAACGGGTATTTATCGTCTACCGTTTTTTCATTTAGTTTGCGGTAATCTATTACCATTCGGTATTTCCGTTTTCCTGATGCGTCTAGTTTCTTTGGTACTATTAGTACGGGGCTGCTCCATGGTGAATTGGAGTGTTGTATTATATCTTGATCTAATAGATCCGTTACTTGTCTGTCAGCTTCTTCCTGACTTGCCTGGGGTAATCTGTATGCTTTGGTGAATAGGGGTTTGTTATCCGTTAGCTCAATGTTGTGTTTAACTGTGTTTGTAAACGTTAGGGGTATTCCTTCGCAATGGAATATATCGCGGTATTCATAACATAATTTTTGTATTGCTTTTTGCTCTTCGTGATTTATGTCGCGGTTAAATCGGATATTATTTAAATTTTGTTTTAACATTTCGTCATTTTCTGCGGGGTTATAATTTTCGTTTGGGGTTTCATCTATTTCCATTTCGTTAAAGTTTAATTCTTCTACGTTAATCGGGTTTGTTAAAGATAGTTCTACGGGGTAATCATTTGAGTTTAATATTGTTGTTGTGGCGTAATTATTTTTGATTTTTACTAATGCGGTTGGGGTTTCTACTCCTTGTTGAAAAGTTATATGGTTTATTATTCCTAAGTTTTTATTTGAATTTACGGGGATTCTTATTTTTTTTTCTGTTCGGGGTTCTAATGTATATTTTTCGTCGATTTGGGTATTTTGAAATTTAATGGGGATTCGTCCATACTTGGTTCTTAATAATCGGTTTTTGATATCTATGTTGGCTCCTAATTTTCTTAGAAGGTCCATTCCTAATAGTCCGTCATATTTGTCATTAAATTCAAATATACAGAATTTGTGTTTCATCTTTACGTTAAAGGTTTTTGGTAAAGGTATGTTTGCTACGAATTGGTGTATGGTTGTTTGATGGGCGGTTTTAATTTTAAAGGGTTCTCTTTCTACATAGTTTAGATAATGTTTTTTTTACTGTTCGCGGGCTTATTAATGTTTTAGAAGATCCGGTATCGATTAGTAATTTAAAGTCAGCGTGGGGTATTTCGATATAGGGTAATAAGAGGTGATTCATATTATTTAGATTTATTACGTTAGGTCGTTTATAAAATGGTCCATTTGAAAATTTGAACATGTGTTCTCTTCGTCGTCTTCCTCGTAATTTTCGTGTGGTTCTTCGCGTTCATACTGGTTTGATTGATTTTGTTCGTTATTCGTACACGGTTGATTGTTATTATTCTGGTCATCCTCATACTCTTCTACTTCTTGGTGAAATAGCTCTTCTGAAGTGAAAGTGCGTTTTTGATTAGGGTTTGGTCTTATGTGCGTTATTTTTGTGTTAGGTCTGGTGTTACCAGATGAGGTATCCATTGGTGTAGGTTTGTAATATTATTGGGATTATTATTGTTTATCATCGGTGAGTTTCTGTTAGGATTCGCGTTAAATGCTGGTCTTTGTTGATTTATATTTTGGTTAAATCTCGATTGAAATGTGGGTTTCGAATAGTTCGGGTAAAACGTTGGTTTTGAGAATTGTTTGTATTGGTTGTTAAAGTTTGAGTTATTAAAATGTGGATTATTTGTTCGCGTTTGGTTTGTTTGTGCATTGTATGAGTTAACTCTTTGTTGTGGATTTATTTGTCTTGCGGGTTGTATAGTTTTTATTGGCGTATAGCTTTTATTCGCGTTGGGGTTATATAGTCAGTTTCTATAGTACATTACATTTTCTTCTTCGATTTTCATATTCATTGCTTGTTCTAAGTTTTGGGGATGTTGAAATCTAATTTTATCTGAAAGTTTCTCGGGTAGTGCATTTAGATAGGTATCTAATGCCATCTCGTCGTACATTTTAGTTTTTATTAGTCTCACGTTTGGGTCGGTTTCTTCGATTTTGAGTTTTGTCAAGATTAAACTTCTTACATCTTGGCATCTCATTCCAAATTGATAGGGTGACTGGTTGTGTTCCATTCGTAGACCGGCTAAGTCCCTTACTAAACATTTTAAGTTCCGTTGATCGCCGAAATATGCAATTAATATTTGTTTAAATTGTTCCCATTCATCCACGTCTTCGCGACTGGCTATTAGCGTTAGTGCCCTTCCGGTTAGTTTACTGGTTATAAGGCGGATAAGCAGAGTGTTTCTGTCATTATCGCCTGGCTTGTAAAAGGTCTTTAAAAATATTTCGGAAGCCGAAATGTAATTACTGAGTAAGCAGGTATCATTTCCATTGAATGGCGGTATCATTTTGAGGTACAGCTTCATTTCATTAGTTATCTTGGCTGGGGTAATATTTGGGAAATTTAAAAAATTAAAATTTTTTTTTTTTTTTGAAAAAATTTTGTTTTATTTTATAGTTTTTGGATGTTATTTAATGAGTTTTACGCTTGGTATTAGTTTGGTTGAGTTTACTTTTGATTTGCCGATTTTTAATTTTAATTTCCGAAGTTTCAATAGGCTGGGTTATTTTTTGTGGTAATTTATCGGGTGTGAATGTTTTGCGTTATTTGCGTCAGTTATTACTACTCTAATTTATTAATTATGTCGATGTTATTTAGGTACGAATTAATTCTCTCGTTGGTTTATGCGATTGTAAGGTGTCTGTAATGCTTACAATGTTATCTGCTGTTACAGGATGTTGTTAGTCACTTAGTTGCATTTGCGTCTCTATTATGAGTTTTTTTTAATTTTACCGTGGGTGTAAATTATTACTCGCAGTGTTTTTATATACTGAATTTGTGCGTCTTTAATTTATTGCAGTAAAATTTTCACGTTTGAATTCGGTTGTAATTTAAGTTTTAGTACCGTAATTATTTATTCTTTCTGAGTAGTTTTAGATTGATACTTAAATAAAGTTTCTGATCGTAATTTTATGCTGTTTTTAATTTAACAATGATGAAAGGTTTCGCGATGTATTCAAATAGCTTTTGATGTGATTTACTATTAGATTTTTATGCGTATTTATTCAAGGTTAGTTTCTATTCACTTTGATGAAGTATGATGAGATATTACGTTCAATTTGAATTCGCGCTTAGTTAATTCTCGTATTAAGATGTGGTTTTTTAATAATAGAATGCGATTTGTCTATTTATGGATGGTATTTGCGTTTGAATCGTGGTGTTGCTTTCGCGTTTTTATTCTTGGTGTATTTTAAATTAATTTTGTGAGTCAGTTAATTCTTTTATTGTGGGATTATAAATTTTTATTTCTTGTGGTAGTTGGCATTGTAGAATTAGAAATTCTAAAATTTGTTGCGCCAGTTAAGATTGAATTAGAAATTCTAAAAATTTCTTGCGTTAGTTAAGTTTTGATTCAAAAATTCTAAAAATTTTTGTGTCAGTTAAGGTTGTCGAGTTAGAGGTTTTTAAAAATTTTTTCGCGCCAGTTAAGATTTAATTCAGCAATCTTAAGAGGTTTGATTTTGTTTTTAAGAATTTTTCTTACGTTAGTTAAAACGTGATCTAGTCTCTTGCGCTTTGCGACTTTTTTAATAATTCTCTCTAGTTTTTGTTTCAGAATAATTTTTCTCAGTTCTTAGTCTCAGAATTTTTTGTTGTCTCAAGTTTTTGTAAATTTTTCATATATACAAGTAAAATAATAATAAAATTTCAATAAAGGCTTGAAGATAATCTCTAGCAATTGCTAAGTCGATTATTTTCAAAAAATGGCATAAAATATTTGTAACAATAGTCAACATATACATAAATAAATTCATAAACTAGCAAATATCAAATGTCTTTGTTAATAATAAAATAAATTCAATTTGTTTAGGAAAATGAACTTACACTAGTTGCTTGGTTGCTTTCATTGATTTGTTTTCTTTGTTTCTGTTTTTCTTTTGGCTTCTTGGATTTGATCTATGCTTGTATCGCCTCCAATTTTTTTCTTTTGTTGAATTTGAACTATGCTTGTTTCTCCTTCAACGGCTGGACTTGAACGATGCGTGTTTCTTCTCCAGTTTTTGGTTTTGTTCTGCCAAAATCGGAATTGAAATTCCCGGACCACCAGTTCCTCGAAGTTGAATTCGCTAGTGCCCTTTTGACATCCTACCGACTGCGCCAGTTAAGGTTCGTGGCTTCGAGCGGTCCTTTTTAAAAAGACTTCTTTGGTCCTTAACAAATTTATTTGATTTACAGATTTGAACAATAACAATTTGAACTAATTTATTCTAAGTCGAATTACTTTAATTAATTGTACAATGAGTTATCAGTGAACTGCAAGGTTAAAGCTGAACGTCTGATGAACTGACTAGGAGTGGAGCTCCTGGTCCTTATATAACTTTCTCCCCCTCACATTTCTGTGGGAACCTGCGGACGTAATGTCCGCTTACACTTTACAATACTTAGTTGCTATTTTAAAAGCTATTCATAATTACAATATTGCAGGCTTATTATGCGTAATCTCGGTACGTGACATCCGCCGACCGTCTGTGACCTGACATTTGCAGTATCACTTATCCTTGTGCTACTTTGTAGCGTTTCCACTAGTGGGAACTGAAATCATCTTAATAAAATGTAATAAAATGTTGCAACGACATTGTTGCACTGTCCTAACATTTCCTAATGTTTCCTAATATTTCTAATACAGATATTAGTATTATGTGTATAATAGATGGGGATTCCTATAACTCGCGTTGTTCCGGAATCCAGAAGTACGGTGAAAAAAAATTAAAAAATATGAACGGATAGATATAGAGGTTTGTTGCCACGCACATTAGCACACAAAAAACACTAGGACGATGTGGGATAGATCGTTAAGATCACGAAAAGGAGAATCCGGGTCAATGAAACGATAAGATCGACGATGTTAGGCGAACATTTTTCACACAAAAACGCCCTCGTTCGGATAAGAGGTAAAATGTAGGCTCCATGTGTGAGTGTTGTCCCCCATGTTAAAGATCCCTACCTTACTTGGAGCAGCAAGAGTTCGGCACAATTCAAAATTCTCAGATAAAAAAAATTCGCAACCTGGCCTGTGTAGTACGTTCGATTGGAATATTAGAAAATCAAATGTAAGGTGTGTAGGTGCGAATCAAATACCAAATAATTTAATATTCAAAAGCTCTTATGGACTAGCATTTGTGCCAGAATCAACAGAAAAATTAACAAATTGACATGAAAAAACACAGATCCGATGCGCATCAATATAATTCTTTCTTGAATGGAATCAAAAAGAAATAAAATTGTTTAGAAATTTACAATATTTTTTTACGCATAAGCATAAATATATAATAAATTATTATAATTTTTCTAAATTATTGTAAACCGGTCATTCGCTATACTATATTGCGGGCAATTGATACACTATTGCGCAATAGTTAAAGCCACGTTTTAAGTATTGCGCAACAGACAAATTTGAATGCACATTTAAAGTCGAATTTCCGACACAATATAAGTATAACCGCTACTCACTTATATTTTTTAACATCTCAGTATCCTTGTTGTTTTGTGGGAAGGTTACGCCATTGCTGAGTCAAATTTCCAATCCGTCTATCCTACACTCTATGCATTCGTAGGGGAACGGTAAGGAACAACCAGGTAAAGGTACACGAAGGTAAGGTAGAAAGGAACGTACACCTCTGAAAAGAGAAGGCACACCACACAGATAGATGTTCTTGGCTTCAGGTCTCGTAGTTTAATGGCGTTCTTTCACACTACCCGAACCTGCGCATTCCTCTTGCGCAAACGCAACTGTTTGGAATGACGGAAATTGACAAGTTCACTTAAAAATATCCGCGGGAATTTATTTACAAACTATAAGAATGTACATTGCCAAACTTGGAATGTAACAAAATGTATAAACTTTATTGTCTTAATCTTAAACTAAATTATGAAAATGAAACGAACCGCAGCCAAGAGACTGTTTGCCACCTTTTGTATGTGTCCGCACATGCACAACACTCCTTGCACACATTTTTAGGAGGATTTTGGATACTACCTTACTGTTAAACTCTTTGTTACCTTAATGATAAGTTAAATCTTGTGCATATCCATTTAACTACAAATTTATTCAGGGCGTAATGATACAATTTGTTCTAATATTTTCCATTTAACAGTAATGTGATATTAACGATTCTCTGTTTACCAACACTAGTGGCTGTTGTTGCTTGTGGTATCACTGTAGAGTAATTCTAATGGTACTCGCCGCAGCATGTTTTAGACTTAAACCAGAGAAAATCATATCATATGCGCTTAATCCCTAAACTTAATACTATTACTGACTGCTTTGATAATTACTTTGTATTACTCTGTAGCGGAAATGGAACCCTTTGATATACCCTTAGGTAAGCAGTGTCTATTAGAATAATCAACTTTATCATTAGCACTGCAACATCAGCTTTGTAGTGAAATGGATTACATTATCACAATACTGGAGGTAAATGGTAGTAAATGGAAGTTCTACAACATTACAACAGAGTTCGTTTCCGCCGAGACTCGAATTTATTCTGTTATTTAAATGGTAATTTCATTCTGTTGAATATGAATGGTCTCGAAGCAACAAACTATGAATAAGAACACTTCATATAAATGCATTCTTGTAAGAGATAATCTACTAGTTCAAACGCACCTTTACAGACAAGAAAGTTTCTAGAAATGTATGGATATTTAACACTTCTAAATAAAAGACTATAGGGACTGATTCATTAGCTAAGTTTTCAAGTTGGTTGTATGAAAGATTATGTTGTATGAACACTTGGATTTACTTAGAATTCTGTTCTTTAAAGAATTAATTGAATTCTGTAACGCATTTGCGTTACTTTAGATTCAAACCAGATAGAAAAAATAAATTAATTTTGGACCGACAGAATGACGGTGGATGCACCCTGTCTATTAAAATTTTACGTACAATAAACACTTATCTAGCACAAAACTTCAAATTTTCTTCCTATGAAAGTAATTCCGATAATAAGTAATAACACAATTTCTTTTAAATGCATTGCAAACGTAATATCCAGGACGATGACATATCTTAAAACCTCAATTGAAAACAAATCTGGATATGACAGGACACTACGTATGCGCTTCCCATAGAAAGATAAACAATATACTATACTATAGACAGTTGTACTACAGTCTTATATTCAGCATATGTTAAAAATATTATATTGTTGGAACGAAACTTTGATTGCGGTAAGCATGATCTACAAAGATGGAGAATTATGGTATAAAGACTAAGTTTGAAAGCGAAAAAGAAGTTGAACGTAACATAACTACAAGATGTGTATATAGATTTACCGCAAAAGAAAAATATTTGGCAAACTACTTATTTTCCTTTTACTACGGTTGCAATAGCAGGGTATGTTTGAATCGCATGTTCGCCGAATTACCGTCGTAGCGCCTGGGAAAAGGGGTTAGAAACTTGAGAGTTCACCACATAAATGTTTTGGATTTTTTTAGTGTTAAAGAAGCTGCTGGCGTTTCTGGACGTTCTTGACTTTTAATAATGAACCGAAAATTCAATAATGAGTGAAATTGAGCTTTCTTTTTATGAATAATAATTATATACACGTTGATTTTAAATGTAATAAATAATTTGTATTTATGTAGCATGAAAATTCAGAAGGTGAACTGTTTAAAAGCCACGATTCTAGTTTTGGTTAAATTTAAGCATGATACTATCGGGAAAAAAGGTTTGGAACATTTTAAAAAATGAAGTGATATATGTAAACTTGCTACGATAATCCGCGTGCGGACAAGAGAAAAGTAAAGTACAGTAAGTAGAAGAACAGTAAGCCCGTATCGAGTACCGCCACTAAAACAAGGAGGATTTAAAGAATGCCGTACTAGTTAAAAAGTCGTAAAGTGGGAGGTATCACACAACAAAAAACAGTAGGAATCCTCAAGAAAAATTTTTTTTACAAACCCTTAAGAATTCAACAGTGTATGAAAAAGAAAATTGAATCGTACAGAAAACATCTATCCCGTGTATCCCGTAGGATTTACAGTTCAAAAATCTACGAAATTAGATAGTTACTCGCCTACCTCAAATTAATCTTTAACCTAGAATAAAAATTTAAAATAATACCTTACGGTTTGATCTTTGTCGATTCCTTACTACAATTGTTAAATCTTCAAAAGAAAACAAATATTCATACAAAAAACAGTTTAAATATCTAAATACTTAATGCAATTTTTAAATATTTGCCATCAAAATTAGGCACACAAAAGCAACTATACATAGTGTCCACAAATAATACTTGACAAGTAATTAAAAAAAAAATAGTAACCGTAAATTGCAGTCAGTAGCTACACTGCAAAGCGAAATGCATTTTTTCGTGTGGCTGAAAAAAAAATTAGCAAACGTCACACCTTCCATAGTGTATTCTATATTTTTATATAGTTTCAAAATTATATCTTATAGTTGATGCCCAAAAAAAACTGCCTTCATGAGTATATTCCGCCAGTTTGAGTGAGGTAAGTTTAATTTCAACACCGTGGCACCATAATTTGTGCGATGAGCAACCAAAAATTAAAAAAAAAAGCCAGACAGAATTCTTCCTGATGTAGGTTATCAAAACGCCGCAGACAAAAAATAAGAATTCTTACAGATTGGACAAACGTTTTGATGCGGCCCCACAACTGTATATAGTCGACATCTGCGGAATTACGTGGCACAGTATACCAAAATATTTTTCTGGAAAACCAAGTGCAACAAATTCAGAAAAGTAACATTGAACGGAGCACGTCTTCACTTTCCTTGACCAGTAGCTACTAGGAAATCAATATATGACATATTACGTAGTGATGGGCGGAATTAGTTAAAAGTAGTTTAGTAGCAATCGTCGCAAATAATTTCCTTATTGGAAAAATTCCATCTCTCAAAGTAACAGTTTCGTACAAACTAATTCCAGAATCCTATTTTATAAATCTATAAATGAATTTTCATAGGAATATCTTTTAATTCGGACCGCTACAATCATTAAATGAATCTAAAATAAAAGTTCGACAACGAATGCCTTGAATATACCACATTAAAAGCTCAAAATCGAAAACAACTGAATACGGGAAATCCATTTGGTTAAACACGCAGCTGAATGATTGTAATATTTCTGAAAACACGATAGGCTCTATACTAAATTCCAAATTGCAAACAAAATTTGTTAAGAGAGTTAGGTACCGTAAAATTAGAAGTTTCTGAATGACGATTGAATGGCATATCGAACGGAAAAGGTATGATCTAAAGAATCCAGCAAAGTAAGAAGTTTTGCTAGTAATTCATTACTTTCCTGTCGTAGGTCAAAGAGATGCAGACAAGAAATAAGGATTCTTGCAGATTGAACAGACGTTTCGTTGCAGCCCTACAACTGGTTATAGTCGACATCTGCGGGATAACATGGCACTGCATACCAAAATCTTTTCCTGATGAATCAAATTCACCTATCTGGGGCAATAGCTAATAGAAAATGATTATTTTTTATAGGATATATGTCTATGTATATTACGTATTTTTTATCCATCTGCAAGAGGATCAATACATCGGACCAAGTTAAGAAATGCAAAGAAATATAGGAAAAGAACAGGTATTAGGTAGCAATCACTGAGAATAGGCATGGAAAGGCCTAATTCTGCAAAAATCATCTGAAGAAGGATATCATCTCTGGTAAATAAATAGTAATGTTTTCAACCTTAAGAAAAGAAGTTGATTTCGCGTAAAAACCAAAGAGTAAGAAAAAGAACGAGGATGTATGCAAGGGAGCGGATAGAGTGAATAGAAAAATTGAGGTACTTCAAGTTGAACAATAATCATATTAAACGAACAATCGAAAACATAGCATCTAACTAGGCCAAAAAGTCGACTAAATTGTGGTTTCCGAAGAAAATAAAAATGGTTTAATAAAAACATACCACAGTAAATGGATCGAAAGATTTAATCAAGTCGATCGGTGGACTAACAGTAAGGAAAACCAGTCAGAGGAAAGGAAAAAGAATGTGGAGCCAAAGAACGATAAAGCAAAACTAAAATGAAAAATAGAACTCTAGGAAACATTACAAGATCCGGAAGAAGAAGATAAAACGAAAGAGAAACACAACCAAAAATATGTGAGTATGGCATGTGCGCGCGCGTGTGTGCGTTTGCGTGCATGTATGCGTTTTTGCATGTGTACGAAATGTATGGGTGTGTTGAACCGCTTTAGTCGTTTCTTACAGCAGGCAGGTCGTACCATGGAATTATTTCAATCCGGATCCACACGGGTATGGGTACGAGGAACGAAAACAAAGACCAGAAGAAAAACCAATGAGAACAAGAGCATTATTTAAAAACAAAAACTAATGTCTAATGATCAAGTCAAGAAAGGGCAGATCATAGAAATGTGGACGCAGATGACTAAGGAAAATAAGCAACATTAGAGACATGGCAATAGAGACATGTTGGCATGGGCAAGTCTGGGGTTCCCAACGTGACAAATACCTACAGATGCTTCTTCATGTTTTAATTTTCAGCAACTACGTGTCCAAATCCTGGCTCAACACTGAACACTTCATCGTGTTCTGATTTTGGCTAACCTGCTCCAGGTTCAGATTCAACATAGAATATTTTCTGTCTCATGTCCTTTTTTAACCAGTTTCGTTGGTTGAGTTTTCAGAACAGTAGACGGTGTTTGCAAAACAGGAACAACTGTTGGTGTTGTAGTTATGGCGCGTTTTTGAGGATGAGCTAGCGCTGGTGGTGCTAGTGGGTGTGGTGGTTTAAGAAAGTCAGCATTCTTCATGGAGACCTGTTAATCTTAGCATTGGTCGTAAGAGTATGAACGTTAGAAAAAGAAACAGAATTAGATATAATTGCATCAACGTCAAATAAAGGAGCAGAATCAGGTGAAACTTCAGCTACAATGGGATTTGCTTCCTCAACAACCGCAACAGGCGTTAAAGATACCGGTGTACTAGCTTCAACGGGGTCTTCTTCGTCCTTAGGTGTATTAGTTTCGTCACTACCACTGGTTCTGTTATTGCAGATGCGACAGGAATTTCTTTTGCAGTAGTTTGAATTATTGGTTCCAATCGTTGAAGAGGCACAGTCTGAAGTAATAGTGAATTCGTAGTACCCTTTTGATGATCATTCAAACAGCTCGGTGAGTAGTGGCGTGGTAGCCATAGAAATCAATGGTACTATTCGATGGTTGGTATGCATGAAAAAAGTATGTTTCGGTGATAGAAAGTCAACTCAGAGGAGGTATGGAGAAGAACGCAGAATTAGTGGCAGAAGAAATTTGGCTCCTATTAGCAGTAGGATGACAATTCGGGCAGTTGCGTTGAGTAACTCCTATCGGCCCGCAACCATAGCAATGGAGTACTTGAGGATGAAGACAGCGTGTCGATACATGAACAGCTTGGTCGTAATGGAAGCGTGTAACCTGACAAGTAGATGTAGACCAAGGAACAGGAATAAGAATAGTATAGGCTATAGAAGAAGTATTTGATCAAACAGAATTTTGACTGATCGGTCGTGTGAAGTAAGAGTGTTTTTCTCAATCGCAGCGGACTTATATACGAAATCCGGTACGATGTATGCATGTTTGTTTTGCCTAGGGTATGTAACTATCGAACCTAAACTTTTTTAACTTCTACTTCAGACTTTCATCCTCCCATTCTTGCATGAATCGGATGGTAGGCAGATAGTAAAACGGAACAAGGTTTTGAGGCGCAATGGCTAATTGAGAATTCTCAGATAGAGAACCATACCGAAGAAACATAGAACTTATACACGTGAAATAGTCAATGCCACATTCCAACGAACCTTACTTGTTTTCCGCCTATATCATTAAAAAACCTTCGCCTTTAAACAAGTGGTTCAAAATGACGTACTAATAAATTAGCTAAGTTCCAGTGATTGAAAAACCGGTAGCAAAGCAGGAACTTCAATTCAAACAGGTCGAGCGCTTGTTTGAATAATTGGGATTCAGACACTTTACGTGCCAGCCTGAGCTTTTCAACTCTTTATATAGAGTCATGTAGAGTAAACACTATAGGATCTCAACTAAATTTCAGATTGATAAGTGAGATGGGTACCGTAAAGTTAGAACTTTTCTAGTGAGAGTTCATTGGCCTATCAGAAGAGGGTTGATCTAAACAATCCAGTTAGTAATTCATTACCTTGTCAAAGTCAAAGCGACGCAGACAAGAAATTAGAATTCTTACAGTTTGAGCGGACGTTTCGTTCCGGCCTACAACTGGTTATAGTCGACATAAGCGGGATCACATGGCACTGCATACCAAAATCTTTTTCTGGAAAACAAAGTGAATCAAATTCAGAACAAGTAACGGAGAACGAAGTAACTCTTCGCTTTCATTGACCGGTAGCTAATAGCAAATCATTATCCATCCTAGGATATATATAACAATACGAAATTTAGCACCAATCGCCGTGAATAATTTGGTTATTAGAAAAATTCCATGTTTCAAAGTAACAGCTTCTTATAAACTAATTTCAGAATTCCATGTCATAAATCTATCGGTAAATTTTCATAGGAATATTCCTTGGCCGTTACAGTCATTAGATGGATCTAAAATAAAAGTTCGACAAGGAATGTCTTGAATATGCCACATTAGTAACTCGAATCTAACAACAACTGATCGTGGGAAACTGTCAGCTGCTAAACTCTTATCTTTTTTGGATTCCAACACTAAATTAATTAATTTTCTATTTAATTCAAACCTGCGTGTAAATTTTGGAACACCCTTTACAACTCCTGGATTATATCGTAGTCAAGAAGTTATAGCTTGCTTATAATAATATTCTCCAAAACTTTGTACAAACCACATTCAGCGACTGCGGCAGCTGGGTTGGGTGGGGTGGAAACGAAGTTAATTTGACTCTACATCCCTAAATTAATTATCTCTATACTTTTGGTATGCGTTGCATGCCAATCGAGAAGCACCAACACAGAGTGTTCTTTTTATGCTGCTCTGAACACTATAAACCTCTTTTGTCACTGCAGTCACCGTAAATTGTGGAGCATTAGTTATGAGTTCCGATTTTATCAGTTTTCGGGGAAATACAAACACGGTAGCATATAATGACCGATTGCATTGGAACAAACTTCTAGGGTGGCCGTTGTGTTACATGCCAAATCAGCATGGGACATGTCTTAGATTTAGTTATAATGTATAAGGAAATTCCCGCGTATATTTTTAAATGTACTTGTCAATTTCCGTCTTTTCGGACAGTTCAGTTTGCGCAAAGGAATGTGCAGGTGCGGGTAGTGTCGGAAGCGGCCATTAAGCTACGAGACCTGAAGCCAAGGACATCTATCTGTGTAGTGTGCCTTTTCTTTTCAGGTGGTAGGTTCTTTACCTTACTTTCGTGTACCTCTACCTGGATCCTTATCGGATGAACTTTGGAGTCAACATGGCATGATGTGACCCACAAAATATGATGGACCCTGAGATTTGGCTACAAGGTGCGATTTAAGTGAGTAGATTGTTTTTATTTACATTGTGCATGAAAACTTGACCATTGCATCACCTTTAAACGCGTTCGGTATTCGATACAAAATGGCGCGTAATTTGCCGCGTAATTATACGTTATATTAAACAATTGTGAAATAGTATCTCTACGCGGTAAAGCGCGACAGTTGAGCCCTGTTCTGCCGAAGATAATGTACCCACTTGCTTTCTCCCACTTTTGGCAATAACTTTGTATATACTTTTAAGAACGGTTGCATCTGCATTATATTCCTGATCACCTATAATCTATTTTCATCGTATTCTCTCTGCAGCAGTTCAAAAAATATGTCAACCACCTCTTTATTAAAACATGCAGCGCCTGCAGTCGATGTATTTTCCGGTTTTATAATAGAAAGTTCTAGATGGCGTTACAAAAACCTCAAACATCAGTATTTTCCGGTCTGTCCATTGTTAACATTGAATGAACGATTTTTCTTCTTTTAACAGCTAATTGATATGCTAAGAACTATAAATCGGTAGTTGTTAGTCCAAAAAAGCCGGCACTCCATATAAATAATGTAACCTACAATTTCAGCTTCCTTTTTACTTGAAACCACTGTCAACTTGGAACCTACTGAACCTAGAGGTATTGTTATGGCCATAAAGTTACCAGGTTCTCGGGTTAACCTTACTTTTTTTTCGAAGGTAGTTTGTGGAACTACAAAAGGTGTCGCAGCTAAGCAGTAGCCCATTTTTCATTCTAAAACAGCTGTAACTGCTTTTCTTTAAGTCTTCTTCTGGCCACATACCTCTATCAGTTTTACGGTTACAATTTCTCACAATTCTTAAAAGAAATACCTATTCTAAGAAAAGATGTTTCAGTCATGTGGGGTACGACGGGGTACTTATCCAATCTTGCCCTTTGTTAGGTAGTCTATTATGTTCCACATCGTATTTTTAAACAAAAATTCTTCTAACTAAAAATACCGCGCTTAAATACTGGAAATTTATCGTTATCTGTAATATCCAATACACTCCTCTTTACGGAAGTCAGAGCACTCACAAATTGTTTTAGGGGTTTGCCATGGTTACAAAATAATAGTGACAGTGAATATACGCCTTTAGCTTAACCTGACAATGTAACCTACTCTGTCAACGACATTTAATCGACAAAGGTGTTACGTTTATTTTGAATATTCCGTTCAATTTTTGCTGTTAGTAAGAAATACGCGGTCTAATAATTTTCACCTCAAATCCCTTTGGCATTAAAAACAAAAATTAATTCAGTAAATTAAAGTAACCCTTTCACGTGTAAATTTATTTACTTATTTGTATAAATTCGATTTCTATTGTTAGATTCTAGAGCATAATTAATAAAAATACTCCTTATTAGAATTTCTCAACGTAAAGTTTATGCTAAAATTAAGCAAGGGAAAAATGGTTCTAGGTATTTCATAATTGATTCTTATGTGTTTTCCATTGAAAGCATCGTCGAATTAAAGCCGCGTATTATCCCAATAAATCGTGTTTTTCTAGTTTAATTTCCTTAACAACAATATTACTTTGAGCTCTGGTCATTAGTGAAACGAAATTAATATTGACCTGCTTTTCAATCTACACAACGAAAACACGTGTGGAATGGTTAGTTGTTTTTGTTTTTCTGTATGAAAAGTTCGCCCACGCCTTACACCGCGCTGCTTTCGGTGGCTCTTAAACACACAATGAATGGTCGCCCCTTGTTGTGATGGGAGGACCACCCCAAGGCGGGATCACGCGCACCTCTGTTTCGCACCGTCTTTACAGACGCTAGGACCCAACCCGACGGTGGTGACTCGAGGGTGAGTGTTAGTAGTGGAGTAAGGCCGGTCTTAATTCAAAAAGTGTTCAGACGTATTTTCCATATGTAACATACACGTGCACTGTTTTGAATTAGGATCGGCCTTATATACTTTCAATGTAAAATAGTTGTGAAAACATGAATTCTTATATACTTTCAAATGTAAAATACTTGTGGGCACGTTTTGAATTAGGATTGTCTTTAATTGAATATTTTGGTATTTTGGTTGCAAGTTTGATGTGGGTAAATGATGATTTAAGAATAGTTTTTTATTTGATTTATCAACTTTTACAGGTTTGACTCCGATAGTATTGTGAACTGTATTGTTGTATTGTTTCACAATATCGCTTAAATTTTTTATCCAATTGTATAATAATGATACAATTTTCCCAAAATGTTGCTTTAATTAAAAAATCCCTAAAGATTTGAGTATCCCAGAAAAAATCTACATCAAACTCATGCGTTTTTTGTTTAACTAAAAATTTAGTGAAAAAATAACTTTAATTTTAAAATATGGCATATGTAGAGCTTGATTGACTATTTATACAAAAATATCAATGTGAAATATTTACTTTTTAGTAAAACTGAATGTGATTTTGTATCAAGGTTTATTTTATTATAAAAAATGTTGCAATGTGCAACGCATGACATTTTCCATAAAACTTTGTTAAAGCAATTCATTTCTTCATCAAGTAAAGGATTAATTATAGCACGTAGTATAACTAACTCATGATGGTGGTTTAAAATAATTTTTTAAAATTCAACGAATGCTACGTAATGAAATTTAAATTACACGACGTTATTTCTATGATAAAACTTTTGGTCTTTTATATCACCTTAATAAATACTTGTTTGAAATGAATGTCAATCGCTTTAAGTGAATAAATCAGTTAGACAAACCGCTCATTTGGCGCTTTGTGAGTTTATTCACACAGATATAGAAAAATATTATAACACCGTACAGTTAGCAATCTCCTCTGATTTACTTTTCAGTAAAACTGAATGTGATTTTGTATCAAGGTTTATTTTATTATAAAAAAATGTTGCCAATTCAAACTTTTTCTGCGTTGCCCTAAGCGAATAAAAAAGAAACGTAGTAAAAAATTAACTCGTGCCTTATTCGACTAAAATAGTAATATTGAGGGGTATATCAATACATCAGTTACTTCTGCAACGAAAACAATTTTAACACAGTACTCGCTGTCGTATGTAATTTTTGTAATCAATACAACGAAAATAGGCAAATAGTTAGTATCAGTGGTTGAGGTACTAAGAATTCTTTTATCATCACTTGGATTAAGAACAATTTTGTTTTGTTTGATAGTAAACACATCATGTTTGACATTAAACCGTCAATGTTGTTTAATAATTTACACGCACTCATGGTTTTTTTAAAAACTCAGTATTAAAGAATTTCTTATGCGGCATGAATCGTGTGAACACACAATTACCTATATATGCATATAAATTATGTCAGCGGTAATCTAAAACTTATTCTATATATATTACTAGGTAAGGGTTATTTGCATTGCATTATTTTAAACGAAATTAATCACAAGAAAAAAATAATAATTTACACGCACATGGTTTTTTTAAAAACCCAGTATTAAAAAAACATTTTGCAGTACCTTGATAGAATTAAAGAATTTCTTATTCAGCATGAATCGCGTAAACACACACACAATTACTATATACCTATATATATATATGCATATAAAGTCAATTTTTGTTAAGTTTTATTGAAAAATAAATTATACTAGCACTAATCTAATTTAGGTATTTTATTATGTGCCTTTGTTGCAATTTCTTTTTCAGACAATGAATGTAATTCATTATTTCTGCTGAGGTATAATTATATTCGCTTACATACTGTTTTATTCATTAGAATAGATTACAGAGCTGAATTTTTTCAGAAAACGATGCAAATTTTTAATTTTTTCTAACAGGTCAGTTTATTATTTAATATAAATACTTCACGTAGATTTTACCAACAGTATAGAAAAAAAGTCTATGATATCGATTAAAAAATGTATAAAAGTCAAGTTCTTTCAGTTGTACTGAAAAAAAGTAAATATTTCAAATGATTTCTAGGTAAAATTTAATTTTTCAACGAACTTCGTTCGTTTATGAAATCGATTTGTCGTCCGTCTGTCCGTCCGAGGCCTTTCTAATGGTCGAACATCAATGTGTGATACATCAATCAATTCAGCTCGGTGTCCTGAGCTTAAGTTTTGATGTCAGTTGAAATCAGGCCACGGGGACGCCGTGCCCCCGCGATATTCCGTCGGGAAAATTAAAATTTCAAATAGGTCCAAAATTAATGTGCGATACATATTTGGACTACCCTAACATAGCTGAGTCGAAATATGGTACCCCCACAAAATCTGACCACGGATACCCGACCCCCGGAATAAATTTTTATTTTTTTATCTGAATACTTATAATTATTACAACATAATAATTTTAATTTCTTTACATTGTTTTAAAGTAAGTCTACATTTGGAAGTTCGTTGCGACAATGCCTTGCATTTTCAACTTGTTTTGTTTTGCAATTGACAACTTTAATTTTAAAATATGGTATATACGCGTACACCGTTTCGAAGCCAGACCGGCCTTCTATTAATGCTGACTAAGTGGATTTATTTATTATTCTGCTGATGTTAGCATTAAATTTCTCGCTTTTTATTTTTCTGTGGATGTCAGCATTAAAAAAATTTATACATGACTGGCTTTATTAAATTTTCTGTAAATTTCATATTTCTACAATTGCTATCTAGACAATACCTTAGCATTAAATTCTTGCTTACAAGGGTTGAATTTTCTGCTGTTCTTGTTGTTTAATATCCTTATATACTCAAGATATGTGTGTGTGATAATCGTTCAATCTTTATTGCCAAGTTGTAGTTGTGTGTTTTATAGAACAAATCAAAAATGAAAACCTTTTTTTTTAAATTATCCTTGTCAGGAAAGAATAATGATAGTGATTGGGTTAAAATGATTGAGTAGTTTATAGTCAATCCAAATTAAGTACTGGAGAAAAAAATCGTTGACGCCGTGAGCAGATCCACCAATTGCAACGTACGACCTGATGTCACCAATACAGAGTATGTATTCGTTAGCTTAATATATAGATTTAATTTTCTTAATGCATTTACTTGGTCTAATATTCATTTGAATCTTTTTTTAGTGAACACGAAGAAGAAGAACAACCAGAAACGACCGCGCGTCAAAGATGAAGAAGACAGCCCTCATAGAACTGATAATGCAATATTTTTTTTACCGTTCAGAGTTGGAGTGAGTTAGAACTGTTCTTTATATTTGGGAACTTAAGTGAATTATAGTATGTTTATTCTAGAGTACATAACATTATATATAGTGTGTCCAAATTTCGAGTCTCTACATTGTGATTTCAGTTATTATAAGAGATAGAAATTGGGTTAAATGGGGAAAGATTTGGAGGAATCCAGGCCAGTTTTGTATCCGTTTACAAAATTGGTGTAAGTTGTCTGGTTTTGGAGATATTCGAAGAAAACTAAAAATGGCGGATTTTGTTTTTTGATAATAAAACATGAATCATAAGTCGCACCATCACAAGACTTGCACATTATTAAGACACTTTTCTAAAAGGAGTATTTTAGTACAAACAGAATCATTCGACTGTCTTTTGTTTTCGAGGAAACGCCCACAACTTTTGTTTTTCTTATGGCCGCCATTTTGAATATTAAATGAATATTATGCGCCTTAAAATTACCTTTTCCAAGATATGCCACATGTCTATAAAAAAATGCAAAACTATTCTAAATTTTAAAAATAACTAAATTTGTATGTTCTATAACGTTTGGTAATCCCAACAGGGCAAAAATTTGATTTCTACTTTCCAAACAGTAGTAGTAGTAGTAGTACCACATACATTTTGTTAAGTAGAACTCGTAAAGTATTGGATATAAATCTTAAAATTAACTTAAACATAAAACTGTAGCCTATCTTCTCTAATTTAGGGAACAAAATTAAATGTGACAGAAACAGCAAACTATCATCTAAATTCCTTCCCGTAGATGCTGAAAATGCTGTCCGTTTGCATCACGGCACATTCGACAATTAATTAAAACTTTCCGTACAACTCTGCTTAACGTGCGCCTATTTATAGAGTTAAGAATGTCACGGACTCGTTCCTGCAGTTCGTTTATATTATGAGGCGGTTCAAACTCATATACCTCATTTTTAGCAAAACCCCATAAATAAAAATCAAGTGGTGTAAGATCTGGTGATCTTGCCGGCCACATAATTGGTCCACTATTGCATATAATATTTTGGCCAAAATGTTCAGCTAAAAGGGCGCTAACTTCTCGGGAATTGTGAGCTGGACAACCATCTTGCTGAAACCATAGTTTTCGAAAATCATCATCATTTGGTACAAGTCCTCTAATAGCCGGAATTATTTGGTCTCTTAACAATTCCGTATATCTGGCGCCATTGAGGTTATTGACAAAATAAAAGGGTCCAATCAAATTATTACCTATAAAAGTATTAATTACATTGGTTAATTTACTAAAATATTTATATCATAATTAACTACCTAAGATACCACACCAAACGTTAAATCCATATCTCGTTTGAAATTTGCGTTGCGCCGTCAGATGTGTTATGTTTATTGAACACCCCGCAATTGGTAAACCGCGTTTCGTCTGTCCATATTATCAATTCTGGAAAGTGCCGTTCTTCCTCGCATTTTTGGATGTACCAATTACAAAAACGCATTCGTCTGGCGAAATCTTCTCTTTTGAGGCCTTGGACAATAGTAGGTTTATAAGGATAAAACTTTTCCTTTTTTAAAATATTATGAACAGTTGATTTTGGAATATTAAGTTCACGGCTTACAGATCTTACGGATGTGGATGGATTTCGTGTTACCGCCTCAGTAATGCTTAGAACACGTTCCCTATTGTTTAAGTCGTATTGTTCCCTAGTCTGTTCAAAAGCACCATAATTCAGTAAATTCATTACAATTTTTCTAAAGTATGTTTTATGCGGTTGTCGTCTTTCTGGATACAATTCCAAATATCTGGCGGATGCCGTATCAGCGTTCCGAAACGATTGTAAATAAGTATTTAGCATATCAAACTTTTCCTCATTCGAAAACTTGTACACATGTGCCATTTTTTAAATAAAAAATGCAGCACCACCGGCACCAAAACTTACAACACACACAAGTTTATCTAAATTTTAGAATTTGTTTGACATATAACTGTAATTCAATTGTTTGGTTTTGTCATTTACCACCGCCTACTATTATAAAACGATATCATTTTAACTCTAGTACCACCATAATTAATAATTTGTGACAAATGCTGTTTGTGTACATTATAAAATGTGTATTGTACTTTTCATAAAGTAGAAATCAAATTTTTGCCCTGTTGGGATTACCAAACGTTATAGAACATACAAATTTAGTTATTTTTAAAATTTAGGATAGTTTTTGCATTTTTTATAGACATGTGGCATATTGTTGAAAAGGTAATTTTAAGGCGCATAACATTCACTTAATATTCAAAATGGCGGCTATAAGAAAAACAAAAGTTGTGGGCGTTTCCTCGAAAACAAAAGACAGTCGAATGATTCTGTTTATGCTAAAATACTCCTTTTAGAAAAGTGTCTTAATAATGTGCAAGTCTTGTGATGGTGCGACTTATGATTCATGTTTCATTATCAAAAAACAAAATCCGCCATTTTTAGTTTTCTTCGAATATCTCCAAAACCAGACAACTTACACCAATTTTGTAAACGGATACAAAACTGGCCTGGATTCCTCCAAATCTTTCCCCATTTAACCCAATTTCTATCTCTTATAATAACTGAAATCACAATGTAGAGACTCGAAATTTGGACACACTGTATATATATATATATATATATATATATATATATATATATTACTCATATTTAGACCAGGGTAGAAAATTAAATAATCACATCAAATAATTTTAATCACCGTGTATAAGGAATTTCATTAAATAATACGCGTTATTAAAACCATGAAGCATAAATAAACTCGGTTGTTTCAGTAAAAATAAGAAATTTAAATTATTTATAAGACGCTTTATATCAAAAGAAGCAGTATTGAAAAGCTCTGCGTGTAATGTAATTATTCCTAAACAAAGAGAAATTACGTGCAAAGTTTATATTAATTAACCCTATTTTAAGTAACCGGTAGTAAAACAAAGTGTACCTATAATAATTAATATTTAAGTTGTATTCGCTAAAAATGAAAAGGATAGAAATCAATTTTAATTGGAGTTAATTAAACCGTTAATAACATATAATACCTATAGAAACTTGTAAAAACCCAAGATTAAAATACCACGGATTAAAGCTCTGAGAATTAATATTATGTTGAACACCTGCGTAGTTTAAATAACACATTCGGCGTAAATTTTGCAGATAATTAATGTTTCAAAGAATCTTGGGAAAACGTCGCATAATAGTTACGAGAATTGCTAAAGCTGGGCTATTTCACACTCCATGTGGACTAAAATAATCGATAATAAAGAATATCAAGTTGCATCAATAAGAACACGGTAGAGAAGGAAAGAAAATGCGTCAAGCAAAGACACATATTGTAAAAGGCGGGATTTAAGCAACGTCACGGGGGTCACAATTGGTTAAAAATAGGATGCAAATATCAGAGGTAGAACAACAATTTCTGTACAAAATCAATTAGTTTTTCTCGGACAGGCTTGCGTGCCGTGTGGAAATTTTCTGAGATTTAAATGGGGCGAGTGAAAATTCGTAAAATCGACGCGTGAGCGGCAGACTGGGAACATGGCATGAGAAATTCTTTAGAATTACCCGTTTTGAGGAACCGACCGACAGACAGGCTTTTTGCTATATATACCGAGATGAATATAAACAAGCTCTCTTACACTTTTGACGATTCGATGCGTTAAAAGCTCGTACATACGCGACTTGATTGAAGATATTAAACCGTGCATTTTAGTTTGATTAAATAATGTAAAGTTTGCTAGTATATTTTAGTGATTCAAAATAGCTTGTTATTGACGTGCTAACATGAATGTACTTCAGTGCACTTAGATACAAGGTAATAAAATTTAGTTTCACTGTACCAATTAGCAAAATTTACAACGACGAATGTATACACAAAAGTAGGCACTTTTGGCGCATATTGGTGACAGAAGCATGAATTTCTTTGCTATTTTCGGGGGTGTTAATAATTAAATGGTTCAAATACGTGTCTGGATCCATGAAACAAGGGTCAGATAAACACAGATGAGTTCCGGAAAGGCCCAGAAACGACTTTGAATGGATGGTGATGGAGAAAATTTAAAAGCGTAGAGAATCAGAAGCCGTAAATATAATCCTGGTGAATGGTGTGATTAACTAAAGAAACGATACTTTGAAGCTACGAGGACAGTAACCTTCAGTAAATTATACTATTTTGTTTGACATTTTTTGTGTGTATTGAATGACTTTATAATTGATTTACTTTAAATGGACATTAGTGAAATTGTTCTAACCATAAAAGTTTAATTTTAAGATGAAATTTGCTTGTTTAAGTAAAAAGGGGTATTTTGTTTTGATGTTCGGGAATATGATGAAACTTTGGGTATGTCTTTGAGCTCAATTAGACAAACCTGGTTAATTAACGTAAAGGGGTGGTAGATGCTCCCTTTATACTCAGACTCCGGTCTGCTTATATTGTTATATTAATTAGTAGGCATCCAACAAGGACTTTAATTTTGGATGCACAGTAAAATGATAATAAAATTAATCCTGAAATTCTTTTTAAAACTGAATTTTATGCTGAAATTTAATTTGAAAATTTAATGTATTCTGAATATTGATGTAAATAGAGTTAACGTTGATGTTTGTGGTAGGAATGTGTTGTTTAATTTTTATGATTGAGGATGGAAGTTATCTAGAGGAGCAGCCGAGGCGATTAACAGAAGGAATCAACGGACCAGGTGATTTAAAAGGTTTCACAGCATTCTTGACGCCCAAACTGTGGGGCTCGAATGTTTTTTTTTAAAGGGCCAGTACCTGCAGATATGAGAGGATTCACAGCAATATATATATGTATTTTATAAATTACAATAAAGAAAAATACATTGTCTGTTTCATTTCACATTACTCCCGATTTAATAAATTTCTAATCTCAGTTTACAGAACGGTGTAAAATAATTTTTGACTTTTAATCTGACTGCATATTTCGAATAGTTGCTCTCATTTTTTTGCGATTAAAGTTAGAAATGCATTTCAAATAGATGCTTTCATATTTTGTACAATTGAAATTAGAAATGCATGTGATCTAAAATTGCAGAGTTGCCTTCAGTACGTAACTATGGAAATGCAAATGCTGAAGAAGCATTAGACTAGACTATCGTTGACAAGAAAAAAGCTGTCTGACATGGGTTGAATTTTCTGCTGTTCTTGTTGTTTAATATCTTTATATATACTCAAGATATGTGTGTGATAATCGCTCAATCTTTATTGTCAAGTTGTAGTTGTGTTCTATAGAACAAATCAAAAATGAAAACTTTTTTTAAAATTGCCCTTGTCAGGAAAGAATAATGATAGTGGTTAGGTTAAAATTATTGAGTAGTTTATAGTCAATCCAAATGAAGTGCTGGAAAAAATTGTTTACTCCGTGAGCAGATCCACCAATTGCAACGTTAGCATATATTTCAATAGATTTATTTCTAGTTTTTTTGAAGTTGGAGCATTTCATAAATTTCCTCGTTTATATATTTCTTGCAGATAAACTGAGTTCGCGACTTAATAACTACGACTTGTTATTCTTTAAAAGCGAGAATGAGAAAATTGGTGCAGTCAGTCTGTCTATCTGTCTGTCTGTCTTTGGCAAATTTTTCGAGATATCTGTACAATTTGTTAAATGTTGTAAAACCAGTAAAGAGCTATTGCGTTGATCAATTATAATTGCTTTCAGGGTTGAGAATCCCATTCGTGCTGTCTGAGTTTAATTGTTTTTTTCTGCAGACATCAGCATTAAAGATTTCTTACTGATTACAATAATAATACAGACACAATCTTTTCTATTGTTTTTTATTATTATAAAACCATTCTTTTAATAACAAAGTATTTTGTTTTGCACATTGCAGACTATTATTGCCGTGCCTATAACATTTTGCAATAGATAGGTTTTCATCCATTTCTTCTTTTCTAGACCCTTCACACATACTTCATCACCGGGTCGGATAATTTGCTTCGGCTAACATTGTAAAATTATATTAAAATAAATAATACAGACAAAATCTTTCTAATGTTTTTATTTATTATCAAGCCATTCTTTTAATAACAAGGTATTTTGTTTTGCACGTGGCTTATTATTATTGCTGTGTCTACAACAATGGATGTTATATTTTAAACGGTTGTTGATTTTTAACTCCGATAGCTTAGGACAACCTAGTACAAGCATATCAGTTACAAAGTTTTGCATTAGATAGGTTTCAATCAATTTCTTCTTTTCTAGACCCTTCACAAATACTTCTTCACCGGGTCGGATAATTTGCTTCAAATAAAGCGCTATATATGATAACACCATTCCAGTCGTTCAAGATTCATCCCAAGAAAGACCATGAATATTCCTTGTCACCCAGTCGTTATGTTCTATATGATCTTGGCTCAAACAACTAGACTGCATTGGCAGTTTAAAAATTTGATGCCAAACAACACCTTCCAACAAGTCCAAAACCGCAATTTCTTTGCACATAAACTCGTTTTTCTTGTATTTAAATCCCTGAATATCAATTATATACATGTTTGTATATGTAGGTATGTAAATATATGCAGTAAACTCCGACTAATTAAATTAATATTAGGAGCAATCTCCTTATATAGCAGATTACCACCATCTGCGTACTTTGCCAACCCACTTTTCAACCTATCACAAGAGTGAACACATTTTGAATTGAAACCGGCCCATGTGTATTTGCAGCCTCTAAACATAAATAAAAAACATAAATCAGAATCCACTTTAAGTAAACACAACTGACTTGAATGCGATATTTTGCATCTGGCATACGTTATAACTTCTCGCTAGAAAACCAAATTCAAAACATCTACACACATTCTCTCTGCATTTACATTTTTCAACATACGTGTGTTTTGAAGTATGTATGTTCCATTGAAAGTAATATAAAGCCGGTCTGACTACAAAACATGTTCACAAGTATTTTACATTAAACGTATATAAGGCCGATCCTAATTCAAAACGGCGCACGTGTAACTTCTCGCTAGAAAACCGAATTCAAAACAGCTACACACATTTTTCTCTGCACTTACATTTTTCAACATACGTGTGTTTTGAAGTATGTTTCATTGAAAGTAATATAAAGCCGATCCTAATTCAAAACGTGCCCACAAGTATTTTACATTGAAAGTATATAAGAATTCATGTTTTCACAACTATTTTACATTGAAATTATATAAGGCCGATCCTAATTCAAAACGGTGCACGTGTATTTTACATATAGAAAATACGTCTTAACACGTTTTGAATTAGGACCGGCCTTACCCCACTACTAGTGTTTATACACTAATTTTCTTATATGGTTACCCAGTAGTTGTTGGAAACAACATATGTACACGGGTTTACGGATGCATCACCTTGTTGTTGGTAAAATAACTGTTTGTATGCGCGAGGATATTATAATGTTTACTGATTTCTTTATTAGGATAATTTTATGTATAAAATTCCGTACTTACTTACAATGCTGATATCGAGCTGTAATTTTTAGTGCGGTAATTTTGTTCTTTTTTCTTGTTTAAAGATTAATATAGGGATAACCGCAGCTCGCCAAGTTAAACATAATTCTTTTTTTTATTTGTAAATATGTATATTGTGTATTGCATATAATTTTGTTTTTTTAAATTAGAGGTTTTTTAGTTTGTAAATGTTTGATTGTGCGTGAGTATACTTTTATTTTAGACCTCCCTTAAATTTTTTTTTAGGTATAATACCCCGCCCACTCGCCCGGTCAATTTCTTCTTTTTCTTCCTTGTTTTTATTTCTTTTTTTAGACTACGTCGCTGAACGTAGCATAATTTCTGGCGGCCAACGTGGTGCTGCGAGTTTGTTTAGTTAATTTTCTTGTGCTCCGATTTTGTTTCGTGTAACTTTGGCCCGATTTTGTTGTAGTTAATTTTTCTGTTGCTTCGATTTTGGTTTTCGTTAATTGGTGTTCCGATTTAGTTCCGCTTAATTTCTGGCCCAATTTCTGTTTTGCTTCTGTCGCGATTTTTTGTGTTTGCGGCCCAAGTTATTACCGTATCCTTTTCTCGGTCTGATAATACTTATGTTTTCGTCCTTTACGCTCGAAGTTGAATTTATTTCTTTTCTTTATTTACTGTGTGGGTTCGATCTTCTTGAATTTCAAATTATTGGACTTGTGTTTTCGCCAACAATCCTATTCCTTTGAAAACGCTGGCGCCCAAGATTTTTTTTCTTCCTTCCCTCTTTGTACATTTTGTTCTCCCTGTCACGTCTAGAGTTAGTTGTTCCCTCCGATTTTATTTCTTTTATTCTACAGCCCTATTCTAATATATATTTTGTTGTTTCGCTTCCATTGGTGTTTCCGAAGTTTATCCGTCGGATATGTTTTAGATTATCCTGTATCCGCAATTTTTTTTTTTGCCTTCTATCGAGTTACGGTTAGCCTTTATTTAGTTACTTTCTACCAATTTCTTTCTTGTCCGTATTCAAAATGACTTCTTTTTCGGCTTCCCATCAAGGTCTTCCAGCGTGGGAGTGGCATTTAAAATTTTCTGGTGCCCCGAACACTCTGACCGTACATGATTTTTTGAGACGAGTCGAAAAACTTCGACGAACTCACCATGTGTCCGAATTGCAGTTATTTGAGTCTGCAGTGGATTTGTTAGAGTCTAAAGCGTTTCTTTAGTATCGTGGTTTTCGGCATAGGTTTTCTGACTGGAAGTCATTGTCTAATTTACCGATTCAACATTTTGAACCCCCGGATTTTGCGTATAAGTTTGCTATTACTGAGAAAAATACCTTTTCTTCACATGAGCGAGTTGTTAAGATATTTCCTACGCCTACGAGTAGATCCGATACTTATTCCGTACATTGTACTGTTCTTCTTGCTAGTTCTACTTCTACTCGTCAGGTTATCTGCTTTAATTGCGACAAACCTGGTAATGTTTCGACACGGTGTACTCGTTCTCAAGTACTCCATTGCCATGGTTGCGGATATAAGGGAGTTTCTCGCCGCAACTGTCAAAACTGTCCCCTAGGTTTTCAAATAATACTTCAACTTCTGTTCTCAACCCTGGGAGCCCAACTTCTTCTGCTTCTCACTCTACGCTCTTCTGTCCCTCATGTAGGTCATCCTGCTCCTACTATCAAAACATACCCTTCTTGGGCAAATATAGCTTCGAACCAAAAATCATCCGTTTCTAGTTCTACATTCTATTCTACACCTCCTTCTGCTCACGCTACTTATTCACTCTCACTCCAAACTGTGCCTCCACCACCCTTACAACCCATGCTTCGAATTAGTGACTTGCAGGTAGCTTCTCAAGAGCTTGTTCCCGCTTTCTTAAACGATTCTACTAAAGATATCTTTGTCGTGTTTGCAAAGCACACATGTCGCTGAAGTGACGATAATTTCTAATTTAGTCAGCGAAGGTCCTGTTGAAATTCATGAACCTGTATCTTTGCTGCCTGTTGCTGTTGTCGTCAAAGTTGTACCTGATCCTTTTTTGTTACCTACTCTTACTCATTTTTCTCATGCTGATAAAATGTTACTTGCTTCTGTTCTTTCAGTTAAGGTTAGTTAAAACTTAACTTAGCTCCTGTTATCTAATGTTGACGAAGGTCAACCTGATTCTACTTCTTTTTCTATCGTGAATGAAGTTCTTCCTGATGTTGTTTGTTGTTGTGACATTGATGAACTCCTGCCTGTTTCTGCTCCTTTTCTTAGGGTTGATGCTCCTACAGCCAATGCTGTTTTCTTTCCTAACTGTGATACTTCTAGTCCCTTATCCAACGTCGATCAAATTTATTTACTTCTGCCCCTCTAGTTAACGTAGCTGAAGTGTGCTCCGCTTGTGTTTCTCTTCGTAAGGTTGATCCCCTTACAGCCACTCCTTTTTCTTTTTCTACCGTTGATATTCGGACAACCCATGATGTTTATTTTTCTACCGTTGACTTTCTTACCTTCAACTCTAACAACAAACAACTTTCTTCCTTAACTCGTTTCGAGTTTTCCAAACCACCCTTGCCACCTCCTATATCGCGTGCTACAATTGCTACATCCCCTGCTGTTTCTGTTTTGCGAAAAACTGCCCTTAGGAGGCAGACATTCGTCTATACTGATGCAAAACCTGAAGATGTTGGTCGAAGAAATCCTAATGTCCTTGATGTCGTTTTGTTCTCCTTCTGGCGGCGCAAACGTCTTAAGCTCAATATCTAGTCCTCGTGCCCATTTCTTATGCCGACTTTGCTCTCCTTAGGTTTTGATTTTTGGACTTTAAGTTTCCTTTTTATTTACTTCCCTGTTTGCTAGGTTTTCTTTCGTTTTCTTGTATTTTTTCTTTTTCTTTTACCCCGTGTGGGTTCGGGAATAGAATAGTCCTACGGTGCGACCTGCCTGTCGTAAGAGGCGACTACAGCGGTCCAACACATACGCATACACACTTCATACACACATACACACACTCCATAAACGCACACACTTGATACATCCACACATTTCTGTTTGGTTTTCCTTTCTTTTGTTCTTTTCTTGTTTTTCTTTCACCCGTGTTGGTCCGAGAATATAATAGTCCCACGGTACAACCTGCCTGTCGTAAGAGGCATCTACAGCGGCCCAACACATATACATACACACATACACACACTCTATAAACGCACACACTTGATACATCCACACATTTCTGTTTGGTTTTCCTTTTTTTTGTTCTTTTCTTGTTTTTCTTTCACCCGTGTTGGTCCGAGAATATAATAGCCCCACGGTACGACCTACTTGTCGTAAGAGGCGTCTACAGCGGTCCAACACGTACACACACGCACACTTTATACACGCATAACACATACACACGCACATCTTACACACCCACACACGCACGCACGCGCACGCACACGCACCCAACTAACTCATACATATCTACACTGGGATTCTGTTTTATTTTCTTTTATACGATTCTGAGGGTTTTTTTATTTTGTACTTGGTGTTGGTGTTTTTATTTTTGATTTTTTCTTTTTCTCTCTCGTTCCTTTTGTTTCATTCTCGTGTTCCTATCCTTTTGCTGGTCTTCCCTGCTGTCGATACCGATACTAATTGTGTTTCGTCCATTCGCTTCTATGGTAGCTGCTTTCTAGTCCGTCTTTCTTTCGTCGAAAGCCACGACTCAGTCGACTGTAGGACTAGTTAGCATTTCTTTTCTTCGGTTTTTCCGCTTCAACAACCCTCTCGTTTTCCCTTGTTCCCTTACATACTTGAGGTTTGACTTTTGGGTCCTGTTTTGGTTTACACTGTTGGTTTTTCTTCTTCGCTCCGTTTTTTCTCTTGAAGTCGAAAACTTTCCTGTTTCTTTACAAGAAACATCCGTCCTTTGACGACTATTCTTCAGTGCTGAGGCCGTTCCACCTTACTCCTCCTTGATTGTGCATTACCCGTCCTTCCTTCCTTCTTTCCTTTTTTGTTCTTTCTTTCTTTCTTTTTCTCTCATCTATTATTGATCTGTCGAGCCGAACAAGAGTTTTTGGGGTATCTCTTTTTTTTCTTCTTCAGTTTTTTTTTATTTGGTTGTTTTCGTAACGAGTTTTCTTTTAGTTTTTTTGTAAGCGTGTTTTCTTTTTGTTTGTTTAGGTTTGATACTGCCCGCTTCTTTACTTTGGCTTTCCTACCCCGACCTGTTAATTTTGCTGGGGGGGATTGTTACGTTTATTTTGAACATCCCGTACATTTTTTCTGTTAATAAGAAATACGCAGTCTAATAATTTTCAACTCAAATTCCTTGGGCGTTAAAAACGAAAATTAATTTAGTAAATTAAAATAACCCTTTCACGTGTTAATTCATTTATCTACTTGTATAAATTTGATTCCTACTGTTACATCCTAGAGCATGATTAATAATAAATACTCCTTCTAAGAATTCCTCAACGTAAAGTTTATGCTAAAATTAAACAGGCGATAACTGGTTCTAGGTATCTAAAAATTGATTTTTTTTTATTTTCCATTGAAAGCTTCGTCGAATTAAAACCGTGTATTATCCCAATAAACCAAGTTTTTCCAGTTTTATTTCCTTAACAACAAGATTACCTTGAACTCTGGTCATTAGTGAAACGAAATTAATATTGACTTGCTTTTCAATCCACACAACAAAAACACGTGTAGAATGGTTAGTTGTTTTCGTTTATCTGTATGAAAAGTTTGCACACGCCTTACAGCGTGCTACTTCCGGTGGCCCTTAAAGTCACAATGAATGGTCGCCCCTTGTTGTGATGGGAGGACCACCCCAAGGCGGGATCATGCGCACCTCTGTTTCGCACCGTTTTACAGACAGTAGGAGCCAACCCAACGGTGGTGACTCGAAAGTTAGTGTTTATACACTAATTTTGTTCCTTTTTCTTGTTTGAAGATTAATATAGGGGGGTGGCCTAAAAACTGCAGCTCGTCATGTTAAAAATGATTATTTTTTTATTCGTTAATATGTATATTGTGTTTTGTATATAATTCGCCGATTGAGCCTGGTCAATTTCTTCTTTTTCTTCCTCGTTTTTATTTTCTTTTTTTAGACTACGTCACTTAACGTAGCAAAGGGGTGGGGCATTTTTGTTCCTACAATGTGCCGGTTGGACGTTTGTTGCGTTAAGATTACGAACTAACAGGGATACCTCGCTTGGCTTTCTACCACGTCTTGCCCCACCTCCGCCTATTGATGATTGTTTATCATTTATTTAAATTTCTACCCCAAGTTTGAAAACATGCTGTATATAAGTGTTAAGTTGAAGTCTCTAAAGGCAGAAGGAAAAATGATTTTTTACTGTCTGGCGCTCGCTCTGCTTTTTTGTTTTTGAACAAGGCCATAAGAGAAAAACATGGCGATAGCTTCTTCTCTAATCAACTTTTTAAATACACTTTTTCATATTTTCTTTTATTTCAACGAGAAATAGATGGTGTATGCTAACTATCTCGGGATTAACTCACTTTTTCTCACGTACCCATATCATTTTGGCCAATAATAATGTCTCCTTAATCTGTTAGTGTCTTATTGTTTCCTGTTTCAGAACATGGATAGTGAACTTTATAGTTGAATGGAGAAACCTCATGATACAGTTCGTATGAAATTAAACATTTTATTAATATTTGCAAAAACGTATTCGGAAACGTCATTTTAAACGATTGAGATACGCGAAATGTCGTACTGCAAAGGGCATTCCCCTTTATAACAGGCAGAATAATTTCAATTTTATTGCATACGGTATGCGCATAATGTTGCAATAAATTTTGGAAAACGCTGTAAGTACACATCTTGTAATTTGTCGGCACGGATAAAAGTGTTATATAACAGCGATATACCAAACTTTCCTATGTGGATATACCCTACGGGGCAATAAAAAGGAAAGTTGATGTGCGACACCTGAGCATGCACTCTTATTCCATTATCGTAAAGATAAATATGACATTCGAGTTGTTAAAGAATCAGAATTGTTTGATAAGCGGCACGAACACGGTTCGTTTGTTTGTAAATGAAAATCGCTCAGATTTACAAAGCTCTATTTTATAAATTATGTGGAAATTTGGAAAAATTGCTGGAGAATTTTAGTTTCGGATATAATTCTGGAATGTAAAAAAATCTTTTATAGTGTAGATTGATGAAATATGTCGCTTCTATTACGATTTAGGGCCGGTTTCTCAAGTGTAGTTGAACATATGTTCAATGCTGGACGCAGTTCAAAAGAACAAATCAAGTTTTTCAACAGCGGTTCATCTCTTGAAGACCGTTGAACTGACGTTCAAACTGAACGAACTTCGGTTCTTGGTTAACCTGCGTTCAAAGTACTTATAACCTCAAATTAATATAATGAACTACCAAAATATTACAGACGACGAAGATTTTTTAGAAGTATTTAACATTGTGGCAGTCCCTAGAAATAGAATGTTTAGAGAACGTCCTAATAATTTTGAGATTTGGAATGACAAAGAGTTTATGAATCGATTCCGATTATCTAAAGCTACAGTACGTGTCATTTTAAATGAAATAATGTAACAATTTTATTTTTGCAGTAGGAGAATCCATTCATTAAACGTACAATGAATATTAAAATACCTTTATTAATTAAAATAAATATTCGAGTAACAATCAAACTTTTATAGTATTATAATATCAAGGATTATTAGTCGAGTTGTTTCCGAGTTCGGTGTAATTTCACAGCCACTGGCGCGCGCGTGAGAGGTCCGAGAACTAAAATCCGGAACCTCCCACCATGCAAGAAAGCAGTGAGCGCACTCGTCGATAGTTAAAAGCAGCGTCAAGATGCATTCTAAAAGAATGGCGAGTGACCTCCGAGTCGCTCTATGTTTGTGAAACACTTCCTGAGTAACGGTTAGTACCTAATCCACATTTTGTATATTCGTTATCATATTAGCTAATTTACAAAATTTATTTAGCGCAACGACACATCTGAACTCGCAACGACACATCTGAAATCGCAACGAGAAATTAGAAAACTGCATGGATAACGTAGATATCGCACGCCACGTCAAAAATCGCAACTGTAAAATTTGAGACAACATGATCCCTTTGAAGTTACAATTTAGAAACCTTAATTTGTTGGCTACGCAATGAAAAATTATATTAGTAAATAAATTTAGACAACGGAAGATTACGTTACGAAGTAATGCTGCCGTGATCCAAGTAAGGAATCCGCTTTGCTCCTACACCTGTGTTAAAGCATGGAAAGCAAGTATAATTAGTTGCTGTTCCGCGCTGCGAGGTAGTTTCCATTACATCCAAGGACAACAGCTGCTGTTGGGTTCGTAATAGAATTAAGATTTCCTGAGTACTTCCTTCTGAAAGTACATTATTTCATTTTGTTTGTTAGACGTACAAAATTATTATTCAGTTTACCTGTAAATAAGCTGGTTTTCCCCAGTATCAAATTTGCTTTCACTTAGCTTCGTAAATATGTGACCACACGTGGCTTCAACGTAATTTAACAGCTGCTATTACATCACCTGTTTGTTTGATCACTATTGTCAACAATTGCCCAATGGCTAACACATGTTTAGCATTTTAGTACAACCACTATTGATAACATTAGAGAATATCTTGGTGATTATTTTGACTTCAAACTAAATTTAAGTTTGTTAACTTAAAGAGAAAATTTCGTATATTCATTTGTAAATGACTCACACAGATCTGATTGGGTTATAAAGAAACTCTAGCATTTTTAGTTACATAGAATTATAAAATATTTGAGTAAGGATCAGTTGATAACCCTTACTACCATTTTTGCAAGTACTTCAAATTTTTATTTTATTTAATTACAATGATATTTTATTTACTGAAACAAAGAAAATTCTTATTAGTAAATTAATATTCTTCATTTAAAGTTTTTATTCTGATCTAGTCTGATCAGACTTGGTAAACAAAAAGCAATAAGAACTAAATTTTATGATCCCATTATGCAGAAAATATTCTCTATACTTTTTAGGTATACTTGAGGGACGCAAATAGTGTTCCCATTTTTTATGTGACTTAATTATTATTCTTTCTTACAGGAACAGCGACTTATTCTGTTAAGACAAGTTTGTGTATCAACGAAGGCGATCTCTTTTTTTTGGGTCTCCAAGTCCGCCCTTAGAAAATTGTTATGCCCCTAAAATAAATCAATTTGGACTTGGTGGCGCCTGTTTGTTTTTTTTTTTTGTTAAGTGTAACCTTCCATAGATTTCGACTTACCCCCCCATTGCTCATTGCTCTACCCCAGGAATAGACCCCTAGCTACGTCGGAAGACTTCGTAGAGCTGGTGTAAATATAGAGGGATAAGAAAATATCGTTTCACTAGCACCCATGTGTGAGGCTGGCCAGGAAAAATGTAGCACTGGCGCCGGCAACGTTTGGGGCCTCGAAATTTGTTTGTTCAACGAGTAATTTGTTGAAATTCGTTCGTTCATAATTTAATTTAGCTCGAAAGTTGTTTGTTCATAATTTGATTTACCTTAAAATTTATTTGTTAAAAATTAATTTGCTTCGAAATTTATTTGTTCTAAATTTAATTTGATTCGAAGTTTGTTAGCTCAAAATTTATTTTCCTTTGAAGTCCATTTGTCCAAAAATTATTTTGCTCGAAATTTGTTTGCTTAAGGTTTATTTGACATTTAGATTTGTTTGTTTGCTTTTCATAAAAGATTGGTTGTAACGGTAATCCCCATACACTCAATTCGTTAATTTGGTCAAATTTACTTTTGACTTTAATTCTGTTTTGACCCTTAAATTTTTGATATTGTTTTGGCAAAATAATTTTACCAAAAACATTTTTGATTTTACCTTTAGTGGTACGAATTTGTTTTGATAGCTTTTGTAAGATTCGGATTAGTTAGATTTATCGGTTTGATTCCATTAGGTTGTAGTAACCATGTCGGAAAAATTCCAAATTGTTTGTCTACTTAAAGAAGAATTGGAGTATGAACTAAGAATTAGAGGAGTGTTGAGTGAGAGGCCAGTGTTGGAGAAACGGAAAATTTTGGGTAGATTGTTAGCTAAAGAAATAGATAAGCCTGGTTGTTTGATTGACCTTTCGTGTTATGAAGTAGATTTTGCAACGGAAAGTAAAGAAATTTCAGTTTCAGTCGAGTCAGTTCGTAATATTGTGTCCGAGTTTGAGGGCGACTCATCAGACTCAATTTTTAGAAGAGCTTGTTCAAGGTTAAACCACCTTTTGGGACGAGCTAAGCGTATGAAAATTCCTTCAATAAATCCCGATGAAGCAATTAAGTTTAGAAATGAGACCGTAGCAACGATATTAACCCTTGAAGCTGAGTTGTACGATAAAATCAATAAAAGTACAGAGTCCACCTATTTAGATCGGTCCGTTGTAGTATCTCCTTTAGTTAGTGCACCTATCCATTCGACTTCGTATGTAACACCTTCAGTACCTATAGGTTCATGGCCTGTAAAATTCTCAGGTGACCCCAAACAACTACATTCATTTTAGATAGAGTTAGTGATTTGGCACAATCTCGTAAGGTATCCGAAGCTGACTTATTTGGATCAGCATGTGAACTTTTTGTGGGTGACGCTTTAGTTTGGTTTAGAACAGTGAAAAATTCTTTGCGAGACTGGAACTCCTTGTTAGAACGTTTAAGAGAAGATTTTCTACCTGGTTCTTCGGATGATGACATTTGGGAAAAGATCAGAAATCGTCGTCAAGGTAAAGACGAAAGGATTATTTTATTTGTCGCGCATATGCAAACCCTCTTTAGTAGACTGACCAACGAGCCAGCAGAAGTTACTAAAGTTAAAATGATTAGAAGAAATTTGGTTCCTGAATATATTTCGGCACTTGCATTGTCGGACATTCAAGATTTGTCGACCCTAGTAAATTTGTGTAAAGGTTAGAAGAAGCTTCTTTGATGAAACTAAACTCGGTTTTGGCGTCTTCTAATAAACCTAACAAGATTTGCAACCTCTAAGCATCCATATGAGAACAAACATCCTGGGTTGAATGAGAAAGTTTATGCTGTTAAGAGTAGGGTGTTTCAGAATAAATTAGTCAATCCTCAAGTAATAGTAGCGGATAAGAGCTCTTTAGAGTCCTCGGTTTGTAATTCCTTTAGTCCCGATAAGAGGAATCATTTTGTTTGTTGGAATTGCTCCCGTAGTGGACATTGGTTTAGAGATTGTAGAGCAACAAAAAATTTTTGTTTTGGATGTGGTCGAAAAGGCGTTAAGGCAACGTCATGTCCACGTTGTTCAAAAACCAGTAAGGCGGCAGGTACATAGTGGTCGGTATCCTGTTCCGCGTCATAAGGCTACAGTTATGATTTGTAAACAAGAAAAATACTTTAGTAAAGACGAGTAGTCGAGATGGCTTACAGTTGTTAAAAATTTTGTCAGGACTCTCCGAAGCCTAAGAATAATACTCTGTTCATTGAGAAGCAGTGTGATAATCGACCCTACATTATGGTGAAATTAATAGATAGAGACATTACCGGTCTTCTGGATTCGGGATGCACTACCTCAGTGGTAGGATCTTTAGCACTTTCTATTGTTAGAAAATTAGACTTGAAAATTTTTAGTTCAGCAAAACAGGTATCACTACAGCTGATGGTTCAATAAAGTCTGTTGTAGGCTCAGTAGATTTGCCAATTTGTATAGGTAATGATTGCCGCATCCTTAATGCATTAGTGGTTCCGTCCCTACCGCATACATTTATTTTCGGTAGTGACTTTGCAAAATTATTTGGTGTAGTTGCTGACTTTAGAAGTAATAATTGGTTTATCCAAAGCAATGTTGGGAACGACATAGGGTATATAGGTCCGTCTTCCATCCCTTTGAACACTGAAGATTCTTTATGTGGTTTACATGACCTCTCAGATGCTCAAAGTGCGCAAGCACAAGAGTTAATAAGTTCATTTAGTGAGATTAGCAGCGACGATAGATTAGGACGAACTCACCTAATCGAATTGGACATAGACACAGGCAATGCCAAACCCTTCCACAAGAAACCATATGTCATGTCACCATATATGGGTAAGATATTGAATGAGGAATTGGACGACATGCTTAGACTTAAAGTTATAGAACCGTGTACTAGTCCGTGGTCCTCTCCAGTTTTGTTGGTTAAGAAGGCAGATGGAGAATATCGCTTCTGTTTTGATGGTAGAACCCTGAACGACTTAACTGTTCATGATTCGTACCCCTTGCGAACGTAGATAGAATTCTCAATATGTTGAGAGGTGCGAACTACATTTCGTCCCTGGATTTGAGAAAATCGTTTTGGCAAATCCTCTTAGTGAATCGTCTAAGGATAAGACTGCCTTCAGTGTTATCTCACGAGGACAATATAGATTTACATGCATGCCATTTGGGTTGAAGAATGCTGCGCAGACGCAACAGCGTTTAGTAGATGCAATTTTGGTCCACGTTTTGAACCCCATGTATTTTGCTATTTGGACGACATAATATTATGTTCGTCATCTTTTGAAGAACATCTAAAGTTATTAGTAGAGGTTAAGCAACGTTTAAAAGAAGCTAACCTTACCATAAATATAAGTAAATGTGAATTTTTAAAAACACTTAAATTTTTGGGTTATATAGTAGGTTCGAAGTCACTTCGTACAGATCCCGATAAGGTGTCAGCGATGGTTAACTTTCCCCGTCCGAAAACCACAACGGAAGTTAAAAGGTTTATAGGAATGTGCAGCTGGTACAGGCGCTTTATAAAGAATTTTTCGTCTTTAGTTTCGCCTATTAATGACCTCATTAAAAGTAAGAAAAAAGGTCAAACTGTAAACTGGAGTGCGGAAGCAGAAAATTCATTTGTGCTAATCAAGCAAGCATTAGTTTCTGCACCTCTTCTTTCTCAGCCAGACTACTCGGCACCTTTTATCGTTGAGTGTGACGCAAGCAACACTGGGTTAGGAGCTGTGTTGATTCAGAATGTAAACGGAGAAGAGCGTGTGATTTCGTACGCAAGCAAAACCCTGAGCCGTACTGAGCGCAATTATTCCACCACTGAAAGAGAGTGTTTAGCGGTTATTTTGCAATTGAGAAATTTCGTCCGTGGGTAGAAGGAGTTCGATTCACCGTTGTCACCGATCATTTTTCGTTACTGTGGTTGAGTAATCTTCAGAATCCAACTGGAAAACTCGCCAGATGGTCAGTTCGATTAAGGCAACACTCATTTGATTTGGTGCATAGAAAAGGAAAGTTCAATATAGTTCCAGATTGTCTTAGTCGTGGTGTTCCTTTAGAGAATCCAGAAGTTAACTTAGTAGAGATTAAACTTGATGCAGTAGACTTGTGGTATGAGTCTTTGAGGAAGAAAATTTTGTTATCACCCAAAAGCTACCCCCAATGGAAAGTGGAAGATGGGTTTATTTATAAGTTTATACCTTCCCTATTACCGCATTCGGCGAATGTTGTAGAGTGGAAATATTTGGTGCCAAAGTCTCAGCGCGTAGATGTCATTAAATCATGTCATGACCCCCCTTCAGCAGGACATTTTGGTTCCTTAAAAACTTTGTCTCGAGTCCAAGAATTGTATTATTGGCCAAAGATGATCTTTGACGTACGTAAATTTTGTAGGAAATGTTTGATTTGTGGTGCTCAAAAACCACCCAATAGAGGTCCCCTTGGAATGATGGGAAAGGAGAAAGAAGTTGGACTACCATTCCAAACTATTGCATTAGATTTGATGGGTCCGTTTCCTCGTTCCAAACGCGGACATAAATGGCTCTTAGTTGTTGGTGATTGGTTCTCGAAGTATTCGATTTTGCAACCTTTACGTAGTGCTACCGCACATTTGATCGAGAAGTTTTGGAAGAAAAGGTATTTCTTGTCTACGGAGTACCACAATTTGTTATTTGTGATAATGGTCCACAATTAGTTGGACGTATTTTTAAAGCTTTGTGTGCAAGGTACGAAATTCAAAAATTTGGTATAACGCTGTTTATGCTCCCCAATGCAATTTTGTGGAAAGAATCACTAAGACAGTTGGTACAGCAATCCGTACATACGTAGAAGAACATGATACGTGGGATGTTGAGATATCGAAGATCCAATACGCGATCAACTCAGCAAAACATGAGTCCACCAACTATTCGCCAAATTTTTAGTTTTTGGTCGTCAGGTACCTTTAAGTGGAAAAGCTTATAATGATAATTTTATACCTGGTGAGGATGTTGATGTCGTCTCCAGTAGTAGACCTTCTTATGTTTTGGATCGTCAACTTTTGTTTGATATTTTTGGAAATGTCCGTGAAAATTTGCATGTAGCTTATCAACGTTCGTGTAAACGCTACAATCTTCGGAGAAGAGACATTTCATTCCGAGTCGGAGAGTATGTTTGGAGAACTAATAAGGTCCTCTCGAGTGCTAGTGATAAATTTTCCGCTAAATTAGCTCCTAAGTTCGTTATGAGTAAAATTCGGAAAAAACATTCCAGTTTAGTATATGAGTTAGAAAACGAAGATGGAACAAGAGCAGGGAAATGGCACGTAAAGGACTTGAAACCAATTGGAGTATCAGATCCAAATGAAAATGATGATTTTGACGATTAATTCCGGTCCGGTCATCTCTTTGATATTAAGTAATGACGTAGTGGTTTGTTTTGTTTTGTTCCAATTCTTGATTTAGTGTCGGTCCACTAATATTGAGTATTTTGTTTGAGGAGTGAAGTAAGTGGTTTGAGATTTTGTAAGTTTTGTAAGTTTGAGGTGTGCCTTGGTGCACGCTGGTCGTTTTGCTCGCGCGTTGCTCGGAGATGTGTTTGGAGGATGTCTTTGACAGATATCCTTACAATGTAGAAGTAGGTGGGCTATTTAACTATTGGTCCTGATTTCTACATGTCAAGGTGGAGAGAATGAACTGTTCTTTCCCTTGTTCCTTTTGACCGTTAGAAGTTCTTAGATTTGATAAGGTCAAAGTTGACTTGGTGATTTTCACCGTTTGGTCCATCACTAATGAGATCAGTTGTTCGTTAGCAATTAGTGATAGGATGATCAGTAGGGTGTAGGATTCTACAACCCTAACTGGGTTATTTTGTATTTGAATTTGATGAGTAACCTTATGGTTAGGTTACCTTTGTTTTGATCATCCCTTTGCGATGAAGTGATGATATTTGTATTTGAATTTGATGAGTAACCTGATGGTTAGGTTACCTTTACTTTGATTATCTCTTTGCGATAAAGTGATAATAATTTGTATTTGAATTTGATGAGTAACCTTATAATTGGGGCACTTTTGTTTTGGTTATCACCTTGTGATGATGCTTAAATTTAGACCTATTAGTAGGGTATTTCTTTTGATTCTCACCTTATAGTGATGATATTTTGAATGGTAATGCTGTTCTGATGAAGAAGCATTCCTGTTTTTTTTGTAAATAGAGCTAAATGAGCTCCTGGAAGTGAAGTTTTTTTTGAAATTAGAAGTAAATTGTAAGTGTTTGATTTTAGGTCAGAAATATTAGCCTTATTAGAAGTAGGAATCTCAAGTCAAGAAATTTTGTAAATTTAAATTCTTTTGTCCCGTGGAGTGTTTGACTCTCTAATTTGACCCCCTCCCAATTTTGACTATTACCGATTGTGACTCCCCGATTTTGTCTCCCGATGGACGTCAGGTACACGTAGTTACCAACACACTCTCAATTATAAATGAAGGTCCCCCCCATTTGAATAAATTTATAAAATTGCATAGTTGGTTAGGAAGATAGGAAAGGCTAGTATTGTTGTAAAAAATTTTTTGTATTAGTTATATTTGAAGTTTTTTCTTAAGAAAAAAATTTTTTTCTTTTAGGAAAGAGGTAGTGTAACAATTTTATTTTTGCAGTAGGAGAATCCATTCATTAAACGTACAATGAATATTAAAATACCTTTATTAATTAAAATAAATATTCGAGTAACAATCAAACTTTTATAGTATTATAATATCAAGGATTATTAGTCGAGTTGTTTCCGAGTTCGGTGTAATTTCACAGCCACTGGCGCGCGCGTGAGAGGTCTAAGAACTAAAATCCGGAACCTCCCACCATGCAAGAAAGCAGCGAGCGCACTCGTCGATAGTTAAAAGCAGCGTCAAGATGCATTCTAAAAGAATGGCGAGTGACCTCCGAGTCGCTCTATGTTTGTGAAACACTTCCTGAGTAACGGTTAGTACCTAATCCACATTTTGTATATTCGTTATCATATTAGCTAATTTACAAAATTTATTTAGCGCAACGACACATCTGAACTCGCAACGACACATCTGAAATCGCAACGAGAAATTAGAAAACTGCATGGATAACGTAGATATCGCACGCCACGTCAAAAATCGCAACTGTAAAATTTGAGACAACATGATCCCTTTGAAGTTACAATTTAGAAACCTTAATTTGTTGGCTACGCAATGAAAAATTATATTAGTAAATAAATTTAGACAACGGAAGATTACGTTACGAAGTAATGCTGCCGTGATCCAAGTAAGGAATCCGCTTTGCTCCTACACCTGTGTTAAAGCATGGAAAGCAAGTATAATTAGTTGCTGTTCCGCGCTGCGAGGTAGTTTCCATTACATCCAAGGACAACAGCTGCTGTTGGGTTCGTAATAGAATTAAGATTTCCTGAGTACTTCCTTCTGAAAGTACATTATTTCATTTTGTTTGTTAGACGTACAAAATTATTATTCAGTTTACCTGTAAATAAGCTGGTTTTCCCCAGTATCAAATTTGCTTTCACTTAGCTTCGTAAATATGTGACCACACGTGGCTTCAACGTAATTTAACAGCTGCTATTACATCACCTGTTTGTTTGATCACTATTGTCAACAATTGCCCAATGGCTAACACATGTTTAGCATTTTAGTACAACCACTATTGATAACATTAGAGAATATCTTGGTGATTATTTTGACTTCAAACTAAATTTAAGTTTGTTAACTTAAAGAGAAAATTTCGTATATTCATTTGTAAATGACTCACACAGATCTGATTGGGTTATAAAGAAACTCTAGCATTTTTAGTTACATAGAATTATAAAATATTTGAGTAAGGATCAGTTGATAACCCTTACTACCATTTTTGCAAGTACTTCAAATTTTTATTTTATTTAATTACAATGATATTTTATTTACTGAAACAAAGAAAATTCTTATTAGTAAATTAATATTCTTCATTTAAAGTTTTTTATTCTGATCTAGTCTGATCAGACTTGGTAAACAAAAAGCAATAAGAACTAAATTTTATGATCCCATTATGCAGAAAATATTCTCTATACTTTTAGGTATACTTGAGGGACGCAAATAGTGTTCCCATTTTTTATGTGACTTAATTATTATTCTTTCTTACAGGAACAGCGTCTTATTCTGTTAAGACAAGTTTGTGTATCAACGAAGGCGATCTCTTTTTTTTGGGTCTCCAAGTCCGCCCTTAGAAAATTGCTATGCCCCTAAAATAAATCAATTTGGACTTGGTGGCGCCTGTTTGTTTTTTTTTTTTGTTAAGTGTAACCCTCCATAGATTTCGACTTACCCCCCCATTGCTCATTGCTCTACCCCAGGAATAAACCCCTAGCTACGTCGGAAGACTTCGTAGAGCTGGTGTAAATATAGAGGGATAAGAAAATATCGTTTCACTAGCACCCATGTGTGAGGCTGGCCAGGAAAAATGTAGCAATAGCTCTTGTAATTTGGAATAAAACTGAGCAGTAAGTTCGAAATTACAATGCTAGAATGTTATAGTTATAGTAATGCTTTTTCAAAAATCGTGCACTTCGAGTTGAAGACATATTGTTCGTCTCACTTCGATTCTTGGCTACAGGCAGCTTTTTGCATGTGATAGGTGATTTACAAAGGGCTCATAAAGGAACTGCCAGTAAAGTTCTCAGTAATGATCTGCGAACAATTGCTGCATTAAGCAATCAATTCATAAAGATGCCTTACATACAACAAGAAAAAAACATAGTGGCACAAGGTTTCTACAATATAGCAAAATTTCCTAGGTGTATATGTGCGTTAGATAGTACTTTAATAAAACATACAATCACCAGGAGGTCCAAACGCAGAAACATATGGTAGCAGGAAAACATTTTTTGTTAAAGATGCCCAAGAACATTAAACTAGGTGATTTATTCATAATTCAAAAGTTTGCACGATTTATATTATGTATATGTATATACTCCAAATCTCAATCATGCGACGAACGTCGATATTATCAATCGCGTGTATAATTTATGTCTACCGCTTAAAATACTAGAGAGTTATTGCAAAGTTCATTTTACCAATTTTTTATTAAAGTTTTTCCTTATTTGACATTTACACATGCGCAATTACACCTTTAATGTTTGTACTTTATTAAAATACAAGACACCTTTATTTAATTTAAATTCAGGCAGGGAATGCTTTTATTTAAGGCACCTTAATTTTGCCATATGCCAAATGCCTAACGCACAAACTTACATTCAATTGTCTGCTTTTTGTATAAGTATAGCGAAATAAATGGTTTTTGTAGTGTTGTTTCCGTAATTAAATTTAGAAATATAATGTCCAAGTTTATAACACGAAAAAGATATAAAACGTCAACGCTTTAAATACGAGGATGCTGTTTTGTAATGCTTTTCCTAGAAGTAAACTGTAAAAATCCTTTTGAAAACAGATATGCTATATGCTTGGAAAGGAGTAAAAACGGTGTCTTGAAGTAAACTCAAAAAGTAATCCGTGAAAACACTTTGACAACACATACAAATGTTATCGAATAGTGGGAAATAAAAGACTCAAATAATAAAAAAAGGTTCATCTTTGTGTGAATACAATTTCTTTGATTTTTTCCAATATAGTTAAACATGTATTAAGGTCACCCTATCACAAAAGAGATTAATTATTTATTCATTTTTATAACATAACCTATAGATATAGAATACTAAATATATATGTCAGAATAAAGAGTAAGGGAAAAAACACTTGCACTAACACTCCTTTAGATTGGATGCAAACTTTTAAAAAAGGATACTTTATTTGAAGATTCTTTTAATAAAGTCTACTTGGAATGAGTTTGCAACAACTCTCTAATTTCAAGTAGGTAATTTTAGTACAATTCTTTGAAGCAGGAACGACAAAATAAAGCGGACGCAAATTTATTATAAAGGTTATAAGGTGCGTTAAGCGTACAATTTTATAAACATTGAAAATTGCTAAAGATTTTGTAACTTTGTTACCTATTTCTAGGATTTTTTAAAGAATTGTTACGTTTACTTTCAGCATAAATTAATTACTCTATTTTTCTCTTTTATTAATTCAATACCCGCTGGAATAAATTCTGTTTCTACTGTAAAATCCTTCAACATAATTAATAATAAACACGCTCTCAAATAAATTCCTCAACTTAAATCTAGTTGCTTTGAAACAACAAGTTTATGCAACAACTAAATAGTTATATCCTGTTTCAGGTACTCGTTATCTTGGTATACATTACGACCGCCTATAATGATTTTCTCTATTGTTTCAATGTAAAAACTTGTTGAAATGAGGTCGCACACTATTTGATAAAACCCGGGTTTCCAGTTTTAATCACGCTTCGATAAGCGAGGATTTGCAGTTGGAATTCGTGTTATTTGAACCATTGTTAAATTTGCTTCTACAGCTTGTGCGTAGACGTATTTTCTACATTATTCGTCACCGTATTTCAAAAGCAATACACGTCTGTTTATTTTCTGTTCGACAACTAGGAGGTGTCTTGCGTGGATTGCTTTTTTTAACTGGAGGCCAAATGGGTTCTTCCTTTCTGTAGACCAACTGCTTTTGTGAGTAGGTCGTTGCTGTAGTTACGATGCCAGGGTGAATGGATCCTGAATACTGCGACGTTTCTGCGTTGACTCACCCCCGACGGTTTTTAAGCTAAGTATCCGGACACCTGCAGGTATGCAACTCGTTTTCTTTTGTGTGTGTCAATGGGATATTCCGTATCAACATTTGGTGTACTTATGTGACAAGAAACGTCACATTGTAGAACTATTGTTTGTTGCTGCTAATCGATATTATCGCTCTACATGTGTGATGTACCTGTGTTAAAAGTATTAGTTATGTTACAAAAAGTATTAGGTGAAACTTTAAAAATGCTTGACAAAAGCTCTCACAGGTTTATTTACTACTGATTAATTTTATTTTGTGTAAATACGAGATGCGCACTTTGTATCTAATGTACTAAATTGTTCATATCACCTAACTGTTTGCTTTCAAATAGGAACGCTTAATTTATTGCTCTTGCTTGTTTGTACAGAATCCGTTATTTATTTTTATTTGTTAATAGATCATCGTGGGCGATGTGTTTTTTGTTTCTTTTTGGTATGTAGGCGAATCCCCCCACTGTCCGCGTTTAATAGTTAGCCTGGTACTTACTTTTCTTCCGGCTACGTCTAGGTACTTAACAGAATCAAAAATCAAATGATATACTACGATATGTTCCACAAGTATCTTGATTGTAATTCAAAATCATTATACTCTTAAATTAAACAAAAGACTGATAGTTACTTGTTGAACACAACAGAAAAAATATCTTCTCATTCGCTAAATAAAAGTCGGGCCGGCCCAAAATTTAGGGCCGGGCCGTCAATTTTCATTTCGGGCCGGGCCTCGGGCCGGGCCGGTTACCTTTCTGCGTCGGGCCGGGCCGGACTTATTAAAAGCCCGGCCCGGCCCGGACCGTGTCCATCCCTAACTATTTCACCTTTCCTAATTGTAATGTGGACGACGCGCTAAAATATACTGAAACCAAGATCAACTTACTTTTGATAACATATTTCGTAGACGGCGGTTGAAGCTGTTTTCGTCTTAATGGCAATTTGAGAGCCACTTATTTTATTTGCTTAGACTTCATCGACCTAAACGTTAGGAAAGGCTCCAAACTTACGGAAGCTTTAAATGGATTTCTAAGTCTAAATAAACCCGCGTCTTCATTTATATATTGGTTTACGCAGTAGACCTTCAATTAAATAATAACTGTAGTATACGAGGATGGGAGAATGAATAAGCATTGATTCATTTCTTTCACCCTCCAGTATTGCCAAACTCCGCAGTCGAAACACCCTAATATTGCTAATCACATTTCATGTAAGAGAAACATCATTACTTAAGTTAAGCATAATCTGGTTGTAGAAGTTAAATTTCTAAAGATCTAGAAGAAATTATGGTCTAATGAGAAACTTTTGTAATCAAATTTCGTTATAACTAAAGAGTTTGAAGTTGTGCGCCTCTTCTTTATACAGGTGCCGGCAATCTTATTTGTCAGATCTCCAGCTTTTTAATGAAGTGGTGACGGATTTCTACAGAGATAATGCTTTTATCATAAAAAACTTTCATATGAACTTAAAATACTTAATTAATTTCACAATATGAAACTGGGTAAGAAATGACAGCGGCAAATGGGGTTGTAGCTTGTGAAATAACAGACTTTCGTAATACACAACTTTGTCGCAAAATTAATTTCTTGCGCTTGACGAGAAGCTGTAGACATACATATCTTTGTAGTCTCTAGACGGTTATTTAAGCATTGGTTGTAAAAGCTACTAAACTTCTTTTATACGTTTTGGGTCGTTGATATTCTGAATGGGTTGGATATTTTATGATCTCTCTACAATGCATGTTTCCTGTCCAGATCCTGGAAATGTTTCATATATACGACATTCAACAACCAAGTTAATAAAGATTTTTAAAAATAAAAAAATTAAGTTTTTAACGCCACGTTCAACTATAAGGACATCAAGAATCATCATCATCGCTAGGTGTACAGTCCTGGAACTGGTTACACGCGTACCCTCTTTGTTTCCTATTCTAAACTAGCCTTCACATTTCCCTGAAATTTGCGGAGTCTGCTTCTATCATTATCTGCATGCGAAAGTCTGATCTCGGTCTACCTATACCTCGTTTTACATATCTCTGTTTGTAATATATCCCGTACTATTCCCCAAAAATGCCTTAGATCGTATCCTTCCCTTCTATATCTCTTTTTTTTTGTTTTTTACAGATATTTTTATTCCTCTACTATTTCTATAACCTATTTGTTTTTAACTGTCTCTGTCCATGCTACCATCTTCATACATCTAAAACACAACATTCCAGAAGGTTTCTATCTCGTTCTGTTTACTATTCCTACTGCCCCTATTTCAGAGGCGTACTGTGCTGTGCTTCTCACATATGCTTTGAACAATTTTCTTCTTGTTTCTATGTCTGTTGTCTTTAAACATAGCTGCTGGTCTATCTTGTTTGATGCAATTCGATCCTTTTACAGTTATATATCCTATTTTCCCGATATTCAGTGGTGTGTGAAGGGAGGTAAGCAGCTTTTGGGTGCCAAGTTTCCCCAAGACTTGAGCATTTGTCGAATTAATCGTTTTTCCAATATATCGTTTCGCACATTCAACAATAGTTGAAAATATTTTACAACCAAGACCTGTAGTTGTTTACAATAATCATCAGTTTTAAGTGCACTTATTTTTTATCATTAAGTTTTCGGTCTTGAAACTGGTTGCAAGCGTACTTTCACTTATTTATGTTCTATATACAGCTCGATTCCCCTTATATTGTTTTCTAATTATATGTCCTATATCAACAAAATTCAGTGGTATGTGAAGGGTTTAAGCAGACTGTGGCTGCCAAGGATCACCCAACACTTAGACATTTGCCGTATTAATAGTTTTCCAGTGAATTCTTTTGCACAATTAACATTAGTTGAGAATATTGCAAGACCAATACCTGTAGTTGCTTATTATACTCAGCATATTTAAGTACAGTTATTTATTCGTCATTAGTTTTCCCATCTTGGAAATGGTAGGATGCATATCTCCATTGATTTCTATTGTGAGTTAGTCTACATATTTCCCTGGAATTCCTATATTCTACATCTTTTCACAATCTGTGTGCAATAGTCTTTAACCTAGGTCTACATTTACTCCTTTTTTTCCTATCTCTGCTTCTGATATATTCCGCACTATTCTCTCATGTCTTAGTATGTGGCCTGTCATCCTATCTCTCCTTTTGTTTATTGTTTTCAACATTTTTGTTTCTTCCTCTACCATTTTTAATACCTCTTTGTTCTTAACTTTGTCTGTCTATCATATCTTTATCATACGTCTGTAGCACCACAATTTAAAAACTTCTACCCTTTTCTTGTCCGATTCTCTTACTGTCCAGACTTTACAGGTCTACAGTGCTCTGCTCTACACATATGTTTTAAGCAATGGCTTCATTGTTCCTATGTTTGTTGTCTTTGAAAACAGTAGTTGCTTTTTCTTGTTAAATGTAGCACGACCTTGTGCTAATCTTTGTTTTACATCTTTTGTGCTTTTCTCATCTTGCGTTATTTGGCTTCCTAAGTAGCAGAAATTCTTAACCTCTTGTAAGTTCTTTCCCCTTTTCTGCATACTTTAATTTTATTTTTGTTAATTTTCATACCGTATCTCTCTCTGTTAGAACTGTTTCCATTTCATTAAGAGCAGGTTCTAACTCTTCTTTTATAGTGGCTAATACCGCTATATCATCTCAAATCTCAGCATATGAATCTTTTGTCTCTGCATAGTAATTCCAAATGTCTTCCTGCATTTGACAGTATTTATTGCCTCTTCAATGCACAAGTTAAAAATTAATGGGAATAAGGCTCATCCCTGTCTCACCCCTTTCCTAATATTTACTTCTCTATTTTAGGGCTCTAATTTTATTACCGATGTTTGCTCTTTGTATAGGATATATACCAGCCGTCTATCCCTAAAACTCATTCGAATCTTTTTAAGTATTTCGATCATAATTTTACATTGTCGAATGCTTTTTCCAGATCTACAAACCTTATATACACGCTTTCCCCTTGATGAATCAATAGACGCACCTCAGTTTCAAATCGTTAAATTGTCTACTGACAACGCACTTCTATAGTAAACCACATTTGTTGGTAAATATGGTGAAAATATTTCTTGCAAGTCAAATACATTTACTCTTTTGTTATTACTATTCTTCACTTCTTCCTTATCTACCTTTTTGCTCTGATACGCTTGATCAGCTTCTATTACATGCTCATCATCAAGTTTTTTAACCTCTTCTTACGTTCATTTTTGGCAGTAAAACCGTATCCGGTGTTTGGTTATTTCATTTGCTTAAATTCCCTTTCTATTGTAAATTCTCCAACAATTCCCTATATAGAAGCAGACAGGAATGTGGTGCTTCAGATGTATGATGATGATAACATGGACAAGCAAAGTTAATAACAAAGAGGTTCTAGAAATTGTAGGGGAAGAAATATACCTGAAAAAAACAAAAAATTATGAGAAATAGAAGGGCAGAACACGTGCTAACGTATATGGGAATTTGTGCAGGATATCTAGACCTAGATCAGATTATTGCGCGCAGTTAGTGAAAGATGTAGGTTGTGAAAATTTCAGGGTTAACCCAGAATATGAAACAATGAAGTACGTATCCACCCAGTTCCAGGACTGAAGACCTAATGATAATTGATGATGAATTTTATCACAAAACCTCCTAAAACATAAAAGCAAGTTCTTTGCGAACGAATGACAGTATCAGAGTGCAAGATACACTGTAAAGGTAGAGGTGCCAAAGGAGGAAAGCCCTATGATCGTAAAATTATCGTTGTTTATAGAATTGTTATTGATTCTAAGCAATTGGATGTATGCAAAAAAAAATTTCATACAATTTCATGGGGTCTCAAAATCTCAAATAAATTTGTTCATTATAAAACTGAACGTATTTCAGGATGGACTGATTGAAACTGATTCAAAGGGTATACACACTCCTTCAAACCAAATCCTTGTTGAACGGCAAATAATACAAGAAGTTCTAGTACGCTATTTACGACACGAAGGTTACTATTCAAGAAGACATAATGCAAGAAAGATTTTCCTCCCTAGCCACTTAATTTTAGACAAGTATATACCGAATATAACCAGAAAGATTTGGTCAAGGGCTTACAAAAAGCGCTGGTTATGACGTTTTTGGACAAGTATTCAATCAAACAGGATATAAATTCAAAGAACGTTATCGATACATGTCGAAAGTGTGATGAATACAAAATGTTAAAAAGGAAAGCAATTTAACATGATGAAAAACAGAGGTTGAAAAACTTCATGATGAGCATGTGATAGAAGCTACTAAAGCTTATCATAGCAAGAAGGTAGATAAGGAAGAAGCTAAGAATAGTAATAACAAAGGAGTACTTGTATTTGACTTGCAACAGGTATTTGCACCGTATTTGCCAACAAATGTGATTTACTACAAAGGTGCGTTGTCAATATACCATTTAACGATTCGAGACTGAGGTGTATCTATTGATTCATCAAGCTGTTTCATGTAGCACGAGGCAATTGGCGTAAGAAATTCCGATTAAAATTGCTTCTTGCTTATTTAAAAGCTTTGCAGTCTACCGTATACTGTCCACCACTGATACATGCCGAAAATCGGCATTTAAACATTTCTGTAAGTTTTTAATTTGCAAGTGAATTTGCGCCAATAATTTATAAGACTTGTGCGTGCATTTCCGTCACTTTAGTTAGTTGCGTTTGCGCAAGAGAATGCGTACACGCAGAGTGGAACATAGGTGGTGATTTCCGTCACGTCGGGAGTAGTCAACTGAACGTCGACGAGTGCGGTTCTCTGTGTGCTTTTTGTCTTGTCTTTTATCTTTTAGGTGATGTAGGTTCCTTTGTCGTTACTCTACCTGATTTCATTCCTCTTACCTGTATTCCCGTCGTCCTTCTACGCAAGAAGAGAGAAGACAAATCAAATCTTACATCAACCGGGGGAAAAGGATGGCGCACGCCCGCAACGCTCAACCAACGCGGAGAGCCTAACGCGAGAACAGCTGCCATGTTGTGAAGAGCTCTACATTTTACGTGAATACCTTTATCTTTTTTTGTATGTGATAGTAATTTGTAACATAAATATGACGTAACCCCTTATTGCGCAACAGTTTGCAAATATTTGTTGTGTTACCAACTGTGGTAGTGGCTCTCATATATTGTGCATCGGGACTTTAAAAGTATACCTTAGAGTATAGAACCGGAGTATAACACCACATAACAACATTTTCAGATACTTGTGGTGGGCAGAACAGGAATATCAATATGGCAGTAATAATTTCTATACTATCCAGAAAAAAAACATCAATTGATGTCATTGACAAGAAATTTTTACCTCCCGGTTATACACGTTTAAAACTTGAGAGCGACCATGCAAGGATTGAACGTTGCAAAAACAAATAAACTTCAAAATTATGGTGCCACGTGACTGGTCTTAATTTGTTCGCATGTTAACAAGCATAAATAAAGTTCAATGTAGTGCATATGCCAGGAAGATTTCTTGGCATTTCCAACGATTTTAAAAAATTATAATACTTTAATCAAAAGAACATGCGATACTAATGGAAAAATGGTAAATTGGTTGAGTATCAAGTGGATTAGATACACCAAAGAATAGAAACTAAGTACTTTAAATACACACTGGATATAAATGTACTCTTCAACATTTTAGATTTGAAACCTGGAAAGATTAGAAATCGGCCATTCAATTCAAACCACATAAAAAATGTTCCTTTATCCAATACTGAGCCCTTAGGAATTAATCACTTAAAAACAGAGACCTTCTTTCGATGCTATCTCTAATAGACAGCAAATGTCACAGTTTTTATCAAAACTTGGGAACTACTGATAAAAATCAATAATTTGATGAATTGCAAGACAATAATAAACCGTATTCCAATGACTGAATTCAAGTAGTTTTATCTGACTAGAAATTCTTTTCAGTTTATTTTATATACCTGGTCATTATTGTAGAGGAAAAATTTAATAAATATAGACCGTTTTATTAACTATTCTATACTGTATGGTTTTCACTTTTAAGACAAAATGCAAGATGGCAAAGTCTGATATGTAACAAAAACCAAAATTTTTGGAAACATCAAGCATGATTCAGGCGACCAACTATAAAAACTCTTATATTAAGTCTTAAATGCAAAAGCCTTGTTAATGTAAATCAAGTACATCTGAAAGAAGTTGCACCGCAGGACCTATCAATAATCTTTTGTGTACAAATGCTTTGTTTAAGTTTTAATGGGTCTACACTAATTTTAAATTTTTTGATGATAGAACGGCATTTAGTTTAAGCAAATATAGAAGTATCTTGCTTATTGATATTTATTGATCAATCAGACGTCAACAATCAGGTAACTATAATAGGTGTACTGACTTATAAGTATTTCTATCTCGTTTTGAATAGCACATCGTTTTAATTTCTGTAAATTACTATGTTCTACAATTTAAGGAACAAATAATTAAAAATGATATACGAATACTAAAGTATTGCCTTCTTAATTTTATATGATCAATAAAACCGCATCTCAATTGCATTTTATTGCCGGATGGTGAATGAAATCAATCCACTAACACCAATCCACCTTCTTTATTCTAATTGAAGATAAATGGTGAACTAATTATATAAAATCTGCATGGGAAATTACAATTTAAGAAAAAATTATCATCAATTTAATTTAATTTGGTTTTTAAAGGAATTTCGTACAACACTGCTTCTGTACAGGAATATATTTCTTAAGCTCAGATTTTATTTCAATAAATCTCAAAGTCTAAAACATTCTATAATAAATTTCCTTCGTTTGAGGAACGTAATTTATTGAGCTTCTCTAAATTGGTACTAAAATTGATACAATTTAATACATTATATAAGCTCTTAGCACGTAGACATTATTTCTTTTCCTACTTTACCAACTGAATTGAAAAGATTTTAGCGCAGCAAGCTGGAAATAATATAATTACAAATATTAAGCATACTTATTTTGAAAGTTTGCCGGTTTTGATGTAGATGATATCAAAATTGTAACTAGCTTATTTCCAGCATTGGGATAACTTTTTACAGGATGTTAATGAAATCATTAGCTAAGATAAATAAGCAACTATGTCTATGCATCTTCGTAAGGTGTAGTGGTTAGTTAAGGGTGGCAAGGAGTAACGATAAAAACGCCGTATCCGACTGTAAAATAAAGAAGATATTAAATTTATTATAATGATTAATGTATTTGCATATTAGTAAGCGGGTTTACTAATAATTGTTCTAATCTCAGTGTTGTTTAAAGCATGTATTATCGATCCGTTCCTAGATTAGATGTCCGGTAGAGTTAGTTGTTTATCTAAAACGTAAACAGGAGCAAGTTGGGCAATAATGGTAAGGATGTTAGGTAAGGAATTCATGAGATACTACATCACCGGTTTATAATGCTATTGTCAAGATGAGAACAACTTTCAACACTTCTTCACGCAATCCTTTCTACGCTGATCGTTCTGATTAGTAGGAAAAATATTTATTTCAAACCATGAGAAGTTATATTTCACTTTCCTTCCCACTACATAAAAGTAATTACTACGCAACCCACAAAGAGTAATTCGCAAAAGCCTAAATTATAAAACTAGATACACCAATATGAGCAATACCTCTAAAATAATAATACAAAACTTCCATAACATATTTATTTACTAGAATTTTTTGTGAAACTCTTTTTTAACGCGACTTAGGTTTCGGGCCCTGGGAGCGGTCTTTTTAAAAACTTCTTCCAAAACCTATGGTAACAGATTTATTTCTTAAACAGATATTACACGTAGAATTTTGACAAACTGGTATAAATTATACTAAGTCGAAATTGATTAATGATTGAATTTAATTGCGGGCGAGTAGCCTAAGCAAACAAGAACGTTAAAGCTGAAATACTCAAGACTGGCTAATTGATCTGGGACTCCTGGGGTATTTATGTTGTCCCTGCCCTCACATGTCTGTGAGAACTTGTAGAGCTCATGTCTGCGTATTTCGTTATTCTATTCATTACACAATGTAATAATCTTAATTTATAAGTAATCGCGGTTTCTTAACCGTCTGTGACCTGCACCTGCAGTATCACTTACGTCTGGAATACAATGTATTCACATCCGTTCTCACAACTTGCTTGTGAACTTTCAATAACCTTTCTTATTTATCCTTGAAATACAATATTGCACTTAACATAAGTTTTCTTAATAATTTCTTAATAATTTCTATTTAATTGTACATCTATGGATTGAGGGATGCGTAACTCCTCCCGACGTAAGTGAAAAATTAAGTGTTTTACTTAATTTTAAAAATTTACTGTCTTTAAGGGAACATTTATTACTTCTTTATTTACCTTTGTTTCTTTATGACTAAAATTTCTTTCTTTAATCTTATATCTAAGATACATTTTGTAAAATACATACATGATTAATAAAATGATTAAAACGATTAATAAAATTGTCCAAACACTTATATTGTGATAGTGTAATTTTGGCACTTTCAACTCAATTAAGTGTTTTTTATAATTGTCCATTAGTTTCGTGGCGTGGTTGAGATCGTCCAAGTCTAGGTGTTTTAGTTGCATGGGTTTCTTGATTATTTCTTCGTCTTTGGGTTGTGTTATTCTGAATTGTAGTTCCGGTAAATTGGCGAATTTCTTGGTTACTGCGGGGTCTTGATATACTCTGATGATTTTGTTCTTCAATTTTAAATAAGTCCTTTTTAAAGGTGATCACTTTGCTTCAGGTTAATGCTAGATTGTTCTCGTCTTAATTGCAATGTGCGGTTGCTATTACTGTTGGCAATTACAGTAATCCATTTGTTTTCTGTAACTTTTTGAATTTTCATGCTGGTGATTTGTACGGGTTTTGCTTCACAGTTGTCGTAATGGTTTGAAAATCTTAGTAATTGTACTTTGCAAGGGCTGTCCTTTTGGATAGGTGTTGTTAATGATTGGGTTACATTTTGGTTTGGTGTTATTTCGTTACATTTTTCGTTTGTGTAACCATATCTAAGTTCATTTAAGGAAAGGAACTTGGTTTTGGGGATGATAACTTGATACATGCTAGTAATTTTTATGGGAAAAACAAATAAGTAATAATAATTATAATTGTTACTTTCTACTATTGGGATTTCTATTAAAAATGTGATTTCGTTGTTCTTTATATAGCCTTTCACTATAGCTATTTTTTAAAATATGAGAATGTTTGATTCTATAAAATCAAAGGGTAATTTACCATTAGTTATAAATGATGTAATTCTTAATAATTTTTTAATAGGCCCCTTGGTCCTATGGTACTAGAGTGTAACGTATTTAATGCAAATGTTACAGCATTTTCTAATGTGGCTTAAATTTGTTGGATTACAGTAAGGGTTGATATTATTTGAGTGAATATTGTATTGAATCTGATTAAGTCTCGCATTCCTAACATTGTGGTTTGCATGTTTGTTTCAAGGGTTTGTATTCTATTGGTATACTGTCTTGATTTTTTACTAGCTTTCTTAACGTATCGTTGAATTTTATTATGGTTGATTGGGTTACAGATATTTGGCATCTAATAATGCCTTTTATATCGTTTTGGTTTTCAATTAACTACTGTATGGCGTTGTCATATCGTTCAGCATCTTGGTCATCTAAATTGCCTGTGATAGCTTTTATAATGTTACCTAGTCCGTTAATTAGTCCTCTTTTTCGTCTTGAAATTTGTTCCGTTGGTATTAACCTATTAAATTTATCTTCTATGTCTATTAAACTTTTTCTATTAAACTGTTGTAATTTATCATTTCTATTGCGTATTCCTTTCCGAATTTGGCTGTGTCGATTGATTGTTTCAGTCGGTAATATTGTCTTTGATTATGTGAAACTCTTGTTTTAATTCCGTTAAATCAAATTTTTGTGCGAGTAATCTATTGTATTATGCGTACTTTCCAATTTTACTGGTAGTGTACCGGGGTTGTTTTTTATGTCTTCAACTAATATGTCGTTGTCCGTTCTACCTGGGCGGAGGTTGACGGTAAGGGTGACGACTGTCCATCTGAAGTTACATGTCTTAGGTTTTTTAAATGAATGTATTTTACTATCTTTCCGTTGTCTACTACGGCTATATTTTTGTCTGATATTTCCTTGATTTTAAACGGGCCTAAATTTCTGGGTGCCGTTTTGTGTCGTTTACTTTAGAAATTTTTCTCGTACACGGTTTGTCCTTTTGAAAATTTACTCATGTCTGTATTCTTATTGCGGGTTGTGGTGATACGTTCTTTGTCGTTGTCTAATTTATTTTTTACCTTATCGTTATTTTTAGCTTCTCTTTATAGTCTTTAGCATATTGCTGGTATACTTGTTTGTTGTAATGTATGTTGTAAGGGTTGCGAGAATCTGAATGTCCTAATGTTAATTCTAAGGGTGCAAAATTGGTTGATGAGTGGATCGTATTGTTGTAAGCGATTAGTGCGTATGACATTAAATTCGTAATGTGCTTCTTCTTGTAAGTTATTCTTAATAATCTGATTTGCTCTAGTAGGGTTAAATGTAATCTTTCAATTAATCCGTTCGATTTCTGGTGGTTTTCAGTTATAAAATGAATTTTTATTTTATGGAGTTCTAAGGAGTTTTGTATCATTTCATTTTTAAATTTGCTGCCGTTATCTAAAGTTATTATTTCGGGCGTGCCATAAAATGTAAAGTATTGTAAGAATCCTTGTGTTACGTCAATGCTATTTTTAGAAGTGATAACTATCGCTTGACCTGTTTTGGTAAATGCGTCTAAAATTGTTAAAAAGTTTTGTGCTCCTACTACTAGAGTGTCGGCATGTAATTTTTGAAAAGGCTTGTTGGGTGTTCTGGTTAACATTAAGGGTATTTTTGGGGGTGTCTTGTCGTATTTTGCTTAATCGCGTAGTTCACGTTGTTTGATAAAGTCTGTGGTTAACTCTTTCATATCTTTAAAATAGTATCGTGTTATAAGTTGCTTTAATGTTTCACTGAATCCACGATGGTTGGTTTTGCCTTCGTTTGTGCGTTAAATGGAGTAAATTTTGGTTGTGTGGATGTTTGTCTTGCGACTTGTATGGTTTTATCGGTGAATAGCTTTTATTCGCGTTAGGGTTGTATAATCTATTTCGATAATACATGATGTTTTCTTCTTCTATGATCATATTCATTACTTTTTCTAAATTTTGAGGTTGTTGGAATATTATTGTATCTGATAATCGTTATGGTAATGCGTTTATGTAGGGGTCTAGTGTCATTTCGTCATACATTTTGTCTTTAGTAAGCGGATATTTTGGTCGGGTTCTTCGATTTTTAGTTTTGGTAGAATTAAACTTCGTTCGTCTTGACATTTCATTCCAAATTAATACAAGGATTGGGTACTTTCCATTCTAAAGTTTATTAAGATGCGGATAAGACATTTGATGTTTCTTTGGTCGTCGAAATATGCTATCAATATGCATTTAAAATCTCCCCATTGTTCTAAATCGTCTCGGTTGGCAATTAGCGTTAGTGCCCTTTCGGTCAGTTTACTTATTATTAGGCGTAAAAATAAAACATTTCTTTCGTTATCTCCTGGTTTGTAAAAGGTTTTTGAAAATATTTTGCAGGCGTTAATAAAGTTTCCTAGGAGAACTTGTTATTAGTTATATTGGGGGATGCTTGCGAGATAAATCTTCATATCTGAACTCATGGTCGTTAAGGGTTGCTTTCGGCTTTAATTAATTTCAAGTTTTTGTATAAATTTAGATTTATTTTACAATTTGTATTGTTACTTTTCAGTTTGGTTTGTATTGGGTTTTTTAAAGAATCGCCTTACTTATATTTTATACGTAGTTATACGGTGTTATAATTAAATTAAAGAATTTGTGCGTGGTAATGTTGAGTTATTTGCTGTAGACTTGGATTCGTATATTTTTATACTTCACGGATGTTATAGTTGTCGCGAGTTTTAATTCTCTGAAAGGTTTTATGTGGTTAATATTTTATTGTAATAATTGTGTTATAATTTGTACGTTTTCTTGCGCTAGTTACGTTTTTTATTTCAGCCTTGCTAATTAATTGAGTGTTTGTAATTAATCTAGTTGCTATATTCGTTTTAGTGGGTGTTGCTTTGATAAGTGCATAAAATGTTTCCTTTACAATTAAACAATCTTGTTACCTTGAATGTCCAACTATAGAGTTTCAAGTTTTCTGTTATCTCAGTCAATCGTTTTGTTACGAAAGTTGCATCAATGTTTTCTTTATAATTTATACAATAAAATTGTTGTTAATTATAAGTTTTACGTCTCCTGAATGGTGTAATTTCAGTCTCGGTGATAGTTTTATTGCAATAAATTGCGTAAATGTTTCTGTATAATAAAATGCTTTCGTACTGAAAATATTTAATAATACTTTATAAAGTTTTGATGAGTGTTACGTCCTTCGGATTTTTCTGAATAGGTTTAATTCAATAATGGTTTCCGATAATAATTTGTATGATAATTGCGTTTTAGATTTGCGCTTTACTGAGTTAATCTACAAGGATGCTTCTACAATTATACGCTAAAGTGTTTAATTATAGAATTTGGTAAAGGTTAAGTTTTGAATATTCGTCTCTATTATTAATGGTTATAAGAATTGCGTTTTATACATTAAGCTTTTGGTAATTACATAGTAAAAATTAATTACGTTCTATTTTTAAATTTTAGATTTGCTGAATTGAATTCGTTTCGTTTTGTATTTTAATACGTCGTAATAATTTGTACTAATTTGCGCATATAATTGCGTCTTTTCAGTTCTCTTGTTTAAAATAAGTTCAATTGTTTTAAAAAGAAGTTTTCGTAGTAAATGAGTAAATTCTTTTTATAAAATGGCATAAATTGCGATAATTAAAAAAATTTGTATATATATAAAAAAATTTCCTTACTAGCTAGCATCAATAAATTTGTAAAAGTATAAAAGCTAATGATAAATAAACCCACATAATTTTCATTGTCAACTTCATTGGTTTTCTTTTTGGGCTCAGTCAATTTTTGTACCTTGTCCAAGTTTTGTTTCTTTGGGCTCGGTTGATTTTTGTACCTTGTTCGAATTTGTTTGGTTGGGCTCGGTTGATTCTTGTACCTTGTCCAAATTTGTTTGGTTGGACTCTGTCGATTTTTGTACTTCGCTCAACTTTGTTTGCGTTTTTCCAGATTGGGTATTAAAATTCTTGGTCACAAGTTTTCCGATTTTTAGATTCGTGTTGCTTTTCTGGATCTTACCGGCTGCGCCAGTTACGTTTCGGGCCCTAGGAGCGGTCTTTTTCAAACTTTTTCCAAAACTTCTTGTAACAAATTTATTTCTTAAACAGATATTACATGTAGAATTTTGACAAACTGGTATAAATTATACTAAATCGAAATTAATTAATAATTGAATTTAATTGAGAGCGAGTAGCCTAATTAAACAATCTCGTTAAAGCTGAAATACTCAAGACTGACTGACTGATCTGGGGCTCCCGAGGTTATATGTTATCTCTGCCCTTCACATGTTTGTGGAAACTTGCAGAGCTCATGTCTGCGTATTTCTTTATTCTATTCATTATAAAATGTAACAATCTTAATTTTTAAGTAATCACGGTTTCTTAACCGTCTGTGACCTGAACCTGCAGTATTACTTACGTCTGGAATACAATGTATTCACATCCGTTTTCACAACTTGCTTGTGAACTTTCAATAACTTTTCTTATTTATCCTTGAAATACAATGTTGCACGTAACTTAAATTTTCTTAATAATTTCTTAATAATTTCTATTTAATTGTACATATATGGATTGGGGGAAGCGTAACTCGCGTAACATAGTTAATAGTGATTCTTAAAATCTGGGAATCAGTATGTTCATTTTTCTTATCTTTTCTATAAGTATGCGACAGATTTACAAAAACAATTTTTTTTTTTCCTCGGTATTATTAACAACGTATGGCATGGATACAAAGACTAACCTATAAATATTATAACCTTTTCTATCCAGAACGTTGTAACAAAAACGAGAAACGTGCAAATTATCCACGCGACTATTTTTGTTAAAAAAGTGTTTAATTTATAACCCAAACAAAGAAAAAATAATAATTTAATAAAACATTTTTTTAAAAGATTTAGAGAGGAACAGAGGTTTTTTATAATAGCATGAGCCAGTGTCAATAATAAGCCAAGAAAACATCTATTGACGCAAAATAACAATATTGTGTGCATGGGGATAGATTTCAAAAGAAAATTATTCAACTGCATATATAAGTAAACGAACTAAAAATGAACTATAAATCAAATAAAATAAATTACTTTAAAAATATGCAACTTTTAGATAACGTGAAATAAATACTTCAAGCTTATTTTATGCATTATGTAGGATCAGCGTTCAGCATGTGTGTGTGTGTGTGTGTGTGCGTGTGAGCATGTGTGTGTGCGTGCGTGCGTGTGTGTATGTGTGTGTGTGTGGAGCGTGCTGTATGTTGGACCGCTTTATCGCCTTTTACGACAGACTGTCCGTACCTTGGCAATATTCCAATCCAAGCCCACTCGCAAATGCGCGGTTATGGTAAGTAAAACAAAAAGGAAAAGCCAACAAAATAAGAAAATTATCTAGAAACGAGTTCAAAATCTAATTACCAAATATTAAATTGAATTATTTGTGTTATCAGAATGAAAACATTGCGTTATCAGGAATTTCAGCATTGTTGGGATGGCGGGTTTAAAGTCTTTGTGGTGCCAAATACCTAAGGATGTGCCGAAAGGATAGACGAGTTCATAGGTCAATGAAGAAACAATTTTACAGGTAGAGAAAGGGACCAAGTATTAGAATCGCGTTTGGAATTAAAGTTACGTGAAGTATAGGACAGAGCGAAGTTACAGTGCCAAACAGAATCGTTTAATTCGAAAGAAACAGGACGCCGGCGGAGATTACAATGGTTAGGAATTTTTTCGTAAGCGGTGGGAAGTTTCTATAGAATATGGGAATAGATATTTTTGAAATATTCAGGATCAGGCAAAGGATGTCAGGATCAGGAATATACAGGTCGTATATCTCGGTCGGTTATCCGAAATAATTGCCGAAGAGGATTTGTTCTTGACCAAACAACGCAAAGAAAGGAGTGCAGTCCATGATTTTGTGTTTAGACGTTCGGATAGCACAGGAAATTTTAAGAAGGTTGACCTCCTCGCGACGCTAATTGTCACGGTTAACACGTTCAACAGGATTTGCTTGAGGATGGTAACGAGCAATGAAAAGGATTTTAGAATGATAACGGTTACACAAGGAAGTTAAATGGCGGCAACGGAATTGTATACCGTTATCTATGATGAGGTATTTTAGGACACCAAAAAGTAGGAAAACTTGTTCTTTAAAGATTTTTGAAACGGAGACTGTAGTGGTTCTGCGTAAAGGAAAAAAAAAGAGGCAATTTAGTAAAGTAATCAGCCACTACAAGGATATAGAAATGACCTTTTGTGGAACGGGGAAAAGATTTACGATATCACAGGAAATGACTTGCCAAGCATAGGATGGTTTGGTCCTAGGAGCAAACAAACTAGGTGGAGGGAACTGTTACACTTTCTGAGCAGCACAAACGGGACAACTTCGAATGTGGAGAGCGACGTTAGTTCTGAGACAAGGCCAGTAATAGGTTTGGAGGAGACGAGTAGAAGCTTTGGTCACGCCACAGTGATCGGAAGTAGCAGGATCGTAGTGGACAGGCGTCAGATACTTACACTGCTCAGAAGACACGACTACTTTTCGATTGTCCGGAGAATATAAAGCGATCAAAGTTTTGTGACGGCGGAAAAAGATTGTATGATATTTAGGAACTTTTTGGAACATAGAATTATACTATATCAGGAGTAGGAAGGGTTACTTTCGGAGAAAAAAATGCCAAAGAGAGATGAGTTCAAGAATATAAGCCTGATAGGGATGATAGTAATACGGAATCGGTTAAAGGTACCATACGGTAGATATAGTTGAGTATTTATGAAATGTTACGATAATGTGTATTTTACTTCCTCGATAAATGAGAACATGAAAGGAGCTGCAGCGGCAGATGTAAAACTAACAGCGACAGAAGCTGCAATCAGATCAATAAAAGAATCTGCGAATAGATCCACGAAAAAGTCTGCAAACGGAGGAAGAATCTTCTAAGGGATGCCCAGTGCTGTCGGTGAAACCTTAATTTCCACTGCACCCAAAAATTTAAATATCATCTTACAAATATGGATGTGGGCGATGACCCACCGTGCCACTTCAGCACGTCCTACACGCAATCAGCAATTAAATAAGGTACTAGTTGAAGAATCCCGAACGGATGAGCCACATTCAACGGCTTTAAAGCTCCAATAAACCCACACAACCTTGAACTGGTCGACGGATCACACCATACTCTACAAGAATTACTATGGCAACCCATTTCATTCAACTTCAACCAGTTCTACTCAAGGCTTGAAAGAATCTTTGTAAAAACTTAATTTGAGGCTACTTTAACCAATTGGCAGTTAACACCGTACGAAGTTGCATCCGCACCCAAAGCATGTGAGAAAGACTAGGATTGCAATACAAAACCAGAAAGTCACTTGCTTGGAAATGCAATGACAGACTAGAACAAACACGTCCAGTGGCGCACATACAAGTATACAACAACACCCAAACGCTTTAAAACCCATTTATGAATATGAATTACTAACACTTGTGTACAAACTACACTAAACTATTTTTCAACTAACATAATAAATACATCAAATAACTCATATAAACAGATGCTTAAGTTAAACCCATATGCAACGCTAATGAATAATAATACAAGAACTAAAAAGTAACAGGATTACCAAATATTCAAACTGTGATTGAAGTTACTGACATTCGTTTCCATAAAAACGTAATCATCGATCAGTAAACTGTAGGAACCCGTATAGAATAAAATAAAGAATAAAATTCTCTTCAGATAGGTTTGTAATTTAATACAAAACTCTAACACAAAAGTATATCTGTAACACCACGTTCAATGGGAACGAGACTTTTTGTCTATCAAACTTCAGGGACGTCGAGTTTTTTGTCAGTTTTTTCAAGACCAGAGAATTCAAAATGCAAATTTCAGTCGCAAAACTTTATTTACATGATCTGGCATCACTAACCTACACTACACTAAAGTGACAGTACTATAGTGCGTTTAACGAACAGATTCAGTAAATGCTCCGCCCATAAATCAGCGCCAAGTTTAAATAAAGATTTTGTATTGGTTGGCCGGATTTACACAACCACACATTTCAATTTGTAACATTAACCTACAAATGTCATTTAGTTTTTTGTGTTTGTCTTTGCTTTATTTTTTGTTCACTCGTCTTTCGTAGTTTTTGCTCTTGTACTTTTTTTTTTCAAAAACAGTATTTTTCAATACTTATTACATTTGTGTAGGTTATTTACAATTAATTACGTGTAACATGGATCAACAGGGTTTTTCGCCCCCTAAAAAGCGCCCGTCCAGGCATTTTTCCGTTGAGAATAAACAGCAGATCTTAAATATTTTTAAAGTTTGCGTTGAACAAAATCCCAACAACAATAAAACGGAAAATATTGCATTTACTGCAAAAGCAGCTGGTGATGTTAATAACTTTGAATGAACACCATTTATTAATTAAATCTTATCATTGTAGGTATTACTGATAAAAGTGTGTACAACATTCTACGTGAATACAAGCAAACTCATGTATTACGTTCCCCAAAACTGTACCATCGACAACGAGCAATTTTGGACAACATTGACGATAAAACTAAGAGTCATCTTAGACGTATGGTTCATTCCTTTTTTGAAAACAATGATCCACCTACACTAAACAAAATTTTATCCGCCGTGTCTGTAGATAACGAGATGCCTTAATTAAAACGAAGCACTTTGAGAACCCTCTTGAATGAAATTGGTTTTAAGTATGTACTTATATAGTTTAACAGAATAGATGTGGTTAAAATATGTGTTGAATTATAGATACTCAAAGAGGTCCAGAAATAGTGTCCTTAAAGAGAAAAGTGAAATAGTTGCGTGAAGACGACGTTATTTACGATAAATAACGAAATACAGGGATGAGAGAAGAAAAATATATTGGTTGGACGAGACGTGGCTTACTGCTGGTCATACCGTAAGCAAGTTTTGGAAAGATACTACCATTCTGCATCCAAGACAAGCCTATATTAATGGATTAACGACTGGGTTAAAAGATCCATCAGGAAAAGGAAAACGTCTGGTAGTTCTCCATATTGGCTCGAAGGAAGGTTTTGTCAGCGCTGGTTTGAAAGTGTTTGAGTCGAAGAAAACAGGTGATTACCATGGAGAAATGACAGCTCTTGTTTTTGAACAATGGTTTGAAGAAATTCTTAAAAGTGTCGATGAAAATGCTGTTATAGTGTTAGACAATGCACCTTATCATAGTAGAAAACTAGAAAAGATACCAAATACTAGAACAAAAAAAGCATGTATTCAAAAATGGTTAACTGAAAAATCTATCGACTACGAAGAAGATATGGTCAAAGATGAACTTCTTGTTCTTGTTAGGAGAGCAGCTGTTATTCCAACATTTGTCGTTGATGAAATGGCAAGACACTCTAACCGTACAGTATTACACCTGCCGCCATATCATTGTGAATTAAATCCGATAGAATTAATATGGGCACAGATAAAAGGTGAAGTTGCAAGAAAAAATAAAACATTTAAAATGGCAGATCTTCGTCACTTGTTTCAAGAAGCTGTTGCAAACGTAACATCAGACAACTGAAAAAATTCTATTCGCCATGTTCAAGATTTAGAGATTAAAATGTGGCAACTGAACATTGTGATGGAAGTTCAAGTGGAGCCCTTGCTTATACAATTAGGAGGCGATGATTCGTCTTCGTCTGAAGAATCAGAAACCGAAAATTAATGCTCTGTGTACTTATTCATTTATTGAACAATTTAACATTTATTTGCTGTACATACTATTCTATAAATTATGATTATCACGATTACAGCACACATTTTTGTAATAGATATTAACTTTAATCATTATAGTAATATAACAATAAATTAGTCGGTATCATCCAGCGCATGGTTTTTCTGGTTATTCAAAATTGTGTTAGTTGTTGTAATAATACTCAAGCTAAATTAATATATGCACAGCAGGCCCATCCATTGTTTTATAAAGTTGTTTTTTGATACACTGTTCACTCGTACTCTCTTTAACTATCTCACCATTTTTGTAATACATAACTGACACGGATAGCATGTGTACCAAAAAAAATAGTATAGCATGGAAATCTGTTTCTCATTAACATATTGTCAATTATTCACATCATGTACTATAAATTCCTAACGATTCATTCATTGGCCATTAATCAACATTAATTATTAATGTGATTGTTGCTGTTGTAATAATGCCATCACTCGATTCCTATTTACCATCATCAATGAGTTTGATTCTGAAATGCATTTTGTATACAAAACCTTTTATTTATAATTCTTACAATAAATTACTGTGAAGATTTCATAAACCAATAACAAACGTTTCTAAACAAGTGTTGCAGAACAAATTTGTGAATGCCATTAGACAGGCATAAAAATCTGTAGTCAGAAATATTTTCTTTTCTATTTGCATATCATAATGAAGAACATGACCTCAACCTCAAATTACATTCAACACAGTACGGAAAATTCCGTAACTAACATATCCGTTCTCGGTACTCAAACAATATGAAAAAATTAAAGTTCTAATTAATATTGCCTTTCTTACTGAAAACGTGGGGAATAATAAAACATTCTCTCTGATAATATTTTTAATGTATTGAAAATTTAATCGTATAGTTTTGTGAGTTTATTTGAACTCCTAATTGCCACATGGTTTTGAGCAACCAATCAGAACGTTGAAAATACTTTCACAATATTTGAAAATTACTATTCAACCGATGGACGCATTTGTAGTTACAGTAAGGTGTTAAATTTGATCGCTGTAAATCAAGCTTATGCTCAGTTTGTACTGCGCAACTAAGCCCATCCTATTATTTTAATTACTGAATCTGTTCGTTAAACGCACTATAGTGGCTTATTGAAGTAGCTTGCGTAATAGGTAATTTGGTCCAAATAAGTCTATTTTAAGCCAAGGAATTTTTGTTCTCATGGTATGCACGCATTTTTCGGGCATCCTGTATATAAGGGAGGCTACTGTACTACAGGTCTATTAATAATGCGTATTTACTGGAACTATATAAAATTTGTGGTTAACTCTGAATATACCGTTCTCATATGTTATTTCTTTTATTTCTTTGATTTTTTAATGTTTTAGTCTATTGGACAGGCTGGAGTCCTGTCGTTGAAAATCTATATTTACTAATCGTTTTTCTTACAGCCGGACGATATGGGTTTGTTTATTCTTATGCTCTCCACCCCTTAATCTTCGACTTCGTTACTACGGCATCTCTTTCCTGTTTTTATGCCATAATAACTCGTGCGGGTAGTATTGCTTGCTTACTTCTTGGCCTGTGAATTTTTCCGTCACAATGTTCTTATTGATTTATTACTGTTTATTGTTAGAACTTTAGGATTTTTAAAGTCTATAATATTACTTTTATCTGTTATATGAGTGGTGTGGTTAATGAATAAGCTTTTTGTTTGATTGTTTTGGGATTTTGTCAATGCAATGGTCGTGAAAGTTTACAGGGAAAGATTACTTAATCGGCAAATGCCAAACCACCAAACGTTTGCTAATATTGAAAAACGTTTCGCGAAAATGGTAGTTTTTAGTTAAGAAATGCGTATTAAGGTCGTCAACGTACCACAGAAACTGCAGAACTAGAACAACAAATTTTGGACTGATTTGAAGAAGAAACAAGATTAAGCATAATACGCTTAAGACTTGAATTACAAGTTTTTGAAAGTATTGTTCACGACGTTTTAAAGGAGTCGTTATTGCATCCATACCACGTTCAACGTGTGCAAGGTTTATTCAAGGCCAGAGAATTTAAAATGTAAACTTCAGTTGCAAAATTTTATTTTCAGACGACGCTTCTTTTACAAAGAACCAGTTCTTACCGTAGAAAAATCCTCATGCAATTAAAGTGACCCGTAATCAATTTGAATTTCAAATTAATGTATGGGCTGGTATTATTGTTAATTTTATTGTCGGCCCTGTTGTGATGCCAAATCGAATAATAGGGACAATTACTTCAACTTCGTACAGCAAATATTGCCGAATTTTTTGGAAGATTTGCCATTATTACTACCCCTAGGAATGTGGTTCATGCACCATGGTGCTGCCCTTCATTTTATTCAAGCTGTTCGGCCTTATTTACATGAAGAATATCCGGATCAATAGACTGGAAGGAGTGATGATGTTCCTACAAATTAGTTATTACAATCGCCTAACTTAACGCCCTGTGACTATTTTTTGCTGTAGCCTTAAAATCTTCGGTTTATTTGTTCCCACTTGAATCGAAGAAGAATTGCATAGACGAATCCTAATTGCAGTCAATTCTTTAAAAAATAATACCCAAAAAAATGCAAATGGTTCAGTTTAACTTCTCTTGAAGAATTAATTTGTGCATTGAAGAAAATGGCGGGCATTTTGAAAATTTATTGTAATAGTCCAAAACTTGTGACGGGTTTTTAATTTGCAATAGTAATGATAAATTTCAATTATAATTATTTACCAATTTAGAACATTACTAGCGACTTAATGAAGTAGCTTGCATAATAGGTAAGTTGGCCCAAATAGGTCTATTTTGAGTCAAGCAATTTTTGTTCTCACGTTATGCACGCATTTTTTGGGCATCTTGTATATAGAGGAGGCTACTGTATTACAGTTCTATTAATTGAACTACATAATATTTCTGGATAACTCTGAATATACCGTTCTCCTGTGGTATTTATTTTATTTCTTTGATTTTTTTAGTTGTTTTAGTCTATTGGACAGGCTAACGTCCTGTCCTTGAAAATGTATATTTACTAATCCTTTCTGTTATAGCGGAACGATGTGGGTTTGTGTACTCATATGCTCTCCATTCTCTAGTCTTCGACTTTGTTACCGCAGCATCTCTTTCCTTTTTTTTATGCCATAGTAACTCGTACGGGTATTTCTTGCTTACTTATTGGCCCGTGCATTTTACTATCACAAAGTTCTTTTTGATTTATTACTTTCTATTTTTAGAACTTTAAGATTTTCAAAGTCGATAAAATCAATTTTTTTTTTGTATGAGTGGTATGGTTAATGTTCAATCATTTTTTTTATTGCTATTGGATTTCGTTAAGACAATGGTCGTGAATGTGTATATGGAATGGTTTCCTAATCGCCGAGTGTCTAACCATCAAACGTTTGCAAATATTGAAAGACATTTCGCGAAAATGGTAGTTTTAGTTAAGGAATGCGGATCGAGAACTTCAACGTACCACAGGAGCTGCAGATTTGGAACGACAAATTTTGGATTGAAATGAAGAAACACAAGAGTAAGCTACAAGTTGTTGAAAGTATTTTTCACGACGTTTTAGAGGAACCGTTATTACACCCCAATCACGTTCAACGGCCACAAGACCTTTTGCCTATCGTTCTTGGGAGACGTGTTTTCTGTCAGTTTATTCGAGATCAGAGAATTCAAAATGTAAACTTCAGTTGCAGAATTTTATTTTCCGACGAAGCGTGTTTTACAAGATCTGGTATCACTAACCTGCAACTACACCTGTTCATGTAGAAAATCCCGTTCAACTAAAGTGGTTTGTTATAAACTTGAATTTAAAATTAAAGTCTGGGCTTGTATTATTGATAATTTTATTGTTGGCCCTATTGTGATGCCAAATCGATTAAATGGGAACAATTACTTCAAATTTCTTCAGCAAATATTGTCGAATTGTTTAGAAGATTTCCAGTCATTACCTCGCCTGGGAATGTGGTTATGCACGATCGTGCTGCTCCCCATTTTATTTAAGCTGTTTGGCCTTATTTACATGAAGAATATCTAGTTCAAAGAACGGGAAGAGGTGGTGAAGTTCCTAAAAAATTAGCCAGCACAATCGCCGAACTATTTTTTGTGGGAAACCTTAAAATCTGCGGTTTATTTGTCCCCATTTGATAGCGAAGAAGAATTGTATAGACGAATTCTAAATGCATTCAACTCTTTAAAAAATAATAACTAAACAATGTAAATGGTTCGGTTTAACTTCTGTCGAAGAATTAATAAGTGCATTGAATAAAATTGCGGCCGTTTTGAAAATTTCTTGTAGTGGTCGAAAACTTGTATCGAATTTTTTATTTGCAATAATAATAATAAATTTTAATTATAACTATTTACCAATTTAGAACATTACTAACGACTTAATGAAGTAGCTTGCATAATAGGCAAGTTGACACAAATATGTCTATTTTGAGTCAAGGAATTTCTTTTCTCACGTTATGCACGCATTTTTGGGGATGCTGTATATAGAGGAGGCTACTATATTATGGGTCTACTAATTATGGGTACTTACTGGAGCTATATGATATTTGTGGTTAACTCTGAATATACCGTTTACCTGTGATATTTTTTATTTCTTTGATTTTTTTAGTTGTTTTAGTCAATTGGAGAGGTTATCGTCCTGTCCTTAAAATCTACATTTACTAATCCCTTTTTTTATAGCGCAACGATGTGGGTTTGTGTTTTCCTATGCTCCCTGTCCTCTAATCTTCGACTTTGTTACCGTGGCATCTCTTTCCTTTTTTAATGCAATAGTAATTCGTGTGCGTAATTCTTACTTAGTTTTACCTTGTTTACTTCTTGGCCCGTGCATTTTACCATCACAAAGTTTTTTTTGATTTATTACTTTCCATTTTTAGAACTTTAGGATTTTCAAAGTCCATAATATTACTTTTATCTGTTATCTGAGTGGTATGGTTAATGCACAAGCTTTCTGTTTGATTGTTATGTCATCTTGTATTAAGTGATTCTTTGTTTTAATAACTGATCGTCCAACTGTAATAATTTTCTATTTGGTGAGTGAGTCGGGCACTCCAGGAGTATTATTTTGACGTTGGGCGTCAGTGAAACAATTTTATTGTTGCTTCCAATAGACTCACGAACTTCACTATATTCACGGCTTAGTCTGGAAATTACCCTAAGGGCGAGCAATGAGAATGGGCGTGGATGCAAAGTAAACTCAACTATACACAGAAATGAAAAAGGTGGAGGGGAATTGAGCGTCAATACATCTACATGGGCAACAAAAAAACAAAAGCATCCTATGAGAAGATGCAGAAACTCACAAGCTATACAAAACAACACCTCTGGAAATCTCTCAAATGTATCTACTTCACTTCCTGCTGCGATGATTCTGAAAGAAGATGTCACACAAAAAATTTTTAATCAAAAGACATAGTTTGTGTCTTACAACAAAAAAATTTAGCAATACTCATAAACTAATCACCTTGAAACTATAACACTAAAAGTATTATACCTAAAAACAAATATTAGAAAAAAGTCGTTTATTTCACTTTTATAACATTACTCTGCTTGAGTGTCCTTCAAGTTTCATTCCACAAATTTTATTTTCTTAAACTGTACTGTCATTAAATTTAGATACTCATAAATAAAAGACTTAGTGTTTTGAACCAAAAATATAATGTAAAGTAATTCTTTTCTTCCTTTTTTTTTAATATTTTTTTATATATGTAAACAAAATCACAATATTGATTTTCAAGATTAAAATTAAATTTTTTTATGTAATAAAGATTCATAACTTTTCTCTTTAGATACTGAAATTTTGACACTTGATATCATTTTCACAAACAAAATTTTAATAACCCCAATTGACAGATTTGTTAGTTTGGTTCAAAACAAGTTTCAAAAAAAATCACACGTAGCTTTGTTACAAAAAGGTATTCAAAAAGCATATAGATTAAACAAAATAAAGTTGTTCAGGTTGACATGGCGTAAAAATAACACAGTTAATCTGCTTATTATCAAGCTTACTATAAATAGATATATTTAGTTGAAAGTTGGACTTTACAAACTTATTATAAAACCACATGCTTATTCCACGTGTTCCAAAAATTTTTTTAATTGGCTTAAAAAAACAAGGTTTCCCTTTCTCTTATAGAATTTTAAATTTCGACAATTAACAAATAAATATCTAACACACGATCTTTTTCTTGAACATTAAGATTTTTACAATTGTTTTATGAAATCCTAAATGCAAAATTTATACTCTCCTTAAATTTAATATCTTTAATAATTGTACGAACATTTTGAGAAGTTTATAAACGTGATAATAAAGCTTCAACATACAAAAATTTAAACACTCACCGGGAATCGGCTCCCGCACCTGTGAGATTTCTAAATACTTGACGTTCGTACACGTAAAAACTCCAACTTCAGAAAAAGATTTCCAAATCAAAAGCACCGGAGTTTATCCTCCCAACAAAATTTACTTAATTAAGCAAACACCATGTGGGCGATCTCAAATACTTCCTGCTACAAAAATTTCTTCATAATAAAAAAAAAGTGCGTTAATGAATATCGAGGTTAGATAACCACGTTGTTACGTTCATATAACATTTAAGCCGCTTTACCAAAGCCAGGGGAACCTTTAACATCCCGGTCCCTTCTAAAACAAACGTCAACCTTACATCGACCTAAATAGCGATCCTCAAACTCCAAATGGCACATAAATGCGCCAACATTTTTTTTCACTCGCCCTGTTATCGTTGCACTCAAGAAAATGTCGAGTTATGCTCGCTCCTATCAATATATGGAACAGGTGAGCTGTCTGAAAAATCACCTCGTAACACTTTCCACAAGCGCTATAATAACTTAATAATTTTTAAAAATGGATACCGACCGCCTACGGAATAGGCAACACAAGTGACTTGTTTATAACATATTTGTTACGATTCAAAGCGGATTAATGGTAATAACTTTTATTTCTATTCCTTCTAATATTATAATGCAAACCAATGAAATGAAATGTCACAGAACTGTAACAAATAGAAGCAAATTCGACAGTTAATACCTTAGAATTTATATTTGTTACACAACATAAGAGTTATCACAATTTAAACGAATAATTTTATGTAAGTACCTCTAGTTCATTGTAAGCATTTTAACTTTAGTTTTACTAAAATTCTATTCACTGTTAACAGGTTTCTTTTCAAAAACTTAACTTATTCATTTTTTAAAACCTGTATTAACATGTTTATTTAACATTTAATAAATGAAATTGTGTTATAAAAATTTCCAGGATTTGTACAGGAAGCATGAGTTGAATGAAACTATTAAATATCCAATTTATCCTGGATGTAATCGAGATCGTGAGAGAATGCATTCATGTCAAATCCGATGCATTAAGTATGCTCTGATAGATTCTTTAAAAGTCTACCAGATTTTTATTCAGAACCCTATGACTGCTCTCACGATTTCAACAATACCAACGTCCCAAAAGGTAAACAGGAGGCTGAGTAGCATTTACTGTCAGTACTTAAATAACCGTCTAGAAACTACAGAAATCTGAATGTATATCGCGTCATGTCAAGCACAAGAAATTAATTTTACGACAAAGTTATTTATCACGAAAGCCTATTATTTCATTAAGTTATAACCCTATTTGCCGCTGTCATTCCTAATAATAAACTTACACAGTTTCAAACTGAAATTAATTAAGTATTCTAAATTCATATGAAAGCTTACAATTATAAAGGCATTATCTCTATAAAAATCTGCCACCACTTCATTAAAAGGAAGGAGATCTGGCAAATAAGATTAGCGGTACCTGAAAAAAGGAGAGGCGTACAATTTCAAACTCTTTTCCCCAACAGTTATAAAGAAATTCGATTACAAAAGTTTCTCATTAAGCGATAATTTCTTCTAGATATTTAGAAATGTAATTTCGACAGACAGATAATGCTTAACCTAAGTTAGTAATGAAGTATTTTTTTTTCACAAAATGTGATACGAGATTTTAGGGTGTTAAGACTGTGGCGGTTGGTAATGTTGGGAATGAAAAAAATTAGTGTTCGTTTATCCAAACTGCTATGCTCGTATACTACGATTATTGTTTAATTCAAGATCTACTGTGTAAACCACTGTATAAATGAAGACCCGCATGTTGTTTCATTTAGACCTAAAGGTCTATTTAAAACTTACGCCAGTTTAGGGCCCTTCGTAACGCTAAAGTTGGTACAGTTCGGCAAATTAAACAAGTGGCCCTCAAATTGTATTTAAGACGAAAATCATTTAAACCCTTGTTTAAGAAGTACCAATTTATAAAAATGCAAGTTGATTTTGATTTCAGTATATTTTAACATGTAGCACAAATTATAACTAGAGATGGTGAATTAGTAGATTAAGGCAGAACCATTTAATTTAAGATGTGCAGCATGTATGAATGAATGCTGCACGTTTGTGTAAATAAATGATAGTGCCTAATAGTGCCTTAATTATAATTGCAACTACACGTTAAAATATACTAAGTGAAAATGATTTTCCTTCCGTATAGCAACCGGATAGTCCCTTAACAGGGGTTGAATCAGGGTTCGTGAAGTTCGCCTCCCCCCCCCAGTTGACCGATTTTCTCCAAAACCTAGCACCCGTTTGCTTATAACTAGCACTAGCTAGCACCAAAGTGGTAGAACTAGCACCAAAGCTGTTTCAGAAATATGACTAATTATATTCCGGAGAGGGGGCTACTTGACGCTAGCCCCTCCCGTGCTCCGATTAGCACCATGTAGCTTAGAGCAAGCACCAGCTAGCACCCATGCAAAAAAGGTAGCACCTTATAAACAAGATGGCGGCGATTTCTTAAAAAAAATTTGCCAGTCCACCCAGTTGTCAATTTGCTCCAAAACCTAACACCCGTTTGCTTATAGCTAGCACTAGCTAGCACTTAAGTTGTAGAGTTGGCACCAAAGCTGTTTCAGAAATATGGCCAATTAAATTCGAGGGGGGAGAGCAACTTGACGCTAGTTCTTCCCACAGTGCTCCGATTTGCTCCAAAATCTAGCACCATGTAGTTTAGAGCTAGCACCAGCTAACACCCAAGTAAGAAAGCTAGCACCTTAAAAACAAGATGGCGGCGATTTAAAAAAAAATGTTGCCAGCCCGCAAGTTGTCCAATTTGCTCCAAAACCTTGCACCCATTTGCTTGTTCCAAGCAAGGTAGGGCTCATTAACGTGCGTGACAACGCCCACGCACGGACCTCCATTTGACCTCTCATCCGAACTAAGGCGTAGTTTTTGTAAAAATGCTCATCTGCCATTTTTTAAGCAGTCGGCCGTGTCATGATTCGAACCCAGGACCTTGGAATCCATAATCTTACGCTTACTACATTGATCCAAGGTGACGCCCGTACGGTTCGTGTCCATAACGAAAACGCATACAACTGGCCACATTTCGGAAACGGCTATGGTACTAGGTCTACAACTTTGGTGCTAGCTGGTGCTATATATTAGCAAAGAGGTGCTAGGTTTTGGTGCAAATTGGACTACTGGGGGAAAGGCTGGCAAATTTTTTTTAAGAAATCGCCGCCATTTTGTTTTTAAGATGCTAACTTTCTTACTTGGGTGCTAGCTGATGTTAGCTCTAAGCTACATGGTGTTAGGTTTTGGAGCAAATCGGAGCACTGGGGGCTAGCGTCGAGTTGGCCACCTAAATATAATTGCCCATACTTCTGAAACAGTTTTGGTGCTAGCTCTACCACTTTGGTGCTAGCTAGTGCTTGCTATAAGCAAATTGGTGCTAGGTTTTGGAGCAAATCGGACAACTGGGGGTTGGCAAAACGTTTTTAAAAAATTGCCGCCATCTTGTTTTTAAGGCGCTAGCTCTTAGCTACATGGTGCTAGGTTTTGGAGCAAATCGGACAACTGGGGGAGGGCTGACAAAATTTCTTTAAAAAATCGCCGCCATCTTGTTTATAAGGTGCTAGCTTTCTTAATTGGTTGCTTGCTAGTGCTAGTTCTAAGCTACATGGTGCTAGGTTTTGGAGCAAATCGGAGCACGGTGGGGCCTAGCGTCAAGTCGGCCCTCCCGAATATTATTGGCCATATTTCTGAAACAGCTTTGGTGCTAGCTCTACCACTTTAGTGCTAGCTAGTACTAGCTAGAAGCAAACGTATGGTAGGTTTTGGAGCAAATTGGACAACGAGGGGGGGCTAGCAAAATTTTTTTAAACAATCGCCGTCATCTTGTTTTTAAGGTGCTAGCTTTCTTACTTGGGTGCTAGCTGATGCTAGCTCTAAGCTACATGGCGCTAGATTTTGGAGCAAATCGAAGTACTTGGGGGGAGCTAGCGTCAAGTTGCCTCCCGAATATAATTGGCCATATTTCTGGAAGAGCTTTGGTGCTAGCTCTACAACTTCGGTGCTAGCTATAAGCAAACGTGTGCTAGGTTTTGGACCAAATCGGACCACTAGTGGGGATGGCAATTTTTTTTTAAAAAATCGACGCCATCTTGTTTTTAAGGTGCTAGCTTTTTTACTTGGGTGCTAGCTGTTGCTAGCTCTAAGCTACATGGCGCTAGATTTTGGAGCAAATCGGAGTACTGGGGGGAGTTAGCGTCAAGTTGCCCCCCCGAATATAATTGACCATATTTCTGGAAGTGCTTTGGTGCTAGCTCTACAACTTCGGTGCTAGCTAGTGCTAGCTATAAGCAAACGGGTGCTAGGTTTTGGAGCCAATCGGACAACTGGTGGGGGATGGCAAATTTTTTTAAAAAAATCGACGCCATCTTGTTTTTAAGGTGCTAGCTTTTTTACTTGTGTGCTAGCTAGTGCTAGCTCTAAGCTACATGATGCTAGGTTTTGGAGCAAATCGAAGCGGGGGAGGGCATTTTTAAGCAATACTTTTACGTATTGTGGATTGTGTGATATTCAGTCGCTAAAACATTTATGTGTTGTTTTAAACACAGCGATAGATGTGTCTCTTTACGCATGCTTCCAGAATAGACGTCCTCCTGATTCAAACATTAATGAGCATTGTATGTCTAAAGATCTCCAAAAGATGGTCAAGTTTTTTCGAAAGACGCGAGTTACCAGTCGCCCAAATTAGGATATATAGGTAATCAAAGGTAATTATTAAATTTGAAGTTAGATTATTACATTGAATAATTAATTGATGGACAAGTAATAAAAGGATAATGGAAGTTCATAAACCAGATATGAGAACGGATGTGAATACATAGTATTCCAGACGTAATATAACACTGCAGGTGCAGGTCACAGGAAACAATCAGATTGAAATTATTAGAATTAAAATTATTACTTTGTATTGTATATGAATAAAGAAATAAGCAGACATAAACTCTGCAATACCCACAAGCAATGTCAGGGGCAGGGACAACATAAATACCCTGGAAAGCCCAAAATGGCTAGTCAGTTTTGAGCTTCACAACTTTAACCTTGTTGGTTGTTCAGCTACTCATCCTAATTTTTGTTCATTTAATTCAGTGAATATCAACTTAGAGTAATTTTAATCTCAATACGTTAATGAATATAGTGTACTTGCAATTGAAAATTCAACTTGTAAATCCGTATAAATAAAAATCGATAGAAGATTTTTTTTGAAGATACTATTTAAAAAGTCCCTCAAAAAAGCCCAAAATCTATCTCGCGCTATTTGAGAATTATCCCATAATATTAATAAAATGAGTATTAGTTAGTTCTGTAATTGATCTCGTTGTTGATGGTTTGTAAAAAGTTTGTCTTATATTAATAGTAATACACTTTATTTGCAGGGCCAAATTAGGATGATAATAAAATGGTTAGTACATGTGGATGCAGCTGTTGCTTTTATTGGCGTTTGGTATACAAGTGGAACCTCAAGTACATGCCTGATAATTAAGTGAAATTCGTGGGATATTTGTTGTGAACACCATTCATTATTAAGGATTTGGGTATGAACTTGTAACGATTTTTTTCTCTCTAATTGGCTCCGCTAGCCTCACGCATGGGCGCTAGTGAAACGTTTTTCTAAACTTCTGGCCGACACTACTTTATAATCACCATGCTCCAAGTTAGGTGTCTGCAAAACAAAGTCTTCCGACGTAACTAGGGGTCTATTCCTTGGGTAGAGCTATGAGCAATGGGGGTAAGTCGAAATCTGTGGGGGTCACACTCAAACTAAAACAAACAGGCGCCACCAAGTCCAGATTGATTCATGTAAATGGCATGGCTAATTTCTAAGGGCGGACGTGGAGACCCAAAGAAAAAAGATCGCCTTCGCTGACAAAAACCTGTCTTAACAGAATAAGACGCTGTTCCTGTAAGGAAAATAATAATTAAGTCACATAAAAATGGGAACACTATTTGTGTCCCTCAAATATATCTAAAAATGCAAAAGAATGTTTCCTACATAAGGGTACCATAAAAATTTAACTCTTATTGTTTTTGTTTATCAGGTCTGATCAAACTAGATCAGAATAAAAAGACTTTAAGCGTGGATTATAAATTTACTAGAAAGAATTTTTCTGTTTCTGTAAATAAAATTTAATGCAATAAAATAAAATGAATAATTGAATTACTTGAAAAATTAATGTAAAGTTTATCAACTTGATTCTTACTCAAATATATTACAACCCAGTGTGACTGGTTATACTAAGGTTTTCTAACCCAATCAGATCTGTGTAGGTCATTTACAAATTAATATACAAAACTTTCTTTTAAGTTAACAGTATTAAAATCGATTTGAAGTCAAAATATTCACAAAGATATTCTCTAATTTTATCAAAGGTGGTAGTAATGTAATACTAAACATCTGCTTGCAATTGTGCAATTGTTGACGGCTTATTTCAAACAAACAAGTGACGTAGCCGCAGCTGTTAATTTATGCTGAAGCCACGTGTAGTCACATATCTACGAAACTAAGTGAAATTTAAATTTTATACTGGAGAAAACCAGCTTAGCTACAGATAAACTGAATAACAAATTTGTGCTTCTATAAAACAAAACGAAATAACGTGCTTTTAGAAGGAAGCACTGAGGAAATCTTAAAGCTATTACGAACCAACCCCGGGCTGCTGTCCTTGGCCAGATTGGGAACTGCATCGCCGTGCGGAGTCTGCAGCTAATTATTCCTGCTTTCCATGCTTTAAATACAGGTGTTGAAGCGAAGTGGGTTTCTTACATTGATTCAAAGTTGCATAAATTTTGTAGCGTCATCTTCCATGGTCTAATCTTAGTTATAAATATAATTTTCGTTGCGTAGTTTGTAAGTCGTAGTTTGTAAGTCGTAGTTGCGCTAAACAAATTTTTAAATTAGATACTATGATAACGAATATACAATACCAACCGTTACTCAGGAAGTGTGTCACACAATTAATGCGACCCGGAGGTCACTCGCCATTCTCTTCGAATGCATGCTGTCGCTGCTTTTACCTATCGACGAGTGCCCCTGCCGCGTTCTTGCATGGTGGGAGGGTCCCGAGGGGGGTTGTCAATCCTCTCACGCGCGTGCCTGTGGCTGTGGAATACACCGACCTCCGAAACAAATAGACTAACGACTCTAGATACTGTATTAATGCAAAAATTTGATTGTTACACGTATTATTACTTTAGTTAATAAAGGTGTTTTAACATTCGTTGTACCTTTAATGAAGAGATTTTTAATGCGAAAATAAAATTGTTACAATCTTTCATTATTACTGTCTGGTAAAGTAGCTTCAACCCTTAACATTTATTTTAAATAATAAAGTAAGCAAAGTTTTTGTATGGCTGTTAATGTACTTTATGATCTTAATTGCTATGAAAATGTTGCAAATTTAGTACCTCATCTCGCTGATACAGTGAATAAATACATTTAGATACAAAAGTTAAATTTTTGATGTCTTAAAGTTTCATACAGAATAGTTATTAGTTACTTAATCGATTTACATCGTTAATCCTTGGAAAATTTCCTACCGGAAAAAATGTCATACAATGTAGAACCAGTTGTTCTCTTAAATAAATTGTTTTTGAATAACTAAATTTTTTGTTCTAAAAAATATTCAATTGAGTTGAAAATACGTACGATTATTTTGACGTGAATATGTTTAAAATGATTACCATAGTTCAAGGTTTATACCAAATAAATATTAATTTATATAATTTATCAATGTTTTAAGTTGACCTTAAGTATTAAAAATGTTTATTAATTATCTGTAAAGTATCAAATCTGAAAGCTGGTTCATACAAATAAAATGTGCTTTATTTGTGTTATAAATTAAATTACATAAATTAATCCAGTCGTTATTCTAAGTTTAGGTTGTTATAGTTTTACGCGGTATAATTCCCGCCATTTTATTACCTATACCGACCACGCTTTACGAGTAATGCAATCGCTATTTAAGTCAAATTTTCAAGCACAACTTACATAAAGTCAAATTACTCACGTGCTGGCATCTCAAAACTTAAACTCAGGGTCCAGCTGTGATTTGCAAGTTGGATTCGGTTACGTCATGTTGATTTCAAATTTCCAAGCGTCCTTCACGTAACTTCTGTTGCACTCGTAGAGGAATGAAAGGATTAGGTAACAGGCACACAAAGGTAAGGTACCAGCAACCTACATACCTATTTTTAAAGAGAAAAAACACATACCACTTAGATAGTTGTAGCTTCGTTGAGGTCTCGTGGTTTAATGCCTGCTTTCGACACTCACGAATCTCTGCATTCCCTCTGCGCAGACGCGACTGTCGGCAACGACGGAAGATAACATTTCTAATTAAAAAAATACGCGGGAATTACTTATAAATTATAACTAAATCTAAGACATGCTACATTGCTTTTTGGCATGTAACAAGGTTCGACCTTTTAGATTATTCTTGTATTTATTTTATTGAGACACTGTAACCGAATATCAAAATTTTCTTTTATTTGAGAATTAGAAATAATTTATTGGATAATCCTCTTATTGTTTTGACTGTTTTACACAAAGCACTAAAATTAGTTAGTTCTAATTCTTCTAATATCATTATTGTCTATCTTAAAGCACAAATAGTGATCTTTTTGTATTTATTAATTGTAGCTTTCTTTTAAATGCGGGCCCTCTTAGTGGGAACCGTTATCGATTGCCTCAGAGTGTTTGTCTTAGTGTCTTGAGCATAAGGGTCTCTACCTCTCCCTTGTACATTATTCCATCTTTATGTAAGAGAATTAGAGGTAGTGGCGCCCTGCCTTACCCTATCAATTTGTTAGCTAACCGTGTAAACAACTGGGTCCTATAACCACTCTCGTACTTACTGCAGGGTTTGTGCCTGAACTATACGTGATTGCGCTTTACCTTAATCTAAAACCGTTTCCCATCTGTCACTTAGACTTTCGTTTGTAGTAGGTAATATGTCTTCGACCAACCAGTGCAAAAGATAGATAAAGAAGTTTCATTTGCATCTTTAATATTCCAGGTAATACAAAGCTATACAATGACGCTTCAGAAAGTGCATAAGAGATGTTAACTTTGTAAACATCATCATCATTAGGTCTTCTGTCCTGGAACTGGTTAGACGCGTATCCGCATTGTTTCCTATTCTGAGCTAACCTACTCATTTCCCTGAAATTTACACAGTCTGCATCTTTCACTATCTACGTGCATTAGTCTAATCTAGACCTACCTCTACCTCTTTTTTTTCCTATCTCTGCTTGTAATATATCCCGCACTATTCCTCAAAAATACCTGTAAACATAATGACGCAAAAAATTACCACTAGCTGCTTTCACGATCATTTCATCTACTTTTGATTCTCAGGTACTTCCGCACTTTCTGTATATTACTTTAATTTTAGTTAGACAATTATTATCGGCAAGTTGGAAGTCGCATGCGAAGTCCCCTCGACAACAACCTTGAACTTAATAGCATTATTATTTATTATACTCCTGTGTAAATCTGCTCGTGTGCATACAACATTGAATTTCCACAACACTAGTAGCACACGAGATATGTAGTTATTTCTACTCGAGGATGTTTTTATTATATTTCCAGCATCATCTGCTTGTTGTGGAAACTACTCTACCACAAAATAGATTCTACAAAATCCATTACTCTTGTGATATATTGAGAACGTTTTGAGCACTGACATTCTTAAGATGTTTACATTTGGTGTAATCATTTAGAGTGAAAGTGATATATGGTATTTTATGAATTTCAGAAACATGCGAATGTTCATTTCTTGTAACGCAGACTTTATTACGCTGTATTAAGTTTTCTGTATCTCAAAAGGGATGCGCATTATAATTTAAGAGTCTTCATATATATATATATATATATATATATATATATATATATATATATTACTCATATTTAGACCAGGGTAGAAAATTAAATAATCAAATCAAATAATTTTAATTACCGTGTATAAGGAATTTCATTAAATAATACGCTTTATTAAAACCTTGAAGCATAAATAAACTCGGTCGTTTCAGTAAAATAAGAAATTTAAATTATCTATAAGACGCTTTACATCAAAAGAAGCAGTATTGAAAAGCGCAGTGGATAATTTAATTATTCCTAAACAAATGGAAATTACGTGCAAAGTTTATATTAATTAACCCTATTTTAAGTAACCGGTAGTAAAACAAAGTGTACATATAATAATTAATATCTAGTTGGAGTTAATTGAACCATTATTAATAATAAGCATAAAACTTGTAAAAACCCAATAAAACGCAAATCATAGAAGGGTATTTAAAATGTTACGTTTGAAAACACCTGCGTGTTTTAAAAGGCAATTTCAAGTTAATTTGTTTGGATAAACATGTTGATTCTAAGGATATTGGAAACGATCAGATGCTTTAGCAGGAAATACAGAACACCTGCGTATTTTAAAAAGCTCATTCTGCGTAAATTTGGCAAATAATTAATGTTTCAAAGAATCTTGGAGAAACCGGGGCTTAATATTCACGAGAATGTGCGATACGGGGTTATTAAACCAAGATAACAGTCCGCGTGGACTAAAATATAATCGATAATGAAGAGTGTCAAGTTGCACCAATACGAACAGGTTAGAGAAGGAAAGAGAAATGCGTCAAGCAAAGACACATATTGTAAAAGGGCGGGATTTAAGCAACGTCAAGGGGTTGCGATTGGTTAAAATAGGATGCATATATCAGAGGTAGAACAACAATTTCTGTATAAAAGTAATTAGTTTTTCTCGGACAACTTTGCGGACCGTGTTGAAATTTTCTGAGATCTCAATGGGGTGAGTACTAAATTCATAAAAATCGACGTGCAGGCTGCAGACTGGGAACGTAGAATGAGGAATTCATTGGAATTACCCGTTTTAGGGAACAAAGCGACGTGTCGGCTATTCGCTATATATACAGGCGGGAATATGTGTTCTCTCTTAGACTCTTAGACTTTCGACGATTCGATGCGTTAAAAGCTCGTGCATCCGCGACTTGATATTAAACAGTGCATTTTAGTTTGATTAAATAATTTAAAGTGTGCTAGTATATTTTAGTGACTCAAAATAATTGGTTATTTTACGTGCTAACATGAATGTACTTCAGTGCACTTAGATACAAGGTAATAAAAGTTTATTATCACGGTACCAATTAGTAAAATTTACAACGACAAATGTATACCCAAAAGTAGGCAGTTTTGGCGTATATTGGTAATATTGGTAAAAGGAAGTATGAATTTCTTTGCTATTTTGCGGGGTGTTAATGACTAAATGGTTCGTAAATGTGTCTGCATCCACTGAACCAGAGGCAGATATCACAGATGAGTTCCGGAAAAGCCTAGAAACAACTTTAAATTAATGGTGATGGAGAACATTTTAAAGCGTTGACAACTTGAAGCTGTAAATAGAATCCGGTTGGAATGGTGTGATTTACAAAGGGACGATTACACTGAAGCTACGAGGACAATAACCTTCAGGTAAATTGTACTATTTTGTTTGACATTTTTGTGTGTATTGAATGACTTTATAATTGATTTACTTTAAATGGACATTAGTGGAATTTTTCTAACCATAAAATTTAATTTTAAGATGAAATTTGCTTGTTTAAGTAAAAAGGGGTATTTTGTTTTGATGTTCGGGAATAGGATGAAACTTTGGGTAGGTCTTTGAGCTCAATTAGACAAACCTGGTTAATTAACGTAAAGGGGTGGTAGATGCTCCTTTATACTCAGACTCGGTCTGCTTATCTTGTTATATTAATTAGTAGGCATCCAACAAGGACTTTAATTTTGGATGCACAGTAAAATGATAATAAAATTAATCCGGAAATTCTTTTAAAACTGAATTTTATGTTCAAATTTAATTTGAAAATTTAATGTATTCTGAATATTGATGTAAATAGAGTTAACGTTGATGTTTGTGGTAGGAATGTGTTGTTTAATTTTATGATTGAGAATGGAAGTTATCTAGAAGAGCAGCCGAGGCGATTAACAGAAGGAATCAACGGACCAGGTGATTTAAAGGTTTCACAGCATTCTTGACGCCCAAACTGTGGGGCTCGAATGTTTTTTTTAAAGGGCCAGTACCTGAGAGATATGAGAGGAATCACAGCATTCTTGGCGACCCAAAAGTGAGGCTCGAGTTCCAAATAAAATTTTGTGATTTTATTCCAGGAAACTGGCGATCTGAGAGAGAGTTTCTGTGTGGATAAATTTAAGAGTATTTTAGAGTGTGTGAGGTGATTAGAACGTATGCAGAGAAAGGAGTGGTTAAGGAGTCAAGGAGTGGAAATTGGAAGTGACGATAGTGCATTGTGTGGGAAAATTCGAAAATGGAAGAAGCTGGAGGCAGTAGAGATCAGTCGAGGACGGAATCAGGGATCAAGGAAACGAGATTATATGAGAATGTAGAGGATGAATGAAGAATCGAATAGAGCGAGGAGGAGTCTAACAGAAAATTAGAACAGCTAAGCGATGAATCGAATAGAGCGAGAGAGGACTCAAATCGAAAATTTGACCGAATGAGTGAAGAATCGAACAGGAAGTTAGAGGAGATTAGTCAGAAAATAGATAAGACGAATCAAGAAGTTTCAGAATTTAAAATAGTCTTACCGTAAAGATGGGGAAGTTGAAAATAGGGTTGATAAAATGAGCGTGATATTACAGGTCTTCGACAGGAAATGGGACATTTAAGGTCCGAAGTACGCATTTTTGTGAAGAAGAGATTAATGTAAAATGACTGAAGTGACGGACTCATGTAGGGATCAGTTAGGCAGGGTAGAACGCGAAGTTAGTAGTATTAAATACAACATGTCAAATTTAACGGGGATGGTCCCAGATTTTATACAGGTAGCGTATCATTGGACCAACACATGAAGTTTTATGGCGATAACAGAGTAAATCCACAAATTTTTATTAATAGTGTAAGAAATCTAGTGGGAAATTTATTTGACGAACAGACTAAACTAAATACGATAAAGGCTTTATTAAAGGACAACGCGGAAGCATGGTACAATTTAGTAGGACAGGACATAGACACGTATCAGGACTTTGAAGACAAATTTTTACAACATTACTGGAGTGATCACAAACAGGATCAGATTAGGGACGACTTGATTACAGGAAAATTTAAGGGAGAGTTTGCAGGTTCTAGGGAGCAATATGCCATCCGCAAGTACAGTGTGGCCAAACAACTGAATCCACCATTGACGGACAGACAGATTATCAAGTACCTATCACGACATTTTGAACTGGAAATTAGACAACACGTGGCCTTACAAAACATCACAGAACGGGAGACATTTTAGAGTATTTGCAGAGATATGACGATGTATGTGTAGGACGGACAAGAGAGATACGAGAACGAAACGTTAACACAGTTAGGTTTGACAACAGGACACCGAATTATCCGAGACGGCCTGACTACAACAGAAATTTTCGACCGAATTGGGAACGACGAGGACAGGAATACAGGAAGTAATAGTGCGACTAGGGGACCGACGCCAAGACCTAGTTACACGCGACAGAACAGTTTACCGGAAGTAAACAGGACTGTGACCAGCACGCCGAATAGAGACAGGGACACGGATATTAACACGAGGAGGACGTACGCACAGGTTGTAGAAGGACAACCAGGACCAAGCACGGAAAACAGGATGAGACAGGATTTTTAGAACGTGACAGACCACTAGATTTCTGTGTAAATGTATACGAACATCCACGTGAATTTTTCAAAATTGAGGAGGAAGTAGAGCCAGAAACTGAGGAAAAATTATGTTTGCCAATTATTAATTTAGAAATTTTTGAGAATAATGTAGAAGTATTACTTGATACAGGGGCAGAGGCGAGTTTAATATCGGAGGAATTCGTCAGCAAAATTAGGGATAAGGTTTGTGATAGAATTATGCCTATAAAACGTAGCCATTTAGTAGCTCCAAATAAAAAGAAGTTTGCTGTAGTAAATAGTGTTGTGGTGCTTAGGATAGATATAGGAGGTTTAAGCTGTGAACAGGAGTTTGTAATTGTACCTGGACTGAAGTTTCAGAGCATTTTAGGTGTTGACTGTATGATGAAGTTAGGGTTTTGATAGATATGGAAAGGAAGGTAATAAGAATTAAGGATAGGGTAGTGCCATGGAAGGCAGTTATGAAGTCACAGAGGATGACACGGGGTTTAGTATTAATGTAGTAGAGGTAGAGGATGATGAAGGTAAACAGATCAACACGATAAGATGTCCAGAGGATAGGAGAGTAGAGGTTCAAGCTTTAGTACAAGAAAATGCAGAATTAGTGGGGTAGAAGCAGCATATCGGGAGCAGGTGAAGGCAGAATTATTTTTGACGAGGTTAAGTGGCAAGTTTGTTTTAATAAAGTAGATTTGAGGAATTCATTCTGGCGGATTCCATTACACAAAAATTCTAGAAGGTACATAGGATTTTCCATAGAGGGAAAAATCGATAATTGTAAAGTAGTATCGTTTGGTTTGTCGGCAGAAAGGGAAACAAGAATAAATGAGAAACAGACAAGTGTAGGGACTGAAGAAGAAGTGATATTTAAGAGTCAGGATAAGAGGGATGATAAGTTTATTGTATGTGAGATAATAGAGATGTTAAGTATAGATATAGAAGGGGGAGAGATAGGGATGAAGAGTATTAGGTTGGTGAGAAGAAAGACTTGGAGGGTCAAGAAGAGAGTTAGATTTAAATAGGATAGGGATAGAATAGGTGTATATAAAAGAGTAGAAGTAAGTGGTTATAGAAAATAAAGCTAGATATAGGATAAATATGGGAGATAATTAGGAATAGGTTTAGGATGAGAATAAAGATTAAATGTAGGAAGAAAATAAGATAGGTTAAGTATAGATATTTCATATAAGATTAGTGGAGAGTTAGGAATAGAGTAAGAGTAGGATAGGTATATAGGATTAGGTAGGGGAAGTAAAGTATAGTGAAGATAGTTAAAAGTTAGGAATAGGATAGGTATATAGGATGTATATAGGATTAGATGGATAAGTAGGATGAAGTTAGGGATAATTTCAGTTTATAGAAGTAGGTGAGAGTTAGGAATAGGATAGGATATAGGATAGGTGTAAATATTTTTTCGATTGGAGACAAAGTAGGTAAGTTAGATAGATAAGGATAGAGAGAGATAGGCAAAATTTTGTAAAGATTTTTGGCAGTCTAAATATTTGATATTTGCATTCAAATAAGTGGGATTATTTGTATTCAAATAGGGGAAAATACTCATATTTAGACCAGGGTAGAAAATTAAATAATCAAATCAAATAATTTTAATTACCGTGTATAAGGAATTTCATTAAATAATACGCTTTATTAAAACCTTGAAGCATAAATAAACTCGGTCGTTTCAGTAAAATAAGAAATTTAAATTATCTATAAGACGCTTTACATCAAAAGAAGCAGTATTGAAAAGCGCAGTGGATAATTTAATTATTCCTAAACAAATGGAAATTACGTGCAAAGTTTATATTAATTAACCCTATTTTAAGTAACCGGTAGTAAAACAAAGTGTACATATAATAATTAATATCTAGTTGAGTTAATTGAACCATTATTAATAATAAGCATAAAACTTGTAAAACCCAATAAAACGCAAATCGTAGAAGGGTATTTAAAATGTTACGTTTGAAAACACCTGCGTGTTTTAAAAGGCAATTTCAAGTTAATTTGTTTGGATAAACATGTTGATTCTAAGGATATTGGAAACGATCAGATGCTTTAGCAGGAAATACAGAACACCTGCGTATTTTTAAAAAGCTCATTCTGCGTAAATTTGGCAAATAATTAATGTTTCAAAGAATCTTGGAGAAACCGGGGCTTAATATTCACGAGAATGTGCGATACGGGGTTATTAAACCAAGATAACAGTCCGCGTGGACTAAAATATAATCGATAATGAAGAGTGTCAAGTTGCACCAATACGAACAGGTTAGAGAAGGAAAGAGAAAATGCGTCAAGCAAAGACACATATTGTAAAAGGGCGGGATTTAAGCAACGTCAAGGGGTTGCGATTGGTTAAAATAGGATGCATATATCAGAGGTAGAACAACAATTTCTGTATAAAAGTAATTAGTTTTTCTCGGACAACTTTGCGGACCGTGTTGAAATTTTCTGAGATCTCAATGGGTGAGTACTAAATTCATAAAAATCGACGTGCAGGCTGCAGACTGGGAACGTAGAATGAGGAATTCATTGAATTACCCGTTTTAGGGAACAAAGCGACGTGTCGGCTATTCGCTATATATACAGGCGGGAATATGTGTTTCTCTTAGACTCTTAGACTTTCGACGATTCGATGCGTTAAAAGCTCGTGCATCCGCGACTTGATATTAAACAGTGCATTTTAGTTTGATTAAATAATTTAAAGTGTGCTAGTATATTTTAGTGACTCAAAATAGTTGGTTATTTTACGTGCTAACATGAATGTACTTCAGTGCACTTAGATACAAGGTAATAAAAGTTTATTATCACGGTACCAATTAGTAAAATTTACAACGACAAATGTATACCCAAAAGTAGGCAGTTTTGGCGTATATTGGTAATATTGGTAAAGGAAGTATGAATTTCTTTGCTATTTTGCGGGGTGTTAATGACTAAATGGTTCGTAAATGTGTCTGCATCCACTGAACCAGAGGCAGATATCACAGATGAGTTCCGGAAAAGCCTAGAAACAACTTTAAATTAATGGTGATGGAGAACATTTTAAAGCGTTGACAACTTGAAGCTGTAAATAGAATCCGGTTGGAATGGTGTGATTTACAAAGGGACGATTACACTGAAGCTACGAGGACAATAACCTTCAGGTAAATTGTACTATTTTGTTTGACATTTTTTGTGTGTATTGAATGACTTTATAATTGATTTACTTTAAATGGACATTAGTGGAATTTTTCTAACCATAAAAATTTAATTTTAAGATGAAATTTGCTTGTTTAAGTAAAAAGGGGTATTTTGTTTTGATGTTCGGGAATAGGATGAAACTTTGGGTAGGTCTTTGAGCTCAATTAGACAAACCTGGTTAATTAACGTAAAGGTGGTAGATGCTCCCTTTATACTCAGACTCCGGTCTGCTTATCTTGTTATATTAATTAGTAGGCATCCAACAAGGACTTTAATTTTGGATGCACAGTAAAATGATAATAAAATTAATCCGGAAATTCTTTTAAAACTGAATTTTATGTTCAAATTTAATTTGAAAATTTAATGTATTCTGAATATTGATGTAAATAGAGTTAACGTTGATGTTTGTGGTAGGAATGTGTTGTTTAATTTTTATGATTGAGAATGGAAGTTATCTAGAAGAGCAGCCGAGGCGATTAACAGAAGGAATCAACGGACCAGGTGATTTAAAAGGTTTCACAGCATTCTTGACGCCCAAACTGTGGGGCTCGAATGTTTTTTTTTTTAAAGGGCCAGTACCTAGAGAATGCTGCAAAGATGAGAGGTTACACAGCAATATATATATATATATATATATATATATATATATATATATATTTCTTCTGCTCACCCCCCCTTTTTTATTATTATGATATTTACTTTGGTTGTGATTTATTTATTTACCATTTTATATATTTGACAGTGTGAAAATTTTGACTCTTATATTTCGTGCTTTATCTAAGTTTGGTCGGTCTACAAAACAAAACTATTTGAATATGCCTCGACTATTGAAACTCGCCTTCTCAGGGTATCCACACCTACCTACCGTGGGTTCAGTGATAAGTAGATGTTCACTACACCAACCAAACTGCACTACCTTTATTTTAGTACATGTAACCTTATATTCGTATATGCCAAATTTTTAATAAGCAGATCCACGTAGCCTTGTGCCAAATCAATTACTCTTACCAAATTGACTTTGACGTATCAAAAACACAGTACTCACCCGATTTACGCGTCGCTGTAGGCCTCTCTGAAATCTGGCTCAAAATCTCAATCACCGGATGGGTCTTCACACTGCGTTGCACGATCACTATGGCTACTCTGCTTTCCAGACACCAGATTTTGTTATCTTTAATTTTGATATCCCCCAAATCTATAAATAATGACCAAATTTAGAATTTTGAATACCTTGTAATTTTACTTCCCCCGCGCTAATTTTCCTATAATTATGCCTTCTTTCCGTATAATACTCCTGCTAATCCAATGCTATCCTTTCTTTAATCTGCTCGTTCCAATTCTATGCTCCTTTCTAGTTTCCACTCAATACAAATCTATCCGCATATGCACTATCCAAATCATTCCAAGTAGTTTCTCCTTCAGTCTAATAAATCCAATCCAATTCCTTTCTGCCTTAATCCAACTCGTTTCAAACATCCACTATTAATTCCGCCTGTTTCAATGTCGCTTCAATCCACTCTTACAACTTTCCACCCGTCTTTACTATTATTATTATTATTCCACTTACTTATCTATACTGTTCTTTGTTTCAATTAAAGACTTGAACTTTTCAAAATAATTTATTTACTATTTTTTAATATTCAAATTAGCGCAGTATACAAAAACACGTCTTGTTACAAAATATTTTAATCGAAATCTCTTATTTATGTTTACCTAGGTGATACCACCTTTTAAATTATGCCTACTCTTTATACATTTTACAAATTCCCCATCCAATTAAATCGTACCAACTAGTTTGTGTCACTAATACCTATAATTCATCTTTTACACTTTACAATTTCATACAATCATTGGTTCATAAGACCGCGTCACCCTTCAACCAGCTTTGACAATATTTTCACTTATAATTTTGATACTACAAGTTTGTCCAAAGGTTGATTCTACTAAATAAGTGCCGAAATGTTTCACATGTAAACCTGGCTCTGTGTGGTGAATAGTGGAATTTCTACAGACGCATCCGGTTTTTCGATCAGCAAATGTACATTCTTTGGCTTATTAACATACAACTTAGTATAAATCCTTGAATACTGTGCTTTCTCACGTCATCAAGTCATTGTTTTACGTCTTGGCACTTCTACTTTGACTAATATATTTCAAATACTTTAACATTCGTAAAGTACGGCAAACACAAAATTTTCAGTTACGTGATCTGATATTTGGTTTTATTTGGCATATACACAACCTTCAAACAAAATAATCTTTATACCCTTTTAGCTATTACTAACACTATATATATATATATATATATATATATATATATATATATATATATATATATATATATATAATAATACTGAATTCTTGAACGTAAGTCAACAGTTAAAACAAAGGTTGGTGAACTCTTGGGATACACTCGTTCAACAAATAATAGACTACTATGTCAAATCGTAATTAAATTCTACGTTTCGGCAACAAAATTTCGTGCCTTCTTCAAAGACTAAAAAAAACATAATGAGGTTAGTCACAGTTCTAAAAAGTACACACAACGTTACTTACATAACTACTAAGACATAAATCGGTAGCAATATCTTCTAAAATGAGCACAACATATATAATAGTCCATTGCAATAAAATCTAACAAAAAAAAACACAATACTATATCCAACAGGGGTTATAAACAACGAGTCAAAATAATTAATGCAGCGAGTAAAGGGAACAACTACAATACAATACAAACTTCACTCACTTAGTTAAACGTTTATCTGCTAAAAATTAATTGAAAATTGACAGAAACATTTGATGAACGTATATCAAACCAGTACATAATTAAATTTTTAGTGATAACCACCAAATACTAGATAATTCAAAACTTTAAACGCTATATTACCATTAAGATAACAATACAGTTTAATATGTAAAACTCATACTACGTTGGAATTATATAGGTTTATGAAATCTGTACAATCCTGAGTAAACAGCACTCAAATTCTTCACTTCTAACTTATTGTTTAATGGGTCCCGTTGTTGGAGAATGTAAAAGGATTCTAGGAACAATCTTTTTTGATAATTTTCTTCAAAGTCCAAGATTTTTATTCGATCTAAATTCGCTACATGTTTGGTGGTAAAAAGTTGAGAAGATAAGGCGCAAAAAGATTTTCCTATCCTAGCATCACTCTTATGCTGTATAACACGGTTCTTGACCCACTGTTTCGTCTGACCCACGTAACTTTTTTTACAACTACAATGTACCTGGTAAATAACATTGCTACATAACGATTTCTCAGTTCTGTCCTTTAGTTTTGTAAATAACCTACCAATCGTGTTGTCATACGTACACGCTATAAAAATATCGGGCTGTTTAAGTATTTTGGCGATTCTAGAAGTTAACTGTTGAATATAGGGTAGTTTCTTAAATTTATTGTTATCCGAAACAACCCGAGAAGTATTCTGCAAAAAATTAGAAAAAAGAACTCTCTTTACCAGACCTATGGGAAATGAATTATTCAACAATGTACCCTCCAATTGTTTAAAATTCTTATTACGAAATTCCGGTTCACATATTTTAACAACACGTTGTTTTAGAAAGATGATTATGTTTAACTTATGACGAAATGAATGATTGGAAAAGAAACTTATATACCTACCCAAATCTGTAGGCTTTTTATAAATGTCAAACTTCAATTGGTATCCCAAGAGTTCACCAACCTTTGTTTTAACTATATATATATATATATATATATATATATATATATATTGCTGTGATACCTGCAAAAAGCCTCACCAGAGTAAAAAAAACATTCGAGCACCAACGTTGGGCCGTCAAAATTTGCTGTGATTCTTGCCCTGTTGACTCTCGTCTGATAATCGCCTCTTTACTCTTTCCGCCTCGGCTGCTCACCTAGATAACTTTTCATTCTCATTCTAAAAAAAAAAAAAACACATTCCTACCACAAACATCAACGTTAACTCTATTTACATCAAAATTCATAATACATTAAAATTTCAAAATTAAATTTCAGCATAAATTTCAGTATCATAAAATTTTAAGTTTAAATTTGTCCTCATTTTAATTTGCATCCAGAATTAAAGTCCTTGTAGGATGCCTACTAATTAATTTAACAATATTTGCAGACCTGAGTCTGAGTACAAAGGGAGCATCTCCCACCCCTATACGTTAATCAAACAGGTTAGTCTAATTGAGCTCAAAGACAGACCCAAATTTTCATCATAATCCAAAATATAAACTGCTAAATACTCCTTTCTACTTGTACAAGAAAATTTCACCTTAAAATTAAAAATTTGTTGTTTATACAAATTCACTACTGTCTATTTTATCAAACAAATTATAAAAATATCCAACACACACCAAAACATCAAAGTTCGAACAAAATTGTATAATTTACCTGAAGGTTACTGCACTCGTGGCTTCAATGTACATCGGACTTGCTTATTCCACCATTCCAGCTGGTTTATGTTTACGACTTCAGATTCTGACCGCTTTTAAAATTTTTCTTACACAACCATTCGTCTAAATTTTTTCAGGGCTTCTCAGGAACACATCTATGTATATCTAAATCTTGTTTTGTAAATCCAATCACGTTTACGAATAACACTTGATTACTCACTCCCGAACAAAATAGCAAAGAAATTCATAATTCGTTCACGCTATACTAAAACTGCATACTTCAATGTATTTATTTATCGCTACTTATCTATCTTTTCTAAGTGCACTAATGTATAATAACTTGTATCGTAGCACGTATTCTGCTTGCAGTATCGTATAACATCAAATAATAAAGAGCAAAACTGTTTACAGTATCGAATCAAATCAAAAATCTAAGAGCAAAACTGTTTAAAGTATCGAATAATCAAAAAATATAAGAGAGCGAAACACCTATAATCACGGGTTTATATAATAGCTTGCCTGCACGTCGACTTTGTCCCGCGACGGCCAATTTTTAGAATTTCGCATTCTCTGTTTCTCCTTTGACGGTCCGGCACAGCGATTCTACTAAATTTGCACACGTCCAAGTTGAAAATCTAAGAATTTTCCACACGACTCGCAACGCGTCTGCGAACTACTAATCAATTCCGTATAGAGATTGATATGTTTCCACCTCTCATATCTGCATCTTATTTCAACCAATCGTTTCCTCGTGACGTTGCTCAAATCACGCCTTTTATTATCCGTGTCTCTGCCTTGCGCATTTTATCCGTCTTTTTCTAACCTGGTCTTAGTGGTGCAAATCGATATTATTTACTATCGGTTATTTCAGTCTACGTGGATTCCTATGTTAATATAAGCTACGGTTTATCCGACCGTTTGCAATATACGCAGAATTTTCATGTTTATCCAAACAAATTAAACAGAACGTGACATTTAAAATACGCAGGTGTTCAATCGTAATACTTCTACGATTTGGATATTCCACGTATTTTAACCTTCTTGATATATTTGTATGCTAGCAACGCGTCTCATATTTGGTATTATTGGGTTTTAAAAGCTTTTATGCATATTATACCTTAATAATCGTTCAATTAACTCCAATTAAAATAATAATGAATGGCATTGACTTCTACCCTTTAATTTTTAGTTAATACAAATTAAATATTAATTATTATTTGTACACTTTGTTTAATACCCGTTACTTACAAACTTGAATTAATTAATATAAATTTCGCGCGTAATTTCTATTTGTTTCAGTACTTGGAACAATTAAATTACATACAAGTTGAGCATTTTAATTCTGCTTCTTTTTATAGAAAGCGTCTAGTGAATAATTTAAATCCCTTATTTTTAATGAAACGAATAAATTTTTATGCTTCACGGTTTTAATAACGCGTATTATCTAATAAAATTCTATACAAATCCTACATTCTAATTGAATGATTTAAATCTTCACAGTAGGCCTTTAATTACGCGTACCTTTTCCCAAAGCTTCCTTATACACGGTAATTAAAATTATTTGATGTCGCTTATTAATTTTCTACCCTGGTCTAAATTAGAGTATTTTCCCCCTATTTGAATACAAATAATCCCACTTATTTGAATTCAAATATGAAACATCTAGATTGCAAAAAAAATTACAAAAAAAATTGTCTATCTCACTCTACACTTATCTTTCTAACTTACCTAACTTATATCTAATCCTAAAAATATTTACCCCTATCCTATATCCCTATCCTATTCCTAACTCTCACCTAATTTTATAAACTGAAATTATCCCTAACTTTATCCTACTTATCCATCTAATCCTATAAACATCCTATATATCTATCCTATTCTTATTCTATTCCTAACTCTCCACTAATCTTATAAGAAATATCTACACTTAACCTATCTTATTTTCTTCCTACATTTAATTTTCTTTCTCATCCTATATACCTATTTCTAACTATCTCCCATATTTATCCTATACCTAGCTTTATTTTCTATAACCACTTACTTCTACTCTTCTATATACACCTATTTTATCCCTATATTTTGTTCATTTAATCTTCATTTCTTATTTAAATCTGACTCTTTTCTTGATCCTCCAACTCTTTCTTCTCACCATCCTAATACTCTTCATCCCTATTTTTCCTCCTTCTATATCTATACTTATCATCTCTATTATCTCACATACAATAAACTTATCATCCCTATTATCCCGACTCTTAAATATTGCTTCTTCTTCAGTCCCTACACTTGTCTGTTTCTCATTTATTATTATTTCCTTTTCTGCGGACAAACCAAACGATACTACCTTAAAATTATAGATTTTTCCCTCTACGGAAAATCCTGTGTACCTTATAGAATCCTTGTGTAATGGAATCAGTCAGAATGAATTCCTTAAATCTACTTTACTAAAAACAAACTTGCTACTTAACCTCGTCAAAAGTGTGTCCATGGATGGTGGACAATGGAATTGCGGCTTGGTCCGTTGATTAATTTTTCGTGCATCTAAACATAAACGAATACTATCATCCTTTTTCTTAACCACCACCAACGGATTTATGAAATGAGTGTTTAAGACCTCTATTATGCCATCTTCCAACATTTTATTTAATTCTGCCTTCACCTGCTCCCGATATGCTGCTTAAATAGGATAAACCTTGGCGTTGAACGGTTCTGAATTATCCACTTCCAACACGTGCTCATAGCCTAACGCTGTGCTTGCTTCTACCCCCCACTAATTCTGCATATTTTTGTAATAAAGCTTGAACCTCTACTCTCCTATCCTCTGGACATCTTATTGTGTTGATCTGTTTAACTCCATCATCCTCTACCACTACTACATTAATACTCAACCCCGTGTCATCCTCTGTGACTTCATAACTGCCCTTCCATGGCACTACCCTATCCTTAATCCTTACTACCTTCCTTTCCATATCTATCAAAACCCCTAACTGCATCATACAGTCAACACCTAAAATGCTCTGAAACTTCAGTCCAGGTACAATTACAAACTCCTGTCCACAGCTTAAACCTCCTATATTTATCCTAAGCACCACAACACTATTTACTACAGCAAACTTCTTTTTATTTGGAGCTACTAAATGACTACGCTTTATAGGCATAATTCTATCACAAACCTTATCCCTAATTTTGCTGACGAATTCCTCCGATATTAAACTCGCCTCTGCCAATGTATCAAGTAATACTTCTACCTTATTCTCAAAAATTCCTATATTAATAATTGGCAAACATAATTTTTCTACAGTTTCTGGCTCTATTTCCTCTTCAATTTACACAGAAATCTAGTGGTCTGTCGCGTTCTAAAAATCCTGTCTCGTCCTGTTTTCCGTGCTTGGTCCTGGTTGTGCTTCTACAACCTGTGCGTACGTCCTCCTCGTATTAATATCCGTGTCCCTGCCTCTATTCGGCGTGCTCGTCACTGTCCTGTTTACTTCCGGTAAACTGTTCTGTCTCGTGTAACTAGGTCTTGGCGTCGGTCCCCTAGTCGCACTATTGCTTCTGTATTCCTGTCCTCGTCGTTCCCAATTCGGTCGAAAATTTCTATTGTAGTCAGGCCGTCTCGGAAAATTCTGTGTCCTGTTGTCAAACCTAACCGTGTTAATGTTTCGTTCACGTACCTCTCTTGTCCGTCCTACACATACATCGTCATATCTCTGTAAATATTCCAAAAATGTCTCCCGTTCTGTGATGTTTTGTAAGGCCACGTGTTGTCTGATTTCCAGTTCAAAATGTCGTGATAAGTACTTGATTATTTGTCTGTCCGTCAATGGTGGATTAAGTTGTTTGGCTACACTGTATTTGCGAATGGCATATTGTTCCCTAGAACCTGCAAACTCTCCCTTAAATTTTCCTGTAATCAAGTTGTCCCTAATCTGATCCTGTTTGTGATCACTCCAGTAATGTTGTAAAAATTTGTTTTCAAAGTCCTGATATGTATCTATGTCCTGTCCTACTAAATTATACCATGCTTCCGCATTGTCTTTCAATAAAGCCTTTATCGTATTTAGTTTAGTCTGTTCGTCGAATAATTTTCCCACTAGATTTCTTACGCTATTAATAAAAATTTGTGGATTTACCCTGTTATCGCCATAAAATTTCATATGTTGGTCCAATGATACGCCACCTGGATAAAATCTGGGACCATCCCCCGTTAAACTTGCCATGTTGTATTTAATACTACCAACTTCGCGTTCTACCCTGCCTATCTGATCCCTACATGAGTCCGTTACTTCAGTCATTTTTATATTTATCTCTTCTTCACAAAAAATACGTACTTCGGACCTTAAATGTCCCATTTCCTGTCGAAGACCTGTAATGTTTTTCTCATTTCTATCGACCGTACTTTCTACTTCCCCCATTTTCACGGTAAGACTATTTTTAAACTCTGTAAATTCTTTAGTAGATTGGTTAATTTATCCGCTTATCTGCTCTAATTTTCGGTTGGACTCCTCCCTCGCTCTATTCGATTCATCGCTTAGTTGTTCTAATTTTCGGTTGGACTCCTCCCTCGCTCTATTCGATTCTTCCCTAGCTCTATTAGATTCATCGCTTAGCTGTTCTAATTTTCTATTGGATTCCTCCCTAGCTAATCGCATTTCCTCTAACATTCTCATCATTAACTCATTTCCTGTTTCTCCTGACTCCGTCTTAGACTGATCTCTACTACCTCCTGCTTCTTCCTCCATTTCTGCTTCTGTCGTCTTAAATAAAGCACTATCACTGCTTCCTATTTCCATCCCTTGACTTCGAAGCCACTCTTTTCTCTGCATCCGTCACACTTTTCACCCCCACACACGCCTACGCACTTCTTTCACACACCTCCAAAAATATTCACACTCAGCTCTTAATTTCAGGGTCGTCAGTTTCCTGAAACAGTTACACACTATCTGAAATTCGAGTCCTCACGTTCGGGTCGCCAAGATTTGCTGTGATTCTCATCCCGTTTTTGAATTGCACACGTTCTGTGCCAAGAATTGCTGTGATTCTCTTGTCCGTTGAATCTTTTCTGATAATCGCTTCTTGACTCTTTCCTTCCACCTCGGCTGCTCACCTAGTTAAAATTTTCATCCTCATTCATAAAAAAAAACAAACACATTCCTACCACGAACATCAACGTTAACTCTATTTACATTAATATTCACAATACATTAAAATTTCAAAATTAAATTTCAGCATAAATTTCAGCATCATAAAATTTTAAGTTCAAATTTGTCATCATTTTAATTTGCATCCAGAATTAGAGTCCTTGTAGGATGCATCCTAATTAAGTAAACAATATTTGCAGACCTGAGTCTGAATAAAAGGGAGCATCTCCCACCCCTTTACGTTAATTAAACAGGTTAGTCTAATTGAGCTCAAAGACAGACCCACATTTTCATCATAATCCAAAACATAAACTTGATAAATACTCCTTTCTACTTAAACAAGAAAATTTTACCTTAAAATTCAAAACTGTCCCTCTTTATCAAACAAATTATAAAAATATTCAGCACACACCAAAACATCTAAGATCGAACAACAATGCATAAGTTACCTGAAGGTTAATGCACTCGTGGCTCCAATGTACATCGTCCTTGCTAATCCCACCATTCCAGCTGGGTTATGTGTACGTCCTCGGATTTCTGGCCGCCTTTAAAATTTTTCTACGCCACCATTCGTCTAAAAGTTTTCAGGGCTTCTCAGGAACTCATGTATGTATATCTAAATCTTGTTTTGTGGATCCAATCACGTTTACGAATAACACTTGATTACTAACACTCCCGAAAAATAGCAATTAAATTCATAATACTTTTACGCTATACCAAAACTGTATACTACTATATATTTATTTATCGTTACTAATTTGGATAATTGGTACAGTAATACCTGCAAATATAACTAGACTGTATTACCTTTATCTATCTTCTCTAGGTGCACTAATGCATAATAACTTGTATCGTAGCACGTAATCACCATGTATTCTGCTTGAAGTATCGAATAAAATCAAAAATAAAAGAGAGCTAAACTCCTATCAGCACGGGTTTATATAATGGCTCGCTTGCAAGTTGAATTTGTCCCGCGACGGACGATTTTCAGAAATTCGCATTCTATTTTCCCTTCCGATGGCTCTACACAATGATTCCTCTGAAATTTGCACTCGTCCGAGTTGACATCTAAGAAATTTCCACACGCCTCGCAACACGTCCGCGAACAACTAATTAATTTTACATAGAAATTGTTATGCTTCTACCTCTCATATTTGCATCTTATTTCAACCTTAATCGCCAATCTAGTCTGTTCGTTCTATCTACAACCTGTGCTCTTGTTTTACATATTTCCCCTCATTTAGCTACCAATGCATTCCCTCTCGCTTGTCTTTATACCACAAACTTGCTATCTTACTTGCACTCATATAGCTTAAAGCTTATTGACTATCATATACATCGTTATTTTTGTAGGTGTTCCGAGTTCTAATACGCTGAAGGCTTTTACGTGACTTCCCCACGTCGTTATAATTTCTCGATAGCTTTAGTATTTGGAATGATTAAATTAAATACAAGTTGAACATTTTAACTCGGCTTCTTTTTATAGAAAGCGTCCAGTGAAGAATTTAAACCCCTTATTTTTAACGAAACGAATAAATTTTTATGCTGCATGGTTTTAATAATGCTTATTATCTAATAAAATTCTACATTACTTCCTTCTACACGTTGATTATGATTATATACAAAACCTACATTCTAATTGAATGATTTAAATCTACACAGTATGCCTTTAATTAAGCGTACTATTTTCCACTGCTTTAATATACACGGTGTTTAACATTATCTAAACAATATAAACCCTATGTTTAGAAGTAAATGACGAATTTATCCAATATGCCTTTAAATGAAGCGTATTATTACCCAAAGCGTCCTTATACACGGTAATTAAAATTATTTGATGTCGCTTATTAATTTTCTACCCTGGTCTAAATTAGAGTAATATATATATATATATATATATATATATATATATTGTTATGATATCGTTGCAATAACCCCGTGCCTTCCTTTTTATTCAAAAAATTCCTCTGTATTTGAGCTAAACACAATTAATCACAATTTATATAATATTCTCAATATACACAATGTACAAAGTATTTATAATGTTGTTGAATAAAACCTCTTTTATAAAATTGAATTAATTTTTCTCAAAAAATTTTAACTCCCTTTAATTGACCAAAAGGTAAAGGTAAAGTAAAAATCACTCTTTTATTATTACTTGAAGCATTATGAACCTTCATCAGTCTTCCTTAAATTTAACGTAATTTATAAGGTATGCCAAAACGATTTTTGTTGACCCCCACATCAATTTTCGCGAAAGCAATATTTTTAAATATTCAGATAAAACATTTATAATGGCTAACCTGTAGTCCCTTTTTTTGGCGTGTTTCGTTCCCCCAATTCAGACCAGTTTCTGCTCCAATTATTTGCTGGTTCAGCTTCAGTTTATAGTTACTCCTTGAGTTACCCAAATAGAATTTAGAAATTCTGCGCCAGGTAGATTCTTTAGGTATTTATTTAAATACTCCAGGGTGGATCCAGAAATCATCTTGCTATACTTATTGAACTTCTCCCGGTCGGTTGTTTGGATTCCTTTGTCCAACTTGTCCAGGTCAAATCCAGAAATTATTTAGAGTCCTTTGTTAATATAAATCTTAAAACCTAATCAAAGCAACCTTTTTTTAACTTACGTTTATGAGAATTAAACGACGAACCTTGTTTAATTATTCACTATCACCACATTAAAATTATTAATTATAAAATCACTTGCAATTATTTCACGTAAATATTTTAGATCAGGTGATGTGGACCGTGCCTTCATTAGAGTCAAACTCAATTGTTTACGAAATCCTGTGGTATTTAAAGAAAACGCCTATCTGTTTGTAATTGGTCGGTCAAGCGCGTAGTTCGTTGATTACCGCTTGTACCTTGATTTTCACATACAGGCTTGGGTATTCCTATGAAATTTCCATGTATAACGAAGTCGAGACGCTCTTCATTGCACGTAAGATTTCAGGCTATTTGTATACATTTGTTGGATTTTTAAAATCTTTCATGATCTTTTAAATTTAAACTTCAATTTAGAAAGTCTCAAGGTAAGTTAGGTCCTAGTATATCTAGCTCACGTTCATTTTGTAAATGATTTAAATTGGTACAGTTTGTGCAATATTCTTACGCCCTCTGTACGGAAACGCCATGAACTGTAGCACTTTTATTTCAGTCTATTGATAAGTGTTGTGAAGGATTAAGTTGACAGTTGACAATAAAGATATCAGGTCCAGATTATAATATGCAAAAATCCACTTTTTGGTGATAATTTTCCCTACTAACTTAATGACCATGTTAGTGAACAGAAAGGGGGCATCTAAAATGTAACGGCTGGTAATTGAAAATATATGTAGCTATCAACCAACGAGAAAGTATCATCCTTGAAATTACAGCCATCTAACAGAAAAATTTTTTGTAAGATTTTGAACATAAGGAAGCAACATTGTGAGTAAGAATATTAATACACAAAATAATGGTCTTAGGGGTACATTAGATATGTTGATTTTTGACAAATCATAATTTTTTTTAATAAACTTCATTTCTTATTAGTCTGTTACCTTAAAAATTAAAACAGACCTGACCCGTTCCCTGACTAACCCATTGTTGAAAGTTAAAATGAAAACTTATTGTTGTTGAGGTGTTCGAAATCACCTGGGTTGTGTGTGTGTGTGTGTACGCGCGCACGGAATTGTGTGTATGTGTTTATCTGTATGTAGTGGTGTTATGGGACTGCTTCCCCTTCCAGTTCCCGACCGTTGGCAGTCGGAAATCAGAAACCTAAAAGTCCTGAACGTGTCCTGGTCATCGGCAGTCGGAAACCAGCCTCCCCCCTAGTTTCTAGGGGATTCACGTACAGTCCCAGGCGTGGTGGTGCCGTCAGTGATATTGCCAAGGTATTTTTCCAAAAAGTTGCATTAAGATTAGTTGGAATGTGGGTTAGTCAGGTTTCGCGTTATTAATACATCTGTGTTTTCCCTCCTATTATTTGTTATTTAGCTTAGGTACCAAATTTAAGTGTTATTTTCAAAAAGTTCTAGTCTATTAGCTAACCACTAAATTAAATACTAAACTTATTCTATGTAAAAGTTTATCAATCCGGATGAGACTTGTTGTTTATGCACATGCACGTAGTGTCACTGCACATATTTATTTAAATTAAGTTGAATTGTTTTTTATTTTATGATTTAGCTCCTAGTGCCTCAGCGGCCCAACCCCTGCAAAGCCATCAGTGGGCGGGTCTCTTGTCAATGAGCGTCTTTGTGTTGCTATTGTAGTCTCTTTCGTTTTAAATTTTGTTAGGTTACGTGTTGTCATTTGGTTAGTCGAGCAATTTGTGTGTGTGTGTGTGTTTTGCCTGTATTACTTTTGTTTTGTTTTTATGTTCGATTTATTTGCTTGATTGTTTGTTTGTTAGTTAGTTAGTTAGGGTCTTTGTCTTTCATGTCTTTTGTGTAGTCTTTTTGTCATGTATTGTGTGAGTTGATTTAGATGCGGGAAGAGGTTTTCGTCCCACAGTATGTCTGTCATAGTTTGTCCGTTGTTAAGTGCTTCATGTATTAGTTTCTTTGTGTGCGTGTGTTGTCGTGTAGGTATCACAGATCCATGCAATTCAGCAGTAGATGCTCTGGAGTCCCGCATGTGCACGTGGCTGTGTCAGTTAATTGAAATCTGTGCTTGTATGTTGTATGTTGGTTCATGCCCAGTAATGAAATGTACCCGGTTGGGTTGGAAGTTCCGTCTCTTCAGTCTGCGTGCTATGTCTGGAATTAGTATGTGAGTACGTCGCTCGTTTGTGCTAGTGTCCCATCTGTGTTACCATTGGAAAATAACGGCTTTCTGAATGTTACGAGGTGTGCGTGATGGCGCTTTTGTAACTACCTCCACCTTGGCATACTGCTCCTACCGTAGGAAGTACATAGCAGCCCGTTGTTTTACTATTATATCTAGTGGCATTATTCCCAATACTACGCTAGTGCCTCTTACGAGGTGGTGCGGTAGGCTCCTATCAACCGCAGCATGATTCCCCTTTGCGCCGAGTCGCACGCGTTGTGGGGGCTTCACTAGATTCATCCTGAGATGCCACGCGCTTGCCGCGTGAGTTATTACTGATGCCATCACGTTGTTCATGTAGAGTTCGACACAGTTGAGCGAGATTATGTACTCGCGTTGGTCTATACTGGCGATACCTTGCATTAAACTTTTTACCTTTGCGCACGTCTTTTGTAAGTGATCTTCAAAGTTTTGTTTGTCGTCCAGGATAACCCCAAGGTACTTAGTTTGGGGAGGTCTTTTAACTCTCTCGTGTCGTACGATGATTTGGGGTTTCTTCGAAAGATTCCCTTTCATCATCATGTAGGTAAATCATAATATTTACCTTGAACGCAGCTACTTTTAAAGTATTTTGTTTTATAATTTAGAGTGATGATAGCATGATCAAACAAATATTTGATGTAGCCATTGATCCTCTTTCGTATGGTAAACTAGGATCCCTAGTAAACTTTTATTTGTAATTTCATCATCCAGCACCTCGTAAAATTTGGATAGATAATTGTGTTTATCTAATATGACAATAAGAGAAACCTTTTCAGGTTTAGTTAGAATAATATTGGGAAATTTATACAAATCCAGCATACAGCAGTAGAATCAATACAGACAATCGCATGTATAACGTAGCTAACAGGTTCTTTGTGAACTACTCCAACATTTCACATATCAAAAGCTACACGTTTAAAACGTTGTTACAGCGATAGCTAAAAAAAGTATGCTTAAATTTACCTTGAAACAAAGATTTCAATCGGCATCACCTAATGAACTAACTAAGAATTATAAGAGTTGATTTGTCCTTAGTCAAATTATAGTACCTGTTCTACAAATACTTGTGCGCAGAGATGTGACACATTTTACAAGTTTTGGACAATTCTATTGAAAATTTAACTATATCATAAATATCAAAATACTACTTCATAGATCTCTCGTATGAAACATATAAGAGTTTTCATCTATCTCATAAAAGATATATCTCCCCAAATTCCAACTTTAATAACGCGAGATATTTTAACAAGGATTTGGCCCGTGCAGTAAAGTTCTAGAGAAATTGCGTTAACTTAATTAATTTTATTTCGCCAAAATTAGAAAACTTTATCATCGACAGTGACATCTAATAGTAAAATTGCAAGGATACGAAGTTTGCAGTATGAGTTTTCATACAATTCTCGCGTATAACAGTGTCGTGTGCCGAACTAACAAATTAATAAACTTTTAAAACTTTTTGATTCTATTATGCAAATACTATTTTAAAGAGTACCAAGTTTTGAAGTTGTGGCTATAGGAAAGTTAGTACGTAGCTTGTATTTTTCAGACGTAGACCTCCTAGTACGTTTTGGAAAAGGTTTTTAGTACCTAGAGCTATGTAAGGTAACGTTTTTACATCCGTCGACTAGTTTCTAAGTACGTTTAACCATGAAATATATATATTATAGATAGATAGATAGATATTATAGATTCAAAGGGTTAAATTTGGGGTAAGTAATGCAATTTCAAACACCTTGTATAGAGAAACGAACAAATTATCTACGCTCAAAATTTGTTTAATTTATTTAATTTAAACGGACAAGTATTGACGTATTTTTATAGTTAATGATTGAAAAGTTAGAAGTACATAGAGAAAACCAGTTTTAAAAACAATTAGAAACGCATAATTAATTTTAATTCAACGTGTAATAGCATTAGAAAACGCACCAGGGTACAGAAAATCAATAATCCCAAGGCAAAAAGTTTCTTGGTAACAAACAAGGACGTCCGTTGTATCGGATACGGTAAAATATAGACTTCAAGAATTGTTGTTTTAAACGGTCTATAATTAAAAACACCTGCATGTTTAAAAGGTTACCTTCTTCGAAATTATCAGCATAATAAAGCGGGCTTCATAGAAAATAGTGTTCAACCGTCAGTTGCTTCGAATAAACAAGCTAACAGAGTTCTTAAAGAGCAAGAAAAGATTCACGATCAGTAATATGCTACAGATAGAGACGGATATAAAAGCATTGGGTTTTAAAACGCACGTACTTAATCCACGTGGAGTGATGAGACGCTGCCAGCAATATCGATTTTCTACAACACAAGTGGGGTTTGGAACGCGACATCAAATATGCATAAGACAGAGATAAAAATATTACAGGCAAAGTTTCATGACGACACAGAACAGAATCATTGGTTGAAACAGATAGTTTTACAAACTGACGAACATGCGACGGGTGGTAGCGATTTTCGGATTATACGGCGCGTCCACGAGGTAAATTTCTGAAAGCTTTAAGTCGGTTATATCAAAATTTGCAAAAATGTTATTTTAAAATAAGTTTTTCGTGTGAAGTGTGGCCTAGAGGTGGCATTTTAAAGATATAAATACTATGAAAGAATTGGGAGCTTTCTCTTTATTTTCTCATCGCTTTTAACTACTTACAACGATAGACCAACGTTATAGTAGAGTTTTTGTGAGTATTAAAAATTATTCATAATTCAGTAAATGCAGTACTAGCACTTGTAACTTGGTAGTTGAGGCCTTATAGTTATTAACGTGAGTAGTGTCGAGTGAATTAAATTAACTGAGGTCCAACTAATACCATACCAAGCTAGTAAATTAATAAATAGAAGTATAATATACGTGAGTTTGTATGCTGTTATGGAATGGTGTTTGGTAGTAAGGCGCTTGGTGCATATTGGGGTTATCATCTATGAATATGTGGTGTAGCAGGGCGCATAGTCACGAAGCCAAGGGGTTTTGATAAGCACCGACAAAGGAATGGAGGCTTGAAGCATTTTCCAGGTAACTTATTTGAATTTTCTGTTATCTGATAAACTTTTGGAATTATTTGGTGATGTGTGAGTGAACATTGGGGTTATTTATGGTTCTATAACGTATCGGAAAAGATACGTGTACTTGACAATTACTGGGGTTATTTAAAATATTGAAAAAGGGTGTATGTAAAACTTACTAAATTTCATTATGAATTTAAATTGGATTGTTAAAGGTACATGTGTTTATTAGTTTTGTAGTAATTCTATGCAAGGTAAAAGGCATACATTAATTAACTGAGTTATTATGAGCTCACCATACTCCAGTGTGCAATAAATATAGTGTATTATTTGGGGCCCATCTACTCATATTTTTATTAAATGTGTTTGCAAATAATAATTTAAAACAAGGTTGGAACATGTCACTTATTGAGTTGTAATTTGTGTACCGAACTGTTTATATCTGTGAATAATTTGTTTGTAAATAGCAGTAAATAAAGATTGTATGATTGTTGTATTATTTGGTGACTTTATTGAATGGTGTGCGGGTGGAAAGGAAGAATGATTGTAAATTTATGTACCCGAGAAGAGGCACAGCTGAGCTAGCCAGGGAAGCTGCTAAAGATTGTTGCAGCAGAAGTAACGGTTAACATTTTTTTTTATAAATTTTTTTTTATCTTTGTTTGAAAATCAGTGTTGACACTGGTGATGTCAAACCCATAAGTCTCAACCACAGCAATATATATATATATATATATATATATATATGGCTGTGAAGCCTATACTTTTGAGCACCAATGTTGGGCGTCATAATTGCTGTGAAGGCTAGGTTCTTAACTACTCGAGCCCCTCCGTTGGGAAGCCATAATTGTTGTGCACCTAGACCATCAAGCCCCTACACTTAGTACGATTAATTAAATTCAGTGAAATTACCTGTAGGGAACTTTACTAATCCTTACCTAAATAAATTTTGTTTCTATACTTTGGATCATGATATGTTTTAGTTATGTACCCTCTAAAGATGCTCTTAAAATTGACACCACACGGTTAGCTCTGCTCACAGCTTTCCTATGGATACTCACCCCTGCTGCTCATCTGCTCTACAATCCATAACTACTATTCTATTTAATAATAATAAAAAAAATAATTCTTCTATCCAAAAATACAACCCTTTTTATTCTGACAAATTAACATTAAAATTACACAATCTCACTATTTACAAAATTGATCCACAATAAATATTTCATGCTTCTCCTCAATATTAAAGTATCATTATCTTCATACAACAAAGATTTTTTGCTTGTCTAAATTCCTATGCTTATTCTAAAGTAGATGGATCTATCCCAGAACTATACTGTATTTTCCCCTGGTCTATGGTGAGCTCAGTATAAACCTTTTTTGTATTTGCGTGCAAAATTTTGGCACTGAAGATTTTTAATAAAAGACCCGTTTACCTTTTACTTCTGTGAAATATTCATAATTATATCATACATCTATTTACATTCTCAGATTTTAAATATTTCCTATACTAAGGTAAATCAATTAATTTTCTGTTCATAAAATCATCACAATATTTAACCCAAAATCACTAATAGTTTAAAACAGCAAATAAGCACCACCGCAACAGTTTCAAAGAAAATTCATTACCTGGAAAGTGTTTTTCATCCAGATCACCACCTCAAAGATGCTCTCCTCCACCGACTGCTCGTACCTGAATCACTCCACATTGTTGCTTTCCAATTAGTAACAGCAAGTATCTCTCGAAGTCGCTTGGCATCCAAATTACCATATTCCAAATACCTTCAAGACAGCCGCTACAGATGCATAACAATAGCTTCTTTCAAACAAGTGCAATAATCACCCTCATCCAATTTACAAATAAATTGCTACTTATTGTTAATCCTGCTTTAATTAAATCAAACTAATTTTATACCGTTCACTCCGTTTTAAAATTGCACCAACTTGTGCATTTAAACACTTGTAATTGTCTCGGACTTCACTAGTCGCGTAGTTTGAAGCTAGAATAAAATATTCAGCAGAATCGAAAAACTAAGAAAGCACCTACCTTTTCCAGCGCGTTTATATAACCAAAACCTCGCTCAAGTTGCCCGTATTTTTCACAAACATTCCTTAAAAACTTTATCCAACGGCTGCTCAATTTTTAAAATTTATGTGCATCAAAATACAACGGTCATCGAAAACCTGAATTTTCAAACGCACGCAGTTTAGAACATGCAATCCGATCTCGCTTTTCTACTCTCAGACTCCTTACTATAACTCAGTCTCCAACTTTAAATTTGTTACGTTTATTTTTCAACATAAATTAAATACCTTTTTGTTCTTGATTATGTCATTACCCGCTCGAATAAATCCTATTCCTATTCTTAAATTCTCCAACAATACCCTATATAGTGTGCTTGTTCAGAATAAGCCCGCTTTAACATAATTTTCACTCAAATCCATTTTGCTCTTGAAACGAAAATTTATTCGATAAGTTAAATAGTCAATACCTTGTTTTAGGTATCCGTTAATTTGTTAAACATTCCAATAGCGTATAATGGCTTTTTTTGTGTTTTCCATCTAGAGACTTTATAGCCTTTTTACTTATTATGGGATTTTATTTTACGAGAATTTCCAGTTTGCGAATAGGGCCCACGGCAAGTTCTGATGGAAAGTGGCCTGAAGTTGAGGAAATCTCAAAGGCAAAGCGGCTAGTCGAACGATATGCTCTGGGTGGAACATGAGCTGTGGATCGGGGTTGGCTTGCGACCAAAAATATGAAGAATAAGGCGCCACCGTATTTTTCTATACAGAGAAGACCTTACTTAAGTCCCTTGTACAAAGCGAATGCGGAAATCTTTATTCTATAACCGCTATTCAATTTATTACAGACAACATAATCCCTAAAGCTTCTTACCTTATGGCTCGACTTTGACCTTAGTACTTCACTGCTACTCCTGTGAACAGATTAAACAAAGAATAGCTCTGTTTGTGCATTTATACTCAAAATTTTAAAATTCAATTCGAATCATCTTTCATTCATTCTAATTAAAAGAATAGTCTTGTTCAAAATAAAATCTATTCCTCTTGTATTCAATTAACGTGCTTTTACAAAATATCCTTTCATTTATTATATATTTTTGATTAAATTAATTTGTGAAAATTATTTACAAAGGCACTGGATATAATCAGTACCGTTCAAGTTAAATGTGGTTATTTCTGTAAGAAATATCTAGCCAAGTTTTATTAACAAATTGATTAAGCATAAAGTTGCTTTCTAAACTGTTACTGACTGATAACAAAAATGTTGGTTTGGGTAGATCTATCATAACCTCACAATAAATAATTCCAGTTAGTTATTAATGAAATAGCAAATTTAGAAGTTTAAATTCTAATTTTTCTTAAATAGGAGAATTTACTTTCTCTATCACATAATGACATATTCCGTAGTTTCAGTGAATTAATAAAAGATTTAGAAAAGTAAAATTTACAGATTCCTATTGCTTAATATCGAAAAATATATTTATAGTCTGTCCTTGACCTATTTTGAAGTTTAAAGAACTTGATTAAACAAAAAATTATCTAACTGCTATGTCCATAATTCAGCTAACATACGAAAACAAATTTTTACATACCAGATGTCCGTCTGACAGAAAAATACCTGCTAGGCGTCTTGCGTCAGCATTAAAATAAAGAAATCTCCAATTTAGTACAAATAATTTTGCTGCTTACTGAAGCTCCAAACTACTCGGCATCCATTTTAAGTAATTAAATCTCACCAGATCCACACTTGAACAAAGCGTAAATTCCTATATTTTCTTCTTGTGCGTTTAATTAAAATTACGTTAAACCAGGCTTCTGTTAACTAAAGGTTGTATGTTTTTTTCCAAGCTAAACATTATTTCCAATTTTCACATTATTACCAAGCTGCATGTTAATTTAAAGTTGCTTTACGTATAAATTAAAATTATGAACATTATTTCCAAGTAAAAGATTATATCAAACGTTGAATACTATATATAAAGTGGCATGTTATATTGAAAGTTGCACTGAAAATCTTTACTTAATATGGTTACAGAATCAGATTTTACTTACTGTTCCCACGGCCCTTCAACCAAAAAATTTCTCGTCATCTACGAGCTGTTCCAGCAAGTGGACAATACAAAAGTGCTTTTCGGAGATGACTTTCTCTCCTAAAACAACTTAAATCGAACGTGCTTCCAACACGAAAAAACTGCAAAAACTATTGTCCTCGGATTCAAGGAACAATTCGACTTGCTTTCACCACAGCTGTATTGGAAGTGTCTAGGTCAAGCGAGTTACCGCTCGGAAACAAGATTACCTTACAATTTCTTAACAGATGGAGTTCTAGGAATGATACTAAATGAAAAGTTTATTTTGTCACCGTGTAAATTAAATTTTAATTTGAATTGAATGCTAATATTTTATTGGGCAATAGGTAATATTTATTTAGTGGATTGTGTAGCATTATTATGCATTATATTGTTTATTATTAAATAAATAGATTAATTATATGAACACATCTAGATAGGAAATAAAATCGTTACACTGCCTCTTTCTAAGAGAAAAAAATTCGAGAAAATATTCTGGAATAAATGCGAAGAATTTTTTTTTTATTTATTTTATTACTAGTATTTACAATTTATTATTAGTTTTTTTTTATGCCAAAACAAAAATAAATTCTGAATCAACTAAGACACTGCATACCTGTAAATGAGTGACCAGTACCTACGCGTACTACACGCCAAAAAGGGGACAAATTCGGGAAGTCGTAATCGGTAAAGTTTCATTATTATATAACACATATTCGGGATTATTTAATCACTCATTTTACACTCAAAACTTAAGAAACGAAACATAGAATACTGCCGTATTATAATTCCTTAATAAAGACTTAACTTATTATGACAAACATACTCTTACTCTACTAACCATAATTTACATACTTACGAAAGAAAAAAAGGACTTCCACTACCATTGGGATCCATAACAAACATGTCTCGAAATCATGAATGTTTAACAATCTACCGCATGTATATGCTAACAAAAATGTAGAAATATCTCTACCTATGAAGAGACAAGTAAAACGTCACCACGTCTTACTCCTCAAAAAATTTCACTCACGCATGAATGAACAAAATAGAACATTACTAACTCACACAATATTCATAACAAAATAGAACATTGCCAGCTCACACAATATTCATAACAAAATAGAACATTGCCAGCTCACACAATATTCATAACAAAATAGAACATTGCCAGCTCACACAATATTCATAACAAAATAGAACATTGCCAGCTCACACAATATTCATAACATAATAGAACATTGCCAGCTCACACAATATTCATAACAAAATAGAACATTGCCAGCTCACACAATATTCATAACAAAATAGAATATTGCCAGCTCACACAATATTCATAACATAATAGAACATTGCCAGCTCACACAATATTCATAACAAAATAGAACATTGCCAGCTCACACAATATTCATAACAAAATAGGACATTGTCAGCTCACACAATATTCATAACAAAATAGAACATTGCCAGCTCACACAATATTCATAACAAACATAACTATTTTAGTTACTAACAATATTGGTCTCTTACCAATATCTAACTTGGACTCAAGCTACTTGATTTCCAATATAATCTCAAGAAATACAATTCTGTTCAATTTTCCTCTTCACTACCATATTACTTTCCAAACACTATATCCAACTCATTAACCAAACTAAACGAATTAAATGAAACAAGTGAATGATTTTATACCTAATTCACCATAGATTAATATGACCATACATACATAAATCCAAAAGAAAATATTAACTAAATATACAAAATTTATCAAAATTCATCACCAAAAGTATAAATAAACATCCCTTACTGACATTTGACCATTATGTTAACATGCAACTTATAACATCTCAACTTAAATAAATAATTTGCAACTAACAATTTCAGCTCATACTAATATTAACATTACTGCACTACAATATTTCTTTATCCTTCTTTACTTTATATCCAACATCTAAATTTTAGATTACCAAACAGTATTCCAATACAATAAATAAATTCTTTACCAAAAAGATAAGACAGAAATAATTCCTACTATCAGCCATTAAACATTTCAACATTACTAATTAATGTTCAGAAACATCACCTTTCTCAATATCATTACTGAACTCTGAATAAGGTTTTAAGTCCTTAACATGCCATCTGCCTGCCTTTGAACCATTTTCATTATTCAATTCATAAATTAAATTAGAAATCTTCTTTCTAACGATACTCAAAACATATTTTGGCGCAAGCTTAGCAGTAAACTTATCACTTGCTTTCGAAAGAACTTTATTTGACCTCCAAACTTTGTCACCTACTTCGAAAGAAATGTTACGTCTCCTTAAATTATATGAATTACTAGACTGCATGTAAGCTAAATGTAACCTTTTTTGTACGTCTATAAAAATATCAAATAGTCCTTGATGATCTAACACATAGGAAGGTCTATCACCAGAAATAATATCTATATCAACTGAGGGTTCCACATCAAGACCATAAAATCTTCCAGACACGGGAACATGTCTACCAAAAACTAAGAAATTTGGCGAATAACCTGTGGCATGATGTTTTGCAGAATTAATCGCATACTGAATTTGGGGTAACTCTATGTCCCAAGTATCATGTTCTTTAATATACGACCGTATAGCTGTTCCGACGGTTCGATTTATCCTTTCCACAAAATTACATTGGGGAGAGTAAACTGCATTAAACCAAATTTTATGAACATAATATTTTTTACATACTGCCTTAAAATTTCTTCCACTAAATTGTGAGCCATTGTCACAAATAATGAATTTGGGGACACCATATACTAAAAACTTTTCCTCCAGTACACGTTCTATTAAATGCGCTTTTGCACTACGTAACGGAAACATTAACGTAAATTTTGAGAACTAATCACCAATAACTAATAACCATTTGTGTCCAACCTTGGACCGTGGAAATGGGCCCATAAAGTCTATAGCAATAATCTGAAAGAATTTCACTTCTTTTCCTTTCCCATTAAACCAAGGGTCCTCTATTCGATGCCTTCTGTGCACCACATGTTAAACAATTTTACAAAATTTCAACACATCAATACGCATTTTGGCCAATAAAATTCTCTTGTATGCGTGCCAATGTTTTAAAAACCAAAATGTCCGGCCACTGAAGGGTCATGATTTATCCGAATAACCTCTTCCTTTTGTGATCTAGGAACTAAATATTTCCATTCCCTTACATTCGACGCGAGTGGTAAATTTGAAGAAAGAAATTTAAATACATGATTATCTTCTACCTTCCATTGTGAGTAATCATCAGGTGAAGATAAAAATTTTTCTCGAAGAGACACATACCAGGGATCCACACTATCTAACTTGATCTCAACTAAATTATCCACATGATTTACGACTGGAACTGCACGACTAAGACAATCTGGAACTACATTAAACTTTCCTTTTCTTTTAAATTCGCAGACAATGACAATTTTAAACATAATAAATTTATAATTTAGATTACTTTCAACCTTCCATTGAGGATAACAATAAATCAATGTTCTAGTACACTCTTACTCTACTCGTAATCAAACTGTCAAGATAGACAAAAGTACTTCACAACGCATAAACTTGCTAAAGTGACAAACTCCTCTGTGAGTCTCGCCTAGACTAATAAACAAAAAATTTTAACCTCATCACCAACCTCAAAAATAGTGATGCCAAAATTGCTAGAGCGACAACTTACCTCGAGTCTCGTTTAGACTAATGTAATGCTGAGCGACCGACTTTTCCTAAGTCTCGTCTAGACTAATATACTGCTATCCGACCAACCACGACGACAAGTTTCGCTTAGACTTACAACCAATTAACATACTGCGTTGCAATGCGGATATAAATAAATCAAAAATTGCTGTCAAAATAAATCATATCAAAACAAAACGTGCCTATGCACAAGAGCAATCCTGAAAGGGTTTACCGACAGTTAAAACTAGTGTACCAAATTATAAACATCTATTATTTCAACTAAAAAAATTAATCAAACAACTATTGTGACTAATACAAATGGAAGATGAACCTAAATACAAATCACTATTATCAACTACACTGTGAGTTACTATTCACTGAAATACTACAAGCTGTGACTAAAAGAACAATAATATTCCTATCGAACAATTTTACCATGTAAGGAAGCTTCTTCTAACTTCTTACACAACTTGATTAACGTTGGCATACTATTAATTTCCGTTAGAGCTAATTGACAAATAAAATCAGGTAATAGATTCTTTTTTACCATTCTAACCTTTGTGCATTTCGTAGGTGATTGTGGTAACCTACTAAACAAATTCTCCATATGAGCTATATATATGACTACAGATTCTGCTTTATGTTGATGACGCGACCTAATTTTTTTCCAAATCTCGTCCTCTGGGTGTGATGGTAAGAAATCTTCCTTTAATCGAATAACCAAAGAACTCCAGTTTGTTAAAGAACTTCTAACACAACGATACCATTCTAAACCGTTACCTGTGGACAATTCTACAGAAGCATTAAATAAATCTTCTTCAGATACTTTACGCGAGTGTACTAACTCAGCTACTCTGTCCAAAAATTGATGAACTTGTCTTGGATCTCCAGAAAATTTTACTGACCACGAACCAATTGGAATAGGGGGTACTAAATATGAAACAGTATGAATAGGAGCACTGACAACAGCTGGAATGGTTTCTCTCATAGAAAATTCACCATATGCGCTTACACCTTCATTCTTCTTAAGCTTTTCATGTAGCTCTGCCTCCATGGTAAGAATAGTTGCTAACGATTCATTCTTAAATAAAGTAACTTCATCCGAATTATCTAAAGGGATTTTCATTCTCCTAACTCGACCATCAAGATGTATTAATCTCGACAGTATCCTTTTAAATGTAGGGTCTGCTAATTCACCTTCAAATTCTAATAAAACATTTTTTTACTGATTCTATCGAAACCTCAATCTCATCACGTTCATCTGAATATTCTATGACATATGCGGAAGGATCAATTAAACGACCAGGTACTGTTGTTTCTTTAGCTAATAATCAGCCTATCATTTTCCTCTTATCCTGCATCGGTCTGCTGCTAACAACTCCTCGGATTCTCAATTCATAATCCAATTCATCTTTATGCAAATAAACTACTTGATACGTCTCAGCCATCATGGAATAGACTAGCCAACTAACTATAATTTAACTCAATTAAACAATCTGCACTAACACTTCAGTCGAACAACATCAATAGACTAAATTAATCTTAGGGTAAATGATTTACGAATCACAAGTGTAAACAAGCAAAGTCAATCGAAGCCTGCACGTTATGTGCTTATACAATTGGTACAGCAATCGAGGCCTATACGTTGGGCGCTATTTATAGCCTTTTTACTTATTATGGGATTTTATTTTACGAGAATTTCCAGTTTGCGAATAGGGCCCACGGCAAGTTCTGATGGAAAGTGGCCTGAAGTTGAGGAAATCTCAAAGGCAAAGCGGCTAGTCGAACGATATGCTCTGGGTGGAACATGAGCTGTGGGTCGGGGTTGGTTTGCGACCAAAAATATGAAGAATAAGGCGCCACCGTATTTTTCTATACAGAGAAGACCTTACTTAAGTCCCTTGTACAAAGCGAATGCGGAAATCTTTATTCTATAACCGCTATTCAATTTATTACAGACAACATAATCCCTAAAGCTTCTTACCTTATGGCTCGACTTTGACCTTAGTACTTCACTGCTACTCCTGTGAACAGATTAAACAAAGAATAGCTCTGTTTCTGCATTTATACTCAAAATTTTAAAATTCAATTCGAATCATCTTTCATTCATTCTAATTAAAAAGAATAGTCTTGTTCAAAAATAAAAATCTATTCCTCTTGTATTCAATTAACGTGCTTTTTACAAAATATCCTTTCATTTATTATATATTTTTTGATTAAATTAATTTGTGAAAATTATTTACAAAGGCACTGGATATAATCAGTACCGTTCAAGTTAAATGTGGTTATTTCTGTAAGAAATATCTAGCCAAGTTTTATTAACAAATTGATTAAGCATAAAGTTGCTTTCTAAACTGTTACTGACTGATAACAAAAATGTTGGTTTGGGTAGATCTATCATAACCTCACAATAAATAATTCCAGTTAGTTATTAATGAAATAGCAAATTTAGAAGTTTAAATTCTAATTTTTCTTAAATAGGAGAATTTACTTTCTCTATCACATAATGACATCTTCCGTAGTTTCAGTGAATTAATAAAAGATTTAGAAAAGTAAAATTTACAGATTCCTATTGCTTAATATCGAAAAATATATTTATAGTCTGTCCTTGACCTATTTTGAAGTTTAAAGAACTTGATTAAACAAAAAATTATCTAACTGCTATGTCCATAATTCAGCTAACATACGAAAACAAATTTTTACATACCAGATGTCCGTCTGACAGAAAAATACCTGCTAGGCGTCTTGCGTCAGCATTAAAATAAAGAAATCTCCAATTTAGTACAAATAATTTTGCTGCTTACTGAAGCTCCAAACTACTCGGCATCCATTTTAAGTAATTAAATCTCACCAGATCTACACTTGAACAAAGCGTAAATTCCTATATTTTCTTCTTATGCATTTAATTAAAATTACGTTAAACCAGGCTTCTGTTAACTAAAGGTTGTATGTTTTTTTCTAAGCTAAACATTATTTCCAATTTTTACATTATTACTAAGCTGCATGTTAATTTAAAGTTGCATTACGTATAAATTAAAATTACGAACATTATTTCCAAGTAAAAGATTATATCAAACGTTGAATACTATATATAAAGTTGCATGTTATATTGAAAGTTGCACTGAAAATCTTTACTTAATATGGTTACAGAATCAGATTTTACTTACTGTTCCCACGGCCCTTCAACCAAAAAATTTCTCGTCATCTACGAGCTGTTCCAGCAAGTGGACAATACAAAAGTGCTTTTCGGAGATGACATTCTCTCCTAAAACAACTTAAATCGAACGTGCTTCCAACACGAAAAAACTGCAAAAACCATTGTCCTCGGATTCAAGGAACAATTCGACTTGCTTTCACCACAGCTGTATTGGAAGTGTCTAGGTCTTAACAGGTCTTAACAGATGGAGCTCTAGGAATGATACTAAATGAAAAGTTTATTTTGTCACCGTGTAAATTAAATTTTAATTTGAATTGAATGCTAATATTTTATTGGGCAATAGGTAATATTTATTTAGTGGATTGTGTAGCATTATTATGCATTATATTGTTTATTATTAAATAAATAGATTAATTATAAGAACACATCTAGATAGGAAATAAAATCGTTACAACTTGTCAAAATAATGGATCCTACTAATATTTGATAGCGTGTTTTCCAGTATGCTAATCGCGCTTTAATAAAGCGAGGATTGCAGTTCGAACTCGTGTTATTTGTACCAGGTTTTAATTTGATTCAGCAGCTTGTCCCTCGTCCCAGTACTTCAAGAACGATGTCGCGTTTTTTGTTCGACAAGTAGAAGGTATCTTGCGTGTATCGATGAGATTTTCCGCGCTGACCCATCTTAATCAGATTCTTTTTATAGCTCTTAGCTGGAGGCCAAATTGATTTCTTTTATGTAGGCCCAACTGTTCATTGCCGCAGATCAACTGCCGTTATGGTAACAGGGTAAATAGATCCCGACGACCGTAGCGATGCGGTGCTGATTCACTTCCAATGGCGTGTAAGCTAAGTATTCCGACACATACAGGTATATAACTTTAAAAATTTTTGCTTAATGTACTCAAACCAAATATTTTGAACATCAATAAATCAAAGTCACCTTCAATTTATGTCACAAATGTCAAACTTAAAGTTTTTATTATTTTGACAACGATCCTAGGTCGTGGATCAAAACGTAAATAAAGATGATTTTAAAAACTATGAGTGGTTTAATTCCAAAAAAAGATTAAGGAGAAGGTATATTTCTTGTTTTCTTTTGTGTATATCAAGAGAATATTCTTTACCAGCGTTTGGGGTGATTAGATGATAAGAAACGTGACACTGTAGGACTATTGTTTGTTGCTGCGAATCGATATTATCTCTCTACAGGTGTGATGTACCATTGTTAAAAATGTTTGACAAAAGTTCCCACATGCTTATTCTTTTCTACTGATATTAGTTTATTTTACAAAAGCTATTATGTAAAATGTAAAAGAATGTTTGACAATAGCTCTCACGCGTCAATTCTTTTCTACTGATTAGTTTATTTTACAAAAGGTATTATGTGCAATTTTAAAACCGCTTAACAAAAGCTCTCACATGTTTATTTTCTACTGATTAGTTTTATTTTGTGTAAAATACGAGATGTGCACTTCGTATCTAAAGTACTAAAATGTTCATATCACATAATTGTTTGCTTTGAAATAGTAACGCTTAATTTATTTCTTTGGCTTTTTTTGTACAGAATCCTTTATTCTTATGGTTAATAGATAATCGTGGGCGATGTTTTTTTTTTTGGTAATTAGGTGAGGCCATTGTCCAAAGACCAATATTTTAAAAAAGGAAATAATAGTAGAAGAGAAAAGGTTTTTCTAATATTTTGACCAGTTTGAGGAACCTGAAAAATCAAAGTTCGTTTCTCGTGTTTTGCTTTAATATTAGTAACAACTAAAGACACTATTTGATGGGTATGTGGTAACCATTAAAAAGAAACGGAGAAAAGTTTAGGATTTCGTTCCACTCTATTATATTTATATATTTAGTACTTGGTTTATAACCATAATTTTGAACGTTACTTCCTGTCTATACCGACGTAAGTCAAAAACTTGAAAATGTCAGATAAAATTGACAAAAATGCTAAACGTAATTGAAAGTTAGGTTTATGTATGGTTGTGTACACGATTTGGATTTGTAAATTTTCCAATCTTAGTCATCGGTCTCGGTGGCGTAATTGGTTAAACGCATAGTCCCAGCAAGACTAGGATGCAGGTTCAAATCCTGTCCAAGACCTTATATTTTCCATCTTTCAATTGCTAGCTCGATTTGAATAAAAATGTCTTAGTTATTATTTCATCTTATTAATTGTTAGTTAGTATTGTTAGTATTTATCAACTTACCTTGCTTAAAAAACTACCTAATATATATATATATATATATATATATTACTCATATTTAGACCAGGGTAGAAAATTAAATAATCACATCAAATAATTTTAATCACCGTGTAGAAGCTTTGGAAAAAGGTACGCGTTATTAAAAAGAACCGTGGAGCATAAATAAATTCGGTCGTTTCAGTAAAAATAAGAGATTTAAATCATGTACAAGACGCTTTATATCAAAAGAAACAGTATTAAAAAGCATAAAAGTCTGCGAAAATCCAAGATTATAATACCAGAAAATAAAGCTCTGAGAATTAATATTATGTTTGAACACCTGCGTAGTTTAAATGTCATGTACGGCGAAAATTTTGTAGATAACAAATGGTTTCAAAGAATCTTGGAGAAACCGTGGCTTAATATTCACGAGAAGGTGCGATACGGGGTTATTTAACCCAGATAGTCCACATGGACTGAAATAATCGATAATAAGGAATATCAATTTGCACTAATAAGAACAGGGTAGATAGAGACAGATAATATGCGCAAGACCGAGACACATATAGTAAAAAGGCGTGAGTAGAGCAACGTCATGGGGTTGCGATTGGTTGAAAGTAAAAGGCAAAATTCAGAGGTAGAAACAACGATTTCTCTATAAAATTTAATTAGGTATTCTCAGACGTTGCGTGCCGTGTGGAAATTTTCTGAGATTTAACTGGGGCGAGAGCAAAATTCGTAAAAACCGACGCGCGGGCTACGGACTGGGAACAGAGCAAGCGAAATTCTTTAGAATTGTCCGTTTTGGAGACTCGACCGACAGACAGGCTAACCTCTATATATACCCAGGGGAATATGAACAAGCTCTCTTACATCCGCGACTTGATTCAAGATGTTAAACAGTGCATTTTAGTTTAATAAAATAATTTAAAGTTTGCTCGTATATTTTGGTGATTCAAAATAGTTTGTTCTTTACGTGCTAACATGAATATACTTTAGTGCACTTAGATACAAGGTAATAAAATTTAGTATCACTGTGCCAATTAGTAAAATTTACAACGACAAATGTATACACAAAAGTAGGCAGTTTTGGCGTATATTGGTGAAAGAAGTATGAATTTCTTTGCTATTTTTCGGGGGTGTTAATAATTAAATGGTTCATGAATGGGTCTGGATCCACAAAACAAGGGTCAGATATACACAGATGAGTTCTGGAAAAGCCCAGAAACAACTTTAAATAAATGGTGATGGAGAAAATTTGAAAAGCGTTGAGAATCAGAAGCTGTAAATATAACCCAGTTGGAATGGTGTGATTAACAAAAGGGACGATGTACATTGAAGCTACGAGTGCAGTAAACTTCAGGTAAATTATACCTTTTTGTTTGAACTTTGATATTTTGGTGTGTGTCGAATAACTTCATGATTGATTTACTTTAAATGGACATTAGTGAAATTGTACTAACAATAAAATTTTAATTTTAAGGTGAAATTTTGCTTGTTTAAGTAGAAAGGGGTATTTAGTATTGATGTTCTGGATTATGATGAAATTTTAGGTACGTCTTTGAGCTCAATTAGACGAACCTGGTTAATTAACGTAAAGGGGTGGTAGATGCTCCCTTTTGTACTCTGCATATATTGTTATATTAATTAGTAGGCATCCTACAGGGACTTTAATTCTGGATGCACTTTAAAATGATAATACATTTAATTTTGAAATTCTCTGATATTAAAATTTATGCTGAATTTTAATTTTGAAATTTTAATGTATTGTGAATATTGATGTAAATAGAGTTAACGTTGATGTTTGTGGTAGGAATGTGTTTGTTTTTTTTTATGTATGAGGATGAAAGTTATCTAGAGGAGCAGCCAAGGCGATTAACAGAAGAAAGTCAATGGACCAACACAGTTAAGGTAATGAATACCTTTTTGTAGGATTCACAGCATTCTTTGGCATCCAATTCGTAGGGGCTCGATTCGAAAAGCGGAGTACCCGGATTTAAGAAGGATTCACAGCAATATATATATATATATATATATATATATATATATTGCAGTGCTGCTCACTGCTTACTGAATCTATCTGTACACTTAGCACCACAACGCTAACACCACAAAAAAATCTCTTTTTATTCGGAGCTACCAAATGACTCCTTTTAATTGGCATAATCCTATCGCACACCTTTTCCTTAATTTCGCTGACAAATTCCTCCGATATCAAACTCGCCTCTGCTCCGGAATCTAGCAAGGATCTTATATTATAATCAAAAATTTTTACATCTATTATTGGCATACAAAATCTTTTATTTCTGGTTGAACCTCTTCATCGATTTTTAAAAATTTTCGCGGATGTTCGTATTTCTACACATGTAAGTCTAGTGGTTTGCCTCTGCCTCTACCTCACTAGGTCCATGTTATCCTCAAACTACCTCAACATATGTCCGTGATGTCGTCTCTGCTTTAGTACCCCGCTCACTATCCCTTACGGCTGTCGTCGTCTGAATCCTATCCATATCTGGTGAGCTATTCTCTCTCTGTACCCTAGGTCTCGGCGTCGGTCCTCTGGTCGTACTATTACTTCGGAAAAATGATCTCCTAGGTACCCAGTTGTGTCCAGAATTTTTGTAACAATTAGCTCCTCGTCGCTGAAAATTGTCTCCCCCTGTTCTCGAATCTAACCAAATTAACGTTTCTTTTCCTACTATCTTTCGGTCGTCCTGTGCTCACATCGTCATACCTCTGCAGGTATTCTAAGTATGTCTCCCCTTCTACAATATTTCTTGTCCTGTTTTCTCAAATAGGGCACCGTTACTACTTCCTATTTCAACACCTTGGCTCCTTAGCCACTCTTTTTTTTGCATACGTTTAAATCACACTTATACACACACTTAAAATATTAACAAAATGTACAATACACTCAACTCTTTCCTCTCAGATCGCCATTTATCTGAAATAGAATCTTAATTTTATCTAGAATTCAAGACTCTCACGTTCGGGTCGCCATAATATATATATATATATATATATATATATATATATATATATATATATTGCAGTGGTTTTCGGGTAAAAACCTCACCAACAAAAATTATTTTCGAAACTAATATTTAATTTTCAAATTCGAAAATAGAAAAATTTCCAAAAATTTGAATAAATCAAAAAAATATTGCTTACCCGTTTTCCTCTTTTCCTCAGTTGAACGGCCTTCTTCAACTGCTTCCGGCTAGCTCATTAGGACCTCCTTTTGGATAGCTCTATTCATTCATAAATCCCATCATTCACGCACACGCCCAATAAAGTTACAAAATACAACAAACAAAATTTTTTATTTATTCGTATTTACAAATGCAATTCATTATTATTTTATTGTTCACGTTACACTTCAGTAACCCTTATTTTGTAATGTCCTTTATTTAACTTTAAACGCATCAAACACACAAAATGTACGCGGCGTAAATGGACCTTGCATAATACCTTCTCTAAAATTCCTCCATTATAATTTATTTATTTATTTTAATACTCTACGTTAACTGTGAGATATGGTAAGCTCATAATAACCCAAATAATGTATGCTCTTCTACTTAGCATACTCTAAAACAAAAGAAAACAAAGCCATGTACTCTTCGCAAAATTTCAGGTTCTGATGGAACGTTTAAAAGCTTTCTAGACACCTTAAATTTCTAGTTGCATACCGTAATAAAGTTATTTACACATATTCAGTTCAATACTCAAATAATTCACACTACCTTGGAAAACATTCTCATACGCCACCCCAATATTTACAGTTTTAGGAATCACAATTTTAAATCGTTACCTGGAATTTCTAGAAGATCTTCGCTCTGTAGATGATGCCATATAATTTTCTACCAGGCCTGCAGGTCGATTCTCTCAAGTACTAGACGACTTCCATTTCAATTGATCTGCCAACGGCTCCTTCTCGGTGTAACCAAATTCCAAATTTTATTTCACAGTAATCTACGTTATTTAATGTCCCGACACGAGTTGATAATAAATTATAGGTGATACCTCTATTAAAATAAGTTATTTCGGCACACCAACAGCGTTTTTAATTAATTTAGAGGCTATCACTTAAGCAATACAATTTAAATTATTTGTTAGTACTTACAACTTTGTGTCAATTTTTATACGTGCCTTTGGGACGATCGAAATAATAAGGCACGAAGTTGAAAGACCAGAGAGCGAGTCCTCGTTCTTTTGAGTATATATCTCCTTCGACTGTAACCTCTCCAGGCCCCCCAGTTATCCGAAATCCCGCTCACAACAACATATTCTCACAATTTTGCACTCAACCCCAATTTCAAATCTGCGAAATTCCGTACCTCGTTATAAATTTTTAAGAATATCACGCTACACTATCCTCGTGTTTATGCCAAGTTCAAATAACATATCGACCAATCGTAGACTTAATGACGTCTCTCAAATCCCTCCTCTACTATTGCGGTCGCATGTTTATAAGTTTTGTACGTCTCAGTCTAACCTTGCTTGAGTGGTTGAAAAATCAATATTCTAGTTTGTTCACTGTTTACACACGTCGACTATCTATTTGAGTAAAATAACCCCTCATCTAGCAGTTCCCGTGACTATAAGCGACGGTTTATCCGACGTTCTCTGTAACCATTTGTTACCTACACAATTTAAGCAGAACTTGACCTTTAGAAAAATACGCAGGTGTTCAATCGTAACATTTTAAATAACACTTCTCCGAGTTGGATATTCCACGTATTTTAACCCTCTAGATATATTCGTACGTTAGCAACGCGTTTCATATTTGGTATTATTGGGTTTTTAAAAGCTTTTATGCATATTATACCTCGATAATCGTTCAATTGAATTAAAATTAATTAATAAATTAATTTCATTGGCTTTTACTATTTAATTTCTTAGCAAACCTACTTAAATTTCATTAATTATTTATAAAATTTCGTTAATACTAGATACTTAAAAATGAATTAACTAATATAATTTCCGCACGTAATTTCTGGTTGTTTCTTTATACAGGGTGTTTTGAAATTGCTTTGTTTATATTTATTTTTGACTTTTTAAAACCACTATAATATATATACATATAAACATATATATATATATATATATATATATATATATATATATATATATAGATAGACAAGTTGATATTTTTATTTATTGGGATCTTTTCGTTCGGATTTTTTCACTAAATATTCATTTGCTAGTTTCTGACGTTTCGATTTTATTTAAAATCTTATTCAAAGAGCTAAAAGTATAAAGATAATAACAGTATTCAAATTATAGTTTTTGGCATATACAGCTTGAATAGAAAATATTTGACATTGACATTGACATAAAAATAAATGTGTAAATAAGGTAACTTGTAGAAACTGCAAAGTAGTAGTTTTGTAAATTATGGATGTAATGTTTTGATCATGTGGGGTGTATAGTATGGTGTGGTGTGTTGATTTAAATATATTTTGAAATGTAAAGCTAAATTAGTAAATTAGTTTTATGGATGGTTGTCTATTTTGGTGATGTTATATAGTTGTGAGTACACTATACTGAGGTTATTAATGTCTTGTTTGTTGTTGATGCAATCATTGTCTTGTATTATGTGGTAAGATTCTAAAAATAATCGTCTTTTGTGGTTATTGTCTTCTGTTAATATGGTCATTTCATTGAAATTGACTGTATGTTTGGTAGAATGTAGATGAGAAGCAAGAGCACAATAAGTTTTTCCAATTTTTGCATCGCTACGATGTTGGGTAAATCTATTTTTTAACCATTGTGAAGTCTGTCCTATGTATGTTTTTCTGCAACTGCATGTGATTTTGTAAACTATGTTGCTGCGTAGAAGTGGATTAGTGGGGTCTTTTAGTTTTGTGAATAAATTTCGAATCGATTTTTCATATGTGTAAGCTATACAGATGTTAGGTTTTCTAATATTTTAGAAATTAGTGGTGTTAAATTTTTGATGTATGGTAATTGTATGTATTTTTTGTTGACCATTTCGTTTTGTTGAATATGGGTTTTTATTGTGTTTGTATATAAAAGTTTCTTTAATAGTGATTTTGGATAGCCATTGTTATTAAGTATATTTAAAAGATCTTGTTTATTTTTATATAAGAATTTTGGTTCACATATATTCTCTATTCTATGTTTTAGGGCCAAAGCAGTGTTTATTTTGTGGGTATATGCGTGATTGGAATGGTAATTTATGTATCTTTCTGAGTTTGTGGGTTTTTTGTATATATCGAAATTGATTTTGTTATCTGGAGTTCGTATAACTAGAGTGTCTAAAAATGGGATGCTATTGTTGTTTTCTGTTTCAAAAGCAATATCAATCTGGCTAAATTACAAAATAGAAGCTTATTTTTAGAAAAATGCAAAAAAAGCAGTTTTATCTCCCAATCACATAACCAATACTATAAAGCATTTAAAAATGCTACTTGACTGCCACAATGCCAACACACACACACACACACAAACACACACACAAACATACAAAATTACACAAACACATTCACCCTCACATGCACACACACACCTACATGCACATACACTCACACACTCACAAACCAACACTGTCGTTAAAAACAAATAATAAACTTTTATCAAAAATGCCACTGTCATTTTACTTTCACTATTTACATTAATATTTATTCTATAAAAAACATTATTTTATTCAGAACACTGATGTCAATTTCAACCATCCTCACTGTAAGTTTTTCTTATCTTTGTTCATATTTTATAAAGCGTTAATACAGTTGTAGCCTGTGATCAAGCATAAAAAAATATATGCGAAAATTTAGACCATAAAAAGAGTATTTATTTAAATCCAGCAGACCTAAAAAACCTACAAAGAAGAAGTTTCATATATATATATATATATATATATATATATATATATATATATATATATATATATATGTGAGAGTCTTGAATTCTAGATAAAATTAAAGTTCTATTTCAGATAAATGGCGATTGAGTGTATTGTACATTTTGTAAATATTTTGAGTGTGTGTATAAGTGTGATTTAAACGTATGCAAAGGAAAGAGTGGCTAAGGAGCCAATGTGTTGAAATAGGAAGTAGTCATTCATTTTGTTTTCGACCTTACTTAAGGTCGGTTTGACGCAGCTCTAACTTCTTTTCTATTCTGTGATAATCTAAAAAGCTCTACATACCCTTCACAACCTAAATAGGAAGTAGTAACGGTGCCCTATTTGAGAAAACAGGACAAGAAATATCGTAGAAGGGGAGACATTCTTAGAATACCTGCAGAGGTATGACGATGTGAGCACAGGACGACCGAAAGATAGTCGGGAAAGAAACGTTAATTTGGTTAGATTCGAGAACAGCGGGACAATTTTCAGCGACGAGGAGCTAATTTTAACAAGAATTCTGGACACAACTGGGTCCCTAGGAGGCCATTTTTCCGAAGTAATAGTACGACCAGAGGACCGACGCCGAGACCTAGGGTACAGAGACAGAATAGCTTACCAGATATGGATAGGACTCAGACGACGACAGCGGTAAGGGATAGTGAGCGGAGTACTAGAGCAGAGACGACACGACGGACATATGTTGAGGTAGTTCGAGGATAACAAGGACCTAGTGAAGTAAATCAAAACAGACAAGATTTTTAGGCAGAGGCAAACCACTAGACTTACATGTGTAGAAATACGAACATCCGCGAAAATTTTTAAAAATCGATGAAGAGATTCAACCAGAAATAAAGAAAAAATTTTGTATGTCAATAATAGATGTAAAACTTTTTGATCATAATATAAGATCCTTGCTCGATTCCGGAGCAGAGGCGAGTTTGATATCGGAGGAATTTGTCAGGGAAATTAGAGAAAAGGTGTGCAATAGGATTATGCCAATCAAAAGGAGTCATTTGGTAGCTCCGAATAAAAAGAGATTTGTTGTGGTGTTAGCGTTGTGGTGCTAAGTGTAGAGATAGGTTCAGTAAGCTGTGAGCAGGAGTTTGTTATCGTGCCTGGACTGAAATTTAAGGGGATTTTAGGTGTTAATTGTATGGTGAAGTTTGGGTTAATTATAGATATGGAGAGAAGGATAGTTAGAATTTGGGACAGGATATTGCTCTGAAAACCAAGTTATGAGAATATAGATGGGGATTATTGCTACAGAAGTTTGACTTCGAAATCAGAAATATTAAAGGTGAGAACAATTTTATAGCTGATGCCTTCAGTCGGAACAGGGACAATGAACATAAGAAGCCGTGTAATATACTGATAGCAATGAATGTTCTCCTACAAGATGGATCCATATATGGACAGGAAGAAATCCTTAGGAATCAGAAGCAAAGTGAAGAGAAGACTAGAGAGTGAATCGGAGTTTAACAATTATCGAATGATAAATGGATTTTTGTGCAAGCGGATTCAAGCTCTCGAGGTATATGTATTAGATAGGGTACAGGTTAGACTGATTGTGAAGGATCTTCATATTAGATATGGGCACATAGGCATTAGAAAACTATGGTTAATCTTTAGGGAAACATTTTTTGCAGTTAAAGATATTGGTATTGTAAACTCAGTAATTAGTTCATGTCATCTATGTACATTGGGCAACTACAAAAACCATACTAGTCAGGATGTAGTACAGAGCATTCAAGTACAAAACCCACTTGACTTGATTGCAATTGATTACATTGATTACATTCACTGAATTTTTTGTGAATTACCTGAAGGTCAAAAACTGTACTAACAAGGTATTGATCTTATATATATATATATATATATATATATATATATGAGATTTCTTGCTGAAATTTAGGGTTAGTTATTATATAAAAGTTTAACATTTTAAATGTACATTAAAATAATTAAAGGAAAAGTTGGTATTTACCTGTTTCCTGTGTTTGTCATTAGGAGCATTTCTAGAAATGAATTTTACAACGTCATGTAATTCAATACGGGAAACCGAAAACTTGGAGTGATAGTATTATTAATGGTTTAACTTAATGCTTTTTTTATGATTTTCTGTAGTAATGCCTAGCAGTTTGAAGTAATGAAATTAAGTTTTTTTAAAAATAAAATGTTTGTATTTATACTGTAATTATCTAATGTCAGTGTAGGTTAAGTTGTTACGTTTCAATTTTGCTTTTAAAATTTACTTGTTAATTTATAATCCCGCAAATGTCCACATTGTCATCCTAATACTAATAGGTCTTCAAATAATACTTCAACTTCTGTTCTCAGCTATAGGAGCCAAACTTCTTCTGCTTCTAATTCTACGTTCTCTTCTGTCCAGGTCATCCTGATACTACTATCAAAACCTACTCTTCTTCGAACAAAATTTCTTCCGTCTTTAGTTCTACATCCTATTCTACTCCTCATCCTGCTCACCCTACTTATTTACTCTCACCCCAGACTATGCCTCTACCACCATTGCAACCCATACATCGAATTAGTGACTTGCAGCCAGCTTTTCAAGAATTTGTTCCCGCTTTCTCAAATGATTCTACCCAAGAAATTCTTGTCGTGTCTGCAAGCACACATGTCGATAAATTCTAATTCAGACAGAGAGGGTCCTGTTGTAGTCCATGGACCTATAAAGTTAATGCCTGTTGCCGTTTTTGGCAAAATTTTACCTGTTCCTGCTTTCTTAAATGATTCTAGTTAAGAAATTCCTGTCGTACCTACACTAAGAGCTGTAACTAAATTGACGATAACTTCTAATTTAGTCAACGAAGGTCCTATTGAAGTTCATGAACCTGTATCTTTAATGTCTGTTGCTGTTGCTATCAAAATTCTACATGTTCCTGCTTTCCTAAATGGTTCTACTCAAGAAATTTCTGTCGTGCCTGCAATAACAGCCGTAGCTGAACTGACGATAACTCCTAATAAGGATAGAAAAGGTCCTGTTAAAGTTAGTGAGCCCGTACCTATAATGCCGGTTGCTGTCATCGTCAAAGTTTTACCTGATCCGTTTTCGAAATCTACTATTGTTAGGGAATCACTTCCTATTGGGGCTAAAGTTTTGTCTGTTCCTGCTCTGTTGTCTTACAGTAATGAAGTCTTATTTGATTCTATACCTTTATCGAACGTTGATGAAACGATACCTACTCTTACTCCTTTTTCTCATGCTGACAAAATGCTACTTGCTCCTGTTCTTTTAACTGAGGTTGTTAAAATCCTAGCTGATGTCCTGTTGTCTAATGTTGACGAAGGTCAACCTGATTCTGCTTCCTTATCTATCGTGGACGAAGTTCTGCCTGGTGCTGTTTGTTCTTGTATAGTTGATAAAATTCTGTCTGGTGCTTCTCCTGTCTTTCTTGATAAACTTCATTCGACTCCTTTAGCTAACATTGGGGAAGTTCTACTTGATACTGTTTGCTCTTGTAACGTTGATGAACTTCTACGTGATTCTGTTCCTTTATGTAATATGGTTGAAGTGTTATCGGAATTGATTCTTTTTCCTAAGGTGGATACTCCTACAACCAATGCTGTTTTCTTTCTTAACTGTGATACTTCTACTCCTCTATCTAACAGAGGTGTGCTTTTGCTTGTGTTTCCTTTCGTAAGTTTCATTCTCTTACGGCCAATACTTTTTCTTTTTCTACCGTTGACTTTCTTACCGCCAATTCTAAAAATAAACAACTTTTTCCCATATCGCGTGCTACAACTACTACGCCCCCTCCTGTTACTGTTTGGCAGAAAACTGCACAACAGAGGCAGACATTATTCTATGCTCCTTCTGAACCGGAAGATGTATGTCGACAAAGTTCTAATGTCCTTGATCTTGTTTCGTTCTCCTTCTGACGGCGTAAACACTTTAAGCCCAATAGCCAGTCCTTGCGCTCCAGATCCTTATGCCGACTTTGATCTTCTTCGGACTTGATTTTGTTTTACTTCCCTGTTTTGCTAGGTTTTCTTTCGTTTTCTTGCTTTTTCTTATTCCGAGTGGGTTCGGGAATAGAATATCCCCACGGTACGACCTGTCTGTCATAAGAGGCGACTACAGTGGTCCAACACTTACATACATACACACACACACACACACATTTTATATACGTCCAAATCATAATTCATACCCACACACATATACACCCACACACCTCATAAACAAACAGTTCTAGTTGGTTCTCCTTTCTTTCGTTTTCTCCTTGTACTCCTTGAACCCGTGTGGGTCTGGGAATAGAATAGCTCCATGGTACGACCTACCTGTCGTAAGAGGAGACTACAGCGGTCCAACATAACACACACACACACACACACACACTTTATACACGCACAACACCTGCATACATACACACACACACACCCACACACACACACACACATATACACACACGCACGCATACGTAGCTACCTACTCATACGTAACTACACTGGGATTATGTTTTATTTTCTTTTGTTTCTTAGTTTTTTTTTGGGGTTTGTACTTGTTGTTGGTGTTATTTTTTGGGTTTTTTCTCTTTTTTTCTCGTTCCTTTCGTTCCACTTTCCTTTACCTATCCTTTTGTCAGTCTTATTTGCTGTCAGTTCCTATTCTGATTGTGTTTCGCCCATCCGCTCCTGTGATAGGTGCGTTCTAGTTTGTTTTTCTTTTCTTCGGAAACTACGACTTAGTCGACTTTAGGACTGGTCAGCATTTCTTTTCTTTGGTTCTTCGGTTACGATTTTTGGTTATCACAGTTTGTAGTACACCGTTTTCTTTTACCAGCGTTATTCTTCTGTTTCTCTCGTTCTCCCTTGCTGTCTCTTTGTTTACTTGAAGCTTGACCTTTGGGTCCTGTTTTGGTTGGCACTGTTGGTTTTCTTCCTCGCTCCTTTTCTTCTTTTGAGGTTGATTACTGTACTGTTTCTTTTGAGCAACATCCGTCCGTTGATGACTCCGCAGTGCTGAGACCGTTCCTCCTTAGTCCTTCTTGATTGAGTATTACCCATCTTCCCTTCCTTCCCTCCTTGTTTTCTCACTACTATTATTGGCCCTTCGAGCCGGACAATAGTTCTATTTTTATTTTGAGGTGTTTCTTTTTTTCTTTTTCTGTTTTCTTTTTGTTTGGTTTTCTTAAACGAATGTTGACTTAGTTTGAAGGGTATTTTCTTTCCTTTTTTGTTTTGTTTGGGGTTTTTTGCTTGGTGCTTTGTGTTGGTCCTGTCCACTCCCGTACTTTTGTTTTCCAACTCCGATCTGTTAATTTTGCTGTGAGGGGGGATTTGTTACGTTCCAATTTTGCTTTTAAAATTTACTTGTTGATTCATAAGCCCGTTTTACCATAATTTTCTTAAACCGATTCCTTTTCAATTCTTAAATTCATTAACAATATCCTGTTTACCATAGGTACGCTTGCTACAAATTTTTCAACCAAACTTACGAAGTAAGTTAGGTTAATAAGATCGCTACGTCGCCGTCGTCGCCGCCGTCGTCCGTTGCACGTTTTTTTTCGTTTTACAAACATTTGATATATGGATCTTGTTCAGTTTTTTACGCTGATTAAGAATATGCTATCCATTTTTCGATATCTCATTTAGTTTTCGAGTTATTCGACTTTAAAGTCAAAATTTTGACTATGATAAACTTCACTCCAGCAAAAAATAAATAAAGTTTTAGGTTAATATCGACCTCTTGAGCATATTTTCTCATAGCTCCCATAGCTCCATACCTCCTGAACATATTTTCTCAAAGCACCAATGCTCTAAGTCGAAAGGTTTTCGAGTTATTCGACATCTTGTTTTTAATGTATATGTAATATTTATATTTTTGATAACAACATATCTGTAAGTTTGGTTAGAAGTTCTGCACATGAGAACTTAGATTTTTTCATTTTGAACTTATTTATTTCAAAACATAAGTTATGCTACAATTAATTAGTTTATATCCTGTTTTAGGTATACGCTAGTGTGTTAAATATTTCGAACACTTATAATTGCTTTTTATGTGTTTTCCATCTAAACCTTCGTCTAAAGAGTGTATTGAACTATCCGATAAAACCCGGGTTTTCCAGTTTCAATCGCGCTTCGATAAGCGAGGTTTTGCAGTTCGAATTCGTGCTATTTGAACCATTGTTGAATTTGATTCTGTAGCTTACGCATCGAAATATTTGCTCATTATTTGTCACCGTATTTTAAAAGCAATGCACGTTTGTTTTTTTTCTGTTCGACAACTAGGTGTCTTACGTGCACCGCTTTTTTCGCTGGCGGCCAAATGGGTTCTTTCCTCCTGTAGACCAACAGCTTTTGTCTGTAGATCAACTGCTTTTGTCCCTAGACCGCTGCTGCAGTTATGGTAGCAGGGTAAATAGATCCTGACGACCATGACGCTGCTGTGCAGACACTCCCCCGACGGTTTGAAAACTAAGTATCCGGACTCCTTCAGGTATGCAACTCGTTCTCTTTTGTGTGTGTCAATGGCATATCCCGTATCAACGTTTGGTGTAGTTACATGGCATTGTAGAACTATTTTTCGTTGCAGCTAATCGATATTATCGCTCTACAGGTGTGAGGTACCTTTTATAATTATTTATGGTTCCGGGTTGGGACCGTGTCTGTATTATGACACGGTCCCAACCCGGGACCATAAATAATTATAATGACTCCGGCCGTGAAAGCCCCTGACAATATCACAAAAACCTTTACGGTGAGGTACCTTTATTTAAAATGTTGGACAGACATACGCCTATTCTTTTATACTGAGTGGTTTATTTTACAAATGGTACTATGTACGATTTAAAAGATGTCTGACAAAAGCTTCCACACCTTAATTCTTTCCTACTAATTAGTTATTTTACAAAAAGTATTAAGTGAAATTTTAAAAACGCTTGACAAAAATTCTTACAGGTTTATTTACTATTGAGTAATTATATTTTGTGTGAAATACGAGATGCGCATATCGTATCTAAATTGCTAAATTGTCCATACAATATAATTGTTTGCTGTGAAATAATAACACTTAATTTATTTTCCTTTTGTTTGTTTGTACAGAATCCTTTGTTTATTTTTATGTGTTAATAGGCAATTGTAGGCGATGTGTTTTTTTGTTTCTTTTTGGCGAATCCCCCCACTCTCTGCGTTTGATAGTTAGCCTGGTATTTACTTTTCTTCTGGCTACGTCTAGGTACGTAACAAAGTGTAGGTTTAATTTTATTTGTATCTATTTATGATCTAAATAAATAGTAGATCATTGTAAATGGACATCCAGTCACTCCAGTGATGGAGTTTAACTTAACCTAAATTTGATTAGTGATTTGTAAAAAAAAAATGTATATTGCGATAAATTTAGGAAACCAAGAACAAAGGATACCTAGTCTTTACGGAATAACCGTCTTTCGTCTAGGAATAATATCGAAGGGGATTGCTGAAACAAGACGATTTGGCGCCCCTTAATTATGATAGTAGAAAAAGCCTTTCAGGGTAAGTGTATATTGTAACATAATTTGTTTATATTTTATCCATTTTAAAGGTACATTTTTATATTATTTTTATTATTTTTTCCATAGGAACACATTCTCTCACCACTGTGGTTAGGAGATGCAAACTTGTTAGGGGTTACCGTCCTTCCATGCAAATTTAAATTTACAACGTACACTCATTTTACCAGTAACAACCCAAAATCAATTTATCTATCTCTTGTATAAATGCCAGAAACTTCTGCAAATTAATGCATCCAGGATGTATAAACCAACACCTCCAAAAAGAATTAAAGGGTCTTAATGAATCTACAAAACCTTTAAGAGGAATTACAGTGATGCTTATCGACCCTACACATTTATTACCTACTTCGCAAAAACAATTGTTTCTAGAATACAGAAAACTATTTTACAGGAAGAGAACATACTCTTTCTGAAGACAGAAACAAATTTTTCTGTATTAGCAAGTATGATCAATTTACAATTGTATGATCTCTACTGATATTTATGCACCCATAACGTACAAGCGGCTGTGAAAACTAACGCTTATAAAATAAGTAAGGTTATTATACGATTGACTTCTAAATGTGCAATTGTTGAGTGGCGCGTTATAAACTTCTAGCATAAAAAAATCTCCATAATTGAACACAATTTTCCGGGAAAATTCAGCCTCTTACGCTAGACTTTGCAGGATATAAAAAGTTAAACTTTTCGTATTTGATCATGCTAATGTTGTTTTCCGAGCATGCCAAGTTTAAAGTTGCCACTATAAATGACGCATAAATACCTAGTAGAAGCAGAATAAAAGCTTCTAACTACCTTAAGTAACTCTTTATTACAACGGCGACATTCTACACCACCACCCAGAACTTAAATTGCTTCCTCATATCTAATAAATAAGCCAGTAAATATAAAGCGACTCATAAAACTAAGCCTATTGTATGAACTAGCTAAACCTACTAAATCTTAGGTTGTTTCTCAGTTTCTCAAGGTCACTGTAACTTTTTAAAGAAATATAAAATACGGTATGAGGCTTATTTTGTGCTTTAAGGCTGAAATTCTGAAACATTGCCACCAGGGGTTTGCTAGTGGGTTCGTTTTTCAAGTATACATTTTCTCCGTGTTTGAGTGAAAATGAGAAAGAAAGTGAAAACAAATGATTAGAATTGACAAGTTCTTCAATTATTTTACAAATCCCATTAACAAGTTACCGATATTAGTTTTGCAATAAGAAAGAATATTTTTATCTGGTTTTTGAATGTACATTGTCATCCTTCTCTTCCAAAATATGCACAGTGAACTATTTTCAATAAATGGTACTAGTAACATTGATAAAAGTCTTGGAAGTATTTGTGTGTGAACTACTTATTAAACATTTAAGATCCTAATATGCTCTTAGTGCCATTTTAGTACTGAAACGGTTTCAGTGGCACTCTGTTACGTTCCAATTTTGCTTTTAAAATTTCCCTGGTTAATTCAATACACGCTCGAATAAATTCTGTTTCTACTGTTAAATTCTTCAACATAATTAATAATAAATACGCTCTCTAATAATTCCTCAACTTAAATCTAGTTGCTTTGGAACGACAAGTTTATACTACAATTAAATAGTTTATATCCTGTTTTAGGTACCCGTTATCTTGGTATACAATGCGACCGCGTATAATTGCTTCTTTTATGTTTACCATTTAAAGACTTGTCGAGGTGATATATCCTACTATTATTTGATAGCGTGTTTTTCAGTTTTAATCGCGCTTCGATAAGCAAGGATTTGCAACTCGAATTCCTGTCATTATAATGAATGTTGAATTTGATTCTGCAGCTTGTGCGACGAAATATTTTCTACATTATTCGTCGCAGTATTTCAAAAGCAATGCACGTTTGTTTATTTGTTCGACAACTAGGAGGTGTCTTGCGTGTATTGCCTTTTTTAGTTGGAGGCCAAGTGGGTTCTTTCTTTGTGTAGGCCAACCTGTTTGTTGCCGTGGAACAGCTGCTTTTGTCTGTGGATCGCTGCTGTAGTTACGATGGCAGGGTGAATGAATCTTGGATACCGCGGCGTTTCTGTGTTGACTCACATCCGACGGTTTGCAACCTAAGTATCCAGACACCTACGGGTATGCAACTCGTTTTCTTTTGTATGTGTCAATGACATTTTCCGTATCAGCGTTTGGTGTAGTAACGTGACAAGAAACGTGACATTGTCGAACTATAGCTTGTTGCTGCTAATCGATATTATGGATCTACAGGTATGATGTACTATTGTTAAAAATGTTGGACAGACACCCGCTTATTCTTTTATACTGCTTGGTTTATATTACAAACGGTATTATGTACAATTTAAAAAGAATGTTTGCCACAAGCTCTAACACATTAATTCTTTCCTACTAATTAGTTATTTTACAAAAAGTATTAGGTGAAATTTTAAAATCGCTTGACAAAAAGCTCTCACAGGTTTATTTGCTACTGATTCATTTTATTTTGTGTAAAATATGAGATACGCACTTCGTATCTGAATTCCTAAATTGTTCGTACAATATAATTGTTTGCTGTGAAATATGAATACCTAATTTATTTTCTTTTTGCTTGTTTGTGCAGAACCTTTAATTTATTTTTGTGTTAATAGATAATCGTGGGCAATGTTTTTTTTTGTTTTTTTTTGCTATTTAGGTGAATCCCACTCACGCACCGCGTTTGATAGTTAGTCTGGTATTTACTTTTCTTCCGGCCACGTCTAGGTACGTAGCAACTCAACTGCTAACATGCGACACGCCAAAATACGTAACAACAGAGACTATTCAATAAAAAGTCATTTGAATAAACAAGAATTGATGCTGCAATTTTTTGCATAGCCAGTAATTCAAACTAGACTACGTCACATTTCTGCATCGATCTTTAAATGAGGGCAAAAAAGATAAAATAACTGATATGAAAGAACTAATATAACTAATTACAGCCGCCTGCAAGGGTTCTACGAAGAAGAAAGACGTAAAATCCATACAGATCGTATACAAAAGTTGCCGGAAGACAGCGGAAGCGTATGCAGGCTAGACATACAGGAGATACCACCGTTCAAAGAAGAACTGTCAGTGGCAGGTACGCTAATAAAAGAAAAGAACACGCTTTAACCAGACACCATACCGCCAAAAATAGTGGAAGTCATTGCCAAAGCACGCATCGAGACATGCCTAGTAACATCAAATAGAATTCTAGTGAATGGCTATTTGTCCATAAAGCGGAAAACAGCAAAGGTGATGCTAATCGAAAAATGTAAACCAGGTTGCAATAACACGTCCTGTAAGACGATATGTTTGCTAAACACATTGGGCAGACTATTGGACCGTACATGTAATTTTTTCAATGCTCCACCCGAATGTACTACATTTGCCAAGAAACGAGTTTTTTTACCTGAAAAATTTTGAATTTTGCCGAACCCTTACTGTTTAAGGTAGGAATATTTAACGTGCGCGACAACACTCAAACACGGGACCTTCATTTTACCTCTCTTCCGAACGAGGACGTGTTTTTGTGAAAAATACTCGCTTAACATTTTTCAAGCGGACCGTGTCGGGATCGTGTCGGGACCTTGGGTGTAGTAGTCACACGTATACCAACTACGCCACGGAGCCGCTTTAGGAGGAGACTATTAGACCAGCTGATACTAGACAGGCTATACAACGAACAAGAAAAGGCCAGGAGAAGGGACAAACAGAGAAGCGGTGTAGGTTCAGAGTAAGGAGGTCCACGATAATTGCCTCTAGAACGCGTTTGATTCGGCACCCTGTAAAGGTATACTAGCAGAGCCACGAAATAGAAGGCCCACCCTACGTTTACAGCATCATTAGTAGCTACTACTAAGACCAGACACTTATGGTTTATTTTGAAAAATGATGATAGACACAAGCGGGGTGCCACAGGTATTAGTGATCCGTCCAATTTTGTGGAACATTTATTATGATGGAGTGTTAAAAGCACTAGTCTAGACGCAAGTCACGATAGTAGGATATGCTTACTACCTAACAATGGTGGTTGTACAGAAGAGCTGCAGAAAACCTTTAATATGGCAACTAAAGAAATTGAACAGTGGTTGAAAAGCAAAAACTAAAATTCGCGCCACCAAAGGCCTAGATGTTGGAACCCAAGAAAGCTTTAATTACCTCGGCATTCACACGGACAGGAACGTACGGATAAAAAATCACAGGCGCAAAACAACGGAAAAGGCTACTAAAGCATTAGGTAATATTAGTTGGATAATGCCTAACCTATGAGGGCCACACAAGACAAACTGAAAAATCCAATGTAAGGTGGTCCAGTTCTTAATACTGTACTACGCAAACATCTTGCAAATGGCCATGAAAAACAGTTATATAAAAATACACTACTCGGCGTTCAACCGAAGGCGGCGTTACGAATAACATGCGCCTAAGGGACCACCAGCGTGCTTTCCAGTTTTAATCGCGCTTCGATAAGCGAGGATTTGCAATCCGAATTCGTGTGATTTGAACAAATGTTGAATTTGATTCTGCAGCTTGTGCGACGAAATATTTTCTACATTATTCGTCACCGTATTTCAGAAGCAATGCACGTTTGTTTATTTGTTCGACAACTAGAAGGTGTCTTGCGTGTATTGCTTTTTTTAGCTGGAGGCCAAATGGGTTCTTTCTTTGTGTAGGCCAACCTGTTTGTTGCCGTGGAACAGCTGCTTTTGTCTGTCGATCGCTGCTGTAGTTACGATGGCAGGGTGAATGGATCCTGGATACCGCGGCGTTTCTGTGTTGACTCCCACCCGACGGCTTGCAACCTAAGTATCCGGACACCTACAGGTATGCAACTCGTTTTCTTTTGTATGTGTCAATGGCATATTCCGTATCATCGTTTGGCGTAGTAACGTGACAAGAAACGTGACATTGTAGAACTATAGCTTGTTGATGCTAATCAATATTATCGATCTACAGGTATGATGTACTATTGTTAAAAATGTTGGACAGACACCCGCTTATTCTTTTATACTGCTTGGTTTATATTACAAACGGTATTATGTACAATTTAAAAAAAATGCTTGCCAGAAGCTCTAACACATTAATTCTTTCCTACTAATTAGTTATTTTACAAAAAGTATTAGGTGAAATTTTAAAAACGCTTGACAAAAGCTCTCACAGGTTTATTTACTACTGATTAATTTTATTTTGTGTTAAATATGAGATGCGCACTTCGTATCTAAATTCCTAAATTGTTCGTACAATATAATTGTTTGCTGTGAAATAATAACACCTAATTTATTTTCTTTTTGCTTGTTTGTACAGAATCGTTTATTTATTTTATGTGTTAATAGATAATCGTGGGCGATGTTTTTTTTTTGTATTTAGGTGAATACCCCCACGCTCCGCGTTTGATAGTTAGCCTGATATTTACTTTTCATTCAGCTACGCCTAGGTACGTAGCAACTTAACTGCTAACTTCCTAACATGCGACATGTCAAAAAACGTAACAACAGAGACTATCCAATAAAAAGTCATTGCAACAAGCAAGAATTTATCCTGCAATTTTTTGCGGTGCCAGGAATTCAAGCTAGACTACGTTGCATTTCTGCAGCGTTCTTTAAATGAGGGCAAAGTTACGGCAGGGAAATTTTTAAGATGGTCGGGAACAAATGAAAATTGCAAAATTTTTTGTCGTGCTTTCGTTGTTTGTTGGTATATTAAAAAATTGCTAGTGCGTTCTCAAAACTAATTTTAATTTGTTTTCAGCTGATCAATAGTAGTATTTGTTTTTTTACAGGACTGAATAAGTATATGTTACAGAAAAATATGCTTCCTTATACGCAAATCCCCATCATTTTGAATTTTTAATCTGTTTTCATGATTCGCACAGTGTATACGAATTTTCCAAATCTGTAGTTAAAATAAGCAAACGGATTTCTAAGTTTTATACAATTTTGTAATAAATGCTTGAAACTAGTTGGATGCGTACCTCCACTTATTTATGTTCTGAGCTAACCTACACAGTTCCTTGAAATTCCCACAACAGCCTATATTACAGCTCGGTTCCCCTTCTATTATTTTCTAATTACATGCTCTATTTCACCGATATTCAGTGGTATGTGAGGACACGATCCGCTTGAAAAATGTTAGGCGAGCATTTTTCACAAAAATACACCCTCGTTCGGATGAGAGGTAAAATGGAGGTCCCGTGTGTGAGCGTTGTCACGCACGTTAAAGATCCCTACCTTACTTGAAACAGCAAAGGTTCGGCAAAATTCAAAATTTTTTAGGTAAAAAAAAACTTGCTTCCTAGCCAATGTAGTACCTTCGGGTGGAGAATTGAAAAAAAATCAAATGTAGGGTGGAAGACCGTCCTGTTTCTTTGCTGAAGAAGCATCCGTCCTTTGGCGACTTTCGAAGTGTTGACGCCGTTCTACCTTTGTCCTCGCTCATTGCTATTACCTACCTAAATTTCCCTGTGCTTCTCTTTAAATTTTTTTTTTTTGGTTTTGTCCGGTACCTTAGTTCTTTAAGCCGGATGAGATTACCTTTTTTTATTTTGAAGTATTTTCTTTTGTTGTTTGTTTATTTCGTTAACGAACTTTTTCTTTTCCTTTTCTTTGGTTATCCTATTATTATATATTGGCCTTTCGAGCCGGATATTAGTTGATGTGTTGGGGTTTTGGTTTTTTGGAGTTTTCTTAAGCAAATTTGGTTTTATTTTGTCTTGTACTGTCTGCTTCATTACTTTTGTTTTCCTACCCTAACCTTTTAATTGTGTTGCAGGGGATTTGTTACGTTTACTTTACGATAGTCTGTTATAACCTACCCCTTTTTGGTATTTTACTATTCATTTACGTAGATTCTGCTCAAATCTTTTAACAACGCCCGGTATATTACACCTTACTACAATAAGTACAATTTCTAATAATTTTCAACTTAAATATATTTACTTTAAAACGAAAAGTTTACTCTATAATTTAAATAGTCGATACCTTGTTTTCAGTGTCCGCTGGCTTGCTACACATTGCTATAGCGTACAATTAAATGCTTATACTGTTACGAAAGATTTGTCGAAATAATGGATCATATTATTATTTGATTAGCATGTTTCGAGTTTCTAACCACCGTCGATAACGCGATGATTGAAGTTCGAACTCGAGTTATAAAATAAATTTTAATTTGATTCTGCAGCTTGTGCGTAGAAGTATTTTCCTACATTACTCGCCCAAGTACTTCAAGAGCGATGCAGGTTTTATGTTCGTTAAGTAGGGGATATCTAGAGTGCATCGATAAATTCTTCCGCGCTTACCATGCTAATAAGATCCTAATAAGATTCTCTTAGGTGTTGGCCAAATTGGTTTTTTATGCAGGCCCGACTGTTTTTTGCCACAGACCAACTGCTTTTACCTGTAGATCGCTGGTGCCGTTATGGTAACAGGGTGAATAGATCCCGACTACCGGGGCAATGCTGTGCTGATTCACTTCCGATGACGTGCAAGCTAAGTATCCCGACACGTGCAGGTATATAAATTGTTTTCTTTTTGTGTATATCAAGGGAGTATCCCTTATCAGCGTTTGGTGTAGTTACGTGACAAGAAGCTTAAAACTGTAGGATTATTAACCAGGCACAAGCGGCGCAAACAACAAAAAGATAAAGGAAAACAAGGCTAGAGTACGTGGTTTCGAACAAAATAAATGTAATGCAAACAAGGAAGATTCTAGAACACGTGAGTAAACAGACATGCATAGATACAATAATATATACAAACCAGAGAAAGAACGTCACAGACCAAGAGACAGTGAATCAGTGCAAGAATAAATGAAACTATGGAAATCATACTAAAACCTATGGTAGGCGAATCATACACTGACGCTCTCCGAAACATGAAAAGAAAAGTAAAAACAGAAAGAATAACAGTAGATGGAATACCAAAAGAAATAAGGGAAACGAGTGGAGAAAAATTAAAGGAAAGACGAATGAAATAGAACTGCATTTAAAGAGCACTATCTCTAGAAATGGGAGAAATGGCGAAGGTGGAGGACACACTGCGGAAAGAGCTGTACGTAGAACACCTGCCACAAGGAACTTTCGTAAACTTAGCAAAAACAGCAAATACGAATGGACTTAAATACGCTTTTATGACCACAGTCAGAGGAACTCAGTAAACTACCGTCCGATAAAAATGTATATTTTGACAGGATTAGATAACAGATAAAAGAATTGACAAACCTAGAACGATGTTTGAGATGCTATAGGGTTGAGCTTTCGCGAGTAAGTGTGAAGACAACGAGGCTAATAGTATGTGCTACAAATACGGGGGAAAGGGGTACGGAAAACAAAAATGCCACAACCAAGAGACTTGTTATCTATGCAAGACGTACCTCCGAATTTATGAGATTCCCCAAATACAGAAAACTAGTGCAAGAGCAAATAAAAGAAAAGAGGAGAAACGAAGGTTCTAGATAATGGCCCCAAAAAAACTTTAAGGAATCGCAGACTGGGGAAAAGTGTTATTGGGCTTGATATACAAAATAGTCAAAGAAATCAAGTCCGATATATTAATAATGGCTGGCTATGATAGAGGAAAAAGGGGAAAACAGCTGATGAGTAGTAAAAAAAATATGGACTTTGCAATCTTGGCTAGATACGGAGTCAAAACTACAAATAAAGGAGAAAGTCTGGGCTGAGAATAGATGGAAACAACAATATTTACCAGTTCGAAAACTTTTTAAACTAACGACTGGTTGATATGAAAAACATAACAAAAAGGCATAATTGGAAAAAGCTTTAATGCAAAGTCATACCTGTTGGGATCAAAATTCGAAAATAGGATAAATGATGTTGGAATGACTATGGAAGGAAAACCAAGTAGTCATCAACCAAAGCAGCTCTCCAACGTTTATAACAAAGGACTACCGATTATATTGTTACGTTTTTTTTGTGGCAGCCACGTTGGGCGCCAAAGTTATGTTACGTTGGCTTGTAGCCGTGCGTAACAAAAAGAAAATCAAAGAAAAAAATTACCGGGCTCAATCGGAGAGTGGGGTGTAGAAAGCAGACCAACATACCATGTACGCGGCCGTAAGGAGTTAGTGATAATACCTGCAATAAAATTAATTAGTTAAGCAAACCTGAAAAAAAAAGAATAAGCATAGCAGCAATGAAACGTCTAAGTTATTCAGTACTTTGTAGAATGTAAATAAAAGAAACTGTTTAGATAAACTATATAATATAACAACAGTAAAAGCAATACAGAAAAATGTTTAGTACAAAGTGAGGTAATATTGGGGAGTAGCAGAAACGTTTCCTCACACACCAATTAAACATAAATCAGACAAAATGTTAAAAAAAATAAATAGGTAAGACACACTTGATATGAGTAATTCAGTAAATAAATAGGTAAGACACAATTGGTATGAGTAATTTAGTAGTATTGGTTTTTCTTTCTTTCTTTTTTTTTTAAAAAGCATGCAGTTCTATTGTAAAAGGTCTCAGAACGACGAAGATATGGCAAAACAACGGGTAGATATTTAAAGTAATACTAAGTAGGAAATAGTTCAACTTACAGAAAGTCCTTCAGTAACGCTTCCTTGTAATTGGAGTGTGGGATTCACGATGTCCTACACTAACGAAGCACTGCACCCTTGACTGTGAGGGTGTGGATGGAATTGCTTACACTTTACACTAACTCACACCTACGCGTTTCACTGGTGTCAGCAGCAGACATCATCATGCTGATGGAGCTATGTAGCATGGATAAATTTCTTGTGAATTCTATTTCCTGAGACAGTAATTTCAAAATCTCTTGCAACGCAAACTGTTTATAAGAAGCAACCTTTTTCTACTAAACCTGCTACAACTGTATCATCATTTGTTTTTGAAGCTCTCAAGCTTAGAACTATATTTGGATAATCCACAGTATGCACTACTCTGATAACAAAAGGACCACGAAAACTAGATCGCACACACTGTTCAAATATAAAAAGACAAATCAACTAAAAAACACAGTTAGTAAAGCAACGCGTATCACTAAATCAAAGTTCTGTAAAACGCACGTGCAGGTCGAGTACAACAAGTTCTACTACTTTTATTTACAACAGAAAAGCAACAAAAAAACAATTAGTAGAGTAACGCGCATCACTAAAACACGTCCGTCAATCAAACACGTTACATCTAAAAGCATACTTCCTTCAAAAGTAATCAGAACTACACTTTAGACAGTTAAAATACAACGTTTATTTCACAAGTAAAACAACTAAAATCGTGCTTGTTCATGAACAATTTGAAAATTGTTACCGCAGTAATTCTCACTATTGTCAATGCAAAGAAAAAGCAGTATTTTTAACGTAATTAATTTATAGGAACGAAGAACAAACTACAACTCCGCACTCTAATCTGTTTATTTCAAATAGTTGTTACCATGAGCTCTGGTCGACGACTATCTTCCTAACATAAGGCACATACTAAACGTGAATGCCCCATCATATCTAATAACTAATTACAGTTGTTTATCATTTTCGATAAGCCGGAATGCAATTTACAAATAATCTAATTTAAAACTTCGTTGCAATTTATTTGTTAATGAAAATCAACCTTCAAATTATCTATCTTTAATTAATCTACTTTTAAAATTAATACCCGCCAGTTAAATTGCATACCAATCTGAAAACTATTCGAAAGTATTTACTTTATACAAACAGCGATCCAAAAACGATGTATTTTAAGAATTGAGTAGAGCGTAAAATGTTCAACTATAAAAATGCACGTTACAATATATAGATGTGATGACATTCTGCGCAGAAGAAATATGTAAGGAAATCAGAAGCTAGAGGCTACAGGAAGAGGAAAGTATAAGCTACAACCAACATATTATATTTGAAATGGATTGAACGACAGACATAAACTGCAAACAGCAAGTAAAGGATAGAAAATCCTAAAAGCAAATGTCGGTAAAATGATAGAAAAGATGACTACTGGGAAGCAAAAAGGAAAAAATGTGAAAGAACTAATAAAAGTAATTACAACCGCCTGCAAATGCCTCTAAGAAGAAGAAAGACGTAAAATGTAAACAGATCGTATACTAGTGGATGCCAGAAGTTGCCGGAAGGCTGCGGGAGCGTATGCAAGCTAGAAAAAAAAGATCAGGAAAAGAAAAAGAAAAACAGTAACAAAAACATTATAAGCAATATAAGCAGCGAAAACTTCCAGTAGACATACAGAACATATCCTACATGTGATTTCCCAATGCTCCACCCGAAGGTACTACATAGGCCAGGAAGCGAGTTTTTTTAACCTGGAAAATTTTGAATTTTGCCCAATCCTTGCTGTTTCAAGCAAGGTAGAGATCCTTAATGTGCGTGACAACACTCGCACACGGGACCTCCATTTTACCTTTCATGCGAACGATGGTGTATTTTCGTGAAAAATGCTCGCCTAACATTTTTCAAGCAGACCGTGTCCGGATTCAAACCCGGGACCTTGGGCGTAGTAGTCACACGCATACCAACTACGCCACGGAGCCGCCCATACAGAACATACCTTACATGTGATTTTCCAATGCTTCACCCGAAGGTACTACATTGGCCAGGAGGCGAGTTTTTTGTTGCCTGGAAATTTAGAATTTTGCCGAACCCTTGCCGTTTCAGGCAAGGTAAGGGATCTTTAACGTGCGTGACAACACTCACACACGGGACCTCCATTTAGCCTCTCATCCGAACGAGGGCGTAATTTTTGTGAAAAATGCTCACCTGCCATTTTTCAAGCAGTCGGTCGTGTCGGGATTCGAACCCGGGACCTTGGGATCCGTAGTCTTACGCTTACTACATTGATCCACGGCGACGCCTATACAGAACATACCACCGTTCAAAGAAGAACTGTTAGTGGCAGGTACGCTAATAAAAGAAAAGAACACGCTTGAACCAGACAGCATACTGCCAAAAATAGTGGAAGTCAATGCCAAAGCATGCATCGAGACATGCCGGGTAACCTCAAAAAGAACTCTAATGCATGGCTATTTGCCCATAAAGCGGAAAACAGCAAAGTTGGTGCGAATCGAAAAATGTAAACCAGGACACAATAACAAGTCATGTAAGACGATTTGCTTGCTAAACACATTGGGCAGACTATTAGACCTCACATGTGATTTTTCCAATGCTTCACCCGAAGGTACCACATTGGCTAGGAAACGAGCTCTTTTTACCTAAAAAATTTTGAATTTTACCGAACCCTTGCTTTAGTGTGCGTGACAACACTCACACACCGGACCTATATTTTACCTCTCTTCCGAACGAGGACGTATTTTTGTGAAAAACGCTCGCCTAACGTTTTTCAAGCGGACCGTGTCGGGAATCAATCCCGGGACCTTCGGCGTAGTAGTCACCCGCATATTAACTACGCCACGGAGCCGCCTTAGGAGGTGACTATTAGACCAACTGATACTAGGCAGGCTATACAACGAACAAGAAAAGGCCAAGGGGAGGGACAAACAAAGGAGCGGTGTAGGTTCAGAATAAGGAGATCCACGATATATTCATCCAAAACGCGTTTGATTCGGCACCTTGTAAAGGTATACTAGCAGAGCCACGAAATAGAAGGCTACCACCCTACATTTACAGCATCGTTACTAGCTCTTAGAAGACAAGACACTTATGGTTTATTTTGAAAAATGATGATAGACACAAGCGGGGTGCCACAAGTATCCGTGATCCGTTCAATTTTGTGGAATATTTATTGTGATGGAGTGTTAAAAGTACTAGTCTCGGCGCAAGTCACAATAGTAGGATATGCTGACTGCCAAATAATGATTGTTGTGAAGAAGAACTGCAAAAAACCGTTAATACGGCGACTAAAGAAATTGAACATTGGCTGAAAAGCAAAAACTAAAATTCGCGCCACGAAAGGTCTAGATGTTGGAACCCAAGAAAGATTTAATTACTCCGGCGTTCACAGGGACAGCAACATACGGATGAAAAATCACAGGCGCAAAACAACGGAAAAGGCTACTAAAGCCTTAGGCAATATTAGTTGGATAACGCCTAACGTTTGAGGACCACACGAGACAAACCGACGAATTCAATGTAAGGTGGTTCAGTTCATAATACTGTACTACGCAACCATCTCGCAAATGACCATGAAAAACAGTTATATAAAAATACACTACTCGGCGTTCAACAGAAGGCTGCGTTACGAATAACATGGGTCTAAAGCACCACGTCAACCAAGACACTGCTCGTAGTCGGAAGAACGCTGCTCGTAGAAATTAGTCCAACAAAACGATAAAAAAAATACAGGCGCTTAAATGGATTTTCATAAAATGGTAAGAGCAACGAAAAAAAGACAACAAACAGCGAGCTGAACAAAAAGACCTATAAAAGACGTTAGGCCACGGGTCGACGGAAAGTGGAGAGAGAAAAAATTTCACGTAGTTGAAACATTTACCGGTCAGGGTTGCTTCCAGGCGTATCTGCATCGATTTAAAATCAGTATAACTAACGAATGTATATACTGCCATACAGAAGGCACCGACGAGCACACTTTTTCGATTGCTGCAGGTGGAATAAGAAATAGAATGAAACAAGAGATAGTAGGCAAAATATCCTCAAATAATCTAATCCAAAAAATATTAGAAACAAAAGAAAACTGGAGCGCAGTAAACAAACCGGTCAGTGCAACCCAAACAAATCAACTGAAAAAGAAGAAATCAATCAAGAACACCGTATAACAGGAACTTAGTACCCAAGATAACCCGAAGACTTGCCGGAAAGCGATTTTAGGCTATCTATAACACAAATGGGTGCGGGGAAAAGAGTTCTAGTTGGTGCGGTTGCATTATCGGGTGGAGGACCTGCAGTTGTAAACGACTGCGGTATAATCCTCCCGGGCGTCGCCGTGGATCAATGTAGTAAGCGTAAGACTACGGATCCCGAGGTCCTGGGTTCAAATCCTGACACGGCCAACTGTTTGAAAAATGGCAGGTGAGCATTTTTTACAAAAATTACGCCCTCGTTCGAATGAGAGTTTAAATGGAGGTACCGTGTGTGAGTGTTGTCACGCACGTTAAAGCTCCCTACCTTGTCTGGACCGGCAAGGGTTCGGCAAAATTCTAAATTTCCAGGTAACAAAAAATTCGCCTCCAGGCCAATGTAGTACCTTCGGGTGGAGCATTGGAAATGTAAATGCATGGTATAATCCTCCTGGAAGTGCAGACGAATCCAACACTACTTTGGTATAGACAAGTAGTTGGGGCGTCTTCCTACTGCAAATGCTTATTATCGGGTCTGGATTTGTAATGGGATTAAAGAAGATATCTTTAAACCCTTTTTAAAAAAAGAAACACAAGGAAATAATCATCGAGAGTCATTGCATTTCAGTCTACCTTTGTATTTGTGCACTGAAAGGCTTTCAATTTATAATGCACATATTTAGTTATGTCATGTAAAGTGATATTTCAACATTAGTATAAAATTTTCAGAGGCATAGAGCTTCATGCGTGTTAAAAATTTAATACCAAAGCAAATAATTCATACTAGCATGAAATCTAGGATGACGCTACATATATAAACCGGATACTAACCATAAAATAAAGCTTTTTTATTTAATTTAGTGAAATTGAATTAATCTCGTAAAGCGAAAAGCGGGAAGGTTCATTATTAAGAATGACAATGCAAAATGAGATCGCTACTTTCAACTTAATAAGCTTTCACAGTATACAACTTTGTCAAAAAATTACAAATTCTGAGGCTGACAAGTATGATACACAAACTTCCAAAACTGTTTAGTTTATAAGGTCTTAAGGTCGGTAAGTTATAATAGCAAAAGGGGTATGGAATATTTTCCATAACAAAACAAATGCGTTTAGTAAATTTGAAGTAAATTCAAACCGAGTCAAGGTCATTATCAGAATAATGATTTTGCCAGAATGAAATATCTTGCTACGTGGCATTTTGATGCGTATCAAATCACATTTAGTATTTAATCTGACATATAGTTTCCTTATAACTATATGTTTAAATTAAGCTTCTTCCGTTCAACATTTATGTAACCTGCTGTTAGTTGTTCGGTTGTTAGTGTTGCACGCGAGACACGAGAAGTGTAGTTTCGTCTCACAGCTTCGCGCATTCTGCAGGACGAGACACGAGAAGAGACTTATTATTTTCCTGCCAGACGAGACGCTGGACGATGTTTGTTATTTTCTTACGCGGCGATACACGAGACGAGACTTTATTCTACCTCGCGCGAGTAGTCTCGCAAGACTTCTTGCATCTCGCAACATGTTAGAGGTATGCTCCTAATATATACCGTCTAATATATTGTAGCGGGCCACTGTTAACGCGAGTTATGTATTCCCCAATCGAGATATGTATTATAAAATAGAATAATTAGGAAATTATTAGAAAGTGTCAAGAATACGCCAAGTGAAGTGCAATAAAGTAACACAAGGACAATTTATAAAGTTTATTGACAGTTTATGAGAACGGATGCAATACTTTGTATCCGAGGCGATAGTGGCACTGCAGATGTCAGGTCACAGACGGTCAAGATACCATGATTACTTAGAAATTAAGATTACAACATTGTATTTATAAATTGTATTAAGAAATAAGCAGACTTGAGATCTGCAAGTTCCCACAGCCATGTGAAGGGGTAGGAACATTATAGAAAGCCCGAAAGTTACAAGACCCGGTAGTAAGTCAAAGTACTTAGCTTTAATATTGCAGTTGCTTAGACTACTCGCAATAGTACATTTAATAGTTATTTTTGAACTTAGAGTAATTTAAATCAAGTTTTGTACAATTTCATAATTAATGTCTGTTTAAAATAAATTTGGTAAGAAGTTTTGGAACTGGTTTTTAAAAAAGCAGCTCCCAAGGCCCAAACCTTAACTGGCGCAGCGTACGGATGTCAAAAGGTCACCAGGAAACCCAAATTCAAGGAACTGGTGGTCTGAAATTTCAATTCCAAATTTGGTAGAACCCAAACAGAACTTGGAGGCGAAACAAAAATCGTTTAAACTCGACAAACTAAACAGAAACTTGGAGGAGATACAAAAATAAATCTAATCCAAAAAACGACGTGGAGGACGTACAAAAATCAACAGAATCCATGAAACCAACGAAGCAATTAGTGTAAGTTTATTTCCTTAAATCAATTGAAATTTCTTACTAATATTTTATATTGCTAGTATGAGAGAATTTTTATTTATGTATGTACAAATATTGACTATTATTACTATTATTTTATGCTATTTAATAAAAATAATTTACTTAGCTATTGCAATGAATTATTTTCAAGTTTATTTTTGAGAAAATTGAATTTATACAGACCCTAAAACGAGAGAACTAAAAAAACGCATTACATGCGCAAAAGAGACAATTATTACGAAATTAACTGGCGCAAGAATTATAAAAATAAACCAAAAACGAATTTAAATTTCCAATACGAAAATTAACTAATGGACAAATTTATCCAAAAATAGAACGTAAATTTATTTACAAATTAATACCGAAACCCTTGTATATAACGCAACTAAATATCGAAACGAATTATTCAAACGCAACCTCACCGCATTCCTATAAATTATAGAAACACTTTACAGTTATTAATAGAATGAATAAAGCGTAAATCCAAACGCAAAATTCATCATTGAAAGTGAATGATTTAAAACCTAGCCTTAAGAGCCATATACTAACCGAATTTGCGTAACTGTAGGAAAACTTTTCAATTAACCAGAATAAAATTGAATCATTATTAATTAAAACAAAGCGTAAAGATTACGACCGGAAATTCTTATTGGGAAATAAAATAAATGGAGATAAAGTTTTAACTGGGGCGAACACAATTAAAATAAATTACCACGAGAAGTTACTCAGCCACATCGAAACTTTCAAAAATCAAACCTACAATAAAATTAACATCTGCGAAGTAAAAATAGACGTAATTAAGGCTACAGCACGCAACCAGAAATCACCGAGCATAAATATTATAAAATAATTACAGCAGCGTATAACTAAGTACAAAGACGGGCAACTCAATTCTTTAAATAACCCAAAACGACTCGCGCTAAAAAGCAACAAATAACCCGACGCAATCTAAACTGAAAATTAATAAACCCAAGCTAAGAGTAACAATACAAACCGCGAAATAAATTTCAATTTTTACAAAACTCTGAAATTAATTGAAATTAAAACTAAATATTAATTATTAGAACAACCCTCGGCCATAATGAGTTCCGATATGAAGATTTACCTCGAAACGATACCGACCTTTAATGGAGACCAATGCCCTTTGCGGTATCCCATTACCGCGTGTGAAATACTTTTGAAAACCTTCTACAAACCCGAACGCAAAGAAAGCAACCTATTACTTTTAAGCCTAAGCATTATTAAACTAACCGGACGGGCACTAACACTTATAGCCAGCTGAGGTGACCAAGAACAATGGGAAGATTTTAAACGCATATTAATTGCATATTTTGGTGATCAACGTAACCTAAAATGCCTAGTACGCGATTTAATAAACTTTAGAATGGAAAATAAATAACCCCCGTACCAATTCCGAATGAAATGCCAAGATGTAAGAAGTTTAATCTTAACAAAATTAAAAATTGAAGAACCCGACCAAAATATCAGACTTTTAAAAACAAAAGATGTATGACGAAATGGCACTAGACGCATACCTAAATGCACTACCAGGACGACTATAAGAAAAAATCAGATTCCAACGTCCCCAGAACTTAGAGGAAGCCATGAATATGATAATAGAAGAAGAGAACATAATGTATTACCGAAACAGATTATACAACCCCATCGCGAATAAAAATTATTCACTAATAAAAACTATAAAAGCCGCGAGACAAACAATTCCCCAACAAAAGTTCACATCATTCAATGCACAAACAAACCAACCGCAAACTAGTAACTCAAATTTTAATAACGCGAATTTTAATAATCAATATAAACAATTTCCAAAACCAATGTTTAAGCCGAATTTTACGAAATCCGCATTCAACCAAAACGTAAACCAACAAAGACCAGCATTCAACGCGAATCCTATTAGAAATTCACCTACGACAAACAATAGTAACAACCCTAACAGTTATTATAAACCCACATCTATGGATACCTCATCTCGTAACACCAGACAAAATACAAAAATAACACACATGCAACGAAACCGTCAACAAAAACGCAAACTTACACCAGAAAAACTATTTCATCAAGAAGTAGAAGAATTTGATAATGACCAGAATAATTACACTCACCCAAGTACTAACAATGAACAAAACCATTCGAACAATTATGAGCGCGAAGAAAAATGCGAAACTTATGACGAGGATGACGACGAAAACGCGTGATTAAATTTTCAGATAGACCCATTCACGAACGTCCAAACTTAATAAATTTAAATAACATAAATCACCTAGTACTACCCAATATAGAAATACCCCATGCCGAATTTAAACTATTAATCAATACAGGATACATTCAAGTAGAAATGGATGAAAAGGATACACCGAAAACAGCCTTTAGCACACCGACAGGACATTATGAATGTAAAAGAATCCCATTTGGATTAAAGAACGCACCCGCAACTTTTCAGCGAGTTATGGACAATATACTACGTGGGATAAAGAACGAAAAATGTCTTGTGTACCTAGACGACATTATAGTTTACTCAACATCATTAGTGGAACACATAGAAAGATTAAGAAAAGTATTTGAAAGACTAAGGAAAGCACATTTTAAAGTACAATTAGACAAGAGCGAATTTTTACAGAAAGAAGTAGCATTCTTAGGACATATAACACTCCAAGGAGTCATGCCAAACCTCGATGAAACAAATGCAGTACTAAATCACTCCATACCAAAAACGAACAAAGAAATTAAAGAATTTTTTAGGACTTAGTGGTTACTACCGCAAACTTATTAAAGGTTATGCTTAAATAACCAAACCCCTGACACATTGTTTAAGGAAAGGAAATAAAATTGGACACGCCTCAGAATTTATTAAAGCCGCAGATAAAATTAAAAGTATATTAACAAATCACCCTGACTTTTTGAAGCCATTCATATCAACGACAGACGCATCAAATGTATTATTAGGCGCAGTATTGAGCCAAGGAAAATTATGTAGCGATAAACCCATCAGCTATGCATCCAGGACCCTAAATGAAACCGAACAGAAATATAGCACGATAGAGAAAGAATTGTTAGCCATAATTTGGTCAACAAAGTATTTTAGACCATACCTATACGGACGAAAATTTTACATATACACCGATCATAGACCATTAGTATGGCTATGCAAGCTTAAAGAACCTAATTCAAAATTACAACGATGGAGAATCAGACTAGAGGAATATGACTACGAGATCATATACAAAAAAGAAATTTATAATGATAACGCCCTAAGTAGAATACAGCTCAACGCACTGGAAACGGAATCAATTATAGGAAACGTAGACGAAACGGAAATAAGAGAAGATCCATACGATATGGACACAATACATTCAACACAAAATGAAGAGCCAAGAACCGCGATGAAAGTTTTAAACGAAGCAATCGACATGAAACCCAATCAATTTATAATCACCGAAGTTTTGAATAACCCTAATCCCGTTAAATATACTAAAGTAGATAACAAAAAATATATCAAATTCAAATAACCAAAGACGACAATGAGGAACAAATAATTAAAATCTAAAAGAAAACACCCCCAAGAAAAAACAATTTTACTTTCACTTTAACACCGAAAACTTGTATAAACGATTTTCGGAATTATATGTTAAATTATTCGATAACTCTGGTCCTGAACTTATCAGATGCACAAGAAAGTTAATAACATTAGACGACCCTGACAAAATAAATGATGTAATCCGAAATCAACATGAAGGAAAAACCAAACATTGTGGAATTAATGAAACAATGAAGCAACTTATAAGAAGATATTACTTCAAGGACATGAAAGAACTAACTACAGACTTTATTAATCAAAGTGAACTATGCGACAAAACGAAATACGACAGGAAACCCCCAAAGATACCTTTAATGTTAACTAATACACCTGACAAACCCTTTCGAAAATTACATGCCGATACTCTAGTAGTAGAAGCGCAAAGCTATTTGACAATTGTAGACGCATTTACAAAAATAGGCCAAGCAATACCAATCACCTCCAAAAATAGCATTGACGTAACCCAGGGATTTTTACAATACCTTACATTTTATGGAACACCCGAAACAATAACGTTAGATAACGGCAGTGAATTTAAAAATGAAACTATACAAAACACCTTGAAACTCCACGAAATAAAAATTCATTTTATAACTGAAAACCACCCCGAATCAAATGGACTGATTGAACGACTACAGTCAACCATTCTAGAACAAATGTGATTACTAAGAGCAACTTATAAGGAAGAACATATTACTAGTTTAATGTCATACGCACTAATCGCCTATAATAATACAATCCATTCATCAACCAATTTTACGCCATAAAAAATTAACTTTAGGACATTCAGATTCACGCAATCCCTATAACATACATTATAACAAAGAAGTATATCGGCAATATGCCAAGGATCATAAGGAGAAACTAAAAATAACCTATGACAAATAAATTAGATAACGACAAAGAACGTATTACCACAACCCGTAATAAAAATACCGACGCAAATAAATTTTCAATAGGACAAACCGTGTACGAGAAAAATTTCCAAAGTAAACGGCATAAAACAGCACCCAGAAGTTTAGGTTCATTTAAATTAAAAGAATATGGGACAAAAACATAGCCGTAATAAAAAACGGCAAAATAACAAAATATATTCTCTTAAAAAACTTAAAACACTCTGTACTTTCAGATGGACAATCAACACCCTTACCGTCAACCTCCGACCAGTTAGAACGGACACCGCAAAAGTAATTGAAGATATAAAAAAACCCGGTATACTACCAATGAAATTAGGCAGTATGCAGAATACCATAGACTATTGGACTCTTGCACAAAAATGCGACTTAACAAAACTAAAACAAGAATTTCGAACAATCAAAATCAATTATTACCGATTAAAACAATCAATGGACACAACAAAATTCGGAAAGGAATACGCAATAGAAATGATGAATTATGACAGCATAATAGAAAATATTTTAAGAAACATAGAAGATAAATTTAACCGACTAATACCCACAGAACAAACAACGAGACGAAAAGAGGACTAATCAACGGATTAGGTAACATAATAAAAGCTATCACAGGCAACTTAGATAATCAAGACGCAGAACGTTATTATAACGCAATACAACAATTAATCAAATCAAAACGATATAAAAACCATAATTAGCCACCAAATAACATTAACTCAATCAACAATTATAAAACTAAATAAAACATTAAGAAAACTAGTAAGAAACTAAGATAGTATAGCCAACCAAATACAAACCCTTGAAACTAGCATGCCATCTACCATGTTAGGCATGTGAGACTTAATTAGATTCAATACAATATTCACCCAAATAATATCAACCCTTACTTTAAGTCAACAAATTTTAGTCACACTAGAAAACGCAGTAACATTTGCAAAATTAAATACCCTACATTCTAGTAACATAGAACCAATTGATTTATTAAAGAAAATATTTTGAATTAGATCACTTATAACCAACAGCAAATTACCCTTTAATGTAGTAGAATCAAACATTTTAATATTTGAAATAATAGCAATAGTTAAAGGCTATGTAAAAAATAACGACATAACATTTTTAATAGAAATCCCGATCGTAGAAAATAACAACTATAATTATTATCATTTATTTGCTTTTTCAATGAAAATTACTAGCACGTATCAAGTTATCATACCCAAAACCAAATTCCTATCCTTAAATAAACTTATTGATCATTTATGTAATTTACAAAATGTATATTATATATAAAAATAAAGAAAACCGTTTTAGATTTAAGGAAACGAAGGTAAACAGAGAAACAAATATACCATTAGAAACTATGAATTTTAAACAATGAAATTAAATAATGAATTTTAGATTAAAAATTAAGAAAAGAAGAACCCTTAATTTTTCTTGTACGTCGAGAGGAGTTGTGTATCCCCCAATTGAGATATGTATTATAAAATAGAATAATTAGGAAATTATTAGAAAGTATTAAGAATACGCCAAATAAAGTGCAACAAAGTAACACAAGGACAATTTATAAAGTTTATTAACAGTTCATAAAAACGGATGCAATATTTCGTGTCCGAGACGATAGTGACACTGCAGATGTCAGGTTATAGACGGTTAAGGTACCGTGATTACTTAGAAATTAAGATTACAACATTGTATTTATGAATAGTATTAAGAGTAAAGCAGACATGAGATCTGCAAGTTCCCACAGCCATGTGAGGGGGTAGGGAGATTATAAAAAGCCCGGGAGCTCCAGGACCTGGCTGTCAGTCAAAGTATTCAGTTTTAACATTGCAGTTGCTTAGGCTACTCACAATAGTACATTTAATAGTTATTTTCGAACTTAAAGTAATTTAAATCAAGTTTTGTAAAATTCCAAAATTAATGTCTGTTTAAAATAAATTTAGTAAGAAGTTTTGGAATTGGTTTTTAAAAGGCAGCTCCCAAGGCCCGAGCCTTAACTCGCGTTCACCAATTTAGAACATGTAATATCAAACGTTTTTATTACTCACTATTCACAAGTCTGATTAACAGTATGTGCCTTATTTATCGATGATTTTCAGTCCAATTAACAATGAAGGACTATCACACTAATGCTATTTACAAGCACTAATATCTTCTTCACCATAAGTCTTCTTAACAACACTAACACTACTACAATTTATTTATTACTCTTTTTGTCTATTTATGTATAAGCTGGCGTTCACATAACACAAATTTATATTTACTATAGGACTTTCAAAACGTAATGACCAACTAACTATACACGATATGATTTATATACGACATTTGGATATAAACTTATGTACACTCATCACCGATCTTATATATACCCTAAAATTAACTAGTTGATTCATAGTCTGGTGTTTGCTTGAAACATTTTTAAGCAAATTAGTACTTATTAAGAATAAGTTTATGTTTTGAAAGAAACGATGCTTGTGTATTAGGGAAAATATTTTAAACTGTATAAATATTTTTTTGACGCTGCTGTGTTTGATTTCATTTTGCAAACTCCATCATTTCCGTTGAGCTAGCTGGACAAAGTAAAGTTTGAAAAGAAAGTCAAAAATTTCAAATTTTACAATTTTTTGTAACTGTATCACAGTACTCTTCTAGCGACGTCCAACGCCAAGCATTGTCACAGGAATAAAAGAACGTTGATAAAATATTTAGCGTTATATTCTTTCATATTAAATTGGAACTCTTCGAAACGATTGATTTAAAATAACTTATATAATGAATGTAACATTTAAAACAATTGTCGTATGTCGCATTAGTTAAAACGATTTGATCGCGCTTTAATTTTTAATAATAAAACCTAAAACCTGGAGATTTTACATACTTTGCAAAGAGTTTTCATAGTTACCATCTAGGGAGAAATTTTTTTCATAAATAGCAATTAGATTTATGCCTCGACTAGTTCAGTTTAACCCCACACAGAGTGCACGACGATACGCTAACAGAAAACTGTTACTCCCCTTTTTTCCCTGAATAAGATAAACTAAATAACCAAAACCTGTATAATAAACCAAGAAATATGTACAATTTGCAACTCTACAACCTTCGTAATATTATTTTCTATTTAAAGCCCTTCAATCAAAGTAAATAATATAAATCCGTTCATCACCAAATTATAACCCTATTAAAGCAGTTAAAACCTGCAAAAATAACTCTGTCTTATTTTGAAATCCTCGTTGAACGTTCAATGACCCTCGCTTCTTTTAACGTAATTTCTGCGTATCAACAAAACTTTTTAAGACCCTCTACTTAAACACCTAAGAATATGCAAATTTTAAATAATAAAAAAAAGTTTTATGCTATTAATTTACTGTTCTCTGACCCAGTATTTTTTCCAGTTGATTTTCTGGTTCCAATGTGTAGCTCTGCGTACATCCCAATCCTTTGAATTGCCGCTACGTGTTGTTAACCAGTGACCATCCCGACACGGTCCGCTTGAAAAATGTTAGGCGAGCATTTTTCACAAAAATACAACTTCGTTCCGATGAGAGGTAAAATGGAAGTCCCGTGTGTGAGTGTTATCACGCACGTTAAAGATCCCTACCTTGCTTGGAACAGCAAGGGTTCGGCAAAATTCCAAATTTTTCAGGTAAAAAAAACTCGCTTCCTGGCCAATGTAGTACCTTCGGGTGGAGTATTGGAAAATCACATGTAATGTTAACCAGTGACCTTGGGTTGCCTTCAGCTTAACGTCTTGATTCAGAATTTTTTTTTTTATTATGTTTTGCATTTGTAGTATTGGATTTTTAAGTTAGATTTCTTATTGAATTTGCTGAATGAATTGTTTATTGAATCGCTTAGTAAATCTCTCAGTAGTTTTCTCCGTAGAATTCTTAGTGGGTTTATCAGACTATTTCTTAATAAATTTCTTAGAGCTCTAAGTTAATAAATGTTAAAGATCATGTTTACCTTAATTAAAATTTGAACTTACATTTAATGTCGACGGCGTATTTCTATTACACTTGTATATTTGCACGTGCACTTGTACTTGAAATTACGGACTTTTACTAATAATTTCATAATTTAATTTCACACTTGAACTTTGCGTAGTATATTTGTTGAAACCAGTACAGTTTGTGCTTCAGTTATGTAAAGACTGACCATTATCAGCCTGGCGTAATATATAAAGGCAATCCAAGCCCGCCTGCTGTTATTGGTTTACAGCGTATTATCTTTGTTGTTTGAGCATGGTAGAGGTGTTGCACTTCGCATTTCTTGTAAGCATTCGGGTTTTACGCGGCGTTACCTATTCTACATTTCGTTGAAATGCTCCCCAAATTACGTAGACACCAAAGCTTTACGTTATGGAGTTTGTTGGCTATGGTACTTTGCACCTTTCAATATCATGTATAGGAAACTATTAACTATTAATCTTAAACTGTCAAGTAGCCAAACTTATGTTCCGCATTTTATTTTTCTCATATGCTGGATTTCTGGCGATGTTTTATTTAAAAATATCACGTAGACATAATTTTATTATGGGATTCTTTAATATATGACGTAAATTAGATGTTTTTATTGACTTCTTGAATCATGAGACGTGCTTGTTTTTGAAATGTCTGTTTATTGCGTTGGGTTTAAGTAAGATTTGTTTCGTGTTTGTTTTGCTTTAGGTACTCCTAGTTTGCATTTATTTAAAGTTTCTGAATGTATTACTGTTTCTACAATGAATTGGATTGCATGTAGAGTTATTTATTTTACTAAATGTGGATAAATTATTAAAGAATGAGCTTCCTTTCATTGATTAAAATTAGTTGTGGATTTTATACAGTGTATTTGATATTGGCTTTTTATATAATTAAAGAATTATGTACTTGTTATGGTTCAAATGTTGACTTTCCTTGATTTTGGTGTTGTTTACATGAAGTATACTACCCTTGTAATCCCATATACCCCTAAATAACCCTATTATCATAGCAATATATATATATATATATATATATATATATATATATATATATAATAATATCACAGCTGTGTTATCGGACGTTATATCTATTAATAATATAAATTCTTTAGTTGTTGATTTTCTTCTTTGGGAATATGTTCGTCCACTAATTAATAGGAAAAACGCTCATTTATAAATTTGTCGACGTTTTGGGTAATTTATTCCCTTAATCATGACCTATGAATATTCGTTATAATACAAATTTATATAACTGGTGTTACTTACAATCTATGCGAGCTTTATTTGTTAAAAAGCAGTAATTCAGAAAACCATAATAAATTAATGACACTGACATTTAAAAAACAATTTGTAAGATAAAACTCTAGTCATATAAATAAAATTATCTTTAAACTTACACTGTACTACACTATTTACAAATGGTTTAATTTCACATAAGTTACAAGAATTTATAGTAAGAATGATGTTTAACAAGTTAACAACATGCGATAACTGATAAGTATAAACAATTATATGGCTGATGATTTTGTATATTTATTAAATTTTTTTACATTATACCTGGTGAGAGAACTTGAAAATTTAGTTTAACTCTATTTATTATTATTGCGCCTACTTAATTTGTATAGTAGTGAATACACTGTGTTTAAATTGTCTATATCTGTTTTAAAATTTATGTATTATTGTTGTTTTGGATATGAAAGGATTCTAAAAATAAACGTTTTTTATAATTATTTTCTACTTCTAAAATTTGTATATCATCAAAATCAGCATTATGTGTTTTATTGTTCAAGTGAATTGCAAGAGCACACGATTTTTTATTAATTTTTGCGTCACTTTTGTGCTGGGTGACACGATTGCGTAACCATTGCTTGGTCTCTCCAACGTAGCATTGTTTGCACTCACAGTTGATTTTATAGATTATATTACTTAGTATTTTCTTATTGGTAGGATCTTTAAGAGGTGTAAAGAGGTTTTTTAAGGTTCTATTGTAATTCACAGCAATGTGCATATCTGGAGTGCTTAATGTCTTTATCAGACTTGAAGTTAAGTTTCGGATATATGGAAAACTTTTGTGCACGATTTTGGTAGATTGTTTATCGATTTTACTTTCAGTAGTGGTGTTGAACAATATTTTATGCAGTAGGATTTTTGGATAACCGTTATTTATTAAAGTATTTCTTAAATTAATCGAATTTTGTTTTCGAAACTGTGGATGTCAAATTTTTATAATTCTATTTTTTAGCGTTAAAACAGTATTTAATTTATGTTTGAATGTATGATCTGAATTAAAGTTGACATACCTACCAGAATCTGTGGGTTTTTTTATAAATGTCTAGAATTAATTTGTTATTATTGTCTTTTATAATTTTTATATCCAGAAAGGGGATGCTATTATCGTGTTCAATTTCAATTGTGAATTTTAAATTGGGGTTAAAGTTATTAAAAGTATTTAAGGTTTCCGTTATAGAGGTATTTGGTATTGCACATAGAATATCATCTACAAATTTAATTATAAAAGGCATTTGAAATGAGAGTACCGGTAGAGTGGTTTTTAGTAAGTGATCCAGTATAATTTGAGCAATAATCGGTGATAAGGGTGAGCCCATTGGAGTACCGGAGATTTGTAAATAAAATTGATTATCGAATGAAAAATAGGTATTGTTAAAAATTAAGTTAATGGTCGTAATGAATAGTAAACGTGAAAAGTTGCAGTGAGGTTTTATTTTTTCTTCCCATTTTTCTTCCAACAATTCAATAACTAATGGTAAAGGTATATTGGTGAATAAAGATTCAACGTCAAGAGATACCAAGATAAAGTCTTTCGGTAATTGAAAATCATTCAGCTTTTCTACAGCGCTAAACGTGTCTTTTATACTATAACTCTCACTTAACGGAAATGCTTTTGTTAATATTTCGGTCATATATTTTGCTATATTATAAGTGGGGGTATTAACAGATGATATGATCGTTCTTAATGTGACGATCTGTTTATGGATTTTTGAAAATCCATAAAATTTACCCGGAGTTGAATTATTTCTAGTTAGTTGTTTTTGAGACTTTCGGATATTACCTGTTTTTTATTCAAAACTTTTATATGATCATTTACTTTTTTTTTGGATTGTAAATGTGGGATCTTGTTTTAGTTTTTTGTATATTTTTGTGTTATCTAGTAATTCTAAAGATTTTGTTTTGTAGTCCATTTTGCTTATTATTATCGTTACCTCGCCTTTGTCTGCTCTTACAATTGTTAAATCCGGATGATTCTTTAAATATTTCTTTGTTGATATATAGGTTTTTTCTAGACTTTCTGGTTTGTTATTACGTGGGTTTAATAAAAAATTTGTTATTATATGAGTTACTTTTGTTCTAATTATTGGTCGTTTCTCATCTGTATGTGAATTTAATACAACTTCCACATTTGCTAATAGTTTTCCAATGTTAACCTGTGATGCTCGAGTTGGTAAATTAAATTTTGGACCAAATGACAGTATATGTTGCACATTTTCAGGAATCTGAATAGATGTTAAATTTACTAACCACTTATTGTTATCTGTAACCAAAATATTGCTATTTTGTTGTTTTTTATTTAAAAGTTCAAATTTATTTATGTTAGACTTTTTTATTTCCTTAAATCTTTTTTGGTAAAAAATGTTCTGTCGGTAACTAAAATCACTGTACAGTTTCGTTGGTAGTATTTCTTGTAATGAAGTTCTAATACTATGTAATTCGTTTTTCAACACATAAAGTTTTTTGTGTGTTATCTCTATTTCAAAATCCAAAATTTTCTTTTTCATTTGTATGTTGAATAACTGAATCTTATTGTTAATTTTCCATGTACTATATTCAAATAGATTCATTACATTGCCTATGTTTTGACTTATGTGATTTGGTAAGATTTGTTTTGTTCTACACCGTAGTAAGAATAATTTACGATTTTCCAAATGTACTAATTTTGAAGTTAATGTAGCCCATCTTTTCAATTTGCTTTTTGTATTACAACCATAACTACATTCAATAAAGTTGTAAAATCCCATGATGATATATAATATCACAGCTGTGTTATCGGACGTTATATCTATTAATACAGTATTGCCCGAAATAAACAGTACTGAAATTGTAATTGTTTTGTATATTTAAAAAATACATATTATTGACACTTTATTATATGTTCTAAATGTGCACCTCCTCGTTCGAGACAGACTTCATAACGATGTTCTAAGTTTCTGGTCATGTTATTGAATAAGGGTTATCTCAGGGCTGCGAAGAAGACTCTAACGGCATCCTTTAATTCATCGATGGTTTGTGGTGCCCGTTTGAAAACGGCATTTTTAGCCATGCCCCAAATGTATGCGTCTGGAGGTGTGAAGTCTGGAGAATGTGAAGGATAAGGGAAGTCAGTAAATCGTGATATGAATTTGCTTGGAAAATGTTCTTGAAGAAATTGACGAATTGCGGCAGCAGTATGGCAAGTTGCCCCGTCCTGCTGAAAAATTGGTTTCGAAATGCCAAGTTACGTGCACGACAGAATTGACGTAGATCAGGGATAAATCGTGTTAAAATTTGTCTGTACCTCTGTTATTAAGTGTGACTTGCCTACCATTCTCTTCGATAAAGTACGGACCAATGATTCCGTGTCCGGAAACAGCACACCAGACACTCACTTTTCACTATGTAAAGGAACCTCTTGAACCTCATCGGGTCTGGCAAAGCCCAGAAATCGATTTGTGCGACGATTCACATAGCCTGACAAGTGAAAATGTGCTTCGTCTGAAAACCAAACATTTTCAAAATTCAGGATTTTCATACTGTAACGCGAGAATTTTGGCGCAATATTCCACTTTACTGCGATAATCCCGAGGATGTAGTTGTTGATGTACCTGAATCACATACGAAAATGTACCCAGCTCCTTCAGGATTCTTTGAAAGGAAGTTCTTTTAAATCAAGTTGTAGCGCTGTCCTTGCCTGGCTGACTTTCGGATTTTCTAAGATTTGCTCAAAAACACGTTCATGGTTATTGTTGTTGTTAACTGTCCTGGGACGCCCCGAGTTTCCTTTTCGTTGGCACAATACACTACCTGTATTTCTAAACTTTTCAATAACCTTCAAAATTACAGCATTACTTGGAGAACGTTTATTAAACCTTTGTGTGAATTGATCAGACACGTATAGCAAACTTGCACCATTATGTCGGCCGATTCCGTATGAACGAAAATAATGCTCTACCAGAAACACTTTCTCCTCTGTACTTAACACCATTTTTAACAATTAGGCCCTACTAATTACTTGTTTGAGGTTTACTTGACAGGTCTATACTAGCTAACTTGAGTGTGGCAGCGCACGCATAAAAACACCGCCAACTTAGTTTCAGTACTGTTTATTTCGGGCAATACTGTAATATAAATTCTTTAGTTGTTGATTTTCTTCTTTGGGAATATGTTCGTCCACTAATTAATTAAATGAGCGTTTTTCTTATTAATTAGTGGACGAACATATTCCCAAAGAAGAAAATCAACAACTAAAGTTTATATTATTATATATATATATATATATATATATATATATATACCGTGTGTGTGTGTGTGTGCGTGCATGCGTGCTTGTAGGTGTGTGCGCGTGCGTGGGCGTGTGTGTGTGTGTTTTAATTTTCTGTAGTCAACTGCCCTCAAAAGCTCGTATGGTTTTCGTTATTGACGTAAGTTATACAAAATGATTTATAATATACTTAGTGGAAGGCGTAAATTCCTCCAATGGATAGCGGTGGGGTACAAATAAAAACAGTGAGTGATAACAAAAAAATTAGGAACTTAAGTTAGTTGTTCAGGAAAAAATGTGTGTGATAAAGGCGGTAGTCGATGAATAATTAAGTTTATAAAAAGTCAACAATATAAGAAACTCACCAGATTATGCTGCAAATTATCTCGGCAGGCACTGGTTGCGAATTACACACAAGCGGTAAAAGTTTTGTTATGCGGTAAAAAGCACTCACAAACTTTACGTATCACGTTTAGTTGTCGCGAATGTTTGCTTGAAGAATGGTATAGAATATATCATGCACATGCTAATTACACTAGATAACGAAGCGTTCAAATTGTTGTCAACTTTGTTGTGTCCATCGCGCACTAGCACTTTAAAGTTTTTGATCAACATTAGCAATTTGGCGCGAACTATAAATTTAATACAAGACGTAGGTCCACTTAGAAATTTTAAAAATATGTTACGGCTGCATGCATTATTAGCATAAAATAAAATAAAACCAAGCTAAATATTTTAAATTAATATAACTTACCAAGTCTCATTACAAAATTGGTAGTAAGGCTTCGGTTTAGAAAGACACTTTTTTCCGGGGGTCGTATATATATTTCGATTCAGCATGTTCCCCTGAGTCTAACGACATACGACTTTCAGTGCGGAAACGACCCCTTAAAAAGTTATGAATTTTTAAACTTCGCATGTTAAGTATATGGGAATTTTTTTGAAAAAAAGGAAAAAAGATTTTTGAATAATTTAAATGATTCTAAGCTTAACCCAACCTAACCTAACCTAAACCAACCCAACCTAACCCAACCTAACCTAACCCAACCTAACCTAACCAAACCAAACCTAACCTAACTTAACCTAACCTAAACTAAAAAATTATATGAAATGAATCAAAAATCAGAAATCAAACTTTTAATCGATATGACATAGCAAAACTAACAAAGAGCAAAATACTCAAATGCGCAAATCTCCATATTGGAAGCGAATAGCTTCTAACAAGGCATCGAAGGGATCTCGGTGCTCTTTAGCATTCCAGCGGCGCCACAAATACTCGCAGAGTTGATCTGCGAAAGATTCCTCAGGAACTTTACGAGCCTTGAAGAAAGCCTTTGCCGGACGCCAGTGTGCTTCTGCACGCTGCGTATTCACTCCTGTTGTTGGATCTAAAAAAACTGTTAGAATGAATTTGTTTAAAATATTATAAAACTTACCCTTAAAATACTTGCTGTGATTTACAGCTTAATGCACAAATCCATATTTAGGAAGTGAATAATAAGCTCTCCACTGGTCAGTCCAAATGATCGAATCTTTTCCAACATGCTCCATAATGATTGGAAGCAATGTTGCAGCATCGCGAACGTTTTTCGGGCAAACTACCATGCGAAAATGTTTTGAATCCTCGCAGGTTATGCCAAGAACCCAATGCCATTCAACGCAGCGGCCTTTGTTAAACTTGCGCTTTCCAAACTTTGATTAATCGATCTGAACGATTATCCCAGGGCCACCAATCTTGCCGCGTTCTGCCTGCTCAGAAGATAAATGATCGACAACCATTTCACGGGCATAATGAAATCTGCAAAATAATGTTTAAATTAATTGCTGGTAAATAAAATAAAATAATTCCAATAAATACCTTGCAGCAATTGTCTCTTGAGAAAGCTGAGTTCGTTGTTCTGGTGGAATGCCAAAATCCGTGCATTCGCGGGTAAGTTTAGCGTACGACTCATTTAATGCAAATCCATATAAAAGCCAAAAATAAAATTAGAAACCTACAATAAATAATAAACAAAAAAGACACAAACTTACTTGATTTCAATATGGAGGGCCAAGCGAGATTCTTCGAACCAGGTTCCCGTAGCAACGCTATACTTGCGGCAATCTCTTCGACCTTTAGGACAATAAAATCCGCCGACGCCATGTTAAGATTTATCCACAAGCATAGGGCTTTTGTGACGACGGCAATCCTTCTTCTCGGTAAGCAGCCCATGCTCGATTGCAAAAGAATATCCCTGTTCTTTGCAAATCGGTAGCCTGCTATAGTTCCAATTTATAGCGTAATTCTCCATGATCTGAAGAACTTAAATTTGAAATTGTAACAAAGGTCAAGCATAAGTTCTTTCTTACCTGAGTTTATGAAATGAAATACCAACCACTCTCTTCAAAACGTAAACACAAACCGACGTTAAGACAGATGGCGGCCTCCCCAACTTGTATTCATGCGCAGCTAATCTTTTGATTTGCGCATGCGCATAATTTTCGTGCATGCGCAGTTAATTTAAATTAATGTTTAGCTAAAAAGAAATTTTCCATAGACTTAACATGGGAAATTTAAAAATCCATAACTTTTTAAGGGGTCGTTTCCGCACTAAAAGTCGTATGTCGTTAGACTCAGGGGAACATGCTGAATTGAAATATATATACGACCCCCGAATAAAAGTGTCTTTCTAAAACAAAGTCAAGCCACAAAATTTAATTCACTTCCGTGACTCTAGAAAGTTTTCGTCAAATATCGATAAACAACATCGGTCCTTTATGATGTCCATTTCTCTATTTTCACTTCAGAATTGATAGTGCGTACAATAATATTTGCATTTACAAATATTTCACTGCATTTGCAAAATAATACTGAACGTCTCCACAATATGGATTTTTAGAGCACGCATAGAATATGGATAATATTTGTACAGTAAATTCGGTCCTATATCAACTTAATTAATTTCGTTTCAGAAGAATGAGATTGTTGATTATTCTGACTGGCATGAATTGAAAGTTATGAGGTTATAAAAAATCTGTTCAATACGTTTCCATATTATGTAGGTTTCCCAGATATTAGAATATTGGCATCGTATTTACTATTTACTGATAATAGAAAATTCATAAGAGTAAAAAGCCTTTAGCGTTCGCTAATGCTGGCAATACTTTTTCGACAAAATGACAATTTTAAAATTGTGTTGCGCTTTTTTCAAGAAGGATTCGTCTTTTATATATTATTTAAGTTCAAGGGATTTTTAAACCCCTCACTGTAAATTCTGCAGTATCATTATGTGTAATACAAGCGCTACGTGAAAACCACACAATGAGTTGGTGCTCACGTTAGTCTGGACATTGATTTATAATTGGTGGTTTTGGAAAACGCAAGGATTGCATTTCCAATGCTTAATGTGCAACTGTGCCCTACCAATTTGCATTAGAACATTAACCTATCTTAGAGGGGGGCCGGTGGCTCATGGGAGCCCATACGTCGAAACAAGTAGATCTTATTACCGGCCTTCCTCGAGTGCAGACAGGTTTTGTAGAGTTCGGACAGTCAACGAAGTGGTTATCTCCTTTTTTGTTCCTAATTCCTTTACTGTTATACAAAATACCGACGCGTCATCGATAGGAGAACTTCTGCCAATCAAACAAGCGGACATTTAGATATCACCTTGAAAAAAAAATACGCACCGGGATTAGGATGACGACCGAGCTAAGCGTTAGCTTTAAAACTTAAGATGCATTTGACGCTCCAAAGAAATTTAACCCCAGGTAAATTTGAATATATATTTTATAGTTATATTAGCATTTATGCAGTAACAAAAGGTGTAGAAAATAGTCAATATAATGCAGCGCGACACTTATACATTTGTTAGGGAATCGCAAGAGAAGTGTAAAGGTTGTTAAATTCGATAATTTATGAGACCAGTTGTTCGGAGTCAAGATGCTTTCAAAAATATACCATATTTAATTTATCATTACATAGCGATAGTATTGTAATATATTTGTTTTAGTCTTCAGTTTCCGCGGTACTAAAAGTTTTGATGGAATTTCTACGAAAGAATTATTTTTGTTCGTCCATCTGTAGTATGATGGTTTTGTTTTCCTTCTTTACCTCATATATTTGTTCGTGAAGTCCAGTTTTTTGCTTTTATTTTTTTAATACACTTGTCATTGTGGTTTCTACAGTTTTAATAATACTCTCTACTGTCTTTAAATTCCAATTTAAAGTCGTTAATTACATTTGTAATAAAATATATATTTCTAGTTGGTCTTCATGTGTTAACATTATTGGATGGTTGTAATGTTGTTTATTTAGTAACAATTTTGATAAGATATATGTGTTTCGTAACATTATCTTTATGTTTTTAATAACTCACAATCATTATTTACGCTTGATGTCTTGTTACAATAATGACAAACGAATTAGTGTGTCCAAATAGCAAGTAAAATTTATATTTCACTTAGTTTGAATACACGCCCACTCTCTAGCGCGATCACATTATTAGACTAAGAATTTTGTACCAATACCTAGTAACGCGTTTGCGATACGTTAAATAAGAACCGAAAAGAAAGGAGAATATTTTTGTATAACGGGTAGAATAAATACAAATGTACTCTGTATATTATGATTTCATAAATAGTAGTGTTCATTAAAAATAAATTTCAATCATTTATAGCTTTATAAAAGAAATTCAAAAATAAATTTAAATCACAAAGTTATAGATATTTTTATTTGTATAATAAATAGTGGAACACAACTCAGGTCAATAACTTATTTCAAAACCGCAAAAAAGGAAATTGCTTTCTAATATTATGCATTACAAATTTAATACAAAGATGCAAGCATTAATAATTACAGTAGTTAGGTTGGGTAACAGACCAGTTAAAATGGCAATTTTTTAACGTAGTCATGTTAAGAAAATCTTTAGAGTAACCAAAGGAGTATATAACATTAGGATTATCGATATGCACGTTCCATAAAGTAATTTCCCAAAAATAGGCGAGTATTATACAATTTTTACAGGAATTGTGCAAAATCAACGTTACAGGGAATTAGTGTATTTCTAATACAATATAATCCTCAGACATGATAACAGTAATATTATTGCAATGTAACTTGATCGCTTAAATACAGGCGAAGGCTTGTAAAACTCGCAAATATTAGGTAACAGATGATCCAACCAGGCATTATAGAATACAATGTTAAAGGTTTCAATATATTTATCTGTAGGATTCTTGAACATTAATCAGGCATCAAACCATATAAAATCACGCAATTTGTACACGATTCAATAGAAGTGCAATATAGAACCGTAAAACAATGACACACCCTTTAAAGACATGAAGATTGGGAGAAAAGGACGGAAGCTAGACAACGGACGAAAACAAGTACTACCTCCATCCAGACATAAGTGTCCCACTTCAATTTTTTGTAAACACGAAAAGGTCAGCTTTGCTTTTGAAAATTTACTGTCAATTAGAAAACATTTTTTGTTAAGTTAAGTTTATGACGACAACTAAAAAGTTTTATACTTCTCTTTAGAATTTGCGACTAGAATTAAAAAACAAGCAAATTTAAGGCCTGACATAAAGCTACAAGATACAGAAAATATTTTGGAAAAAAGTTGTCGTAAAATACCTAATTTAAGACCATGCGCAAAGCAAGCGGTTTACCATGCGCTACTTATTTTGAGTGACAATAACAATTTAAAAGAAGGCTCATTCAAAGCGACCGCCAATATTATCAACATTTCTGTGAAAATTGTAATATGAAATTTGGCATTAAGCATGAAAATTGTTAGCCGAAGGTTCTAAAGTAGTAAATGTCAAGTCACGTATGAAGGGACGCGTTGATCAAAGACAGAAAAATTTTATCTCGGATCTATTAAAGTCAGTAACGATCAACAATCGTTTTTATTTTTCACCAGCAGTTTATGGTAGAAACCATAAAGGTAAGTGAATGTAACAATTACAAAATGCGTCATGAAATAAGACCATTTACAAAAATTTGATATGCTTCCACTTTTTATAAATTTTGATTTTAGGCTTTATGAACATTTACAAGACGTCCAGTTCAAATTCCTTGAATAAACCTTAAAGTTTTTTTTGCAGATAAGATTCAATATAATGTAGTTTTTAAAGATATAAGACATTAATTCTGGACAAAAAAAATCGAAACCAGACACCTATTTCTGGACGAAGATAGTAATTAGCTACTCATGAGCCAGTAACGAGAAAACATGTGAAAGGTTATCCTTGATAAAAAGCAACCGGGCATTCAACTTGGTGATATCCGTAGATAGTTTGACAAAAACCCGATATTCAGTTTGAACAGTTTAACTCCAAACTAACTTGGTTGGAAATAGAATGATTCTTATGCAACGTGAACTAATGCCTGGCGAAATGCAAAGCTCTATCTAAACTAGCATCCAGCTGCAAGTTTATTAGCCATTTATAAATTGTTCTTTTTGTTTGTTAGTGGCTTGTATTTATGAAATTGATTAAGCTAGATATTGATGGGATTATAAAACGTACACCAGTATTGTAGGTTGCAATGTTTACATTATTAGATTCACAAAGCCTTGACATTTGAATTTTATTCGACAAAGTTGAGAGTGTGGTTAGATTTTTATAAATGAATATTAAACGATATGAACAAGCGAAAGTTACTTCATTTATGTAATTTACACTTTTTGTATGTGTACCTATTTACAAGAATAATGATATGATGCTGTATTAAAGTAGATTTGGGCGATGCAGTAAGACGGCGGTATTTTCTTGAAGAACTACTAAAAATACAGATTGATTGTAAATAAATTCCATTCCACCTGAAGGCCGACCTAATTAGGATCTCCAGGAATACTCGCCTTACAGAGGCTTATCATTAGATCAGATGCGGTGGCACGCATAGACTGTTCATATGAAAAAGCAACGTATATTCTATTCTAAAGGATCTAATATGTATGCAACCTGCTTACAGTCAATAACAGGTTACCTAACTTATAGAAACGATAGCGATTTGTCATATTATCCACTGAGAATATAAAGAATGAAATTAATCGAAGGAAGGTGTATGGCTTGTAAACCTGAATGAGCTCAACACGTGGAAGATGACGAAATAGAATTTTCTAGTACACCCCATATATGCACTGTGCAGCTGTTTCGAACGTGGTTCAAGGAATAAACTATTGGAAATAATAAGCAGGTGCGGGACATATTTCAAAGAAGAAACTATTAAAAGAGCAGCTGTTGACTTCTTTTAACGAATATAAAGAAAACGACGTTGTTAAACGATAAGCAAATATTTCAAGCATTAGAGCGCGTGCTTTCAACCTTTGTAAAGCAACAGACTGTAAAATGAACACTGAAGCAAATATTTTAGAGAATATGGAAATTGTTATAGGATATATTTCACGTATTACCTAAGAAAATTTTATAGAAGATTTTAAATGTACGTTTTAATTGAATAGCATAAAAATCGAGCCGTCGCTTAGATTAGAATTTGTAGGAAGCGTTTATTAATATTAAACAAACAAAGTAATTATAGATAGAAATTTTTGTAGGATTCAGAAATCACTCGGTTTCAGAAATTTAACGTAACACCGTATCTCATAAATCAGCAATATAGGTGTAATTCACGTTGGACTAAACCGCAATATTTTGGTATCTGATGTTTCTACTTTAAAAATTACTCATTCTTATTTAATTACCCTGTATAGTTATGAAGCAATAAAATGTGATAAAATTACTAGACGTTAATGTACATGACAAATTAAGCTTTTTACAACTTCTATTGGCAGAACAATTCCAAGTACAAACATTATCCCACATCCTGTAACGCGTTCGTGCTGCTTAAAATATACACTAGACAGAAAACGAAAAATTTAATTTTGGACGGACAAAACGAAGATAGACGCACCCTGTATATTAAGTGGTTTACTAATAATGAACGTTAATTAAGCATTATACTTTAATTACCTTGTTTTCAGAAAATATAATTTCAATTAAGGAGATAGTATAATCAATGCAATAAAATAAGCCACTAAACTGCATAATACTCACAATGTATTATTCAGTAATAAATACGTCCGTTATATCTAATACGTGAGCTAAAACTTATGATTAAAAAGAAACGCAGGGCATCATGCAATAAACAAAAAAAAATGAATTGATGCGTGAGAATCGCAGAAACCACTAATATGCATAACCATATTGTAGACAATGCAACCTCATTACAAAGTACGAGACCTTTGCGGAATTAACGTGACAATAGTCTTTCGATTCAGCATAGATTAAATATGTTTCATTATGAGAACAAAAGTTTAGAAGGCCAAATGACATACAAAAATTAAGCACAGTAAGTTGGAAGCGAAGTTGAGAAAGTAATTGGAATATGAAAAGATAGAATACGAGAATATAGTTAGCAGCGGAATGAGTCTTTGCTGCGAATAAATTCAAAAGAATTTCTTCGGGATACATGGATTTTGACAAGCGCGTATATTGGAATCAAGACAAATTAAAATTTTTTAATGTTGATAATTTATTACTAGGCATATGTGGGTTTTAATTTAAATGGGGTATTCATGTAGTGAGAAACTAACAGAACGTGAAAGTAGTCATTTTATTGGACGAAGTTAGCGACGGGAATAGTTTTGGTTAAATTTAAGCATGAAATCATCGTGTCAGGATGTTTGGAAGAATTGACGAAGTATATGCGTACTGATTTTAAATGAAAGCTATGTTGGTGGAGTTTATTGTTAGTTGAAGGGTAAACATTTAATATTTTGGATGGGTAATGGCGTGCAAACTGAAAGTTGATACTGCACTACGTTTTTTATGTATTGTTCTTGAGGGAATTTCTGAATATGAGATTTAGAATTTCACGTATATCAATATTGGAAAAATGGTGTAGTAGTATTATTGAATAAAGTAACGTTCTTTTTCTTTGTTGTTTTTTTTTAGTAATACTTAGCCAGTCTGATGGTAAAGAAATTAGGTTTTTCAAGGAAGGTATATTTGTATTTATATTGCAAAAACTAAATTTAGATTTAATCTTATTTGAATTAATTTATAAACTTGGTCTTGGTAAATATTTATAAATTGTGAAAGGATATCCAACCACCCCAGTGATACAGTCATGTTTCGGAGAGGCACTTCATTTTAAAAATTATTTTACTATGACAAACATTATAGAGCGTCTTTAAGATATTATAGTGAAAAGTAAACTATAATGTGATGAATTTTGGAAACCAAAAGCAAAAACCTAGTTGGAATAACGGTCTTCCGTGTAGGAATAAAATCAAAAGGAATTACTGAGCAAGACGGTTTGGCGTCCTTTTAGTTATGACAATCGAAAATCCTTTTAGGGTAAGTGGGTACTGCAACGTAGTTTTTTGCATTTTAGCCACTTCAAATGCCAGTTTTTTTATAATTTTTATTATCTTCTCTTGAAATCTACTACCACACCACTGTAATTAGCCGGTGCACCTTTAAAATTATTACGGAATCCCTGCGTCTTCTGGATAAATCTAAATTTATTACGTCAGGCTCATTTAACCCGCGGCAATTTTCAAAGTCATCTCACAAATAAGGACATCTACGGATTGCTGAAAATATTGAACGGTATTAAAGCGGCAAAATGTACCTTTGACACTATACATGAGAAGATTTAGGGTAAATGCATTTTTGAACTGCACATTGATGAAATGCTATTGAGGTGTTAAATTTAATTACGGAAATAAGTTTTATAACTCTCGCTATGTATTGGATTTTCTGAATTGCAAAGTGCCTTCCCGGCATTCTTTACCGTTGCGAACCAAAATTTTCAAATTTATGTGTGCCACGTATAGTTTTAGGCCCAGAAAATCTAGCCAGGATTCCTCTAAAAAACTTGGTGAAGTACTCTGCTAAAAATCCTGTTTCAGTAAAATACCACAAACCTCAACTTTACTAGGAAAATAGTTGTCGACTAACTCGTTGCAACGGGTAGTGTGTTTGAAAAGAATTCTAGAATGCTATCGGCTATAAAACATTTCTTAATCGGGAAGTTCTTGGACGTTAACTTAATTCGCAGAATTTTTAGGAAAATGTCCTGCAATGAATAACAAGAGGGTCTCAAAAGAAAAATGGTGATACCTATTTTAGGAATGTTGTAAAGCGGGGCTGTATGTTAAATAAAAACCTAATAGGAAAGGAGAAAATCTTAGAACAGACAAAATAAACTTTGATGTACCTTGTATATTCTAATTTCATGTATAATAATGTTCATTAAGCATGACAGTTCAATAAATTTTTAGTTCTATTAAAGGGAGTTCATGTCAAAAACTTAAAACCACGCAATTATAGTTTTATTACCGTGTAACACATTTGAATGTAACTCAGGTCCATAAATTATTTCCTAAACCACAAAAAATAAAAACTTTTCAATGTTATGCATTTTACACATAAAATTAAGAAAGATTTTGTGTTCATTAAAAATATTTTTATTTAATTATCCACTGAAATAATTACAGCTATAGTTGTAACAAAAATAGATAAAAATAAGGTTATCACAATGAAGTTAAATACGAAAGAAGAGTCGATAACCTACTGAAATCCACAGTAGATTACGGACCAAACATTATCATAAACTACAATCTTACAATATTTCTTTAAGCACATTAAACCATAGTAGGTCATGGACCTTTCACGTGCTTCAGCACAAACTCAATAGGAGGACTGTACCATAACTCCTACATATGAATTTCCAATGCTACAACCGAAGGTACTCATTGACCTTACATGTGATTTTTCAATGCTCCACTCGAGGGTACTACACTGGCCAGGAAACGAGTTTTTTTACCTGGAAAATTTGGAATTTTGCCGAACCCTTGCTGTTCCAAGCAAGGTAGGGATCTTTAACGTGCGTGAAAACACACACGGGACCTCCATTTTACCTGTTATACGAACCAGGGTGTATTTTTGTGAAAAATGCTCGCCTAACATTTTTCAAGCGGACCGTGTCGGGACTCGAACCCGGGACCTTGGGCGTAGTAGTCACACACATATCACTACGCCACGGAGCCGCACGGTACTCATTGACCAGGAAGCGAGCTTTTTACGTAGAAATTTTTTGAATTTTGCCAAACCCTTGCTGTTCCAAGCAAGGTAGGGATCTATAACATACGTGACAAAACACACACGAGACCTACATTTTACCTCTCATCCGAACGAGAGAGTAATTTTGTGAAAAATTCTTGCCTAACATTTTTCTAGTGGTCCGGGATGAGAATAAAATCTGGGACCTTAAGATTAGCAGTCATGCACGAACCTGCCTGATTTACACAGCCACCTCTGTATCATGACTCTCTTTCCCTACTTCCGCCACGGAGGCAATCATGAAGGAGGAAATGATGAATTAGACTTACGATTGAAAAGAATGAATTAATTGTATGTAAGCAGGTAATGAAAAAAAAAATGTAGTTCTATGAGCAAATAATAAGGGGAAAAAGCCACACTGATGGAGTTGGTGTGAGAACATTAAAACAGAACTTCAAGGTGTGACTGTGTTCTCTGCAGAGTATAAGCACGCAGCAAGAGATATAAAATTGAAATACACCTGCAAGTGCAGGATACGTTCACACACAGGGGAGATGTGGATTTAATGCTATTACAACCAGTTAAACATAGGTTAGAATCTGAAGATTTGGATTGTGCTGTTTGTGTTAAGGAAGTTGTGTTAGATAGAACGAAAATTGGAAATGCTAATGATTTCTGGAAATTCTCAAGTTTACAAATATTATTAATCAGTGAGTACATGAGGTTTTATGTTTGTACTTTTTAATTATGCATGTAAATGGGTTGATGTTCATGTAGCAGAAAATGAATCGAATGTGAAAGTACTTAATTTGTTAAACGATAATTTAGCAATGGAATGAGTGTTGGTTAAATTTAAGAATAATGTTATTTGTGCAAGGAAGTTAGGAGCATTCTAAAATATTAAGAAATACGGTGTTTTAAAATATATGTTAAAAAACCGTGTTGCAAGCAAAAACATTTGAACATGTTACGGTATTTCACGCAGACATGAACAAAAGAACGCAGTACAGTAAGTAGTAGAAAATCGCAACAAAACACGGATAGAATCGAACTTCGAAAGGATCATAGTTTGGGCTTGCTCAAAAACGTTGTAGAGTGTAGAGAGTAGAATGTACCTTTGACACCACATGAGAAGATTTGAGGTAAATGCATTTTTAAACTCCACATTGATGAAGTGCTATTGAGGTGTTAAATTTAATTACTGAAATGATTATTTTTTAACTCTCGCTATGTATTGGATTTTCTGAATTTCAAAGTACCTTTCCGGCATTCTTTACCGTTGCAAACCAAAGTTATGTGTGCTACGTATAGTTTTGGGCCCAGAAAATCTAGCCAGGATTCCTCAAAAAAACTTTGTGAAGTACTCTGCTAAAAATCCTGTTTCAGTAAAATACCGAAAACCTCAACTGTACTAGCAAAATGGTTATCGACAAACTCGGTGGAACGGGTAGTGTGTTTGAAAAGAATTCTAGAATGTTATCGGGTATAAAACATTCCTTAATCGGGAAGTTTTTGGACGTTACCTAATTTTGCAGAATTTTTAGGAAAGTATCCTGCACAGAATAACAAGAGGGCGTCAAGAGAAAAACTGCTAGATGAAGGGAAGGTTTCTAAAATAAAAAGTTAGAAAGCCTGAATATTTAATCCCACTTTTAAGTAAATGAAAAATAATTTATTATAACAAAACTAAAACTATACCGTTACACTAATGAAAAAAAACAAAAACAAATATAAACATATCTTTGCACACGTGACTTGTTTCTAACTATATTACACTTACGTGTCATTACAAATACATAATACAATCCTAAGCAAGAGTTAAAAATCAAATATATCGCAAATTTACTTAACTAAAATCTTAACCCAATCACACAGACGTAGTCCAGGTACGTTTTATTATCTCATGTAATGAATTTCAACAGTTTATTTCGTTCTAAACTCACTCTGGTATAGTTTCAAATAGATTCATATAAACCTAACGAGTGATTGCTGACTGTCGCTAAAGTGGACACCATTAAATGTCATTCAAGGTTGACTCCGAGACTCTACACACTTATCTCCAACATAAAGTTGTCAATCTGGGAACCAATCAGCCCTTTGAAAATAACCAACTTGATAGAGTATTATCTAAACATGGTTTGGCTATTTTCAGTCTTCTACGATCACCTTTTTGTCAAAAGTAGTTAACCTACTAAAGCTACAGGTTGATGGATGTTAAGTACAAAATGCTGTAAAAAATGGTTTCTTTTCCTAAAATAATTCGAGACATTTTTCACAAACTTCGGACTGATGAATTAAAACTGCAAAATGCAAATATCACGCGTGATTTTTTTTCTATCCAATATATGTGTATAATAAACTGAACGGATAGTTTGACTAAACCAGAAGCCCGGAGCTTTTTATTTATTTGAGTCAACACAAATCTGCCTGTGAAACTTTTATGCTCAGCCGATAATTCGCCGGAGCGCTTGAGAAATACATTGCACAGGTCGACATGATTTTTGGTGTTTTGAATTTGATAAGTGTCTCTAGCTAATACGGGTAAGTTGATTCTGAATGTGAATTTGGTTTGAACCCATCATGTCAAGATTTTTCACAAAATTAAAAAAACCTTGTGAGATATTTTGTACCAGAGCAAAAAAGTACCTTTGTGATATTTTTTAAATTGCATTAAAATTATTTCTTTAAAATACTTGATACATCGATAGAAAATATTTTAGTATTATATTATGTTTATTTCATTTTAATGACAACACTGTTTCATTTCCGCATCTGTCAAGGTCAACTTGATGGCATCGGCAGTTGTTTACGAAATAATTAGTTAGCGTCTGTTGTTTATAGCATCGAGTTGTGTTTTGCTTTCTGAGAGTTTAACGCGTCATAATGTCATCAAGAAAGTGCAAAAACAGTTCTGATATATTTTGTTACGTGTGTGGTAATTTAACGATAGCAAAGTCTCAACGAAACATAACAGAATTTATCAAAAAAGCTTATCACGTTTACTTCGGTGTAAAGCTTGGTGATCAGAACAAACCTTGGGCTCCACACAAAGTGTGCGTTCAATGTGTCGAGCTACCGAGGTAATGGACAAAAGGTACACATAGCTCTTTACTCTTTGGAATTCCTATGGTATGGAGGGAACAAAAAAAACCATGGAGACGACTGTTACTTTTGCTCCTACGATGTCAAGGGTTTCAATTCAAAAAATAAACATTCTATTCGGTATCCTGAGTAACCGTCTGCTAAACGACCTGTACCTCATGGACCAGGAATTCCCATTCCTCTACCTTTTCTTCACACCATCCAAAAGCAATCATCAGATGAAAGTTCAAACGAAAAAACCAATGAAGACGAATTCAATCCTGATATAGACCAACCTCAACAGTTTATCCAAGCTGAACTAAATGACTTAGGGAGAGACTTGGGCCTATCGAAGGATGCTGCACAAATCTTAGGATCACGACTGAAAGACAAATGCTGTTGGCTCCAGAAACCACATTTTTGTAGTATAGGCATCATGAAAAAGAATTCGCGGAATATTTCTCTCAAGAGGATTCACTGGTGTATTGTAATAATATTCCTGTTTTAGTTATGAAACTGGGAGCTAACAATTACGATTCCACATCATGGAGGTTATTTATTGATTCTTTTAAGAGAAGTTTGAAGGGTGTCTTGTTGCACAATGGTAATACTTATGCCTCGGTGCATGTTGTTCACTCCGTGCATCTCAAAAAAACGTATGAGAATCTTGAGCTGTTGCTAAATACAATAAAGTATAGGGAATATTGTTGGCAACTCTGTGGAGACCTTAAAATAATACCCATGGTTTTGGGTCAGCAGTCTGGATTAACAAAGTATCCATGTTTTTTGTGCGAGTGGGACAGTAGAGCACGAAATTTACATTACGTTAAGAAAGGATGGCCACTCAGAGAAAGACTTGTACCGGGACAAAAAAATGTGTTGCATGATGCATTAGTTGACCCAAAATTAGTTCTCTTGCCTCCCCTTCGCATAAAGTTAGGATTGATGAAGCAGTTTGTCAAAGCTTTAAATAAACAAGGTGACTGCTTTAAATACCTGTGCGACAAATTTTCTGCACTTTCTGAAGCTAAACTTAAAGAAGGAATTTTTGTAGACCGTGAAATTCGAACCTTAAAATCGAACAGATTGTTTCAGAATACAATGACGCAGGATGAATCTGAAGCATGGAGTTCTTTCGTAGAAGTTATAGACGGTTTCCTTAGAAACAAGTCTCCAAACTACAAAGAAGTTGTAGCCAACGGGGTCGAAAATTATAAAAGCTGGGATGCAATATGAGCGTCAAACTTGATTTTCTGAATTACCACGTTGACTCTTTTCCCGAATATCTTGGAGCTGTCGGCGAGGAACAGGTAGAGAGTTTCCATCAAGACATAAAGGGGATGGAGAGACGTTACTAAGGAAGACGGGGTAATAAAATGATGGCTGATTACTGCTGGACCTTGTAGAGGAACTCGCTCACAAAAATTCACAAAAAGAAAACTACAAAACCCAATTTTAGAAAAAAAGAGAAAAATTTTGTTCAAAAAAAAACAACGATTGTCTAACGTAGATTATACTGCATTGTTTTTTTAATGAACAACTCAATTTTGCAGTGTAATTTTTTATTAAATATAGTTTCAATAAATATTTTTTGAATATTTTTGGCAGTTTCTATGAAAAATTTTAAACACACTTTTCCTGAAAACCTGACGTGCTGGAAAAAAACTAAGCACAGATTTGTGATCAGCACACCCTATTTACTATAGGACATTTATTAAACTTGAAACACTTTTTCACGAAAAAAACATGTAGGCCTGTGTTATTAATAAAAAAATGAATCATAGAACTGTAATAATTTAGAACGAAATTATAATAATGATATTTTCTCTTACCTTCAAAAAACCGCTGTAAAGAATTTGACAGTCTTTGGAAATGATCCATACAGGATACATAAATAATTTTACAGTAGATTAAAATGTACTAATCTAAATATTATCTTTAAAGGAAATTGTCTATTCCTATCGGTGGGATTTACTAATACAAAAGCTATTAAAGTAAAATATGATCATTAGCGTGTCCAAGAAATGTCACACGTGCTTTTATTACTACATCCTCATAACCTTGTTACACCACATTCCCAACTTCCATAAACAAAATTAAGAGAATGCAGTGTTCCCGTAATGCTTGGTGGCTCTCTATTTAAGCACATCCAACTTAATTATGCTAGCATAAGAAATTCCGTACCATGGAAACTGGGTCGCTCTAGTATTAGGAATGCGGCGAAAAGGGGACTATAAAGGAATATTCAATTTTCTTACAAAATTATAGTTTCTTGTAAAAAAGCTCACGCAGTATAGGAAGTTGTCAAACTTTTAAAGTCTTTCGGTTTACGTGATATAAATACAATTCTAACCCTCTTTAAGTTTTGAAAACACCCCTGCAAAGGACTATTCAAGTTGAGTGTAGTACAGAGTGAACACTTTTAACCCCTTTAGGAAAAAGCTTTTTATGTCGAAAGGATTTTCTGCAACAACACGGAAGGTATACAATATAGTCAAAACCAAATTGTTCTGTCGTTTAGATTAACTGATACAATAAACGAAGACAAAAGCTACAGAAGTTTCCTTTATGCTGGACAATTGGGTTTTTTTCACAAAGAAGGTACTATTATACTTTATGCGGCTCATTACTAATTTCAAAGCATTCTTTTAACTACCTGAAATACAATTTTAGTTTTTAATTTCCTTCTGATACAGAACACTTAACCTTAAAACCACGAAATAAATTAATTGGATTTGTGCAATTTTGAATAGGAGTTATTTATGTTATAAATCAACCCGAATATTAGTTAAAACAAAACAAGCCAACTGTTTACGGTTTTTTTAGACGAACATATACGCACTTTTCACTACAATTGCAAAGTGAGCCAGTGATAGATTTGCAAGTCAATTACAAAATTCGCGTGCCAGTTGTTTTATTCAAGACTTAAAAATTTCCCAAGCAGATCAGGAATAAATGCAGGGGACGTGCATTCTTTGTTATTACCTTTTGCTGTCCATGCTACCATCACTATACATCTAAAGCATACCATTACTTAAGGTTTCTACCTTTTTCCTGTCTGCTTCTCCTACTATCCCTATTTCATAACCGTACAGAGCTATGCTCCACACATACTGCCTTCGACAATTTTTCCTTGTTCGTTGTCTTTAAACATACCCGTTGCTTTTTCTTGTTAGATACAACTTGGTTCCCCTTCTATTCTTTTCTAAAGGTATACCCTATTTCACCTACATTCAGTGGTATGTGAAGGGAGTTAAGCAACATGTGACTTACAAAATACCCTAACACTTAGCGTTTGCCGAATTAATAGTTTTCCAGTAAACCGTTTCGTACAATTTACATTAGTTGAGAATATTGCAAAACCAACACCTGTAGTTCCTTATAATAGTCATCATGTTTAACTACAAATACTGGTTTCGTCGTAGAGTTTTCCGTCTTGGAACTGGTTGGACACGTACCTCCATTGATTTCTATCGTGAGCTAGCCTACACGTTTTTCTGATATTCCCACAACCTACATCTTTTACAATCTGTGTGAAATAGTCTAACCTAGGTCAACGTCTACTTCTCCTTTTTCCTATATGTTACTAATATATTCTGCACTATTCATTTATGCTTAAGTATGTGACCTATCATCCTATCTCCCTTATCTTTTACTGTTTTCCACATATTTCTTTCTTCTCCCACCATTTCTACAACCTTCTTGTTCTTAACTTTTTCTGTTCATGATATCTTCATCATACGTCTGTACCATCACATTTTAAAGGCTTCTATCTTTTTCCTGTCCGCATCTACTACTGTCCACGTTTTACAGCCGTACACTGCTTTGCTCCACACATATGCTTTAAACAATCTTTTTCTTGTGTCTATGTTTGTTGTCTTTGAACATGATATAAATCAAAGAACAATTAATGACCACGTATTTGTAAAACTAAGAAAAGGAAGGTATGCTGTTCTATTGAATAATAGGAATTTAATAAGGTGGTTTGGAGTACACAAATGGGGCAACTCCGTTGCTTAGTTAATTTGTGGTTACTACTAAGCCCAAGGTCCCAGGTGCTATTCCCGATACGAACCGCTGGAAAAATGTTAAGTGAGCATTTCTCACAAAAATGCATTCTCGTTCTGATGAGAGGTAAAATGTAGATTCCATATGTGACTGCTGTCACGTACGTTAAAAATCATTACCTGCGCGATGTGCTCCACCACTCGCAGTATGTGGTGAACGGCGGAATGCCCCTTACGGAACCCAAACCGCTTATCCTGGATCACGTGGTGTTGCTGCATCGCTGCCTGAAGTCTCCTTAGGAAAACGGTTTCCGTTTTCTTCACAACCACCGACTACAAGCTAATTGGCCGGTAGTTCTGTATTGATTGTCGCAGATTTGCCTGCTTTCCGGAGCATTACGACGTCCGCCGTTTTCCACGTGAATGGGAAGTGGCGGAGTCTCAACATGACATTGATGATTCCGATTAACACCGAAGGGCGTTTTCCGGCAGTGTCTTCAGAGTTCTGTTGGAGATTCCGTCTAGTTCAGGAGCCTTTCTGACCCTTAAGGCCTTGATAAAGTCCTTGACTTCTTCAACCTCTGAGATTGAGTAGTACCGGGGTGTTGGCAGAACTGACGTTGCTGACGGTCCGGATCTCCGTATTTAGCGTCACTTGGTGGAGTATCACGACGTGTAGTACATCTGTTCTGCATCCATTGCCGTAGTGTGTGGGTTCTGCCGGTTTTAGGACCTCGACTTCAAGTCTGTCAGCAAACTGTCGGAGTATACGTCCATTGCGATTTGCTACCCGACTGTTCCAAGACGGATGTTTAGAGTTGAGGTCCCCTGCTAAAGGCACGGATTCTATCGCATCCAACAACGCGTACAGGTCCTGCGTGCTAAGCGGTTCGCCAACTGGCCGGTTATAAACCGAGACCAGGCATAAAGGGCCGAAAGCCTCTAGTACTATGCATACTGCAGTTGCTTTAAGTCGTTCTAGATCTGGCAAGTTCAACACTTAGTGCTTCAGGCTTGTCTTGACGTACGCCGCTGTGCCTCCTCCCACGACATCTCGATTGCTGTAAAACAGTCTGTAGTTGGGAAGCCTAGGCTCGTTTCGTGCACTGAGGAACGTTTTATTCACTAGGACAACGTTTAAGTCGTGTCCAATCGCAAACTCCAGCTCCAGAACGGTGTCCCTCTGGTTGCCATTCCACCGCTGAAGGTGGGTTGGGCTGCCTGGGCAGGCGTCTCCTCAACGTGCGGAAGAGCTGGCCTCTTGGCTGTCGGTGTAGAGACAGCTGCGGCGAGCGTTGGCGACGCTGGCGTAGGAGCGGGCTCCCACAATAGCGGCCCCCGGCGTAGACTTTGCAGGACAGACGCTGACCGGTGCCTTAGATGCCGTCTTGTGTTGCCTCTTGGCAACCACCCTTGACTTCGGGAATGGAGAGCATTCCCTATAGCTCGCTGGATGCACGCCACCGCAGTTGACGCACACCGTTCATTTACATTCCCAATGCTCCACCTGAAGGTACTACATTGGCCAGGAGGCGAGTTTTTTGTTGCCTGGAAATTTAGAATTTTGCCGAACCCTTGTCGTTCCAGGCAAGGTAGGGATCTTTAACGTGCGTGACAACACTCACACACGGGACCTCCATTTAACCTCTCATCCGAACGAGGGCGTAATTTTTGTGAAAAATGCTCACCTGCCATTTTTCAAGCAGTCGGCCGTGTCAGGATTTGAACCCGGGACCTTGGGATCCGTAGTCTTACGCTTACTACATTGATCCACGGCGACGCCCAGTTGACGCACACCGCAGGAACTCCCCTGCTTTTGGAGCAGGTGCCGCTAAGGTAGTTGCCGGCGCACTTGACACACTTAGGCGTGGCCTCGCAGTTCGTCTGTGTGTGACTGAATTGTCCTACTTTGGATTGCCGGTGCTGTATCTCCACCTGTACACGTAGATACAGCACATGCTGGAGGTCGAAAATTTACTTCGCTTCCGTGAACTTGGTCATGGTGAACATGACCAGGTGCAAAGCTTGTCTCGGTCGTTCCTTGTGCATGCTTGCACACGAGAGTATTGGAAGTCCGCGTCCGACGAGTTCCACGTACATGACAGCAATATTCTCCGGGATGTTCTTCAAAACCAGCCTGAGCGGTCTGTCGTCCTGGAGGCGATAAGTATGATACTCCTCGCCGCACTCGGGCAGAAAAAGGTTATTTTAGGTGAAAATAGTCAAGTAGTTGATCAAGAGCTATATATTCAATTAATTTAGAGAGGGTTGGAAGGATACTAATTGGGAGAAAGTCAGAGGGAAATAAAGGACTGTTATTCTTAGGTAACGGACGAACCAGCGCTTGTTTCCAGCATTCAGGAAAAGTACTTGTTAAGAATGAACAGCTTACAATAGACAGAAGGGCGTCCATTAGACTAGGAAGTATATATAGAATCATTGATTTATATATTCCTTCGACTCCTATTGCACTCGTTTTGATGCGCTTAAACGCTTTATGGACAGTATCCTTATTTACAGTTTAAAAATAAAATTTAGGATATACAGAAGAATTTAACGAAGTGATATTTTTAATATTTCTTTCATTAAAAATCGGGTCTGCACAGATTACAGCTACAAAGTGATCGTTTGATTCATTTAAACTTAACACATTTGGTGAACGAGTGGAATGCTTACCAACTCCCAACGTTTGTAACTCTTTTCAGGTTTTGGCAGAACTTAAATTTGACAACAGAGAGTACAAATGCCGCAACTTAGAATTACGGATTAATTGTTTAGTTATATTACGAAATAACTTATAAGGTGAATGATTTTCCAACGTAGGTAGTCGTTGAAACTGAACTGCAGCAGCGTCTCTTAAACGTCTTATTTCCTGTATTTGATCGTTTAGTTACGGTGCTTTAGGCTTTGTAATCCGAACCATTTTAATTGCAGCATGAATATTGTAGAGGTCAGTAACAAAGGAGTTAAATGATTGTAGTTTGGAGTTGACATTAGGCAAAAGGTCAATTTGATTTCACGGTATTTCATAAGCATCCTTTGTAATTTGTTTAATATCGATATGTTTAAAATCTCTGTATGTTTTATTTTTGGAATAAATTTCGGTAGTTTTGCTGAATAACATACATATACAAGATCATGTTTAGACAGTTCAAGAATGGGGAATAGGCCAAATCGAATTGCTTTTTCTTTCTTTAACAGTATTATATGATCTATACTTGAATGCACCTCATGAGTGGCAGTGGTTAGATGGTGAGTTGGCATAAGAGGCAGTAAACTTAAGTTGCATGAATTTATAATATTTCGTAAACACCGAACCTCATAAGTGTCCCTAGTGATATTTATATTGAAATCACCTAGTACCTTGATATCACTATATACTGGTATGAACTGAAATAGAATATCCTCAATGTCACATAAATAGCCAGCATTTGGTGGACGATATATAGTGCCAATCAGGATTTTCTAATGCATAAACGAAACCTCAACAAACATGTATTCGGGCATAGCATGATATGCAGATTGCGAACTAGCGATCAACTTAGCAGATAGGTCCTCCCTTACATATAAAGCTACTCCGCCGCCACGTTGTTTGGTTCTATCATTTCTTAATATACGATATCCGTGCAGATTCACTATAGTGAAAGTTTGAGCCAAGTTTCGGATATAGCAATGCAATGTGCACCACTAAATTCGAAGGCATTAAAAAAATCATCGAATTTGCTTAATAATGACTCGGAGTTCACATGACAGCAATGAATAGCCCTGAAATGTCGTCGTAATGCTTGTTGTAGACGAGTCGAAGCAGATGGGACGCTAGGCAGAAGAGACAGAACATCAGATTCCTCATCTGGTGAATCTACGTCGATTCTGCAAAGGTCTGAAAAGTATTCAGCCATTGCAAAAGGAAAAGTTTAAAGAGAGAATAAAACAGGGTTTACAGATTAAGCGCCCGCAACTCACACAAGGAATCTTACAAAAGTATAGAAAAACAACTAAATACATAACTAAACTTAAACCTAATGGGTACATAATTGAAGCAAGAGTCTTATAGTATTTAGGCTCCGAACAAATAGACTGTATAGAGGATACATGAATAATTATTATCCAAAATGAAAAAATGAAAAAAGGAAAAATTAAAATTATTTGATGAGATAATATTACCCAACCATAACGATATAGATGTAATAGTAATTAGACCTGGTTATGTAGATTTTTGTAATCCGTGCTGTTGGCTATGGGTATTGTAATACTTAGTCGTGTTGTCCGAGTTGCCGCCTTAAGATGTTTCATAGTGGTGATGAGAAATGTTTTTTCTGCTTGAAAAACATGTATTTTTCCGTCTTGAGTCCAGGTATGCCTAGGACCAAAAGTTTCCTTACAGGAGTTATATCGGTTATAAGATAACGGCATACCTTTAAAGCACTTTTTCCTCTTTCAAACACAACGTCTAGTTTGATAAGACATAAATTTCACGATAATAGGGCGTGGTTTTTTACCATTATTACTTCGTGTGCCTAGGCGATGACACCGATCAATACCATTCAACGAAAAATCGTTGACCTTTAACGTAGTGTTTACGAAATTAACTATTATATTATTGATGTCGATCTGGAGTTGTCGCCCTTAATACCGTGGAACAGCAGCAATTATTTCGTGAGTAAGCTTCTAGAGCATCAATTTGTTCACCAATGTCAACGATAGTCCATCGAGACAACCTTTCATTGTTGACATGCAATTGACAATATCATTTTTGAAACTATAAAATTCTTCTATTAAGCTGTTTGAGCCAAATTATCAGAACACATCAAAATATATATAAGAATTATTTGTTTTTTTTTTTGCTAATGAAACGAATTTTTTTGCTATATTCGCAAAAAAGTTACAAGTAGCTAGATTACTTAATATTAAGCTATCTAGCCAAATAAAAAAAATACCTACACAAAATAAAATAAAAAAATTAACAATATATAAATTATTTGCTGTTTTTTTGCTACCATTTGCACAAAAAAATCAAATTTCCAAATTATAAAATAAATATCAATATCTACAAGAATAAAGTACATTAAAGAAATTAATTGCTGGCATGACTAAAGAATACCTACGATTAATGAATTATTTAATCTTAAAACATGCAACCCCCAAATTATCAGAACACATAAAAATATATATAGGAATTATTTGCTAATTATTTGCTCTTTTTTGCTGATAAAACCAATTTTTTTGCTATATTTGTGAAATAGTTACAAGTGGCTAGATAGCTTAATATAACACCTACTAATAATACCTAATAATACCTACACGAAATAAAATAAAACAAGTTGAAAATGCAAGGCATTGTCGCAACGAACTTCCAAATGTAGACTTACTTTAAAACAAAATAAAATTTATTATGTTGTAATAATTATAAGTATTCAGATAAAAACAAAAATTTATAAACAACAAAAGAGACATTTTAATATATTTTATTTTATTGAATAAATATTTTAAAAGCTATATATTAGTTCTCATCAATAAGATAAGAAATTTTTTTATATGAATCTAATTATTTTCGGTAATCAAAATTTAAGTTTAAACAATGTCTATAATATTGGAATAATTGGCATGAAATGCCATAAATTGTTCAAATATGTGTCGCATATTGATTTTAAACTTATTTAAAATTTTAGTTATCCCTGTGGTTTTTCCCGGAGGCTCGTCGTCCCCGTGGCCCGATTTTAACTGACATCAAAACTTAAGCTCTGGACACCGAGCTGAATCGATTGATGTATCACACATTGATGTCCGACCATTAAAAAGGCCTCGGACACACAGACACAGACAAATAGATTTCATAAACGAACGAAGTTCGTTGAAAATTAGCAATATATAAATTATTTACGATTTTTTTGCTACCATTTGCAAAAGAAAAAAATCAAATTTTCAAATAATACAATAAATATCAATATCTACAAGACTAAAGTACATTAAAGAAATTAATTGCTGGCATAACTAAAGAATACCTACGTTTTATGAATTATTTGCTTGTGACCATTAATGCATGGACACTCTACTTATTAAATTTATACTCTCTTGGTTCATATAAAAGTTATAGAATCCAAAAATATGTATGAAGTTGAATAAATTCACTTTCTTAAATATTTCTTAAGGTGTGATTAAACATTTCTAAATTTATAAAAAATTATACTTTTTAAATATCAACACATATATTAACTGAAAATAATTCTATTTCAAACTCACAGGTATTTATAATGAATTTAGTAAGTGTTTAATTAACCATTTCTGTTTCTGTTAATAAAGTTAATTATATCAGAGCCTTTAACATAAATAGGCAATATTTATTTCATTAACAAAATTATTAGCTTTTGTCATTTTGCCAGTACTGATCAAACGACGTACATTTTTATTAAATTACTTTAAGGATCGTTTAATTAGTAAATTTAAAGCTTGTTAAAAAGTTATCATGTAAAAGAAAGTATTCAGCTGTATGATAATTAATCAGCGTGAACAAATAAATCCTAGTAACAATGTGTACTAAGTATGATTCATAATCAAAGTTCTTAAACAGATCGTTTACGTAAACAATTCTTTAAGGCAAGAATTTAATTTAGTGTAAAGTTCTAACATCTAAATTTTAAATATAATTACTCGGGTATTAGTTTTCAATAATTTAAACTACAAAGATTACGGCTTAACCTTGGGTTTCTAATTGGATTAAAATAACCACGAAACATTGTAAGTCAAACAGATGATTTTCATAACAAAGAAAAATCGACTTACCGACATCCAACATAGAATTCAAATTTCTACAAACGATTAGTAGATAAACTCGAACCCTATATGCGCCTCCAATACCGGATAAGCACAGCAAAAACTTGTCTATCTTGTTACGGCAATGTCCTTAAGGTCAGAACCATAAAAACAAAGAGTGGAATCCACCATTGGGGAGACCCATCGTCGAAATCTTTAACCAGTAGCTTAAACTGCAAATCCCATTACTACTGTAGGTTTCCATACGTATACAGTTTATACGCTATAAATTAGCTGTTACGCATGGCCATTATTAGATGAGAACTTCAGTGTTGCGCATGATGAATGTTCTAACACACAAGGATCGATTTACGGCACAAAAATGAATTGCTATTCTCAAGTCACCCTTAAATATTAACTTCTACATCTTATCACTAAGACGATAAAGGATCGACTATCGGAGTCCGGAAATAATCGAGACCTCAATGCTTGAGTAAAGAAAACAACAGCTGCGCACAATCGCACTAAAATACGTTACCTTGAAGATAACTTATGGAAATTCTAAATAGCATGTAGGACTTTTAACATGATTTTAAATACAATCTGGAATATTTATAACGATGAATTTATATACCAGATAAATAGAATAAAGGAACAATAAATAATGTGTTTCAAAATTATGCTAACTTTCTTTTAATTATGCATAAGTTTTAGAAATACGAAACGTATCGAATTATTAAAAGAAATTTAAGATTTTTGTAACACAATACGGAATTTATATGCGTTGCTGCGGGAGAGGAAAAGCAAAACGCCTCAACATGTTAAACTAACACTCACACTCTCACTAAACTCACACTAAAGAGATCAGTCACATGGTTAGATTTTTCTAACAGTAATGTAAATGCGGATGACGTGCTCAGTCGCGTGTTAGATTTAAACTAACCACTCTGTAACACTGAAGAATGACCACCGATGCAAGGTTAACAAATCGCGCAATTACGACGAAAGTGACACAACTCAAAAATCCTCATTTTTAATTTAGACTCAGAAATGAATATCGTAAAGACTACTCTATCAGTCTACAAAACCGTATTAACTTCAGGGAAAAATCTGGCCACCAGGTAGAGTTTGCGCCCATTTTGATGAATGAGTCTAATGTTTTTAGTAGCGTGGCATCTTTAGTTGTTCCATGATCGTCGTGGAGTGCGCTTAAAGTTTTTTCTTTTAAACTGTATTATTTTGAGTTGTATCGTTTTTGTTGATAATTGATAATTAAATGTAAGTCGTGACAGCGTAGAGACAGACAGTAAATCTACATCGAACGATCAACATGAAAATTTGGTTTTAGTTGAAGGTGGAACAAATGAAATTTGTGAAAATAATTTTGTGGCTCCAAGGTCCACTACTGAATGCCAAGTACTCGTTGAAGAACCAATGAATACTACAGCTGTGGTGAATGATGGTCAACATTGTGATGCAGATATTTATACAGTGTCCTCATACGGTACCGAGGGCACTATGAAATTGCGGCTTACTAAATTAAATGAAAGAAATTACTACGTGTCGCCTGTCAACACTGACGAAAGTCATGTCGACGATATCGATCTTGATAAAAATTTTAAAGTTTGTGGAAGTTCGGGAAGCGTTTCTGGTAGTGATGAAGGATTCGGTGCAGAATCTCCTGAAGTTCTGAAATTACCGAAAAAAGGAAAGAAGAGGAAGACAATCCCAGATAATTGGATAGCAAAAAAGGCCCAGAATGTCAGGAATTCAGTAAAGGCCTATTTATCAACATCTAAATCAAAGAAACAGATTTCTGCTAAAAAAGCCAGGCCACCATGTAGAGATAAGTGTCGATTAAACTGCTGTCTGAAAATTGACCAAAACATTAGAGGAGTCTTGTTCAGTAATTTTTGGAAAGTTGGCAATTTACAACGGCAAAGAGAATTTATCGTTAGAAACCATCAAACCCAAATATCGGTTCTCAAGTGCACAGCATTTCAGACAATTAAATTCTGCGTTTTACTTTGAAATAGACAACAATACGATAAGGGTATGCAAGTAATTCTTTAAGGCAACACTGGATATTAATGATCGACCAATTGGACCTCTCTATCGAAAAAAAACGATACAGGTTTTGTTGATGGAGATAAGAGAGGAAAACTTGGGAAACAACCAACAGTTAATCCCGAGATAAACGAGAGTGTTCGAAGATTCATTAATTCTATACCCCGAATCGAATCACACTATTTAAGGGCTCAAAGTAAATGCGAGTATATTGAAGGAGGAAAGAGTTTGGCTGACATTTATCGTGATTACAAGGAACATAGGGAAACAAGAGCTGCCGTTTGCAAACTCTGTTATGTTCTATCGTATATTTAATGGTGAATTCAATATCTCGTTTAATATACCAAAAAAAGATCAATGCGATTTGTGTGAAACTTACAAAAATGCAGATGACGAAGAAAAAGAAAAATTAGTTAAAGTGTACAATTTACACCAGGAAGAAGAAGAATTGTGTTGCAAAGAAAAGGTTGGTTTGTGTGTTGCTGTATACGACTTGCAAGCTGTGATGCCAATTCCAAAGAGTTTGGTTTCTTGTTTTTATTACGTAAGCAAACTGAACTGTTTTAACTTCGCCATAAGTGATTTGTGGGCCAGAAATGTCAAGTGCTACTTCTGGAATGAGACCGAAGGGAAACGTGCAGCCGTGGAAATCGGTACCTGTGTTCTTAATTACATTAAAACGATGGCAGAACAGGAAAAGAAATCTGATATTGATACTACTTTATATTCAGACAATTGTTGCGGACAACAGAAAAACAAGTATTTACTTGCAGTGTATGGTTATGCCGTAGCTAACTTTAATGTCCGCAGCATTGATCAGAAGTTTCTAATTTGTGGTCACACTCAAAACGAAGGAGATAATGTTCACAATCTGATAGAGAAACAAGTGAAAAAGTACATTAAATCTAGTCCACTATACACACCAGATCAGCATGCTACTCTAATTCGTACGGCAAGAAGAATGATCGCCCATATGAGGTACACGAAATGACTTTTTCAGATTTTTTGATTTAAAGTGTCTTCAGGAAGGGTGGGGTACTGACTTTAATGTAGATACTTGCGGTAAGAAAGTACAATGGAACGACCTAAAAGTCCTCAGAGTTCAAAAGGATGAACCACGAGCTTTTCTTTACAAAACATCGTACAATGATGAAGAATTCAAAAAAGTTTGGGCGAGGAAACAAAAAGCCAACAAGCTTTTGATGTAGACCTATTTTCAGCCTATGAAAAAAAGTTTCCGTTGACTGAAGTAAAAAAGAAGGAGCTGAAGTCTTTATGTGGTAAGATTGTAATTAAAAATAATTATTATGAACAATACTACAAAAATATTTTTGAGTTACACTAAAACTTTTAAGATCCATTTGTTTTTCTTTTTATTTATTTTTGCACTTTTCTACGTTTGTTAGTAATATTAAAACAACCTTTAAAACATTAAAAGAGTGTTCTTAATTTTTATCCCACGCCCGGAACATGTCTCAACTCAAAAAGAAAATCTTATACTCTGTATACTGTAAGTATACTAGGGAATTAAGACATCTACTAAAGTGTCTTAAATCAAAAGAATGCATTGTTCTATTGACTGCAGATTCAGCAAGAACGACACAAGTCAAAACATTTCGATTTTTCTAGTTTTTAAAGAAAGTAAGATAAACTAAATTGCAACTTTTCTTGCCTCACTACGCTGGACGATAGTGAAACTCACTTAAAAGGATGTTCATTTTTTCTTACAAAACTCGTGCAGAAGATGTTGTTTTATCCGTATTGACACAATTGACTTTTGAAAACTTCCCCACTAGCTCTGAACTTTATCTTCAGAGGTTTATAGAGACTATCAGGGGGGTCGTTAATTAAATACGGATGGGTAGGTAGGACGCCACTGTACTTAGATAATGTATAAAGCAAGAAATATCGCTAAGAAAAATACAGGAACCTGAGCGAGTATATTCTGTTGTCGAAATACAAGATTTTGTATTTTCAAAATGGTACTACTTTTATCCTGAAATAAAATAAAATACATAAAATAACATTAGAGACAGCAATTTGCGCCTCAAAATAAAATCAAATAAATCAGACAGGTTTTTTCTTTTGTGTTATAGTGCATGGACACTACTAATTTTACTAATTTTATGCACAGCTGGTAATACTTCTGCTTAAGAGATTCCATGAATGTAATTAACCTTGTTTAAATTAATAAAGAAATTAAGACTGCTAAGTAAGTATATATATATTACTCATATTTAGACCAGGGTAGAAAATTAAATAATCACATAAAATAATTTTAATCACCGTGTATAATGAATATTATTAGATAATACGCTTTATTAAAACCATGAAGCATAAATAAATTCGGTCGTTTCAGTAAAAATAAGAAATTTAAATCATGTACAAGACGCTTTATATCAAAAGAAACAGTATTAAAAAAGCTCTGCGTGTAATTTATTTATTCCTAATAAAGAAACAAAGAGAAATTACATGCAAAATTTATCTTAATTAACTCTATTTCAAGTAACCGGTATTGAACAAAACGTACAGATAATATCTATAGAAACTTGTAAAAACCCAATAAAATGCAAATCCTAGAAGTGTTAGTTAGAAGTAGGATGTTTGAACACACCTGCGTATTTTAAAAGGCAATTTCAGTTTAATTTGTTTAGATAAACATGTCGATTCTAAGGATATTGGAAACGGTCAGATGCTTTAGCACGAAATACAAAACAGGGTTTATTTAAAAAGCTCATTCGGCGAAAATTTTGCAGATAATTAATGTTTACAAAGAATCTTGGAGAAACCGGGGCTTAATAGACGGGAAGGTGCGATACGGGGTTATTTAACCCAGATAGTCCACATGGACTGGAAAATAATCGATAATAAAGAATATCAATTTGCACCAATACGAACAGGTTAGAAAAGGAAAGAGAAAATGCGTCAAGCAAAGACACATATAGTAAAGGCGTGATTTAAGCAACGTCACGAGGGTCACAATTGGTTGAAAATAGGATGCAAATATCAGAGGTAGAAACAACAATTTCTGTACAAAATTAATTAGTTTTTCTCGGACATGTTTTTGTGCCGTGTGAGAATTTCTGAGATTTAAATGGGGCGAGTACAAAATTCGTAAAAACCGACGCACAGGCTACGGACTGGGAACATAGCATGAGAAATTCTTAAGAATTGTCTGTTTTGAGGACAAAAGCGACGTGCCGGCTATTCGCTATATATACCGGTGGTAATATAAATTTCGCTCTCTTAGACTTTTGACTATTCGATGCGGTAAAAGCTCTTACATCCGCGACTTGATTCAAGATGTTAAACAGTGCATTTTAGTTTGATAAAATAATTTAAAGTTTGCTCGTATATTTTGGTGATTTAAAACAGTTTGTTATTTACGTGCTAACATGAATGTACTTGAGTGCACTTAGATACAAGTAGGCAGTTTTGGCGTATTTTGGTGAAAGAAGTATGAATTTCTTTGCTATTTTGCGGGGGTGAATAATTAAATGGTTCATAAATGTGTCTGGATCCACAAACAAGGGTCAGATATACACAGATGAGTTCCGGAAAAGCCCAGAAACAACTTTAAATAAATGGCGATGGAGAAAATTTGAAAAGCGGTGAGAATCAAAAGTTGTAAATATAATCCAGTTGGAATGGTGTGATTAACAAAAAGGACGATGTACCTTGAAGCTACGAGTGCAGTAACCTTCAGGTAATTTATACTATTTTGGTTGAACTTTGATATTTTTGTGTGTGTTGAACAACTTTATAATTGATTTACTTTAAATGGACATTAGTGAAATTGTACTAACCATAAAATTTTAATTTTAAGATGAAATTTGCTTGTTTAAGTAGAAAGGGGTATTTAGTATTGATGTTCGGGAATATGATGAAAATTTGGGTATGTCTTTGAGCTCAATTAGACGAACCTAGTTAATTAACGTAAAGGGTGGTAGATGCTCCTTTATACTCAGACTCCGGTCTGCTTATATTGTTATATTAATTAATAGGCATCCAACAAGGACTTTAATTCTGGATGCACATTAAAATGATAATAAAATTAATCTTGAAATTCTTTTTAAAACTGAATTTTATGCTGAAATTTAATTTGAAAATTTAATGTATTCTGAATATTGATGTAAATAGAGTTAACGTTGATGTTTGTGGTAGGAATGTGTTGTTTAATTTTATGAATGAGGAGGTTTATAAAATTAGGTGAGCAGCCGAGGCGAAAACAGGATCACAGCAGTTTATGACGCCCAATCGGTGGGACTAGAATTTTTTGTTGAAAGGACCCAGTTCCCGCATTCACAGGAGCATTTCACAGCAACATATATATATATATATATACATATATATTGTTATGGATTCAAAGGGTTAAATTTGGGGTAAGCAATGCAATTTCAAACACCCTGTATAGAGAAACAAACAATTTATTTACGCGCAAAATTTATTTTATTTATTTAATTTAAACGAACAAGTATTGACGTATTTTTATAATTAAGGATCGAAAAGTAATAAGTTCATAAAGAAAACTAGTTTTAAAAACAAATAGAAACGCATAATTAATTTAATTTATTTTAATTCAACGTGTAATAGCATAAGAAAACGCACCGGGGTAAAGAAAATCGATAATCCCAGGGCAGAAAGTTCGTTGTAACAAGCGAAGACGTCAGTTGTATCGAATACCGTGAAAATAAGCTTCGAGAATTGTTATTTTAAACGATCACTAATTAGGAACACCTGCATGTTTTGAAAGGTTACCTTCGTCGAATTTATATGCATAACAACGCGGGTTTCATAAAATATATTTCAAACCGTCAGTGGCTTTAAATAATCTAGCAAACAAAGTTTCTTAAAGAGCGAAAGGGATGCACGATCAATAATATGCTACAGATAAAGATGGGTATAAAAACATTGGTTTCAAAACGCACGTTCGTATCCACGTGGTATCATGCGACGCGGTCAGCAATATCGATTTTATATAACTCAAGTGGGGTTGGAACGCGACATCTAATATGCATAAGACAGAGATAAAATTATTACAGGCGGAGTTTTATGATGACACAGGACTGTATCATTGGTTGAAATAGATAATTTTACAACGGTTGAACACGCGACAGGTGAATGTGGTTTTTTGGAGTATATAGAGCGTCCGCGAGATTAATTTTTTCGAGCGCTAAGGCGGTTAGATTAAAATTTGCAGAAGTGTGATTTTAAAAATAAGGATTTCGCGTGAAGAGTGGCCAGTGGTGGCATTTTAAGGGTATAAATACTCGTAGAGAATGGGGCTCGCTCTTTCTTTGTATTTTCATCGTTTTAGTCGACGTATAGTGATCAACCGAGGTTATAGTACAGGCTTGTGAGCATTGAAAAAGAGTATAATTCAGTAAAATAATATTAACACCTATTGCGTGGTAAGTTGAGGCCTTGTAGTTATTAACGTGTGTAGTGTCGAGTGAATTAAATTAACCGAAGTCTAACTAATACCATGACAAGCTAATAAAGCAATGGACAAAAATATAATATACCTGAATTTGAATGCTGGGATGGAATGGTAATTGGTAGCAACGAGCTCGGCGTATACTGAGATTATCATCTATCTGGAGGATCAGAGCTCATAATCACGAAGGCAAGGGGTTCTGGAGGATCAGAGCGCATAACCACGAAGTCAAGGGGTTCTGGAGGATAAAGCATCATCTAAGGAGATGGGATTTGAAGCATTTTCCAGCTAACTCATTTGAATTTGCTGTTCTTTAATAAACTGTTGTGATTTGTGATGTGTGAGTGAACTTTCATGGTTATTTATGGTTAATATAACGTATCGGAAAAGATACGTGTACTTGACAATGATGAGGTTTTTTTATATATTGAAAAAAAGGTGTATGTAAAGCTTACAAAATTTGCTTTATGAATTTAAATTGGATCGTTAAGTGTACATGGGTTTATGAATTTGTAGTAATTTTATGCAAGGTAAAAGGCATACATTAATAAACTGGGTTATTATGAGCTCACCATACTCCAGTGTGCAATAAATATATGGTATTATTTGGGGCGCATTTACTCCGATTGTATTAAATGTGTTTGAAATTAAAAATTTAAAACAAGGACCTTACAAAATTAGCACTTATTGAGTTGTAATTAGTGTACCAAACTGTATATATATATATATATATATATATATATATATATATATATATATCTGTGAATAATTGTTTGTAAATAGCGGTAAATAAAGATTGTATGATTGTTGTATTATTTTGTGCTTTTATTGAATGATGTGTGAGTGGAAAGGAAGAATGATTGTAAATTTAGGTATCCAGGAAGAGGCACAGCTGAGCTAGCCAGAGAAGCTGCTGAAGATTGTTGCAGTAGAAGAAATCAGGGTAAGAGAATTTTTTTTGTTGTGAACTTTTTATATTTTTTTTTAAAAGGATTTAATGACTCACTCTCGATTATTAAAACTTGAATCCCCGTTCCACAACAATCTTATGGCACCCAATCCGTGGAACGAGAATTTCTTTAGAGCGAGCCACAGCAATATATATATATATATATATATATATATATATATATATATTATAATGTATAAGGGAGCTACTAAGAGTTATAAGGGTTGTTTAGTACAAGGTAGTATATGCCAAACAAAAATAATCCACATATTTGATCACATAAACTTAAAAATGTATGTTTGCCGTATTTTATGTATACTAAAATACCATTCAAAAATAGTAGTTGAAATTAAGTGCCAAAAGGTAATTTTAAAATGACTAAGTGACGTAGTAAGATGTGCAGTGCTCAGGGGTTTATGCCGAGTTTGAATTTTAAAGGCCTTTGAAAGTACATTTGCCGTCCAAAAGCCGGATGCGTCTGTGAATGTTTACTATCAACATGCATCCAGGGTCAAGTGTAATTTATTTTGGTTTCATTTTATATAGAATCAACTTTTGGACAATATTTGTAAACTCAAAATTATTAGTTATAACAACGTCAAATGTGATTGGTGGAATGTAAAGATTTAGGACATATATTAGAATTTAATGTGATTATGAAATTGTATAAAAGACATGAACTTTGGTATGTGCGACACGAACGTAGTTATTTGTTATGAACTTTAAGATGTAGTAGGCTAAGAGAGTTAACATGGTCGCCTTAGAGAGTAAACAAAGGGGATTATTTTCGAACCAATTTTGTAAAAAGACGTGTTTTGCTAACTGTGCTAATTTGTATCAAGATATTTAAAAAGTAAATAAAAGTAGTTGTTTTAAAAGGAGTTTTAAATGAATAAAGTGGTAAAGAAACAAGCATCGAAAGTATAAAGTGAAAAGTAGTGATTGTGCGACGGTAAATTATTGGATTTGGAGAGTGGTTATATAGATTTGAAGTGATATTGGAGAGCGGTTTAAAGGTAGCAGGACATCGAGAGTGGATATACATAGAAAGAAGTTGGATATTGGAGTGCGGTTTAAAGGTAGAAGGACATCGAGAGTGGTTATACATAAGAAAGAAGTTGGATATTGGAGAGCGGTTTAAAGGTAGCAGGACATCGAGAGTGGTTATACATAGGAAAGAAGTTGGATATTGGAGAGCGGTTTATAGGTAGCAGGAGCATTGAGCAAAAAGAAATAGGAACGAGTAGATTGGGATCAGATACGGAGAAGCGGACGGATTTAGAGAAACAAAGATTCGAAGCGGAGATTAGCACAGGGAAGTTGTAGCACTGGTTTTCTAAATTCTAAATTTGGGTTAATCATTTCAGGTATTGGAGAGCAGTTAAAATTTAAGGACACCTGGAGGCGGCACGAAAATTCAAGGACATCAGTGTAAAGACGCATACGGCGATAAGGATTTTGAGCCAGCAGTCAGAGCGGCATCAACGGAGTATAGACCAGGTGAGTGTTGAATTATATCTTAATACGTCAAAATAGTCATACAATTTTGGTAGTAATTTAATTTGGCACAAAGCAACTTTGATCTTATTAGAAATTTTGGCATATACAAAAGTAGAGTATCAATTTTAGTAGTAAAACAAAAGAGTGCACTTTGGTTGGACGTTGCACATCTACTTATAACAGAACTCACTATAAGTAGTTGAACACCCTGAGATTAAGAGCTTAAATAGTCGAGGCATTGCAATAAATAGTCAATTAAAGAACCAACCAAACGTTGCAAGTACGGGGCGTGCATTAGGTGTGCACATTTAAAAAAATTTAGAAAATAAAGAGTGAGTAACTGACAAGTAGTGAGATTTAATAATAGTAAAAGGGAAAGTGGACACATAATATAGGTCTACGCCCAAAGTAGGGTATAATATAGGTGGCGCCCAACGTGGGGCTCGAAAAAAGGCTAGATTGAGTTGAAATTAGACAGAAATAGTAGTAGGACACGGGAGCCTGAGATTAGGTGGGGCCCGTAGCTAGATATTTTCAGGCATACGAGTTCAAAAATAGGCTGCAGAGATGACGGACCCAGCAATGAAACGGATTACGAGATCGGGACTGATATACGGAATTGAAGCAGAAATCACGACACTAAACGATAAACTTAGGACACAGGACATAGAGCTAGACGCAGGGGGAGACATCCAGGAGACGGAGGCGAGGCAGACAGACCCGGAGGTGACAGACATGGACACGGACCTGGCGACGGCACCGGAGGTAAGAGTTGCAGAAACCGCCGGAACCCAGGACCTAATACGACTCATAATGAGTTTGCACGAAAAAGTTGAACAGTCAAATACAAATTTATCGAACAAATTTGAAACTTCACACACTGAGTTAACCAACAAAATTGTAGATTCACACATCGAACTGAGAAACGAGTTTAGGACGGCACACGCGGAACTGACGGCCAAATTGAATAATACACAGGATTATCTACTCACGAAAATGCAAAACGTAAAGGACGACATAAGGACTGAGGTACACGAAAAGATTGACAGAATAGATGACAAATTAGAAAACACGCGGGTACAGATTCAGGGAGACTTGAACGCGACAAAAACGGACCTACGGACCGAAATCAAGACACGCGTAGAGACAGTTGAGGAGACAATGGTCAGTGGTTTTACGACATTAAATTTAGAAATTCAAACATGCGACAAAAGACATTTGACAAACTACAGAAATTTAGGACAAACTTTAGAGACGATACAGACCGAAAATATGAACACTAAGACGCAACTGGACGAAAAACTGGACGACAAAGTCACAGTATTAGAAAACCGGGTAGGACATGACGTAAGACAAATACATGAAAAATTGGACGACCTAGAACGACGGCGCATTGAACTGGACTACGGACAGCACATTAAATTGAACCGGGACGCGTTACCTAAATTTGAAGGACGGAGGACAGAACAGCCGATGGGATTTCTAGACAGACTGGACGAGATCGTCGAATCGGAAAATGAAAGGACTAAGTTACAGATAGTAGGGGCGACATTGACAGGGAACGCGGAAAAGTGGCACAACATCATACGCCGACAGTACGACACATACGCGGAATTTCGACGACTATTTATGGAACAGTTCTGGAGCAACACGCACCAGACGGACATACGTACAAATTTGATTACGGGACACTACAGTCGGACACACGGGACTCGCGAAGAATACGCAATCGACAAATTCAACCAGGCACAGCACTTGACACCAAAGTTGGGCGAGGACGACATTGTACTACTACTTGCGGGCCACATGGAGCCGGAAGTGACAAAGATGGTTGTGGTCCATAATGTTAAAACACTGCGGGATTTTTTAGGCGTCATGAGAAACTTCGATTTGGCAACGGCACTGGAGGCAAAAGCACGGACTAGTCATTGGGATCAAAACCGGGGTTATAGGGAAGACAACCGACGACATACGTACCACGAACAGCGACCCAACCATAGACAGGACAATTTCCATCACGAACATCGACCCAGCTACCGACAGGACTATTTTAACCACGGACACCGAAATCACTGGGGACACGACGGAAACAGGAGACCATACTACAATAGGGAACACCGGGAGAACGACTTACAAAGACAAAACAGGTACCAGCGCGACGACAACGCGGATGACGGTCGAAATACAGGGGGCGGTACACAGAACGGATACAGCCGGACGGACAGGGACGCGAACGTCCACCACATAACGACCAGCGCAAGGACTCAGGACACGGATCAAATTGAAGTGGTGCAGATACACGAGGCACCCTCAGAAAAAAAAACGCAAATTTTGGAAGAACGAATGTATAGGATTAAAGGTCGACGTGGTTTATAGTTTAAAAGACTTATTGTTAAATAATTATAATTTGAATAAAAGAACCTTTTGTTCATTAATATTAGTTTAAGTGAGTGTTTATATGTTGCTTTAGTTGATAGTGGTTCACAGTTGTCGCTGGTAGATGAGAGGTGGTGATAAAACATGCTGATTTTTAAAAGGAAGAATAGAAGCGATTAATGGGGTTAATTTATGGTCGGCAATGAATAAAAAGTTAACTACGATTTATAGGATCATCCGTGTACCGATATTTGTAGGGGATAAAAATGCAGGAGAGGCAGAGTTTTTAATTACAAAGGGGTTGCATATAGATTTCATATTAGGAATGGATTTTATAGAGGATTTTGGATTGAATATAGATGGTAAGGATAGGTCGATTCGAATTTTTGATAAAGATAAGTTATGGATGGTGTCAACGGTTAGTGAGGAATATAGGAATGGAAATAATATAGATAAGTCGGGATTAGGAATGGATAGGACAAGTGATTATAGACAGGTTAAAGTACGATTATGTAATATGTTTGTGAGATTAATTAAGGATGAACAGATTGAAAAAGTGAGTATTGAGATAAAGGCGAAGCTAGAAGAATTATTTAATAAATATGTAGGGTTATTTAATGAAGAACCGAGATTTGCGAGGCGATATATGCATAAGTTAGAGGTCACGGAAGACAACGGGTTTAATACAAAGGTGTATCCAATTCCGTTTGCTATTAGAAATAGGGTTAAAGCCGAGATTAACAAGATGTTACGAGATGGAATAATAGAACCAGCGAAAACTCAATATGTGAACCCGGTAGTTATTGTTCCTAAACCCAATAAAAGGGATATAAGGATTTGTTTGGATGCGAGGAAGTTGAATTTGATTACGAAACCGCAGTATGAACAACCACAAGGGTTGGATAATTTGTTGTACAAAGTGTATGAGATGAAGTTTTTCAGTAAATTAGATTTAAAAAATTCATTTTGGTTAATTCCGTTGCATGAAGACAGTAAGAAGTTTACAGGGTTTAGTATTGAAGGGGAGATTTACATGTTTTCTGTAGTTCCGTTTGGGTTAAGTAGTTCTTCAGCAGCACTTGTAAGGGCCATGCAGAAGCTGTTTAACGAGTATGAATGTTTCTGTTCGCACTATGTGGATGATTTGTTGATTTTTCAAGGAACGAACAAGAACACCTGGAGCATTTAGAAAAGGTGATCCAGAGGCTGGACGAAGGGGGTTCGAAGTTGAACGTGGAGAAATGCGAGTTGTTCAAGAACAAAGTTACATATTTAGGGTTTGAAATCAGTGAGAATGGGATGAAAATTTGTAATAAAAGGTTGGACGAGTTGAAAATATTGCTCAACCAAAGAATGTGAGAGGATTGCGAGGATTTTTAGGGGTTCTAAATTATTATAAACGGTTTATACCGCGATATTCCGAGTTGTGTGTGCCGTTGTTGAGTTTATTGAAGAAAAATGAAAGATGGAAATGGACTGCTGATCGAGAGAAGGCGTTCCAGGATTTAAAAAGTGCATTTTATAAAGAGTTGTCATTAAAATATCCAAATTTCAAAGACGAATTTATTTTAAGAACGGATGCGTCGAAATATGCGATAGGGGCTGAGTTGGTGCAGATCCAGGACGGAGCTGAGGTACCAATTGTATTTATTTCGAGGGTATTAAAAGACTGCGAAACCAGATATGCGACGGCAGAGAAGGAAATGTTGGCTATAGTATATGCAGTGAAAAGTTGCGTTTTATCTGCTAGGTAACAAATTTTAATAGAATCCGACAACACGGTGGTAACATTTATGAAGAAAAAGGAGTTTCTAAACAGCAGGTTGTACAGATGGGCGTTAGTATTACAGGAATACGATTTTGAAATCAAGCACAAACCAGGCAAGGAGAATGTGACGGCGGATTTTCTAAGCAGACCGCAAGTGGAAGAGAATAAAGACGTGAATGATTGTTTAGTTGCTTTGCAGGAGTTCAGGGATGTCGGTCGGTGGACAAACGCCAAGCTTATGGAAACGCAAAGGCACAGTGAGGTGAGCTCGATCCGCGAGAGATTAACAAGCGAAAATGTGGAGGAGTACCGTGGATTTACCATCGTAGGGCAGTTCGTAGTAAAAAGGATAGGTGAGGCAGAGCTGGTAGTGGTATCCAGAGACGCGGCTGTGGAAATTATAGATGAAATTCATTTAAATTTTGGACATATAGGCATAAGAAAAACATTTTGGTATTCAGGAGGCGTTTTATGCACGGAACGATATCACAGTGGTTAAAGAAAGGATTAATCGTTGCAAAATTTGTATCTTAGGGAAAGACAAGAACGTGGTGTTGCAGAATGTACCGATGAGTGTGAACGTGAGCGGACCGTTGGAATTGGTAGCTATTGATTACTTAAGCAACCTGATTACGAGTGAACAGGGGTATCGGCACATATTAGTAATGGTGGACGTTTTTTCAAAATTTGTTAAACTATTTCCGGCAAGGCGAAGCAACACGGTGCATGCTTTACAGTCGATTAAAGAATTTGGAAGCCAGGTAGGGAGAATGGAAAGGATTTTGGTAGACAACGCAACTTATTTTAACAACCAAAGATTTAGGAACGGGTTAAATCGAGCGCACATTAAGGTGTCATTTAGCAGTATACGGCATCCGAAAGCAAATCCATGCGAACGATATATACGGGAGGTAATAAAATATCTACGGTTAGCGACGCAAGAGCACCATAATAGATGGGTTAGATATCTGCCGCAGATTGAAAATTTCATGAATTGTGTACCGAGTTCAGTTACGAAAACGTGTCCGGTAACATTGATTCGGAGGATTATACCAGCTAGGCCATGGAGGGACGAAGTCGAGGTACAACACATCACAGAGTTGTTGGGTAGTGTTAGACGTAGGATCGAAAGGATGCAGCGTAGGGATATCGAGCGAAGGTGTAGCAGGATCAAAAAAAGGACAACTTTTGAAATAGGAGATATGGTGGTTGTGAAAAGGTTAAGAGTTTCGAACCGCGACAGGAACATTTGCGCGAAATTGTTGTTTTCTTATGAAGGGCCGTACAAGATTACGCGTATTTTTGCGGAAGGAAATACATTTGAATTAGCTACTATGACAGGGGAATATCGTGGGCGTTTTCACTTGGAAAATCTATACCCATATAAGGTTGGACAGGAAGAGGGTTTAGTAGAATAGTTGTTATATAGTTCATGCGACGGAAAGTTTAGTTTTGTTTTAGTTTATAAGGTAGGTTAGTACGTAGCATAGTTAGACAGACATGTTGAGAATTAAAAATAGGGGTTCAATAATTAAAATATGTAGGAATCCGAAAAGGGGTTTGTGTAGAAAGGTAAGAGGGGGTTTGATTTTAAATAAAACTAGAAATTATGCACACCAGGAAAGAGTAAAGCCGACGCAATTTCCAATTTCATTCAAAATCAGTGGGGCCAATATAATGTATAAGGGAGCTACTAAGAGTTATAAGGGTTGTTTAGTACAAGGTAGTATATGCCAAGCAAAAATAATTCACATATTTGATCACATAAACTTAAAAATGTATGTTTGCCGTATTTTATGTATACTAAAATACCATTCAAAATAGTAGTTGAAATTAAGTGCCAAAAGGTAATTTTAAAATGACTAAGTGACGTAGTAAGATGTGCAGTGCTCAGGGGTTTATGCCGAGTTTGAATTTTAAAGGCCTTTGAAAGTACATTTGCCGTCCAAAAGCCGGATGCGTCTATGAATGTTTACTATCAACATGCATCCAGGGTCAAGTGTAATTTATTTTGGTTTCATTTTATATAGAATCAACTTTTGGACAATATTTGTAAACTCAAAATTATTAGTTATAACAACGTCAAATGTGATTGGTGGAATGTAAAGATTTAGGACATATATTAGAATTTAATGTGATTATGAAATTGTATAAAAGACATGAACTTTGGTATGTGCGACACGAACGTAGTTATTTGTTATGAACTTTAAGATGTAGTAGGCTAAGAGAGTTAACATGGTCGCCTTAGAGAGTAAACAAAGGGGATTATTTTCGAACCAATTTTGTAAAAAGACGTGTTTTGCTAACTGTGCTAATTTGTATCAAGATATTTAAAAAGTAAATAAAAGTAGTTGTTTTAAAAGGAGTTATAAATGAATAAAGTGGTAAAGAAACAAGCATCGAAAGTATACAGTGAAAAGTAGTGATTGTGCGACGGTAAATTATTGGATTTGGAGAGTGGTTATATAGATTTGAAGTGATATTGGAGAGCGGTTTAAAGGTAGCAGGACATCGAGAGTGGATATACATAGAAAGAAGTTGGATATTGGAGTGCGGTTTAAAGGTAGAAGGACATCGAGAGTGGTTATACATAAGAAAGAAGTTGGATATTGGAGAGCGGTTTAAAGGTAGCAGGACATCGAGAGTGGTTATACATAGGAAAGAAGTTGGATATTGGAGAGCGGTTTATAGGTAGCAGGAGCATTGAGCAAAAAGAAATAGGAACGAGTAGATTGGGATCAGATACGGAGAAGCGGACGGATTTAGAGAAAACAAAGATTCGAAGCGGAGATTAGCACAGGGGAAGTTGTAGCACTGGTTTTTCTAAATTCTAAATTTGGGTTAATCATTTCAGGTATTGGAGAGCAGTTAAAATTTAAGGACACCTGGAGGCGGCACGAAAATTCAAGGACATCAGTGTAAAGACGCATACGGCGATAAGGATTTTGAGCCAGCAGTCAGAGCGGCATCAACGGAGTATAGACCAGGTGAGTGTTGAATTATATCTTAATACGTCAAAAATAGTCATACAATTTTGGTAGTAATTTAATTTGGCACAAAGCAACTTTGATCTTATTAGAAATTTTGGCATATACAAAAGTAGAGTATCAATTTTAGTAGTAAAACAAAAGAGTGCACTTTGGTTGGACGTTGCACATCTACTTATAACAGAACTCACTATAAGTAGTTGAACACCCTGAGATTAAGAGCTTAAATAGTCGAGGCATTGCAATAAATAGTCAATTAAAGAACCAACCAAACGTTGCAAGTACGGGGCGTGCATTAGGTGTGCACATTTAAAAAAATTTAGAAAATAAAGAGTGAGTAACTGACAAGTAGTGAGATTTAATAATAGTAAAAGGGAAAGTGGACACATAATATAGGTCTACGCCCAAAGTAGGGTATAATAATATATATATATATATATATATATATATATATATATATTGCTATGTATTAACTGGAACTCTTGATCGCCGACGTTGGGCTGTCCAGCAACCTGGCTCGACCATTTTTGCATCAGTAATTAAACGTTATAGCTTCCGTATTTTACTGTTGCTATAATTTATATTTGTACATCAGTTCTTTGTAAGTTAGTTTTAGCGTTATTTTGTGCGTTAGTTTTAGTGTTGCGCTAAGGAAAACCAAGTACAATTAGTTTAAATTATTTAAATAAAGAAATACAAACCATGTTGAGTTTCAAACCATTGGATCGATGCATTTTTGGAAACTGAATTGCGTTTCGCAAGTCAGCCTTAGATATAAACTTTACCATATTGACGTTGCAAGTATCAAAAGGTGACTGCCCGGCACGTCGACAACAGCCTTAACAAGCAGGTACGCGCAAATATGAAAGCAAATGCACAAATTTTATAACACAATACATAATTGTTATGCGTTAATTTAGCAGAGGAAAAACGAACTGTTTCAAAACTTTGTTTGTAAAATATTATCGTACGAAAGATAATAGAGTTTTAAATAGTCTCACCCATATTTCATTAAAAGGTATGGACATGCTGGGAAAACGTTTTTTTCGCTTCCTGAAAAATGACATTTTTGACTTGTGTCACTTTTGTCGCAAGGGTGCGAAATATTCTTAGGTTTACAAGTTAATGGAAGGGCTGGTGGAATAAACGAGCTAAGCATACCTGCCAATACAACGATGCACCATTGCTTAACAATAAAATATAATGAAAATTATGGAAATGTTAGGTAAAATCTAACATCGCGATTGATCCAGGGTTAATGTTGTACTACAGACATACTATTGAAGATAGGAATAAAATAAGTTACACTTTTTTTATAGAGAATTTAATGGGTTTTAATTTTATAACAACTTCCATTGCAATCGAATCAACGATTACCGAGATAGAAAAAACTGAAATGGAGCACTTTCTTTTCAAGATGGCAGATCGAGCCATTGAGGAAGAGATAGGAATTTTACTATCTTCAGTCTTCACCACCAATTTGTAGCTATTTATCTATTACTTTTTCTATTTACTTCATTTTAATCTAATTTGGCTGGACTAATAAGCATGCAAATCTGCATCAAATCAGTCTGAGTACTGAAAACCCAACAACGAATGTGCTATTTTGAAGAAGAGTATAATCCTAGATAGCGGATTTCATTATCCAAATTAACGTCCAAAGCATTCCACTTACAATTTCCAAATAATTATTTTGCAATATAAAAGAAAGTGATTTGCTTTTACTGCGTTTACTTAAATTTATTGTCGCATCGTCCCAGGGTACATAAATAAAATTAAGGGAATGCATCGTTCTCAAAAGCATGGTGACAGTCTGCCTGTCTTCTAAGCATATCCAACTGAATTATGCGAACTTAATGAATTCCACACCCTGAAAAGTGGGTCGCATTATTATTAAGAAGTCGCTGGCAAATGCGACCGTAAATATAAAATAAACATCAGTATTCAATTTCGTTACAAAATTACAGCTTCTTGTGAATAAACTCGTGTAGTGAAAAAAGTTCATATACTTTATAAGCTTTCCGTTACGGTGATGTAAAAATTATGCCTTACACTCTTTAAGTTTGGAAATGCTTTTACGAAAGAGGCATAAAGTAGATTGTAATACACAGAAAATATTCAACATTATTAGAAAAGCATCTTTTATATTAAGGGGAGTTTTGGCAACGATATCTCCTATGGGATATACACAAACCAAATCGTGTGCGTTCCGCGAAATAGAATATGTGCTTAAAATTAAAGTGTGGAAACAATTTCATTCGGAATCGTATAGTGTCCTCTTTATGTTTAATTTCTGGACAGTTTAGATGTTTAAATTAAGCGCTTTCTGAACTTTTGCTTTAACTTCTTGTTAAAAAGACTGTGACTAACTTTTAGTCCACGTGACCGTGGTAAGCCAATAGGAATAGACTTTTACGTCTAGAAGAAAATAGTCTGGCTTCCCCGGCAGTTAAGGGACAGAACATTCGTGGTTAGCATCTTGAGGAATATAGTTGTGCTGAATAGCGTTGCGAGAGAACCTGTCAAAATAGGTTATTTTTAGAAAAGTGTCATATTTTTGGACACGGGATATAATCAACAAGAAAATTGATATTGATGTCTTAGGTTCAATTTACAACTACCTATATAATTTTAACGCAATATTAGATAAATAATAAATGCAAGAATCCCTAGTATATGAACACACATAACACATATCTGAACGTACGCACGCGCGCGTACGCACACACGCACACACACACACACACATAATCGTGTATTCTGTCAATTTAAAAATAAATTTAAGTATTTGGGAAAACTTCATACTTTAGTACCTTTATAAATTATACAAATTTTCCATATACCAGAAAATAAAACAATAAAAGTTATAACTTTATTTATGTGTAGTAACTAATTAGGATGTCAATTTCCGTAATCTTTATTTGTAAAAGTACGAAAATTTAAGCACTTTTAATTCTTGCCAACTGACTTTAAACACAAACTGTACAATATATATATATATATATATATATATATATATATATTTATACATAAAATAAAATATATCTGTAAACAAACTCTTATGAAAATAATAAGAGCTTCTTGACGAATACAAACCGAGCTCATTGTTGTATAGCCATTAACAAAACAATAGCGGGAGGAAACATTCACTAACCGGCCGGTTTCAGCTTACTTAAGCATCTTAGCCCGATTTGTATTCGTCAATTAGCTCTTACTATTTTCATAAGAGTTTGTTTACAGATACATCTTATTTTATATATTGTTCTACACAATTTCTTATATATATATATATGATATATATATATATATATATATATTGTCGTGGAAATTATAGGTTAAGAAGGTATATAGGTCTAGACAATAAATTATTTTACAACTGTGTGTATATAGGAAATAGGAACAATTTGTTTGCGCGCCAAATCAATCAGTTTGGATAGTGAAAACGGACGGTTATAAAGATATTTTTGTATTTCTAAATCAGAATGTTAAAATTGCATAAAGAGGGGAAACTTTAGAGTACATGAAAACTCAAGGATACGCATAATTAGTTGTAATAGTTTAAATCAAGCGCATGGGATAGGAAACGGAGTTTTTGAGTATAGAAAATCAATAATTTAAACGCATATTTTGATGTAACTAAAGTAAACGTTTGTTACACAAATCCTAAGAAGTGGTAAAACTCGGAATTATAATTTTAAACGGATAGTTTATTTCAAAGAAACACCTGATAGTTAAATGTCAAGTTCAAAGAACTAAAATAAACGTTGACACAAAGTTCTATAGAATAGTTTGTAATGGTCGGTGCGACAAGCTGCTAAAATAACAAATGCTCTGAAGACTAAGTGAAATGAAATATCTATAATGCAAAACAGACAGAGAACACGTATAATAAAACGTTGGTTACAATACACGTCTAACATACGCAGTAGATTTGGAGGCCAACCACAATAATGATTTTCTGTAGCTTAAGAAGGGTTCTAAAAGAGACAATAAATATGGGTAAAACGAAGCAAGGTAGCTAAGGGTTGGACGTTAAAACCGGGGGAAAACAATATAATTGGTCAAAGGCAAGAAGTTTTGAGAAGCTCGCGTCGGTTAAATGTTGTTGAGCAAATTTTATGGTAAAAGTAGAGTTAACTTGGAATTTTTCAGACGTTGAAGTTCGTTACGAACAAAATTTGGAGAATCAGTTTTGGAAAATAAGCTTTTCGATGAAAAGGGTATTTAAAAGCGTATAAATACACGGAGAAAGACATTAAGGCTCTCCTATATCTCTCTTAGATAGCTTTTATATCTCTTACGTATTTGCTATTACGTGCTCCTACGTTGTACTGATTGTAACTTATTCGTTAAATTATCATACAACATTTTATTTAAAAGTGTGTAATAGCTGTTACCGGTACCGGGAATGTATTAAAAGTGTGATTTGCACAAGTGACTGCTGGCTTATTAAAGGTGCTGTTACTACACGCTACGATCTAATGTTAGGATGGTACTAGGGTAAGCGAATCTAGAAGTTTGAAACAAGTATGCGTGAAGTGTAGTGATTATGAAAGGTTAAGCTTGGTCGAGACAATTATCCGAGTAGAAATACTAAAGGTGGTTGCAGAGATTTGGATAGCAAGTGAAAATGAGTTGGATGACCACAACAACGATGGGTTTGGAACACATGTTCAGAAGTTACGACGGAAGAAGCTGACTCGAGGTAAAGAAAATTAATTTCTTGCTTTTGCTTGAACATTTGTGGTGGTATTTTGTGCTTGAGTGTTTTGACATATTGGGGGTGTATTTTTATTACCATAAAAACTCATTTAAAGGGGTATATGTAAAGAACAATTAATATTGATTATTTAAAAATGTTTATTTATGACATAAAAATGTTGTTGTAAGGAGTAAACGGGTCTTTAGCTTTATTTTAAATAAAAATGCGATGTGTAAAAGCATTTAGAGTAACTGGGTTATACTGAGCTCAAAATAGACCAGAATAAAAATGAATTTGGGGTTGCACGACGGGCCCATCTACTCGTCTAAAATGCAATTGTTGAAATATATCAAAATCAATAAATTTTAAAAGATTTAAGGATTGAGATGGTAACATATTAGAAAAGTGTATATACTAATGTGTAAATATTTTCGTGCTTATGGAAACTTGTTAACATGTGTAAATAAAAAGATTGTATGTCTTGTTGCATTATTGGAGTGGTCATTTCGTGTGACTGTGTTTGTGAAAAAGGAATGAACTTAGGATGGTAGGTATTTAAGAAGAAGCGGATTTCTGAGCTAGCCAGGGTGTACAGAAATAAGTAGGCGTTTCAAAGTACTGTAAGAATTTTTTTTTATTTCAGAAAATTTTATGTTGCCCCAAGCGTGAGGCTTGAGTGTTCCCGATTTCCGCAGCAATATATATATATATATATATATATATATATATATATATATATCCTCACCTTGTAAGTTAACAGCAATTCATGTATATGTTAGCATAGTTAATTGTATTTTAGAAAGTCTGTGATCAAGAATTTGAATTAAATTCGAATTTAGGCCTTAAAAAGAGTATACTTTCCTCCAACTGACCTCAAAACCATTAATAATATATCGCATATATATATATATATATATATATATATATATATATATATATGTATATATACAATTTGGTGATAATGACCTTGCACAAATACGATATATTATTAATGGGTTTGAGGTCATGGAGGAAAGTATACTCTTTTTTAAGGCCTAAATTTTCAAATTTAATTCAAATTCTTGATCACAGAAAAAAGTTACAGAGCTCGCATGGAAGAAAATATTCGTCTAGAACTTGTCCAATATGCAAAAATACACACAGACACCAAAATGATATATTTTTAAAAAATTTAGACTACCCATTTTCATCTAGCCATACCCTTGAGCATAATACAAAAAGTTTCAGAACGAGGAACAGCACTATACAAAAAAGTTACAGCACCGGTACAGAAAAAGGTATTTCCAAAAATCCCGCATGGAACAAAATATTATCAAAAACCTGTCCAACATAAAAATACTACACACAGATACCAAAATAGTACATTTTCAAAAATGTATACTGCGCATTGTCGTCTACCTACACTCCTGAACGTAATAAAAAAATTTCAGAACGAAGAACAGTATACAAAAGAAGTTACAGCGACCCCATGGAAAAAATCACACTTATGAAGAATGTTTTCTCCTTTGCGGATGCTGTAACTTTTTCTGTTTGTGTTCCAAATCTTTTCTATCGTATTCCTGGACAGGCTAAATTGTTAAAAATACCCCCTTGGCAGCTACAATACTGATCCTCACAAAAAAAGCATTCTTAAAAAATTGTAAAAAAAAACTTATTTTGGCTGCCAAGAGCATTTTCACAAATCCAGTCTGCCTATTCTCATCTACACATGCACAGGAATATGATACCGAAGAAATTAGAACAATACATAGTACAGAAAGAAGGATACAGCGCCCGAACGGAAAAAATCAGCATTATAAAAAATGTTTTCTCCTTTGCGGACACTGTGACTTTTTTTGTTTTGTTTTTATTTAATTTATTTTGTAGCTGATTTCTGAGTGTATGCGGCTGAAAACGGTCAGATTGAATTTTTAAAATTGACCCCTTGACAACCACAATAGTATTTTTCATAGAAGAAAGCAATGTTTAAAAATAATGAGAAAATATTTAGGTTGCTAAGAACTTTTTAAGAATTCAGCCTCTCCGTTGTCATTTACGTGCGCACAGGAACACGATACAAAAACAATAGGACAACACATTATATAGAAAAAAGTTGCAACTCCCGCACGAAAGAAATCGGCCTTTTAAAAAATGTTCTCTCCTTTAAGGGCACTGTACCTTTTTTGTGTTTTAATTTCGTTCTAGTTCTTTTTGTATAGAATTCCTAGGGGTATGTGAATGAAAACCGAAGGGTCGCACCATTGAAGGTGTCTTCTTGGTAGCCACATTACAGTTCCCCACAGAAGAGGGCATCCTAAAAAATAATAAAAAGAAAATATTTTGGCTGCCAAAGGCATTTTCAAAAATTCATCTTTCTATTCTCATCCACACACGCACAGAAACACCGACACGAAAGAATTTAAATGTGAATGAAACTGGACAGGATGAATTTTTGAAAATGACCCCTTGGCAGCCACAGTACTCTTCCTCGTCGAAGAAAACATTCTTAAAACATAATAGAAAAGCAATATTTTGGCTGCAAAGGACATAATCAAAAATTCATTCCGCCAATTTTCATCTACACATGCACAGGAGCACGATACGAAAAATATTAGAACAATACACAATTTAGAAAATAGCAACAGTTCCCACGCGGAAGAAAATATTCATCAAAAACATGCAAGATTACACACATTCGTCAAAATAAAAAGTTTTTTAAAAATGTATCCTGTCCATTTTTATTTACACGTTTAGGAATCCAATACAATAAGTATCAGAACAAAAAACAGTATAAAAAACGTTACAGCGCCCGCACGGAAGAAATCCTTACAAAGAATGTTTTCTTCTGTGCGAATGTTGTCACTTTTTTTTGTTTTTTTTCTAATTCATTTAGTATCATATTCCTGGGCGAATGAAGATGACAATGGACACGCTAATTTTCTGAAGGTGCCCCCTGGGCAGCTACAGTACTGTTCCTCATACAAGAAAGCATTTTTGAGAAATAATAAAAAGAAAATATTTTGGCTGCCAAGGGCATTTTCAAAACTTCAGGAACACAATACAAAAAATTCCGAAACAATGAACAGTATATATTATAAGTTACAGCGCCTGCACGGAAGAAATCGGTCTTGTAAAGAATGTTTTCTCCTATACGGGCGCTGTAATTTTTGTTGTGTTTTGTTTTTGTCCCAATTCTTTTTGTATCGAATTCCTGGGCGGTATGTGGATGAAAATGGACAAACTGAACTGTTGAAAATAACCCTTGGCAGCCACAATACTGTTCCTCACAGAAGAAAGCATTCTTAAAAAATAATAAAAAGACATTATTTTGGCTTCCAAGAGCATTTCCAAAAATTCAACCGGTATATTCTCGTCTACACGTACAGCAGTACGATACAAAGAATTAGGACAATACACAATATAGAATAAAGTTAAAGCGGTCACACGGAAGAATGTATCAAAAACTTGTCCATCACACAAAAATATGCAAAGCCAAAATAAAGCATTTTTCAAAAATTTAGCCTGTCCATTTTGATGTACACACACCCAGGAACATTGTACACAAGTATCAGAACAAAGAACAGTGTACAAAAAAGTTACAGCGCCCGCACGGAAGAAATCAGTCTTATAAAGAATGTTTTCTCTCTTGCGGGCGCTGTACCTTTCTTCTGTTTTGCTTTTATTCTCCCCTGCTTCCTCAGCCAAATTTTTCAATTCCGTTTATTATAGAGTACGATGCGAGTGACACTGGACTTGGTGCCGTATTGATACAAAATATAGATGGTGAAGAACACGTTGTTTCTTATGCAAGTAAAACACTTAATCAATACTGTAAGAAATTATTCTGTGACAGAAAAGGAATGTCTTGCAGTAATATTTGCTATAGAAAAGTTTCGTCCGTGGGTTGAAGGAACTCGATTTACGGTGCTGACAGACCATTTCTCATTATAATGGTTGAATAATATCCAAATTCAACAGGAAAATTGGCTAGGTGGGCTGTCCGGTTACGGCAGCATACGTTTGATTTGGTGCATCGTAAAGGCAAATTTAATGTGGTGCCTGATTGTCTTAGGCGAGCTTCCATAGTAGAAAATGATGCAGTAAACTTAGTAGAAATCAAATTATAAGAGTTAGATCCTTGGTACGTTTCATTACGAGAGAAAATTTTGGCTTCTCCTGAAAACTATACTCAGTGGAGTCGAGAACAATTTTGTTTTTAAATTTCTCCCTTCAAATTTGCCTCTGTCAACAAATTTGATAGAATGGAAATTTCTAGTACTCAAGTCCTTCTGTTACGTGACACTTTGGTTTTTCAAAAACTTATTCTCGTATCCAAGAAAGCTATTATTGGCCAAAAATGAATTGGGAGGTTATGAAGCTCTGTAAGAATTGTTTAGTATACGCTGCACAAAAATCGTCTAATGTTGGTCCCCTTGGTTTTATGGGCAAAGAGAAAGAGGTAAAGTTTCCTTTTCAAATTATAGCCTTGGATCTTGTAACAGTTCGCTTTCCCTCTGCTAAATTAACGCATAAACATTATGTGTTGTGTTATAAAAATTCTTAAATTCATTTTTATAATTCAATATAAATCGTACTTCTATAATTAATACAAAATTAAAACAAAGTATCATAATTTCGAAACACCCCAATTATTGTTCTTCTTTATTTTAATTATATAGTAAATAAAGCGCATAGTTATAAATATCCAGTTTGTATTGTAAAATTTCTATAACGTACCTTCAAGGTGATATCGTATAGCGTGTTTTCACTCACCTGCTTGCAAAGAATGTTGTCGACGAGTCGAATCGGTCGGCTTTTGATCGTTTCAACGTCAATATGGTCAAATTCATATCTAAAGCTGACTTGCGAGTCGCAAATTAGTTTCAATAAATTCATCGATCTGATTGCTTAGAAACTCATCATGGTTTGTAATTTCTACTTTTAAATAATTCAAACTAATTTTTATTTTGTTTACCTTAGCGCAACACTAAAGTACAAAAGAACTAATGAACTAGAAAAATAAAGCAACACTAACGTACGGGAGAAATAACATTTAATAACTGAAGCAAAATGGCCATGCGAGACTGTTGAATTTTACTGTGTATAAGATAAATACGTTCCTTATATTTCAACATTGAAATTTTGTTTTAATTCAGAAGCAATACCTAGAGCTGACTAATGGTTGTAAAAAGTTAATTTAATTGCGTATAAAAAGATTACGCTTTGGAAACTTACAATGTGGTTCTAGTTTACGAGGCGTTGTTATAACAATGTAGACAACTGCTTTTTCATGTGTTTGTTCTATGTTGGAAGTCTACATGTGGGTTGAACTTGTTTGTTAAATGGTGCAAGCAGCCATGCCCTGAGGTCAAAGTGGTAAGTGATTTCCATTTGTTGAGGCAATCATCTGGTTGACGTTTAACGTAATGTATAAATCCAACCTTAGTAGTTTGAACCCATGGAAACAAAGATCTTTGTGATAATATTTAATTATAAATTTAAATTTTGAACGTTGCTTCATATCAAAATTATGCTCTATAAAATTGTGTATGTAACAAAAGCTTTATGAATTTGCATTACGAATAATATAATCATGTAATTGCTTAACCACGATAACTATTTAACGAAGTTTAATTTTACTAATTTGAAAGATCTTATTACAAACTTATTTTGTATGCATGTGAGTCATTTATTCAGTACTGAAAAGATGACATAAAAAAATCTCATAATTATGATAATGACATTTATAGTGCCTATTTGCATTAGAGGCTTTTTTTTATTTAAATTGTCCAAGATTAACAATATAAATATAAAAATTAATTGAATATTCAGAAACGTATAATAATTATCTGTCAGAATAAATAAGAAATAATTTTCAGTTAATATATGTGTTAATTTCTTTATATATTTAAACATGGTTAATTACATTCATGGAAGCACTTAAGCAATAGTATTTATTTTGTCCATACTTATCACTGGATTCTATGAATTACGTATAAGCCAGATGTGCATAAATTTAATAAGTAGAGTGTCCAATCACTATTACACAAAAGAAAAAAATCATATATGTGCAAAACCTGTCTGATTTATTGATTTTATTTTGAGGCGCAAATTGCTGTCTTTACTATTATTTTATGTATTTTATTTTCTTTCAGGATAAACGTAGTACTATCGAAAAATACAAAATCTTGTATTTTCGTAACAGAATATACTCGTTGAGGTTTCTGTATTTTTCTTAGCGATATTTCTTGTTTTTACACACTATCTAAGTACAGTGTGTCCCAAATTGGATGTATTAAATGGGTAACTTAGTTGTTATTAAAGATACAATAAAACTATGTGCGTAGTCATGTGCCAACTTTTTGAGATCAATTCAATGGTGAAATCACAAATGAGCGATCTTCTTTTGTTTTCGAGTTATAGCCAAAAATTGATATTTTTTACAATTCTATTAATTCTCATAACTCGTTTGTTTGCAAAAATATCCAAAAATACTGTAGAAGTCTTTAATACGGTTTTTTACGTAGAATACAGTGGCGTACGCAAATATGTAATATTTATAATACTTTTGAGGTTATAATATAAACTTGCATTTTTTTAAATGGAAACCTTAATCGGTTGCCGCTTTATTTAAAAGCTCTTTTTGACAGCTTTTCAAAAATATATAGTTTAGTATAATTATTTTTTCAAATGGCCGATTTATTCCATGTTTTTGGTATAATAAAATAATTTATTGTATTGGTAATTTATAGTTGGCCGCGAAACAAAAGGTAAACACAAAACAAGAGTTTATTATTGTACCACACCACTCTAAACAACAAAGTTTGAAAGCTAGAAGAATACAATATCATGACTACATATATTACAAAAATTAATATAACTACATCTTAAATTGAAAATTATATTTTCCTATCCACATTTAAACAGTCTATAATCCATATATGGATACACAAATATACACATACTCACACACCTCATACCCTCACAAACACACACACACACAAGCACGCGCCCACGCATGCACGCACGCATGCGCACACAACCACACACACCTCACCTACACACACCTCACATAATATATATATATATATATATATATATATATATAAAACACTAGAACACAGATAGGAATACTACAATAGTTTTATTTACTGATAATTCAGAGATATTGTTCAGACTGGCCTCCATTCTCTCTTAAACAAAGTTCGCATCGTTTTATTAAAGACTTAAAGAATTTAATAAATAAACCGCCTTAACTTTACGAAATGCTGCTTCAATTGAATTCCGCAACTCTTCAATACTATGGTTCTGGGTTTTATAGATTTCCTCTTTCAAAAAATTCCACAAGAAATAGTCCAATATCGACAAGTCAGGAGATCTAGGCGGCCACTGAACAGGTCCAAACGTACCCATCCATTTATTGAGATATTGTCTATTTAAATAATCACGAGTAATTATAGCGTTGTGCGGGAGTGCACCATCTTGTTGGAACCACACTTTTTTTTTTTTCGAGAGGCATATCCTCCAGTAATTCGTGCAAGTTGGTATACAAAATTTCAATATAGCGACAAGCTGAATGATTGTTTTCAAAAATATGGTATTGAAATGTGCCACCAACAATGTAGCAACAAATATTCAAACCATAACGGCTTTGTTGACGCCTCGTATGTTTGATAGGTATTTTCATTCGACCAGCAAGTGCTTCATCAGACCATATAATGTTATTTCCAAAATTGTTAGTAGCAGCACATTTACGAAGATACCATTGACAAAATCGCCTTCTTTTTTGAAAATCGTCGGGAAACAAACTATGTATAATTTTATTTTTATAGGGTGGATATTTATTACGCTTCAAAATTCTTGAAGCTGCTGATTTAGAAACACCCATTTCCCTTTCAATTTTCCTACATGATGTTCTTGGGTTTGTTTCCACATATGCTATGGATGAAACAGTAGTTGGCTCTTGATTAAAAACTGCATACTGTTTTGTTCTAGCCTAGTCAAAGCAACCAAACTTTTGTAAATTACTATCTATCCTTTTAAACATGTTAATATTAGGTTGTTGTCTTTCAGGGTACCTGTATTATTTAGAAACGACATAGTAATATTATTTGCTATTAGTTACACAATTACCTGTTGAAATATAAAGTTTTTGCTGATAGAGGAATTCTCGCAGACTCAATAAATGCAACTAGCATATCGTATTTTTCGTAATTTTCAAATTTTGCCATTTAGTAACAGACTGATGCTTCACTTACAAACTAACAATACAATTTATTGCATGTGGAATAGATATGATTGAAGCTCGTTGACGTTTGTTATACAAACAATTGTCGTTTTTTGTTTACCTTTTGTTTCGCGGCCAACTATTTATTCCCAATACAATAAATTATTTTATTATACCAAAAACATGGAATAATTCGACCATTTGAAAAGATAATTATATTAAACTATATATTTTTGAAAAGCTGTCAAAAAGAGCTTTTAAATAAAGTGACAACCAATTGTGGTTTCCATTTAAAAAAATGCAAGTTTATATTATAACCTCAAAAGTATTATAAATATTAAATATTTGCGTACGCCACTGTATTCTACGTAAAAAACCGTATAAAAAACTATTACAGTATTTTTGGATATTTTTGCAACCAAACGAGTTATACGAATTAATAGAATTGTTAAAAATATCGATTTTTGGCTATAACTCGAAAACAAAAGAAGCTCGCTCATTTGTGATTTCACCATTGAATTGATCTCAAAAAGTTGGCACATGACTGCGCACACAGTTTTAGTGTATCTTTAATAACAACTAAGTTACCCATTTAATACATCCAATTTGGGACACACTGTACAGTGGCGCCCTACCAATCCGTATTTAATTAACGACCTCTCTGATAGTTTCTCTAGACCGCTGAAGATAGAGTTCAGAGCTAGTGCGTAAGTCTTCAAAAGTCAATTGTGTTAATACGGATAAAACAACATCTTTTGCACGACTTTTGTAAGAAAAAATAAACATCTTTTTAGATAGTTTCACTAACGCCCAGTACGTGAGGCTGTAATGTTTTAATCTCATGGGTCCATTTCTTCGTTTCAAAACAGGACATAAATGGTTATTAGCAGTGAGTGATTGGTTTTCCAAGTACACAATATTGCACCCCTGACGTAGTGCAAAGGCACATATGATTGAGCGCTTTGTAGAGGAAAAAGTATTTTTAGTTTTCAACGCGCCTCAATTTCTTATTTGTGACAAAGGTTCTCAATTGCGAGGTCGTATTTTTAAAGGTTTATATAAAAAACTTGAGATTCAAAAAATGGTATACTGCAGTTTATGCACCTCAATGTAATTTTGTGGAACGCACAAGCAGAACAATTGATACCGCAATTAGGTCGTATATAGATGATCATAACACATGGGACTTAGAGTTACCTCAAATTCAGTGTGCCATAAATTCAGCCAAACATCAGTCGACTGGTTATACTCCAAATTTTTTAGTTTTTGGTCGTAGTGTTCCGATCAGTGAAAAGGTGCTGGAATTCTTCCAACTGATGATTGTAAAGTTATTCCTGGGAATCGTCCTTTGTATGTTTCAGACAGACAAGGGTTATAAAAAATTTTTAAGAATGTTCGTGCGAGACTGCACCAGGCTTATGAGCGTGCAAGCAGACAATACAATTTGAGAAAAAAAAATATTTTATTTAGAGTAGATGATAAAGTTTGGAAAACTAACAAAGTACTTTCTAGAGCTAGTGAAGAATTTAGTGCAAAACTCGTAAGAAAATGTCGAATTTGGTATATGACTTGAGTAATACAGATGGCTCTAAAGCCGGTAGATGGCATTTTAAAGATTTAAAACCATATTCTGCCCTAGATTTAGATAATGATGCTTCAGAAAAGTAAGTCGTGAAACATTTTTAGTATAAAGTATGTCGAGTATTTTGAAAATAATTTTTGTTGGGTAACTTTCGTTAGTTCATATTTTTTTGTTGAAGGAATAGTAGTAGTGAGTATGTGTAGGTACAGTACCTTAATAATTTTTAGAAATACTTGCACGTTGATGACGTTGAAGGAGTTGAGTCTGCTGATTATATTAGTGATGTTGATGTTTATTATGTTGGTAATTTTAGAAATACTTGCAGGTTGATGATGTTGAAGAAGTTGAATATATTAGTTATGTCAGCAATGTTGATGTTTACTATATTAGGAATTTTAGAGTAGTGGTAAGAGAGAGTCGCTTGCGTTGTTTGGAGATTTTCGTGAAGTTGGTCAACTTACGCAGTTATGTTTTGCGTAGAGTATGTTTTGACCAAAGTAATAGTAGATAGTTTTTGATTTGGAATCAAATCGAGTAATTTTTGGTGTGTCCACAGTAGTACGGACATAGAAGTAAAGTTGGAAACTTTGTGAATCTAAGAATTTCAGTGGAAGTCGTGAAATACAGTGATGAGATATGGTAGTCTAATGATGACTATGCGTTTTTCCAGTTGAAAGTTTAGTGATGTAGTTCGAATATTTTTTGAAAGGTAAAACATTGCACTCAAGTACTTTCTCTTTGAAGTTTGAAAAGTATGTATATAGGTTTATGCTGTTTATTTTTAGTGGATGATTTTAAGGAATGCTTAGATGGGTTGGAGTTGTCAAAATTTTTTTGGTAGACAATCTTGATCCCTGTTTTCAGACACTTTAGTTCTCAGAATATAACGAAGTCTATTTCAATCAGCATTTGTCCGTGTGTAAATATTCTTAAATTAGAATTAGTTTTATGACATTAAGAATCTTAAGCAAGATATTTTTAGATCTATTCTGTAATTTTTCGTCTGGTTTATTTTTATTATGGACTTTAGTCAATAGAATATTTAGTTATCGAGCAGTAGTATGGCTATGCATGTGCGCATGCTTATTGTTGTTGCCATTTCCTTGAGTGATTTTTGAGTGTCAGACCTTACCAATTAAGCCCTACCTATTTTGTCTACTCGGATATATCTCCTTTTTGGACGTTTAGTACGCGTTAGCTACTATAACACTAATTCGCTCACCTTTTTTATCCCCACCTACCCCATATTACTAGTTTAGTATGTTATAAGAGAAACCTTTTTTTGTTTTTTTTCGAAGTTGACCATACGTCAATGTTTAGGATTAGGTTAGTTGATATTTGTTCATCGTCATTTGGTTAGTAGATTATGTTGGGATTGTTACGACAACGACTATAAAAAAATCTTTGATTCCATATTTAGGTTTTGCTTTATTTATCCAAGATTGTTTTTTTTTGGAGAGAGGTTGTGTAACGAATACAATTTCGTTCCTAGCTAGTTTACGCCTTTTTTATAATTACTAATTTACGATTATCCTTTACGGTGTTGAAAGCGTAAATTTCTATTTCATTAATATAATATTTATTCGTTGTCGTGTGGAGCTCAATCTGTGTTTATGGGTTTAATGTAGCATTTCGGTTCCCCTGATATTCGCTAACGTGTTAATGCAAGAATTCGGTCCACTGCGCTTGCTCGCGTAGTAAAACACTTTATTGCTTTAGTCTATTTTAATTTGAAGATGTAATCAGATAGACAATTTTTCGACGCGTGGTCGAATAGTTTTTGTTGGAAAAATGCAGTCCGACAGGTATGTGGCTTAAAGGAGGAAAATTCCTTTAGTCTTTGAAGTGGAAACCATCACTGGGGTACACGCTAGAGAATCAAGAAGAACCTTTTGTTTAGTATTCTTCTTTAGTCAGTCGACCCCTAAGATGATTTATTGAATATAGTTTTGAAGTAAGATCATCACGGTATGTAGTAATTTTTATTTTGAATTTAAATTAATGCTTTTTCATTCTTGTAGTGCAAGTTTTAGTTATTGAGTATAGCAAAGCTTAAGTTACTAATAAGTATTGCAAAGTTTTTGGTTAATAAATATTTCAAGTTGAAATGTTAAGGTGCCCTTGTCGTGAACAACAAAAATTTAAGCGTTCCTTTTTGAATGGATATCAAGTTTGTAATCCGAGGCACATGTGAAGGTCGCGCAGCTGTTGTTACAGTTGAACACGAGAATTGATGGGCGATGGGGCAAAGTTCATTCTCGAATAAATTGGTAAATATTTGCTACCGAAATTATATAGATGTCATGTGAACTTTTATGGTGAGTGATTTCTTTATTCAGTTCTCGCTAAACTAAAAAACTACAGAAAATGTTGTGGTTGTGTTATTGTAAATTTATACAGTAATTTAAATTGGTGAAATTTTTTTTTTGTTCAATATTTAACAGTTTGAGTTGTATAAATGTTTGTAAGAACGTTGAAAATTTAAAGATAAGTTTCAGAAAATCGTAAAGGTTAGACAAGAATTTGTTTGTAAATTAACAGGTGACATTTTAGCGCTTGTTTGTCGCATTTTATAATCCAGTTTTTTTACTCGAAAGTATAATAATACACAGATTATTTTATACCATAAGGCTAGTTGATCTTTTGTTCAAATAAATTTTTATACATAACTAAATTCAATCTTACGCGAAATGAGTTCAATCATTTATCATAATTGTTTGTAAAGCAAAATAGGATCCTTTTTGGGTAATAATTAAACAGTTGTTACGTATTATGAAAAAAACACAATATCTTTAAATTGATTTGATAAATAATTAAGATTCTTAAAATGCACTTAAATATTGAGAGATTATGTATAAGTACTCTGATAGCTTGATTACAAAAAACAATAGAGTATATAAAGTTGTATAAAAGATGTGCGTATATATATATATATATATATATATATATATATATTTTAATGATAAGGTGGTAGTATTTTGGGTATGAAGTCCAAGGAATAAAAGTTGGTTTGAAATTCAAAAGTATATTTTTATTTTTTTTTACGTTTCGGCGATCCTTTTCGCCTTTATCAAAAGAATCTACAAATGGAATATATATATATATATATATATATATATATTGTCGTGGAAATTATAGGTTGAGAGGATAAATAAGCCAAGAAAATATATTTGTAACAACCGTGTATATAGGAAATAGGAATAATTTATTTACGCGCCAAATTAATTATTTTTGACATTGAAAACGGACGGATAATAGCATATCTTTGTATTTCTAAATTGGAATGTTAAATTTACATAACGTGTAGAAGCTTTGGAGTACGTGAAAACTCAAGGATACGCATAATTAGCTTCAATATTTTAAATCAAGCACATCGGATAATAAACAGAGCTTTTGGGTACATAAAATCAATAATATAAACGCATATTATCCATTTAACTAAACTAAACGTTCGTTAAATACAAATCCTAAAAAACTGTAAAACTTGGAATTACGATTTTAAACGGACACTTGTTTTATAGAAAGACCTGACAATAAAAATAACAAGTTCAAGAAACTTTAAATAAACGTTGGAACAGAATTCTGTAGAAATGTATTTAACGGTCGATGCAAAAGCTACTAAAACAACAGTTGGTTTGAAGGCAAAGTGAAACGGAATATCTGTAGTGTAAAACAGACAGAGAGCACCTATAGTAAACGTTGGTTAAAACACTCGTTTAAAGTACGCGGCAGGTTTGGAGGTCAACCACAATATCGATTTTCTGTTGCTTGAGTGGGATTCTAAAAGAGACAGCAAATATGGGTTAAGCAAGGGAAGATAGCTAAAATCTGGATGTAAAAATGGGGGAAAGGTGTCTGATTGGTCGAATGCTAGAAATTTTCAAGAAGCTCGCGACGGTTATATTTTGTTTAGCAGTTTTTAGGCTAAAAGCACGGTGGAATGAAAATTTTTGGTTATACAAGTCTGTTACGTGCAAAATTTTTAGAATCAATTATGATGAAATGAGCTTTCCGACTGAAATAGGATACAAAGAGGGGTGTATTGAAGATTATAAATACACTAGGAGACGCGATAAAGTTCTCTTTCTCTTACTCTCCTTTACTTCGCTTAGCTTGTTATGCAACATCCTAATTTAAAAGTGTAGAAAGCGGTGTTAGTACAGTACGTCGATAGTTTATTAAACATGTGAATTGCACAAGTGAGTGCTAGTTAATAGACGGTGCTGTTACTACACTCAACAAATTAATGGAAGGGTGGTACTAAAGTAAGAGAGATGAAAAGTGTTTGGAACAAGAATGCTTGGGGTTTAGTAATTACGGAAGATTAAGCTTGGTCTAAATAATTATCGGGGTGGAAACACTGAAGGCGGCTGCAGAGATTTGGATAGCGAGTGGAAATGGGTTTGATCTACGTATAACAGCGAAGTGTTTGGAAGCACGACGAAGTTTTGGACAAAATCTTCAGAATTAACAATGGAAAGAGCTTACTCCAGGTAACGAAATTAATGTCTATTGCTTTTACTTGAACATTTTGTGTTGTTATTTTGTACTTGAGTGGCCCAAGCGTGGGGCTCGATTTTTCCCAACATCCACAACAAAGTAGGACACGATTTTTTTTATCGAAATCCACCGCAATTTTAGGTTGGCTCAACGCTGGGGCACGATTTTCCCCACATTTACTGCAATTTTTATGTTGGCCCAAACGTGGGGCTCGATTTTTATCGACTAACCACAGCAATATATATATATATATATATATATATATATATATATATATACATATATATATATATATTATTTAAGTGAGAAGAAAATAAATGTTAATAAATGACCTATTTCCCAAGAAAAAAATTTTTATATTATATATATATATATATATATATATATATATACAGGGTGTCCACGTCCTCCGTGAAAGTTCCATGACTTTTATGTTATTCAAGATATCAACTTCCGGTTTTTTTTAGACGATAGCCACGGCTAAGATACACAATTTAAAAATATTTTCACCTATATACAGGGTGTGCCAATATGGTTTCCAACCCAAAGTTATGTTTTTTTAAATGAAATACCCTAGATTTGATACCATATTCTAAAAGCTCTTTTAATGCTCATCAAAATTATATAGAAGTACTATAGGTCTACAATGGACGGTTTGCTTTTTATGAGTCATTTTATGTCAAAATCATGTCAACTTTGAAAAATTGCAGAAGTCTTCTTATTGAACTAGGAGAGTTGATTCTTTCACGACATAAATTTCCATATCCTGTTGTATTATTATCGATAGCGCGATGTGCTTGTTTTTTCCTTTTATTGTACAAGGTGAAGCAAAACGCAAAATGAACAAAAAGTCAATTTTTTTAAATGGCACCCGCCATATTGGATTTTGCCATTGAATAGCGTTTTTGTGGAGCTTTCTATTGACATATAATGTTTTATAGGTTACATGAGAAAAAATTCTGAAAAATTGAGAAAACATGTTTTTTATGCAGTTTTGGGACTAGAGAAAACTAAGTAAGCTACTAGCATCAAATCTGACATTTACTTCCATTTACTTCCCTTTGTATGTGTATTACCTCTAAAAAATTCCTCTTAGTATCATGCAAAGAATGCCCCGGTACTTATATTGGCAGTACTAAACAATATATTAGTAAACGATGCTATGAGCACAAATACTCAATTAAAACTAATAATAAATGTACGGCACTCGCTAATCACGCCATAAGCAAAATGCATAATTTTAATTTTGATACAATAAACATCATAGACAACGAAATACATCATACTAAGAGGATTTTTTTAGAGGTAATACACATACAAAGGGAAGTAAATGCCATAAATTCAAAGACCGACAACGACGGTTTTATAAAAATATTTAATAATATTATACATAACAAATAATAGTAGTAAACTAAAATTGGGATAACAAAATCATCAGTAATGTTAATATAGTTAAAAGTTATTGAGTGTATATTTATAACGTTTAATCCTGTAGATTTAAGAAATAGAATAGTTTTAATAGATAATTGCTAGTAAAATAATGTAAATTAGACAAAAAGTTGTTATCAATAATGTATTAAGGTTATTATCAACAGTTTTAATTTAGCTTTTAACGTGTATGTTTACAATTTTATTTAATGACCCAAAATGTTTGAATTACATATTATTGTTAAAATGAATTTTATCTGTACAAATTTATAAAATAATTGAAATAGAGGTAAGGATTAATTATCTGAAAAATTATAATCACATGTTTATAAGTAAAATTTGTAGGTGCTATTGAAGAATATTTGCTATAATAAAGTTTTGATAATGGTCTTGTAGACCGAAACGCGTAAACAAGAATATTATAATGTATTATTTTATTTAATGGATGGCCACTACCCAGAAAGTTACAATTGAAGATATATATATATATATATATATATATATATATATATATTACTCATATTTAGACCAGGGTAGAAAATTAAATAATCACATCAAATAATTTTAATCACCGTGTATAAGGAATTTTATTAAATAATACGCTTTATTAAAACCTTGAAGCATAAATAAATTCGGTCGTTTCAGTAAAAATAAGAAATTTAAATTATGTACAAGACGCTTTATATCAAAAGAAGCAGTATTAAAAAGCTCTGCGTGTAATGTAATTATTCCTAGACAAATGGAAATTACGTGCAAAATTTATCTTAATTAACTCTATTTTAAGTAACCGGTAATAAAACAAAGTGTACACATAATAATTAATATTTAACTTGTATTCGCTAGAAATGAAAGGATAGAAGTCAATTTTAATTGAAGTTAATTGAATTGTTAGTAACAGATAATATCTATAGAAACTTGTAAAAACCCAATAAAAAGCAAATCCTAGAAGTGTTAGTTAGAAGTAGGATGTTTGAACACACCTGCGTATTTTAAAAGGCAATTTCAGTTTAATTTGTTTAGATAAACATGTCGATTCTAAGGATATTGGAAACGGTCAGATGCTTTAGCACGAAATACAAAACAGGGTTTATTTAAAAAGCTCTGAGAATTAATATTATTTTGAACACCTGCGTAGTTTAAATATCACGTACGGCGAAAATTGTGTAGATAACAAATGGTTTCAAAGAATCTTGGAGAAACCGGGGCTTAATATTCACGAGAATGTGCGATACGGGGTTATTAAACCCAGATAGTCCACATGGACTAAAATATAATCGATAATAAAGAATATCAATTTGCACCAATACGAACAGGTTAGAAAAGGAAAGAGAAAATGCGTCAAGCAAAGACACATATAGTAAAAGGCGTGATTTAAGCAACGTCACGAGGGTCACAATTGGTTGAAAATAGGATGCAAATATCAGAGGTAGAAACAACAATTTCTGTACAAAATTAATTAGTTTTTATCGGACATGTTTGCGGGCCGTGTGTAATTTCTGAGTTTTAAATGGGGCGAGTGAAAATTCGTAAAACCGACGCGCGAGCGACGGACTGGGAACATGGCATGAGAAATTCTTTAGAATTACCCGTTTTGGGGAACAGACCGACAGACAGGCTTTTTGCTATATATACCGAGGTGAATATAAACAAGGCCTCTTAGACTTTTGACTATTCGATGCGTTAAAAGCTCTTACATCCGCGACTTGATTCAAGATGTTAAACAGTGCATTTTAGTTTGATAAAATAATTTAAAATTTTGCTCGTATATTTTAGTGATTCAAAATAGTTTGTTATTTACGTGCTAACATGAATGTACTTCAGTGCACTTAGATACAAGGTAATAAAATTTAGTATCACTGTACCAATTAGCAAAATTTACAACGACAAATGTATACACAAAAGTAGGCAGTTTTGGCGTATATTGGTGAAAGACGCATGAATTTCTTTGCTATTTTTCGGGGGTGTTAATAATTAAATGGTTCAAATACGTGTCTGAATCCACGAAACAAGGGTCAGATATACACAGATGAGTTCCGGAAAAGCCCAGAAACAACTTTAAATAAATGGTGATGGAGAAAATTTTAAAAGCGTTGAGAATTAGAAGCCGTAAATATAATCCTGTTGGAATGGTGTGATTAACTAAAGGGACGAGGTACTTTGAAGCTACGAGGACAGTAACCTTCAGGTAAATTATACTATTTTGTTTGACATTTTTGTGTGTGTTGAATTACTTTATAATTGATTTACTTTAAATGGACATTAGTGAAATTGTACTAACCATAAAATTTTAATTTTAAGATGAAATTTGCTTGTTTAAGTAGAAAGGGGTATTTAGTATTGATGTTCTGAATTATGATGAAAATTTGGGTATGTCTTTGAGCTCAATTAGACGAACCTGGTTAATTAACGTAAAGGGGTGGTAGATGCTCCCTTTATACTCAGACTCCGGTCTGCTTATATTGTTATATTAATTAGTAGGCATCCAACAAGGACTTTAATTTTGGATGCACATTAAAATGATAATAAAATTAATCTTGAAATTCTTTTTAAAACTGAATTTTATGCTGAAATTTAATTTGAAAATTTAATGTATTCTGAATATTGATGTAAATAGAGTTAACGTTGATGTTTGTGGTAGGAATGTGTTGTTTAATTTTATGAATGAGGAGGTTTATAAAATTAGGTGAGCAGCCGAGGCGAAAACAGGATCACAGCAGTTTATGACGCCCAATCGGTGGGACTAGAATTTTTTTGTTGAAAGGACCCAGTTCCCGCATTCACAGGAGCATATCACAACAATATATATATATATATATATATTAGGTAGATAATTACACAAGGTAAGTTGATAAATACTATCGTATTATAGTGAATAAGATGAAATAAGAACTTAGACTTTTATGCAAAGCCCAAATGATCATTTCAAATCGAGCTAGTAATTGAAAGATGGAAAATATAAGGTCTTGGACAGGACTTGAACCTGTATCCTGGTTTTGCCGGAACCATGCGTTTACCAATTACGGCACCAAGACCGATTACAGAATTGGAAAATTTACAAATTTAAATCGTGTTCACGACGATACATCAACCTAACTTTCAATTACGTTCGGCATTTTTGTCAATCATATCTAACATTGTCAATTTTTGGCTTATGTCAGTTATAGACAGGAAGCTACGCTCAAAATTATGGCTATAAGCCAAGTATTAAATATATAAATATTTTAGGTAGTTAATTACACAAGGTAAGTTGATAGATACTATCGGTTTATAGTGAATAAGATGAAATAATAACTTAGACTTTCATACAAAGCCCAAATGTATCGTCGTGTACACGATTTAAATTTGTAAATTTCCCAATTCTGTCATCGGTCTCGGTGGCGTAATTGTTAAACGCATGGTTCCGGCAATACCAGGATACAGGTTCAAATCCTGTGCAAGACCTTATATTTTTCATTTTTCAATTACTAGCTCGATTTGAAATGATCATTTGGGCTTTGCATAAAAATCTAAGTTATTATTACATCTTATTCACTATAATACGATAGTATTTATCAACTTACCTTGTGTAATTAACTACCTAAAATATTTATATATTTAATACTTGTCTTATAGCCATAATTTTGAGCGTAGCTTCCTGTCTATAACTGACATAAGTCAAAAATTGACAATGTCAGATATGATTGACAAAAATGCCGAACGTAATTGAAAGTTAGGTTGATGTATCGTCGTGTACACGATTTAAATTTGTAAATTTCCCAATTCTGTCATCGGTCTCGGTGGCGTAATTGGTAAACGCATGATTCCGGCAAAACCTGGATACAGGTTTAAGTCCTGTCCAGGACCTTATATTTTCCATCTTTCAATTACTAGCTCGATTTGAAATGATCATTTGGGCTTTGCATAAAAGTCTAAGTTATTATTCTATCTTATTTACTATAATACGATAGTATTTATCAACTTACCTTGTGTAATTAACTACCTAAAATATTTATATATTTAATACTTGGCTTATAAATTTCCCAATTCTGTCATATATTTCTTTAGCCAAATAGAAAATAGATTATGTTATTCCAAATCTTATTTTTATTGGAGTTGATAATAGTTTCTCACAATTGGTACAAACAAATTCATAAAATTTATGAGTATAGAAAGAAAGACCACCAACATTCTATTGGTAAGATATTTTAGAGTTATATTTGTGAATTGCTAATTTTTGAAATTATTTGTGATAATTTGACTAGGCTCCAGTGAAACCCTATTTTTATGAATTTTTGAGGTGGTTATATTTTCAGACAGTACGGGATCATCGTTCCAATTCAAGTTTGCAGTGTTAAAAGTAAGTAAGTATTATGTTTATACGTTTTGGTTGTTCAGAAGATGTTTTTTTCTTTTCGCAGATTTCCGTATCTTATCTTTGGATTGTTAGACATTGCAATAAATATTCCCTCGTGACTATCAAATAGCAAATTGGACCACCATATATCATAAACCCTTACCTGATATCACAAGGTCGAGAATTTCTTATTAATGATGGAAGCCCAAGGTAAAGTTGGATGGAAAACGGCTTGAGGAAAAGAAAAACTCTTTACAGATAAACGGCTAGTAGAGTGTTAGCTCTGGGCAGTTCATGAGCTTGGGTCATGGGATGTCTGTTGACCAAAAACGTAGATAATGAGCGCCACCGTATTTTTCAATACAACAGCATACAAAAAATACCTGTACTTGTATTAGGGGAATGCGGAAACCTTAAATCTACACCGCTTATATAGCCTCAAAACCTGTATATCACCCTTACAAAGCACTTACCAAAATCTCAATTACCAGATGTCTTACAGATGTCTCGACTTAACCTGTGAACAAATAAATGCACAACATGGACACCGTTTAAGTCCTTAAAAAATTCACCAAAAATAATATAACTTATTTTGAGTTACAGGAATATATACACCTAGGGTATTTGTTATTACACAATGTTTGTTCATGAATAACCTATAAATTTTACTTGAATTTTTAATAATAAAAGAGTTATGCAAAAATGGATTCAATTCAATTCAATTCACTTGGTTTGTTTCAACATAATCTTTTTCAACTAAAATGTTTATAGAACAGAAAATTAGTATGGCTCTGTCTTCAAAAAAACATAAAGATTTCTAAATTGAATATTTCTGAATAAATTTACTATATAGTTTGAGCTCTCTTAATAATTCATAATGCATATTTTAATTTTTAGCCATCTGTAGTACTACGTCGACTTCACAATTAAATTTAATAATTTAACGTCTTATAAAATTGCATCTTTTAACATAGAGTTCGTTTTACTAAATATCTATAAAAAATTCATCACGTTGTTTAAGAATCAAATTTCATGACCTCAAAATTACTAAAGATATTTTTAAAATAACGTGAAATAACATGTGATATTTAAATTGGATAGCTAGATATTTTTTAGACATCATATGTCAATAACAACTTTTTCAGTGTAGTTAACGCTATCTACTTGTGAAATAAGTACGATAAGCAAACTGCATAGCCATCTTTAAAATTTTGCAAGGTTACAAGTTTACTACGGAATCTTTCTTTTTCTAAATAATTTTTACGTTAACTAAATCAAGGTAAAGCTTCAAGCTTCTACCTTTCGTAAAACATTTAAATAATTATAATTGGGATTAAAGATTAAATATCACTCACGTGTCAAAGTACAGTGCGACCAAAAGAAATTGAACTTATGACATCAGATGTGGAATATTCCATAAATATGTGCGATGCACAAACAGGAAACACATCATTACGAATGAATATAACGCTGAAACTATAAAAGATCTTCTGAACAAAACATTATTTAACCAAACCAATTCTTCATTAAGTACGTCCCATAATTTTCTTGTATTTTAAATCTCAAACTAAATTTTTATTTCAGCAGTATATATGGAATGGTCGATATTCACGATATTGGCTATATACCATATTTACGCTATTGCACTACGAGGAAAACATTAATAAAATTTATCAAATTAATTATACTAACTGTTTAAATGATGGGGGGACCTCTATTTCTTCGGCTAACAGGAATCTACTGAGCTGCTCAAGGTGGAACACAAAATAAAATCTTCACACTACAGCTGCTAGGAACCACATTCTGACACGAAGGTTAAATCAATTATCACTTCTTGTGGACTGTATTACAAGTCATGTGCCTGGATACCATCTTTGACCTTTCTACGCCGCTGATAGCAGCTTACCTGTTCAGACGCTGATAGAAAAGTGACACAAAATGACAACTTAACGATTCTTATTATAGAACTTAGACCTATAAAGCGAATGAGCGCATATGCTATTATATATTTTATAAATTATTTTTAGTGATCAGAAATTTATAAATTATATTTTTATTTTATTGAGATATTATATTACATTAATAAGCAAAGTATAACTGAATAAAAAAATACGTTACAACATTACAGTTTATCGTATACCATCCTACAACCCTAGCTCATAGTTCTGCCCTAAGTTGAAGAAACTTAGCTGGCTGAAAGATCTTATTTGAGAGTCCTTTTCTACAAAAAGCCGCTTACCATACATTTTACCCTGAGCTTGAATTTTAGACAGGAACTCCCTCTAGTTTCTAATGACACTGCCGCCTATAACGTGGAGTAGTTACATCGAAAAAATCAGGTGTAACAGTTCTAATTCTTTTTTTAGTCATATTCCTGTGGACATGTGGATGAAAATTGACAGACTGAATCATTAAAAATGTTCCCTTGGCAGCCACAAAATTGTTCCTCACAGAAGAAACAATTTTTTAAAAATAATAAAAGGACCCTATTTTGGCTGCCCAGTGCATTTCCAAAAATCTAGTCTGTGCGCTCTCTTTTACTCACACGCACGATACAAAGAAAAATGAACAATGTACATAAAAGTTTCAGCGCCCGCACGGAAGAAAATATTAAAAACTTGTCCAACATGCAAAAATACACACATACACACACACGTACACGTACGCGCGCGCGAAATAAAACATTTTTCAAAAATATTTATTCAGGAACACAATACAAAAAGCATCACAGTATAAAAAGAGATACAACTCCCGCACAGAAAAAATCAGTCATAAAAAAATGTTTTCTTCTTTGTGGTCCTGTAACTTTTTTCTGTTTTATTTTTGTTCTAATTGTTTGTGTATCGTATTCCTGGGGTACGCGGATGAAAATGCACAGGCTGCATTGTTGAAAATGTCTCTATGCAGCTACTATACCGTTACTCACAAAAGAAAGTATTCTTAGAAAATAATAAAAATAAAATTTTGGGTGAAAAATGCATTTTTAAAAATGTCCTGTCTATTCTCTTTGGCACGCTCAGAAACGCGATATAAAAAGGATTAGGACAATAAACAGTACACAAAAAAAGTTATAGCACTCGTTCAAAAAACAATCTAAATTATATTATAAGTTGATGAATTCGCTTTTCTTTAGAAAAGCAACGATGGCTATAATTGACCTGCACAGACTGGCGAAATTACTAAAGCCGGCGCTGTATACACTTCTTTATTTTTGTAAATCTTTGCTTATTTTCTACGCTCGCACCGACGCCATTGTAGGGATACTCCAAATAACTTTAAACGCATTAAACACTAAAATATTCAGTAGACATTATTTATAAAATTAATTCTTCGTTATTGGGTAATCTAACTGTATAATCTTCGGTAAAATCATAAACATTGCAATTGTTGTTTTGCATTACCAGGCAAGTGTGTCACTACGTAGCGTAATTATTTATATACTTTTTAACCAATAGGTAAACAAAACATCAAGGAATTTACACAGCTTTTAGTTTCCTTAGTACAGTCGTCCGTCAACCTGCTATTCTATTCACAACTGGTTTTCATGATCACATGATTTTAACGCTCCGTTGAATAGCTGTTCAGTGTCATACCTGACCAACCTTCACAATATTAAACGAAAAATGTGTTAGTCAGTCATCGAAATCGTGCATCTACAGTAGTAGAAAACATAAACATGAACGCTCTAATAAATATTCGGTTAATCTTTTTCTTAATCGTAGCCGTTGTTCTTGTGCATCATCCAGTTAACAGTAAACGAAGTGGTTCGGGTGGAAGGCAACGTACTACACCTCGCACAACCAACCGACAGCAAACAACCCCACAAACGCAACAACAAAACAGCTACCAAGTGGGAAATGCACCACCACCAGTATATCAATCAAACAACCCTCCTGCAATTGGTTTTGATAATGCGAACAAACAAGCTAGTAACACGCATCCCATTGGATTTGAAAACGTTCAAAATAGACCTCCGCAAGGTAATCAACCACCGCCCAACATAGGTTTTAATAATGGATATCATCCACCGCAGCAACAATTTGGAGGAAATAACCCTCAGATTAATAGCGGTGGTTACAACCCTCAGGTAGCACAGTCTCCCGGTACTTGGAATCACCCTAATACCGGATACAACCCGCCTGGTTCGCAGTTTGGTGGATACACGCCCCACGGTAGTGGTGGTGCTTACAACCCTTATCTATCGCAACCAGGGTCGTACTACAATAACTATGCAGCTCCTGGAATACAACCCCAGTTTTACCAACCGCAACAATCCAGTGGATTTGGTGGTGGTTCCTTATTAGGGTATGCGGGTTCTTTCGGAGGTGGGTATTTATTAGGCAGATTAACTAGCGGCGGTCATGATAACAAAGATAGTAAAGACAGTGGCAAATCTGACAAAAACGAACAACAGTTTGTTGTTCATCATTATTACCACAACAGCCAGGAAATCCCCAAGCAAATTACGGTTACTAATAATAGTTTAGTGACGTGTATGCAGAATGTGACTCAACATCTATGTGTACCCAATACCTTTCCAATGTGTTTATCGAATGGTACGATAATGTGTGTTACACATACCCGCTTTACAGTACCATGTGGTTCTAATACCTCAATGGCGTGCATTATTACAGCGGTACCTTGTAACAGCAAGGATAAGTCATGTAATTCAGCGTCAAATCTGTCCACAAATGTTGTTTATGTACCGTGCATTTCAAACGTAACCATAACTGGGCAAAACGATACGTCACTTGGAAATAGCGATTTGTGTATAACAGCAATTGCAGAACCTGCCAAAAAGTTGCAATCACCGATACCTAGCTTAATAAATTTAATGGGTTTAATAGCAGCATTTCCATTTCGATTGCAAGAACTTATGAGTAATTCTAGTTCTATTAATATAACAACAATTGCACCTGCTGCTAAAACTGAAATGCCGCCGACAAAAGTGAAAGATTTCTAACTTTCTCTTAGATGAACATGTTTCGGACTTTCTCTGTGTACTTAAATGACGTAATTATTTTTGTGAAAAATTAGCTGCTGAAATATACGCTGTGCTTCTATTGTATTAATTATATGTATAATTATTGTTACCTTGAATAATAAATACGAATTTTTAGTAAACAATTTGCAAGATATCCTTGATTTTTGCATAATTAATGGTTCTTAGCAAAATTTTTCCGGTGGAGACGCCCAATTTTATTAAACCAATGATATCCGGGGGTTCCAATATAAGTACTATTAAACAATTTTATTTTTTCTGTGTTGTCAAGCCACATTATGTAGCGAAAGAAAAACATCTAAGCTTTTACTATGTTAGACTTAGGGGATGCCTAGGCAAACATATTTCTAACAAAAGTCGTGCAGAAGATGTTGATTTATCCGTATTAACACAAACTGACTTTTGCAGACTTCCGTACTAGCTCTGAACTCTAACTTCAGCGGTTTTTAGAGACTATCAGGGAGTCGTTAAATAAATACGGATGGGTCAGGCGCCACTGTACTTATGCAATATATAAGAACAAGAAATATCGCCAAGAAAAATACAGGAACTTTAACGAATGTATTCTGTTATCGGAATACAAGATTTTGTTATCATAGATGGTACAAACGTTTATCCTGAAATAAAATAAAATACATAAAAATGCATTGGAGACAGCAGTTTGCGTCTCAAAATAATAAAATCAATAAATCAGACAAGTTATATCCACTTATAAGATTTGCTACTGGCCTCTACTTATTAAATTTATACACCCTTGGTTCATATAAGATTTATAAAATACAAAAATGTATGAGGTAGAATAAATACAACCTTTTAAGTATCTCTTTAAGTGTGATTAACCACTTCTAAATTTAAAAAAAATTATAATACTTGTTATAAACCAAGACATATATTAATTATAAATAATTGTGTTTCAAACTGAACAGGTATTTACAATAGATGTTGAAAGTGTTTAGTTACCCATTTTTATCTCTGTAATAAACTTGAATATATCAGAGTCTTTAACGTAAATAGGCATTATATATTTCATTATTAAAATTATTAGCTTTTGTCATTTTTCCAGTACTGATCAAACGACGTACATTTTTATTAAATTGCTTATGTGATAAGATCTTTTAATTAGTAATTTTAAGCCTTGTTAAAAAAGTATCATGTATAAAAACTACTCAACTGCTGTAACGGTTTTTTCTTTCCATTCCAATTTAGGTTAGGCTAGCTCAACTATCCTGAGTAATTTCTGACTTTGCAGTTAGAGCAGTTGAATTGTTTCCACGTCGCGTGATGGAATGCATTTTAGTAACCTTTGATGTCTATAGTGATATGGCCGTTATATCAATGTCATAAGTAGAAATCTTGACAGCATAATTAATTCCAATAGACATCGAAGTATTCTGATTGATGTAGTTGCTACTCAATACTACCGACTAAGCCACAATGCAGGCAAATAACATCAACGAGGGGTTTTTTGTTTGATTGTTATCGCGTTATATAAAATGGCTTGCAAGGCTATTGGGCCTCTTCTTGAATTTGCAGCGAATATGTTAACTTGGTTTGACAAAGCGTGGAGTGTTCCAGTTGATGGTACAGGCACGTGGTTGCCGAATAAATTTAAGATTTATAGTAAAGTGGTGATACTGTACTGTAACAATACCACGAAGGAATTATTAGCATGGCGCTTATTAAAATTAGTTACTTCGATCAGTAGTTATTTACGTGGTGAAACTGGTAGCACCAACTGGGTGATTTGGTTGCTCAAGCGATCTAGTGAGATTGTAAATTGTAGAGAAGTTTATTGGGAAATTTATGCCGCTTACAAGCGTAAGTAGTAAGTCACATGGTGGGTTTTATTTAATTTATGTGTGTGGGGTTTTTATCTTTGGCGAAGCATCCCTCTAGTGCCTTATCTGAGTCTTCACCGTCTGCCATCACCTGGTGGAATCAGCGGTCGAGCCTATACTGCAGTGGTCCCACCCAGCAACAGCCAGGACCATCCACGTGACAATAAAAGTTTAGCAGAATTGTTACTGTAAGAGATTTTAACCTTAGTAAGTTGTCTGTAATCATTTATGCGAGCAGCTCCTATAGGACGGGGGTTATTGATAAAAGGGGACAATTATTTTAGTGGGCATAATATATATACTTGAAAATAGTTCAATAGTCAGGGGATTATATACATAGATTTAAATAATCAATTTTATCCTGTTGATTTTCTCTCTCTCTCTCTCTATATATATATATATATGTACATCGTTGTAAAGTGGAAGTTTTACCCTCCAGGCGCTCACGCCTTCCTTTTCTTATTCAAGTACTATTTTATGTTAGTTATTATCTGGAGCCACAAATGTTAGGTTTCCACTCATAACCAATGAGGAGAGTGCACGTTTACAGGGTTCTATGAAGCTATACTATTGTCGATTAAAGGCAAACTTTCAATGACTATTTAAAAAGTTTGAGCGGCTTATTATTAATTAGGTTAAGTTTAGTGTGAATATATTAAGGGGATAGAATAGTGCCTATATTTAAGTGTTGATATGTTACATGGTGTTATATTGTATATATTCTGGAGCACTAAATCATACTAATGCAAATATATTAATTGTTTTCTTGGGGAGTTATTGTTTATATTTGCGAGTTTGTTTACTGGTGAGTCCGCTGGCAAGTTAGCTTAATTGCAGGAACTGCATTGTACGTCCATTGGATTTGTGATGCTTTTGTGGGTCCAATCAACTGCAATTGGCGCCTTCATTATATTTCTTTTTAGTGTGCTACCAACGCTCACGACCCACCCTATTGCTAGTCCGGGAACAGCACCATATTTCGTACCTTTTCTGGTTGAGACTTGGTGTCCATATACCCACTTGGTCAGGAGGTACTAAAAATACCTAACCAGTAATTTTTTTTGTCCATGTTATCTTTACCCCACGAGATATCGTTACAAAATTTGGCGCCCAGCCTCTGAAGTTTATTTTGTTTTCTGTTAGTGGATGGATTTATTTTATTATTATACAGTGTTGTTACAAAAATTTTGTTTAGTTCAAATAAGATTGGTTTATTTTGGTGTGATCTGATTAACTTAATTCTTATTTGAAAATGATCCATATAGACTTTCTAAGGATGAAATGATATATGAGTTTCTTGTTCGAGGTACAAAAATTTCATCATCTACCACTAGTGCTGAACTACGGTCTCAATTGAAATTGGTGTTACATAAAGAACCATTTGGGGGATTAGTTACCTCAAAAGTATTTAAACCAGATGTGGTGAAGGAAATTACATCTGTAAATAATTTGCTAATCGCGTGTAAGAAATTAGAAATAAATCGACAATAAGCTATTAGTAGTCGTCTATCATCGAAAAGAATTGTTAATAAACTAGAACCAGATTTGGCGTGCCCTTTTGTAGATCAAGAAATTAAATCAGTAAATAAAGAATCGAGTAATCCAATTTCAAATTCAATTACACGTTGGAATTGTAGAAATAGAGGTCATCCTTTAAATTGTGCCCGAAATCTATAAATAAAAAATTGTGTTTTTGTTGTGGAACGATGGGCTTTATCAAATATACATGTCCAAAATGTTCGGGAAACGAGATAAAAGGTCGTGGTGCAGCCGGCCAGCGATCTTAACGCGTCAGGCTAATAGTTCGTGGCAGTCCTGGTTGACAGTTGTGCGTACAGAGTTTCAACGGGACAAGTTAATAAATAAATTTTTGTGCAAAGACAGGGATCCGAGACCTTACCTACCAGTTAGTATTTATGATGTGCCTTTTATTTGTTTCTTAGATAGTGGTGCGACCCAAAGTGTTGTAGGGCATAAAGGTGCTGAAAAATTTAAAAAGTTAGGTCTTGTTTTGCAGCCCAAACACTCAAATGTCAAAGTAGCCGATGGTCGCGCATGTAATGTGACTGGAGTGTTCCAGCTACCGATTAAATTAAAGGATAAGGTAACACTAATTGAAGCTTTAGTGATAGCCGATGTCGTGGAGGAGTTTTTTTTAGGGATGTATTTTTGGCTATATATGAATCTTGTCCCCTCGTTCAGGGAGATGACTTGGAAGTTTAAGCGGGATGTGCAAGTTAATGCTATTTGTGCTAAAAGTAGTTTGTCAGTAGAACAAATAAAAATGCTAAATGCTGTTGTGGAATCTTTTTTTGGAAATAAGTCCAAATCATAAGGTTGTGCAAAAGGAGTTAAACATGTAACTGATACCGGTTCTAGTGAACCCATAAAACAGTGGTACTATCTCGTTTCACCATACATAAAAAAGGTTATGGACGACGAGGTAGATAAAATGTTGAAATTAGGAATAATTGAGAAGTCTAATTCGCCTTGGAGTTATCCAGTCGTTATGGTAAAAAAGTCATCAGGGAAGTACAGATTCTGCATAGACTTTCGAAAAGTTAACAGTGTTACTAAGCGGGACGCCTATCCTTTACCATATATTTCTAACATATTAGATCGGTTAAGGGATGCAAAGTTTTTATCTTCGATTGATTTAGAATTTGCATATTGACAAGTAGAACTGGAGGAATCCAATAGGGAGAAACCCGCATTTAGCGTGACTGGCAAAGGTTTGTTTGAATTCAAACGACTTCTTTACGTATTATCAAATGCCCTGGGACTTTTCAGCGTTTAGTTGATTCCTTATTTGGACCGGAATTACAACATTTTGTCTCAGCTTATTTGGACGATGTGATCATTGCCACGCCAGATTTTGACACCCACTTAAAGGTTCTTAGTGAAGTGTTTCACCGTTTGTTAATCGCTGGTTTAACTGTTAACCCAGATAAATGTGAGTTCATGAAGAAAAGTTTAAAATATTTGGGATATGTTGTTGACGAGTTAGGTCTACGTGCAAACCCTGAAAAAAGAATGTGTATGGTGAATTATCCAGTTCCCAAATGTGCGAAGGATATTTGTAGATTTATTGGTTTTATTTCGCGGTATCGTCGTTTTGTCAAAGATTTTGCTAGTCGTGTGGCACCGCTGAATCGTTTGACACGTAAGAAAATAAAATTTGAGTGGGATGAGGAATGTGAAAGATCCTTCCGGGACATAAAACAATGTCCTGTTAGTCCACCAATTATAATGTGTCCTGATTTTACACGAGAATTTGTTTTGCAAACAGATACTTCGCGAGTTGGACTTGGATGTGTACTAAGTCAAAATTTTGAGGATGGTGGACATGTTATCGCTTATGCAAGTAGGAGTTTAACAAACCAAGAAAAAAAATATTCGGCCACCGAATTAGAGTGTTTAGCAGTTGTGTGGAGTATAGAAAGATTTCGACCGTATACTGAAGGTGCAAAATTTGTAGTGATTACTGACCACTTTAGCCTTTTGTGGCTTAATAATTTACAAAATCCATCTGGTAGATTAGCACGTTGGTAGCTTAGGTTTCAGGGTTACAATTTTAAAACTATACATAGAAAAGGAACAACTCATCAAGTTCCTGATGCCTTATCACGAGCTGTTGATCTGGTACAAGTTTCCGAGCCAAATATAGATGATTATTATCGTAGCTTGAGAGCTAAAATATAAGAAAACCCCAACAGTTACCCACAATTTCGAGGGAATGGTACGACGATTTATAAACAGGTACCTAAAGCTACACTAGTGTTTGACGACGAGGAATAGTGGAAATTGGTTGTACCAAATCCACTTAAGAAAAGTGTCCTTCTTAAGAACCATGATGCACCTACCGCAGGCCATATGGGTTATTTTAAAACTAGGCGACGCATTAGTCGTTATTATTATTGGAATGACATGAGTGCAGACATTGCTAAGTATGTTAGGAATTGTGACGTGTGTCAGGCTCAGAAACCCGAACAAAAATCCCCTCACGGTACGATGTTTAAGAGAACTGTTTCAATTGCCGTGGGAAGTTATTTCGACAGATATTACTGGACTGTTACCTTTATCATCTAAACAAAATAGGTTTCTCTTAGTAATTACAGATATGTTTACTAAATATACGTTGTTGTTTCCGTTATGTTCAGCAACAAGTAATGCAGTGGTGAAACACCTCGAAGAGGATGTTTTTCTTGTATTTGGAGCTCCGGAGAGAATTATTTATGACAATGGTTCACAATATATCAGTAAAAACGTTAAAAAATTGGCTAAAAGTTATGATTCGTTAATCGTATACGATGCGAATTATCATCTACAAGCGAATCCTTGTGAGAGAGTTGATCGTGTGATTAAGGCAATAATACGTTCCTATGTCGATAATAATCATAAAACGTGGGACCAAAGATTACCAGAATTTGGGTGTGCCTTGCGGACTAGTGTGCACGAAGTGACTGGGTTCAGTCCAGTTTTCTTGAATTTTGGAAGGGAAGTCTATCTTTCTGGAAAACAGTATAGGGGCCATGCCATGGGTTTACAAGCTTCTATTGATTGTGAAAGCCGCTTGCATAAGGAAGAATATTTGAAAACTTAAGAATTATTTGCTAAAGTTCAGCTAAAATATGAAAAATCTTATGAAAATAATGCTCATAGATATAATTTACGGCGACGCCCATTAGTTTTGTCCATTGGACAAGTGGTTTGGAAAAAGAATTATGCCTTATCAAATAAAGCCGATCATGTAGCTGCGAAGTTGGCTCCGAAATTTATTAAGTGTAAAATTACGCATAAAATTTCTCCAAACGTATATCAATTGAAGGATTATTTTTCAGGTAAAGACTTAGGATGTTGGCATATTCAGGATGTAAAAGTTGACCATTCTGACAACAATTAATACTCTGGTAACATTGACCATTGAAATTCTTCAAGGTAATATTTTGGTTTTCTGTTTATAAAATCTTGAACGAGAGATTTTATCTTTCTGGAAGGGGGTAGTTGTAGCGGTTTATTTCTTACCGTTTCAATTTAGGTTAGGTTAGCTCAACTATCCTGAGTAATTTCCGATTTTGTAGTTAGAGCAGTTGAGATTGCATCCACATTGCGTAATGGGAACGCATCTTAGTAACCTTCCGATGTCTATAGTGAGAAGGCCGTTATATCAATGTCACAAGTAGAGATGTTGACAGCATAATTAATTCCCATAAATATCGAAATATTCTGATCGAGTTTTATGTTTAATTATGAGTTGTTTGTAGAAAAGTTGTTTAGTCTTCCAGTTCAGTGCAGTATTTGTGTAGTTGCCACTCAATACTTCCGACTAAGCCACAATGCAGGCAGATAACTTCCACGAGAGGTTTTTTGTTTGATTATTATCGCGCTACATAAAATGGTTTGCAAGGCTATTGGGACTCTTCTTGAATTTGCAGCGAAGACGTTAACTTGGTTTGACGAAGCGTGGAGTGTTACAGTTGATGGTACAGGCACATGGTTGCCGAATAAATTTAAGATTTATAGTAAAGTGGTGATACTGTACTGTAACAATACCATGAAGGAATTAGCATGGCGTTTATTAAAATTAGTTACTTCGATCAGTTATTTACGTGGTGAAACTGGTAGAACCAGCTGGGTGATTTGGTTGCTCGAACAATCTAGTGAGGTTGTAAATTGTAGAGAAGTTTATTGGGAAATTTATGCCGCTTACAAGCGGAAGTAGTAAGTCACATGGTAGGCTTTATTTAATTTATGTGTGTAGGGTTTTTATCTTAGGCAAAGCATCCCTCTTGTGCCTTATCTGAGTCCTCGCCGTCTGCCATTACCTGGTGGAATCCGCCGTCGAGCTTATACTGCAATGGTCCTACCCAGCAACAGCCAGGATCATGCAGGCGACAATAAAAGTTGTGAGCAGAATTGTTACTGTAAGAGATTTTAACCTCACTAAGTTGTCTGTTATCATTTATGTGAGCAGCTCCTATAGCACGGGGGTTATTGATAAAAGGGGACAATTATTGTAGTGAGCATAATAATATATACTTGAAAATAGTTCAATAGTCAGGGAATTATATACATAGTGTTTAGAAATAGTTTCAGACATATTCAATGTAGCATTGGTTCTCCCACTCATTTTTTGAATAGATACGTCACTGTATTAACCCCAGAAAAATAGAGGGAAAACACGTTTTTGGGGTTGTTGTATTCTAACCTTGATACAGTAAACATGTAGTCTGTTTGTATTGCTAGTGAATTTTGTATATGTACTAATAGTTGAAATCAACAATTTAGTTCCAGGAAATAAGTTAATAAATGTTCAAATTATCAGTTGAATTTATTAGTGTTTAAACTATTAAGCCAATTTGTAAATAAAGTAAAATTACAGTCCGTTAATCATGATACATTTGTTGGTTCTTCGAGCAGGATTAAAATTGGGAACTTAATATTCAATGTTTACAAATTGCAAAGATTTCAGCCTTAGAAAAATTTAGAAATTTATGGTTATGATTTCCTGGAATTAAAATTATATTCGAATCACCAAAGTATTAAATGTAACAAGCCGTTGTTTGTCAACGTTACAAATACTGCAAAAACTGGTTGGTCTGGCTGTCCCATTTCATTGTCAGTATTTGCCATTGTATTGGAATGAGATGAAAGGCATTACACATGGAAAATAGAGATAGTTATTTATAGAAACCTACCCTTCTGAAAGTTCTTGTAAGTGCATTCTATCCTTTTTTTATTTGATATTTTCCTTTAATAACAGCTGCACCACTTGTAAAAGCTTAATTTATTCAGGAATTTATGACAGGGTTAGAATTTGTATTAAATACGGCAGTTTCATTTCTAAATTGGGTCTTTGTTGGTGGTGTAATTTATACAAGCATTATATTACATTGTTTAAGCAGAAAATTGATTTCATTAGTAAGCACACACACGATCTTAATGATTTTGAATTTGTGTAATAATTGTACTAAATAATCGGTAGGTACAATTAAAATTCTTTAGATAATTTTTATTAATAGTTGGTAAGAGCAGTATTACAAAAGAGTACTTTTCTTACATAGATATGGAAGCTTTAAAAAGAAAACGTGCTGCCTTAAAGCAGCGCCTCACGATATTTATGCGGTTTTTAGAACCCTTACAGCATTCTTTTGAGTCACAGGAAACGATCCCCAGTAATAAGTTACGGGAATTAGAAGAGCGCCACAATAATTTATGTAGTTTGCTCAATGATTTCGATGAGGTACAATCACAAATTGAGAATTTAGGTAACGAACCAGACCCGCACTTTGATACTCGGCTAGAATTTGAAACTTCGTATTATGAAGTACATGGACAGTCACAAGCATTAATTGAGGCTTCCAAACCTCGAGCTGATGATTCTTATAAGTCAGAATCCAACGCTAGCAATCAACATAGGAGCAATATTGGCTCAATAAAATCGGGTTCCTCACGTCCAAATTCACCAAGCCAAGATTTTATTAAATTACCTACTATATCCCTCCCAAGTTATGACGTGAACAACATTGAACTTTGGACCGAATACCGCGATTTATATATATCATTCATTCAAACGCTCGTATTACGCCGATTCAAAAATATCATTATTTACGCTTAAGTCTTCATGGGACGCAGCACAAATTATTAAACTAATTGAATTTTCTAATGAGAGTTACGAAGTAGCGTGGGATACTTTGTGTCAGAGATATAATAATAAACGTATGCTCGTGCACAACCATATTAAACAAATATTGTCATTGGAACAGATCACAAAGGAATCATCTCAAAAGTTGCGAAATTTGCACGATAACTTATACAAACACCTTAACGCTCTTAAAAGTATCACAACTGAAAACAAGCTCTTCGGATCAATTTTTATTTATTTAAGTGCTCAAGCACTAGATGCTCGAACTTTCAGAGTTTGGGAGACACACAGGGTTAATTCGCACGATGAATTACCTACTTTAAATGAATTTTGCAAATTCCTTAAATCAAAGGCTGATTTATTGGAAACTTTGGAGTCAAAACAAACTGTTCATGTTACAAGGGAAAAACCCAAGCAAACTTAGGCCTACATAGCCAGAACCAAAATGTCAACCACGGTGTTGTGTGTTTTATGTGAAAAGGATCATTGCCTACAACAATGTGAGAAATTCCTAAGGTAGATCCTAAAACTAGAAGCTCGAAAGTCAAAGAGCTTAAGCTTTGTATTAATTGTTTACGAAAGGGACATTTTATAACGAATTGCAAATCCAAATTTAGTTGCATACCTTGCAACAGCAGACATCAATTGCTCCTTCATTTTGAAGAACCTATAGCTGCGGTTCAACAACCACAAGAGCAGACAGCTGAAGTTACGGCGGCATTTGCTGCTAATTCAGTACATGTACTGCTTTCTACAGCCTCGGTTGGCATCTGCGATGAACTAGGTCATATTCATAAGTGCAGGGCATTACTTGACTCCGGAGCTCAATCATGCTTTATAACTGCACAACTTTGTCGTAAATTGTAATTGTCGACTCAGCCTACCAACATTAAAGTTACTGGTATTGCCAATACCACATCTAACATTACTGAACGACCAGAGGTAAATGTATTATCATTGAATTCTTCATTTACGGTAAAGATTTCCTTTTTGGTTCTTGATTAAATAACTAGTGACATGCCTCGCTTTTCTATTTAAAGGGATATGTTGAATATTCCAAGCATACTACAATAATCCTGGTCAGATTGATATTTTACTAGGTGCTCCTATTTTTTGGAAACTATTGTGTATTGGTCAGATCAGACTTGGTACCAATCTTCCCATTTTACAAAAAAAAAAACCGTTTTGGTTGGGTTATTTCTGGCAGTATTTCTTCGCCAAATTCAACGTCAGTTTAATGTAATTTTGTACAGGTACCTGAAATTCAGTATCAACTGAAACGTTGTTGGGAAATAGATCTATTTCCTACTACAAAATCACTTACTAGTGAAGAGGCTGCCTGTGAGGCACATTTTATTGAAAATGTTACTAGAACTCGTGAAGGAAGGTTTATAGTAGCTATCCCATTCAAAACCTCACCTGAGGGGTTAGGCGAATCACGCCTTATTGCAGAAAGGCAATTTTTAAATCTTGAGTAACGTTTTAAATCTAACGAAATGCTTTCACTGCAATATAAAAGGTTTATGAGAAAATATGAAGAGTTGGGGCACATGTCTGTAGTAGACACAAACGTTAGTTCAATTTCATATTATCTCCCTCATCTTAAGTGATAAAAGTCTAACCACAAAACTTTGTGTGGTATTTAATGGATCTTCTCCAACCACTTCAGGCCATTCTTTGAATTCACTTCAAATGATAGGGCCTACAATACAACAAGATCTAGTTTCTATTTTAATTCGATTTCGTAAGCATGTCTATGCGATCTCAGCAGATGTTGAAAAAATTTATCGCCAGGTCTTAATCAAGCCTGAACAACGCGCTTTACAACTGATACTATGGCGGTCTAATCTTGATGAGTTGATCATTATATATCAGTTAAATACTGTAACGTATGGTACCACTTCTGCTCCATTTTTGGCAATACGTTGCTTATTTGACCTAAAAAATGAATGTGAATCATCCTTTCAAAAAATTTCGAGAATAATAAAACAGGACTTCTATGTCGACGATGTGCTCACTGGTGCTGATTCATTAGCTGATGCATATCATATTTCTGAAAACTTACCCAAAGTTTTGTCCACGGGAGGCTTTACATTAAGAAAATGGGTATCCAACGATCTTGAGGTTCTTGAAGGAATTGCAACTTCAAACGTTCATCCAAGTGCACTTGATTTAGGGTCACACGAGTGTACCAAAACTCTTGGCTTGGCATGGTCTTATAAATCAAATTTAGTAACATTTTCTATATCAGAACTTGAAGATATTTTGGTTACCAAACGGTCACTTTTATCTGAAATCGCGCAAATATTTGACCCTTTGGGATTGCTTAGCCCTTGTACCATTGTGTCAAAAATGATTCTTCAACAACTTTGGCTAGAGAAATTGTCTTGGGACGATAAAGTTCTGGGAAATCTAAAGGACAGATGGGCTTTATTTCGAAAAAATTTGGTTGCTCCAAACAGTTTAAAAATTCCCAAGCATACACTTGTTGGAAATTCTATAGAAATACAAATGCATAGATTTTGCGATGCATCATCGCAAGCTTATGGCGCTTGCATATATCTTCGTTCTAAAAATCAATATGGTCACACTTCTATAAATTTGTTCTTTGCGAAGGCAAAGGTAGCTCCGTTAAAACCTATGACGATTCCTCGTCTAGAATTATGTGGTGCACACACGCTCGCCAAGACCATGAACCAATCATCAAATACACGTAACTTACCTAATTGTCAACGTTTCTATTGGACCGATTTAACAATTGTTTTAGGTTGGCTAAAAACCAATTCTACCCTTTTAAAACCCTTTGTTTGTAATAGAACAGTTGAAATCCAAGAACTAACAAAAAATGATACTTGGACGCATGTTGCTACAAAATGTAACCCTGCTGATTTACTCTCTAGTGGTATTTTACCCGACCATTTAGCTAACTCTTTCTTGTGGTGGCATGGCCCAACCTGGCTTGCCGAACCTCGGTCTAACGGGCCGGAAATTATCTCTATCGCAAATGAGCTCCCAGAATTAAAAAATACGTCATATTGTTTAGCTGTTTCCACAGAAACAATATCCTTTTATAAATATTCAAAGTTGAAACGTTTTTCCTAACTGGGCTCAGCTAACGTATTTTTTCTTAAAGTGCTTAGACGTTGCCGGCACCAGTGAAACGAATATTGTTTTATGAGGCACCTGCCCTACGTTTATAGAAAGCCAGTCAAGCTAATCTTTCTTACATATAACTGGTCTCACGTTATGAGCAAGTGTAACGAAGTCTTCCGACATAACTAGGGGTCTATTCCTTGGGTAGGGCTATGAGAAATGGGGGGGTAAGTCGAATTCTGATCGTAGGTTGAATCTAATCCAAAACAAATAAGGCGCCACCAAGTCCTGACTTAATTAGGATAATTGCGTAGTATAATTCTAGGGGCGGACGTGGAAACCCAAAGAAAAAAATCGCCTTCGATGACAGAAACCCGTCTTAACTGAATAAGACGCTGCTCCTGAAAGAAATGGTAATAATTAACTTAATAGAAGGGTGGAACACTATTTGTGTACCACAAACATACCTAAAGAAATATCAAAAAAAATATCTCCTATATAAGTTGACATTAAAATTCCACTCATACGGATATCATTTTCTTGTAATTAGTTTTGACCATATTTGATCAAAATAAAAATGCGAAACGTTCTCGAAGGTACAGATACTTGACTATACATAGAAAACAATATGTAGATACAACTTTAGCGTATTACTAAACTTGTTGCATGTACTTTACTAATAATTTGAATAAAAGCGCTTTATAACTTTACTTTCTATGATGGGATTTAGTAACTACGAAATAAACTTGTTACACTACCCCTTTCCTAAAAAAGAAAAAAAAATTTTCCAACAAAGAAAAACTTCAAGTGTAAATACAAAAAAATTATTTTTTTTTTATGCTTATGTATACTAGCCTCTCCTACATCCCTAATTATCAAAACAAAATCTTATGAATTTATCAAAACGAGGGGGACAAATATTTACAAATTTGGAGTGTGTTGGTAACTACGTGTACCTAACGTCCATAGGGAGACAAAATCGGGGAGTCGCAATCGGTGTAGGTCAAAATTGGGAGGGGTCAAAGTAAAAAGTCAAACACTCCACGGGACAAAAAAAAATTAATCCAAAGCTAGATTCAAAGTAAGCCTTTAACTAGAGGTTCTTACTCCTACTGAGGCTAGTATTTACTAACTATACCAAACACATTAGAAATTATCCTAATTTCCACAAATAAACTTCACTTCCTGGAGCTCGGTTAGCTCTATCTACAAAAAAAAGGAATGCTACAACATCAAAATAGCATAACTAATCAAAATACCATCACTCTAAAGTGACAATCAAAAAGAAGACCCTACTAATAAGTCTAAATTCAAAACACTATCATCACAAAGTGATAATCAAAGCAAAGGTAACCTGATCAAAAAGTTACTTATCAAACTCAAATACAAAATATTATCACTTTATTGCAAAGAGATAATCAAAACTAAGGTAACCTAACCATAGGGTTACTTATCAAATTCACATACAAAATGGAAACAGATAGGGCTGTAATCTCCTGCACCCTACTGATTATCCTATCACTAACCTCCAACCAACACATCCCATTAGTGATGGATCAAATGGTGAGGTTCACCAAGCAAACCTTTGACCATGACAACAAAATTTCTGACAGGTCAGTGACAAGGGAAAGAATAAATTAATATTCTCTCAACCCAAATGTGCAGAAATCAGGACTTAAATAGCCCACATATCTCTACATCCTGAAGACATCTGTCAAAGACATCTTTTAACCACATCTTCAAATAACGCGCGACCAAAACAACCCGTATGCACAATAATGCACACCTCAAAACCACCACCAAAAATCCTTAACCACTCGCTTCAATTATCAAACAAAAATTTCAAAATTATAGATACCAACCGGCAGTCTCCATATAGTATTAGTGAAACGATGCCAAATCAAAGATCAGAACAAAACAAGGCAAACAAGTACCGCTTCGCTTAACATCAAAGAAATGACTAAACTGGAACTAATAGTCAGGGTCATCGTTTTCATTTGGGTATGATGCTCCAATGGGCTTTAAAATCCTTGACATGCCATCTTCCGGCTTTTGTCCCATATTCGTTTTCTAGCTCGTATACTAAATTAGAGAGTTTTTCCAAACTCTACTCAAAATAAACTTTGGAGCTAACTTAGCGGAGAATTTATCACCGGCGCTTGAAAGCACCTTATTAACTCTCCAAACGCTTTCTCCGACTTGGAAAGAAAGGTCTCTTCTTCTAAGGTTGTAGCGTTTACTCGCACACTGATATGCTACATGCAAATTTTCACGGACATTTCCAAAGATATCAAACAAAGGTTGACGATCCAAAACATAAGAAGGTCTACTACTTGAAACAACATCAACATCCTCACCAGGTTGAAAATTATCACCATAAGCCTTTACACTACGTACTAACGGATAGCAGCACCAACCGTCTTAACAATTCTCACCACAAAACTGCATTGAGGAGCATACACAGCATTGTACCAAAACTTCTGGACTTCGCACTTTGCACACAAAGCTTCAAAAACACGTCCAACCAACTGTGGACCATTATCACAAATAACAAATTGCGGTATTCCGTAAACAAAAAAAATACCTTTTCTTCTAAAAACTTCTCAATCAAATGTGCCGTGGCACTACGCAAAGGTTGCAAAATCGAATACTTCGAAAACCAGTCACCAACAACTAAAAGCCATCTACCTGCTTATGAGTCATCAATAAAAAACTAATCACGACTATAGCTAACAAAAAGAATGAGTGTTCAGGTACACTCTCATCCTACTACCAATCGAACTGTCGAAACAACTACAATGCTTCACAACGCCTAAAATTGCTAGAGTGACAAACTCTCTACGAGTCTCACCTAGACTAACAATACCAAAATTTACATCAACCCAAAACAAAATATGATGCAAAAATTCTAGAGCGCCTAACTCACCTCGAGTCTCGTCTAGACTTATGTAATGCCGAGCGACCAACTTTTCCTGAGCCTCGTCTGGACTGACATACTGCTGAGCGACCAACCACGACGACAAGTTCCGCCTAGACTAAATTGCGTTGCAATGCCGATCTAAACAAAAATCTGCTAACAAAATCAAAAACGTGCTTATGCACAAAGAGCAATTTTCAAATGACACGACGACAGCTCTCTCCAATGTACCCTCAAAATAAAATCACTAGCCTTATCATCAAATTTGGACAAAAATGTTCTTTATTAACTCAAGCAAATCAAACTCCAGGCTTATCAGCTTCTTTAACTGACAGTCTTCCTAAAATTTTCCTTTCTACAACACTGGTCTCTCACTCACTACTCCAGTTCCTCTTTAAGTAGACAAACTATTTGGAATTTTTCCGACATGATTACAAAAGCCTAATGGAATCAAACTGAAAGATCTAAATGATTTAACCCTTACAAAAATTATCAAAACAAATTTGGGCAACCCAAGGTAAAAGTCAAAAAGTGTATTTGGTAAAATAAATTTTGCCAAACCAATATCAAAAAAAATATATTGGGTCAAAACAGAATGAAAGTTAAAAATAAATTCGACTAAGTTAATTAATTGACTGAATGTGGGTTAACGTCTTAACCAAACTTTTAAACAAACAAATCTTAATGTCAAATAAACTTTGGGCAAACAAATTTCGAAGCAAAACAATTTTTGAGCAAACAAATTTCGAAGCAAAATAATTTTGAACAAGCAAATTTCGAAGTAACATAATTTTGAACAAACAAATTTTGAAGTAAAAATAATTTTTGAACAAACAAATTTTGAAGTAAAATGATTTTCGAACAAACAAATTTCGAAGTAAAATAATTTTGAACAAACAAATTTCGAAGCAAAACAAATTTTGAACAAACAAATTTCGAAGCAAAACTAATTTTCGAACAAACAAATTCGAAGTAAAATAATTTTTGAATAAACAAATTCGAGGCCAAATAATTCCTGAACAAACAAATTCGAAGCCCCAAACGTTGGGCGGCAGTGAAACGTTTTTCCTAACTGGGGTCAGCTAACGTATTTTTTCTTAAAGTGCTTAGACGTTGCCGGCACCAGTGAAACGAATACTGTTTTATGAGGCACCTGCCCTACGTTTATAGAAAGCCAGTCAAGCTAATCTTTCTTACATATAACTGGTCTCACGTTATGAGCAAGTGTAACGAAGTCTTCCGACATAACTAGGGGTCTATTCCTTGGGTAGGGCTATGAGAAATGGGGGGGTAAGTCGAATTCTGATCGTAGGTTGAATCTAATCCAAAACAAATAAGGCGCCACCAAGTCCTGACTTAATTAGGATAATTGCGTAGTATAATTCTAGGGGCGGACGTGGAAACCCAAAGAAAAAAATCGCCTTCGATGACAGAAACCCGTCTTAACTGAATAAGACGCTGCTCCTAAAAGAAATGGTAATAATTAACTTAATAGAAGGGTGGAACACTATTTGTGTACCACAAACATACCTAAAGAAATATCAAAAAAATATCTCCTATATAAGTTGACATTAAAATTCCACTCATACGGATATTAGTTTCTTGTAATTAGTTTTGACCACATTTGATCAAAATAAAAAAGCTTTAATCTTGAACTAATAATTTACTGAAAAGATTCTCTTTTAAAACAAAATTCAATGCTACAAAGTTTCATAAATAATTAAATGAGTTCAAGGATTTTAAATAAGGTTTCTTCAAAATAGTTACTAATCAAACATTTTCAAACTTAGTGTAAACTTGTTACAACGAAAAGCCGACTCGGACAGATCTGTACGAGAAGGTTACAAAAGTAAAGCATAGTAAATCAAGTTTTCTAATCTAAATTAATTGTGTTAGTTTCAGTTCTAATAAAGAAAGATCATAAAAATATTCTTATAAGTTCAACTTATGCAAGCATTATTCAAAGCATATGTTTATTAGAACACAGGTGTCAGAAGTATATTGCGGGCAAACAAGTGACGTAACAAAACATCTGTGGCTGTTACCAACAGGACAAAATGAACCACGTGTATGGTATCTTAAACCATTAAAAATGCTGAATTATAATTTTAACACTGAAAAATTCAGTTCAACAAATAATCTAAATTTTATATTATTCGTGCTTATATGCACTAAACAAAAATAGCGTGTTTCTAATTTAGAACACGAGCAAAATTCTTAAACTTATCTACAAACCAGAACTGCTTTATTTGGATGTTAATAGGTGTTGCAAAATCAAACGTAATCACCATACTTCCATCAGGTTTGTAGTAATAAGCTCTTCTACCAAATATTCAATTTCTCCATTATCAAAGCCGCTTCTTACGGACTGCAATACAAAGTCGCTTTACATCAGTAGTTGCAATAGTGGTTTCTACAGTTGGTTTTATGGTGGTTAATTACGCGCGCTATTTAAAGATGGATCTCTACTCGTCAAAATGCAACCGCAAATTCGCGGCCTGCCTCCAATTGTACATGGTTATTTAACAAGTTTGCAGGACCGACTCCTTATCACCTCGCACGAGCGACGGCGTGACCCCCAGCCGAGGCCTTCAAGCAAAACGCGCCTGCGAAACGTTCTCGAAGGTACAGATACTTGACTATACATAGAAAACAATATGTAGATACAACTTTAGCGTATTACTAAACTTGTTGCATGTACTTTACTAATAATTTGAATAAAAGCGCTTTATAACTTTACTTTTTATGATGGGATTTAGTAACTACGAAATAAACTTGTTACAAAGTATTCCTTCATGTTACATGTAATGGCATACTGTTTACGATTTATTCAAAATTGTCGTGACTCAAAACATGAGTGAGTGATAGGCACACTTACAACACATGAAATTAAACAGTCTATAATCCAGCTTGTTAAGTTGTCCCAATAGGATTCTTTCAAGGAAGAACTCGCACTACTTAGAAAAAACCAAGTTAGTAAAACTTGTGGTCAAATTTTACGTCTAAATCCATTCTTGGATGATTTAGCCATTATTCGTGTGAGTGGACGGTTACAGAATTCACATTATTCTTTCGAAAAGAAACATCCTATACTTATGTCCGGTAAATATAGGCTGTCCTACCTTATACTATCTCAAGAACACATTCGATTATTACATGCAGGACCTCTATTATTGTTATCCACTGTGAGAGAACGGTTTTGGATAACTTCTGGACGAAGTTTGTGTAATAAAATTGTTAGAAGTTGTGTATCTTGTTTTTGCAACTTTCCAAAGGTATTAAACCCCCTTATGGGCAACTGGCCTTCACTACGTCTAACACCACGGGAACCGATTATGCTGGCCCCCTACCAATAAAGGAAAAGAAAGGCCGTGGTTCGAAAACTTTAAAGTCATATGTATGTCTATTTATATGTTTTGTAACGAGGGTAATCCACCTGGAATTAGTTACTAGTTTAACTACCGAATCATTTATTCTAGCACTCAGTCGTTTTACTGCTCGTCGCGGAAAACCTTTAAATATATTCTCAGACAATGGTACCAATTTCGTTTGTGCCAAGCACGAGTTACGCGATTTGGAAAAATTTTTAAAAACCAATCACTCTACTTTGAGCGAATTAGTGCTTCTGATGAAATCAATTGGAACTTCATTCCAGCAAATTCCCCACATTTTGGTGGAATTTGGAAGGCTAGAGTAAAGTCTGTAAAACATCATCTTAAAAGAATGGCTGGAAACTCGTTATTAACCTTTGAAGAGCTTACCACTTTACTTTCACAAGTGGAGGCTGTTCTTAATTCTCGACCTTTGTCACCCTTATCTAACGATCCAAATGATCTTAACCCGCTAACTCCGTCGCACTTTTTGATTTCACGACCAGCAACTTGCATACCTGATCCATGCCTTGATAACATTTCAAGTAATCGGTTATCGTTATATCAACGTATTCAGCAACTCAACAACATTTTTGGGCTCGATGGAGCCAGGACTACATTGGTGAAATGCAGATCCGCTTGAAATGGCTCAAAAATCAATCTTTGTTAGAAAATAATCAGATGGTTCTTATCAAGGACGATCATCTACCTCCAATACGCTGGCGATTAGGTCGAATTGTAGAATTACATCCTGGTAAGGATGGCATTTCCCGTGTAGCATCTATCCGTACCGTCAATAGAGTAATCAAAAGGGCCTTCACAAAGATTTGTCCCCTTCCCACCGAAGAAGACATTAAATGACTGTGCAATGTGTATTTTGTGACATTATTTTATTGTTTTTTGTTCTTTTTAATCTTAAACGTTTTCTTTTAATATGTTTGATATTGTATACATGCATTCTTTTTTGAAACCTTGGCATTTCAAGGCGGGGGTATGTTTAGACATAGTTTAAGACATATTCAATTTAGCATTGGTTCTCCCACTCATTTTTTTAATAGATACGTCACTGTATTAACCCCAGAAAAATAGAGGGAAAACACGTTTTTGGGGTTGTTGTATTCTAGCCTTGATACAGTAAACATGTAGTCTGCTTGTATTGCTAGTGAATTTTGTATATGTACTTATAGTTGAAATCAACAATTTAGTTCCAGGAAATAAGTTATTAAATGTTTACATTATCAGTGGAATTTATTAGTGTTTAAACCATTAAGCCAATTTGTAAATAAAATAAAATTACAGTCCGTTAATCATGACACACATAGATTTAAATAATCAAATTTAATCTGTTAAATTTTTCTCTATATATATGTACATCATTGTAAAGTGGGAGTCTTACCCTCCAGGCGCTCAGGCCTTCCTTTTTATTCAAGTACTATTTTATGTTAGTTATTATCAGGAGCCACAAATGTTAGGTTTCCACCCATAACCGATGAGGAGAGTGCACGTTCCCAGGGTTCTATAAAGCTATACTACAGTTGTCGATTAAAGGCAAACTTTCACTGACTATTTAAAAGGTTTGAGCTGCTTATTATTAATTAGGTTAAGTTTAGTGTGAATATATTAAGGGGATAGAATGGTGCCTATATTTAAGTGTTGATATTTTACATGGTGTTGATTGTATATATTCTGAAGCACTAAATCATGCTAATGTAAATATATTAAATATTTTCTTGGTGAGTTAGTGTTTATATTTGCGAGTTTGTTTACTGGTGTATCCGCTGGCAAGGTGGCTTAATTGCAGGAGCTGGCTTGTACGTCCATTGGAATTGTGGTGCTTTTGTGGGTCCAATCAACTGCAATTGGCACCCTCATATTTCTTTTTAGAGTGCTACCAACGCTCACGAACCTCCCTGTTGCTATTCCGGGAACAGCACCATATTCCGTACTCTTCCTGGTTGAGACTTGGCGTCCATATACCCACTTGGCCGGGAGGTACTAAGAATATCTAACCAGCAAGTTTTTTTTTGTTCACGTTATCTTTATTCCACGAGATATTGTTACGCTGTATGATAAATGATCAAAGTGAATAAGCAAACCCTAGTAATAAAATCTATTTAGTATGATTCATAATCTAAGTTCTTGAACAGATCGTTTTGGTAAACAATCCTATAAAGCAAGAGTTTAATTTAGTGTTAAGTTCAAAGATCTAAGTTTTTAAATATAATTATTAAGGTATTAGTTTCCAATAGTTTAACCTACAAAGATTTCGACTTAACCTTCGATATCTTCTGATTAGAGAAAAATAACCACTAAACGTTGTACGTCAAACAGACGGTTTTTATAACAATGGAAAATCGACTTACCGACCTCGAACGTAGAATGCAAATTGTTACAAACCATTTAGTAGATGAGCACGAAGCATATGCGCCCCTTCAATACTGCATATTAACTGCAAAAACTTGTCCATTTTATTACACCAATATCCTGAAGATCAGAACCATAAAAATAAAAAGGTGGAATCTATCGTAGGGGAGAGCCATCGCTGAAATTTCTAACTGTAGGTTACCGTTCGTATACAATTTATACGCTATAAATTGGTGTTACACATAACCATTATTAAACCAAAAACTTCGGTGTAAACCAAAAACTTCCGTGTTGCGCTAAGGGAAATTAGTTTTAATTATACAAAGCAGAAATTACAAACCATGATGAACTTTATAACACATTTGGATCGATTTACTGCATAATTGAAATGCTAGCCTCAAGTCACCCTTTAATATTAACTGCTTCATCTTATTACTAGGACGGTAAAGGGACGACTGCCGGAGTCCGTGAACAATCGAGGCCTCAACACTTGAATATTCAAAACAACAGATGCGCACAATCGCTCTAAATTACATTACCAGAAAAGAATTTATTAGTTTTAATTAGGTAACTAAGCTTTTGGCAACCAACGCACTCTGAAAAATTTATAGAAACCTTGGTGGTTTATATTAATAACATGATTTTTCCAATATAATATTAAATTATGAGACGGAAATAAAAAGCAAGGCGCTTAATGTATATTAAACATCTGAACCTTTCATTCTTCGTATTAAATTTAGAAAAATAATTGATAGACACTAAGGAAATATTAAGATTTGTACAGATTCACAGGCGCTCAAAGAAACCGCAAAAACCATAAACTTGCACCGAACATGACGTTATTGACTTCGAAAATCGAGCAGTTTAGATGTACAGTGTGAAAACAAAATTTTTAAGGCTGGGATATTGAAATATAGCGACCAAGTTTGAAAAAGTTGGTAAGTTAATCTGCGAAAGTGAAATGAAGTAACAGCGCAAGTGTAGACCATAGACGACCGGCTCCTCGACTAGGTAGCCGATGATAAATTGTTTTAAACTTTTCTGGAACAAATAGTATCGTGAAATTTATATTAGCTTCAGTAAAATGGCGCAAGTCCATAAAAGAATACTGAACGGAATTCACTTTTTAACAAATGCTGGAATCTAAATAGATGAAATGGGGTGCCTAACATGCCGATAGTTACTAAACAGGCGAATCATTGGCGCCTCCGGATGTGCTTAATTAGTTTAAAAGCCAAAGGAGTGGAGTTTAACTGTGAGTACTGTTTAAGCATTTCTTTCTTGTAAACGCTTGATAAATGTGTGTATGTGAACTTGTTAAGAAAAGTGGTAATTGGTTTGTAGAGTAACGGAATTAGTTTTGCTTAGACTTAAGTGTAATATTGTTGGAAAAGGAAGTATGGACCTTTTAAAAGTGTGAAAAAACATGTAAATATAAACTTATTAGTGAAATTATTGTTAGGTAAAGAGTGTAAATTCAGTATCTTTTTAATAGACACTCGTATTGTTCATAGCATAAGTTGCGTTACATTTTTTTATGTATTCAATCTTGGAAACTAGAACAATGGAATGGTAGTATTATCCGTGGATTAGTGTTTTTTTAAGAAGTTCTGTTCAAAATACCTGGCCAGTTGGATGTTGCATTAGGGTTCCTTTTTTGTAGGTTCATGTATGTGTATTTATACTTTCGGAATTTATTGCTAATAGAGTTTAAACTTAGATGGAATTATAATCGGGGTTATTTATGAGATATGTGCTACGTTCAGCGACGTAGTCCAAAAAAAGAAAATAAAAACGAGGAAGAAAAAGAAGAAATTGACCGGGCTCAATCGGCAAATGGGTGGGGTATTACGTACAAAAAAATTAAGAGAGGCTTGAAATAAAAATATACTCACTTACGCACAAGCAAACATTTACAAACCAAAAACCTCTAATTCTAAAAAACCAAAATTATATACAAAACACAATCGTACCAAAAATGAACAATTCGTAAGTACACAATATACATATTACCGAATAAAAAAAAAATCACTTTTAGCATGGCAAGCTGCAGTTTTTAGGTCATTCCCTATATTAATCTTCAAATAAGAAAAAGGAACAAAATTACCCCACCAAAAACCACAGCTCGAAATCAGCATTGTAAATACGGAATTCTATACATAAAATAATTTTAATAAAGAAATCAGTAAACATTATAATATCCTCGCACATACAAACAACCAGTCATTTTACCACCAACAAGGTGATGCATCCGTAGACCCGTGTACATATATTGTTTCCAACAACGAGCTCAAAGAAGGAAAAAAAGGGATACCCAAAAAAAAATATCTCTCGTCCGACTTGACGGACCAATAATAGAAGAGAGAACGATAAAGAAATACCAAAAAAGGAAGAAAGGAAGATAGGACGAGTAATGCACAATCAAGGAGGACTAAGGTGGAACGGCCTCAGCACTGATGAAAAGTCGTCAAAGGACGGATGTTTTTTGTAAAGAAACAGGAAAGTTTTCGACCTCAAAAGAAGTACGAGGAAGAAAATCCAACAGTGTAAACCAAAACAGGACCCAAAGGTCAAGCCTCAAGTATGTAAGGAAACAACAAGGGAGAGCAAAGGGAAGAAAAGAGGAGTGCTGGTAAAAGAAACGATGTACTGTCAACTGTCGTAGTAGAAGCCGAAGAACCGAAGAAAAGAAATGCTAACTAGTCCTACAGTCGACTGAGTCGTGGCTTTCGAAGAAAGAAAGACGGACTAGAAAGCACCTATCGCAGGAGCGGATGGACGAAACACAATCGGACTAGAAACCGACAGCAAGAAAGACCAGCAAAAAGATAGGAAAAGGAAAGTGGAACGAAAGGAACGAGAGAAAAAAGAAAAACAAAAAAAATTACACCAACACCAACACCAAGTACAAAACTCAAAAAAGTAACCCTCAGAATCGTATAAAAGAAAATAAAACAGAATCCCAGTGTAGCTATGCATGAGTAGGTGGCTGCATGTGCGTGCATGTGTGTTTAGGTGTGTGTGTGTGTGTGTGTGTAAAAAGTGTGTGTGTGTATGTGTTATGCGTGTACAAAGTGTACGGGTGTGTATGTGTTGGACCTGTAGTCGCCTCTTACGACCGGCAGGTCGTACCATGAGACTATTGTATTCCCGGACCCACACGGGTGAAAGAAAAAACAAGAAAGGAACAAAAGAAAGGTGAACCAAACAGAAATGTGTGAATATATGAAGTGCGTGCATCTATGGAGTGTGTGTATGCGTGTATGAAGTGTGTATGTGTTAGAGCGCTGTAGTTGCCTCTTACGACAGGCACTGGAAGTATCACAGATAGGACAGGAAACAGCATTGACTGTAGGAATATCAACCTTAAGAAAGGAGCAGAATCCGCTAACACTTCAGTAACACTACATACAGGAACAGAGTTAGGTAGAACTTTGACGACGACAGCAACAGGCATCACCGCTACGGGTTCACTGACTGCAACAGGACCTTTTCTATCCGTATTAGGAGTTATCGTCAGTTTAGCTATAGCTGTTATTGTAGACATGACAGGAATTTCTTGGGTAGAATCATTTGAGAAAGTGGGAACAAACTCTTGAGAAGGTAGCTGCAAGTCACTAAGTCGAAATATAAGTGGCGATGGTAGTGGAGGCACAGCTTGGGGTGAAAGTAAATAAGTAGGGCGAGCAGAAGGAGTAGTAGAAAAGGATGTAGAACAAGAGATGGAAGAAATTTTGTGCGAAGCTATATTTGGCGAAGAGGGGTATGTTTTTATAGTCGCCGCAGGATGACCTGGATGGGGGACAGAAGAGAACGTACAGTGAAAATCAGAAGAGATTAGGTAACTAGAGGTAAGGACAGAATTTGGAAAATTATTCGAAGTAGTACGATGACAGTTTGGACAGTTGCGGCGAGGAACTCCCTTATATCCGCAACCCTGGCAATGGAATATTTGAGGACGAGTACAAAGCGTCAAAACATGACTAAGTTTGTCGCAATTAAAGCATACGACCTGACGAGTAGAAGTAGAAGTAGGAGAAAGGACAGTAGAACGTACGTAAGAAGTATCGGATCTTCTTGTAGGCGTCGGAGAAATCTTAACAACTCGGTCACGTGAAGACAAAGTATTTTACTCGTTAGTAGCAAACTTATACGCAAAATCCGGGGTTCAAAATGTTGAATCGGTAAATTAGACAACGACTTACAGTCAGAAAACCTATGCCGAAACCACGATACCAAAATAACGCTTTAGATTCGAACAAATCCACTGCAGACACAAATAACTGCAATTCGGACACATGGTGACTTCGTCGGAGTTTTTCGACCCGTCTCAAAAAATCATGTACGGTAAGAATGTTCGGGGCACCAGAAAATTTTTAATTCCACTCCCACATTGGAAGACCTTGATGGGAAGCCGAAAAAGAAGTCATTTTGAATACGGACAAGAAAGAAATGGGTGAAAGTAACTAAATAAAGGCTAACCGTAACCCGATAGAGGTCAAAAAAGTGTTGCAAATACAGGACAATCTAAAACATATCCGACGGAAAAACTTCAGAAACACCAATGGAAGCGAAACAACAAAATAGAAATTAGAATAGGGCTGTAGTATAAAAGAAAAAAATCGGAGGAAAAAAAACTATCTCTAGAAGTGACGGAGAGAACAAAACGTACAGAGAGGGAAGGAAGAAAAAGAAAAATCTTGGGTGCCAGCGTTTTCAATGGACTAGGATTATTGGCGAAAACACAAGTCCAATAATCTGAAATTCAAGAAGATCGAAACCACGCAGTACATTAAGAAAAGAAATAAATACAAGTTCTAGCGTAAATGACGAAAACATAAGTATTATCAGGCCGAGAAAAAGATACGGTAGTAACTTGGGTCGCAAAGAACAACAATCAGGCTAGAATCAAAACAGAAATTGAGCCAGAAATTAAGCGGAACTAAATCGGAACACCAATTAACGAAAATCTAAATCGAAGCAACAGAAAAATTAACTACAACAAAATCGAGGCCAAATTTACACGAAATAAAATCGAAGCACAAGAAAATTAACTAAACAAACTCGCAGCCCCACGTCAGGGCGTCAGAAATTATGCTACGTTCAGCGACGTAGTCTAAAAAAAAATAAAAACTAGGAAGATAAAGAAGAGATTGACCGTGCTTAGTCGGCGAGTGGGTGGAGTATTATACCTACAAAAAAATTAAGGGAGGTCTGAAATAAAAATATACTCACTTACGCACAAAAAAACATTTACAAACTAAAAACCTCTAATTTAAAAAAAAAATGATATTCAAAACACAATAGTACCAAAAATGAACAATCCGTAGGTACACAATATACATATTTACGAATAAAAAAAAATCATTTTTAACATGGCGAGCTGCAGTGTTTAGGCCATCCCCCTATATTAATCTTCAAACAGGAAAAAGGAAAAAATTACCCCACTAAAAACCACAGTTTGAAATCAGCTTTGTAAGTACGGAATTCTATACATAAAATTATCTTAAAGAAATCAGTAAACATTATAATATCCTCGCACATTCAAACAACCAGTCATTTTACCACCAACAAGGTGATGCTTTCGAAGACATATGTTGTTTCCAACGACTACTGTGAACCCATATAAGAAAATTAGTGTATGAACACTCACCCTCGAGTCACCACCGTCGAGTTGGCTCCTACCGTCCGTAAAAACAGTGCGAAGCAGAGGTGCGCGTAATCCCGCCTTGGGGTGGTCCTCCCATCACAACAAGAAGCGACCATTTATTGTAGCTTTAAAGGCCACCGGAAGGAGCTATAGTAATTATAAATAAAATTAATTTATTGTCGAAAAGTACAATTTTATAAAACCCATAAATACGCACCACGCTGTAAGGCGTGCGCAACCTTTTCATACAGAAAAACAGAAACAACCAACCATTCTACACGTGTTTTCGTTGTGTAGATTGATAAGCAAGTAAATATTAATTTCGTTTTACTAGTGACCAGAGCTCAAAGTAATATTGTTGTTAAGGAAATAAAACTGGAAAAACACGGTTTATTGGGATAATACGCGAATTTAATTCGACAAAGCTTTAAATGGAAAACACATAAGAATCAACTATCGGTTACCTAGAACCATTTATCGCCTGTTTAATTTTAGCATAAACTTTACGTTGAGAAATTCTTAGAAGGTGTATTTATTATTAATTCGGCTCTAGGAGGTGCGCGTGATCCCGCCTTGGCGTGGTCTCCCCATCACAACGAAGGGCAACCATTCATTGTGGCTTTAAGGGCCATCGGAAAGAGCGATAGTAATTATCAATAAAATTAATTTATTGTTCGTCGAAAAGTACAATTTTATAAAACCCATAGATACCTACCACGTTGTAAGGCGTGTGCAAACTTTTCAAACAGAAAAACGGAAATAATCAACCATTCTACACGAGATTTGCTGTTTAGATTGAAAAGCAAGTGAATATTGATTTCGTTTCACTAATGACCAGAGGTCAAAGTAATATTGTTGATAAGGAAATAAAACTGAAAAAACACGGTTTATTGGGGTAATACGCGGCTTAAATTCGACGAAGCTTTGAATGGAAAACACGTAAGAATCAATCATCAGATACCTAGAACCAGTTATTGCCTGTTTAGTTTTAGCATAAACTTTACGTTAAGGAATTTTTAGAAGTAGTATTTATTATTAATGAGGCTCTAGGATGTAACAATAGGAATCAAATTTATACAAATAGATAAATGAATTAACACGTGAAAGGGTTATTTTAATTTACTCAATTAATTTTCGTTTTTAACGCCAAAGAGATTTGAGTTGAAAATTATTAGAACGCGTATTTCTTATTAATAGAAACAAATGTACGGGATGTTCGAAAATAAACGTAACACATGTGAAGGTGATCATTGTAAAAAGATATCCAGTTATCCACTGATGAAGTCATATTAAAGAAATGCCTTTATTTTGAAAAACTGCTCTAATTTGACAGACTCGATAAAGATTTCATAGGTATGGGTAAAAAAAGGTGAAAAATGAGACGACGAGACTTTAGAGTACTGGAAGCAAGGAAATCTATCCAGAATAACCCTCCTTCTGATAGCAAAATTATTAATGAAATTGCTAGAACAAGACGCTTTGGCGTCTTTAACGTTTGACAACTAATAAGTTTTTCAACGTAGATGGCTACTTGTAAAATAGTTCTGTATTCCGACCATTTTACATTATATTTTTACTATTTTTATGATTTCTTTTTTATAGGAACCCACTCTCACACCACTGTCGTTAACATTGTTGCAGGGTTCCTGCTCCTATCGTGCAAGTCGAAATTCGTAGCGAAACGTCAATTCTACCCGTAACAAAGTGAAGTATAAGCTGGTAAAGGAATTGTTTGGTATTGTCAACATTTTTTTACTTAGATTAGCAGAATTGTATCCCCTATTAAATAAATAAGTTGTAGAAAAAAAGGACTAGCATTTCAATGTAGGGCCAACGCAAGCTGGTTCTATAGTTAACTCCTTAATTTTTTGGTTCAATGGACCCATGTCCGTTTTATTTTACACAAACTCATTTTGTCTGTAAAAAACGGCGATCAGAAAAATAAACCCTATAAGTGCAAGTACCATAAACAATTATCAAAATAAAAGTCAGTACACAGTTAAATTTAATAAATTATAAATAACTCAGCCTCTAGAGTCTAATTAGACCATACAAACTGTAAAATTACTAAAATATATAATTAACAAATTAATATAATTAAATAAGTCTGAGGATCACTTAGCGCACATAGTTAAAATTAAGTAGTCGTACTGTTTGTAGGGGTTGTTAAATTATGAATATCTACTAGTTGATCTAGGTGCCATTTTCCCAACTCAGATAAAAAATTTACAACTGCCGCAAAGGGCGAGTCGAGTTTTCTTGGGTGAGCAATTGCCGTTACACATAGATTATACACCTCGTGCACTTCATAATTGCCGTCAGATACCCGATAATTTATATACGTTAGATTAGCTACACAGGGTAAATAAAAGTCTATATAACTTTTATCTGACGATACATTACAAGCAACATTAGCGCTACAAGGTATTCTGGAATAAACACAACGGGTTGTTAAATTTTGCTCACAGGGTGACGTTAAAACTAATGGAGTTGTACACATGAGAGTCCCATTCTTTAAACAAAAAGCACTAGTATTTGGAACGCATAGTTGGTCTGTGGTGCGTGAATCACATTCCTTTAAATCATCATCATCCACTGTAAAATTGGAAGGTACTCTATGACGATCGTGGTGATAGTGATGAACCCTATAGTAGCTACTGCTACCGGAACCACCATCGTTATTACCATCGTAGTAGTTATTCGTAACGTAGGTACTGTGGGATTGACTATGTCCTCCACTACTAAGCCTTCCAACCAAATACCCGCCCAAAAATGAACTTCCGTGATCGTAGCTGCTGGCTTGTGTGTGAACAAGAGTAGGTTGATAAACAGGAACATAATGTGTAGATGTATGATGAACTGTCGCCACAGCTGGTGGTGGTGAGTATTGCAGTTGAGTGGGAGGGTGGTACTGTACAAATCCACCAGGATATACAACCGATTGTGGTTTGTACGGATGGTATTGGTTCGTATTACGACCACTTACTTGACTATTAATGTGATCAAACCCAATTCCTGGTCTTCCCACGGTACCTGGATGGTAGTTCGAAGCACCATTTAACGAATTATGAGATTGCTGATTAACATGATCGAAACCAATTGGTTTATTATAACCTCCACTATGCGACCCTGAACCATAACCATGTTCACTACCTGAATAATGTGACGATGGTGCTGAATGACCCGAGCTGCCGCTTCCATACGAATGAGACCCAGTCCCATAAGAATAACTGCTTCCAGAAGAAGAGTGAGAAGATGATGAATGTGAACTTGAATGAGACGATGATCCTCTGCTGCTGCTGCGACCTCCACCACCGCCTGATCTTCCACCTTTACACTCTGATTTTGATATTGATATTAATATGATCACACAAAAAGCGCTAAAATATTTAAACCGTTTATCTTTCGTTAAAACCATCTTTACTGGATGCCCGAGCTCACTGTACTGAATGATTAACTGCTGCCACCCGTATTCTTTTATAACACTAATTGCTGTTAGAAATTACGCAGATAACAGTTTATCTGAAACCCCAGCGATAGCCCTATGACGTAGGTCATTTGTATAAGTTAACAAGTCGGGAAATAGCAGTGGATAAGATAGTGATTCACTCGAAATAAACAACTCATACTTTAAACTTCATTAAATCTACAAAATGCGAGGCAATTTCTTTCGTCGCGTAAACAGTTATGATAGTTTAATTTGACCTTTTAAAGAGAGGTTCATGGCTAAATCGATTCTACTTCGTTATGAATGCTTTAATTATTACGATGTGTGTTCCTTTATTAAGCCTTTCCGTTTCCACTGAGTTTCAAAAGCTGATAAACGTTATCTGTTAGCGCACGCTCTTCATGCTCTGATTATGTTGATGTCATTCCATGTCCTTGATTGTTTACATTCAGTGATAGTCTTCTGAATTATTTAGAATATTTATTTGCAAAAACATGAAAAGCAGAGTATTTTTAATTTCTTTTGCAATCAATAATCCTAATCAAAAAATTTATTAAAATGTCAGATTTTGTGCTAAATAAACATGGTGGAGGGAGGATTACTTTTTAACAATTAATGCTATCAAAATTAACTTGGGTTCACAAAAAATACTGACATAAGTTAGTATTTCTTAAAATGGAATACTTTATACAAGTTGTTTCATTACCAATAGGACAACGGTCAACTGGAGATACTATGCATCAAATAATGACCATTGAGCCAAACTTCTCTTAACAGAAAGTTGTTGATTTAAGAAGTACAGGGTTTTGAAGGCTATAACTTCATTTCAATTTTTGACATTATTTTGAAAATTTTTGGGCAATCGACTTGAAAATTGGCATTTTTATGTTTTTTTTGGGTACAGAGAAAAAGACTATGATACTGTTTATGACTTTGGTTACAGAAAGTGTTTCGTTTATTTTCCGCATAAATTAATTACCCTATTTTTTCCGTTGTTCATTCAATACTCGTTCGAATAAATTCCGTTTCAATCCGTAAATTCTTCAACAATCCCTATATAGTGTACCTGTTCAGTATAAGCCCGCTTAACATAATTAATAATAAACACGTTCTCGAATAAATTCCTCAACTCAAATCCCTTTTGCCTTTAAAATGAAAATTTATTCGATAAATTAAATAGTCTATGCCTTGTTTTAGGTATCCGGTAATATGTTAAATCTTTCAAAATAATAAATAATAAATACGCTTTGTACAAATTTTCATGTTGAACTTATGTATTGCGAAACGACAAGTTTATGCTACAATTAAATAGTTTATGTCCTGTTTTTAGGTACCCGTTATCTTGGTTTACCTTACGACCGCCGCATAATGGTTTTCTCTATTATTCCAATGTAACGACTTGTTGAAATAAGGTCGCGCACTATCCGATATAACCCGGGTTTTCCAGTTTCTTTCGCCTGCGATAAGCAAGGATTTGCAGTTCGAATTCCTGTTAGTTGAACCATTGTTGAATTTGATTCCACTTTACATGTGATTTTCCAATGCTCCTCCCTAAGGTACTACATTGGCCAGGAAGCGAGTTTTTCTTAACCGAGAAAATTTGGAATTTTGCGGAACCCTTGCTGTTCCAAGCAAGGGATCTTTAACGTGCGTGACAACATTCACACACGGGACCTCCACTTTACCTCTCATCCGAACGAGGGTGTATTTTTGTGAAAAATGCTCGCCTAACATTTTTCAAGCTGCCCGTGTCGGGATTCGAACTCAGGACCTTGAATGTAGTAGTCACACACATACCACTACGCGACAGAGCCGCCTAACTTGATTCCACCGCTTGTACGTCGAAATATTTTCTACAGTACTCGTCACCGTATTTCAAAAGCAATACACGTTTGTTTTTCTATTTGACAACTAGGAGGTGTCTTGCGTGTATTGGTAAGTCTCCCTGCGTGTACCCAATCTAATCAGATTCTCATTTTAGCTTTTTTTAGCGGGAACCCAAATGGGTTCTTTTTTATGTAGACCAACCGCCTTTTGTCTGTAGACCAACTGCTTTTGTCCGTAGACCGCTGGTGCAGTTATGGTAGCAAGGTAAATAGATCCTGACGACCAGGGCGTTGCTGTGCTGATTCACCCTCGAAGGGTTGCGAGCTAAGTATCCGGACACCTACAGGTATGCAACTCATTTTATTGTGTCTGTCAATGGCATATTCCGTATCAACGTTTGGTGTAGTTAGGTGACACTGTAGGACTATTGTTTGTTGCTGCGATTCGATATTATCGCTCTACAGGTGCGATGTACTATTTTTGAACATGCTTCTCAAAAGAACCCACACGTTTATTCGATTTACTGACTAGTTTATTTTACAAAAAGTATTAAATGAAATTTTAATAACGCTTGACAAAAGCTCTCACATATTGATTTACTACTGATTAATTTTATTTTGTGTAAATACGAGATGCGCATTTCGTATCTAATGTACTAAATTGTCCATACAATATAATTATTTACTGTAAAAAAATAACGCTTAACTAATTTTCTTTTTGCTTGTTTGTACAGAATTCTTTATTAATTTTTACGTGTTAATAGATAATCGTGGGCGATGTAATTAATTTTTTTGGTTTCTTTTTTGGTATGCAGGAAAATCCCCCCCCCCCACACACACACACACACTCCGCGATTGGTAGTTAGCCTGGTACTTAATTTTCTTCCGGCTACGTCTAGATACGTAGTATAATTTCTGACGCCCTGGCGTGGGGCTGCGAGTTTGTTGCAGTGAATTTTTTTTGGCTCCGATTTTGTCTTGGGTAGTGTTTGCTTTGAATTTGGTTTTCGTTAATTTGGACCAAGATTTTGTTTCGTGTAACTTTGGCTCCGATTTGGTTTCTCTTAATTTCTGGCTCAATTTTTGTTTGTTGATACTGCCTAATTTCCGACATTACCCGCATTTCTCGGCCTGATACTACTTATGTTTTCTTCCCTCACGCTCGAACTTGTATTTATTTCTTTTCTTTATTTCTTGTGTGAGTTCAATTTTTTTTAAGATTTAGTTCTGCTTTCCTTCTTAATTGCTAAATATCCTTGGTTTGCTCATGTCAGATTATTAGACTTGTGTTTTCTTCAATAATCCTAGTCCATTGAAAACGCTGGCGCCCAAGATTTTTCTTTTTTTCTTCTTCTTTCTCGGTACATTTTGTTCTCCCCGTCAAGTCTAGAGTTGGCTTTTTTCCTCCGATTTTTTTCTTTTATTCTACAATCCTATTCTATTTAGTTCTTTCGCTCCTATTGGTGTTCCCGAAGTTTATCCGTCGGATGTAGTTTAAATTGTCTTGTATTCGTCACAATTGTATTTTCTTTTGGCTTCTCTCGAGTTACGGATAGCCTTTATTTAGTTACTTTCTACCAATTTCTTTCTTGTGCGTATTCAAAATGACACAATTTTTGATTTCCCATCAAGGTCTCCCATTGTGGGAGTGGAATTTGAAATTTTCTGGTAACACAAACACTCTTACCGTACATGATTTTTTGGAACGAGTCGAAAAACTCCGACGAGCTCACCATGTCAGAATTGCAGTTATTTGAGTCGGCAGTGGATTTGTTCGAGGCTAAAGCGTTACTTTGGTATCGTGGTTATCGACATAGGTTTTCTGACTGGAAGTCGTTGTGTAATTTACTGATTCAACATTTTCAACACCCGAATTTTGCTGATAAGTTTGCTACTACTGAGGAAAATACTTTTGCTTCACAAGACCAAGTTGTTAAGATTTCTCCGACGCCTACAAGTAGATCTGATACTTATTCCGTACGTTCTACTGTTTTTCTTCATAGTTCTGCTTCTACTCGTCAGGTCGAATGCTTTAATTGCGATAAACCTGGTCTTCAAACCACACTTCACAACTGTCCTCACCTCTAGCTGCCTAATTTCTTGTGCTTCTCACTCTACGTTCTCTTCTGTCCCTCATCTAGGTCATCTTGCTACCACTATCAAAACCTACCCTTCTGTAGTAAATACAGCTTCGAACAAACTTTCCACCGTTTCTAGTTCTACATCCTATTCTACTCCTCCTTCTGCTCGCCCTACTTATTCACTCTCACCCCAAACTGTGCCTCCACCACAGTCGCAACCCGTGCTTCCAATTAGTGACTTGCAGGTAGCTTCTCAAGCGTTTGTTCCTGCTTTCTTAAGCGATTCTACCCAAGATTTTTCTGTCCTGTCTGCAATGGTGGACATAGCTAAAGTGAAGGTAATTTCTGTTATGGATGGAGAGGGTCCTGTTGAAGTTGGTGAGCCCGTAGCTATAATGCCTGCTACTGTCGTTGTCCAAGTTTTACCTGATCCCGTTTCGTTATCTACTGTTGTTAGGGAGTCGGTTCCTCTTGTGGCTGAAGTTGTGTCTGTTCCTACTCCGTTGTCTGACAGTGATGAAGTCCTACTTGATTCTACTACTTTATGGGACGTTGATGCAACGTTTCCTACTCTTACTCAGTTTTCTCATGCGGACAAAATGCTACTTGATTCTGCTCTTTTAACTAAGGTAGGTGAAATCCTAGCTGATGTCTTGTTATCTGATGTTGACTGGGGTCAGCCCGGTTCTGCTTTCTTGTCTATTGTGGATGGGGTTCTTCCCGATGCTGCTTGTTCTTGTGGGGTTGATGAAGTTCTGTCTGGTGCTGTTCCTTTCTTTCATGTTGATAAACTTCATTCTACTCCTTTATCTAACATTGGCGAAGTTCTGCTTCATGCTGTTTGTTCTTGTAACGTTGGTGGGTTTCTACCCGATTCTGTTCCTTTGAGTAGTGTGGTTGAAGTGTTGTCGGATTCTGCTTCTTTTCCTAGGGTTGATGTTCCTACAGCCAACCGGGATACTTCTAGTCCTATATCTAACGTCGTTGAAATTTTATCTACTTTTGTTCCTCTAGTTCAACTGAAGTGTGCTATGCATGTGTTTCTTTTCGTAAGATTGATTCTCGTACAGCTAATAGTTTTCTCTTTCTACCGTTGGCTTTCTTGCAACCCATTCTAAAAACAAACCTCTTCTATGACGCGTTTTGAGTTTTCTAAACTACCCTTATCACCTCCTAAACCGCGTCCTACAACTGCTACATCCCCTGCTGTTCCTGTTTGGCAGAAAGCTGCCCCAAGGGGCTCTTTACGAACCGGAAGATGTATGTCAACAAAATCCTAATGTTTTGATCTCGTTTCGTTTTCCTTCTGACGGCGCACACGTCTTAAGCCCAATATATAGTCCTCGCGCCCGTTTCTTATGCCGACTTTGCTCTCCTTAGGTTTTGATTTCTGGACTTTAAATTTTCCTTTTATCTACATCCATGTTTGCTGGGCTTTCTTTCTTCTGCTTTCTTTGACCCTGTGTGGGTCCGGAATAGAATAACCCCACGGTCCGACCTGCCTGTCGTAAGAGGCGACTACAGCGGTCCAACACATACACACTTTATACACGTCCAATCCATACCCACACACTTCATACACACATACATACACCTACACATCATAAACACACAGCAGATGAATTTGAAGACTTTAATCCAGAGTAACTAGGCAGACAAATCGAATCGTTCTACGTTCTTTTTTCTTCTGAGCTTTAATCTTGCCATAGCGTTTTTGATATGATTAAATTACTAGTTTCGCAGACCTGTTAACGGCATTTTACTTATTTCTTACATTGCCAATCACAGTGGCCAGCGCAGAAAAGACATTCTCAAAGCTCAAACTAATTAAAAACTATCTCAGGAACTCAATGTCCTAAACACGGCTCAGTGGTCTGGCAATCATATCCATAGAAAATAAGCGTGCCAAAAAATTTAACATGTCGGTATTGGTAAAGTCACTTGCGCAAGATCGAAGCAGAAAAAAATTACTCGTGTTGTAATTTGCTTATGATTTATTTATATTTGTTATTGTTCATTTAATAAATTATTAATACCCATGATGTACATTTTTTAAAACTGCAGTTTATTGTATAGGAAAAATTACCAGACGTAATTTCAAATTTAGTAGGTATCATTTATTAGGACATTAGGTCCTTTAAAAGTATTACTCACGGGCCTCAAAGGTTGTAGTCCGCCACTAGAAAAAAACCACGTATGAGAGAAAAAGAGGTAAAGGTACAATTGTGAAGAATGATATAATCAGTTGTAGGTTTTCTTTCTGTGTTAAATAAAATTTTGAAAGTAGAATTGTGAAGTAGTAAATCAAGAAAAGGGAGAGTAAATGAAATACTTGTAACAGGCGGAAAAGCTACTAAGTATATTATTTTTATTAAAATTATAAAATGGGGGCGGCCTGTAAAACAAAAATTAAAGAGGGTCACCGGCACTAGCTAGAGGAAGGTCGTGGATCATATAGAGGATTAAAATTTTGCAGAAAGGGCTAAATTAATATATATTATACAACAAAAAAAATTTGGCACTTACCTTTCATAGATAGTGTGGCTTAATGATAATTACCAAGGGCGCCAGACAAGTCGAGAATGTCCAAATGTTCGGGCAAAATCTTGAGAGACTTGTCATCCCAAGGAGGAGAATTGTTTCTTTTAATCAATTCGTACCTTTTTGACTACTTATGCATCTTTCATGATAAAAAAAATAAAAAACCTATTGACTTAATCAATGGCAAACAAAACTATTTAATTAACAGAGCAATAAACGTGAACCTCTTACATTCGGAAATTCATTGATTCTAATTTAGAAATTTAGATTAAATGGTTGATATGGAATTCTGATAATTTTATGTACATGAGTAATTCCCAAATGCTTTATATAGAAAAAAAAGCTTATCTTATAAATTTTACACTAAATTAAACCTACGGTTTATGGCCAAAACGTCCTAACAAATAAATTAACTAAAAATTGGTCATGCTAGTTTAACTATAAAAACTTACTAAAAATCGTCAATTGTTTGATGGCTTGCCTTCCAACACAGAACAGCTCTTAAATTAGGGGGAGAGAATCTCGCTTGTTGCTCTTGTTCCTTGCAATTATTAAACAATTCAATGACACACAAACCCGGCAGGATCTTGTTGAGCTTAACTTAACTTGTGCATCACATGCATGCAAGCTTTTTATTATTATTTTATATCACTATAAATCCGCGAACATACGGGCGTATCCGTCCCGAACTGGAAGAGTTAATTTCTCCTTTCCAATTTCACTATCGTGATACTAAGTGCAACCTCTTTCAAAATGAGAGTCACGTATAACAATTACTTTTCTAATGGTTTAAATATGTTGTATCTTCTTGGAATTTTAATAACTGAATTGTGGACCATACCTATTGGCGACAGTTGTCTATCATTAACAAAAAACCGGTTAACCCACTTGAGCCGAAATGGATTTTAATACAATGGTTGTCTCCAGACTACTTAAAATTACTTGTAATCTTTGAACAAATCAAATTGAAAAATAGTTTGGCTATTTGTAATGTTTTGTTTTCTGCAACTCTTATCAATCAACGAAAATATTAAGAAAATTAAGTTTTACAACAAAAATTGCTTTTCTTTGTTTACGTTAAAATGCACTATTCCATTTAAATTCATCAGACTTGACAATCTATAACCGATATAAGCTTTAAAAGGGTTTTGTATTGGATTTGCAAGGTAGGACCATTAAATTATTATGACAGCCGCTGGAATTTATAATATTTAAGCCTAAAGCTATTTCTAAACCTGGTCTTTATTATTAGGGATGCTAACTAAAATATAAAAATAATTTATTATGGAATTTTTCCTATAAGTTATGCAAGTTATTGAAATTTAATTAATTATTTAATCTGTTTAGAAGTTAACATTTCAAAATAATGTTACATACTGGAAGGAGTATTGCGGTTACTAAATCAAGATAAGAAAGATTATTATTTCCTTCATTTTCCAAATTGAATTTTACAGTGCGATTAGAAGCGGTTTGTAGTCCCTACGGGACTACTTTGAGCGCCCCGCCCTCTCTGCGCCCCGCCTCTCTGCGCACCGCCCTCTCTAAGTCCCACCCTCTCTACGCCCCGCCCTATTTACGTCCCGCCCTCTTAGCACCTCGCCTTCTTTGCGCACCGCCCTCTCTGCGCCCCGCCCTCTCTGCGCCCCGCCCTCTCTGCACCCTGCCCTCTCTGCACACCGTCCCCACTGCGTCCGGCCTCCTCTGCGCCCCGCCCCCTCTGCGCCCCGTCCTCTCAACGTCCCGCCCTCTTAACGTCCCGCCCTCTCAACGCCCCGCCTTCTCAACGCCCCGCCCTCTCAACGCCACGCCCTCTCAACGCCCCGTTTGCACTTCGCCCCAGCAGAATTCATTAAAACTACTTTGAGAAATTGCGCGAATCGAGATCACTTCGCTCTAGTAGACTTTGTCAAAATCACCTTGTGGAGTCGATCGGATCAAGATAACTTCGCCCTAGTAGGCTTTGTCAAAATAACTTTGGGGAGTTGATCGGATGAAGACCATTTTGTCGTAGTAAAGTTTTTCAAAATCACGACGTTGAGTTGATTGGATCAAGATCATTTCGCCCTAGTGGACTGTGCCAAAATAACTTCGTGAATTCGGTCGGATCAAGATCGTATCGCCCTAGTAGACGTTGTCGAAATCACTTAGGGGGAGTCGATCGGATCAAGATCACTTCGATCTAGTAGTCTTTGTCGAAATCACTTCAGGGAGTCGATCGGATGAAGATCAGTTCGTCCTAGTAGACTTGGTTGAAATTAGCTCGAGGAGTTGACCGGATCAAGACCACGTCGACCTAGTAGACTTTGTCGAAATCATTTCGGTGAGTCGATCGGATGAAGGTCACTTCGCCCTAGTGACCTAGTCGAAATCACTTCGGAGGGTTGATCGGATCAAGACCACTTCGGCCTAGTAGACTTTGTCGAAACCACTTCGGGAGTTGATTGCATCAAGGTCACTTCGCCCTAGTAGACTGTCGAAATCCCTTAAGGGGGGGGTGTCAGTGGGATCAAGATCACTTTGCCGCAGTAGACTTTGTCAAAATCACTTTGGAGGAGTCGGATGCATGAAGATCACTTCGCCCTAGTAGACTTTGTCAAAATCAGTTCGGGGAGCCGATTGCATTAAGATCACTTCGCTCTAGTAGACTATGTCGAAAGCACTTCGGGGGAGTCGGTTGGACCAAGATCACTTCGCCCTAGTAGACTTTGTCGAAATCACTTCGGGGAGTCGATTGCCCAAGATCACTTCGCTCTAGTAGATTTTGCCGAAGTTACTTCGGAGGAGTCGGTTGGATCAAGACTACTTCGCCCTAGTAGACTCCGTCGAAATCACTTCGGGGGAGTCGGTTGGACCAAGATCACTTAGCCCTAGTAGATTTTGTCGAAATTACTTCGGGGGATTTGGTTGGATCAAGACTACTTCGCCCTAATAGACTTTGTCGAAATCACTTCAGGCAGTCGATTGCAACAAGATCACTTCGCCCTAGTAAACTTTGTCGAAATCACTTCGGGGGAGTCGGTTGAATCAAGATCACTTTGTCCTAGTAGAATTTGTCGAAGTCACTTCGGAGGGTCGATCGGATCAAGACCACTTCGCCCTAGTGACCTTGTCGAAATTACTTCGGAGGATCGATCGGATCAATATCACTTCGGCCTAGTAGACTTTGTCGAAATCACTTCGGAGAGTTCATTGGATCAAGATCACTTCGCCCTAACAGAGTTTGTCGAAATCACTTCGGAGAGTCGATCGGATCAAAAAATCACTTCGCCCTAGCGACCTTGTCGAAATCACTTCGAAGTGTCGATCGGGTCAAGACCACTTCGCTCCAGTGGACTTTGTCGAAATCACTTCGAAGTGTCGATTGGGCCAAGACCACTTCGCCAAAGTAGATTTAGCCGAAATCACTTCGAAGTGTCGATCGGATCAAGACCGCTTCGCTCACGTAGAGTTTGTCGAAATCACTTCGAAGAGTTGATCGGATTTAGAAAATTTCGCCCAAGTAGGCTTTGTGGAAATCACGTCGAAGAGTCGATCGGAGTAAGATCACTTTGCTCATGTAGACTTTGCCGAAATCACTTTGGGGAGTTGAACGGACCAAGAACGATTGAGAACGATTGAGAACGATGGAGAACGATTGAGAACGGTTGAGAACGGTTGAGAACGATTTAGAACGATTTAGAACGATGCAGAACGATTGAGAACGATTTAGAGCGATGCAGTAGTTTTAAAAGTAGAAAGTAATATAAGTGTTTAAGTAGAAGTTGAAATGTAAACAATTCTCGGAATAGCATGTTAGAGTAAGTTTAAAATTCTTCCAAATATTTTCGAGTCTGTAAACTAAAGAGGCAACTTTGTTAAGCTCTTCCGTACGTAGAAGTTTTGTTAGTGGCTAAATAAAGAAGTATATGTATTTGTATTTGTGACTATAAATATTAAAGTAGAAAATGCGTACGAATTCTTGCTAATTGTCTTTTATTTGTGATGTTTGATGTATTATAAAGTGAAAGTTATCGAGTATATATATTCTTTTATAGCGGATATATTTAAATAGAGATAATCTTATTCCAGCTTTCTATATACAGCAAATAGTGTATGTTAAATAATAGCGTAGATGTGAGTCTACTATTGGAATATGTTCTGTGTATTTAATACGTTCTGTGTATGTAATATGTTCTGTGTATGTAATCTGTATAGGTTATTAACAGTAATTTATGATGTTGAGTTTGTTGCAGAATTATGATAAAACTCGGTTAAATAAATAAAGATAAACCGACGTTAATGTTATGAACTATTTTAATTTTCTTAAAGCGGGTATCATTTAATTAGATATTAAATTAATGTAGCTTTCTATGTATAGCAAATGTACTATGTTAAATAAGGAAAAAAAAATTGAAATCTACTCTTTGAATACAGTATGTATATGTGTCTTAGATGAATCTGTTGTTGGCGTTTCCCCAAATAATTGTACCAATCTTAATAAAAGTTTTATGAAAATACTAGAGTAGCAGCTTGCAAAGTGTTAAGAATTCAGGTTTTAGGGTACGGTTAGTGTTTAATAATGTATATTAGAAATGTTTTAAAGGCGTAATAGTAATTTTAAAAACTAATTCGATCATCCATCTTACTTGAACTAACGCTAACCGACGTGTTGTAGCTGTCGGTGAACGCGCTTCGTGTTTGTAGTTAGAATTGTTCGTACGTTACGTAATGCATAAGCCAACACGTTTCAAGAACTTGTAGAATTCCAGGAATGGGACAGTGTTATAAGTAGTTTTAGCATTTGATTTGGTTTTTGTAATACATATTTTTGAATTTAATAAATTTAATAAATGCTGACGGTTGTTTATAAAGTTGAGGAAAAAATAAAAATAAAATAAATTGAACTGGGCATTGAACCATTGAACTTACGAATGGTAGCCAGACACCCTAGCATCGCGCTACGGCGGTGACACTTGTGGGAGGTCGGTTAGTAGTATACTTGCATTTGTTGCGTCCATATACGGAATACACCGATTTCTGAGCAAATCACGGTCTATTGTAAATGCTCGGATATCGTCAAATTTAAAAATTAATTATTTTTGAAATAAATAGCCCGTGTATATTAAAAAGCCATGTTATTGTATAATAATAATCAATTATCGGAACTAATACGTAATATTGGATGATTGATAATTTTAAATGTAACAAATTTTAAAAAACTTGTGTCGTTATAGATTTTGAAGGTACATGTTCGTTTATTTCCGTCAGCTTTCGCTACCCGTGTTTGACGTTTCTCCAAGTAATTATACAAATTTTAATATCTGTTTTAAGAAAATACTATACTACCAGCTTGCAAACCGTTAATAATTCAGGATCGAAGCTTTTTTAACACGTTAACGAATATGTCGCTGCAAATTAATCTTTTCCCGGAAAACCCTTATTTTTCCCTTAGTTATCGGTTTCCCGTTATAAAAACCGGCATACGCAAAGCACGCAAAAATTCTCCACCTAACCATCAGCCGCCCGCGCTCCCAACTCCGAAACCCTCGGACGCAAATCCCAAAAAGCGATCGATTCGCGCCTCTCAACTTTAACACAAAGACGGGCGTCTGAAATTTATAGTTATTAGATGTTTAGTATTGAGCCAGTTCTGAAAAGAATTTAAGGAAAAATAGAACCAGTAGTAACAATTAAAATGTGATTAACAATACGACCTCAAAATTTTCGTTAAAAATGTGTGTTTGCTGATAAAGTATTTTTCTAAATTGTCCATAAAGATTTCTACTAAGAGGTGATAAGTTAGAATCCATAGCTAAACCTAATTGTTGTTGATAATACTTGTTATTAAAAATGAAAAAAGTGTGTGTCAAGGAAAGACTTAGTAAAGATAATATGCAGTTAGCTTGTTCATAATTGAAGTTAAATTCTACAATGAGATTATATATTATTTACTATTAGTTCACAACAAAGATGAAATCACTCTTTTAGAAAATCTGGTATTTATATGTTCCTCCTGTTCTATTTTTTAAGTGGGTCAGATAGGTCAAGCTTTCAAAATTCGCTTTAATGAATATGTGCAATTAATAAAAAAGAAGAACGTGAATTTAGAAAACCAATCAAAATCTAACTTTGCTAATCATAAAACAATAATGCTATTTATTCTTTCAATCCACAAAACTTTAAAATTTTACGTATTCAACACAGGCAATCTTCTAAACTTTTTAGAAATTTCTGAAATTATTTCCAGAAATAATTTTTGGTATGTTAACCAAATAAAAAAACTTGAATAAAGAACTACTTTTCTACAATCTAACTTCAGAATAATTACAATTTAACAATAGTAATCTTTATCAGCTGCTACAATCACTTTATCATTCAATTTAATATTCTTCTGTCACTGTCAATGTATTATTTATATACAGTAAGTTTTAATAAGAATTCTACTTGTTACACCATTGATAGTTTACTGTATACAACTAGACTTGAAAATGTTATCAGTATAGATAACCAAACATATGTTGTTGTTTAAATAAAAATTGTGCGGAAGCATTGAAAAATTTATTAATCAATGCTCATTATCTTAGCATTAGTATTATTGATTTTTATACTTGTCTTTATTTAATTTTTCTTTCATTTTATTAAGTTCTATTGTTTAAACTTATCAGACGTTTGAAGCAATAGATTTGCGGACATATATTTATAAGGACGTTTTGTTTGTTTTTGGACCAAGAACTCACAAAAGCGTTATGGTGCAATCTATGTTGGAAAACTGGTACTAAAGACAACAAATTTTGTGGTAGACTGGAGACGACTACAAGTATTGGGTTTGACAATTTGTCCGAAATTATGGTTTCGTATACTAAATAGACAAGAAATGGTAGGGGAAGAAAGAAGTATGTAGGAAACAGTAAAAAATAGGAGTGATCGGATGATAGGCCACATACTAAGGCATGAAGAAATAGTGCGAAATATATTAGAAGCAGAGATAGGAAAAAAAGAACGGTAGATGTAGACCTAGGTTAAATTATTGCACACAGATAGCGAAAGATGTAGGCTGTGGGAATTTCAGGGGAAATGTACAGGTTAGCTCAGAATAGAAATCAATGGAGGTACGCCTCCAGCCAGCTCCAAGATGGAAAACGTAATGACGAAAAAAATACCTGTACTTAAACCTGCTGTCTATTATAAGCAGCTATAGGTATTGGTTTTGCAAGGATTTACGGGAAAACTATTAATTCGGCAAATGTCTAAGTGTTGGGGGATCATTGGTGGCCACATGCTGTTTAACCCCCTACACATACCGTGTATTTTCATTTCTAATGCTGCACCTGAAGGTACTACATTGGCCAGGAGGCGAGTTTTTTGTTGCCTGAAAATTTATAACTTTGCCGAACCCTTGCTGTTCTAGGCAAGGAAGGTATCTTTAACGTGCGTGATAACACTCACACACGGGACCTCCATTTAACCTCTCATCCGAACGAGGGCGTAATTCTTGAGAAAAATGCTCACCTGCCACCGGCTGTATCAGATTCGAACCCAGGATCTTGGGATTTGTAGTCTTACGCTTACTACATTGATCCACGGCGACGCCTCCTTTGCATACCACTGAATTTTGGTGAAATAAGGTTTATAATTAGGAAACAACAGAATGGGGAACCGAGCTGTATCTAGGCTATAGGAATTTTACTGAACAGTGTGCTAGCTCAGAATAGATATACGTGAAGGTACGCGCCTAACAAGTTTCAAAACGAAAAACCTAATGACGAAAAAAATAATTGCACTTAAATCTAATGATTATTATAAACAACTACAGTTGTTGGTATTTGCAATACTTTCAACCAATGTTGAGTGTGCAGAAGGATAAATTGAAAAACTATTAATTCGGCATATTTTTAAGCGTTGGGAGATCTTGGTAGCCGCAAGCTATTTAAACCCATTCACGTTGTTACGTTCATTTTACGACTAAATTAAAATCTACATCCTTTCACTTCATTATTCATTTATTTAGATCCTGCTCAGATCCTGCAACAACACCGGGTATAATCAGACCTTGCTACAATAAATACGCTTTTCAAGTTCAGATCTATTTGCTTTAAAACGAAACGTTTATCCTATAAATTAAATAGTTTATACCCTGTTTTAGGTATCCGTGAACTTGTTATACATTGCTATAGCGTGTAATTACTTTTTCTATTGTTCCAATCTAAAACTCGTGGAAATAAGGTACTGAACTATTTGATAAAGCTTAGGTCGAGTTTTCTAATCTGCTTTTTGGTATGTTGTGATAACGCAAGGATTGAAATTATTAATTTTTGTTATTTAAACAATTCCAATTTGATTTTGTAGTTTGTTCTTATGTGTATTTTTTAAACTACTCGTCCTAATTACTTCAAGAGCGATGCACGATTTTTTTATAGGTGTAGATCTTGGGTGTGTCGCTTTTAGCTGGAGGCCAAATTATTTTATGCAGGCCAGATTATTCTTCTTATGTAGAACCAACTGCGCTGGTATGTGTTCCGCTGTTGCAGTGATTGTCGCAGCCCTCAACATTTGTTGATGCTTAGCTGATTCACCTCCGTGGATGCAATGGGCACTCGATAGTATTTGTTTTTGTTTGGTATATTCTTTACTTTGAACTATACTTAGGCCATTGGCCCACCCTAGCTTGCACATTCTAAGTTACATAAAAAAAAGAAAATAAGCGTTTAAGAAAAACAAAATAAATTAAAGTTCATCTTGGTTTTAGGTGTTCTTTCTCTTCGGACTCGCCTTTACCTTCGGTGACGTCAAAAACATGATCTAGACCAGGGGGGGGGTGTATTTTCTTATGCTCCGATACAGTGTCAACTTGTTGTTTTTGTGTATGATCGCAGGTTAGAGGGTTTAAGGTGGGGGTATAGGAAGTGTGGTATAAAAATTTCTTGATGATATCTTGACATATGGAGGTATGTTGTGTTAGTCTTCCCATATATTGGGAGCACTTCTTTTTTTCTTACTTTTGTTGTGAGTGCGTCGCTGGTGCTGCATAGTACTTTATTAAATGGTAATTAAAATTTGTTCTACCGGTAATATTTTTTTTTCTTTAACACTCTGGTGTTATGAGCAAGTATATACAATAATTTTTTTTTCTTTCTTTCTTTGACTGATGAATTCCACATGTTAAACGAAATTCGCACTTCGTACGTAGATTTTTAAAATTTGTTCTTTATAATATAATTATTTATTTATTTTTTTGTTGATTTAAACCGAATTCTTTTTTTAATTAATTTTTATTATAAATAGAAAATCGATGACAAAGTATTTTTTTGTGTTGCTGGGAATCCCCTCTCCTAGTTGTTAGCCTGGTATTTCTACGTTTCTTGTGTTCTGTTTCGTTATTGTGATTCGTGCGGGTCCTCACTGTAAATATCCTTTGTATTTCTGCCTGACCCGTACGCTTCATAACGTATCATAAATTTTGGCGCCCTGGCGTGGGGCTCCGTGTTTGTTTTGAGAAATTTATGGCCTAGATTTTGTCTTGGGTAATGTTTGCTTCGGTTTTGGTTTTCGTGCAGCTATGACTCCGATTTTGTTTGAGTAACGTTTGCTCAGATTTTTTTTGTTGTTACTGCCTAATTTCCAACATTGCCCGAATTTCTCGGCCTGATGCTACTTATGTTTTCTTTCCGTACGTTTGAACTAGTATTTATTTCTTTTCGTTATTTCTTGTGTGGGTTCGATCTTCTTAAATTTTAGTTTTGGTTTCTTCTTTAATCGCTAAATATCCTTGGTTGGCTTATCTCAGATTACCGGAATTGTGTGTTCGTCGATAATTCTAGTCCATTGAAAACGCTGGCGCTCTGTTCTTGTTTCTAATTTTTGTTTAGTTGTTTCGCTCTTATTGGTGTTCCTAAAGTTTATCCGTCGGATATGTTTTAAATTGGCATGTATCCGCAATAATTTTTTTTTAGCTTTTATCGAGTTACGGTTAGCCTTTACTTAGTTACTTTCTCCCAATTTTTTTTTTATTCTTATTCAAAATAACTGATCATAGGTTGGTAGTGTTTAATCTGATCTGTAGGAGACGGCAGAAGTCATCGGAAAGCATTACTAATTATTTCGCGTATATGACGGCTCTGTTTGAGGGGTATTGTTCTTTTAATTGCGGATGATCAATTATCTATTGTGCTTAGTAACCTTGCTCCATTCTATCAAGCGCACTTGTCTACCGTCCGCTCCTTACAAGAGTTAAAAGACGAATATCTGAAATTACAATCGGTAAAGATTCTGGCCGATAATTCCGTATCACCTAGTCACGGCCAACATACTGTTACTGCTAAACCGGAATCAGCCCCTCCTACAGTGCCTAAGTCAGTCGCTACTATTTCTTCGGCTTCCCACCAAGGTCTTCCAGTTTGGGGGTGGAATTTAAAATTTTCTGGTGACCCAAACACTCTTACCGTACATAATTTTTTGGGACGGGTCGAAGAACTCCGACGAACTCAACATGTGTCAGAATTGCAGCTATTTAAGTCTGCAGTGGACTTGTTCGAGTCTAAAGAGTTACATTGGTATCGTGGTAATCGGCATAGGTTTTCTGATTGGAAGTTTTTGTCTAATTTACTGATTCAACATTTTGAAACCCCGGGTTTTGTTTATAAGTGTGCTACTATTGAGGAAAATACTTTTACTTCACATGACCGAATTGTTAAGATTTCTCCTACGCTTACTGGTAGATCAGATAATTCTTCCGTACGTTCTACTGTTCTTCTTCCTAGTTCTGCTTCTACTCTTCAGGTTATATACTTTAATTGCGACAAGCCTGGTCATGTTTCGACACGTTGGACTCGTCCTTAAGTACTCCATTGTCATGGGTGCGGATATAAGGGAGTTTCTCGCCGCAACTGTCCACACTGTCATCCTACTACTAATAGGTCTCCGAATCATACTTTCAATTTTGTTCTCAGCTCTAGAAACCAAATTTCTTCTGCTGCTAACTTCACATTCTCTTCTGTGCCTCATTCATGTCCTTCGGCCACTACTATCAAACATACTGTCCTTCGGCCAATATAACTTCTTCCGTTTCTAGTTCTACATATTTTTCTATACCTCTTTCTGCTCGTCCTACTACCATCACCTCGTTCCCCCTACAGTCATGTGAGCCTTTGAACTATAATATTGATTTTTACGGCTATCACGCCTCTACTTACCAAACATCTACTAACGAGAACCAAATTTCTTCAGTCCTTTGCGATTCTAACGATGCTCAAATGTATCCTACGTTTTCACTTCCACCCCAAACTGTGTCTCCACGACTACTACAACCCATACTTCGAATTAGTGACTTGCAGCTAGCTTCTCAAGAATTTATTCCCGCTTTCTTAAGCGATTCTACCCAAGAAATTTCTGTCGTGTCTACAAGCACAAATGTCGCTGAAGTGACGATAATTTCTAATTTAGTCAGCGAAGGTCCTGTTGAAGTTCATGAACCTATATCTTTAATGTCTATTGTTGTTGCTGTCAAAATATTACATGTTCCTGCTTTCTTAAATAGTTCTACTCAAGAAATTTCTGTCGTGCCTGCAATATCAGCTGTAGCTGAAGTGACGATAACCTCTAATACGGGTAGAGAAAGTCCTGTTGAAGTTAGGGAACACGTAACTACAATGCCTGTTGCTGCTGTCGTCAAAGTTTTACCTGACCCTGTTTCTTTAGCTACTATTGTCAAGGAATCAGTTCCTATCGTGACTGAAGTTTTGTCTGTTCCTACTCCGTTGACTAACAGTGATGAGGTCTTGCTTGATTCTGCTCCCTTATCGGACGTTGATGAAACGTTACCTACTCTTACTCGTTTTTCTCATGCTGACAAAATGCTACTTGCGTCTGTTGTTTTAATTAAGATTGGTGAAATCCTAGCTGATGTCCTGTTATCTAATGTTGACAAAGGTCAACCTGATTCTGCTTCCTTATCTATTGTGGATGAAGTTCTTCCTGATGCTGTTTGTTCTTGTAAAGTTGATAAAATTTTGTCTGGTGCTGCTCCTTCCTTTCATGTTGATAAACTTCATTTGACTCTTTTATCTAACATTGGCGAAATTCTACTTGATACTACTTGTTCTTGTAACGTTGATGAAGTTCTAACCGATTCTGTTGCTTTGTGTAATATGGTTGAAGTATTATCGGATTCTGCTCCTTTTCCTAAGGTTGATATTCCTACAGTCAATGCTGTTCTCTTTCCTAACTGTGATACTGCTAGTCCTTTATCTAACGTCGATAAAATTTTATCTGCTTCTGTCCCTTTATCTAACGTAACGGTAGTGTGCTCTGCTTATGTTTCTTTTCGTAAGGTTGATTCTCTTACAGTCAATACTTTTTCTTTTTTTACCGTTGTTATTCTGACAACCCATGATGTTTCCTTTTTTGCTGTTGACTTTCTTACCACCAATCCTAGCAACAAACAACGTCCTTCTTGACGCGTTTTGAGTTTTCTATACTTTTCTAGCCACCTCCTAAACCTCGTGCTAAAACTACTATGATCCTTCCGAACTGGAAGATATATGTCGGCGAAGTTCTAATGTTCTTGGTCTTGTTTCATTTTCCTTCTGGCGGTGTAAACATCTTAAGCGCAGTACCTAGTCCTCGCGCCCCAGGTTCTTATGCCGATTTTGCTCTCCTTAGGACTTGATTTTTGGACTTTACGATTTTGTTATTTACTTCCCTGTTTTGCTGGGTTTTCTTTCTTTTTCTTGCACCCGTGTGGGTCCGGAAATAGAATAGCCTCATGGTACGACCTGCCTGTCGTAAGAGGCGACTACAGCGATCCAACACATACACACACGCACACTTTATTTCACGCACACTACATATCCACACACAGTTCATGCACACGCACACACACGCATACGCTCACCTACTCATCGATCAACACACACACACTCACATATTCATACATCAACAACACACACACATACACACACACACGCACACACATACTCATACATAACTACACTGGGATTCTGTTTTATTTTCTTTTGTGCGATTCTTAGGTTTTTTATGTGGTTCTTGTACTGTTGCTTGGTGTTATGCCTTTTAGTTTTTTTTCTTTTTTCTAGTTCCTTTCGTTCCACATTCCTCTTCTTTTTCCTGTGGCTGGTTTTACTTTCTACCGGTCTTCGTGCTGACATAGTTATATTTTTCGATCCACTTCCTGGGGTAGGTGCTTTCTAGTCCGTTCTTTCTTTCTTCGAAAACCACGACTTAGTCGACTTTAGGTCTAGTTAGCTGTTTTTTTCTTTGGTTTTTCGTTTGTTGCGATTCTTTGGTACCACAGCTAAAGTACTTTAATCATTTTTTTCTTTATCCAGCATTCTTGTTGTTCCAGAGCATACTTTGAGGCTTGACACTTTTGTCATTTTGGCTGCTACTGTTGGTTTTCTTCCTCGCTTCTTTCCTTTACTGTTAGTTTTTCTGCAGGATACCAATCTTCTTTTGAAGTCGAAAACTTTTGTGTTTCTCTTTTGAAGAAACATTCGTTTTTTGACGACTTGGATAGTGTTGACGCCATTCTACCTTTGTCTTCGCTCATCATTACTACTTACCTATCTTACCCTGTACTTCCCTTCAATTTCTTCTTTTGTTTTATCCGGTACTTTGGTTTGTCGAGCCGGATGAGAGTTCTTTTTGTTTGATTTTTGGGTGTTTCTTTTTTTGGGTTTTTGTAAACGAATTTTCTTTTAGTTTTTTTCTTAAGCAAATTTTGATTTATGTTTGTCTTTTTTGTACTGCCCACTCCCATACTTTTGCTTTCTTACCTTGACCTTACGACTAAATTAAAATCTACATCCTTTCAGTTTATTATTCATTTCTTTAGATCCTGTTCAGATCCTGCAACAACACCCGGTATACCCAGACCTTCCTACAATAAATACGCTTTCTGATAATTTTCAAGTTCAAATGTATTTGCTTTGAAACGAAACGTTTATTTTATAAATTAAATAGTTTATACCTTGTTTTAGATTTCCGTGAACTCGTTATACATTGCGATAGCGTGTAATTACTATCTCTATTGTTTCAATCTAGAACTTGTGGAAATAAGGTACTGAACTATTTGATAAAGCTTGGGTCGAGTTTTCTAATCTCCTTTTTGGTATGTTATGATAACGCGAGGATTGAAATTATTAATTCTTGTTATTTAAACAATTCCAATTTGATTCTGCAGTTCGTCCTTATATGTATTTTCTAAATTACTTACCCGTCCTAATTACTTCAAGAGCGATGCACGTTTTTTTATAAGAAGTATAGATTTTGGGTGTATCGCTCTTAGTTGGAGGCCAAATTGTTTTATGTAGACCAGATTATTCTTCTTATGTAGAACCAACTGCGCTGGTATGTGTTCCGCTGTTGCAGTTATTGTCGCAGCACTCAACATCTGTCGACCGTGGTGATGCTGCATCTGAACGCAAGCACCCTGATGCTTAGCTGATTCACCTCCATGGATGCAATGGAAACACGATAGTATCTTGGTACATAGAGGTATGCTGTGTTAGTCTTCTCATATATCGGGAGCACCTCTTTTTTCTTACTCTTGTTGTGAGTGCGTCGCTGGTGCTTGACAGTACTTTATTAATTGGTTATTAGAATTTGTTCTACCGGTAATATTTTTTTACTTTAACACACTAAATTTTTTTTTTCTTTCTTTGACTGATAAATTCCACATGTTAAACGAAATGCGCACTTCATCCGTAAAACTTTACAATTTGTGCTATATAATATAACTATTTATTATTTTTTTTGTTGATTCAAACCGAAGTCTTTTGTTAAATTAATTTTTATTGTAAATAAAAAATCGATGACTATATATTTTTTTTGTGTTGCTAGAAATCCCTCCCCTCTCCGCATTGGTAGTTAGTCTGATATTTCTACGTTAGTAGGGTATTTAGTGACGAATCACCGCCACATTTGCTCCCAAAACCCACATTTGCTCCCACATTTACATGTAAATCCCCATAAGGAGCAAATGCGGAGGAGCAACTCCCGCCTTGCTCCGCCTTGCTCTCCGCCTTGCTCGGACACCCCCCAACCATTTTGATTACGTCACACCAGCATTCTTTCCACCCGCGAGATAAATCTTTCTCCACATTTCCACCCACGAGATAAACCTATCTTGTTTGGTATCAATTAATATTAGAATTATCTCAGCTACCCGAATCTTTAAGAATTTTTTAGATTGCATCACCCCCAAGGGAACTACCCTCATTTTAAAATTTCTTACCTGTAGCCACTTTTGAGCGTTCTTATAAATTTTTTTATACATGCGATACATTAAATTAGTCTAAAATTTTACGCAGAATTTGAATCTGCAAACAGATTTAAAATCGGACTACTCCTTACAAAGTTACACACATACCCTCTAGCGAGCATACCGCGACCGTACCACTACTCGCTTTTAATGTTACACCATACTTTCTATCTTGTTTAGCTCATCTTTCGAGATAAACCTACCTTGTTTGGTATCAATTAATATTAGTTTTTTCTCGGCTACCCAAATCTCTTTAAATTTTTTAGATAGCGCCATCTCCCAAAGAGCTACCCTGATTTTAAGATTTCTTACCTGTAGCCACTTTTGAGCGTTCTTATAAATTTTTTAGTCATGCTATACATCTTGTTAGTCTAAAATTTTATGTAGAATCCGAATCTGTAAACAGATTTAAAATCGGACCACCCCTTACCATTTTACACACATCCTCTAAATTATAACTTTCCTGCAGCTTATACCTAAAAGAAAATCTAAAACCCATTCTTAAAACTTTTTATTACAGACAATTTTTACTAATACAGTTTAAATTTTGTAAACCACATTTCTAAATACATATTCACAATTTCTTATTCTTAACCTAGAACTTCTCATATCGGCTTATACTTATTAATATTTATTTCTAAATAGAGCACCTTTTCCAAAAACCAACCGGACCCACATGTTTCAAATTCCTCTGATTTTGTTCTTATGGTTTCGCTTAAGACCTCGTACATATTTTCCAGATTACTAGAAGACGTTATAACCACATTTTTTGTGTTAAAGGATTTCACATCGGTAGTCTCTTCCCCCATTTTGGTGTAAACGCCGTAGAGTTCGCAATAGACTTTTATTGCTATATGTTGTATTCTTTTTTCATTTATTAATCGAATAAATCGCTCTATCTGCTTCCAAAGAAACTTGGACACTCCATCGTCGACACTGGCGTTCTTTATGCGATAGCTAGCCATACGGTTGTTAAACGCTATACTAACCATTTCTACACCATCGTCGTTAGTAGCGGTAACTGATGAATTTTTATGTTTGTTGCTCCGTAGATGACCGGGGTATGCAGACTTTAACACCTCCATGTCGCACACTTTACACATAATTCGTGGTTGTTTCGTACAAGGCCCTTTAACAGCTGGCGAAGTTGAACGTTTACGGCTTAATGACATGCCGTGCTGTTTTTCCTTGTGTCGCTGTAAGCTGTCCATTCTCGTAAAAGCGATACCGCAAGCCCCACAGTTTAAGTACTTTGCTGCGGACGGATGTATAAGCTTAACCGTAGACGATGTTACACCACGACATTTATTCTGATGCCGTTTGAGAGCATGTTTCCAGGTATAGGAAGCACCGCAAGAGTTGCACTTAAAAACGTTTGCAGATACCATTTTAGTACAAAACAAAATCCGCACTATAGCACTTTGGTTAAACTTGTAAGCGAACTAACTTATAACTAAAGAGTTTACTCTTGCGCACCGGCTTTACCCTATAGAATGCAAACCGAAGGTTTCCGAAGACATCCGAACGAAGTTGTGGATTCAGCGGGGGACTAAATGACGTCATAATCCTTGCTGCTCGTCCAATACATTTAGCGCCAATGCATGCACCTGGTTCGCATCGTCGATGGTGCGAATGCCGTTAGTAGAAACATCGGAAACGTCTTCCATGTTATACGGATCGCGTGCATATTAAAAATTCCAAAAGGGTGGTAGCACACGCACACAAATTGTCTGCAAGTCGTGCTGTAGAAGATGCAGTGCTACTATAAACAAAAACTCAATAAAAACACTTTAAACCTTTATTAAGGGAATACCAAACTTGTTGTCTACAGAATACTTACTAATAAAGCAATTTAATTTTAAATCACTTCTACGTCATATTTTCTGGGATGGCAGGTTGAATATTTTCTTTGGAAACAATCGAAGATTGCCGAAGACACTCGAAGAGTGTACGAGCGCGGCCACTAAACCAATTAGCATTAATACCAAGTATTCCGTACAGTTACCGCTACTAACGACGATGGTGTAGAAATGGTTAGTACAGCGTTTAACAACCGTATGGCTAGCTATCGCATAAAGAACGCCAGTGTCGACGATGGAGTGTCCGAGTTTCTTTGGAAGCAGAAAGAGCGATTTATTCGATTAATAAATGAAAAAAGAATACAACATACAGCAATAAAAGTCTATTGCGAACTATACGGTGTTTACACCAAAAGGGGGGAAGAGACTACCGATGTGAAATCCTTTAACACAAAAAATGTGGTTATAACGTCTTCTAGTAATCTGGAAAATATGTACGAGGTCTTAAGCGAAACCATAAGAACAAAATCAGAGGAATTTGAAACATGTGGGTCCGGTTGGTCTTTGGAAAAGGTGCTCTATTTAGAAATAAATATTAATAAGTATAGGCCGATATGAGGAGTTCTAGGTTAAGAATAAAAAATTGTGAATATGTATTTAGAAATGTGGTTTACAAAATTTAAACTGTATTAGTAAAAATTGTCTGTAATAAAAAGTTTTAAGAATGGGTTTTAGATTTTCTTTTAGGTATAAGCTGCAGGAAAGTTATAATTTAGAGGGTGTGTGTAAAATGGTAAGGGGTGGTCCGATTTTAAATCTGTTTACAGATTCGGATTCTACATAAAATTTTAGACTAACAAGATGTATCGCATGACTAAAAAATTTATAAGAACGCTCAAAAGTGGCTACAGGTAAGAAATCTTAAAATCAGGGTAGCTCTCTGGGAGATGGCGCTATCTAAAAAATTTAAAGAGATTTGGGTAGCCGAGAAAAAACTAATATTAATTGATACCAAACAAGGTAGGTTTATCTCGAAAGATGAGCTAAACAAGATAGAAAGTATGGTGTAACATTAAAAGGGAGTAGTGGTACGGTCGCGGTATGCTCGCTAGAGGGTATGTGTGTAACTTTGTAAGGAGTAGTCCGATTTTAAATCTGTTTGCAGATTCGAATTCTGCGTAAAATTTTAGACTAATGTAATGTATCGCATGACTAAAAAATGTTTAAGGACGGTCGGAAATCGCAACTGGTAAGAAATCTTAAAATCAGGGTAGCTACCTTGGGGGTGATGCAATCTGAAAAATTCCTAGAGATTCGGGTAGCTGAGAAAAATCTAATGTTAATTAATACCAAACAAGATAGGTTTATCTCGAAAGATGCAATGGCTAGACGAAGAAAGCTATTTGTTAGGTTTGCTTATAGAGCAAAGAGCAAAATTTAGAAGATCAGGACTTTAAAGGGGTATAACTTTGCAGGGCGTGGTCCGATTTCAAATCTGTTTACAGATTCGAATTCTGCGTAAAATTTTAGACTAATTTAATGTATCGCATGTATAAAAAAATTTATAAGAACGCTCAAAAGTGGCTACAGGTAAGAAATTTTAAAATGAGGGTAGTTCCCTTGGGGGTGATGCAATCTAAAAAATTCTTAGAGATTCGGGTAGCTGAGAAAATTCTAATATTAATTGATACCAAACAAGATAGGTTTATCTCGTGGGTGGAAATGTGGAGAAAGATTTATCTCGCGGGTGGAAAGAATGCTGGTGTGACGTAATCAAAATGGTTGGGGGGTGTCCGAGCAAGGCAGAGAGCAAGGCGGAGCAAGGCGGGAGTTGCTCCTCCGCATTTGCTCCTTATGGGGATTTACATGTAAATGTGGGAGCAAATGTGGGTTTTGGGAGCAAATGTGGCGGTGATTCGTCACTAAATACCCTACTTACGTTTCTTGAGTTCTGTTTAGTCATCGTAATTCGTGCGGGTCTTCACTGTAAGTATTCATTGTATTTCTGTCTGAGCCATACGCTTCATATCGTAGCAACATACTACTGAATATCGGGGAAATAGGGTATATATTTGTAAACAATAGAAGGGGAACCGAACTGCATCTAATAAGAAAAAGCAGCTGCTGTGTTCGAAGACAACAAACAGAAACAAGGAGAAAATTGTTGAAAGCATATGTGTGGAGCACAACACAGTGCGTCTATGAAATAGGAGCAGTAGGAGAACAGACAGAAAAACGGTAGAACTCTTTTGGAATGTTGTGCTTCAGATGCATGAGGCTGATGACATAGACAGACAAAGTTAATAACACAGAGGTTATAGAAATAGCAGGGGAATAAAGATATCTGTGGAAAACAAAAGAAAATAAGAAAAATATACGGACAGGATACGTTCTAAGGCATTTTTGGGGAATAATGCGGTATATAGTACAAGCAGAGGTAGGAAAAAAGAGGTAGAGACCTAGATCAGTCTATTGCACGCAGATAGTGAAAGATGCAAACTGTGCAAATTTCAGGGAAATGTGTAGGTTAGCTCAGAATAGGAAGTAATGAGGGTACGCGTCTAACCATTTCCAGGACTAAAGACCTAATGATGATACTAAATATTAATATCTAATGTAGAGCGTATTCAAAAAGATATTTTCGTTCCAAATAATCAGAAATAAATTGACCTAAAACAAATAGGAAAAAACCAGGAAATGATATGCAATATAATTAGAACTTAGGTTTTAAAAACAATCAATTTTCCTAATATTAAAGTTAAAGTCCACGATTTATGCGCATGGTGACTTATTGGTATTCATAAATCTTTCAGTTAAGAAGAAGTTATTACTATATTAACTACAAACGATAACAAGAGCTGATATATAATGGTTTATCTACTTATTTATTTTTTGATGATAAGCCAAAGCTATTTATAGATGATAGCATTAACAAAGAACTTCTTGTATTATTTATATGCTGCCAAGAAAAAACGCTAATACTAACAATACCACACATATTTAATAAATTCTACAATAACCATTACATCCTACATAATCCAGTTACGTTAGTAAGCAACACCAACTTTCTTAGGAAAAATAATTAAGATATTAAATGATGCGTCATCTTTAATTGTAATTGCAAGTTGAAAGAATTCAGACATAATCATTTAAAGAAATTTACGTACTTTGATTAAGTGTGTAGCGTCACCGATGAATAAAATAAATGTAATACCCCTCCTTGAACCAGCAAATACCTTATCGTCGGTCACGACCTTTACATCGTATCGTATCATGCAACAGTTTCTGTATTCTATTTTATAAGACAACACGCACGCCATACTAAGTAAGATTCAGTGCCCAATTAAACAAAAGATGGTGTGTGGCAAGCAGTTCAAATGTTGTAGGTTTGCATTTCTCATACTGTTCCTGATTGCGCATACAGAGTGCGGTAGATCAGGTGGAGGTAGTAGAAGTAGCGGAAGTAGTGGTTCGCGTTCGTCATCACATACAACATCGCACTCGAATCCTTCACACTCTGGTGGCAGCTCACATTCGAGTTTCGGTAGTAATTCGCACTCATCATTTGGAGGTGGTTCACATTCAAGTGGAAGTGGATTTCATCCGTCGTCTGGAAGTGGTATACACTCATCGTCAGGAGGTGGTGGTGGTTTTCACATACCCTCTGGTAGTGGCTCCCATTCACCGATTGGAGGAACGTCCCATTCTTCACATCCAAGCCCACCAATAAGTTCCTCAGGACCGTCGGCACCGCATCTTCCAGGTTACACTGTAACTGGTGGTGCTGGATTTATACCGCATTCATCTGGTGGAACTAAACCTATTGGTTTCGATAATGTTAACCAACAGGCGCACAATTCAAAACCGTTAGGTCCACCAGCTAGTACAGGAGGTATTGGATTTGAGCACCAACAGCAGTCGCATAGCACAGGATTAAATAGCGCAAAACCACCGTTACCGCCAACTTCAGGAGGCACAGGTATTCCGCAACATCCGAATCCAGTGCTATCCGGACCTCCAGGATACGCAGTAACAGGAGGAACGCCTTTTCCTAATAAACCGTCAGGTGGTATTGGGTTTGATAATGTTAACCAACAAGCGCATAGTACTCAATTAAATAATGCTAAACCCTTTGCGCCTCCTGTGACAGGTGGCATCCAACAACATTCAAATCCAGTTTACAGTGGACCGCCTGGCTATACAGTTACCGGAGGCGCACCTCTACCAAATAAACCAAATGCTATTGGATTTGATCACGTCAATCAGCAAGCGCATGGTACTCAACTAAATCAACAACATGGTGTTGCGCCGCCGGTATCAGGCGGTTTTACTTCTCCAAGGCCCGGAAACGCCATTGGATTTGACCATGTTAATCAACAAGCTTATGGCGGTATTAATCCGGTAAAACCAGTTACGCCTCCTTCTTCAGTAGGAGGAATTATTCCTCAACATTCTAATCCGGTGCACGCAGGAACAGGATTTGCACCTAATGCACCTCCATCACAAACAAACTATCCTGTTAATACAGGAACTAGGGCTGGTATTGGATTTGATCACGTAAACCAACAAGCTGCAGGTGCCCATTACAATACTCCAACTTACCAACCGTACCGACCGCAAACTATTGTTCAACCCAGCGGTTATGTTCATTATCAACCACCTGTTCAACTACAGTACACGCCACCAGTTACTATACATCATACAACGACACATATTGTACCTGTTTATCAGCCGTCAGTTATACATACTCATAGCAGTGGAGACTCTCTACTTAGCCACGGAGGATCGTTTTTGGGTGGATATTTGATTGGAAGATTAACAAGCCCTGATTACGGGCACTATCATTCCCATAGCGCATACCAAAATACACATATCACAAATAATTATTACAACAATGACCGCACTGACAATTATTATAGCGGCCCTACTCCTGGAGGTGGTGGTGGCAATTCCTACAACAGTTATTATACAGTTCACCACTATCACCAAAATCGCGAACAAATACCACCCAAATTCTCAATACCAGGTGAAGATCTAACTCAATGTCAAGGTAATACAACAAACTTGCTGTGTGTGCCAAACACCAACGCCTTTTGTTTGAAAAATGGTACTATAATGTGTACAACGCCAACAATTCTAACAACACCATGTGGACAAAACACAACCGATCGTTGTGTCTATTCTAGAATCGACTGTAACGGAAATCCCGCATGTAACATAACTGCAAATCAAACATATATAGATTTTTATCTACCTTGTATCTCTAATGTAACGTATGTCGATAATAAGGTACTGGATAGTACAGCATACAAAACACAAGGTAGTTATGAACTGTGTGTAACGGCAATAGCAAACCCTAGAAAACTGGAATCGCCAGTTGCGGCAATTGGCAACCTGTTTACGGAATTTGGAAAATGGTACACAGAAAAGTTGAACGAAATTAATAATGCAAAAGGCAGTAGCAGACGTTAAAGTAATTAAGGAACTTGTGTATAGAAACTAGGTATAGATGCAATATAGAGTGGTTTAATGTCGAGTTGCTCAATCAACATCATAGTTACCAAAAATACTTAGCCCCTGTGCTACCAGAATTAACTAAAGCCTTTTAAATAGTTCTACGTTATAGAAGGTGTCGTTTTTATTATTTTTAATAGTTTACTATACAATTTTGAGTTGGTTCATCATTTTGTAGATTTAAGGAGGTACTTTGTATACATTTTAATAAATTATAAATATTTTACACGCTTTTTTCGTCAAATCACTTATTTTCAAAAGTCCGTTTCTAATGTTACAGTTGTTTATCAAATACCAGAAAAAAGAATTATAACTCTCGGTGATCAAGAATGTTGGGGAAAGGTTTCCAAAGTAGGGAAAAATTATTCACAGTCTTCAGCATAACAATATTTCTGGTTGAGCTAGATTTAGTCATAAATATCTAATAAAGATCAAGAGTTGACTAGTTGTTGCTTTAGTGCTTTTCCTTAGACATATTCTGCTACGAATTTAGTTCTTGGTTGTAATATTTAACGGAAAGCTAATTTTCCACTACACGGATATAAGCCAACTATATTAGTAATCCCCAGGTACATAATTATAGATCATAACCAAAGAAAAGCTCATATTTTACTCACGGTTGAAAAAGGTACGCTAATGGTTCTCTTTTTACCTCCTCACCGCATGAGGTCCCCAATTTCATCCATCTAAGTTCAAACACTTTGTTGCAGAGTGAAAGCTGCTTGTCACCCTTTTAATACACCACCGACGCAATTTAAATTCCACGCTTAACATGCGTGCTTCAGAGTATTGGTCTAATTATCCAGTAAATCGTAAAACAATTTGATATCGGCTTACACACGTCCGTTGTCACTAAATCAAAATTAGGTAAATTTCTTTATTTGGTGCACCATCTACGCGATTTAACTTCCACGCTTTTACTCGTGCTAAGACTTCTTGGCCTACTTATTCAACAAAGTTAAAACAATTTGTCGCCAGCCAAACCCAATGGGACTACGGCTTACACCTTTGCTGTCACTAAACCATCATTTCTTTCTTAACTAACTTTTGTCGAGCTTAGTTGTTGTATTCCCATCTCACTTCTTTAAGTTTAATTTATACACTTTGTGCATCTAAACGGTTCGATTTTCAAAGCCGATTACGTTTTGTTCGTATCAAAGCATTAATTTTATGTCGCTGTTATGATTGTTGTTGTTGTAGGGTGTGCTAGTGGAATTCAATAATTCAATGATTTTTTGTGAACTTGTGTTAATGTTTTCAAAAGAAACTTTTCCATGCACGGTGGTTTACCGAGATCTTATTCTGTAATTTTTCTAAATTTACTACAAATGGTGTAAAGTTCCGATCGTTACGAACGTTTGAATTTTACATTTTGGGTGCGTTTCTGTTTATTTCTGCTTCTTTATTTAATATTACATTGAAGTAGCTATGTTACTAAATGTAACTACGAAAGCTTCTATACATTTTTCAAGATGCTTTTACTGATAAAGGCTTATTTAACTAATAGAAATTAATAAATCCTTTTCCTCTACTTAATGCTGATTTACGTAATGAGCAGTGTTACAAGCTCTCATTTTTATTGAGACCCAGGCAATACTAAGTCCACAAGCACATGGAAAAAATCTTTGGACAATCATATCTGGAACTCAGAGGTTATAGCGACTATCCAACATAGAACATGTCAATTGATACAAAGCATAAACATTTAGATTCCGTAAAAAATGTAACATTCGCGTTTTACTTAAGCACGCACTAAGCTGTAAAAAAATATATAATTAGTTTAATGAATTTTAATAAGTAATCACCTGGGAAATTTATACAAGCTTGGGTGGTTTAGATTCTATAAAGCAACTATTTAAATAAGATTTTAAATTAAAGCAAATGAATAAACCGAAAAGCACCTAATGTATATTAAATACAACCAGTAATAACGTCCGAGACTTCACACTCAGCGTATTAAATTAGAAAAATTACTGATAAAAACCAAGGACATCATTTACAATAATATTTCTACAAATCCGCAGGGAGGTCCGAAATACCACAGAATCATAAAACGTCATAAAATTTAATAGGTTGCGAACAACGAATGACCAATTTTCGGAATTATTTGTAAACTGTAGCAACTATGATCATTTACACGGATGGTTGACAGTGAAATCGACCATAAGACAGTTTCAGGCGCACAAAGCGTGCGAACAGAATTTTTAAAAGAAAGTATTTTTAATGGGCATTGGGATAACCAAAGCAGTAGTTGGTATTTTTTATGTATGTTTGCTGTTAAGAGCATTTCCAAATGTAAATATTATTTACGGATATAAGGAGTTCTATTAATAACACCTGGCCAGTTGGAATTTACATTAGGATTTTTTTAGAAATTACTGTTAATAAGGTTTAAAGTTTAGATGGAATTTTATTTTGAACTATTTCTAAGATAGGCAAAGAAGATCATTTAAAAGGGATATACAGCTACCCCCGTGATAAAGTGGTATTTTGGAATAGGGCTTTTGTATGTTTTATAATTCAATAAAAAGTTAGTGAGTGTTATTAAGGTATGGTAGGTTAAAGTAGAGTATGAGGTGACTAGATTTAGGAAAAACAAAAGCACGAAGACCTATCCGCAATTATCGTCTTCTGGGTAGCAAAAATATCGAAAGAATAGCTGAGACAAAACGATTTGACGCCCTTATTTTTGACAATTAGGAAAACTTTTCAAGATAAGCGGTACTCGTAGAGTAGTTTTGTATTTCGGCCATTTTACGTGTTAACAGTTTTATTATTTTTAATATTTTCTTTATAGAAATCCCCTTCCGCCCCGCTCTAGTTACCCAGTGTACTTTTAAAATTGTTCCCTCTCCTTCCGGGTTCCCTACCCTTCTGTGCAAATTGAAATTCGTAACATAAAGTCATTTTTAACCTGTAACAAAATTTTAGCGTCCAACGTGTTGCCTTGCGTTTCTTAATGTTTTGGCTGTTGCTGTTGTTAATCATTTTTCTAAACTTAATTCATAAACGTATATTTTTTGGAAAAAAATTTCAAGAATAATTAGTTTGAGAAGTTTTAGAAAAAAAATGTGATTATGACAAAAGTATATTTTGATCCAAGAGTCTAAATGAAATTTAATTTTTGAAAATTAAATTGAGTTGTGAATTACGAATAAAAAAGTAAATGAAAATAACGATTCGACAGTCACTAAAATGATTTTTTTTTTTGGGAAGAACATAGTGACTAACTACGGCATAGAGTTAGTTATTGAGTCGAAGATAAATGCTGGGGAAAAATTTTGATCTCAAACGTAGTGAACCTTTCAGGACCGAGTGCGAACCTAGATTTCGGGGGTTATTCACGATTGCTGAAAAAGTTTTCACGGATATGTATAAATTAGCGATAATATAAGACAATTGCAAGGGATTTGCTCGGGGACAATTTAAAACTGAACGGGAATGAAAATGAAAAAGGAAAATTTTGAATAAAAAAAGTATAAGTGGAAACAGGTTAGCTAGAACAATAGGTTACTTATTTTACTATTTTATTTTTGTTTTTGGGAAGCAATTTTTATAGTAGAGTAGTTTGGTAACCTTAGCTAGTGTTTTTTATTTCTATGATAGGGATCTATATTGCAAATTGACAATCATACTGAACAGATGTCACTGAAATTTAGGTCGACACTGCACCTTCTCTTTTTCACTTTTCTTGATATTTAGTCTGGAAGGTACATTACTCCTATCCAGCTAGCAACCGCTCCCTGAAAAAGCACATCGCCTAGTGTTTCAAAGAATCGCCCGACAACACCAACCTATCCTTCCTTGGCTGTTCACCCTAGGTCTTCCCTCAAAAAGGAAAGTAACCAACCGACATTTGTTAGCAATATTTTCGTGGCTATATAGGCCTCCTTTTTTATTTTGATAATACTTGTCTCTGTACTTTATCTCCCAACCGCGTGTATTTTCTTTTCACATCACTTCCTTATTTTCCTTCTTAACTTTTATTTCACTGGGTCTATCCTTAAACAGTTTTAGCATTAGACTTTGGGATTGGGGCTGATCGAGGGTCACGATTGCAGTTTCGCCCATCGTTATCAAGACTACCTCCTGTTAGAGGAAGTCTTATACTAGATCTTCTACAAAGTTTTCATAGAGAGGAGTAATGGGGGGGGGGGCGACATAAAAGAGAAGGAGGGGGAAAGTGAGAGTGAGAGAAAGCTAGGGTCATTCTTCAATGGATCATTTTGGTCTGCCGTTCAATTATAAATAATGCTCAGAAGATTTGGGTAATACGTAACCGAGTGATGTAGGTCGCTTTATTTCTCAGGGGGTATTACTCCACCAATTGATCACCAGGGAATGAAATGCCATAACCCTTCTAAATGTCCTATTCACTTGAAGGATAAAGAAAGCCGCTTCACGATCTTTCACCTTCAACGAAATTTACATAGCTGTATAAAGAGATCATAGACTTTTTTTTGTTAAAATTAAAGTATGACTGGAAACGTATCACTCGGACGAAATTGACAAAATGTTTAGTAGTTTGGAGTAAAAAATTTTTGAAAAAAATCTTGTGTGTAAGGGAAGTGTAGTGCTTGCGTGTTGCATAAGTTCACATTAGGTTGTAAAAATAAATGTATATGATTTAGTCAGATCTATGATGTTTATCAATAAACCACCATGAGAAATTTATAGAAGCTTGATAGTTTATATATTATAAAGGGACTTCTTCAATAGGATATTAAACTAGGGCAAATAATTAAATCGATAGGCACCTAATGTATATTAAATACAACCACCAATAAAGACCGGAACTTTACACTCTTCGTATTAAATTAGAAAAATTACCGATAAAAGCCTGGGCATCATCGTTCACAATAACATCGATGCAGAGAAGAAACAGCTAGCCTTACAACTTGGCACGACGTTCCTATTTTAAGCTTATCAAAGCGTGCTCTTAAAAGTTCTAATAATTCACGGTTGGGGCACAACAACTTTTCGCAGTCGACATGGTGGATCACCTGACATGCCACTGTTAATTATATTGTATAGGATTATCCTGTTCGGTACGTATTACATTAGTAGTAACTTTAAATGGAGCAAGAATCATTTTAGTACCGCTTGACTAAATATGAAGACATCACACGAATTTATTTATCTTTAATCAAAAATGTGTTGTATTCACTTCTAGGTATTAGTATTGTTATCTGTGGAAGTACAGCAGGAAGACGAATTCAACAGGCCCATGATTTTTACGACTGTACGTTACTCTTTCGTTAAAAACATTGCATAAGTTATATTGTCCCTTATTAAAAGAGATAGCAACTAACCGTTTTTTAAAAAAAATCATTTGAGATCTATGCCGTACAATCAACTTATGGTTTCATTTTCACCAACGGAACTTCAACCGATTATGCAAAAATCCGATTAACGTGTGATTCCGTATAATTGCCGATCATAGCGTTCTTAAACAACACGAATATACATCAAACTCATAGAATTATGAACGACGTGTAAAAAAAGTTGCTTAACCATTCGCATAAAAATTATAGTAAATGTAACATACTAATTAATAATTTATATTAGATACTGAGTTATGATAAGTGAGCCAGGAATAACCTTGCAGAAAGCACGTACATAATTCATTGTAATATTTCCGAAAACAAATGTTACTTACAGTAGAATACCACATTTAAGCTTTATATCAAACTAAGATAGATTGAAGCATTTTGAAATTTCAACTAAATATTTTAATAAAATCCTACAGGGTAATGGATAAGCAATTGTTTAGATTTGAGAATGCGGTCAAAATTGTTAATAAATATTTAGATGTAGGAGCTGCACGTAACAAGGTTTGGCATGGTCTGTTATATGGTATTTTACAACGATTCGACCTATTTTGGAGCATAGATTGATAATTACGTTATGGAAAAAAGGCTACAACAAGCAGATGTACCACGTTAAAATAAAAATATCTTGTTTAAATTCATAAAGGGACTCATATTTATGGAGTTGTTAGTTAAGATGTTTTTTTGTGCGAAGGTCTTAGAGCGGGAGTAGTATGTAGAAGTCGATAATTCCATTAAAAAGGATTGGCAGTGCATGATATAGATTTTCGCTAGTATTTAAAGAAATAATTGAACTTAACTGATATCAGATAAGTTTATGTATAGTTTTTAAGGAGGAAGATGTTTAATTATACCACTTTTTATAATAAATTTTGTACACATTAATAGGATTTAATTAGGGAGTTGTTTTTGAACGATAATTACGAGATTAAGACTTATGAGTAATCATCCTAGTTATAAAGATAGATTTTTAGACTTTATTTTTAGTATATAAAATTGGTGTAGAATAAGAGTGAGTATCCAGAATTATGTATATATTTTTGATGTTATATTTGAGATATTGTTTGTAAGACAAAGCTGGTGTGGACACTTTGGACTTTATTTGTGGTATTTAAGATTTGCATTGAGAGGAAATTTTAATTTATATCTACCGATGATGCATTTGTTCCTAAGACAAAGCTGTTATTGATGAAATAATTGTTTGTAATAGGATATTTCGTATTATTATAAATCTCATGTATGATGCTAGTGGTTTTATTTAAAGAAAACTAGCAGAAATAATTAGATAGGCAAGGAAATTCGAAACTTTCATCATAAGTATCTTTCATTAGGAAAAACCACTGCAATATATATATTATCGTGTAATTGAAAGGATCAATAAAATACATAAGGACATAAGTAAACTCATAGGGTTGCGAGCAATTGGATACAGTAAAATAAATTTATTTAGTTAAAAGATTTTCAGAAATTATTTTCTATCTCAAATAGTGGATAATAGGGGAATATCGATTTAGTTTAACGCGTGATTAATGTAGGAATAATTTATCTTAATTAGATTTAGTTAGAGACGATGTATTATAGCAAGTATGTAAATAAAGAGAATAAGAAATGATCATTTGGGGTAAAATTATAGCATATTGGATTGATAATGGAGTACTATGGAACAGTTTTAAAAGCGTTGAGCATGTTAAAAATAACGATTTCTAGGTTTCAAACGTAAAGACCAACACGTTTCAAATAACAAGAAGAGAGATATATTTCTTAGTAGAGTTGCTACAAACAAACTTAATAGCTTATTGGAAAGAACAGCCGTTGGAATTAAAGCAGCCAAAAACGTAAACAAAACCACACAAAATTGGTGTAAACACAGTATACGTTAGTTAAAGTATTGATTTTTAATCTTAGATATAGAGTCGGAAGGAGCAATGAAAAGACCAAGAGCGAATAAAAGGCTATGAGTACAAGAGAGAAATATAAAGTATATCCAGAAGAAGGGAATCAACAATCGATAATTTTAAGAATAGTTGTAAGCATGCACGCATCGCCCAAAAAGGTGGGAAATGGAGCCAAGCGAGATGATTTGTAAAAAATAAACGAGAAGGGCTAAAAATTCAGGTGGTAGAAGCATATGTGTGCAATAAAGTGATATCTACAAGGAAGATATATGATGCTTGCTTGAAGTTGAAGGCGTGTATCAAGCAAAGAGTAGAGGCTAATCCGGAGAATTTGAAACGATAGTTGACGGTTTTAAATGGATTACCACGTACTGTTGTATTGTGTTATTAAAAATTACGAAAAATCGACTGCCATTGTTGATTTTCGAGGAAAATAAAGCAACGGTTAAACAAGTATATGTGATATTTTCTAAACAGGGGGGACAGTTTGTATTATATAATTAGTAACAGAGAGGGGTCTCGCTCTCTTTTATTCCATCTGTGATACACTTAATTTACTTTCAAGTGAATTAGTGCAGTCTAATTAAATAAAGTTTATGTAAAAGCTGATATAGCGTTATCAACTACGTTGCTATTCTTAAATCCTTCATCAATATCCTGTATATTTTATTTGTTAATTCTTAAGCCCGCTTTAACAATAATTTTAACTCAAATTCACTTTGCTTGGAAACGACAAGTTTATGCTACAATTAAATAGTTTATATCCTGTATTTTATCTCGTTACAATAGTACGCGCAATCATAACATTTCTTTCAAATCTTTCATTCTAAAACGAAAATTTATTTGATAAATTAAATAGTCGGTGCCTTGTTTTGGGGTATCCGTTAATATGTTAAATATTCCGATAATGTATAATTGCTTTTTCTTGTGTTTCCCATTTAAAGACTTGTCGACATGATAAATCGTACTATTAGTTGATAGCGTGTTTTCCAGTTTGTTAATCGCGTTTCGATAACGCGGGTATTTGCAGTTCGAACTCGTGTTATTTGAATTCATTTTTGAATTTGATTGTTGCTACATTATTTGTCACCGTACTTCAAAAGCAATGCACGTCTTTTTTGCTTCGACAAGTAGGAGGTGCCTAGCGTATATTGGTGAGTTTCCCCGCGCGTAACCATACTAATCAGATTCTCTTTTTAGCTTTTTTTTTAGTTTGAGGCCAAATGGATTCTTTCTTTGTGTATGCCCACCTGTTCGTTGACGTGGACCAGCTGCTGTAGTTATAATGGCAGGGTAAATGAATCTTGAATACCGCGGCGTTTCTATCTTGACTAACCCCCGACGGGTTGTAAGCTAAGTATCCAGGCACATTCAGGTATGCAACTTGTTTTCTTTTGTGTGTGTCAATGGCATATTCCGTATCAACGTTCGGTGCAGTTACGTGATAAAAAACGTGACACTGTAGGACTATTGTTTGTTGCTGCAATTCGATATTGTTGCTCTACAGGTGCGATGTACTATTTTTAAACATACTTGTCTAAAGAACGTACCCGTTTATTCGCTTTACTGACTGGTTTATTTTACAAAAAGTATTAAGTGAAATTTTAAAAAATGTCTGACAAAAGCTCTCACACGTTAATTCTTTTTTACTAATTATTTTATTTTACGAAAAGTTGTAACGTTTTGCCTTACTAAGGGGCTATTTATAAGGTATTTACTCTCATGTGACCAGCTGAAAGGCACAAGGATAGGTGACGAGGATTTCCAATAGACGTTAAGAGCCCACGGTAAGTTTCGGTGGAAAATGGCTCGTAGATGAGGAAACCTCTAAAGGTTAAGCGGCTAGTCGAGCTATTTGCTCCGGGTAGAACATGAGCTTTGGGTCGGGGTTGAACTGCGACCAAAAATGTAGAGAATATGGCGCCACCGAATTTTTGTATACGAAGAAGACCTTACTTAAGTCTCTTGTATAAGGCGAATGCGGAAACCTTTACTCAATTTCCGCTATACAACATATTACAGAAACACAATCCCTAAAGTTTTCTTACCTTATGGCTCGATATTGATCTTTATAGATGCACTGCTACACCTGTAAACAGATTAAAACAAAGATAGCACAGTTTGTGCGTTCATATCCAAAATTCATAATTAATCAGAATCAATCCTCACTCATTCCAACTAATAATCATAGTCTTGACCAAAATGAAAATCTATTCCTTCAAGTTGCAGTTAAATTATTTACAAGACATCTTCTTTAAATAAATTTGATTAAATAATATTTATGAAAGATATGTACATATGTACTTGATAGTAATCAGTATTTTTCATAAATAAAATATAATAGTTTCTATATTAGTAAAGTCTAGCAAAATTTATCTTAAAAATGATTAAGTATGAGTTTTTGAATAATTAAATTTAAATTACAACTTATGTTGGTAATAGTAGTACTACTTGAACCTCACATTCTATGGCAAGATATTCCAATTAACATTTAGTAAAATGCAAAATGTAACAATTTAGTTCTCTAAGATAGGATAATTTATATTTCAAATAATCGATTTAGTTTTCATTAAATATAAAAGTTAACCTTTTCTACCTTCATATCGACATCTACCGTATTTTGTTAGTACTAATGAAAAGATTAAAAGTGAAACTTAATAGATTCCTGTTGCCATAATTTAAAAATAACTTGTTTGTCATTCACCTAATGAACCAGGAAATTTCCACGTGAACAAACAAAACTTATTTGTCTGCTATACCAAATACTACAGCTGACGTATAAGAAAACAAATTACATACCAGATGTTAATCCATCGGAAAAATTCTTGCTAGGTATAAGGACCATACCCGGAATAATAATTAATAATTTATAATCCTCTTGTTTCAGCAATTACAAATTAGGAATTTCCATTACCACACAAACCAATTAGCTGGATACTGAAAATCCAACAAGACATCACGTGCGTCCACAAGGTTAAAATTCAAATAGTTACCAATAAATTTTCATTGCTTGCCAAATAAATTTTATATATTTCTCAAATTAAGGAAACCTTCTTAAATTAATGTAAGCTGCTTAAGTTATCCAAATTATACACGTTGCCTAAGATGCACTAAAAATATCAATTTAGTAAGGCTTCAAACTCAGTAATACTTACTGTTAACCTAAAGCCATTTAAACAATTTAACGTTTCGTCTAATGCGAACTAATACCAACCAAGCGTGGACATAAAATGAGCTTAGCCGAGACGATTTCATCTTGAAAAACAATTTTAAACTTTTGGTGCTTCCAACATGTGGACTGCAACAACGTCATGTTCTTTCGTTTAAAGAAAAATTGACCTACTCTAACGACAGCTCAGTTGGAAGTGATTTCTTGACGTATGTTGCCGTCTGACAACAAGTATGATATTACAATTATCTAAAGGAGAGAAATTTTATGGTGACACTAACAAATGGCATTTTTTGTCACCGCTTAATTTAAAATTTTATACTTTCAAATCGAAAGCTTATATTGTTTTCAACTATATATAATATTTATTACGTAGATTGTGTAGCATTATTATATTTAAGTTGACTATTAATGAATTAAATAAATTAGATATCTGTGAAAATATTGTCAGAAAATAAAATTGTTAAAAAGTGTTAGGTGAAATTTTAAAAACGCTTGACAAAAGCTCTCACATATTGATTTACTACTGAATAATTTTATTTTGTGTAAAATACGAAATGCGCACTTCGTATCTAAATTCTTAAATTGTCCGTATAATATAATTGTTTGCTGTGAAATAATAACACCTAATTTATTGCTTTCGCTTGTTTGTACAGAACCTTTTATTCATTTTTATGTGTTAATAAATAATCGTGGGCGATGTGCTTTAATTTGTTTGGTTTTTTTGGTATTTAGATAAATCCCCCTTCTTTCCGCGTTTGATAGTTAGTCTGGTATTTACTTTTTCTTCCGGCTATGTCTAAGTACGTAGCAAACGGTTATCGCAACTCAGATATCGTTAGAGCCCCCAAACTACCCTGTAAGTCCGACACACGATCTTTAGCAATCCATCCATATGTACACAGAGTAACTGACCAAATTGACAAATTCTACATAAACACAACATCAAAACAATCTATAAGCCCGTTAATAAAATTTCAGAAATATTACCAACCCAAAAAGATCCTGAAAATCGGTTCAAAGTTCCACGCGTAATAGTATACCATGCAGCTGCGGTTTATTATACATAGGAGAAACAGGACGTTCAGTACAGACTAGACAAAACGAGCAAAAGCGATGCTTAAGAACAAGTCAGTACAATCGCTCAGCGGTGGCCGAACACCAACATGAAACAGGACATACCAATAACTTTGACAAGACGAAACTAGTTGCCAGAATTCCATTTTTCTACAATAGAAAAATCAGAGAATCCGTTGAAATCACTAAAAATTCTAATAATCTAAACAAAGACGATGGCTACTAGCTTTCTCCCATTGGAAAACAAGTCTCTGTTCACAAAAGCGGAATCACAACGTCCACTGTTCCGCTACGCATTCCTCTTTATTCATGATCACTCAAGCATCAAGTTCTCGCCCTATACAAACTATCACTTTCGCCACTTTTACCAGTTACTTTGCCACAAGACACTTTGACTTAATTGGACTGGTGAGTCTGCTAGTTAAGAAGTAACCTTTCATACTTTTTATACTTTTTACACTTGTCTACTTAATATTTTATCATTCTTATCTTTATTACTATTATTTTAGATTTATATTTCATTTTCTTGTCTTGTCCTAATAAAACCCCTTACAAAAGTTGGCGAAACGTCGACCGTAGTTGATAAAATGACACGGTCCTAACCCGGAACAACAAATATTTATCATCACTAGGTCTTCGGTCCTAGAACTGGTTAGACGCGTACCATCATTGTTTCTTATTCTGAACTAACCTACAGATTTCCCTGAAATTTGCACAGTCTGCAACTATCACTATCTGATCTAGGTCTACATCTACTTCTTTTTCCTATCTCTGCTTGTAATATGTCCTATACTATTCCCCAAAAATGCTTTAGAACGTATTCCGCCCTTCTATTTCTCTTTTTCTTCAGATATCCTTGTTCCCCTACTATTTCTATAACCTACTTGTTCTTATCTTTGTCTGTCCATGCTATCGTCCTCATACATCTGAAGCACGGCATTTCAAAAGGCTGCTACCGTTTTTCTGTCTGCGTTTCAGACTGCCCGTATTTCATAAACATACTGTGCTTTGCTCCACACATATGCTTTCAACAATTTTCTTCTTGTTCTATGTTTGTTGCCTTTCCTCATAGGCGCTGTTCTTTCTTGTTAGATGCAGTTCGATCACCTTCTATTGTTTTACAGTAATATGCCTTATATCTCCGACCTTCAGTGGTTGTGAAGGGAGGTAAGCAACCTGTGGCTGCCAAGTTGCCCCAACACTTAACCATTTAGCGATTTAATATATTTTCCAATTTATCTTTTCGCACAGCCAACATTAGTTGCAGATATTACGCAACCAACAACTAGTTGTTTATACTAATCATCAGATTTATCTGCGCTTATTTTTTTGTCATTAGGTTTTCCGTCTCAAAACTGGTTGGACACGTACCCGCACTTATTTATATTCTGAGCTAGCCTACATAGTTTCCTGAAATTCTTACACAGCATGTGTATTCAGCTCGTTCCCCTTCTATTGTTTTCTAATTTTATGCCCTATTTTACCGAGATTCAGTGAAGGAGGTTAAGCAACCTGTGGCTACCAAGATCCCCCAACACTTAGACTTTTGCCGAAATAATGGTTTTCCAGTAAATTCTATCACACTTAACATTATTCGAGAATATTGCCCAACCAATTCTTGTAGTTACTTATAATAATCATCATGTTTAAGCACAGTTATCTTTTCGTCATTAGTTTATTCATCTTGGGGTACCTCCATTGATTTCTATTCTGGGCTAGCCTACACATCTCCCTGAAACCCCTACAGCCTACATCTTTTACTATCTGTGTGCAGTAGTCTAACCTAAGTCTGCCTCTTCTTCTCTTTCTTCCTATCTCTGCTTGTAATATATTCCGCACTATTCCCTCATGCCGTAGTATGTGGCCTATCATCCTATCTCTCCTATTTTTTACTGTGTTCCATATATTTCTTTCTTCCCCTACCATTTTTAGTACCTCTTCGTTCTTAACTTTGTCTGTCCATGGTATCTTCATCATACGTCTGTAGCACCACATTTCAAAGGCTTCTACCTTTTTCTTGTCCGCTTCTCCTACTGTCCAGACTACACAGCCGTCCAGTGCTGTGCTCCACACATATGTTTTAAGCAATATTTTCCTTGTTTCTATGTTTGTGGTCTTTGAGCACAGTAGGTGCTTTTTCTTGTTAAATGTAGCATCTTTGTTTTATATCTTTTGTGCTTTTTCCATCTTGCGTTATTTGGCTTCCTAGGTAGCAGAAATCCTTAACCTCTTGTAAGTTCTTGTTACATACTTGTATTCTTGTTTTTGATTTATTTTCTCCACCTCTGCATACTAAAACTATCTTTTGTGCTTTTCCCATCTTGAGTTATTTGCTTTCTAGATACCAGAAATCCTTAACCTCTTGTAAGTTCGTGTTACATATTTGTATTTTTGTTTTTGATTTATTTTCCCCTTCTTTGCATACTAGTACTTTAGTTTTAGTTTTGTTAATTTTCATACCGTATCTCTCTGTTAGAACCGTTTCCATTTCATTAAAAGCAGCTTCTAACTCTTCCTTGCTAGACGCTAATACCGCTATATCATCTGCAAATCTAACCATATCAATTTTTTGTCCCTGCATAGTAATTCCAAATGTCTTCCTGCATTTGACAGTATTCATTGCCTCTTCTATGTACAAGTTAAAAATCAATGGGGATAGGGCACATCCCTGTCTCACCCCTTTCCTAATGTTTACTTCTCTGCGTTCCTGCTCTAATTCTATTACTGCTGTTTGCTCTTTGTATAAGCTATGTACTATTCGTCTATCCCTATAACTCATTCCAATCTTTTTGACTATTTCAAACATTTTTTTCCATTTTACATTGTCGAATGCTTTTTCCAGATCTACAAACCCTATATACACGTTTTCCCCTTTTTCTATTGTTTTCTCCATTATCACTCTTAGAGCTAAAATAGCCTCACGTGTTCCCTGTTTCGCCTAAACCCAAATTGGTCTTCACCTAGTATTTTTTCCGCCCTTTTTTCCATTCGTCTTTGCACAATTCTAGTTAGTATTTTTGACACGTGTGCTATCAAACCTATTGTTCGAAAATTTTCACATCTATCCGCGCCTTTCTTTTTTAGTATAGTTACCAATATGATGCTACGTTTGAAATCTTTGGGTATATCGCCTGTCTCATACATATAGCTTACAAGTTGGAAGAGACGTTCTGTTACTGCTTGTCCAGCGGCTTTTAGAGTTTCTGCTTGCACCTTATCTGTACCCGGCCCCTTACCATTTTTCAGACTCTTTAATGCTAATTCAAACTCGTCTCGAAGTATAGGATATTCCAAGTCATCATTTTCAATGTCTGATTCCTGTTCTAATGCAGTTAGTTCCTCTCCTGCATATAAATTCCCTATATATTCTTGCCATCTACCCACTTTCTCTACGTTTTCTATGATGACGTTTCCTTGTGCGTCCCTTATATTTTTGCTATACGGTTTTATATCCCTAAAATTCATTCTAATTAATTTATATGCTTCGTCTGTCTTTCCCATTTCCATCTTTGTTTGTACCTCTTTGCACTTTTCATCAATCCATTGTCTTTTAGCTTTCCTGCATTTACAAATAATTTCCCATTTTATGGTTTTGTATCTCTGTTTTCCTGTTTCGTCTGATTTATTTTTGTATTTTCGTCTTTCTTCTATTAAATTCAATATATCCTTTGTTATCCATGGTTTCTTATTTTCTTTTTGTGTATACCCCAGAATACCTCTGGCCGCCATGACTAGGCTGGATTTAATGTTATTTCATTCTGTTTCTACTTCCTTAGTATCAGATATTTTCCCGATATCATTCAGCAATTCATTTGACTTTTTTTCGAATCTTTCTTGAATATCTTTATCTTTTAGTTTCTCTAAGTCCAACTGCCTTTTTCCGTTCCTTTTTTTCAGATTTTTAAATTTAAGTGCGGCCTTCATAATTACGATGTTGTGGTCAGTATCTATATCTGCTTCTGGGTAGCTTCTACAGTCTTTTACTTGATTCCTAAAACGTTGTCTAACAAGAATGTAATCTATTTGATATCTTCCTATATCTCCTGGCATCTTCCACGTATATCGTCTTCTAGCATGATGTTGAAATAATGTGTTTGTGATGATTAAATTGTTCTTGTCGCAAAATTCTACCAGCCTATTTCCCCTGTCGTTTCTCGTGCCTAAACCAAATAAACCTACTACCGCTCCTTCCCTACCCTCATTTACCACGGCATTAAAATCTTCCGTAATTATTAAATTTTCATGTCCTTTTACGTATCTTAATATGTCTTCGATATCTTTGTAGATGGCCTCTACCTCTTCGTCACTGTAGCTAGAGGTGGGCATGTATACTTGTATTATTACTGTGTTTATCGGTTTAGATTCTAATCTAACCATGAGTACTCTTTCGTTCTTTTGTAAGTAATTTTCTACACAGTATCCTATCTTTTTCCGCATAACTATCCCCACACCTAAATTTACTTCCTCTGCTCCTGTATGAATTACCCTGAAGTCTCCACTCCAAAAATCCCCCGCCTCTGGCCACCGAACTTCGCTGATCCCTACTATGTCTAGTGATAACCTATTCATTTCGATTTTTAGGTTCTCTAGCTTACATACTTGCTTCATACTTCTAACATTCCACGCTCCGACTCGCAGAATGATCCCGACTCTTATTTTTAACTTTCCGATCGCATCCTCCGAAGTAGTCCCCTCCCGGAGATCCGAATGGGGGACTACTTTAACTCCGGAATCTTTTTACCCCAGAGAATGCCATCATGTTTGTAACAATTTAAGTACGCTGTGTACTTGGGAGATAATGTGGTGGTTTCCCGTTGCCTTCCACATCGCGGTAGTGTGTCTTAGACTGCCATACCGACCCCTATGGTCTCTGCCAATCTAAGTACCGAAAGAGCCGCTGCCCTCTTTCGAGGACCTGTTTTAGTCTGGTTCCTCACTAACGACCCTACTATTTTGGTTGGACCTGTAGTTTGGCTCTTTAGCTCATTAGAACACGCAAGCCATTTCACCTGTTCTAGTAATTTAGAACTTCGGCAAGGTGCAGGTCCATTCGAAATGGAAATATTTATAATGAAATTATATTTATGCAAAGCCAAAATAATTATTTCAATTTGAGCTAGCAATTGCAACAAGGATAATTTGCTTTTAATCTCAGGTAAGGAAGTTTGCTTACTGAATACCGTGGGCATATTTAGAGTTCATTTTAATTTTGATAATTAATTAAAGATTAAAAGTTATGCATTTTTAGGAACGCTTAATATTGCAATCACGTTTATTAAACCTTCAGCTTGAACTTTTAATTGTAAAACAGAAACTATCGCGGTCATTCACCATATTTACTAATTTAGACACACGCTGCAGAAACAAACTGAAAAAAATTTACAGCGAATAATAAACACTTATGCCATAAAAATGCACAGACTAAATTTTAATATGCACAAACACCGTAATAGTTATTATTTCCGTAGTACGACAGCATTCTTTGATTAGTTTAATGAAAGAGTCACCAATTAACCTAAAATGTAATAACGTATGTACATGTAATTTCCTCATTTAGCATTAGTTGCGTTTGATCCTTATCGAAGTCAATTATGAGTATAGCGCGACCTGCCTTTTTGTGTTACGTCTTTGCTGCATTTCTGATTTATGGATATAATTGTAAATACGTGCAAGATGGCTATTACAGACAAGGTAACGCTAATGATTTTTTCTATGGAACTCCACAAACTCCTCTAAACTATGAGACAGTTGATCAAATTGATCGGCACTTCAACCCTTCGGTTTATAAACCAAAAATTATTGAAACTCCCATGGGTTTTGTGCATTATCAACCACCAAGACAACTGCAACACCAACCGCCGCCTGTTCAAGACAGCAATCAAATACCCATATATCATCCTGTGAGCAGTTATAGAAGAAACCCAAATGGACAGACCTACGGCCATGGCGGGTCATTTCTAGGACCTTATCTAATAGGAAGACTAAGCGATCGTTTTGGTAATTACCACTTTCCGAGGATAAACAGCGATTATTTTTACACGTACGACGACGACGCTTACGATGGTTTTAACAGCTACTACAGAATCCACCATTATCACGAAAACCCCGAATGGGTCCAAAGCAGATTTACAATTCTAGCAGACAGAGTCATGGATTGCAATGATAAAATTCAAGATTTATGTGTGTCAAATACAAACCCTTTATGTTTAACAAATGGCACTATTTTATGTGTTACTCCTATTTCATTAACAACGCCCTGTGGACCGCATACTAACGGGCTTTGCGTTTACACAAAAGTGTCCTGTAATGGACATCCTTCCTGCGATCCCAATCAGAACTATATCGATTTTTATTTACCTTGCATATCAAATTTAAATTACGTTAATTATAGGTTACCGGATATTTCCAGTCACGAATATGGAACTTCAATCGAGTTCTGTGTAACAGCGGTAGCTCATCCTAAAGCATTAGTGTCTCCGGTGGCATCGGCCTTTGCTTTTATAAATGAATTGGGAAAATGGCATATGGATCAAATGGAAGACGTACAAAGATGGAGTTCCCCTGAGAATAGATATATAAAATAGTTTTCGCTTCAGTTATTTCTAAAGTACAAATGTATGTTTCGAATTAGTCCAGCAAATTATTCAATGTAATTAATTCAAATGTAGGGAGTTGAATAATGAAATTTGTGATTTACAGGTGCCGCTCTATTATCCTGGAACCATTATGTACAATTAGATAATGTAAATTGAAGGAAAACAGCAAGTAATTATTGCTTGAGAAGCTGAGTATTAACCTAGTTAGACTTTACCTCATTAATGTGTACTTTAAATAGATAACTATAAATATTCTTGTACTCAATCAATGCGTTTCAGAATATTTATTTTTGTGAGATCCAGTATATACCGTACTCCCGGTAAAGCAATGTCCTTATTATTCAATCCATTTACAGACAAAAGGTTGAGAAATTCAACGCATAAAAAAATAGTTAGAAGCAAATTCAGCAATACATAAACTAAAACAAATTCATCAATTTACAAGGCGCTACAAAACTATAGAATTCTCGAGTTCCTAAGTATATTTGTACCCGCTCTAAAGTTGTAGGAATAGTTGGTTGTTGGTAGGGTATTTAACCCGTTGGAGACTATTGGGTATATATATATATATATATATATATATATATATATATATATATAAATGTTTTAGTCAGTTAATTACACATCTATCTAAAACATTTATAAATGTAGTACTTGGCTTATAGCCGTAATTTTGAGCGTAGCTTCCTGTCTATAACTGCCATAAGTTTAAAACTTGACAATGTCAGATATGATCGACAAAAATGCCAAACGTAATTGAAAGTTAGGTTTATGTATAGTTGTGTACTCGATTTAAATTTGTAAATTTCCCAATTGTGTCATCGATCTTGGTGGCGTAATTGGTAAACGCATGGTTCCGGCAAAACCAGGATACAGGTTAAAGTCCTGTCCAATACCTTATATTTTCCATCTTTCAATTACTAGCACGATTTGAAATGACAAATAATATCAGAGGTTGCAGGTTCAAATCCTGGTGTAGCCGTTCTTTTAGTGGTTTTCAATTACTAGTTCGATTTGAAATGGTAATTCAACTTTGCATACAGGGTTGGGTTTTCATTTCATCTTAAAAACTATTATATATATATATATATATATATATATATATATATAAAAAACAGGTTATTTGCAGTCCGCAATAAGTAATTGTGTAGAACAATATATAAAATAAGATGTATCTGTAAACTAACTCTTATGAAAATAATAAGAGCTTATTGACGAATACAAATCGGGCTAATAGTTATATAGCCATTAACAAAACAATAGCTTTATTACTTCACAGCGGAGGAAACATCCACTAACCGACCGCTTTCAGCTTCCTTAAGCATCTTCAGAGCAAACTAGTTTCCAACCCCATGAAGTAATCGACGCTATTATACTGATATAATTTCGAAGCAATCTCTCTACTAAGGCAAAGGTAAATAATACCGCCATCAGGTGGTAAAACACCAACATATGTATATATATATATATATATATATATATTGCTGTGAAACCTCCTCATTCATGTGAACTACGCTTTTCGCCTCGACTGCTCACCTAATTTTATAAACCTCCTCATTCATAAAAATTAAACAACACATTCCTACCACAAACATCAACGTTAACTCTATTTACATCAATATTCAGAATACATTAAATTTTCAAATTAAATTTCAGCATAAATTTTTAATATCGGAAAATTTCAAAATTAAATTTATTATCATTTTAATGTGCATCCAGAATTAAAGTCCTTGTTGGATGCCTACTAATTAATATAACAATATAAGCAGACCGGAGTCTGAGTATAAAGGAGCATCTACCACCCCTTTACGTTAATTAACCAGGTTCGTCTAATTGAGCTCAAAGACATACCCAAATTTTCATCATATTCCCGAACATCAAAACAAAATACCTCTTTTACTTAAACAAGCAAATTTCATCTTAAAATTAAACTTTTATGGTTAGAACAATTTCACTAATGTCCATTTAAAGTAAATCAATTATAAAGTCATTCAATACACACAAAATGTCAAACAAAATAGTATAATTTACCTGAAGGTTACTGTCCTCGTAGCTTCAAAGTATCGTTTCTTTTGTTAATCACACCATTCAACAGGACTATATTTACGGCTTCTGATTCTCTACGCTTTTAAATTTTCTCCATCACCATCCATTCAAAGTCGTTTCTGGGCCTTTCCGGAACTCATCTGTGTTTATCTGACCCTTGTTTCATGGATCCAGACACGTATTTGAACCATTTAATTATTAACACCCCAAAATAGCAAAGAAATTCATGCTTCTGAGCTTCTGTCACCAATATACACCAAAACTGCCTACTTTTGTGTATACATTCGTCGTTGTAAATTTTGCTAATTGGTACAGTGAAACTAAATTTTATTACCTTGTATCTAAGTGCACTGAAGTACATTCATGTTTAGCACGTAAATAACAAGCTATGTTGAATCACTAAATTATACTAGCAAACTTTAAATTATTTAATCAAACTAAAATGCACGGTTTAATATCTTCAATCAAGTCGCGTATGTACGAGCTTTTAACGCATCGAATCGTCAAAAGTCTAAGAGGCTTCGTTTATATTCATCTCGGTATATATAGCAAAAGCCTGTCTGTCGGTCGAGTCTCTAAAACGGGTAATTCTAAAGAATTTCTCATGCCATGTGCTCAGTCTGCCGCTCGCACGTCGATTTTTACGAATTTTCACTCGCCCCATTTAAATCTCAGAAAATTTCCACAGCACGCAAACCTGTCCGAGAAAAACTAATTAATTTTGTACCGAAATTGTTGTTTCTACCTCTGATATTTGCATTCTATTTTCAACCAATTGTGACCCTCGTGACGTTGTTTAAATCACGCCTTTACTATATGTGTCTTAGCTTGACGCATTTTCTCTTTCCTTTTCTAACCTGTTCGTATTGGTGCAACTTGACACTCTTCATTATCGATTATTTCAGTCCACGCGGACTGTTATCTGGGTTTAATAAACCCGTATCGCACATTCTCGTGAATACTAAGCCCAGGTTTCTCCAAGATTCTTTGTAACTATTATGCGACGTTTTCCCAAGATTCTTTGAACCATTAATTATCTGCAAACTTTTCGCCGAATGTGATATTTAAACTACGCAGGTGTTCAAAATAATATTAATTCTCAGAGCTTTATTCCGTGGTATTTTAATCTTGGGTTTTACAAGTTTCTATAGGTATTATATGTTATTAACGGTTTAATTAACTCCAATTAAAATTGATTTCTATCCTTTTCATTTTTAGCGAATACAACTTAAATATTAATTATTATACGTACACTTTGTTTTACTACCGGTTACTTAAATCAATTAATGTAAATTTTGCACGCAATTCGTCTTTGCCTCTTTATTAGGAACAATTAAATTACACGTAAAGCTTTTAATACTGTTTCTTTTGATATAAAGCGTCTTGTACATGATTTAAATCCCTTGTTTTTACTGAAACGACCGCATTTATTTATGCTTCAAGGTTTTAATAAAGCGTATTATTTAATAAAATTCCTTATACACGGTGATTAAAATTATTTGATGTAATTATTTAATTTTCTACCCTGGTCTAAATATGAGTAATATATATATATATATATATATATATATATATATATATAGCTATAATTGTAGAGTAGTTTAAGGATAGGTTAAGTCATATGGGTTGTAGAATAAAAGTAAATCGGTCACTATACATATTGTTAATTGAGAGCACACTATGTATAAAATACGCGGGATTAAATACATAAGAACATAGAAATATCCAAGAGTAGTTTACAAGTTAAGATAAAATTTGAAAACGCAACAAAATGCATCAAAATTAAATCAACACGAAACCTATATGAATTGGCATTACAAATATTTCACAAATGCGTCAAAAATATTATAGTACACGCAATCTAAATTATGTATTATTAGAAAATCGGACGTGACAGAAAGAATTCACATTCGTTCAAAAATCCAATATTATGTAAGAATAAAGAAGCACCAGATTATTCAGTTTAGATAATAATAAACAACAAACATTCGAATACATGACTTAATAAAAGGAACGTGTTGGAATTTCTCAAATAATACCAAGATATGTAAGAGGATTACGTGACTGGCCAGGCATGCATTCGAATATTTGAACTAAATAATTGGTGAAAATCCCGAAGTTTACACGATAAAGATAAAAGTGTCGTCCCAACACGTGAATGAACCAATGAAAAGCAGGTTGAGGTACGGCTTTACATACGATAAGAATGAAGCGACAGTTAGTATACATTCAAACTGGGATACAACTATGTTCGAAAGTACTAATAACGTACGTAACCAGTGAAACAAAACTTAAAATGAAATCGTTTTGAAAAGTGTACAAATTTGTGCAACGAGTAAGCCGACCTTAATTAAAAATCCATTTCTAACATTAATAAAACAGGGCTTTTAATACTGGTATTTTAATACTGGTATTTAAATTGGATCTTAAATTATTTTAATACCGAGATTGAAATTGTCTTAATAACTACATTTAAATAGGATTTAAAATATCTACATCAAAGTTGTTCTTATACCGATATTAAAATTGGATTCTAATACCTACATGTAATTCGGATCTGGATTGTAATTTTGGTTTTGATGTCGACTTCTAAATTTTACTTTCAATTTGGACATATTCAGATTTAGCACGAAACAACTCATGAGGATGCAGGACACAGGCTAGGAGGGAACTACAAAACCATTCCAGGTTAGCAACCTTGATACAATTTATTATTGAAAACTGTTTTTAATTCAATATTTATCATTTTGTATCTGTAAGTGTCAACAAAGCATATTGGGTTCATTTAACAACCTATGACAAAGGGAATAGTCAACTTGGAACGTTCAAAGGTCTCTAAATATAATCAAAAAAATAGTTTTGCTGGCTTCAAATATCATAAATCTGGTATATGTAAATATTCTGAAAAGGGAAAAATTTTTAAAGTTGTAAATATTTAATCATTATATTGTGTATTGTAGAATTGCTTTATTTAATTAAATAAGTTAGTCGGGGCAAAAACCATAACTTAACATTCCACATCATAGGTGCTTGATTGTTCAAGGGGGAATATCACAACAAAATTTATGACGGCTCAACGCTGGGATTAATATCACAGCATTTTACGACATGCCCAATCGTGGAGCCTAATATAAAGAAGATATTACAGCAATATATATATATATATATATAATATGATAGTTTGTGGGTTATAGGACTACTGGAAATAACTACTCTTCTTTAATACCTAAATTTTTGCATATATTTTTTTTTCTTGATCACAGGTTTAAAATGAGGTTGGTTATAAATATTATTGAACTTGACCTTTCAGGTCGCACCGGTAAACTGAGCTGGCAACTGTTATCCGGTATTTCGGATCACTCCCCCTTTCATTTTGCTGCGTCTTGTTGATCGGACACATTCCAAAGTCAACGCTTAGGATACCATTATTCAAACCCTATTTTTAGTTTTGTTTCACTTTGTTAGATTTTTATTTAGACCCGATTAATTTTGAAGTTAGATTACATTTGAAGCACGTTAAATTTCGTGTTTAAACCCAATGTAGTACCTTCAGGTAGAGCATGGGGACGTGGCCGCAAGACACCTTTTGGCTTTGAATGGGCTAGTGAGTCTGCTAGTTCAGGAGTAACTCTACTCTTTACACTTTAACTTGTCTACTTAATATTATCATTTTTTTCTTTATTATGTTTTTTATTACTTATTTTCTTTTGTTGTCCTGGTGAAGCGCCTTACAAATGTGGGCAAAACGTCGACCTTAGTTAATAAAATGACACGGGCCCAACCCGGACCATAAATATTTATAAAGATATAAGGGAGTTTCTCGCCGCAACTGTCCACACTGTCATCCTACTACAAATAGGTCTGCGAATCGTACTTTCAATTCTGTTCTCAGCTCTAAGAGCCAAACTTCTTCTGCTTCTTACTCGACGTTCTTTTCTGTCCCTCATCCAGGTCATCCGGCTCCTACTATCAAACCATGCCCTTCTTCGGCAAATGTACCTTCGAACAAAATTTCTTCCGTTTCTAGTTCTACATCCTATTCTACTCCTTCTGCTCGCTCTACTTATTCACTCTCACCCCAAACTGTACCTCCACCACCATTGCAACCCAAAATTGAAATTAGTGACTTGCAGCTAGCTTCTCAAGAGTTTGCTCCTACTTTCTCAAATAATTCTACCCATAAATTCCCGTCGTGTCTGCAAGCACACATGTAGCTGAAGTGACGATAATTTCTAATGTAGTCAGCGAAGGTCGTCTTGAAGTCCATGAACCTGTATCTTTAATGTCTGTTACTATGGCTGTCAAAATTTGACATGTTCTTACTTTCTTAAATTGTTCTACTCAAGAAATCTTTGTCGAGTCTACAATAGCAGCTGTAGCTAAAGTGACGATAACTTCTAATTTAGTCTGCAAAGGTCCGTTTGAAGTTCATGAACCTGTATCTTTAAAGTCTGTTGCTGTTGCTGCCAAATTTTACATGTTATTGCTTTCTTAAATTGTTCTACTCAAGAAATTTATGTCGTGTCTACAATAGCAGCTGTAGCTGAACTGACGATAATTCTTAAGGCGGGTAGAGAAGGTCCTGTTGAAGTTAGTGAACCCGTAGCCGTGATGCCTGTTGCTGTTGTCGTCAAAGTTTTACCTGATACTGTTTCCTTATCTACTATTGTTAATGAATCAGTTCATATTGTGGCTGAAATTTTGTCTGTTCTTTGTACGTTGTCTATCAGTAGTGACGTCTTACTTGATTCTACTTCTTTATCGGACGTTGATGAAACTTTACCTACTGTTACTCATTTTTCTCATGCTGACAAAATGCTACTTACTTCTATTCTTTTAGCTAAGGTCGGTGAAATCCTAGCTGATGTCCTGTTATCTAATGTTGGCGAAGGTCAACCTGATTCTACTTTCTCATCTATTGGGGATGAAGTTCTTCCTGATACTGTTGTTCTGGTGAGGCGGATGAAATTCTGTCTGGTTCTGCTCGTTTCTTTTATGTTGATAAACTTCATTCACTCCTTTATCCAATATTGGCAAAGTTCTACTTTATACTGTTTGTTCTTATAACGTTGATGAACTTCTACCTGATTCTGTTTCTTTTCCTAGAGTTGATATTCCTACAGCTAATGCTGTTTTATTTCCTAACTGTGACACTTCTAGTCCTTTATTTAACGTCGTTGAAATTTTATCTACTTCTGTCCCTCTAGTTAACGTAACTGAAGTGTGCTCTGCTTGTGTTTCTTTTCGTAAGCTCGATTCTCGTACAGCTCATACTTTTTCTTTTTCTACCGTTCACTTTCTTACCAACAATTCTGAAAACAAACAACCTTTTTCCATAACGTGTTTTGAGTGCCATAAATTACGACAACCACTACTATCCCACCCTCGCCAACACTTTCTCAACCCGGTACTACAACTCCTACACTCCTGCTGTTCTTGTGTGGCAGAAAACTGCCCAACATATTTTATGCTCCTTCCGAACCGGAAGATGTATGTCGGCAAAGTTCTAATGTCCTTGATCTTGTTTCGTTTTCCATCTGGCGGCGTAAACGCCTTAAGCTCAATATCTAGTCCTCGCGCCCCAGATTCTTATGCCAACTTTGCCCTTCTTCGGACTTGATTTTTGGACGTTACGATTTCGTTTTACCTCCCTGTTTTGCTAGGTTTCTTTCATTTTCTTGCTTTTTCTGAACCCGTGTGGGTCCGGGAATAGAATAGTCCTATGGTACGACCTGTCTGTCGTAGGAAGCGACTACAGCTGTTTAACACATACACACGCGCACACTTTATACTCGTCCAAATCATACCCACACACATACATTTCATAACACACAGTTCTACTTGGTTATCCTTTCTTTCGTTTTCTCCTTAAACTACTTGAACCCGTGTGGGTCTGGGAATAGAATAGCCCCATGGTACGACCTGCCTGTCATAACAGGCGACTACAGCGGTCTAACACAACACACACACGCACACTTTATACACGCACAACACATACACACACACTTCTTACACCTCCCCCGCACACACTTTATATACGCACAGCACCTACACACACACTTCTTACACACCCACACACACATACATATACACACACGCACGCACACGCACACACCTACTCATACATAACTACACTAGGATTCTGTTTCATTTTCATTTGTACGATTCTTAGTTTATATTTTTTGGTTTTGTACTTGGTGTTTGGTGTTATTCTTTTCGGTTTTTTTCCTTTTTTTGTTTTCGTTCCTTTCGTTCCACATTCCTCTCCTTTTTCCTGTTGCTGGTCTTTTTTGCTGTCGGTCCCTAGTCCGATTGTATTTCGTCCATCCGCTCCTGTGGTAGGTGCTTTCCAGTCCGTTTTTCTTTCTTCGGAAACCACGACTTAGTCGACTTTAGGACTAGTTAGCATTTCTTTTCTTTGGTTCTTCGGTTTTGGTTACCACAGTTAGTAGTACATCGTTTCCTTTTACCAGCGCTCTCCCTCTCTTCCTCTCGTTCTCCTTTGTTGTCCCTTTTGTTTACTTGAGGCCTGACCTTTGAGTCCTGTTTTGGTTGTCACTGTTGGTTTTCTTCCTTTTTCCTTTTCTTCTTTTCAGGTTGATAACCTTACGGTTTTTTTTCTGAAGAAACATCAAAACATTTTTCCTTTGACGACTTTCTTAGTTTTACCGCCATTCTACCTTTGTCTTTAATAATTGCTACCTTTTGCTTTTCCTTTTCCTATATCCTCTAAACCTTTTGATTTAGTCCGGTATACTGGTTCGTCGAGCTGGATGGGAATTCATTTTTTTGCTTTTGGAGTGTTTTTCTTTGTTTTCTTTTTTTCTTCTTTCTCGTTAATCGATTTTTTTTGTGTTGGTTTTTTTTTGTATTGCCTTTCTACCCCGACCTGTTAATTTTGCTGGGGGGCGGGGGGGATTTGTTACGTTTATTTTTCTACATAAATTAAATACCCTATTTAGTGCACCTGTTTAGTATAAGCCCACTTAGCACAATTTTAACTCAAATCCACTCTGCTTTTAAAACGAAAATTTATTCGCTTAAATTAAATAGTCAATACCTTGTTTTAGGTGTCCGGTAATTTGTTAAACATTCCAATAACGTATAATGGCTTTCTCTTGTGTTTCGCATTTAAAGACTTGTCCAAATATTAAATCCTACTATTATTTGATAGCGTGTTTTCCAGTTTGCTAATCGCACTTTCGATAGTGCGAGGATTGCAGTTCGAACTCGTGTTATTTGAACCCATTTTGAATTTGATTCTGCAGCTTTTTTGTTGAAATATTTTCTACAACGATGGACGTTTGTTGTTCGACAAGTAAGAGGTATTTTTTAGCTGGAGGCCAAATTGGTTCTTTCTTTATGTAGGCCCGACTGTTCGTTGACGTAGACCAACTGCTGTTGTCTGTAGACTAACTGCTTTTGTCCATAGACCGCTGCTGCAATTGCGGTGGCAAGGTGAATGGATCCTGACTTCCATGGCGTCCCTGTGCTGACTCACCCCCGACGACTTGCAAGCTAAGTATACAGACACATACAGGTATACAACTTGTTTTCTTTTGTGTATATCAATGGTATATTCCGTATCAGCGTTTGGTGTAGTTACGTGATAAGAAATGTGACACTGTAGAACTATTGTTTGTTGCTGCGAATCGACATTATCGCTCTACGGGTGTGATGTACCATTGTTAAAAATGATTGACAGACACTTGCTTATTCTTTTCTGATTGATTTATTTTACAAAAGTATTAGGTGCAATTTTATAAACGCTTGACAAAAGCTCTCACATGTTTATTTACTACTGATTAATTTTATTTTGTGTAAAATACAAGATGCGCACTTCGTATCTAAATTACTCAATTGTTCATATCACCTAGTTGTTTGCTTTAAAATAGTAACACTTAATTTATTGTTTTTGCTTGTTTGTACAGAATCCTTTATTTATTTTTTTATTGTTAATAGATAATCGTGGGCGACGTGCTCTTTTTTTGGTTTTCTTGGTATGTAGGTGAATCACCCCCACTCTCCGCATTTGATAGTTAGTTTGGTATTTACTTTTTTTCCGGCTACGTCTAGGTACGTAGCAATGCACTTTGTTATTTAGATTTTAGTAGATTCCATTTTGGACGCGTTCGTCATCAACGTAGAAAATAAGTATGTAAGATTCTTGTCATATCTATATTAACATTTGTATGTGATTATTTTTATTGATATTTATTACCGGATATAGCTATACGGGGATAAAATGTAGAAACAGGCTGGGATAAACCCCCTAATTATTCTATTTATATCTCCGTGTTACTGGTTGAGTGTTGTATTTTATTGTACTGGACAGGCTAGTGTTCTGTCTGCATATATATGTTGTATATTTCTGTGATATTTGATTGTTAATACGACATTGGCAATTCATTTGATAATTTATTTAGCGATTCAGCATATAGAAACAACCATCTACACTTTGAAACGCTTTTCAAATCTCTAGTAGAAATTAATAAGTGTAGTGTAATATTTCAAGTTAATTTAGTATCATCCTTTAGCGTGTGTTATAATGTAAATATTCATAAGGTATAGCGGGTGTGTAACATAGCTTTTCAAAATGCATATTATAAACAATAAACATATTTAACCACCATCGTGTATAAGGGTAGATAAGGATAGAGCATAAATATAAAACTTTAACATTTTCAATTTCATAGTTAACTTTAGGATGTAATTATAGCAAAGTTGGATATTAATTTCAAAAAGCTTGAGCATTTTAAACCGTAGGTTTCGGCGTATTGTTTACAACAGTTAAGTCTCTGTTATATTATTTATGAGAAGTAGTGAAAGTGTTTTGAAGCAACAAGTGTAACCGTCGCTAGGTTTCCAAATATTGTTATATTAAGGCAGATAACATACACAAATAACGAACGAATTCTAAGAGTTGTTGGTTGGAGCTGTCAATTATAATGAATTTATAGACGCATTGAAAAGATATAAAACTGAAAGAGGGTTAGGTGTCGATTATACAACAAAACCTGCAAACAAGTGAACAAAGAGGGTTTTTTTTACAATGAGTGGAAGTAGGATAAAGATATCACGTGTTAAGTGTTAGTTGATTTGGGGCGAAGAAAGCGAGACAAAGAAAGAATATCAGGTATAATATGTAGAAGTGAGATATGCATAGTTTGAACGTTGTTGAGAGAGGGTAATGATTAGTGGAGAGCGTTAATTTTGCAGGTTGTCAACAACGAAACAAGGAGGGGTTATTTTGTTGAAATGGATAAAAGTAGGATAGGAATACCACGTGTTAGCATAGACATGGTCTGAAGGTTGTTTTGAGTGGGGAAATGGCATACGGGGCACAGATGGAACATATAAATAAGAAACAAAGAGAGATTACTGGATGGCATAAGGATAAGGGAGATAAAGTTAGATAGAACGTTGACAAAGGGGGAAGGCAGAAAGTAAGAAGGATAGTTGATGTAGAATGCATGTTAAAATGAAAAAGATATAACTCGTGGTAGGAATATATAAAATAGAATGGGTTGGAAGTAAGAGATAGGAATTTTTAGTACGTATATTGAAGGGAGACAGATAAAATATGTTGCACTAGAGGCGTAGTTAAATGGGCAGTTGCAGAAAATATACACAAAATTTTAGAGTGGGATTGTTGAAATTCAAGGAAATGTTTTGAAAAGTGCTGTCAGTTAGAACGGGTACACAGAATTTTGTTGACGGTTAAAAGAATATGAAGAAAATGTTTTGTTTGTATTGTTCAAATTCCAAGATTTCGGTGGCAGTTGGTACTTGGGTAGAAAATTACGAGGAATTGTAAATGGTTAGAAGTTGTTTGTATTGTTGAAAGTTGCCAGAATTTAAAAGCTTTAGAGGGGCAGTGAAAGGGTACATAAACTCCAACGGATGGAGGTGAGGCTTTCTGAGATATCTGAAATATGTTAGTTCAAATAGCGTAAAGCTCTTACTCGCACATAGTTTTTCGACAAGCAGACAGCGCTTAGCGTTCTACCAGCTGACGGCTCCAAGAAAAAGTACTTCTAGTACAAGTTGGAACAAAGTTAATGTATGTAAGTATAGCCTATTCTATTTTCATTTGCACTAAGTGTGTAAAATATAAAAATTTGGAAATGGAGTAAATATCTGTTCGGTTGATTGGGTTAAAGTACCAACAATTGATGGAAGAGGCTTGAGACTGAATTTTATACAATGGAAGTGGTAGATCAGATAACTTCGTGCTGATATGGTAGCAGTTTGCAGTCCTGGGTGTTGCAATCCAGATTGAGGCGTTCCTCAAGGCAGTAGTCGTTGATGGAATGATGGTAGACCACTTTGCAGTGATTAAATCCAGGTGACTGTTGTTTTTTTTGTTTACATTTGTGACTGGCGCTTTTGTGAATTGTGGTACAAGGTTATAAACTAGAAAGACAAATTGGAGAAGAGTTACAGATTAAATTTTTTCTGTTGTATTATTTTACTGTATTTGATGTGGGAATTTATGAGAATTATAATTTTTGATGTATGTAGAAGGTAAGCGGGACTTTTTGGGGGATTGATGTGCGAATAGTAGCACAAAGGATTAAGGTTTTACTATGAGCTTGTATTAAACCGTAGGTAGAGTAAGGAATGTGGTAACATCCTGTTACGTTTATGATAGTTGAATTGATAATTTTTATGTGGATTAATTAGAGAGCTCAAAATGTAATTTAAAAATGTATCATTTTTAAAAGGTGATGTACATAATGTATTAAGAATGAATGGATGAGGAATTTTATGTTGAGCTTGTAGCTTGGAATGTATTGTTCGACAAGTATGTTAATAAAATTAAGAGATTTACCGCAGCAGAATTTTTTTGAGTCGTTAGTTTTATTCACAGAAAGTAGCTGAGCAGCCGTGGCATATTTCATTGCAAAGCAAAAATATTTTAAGTTTTTTTAGATATAAGCAGCATCGAAGGTTTGTAGCATTTTGGCGCCCATGAATGTGGGACTTCAGCAGAACCGGAGATTGCAGAATTATGGTTTTCTAATTTGAGGTGCTTTAATAGCAATAGAGCTTGAAAAACTAGTCAGGCTCGAATCGTCAGCAAAAAGCTCATAGATGGACTTTAGCATCAGAGAGTTTATAGCAATTTTTTGTTGACCCAAATTGTGGGGCTTTCGAAGCAATGTATACTAATCACTTTTTTCATGGCGAATTGGGTTGCGTGTTCTTTTGTTTCGTTTTTTAGCCCCCCTCCCCCCAATCTCCAACCGTCTTAGGATGGTATTCATCTTCTTTTTTCTTTTCCTTTGTTACCATAATTCAGGCGAGCATTCCGTTACTGATTTCACCCGTTATTCCTAGTCTGCTCGTCTTAGGTGTAAGAAATCTGCCACTTTTTGTAAATCTATTGTGTATTGTTCAACTTAACAGTTATGTGCCAAAAAGCTCCTTTACACCAGCTACGAGTTAAAATTGTAAGACATGGCCCAACGTCAGCAACAAGCACGAACCGGATGCCAACCGAGTTTATAATCATTATACATTTAAACTAATAATGTTCATGTGGACATACACAACAGGAACAGGCAAGATATACATATTTAATTCAATTCAATATATCTGTTAATTAAAATCGTTCCAGCTAGAAACGGGCGTTGAAAAGAGAAGGGTGTATGGAAAACAACGAAAAACTGCACTTAGCAAAACGCATATTAGGGAAGGGTGCGTCAACTTCCTGCGCGTATTCAGAGATTAAATATTCAATGCTTTCATTCAACATTTTTTAGGGTCCATTCACGCAACCATTTCAATAATATATTAAGCATTGTAGACTGCTAATTAATTAATAAATCTATTAATCATTCGCTCATTTAATTTAGCTACACAAAGCTTCCCTGGGCGGTGTCGTTCCATAAAATAACAATGCAAAATGAGAATGGACTCTAGATTTGTCTGGGTCCTGTGTATTTACTCCCATAAAGCGGAATAGTTGATACAATCATTAGCCAGGCATAAAGACTATGTATACTTCAAAAGCTTAACTGCTCGGGTAATATATTACTACCTTAAGGCGGAAATAATGATACAATTGCTACAGATTTAACTACCAGCATAACATCTACATAGCATTCACATAAAAATTTAGTATGAATAAATATTGCAAAGTATTTAAAATAAATATTAAATATATAAATCTAAAATGACTTTAACTTCAATACCTCCATAATAATTTCAGTTAGCCTTAATATCAAAATAAAGCTCGTGAAAATAATTATTTCACACTTTCACTTTCTATGCAATTTTATTTAAAAGCTCATTGATAATTTTTGTCATTGGGCATATATCTCGTAAGGTAAAAAACTTACCCGCAAATCTCTTAATATACATCGGTGCACTTATTCAACTTATTCCACTAACCACAAGAATTATATTAGAACATAAATAAAACATTTATACACAAAGGATAATTGGAGTGCATCCTGTGACGTGACATCTTCAAATAGAATTGGTTGACAGGTACAAGGATTTTGCGTTTAAGAGCTATTTAGGTTCCAATAAATAAATTTCGAGAATATTATTAGCAAATTCTGGTATGTTTTAGCATAATCTAGAACAATTAGATAAGGTATAAATTGCCGTTAAGGGATTCTGCAGTCCAGTTTTGATTGAAGCTTTGATTACAAAATGTTCTAGTTTATAGGTTTGAAAAATAATATAAACGACTGTCAAGATAAATTACTATACGTGATATAAATTATTGCAGTTATAATATAAACTAATAATTAGTGCTTGTATAGTTAATCATCGTGATTCGAGAATAATACAGAAAATGGAATTGTAGTGTTAGGAAGATGATACTTATACTGTTAGTGATTAGCTGAAAACAAAGTGTGGGAAGAGCTTTTAGCAAATTTTATTGTAACTACGAGTTGTTGAAAAGGCTTGTGTAATCAGTTTAAAAATTAAGAACTATTGTTATGGCAAATAGAGTTTTCGTTAGAGTGTGTTAATCTTCTAAAAGCATACTAAATATTCTAACGCATAACTTTATAATAATTATATTTGTTATATTTATTTCAAAACCGAACTCAACAAAAACTGAAATAGAATTGAATTTAATGGAATGCTGAGGCCCATTAAAATCGACAAGAAGCAGATGTATAATTTCACAATTTTGAACTACGCACCCCTTGTTACATTCCAAAACTAGGCAATGTACATTGTTATAATTTGTAAATAAATTCCCGCGAATATTTTTAAATAAACTTGTCAATTTCCGTCATTCCGGACAGTTGCGTTTGCGCAAAAAGAATGTGCAGGTGCGGCTAGTATCGGAAACGGCATTAAGCTACGAGTCCTGAAGCCAAGAACATCTATTTATTTGGTGTGTCTTTTCTTTTCAGGTGGTAGGTTCCTTTCTAACTTGCCTTATCGTTCCTCATATCTGGTTGTTCCTCATCGTTCCCCTACGAATGCATAGAGTTTAGGATGGACGGATAAAATTTGGAGTCAACAATGGCGTAATCTACCCACAAAACAACAAGGATCCTGAGATATTAAAAAATACAAGCGAGTAACCGTTTTACTTATATTGTGTCGGAAATTCGACTTTATATGTGCTTGAAAGTTTGTCTATTGCGCAATACTTAGAACGTGGTGGTACGTGTTATAGGAATTACGTGGTTTTAACTATTGCGCAATAGTATATCAATTGCCCGCAATATAGTATAGCGAATGACCCGGTTTACAAAAATGGCGCCCGTTACACGTGGTTGTTGAAAATTAAATTCGTCTTAACTTGTAAGATATTAGCGTGAAAAATGTTTATATTTAAGTTGAGTTTTAGAAAAAAATAGTTTGTTCACTCAAATTCGATAATTATATATTTTATTTTTAGTAAATTTAAAAAAAAATGTAATTTGGCAACACTAAATCTAGTGACTTTTATCTTATGTCGTGGTGACATTTGGGGGAGCTTTTAATGTCAATCTAACTTATTAAGATTGCCATTTTGAATAGTGTTTGTTTACTTTTAAGTATGTTACTTTAAACTTAGGTAATTGGCATTTTTCCTTTACAAAAACAGTGTATTAATATTTCAATTCTGATGGGATAATTACATAACTTAATTTGGGATTAAACTAAAATATGTACCTTTGGAATGTTTGATAATTATCTTAACCTCACTTGTGAGTGAACTGAAATGTTACTTTGGATTTGAATAATTCCTTCGTAAGCACCTTTATGCATAGTTACTTTAACCGTTTTATTGGTTATCCCTTATGAAAATTTTTGATATCTTTAAGTTTGATTATATACTTGTCCTAATAAATTATTTCTAGATTATTAAAAGATTGTTTTAGTTTTAAATCTTAGATAACCGCCATATTATCTTTGGTTGCCACGAATTAAACATTTGCTTATAATTTAAATAGTTAACTACTTTCGTAGATTTCTTTTAAAAAAAATTTTGTTTTCTTAAAAAAAAGCTATTATTGTTATTTGTCTTAATCGTATCTTAGTATATCTACTTTCTAAAAATAATGGTACACTGAATCCAGTATACCTCAAATTTTTTGAAATGATCTTTGAGCTAGAATCGCGTAATATCCAACCGGCAACAAATCAAAATAATAGGCGATTGCAGTTAAAAGCCATATTAGCTCAGGAATCTGATGGACATTCATTTCCTCGTACATTAACGTCCAACTTCTCACAAAGTAACTTTGAGATTAAACAACCCCTAGACGATATTAATAATATAGTCCAGTAAACAAATCCAGAAGTTTCAAATATAGAATTAAATTGCATTAGATCTTGTATAATGCATTTAAAACAACGTATAAATTTATTATCGTTACTTAAAGACGAACAAGCTAACGAAACTAAGCAAACTTTCCAATTTCACGTTCTTTTACTTGAAGGAATCGTCCTCGAAAACGTTAACTTAGATTCAGATGAAAATGCTGTCTGCCTTACCTAACCTTGCTGTATCGCAACCATGGCGGCTCCGTGGCGTAGTGGTATGTGTGTGACTACTACGCCCAAGGTCCCGGGTTCGAATCCCGACACGGTCCGCTTAAAAAATGTTAGGCGAGCATTTTTCACAAAAATACACCCTCGTTCGGATGAGAGGTAAAATGGAGGTCCCGTGTGTGAGTGTTGTCCCGCACGTTAAAGATCCCTATTTTGCTTGGAACAGCAAGGGTTCGGCAAAATTCCAAATTTTTCAGGTAAAAAAAAATTGCTTCCTGGCCAATGTAGTACCTTCGGGTGGAGCATTGGAACATCAAATGTAATGTATCGCAACCAAGTATCTCGTCTCTGAAATCAATACCTGATACATATACTAAATTTCCTTAATGTCATTCCTAGACAGAGTAAATGATTTCAAAAATTTCTTGTAACTGTACAGACGAAGATTTATTTGCCTTAGCGGCGAATTATTTTCTGGCTCTGCCTTGATTTAGTATAGAAACATACAAAACCAGATTTCTACCTGGGAAGAACTAGTTACGTGTTTAAAACGCGATTTCTTACCTCATGCTTATATAACCGATCTCTGGAATGAAATAAAAAATCGTACCCAGGGACCTAACGAAAACGTAATCTCTTTTATCACGACAATTGAAGCTTTATATGGCAGATTAGATAAAAAACCATCTGAAATTAAAATTATAGATCAACTTCTATTAATTTAGCTGACCATAATAAAATATATGTAACTGTTTCCCTTAAATTAAAAATTCGCGTAAAGTCACTTGAACGTGATGTTCCATTTTTATTGTACCTACACTAGCTTACCCATTTTTACTTGGCGTTGACTTTGGCAAACTTTTTAATTTATCTTTATATTTTCAAGATTTTTCTTGACAAGCTTCTCTCAAAACAAATTCTTATGCGTCGGCTGGTATATCTAATAAAATTTCTCTTACCGATTCCCAGAATGAAATTCTAAACTTTACAATAGACAAATTTCGTCAATTAAACACTTCTGAACTTGATTGCGTTATCACGGCAACACATATTATCTTTACGGCTGATGCTGTTCCTTTTAAGCAACCTCAATATCCGTTATCGCCCGCATTACAAAAACATGTAGATCCTGAAATAGATAAAATGCTCGAATCCGGTGTTATCTCTCCTTCAAATTTGCCATGGATGTCTCCCGTGTTATTAGTTCGTAAAAAAATGATGAATGGCGTGTTTGCTTTGACGGTAGAAAACTTAACTCTGTAACTGTGGCCGATGCCTATCCCTTACCTCGCACTGATTCTATCTTAAGTCGGTTTCGAAATGCTAAATTTATCTCATCTATCGATCTTAGACAAGCGTTTTATCAGATCCCACTTGACTTATCTTCATGTCCAAAAACTGTTTTTTGTGTTCCAGGTCGGGATCTTTTCGAATATAATTTCTTGCCGTTTGGTCTCTGTAATGCACCGCAAACTTTACAGCGTACTATGGATCAAATATTGGGTCCTATCTTACACCAAGAACGCGCCTTTGTGTTTTTAGACGACATATTAGTCATCTCAAGTCACTTTGAACAACATATCGCTACACTTAATGAAGTTGCTGAACGCTTAAATGCAGCAGGATTTAAAACAAATTGGGAAAAATGACAATTTTGCTGTTGCTCTCTTACATTTCTTGGTTTTATTATCGATGGAACTGGTCTTCGGGCAGATCCTGCTAAAGTTGACGCTACTACTAAATTTAAAACACCCAAGACTGTTACCGAAATTAAACGTTTAATAGAAATGATTAGTTACTATCGTATTTTTCTACCTAATCTCTCAAACTATATCTACACCCATTACTGCCTTAATTAAAAATTTAAAAAAAAGTCAATCTGTTGAATGGAATTCAGAAGCTATTCAGGCTTTTGAACAAATTAAAACATTAGTCACTTTCGCACCTATCTTAATCTCGCCCAATTTTGACGACAGATTTTATATACAAACCGATGCCTCAGATACTGATTTTGGCGCGATGTTGTTTCAAGTAAGCAATGGATTAGAACACCATATTGCTTATGCTTGTCAGCACGACTTCCGCTGAACAAAAATATTTAGCTACCAAACGTGAATTATTAGGGGTTATCTTTGGCATTGAATAATTTAGAGGGTATGTTGAAGGTACACATTTTACAGTAATTACTGCTTGTGCAGCCCTCACATGGTTGAATAACTTAAAACAACCCGCAGGTCGGTTGGCAAGATGGAACTTGGGTATTTCTCAATTTACCTTTGACGTTCGGCATAGACCTGGTAAATTAAATATCGTATTTGATGCCTTATCTCGTGATGTCGTCTCTTAACCTTCCAGATCTAATTCCTGATACTTGGTATCTTAATATGATTAAAAAAGTTTCTGAAAATCCCGATTATATTTCCTACCTTTCGTGTAACCAACAATAGATTATATAAATTTGTATCCTCCCGATCTCGCAAAATCTTTAACATCCCTGAATGGAAACTTGTAGTTCCTATCGCTAACCGCACTGAAGTTCTTAAATTGTGTCACGACGACCCTATAGCTGCTCGCCTTGGTGTTACGAAAACTTAAGCTAAAATATCTGAATTATATTACTGGCCTACATTAAAACAATCTGTCAGCCGCTGTATTAGAAACTGTAAAATTTGTGGGTCTCAGAAGAGTTCTCAAGAAGCTCGTTTTGGATTAATGGGTTACTTCAAACGTGTACCTTATCCCTTTAAATTAATATCGCTTGACTTATTAGGACCTCTCCCTCGATCAAAAAAAGGTAACCAATATCTTTTAGTTGTCACCGATTGGTTTTCTAAAGTCGTTATAGTACAACCGTTAAGTAAAGTCACATCTTCCGCTTTAATCAAATTTCTACAACAAAATGTATTTCTTATCTTTGGTGTCCTTCAAATTATTCTCTGTGAAGTTAAGTGGATGCTTTTTTCTTTGGGCTCGCATAGGAGACGCGGCCTATGCCTTTGTAAGAAATAGTTCATATTCGCAATTGCAAAAAACTAGGAGTTTCTATTCCATGCGTTCTTCTTCTGAACTATTACAGTCGCTCACTTTATTCTTTATCATTACTTATTTTTTCTTCTGTTAAATCATCAGAACATATAAACATTTTTTTATTGTTTTTATATAACTTCGTAGTGAGGTGCTATCGCTTTTTATTGATATCTTATCGAATTCTTGATTGTTTTTAGCATATTGGGACAGTATGGTTGTATTTAACTGTTTATATTTAGGTATTCGTGTGTATTTATGGCGTTACCGTTTCTAAAAATTATCTTGAAACAGTTGGTTTTTTATGTGAAGGTACCTGCAGTGGTACTTTTAAGTTGTTGTTTCAACTTTTTGTCTGATCTTCTTATCGTTGTGGATGCACTCGTTAGGAAGACGATCGTACTAGTTCTCATCGGGAGTCTAGTAATTTTTTAACTTATTATGTGTCTTAACGTACCTAATTAGCGGCTTCAAGGAGCCACTCTCTTTTGTATCTTTGTGATGGATGACAAAACGGCTTGGTGAGCTGGGGAATTCTACGCTATATTTTAAAGTATATACTTGTAGCATGCCTTAGCGTGCTGGGATGTTTCGGATCCATCTATTGTTATCTAGTTTTATCTTAATATCTTTATCTTACCTATTATCTTTGAAAATAACTTGAGACTTTGTCTTTCTTTCTTTTGTTGTTTTGTAACAAGTTTATTTTCTAGTAATATCTTCACAAATACCTAAGTTAATAAATTTATAAAAAGTCAAATCAAATATAATATCTCTACCCAATCTACGTGATAATTATTACATGTTGTTGAATCCAATATAGGCTTTTGAACTGCGAGCATAAATTATAAATTAAACGGTGACAGAAAATGCCATTTGCGAGCGTCACTATAAAGGCTCCCTCCTTCGATTATTATAAAAATCGCAACTGTTGTCAGACGCCAGTATACGTCAATAGGACACTTCCACCTGAGCTGTTGTTAGAGAAGGTCAATTGTTCTTTGTATAAAGGAACATGGCGTGGCACATCTGGTGTTGGAAGCACAGAAAGATAAAAGTCAATTTCATGATGAAATCGTCTCGGCTAGACTTATTATATGTCCATGCTTGGCATTTGTATGGTTCGTATAAGACGGGACGTGAATTGTAATAGTTGGCTTTAGGATAGCAGTATGCATTACCGAGCTTTAAGGTCTTTATCAATTTAATATTTGCAGTGCAACTTACGAAAACTTATAAAAATTTATTGGTAACTCATGATTATTTATTAGCAACTTATTGAAATTTTATAGGAATTGTAAAACGTATTTGAAATTTTACTTGATGTGGTAATCAATCCAACGTGGTTCATTTGTTTGATGTGGACGTACGTGATGTTTGTTAGAAATTCAGTATCAAGTTAATTAGATTTAAACATTTACAAGAATAAATTCTTGCTAGACTCTTATAATGTGAAAAACTGCATTACTCTATTTTTGTGAGATACTGATGTTGAGATTATTACCAAGTACAAATGTACATATTTTTCTTTATCATAATTTAGTCAAATTTTTTAAAGATGATGTTTTGTAAATAGTCTTAAACTGCAACTTAAAGGAATAGATATTCATTTTGGTCAAGACTATGATTATTAGTTGGAATGAATGAGGGTTGATTCTTATTAGTTATGAATTTTTTGAAATGAATGCACAAACGGTGCTACCCTTGTTTTAATCTGTCTACAGGTGTAGCAGTGCATCTTTAGCGATCAATATCGAGCCATAAGGTAAGAAAACTTTAGGGATTGGGTTCTCGTAATATTTTTTGTATAGCGGTATTTGAGTGTAGGTTTCCGCATTCGCCTTATACAAAAGACTCAAGTTGGGTCTTCTTAGTATACAAAAATTCGGTGGCGCCATATTCACTATATTTTGGTCGCAGTCCAACCCCGACCCAAAGCTCATGTTTTACCCAGAGCAAATCGCTCGACTAGCCGCTTAGCCTTTGGAGATTTCCTCATCTACGAGCCATTTTTCACCGAAACTAACCTTGGGCTCTTTACATCTTCAGGAAATCCTCGTCATCTATCCTTGTGCCTTTCAGCTGGCCATATAGGAGTAAAGAAAATAACCCCTTAGTAAGGCAAAACGTTATAGTTTTAACGTTTGGTATTTATGATCAGACGTAGGAAATTTTTGTGTATTGAGTGAAGAAGCTAACCTGATGGTAGCAATGTAATTGGTTAGGTTAGAAACGCAAAGAAATTAATAAGATAGTACTGTTGGTAAATTTGTTAATTCACAACCATGTCATTAAAGAGTTTTGATGTGTATTGTTTATTAAGTCAACGTACCAATACATAAAAACTTGCTAAAATGTATGGTAACTTGCTCCTTTGGGCATTTTGAAATTTGGGCATTTTCTTGCTAAAGAAAAACAGTTTAAATGTAATGCTTATGTGCATGTGCACTCAAAGACTGGAACGTTAGCTTTAGTTATTGTATATAGGTTAGGCGCATTTGTTTTAGTTATAGTAGTGTTTTGTGCTCTCCGACAAATTTGTGCTGTCGATTATAGCTGTGCCACATCAAAAACTCGCGTGTGCACTTATAGATGTAGTTCGATGAACTTGGGACTACACATTCCGTGTTCTGGTTACTCGCAAGACGCGTTATCGGTTGAACAAATCAGGTGGCGCCTAAAATAAACATTTACTAGAATGTAAGTTAGTTTATATGTAAGTTAGTCAAACTTTAGACTTTAAGTTTCTGCCGTGCTAAAAGTCTTTTTCTTTTTTAAGATTTTTTCTTTTATTACTTTGTCGCAATTGTTACATGCCAAAATTTGGCAATGTACATTGTTATAATTTGTAAATAAATTTCCGAGAATATTTTTAAATGAGCTTGTCAATTTCCGTTATTCCGGAAAGTTGCGTTTGCGCAAAAAGAATGCGCAGGTGCGGGTAGTGTCGGAAGCGGCATTAAGCTACGAGTCCTAAAGCCAAGAACACCTATCTGTGTGGTGTGCCTTTTCTTTTCAGGTGGTAGGTTCCTTTCTACCTTGCCTTATCGTTCCTCATACCTGGTTGTCCCTTATCGTTCCCCTACGAATGCATAGAGTTTAGGATGGATAGATAAAATTTGGAGTCAACAATGGCGTAATCTACCCATAAAACAACAAAAATCCTGAGATTTAAAAAAATACAAGTGAGTAACCGTTTTACTTATATTGTGTCGGAAATTCGACTTTATATGTGCTTGAAAATTTGTCTATTGAGCAATACTTAAAACGTGGTGATACGTGTTATAGGAATTACGCGGCCTTAACTATTGCGCAATGGTATATCAATTGCCCGCAATATAGTATAGCGAATGACCCGGTTTACAATGCCCTTCCCAGGGATGCCAAATGACGGTTTCTTTGATATTTCTTTGAGCGCTAATAACGCTGTTTCCGAGTAATTGTTATAATAATGCTTGGAGCATTTTACGAATCAGGGTTGCTGATAAAATTCTAAAAGCTTGCCAAACATATTTATTGATGCGGTATTGTTTTGTAAAGGAAACGTGCTCCCTGAATGTTAGTTTAGATATGAAAGTAGAAAGTATTAGTACCTGATTAGATTTACGACAATTTTCCCGAGGAACCGTTTGTTTCAAAGCGTGCGAATATTAAAATTAGTTACAGGATAAAGATGCATGTTTATTTATTACACTTATACTGAATAAGCTGAGTGAAGACAAGTGACAATATAGGTTTAAGGCCTTGAATGCTTTTCAAAAGATAAAGGATACTACAGAATATCTAGAACTTTACATAGTGAGCAACCTCGTGTAAGATAAACCTACACAAGAAACAATTTCACGCTTCATTAGATTTCTGGTATATCAGGGCGTGACTGAACTTCAACAGTGACAAACTTGTTGAGGTATTACGAGAAAAACGAAGTAACTTTCAACGTTTAGCTTATGCTAAAACTTTCACTTAATGTATGTCACACGTATAGTGCCATTCATTCTTTATTAGCAACTTTATGCCTTTTGGATATTGGATGCTCTTGCGCAGATACCTTCTTTATTTCTAAAGTAGGCTCAAAAAAACAAAGACAGAAGATATTTATTCCTTTATATTTTCAGGACTTTCTTGCAAGACTGCGGGACTATTCCGCATTCCCGTTCCGCATTACAGAGGATCATTCGCGTTCCGCGTCTTGTCCTGCAATAAAAATTATTGTCCGGTCCGGTGTCCAGTCCAGCATACAAAAAACCGTTTCCTTCCAAGTCCCGTCTAGTTCCCGGGACAATTTGCAGTACTAGACGTGTTAAGTACACGTTTATATAAATGTGGGTACTCCGCACAAATGCTTGTGTATAAGTGCACAATTTATTAAATTATTGTTGTTATAGTTCTAACGCTGTGGCGCTAAGTTAAAAAACCCGAGGAAACAGAAAAAATTAATCTTAAATAAACAAGTTAATATTGAAACACTCTGTAAAATCTTGATTCCTTAAAATTAGATAGATCTGACCTGTGATCTCTTGATATGTTGTTTCGTGTTGTGGATCAACACCCCCTTGTTGTACTCAATCGAATACCAATGCTCTGCTTTGTCGAACCAATATTTCAGCACAGTTACCCCTTGTTTCCTAAAAACCACCTCGTACTTTGTTCTATATTTTTATGCCTATGCTTTGAATCTCTTCCCTTAAATACCACATGAAATTCCAGACTTCGGATCATAAATTAGCAGCGTATTAGAATTGTCCCATAATTATACCAGAATTAAAATTAGAATTGTTTTCGACGTAAATTGGAATTCTTTTCGACGCAGGTAAGAATTGTTATATAAGTGAACCAGAATTTGACTGGAAGCCGATTAGAATTGTTTTATAAGTGAACCAGAAATAGTCCAGAAGCCGATTAGAAGCCCTATATAATTATAAATATTTAATTTAAATTAATTAACCAATTTCTACTCACGTTTTCTGAAAAAACAGCAAAAACTTTTCATATATTCTTAACACAATTTTTATGCAGCACTATTTTCACTATATTATAAACTTTATTTATTTGATGTGTATATTTCTGGTTAAAAGTGACGTGGATTCAACGTCCTTCAAGTGGAAACTGAGCTGCTTATCACCGGTGGGTGTTAAATAGCTTTTTCCCACTACCTTTGGATTGGGTTCCCAAGCAGTTTACAGATTGTTTCAACCAAACAGGTTTGTCTTGCATATTCCCTGTATTTTTAAGCTGTTTCCTGATGAAATTATTTCGGATTTTCATCATGCTTGTTATTTGCTATTGTTATCGTTGCCAGACTTTTACTTACGTCTGTTGTTTTGCATAGTTAAAGCTTTTGGAAAATTGTACAAATTAAATGATGTAGCACGAATGTTGTTTTCGTATTTATTTATTTATGCGTTTTCTTATCAAAGCGCTTATGGTTCCAGCGTAATTGCATGAGGATTTATTAGGTTTTTTCTTATCTTCTGCGTATTTATTTTATAAACTTGTATAACACTTCTCAACGTATGTTTAATTACATGTACGATTATTTCTCTGCTGAATACGCGTTCTATTGTTGAAAGATATGCTTACTGGTATTGCTTAAAGTTAATTACGGTCTATATACAAAGTGTTAAATGCTTGCTATTTACATAATGTACGAATTACTTATTTTTCTGCTAAATAAATGCAGTTTTCTGATTCCTATAGCTATTTATTATTACTATACGACCCTTACTATTCAATACACCCTTAAACAACCCCTTATCAAAGCATTAATCCCCAAATTAAAATATAAAATTTTAGAACAATTTCCTTTTGGCGCCCAACGTGAGGTTAAACTCACATTAGTCTACAAATTCTTATAATTTTATTTTATTTTATAAATTTAACTCTCCCTTTATTGATCCCCTATTTACATATACCTAATCTTATACCTATGTCTTATTTTACTACCTTATTCATACATATTCCTATTCTTATACCCATATTCTATTTTACTACCCTATGTATGCGTATACCTAAATTTTATTTTACATTTTATTTTTTTATTCGTGTCCCCTTTGTATGTGTGTTACACTTCCCTTTATTGTTCCCGACTGTATGTTCTTTTTCTCATATTTGTATGTTCCCTGCTTAATAATTATACCTTTGCTATCTATTCTATATCTTAAAAATTTAACTCTATCTTGAAAAAATTTGCACTTCCTTAAATTTAACCTTAACCCTGCTATATTTAACTCTAATAAAATTCTTTCCAAATGGTTAAAGTGTTGTTCCACACTATCACTAAATATCAAAACATCATCCACGTAGTGGATACAAAATTCCTCATACGCTCCCAAAATATTCGCCATAGCCTTCACTAGTGCAGCCGTACTCGAGGACAAACTAAACGGGACCACTTTAAATTGATATATTCTTCCTTCTACCGAAAAACCCGTATATTTTTTAGATTCTCGCGCTAATGGAATTATCCAAAATTAATTCTTTAGGTTTATTTTGGTAAAATTTTTCTTACTACCTATCGCTAATATGCTATCCATTGTTGGAGGACAATTGTATTGCGGTTTCCTTCGCTTATTAATCTTTCTTGCATCAAGGCATAATCTGATGCTATCATTACTTTTCTTCTCGACGACTAATGGATTCACAAAGTGTGTACTGGAACTTTCTATGATACCTTCACGTAACATTTCTTCTATTTCTTCCTTTACTCTATCCCTGTATGCTACTGGAATAGGATATAATTTAGTGTTAAACGATTCGGTGTTTACTACTTCCGATATGTGCTCATAACCTGTGGCAATTCTTGACTTCGACCCTATTAATTCTGTATGCTTTCTTAATAACAAATTTACCCTTTTTCACAAATCTTCTGGACATTTAATCTCTTCATTTGTATTCCCCTCATTATCCATTTCATCCTCAAATTGATTAATATTCACGCAGTCACCCTCTATTTCTATATTACCCTCTTCATACCATTTAATATACTCCCCATTGCACTCTATTTCTTTGCATTCTGCATTTATTTTCAACCCCAACTTGTCTATAATATCCATCCCAAATATAATATCTATCTTTAGTCCAGGTACAACCATAAAATCATTCTCTTATTTTACATCTCCCATTTCAGATTTCAGAATTACCATTTCATTTATTTTTGCAAATTTCTTATTATTCGGTGCCAACCAAATTACACCTCGTTATAGGTATCGCCTTATCTCTCAATTTCCTTCGTTTAACAAATTCTTCCGCAACAAGTGATGCTTCTGCCCCAGTATCAATCAATACTCTAACTATTCTATTTTCCACCTTTAAATTAACTATTGGTAATAAGTTTCTTTCAAATCTTCCTAATTCATTTTCCGTCTTATGTTTAATAAATTCGCGCTGATGTTCGTGTCCGTTTATCCGTAGAAATTTACTTGGTTCATCCGTATCTAAAAATTTTGGTTTCGCGTGGACGGTCCTGCCTGACTCGTTCTTTCTCCTTGTGTGCGATTAATATTCCTTGTTTGCGTGCGTTGATCCTCATGTTCCTGTATATTTATTTCTCAATTATTGTTTTCCTCATGATTAGTCTGCTCTATTTGTTGCCTTGGTATCTGACCCGTATTTCTACTTCGCTTGAAATTATTATTAAAATTGTTATAATTACCCCTATTAAAATTTCTCCCATAACTATAATTGTTTTGTTGATAATTAATTCTTCGAGCCTCAGTGTTCCTTTGCGTCCTTATAAAATATGTGCGTCGATCCCTAGTATTATCTTCCGTTCTATAATTTGTTTTCAATTCATCATAACTTTGTAGATATTCTATAAATGTGTCCCGGTCTACTATATTCTGTATTGTGATATATCCTTTTACTTCCGCGTTGAAATGCCCTGCCAAATATTTTATGATTTGTTTATCCGGTAAAAGAGGATCTAATTGTTTGGCTACACTAAACTTTCCAATAACATATAATTCCCGCGTCATTCCTTTATCTGAATTGTATTTTCCCATGCTCAGGTTATTCCTAACTTAATCTTGTTTATTATCCCCCTAAAAGCGTCGCTAGAAATTTTTGTTTGAACTGTTGAAATGTTTCTATTCGCTTTCAACTAAATTATACAACATTTCAGCTCCCCGTTTTAACGTCGATTTTACTAAGTTTAATTTATATTGCTCGTCTGTTGGTCCTGTACTAACATTTTAATATCTTTCAAAAAGATTTTTGGATTTAATTTTTCGTCCCCGTAAAATTTAGCTTATTGGTCAATTAAAAGATTTGGTTGAATTAGCCTAATAGGTTCCCTACTATTAAAATTTCCTAAATTAGTTTTTAAATTACATACTTTCCCGATTTATCGTTCTGAATCCTGTTTCACAATTTTCTTCTACGTTTCGTATTTTAATATCTACATTCGTGAGTTTATCATTTGTCTCACCTTCATATTTTTCTAGTTTGGATTTCACCATTCCAACATTATCCTATACACAGTCGATTTCATCCGTATTCTTCACAATTTTCTCTTGCATTTATGCTCTCATCTCCGCAATTGTTTTTTTGGTTTCACTTAATCCATCACTCAGAATTTTGATTTTCTTACCCAATTTTTCGCTGTTTTCTTCGGCTTTCGTAGTCTTGATTTTCAACCTCTTCATTTTTGTCCATTTTACTATTCAGTGCCTACAGAATCTCCATCATTTTTGTTTCTTGTGAGGTCCGCCGTTCCTCGCTAGAACACCTTTCCTGGATTATTACACTCTCTTGGGATTCTATTTCCACCCCATGATTTTTAGTGCCTTCCTAGTTTCCCGTATTCTTTTGTCCATTTTTGAAATTTATATTTACATTAAATTTTAAATACTAAAATAAATCTGCCTACATTTAATTAATATACAAATTTCTCTGAATTTTTTTGGTTTCCGTAATTTTTCTCAAATTAAACTCGCTAATTATAACCCTAGTTTAATTTAATAATTTTATTTTAAATCCTACGGTCGTATTATCAAATTTCTTTAATTTAATTCGAGCCTCTTCGTTCAGGTCACTGTATTTTATCGTGGTAAAATATTCTCGCCCCTACGTTCGGGTCGCCATATATTTTGCTGTAGTAGCCCCTCACTTGTAGTCGGATGTAATAAACGTTCTACTTAACGCCACCGCTCTGTGTTTCTCTCAAATTAATCTTTTACTTTTATTATCATGCCACGGCTAGCCCATTTTAATCTACACAGAGTGCACCACGTTTCCTTTTTTACCCCTTTATGATTACCTGTTTGAATTGATAAAACAAAGTCAATCAACATTCATATAATGAAAGGAAATAATATTTACAATTTTTGAAATTCTTTAAATACACCCTTCAATCAATTAATATCAGATGGATTATTTATGCCAAAATTTATATACTTTTAATTTAATATAAAGTCACCAAAAACAACACCTTTTTACAAAAAATCAGGAACGTTCGAGACCTTTTACGATTTATTACGTAAGTTTAAACGTATGCAATGTTCCTGTTGACTCTTTACAAGTTTTGGATAAATTGAATAAATTCAGTATTAAAATTTAAATCGAAAAGATTCCTTAAAGTTAGATAGATCTGACCTGTGATCTCCTGATATGCCGTTTCGTGTTGTGGATCAACACCCCCTTGTTGTACTCAATCGAATACCAATGCTCTGCTTTGTCGAACCAATATTTCAGCACAGTTACCCCTTGTTTCCCAAAAACCACCTCGTACTTTGTTCTATATTTTTATGCCTATGCTTTGAATCTCTTCCCTTAAATACCACATGAAATTCCAGACTTCGGATCATAAATTAGCAGCGTATTAGAATTGTCCCATAATTATACCAGAATTAAAATTAGAATTGTTTTCGACGTAAATTAGAATTCTTTTCGACGCAGATAAGAATTGTTTTATAAGTGAACCAGAATTTGACTGGAAGTCGATTAGAATTGTTTTATAAGTGAACCAGAAATAGTCCAGAAGCTGATTAGAAGCCCTATATAATTATAAATATTTAATTTAAATTAATTAACCAATTTCTACTCACGTTTTCTGAAAAAACAGCAAAAACTTTTCATATATTCTTAACACAATTTTTATGCAGCACTATTTTCACTAAATACTCCCTGTATGTTCGTTGTGGTTTGTTTAGCATTCTTCTTAATTTTCTTTGGGAATTAAACCACTTATATTTTTTAAAATCAACTTTATTTACGTTTCGATCCATGACCTAGGATCGTTGTCAAAATAATAAAAACTTCAAGTTTGACATTTATGACATAAATTAAAGGTGACTTTGATTTATTGATGTTCGAAATATTTGGTTCGAGTACACAAACTTTATTTATTTGACGCGTAGATTTCTGGTTAAAAGTGATGTGGATTCAACGTCCTTCAAGTGGAAACTGAGCTGCTTTATCACCGGTGGGTGTTAAATAGCTTTTTCCCACTACCTTTAGATTGGGTTTACAAGCAGTTTTACAGATTGTTTTAACCAACCAGGTTTGTCTTTAATATTCCCTGTATTTCTAAGCTGTTTTCTGATGAAATTATTTTGGATTTTCATATCATGCTTGTTATTTGCTATTGTTATCGTTGCCAGACTTTTACTTACGTCTGTTGTTTTGTATAGATAAAGCTTTTGGAGAATTGTACAAATTAAATGATGTAACACAAATGCTGTTTTCGTATTTATTTATTTATGCGTTTTCTTATCAAAGCGCTTATGGTTTCAGGCTATCGGAATTAAGTGTATGTAACCTTCCACAATTCGTAATATTTTGCTGATGCTTTACTCGACTCAAATTTTAGTTTGTAAACAGATTCTACTTCTTAGAAATAATGTTCAAATAAAGTATGTTAGCTACACTTTACAGAAACTTTTTTAGCCTATCTTTAACGATGTTTTATATTTTTTATGTACATGTGTTTTGAACGTAATGAGTAAAGTAAGTGCCGATAAAGCTAAAAACTATAGCATTCGGCTTGGAATTTACAAAGAGGCGAATACGTGGGAAGAATACTAAAGTTGTTACATTTATTTACGAACCTGAATTTAGAAGAATAATCAAACTTACCTCCAGTCTCACTCTATCAAAAGCTAGAAGCGTTAACTATTAGCTGGAACTTTAATGTCTAATCCTCTTGTTAATATACTTTGAACCTCAAGCAACCTCCTTAATCCTATTGGATTAACCGTAAAATTTACATTCAAATGCAGCTTTATGAAGATTCCATCTTGAAACAGTTAAATTAAATTACAGTCTAAGGGAATTGCGAGCCTTTTCTTTAGTTTGTCTTTTATGATCAATTATTCATAAAGAACTTCCTTTCAGACTACCATTGAGCAATATTTACCCAAATTGCACCATTTGCATTAAACGCAATTTTATTTTGGTTAGTTCAGAAACGTCTTTCGCTAAAATTATTTGATTATTAGTATTGTTGTACTTTAGGTAACTTTTGAAGCTGCGCAATAGTCATACTCAGTTTTCCAAAAAGTGACCTTGATATTTAAATCAGCGTAGTTTTTGTTTAAGTAATGTTAAAAATTATCGCATGCTAAAGAAACTTTATATCAGTATCCTACCATTAGCAAGTGGGTATAAAAAACTTCCTGTGTTAACTCTATCATCACACGCAGAGCACTGAACGAACTGAGAATTTGCAGTTGACTATATCAGAGTACACGTGCTGGAAATAGACCAACTCAAAGAATCTCGAAAATTCCAACTAAGTTTTGCTTTGGATAATCTTTTACAAAATCAAAAATCAAAAACGCATTTCATTGGTTAAAGACAAAATTAACGTTTTTCAACACAGGAAGAATAGCTACCAGAACTGTATAAATATAATTTCGAATTCTGCAGAAGAGATTCGTAGTGCTCACCATAGCTTGGAATCCTCTCCTCTGCAGTGTTCCCCATAGCATGTAGAACACTCCAAGCACCGCTCTCCATAGCCTGCTATAGTTATAAACGCAGTGCTCACCATAGTCTGCACGTTACGCTGTCCGCCGCCGTACATGGAGGCCGTCATAATAATTCATTAAGTGTAAATTCAACAAAACTATGTATAGGTAGTTAGCCTCGTTCTGTGCATCAAGCAGCCCGAAAGCAAGTTCAGAACGCCCTTTGACGTGCGATCTGTTCAATACGACCGCATCCGAGGCTTCTGTCTTCGCTACCGACGTCGCCGAAGGAATTCGTTCGATCTACCCCAAACACATGCCGAGAGGTAGATTACTGTAATCTCGACGACTGCATCTGCCAGGTCTACCGTCAGGACAACACCCCAGTATAGTTCGACGGAACCATGGCTCTATTAGGCCTGGGGCACCACATTCACAACGTCTGCCGAAGTGTACCAAAGATCACCGAAAACGTCTGGGCCACCCAAACCTGCAATTAATCGCTGTTCACCACCATTCAAGATATTATTGGACTTCACGACTCAAGTCCGAAGCCTTCCGAGGAGTTCCGAAGACAACCGAAGACTTCAGAACCCTCTATACTTGTAAATATTGTACATTAGTAGTTTTTAATTTTAAATATTTGCTATTCACATTATTATTGAACTTTGCTATCCAATTCCGTAGCTTTCCGAGGAGTTCCGAAGACAATCAAAGACTTCCGAATCCTACATACTTGTAAATATTGGGAAGTAGTAGTTTTTAATTTCAAAACATAACTCTTTGTGACAACACGAAACGTTCCGAAAAGTTCCGAAGGCCACCGAAGCCGTTTTCGCCGCCTTGGAGCTATATAGACATCGATTATATAAATGTTTGAGTTTATTTTAGTGTTCGCAAGCAAGCATCAAGTTTCCGAAGAGTTCTGAAGATAACCGCAGACTTCCGAACTACTCCAAGAATTAAAATCAGTCAAATTTACTTTAATTTTATGTATTTTTTTGGAACTTACAATTATTTTTGCTTATGTTATTAAACAATTAATCAAGTCAAGCCTACTTGCTTTAAGACGCCTCCCACTCCAACGATAATAAGTGCCCCAGCCAGTTTTCAGAAGCTGATGACACAAGAGGTACTGGCAGGCTACCTCCGCAAATTCGTGCTCGTATACCTGGACGACTTAATAATTTACTCCAACAACTGGGAAGAACATCTACAACACATTCGACTAGTCCTAGAAATGCTTGAATAACACCGGCTACACCTGGCTTTAGAGAAATGCAGTTTTGGAGTACAAAACCTTGGCCACGTCATAACCGCCGAAGGTAGTCAACCCAAATCAAAACACGTGGAACAGATCCAGAAGGCAAGTCGACTTACAAACTGACGACAGCTAAGGTTGTTCTTTGGCCTTACCAATTGGCTCCGAGACTATATCCCGCGGTGTGCAGACCTCCAAGCACCGCTAACCAACTTACTCCAAACCAGCCAACGCTTCCAGTGAGCTACAGAAACTGAACAAGCCTTCTAAGCCAATCAACAGGTCATCAGCCAGCCATTAAATCTCCACCAACCAGACTTTAACAAACCTTTCATTTTACAAACCGACGTCAGTGGAACAGGCATAGCAGCAGTCTTCTACCAAGAAACCGAAGGGTCACGAAACATCGTTAGCTACGCCAGCGCCAAGCTCAATCAAGTCGAGAGAAACTACCACGTGAATGAGCAAGAATATTTGGCGGTAATCTGGGCCGATAAGAAGTACCGACCATACCTTTTACACTCCGCACAGACAGCCGTGCGCTGTTATGGTTGAACAAAACTAAAGACACCTGTCCAATCTTACCCGCTGGGCCCTGTTGCTACAAGAATTTTTCTTCGACATCCAACATTACGCCGGGGCTCAGAATGAGCCACCGGACCATCTCTCATGCCATCCCATGAACAACGACATTCCCGAAGAGGTAACCAGCGAAAACCGCCTGCTACCACCAAACAACCCGAGCAATCTTCAGTCTAACTACTTGTCTTTAGTGGACCTGCCCGAACGGGTACAAGTTGCGCAACGAGACAGCGAAGTTGTTGGACGGATGATTCAGGAATGGCTCCTCGTACAGCAGAAGGTCTCCAAAACCTTCACGAAGAAAAAATCCTACAAGACTTTGTTGTGAAAAATGGATATCTCTGACGATGCGACCCTAAACAGAACCGGCTCCTGGTGCCCCTCGATGCACAGATCGACGTCTTGCGCGCTTTCTATGACCTGGCTGGACATCCAAGCACCGAGGAAACTTACCGCATCCTCGATGAAAGATACTTCTGGCCCAAGGTTGGTAACGCGGTAAGACGATACATAAGCCAATGATGGACCTGCGCTGCTACAAAAAGGGGACCGTATTAGCAGAAAGCACCTCTCCGACCACATCTACCCGTCCGACCATGGGAGGTCATATCCGTCGATACCATGGGGCCATACATAACTTCACGTCAGAACAATCGGTTCATACTGGTCGTAACCAACTTGTTCAGTAGATAAGTCGAAACATTCCCGACACCTGACATCAAGTCAGCCACTGTCATCAACTTGCTCAAGAACGAGGTCATCTTCCGGTATGGATACCCAAAAGCGATCCTTACCGACAATGGGTCCCAATGCATATCTAAACGATAGGACCGAATCATGGACCAATCAGGGAGAAGCTCAACTGCGCCGCATCCAAGAGATTCAGGATCGCGAGTCCCGCTTTAAATAAAAAATATACCCAAAACAAGGATCCCGCTCTGTTTTCACCTGGGGACATGGTTATGGTCAGAAGCCATCTCTCCACCAGAAACCAATTCGAAGCCAAATGGACTGGACCTCACCGACTCCAACGAAGATCTAACATGTACTGGGTCCGGATGGAACAGGGAGACATAAAAATACATTCCAAACACATGCGACCAGCACCCACTCGACCACCACCTCCCCACATCAACCAAGCTACGCTACACTCTTCAGCGGGGGGGAGTAACTCTATCAACACACGCAGAGCATTGAACGAACTGAGAATTTGCAGTTGACTATGTCAGAGTACACGTACAGGAAATAGAACAACCCAAAGAATCTCGAAAAATTCTAACTAAATTTTGCTTTGGATAATCTTTTACAAAATCAAAACTCGAAAACGCATTTCATTAGTTAAAGACATCATTACTCACCATAGACTAGGAATCCTCTTCTCTGCAGTGCTCCCCATAGCATGTAAAACCCTCCAAGCAGCGCTCTCCATAGCCTGCTATAGTTATAAACGCAGTGCTCACCATAGTCTGCACGTTACGCTGTCCGCCGCCGTACATGGAGGCTGTCATAATAATTCATTAAGTGTAAATTCAACAAAACTACGTATGGTTAATAAGCCTCGTTCTGTGCATCAAGCAGCCCGAAAGCAAGTTCAGAACGCCTTTTGACGTGCGATCCGTCCTATACGACCACATCCGAGGCTTCTGTCTTCGCTACCGCCGTCGCCGAAGGAATTCGTTTGATCTACCTCAAACACATCCCGAGAGGTGGATTACTGTAATGTCGACAACTGCATCTGCCAGGTCTACCGCCGGGACAACACCCCAGTAGAGTTTGACGGAGCCATGCTCTACTAGGCCTGGGGTACCACATCCACGACGTCTGCCGAAGTGGACCGAAAATCACCGAAGACGTCTGACTCTTACAAACCTGCAATTAGTCGCTGTTCACCACCGTTCAAGTTATTATTGGACTTCACGACTCAAGCCCGAAGCCTTCCGAGAAGTTCCGAAGACAAACGAAGACTTCAGAACCCTCTATACCTGTAAATATTGTACATTAGTAGTTTTTAATTTTAAATATTTGCTATTCACGTTATTATTAAACTTTACTATTCAATTCCGAAGCCTTCCGAAGAGTTCCGGAGACAACCGAAAACTTTCGAACACTCCATACTTGTAAATATTGTAAAGTAGTAGTTTTTAATTTCAAAACATAACTCTTTGTGACAACACGAAACGTTCAGAAAAGTTCCGAAAACCACCAAAGCCGTTTCCACCGCCTTCGAGCTATATAGACATTCATTATATAAGTGTTTGAGTTTATTTTGGTGTTCACAAGCAAGCATCAAGTTTTCGAAGAGTTCTAAAGATAACCGAACACTTCCGAACTGCTCCAAGAATTAAAATCAGTCAATTTTACTTTAATTTTATGTATTTTTTTGGAACTTGCAATTATTTTTGCTTATGTTATTAAACAACTAAACAAGTCAAGCCTACTTGCTTTAAGACGCCCCCCACTCCAACAATAACACCTTTTAATTATTCCTTAGTTTATTCACGGACTTCTGTTGCAAGAGCTAGTTACTTCTGCTGTGGAATGGGGTGGCCAATCTTATATCCTGCTGGTGCAACTACTATAGCTACAATAATCATTTAAGCAGGTAAGTTAACTTTTATTGTCAACATTTTTAATTTGTTCTAGTATCTATACTGTTCATTCGGAATGGATCTGCATCTTGAAGAAGCTCTAGATTACTAGAACGGGTGGAATGGCTTCCGCGTTCCAGTGATCTAAAGAGCCAAACTACAGGTTCACCCAAAGTAGCACGGTCTATAATGAGGTACCAGACTATGACAGGTCCCCGAAAGAAAGCACCAGCACTTTGGTAATTAGATTGGCAGAAAGCATAGAGGTCGGTATGGCATTATAGGAAACACTACTGCGATGTGTTGGGCATTATAATTTGAATAGGACCGCTATTCTTGCGGCCACGTCCCCAATGCTCCACCCAAAGATACTACATTGATGATGTGGTAGGCAGCAGGAAACCAAGACAATACCTCCAAGTACACAGCGTACATAAATTGTAATTAAGATGATGGTATCCTCTGTGGTAAAAGATTTCGAGGTTAAAATAGTCCCCCAATCGGATCTCCGGGAGGCGACTACTTTGTAGGATGTGATCGGAAAATTTAGAAAAAAAGACGGAAACTTTCTGCGAGTCGAAGCGTGGAATGCCTGAAGTATGAAGCAAGTTGGTAAGCTAGAAAACTTAAAAATTGAAATGGATTAGTTAGCACTAGACATAGTAGGGATCAGCGAAGTTCGCTGGCCAGAGGCGGAGGAGTTTTGGAGTGGAGACTTTAGAGTAATTCATACAGGATCAGAAAAAGGAAATTCGGGTGTGGGGATAGTTATGCGAAAAAAGATAGAACAACTTGTAGAAAACTACTTAGAAAAGAACGAAAGAGTACTCATGGTTAGATTAGAATCTAAACCGGTAAATACAGTGATAGTACAAGTATACATGCCCACCTCTAGTTACACTGAGGAAGCGGTAGAGGTGATCTAAAAAGATATCGAAGACATACTAAGATACGTAAAAAGATATAAAAATTTAATAATTATGGAGGATTTTAATGAAGTGGTGGGCGAGGGTAGGGAAGAAGCAGTAGTAGGTTTATTTGGTTTAGGCACGAGAAATGACAAGGAAAATAGGCTGGTAAAATTTTTCGACATGAAGAATTTAACCATCACGAACACATTATTTCAACATCATGCTTGAAGACGATATATATGAAAGATATCAGGAGATATTAGAAAATTTCAAATAGATTTATTAAAGGGAATAATCAAGACGGTGACTTAATTAAAACCGTAAATGTTGCAAGACGCGGTGATTTTTATTTCCCATAACAAGATAAGCACGGTAATCAAATTCAAGTAAAGGCAAAACTAATACTATATTGCTACAAGTATGAATTACTTGTAGAAATTTAAGAGAAATGAGTGGGTTAGCTCATAATAGGAAACAATGAGGGTGCGCGAACCAGTTCCGGGACTGAAGACCTAGTGATTATCTTTACTGTCTTGTATTATTTAACGTGTCTATCAACATAAGTAACGCTCTATAGTATTCCTTTGGAAATATTAAATTCAAAATTTAAATTAAATTAATAGTTTCAGTATTGGTAAAAACTACAGAAACTAGGTTACGGTTATTCTAGAAAAAAATATTTATAGCTAAAGGCATTGTATAGCATAGGAAAGACGTCGAATTACGTTTTACTCCTTTTAAAAAGTATTTTACTAAAAATAATATCCAAGTAGTATTCTATCAAGATTACGCATCTGCCCTCAATCTTTTTAAAAGAGTGCAGCTACATTGTGTATAATTCTCATGTTAAGTATTTTTTTTTCTTATGTATTTTGCAAAGCATTACCTACAACTGTTGCCAGATGCAATACAATTAGCACAAGAAGAATTAATAGTGAATTTTTTCACGTTTTAATACTAATTCAAAAAGAATTTCGTCCGGTACCCTAGGGGTTTGTGAAAATACTTGGGGAATTTAGTTTGCTCTACATGATATCATGCTAGCACTTCAACGCTCGAGAAGAACCTGATTCCTGTAAGTATCCTGTCCCCATATAGAGTATAGAAGCCTGTTTCACGAACTTTCACCTTAAGCGACTCTTACAGTGTTGTGCAATTTAGTGTTTAAAGATTTTCCTTGTGATCTTTTACTTTTATTAACGTATTTCTAACTTTTTTTCGACTTGATCGTTTAACAAAGAGCTGTAGACGGACTACTCGAACTAAAACTGATTTAAGGGTTGTTCGAGTACTAGATTTTTTGAAAAAATTTCGTTTATAAGAGGGGTGTAACGCGTTGCGTGGCACTAGTTTTAAATTAATTAAGAAAGGAAATTTTAGTTACTTTGAATGGACAAATTAAAATATCGACGCACCTTGTATGATAGATTTCGCGATTATTTAATCTCAATTAAGTATATCTTAAATTTTGTTTCTATAGAACTCATTCAGCTAATAAATTATACTGTTGTTTCCTTTAATTACACTGTTATTAAAGGCAGAATAATCCAAGACGGTGACTTAATTAAAAACCGTAAATGTTGCAAGACGCGGTGTTTTTATTTCCCATGAACAAGATAATCGACGGATATCATCCATTCCAACTGTTAAAGGCAAAAAAATAATACTATATTGCTACAAGTATACGAATTACTTGCATAAATGTGACAATAAATTAAACTTGTTACATTGTAGTAGCGGATGCTGACCGCAATTAATTGATTTAACAATGGAAGAAAATTAACATAGTTAGACTTGACGGAAAAAAAACAACTTATTTATCCGCAAGTCAAGAACCGTCATTTGCAGTAATACAGACAAAAAGTAAGGAATAGGGTTGAAAATTAAAGTGTAAAAAGCACAATTTTAGATGAGAATATAAATTTTACACAGTGCAAAATGCGACGTGCGACTAAATTTATTTAAATTACGCAAGCAAGGGTAAGGTATAGGATTTCAATTCACGAGTTAATGAAACTATTGTGGTTGCAACCGGTGCAAAATAAGTTAGGACTTGAAGAGTTCATTTTGCCATTAATTTAGAATTTTGTGGGGCGTTGTGTTAAGAAAGCTGTGTTAATTGAAAAAGAAGCAGGAAATGGACGTATTGCTGGTCTCAGAAAATCCTTAACTGTTTTAAAATAATGAAATTTAAAGCAACGAGTGATATTATGAGCTTTAATGTCTATACTTTGTGCTAATATATATGAAAATTTGAAATGTAAATTGGCTGGTATTCATGTAGAAGGAAATGGAGCAAACGTAAAAGTTTACTTATATTGTTCCATCGATAAATTAGCGACTGAGTTAGCGTGTGTTAAAGATTGAGCACGATATCATCATTCAATGCAGTTTGAAACATTGTAAGAATGAGACAGTGTGTTACCTAAAGATTTCAAACTTAAATTTATTGCAAAATTAAGTTAAAGTAAGCGGATAGATGTATTTGTAATTGGTTTTGGATATGGTCAACAAAGTTGGTATTGCGCTACACAGTTATTTGGTATAATTCGGCGTTTCATATTTTAAATGTTAATATCTTGAAAACAGAGCTGGCATAACGTTCAGTACAATTAAATTTGGTAATTTTTGACAAAATTACAATCATCAGCCAGTGGAAATCGAGCTTTAATCTTGGCTGTTTAAAATTAGGATTTTTGTAATTAGTTAGGAATATAATAATCGTAAAGAACGTTAGTAACCAGTTTCAAGACGAAATTTTAATGACGAAGAAGGTAGGTCAATTGAACTGATATTATTATAAACGATCACAAGTGTTGGTTTTGAGAAATTTTTCAAGAATTTTTAATTGTGAAAAGGATTATGTTTTAAGATATTTGAAAGAGAGATGATGTATAAGGTGATAAATTTAGAAACCAAATCACAGGAAACTTATGAGAAAAGCCGTCTTCCGTGTAGGGATAATATCGAGGGGGATCGCTGTGACAGACGGTTTGGCGCCCCTCGATTATGTCAAAAAAAAACATTCCGCGTAAGTGATTAGTGTAACATTAATTTATAAATGTCACAATTCGTCTTCAGTTGTAAGTACTATTTTTCCATAGCCAACTCATCGTATAGCCGTATGTAAGTAATAATGACGAAAAATTCTCAACGTCTGTGTTTTTTCAAGTGGGTTGACGCTCAGGCACCGGGAACAGTTAGATTAACATCACTCTTTCTCTTTTTCACTTTCTTAACATCTAGTCTTGAAGGAATTTCACTCTTATTTCGTTATCGGCCGCTCCCAGGACAAACATATCGCCTACATTTTTTGAACAGTCTTACGACAACACTAGTCCACCTCATTGGCTGTTCAATCTAAATTCTCTCCTGAAAAAGATAGTTTCCAACCAACGTTTTTCAATCTTATTTGCGCTACTAGAGAGTTGGAGTGTGGGTTCACGGCTCTATCAAGAATTATGGTAGCAATTTGGTCGATGGCCATCGCAACAGTTCGTCATGTTAGAGCTTCTAAAAAGTATAATTGTCAGATCTCCATGAGGGGTTAATTTAAACGGGTGGTGACGGTTTTCTTTTGGTGGGCTAATATAGAAGAGAGGATTGAGAGAGTGGTAGTTTGAGTCAATTTCCAAATGGATTCCCTGGCTTAATCGTTCAATCATAAATTATGTCCAGAGGGTTGGGGCAATACTTGACGAGGGATGTACCTTGCTCCATTTCTTAGGTGACATCTTTCTAGCACTTCAGCACCCTGGGTGAATAGCTTGACCCCTGTGCTCTCATATAGAGTATAAAAGGCTACTTCACGAACTTTTGCCTTCAGCGGCAGTGACAGTTTCTGCAATTTAGGGTTTAAAGATTTTAATTAGGGTTTTTTTTTTTTATTTAAGTATTTTTAATGCTTTTAGTCTTGATGGATTGACAAAGGACTGTTGACATGGTACTTGAATTCAACCTGACTTAAGGGTTGTTGGATTACTAAATTTTGGGAAAAGATCTCGTTTGTAAGAGGGGTGTAACGCGTTGCGTTACGCTAGTTATAAATTAAATACGGAAGCAACTTGTAGCGAATGCGAATAGACTAGCTAGAATATGAACGCACCTGGTATGATAGATGTCGCAAATAATTACTTTTAATTAAATAATATTTGAAGTTCTGTTTCTATAAAACTCATTCAGCTAATAAATTAAAATATTATTTCTTGTAACTACATTGTTATTAAAGGCATTATAATCCAGAACGATGACTTGATTTAAAGCTTCAAATGTAGCAAGACGCGGAGTTTGCATTTTTCATAAACAAGAAAATCGACGGGTACCGTCAGTCCTGACCACGAACGGCATAAATATGATACCATATTTCAACAACTATATGAATTATTTACATAGTAAACGTGACAAAAAATTTAACATACTACATTGTAGTAGTGGATGATGACCAAATAGTAGGAGAAAATAATCATAGTTAGATTCGACGAAAAAGAAATACTTAACTATCCGCGACTACCTATCTGGAAAACGTCAAAATGTAGTAATACGAACGAACAGTAAGGAGATGGATTGTAAGTTGAAGGGTAAATAGAAAACAGTATAACGTTAAAAATATAGATTTTTCGCAGCGAAAAGCGCGGCATGCGACTAAATTCGTTTAAACATACGCTTGCATGGACAAGGTATAGGATTTCAAGTTACGAATTAGTGGAATTATCGTGGTTCCGACAGGTCAAAAAGAAATTAGTACCTGGAGAGTTCACCCCGCCATTAATTTTGAATTTTGTGGTATGTTTAGTTAAGAAAGCTGTGTTAGTTGGAACAGAAGCAGGAAATGGAGGTACTATTGGTCCCAGGAAATCCTTAACCATTTTAAAATGATGAATTTTAAAGCATCGAGTAATATTATGAGCTTTAATGTCTGTACTTTGTGTTAATATATATGTGAATTTTAAATGTAAATTGGTTGGTATTCATGTAACAGAAAATAAAGCAAACGCAGGAGTTTACTTATTTTGTTCAACGATATATTAGCGTCGGAGTTTGTGTTTGTTAAAGTTTGAGCATGATATTATCGTTCAAGGAAGTTTGAAACATCGTAAAATATTAATAAATACGTGCGTATGAAAATTTACAATAAATTTTATTGGCAAAATTTGGGGTTAGTCAAGTATAATACATTAATATTTGTAATCGACATTTAAAATGGTCAATAAAAGTTAATGTTGCGCTATTTTACGATGCATTGGTATAACGATAATTTCTATAGCTCAAGATTTAATAAGTTGATAGATTAATCTTGGAACGTAGAACAAGGGCACACATGATACAATTAATTATTGATTAAAGTTTCTTTTATGACTGTTGTTAATAATATCTGGCCAGTTGATTGTTACATTAGATTAGCTTATCTTTGAGATTAATTTATGTGTAATTATGTTTCAGGAATTTATTAGTAATATAATTTAAGTTTAGGTGAAATTTTATTTGAAATTATTTAGAATGTAGACCAAAGTAGGTCAGTTTGTGAAAAAATCCAATTACTCCAGTGAGGCGAAATATTTGGGAGAAACCTTGACTTCAAGAATCTATTTAATTATGACAAGATAAGTGTTTTAAGATATTTAAATGAAAGGTTACGCATAAAGTGATAAATTTAAGAACCGAAGCAAAGGAAACTTATGCGGAATAATCGTCTTCGTGTAGGAAGATTATTGAAGAAGATCGCTGTGACAGACGGTTTGGCGCCCCTTAATTATGACAGAAAAATTATCCGTTCAGTAAAGTAGCTTTATGTATTTTAGCAATTTTATTCGTCAATTTCTTTGTTTATTACTTTAATTATAAATTTTTCTATTTGCATTTTAAATTTCTTCTATAGAAACCCCTTCAGCACCACAACAGTTAGTCGACGCATCGCTTGTACTGTTAACGCCCCGCCCCCTCGGAGTAAATCAAATTTGTTAAAATAACGCATCTTCATCAATAACAGTTAGTGAAATAATAAGTTATGACACAACTACGCTCTTTTTATTGTTACCCCTTGTCCTAATAGCATAACTAGGCTCTTTAGTTCATAAAACTTGTGCCACGCTTTTGCTCTCCAGTAACTTCTTTAGCAGTATTTGATTAGCATCAGACATTTACATTCGAATTCAAGTTTATTAAAACGTAATCTTGGGAAACTTAAATTGAATTAAAGCCTACGGGAATTGTTGGCCTTCCTCTTAGTTTGACTTTCACAATCAATTTTTATTTGGGCAGAGACCAACTGCTTTCGTCGAAACTACAACTTATGTGTAATTAGGGATGTTTGCTCTCTTACTTCTTGCCCTAGAGGTTATTAGAATGTTAATATTTATTACAGCGGATAATGTGGAAAAATGAACAATTATTGTGCCGCCGTTGTCGGGCAGGAGATAGATTTTCTGTACTTTTAGTTAGTAACAAAATGACAAACTCTAGAATTTTTTCTGCTGTGTCAAATAAAATCGTTTTTATTGGACTGCCGTAGTAAAATGCCGAAATATTTATAATAAAATATGGAACGAGTTTTATATGGTAAATACCTTTGGACAAATTGGACGAAAACTATAAATTTGTAGAACCCAAGAAACTAAGAAAAGGTTAACCCACAAACTCTACTGAAACTTGTTATATAACCTAGATTTATTTATCAGTATCTATTTCAACAAATTCGGCAACAGCGTCCTTTAGTATTGACATCAGCAGTAGTGTTACTATGCAGCTTTCAATTCAATTGATGTCAGCCCTATCAGAAAACTGAAAACCCTGGAACAAATGGTTGGGGTAGGACAAGAAATGCATAATGAGTCACTTAAAGGGATAAAATATAGGTCAATGTTGCGAGCTGATTTCAAGAGTTTAACAAGCTTGTTACGTGCTAGTTTGTAGCTAGCGACATTTGAATTTACTTTATCCTGAAATGTAACAGAAAGGATTATGCCAGCTAGCTATAATGGCAAGGTATAAGTTCAATAATAACAAAAGGAATCCTTTCACTGGTGTACAACTTTAATGCGTGCAACCTAACTGGAAAAAGTCTCTAAACTGTCAGTCAAATCATAAAATATTGACCGTCAACCCGCCTAACACTTTTGTTTTTGAGCCTTGAATAGATGGTAAGTAATTTATAAAACGATTAAAGCATTATTATTTTTGACTCTACAGGCTGGTGGAGCCCTGTTCACATAGTTTTCGTCTGCTACTCTAACCTAAACATAAATCAAAAAAGACAATCCTAGGTTTTTACTTAAGTATATATCCACAAGCCTAAAAATCACGAGTTTTAACAATCACCACAACACATATTACCTAGACTCTAATCCTAATCTTAGCCAAGATGCGTATATCTAAAAAAGGTTATCTTAGATTTAATTATCTAACAAATTAACTGTATAAATTTCTGTGCACACAATTTGAATCCTTAGTTTTAATACATTGTGCTGTGAATTCATCGCGCACAACGTAAAAGTCTGAATATTACTGATCTATATGAGAATATGTTACAGGCGGAAAAGCTACTAAGTATGTATTTTCCAGCAAAATTATAAAATGGGGGCGGCCTGTAAAACAAAAATTAAAGGGGGGCCACCGGCACTAGCTAGCGGAAGGTCGTGTATCATATAGAGGGTTAAAATTTTGCAAAAAGGGTTAAATTAATTTATAATATACTACAAAAAGGTTTGGCACTTACCTTTCATAAAATATTGTGGCTTAATGACAATTTCCAAGGGCGCCAGACAAGTTGAGAATGTCCAAATGTTCGTACAAAGCCTTGAGAGACTTGTCATCCCAAGGAGAACAATTGTTCCTTTTAATCAATTCCTTACTTTTTTACTACTTATGCAACTTCCATGATAAAAAATAAAAAAAACTATTGACTTAATCAACGACAAACAAAACTATTTAATTCACAGAGCAATAAACGTGAACCTCTTACATTCATTGATTTTAATTTAGAAATTTTAGTGAATAGGTGACTATGGAATTTATGAAAATTTTGAGTACATAAGTAGTTCCCAAACACTTGTATATGAACGAAAACTTATGTTATAAATTTTACACGAAATTAATCCTACAGTTTATGACCAAAACGTCCTAACAAATAAACTAACTAAAAATTGGCCATGCTACTTAACTATAAAACTTACTTACTAAAAATTGTCCATTGTTTGAGGGTTTGTCTTCCAACGTAGAACAGTTCTTAAATTGGGGAAGGGAATCTCGCTTGTTGCTTCTGTTTGTAATTTTTAAAGAATTGACTGGCACACGAACCCGGCAGGATCTTATTGATAATATCACTTAACTTGTGCGTCACATGCCTACAAGCTTTTTATTATTTACCGTGTATTACTATAAATCCGCGAACATATGGGCATAACCCTCGCGAATTGGAAGAATTATCACTCCTTTCCAATTTTTACTATCGTGATACGAAGTGAAATATTCTATCTGTAATACCGGAGAACGCTACCCGCGAACTACGTTTCTTTCTACTTCTTGACCACGGACAGCCCCATTGGAATAACTCTCTGTCTTTTGGCTAAAACCTTCAGTTATATAGACTAATTCCTACCCTAATCATTATGTACGTCATTTTCTGTTATCCAATGACTGAACAGAACCTCCCACATAACAAGATTTCAGAAACCAAATTCAACCCCTTTTTAGATGAGAGTCACGGAAGCAATTATTTTCCCAAAGGTTTAAACTATATTGTACTTTCTACGAATTTCTTAATTATTGAAATGTAGAACCTACCTATGGCGACAGTAGTCTGCCATTAACAAAGACCGGCTAACCTGCTTGAGCCGAAATGGATTTTAAATACAATGGATGTCTCCAGACTACTTAAAATTACTTGTAATATTTGAACAAATCAAATTGGAAATAGTTTTCGCTATTTATAATGTTTCGTTTTCTATAACCCGCTGTCAATCAACGAAAGTATTAAGAAAGTTAAGCTTTTCAAACTGAAAATTGCTTTCATTTATTTACGCTAAAAAGTACTATTCCATTTTAATTTTATCAGATTCGTCAATCTGTAACTGACCTAAACTTTAAGAGGTTTATTGTATTTAATTTACAAGGGTAGACCTTTAAATAATAAACTACCGCTGGAATTTCTAATAGTTTAGTAGCCTGAAGTTATTTGTAACCCTGGTCTTTTATTATAAGGGAGCCTGACTGAAATATGAAGCAATTTATTGTGGAATTTTTTTTGTCTATAAGTTATGCAAGTTACTGAATTTTAATTAATTAATTGATTTGTTTATTCGTTAACATTACAAAATAATGTTACAAATAATACAATAAACATCGACGAAATATAATCAGACAAAAGCTAAAACTTTTTTCACTTACGGCGTGCTTCCTTGAAACAAGACAACTCCTGGTGTAAAACAGTAATCCCTTAATCCAACAAATGTTGTTAAAAACTTCTGCTGGCTTGGGACACTTTCATTTGGATAATGTATGGTTTTTTTATTTCCGAGTTTTCAAAAGTGTTTTGAGAACTTGTACTAACAAACCACATTAAAGAAAAATACCGCTCTTTAAATTAGTTGTCACCGCTCAAATTGGTTGATAGACGATTTCTAACTGCACCTGCACTGTGGTTAATGCCAAAGGCTGACTGAGTGCATGAGCAAAATATGTACTAGAACATTCACACGGTCAATATTTAACACTAACGTTTGCGTCAGGGTTTTGTTTCTACATAATTAAATTTTATGATGTATTATAGATACTGCTTTTTAAATAATTTACAATTTTTTCCTAACGGGCAATGGATGACCATATTTTTGATTCCACGCTTTTAAACTGATGCATCATTAAAAACATGTTGATGTTTGTCGACTTAATATATCTATCGTGAAGTCGCGATTTTTAATTGCTGATTGAAAAAAGTGTACTACGTATTTTCCTTTAATAATATGATAAAATAGTGCCATTACAAACTGTATACCACAGTAGCTTCTATAAAATTGTTCGTATACCTTTTTAATACGATTCCTAAACCACCTCTAATTGAAAAATATTTTTCTATATTTTCATAGATGCATAATTAGTGCGCAGGTGCAACAAGCTTAGTGAGTTACAATAGATCAATACTTTTTTCAAGCACTCGGTAGAGAATGCTTGCATTCTAAGACTAAAGTATGAGGTTTGGCTTTTTTAATTTAAGGTAAATGTCAGAAAATATTCTGTCCTTGTTCGGTAGTTATGGTTTATACCAAAATTAAGGGTGATTGTTGATATTAATGCATTAGGTAACGCTTCAAATCGCATGCCATACAAAGCTCCTCAAGCACGCCATTTAAAAAAGCATAAATCGGTGACAGAGTAATCATAAGTACAGCAAGTTTTGACATTATCTAGCCGATTGGGTACTTTGAATACTTCCAAACGGAAGACACACACACACACACTCGCGCGCGCCAATCACGGTATTCTCTTTTAGGATAACTAAACCTAGCACTTCTTTGTGGAGGATATGCAGACTATAGCTTTAGACTACTACACTACTTCTACTCTCAGCACCATTCGCAACTTTTTCTCAGATCCCTCGGTCCCTATACATTTCCTATGACTCTGCAACATTTATACATTGCTTTTGGCATGCTCTTTAATTCCTCAGACTTCTCATCTGTCGTTCCTTCAAAACCTTTTCTACCACATCCAACCATTTTCTACGCAGTCTGCTTGGAGTCCTACCAGCGATCTTATTTGCATGTATATGCTTGGTACGTAAATCCTCACTCATTCTTTCCACATTTCCAAACCATCTAAGCGTGCTTCGCTCGCCCAATTCCTTGTTACGATATTCCATGCAGACAAGAAAGAAAGTAGTAAAGTAAGTAAAGAAAATCTCCCACACCGAACACTTCACTAAAACAGAAGGGTAGAATATAAATCCAAAAAATTGGATTTTGTGTTAACTCAATACGTCGTAGAGTGGTGTGGGTCACACAAAAAAAAATTGGAAACCTCAGCAAGAAATTTATTTAGAAACCGTTGGTGAACAAACAGTATTAGAAAGGAATATTTACAAAACGTTAAATCAAACATTTGCGTAATTGTCCTGTTATAACATAATAGAAACAAAAGCGTCAACTCCCAATAGCAAAACATAAATAAAAGACATGCATGCCAATATAGATGTAAAATCTTAAATCTGAATCATATATACATAGTTACTTACATGATGTTTAACAACCCTATTTATATACAAAAAAAAATTAGATATAATACGTAAAGTTTTTTTACCTGTAAATTTAAGTGGTCTAACCCAAAACTTAATCTAGATAATAATTCAGTAGCCAAGCTGTTGACCTTGGTATTTCGAAATATTAATTTTAAACCAGTAGAAATCGCTCTAACACGAGCTTTGGTTATGTATTATTTGTGAATAGGATACTAATAATGTAATGACTTGCACACTGAGATGAAAAAATAAGTTTTTAACACGCAGTCTGTAATTTATTATGTAACCACGAGTAAGAAAACTACAGCCCTTACGCGTCTATCAACCAACAAAAAAAGCGTTATATTTCATACCAGCATCAAAGAAAGAAAAAACAAAACAGCGCGACTGTGGCTAAGAAGTGTAGTTGTTTGCCTCTAGTACCATCGCAGTGAATCTACAAGTTTGTATTACACTTGCTCTTGAACTGGACCCTATATGAAACCATTGCACTAGACTAACACTAATTAAAACCATTTAACAGGAAATCAACTTAATCAGTAGTGCAACTTACAGTGCTACCCTTCGGAAGAAAGGCTCTGTATAGAATCAGTCCGTCTTCAAAGTTCAGTCTGTATTTATAAGGATTGAAAACAACGCATTTTTGTTTCAAAATAATTCCTAGTGATGGCACGTCAAATATTTTTACGAACAGCACCTGCAACATATTTCAATAAAGCAGCTGTAAAGCATAAGAACATGACTTGCGACGAAAAAGATAACATAACGACTTCCAAGAATTACTAACAAGGGGGGCAGTTTTATTGCTTGTACAACGGCACATCTGCGACATAATTGAATACTGCTTGATAAAAGTTTTTGGTATTTATAACAAACCCTTAAGAGCTTTTACAATGCAGGTAGCTGAGACGTATTTCGAAAAGTTCGTAATTGCCGGATTTTTAATCTCTTAAAGAAAACTATAAAAGTATTTAACTTATTTTAGGGAATTTATTTAATCTTTGCAAAACAAAGAAAATTATTATAGAATAGGTGTTACCTATTTAACGGTGTACTAAGAACTAAAAGGAAATTTTACAGGAAGTTGAGCTTGTTGATTGATTATAAAGGTGTAATGTCGTTTAGGTTAGAAACTTCAGGGGACGCTTTTTGAAAACGTACAATGGTGTAACTGGAAATTAAATGTTTATATGCAGCATGCAGAAATCAATCGATTTCAGCATTTTAACACGACATCCTTAAAGGTCACTTACACCCTACACTCTGCTGCAACCCATTCGTTTAGTACGTTGTTTCTCAATGTTTTTCGGCACACACTTCTTAGGAACCTCATTCCTACAGAATTTATACGACTAACATGCTTTTCTGTCAGACCCAAGTATCGCTTCAATACAGAGCAGTTGACACAGATCCTGTTGTAAATGGCCACTTTTGCTTTTATACTCAATCCTTTATTCCTGTTTGATGCCCACATAGTTCCATACATTTTTCGGCCAGCATTTGCCCTTCTTCTTATTTCACCATCCGGCTCTCCATTACTCCAACATTTTCAACCAAGGTACACAAAATCATTCACTTTCTCTATCGTGTCATTATCCATTCTAAATACAAAGTCGTCAATTCCACCATCCCTGTTAAAAATTACTACTTTCCTATTATTTACATTTACATAAAATTGCATATTTGCGCACGCTTTCAACAGCTTTTCAAGCATTCGTGGCAAATCTTGTGACGAATTCAGCCAACAATATTGCGTCATCCGCATGCATACAACAACACACTGACTTTGTTTCACAAATTGTCACTCCTTCCCATTCCTTCGCCAGCCTGTCTAATACATGTATCCATAAATACATTAAACCTGAGTCATCGGTTGCTATTGCGCCATCGGTGGTGTTCTCCATGATAAGACAAATAACCCACCGCCGTCACAAGGATAGGTGGGCTTGTACATTAAGCTGCCGGCAGGCTAAGATGTTCATAAGGTCTCCCATGACCAAAATAGAAAAATTCGTCATACGCTTGCCGAGACAGAAACTACGGTTACTATAAGGTATTGTGTTTGGGCATTGCACTTTAAGGAAGCACCTGCACAGGATGGGCCTGTCAGACAACCCCATCTGTCGCGGCTATTAACAGGAGGATGAGAAGACGGCGGAGCACATTCTGTGCACCTCTCCGGTACTCGCCCGACTTCGAAGATCCATGCTGGGGGACTTCTGGACTGAGAAAGCCGGAATTCGAGACACCCCCTGGTCCGACATCCTCAAATTCACCTGCAAGGTCGGGTGGTTGAGCAATGAAAGACCAATCTAGGGCAAGGAAGGCAGCACAATGGGCCCACCAGGAGGCCTAAGTGCGCGTGGCTTTAAGTCACCTTTCCGAACTTAAACAATCAATCAATCAAATACATTAAACAACCTTGGGAGCAATACTTTCAACTATTTTTATTCGCCAATCGGTCTTCAGATCATGAAAGCACGAACAGACATTTGCTTATGCTGTGCTGGGAAGACAGATACGTGTACCATGTTATCTTGGGTTTGGGTGACATCGTAAACGAATGTTATGTCGAAAAGCTCAAACGCAAGATGCACGACATTCAAAGTAACGTTAGAAAAAAACCAGATTTCAAAGGATCAGCTAAAGATCAGATATGGCATCAACGCGCAGGAGTCTGGTTTTCAAGAGGGCGACATCGTTTGGCTATACAGCCCCATACGGAGGTGTGGACTGTCGCTAGTTACCAAAACATTGGTAGGGTCCATACGAAGTTGTAAAAAGAATAAACAGCGTGGTATATAGGATTCGTAAGCTCCAGAAAGGAAAAACAGTATTGGTGCACATTAACCGGCTAGCACCCTACGATAGTGACGGCACCGGTAATACCAAAGAACGAGAAGCAGTAAGACGAACAAACAGTTACGTTCGTGAGGACAAACGAAAGGTTGAGCCGCGCTATGATTGGTTCATATCCCTGTACAGCAGCACAAGCGGAGTGAGATTTACTGTCGTAGAGGATTTTCAAGGTGATCTTTTCGATGAACCATCGGAATACTCTCTGACGCATTGCGCAGAGGCGGACCTTGATGTTTCGTGGACTTGCTGATGTATTTAAAAATTAATTGTTTGGTCTGGATCAACTTTTTCGATAACAACCTAATGGAACGACATCGGGACATCTACTACTTGATATGGAAGACCTTAGTAGAGCTCCAGAGTCATTTGATTGAGTTTGAAAACAAGAAGTTGGCTATACCCAGGATCGGTTGTAGGCTCGATCGGTTGAGCTGGAAGATAATACGCTAGAGGTATTAAGCTAGAGGTACACGAAACCGGAGTCCAGATTTTGATGTGTGGTTACAATCCAAATAATACAGCGCTTGCAATCAAAAGTGTTGATTGATAGTTCTATCAACAAGGAAAATACAGAAATGGTTTTGACTGTCCTTACGGTCACAGGGATTTCCTACGTGCGGGCCACAGAATGTTCTGAGACAGAACAGTTCTAAAAAGGGGGAATGGCCAGTTTAGCGCCGATTGGTTCCGCTTCCGACTAGATTTATTACATTAACACGTAAACAAAGGTTTATGTGCAACAAACGATCGATAAGCCATTCTGCGCGGAATCTCTTGATTGACAGGTTCAAAACATTGTATTTAAAAGAGTGCAATAGAAAATTTCAAAAACATTTTTTGAGCATGTTTTCGAACGGTTGAATAAAATATAAATTGCCGCGATCAGCGTCAGTTAGTTCGGTGAGTTCTGATTAAGCTTTGGTTACAATATGCTCTAGTTAAAGCTCTGAAGGATGTAATATAAATGATTGTCGATATAAATTGGTGTTGATATAAATTACTGTGGTGGATAATGTATACTAATAATTAGTGTCTGGATAGTTAATCGTAATGCTTCGATTGCAATTTATAAGGTTAGCATTGTAGTTCCAGACGCTAATACTGGTACTGTTAGAATATTATGTAGGAGTAGGAGGTTTGTAATAGTTCTGGACCCACATTTCCAAGAGCATCCACATTTCCACACACATTTACATGTAAATTCCCATAAGGAGCAAATGAGGAGATTCATCTCCACATTTCCACACACATCCACATTTCCACACACATTTACATGTAAATTCCCATAAGGAGCAAATGAGGAGATTCATCTCCACATTTCCACACACATCCACATCTCTAGACACATTTACATGTATATTCCCATAAGGCGGAAATGAGGAGAATCCCTCATTTCCACACTCATCTGAACCAAATAGTTTTCTTCGGCTAGCCATTGAATCTTTCGAGAAAACTTTATCTTGTTTGGTATCAATTAATATTAGAATTTTCTCAGCTACCCAAATTTTTAAAAATTTCTTAGATTGCATTATCCCCCAGGGAGCTACCCTTATTTTAAGATTTTCTGCATGCAGCGATTTTCTGACCGTCCGCATAAATTTTTTAACCATGTGAAACATCTTGTTAGTCTAGAATTTTACGCAGAATCCGAATCTGCAAGTTACACTTTTAAAGGCTCCGAGCCCTTAATTTTTTTGTACATCTATAACATATGCTTTAAACAACCATTATTCGAGAAAATCTAAAACTGGGGGGGTTTAGAAATGAGTTCTTTATAAGCCACAAGTGTTTAATATTTAAAATCGTTTTCAAACAGTAACGTGCTGTTTTCAGTATATCGCAAAAACCCATGACTTTTAAAATTTTTCTGGTTTAACATTTTCCTAAATAAGTACGTCACAAATTATGCTCAATGATAAATAGTTAGAAAATACATTCGTTTTACAAACTAATTGCTTTACAATTATGTGACGTTAAGTGAAAGTAGCGTAAACTTTTCTTTTTTGTTAATTAGCGGCTATATGATTTGAAAAATACAATAGATATGCTCAATGCCATCCATTAGAATCACCGCATCATTGCTGGAGGGTTTATTAATTATACAATGAGCGCTCTAGTTTGGCCTCGATTGGGGAAAATACAAACGTCATTTAGTAATATAATTAACGGTTTTCAAACCGTATATAACACAGTCTGATTAGTAAAAACCTATTCCTTCCGTACGTTTTTGTGTTAAAGTACATCGAAATTTTAAACATTCGTTTTTGTGCAGTGACTTTTAGTGAAGATTTAAGGTAAGTTTACATTTTTTTTATTAAAATAGAACTGAATTTATTTGCAAACACCAATCATTGTTTCTGATTGTATTTTAAAACATTAATTTTCCAAAGTAATGCGCTGTTTTACATATGTATTTTTTTCAAATTTTAAAGATAGGCTTTTAGCTAAGATAAATAAAAAAACAACTCCTAAAATATTTTATTAAAAATTAAATACATTAACAAAAGGTAGTAACAGTAATACATTCTCTTTGGAACAGCTTAAGTTATTCAAACAATGGTTTAAACAGTGATTGTATCTATCACCGAATCTTCTTAATTCTTTGAGTCTTGGAAGTGAGAATACACTTTCCATGTTTAAAATGTTGTTTAATAAATATTTGGATAGTAACTGCTTTTTCTGTTCTCCTTTAACATAGACAGTCGCATCGGGGGGTATGACTTCTTTCAGTAGATCACCCACATTTGTATATCCACTTGTAGACTGTCCATCCCAGCTGAGACCATGGATTCTTTCCTTTAACCACCGAACTTGCTTTTTGAAATCATCACTTAGAGTGTTATACTCCACCGCTATGTCCAGTATCTCATGCCATATTACATTCTTCGCTACATCCAAAATGGCAATCTCCTTGCAATAGAAATCACTAATTTTGTATTGATATCCTTGTAAATCGATTATGAAACACATGCTTCCTGCTTCAAATCACAGATGGGAATGGGTTTCTAAGCAAATCTCTCCTATATATCCGGCTAAGGGACTTTACTCCCTCCTTTTATGATTTTTTTTCAACTAGGTAATTATCTAGAACTCTGGTCTGTTTTCTTAATCCAACTTTTACCATCCCCCAACCACGACACTAATAGTTCACGCCCGTGCTTCCGTTTCCGTAAAACTTTTTCAACTAAGTACGTGTCGGGTACTGCTGTGAGCTGAATTTCATCGCCGTAGAAAGCACCTAGAATTGGCCGACCTTCCAAATCTTGTAGCAGATAGGTTATCGGTCTCGTTTGTTGTACTTTAACAATTTTGAAAAGTTCTGTACTCCAGTTTGGATGAAATCCTGGATCGAATACTGCTTTATATTTTGATATACGCACAATGTCTCCAACCTTATACAGCTTCTTGCGACTTTTAGAAGCGCTGTTAGCGATGTAAAGTTTTATTCTTTCCGGATGTTCTTCTACCTCCATAGGTGTCATGTTAATAGCCCGATGTGGTGTATTATTATTGTATTCTTCCATAACCTTAGGCAAAATATTCACCCATTTATACTGCCTTGCAAGTAAAATCTTCTGTACAATTTGTTTTTGATTGTTCTGATTAATCGCTCAACCATACTAGCTTTGATTGCGGAATACGTAGAGTAATGGTTTATCTTATATTTTTGCATAAGATTTTTAAACCAGCGGTTGTAGTACTCTTTCCCAAAATCCGTTTGTAGATTGATTTTTACGTTATTTTCTTTTTGCAACATTTTGTCCAATATTTTTTTCACAGCATTTGTAACTTCTGATCCAGTTTTATTTTTTAAAGGTTCAGCTAAAGCATATTTTGTGAAACAGTCCACTGCTATTATAATATATCTGTACCCATTGTTCACACGCGAGTAAGGCTGCATTTCGCACAAGTCCGATTGGATAAGATCACTTTTCACATTTTTCAGATTTGTATGACGACGCTGAAAATTTTTTCTTGCAGGTTTAAATAATTCCTTAACGATGATTTCTTTACTCATTTTTGCTTAATACTGTTGCTAAACTAATAGGGTTATCTTTATCCAATTGCACCTTTGACATAAACTGAAGCTTTGGTTTGTAGTATTTGTTTTTTATAGCTGCTGGTGACGCCTCGTAAATCGATGATATTGCGAGACCGAGCTCCTTCTCGTTTGTTTCAGAAGTTGCAGTCAAATTAATAAAAAACTGTATAAACGTTTTAAAGTCAGATACAAGCTTATCCAATTTTTCATTTACATATTGTTTATTAACTGCATCAGATGGTTCAACCGGTTGAAACCTTAAACTAATGTACCCATGACAGCGTTTTAACCTTTAGACGAGTTATTATATTATATGGTAGATGATTGCGGTATCTGCAAGAAACCATTGGGAGATGATCGAATAAGGAATCACTGCCATCTTGCAGGGAAATTTCGCTTCGCAGCACATCGTCAGTGTAACATCCAATACCGGATGCCAAATTTCATCCCTGTGGTATTTCACAATTTAAGTGGGTATGATTCCCATTTTATAATTAAGGAATTGGGATGCGATAGGGAGAGCGTTACAGTGATCCCAAATAACAAGGAAAGATTCATTTCTTTCACAAAGCATGTGAGCCTATATGGTGAAGAACCAGAAGTAGAAGAAGATAATGATGATGATGAATCTAACAATTCCACAGTACAGCTGCGATTCATCGATTCCCTGCGTTTCATGGCATCAAGCTTGGACAAGTTGGTGAAAAATTTAGAACCTGATCAGTTTGTTGAGATGAGGAAGTGTTTCCCCGACGACAAACAGTTTTCTTTTCTACGCAGAAAGGGTGTGTTCCCGTACAGGTATGTGACAGACGCCTCAGTATTAAATAAGACAAGTCTACCACCCCGAGAGGAATTCTATAATGATCTCACGAATACTGTGATTTCGTTGTCTGAGTACGATCACGCTCAGAATGTATGGAACGCCTTCAACATATGCACGCTCGGTGAATATAGCGATCTCTACTTGAAGACCGATGTTCTATTATTAGCTGACGTGTTCGAAAATTTCCGGGTGTGTGTTTGAGAACGTACGACTTGGACCCCTGTCAATATATGACGGCACCTAGTCTAAGCTGGGACGCCATGCTGAAATATACTGGAGTTAAATTGGATCTATTTTCAAATGTAGAAATGCATCATTTCGTCAAGAAAGGCATTCGCGGTGGGTTAACCCAATGCAGTGCTCGGTATGCCAAAGCCAATAATAAGTATATGGAGAATTACGTTCTCAGCAAACCCTCCAAATAATACTTGGCTTACTACGATGCCAATAATTTGTATGGAAGGGCCATGTCCCAACTGCTACCGATAATCGGATTCAGGTGGTTGAAAGAGAAAGAGCTTAACCTCCTGAAAGACCACATCGACAACATATCTGTAACAGGGAAGAAGGGATACATCCTGGAAGTAGATCTAAAGTATCCAGAAGACCTGCACGATCAGCACAACGATTTACCGTTTTGTCCACAGACCATGGTACCCCAACACCATCCTCCAAAACACAGAAGCTACTTGCCACGTTGCTCGACAAGAGTCATTACATCATACACTACAGAAACCTGCAGCAGGCGCTACGTTACGGTCTTAAACTCACCGGCATACATCGAGTATTGGAATTTGACCAATCGCCTTGGTTAAAACCCTACATCGATTTGAACGCCACCCTTAAAACATCTGCCAGAAATGCGTTTGAAAAAGACTTTTTCAAATTAATGAATAATGCCGTCTTTGGAAAAACGATGGAGAATGTCGACAAGAGGGTTGATGTGAAGATCGTTACGCGGTGGGGACACGATGGGAAAAAATTGTGCGCGAGTGGACTTATCGCCCGCCCGAACTTTCACAGTAGTATAGTGCTAGGTGAGAATTTGGTTATTATACAGATGGATAAGGTAAAAGTTTTGTATAACAAGCCTATATATGCAGGTTTTTCAGTTTTAGATATTTCAAAGACCCTCATGTATGATTTTCATTATAATACCATGAAACATTTGTATGGAGCCAATCTCTAACTACTTTACACAGACACTGACTCATTAGTGTATAGTGTGGAAACAGAAGACTTGTATAGTGACATAAGTGCTATTATAGATAATTCTAGATAGATATTTCTTGTGAACAAAAAGATTTCCGGCAAGTTTAAGGACGAATTCAACGGCGACGGTGTTACAATTTGTTGGGACTAGGGCCAAGTCGTATTGCATCATTAGTGAGAAGGATGTAATTAAAAAAATCAAGAGGGTATCGCGTGGTGTGGTGGCGGGGATTAGTGTAGATAGTTTTAAGGACATTGTGCATAATAATTTTGGTGCCCTTATGCATAGCATGGTATCTATTCGTAGTAAAAAACATCAACTTTACAACCAATTAATCAATAAAATTAGTTTATCGGGAGAAGATGATAAAAGGTATGTCATCCCTGGTAGTACTTCCACATATGCATGGTGCATAAGGATATTAGATAGTTGTTTATATTTGTATTTATTTTATTGCGTATATATAGTAGTATGTAAGTTAGTTATAAGCATACCTTTCACCCCCATCCTTAATAATTCCTTCGTTCCCGGCGATATGTGTTTACCTCCACGTGGTCTCGCTGGACGGTAAAACATATTGTTGGATTAACAACAATATGTCTTATTGACTGAAAACACGTTTCCTCTCTTTTACTTTAATCTCTTTGTTGTTACAGGGCTATTTAAACAACCCATTAATCTCTTTTTTGTTACAGGTTACTTTCAACTGCTTGGATTCGGCTACACAAACAAAATAATGTTATACTTTGTAAAAATTGTATTCTATTAGTTTATTAAACTGTAAATCGGATAAAATAAATTATTAAACTTTTGTGTTCTTAATTTCTTTTGTGTTAATACCTCTAAGTGGTTGGTTAAAGGATTTTAGATGTTAAAAAGGAGAGGTGATTAGAAATCGATCTTGGTAAAAAATCTTAAAATTTGGGTAGCTCCCTGGGGGATGATGCAATGTAAGAAATTCCTAGAGATTCAGGTAGCTGAGAAAATTCTAATATTAATTGATACCAAACAAGATAAGGTTATCTCGAAAGATTCAATGGCTAGCCGAAGAAAACTATTTGGTTCAGATGAGTGTGGAAATGAGGGATTCTCCTCATTTCCGCCTTATGGGAATATACATGTAAATGTGTGTGGAAATGTGGAGATGAATCTCCTCATTTGCTCCTTATGGGAATTTACATGTAAATGTGTGTGGAAATGTGGATGCTGGTGGAAATGCGGGTCCACAACTGTCACAAACCTCCTACTTGTAGGAATACGAAATATTCTTGCGTACAATATTCCAGTAAACATCAACGATATTTTCTTTATATCTACAACATATTAATAAGCTCTCTTGTTGATATCTTATCATTTATACTTAAATATACAGTAAGTGGAACAGAACACTATAGCACAATTGCACCTTCTTTTTACCTATTTCTTCTTTTACCAATACTACTAAGCCTCTATATAACATATGCTTCAGCTTTAACTCTCCAGTAGCTTATTTAGTAGTATTTGATCAGAACAGAAAATTACATTCGAATGTAAATTTATTTAGATATAATCATGAAAAATGTAAATTCAATTACAGACTAATAGAATTGTTAGCTTTTATCTTAGTTTGTCTTTCACGCTCAATTATTTGTGAAAAAATTTTCCATTACAGGAGATCAATAATTTTCATCCAAATTAAACCTTTCTTGTAATTTGATTTGTGGCCTTTTATCTCAGTGCCGCCTTGGCTAAAAATTATCAGAATGTTAAATTGTATTTCAAGCATAATTTAAAAATACACACCAATTATGCTGCTAGCTTCAGCGAATAAAAGCTTCGTCCTTTTATTTAGCTAAAAGGTAAAAATAAAAGTTGGGGTTGCAGGTTTTCTGTAAAATATACCAGCGGATCCTTTTTAATTTGACTTCTGTAATAAAATGTCTTAATATTTTTAATAAACTACTGGCTATGCTTTATACGAATAATATGAATTGACATAATACTAATCAAATTATAAATTAGCAAATCCAAAAGGTTACGGGAAAGCCTACACATTGTTTTCATCAAAACTGCAACAGAAAGCTCCTTCAACAGTATCCAATTATCAACAGAATATTGCTACGATATCGCCGCCTAATTTTTACGATCAATTACCAGCAGATCGTCTTGTGTCTGCACATCTAAAATAATTTTAAAACAACACAATAAAATTTATGCCTCGACTAGCTCAGTTACACCCTGCACAGGGTGAACGAAGATATGATATCAAAGAATATTTACCTTCTTCCTTCTAACACTTCAAATAAAATAAACAAAATTCGTCAAAATTTGTATAATAAGCTAAGAAGTATGTACAGTTTCCAAGCTTACGACTTTCGTACTATCATATGCTATTTAAAAACTTTTGAATCAAAATTAAAATAAATATTGAATTTGTTCATTATCATAATTTATAACCCCTTTTAAGCAATTAAAGCTAGCAAAAATATTTGTGTATTATATTGAATGTTTCGTTGAACCTTCAATGAACCTTTCTCTTTCTTTTAACGTATTTTCTACGTATCACCAAATTTTTGATGACCCTTTACACAAAATATCTAAGTACATGTAAATTTCAAATATTCAAAATAAAACTTATGCTATTAATTGAAAATTTAATTTTAACTTAGTATTCTTCCGATTGATTCTCACGGGAGTTTTCTGTTTCAAATCAGTTGCTAGTTTAATGGTTGTTGACCCGCAGTTCTACGAGCACCCCAATGTTTCGGACTGTCCATTTGCAGCTAAACAAATGGCTTCGAATGACCGTGTTGCTTAGAACCTTACTTGTAATCTCAACGTCTTAATTTAGAGTTTTACCATATATTGTATTTAATTCTTGGATGTATTGACGTATTAGTATTGAAGTATTGTTTTGAGTTTTACTTCCGTACTTGATTGGAGCATTGAAGAATTGTTATAAGTTTTACTTCCATACTTACTTGGAACGTTGAAGTATTGTTTTGAGTTTTATTTACGTGCTTAATTGAAGCCGTTTTAAGCCAACGGCAGGCTTTTATACACTCGTATGTTTAAACGCAAGCTTACACTGTTTCTTCACTTGAAATTTTAATTAATGTGACTTTCACTTATAATTTTTAATTTAACTTCACTAAATCAAAATTTACCTAATACTTTTGATACGACTGGTACTGTTCATGCTTCGGTTATGGAATGAATGTTTGTTATCAGTTTTGATGCATTATATAGACAAGTCGCCTCACGTGCTGTTATTGGTAGACCGCCCGTTGTTTTATCATTTGGCAGTGGCAGAAACGTTGCACTGCGCTATCATGCAGCCTGTAGGGGTTTACTTCGAGTTGCTTACTTTATGCATTTGTTTCACTATTAAATATGCCTAATTTGTAATTGCTTTGGCGCTTGAGTATGTTTTTAAATTTTTAGAAATGTATTGAATAACTTCCAAAATTATTTATCTTGGTTTAAGTTATTACAGAATGTGCTTCTTTTTATTAATTGTGACTGGTTGTCGATTTTATACAAGGTTCTTTCTATTTGATTTGTGCCTAATGAATAAATTATATATTTTTATAATTTAGATGTTCGGTTTTCTTGATTTCTATGTTGTTTACATGCAGTATATCTCCATTGTGACTTTATATAAACCTAAATAATCCTATTATCATAGCAATATATATATATATATATATATATATAGTGTAATGGTTTTAAAGGGTTAAAAGTAAATATAAACAAAGCAATTTTAAAACACCCTGTATAAAGGAAACAACCAGAATTTACGTGCGAAATTTATTCCAGTTAGTTCATTTTTAAGTAACAGGTATTAACAAAATTTTACAAATAATGATTAAAATTTAGTAGGTTTGCAAAGGAAATAAATTTTAGAAGCCAATTCCATTAATTAATTTTTTTAATTGGATTTAATTGAACGGTTATTTACGTACAATATGCATAAAAGCGTGTAAAAATCAATAATACCAAGGTGAAACGCGTTGCTAACACACAAATATATCGGTTGGGTTGAAGTACGCTGAAAAGCCAACTCGTAGAAATGTTATTTAAAACGTTCGTTAAAATTGAACACCTGCAGGTTTTGTAAATGTCAACTTCTCCTTATTTTCATAGATAACAAACAAGTTTTAAAAAATCTCGGGTAAATGGTCGAATGTGTTCGCAGTAAACACTGATAAGGCGTTATTTAAAGCACGTATTTTGGGGTCCACATGGAGTTGTAGAACGCGGACAGGAAAATAGATTTCTGCCACTCAAACAAGGTTAGAAGGAGACGTAGAAAATGCAAAAGCAAGGGACAGCGTTAGTATAGGCGGGATTTGTGAGACGTCAGTGGATACACTATTGGTCGATATCGTTAGTCGCACATCAGACAGACACCGGGAATATTGAATATTAATTATCAGAAAATATCGTAACGACGCGCTGAATTTCGAGGATTTAGAAATCGGTTGAACTCGAAATTTTAAGAAATATTATTGTAAATGACGGACTTCGGGTGAAATGCGGCCAAGAGGTGGCAGCGTAAATGGTATAAATACTTTTCGAAAATATAATAAAGCCCTTATTATTTTAATCCCTTCAGACTACGTACGAAAGTTATCACGAGCTTGTAAGTATAGAAAATTATTTTAAATTAAATGGTACGGGTGTTAGCCTCATAATTTGTACGCGGATTGTGCCGAATCTAGATTTTATTGAGGTGTCACATATATTTTTTTAACAAGCTCGTGTAGTGACGTTATGTAACGTGAATTAATCTAAAGTAAAATCAAGGAATCGTAATAATTGGATTTGAAGTTGGATGTATCGTGTATGAACAGCATTGCAGCATTACTTAGAGGGCGTTCCACTACTAATATCTGGAGGCGGGAGCAGAGCAAAGCGAAACCACGAAACAACTATATGGCATCATCAACTGAGCAGAGATCTTCTAGAAATTCCAGGTAACGCTTTAGAATTTATCGTTGTGGATAAACTATGAAGGTTATTGTGATGGGTGAGAATGAACTGTGATGGTACTTTACAATATTTGGACTATTGAAAGTAATAGGTATAACTAACTTTTATTGTGGTACTTAACTATAAAGCTAAAGATGTATATAAAGCTAATTAATGTTCCTAAGGAATTTAAATATTTTTTGTTATGAGTACATGGGTGTTTGTTGTGTTTGTAATTAGAATATGCCAAGTAAAGAGCATACATTAATTATAATTAACTGGGTTATCATGAGCTCACCATACTCCAGAGTTGCCTAATTGAAATTAATTATAAATACAGAAAGAAAGATAAGGTATTATTCAGGGCCCATTTACTCAGGTTACATTCAATGTGTTTGATATTGCTAGTTAAAATTCTGGACTTTACTAAATAAAATTTACTGAAGTCTAACTTGACCACTAAGATGTATATAATTTTGAAGTTTTATTTGTAAATAGTGGAAAATAGATATTGTATGATTGTTGTAGTATTTTATGGTTTTATTGAGAGTGTGCGTGAACGATAGAGAATATGAGAATGAATCTAGGTACTCCAAGAGGAGGCCTAACTGAGCTAGCCGGAAGCAGTTGAAGAAAGCAATTCAACCAACTGAGGAAGAGAGGAATCTGGGTAAGAAATTAATGTTTTTTGAAAATTTCTTTATTTTTGGTGAAATTTTCGATTTTTGTATAAATTAATTTTCGAATCTACTGAGGATCCTGAAAGTACCACGGCAATATATATAAAATCTTCAGGCAATAGTTTACATGTACCAGTTTTATTGACATCTAACATATAGGCTTCATTTCAATTCATTTCATAAACTCTAAAGCACCTTCTGTTGGCTCCCAACGTACGGGCAACACACAACTACTATTCACAGCAATATATATATATATATATATATATATATATATATATATATATATATTGACGTGATAAGGAAGTAACGAGAAATCATTGAAACCTAAATCCTAAAATAAAGCCTACCCAAATAGAAGTAAAACGAAAAACAAGTTAAAATTTTTGAATATTCATTGTTACGCCCTGCATATAAGCGTATTGCATGTACAAGGTCATCAGATTTATCCACGTTGATAAAAAGCATAATTTCCGTGTATACATTAGTGGCGGGCTGTTAACAAAATGTAACACTGATATAAACTGTTATAACTTATGACAATCAATCATATTTAAAGTATAAATAGAAAAACTATTCCAATTTTATTGAGGCGCGAAAGCGATGTAAAATCTTGTATATACCACAAAACAAAACAATCTGTGTGTGTAAATAATTATCCGGTACTTAATAAAACGAGTTTAAATTTTAATTACTGACATCCATACGTTTATTAGAATGCAAATTAATCTTAAGCCATTGATTATTATAAAAATACACCTTCCGTGCATAAAATAATTATCCAATGTGTAAAATATCCGCGTAAAAATAATGCACTTATTGCATTTTGACAAAAAACCCTTATTAAACATGTGTATAAAATATGCATTAGAACACGTTTTACTTACAATTATTAAGATGCAAATCTTTTTGCATTTTGTAAAACCATACCGAAAGCGGGAGCTTTAATTAACTAAATTGACTTCCGTATGTGTATAACATATTTCAAAAGCCTGTACGAGTTTTAAATAAATAATAATCCAGAATTTTCATGTATAATAAACTCAAATGCCTCATCTTACTAAGAAATGTCGTCTAAACTAATTAAATAAGTAAACGTTTATTCGAGAAACCGGCACGAACACTATAAACCCATAAAACCGATAAATAATTTATTGCTTCCAGGGTTACTATAACATAGATGTGACGCTACAATCAACTTCGTGTGTTAGACAAGAACAAACGGCACGCTTTGGAATGCTCGGAAATCACGTAGTTGGACACTAGATGATAAAGAGCGTGATTCTTGAAATTATGCATCATTACGACGTATTATGTACTAAACGGAACAGGAAAATTCTCAAATTGATATAATTTTATATATAAACAGAAGTAATCAAAATTGTGGGGTCAATCCCTTATAAAGCGAACAAAACGTAATGTTGAGTAATTAATTTGTGTTTGATTATTTTCAAACCCAAATATCATGCGGAGTTGCATGCTATTTGATGAAGTACCATTTATTTTCTAAAAGACGATGAAGATTTAAACATTTTCCGATACAGAAGCTACTTTAAAGCTAATTAATTGAAAAATAGAAGGCGCACTTTGAAAATGAAGATTCTAAATGGAGAATTTAAATAATATAAACAATCTTGTAAGCCGCGCCTTTAATGTAAATTTAAAAATGGAAGCAGAAGTTATTTGCTACCGTTAACTACAAATTAGATAAAAGCTGTTGGATTGTGTAAGGATTAATTTTAGATTTCTTTGTTTGTAACCGATATTTGAGTATTTTGTCAATTGTCAATTGTATTTAAGATACAATAGGTTGTGAATCCTATAATAATTTTGTTTTGTAAAGTGGATATTTACCCGTAAACTTTGAGGTCAGAATTCAAATCTGTCAACAATTATTAGCCAAAAACCCCTACAAGCATGGTAGTGGGAGATAGGTAAATTATCCGTTAGAGGAGATATTTGAGTTCTATAAATTTTAACAAAGATTAGGTAAGGATTACATTAGTAATAATTTAGGAATAATTTTATGTACAAATTTAAGCGGTAATCTGTTCTATATTCTTTTATATGTGAGCCAATTGTTTTTGAATGTATATGTTTTTTTTGAAATTGCTGTGTTTCATTTCACTTTGTAAATTCCATACTATAATTTCCACTGAGCTAGCCAGGCAAAGAAAAGTTAGAAAAGTTAGTAATTTCAAATTTACAATTTGCTGTACCGTGTCACAGCACTCTTTTAGCGCTTACTTCAAAGGTAGAGAAGATATATAATCAAAGACTATTAAACAACATACGGGTATTTGGAGCATAGTTTACGTTTTGCTAAGACGATGTGAAACTTTTTGGGTTAATATAGCACAAGGTTTAGGAAAATTTATTGAACCGTAACTGTGATAAACGAATTTACGCTTAATTATGGGTAATAGGTACGGGAAACTAGTAACGACCTGAGAAAATATAATTAGCATCCGTTTCCACCCTAAATCCTGCAAGAAAACGGTTAGCGACATTAACTAGAAAAAAAGCTTTGTGTTTCTAGGGGCAACAACATCCGCAATACAACAAACTTGGTTCTCATTAGAGTTGCCAGTATCCCACACAGTCAGTATTTTTCCGTCCTTATTTTAATGGCATTTAGTAATCTCTAGAAAGTTATTGAACTGTGCTGTGCATTCTAGGTATATGCAACACTGTAGATTAGATCAATATCTCAATTGCTTTTGTGTCGCATATACATACTAACTTGTAATAATTTAGTCTTTGTAAATTTCGTAAATATGCCCTGAGTGATCCGTGTTCCTTTTAGCCGATGAATATCTTTCTTACTGCTGATCTAAAAAAATACGTTTAAAGTTCCAAAGATCAATTTTTTATATAGAGAGAGAATTCAAATTTCAATGTATTGGTGTTATTAAAAATCACAGCAAGGTCACATTACATCATATGATAAACATCTGACTTCTTAAATTCGAAAAATTCAAGAAAAAACAAATTATTTGAGTAGAAATCGTATTTGTGAGTGGCCTGTATTAAAGTATTACAAACGTTTGACGCATGTAGCCGTAATTATTATTTAATAACATAAGGATGTGTTTTAAATGAAAGAAAAGATATTTGTTACGTTCGAATCGTAAACAGGTATTTGTTGAAGGGGTTTCATTCATAGGAGTAGCGTTCTGTTAAAAGAGTTTCATTCATATTTTATAATAAAAGCCCTGTGTTTAGAAAAATTTTCGTTCAAATGCATTTATATACTCAATTATATGTTATAACAGGAAACTCACATGAACAAATTTCATTTGTAATTTGATAACAAGAAGGCGTATTTCAAATTAAAAAGCGTAGTTAAATAATATCATGTTCTAAAACGATGGGATGTTAAGACAGATAAACTTTCGCAAAGTCCTGGAGCGGTAATAAAAGGTATAACGAAACAATGAATTCAAAGATCTGGAACCCACTGGTAGTATATGTAAATGACGCACGTACATTCTCGAATAAACTCGAACGTGGCGTTACGGTATTCCGCGCGAACAAGAAAAACCAACAGACGCAACAAAAATAGTCCGCACCGAGCACCGTGTTAAATAGTGTGGGGTGGGTAACCAAAAAATGGAAAATAAAACTTCAAGATAGAAAATTTATTTACAAAACCTTTAATAAAAAAAAACCAACCCGTGGAGAAAATAATATTTATCCAATATATTCCACAGTATAAAAATCTTCCAAAAATAATTATACTTTTCTTAGTCATCTCAAACTAATTTTTAACCTCAATTATAGTACGCACGTAAAACAAAAATTAACAAAAAAATATTTTACGAATTATTTTCAATCACTTGTTTAATACAATGCCTTAAATACTTTATATGCACATAAAACAAAAATTAAAAAATATATACATATATAGATATTGTCCACAAGCACTGCTTAAAGCAACTCTTGTTAAGTAAAAACCAAGAAAAATAATGTAATCGTAGACAACAGCAATAAAGAAACAAAAATCATCTACCAGACAAAATTCATTTCAAAGCAGCAGTAAAAAACTATGTAATAACGTCACATTTGAACAATAGTGTAACTCTGAAGTTTTATACAGAAAATACTATGGACAGTCAAGGCTAGTCTTATCTTATAATTAATACCCAACAATAAAAACTGTCGCCATTAGCATGTTCATAACATTAAACCAAAGCAATTAAAATTTACTAGATAGTTTCTTCACAAATTTTGTTTATTTCAGTGTAACTCGAAAGCAATCCCGTAACCACATTCAATATACCTAACCCATTCTTTTTAATTAAAACCTGATCATACAAAATTTCTCATACAAAAAAACCAAATGTACACAACAAATTTCTGCCTAATTTTCCTTTAAAAAAACCTAGATTGACTACATGGTTACAAATTAATTTTTTATCCAAAAAATTAAATATTTTTGTCCTGTAAGTTTTAAATGTGATATAAATAAAGCTAACTATCTGAGTTCACTTAAAGAAAACCCAAAATACCAATACACAAAAAGAGAACCTAGTATGCATACACTGTTGAGATTGATACGTTCAGAATGGGCATCTTCGAGGGTCTCGTTCTTCATAAAGATGGTAGGTTGGGGCCATCCGACTGCTTAAACGTCGACTTTCAGTCTTCGTAGCTTGAAAATTCTACGATACTTAAACCATCTTCAAAGCAATTCAGCAAAACTAACTCAAAAAATGGGGTCACTTTCCCAACAATTGAAGCGGTAGCTAGAATTAGACCGTAAAAAGGAATTCAATTCCAACTGAACCAGAAGCTCTCTGTATTATTATCATGGCTCTATTCAAAAGACGCGAGTCATTTGACACTAACAAAATATATAAACAATTTGTGATAGCGTACGGAAAATATCATATGACCACCTAAAGTCATGACCACTCACATACTCACATATCAAACATACAAATGGCTAGATTAATTAAAATTCTTCAGCTCAACCCAAACAATAATAAAATAGTCACGTGTGAATTAAGAAAGGTGGCAGACGATACGGACATAGATATTATGGTCATTCAGGAGCCACATCTATAAAACTAGCAACTACGAGGCATGTCTGTGGGAGCAAGAACACTAGTAGTTGAGCAACACGCCAAAGCAGCATTTATGATACTGAATAAAGATTTAACCATTACAACAACAAACGAACTATACTGGCACTTGTTACGTTTATTTCCGATGGTATAACTGTATCTGTTTATTTTATTACTCGTTTTCAATAGATTCCGTTTCTACTCTTCAATACCCCAACAATATCTTGTATATTTTACCCGTTTACAATAAGTACGCATTAACATTTTTAATTTCAAATCTATCTACTCTAAAACGAAAAGTTTACGTTACAGATTATATAGTTGGCATCTTGTTTTGAGTATCCTTTAACTTGCTACACATTACGACTGCGTATACTAGATTATGTCGCGTACTATTAGATAAAACCGTGTTTCAAGTTTTCTAATCAGGTTTGATAACACGAGTATTACTTTGAACTCCGGTTATTATTTAAACGAATTAATACTTCACTCGCTTTTCTAAATTTTCAATAGCACTCGTGATTGTTATATTTTTTGTACTCGCTTATATGAATTTCGTGCACGCAATACTGCGTGGTGAGTAATTATGATTTTACAAGCATTTACGTTTCGGCGGCTCTAAATTAATTTACATGTAATTATTCTAGCTTCCTCCCGTGGACCAACGATCAGTTTGAACCATCGCTCCTGTTGGCACGGGAGGACACGCGCATGGCGTGATTCCCTATACACCTGTTCCATTCAGTCCTTAGAGACGGGAGCCCGCCAACAACTTAGACGCGGGTGAGTTTTTAGCCCTGATTTCTTTCTGTTTTTTGTTGGTACTGATCCTAGGGAAGAGTTGCATCCACATGTTTAACGGGTTCGATCCAAAGCTTACACTTTGTAGTTGTTAACATGAGAATCGTTAGGTGAGATGGTATTTATCATTAATGTTGTACGTACTGTGACCATCCTATATCCGTTCTTGTATACTTACGAAGGTAATTTAGAACGGGGGGTTTCCCTTTTTTCTGGGGTTGTATATTTTTGTTAATTAAAATATTGTAGTGCTAACGATTTTATATGTTTAATTGTTATATTTAAGATAATGATTTAGAGCTGATGTTTCTAGGGTTGTAACTTTTTTTCTTGGTAATTAATATGGGGGACCTAAAAACGGCAGCTCGCTATTTTAAGTATTGACTCTTTTTTTTGTGTTCATTTTTGGCTCTGCTGTTCTGGTGTAATATGCTTTTTTTTGGGTAATTAGATGTTGTATGATTATTTTTGTGAGTTGTAAATGAGTGCCTGTCCTTTTATTTCAGGCCTTCCCTGACTGTGGTAGTTGGAATACCCCCACCCACACCCCCACTCACCGATTGGGTCCGGTCATTCTTTCTTTGTTGTTTTTTTTTGTTTGTTTTTAGACTACGTCGCTGTACGTAGCATAAATTTTAACGCCCTGGCGTGGGACCCCGATTTTGTCTTGGGTAATGTTTGTTTCGATTTTGGTTCGTGTAACTTTGGTTCCGATTTGGTGTTGCTTAATTTCTTGTCCAATTTTTGTTTGTTGTTACTGCCTGATTTCCGACATTACCCGCACTTATAGGCCTGATGCTATTTATGTTGTATCACATTACCTGGAAATCTTTGCTATTTTGGATTGACTTAAAATATCGAAGCTAAGGAGTATTTATTATTTAATCGTCGTTTAAAATATCTACCTATATACCATAATTTCTATTTATCTTCCTTGAAAGACTTCCAACAAAAAAAAATTAACCAACAATTCGCAGTTTTTGCGCTAATTACCCATATTATAGAAATAATATTTCTTAAAAATAGGAAACACTAACTTCGATTTCGGGCATATACAAATCCTTTCTTAATAATGAAGTATGTTTTTTAATTGAATTTCATTATTTATTTACAACGTCAATGCAATTTGTATGTACATAACCTTATACAAAAATTTCCTATTGTATTTTACAAACTGAAAATGAAATCAAATAATTCTGTTTCACACAAGTAGCAGGTTTTCTCAAAAGCTAATTCCTAAAAATGTCATATGAAAATTACACCACATGGTACCATCAAATACTCATTGATTAGACGATTTCAATTATAAATCTTACTTTTAACGATTAACCTCAACTTTCTACCTGTCATCTTAAATTTAATTATGTAGATATGCCTTGTCCTCTCTAGTATTCATGAATAAAAAGAAATATACAATATACATAAATATACAAGTGTTTCAAACCTTGTCTTGCCATATATAGTTCTTTGGTATTAAATGATAGACCGCTGATTCCTAGTTATAAATTTTTTCTAGTGGGTAATACACGCAAATAAATCAAATTTCTTTGAAATTTCTATCCTCTATCGTTAGTATTCCACAACCTAATACAGTCATTATTGTGGTTGATCTATTTTTTGTCTGAATAACCTATCGAAACTTTACGACTTGTACTAGATGATGTTCCGGTTTTGCTACTCTTTGGATTTCCATAGCAAGCGCAAACTATGCCTCTGTATAAAAGGTCAGGTCCACATTTGCGAATACAAGAAATACTTATTAGATTTGTTTCCTTACGCATATATTTCAATCACTTTTTATAATTTCCATTGTCAATTGATTTATATTATTGGAAGGCTTAAGCATTTTTTTGTTTTTCCTGGACATATCGGTTAGAGGCTATTACCTTTGTCATTTCAAATATTATTCCTTATGTCGTGGCTATATTAAAAATGTTATATTTCTATCTTTAACTAACTATTTATGGCACAACTATTGTTGTGTTCATGATAGGTATGTCTCTGAAATTATTGTGTGGGTATATTTAAGTTGATAGACTACATTCGTTTGATTATCTTATTGCAGTAGATGTGTTCGGTAGAAAAATGATCTATTTAGGTCTCATTTGGAACCTAGTTGGTTTTAAGTATCCACGCGGTGGTTTAGATTTTATTTTATCGTTAACGTTGCAAGTGATTCTTTAGACCAATCTGTCTTAATAAAAACATTATCTACTCCCTACTTCTTCTCTAGGGCGTTTATTCTAAAGTTCTAGCATTTTATCCCTCTATCTCCGTTTTGAACCTTAGTTTTTTTCTAGTGGACTTATCTTAGTCCCGAGACAACCGTTCATCGAATAAGAGTGGTGTTTTCCCACTCCGGGCATCAGACAACACTGTGACTAGTTAAGTAGTCCTTCGCTATCCACCGTTTATCTATGGCTATTGCACCTGGTTGCAACGAGGGACACTATTTATGTATTGAGAACTAGCAACACTGGTATTGCCAGATGAAATCTGAAATTGCCATCCTAAAGTTTAACATCTTAGAGGTTACAGGTACTCGGAACGTTTTAAAGCGCAAACACTATTTGTGTTTTTTGCAGTGTTTAAAATTTCATCTCGGCTAAGATATGGAATTAACTCGCGAAAATTTTAGAGCTATGATTTATTATGACTTTTGACGTGGTCTAACTCAAGAACAATGCATCAATCAACTGAATTCAACTTTTGGCGGTGAAGCGCCATCCACAGCCACTAGATATCGTTGGTACACTGAATTCAAACGTGGACGTAGTTCGCTCACGGACGAAGTTAAAAAAGCTGGTTGAAAATCGGTCGGTGTGGCGGAAAATATCGATGCTGTGTGAAAACTAATTGAAGAAGATCGTCATGTAACATATCAAGAAATCGAGGGATGTTAAAGCATTAGGTATGACCAGCATACATAAGATTTTGAACGAACATTTGTGTGTTCGGAAACTGTGTGCGCGTTGGATTTCACATTTGTTGATAGATGCTCAAAAAAATACTCGTGTCGATCGGTGCCGTAAAATGATTTCAAAATACAACTGTGGTGCATCCAAAGCAGTATATAACATCGTCGCAGGTGACGAGTCGTGGATTTAAGCGTATGAGCCAGAAAGAAAAAGCCAGTCGGCTGTTGGGTGTTTCAATGTGGAGCAAAGCCACCAAAAGTTGTTCGTTCTCGAAGCGTTAAGAAGCAAATGGTTGGGTTTTTCTTTACGAAAACCGGTCCTGTGGCAACTGTGGCTCTCGAAAATCAAAAGACCGTTAATTCAGCGTGATATACGACCAGTTGTTTGCCTGAAGTTTCCGGTAAATTGAGAGAAACCAACCCAAAACGACGAATCATTTTGCATCATGACAATGCGAACTCATACACATCGCATGCAACAAACGAGTATTTGGACACAAAAGGTCGAATTGATGGGTCATCCACCCTACGGCCCCGAGTTGGCACCCAATGACTTCTTGTTGTTTCCAGTAATTAAAGATAAACTGCGTGGACAACGATTTTCATCGCCCGAAGAAGCGGTTGGGTCCTTACAAACGCATGTTTTAGAGGTGCCATCTTCTGACTGGACAAAGTGGTTTAAAGGGTGGTTCAATCGCATGCAAAAGTATATTGATCTAAAAGGCGTTTATTCTGAAAAGCAATAAAAGTGTATATCATCAAATTCATTTGTTTATTCTTTTTAATCTCGATACATAAATGGAGTCCCTCGTATAAAGCCTAAAACCTCCCACCTTCCTCTTTTATTCTTTTTTTATATTTTATTTTTTTATTTATTTTCGAAGTCGCTATTTAGTTAGAGGGTTGTTACTTCACGACATTGGGCCGTGGGCATATGAAATCTTTGTCTAGCTGCGTTTCGCCACTGTTTTTTGCTGATGTACGCTATAGCCGTCGACAGTGAATTTGTTATTCGATTTGGCTTTCTTATTCGACACCAGGACGCAGGGATTGCATTCCTTTTTTATCTTACCCCTCATGTTGCCCATATTCACGGGTCTCCCTCACGGAACTTTCCTCTTTGGAGAGCATAATTAAAAGCCCCATTTCAAGTCCTACGGAATCACTCTACTACCTCGCGAGGGCCCTTTTTATGTTATTACATTTATAGGAGGGGCGGTTTGCCTTAGCAGGTATTAGGCTTTTAACCCAAATTCAGATTTTACGTTTTCTCTTTTTTTTATAATTTTTTTTTCTTAATAATTGACGTATCTTAATTATTTGGTTAAATTATTAATGTTTAGTGTTTATCTTTTTCTTCAAAGTTATCCTACGGATTTTATTCATCTAACTAATATAGAACCATAACGGGTTAATTATTTTTTTTAATATCTTAGGTGTCTTATCGTACCCTAAATAATACTTTAACCCATAGATGGTTAAGTATTTATCTTTCTGCAATTATGTCTGATGTGTTGTTCTTATCATGCATTAACCTTAAAGTAAATAAATTATCCATAGCTTTTTCGTTGTGAGATGCCTTTAAAAAACTATTTTATCTATTCGTTGTTCCGAACTTTTGGTATTTATGACCATGGGTAAGATGTATTATTATAAAATTAAACAACTAACTTGCACCCTAGCGTTGTGCTTGATAAGGTAGGTTTAAGAAAAGCAAGTGGCACTTATAGATAAATTTAACTTGAGTTTTCCGTGAATGCGAGCTCTCGTACAAAGAGACTTGCTTTTTTATTTGTTTTTTCTTTTTGGTGTTTTAAGGTGGTTATTGACCTTTTTTTTTTAAAAAAAGGCCAATCTTTTATTTATTATTTAGGTTTAGGGGAATTTTAAACCACATAGGTGGAAATTATTCATTATTATTATGTTTAATATAGGCGTTACGTGAAAACTAACCAAAACATTTGGACATTGATTTATGATTTGTGGTTTGGAAAACCGCAATACATTTCTCATACTTAACGTGTAGCTTTGCGTAACAGTTTGCGTGAGAACATTAACCTACCTTGGCGGGAGACGAGGTCTCGTAAACCGATGAATTGAAAAGAGCAGGTCTTATTACGGCTTTTTTCAAGCACAGACATGTTTGGTAAAGTTCCGACAGTCGGTGAAATGGTCCCTTTCTCTTTTGTTTCCATCTCTACAGTTATACAACATACCGGCGTTTCGTAGCCGCCAACCAAACAAAAGGAAATCTGAACACCCTCCCTGAGATAAAACAGGAACGGGATTATAATAACCACGGAGTAAATGTTAGCTTTAAAAGTTGAGATGCATTTGACGCCCTGAAGAAAACTTAATCCCGAGTAAATTTGAAGCATCATCAATAGGTCTTCAGTCCTAGAACCGGTTGGACGCGTACCTCAATTTGTTTCCTATTCTGAGTTAACCTATAGATTTCTCTGAAATTCTCACAGCCTACTTCTTTCACTATTTGTGCGCAATAGTATAATCTAGGTGTACCTTATTTCCTTTCTCTGCTTCTAGTATATTACACTCTTCCCTCATGCCATAGTACCTGTCCTAACATGCAATCTCTCCAATTTTTTTACTGTTTTCCACATATTTCTTCTTTTCCCTATTATTTCTAGAACCTCTTTGTTCTTAACTTTGTCTGTCCATGGTATTTTTATGATACAACTGTAGCACCACATTTTAAAGATTTATACTTTTTTCCTGTCCACTTCTCCCACTGTCCGCGTTTCACAGCTGTACAGTGCTGTACTCTACACATATGTTTTCAGCAACATTTTCCTTGTTTCTATGTTTGTTGTCTTTGAACATAGCAGTTGCTCTTTCTGGTTACATGCAGCACGACCTTGTGCTAATCTTTGTTTTACATTTTTTGTACCCTTCTCATCTTGTGTTATTTGAGTTTCTAGGTAACAGAAATCTTTAACCTTTTGTAAGTTCTGGCTTTCTATTTGAATTCTGGTCTTTGACTTATTTACCTCTTCTTTACATACTAGTACTTTAGTTTTACTTTTGTCAATTTTCATACCGCATATGTCTGTTAGAACTGTTTTCATTTCTTTAAGAGCGGTTTCTAACTCTTCCGTGCTAGATGCTAATACCGCTATATCATCTGCAAATCTAAGCATTTCAATCGTTTGTCCCTGCATAGTAATTCCAAATGTCTTTCTGCATTTGACAGTATTCATTGCCTCTTCGATATATAAGTTAAAAATTAATGGGAATAGGACACACCCTTGTCTCGTCCCTTTCCTAATATTTACTTCTCTACATGCGTGTTGTAATTGTATTATCGCTGTTTGCTCTTTGTATATGCTATTTATTATTTTGTCTAACCCTATAACTCACTCTAATCTTTTTGAGTATTTCGAACACCTTCTCTCATTTTACATTGTCGAATGCTTTTTCTAAATCTACACACCCTATATACGCGCTTTTTCTTTTTATTGTTTTCTCCATTAATACCCTATAGTTAAAATGACCTACCGTGTTCCCCTGTTTCGCATAAGCCAAATTGATCTTCTACTCGTATTTCTTCAGCCCGTTTTTCAATCCGTCTTTGTACAATCCTAGTTAATATTTTTGACACATGTACTGTTACTCTTATTGTTCGAAAGTTTTCACATCTATCCGCGCCATTCTTTATCGATATAGTTACTATGGTGGTACGTTTGAAATCTTTGGGTATATCGTCTGTGTGATACATATAGCTTTCAAGTTGGAAGAAACGTTATGTTACTGCTTGTCCAACGGCTTTTAGAGTTTCTGTTTGCACCTTCTCTATACCCGGTTCCTTAATATTTTTCAGACTCTTTAATGCTAATTCAAGCTCATTTTTAAGTAGAAGATATCCTAAGTCCTTTTCAATGTCTGTTTCCTGTTTCCTGTCCTGTCCTCCATGTAAATTCCCTATATATTCTTGCCATCTAACCACTTTTTCTACATTTGTTACGTGCCAAATTAGCCCTTAAACATTTTTTTAGTTTAATTTTGATGTGCGGAAGTTTCGCGCCATAAATTCAAAAGACTCGGTGCGCGTATTTCCGTCACGTCAAAAGTGGGTTGGACAATAACTTCGCGCCGACGCGTGAAAGAACAAAAGTGGGAGAAGTGTTTCCGTGAGTCTATGTAACGTGGCTGTTTGCCTTTGATCTTCGAGGAGTGCAGTTGTCGGGCTTGGTATCGTATCCTTATTTTTATTATGTAGATTTCCCTTGCTTATCTTTGTCTGTTCTTGCCTGATTACCCCGTTCCTATCGTTCCGCTGCATATAGAAATATGGATGCGACCTTGGAGCAGCCCACGACCCTAGATGAACGAGCCCATGACTGCCGTAGCTGGTTGGACCCATGAGATCCCGTCCGAGCGCTTTGGAAGAGCGTTGGGCGTACCCTCCGTTAATTGCCTTAAAAGGGCCATCAGTAGCCCTGATGGACTTGAACAGAAGCCAACTTTAACTCCACCCCGCAGGACGTCGGATTTCTATGTAAGTACTCAAATTGCTTAATTTGTTCGCGGTTATAAACAATTGTCTTAAATTTATATATTTTTCCGATAATTGCGTATTAAATTTGTGCATTGGTGACGTCATTGACAGATGGGCGCGCCAAAATCTGTACAAAGGTTAGCGTTACCCACTGCCCGTGGCGTCGCTTACTCCGCGCTTGCGCAATGTATTTATGAACTTTAAGTGTAAGAATTTGACTTTAAAATGTAAGAACTACCGTTTTTAAACTGTAAGAATTTGGCACCTTTAACGTGTGAGGTTATGATACATACTTCCTTTATAAATATACAATGTATTTCTAATGTTATTTGTAGCTTTTTCACTAAAAAAAATATATCAATTATTTAATATCTGTTAACCTTGAATTTTATGTTCGTGTTTTGGAACACGCCACATTCCAGAGATGTCAAAAATAATTGTTATGGCAATTAGAGGTATACCGCCATTTTGAAATTAAAATTTAGCTGTGTTATAAAATACTTTTTAAATATAATGGGATGTGTTTGTTAACTTCAGTTATATTGTTGAGTGATTAGTTTGTTTTTAGATGCAAGTATGAACTTTTAGGAAAGATCAATCGCTTAACCCTACTTTTTACAGTGAGTACACAAATAAATAAGCATTTAAATAATTTTATGCCTTTAAACACGGTTTATTACAAAATTATCTATTTATATTAAATTGAAACATAACCCTTGTCTGTTTTTTTCGACTTTAAAAGACCGTTTTTGAAACCATAAATCAACACTGTCTTGTGTTTACATTTTAATAAGTGTCTTAGTGATGTACCTGTTTAATTCATGATATTTCAATTATCTTTACAAGAAACCTTGTGTTTAAAAGCGCTTAACGAAATAAATTGCCCTTTTTCAATATCTTTTTAAGAAACGTTAAACTACGGGTTGTTGTATTTGTTAAATAACACATTACCTACTCGTTCTTTATAATTTGAAGTGTCGTTTTGTAGTTTATCAATGATATATCCCTTTTATTAAACACTAATCTTGCCCTCGTCCAGTTCTAAACGTGTTTTTTTAGTGTTTTGGATACTTAGCGTGATTAAATTTAAATATTATTCCTTATGAATGCTTTTATAGGAAGTTTTTACCCTTAAATATCTTTATCGTATTGACCTGAAGTAGTTGTATCGTTTTTTACCTTCTAAATTACCTCAGTATTGTATATCTCATATATATCGTGTCTCAAATATAAATTCAAGATGAATATTTCACACCTTAAGTGTTTTCTATAACCGAAATCATTTAATATAATTCACAATTACATATATATATATATATATATATATATATATATATAACAAAATTGTTTGTCCAAATATAGATTTTCTACTTACCTGAGTTTTTAGTGTCTTTTAAAGCGTTATTTTGACTTAATCGTGATGTATTTTTTTTTCTTAGATATTATCTTGCTTTGATATAGTTTTAAAAGTTGTTCCCTTAAATGTTTTAAACAGTATAACCTATAAATGCGTTTTATTGAGGTCTTGCTTTATATATAGTAACGAAATTACCTAACCATATTTTTACCTTCCAAAATGTTGTAATAAACTGCATCTCTTTATATCTGCTCCTTTAAATACTAAAATAAAAGAATTTCCGTTAACGTTTTAGTATTTAAACTCATTTACGATAGTTGTTGATAACTCCCGCAATATCGAAAGAACATTCCAACAATTTGGAATACTACTTCTATGTATATGTATCGTGAAATTTTTCTTTTGAATAGCGAGTATGAGTTTGTCTTGATTGCATATTTTTTTTAGTTATCGATATTTCAACGTACTTTAACATCCATTAAGCGAAATTTACTGTCGGATTTGGTCGTATAGCTCTGTAAGTCTAGAACGAGACCCAAGGGCCGGTCGTTAAGCGTTATAAGTCTAGACGAGAATTTGGTTGGTAAGTTTGTCGTTTTAGAATTTGTGAATCATTTTTTTTAATGATGATGTTGAAATTTTTCCTTATTGGTTTGGGTGGAACTCAAATGAGAGCTTCCCATCCCAGTAAATATATGCTTTATAAAATATTTTTTTGTTTTTCAACAATTTTATTAGTGAATCGAGTTTTAATTACTCTTATCTCTTCACATATCGATTTAAACCTCTTTAAATGCCTTAAAATTATCTTTAAAATTGCTTAACCCTACGTATAGCTAAGAGCTTTTCACGTTTACTTCTTTGACAATGTACCTAATGTTTTCTGCTCTCACTTGGTTTAATAACTTAAAACAACCCGCAGGTCGTTTGGCAAGATGAAACTTGCGTATCTCTCAATTCACTTTTGATGTTAGGCATAGGCCTGGCAAATTAAATATCGTACCTGATGCCTTATCACGTGATGTTGTCTGTCTTAACATTCCAAATTTAATTCCTGATATCTGGTATCTTAATATGATTAAACCCTTACGATTTACCTAATATTTTTTTTTCTCACTAACAATTGGTTATCTTTAATTACCTATTCCCTCTCTCATACAGTATATAATCCCTTACACGTTTAACTTACTTACCTTAAATTAGCTATCTTTTTCTTTTCGGTTGACTTTTCCTTGACCATACCGTTACATATATATCACTTCATTCTCCAGACCCCCAATATAACTCTGTTGTTTCATTTAATTAACCCTCGAACTTTTCTTCTAGCATATTATTTGGTTTTTAGTATTTTTCTTACGTCATTTAATTTTGTGTGGCAATTGTCGTAACTTTGGTTGCAATAACTCATTGAATTTTTATGATTGGTTTTAGCTGATGTTAGAGTGGATGTTTTTCTTCTTTGGGCTCACATAGGACACGCGCGATCTATGCTATTGAAAGAAATAGTTCATATTCGCAGTTGCAAAAAACTAGGATTGTCTATTCCATGTGTTTTTCCTCTGAATTATTGCAGTCGCCCACATTATACTACATCATTATTTCTTTCTTTTTCTACTAAATCACCATAACTTATAAACATTTTTTTTTCTCATTGTTTTTTATTGAACTTTGTGGTGAGGGGCTATCGCTTATTGATATCTTATTAAATTCTTGGTTGTTTTAGCATATCGGGACAGTGTACCTGTATTTAACTGCTTATAATTAGGCATCGTTGTGTGTTTAGGGTGCTACCGTTTTAAAAAACTACCTTAAAACAGTTTGTTTTTGTGTGAATGTATCTGCAATGATACTTTTAAGTTGTTGTGTCAACTTTTGTCTGATTTTCTTATCGTAGTGGATGCACTCGTCAGGAAAATGATCATACTAGTTCTCTTAAGATTCTAGTGAATTGTTAACGTATGATACCTTATCTTGTCGGATTAATATCGCAGGTGGTCTTTCAGACTGTGCTGTGTTTAAATAGGGACAACTCTCTATCTTCTCTCGGACGCTTGTCCAAAAACTCTACTTTTTCTCATCCCGCTGTCTCCGTTTCTTCCTTATTCTTCTTTCGGGGGACCTGTTCTTGTCCCGGAACACCCGTCTACCACATAAGAGTGATGTTCCCTCACTCCGAGCTACTGGGTACATTGGCTGGTTGAGTAGCGCTTTGCTATCCACCTTTCTCTGTCTTTTTTGCTCAATGCGAGCCCTTCCTCTACTTTCTTCTACTTGGAAGTGCCTCTTATGCATTCCAAATAACCACCTTCTTCTTTTTACCGTTCCTGTTTCTACTGCCTTTTTCATTTCCGTTAGTCACCGTGTGGTTGCGCGAGAGGTTTTCACAGACACCTGGACCCCGTCTCTGGGAATCTTTCGTGAGGTCATGCGGTGCCGCTGTCAGCGCATGGGCTCTGGCAGTGAAGGTATGTATGAGTGTGTGAATGTGTGAGTGGATGTGTTTATATATATATCGCTATATACCGTGTGGGTATCGGGTGATGGTATCACCGATATCGATTAACGCCGAGTGCAGGGATGCACCCAAATGTCTTTGCCGGTCCCTCGTGCCGTTTCTTGTAAACGGACCTGCTTCACAGGTCGCTCTTTTTAGAGGGTACGAGAAATGCCCATTTAACGGCTCCACGGAGTCATTCTATCGTTATCTTTATCTATTATCTTCGATAATGACTAAGCTAATATCTTTATCTTATTTATTATCTTTGATAATACCCTTAGTTTAATATCGTTATCTTACCGATTACCTTTAATAATAACTTTAGTTAATATCGTTATCTTACCGACTACCGTTAGTAATAATTTTGGTTTAATTTCTCGTTATCGTACCGACTACCATTAGTAATAACTTCGAGTTAATTTCGCGTTATCTTACCTATTATCTTTAGTAATAACTTTTGTTTAATGTCGCGTTACCTTACCTACTATCTCTAATAATAACTTTAGCTTAATATCGCGTTATCTTACCTAGTATCACAAATAATAACTAAAGCTTAATATCGTTATCTTATCTATTACCTTTGATAAAAACAATTTAAGCTCAATATCGTTATCTTATCTCTTATCTTTAACAACAATTTGAGATCTTGTTTTATCTTTTTATCTTCCTAACGTTTGGTATTTATGACCAGACGTGGGAATTATTTTTCTTGAAATTTAAGTGAAAAAGCTAACCTGATGTAGAAATGTAATTTGTTAGGTTAGCGATATAAGGATTTAGTAGGGTGGTACTTTTGGTAAATTTGTTGATTCACAAACATTGTCATGGAGAAGTTTTGATGTGTATCGTTAGTAAACCAAAGTACCAGTAACAAAAATTTGCTAGAGTGTAGAGTGACGCACTCTGTTAAACATTTTTAAATTTGGGCACTTTTTGCCAACAAAGAACAGTTTTGATGCAACGCTCATGTGTGTTTGCACGTAAAAACTTTAATGTTAGCTTTAGTTTAGATAGGTTAGGCGACTTGTCGCATCCGTTTTAACTTAAGTAGTGTTTCATGCTTCCCGACAAATTTGTGCTGTCGATTATTAGTGTAGTCAAAAACAATGGGGCTACATTTTCCGTTTCCTGGTACTTCGGTAGACGTGTTATCGGTCAAAAAACCAGGTGGCGCCTTATATAAACATTTTGTAGGTTTTAAGTTAGGTTTTATGTAGGGTAGTTAGGATTTAGATTTTAAGCTGTTACTGTGCTAACAGGCTTTTTCTTTTTTTTAAGTTGTTTCTTTTTTGGCTTTGTCGCGATTGTTACGTGCCAAATTGGCCCTTACAAATTTTTTTAGTTTAATTTTGATGTGCGGAAGTTTCGCGCCATAAATTCAAAAGACTCGGTGCGCGTATTTCCGTCACGTCAAAAGTGGGTTGGACGAATAACTTCGCGCCGACGCGTGAAAGAACAAAAGTGGGAGAAGTGTTTCCGTGAGTCTATGTAACGTGGCTGTTTGCCTTTGATCTTTGAGGAGTGCAGTTGTCGTGCTTGGTATCGTATCTTTATTTTTATTATGTAGATTTCCCTTGCTTATCTTTGTCTGTTCTTGCCTGATTAACCCGTTCCTATCGTTCCGCTGCATATAGGAATATGGATACGACCTTGGAGCAGCCCACGACCCTAGATGAACGAGCCCATGACTGCCGTAGCTGGTTGGAGCCATGAGATCCCGTCCGAGAGCTTTGGAAGAGCGTTGGGCGTACCCTCCGTTAATTGCCTTAAAAAGGCCATCAGTAGCCCTGATGGTCTTGAACAGAAGCCAGCTTTAACTGCACCCCGCAGGACGTTGGATTTCTATGTAAGTACTCAAATTGCTTAATTTGTTCGCGGTTATAAACAATTGTCTTAAATTTATATATTTTTCCGTCATTTACAGATGGGCGCGCCAAAATCTGTACAAAGGTTAGCGTTACCCACTGCCCGTGGCGTCGCTTATTCCGCGCTTGCGCAATGTATTTATGAACTTTAAGTGTAAGAATTTGACTTTAAAATGTAAGAACTACCGTTTTTAAACTGTAAGAATTTGACTTTTAAACGGTAAGACATTTTCAATAATGACATTTCTTTCCGCGCCCCTTATACTTTTGATGTACGATTTTATCTCCCTGAAATTCATTCTGATTAAATGGATGCTTCGTCATTTTCCTATTTCCATCTTAGTTAGTACCTTTTACACATTTGATCAATCCATTGCTCTTTAGTTTTCCTGCATTTGCGAATAATTTAACATTTTACCTTTGTTTCCTGCTTCAGCTGGTCTGTTTTTGTATTTTCTATTAAATTTAGGATATTTTGTTCGCCATGGCTTCTTATTTTCTTTTTATTTTTACCCTAGAATATCTCTGCCCGCGATATCTAAGCTGGACTTAATGTTATTCCATTCTGTTTCAACTTCTTTAGTGTCCGAGATTTTGCAGATGTCTTTCAGTAATTCGTTTGACTTTTTCTTAAACTTTTTATGGATATCTTTATATTATAGTTTCTCAAAGTCAAAGTGCTTTTTTCCGTCCTTTTCAAATTTGTAAGTATAAGCATGGCTCATAACTACTATGTTGTGGTCAGTGTCTATATCTGCTTATGGGTAGCTTCTACAGTCTTTTACTTGATTTCTAAACAGTTGTCTAACAAGAATATGATCTGTTTGCTATCTTTCTATGTCTCCTGGCATCTTCCACGTGTATCATCTTCTAGCATGATGTTGAAATAATGTGTTTGTGATAGTTAAATTGTTCTTGTTGCAAAATTCTACCGGCCTATTTCCCCTATCATTTCTCGCGCCTAAACCAAATAAAACTACTACCGCTCCTTTCCTACCCTTGCCTACCACTGCATTAAAATCTTTCGTAATTATTAAATTTTCATGTCTTGCTACATCTTTGTAGATTGCTTCTACCTCGCCACTGTAGTTAGAGGTGTGCATGTATACTTGTATTATTACTGTATTTACTCGTTTTGATTTTAATCTAACCATGAGCACTCTTTCGTTCCTTTATAAGTAGTTTTCTACATAGTGTCCCATCTTTTTCCGTAAGACTACTCTCACACCTGAATTTCGTTTTTTTGATCCGGTATGAATTACCCTAGAGTTTCCGCTCCAGAAATCTCCCGCTTCTGGCCACCGAACTTCGCAAATCCCTCATACGTCTAATGCTAATCCATCCATTTCAATTTTCAGATTCTCTAACTTATTTACTTACTCCATGCTTCTGACATTCCACGCTCCGACTCGAAAAATGCCCTTCCTTTAAACTTGTCGATCATATCCTTCAAAGTAGTTCCTTCGCAGGAGATCCTCATGGCGGACTATTTTAATTCCGAAATTTTTTACCCCAGAGGATGCCATCATTTTAAAACATTTTCAGTACGCTGTGTACTTGGGACGTAAGGTGGGTGTTTCTTAGAGTGCCATGCTCACCCCCAAAGTCTCTGTCAGTTGAAATACTGAAATAGTTGCTGTCCTCTTTCAAGAACCTGTCTTAGCTTGGTTCCTCACTAAAGTACCCACTAATTTAGTTAATCCTATACTTCGGTTCTTTAACTCACCAAACACGCAAGTCATTCTACCCCTTTTTAGTATTTTAGAACTTTTCAAGGTGCAGGTCCGTTCAGAATAGGTAAATTTGAATATATTATATATATTTATAGCAGCATATTATATATTAAAAAGTAACGTTACACTGTTGGCTGTTTAACTAAGTAGGCATGCAATTCATAGAAGTGTAGCAACCTATAAATTCAAATGAGAAAAAACTGAAATGGTTTTTAGTGTAAGGAGGCAATAGGTTTTCAAATGCGAAATGTAACTTAACATTGTGATGAAGATTCAACTGTGCAATAGGGTAAATATTTTCCTACATTGATGTTTCTTGCAATTATTGTAAAGGCAATAGTTTCAGCCTTGTAATAAAATATATTGAGATTATCTAAAGACGTTTTTAATGCACAAGTGACTTAGCAGCTGATTTTGGAAACCCTCCTTTCAGCTGGCAGTTTTTAAATAGGTATTACTGTGCTACGTACAGCGACGTAGTCTAAAAGCAAACCAAAAGAAAAAAAAACAAAAAAAGAAAGACCGGACTCATTCGGTGAGTAGTCGTGGTATTATACGTACAAAAATAAAAATACACGCACTCATTTATCACTCAACAACAAAACATAAAAAAACTCTAATTATAAAAACATGTTACTCAAGAACAGTAGTACTAAAAACAAATGAAAACAAAAATAATTAATAATCGTAATATGCATCTATTAGAAGAACCCAAAAAAATTAATTCTTAACATGGGGAGTTGCCGTTTTTGGTCCTTACTCCCCATATTAATTAACGAAAAAAGGAAAAAAAGAAATTACAACCCTAAAAACAACAGCTCTAAATCGTCATCTTAAATCTAAAACTAAACTTATAAAATCGTTACTATAACTACAGTATCAATAATCAGGCGCATCCCACGTACAGATGGTAATCATTTTAAAACCACAAGGTGTAATCATCCCAGAAAACTGACATATACTGGTTCAACCAGTTCATAGAGCCCATAGAAAGAAATAGTGGATAAACACTCACCCACGTGTCGTATATGTTGGACCTATCACACCCTTCTTAGGGCCGCAGCGGGGCAGCAGGGCCTAGGACCTCGCAATTTGTGCCATATAAAAAGGGGCGGCAATCGCCTCATCAATCGGGTCCAAGGTAGCAGGTAGTCCTATCCACCGAAAGAAGCACGCTGTATTGCGTGCGTGAATTCCCACGAAGGAAACGGAAACAACAAAAATATAACGACTGATTTTGTTGAGTATAAGGAAGAGAAAGTGATTATTAATTTGTTTAACGTAATAACCAGAGGTCCAGATACTATTGTTGTTATCAAAACGTGATTAGGAAACTTGAAAACACGGTCATATCAGATAGTTCAATACCTCATTTCAACGAGTCTTTAGATGGAAATCACATAAGAATTAGTTATTGGCGGTCGTAATTTATAACAATTTAACGGATACCTAAAATAAGGTATTGACTTTTTCATTTTAGCATAAACTTTACGTTTCGAAATAAATAAGTTTAGAATGAAAATTAGTAGAAAGCGTACTTATATAAACGGATACGGTCTCACCGTCGAAAATGTACGTAACAAATCCCCGCCCCTCTTAGCAAAATTAACAGGTCCGGGTAGGAAAGCCTAACTGCGGTAGTGAGCAGTACCGAAAGGAGGAAGAAAAAACTCAAACACAAAAAAAAATTCGCTTAAAACTAAAAGAAAACTCGTTACCAAAACAAAAGAAACCAAAACAAATCACCCAAAAAAGAGAACTCATCCGGCTCGAGAAACCACACAAAAAAATTAAAGGGAAGACGGCATCGATACTGCAGAGTCGTCAAAGGACGGATGTTTCTCAGGCGAAACAGTAAAGTCTTCAACCTCAAGAGAAGAAATTGGTTTCTCGCGAACAAAACCAAAGTAGGAAAAAGAACGAGGAAGAAAACCAACAGCGCAAGCCAAAACTGGACCCAAGTGTCAAGCCTCGAGTATTTAAAGAAACAACAAGGGAGAAAGAGAGAAAGATAGAAACGATGTACTACAAACTGTGGCAACCAGGAATTGCAACAACCGAAGAACCAAAAAAAGAAATGCTAACTAGTCTTAAAGTCGACTAAGTCGTGATTTCCGAAGAAAGAAAAAAGGACTAGAAAGCACCTACCACAGGAGCGGATGGACAAAAGACAATCAGTATAGGAACCGACAGAAAGAAGACCAGCCAAAGGAAAAGGAGAGGAATGTGTAACGAAAGGGACGAGGAAAAAAGATAAACCAAAAAGAATAACACCAAGCAACAAGACAAGATAAAAAAAAAGAATCGCACAAAAGAAAATGAAACAGAATCACAGTGTAGTTATGTACGAGTATGTGTGTGTGTGTGTGTGTGTGTGTGTGTGTGTGTGTGTGTGTTGTGTGTGTGTTGGTGGTTTGAATATGTGTGTGTGTGTGGCTGTTTGTGTGTGTGGGTGAGTAAAAAGTGTGTGTTTATATGTGTTGTGCGCGTATAAAGTGTGCGTGTGTAGACGCCTCTTACGACAGGCAGGTCGTACCATGGGGCTATTCTATTCTCGGACCCACACGGGGTTTAGATAAAAAAAAAACCTAGCAAACAGGGAAGTAAATAAAAAGAAAACTTAAAGTCCAGAACTCAAAACCTAAAGAGAGCAACGTCGGCGTAAGTATCTGGGGCACGAGGACAAACCTTAACAACTTGGTCATGTAATGCAAAAGTATTTTTCTCAATAGTAGCAGACTAATAAGCAAGACCCGGTTCGGCAGTAACAGTAGGTTGTGTTTGACTTGTTGATACGGAATTATCGGCCCGAATCTTTGCCGGTTCTAATTTCACACATTCGTCCTTTAACTTTTGTAAGGAGCGGATAGTAGGCAAATGGGCTCGATAGAATGGAGGGAGGTACAAAGCACAATGGACAATTGATCATCATCCTCGAAAGATCCATACCACTGGAACAGAGCCGTCATACACGTGAAATAGTCAGTAATTCTTTCTGATGCCTTCTGCTGTCTATTGCAGATACCATCATATAGCCTTGTCGCCATATCATTCATCTTGAATACAAATAAAAAAAGAAATTAGGAGAAAGTAACTAAATAAAGGCTAACCGTAACTCGATAGGAGTCAAAAGAAAATTATTGCGAATACGGGGCAATCTAAAACATATCCGACGGATAAACTTCAAGAACACCAATGGAAGCGAAACAACAAAATAGAAATTAAAATAGGGCTGTAAAATAAAAGAAAAATCGGAGAAAGAAATCAACTCTAGACAACAAGGAAAACAAAATGTACATAAAGGGAAGAAAAGGAAAAATTTTGGGTGCCAGCGTTTTCAATGGACTAGGCTTATTGGCGAAAACACAAGTCCAATAATCTGAAATTAACCAACCGATAATATTGAGCGATTAGGAAAAAAAACAAAACTAAAATTGAAGAAGATCAAACCCACACAAGAAAGAAAGAAAAGAAATAAACACAAGTTCGAGCATAAGGGAAGAAAACATACGTAGTATCAGGCCGAGAAAAACGGATAACGTAGTAACTTGGGCAGTACAAAAAAAATCAGGCCAGAAGCACAACAAAAATTGGGTCAGAAATTAAGCGAATTCAAATCAGAGCATACATTACCCAAGACAAAATTGGGGCCAAAACTACACGAAACAAAATCGGAGCCCCACGCCAGGGCGTCAAAATTTATGCTACGTACAGCGACGTGGTCTAAAACAAACCAAAAGAAAAAACAAAGAAAGAATGACAGGGCTCATTCGGTGAGTAGACGGGGTATTATACCTACAAATATAACGGAAGGCCTAAAGTAAAAATACACGCACTCATTCATCACTCAACAACAAAACATAAAAAAATATAATTATAAAAACATGTTACTCAAGAACAGCAGTACTAAAAAGAAATAAAAACAAAAATTATTAATAATCGTAATGTGCATCTATCACAAGTACCAAAAAAATCAATTCTTAAAATGGTGAGCTGCCGTTTTTGGCACTTACCCCCCATATTAATTAACGAAAAAAAAAGAAAAAAGTAATTACAACCTTAAAAACAACAGCTCTAAATCGTCATCTTAAATCAAAAACTAAACTTATAAAATCGTTACTATAACTACAGTATCAATAATCAGGCGCATCCCACGTACAGACGGTAATCATTTTAAAACCACAAGGTGTAATCATCCTAGAAAACTGAAATATACTGGTTCAATCAGTTCATAGAGCCCATACAAAGAAGTAGTGGATAAACACTCACCCACGTGTCGTATATGTTGGACCTATCACACCCTCCTTAGGGCCGCAGCGGGGCAGCAGGGCATAGGACATCGCAATTTGTGCCATATAAAAGGGGCGCCAATCGCTTCATCAATTGGGTCCAAGGTAGCAGGTAGTCCTATCAACCGGAAGAAGCACGCTGTATTGCGTGCGCGAATTCCCGCGAAGAAAACGGAAACAACAGAGATATAACGACTGTTTTTGTTAAGTATAAGGATGAGAAAGTGAGTATTAATTTGTTTAACTAAATAACCAGAGCTTCAAATACTATTGTTGTTATCGAAACGTGATTAGGAAACTTGAAAGCACGGTCTTATCGGATAGTTCAATACCTCATTTCAACGAGCCTTCAGATGGAAATCACATAAGAATCTATTATACGCGGTCGTAATGTATAACAAGTTAACGGATACCTAAAACAAGGTATTGACTGTTTAATTTTAGCATAAACTTTACGTTTCCAAATAAATAAGTTTAAAATGAAAATTAGTAGAAAGCGTACTTATTGTAAACAGGATGTTGTCGACGTATGAAAGGGTAACACGGAATCGAAGAAAATGAATAATAATATAAACAGATACGGTCTTACCGTCGAAAACGAACGTAACAACTGTCCTTATTTTTGACGATTATTTTAGGTTGTTTTTAGCATTCGTGTACTCGATTAGCTCTCGTGTGAATTTTTGGTATCCTCTTGTTATTTCTTCATTCCGGGACTCTTTTCAAATACTTACACACACTTATTGCGCAAGATTTTTGTAAATTATTTGTTAATTTTTATAAATTTTACAGTAAGTCCATTAGTCTTCAGATTCTTGCTTTTTGAAGTAAGTTTTTTGCTCCAGAACATGCAAGTTGAGAATGAATGTAGCTTGATTTTTCCACGATTCTAAAAGAATCTAATACCCATACCGAATAAATTACCTCAATAGAAGCTGCCGAAGCACTAACGAAGAGAAGGGAATTAAATTTCTGTATTGATTTCCTGTATGGGAAATTACCAATAACACTATGAAATCTAATTAACTTAGAAGTTCTAGCAGGAATCTGACACGGAAGCAGTTACTGTGAATACTATTGTTTATATAATCAATATACATTGTGTTCACCCACATTTATAATGTTGTTAGTGTTGTGTTGAGCTGAAATAGTTTTAACGTTTGTCTTTGTGTAATTTCCGGACTCAGTATGCATTCTAATTACGATGAAAATTAATGAGTTGACCCTACAGCCCTCTAATGTTACAGTCAGATGTCAATCAATACTTCAAATACCTCTTGTTTGGGGTTTAAATCTAATTATCCACTACACGTGTTTTAGTACATTTCATCAGATTGTTGTTAAGTGTGTGTGTGTGTGTGTGTGTGTGTGTGTGTGTGTGTTCAGAAACCTATTGTAGAAACGGGACATTTTGTATAAAAGCACAATAGAATTTCTTTACGTAATAGCTAGAGCCAATCTAATGATTAACACGAGTTACAACCGAATTACTGTGGGGGAGGCTTATAAACGAAATTAGGGGTTAAACCCCAAAACCAGCTCGGCCGACAAAAAGTATGCTTACTAGTGGCGCTATTGTAAGTATTTTAACAATTTTCACAAATAAAATAATGCACACGATACAAATCAAGTTTTAAAAAAATATATAACTTAGCGAGTGAAATACATACCTCTCAAGTCTATTAAGACCCACGTCTCAAAAAAATACAAATGACAATGGACATCTAGCTTGGAAATTTCTCTTATTTTGTTAAGTATTAAAACCTTTCAAATCCCTTTTATTATTACAATTTTTATATATAATTTCGTCATAAATTTATGTTTAAATTAAACGCCTTTTCTGAACTTTTGCGTTACTTCCTGTTAGAAATGGTGTGATTAACCTTCAGCTATCGAGTGACCGCAAGCGAGGAGTACAATAGCATTCACGGCAGTGAAATATATATTTTCTCTTTTTCAACCTGTATCATGAAAAGGTGAATTAGCAGTAACAAGTGCTGCGTAAAAAGACCATTTGTCTTTTTGTTCCTTTACATTTTCTCTTTACGTTTTCTAGGTCTTGTACAAGGGGCTTGCAACGGAATTTACAAATATGACACAGATCTCACCCTGAAATATTCGTGAAAAAACTGTTGATTTTATAAAGGTAAGTATTTTATTGTACTTTATGACGGTTACTGCTAATTCACTTATTCATGATACTCTCACCCCTACGATGGGCTCAATATAAATGCTATGTTATTTTCCTGTAGGAAAAATAAAACCTTTGTTATTATATTGATATTTAGCCCCACGATTGGGCATGTCATATAAAAAAACTGTGTTATACTCCTGTTATTACTCAAGCACTTGTAAAAATGTTAAATCTCTTTGCCTCAACTAGCTGATTCAATTAAATAAAGCAATTTTACAATGCACAGTATAATGATTAAATATTTACAACCTTTTCAAATATCTTCATTCTTCTAAATTATTTACATTTGTCAGATTTTTAGAAAATGAAGCCAGCAAAACGGGCTTTTTATTACATTTAGATACCTCTTGAAACGTTTCAAGATGCCTATTGTCTTTCATAAATTTATCCAAGAAACCCCAGTTTTTCGGCTCTTACATTTTGAATTATTATTGAAATAAAACAGTTTATAGAAATAAATCATATCATATCTAACCTGGATTGGTTCAGTAGGTCCTCTGCATCCCCAAGGATTTTTGTGTCTAGTCTGAATGTTCTGAGTCAAATTTGAAAGTCGGCATCCAACCAAAATACTATCCAAATTGTTGCTAGTGAGATTGTTCCAATAAAAGACTTTTCATCTCCGTAATTTCAGAGATTACCAAATTAATTTAACAGGCAGCATTCTCCAGAGTCTTCCTGACTCGTATCCAAAATTGTATTTAAGATCGTAACTAAGATCGTTATTAAGAGTTTTAACAGGAGTCGTAACAAGATCTTTATTAAGAACCCTGTTTTATTTATTATCAGAAATTGTATAATTTCATTAAATCTGGTTTACTTACGTCTGTAGAAGTACTGCTCGCTTATACAATTTTACACTCTTTTAAACTGATTTTCACTTTAATTTAATTTACTGTTTGCTTGAATATTTAGCACTTTCGAGTATAGTGACTGCCCAGTTTTAAAAGTATACTAACTCGTTGTTCAATTGTCATCATATTTATAGTCCCGGCCCCATTTTGTTTTCGATTCGTTGACTCCACGTGCTGGGCGACACCAATTGTGTTATCTTTTGATATTTTGGAGAAACTTTACCAATTGTATAGTGTAATTGCATGTAGGATGCTTAATTTGTCACGTAATTCATTCTTATACCTCACATTTAGTTTAGAAATTCCAGGAATCTTCTTTCATAAAAGCATGTATTATTGTTGTTGACTTTATTCTAATCTGAATGGAATAAATTTGGTGTTTGTTTATTTCCTAGTAAAATTGGATTTTTGAACAAATGTAATGCCTTTCGATCACGTACGCCTTTTCAAATAATGCATAATTTCTACCTGCGTTTATGATGATATATTAACACACTTTTTGAATATTTTTCTAGTCAATTCATACCGGTATTTCATTGATTTAATTTTAATGCGTTTCGTTACATTTTTAAATTCTTATATTTGCTCGTAGCTACTCTTGGATATGCGTTTAATCGCTTGTACTGCTATACAGTGTGTTCTCAACTAATAATATTTATACTGACCTATTTACTTTTCTAATATTTGTAATTATGTGCTTTTGTTACTTGGGAGTTTTTTTGTTTATTCTACGACCCCTATGACTTAGCTTACCTATAAATTAACCCTATAATTACAGAAATATATATATATATATATATATATATATATATATATATTTAAGGCACTACAATGCAAGACAGCAAACTCAGCATCAACTATACATTTATTTGTTAAGTCTACATTCACTAACACAAATATTCTATAAATTTAACGTTCCGTGCTGAACTAATCTTAATCATAGTTGTTTAGAGTCACTGCTGAACTGTCAACAGGTGCATGTTCTTTCGTGATTGCCATCTGAGTGTTCATGGTCTACTATTTTAAAGCTGCTTTTTGACATACTTCAATATGTGCACGTTTTGCAGTCTAAATGTCTTCTTAGAACAATTCTTGAAATTTATTAGTTCTCTACAAACCATCGCATACATTTGGAACGTTGTATTAACAACTTTAGACGCCACCCGGCGTTCTGTTGCGGCTCCAGACCAATAGTAGAGCGGATTTAAACTGGTTTACGCAGTTAAGAAATTGCACTGGGCAAATATTTTCCGTGCCGAATGTGACAGTTATAACCGAGTATAAATATTCCACCAGTTTTAGAAAAAATTATGGAAGACGCCGTATGGCGTTGTGTCACAGAATGATCGGCTTCTAAGACGCTGTAGAACGTCAATATCCTTCAACATATTAAATCGCATTTTGCGCACCTACAGACATAGCCAATCTACTTACTAGTTTGAACCATGTGCTGTAGAAAACTTTATATGCACCAATAATAGATAAACGCTAATGTGAAGTGATTGGCAACGCTACTCCATGCAGAATACTGTTGCGATCCACTATTAGGCAACCCGTCAAACATACAAACGCCCGGGGCACAGCGTATTCTTCAGCATTCGAGAATCCTTCTACAAAGTTCTAGATAATGAGTCATATCTTAATGCAGGGTATATATAAGGCCGCTTATGAATGTAAGAGTCAGTCTATTCTTGAATGTCTAATATAAATTATATCGTTGTAAAGTAAACGTAGTTGAGTTTTTAGAATATATACATAAATGATATGCTGTGTCTAATGTGCATGCAGCTTGCAGTATACATAAATAAATAGAAGTGTATAAACAAATAGTTGTGTTAGTGTTGTTAATGAACCTATGGTAAAGAAGATAGTTTAAGAAGATATTAGTGCATGTAAATTCATTAGTGTAATAGTGCTTCATTGTTAAGTGTCCTGAAAACATCTATAAATAAGGCATATACTGTTAATTAGACTTGTGAACAGTAAGTAATAAAGACGTTTGTTATTACTTGTTTTAAATTAAAGAAACGCGGTAGTAGTAGCGCGTTACACTGGTGTCAGGCATTTGTGGGGTATATAGTGATTAATTTAAAGGAAAACACACAAGCCTAAAGACATTTAAGTAGTTTGTATATGCCAGTGACAAGAAATCAAAGTAAAATGGAGGCAGACACTTTAATGAATTTCCTCAAGGATTTTAAATCCGGTATGGAGGAAAGGTCGGCTAAACTGGAAGTGACACTAAATGAAAAGTTTACTGAAAATGCCGCAAAAATAGATGAAAAGTTTACTGAAAATGCTGCAAAAATAGATGAAAGGTTTACTGAAAACGCTGAGAAAATGGAAAGGTTAAGTGAAAATGCTGCCAAAGTGGAAGAAATGTTGAATGAAAGTACAGCCACGTTAGAACAAAGATTAATGGAAAGTTCCATTGCATTGAAAGAAGATTTTACTGAACAAGTAAAAACAGTTGAGCAAAAGTTGGATAATAAATTGGTAAAAATGGAAGAAGATGTGATGAGGCTTCAAGAACAAATGATTTCACTAACAACGCGACCACTTGAATTACCAAGCCAAGTTGTTAATCAGAACATTCCAGAAATAAGAACCACGGAAAGAAGCGAGTCAATTCCGTCTAAATTTAAAGTAAAACCACCTACATTCGATGGTAAAACACCTTGGCCCACATATTTGAAACAATTTGAAGCTGCTGCAATAGCCAACGGTTGGTGCAACAAAGAGAAGGCTATCTCCTTAATAGTGGCCCTACGGGGGGAGGCTCTTAACATTTTACAAACGATTCCCGATCACCAGCAGAATGATTACGGCCTCTTAACATCAAAGCTTGAGATGAGATATGGAGATGCTCACCTTCAACAGGTTTACCACGCACAAGTTAAGAACCGCTCGCAAAAGACAAGTGAAAGCCTGCAAGAATTCGAAGCTGACATTGCCAGGTTAGTTAGATTGGCATACCCAACGGCACCAGACAGCTTCCTCGAACAACTTGCTGTCCAAACATTTGTGGATGGCGTTAAGGATGGCGAAATACAGCAAGCGCTAAGACTAGCACGGCCAAAAATGTTAGATGATGCACTGGCCCATGCGCTTGAATTTGAAGCAGCTAAGCAGACATCACATAGGGTGAGTCACAAAGTTCGGTCTGCCTTAGAGGAACCTGGTCAAGCTCAGAACAGCATAGATGAAATAATCAACCGTGTGTTTGAAAAGCGAAAGGCGGCAAGGCTGAAAAGACTACGACCGCGGAGATGGCGTCTACGATGCTGGAGCTGCGGTGAAGTTGGCCATATGCAGAGACGTTGTACTCAACCAAAGAAACAACCGGTTGTGCCAAAGCTGGTCCATGTAAGAGGGCGAACTTCGACAGCACAGCGTAGTGCCCCGGAGATTATCATCCGTGCTGCATCGTCGGTGGAAAGTCTGGACAGCATTTATATCGATGGTAGAATTAATGGTAGGGTTGTCCGATTACTTGTGGATACAGGAGCGACAAGAACTATTGTGAGACCAGATTTGGTTGGTCGTGGAAAAGTGCTACCTGTATCGGTGTGTCTCCGAACGGCAAGTGGTGAGAAGATTGGTACTCATGGAGAGACTGCCGTTATGTTGACAATTGGGGACAAATTAATTAATCATCGAGTGTTGGTGGCTGAAATTACAGAAGAAGTGATCTTGGGAATGGATCTCATGAGAGAATATGGGTTTCATGTAAACATGAAAGAAAATGTGCTTCGGATAGATGATGATGAGATTCCATTTCAAGGGACGAGTAACCAGACGATGCAAGTTCGAATGATTTGCGATATGAAAATACCCGAGAAGGCGGAGATGATAGTAATGGGACGCCCGGATGGTACGCTCCGGGAAGGACAAGTATGCATGATGGAAGCAACTGAATCGGGGATGGGTCAGGAGGGGCTTCTGATTGGAAGAACGCTGGTAAAGTCTCGAAATATGGTACCAGTAAGGGTGCTGAACATTAACCCTCATACAGTGACCCTGAAGAAAGGCATGATTGTGGGAAGTTGCATTCCAGTATGTCATATTAAACGTTGTATTGACGACACGAAAAATAAACCAACCAACGGTTGCTCACAGAAATTGCTGGATATGTTGATACCCTCGTGTCAAGGATTAAATGGCGATCAACTGGGCAAGGTAAAAGAACTGGTCGGACGATATCGAGGTGTGTTTGCACTGGATGATAGTGAGAAGGAAGGACGAATGTTGTGCAACACAAGATCAATACTGGAGATGCGCAACCGATAAGACAACACCCAGGCGGCTTCCTTTGGCAAAACGTAAGGAAGCTGAGCAAATTATCACCGATATGGAAGAACAGGGGTGATTGAACCCTCGAATAGTCCATGGGCATCCCCGGTAGTGCTTGTCAAGAAAAGGACGGGTCGACAAGGTTTTGTGTAGACTACCGGCGGCTTAACAATGTGACAAAGAAAGACAGCTATCCTTTGCCCAGAATTGATGACACCTTAGATACTCTATCCGGATCTAAATGGTTTTCGACCTTGGACTTGAAAAGCGGATACTGGCAGGTAGGCTTGGAGCCAAACGATAAAGAAAAGACTGCGTTTACAATTGGAACTGGATTATGGCAGTTCAAGGTCATGCCATTTGGATTATGCAATGCTCCTGCTACTTTTGAACGATTGATGGAGTCGATACTGCGTGGACTGTCCTGGAAAACATGTCTGGTGTACCTAGACGACGTGATAGTGTTAGGCCGGTCTTTTGAAGAACACCTTAAAAACTTAGAGGAGATATTCCAAAGATTACGCGGGCAAACCTTACATTGAGCCCCAAGAAGTGTCAACTATTTGGAAAAGAGGTGAAATACCTAGGACATGTCGTTTCAGAGACCGGAATAAGAGCTGACCCTGACAAAATAAAAACGGTACAAGAGTGGCCTACACCAGCAGATATACACCAACTACGCAGTTTTCTAGGATTGTGCACATATTACCGACGTTTTATACTTGGGTTTGCGAACATTGCCAAACCGTTAACAAAATTAACCGAAGATGGACAAGAATATGATTGGAATGACGACTGCCACAGTGCATTCGAACAACTGAAACGGCTACTAGTTACAGCACCAATTTTGAGTTATCCACGGATGGAGGGAAAATTTGTGTTGGATACCGATGCCAGTAACACAGCTATAAGAGGCGTTCTTTCTCAAGTGCAGGACGGACAAGAAAAAGTTATTGGGTATTTCAGCAAAGTCTTGTCGCGGCCAGAAAGGAACTATTGTGTGACAAGAAGGAGCTGTTGGCCGTCGTCAAATCCGTAGAGCACTTTTATAAGTACTTATACGGCCGTAAATTCCTGTTGAGAACAGACCATGCTGCACTGAAATGGTTATTGCAGTTTCGAAATCCTGAAGGGCAAGTGGCAAGGTGGATAGAGCGGCTGCAGGAATATGACTTTGATACAGAACATCGTGTAGGAACTAGCCATCGGAATGCAGACGCTCTATCAAGGAGACCTTGTCCGATGGACTGCAATCATTGCTCCAAGATGGAAGAGAAAATAAGTGTCATCCATAGAATGACGGTAACCGATGATACTTGGCAACTCGAAAGAATACGAGAAGACCAGGAGAATGACGCCGAATTGGGACGTATTATTGAGTGGAAAATAGAGGACAACGGCCAGCTTGGGAAGAAATTAGTATTTTAAGTAGGAGCCTGAAGGCATACTGGGCACAGTGGGACTCCTTGATGATAGAAAATAGAATCTTGAAACGACGCCTGGAATTTGAAGAGGGCACTGAGAGACTTCAAGTGATAGTGCCGAGAAGCAGAGTGCCGGAAGTGTTGCAGCACTTGCACGATGGTATTTCCGGAGGGCACTTTGGCGTGAAAAGAACTCTCGAGAGAGTGAGAGAAAGATTCTATTGGCTGAACTGCAAAGATGATGTGAAGGAGTGGTGCCGGAAATGTGAATTGTGTGCCTCTGCAAATGGCCCGGTCTCAAAACGGAAAGCCCCAATGAGACAGTATAACGTGGGGAATCCTTTTGAGAGGTTAGCCATTGATATAGCTGGTCCATTTCCTGAATCAGAGAAAGGAAATAAATACATCTTGGTTGCAATGGATTATTTTACCAAATGGCCGGAGGCATATGCTATACCTAACCAAGAAGCCGAGACGGTTGCAGATGTACTAGTCAGGAGTTGTTTTGTCGTTTTGGAGTTCCGTTGGAATTACACTCCGATCAAGGTCGAAACTTCGAATCAGTATTGTTTCAAAATGTCTGCAAGCATCTTGGAATCAGGAAGACTAGAACCACGCCACTTCATCCCCAATCGGATGGAATGGTTGAAAGAATGAACAGGACGTTAGGAAGTACCTGGCCAAAGTTGTCTCTGAACATCAACGAGACTGGGACCAATATCTGCATTTGTTCCTACTGGCGTACCGATCTTCGGTACATGACAGCACAGGGTACTCTCCCGCTTGCGTAATGCTAGGACGTGAATTGCGGCTACCATGTGATCTTCAGTTTGGATTTAAACCTGGAGAAGAGATCGCAGGTGAAGATTACGTTAGTAAGCTTCGTGAAAGATCAAATAGTATTCACGAAAACGTCCGAAAGAATATACAGGCAGCAAGCGATCGAATGAAATCACAATATGACACGAGAGCACAAGAAGGTGGTTATCAACCTGGAGATTTAGTGTGGTTGTACAATCCACAAAGAAAACGTGGAATGTCGCCAAAACTACAAAGACAATGGGAAGGGCCGTACGAAGTGTTAAAAGGATTAATGATGTAGTGTACCGGATCAGAAGATCCTCGTGGTAAACCGAAAGTGGTACACTTTGACCGTTTAACATCCTACGCTGGCAACAACCAGGAAGACTCGAATAATGATAATGGTGTTCGGCAAGTTATTAATCATGAGCCAAATGTAGATTTTGAGAGCTTTATGGCGGCGTATGGTGGTTCCGCTAAAGCGAGATTTGGCGTTGTTGTTGAAAACAGCAAGATCTGTTTAGAGCACCAGAAGAGTATTCCCTTGCACATTGCGTAGCTCAAGATTTGGCAATGTCAAGGGAATAGCTGTTGTTTTCAAGAAAAGTTTGGATGTGTGGATGAATTAGTACAACAGCAGCCAACTGTAGGAAAATCTTTGGTCCTTCAAGATAAAAATCGTTATGTTTACTATCTGGTCACCAAAAATTCTTCATGGCAGAGATCTAGTTATGGACATCTATGGGAGGCTTTGCTAAATCTTAAGGCGCAGATGATGGAAAATGGAGTAACGAGACTAGCGGTGCCCAAGCTGGGCTGTGGACTGGATCGCTTAGACTGGAGGATAGTCCGAAATATGCTAGAAGTAGTTTTCCAGGAACCAACGTCCAGGTTCTTGTTTGTTGTTATCAACCGGTTGCCTACCAAGACCAGGAAAAGAGTGTTGACTGTTACTTCCAACGACGCGGTGGATGCACCAGAGGAGATAGCTGCCGATACCGTCACCAGTCATCGAATTGGCGTCAAGATGGATTTACAGTTACGAGACGTAACGGTTTTAAAGAGGGGGCAGTGTTGCGATCCACTATTAGGCAACCCGTCAAACATACAAACGCCCGGGGCACAGCGTATTCTTCAGCATTCGAGAATCCTTCTACAAAGTTCTAGATAATGAGTCATATCTTAATGCAGGGTATATATAAGGCCGCTTATGAATGTAAGAGTCAGTCTATTCTTGAATGTCTAATATAAATTATATCGTTGTAAAGTAAACGTAGTTGAGTTTTAGAATATATACATAAATGATATGCTGTGTCTAATGTGCATGCAGCTTGCAGTATACATAAATAAATAGAAGTGTATAAACAAATAGTTGTGTTAGTGTTGTTAATGAACCTATGGTAAAGAAGATAGTTTAAGAAGATATTAGTGCATGTAAATTCATTAGTGTAATAGTGCTTCATTGTTAAGTGTCCTGAAAACATCTATAAATAAGGCATATACTGTTAATTAGACTTGTGAACAGTAAGTAATAAAGACGTTTGTTATTACTTGTTTTAAATTAAAGAAACGCGGTAGTAGTAGCGCGTTACAATACTTTAAATCATGAAGTATCTGCAAACTCCGTAGAGATTTTTGCTTGTGTAACTACATTAAAGAAGAAAAATAAATAACCTGGAACGAATACTAATGGATTTAAAATAATTTTGTTAGAAAAGTACTTTATATACATAATTTAATATAAAAGAACAACTTTTCAATGTCAGATAATGCTCTTATCAGTGGATACTTTTCTCCCTTTTGAGATATCCCAACATTTATTTAAATTATGCGTTGAAATTAAAGTTTGGCTCTTACATTTCCAAAGAAATATTAGAAGCTACTTAATTTGAAATTTTGTTTAATATAATAAGTTGCCATTTTGTTTAAAACATCCATCTCAAAACGTATCAGGTGCCACAGTTGACACTCTTAATCACGGTAGATTTATTTCACACAGTTTTGAATCGCTCTTCAGAATATAAAATCGAATTGAGAAGCAAATTAACATATGATTTAAAAGTATGTTTATCTGAATCCTTTTAATATTGAACTCCGAAGAAAAGCTATATATCTAAGCAAAGCATTTTATTACTATGAAAGTTTCCAGTAAGTTCTAGATAACTGTATTAAGATTATATCTTTTAAACTCTATGTTAGCTTCTAATAAGCGTAGCGAACTAGCAAAAGGAACAAATATTATCTTCCAGACGTGATTAAACTTTTCCCCTGTGTTCCAATTGCGCTCCAATTTAATTAAAAAGGTTGATAGTAGAAAACCATTTTAAATTTACGATGATCTCCTGATCTTAAACAAAATTTCTTAAATATCCAACTGTAAAATAGTCTACTAAATGGAATAGGACTGAAATTTGATACCTTGCAATGATAGAACAAATTGATAAAACAAAATTATTTTATTAAATAGAAAAACAGTTTCATATCGGTGATCTGTTTAAGCGGTTATCAGTAAGGCGCAGCGTTGCGCTATCTACAAATTACATGGGAAAGCAGAAATTAATAAATTTTGAAGGAAGAGAAGGCATAAGGTTCCACAAATAATTAATCCTAATTAAGCATGGTATTTCCGACTTTGTTCCCACAAAGTCGTTCAGTTAATAACTTTAACATTATTTCCTTTAAATACCTAGTAAATGTGATAATCAAGTACGATGACTTATTTTAAAACCGCACATAAAAACATATCGCAATATTACAAGAATACTTATGCATTTCCTATAAAAAGGTTATTTACAGACAGCTCTTCAGCCCCGACCACCAAGGACATTTAAAATAATACCATCTTGCAACGCTAATACAAATTAAATACAAAGTAAGCTGACAGTAAAGTTGTACATAAGCATAGATTAAAATTGATACATTGTATTAACGAAAGCACCGCAGTAATAGGATTTCTATAGAGAGAATAGCTTAATACAACAATTAAGCGCGAAAGATAAAAGTTAAGTTCGGAAATTAAAGTTCAGGAAGTTCATTCGGAATATAAAAGTGTAGTAATACGAGCAAGTTGCAAGGGGGGAAAGATTTTGGAATTTGAATAAAACCAGCTTCAAATTGTGTGAAAGGATTTACTGGAAAACCATTATTTCGGCAAATGCCTAACTGTTGGGGGAACTTGGCAGCCACAGGCTTGTCAATCCCCTTCACTGAATCTCGATGAAATAGTGCATAAAATTAGAATGCAATAGAAGGAGAACCGAGCTGTATACATGCCGTGTGAGAATTTCAGGGAACTGTGTAGGCTAGCTCAGAATATAAATAAGTGCAGGTTCGTGTCCAACCAGTTTTGAGACGGAAAAAATAAGCGCAGATAAATCTGATGATTATTATAAACAACTACATGTGTTGGTTGTGAAATATCTGCAACTAATGTTGACTGTGCAAAAAGATATATTGGAAAAAATATTAAATCGGCAAATGTTTAAGTGCTGGGGGACTTGGCAACCACAGGCTGCTTACCCCCCTTCCCAACCACTGAATGTCGGAGAAATAGGGTTTAGAATTGTAAAACAATAAAAGGGGACCAAACAGCATCTAACAAAAAAGAACAACGCCTATGATGAAAGACAACAAACATAGAATAAGAAGAAAATTGTTGAAAGCATATGTGTGGAGCCCAGCACAGTATGCCTATAAAATACGGGTAGTCTGAATTGCAGACAGAGAAACGGCAGCAGCCTTTTAAAATGCTGTGCTTCAGATGTATGAGGATGATAGCATGGACAAACAAAGTTAATATCAAATAGGTTATAGAAATAGTAGGGAACAAGGATATCTGGGGAAAAAATAGGAGAAATAGGAGGGCTGAATATGTTCTAAAGCATTTTTGGGGAATAGTATGGGATGTATTACAAGCAGAGATAGGAAAAAGGAGGTAGATGTAGACCTAGATCAGATATTGATAAACCCAGACTGTGCAAATTTCAGGGAAACCTGTAGGTTAGTTCAGAATATGAAACAATGCTGGTGCGCGTCTAACCAGTTCCAGGACTTCAGAAATAATGATGATGATATTATGAAAATGATAGTTAAAATTAGAAGTTGTTTATTAATTATAGGGTTCCCCGCAATAGTCAAGGAGGGGTTTAGTTAACGATGACCTTGAAAGGTTGCCGAAACGTGGCAGTTGAAAGCATAGCAAGGTCCCTTTATCGCCTATATGAGAATTGCTACTCGCTCGGAATGTTTATTGACATCTGTCTATTACTATACATAACTATCGACACCTAGAGAACGACAACTACTACCCTCTTGTTTCTGGCGGTTTATGTCGCAGACGGACTAATCTAGTCATCTTAAAGCTAACCAATTTTCCCATATAAATTAACATTTTCCTACCGATACAAAAATGACCATAATGTGTCTAAGATTTTCCCATGATAAATCCCATAAGAGAACCGTTTTTTTTGAGATCATACTAAGGTAGTATATACACTAAAGTGTTTATTATGAATTTACGTAGTACCACATTTTTAAATTGTTACATATTGTTAAATAGGCTACTGATACCAATGGCGATGTACTTCTAGTAAATATGTACCTTGTTATTTAGACAATTTCAGACTTCGGAATTTGCATCCTAACTCACATATGGTACGTAACTTCCCTTCTGAATTCTTTTATTTTTGCGTTCCCAAAATTTTTAATTACGTGATTTACTTTTTGTTATTAAATTTGTGTACTATAGTGATTGAAAATTAGAAGACCGACCACGTACTTTTACACAAATTTCATGAATAAACCAACATTTTGTAATTTAAAAAAAAAACTAGTTTTTTTTTGTATGTGGTATTACTAATATCTTAAATTAGTGTTTCGAATAATCTAAACTGTCTTTAAGTCTTTTGCTATTTATTTTGAAAACGTTTCTATTTTGCTGTTTTGTAACACGGTCGTCATGCTCTTAAACCAGAGATCCGTTTGTTGCTCCATACCGACTACTTCAGACAAGCGCACGTCATTTATATATATATATATATATATATATATATATATATATTGCTATGTACTCTCACAAATATTCGTGCCCCATCGTTTGGGCGGCCATATAAATATTGCTATGATACTCCTGGAACTTTCGTTCGCCGACCTAGTGTCGACTAATAACAAAACTTGATATGATAACGCCGTACTCGGTATCAATTGCGTATTCTACTTAACTCCACCTCTCTATGTTTATCTCAATCAAGTTACACTCCCACTAAGGTTATTATTCTGTCTCGACTAGTTTGAATTATAAAATGAAGTTAATTCAATTCCATATAATGAAAACAAATATTATGTACAGGTTTTTGAAAATTAATAAAATACACTTTTCAATCAATCAATATTATAAGTCATATTTATCTCAAAAATCATATGTTTTACTATCAATCTAAAGTCACCAAAAACTATTCCTTTTTTTCAAAAGATGCCTGGAACGTTCAAAACCCCTTGATTATATTACGTACCTTCAACGTATGCAAAAGTTCGTTGCTGACTCTGTTACAATATTTAATATTAATTAATCAATTCAATATTCAAATTCAAATAAAAAAAATATGTCTTAAAACTAAAAAGATCTAACCTGGTCTGTGTGTTTTTTTATTTCCTTCTCGCGACCAAAATTATCGACGCATCCATTATCAACTAACATCAATTAGAATTCTCCATGCATTATTATACTATCCATTCGTATTCGAAATTATTCTCCAGCAATTCGGAATTATTATATACCCATTTGAAATATTATCTATCCACACGCTTGAATTATTCTCACCAGCCTCAGACTTAGAATTATTATTATCACACTTAGATTTATTATCGCCAACTTAGATTTATTGTCGTCCAACTTAGAATTATTCTACACCAGCCTCAAAATCATGCACCCCTTTGGATCGTTAAAAATCACTTAGATTTATTACATCTCCCTCGAATTATTGTCGTCAAACTTAGATTTAGATTTCTCGCACCAAACTTAGAGCCCTATTATTATTATTATATTTTAGTTTAAATAAATTCCCAAAATTCTACTTACGTTCATCGGCATTAGAAATTTTCATATTCGTAGCACTATATGTCATTATCACTTTTACTATCAAAATATTATTACGTTCGCGTAACTTTTTGATTCATAGTGACACAGCTTGGCCTTGTTGAGTTGAAAATTGAGCTTCGTTATCATGCTTGCTGTTAATATATGGTTGATATCTCACTTCGTCTGTGGGTTTGGCTTACAAGCCCGTCGCTAATTTTAACCAATAAGGTTTCTCTATTTTCTACACTTAAAGTGGTTTTCTAATGTAACATTCTCAGCCTTTTGAGTAATTGTTGTTTGCTTACATATGCCTTGTTATCAGACCATGCAGTGTTTTGAGAAAATAGTCGCTTTTTCATATTATACACAAATACCTGATGCAATTCGACTTTCAATTTTCAAGTATATTTATCTATTTATCCATTTTTAATTACCTTTACTATTAAAAATTGTTAATTGTTTGTACGCACTTACACTACACTTCTTTAAGTTTTATCTCTTATCTCCGTATTATGTTTCGATTAATTCGAATCGTTTTAGTGCGTGTTTAATTACATTTATTATGCTTACTTCTAAATACGCGTGCTTCCACTGATAAATATCGTTATTTGCTTTGCTTAAAATTACTAAAACTCTATATACCGGGTGTTAAATATTTACTATTTACCTAATGCATGAATTACTTATTTCTATGCTAACTATGCGTCCTATTGTTACTATTTGCGTCGCTTAAAACTACTAATACTCTATATACAGGGTGTTAAATGCTTACTATTTACAAACTGTCCCAATTCCTAAATTTTTATTAAATAAATGCAGTTTTCTGCTTCCTATTATAATTTCTGATTACTACAGGACCATTGCTATCAAATACACCCTTAAACAACCCTTTATCACAGCAATATATATAGCTCCTGCTTTACACAACTTTACAATAGCAATGAATGTAATCACATTATACCTGTGGCTGGCTGCCAATGTTCTCGGTTTAATTAAAAAAGTTCACAAAAGTGACCGACCTCATGTCCAAATACAAAAGTAATCTCAGCTTTGGTTCACATTACACAATTTCAACAAATCCTTTCCAATTGCAACATTGTGAAAGACGCAATAAAACGTAACCGGCAATAAAGGCTTTATAGTAGCTTTAATAAAAATATATTAAATATAAGCGCTCGTATAGCTCGGTATACTGAAGTGCCTGACAATTCATGAAAATTAAAGCTATATATACACGGAGAAATTTCAAAACAAACGCTTTTAAAGTGAAGTCACGTTTTTAATAAATATGAAGGATTGTTTTGAGTAAATTGAAACGACTATATATAAAGCTACAGAGCGTGCCGTTATTAAAAGATCTTAGAAATATTCATTTTATACTGAAAGCACTTAAAACTTACCGATATCAGGAATGTCTCTGTCATGATCCGTCCATTCCGAGAACTGAAACAAAGTATAACAATTAGTGTCATGGAATACTTTTGCTTAAATACTTGAATTCCCGCAGATTATAAGTACACAAATTTCCAAGTATTTGAATTTGAATCGTATATCAAAAAATAATTTCTGTGAAGTCCTGTTGAATATTCGATGGAGTTGCCGATAAATAAAGAAATTTTTTTTAAAGTTATTTTGATGCAAAATTTGATAGTTTGTGAGATACTGGAAATAGCCTGAACAGACTAAGTATGGATGCGCCCTGTTTAGTAGATTTCACAAATAATTAATGTGATTCAAGTGTGATATTCTAATTCTTGTGTTTCTAGAAAATATACTTTGAATAAGGGCAGTCGTTATAATTAAAGCAATGAAAAATAAATTGGTGCAATTTAATACAACACTAAGATAACGCATTCATTGTTAACTAGGATAAACGCATATGAAATAAAAGACGTAACGTGCCGTCTCTGCACGTGAATATTTTCGCTCGTGCTTAATTCAATTTCATATTCCTTAGTGTATTCACGACCATTTTCGAATTTTATTAAAAATTTCGATTGCTTTCTAAACGGAAATGTTTGCTTATTCATCACCCGGTAGGTTTTATTAGTACAAGTAATTATAACTTAAAGTATTGCAGTCAATTTTATTTTGACATAGCGTTTAACTGTGGTATTTAGGTTATCAGAACATTTGTTTTGAGAAATATTATGATTTGATTTGTAGTTCGCTCTGGGTATTCTAATGTTGGGCATTCGAGTTATCTTTCTTGTGTAAGTAGGTTGTATGCATAAGCGCAGATGATTCTTTTAAGAAACAGTATAACAGACCGATAAAGTTAGCCATAATCTGCCCATTGTTTTTAACTTTTATCATGCACAGTACTTTCTTGCTCACTAAAGGAATTCCATAGAAGTTATCGTTCGAATAGTCCGAAATTTAAAAATGTTGTTGACAGCTCCGCTTAATAGTTTCATATGAATCGTGATTACTAATTTTGTAAATCAGACTATCAGTATCCGTATATAAAGTACTGTAGTTGTCTCCAAAGGTAACACTCGTGTAGCCGTAATGAAAATCAAGAATCGTGAGTTTTAAAATAAAATCTTGTCTTTATTTTATACGAACTATTAGTTAGAACGGAAAGCTAGATTTTCTGTAGGATGTTTATCCTATCTAGAACAAAAATAACTCGTCAGTCGTACTTCAAGATAAGGAATCTAATCTGAACTCGTCCGGTACTTGAACACGGCTGACTTTCGTTACATCTTGTCTGGTTTATCCGACGATAAGGAACGTACTTTAAAGCAGATTCTTAGAGATCGCTAGAAATATGGCCCGTATATTATTAGAGAGTTATATATTGCGAAACATCAAAGTCTACTTGTGTTTATTCTATAAGTAAACGTTAATGCTTTTATAATAAGTGGACATACCGTAATATTGCATAATATAGACTAGAAAAGTTATGCAGAAATTGGGAGAAAATTTCGTACAGAATATGGAAAAGAAAATTATCCATCAAGTGTTACCATTGGAAAAATTGTTAAAAAATTTGTAAAAATTGGTTCAGTGAAAGATGAAAAAAGCGAAACGCATTATCGTAGTGGATGTTCAGAAAAAAGTATTGCAGCGGTAAATGTTAGTAAGTTGAACAAAGAAAAACATCAATTCGTCATCGCTCACAGCAATTAAGCATACCAAAAACCATTCTATTCAAAATTTTGCACAACGATCTTCGTTTGGGGTTAACAAGATTCAGAAAATTTAAGCCAACTGACGTTGGTTTACGTTGTTAATTCGTTAATTAGCCCATACAACAAAAACTTGCAAATGTGAATTTCTTCAACAGAGTCAGTCATTTTCAGCGATGTAGCACATTTTGGATTGGGTGGATTTGTTGATAAACAAATTTGTCGAATTTCTGGTAAAGAAAATCGACGAGAAATAATGGTAAAACCAATCCACCCACTAAAAGTGACTGTTTGGTGTGGTTTTGGGCTGGTGGAGTGATTGGTTCATACTTTTTTGAAGATAGCGATAATAATGCTGTTACTGTGAATGGGCGTCGCCGTGGATCAATGTAGTAAGAGTAAGACTACGGATCCCAAGGTCCTGGGTTCGAATCCCGACACGGCCGACTGCTTAAAAAATGGCAGGTGAGCATTTTTTACAAAAATTAAGCCCTCGTTCGGATGAGAGGTTAAATGGAGGTCTCGTATATGAGTGTTGTCACGCACGTTAAAGATCCCTACCTTGCTTGGATCAGCAAGGGTTCGGCAAAATTCTAAATTTCCAGGCAACAAAAAACTCGCCTCCTGACCAATGTAGTACCTTCGGGTGGAGCATTGGAAATGTAAATGCAATGTTACTATGAATGGTCTTCGCTATTGAACGATGATAAATAACTGTTATGGAATGAATTGGAGCATATTGATGTGCAGAATATGTTATTTCAGCAGGACGGTACAATATGTCATGCAGCAATAGAAACAATCAATCCTTTGAAACAGAAATTTGGCAATCGAATAATTGCTTGAAAAGAAAACATTAATTTGCTGCTTAGATTTTGCGATTTAACGCCTCTAAAGTTTACCTATGAGGTTATTTAAAAGAAAAGGTTTATGCCACCGACCCACAAACAATCAATGAACTAAAGGGAAACAATAACTGTATTCAAGCAATTGCGCTGCAGTTATGCCAGAACGTTATCGAAAATTATGGCAAAAAATAGAAGCTTGTAGAATAACAGCAGGTGGTCACTTTCAAGATATTGTTTTTCATTACTAAATCAGAACACTTGAACTTTTATTTGCAATAGACGTTTTCATAATTCTCAAATAATTTGTGTTTTATTAATAACTTAAGTATTAATCCCAAATTGGAACACCCATTATTACAGTCCATTTATGACTTTGAATTATTTGAGTCATATCAAAAGTAGGAAGGTACCTTTGTTCTAGCGCAAACAATGCAATTTTCCCATGTATTTTCTTATGGAAAAATCTAAGGTCCATTCTGGTCATTTTTGTACCAAGCATTGAAATCCCCATAAGGAGGAATTGAGGGTCAATTCAGGTTACCTTTCAACCAACACCCACGACGGAGGAGTCTATTACATTCAGTTTTTAAGAATAGGATAACACTAATATAAACTATATAAAATTTTATTAAGAATAATATATTTGCAATCTATATTCTACATTTACAATAAGTGTTATATTTCCTCTTGCTCCATAATTGAACAATGTCCAACAGGTAGTGTTGCATATGAACCAGGAAGCAAGTGGCGTTTATTATTGTGCAGGCTTGGGGCAATCTCCTGAGCGATAGTGTGAACATGATGCTTGGATGACTGAATTAGATTCTGCGTTACAAATACTCCCTTGTAATGTTTGATACAATCAACATAATCCTCAAAAGTAATTCTATTCTTTATCACTGATCCTTTAATCCCTTTAATTTTCTTTGTAATACCAAAGTCTCGGATGCCAGATGATTCTTCCTCTTCTCGTATGAGTTCAGCTTCTTCTTCCTCGGCTGTCTTAATTATCCTCGTAGTATACGTCTTTGATTGTATCTCACTAAAATCTGTCATAAGTCGCCCATTACTTTCGCCATTCATCATCCCCAATACTTTTTGTTAATTAGCGGAATTTCATAAATTTTGTTGGAGGGATAGTCGAAAGTATCAAAACGTTGCTGACAATCCCGCTTCATAGTTTTATAAAGATCCAGATTTACTATTTTATAAATTATACTATCTGTATCCGTGTAAAGAACTCGGCACCCATCTCCAAAGGCGGCGGGCGGCGTTCCTATATTCATAGCGGAAATCGTAGATTGTCAACTCGGCTATGTCAAGAATGCACATACCAACATGTATAGGTTTGTTAAAATATATTTCAGATTTAAGAAGTTCCACAGCCACAACGTTTTCATCGAATATTGTAACATTTTTGAATAACGGGCTGGATATCCTGGCTTCGGCTCCATATCTTCCGTCCCAGATTTGCACAAGTTTCACATTACGATGTTTTCGCTTGGGTTCCATCGTTTTCTCAAAAACAGCATTGTTCATTAGCTTGAACAAGTTTTTCCCAAATTCGTTCCTTGCTCGTTTCCGTAGTTCAGTATTGAGATCAATGTAAGATTTTGGCCATCCTGTGAATAGCTTTTAATTTAAGTCCATTTTCTAAAGCTTGTTTCAAAAATCTATAATGGATCACATATCTAGATATCTTTTTTTAGCATTTAGTGTAGCCATTAATTTGGTACTTTGAGTTTTTGATACAGGCGGTTTGCCAGTCTTCGGATTAATGTGCTCGGGACAGAACAGGATGTCTTTATGTACATCATGGATAGATTCCGGATACCCCAAATCCACGTCTAAGATATAGCCATCATTTGTATTGTCAGGAACTGATGTCACGTCGATCGAACATTTATTGACTCTTAAGATATAAACGGCTAGTCGAGTGTTAGCTCTGGGTAGATCATGAGCTTGGATCATGGGTGAATAAAAGACCAAAAATATATTTAATGAGCGCCACCGTATTTTTTAATACAATAACCAACAAAATTTAACTGTGCTTGTATAAGGGGAATGCGGAAACCTTATCTTAACACCACTAACATAGCCATAAAACTTGAATTTCACTCTTTCGGACACACTTACCAAGACCTCAACCACCAGATGTCATACAGATGTCTCAGCTTTACCTGTGAACAAACAAAAGCACATCATGGACACCATTTGTGTCCTCAAAAACATTTGCCAAAAATAGAATAATAGAATTTAGGCATCAAAAATATACTGAGGGAATTCATTTTCATTACACACTCTTCTATTCCTGGAGGACTTGCTAATTTTTAAATGTTAAATAATAAAACATCTTTCAAAAACAAAAAGGATTCTATTTGGATAAATTTCTGATTATGTACATCTGACTGCAATATTAAAGTTTGTTTCTTTATCGAATTTTTCATAATAACGCTAATGAAGTTTTACATTCAAAATTAAGATCTATGAGTAGATCATATCTATAAAATTTGATTAGATAGACATATAATTTATTTATTGTTCATAACACGTAAGGTTCTTTTAATCATTGAAGTACTTCCTTGATTATTACAACAAAAATTGATTTTCAAAGAGCAGACATTGTAAAATGCAAATATTCTAATTTAATTGGAATCTACAAAAAACACGCGAATTTCCTACACCAATGAAAGTTCCTTTACATGACCTGAAAGTCTTTAAACATAATGTAAAATTAACCAAGACAGCATATGGCGTCTAGATTGGAAAACAGAATCTACAATATTTTTTGTCTGACATAGGTTGTCATTCAGAATTTCATGAAATACATTGTTTGCGTACATGTGCAAACAAACTGGCAAACAAGATACTTATTCGTTAATGTTACTGACTTCTTAAAAAAAAACTACTTTATATTTACTTTACTCAAATAATCAATGTTGGATAATTCATAATAATTTACTATAATTTCAAAGCTATCAAAAGTTATAAACACTCACGTGCATCAAGAATGTACAGCAGGTGCCAGACCTTGACGTCAGCTGTTGAACATTTCCATCGTAATATCTGTGTGTGCTATTAGTCATCGGTTTGAAATATTGAGATCCCATGTAAAATGAGCGTTTACTTTACTGCGTATTAAATTGAATAGAACGAAACCATAAATCCTTGCTTTAAATTACTGCCATAAAAATTTGTTTTAGTTTATTATCGAAAATGTTGTTAAAGATATGTCCTTAAGATATTGCACTAAGATGAAAAATATTAGTATAATCTATTGTATTAATATATACCAACTGTCTAAAATGATGTCCAAAGGGGTTCCATATTCTCAGGCCTGTCGGGATCAACTAAACTACTTTGAGCGAGGCTTATCAAAAATCGTGCTCACGCAACCGCTGTTAGGCTCGACCTCCAGACACCAAGAATTTTCAATGCTCTACTTTTTCCTAACTTTGTTAGAAGCCATGTGTTTCGACAGGGCCATTTCGACTTCACCTCGTCTGCAAAAGCGGCTTGCACTTTCGAGCTTTAAGAATGAAGTGCCGACTGACAACTTGACAGCGCTTGGCAACAAACTTTAGAGTATATATATACTAGAATCTATGTGTTATTACAAATATTATATATTAATTTTTATTGGATGATAATTCTCAAATCAAATATTTTAAATTATAGCTGTTTTATTTTTATTTTATTGAACTAAATGTAACTAGAAAAAAAATACGTTACAACCTTGCATTCAAATATCATGACAATAAGGAAACACAGTTTTTAAAAATAGCATTATGATTGGGTAAAAGCTACTGGGAAAATGAATTGGGATTTAAACTGGTGATCGGCCATTCTTTATGCAACAAGTACCACAATGTGGGAGTGAATCGGCGTTAGATGATTTTTAGCCCTGCCTACAAATTAGGTTGTCATCCTCTAATGTCAGGTATATACAGTATAGAGAGAAAACTGCCTGGTGGCTATAAAGAACTACCGGATTCCCTAGACTTCATATTGTTGGATACTCTAGTATGAGTAAGCATGTTTTAACATATAATAGGAATAAAATAGGTGTATTATACTTCTTTTTATGTAACTGTATAGATTTGAAGACTTGATGATGAATCGAACTAGTTGGGTTTCTTTTTTACAAAATCGTACTTTTGGTTGGTGGCTTACTATGATGACTCTGCGGTCAAACAGGCTTAACCCCACCTGCTGGGAGTCAGAGCTACACCAATTCACATCAATTCTGCTCTGGCCATCACCTTAATTGCACTGTCTTTCGGTTCAACCGGATATAGTACCATTGTTATGATAAAACTTAGTCATGACATCCGTTTAAGTTTCAAAGACAATATATTTAAAGTTAGTTGTTGCGTATAGCTCTGTGATATTGCAATAATATTAAACTATTCCTTTATTTGCTTTTAATGCGCACGCGAGAGTATGTGCACCCCTGCCAGTATGCACCTTTGCGCGTGCTCATCCCTGCCCATACGCACCCCTGCGCGTGAGCACCCCAGCCCAGGCGCATTCCTGTAATGCTGGTATATAAAAAGTATTATTTTCAAATTTAATCAGTTTAAACTTATAATTGAATGATGTGCGTCAAGGAATCTTTAGAGAAATCAATTAGTGAAATACAAAAGGTGTGTTAAATACATGTAAAGCTAGTATGTTGTACAACGTGTCTAGAACAACACTATGCGATCACCTCGATAAACTTGCTGCTCGAAATAAAAGTAGAGAATCAAATATTCCGGAAGTGTAAGCTACACGACATGAAGTTAAAATACCGGTGCAGAACTTTGATGAATTCTTGGTTTCCGTACCTAGCAATTTGGATGAACATGGATCTTTGTTCCCATCCAATATATAGGTAATGGCAATGTTTGTTCCGTATTTAAACCTTTGGTTAATACGACACATTGTTATATTTGTGAGGAGCCGTTCAGTCCAGAAGACAAAAAAGTTCGTGATCATAATCATTTAGTGCCGACTAATACTTACAGAGGACCAGTGCACGAGAGTTGTAATATCACGTATCAAAATTCTCATACAATTCCGATAGTTTGCCACAACTTGAGTGGTTATGACAGCTATTTCATAATTAAAAGTATTGCTGTAGATTTGGATGGCCGTGTGGAAGTGCTACCAGTAACAATGGAAAAATATATCTCCTTCACAAAATATATTCCTGATAACTTGGTCAACTATAAAGTCATCGATAGCTTCCGCTTTATGAGCTCATCTTTAGAAACATTGGCTTCATATCTAAACGAATATCCGTTATTAAAAAATGAATTTTCTGGATTGACAAATGAGAAGTTTGAATTATTAAATAAAAAAGGTGTATACCCATATGATTTTATCGATTCGTTTGAAAAGTTGGGTTACACTTCACTACCTGGTCAACAACAGTTTTACAACATGCTGGAAGGTAGAGGAATTACTAAGAAGCAGTATGCGCATGCACAAAAAGTGTGGGAAGCATTTAATATTCAAAACCTGGGGCAGTACTCTGACTAATATCTTAAGACCGATGTGATGCTATTGGCTGAAGTATTTGAACAATTGCGTTCAAGTTGTCATTTAAATTAAGGGCTAGATCCCACCCACTATTACACCCTTCCAGGATACACTTGGGATGGAATGTTAAAGCATACTCATCAGGAACTCGAGTCGTTGACCGACATCGATCAGCTATTGTTTATAGAAGAGGGTATACGGGGAGGACGTAGTCAAGTGTGTTTGGAACGGCGTGCATCGGCGAACAATAAATATTTACCAACGTATGATCCTTCCAACCCCGATGTGTATCATATGTACTATGACGTTAATAATCAATTTGGATGGACGATGAGCCAGCCCCTATCCTATGGAGGGTTTTAATGGGTGGATACCAACATCGACGTGACATCAGTTCCTGACAATGCGAATGATGGCTATATCTTGGAGGTGGATTTGGAGTATCCATGATGTACATAAAGACATCCCATTCTGTCCCGAGCGCATTGATCCAAAGACTGGCAAACCGCCTGTAACAAAAACTCAAAGTACCAAATTAATGGCTACACTAAATGCTAATAGAAGATATGTGATCCATTATAGAAATCTGACACAAGCTTTAGAAAACGGCCTTAAATTAAAAGCTATTCACAGGATGCTGAAATTTAAACAAAGCTGCTGGCTAAAATCTTACATTGATCTCAATACTGAACTTCATAAACTAGCAACGAACGAATTTGAGAAGAACTTGTTCAAGCTAATGAACAATGCCGTTTTTGGGAAAACGATGGAGAACATGTAACAGTTCGTTTTCTCTCTGCTAAATTAACGCATAAAAATTATGTGTTGTGTTATAAAATTTTTAAATCCACTTTTATAATTCAATATAAATCTCATTCCAATTATTACAAAAATTAAAAACAAAGTATTATAATTTCAAAACACCCTAATTATTGTCCTTCCTTATTTTTAATCATATAGTAAATATAGCGCATAGTTTTATAAATTTCCAGTTTGTATTTTAAAATATCCACAACGTATCTTCAAAGTGATATCGTATAGCGTGTTTACGCGCACCTGCTTGCTAAGAATGTTGTCGACGAATCGATTAGTCGGCTTTTGATCATTAGAACGTCAATATGTTTAAATTCATATCTAAAGCTGACTTGCGAGTCGCAATTTAGTTTTGATAAATACATCGATCCGATTGCTTAAGAACTCATCATGGTTTGTAATTTTTATATTTAAATAATTTAAACTGGTGTTATTTGGTTTTCCTTAGCGCAACACTAAAACACTAAAGTACAAAGGAACTGATGGATTAAAAAAACATAAAGCAACACTAAAATACTGAAGGAATAACATTTAATAACTGAAGCAAAAAATGGTCGAGCTAAACTGTTAAATTTTAACTGCGTATAAAATATATACGTTCTTTATATTTCAACATGGAATTTTTTTTTAATTCGGAAGCAATACTTAGAGCTGACTAATGGTTGTAGGAAGTTTATGTAATTTCGTATAAAGCGATTACGCATTGGAAACTTACAATGTGGATCTAGTTTACGAGGCGTTGTTATAACAATGTAGACAGCTACCTTTTTATGTGTTTGTTCAATGCCGGAAGTCCACATGTAGGTTGAACCTGTTTGTTAAATGGTGCAAGCAGCCAAGCCAGAGGTCAAGGTGGTAAGTGATTTCTATTTGTGAGGCAATCATCTGTTTGACGTTTAACGTTATGTATAAATCTAACCTTGGTAGTGTAAACCCATGGAAACTAACATCTTTGTGATAATATTTAAATAAGAATTTAAATTCTCAAACGTTGCTACGTATAAAAATTTATGCTTTATAAAATTGTCTATGTAACAAAAGCTTAATGAATTTGCATTACGAATAATATAGTCATGTACTTGTTTACACACGATCACTATTTAAAGAAGTTTAACTTTACTAATTTGAAAGATCTTATTACCAACTTATTATGTATGTGTGAGTTGTTTTGTCAGTACTGAAAAGGTGACATAAAAAATCTCATGATTATGTTTAATGACATTTATAGTGCCTATTTGCTTTAGAAGCTTTTTCTTTTCTATTTAAATTGTCCAAGATTAATAATAAATATAAAAATTAATTGAATATTCAGAAACTTATAATAATTATCTATCAAAATAAATCAGAAATAATTTTCAGTTAATATATGTATACATACTTAAGTCTTAATTTCTTTATAAATTTAAGCAAGGTTAATTACACTCATGGAAGCACTTAAGCAATAGTTATTTTGTCCATGCTTAATACTGGATTCTATGAACTACATATAAACCAGATGTGCATAAATTTAACAAGTAGAGTGTCCATGCACTATTACACAAAAGAAAGAAATCATAGATGTACAAAATCTGTCTGATTTATTGATTTTATTTTGGGGTGCAAATTGCTGTCTCTAATATTATTTTATGTATTTTATTTTATTTAAGGATAAAAACAGTAACATCTAAAAATACAAAATCTTGTATTTTTACAACAGAATATACTCGTTGAGGTTCCTGTATTTTTGTTAGCGATATTTCTCGTTTTTACACACTATCTAAGTACAGTGGCGTCCTACCCATCCGTTTTTAATTAACGACCCCCCCCCCGCCCCGATAGTCTCTAAACCGCTGAAGATAAGAGTTCAGAGCTAGTGCAAAAGTCTTCAAAAGTCAATTGAGTCAATACGGATAAAACCACATCTTCTGCGCGACTTTTGTAAGAAAAAATGAACATCCTCTTTGGAAAGTTTCACTAACGTTCAGTATGGTGAGGCTGAAATCTGTTTTAAACAAGCGAAAACATTGTAATGTGAAACTTGTGCAAAACCGGGACGGAAGATATGGAGCCGACGCCAGGATATCCAGCCCGTTATTTAAAAATGTTACAATCTTCGATGAAAACCTTGTGGCTGTGGAACTTCTTAAATCTGAAATATATTTTAACAAACCTATATATGTTGGTATGTGCATTCTCGATATCTTCAAGTTGACAATCTACGATTTCCACAATGGATATATGAACGCTGCCTTTGGAGATAGGTGCCGAGTTCTTTACACGGATACGGATAGTCTAATTTATAAAATAGTAAATCAGGATCCTTATGAAACTATGAAGCGAGATTGTCGGCAACGTTTTGATACTTCCGACTATCCTGCCAACAACATTTATGGAATTACGCTAGTTAACAAAAAAGTATTGAGGATGATGAGGGATGAAAATAATGAACAACTTATGACAGATTTTATTGGGTTACGATCAAAGATATATGCGACGAGGAGTTTTAAGACAGCCGAGGAAGAAGAAGCTAAACTCTTACTAGGAGAGGACAAATCACCTGGCATCCGAGACTTTGGTATTACAAAGAAAATTAAAGGAATTAAAAGATCAGTGATAAAGAATGGAATTACTTTTGAGGATTATGTTGATTGTGTCGAAGATTACAAGGAAGTATTTGTAACACAGAATCTAATTCAATGATCCAAGCATCAAGTTCACACTATCGCTCAGGAGACGATTGCCCTAAGCTCGCACGATGATAAACGCCACTTGCTTCCTGGTTTATATGCAACACTACCTGTTGTTGGACATTATTCAATTATGGAGCAAGAAAAAATATATGACTTATTGCATGTAGAATATAGATTGTAAATATATTACCCTCAATAAAATTTTATATAGTTTAGTGTTATCTTATTCTTAAAAACTGAATGTAATAGACTCCTCTGTCGTGAGTGTTGGTTGAAAAGTAACCTGAATTGGCCCTCAATTTTTCGTTATGGGGATTTCAATGCTTGGTACAAAAATGACCAGAATGGACCTTAGATTTTTCCATAAGAAAATACATGGAAAAATTGCACCTTTTGCGCTAGAACAAAGGTCCCTTACCTACTATCAAAATATCGCAGTTCCCTACAAATATTTCTGTCTTTTTTTATTTCGACTGTTTCGTGTGAGAACTGTGAGAAGAATTTCAATATTAAAGTTAATTAAAGATCACCTAGGATTAACTTTAACTCAAGAAAAACTGTCGAATCTTTTAATGATATCGATTGAGTATAATATTGCTTAAAGTATTAACTTATGAATTGATTACTGAATTCGTCGAAATGAAGTCAAGAAGAATAATATTAGATAAATTTTAAGTTTAAAAACAATTAAATATTATAAATTATTAGAACAATTAAAAAGTTACAACAATAAATATAAAGATTCTTTTTTGTATGCGTGTTTTATTAATTAATCATTGTTTTTCAAATAAAGAGTTTATCTGAAAGAGTTAATATTAGTGGCTCATACTAAAAAGACAGGGGTGTGAACACGCCCTCCCTCGCTTAAAAGAACAAGAAAAATACACGTAAATTTAAAAAAAAGGGTTCTTAAAAATCTGTGGAAACATACCGAGTTAAAAATTGTGTAGCTCTCTCCAAAATTTGTTTTTCTAGAGAAATAATTAGCTTGATTTAATTCGTAAAATTAAGTGCGATTAGGTCTTGCTCAAGAACCTAAAATCTAGTTCTCCCCATATCTTGTCGACAGAAGATATTTTCAGATTTTTAGCTTTTGCGGTTGGCGGCCCTCAGCCTGTGGTGCCTTAGACGGTTGTTAAGTTCGTTTATACGGTTGCTCCGGCCCTGTTTGCAATTGGAATGGCATTCCGATTATTTTCCTAATTGGTATACTATAGTTTTGCTTCAACTTATATTTGTTATTTCAGCATCAATTCCCAGTTAAAATCTCTTGAGAAATAAGACAAAAACTTAACACACTTTCGTGTTCAGTCTTTGGTATATATTCTGAAAGTTTTTGATACAATCCCACTAAACGGGGGCAACAGCGGTAGAGTGGTGTATTTGTTCGTTTCTAGTTTTTAAATAATGCTAGTCACACAGAATTTAATTTTTACGTAGACCATATTGATACAAAGAACATAGCGGAAACTAACTTATCCTACAATTTTCAGCATATTTTAGACAGTAGTAATACAAAGGATATACATTTTAAATGAAACACTTTGCGTTTTCTTTATACGAACCCGGAAACTATCACTTAAGGCTTTCCTATTGATTATGAATAAAAATCGCTAACCATTAGTTCATCGTCCTCAAACTATATCGCTATACACTCTCTTTTTTATTGACAAGACAATTTGATTGATAATGCAGTAAGCGATAACTTTACTCTAATACACTACCCCAAACCACCTGAAAGAAAGTACACAACGAGATTGACGGTAAGCTAACGACCGAAATAATGTTGCAGATACAGCAAACGACATTTTTAATACGGCTATCCTCTGGCGAACGACATCTTATTAATGCGAAAACCCATGCCCTTTAATACACTTGGGAACGTTTACGAGGGCGCTTGAACAGATATGAGGGTTTTGTGGTTTATAAAATTTCACAGCACGAAGTATTGATAAGTAAACTCCTTTTAGAATATTAACTTGGCATTAAGTCAATGATATGGTGATGCAATAGACAAATAATGAAGGATTGAGATGATTAAACGAAAGTCTTATCTAGTAAGTCCAGCATTGCCTGACAATTGTGGTGGATATTTGATAACTAAACCTCTAGTTAAAATTTTTATCTGGGCAATATTTTGTCATTTTTCATTTGACACCAATTGATGAAGCATTGTTTTCCAAACTAGACCTTATAATAGCCTGTGTAACGCGTTGCGTCGCTTTAGATATAAATTATGGAGAAGCATAATTTATTAAATTTGAATGGACGCACCTTGTACGATAGAATTCACATATAATTAAATTAAGCATAATATTTCAAATTTTTCTATAAAAGTCATTCATCTAACAAAGCATAATATTATTGCTTTTAGAACCTAATAATCCAGGTTTTATTCTGCTAAAGTTTTATATAATCTATGAATTATCTACCTAATGGGTTTATTAGTTTAACCATCAGGCAGTTGTTAGTTTGTAAGTGGATTTAAGATCTTATATTTTATTTTTATGAAGCGATCTTAAAGCCTTGAAGTTCGTGGAATGCGTGGATGTTTCCTGTTTCTGGTTTTTAAAAAACTTTAATCGACGGGTAAGTTAAAGCGGTTATTTTATTTAACATCTGCAAGTCGTCTAATAATCACTAGAAATGTACTACGGTTGGACATTTGTATTAGAATTTTTTTACATTAGAAAATATTTCAGTAACTAAAATTTGAAATGAGAAATTTGATTTAAAAACTCACGTGTAAATTTATAAATAAAACAGATCTGAATCTGTTAATTCCGTTAATAACTTAAAGATCTAAGATTTGATCATAGATTTAAAAGAAACCATTAAATATTTTGTCCTTTATTATGTAATATAAAGATAATTTTTCTACTAAACTAAACTTTTAATTTCTCGAGCTTATTGAATTTAACCTTCAAAACCTTTGTTTAAACATAGAGCGAAATTAGATTTGACTTAGATCAGTAATATTGAACTGAAATCTTTTAAGAACTTCAAACAAGACTATTTCCTTATATGTACATTATAGACACTGTTACGTTCACTTTTGACGGTATATTAAAAAATCACCCTTCTTCGTCTTACATTATTTACGCACGTAGATTCTGCTACAATATTCAAACAACATCCAGTATAGTAGACCTTCCTACAATAAATAGACTTTCTAATAATTTTCAAGTTCAAATCTATTTCTTTGAAAACGAATAGTTTATGCTATAAATTAAATAGTCAATACCCTGTTTTAGGTATCCGTAAACTCGTTATATCTTGCGATAGCGTGTAATTACTTTACCTATTGTTTCAATTTAAAACTCGTTGAAATGAGGTATTGAACTACCCGATAAAACAGTCTTTTCAAGTTTCCTAATCACGTTTGATGACCTTAATATTACTCTGAACTCTGATTATAATTGAAACGAATTAATATTCACTTTTTTTTTTAATTTTCAAAACCACTCGTCGTGATTGTTATATTTTTCGTTCCCGGTTTATTTGTTTTTACGGCATTTCGTGCACGCAATACTACGTGCTTTCTCCGGTGGACCTAACGATAAGTTTAACCCATCGCTCCTGTTGGCACCGGAGGACACGCGCTTGGCGTAATTATGCACACAGCTGTTCCACCCTGTCTCTAGAAACGAGAGCCAGCCTACAACTTGTACGTGGGCGAGTCTTTAGCCCAAATTTCTTTCTGTTTTTTTTTGTTGGCTCTGATCCTGAGAAAGGGTCGCAACCACTTGTTCATTAGGTTCGATTCGAAGCATACACCTTGTAGTTGTTAACATGAGAATCGCTAGGTGAGATGGTATTTATCATTAATATTGTACATACTGTGACTATCCTACATCTGTAATTATATACTTACGATGGTAATGTAGAACGGAGGGTTTTCCTTTTTTTCTGGGGTTGTAAATTTTTATTAATTAAGACATTTTTGTGCTAACGATTTTATATGTTTAAACGTTCTATTTAAGATAATGATGTAGAACTGTTGTTTTTAGGGTTGTAATATCTTTTTCTTTTTCTTGGTAATTAATATGGGGGACCTGAAAACAGCAGCTGGCCATTTTAAAAATTGATTCTTTTTTTCTGTGTTTATTTTTGACACTACTGTTCTGGTGTAATATACATTTTTTGGTAATTAGAGGTTATATGATTATTTTTGTGAGTTGTAAATGAGTGTGTGTCTTTTTATTTCAGGCCTTCTCTTATTGTGGTAGTTGGAATACCCCGCCCACTCACCAACTGAGCCCTGGGCATTCTTTCTTTATTTTTTTGTTTGCTTTTAGACTACGTCGCTTAACGTAGCTACACGAGTTATGTATCCTCCAATTTACCTATATTAAATAATAGAATTCTAATAGAAATTATTAGAAATTGTTAAATAAATCATAAGTCAATTGGAACAATGTAATACAAGAATAAACCAGACAGGTTATTAACAGTTCATGAGAACGGATATGCAACTTTGTATTCGAGACGACAGTGATACTACAGGTGGCAGGTCACAGACGGTTAAGATATTGCAATAGAAATAAGATTGAAAGAATGTAACAAAGTAAAGCAGACATGAGATCTGCAAGTTCCCACAACCATGTGAGGGGGTAGGGATATTATAAAAAGCCCGGGAGCCCCACTTGACAGTAGTCAGTCTTCGAACTCTATACTTCGTTGTTCAAGTTACTCAAGTGAGTCAGTCTGAGTATTACAGCTTTTGCATTGTTGTTTACCCAGGCTACTCGCCCTAATATTAGTTCAATTAATTAATTATTTTGGTTTAAAGTAAAGAACAGTTTGTCAAAATTCCACATTAATTTCTGTATTAATTAAAAATAAATTTGTTAAGTTTTGGAAACGTTTTTAAAAACATCTCTCCAAAGGCCCGAACCTTAACTCACATTTATTATAATTTTTCTGTTTTGTTTAAAAATGCAATATATTAAACAGTTAATATACGTCTTTAAGCGAATATACATTTTTATTGAGGTTTTCTTGTGTTTGTAGTAAAATATTGTACCCTTCAGAGATTTATTTAAACATTATTATCTATTTTATTTTTATTTTGAGACACAAACTGGTGTTTCCATTTGTATTATATTAACTTGTTTTTATTTTAAACTTACCATGCTCATAGCCAATCTTCTGTTATTATGTATACTTGGGGTTCCTGCACCATCGCTAGTGTTTAATAGGTTGTAGTAGCGTCTCACTTTAATTCTTTTATATCTTAATTTTATAATAAACCTCCCTGTTTGCCGCTCTAACGCCGGAGTAAAGTACAAAGTGAGGAAAAAAAAATTACCATTTTAGACACAGGTAAAGGTTGTTATAACTAGGGGTGGGCGATACGGGATTTTGCGTATCGAATATCGATACATATTCTATATCGATATGTATCGATACGTATCGATGCGTATCGATATGTATCGATGCGTATCGGTGCGTATTGATACATATCGATTCGTATCGATGCGTATCGATACGTATCAATGCGTATCGGTGCGTATCGATACGTATCGATTCGTATCGATGCATATCGATACGTATAGATACGTAGCGGTACGTATAGATATATAAAGCGATTCGTATGGGAACGTTTGGATGTGTAGATTAAGTATACATATCGAGACGTAGCGATACCTATCGGTACGAATCGATACGCATCTATAAATTTTTCTACTCTTTCTTTGGGAATAAAATCACAAGATCGTTTTAAAATAATGTATTTACTGACAATTCGATCTTTCACTTAAGATTGTTTGTTATCAAAATAATTAAAGTTTCAAGTTTAATATTTGTGACACAAGTATATGTATATAAGGGTGGGCGAAACGGGATTTTGCGTATCGAATATCGATACATATTCTATATCGAATATCGATACGTATCGATACATATCGAGTATTGATATATCGATATTTATTTTTTGCTGTATCGGGGGGGTCGATACGGGGGTCGTATCGATACGTATCGATATATCGATACGCCGACCCAGCCCTAGTTATAACAAGCATAAAAAGGAGTAGCAAATAGACAAACTTTAGACCAATTTATTGAAGTTATATTTATAAATATTACAAACTTTGGAATTTTAATAATACGAATTGTAGTTATTTTTTGCAACCTCTCTCTATAAAATGTTACATAATTAGTATGCTTATCTATTGCTATTTTTGTCCAAAAACAATGAAAACGTAAGTACTCAGAAGACGTGACCCGGTGGTTTCTTAATTTTCCAGTGTCCCTGCCTATTTGTGATGAAATTGGGTTAGATCAGCAAATCGTGAGAGAAACAATGTATCCAATTTGTATTTCAGCCATATGACGAATTAAATCCTTTCTCTACGCAGTAAAACAATTCCACTCTACTTAGATGTATATATCTTCATCATTCAATTTCTTGAACCCTTAGTCCCAAAGGAATATTTACGACAAAAGGAATTAGTCTTTTAGCGAAACGCCTGTAATGGAAATCAGAACCGGAATATAAATTTTCCCCTTATTGTGCTCCGGATGTAATAGACTTTCAGAAAGCCTTCCGAATCACATTTTAAAGAGATTTCTTATTTGATTAACTTGGACAGCTGTTACATAGAAATTGTATTCCCTGTAGTACAATAAAGAAAACATATTTGTTCGGTATTCCACAAAAAATTTTCCTGTCTAAATTTGGAAGTCGTTTCTTAAATCTTAATATATATTACTAGAAGGAAATCCGCCTACTTCTATTGTTGAAATTCCTGTAGTTAACGGCGAACTTGGTTAAATGAAGAACAAGCTCGACGTTGAAAATTTCATAAACATCACATCTAGGTAATAGTAAAGCCTATGGAGGTCAAGCTAAGTTATTTCCTTGGGGACTTTCAGAATATTGAAACTGAAAATTACAATTGAAAGGCTTATGTAAAACATGCATGTAAGTTCGCAACGAAACTAATACAAGTTTCTATAAAGAATAAGTATCTTCCAAAATCACGTATTCTGATAAATATTTTTCAATAAACTTACAGGTTTATAATTATTACAAGTGGGTTAATTATCAATATTTAATAATAATAATAATAATAATAATAATAATAATAATAATAATAATAATAATAATAATAATAATAATAATAATAATAATAATAATAATAATAATAATAATAATAATAATAATAATAATTTCAATTTCAATTTCAATTTATTTACAAGTTTGTTCTCTTTTCACCATAAGCTAACTCCATGAGTTGCTTGACATGGTGTTAAAACTATGTATATACATTCGTTATAATCTAGAATATTTCAAAAAGTATATAAAATAATTAATTAATAATACATAATATATTTTTTATATGAACTAAATATCACCTAGTAAACGAATGGTCTTCTTTTATTATTCAGTATGATTTTAGAACTTTCTGGGTATAGTCCTTGTTCTGACTCAACTCTCTCTCTCTATTACAATTTTCCACATTCAGTTCTCCTGCATTTCTTTGTTATTTATTATCCAATTCGCATACAATTTACAATTGCTTTTTTTTTATAATTTTAGTAGAAACATTTCAGGATTTTAATTTTGTGTAACTTGACAAGCTTCATATGCTTCGTTAAATTTGTTTATAATGCTATTGTACAATGTATTAGAATTTTATGTTCGCTTAGCTGTTGAACGTTTATATCGGATAATTTAACTTTAATTTGACGTTCGTTCAAAATTTTTCCTGTTTGTACATGTTGTTCTATTAACTTCTGTTTGAAAAGTTAGTTGGGCTGCGGTCATGTAGTGATCTGATATTTTCGACTGTATTACAGCAGAATTTATGTGTTTGTACTTTCCTCATACATAAATATGATCAATACAAGAGGCTACCAATTTCCACACCAAACAATTCTTGACGTGTATAGTCCAAAATGCATTTATATAAACCGCTTGATGTTAATAAAATTTGATATTCCGTTTCCGCGATATATAAGTTTTTACCAAGTAAATCTATGTTAATATCTCCCCCAAAAATGATATAGCTAAAATCATTACATTCTTGCAACTGTTTTTGAAGTTCTTCCACAAAATCGTTAACACTATTATTTGGAGGTCTATAAACTGTAATCAAATTTATATATTTTCCTTGAAATTGTAATGACCCCGCAACATTTTCGTATGATAGTGATTGGTATATCGTTTCAGTAAATTCTAAACCCTTTTTAATATATACTAATATCCCACCACCTCTACGAGCCTCTCTTAATTTATAAAACATTTTATATTCATTAATTTGAAAATTTGAAACCATATTTTCCTCAATAGATACTTCTACTAAAATTAAAACATGAAATTTGATGTTAGATATATACAACAGCAATTCATCAAAATGACTTCTAATACCATTATTAATATTTAGGTATATCAGAATTAGCGAGTTCGGCTTATATCCGGAAGTTAACTCCTCATAATCGGTAACACTACTAACTGTACAAAAATTTACGTTATCAGTAAAGTCTTTTTCTTTTAACCTAGCCATTATATCAATATTTATGAATGAATCTTTTGTAGGTCTTTTTCGGTATCAATACGTACTACACTCGACGACTCACTTGATTGCTTTGTTAGTATTTTACCGCCACGTACCCACACGAATTTGTAATTGAATTCTCTGGCTTTTTGTTTAGTTTGCCACAACAAAGATTTATTGTAAGCTGTTAAATTTTCATACAAGAATATCTTACGCTCGTTCTTGTTATTAAATAAATCATCATTTTTCATCGTTTCCTTTCTCTTACTAATAATTCGGTCTCTAATTGCCTGTGAGGAACATTTAACTATTACTGGTGGAACAACATCTAATCGCCTCTTAGGTAAACGATGTACTACTTGTATATCATCCATGCTTACACTCACCTCTAAACGTCTTACTAATTTTTCTACAACCGCTTTTAATTTACCTTCCTTTTCCTCTGGCATAATATCCAATCCATGAATTTCAAGATTAACATTCCTACTACTCTGTTCCAGATTATTTATCTTTACTTCCAGCTCCAACAGTTTGGCATCCTTTTTATGATTGTCTTCCAACAATGCACGCACTTGATTAGCAAGATCAGTATTTATCTTTTTAAGTCCGATAAATTCTTGTTTCAAATCTTCGTAGAAGTTAGATAAGCCTTTTAAATCGTTACAAACGCCATCAACGGCCTCTTTATAAATATCCAGTTTGTTAGATAGTGTTTCAAACATTTGCTTTATATCACAATCGTTTGCAATATTTACTAGTGCGGATTTTGGTATTTGTTTTTCCTTTCTGCACTTCTGGCATTTCCACGATTCCTTATTTGCAGTCGACATACGCGAATAAGTATTTTCTGCTAATCCTGCACAATTGTAATGCATATTACTATTACAAAAGTTGCATGTAACAAAATTTCCATCTCTAGACAATCTTTCAGTACATTTATCGCAATTCATTTTACTTTTTTCGGTAATTATTATCTTCAATGCAGGTTCTCCTTAAAGAGAGTTTAACACATCACCATAACGCGATCAAATCAATTAAATTTACTTTTAAGTTCACTTTTCATATCACCAACCTTATTATCGATTTACGGAGCGACTTAAAACACGTCCGACCAGCACGAGAGCTGAGCCCATAAATAATAATAATAATAATAATAATAATGATAATAATAATAATAATATTAGTAATAATAATAATAATAATTTAGTTCAATTCAATTCAATTTATTTACAACTTTGTTCTTTTTTCAAACTCCATGAGTTGCTTGACATGGTGTTAAAACTATATATATATATATATATATATATATATATATATATATTTATATATATATATTGCTGTAATTATAGGGTTAATTTAAGGGTAGGTTAAGTCATTGGGGTCGTAGAATAAGCAAGGGAAACTCCCAAGTAACAGAAGCACGGAATTATAGATATTGGAAGAGTAAATAGGTTATTATAAAAATTATTAGTTGCGAGCACACTGTATATAGCAGTACAAACAATTAAAACACATATCCAAGAGTAGCTACTAGCAAAGATTAGGATTTAGAAAAGGTAACGAAACGCATTAAAATTAAATCAGTGGAAAACCTGCATGAAGTGGCTAGATAAACATTGAAAAAGTGTGTTAAGATATTATAGTAAACGCACGCAGAAATTATGCTTTATTTAAAAGCGTACGTGATCTAAGAGAATCACAGTTGTTCGAAAATCCAATTTATTAGGAAATAAACAAACACCAAATTTATTCGATTTAGATTAGAATAAGGCTAACAAACAACACTACATGATCGATATGTAGGAAAATTCCTGGGATTTTTGAAGTAGATATAAGGTATAACATTTGAATTACATGACTTAGAGCACCGCGTCATACAATTAAAATACATACAATTGGTAAATTTTCCCAAAATAACAAGTGATAATATGCTTGTCCTCGCCTAGCACGCGAAGCCAACGAATCACAAACAAAAGTGGGACAATCCTATAAATATCTTGAGAATGCAATATCAAGTTAGTATACTTTGAAACTTGGCAGTAACTATACTCGTAAGTGCCAAATATTTATGCGCATAATAAATATTTGTTAACAGTGAAATTATAAAGTGTATAATTGTGAAAATTGTACCGTATTTATGAAACGTAAGTAAATAAGATTTAGGAAATTATAGCATTTCTAATAATAAATAAAACAGGGCTTTGAATGTCCGTCTAAATTCCTCTCTGAAGGTCGATCTAAATTTCTCACGGAAGGTCAATCTGAATTTACCATCTCAATTACGATATAAATTACAATCATAAATTACAAGTAAAATAATGTTACGATTCCTGTAGAACATTAAATTACGAGCCATTACGATCAAAAATACAATTTTGGAGAATTCTGCCTGTTCTAGCAAATTGATGGTAAATATTCGATTACGGAAATGGAAAACTTTTCATTGAAATAAACGCACCAATAACGATTTGGATATCAACTTTAATTCTTAGGAGCACATATGAAAATCCTTCAGGTTAGAGATTTTGATATGACTTATTTTTATACTGTTTTATCTCAATCATAATTTAAAGTGTAAAAGCCGACAAATTGGGGGATTTCTTGCAAAAGTTTTATGAAACGTTACAGACAGCTTGAAACGTTTCAATAAGCCTTTAAAGGTAATAAAATCTCGTTTTGCTGGCTTGATTTTCTAATAATTTGACAGATGTATATGATATAAAAGGGTAGAAGATAGTTAAAAGAGTTGTAAATATTCAATTATTATACGGTGTATTATAGAAGTGCTTTATTTAATTGAATCAGCTAGTCGAGGCAAAAGAAAATTATAAATTAACAATTTCACAAGTGTTTGAGTGGTATTAGGGGCTGTGAGAGATATCACAGCAATATATATATATATATATATATATATATATATATATAAAATTAGTAATATTGACTGTTTTTATAATGTATAAGCAAAATAAATATTGGGGATACAGTCAGATTGGGCATGGATTTAATATAAACTTCTTATAACCATTTCAAGCTTTCGAAAATGTTTATTTTCTTCATCAGGATACTAAAAGTTTATAATTTAACATTTATATGATAAAATTATATAGGTTACTTACGATTATAAAGTTTATAATTATATAAACATTAAATGACATCTATATGACATGGACAGGTTTTTGTTAATACGCGTACATTTAAAAGTTTCTTATAAGTATATGCAAAATTAAAGTTAAAGTTAATGTAGTAAAGATATTAATTAAATAAAGTAACATAGTTATTATAGGTCTTGATAAAAATAAAAATAGAAATTAAAAAGTGTTATACTAGTTTTAAAAAATTAAAGCTAATCGTATTGTACCGAAGGTGTTATAAATTTGTATAGTGTGATAGTTTTATATAAATTTGGAATTATTTTTATTCTTTATTATTGTTATAAAATATGAATAAATATTGTTTAAATTTTGTGTGTCTGTTTTTTTATTTATAGGATTTTCTTCGAGAGCAATCGCGATCATTTCAAGAAATAAGCGTTTTTTATAGCTAGTTTCTCTGAATATAATTCTGGTGTCATTTTAATTCATAGTGTGACCTGTATCAAGTACATGGGAAGCTAGCGCGCATGTTTTTTTGTTCAGATTGCAATCACTTTTGTGTGAGGTTGGTCTTGTAGATAACCAATTTGATGTCTGTCCAACATACTTACCATTACAGTTACGACAAGGTATACTGTAGACTACTCCTGACTGTCGGGGTGTAGGTGTGTGGTCTTTAAGACTACTATATAATACCCTATCTAAAGTTATAATTGGTTTTTTGATAAGTTTGATGTTTTGAAAATCCTTAAAAAGATGTTTTAATTTATCTGTAAGTTTATCAATGTACGGAAGTGGAATAAACATTGTAGGAGACGTGGAGCTGGTATTAGTGTCTGTAGTATTGTTGGAGAAAGTGTTGATTAATGTGGTATTTTTTCTTGTGGTGGTGTTGAAAATTAGTTTGTTGATTAGAGGTTTCGGATATGAATTAGTAAGTAGTAGGTTTCTGAGTATTAAAAGATTTTTGTATCGTAGGGTAGGGTGTGTAAAAAAAAAATACCACATTAATCAACACTTACTCCAACAATACTACAGACACTAATACCAGCTCCACGTCTCCTACAATGTTTATTCTACTTCCGTACATTGATATACTTACAGATAAATTAAAACATCTTTTTAAGGATCTTCAAAACATCAAACTTATCAAAAAACCAATTATAACTTTAGATAGGGTATTATATAGTAGTCTTAAAGACCACACACCTACACCCCGACAGTCAGGAGTAGTCTACAGTATACCTTGTCGTAACTGTAATGGTAAGTATGTTGGACAGACATCAAATTGGTTATCTACAAGACTAACCTCACACAAAAGTGATTGCAATCTGAACAAAAAAACATGCGCGCTAGCTTCCCATGTAATTGATACAGGTCACACTATGAATTATGATGACACCAGAATTATATTCAGAGAAACTAGCTATAAAAACGCTTATTTCTTGAAATGATCGCGATTGCTCTCGAAGAAAATCCTATAAATAAAAACAGACACACAAAATTTAAACAATATTTATTCATATTTTATAACAATAATAAAGAATAAAATAATTCCAAATTTATATAAAACTATCACACTATACAAATTTATAACACCTTTGGTACAATACGATTAGCTTTAATTTTTTAAAACTAGTATAACACTCTTTATTTTCTATTTTTATTTTTATCAAGACCTATAATAACTATGTTACTTTATTTAATTAATATCTTTACTACATTAACTTTAACTTTAATTTTGCATATACTTATAAGAAACTTTTAAATGTACGCGTATGAACAAAAAACTGTCCATGTCATATAGATGTCATTTAATGTTTATATAATTGTAAACTTTATAATCGTAAGTAACCTATATAATTTTATCATATAAATGTTAAATTATAAACTTTTAGTATCCTGATGAAGAAAATAAACATTTTCGAAAGCTTGAAATGGTTATAAGAAGTTTATATTAAATCCATGCCCAATCTGACTGTATCCCCAATATTTATTTTGCTTATATATATATATATATATATATATATATATATATACATTCGTTATAATCTAAAATATTTCAAAAGTATATAAAATAATTAATTAATAATACATAATACATTTGTTATATGAACTGAATATCACCTAGTAAACGAATGGTCTTCTTTTATTATACAGTATAATTTTAGAACTTTCTGCGTATAGTCTTTGTTCTGACTCAACCCTCTCTTTATTACAATTTTCCACATTCATTTCTCCTGCATTTCTTTGTTATTTATTATCCATTTGGCATACAAATTTACAATTGTCTTTTTTTTATTATAATTTTTAGTAGAAACATTTCAGGATTTGAATTTAAGAATTTAAAAAACTAATGAAAACTATTTTTTAAATTTAGTGTTTTATTCCAATATTTTGTTTAAATACACTTTTGCTTCTTGTTTCAAAGTAGGGTAAAATTGGCGATCCTGCTGCTTCATTTCCACCAGCATCCTCATTTCCACACACATCTGGACCAAATAGTTTTCTTCGACTACCTAATTTCATCTTTCGAGATAAAGCTATCTTGTTTGGTATCAATTAATATTAGATTTTTCACAGCTACCCGATTTTCTAAAAATTTTTTAGATAGCACCACCCCCCAGGAAACTACCTTTATTTTAAAATTTTTTGCTGGTAGTGATTTTTTGACCGTCCGCATAAATTTTTTAACCATGGGACACATCAAATTAGTCTAGAATTTTACGCAAAATCCGAATCCGTAAACAGATTTAAAATAGGATCACCCCTTTCGGTTTTACACATATGTCCTCTGCGAGATAAATTTTTCTCCTCATTTCCACCCACGAGATAAACATATCTTGCTTGGTATCAATTAATATCAGATTTGTCTCAGCTACCGAAGTCTCTTTAAATTTTTTAAATTACCTCACTCCCCAGAGAGCTACCCCAAATTTAAGATTTTTTTACCGCTAATATTCTAAACCAAATAGTTTTCTTCGACTAGCCATTTCCGCCCACAAGATAAATGTACCTTGTTTGATATCAATTAATATTAGAGTTTACTCAGCTGCCTGAATCTCTAGGAGTTTATTAGATAGCATCATCCCCCAGCGAGCTACTCTCATTTTAAGATTTTTTGCTGGTAGCGATTTTTGCCTGTCTTTATAAAAATTTTTAGCCATGCGATACATAAAATTAGTCTAGAATTTTATGCAGAATCCGAATCTGTAAACAGATTTAAAATCGGACCACCTCTTACAAAGTTACACACATACATTCTAGTGAGCATTCCGCCACCGTACCACTACTCGCTTTTAATGTCATACCATACTTTCTATCTTGTTTAGCTCATCTTTCGAGATAATTATATTTTGCTTAGTATCAATTAATATTAGATTTTTTTCAGCTATCTGAATTTTTAAGAATTTTGTAGATTGCATCATCCCCCAGAGAGCTACCCTCATTTTAATATTTTTTACAGGCAGCGATTTCTGACCGTCTTTATAAATTTTTTAGTCTTGTAATACATCAAATTCGTCTAGAATTTTATGCAAAATCCGAACCTGTAAACAGATTTAAAATCGGACCAACCCCTTACCATTTTACACAGACACCCTATAAATTATAACTTTCCTGCAGCTCATACCTGAAAGAAAATCTAAAAACCATTCTTACAACTTTTTATTACGGACAATTTTTGCTAATACAGTTTAAATTTTGTAAACCACATTTCTAAATACATATTCACAATTTTTATTCTTAACCTAGAACTCCTCACATCGGCTTATACTTATTAATATTTATTTCTAAATAGAGCACCTTTTCCAAAGAACAAAACGGCCCCACGTGTTTCAAATTCCTCTGATTTTGTTTTCATGGTTTCGTTTAAGACCTCGTACATATTTTCCAGATTACTAGAAGACGTTAAACCATATTTTTTGGTGTAAACGCCGTAGAGTTCGCAATAGACTTTTATTGCTGTATGTTGTGTTCTTTTTTCGCTAAGTAATCGAATAAACCGTTCTTTCTGCTTCCAAAGAAACTCGGACACTCCATCGTCGATTGCCGCAACAAGATAGACAACAAGTTATTGCTGTCTTTATCCAGTATTGGAGGCGCATATATGGTTCGAGTTTATCTACTAAATCGTTTGTAGAAATTTGAATTCTATGTTGGATGTTGGTAAGTCGATTTTCCTTTGTTATGAAAATCATCTGTTTGACTTACAACGTTTCGTGGTTATTTTTATCTAATTAGAAAGTACCCAAGGTTAAGCCGTAATCTTTGTAGTTTAAATTATCGAAAACTAATACCTGAACAATCATATTTAAAATTTAGATCTTAGAATTCTACACTAAATTAAATTCTTGCTTTAAAGAATTGTTTACCTAAACGATCTGTTTCAGAACTTTGATTATGAATCATACTTAGTACACATTGTTACTAGGATTTATTTGTTCATGCTGATTAATTATCATACAGTTGAATACTTTTCTTTACATAATTTTTTTTTAACAAGCTTTAAATTTACTAATTAAACCATCCTGTTAGAAAAGTAATTTAATAAAAATGTACGTCGTGTGATCAGTACTGGCAAAATGACAAAAGCTAATAATTTTGTTAATGAAATAAATAATGTTTATGTTAAAGGCTCTGATATAATTAACATTATTAACAGAAATAGAAATGGTTAATTAAACACTCATTAAATTCATTATAAATATCTATGAGTTTGAAATAGAATTATTTTCAGTTAATATATGTGTTGATATCTAAAAAGTCTAATCTTTTTATGAATTTAGAAATGTTTAATCACACTCGAAGAAATATTTAAGAAAGTGAATTTATTCAACTTCATACATATTTTTGGATTCTATAACTTTTATATGAACCAAGAGAGTATAAATTTAATAAGTAGAGTGTCCATGCACTGATGGTCACACGCAAATTCTATAAGTGATTGTAACTTGTCTGATTTATTGATTTTATTATTTTGAGACGCAAACTGCTATCTCCAATGTATTTTTAAGTGCTTTATTTTATTTCAGAATAAACGTTTGTACCATCTATGAATACAAAATCTTGTATTCCAATAACAGAATATATTCGTTAAGGTTCCTGTATTTTTCTTGGCGATATTCCTTGTTCTTATATATAGTACAGTGGCGCCTGACCCATCCGTATTTGTTTTATGGCCCTCCCCGATAGTCTCTAAACGAGTTCGGAGTCAGTCCGGAAGTCTACAAAAGTTAGTTTGTGTTAGTACGAATACATCTATATCTTCTGCATGATTTTTGTTAGAAATATTGTTACGAGCTACTATTAGGCAACCCGTGAAACACACAAGCGCCGTAAGCACTGTATATTCTCTAGAAACCGAGGATGTTCGAGCACATACCAAAGAATGAATCATCTATTTTAATTCAGGGTATATATATATATATATATGACCGCTGATAAATGTAAGAGTTTAGTCTATATCAGAATGTCGACTATAAATTATATCGTGTAAAGTTAAATAGTTAAGCTTTTAGAAGTCCAAGAGTAAACATAAATTTGTATTATGTGAAAGTGTATATTGTACCGACAGCTTGTGGAATACATAAATAGCAAAACTGTAATAAATAAATAATAGTGTTTAGTGTTGTTAATAGACCTATGGTTAAGAATTTAGCTTAAGAAGATATTAGTGCTTGTAAATATCATTAGTATGATAGTGCTTCATTGTTAATTGGACTGAAAAGATTTATAAATAAGGCATATACTGTTAATTGAACTTATGAATAATGAGTAATAAAGATTTTTATTACTACTTGTTTTAAATTAGTGAAACGAGTTAGTAGTAGCCCGTTACAATATGTTCGCTTAGGTATCCCCTAAGTCTAACGTAGTAAAAACTTAAATGTTTCACTGTCGCTGCATAATGTGGCTTGACAACCCCTTAAAAATAATATTGTTTCAAGTGCATGCACCGTAAACATAGTATAGTGGGTATTTTAAAACCAAAGACAAAAGCAAAGCACTAGTTAGAAGTGTATTCATAGGCTCTTAAAACGAGGACATTTTAGCTTAACTGTGGAGGAACTACACCTGCACAAAATCATAGTTTAAGTAAAAGTTAATTTGTATCAAAACGATGATTTACGATCATTAGAAAAGTTTTCGAGTTTTACTTTGTATGTCCATACTATCCTAATTATTAACAAATTGTATTGTGAAAAGTAGTTTTCTTTTCATTAGGAAAGTTTTCAACACTCACTTAAGTTAAGTTTAATGTAGTATAAGTCCATATAGTAGAGGACAAAGAATACTACTATAGTAAGCCTGCTTATCGTAAAAGACGATTAAAAGGTGCAGCAAGGGGCAGGGGCCTTTCGGCTAGAAGATATTAGAAGAGAGTCGGTTGGTCTCTGGCGATCCTCAATAATTTACAAGGTTGTTGGAGGTTGGCCGTGACAGATACGGCTTTTTGCTAAAACCTTTAAAAACTGCGTTGTGGAAAGATATGGGAACCTACCACAATATTTCCCAGGTATGCGTGGCCTAAAACACGAACTATGTATGATGGAGAGCCAACAAGTAAAATTCTTGTCCGGAGGTAAAATGCCCCCTCATTCGGATCTCGGGGAGGGGATACTTGGGGCTCGTCATCGTAAGAATTTAAAACAACGGTTCGATTTAGTCATAGGGACTTGGATTGTAAGTCATTACTTAAAGTAGATAAATTAACGAATTTATTAGTCGAAATGAAAAAAGGAAAGCTGGACATCATACTTAAATGGGCGAACCCTGCAAGTCGAAGAGAATTTCGGGCGCCTTTCTAATATTACCAACCTAGTAGCAGGTGTTCCTCAAGGAAGTGTACTTGGTCCACTTTTATTTAGCTTGTATATACAAGATGTATCTACTTGTTTGAAATTTTGTCAATATCATTGATACCCAGATGATATTCAACTTTATTACCACTTTTATTTGACCTATTTTGTCGATGCCTTTAATAATGTAAATAAGGATCTGCAAAGGATTAATGAATGGAGTATGAGTAATCTTCTTTCAATTAATCCCTTAAAATGCCAGGCTATTCTTTTGGGCACTAAAAAAATGTTAAACAAGGCATCCCCAACCAGCCTTCCTTCTTTAATTTTAGGTAATTCTACTATTGCACTAGCTACATCGGTGAAAAACGTTGGCGTTATGATAGATTCTACTTTAACACGGAAAAAACAAATATGAAATATTTGCAGAAAAGCGATTATTGCTCTTCATGCGCTTAAGCGCTAAAACGATTGTTGCCTGTAAAGCTAAAACAAATATTGATTACATCTTTAATCTTTTCACATTTTGACTATTGCGAATCAATTTATACTAACCTATCAATAAATCTCAAGGTACGATTACAACAAGCTTAAAATAGCTGTATCCGTTTTATTTTTGATTTGAAGTATCGGGATAGGGTATCTCCGTGGTACGCTAAACTAGCATGACTTAAGCTGGACAAAAGACGTAATTTATATCTGGCAATTCTTACTTATAAATTATTTCTTAATCAGTTCCCATTTTATTTACTACGTCTATACTTACCTCTTTCTAACCACCATTACAGTACTAGGCGTGAAGACCTATAAACATATGACTGCTCCTTCTTGGTTACAAGTTCGATTATCTGGAACTTGATCCTCTTGAATATTCGAAAAGCATCGTCAGTTGTCAGATTCCGTAAACTCTATCATGAATATCTATTAACTAGTCAAATGACAAAATGATGGAGAAGAAAAATTAGTTGAGTTTTGCTAGGAACATAGATTAGTAACTGTAAACACCCTATTCGAACAACATGTTAGAAGAAGATATACCTGGAAAGCACCAGGTGATAGGGCGAGATACCAAATAAATTATATTTTAGTTAAACAAAGATTTAGAAACTAAGTTAAAAACTGTCGTAGTTATTCAGGGGTTGACATAGATAGCGATCATAACTTAGTTAAAATGGAGTGTAATCTAAAATTCCAAAAGATTGAGAAAGGCTAAAAGAGAGGGATGAGATTTAGGTAAGCTTAATGATAGTGAAGTAAAAGAGGAATATAAACAAGTGTTAGATAATAAGATCAAAGAGGTAGCTATAGGAGGAAACGTAGAAAACAGATGGAAAGAAATAAAAAGTTCTGTACATGATACAGGAACACAGATTATAGGTAAGGAAAAAGTGGAAGCGAGAAAACCTGAGGTAACAAAGGAGATATTAGATCTAATAGAAAATAGAAAAAAAGCTTAAACCTTTCAAAAAATTGGATAGTGAAAGTAAGCAAAAATATAATAGAGTTAGAAATAAAATAGTACATGAGTGTAGAAAAGCTAGAAATAAATGGATGGAGGAGATTCGTAAGAGAATACAAGATAATTTGAGAGTAGGTACGACAGACAAGGCTTACACGACAGTTAAAAAGTTTTTCGGGGAAGATAGGAAAAAATATAATGGTATTAAAGATGAGAATAATGAGCTTCTAATAAATAAAGCTGAGGTAGCAGATAGATGGAAAAGATATTTAGAAGAATTATGTAAGGGAGACGATATGAATGAGTTAGAGAACGACCAAGAAGAGGGTGTAGAAATAGGATTCTCAATATTAAGAGAGGAATTTGTTAGAGATGTTAAGGATCTAAAACTAAATAAAGCGCCGGGGATAGACGATACACCCACAGAATTAATAAAATATGCAAGCCAGAAAACTTTAGACAGATTATATGAACTAGTATATATAATATATGGCACATGTGAGGTCCCAATAGCTTTCGAAAAAAATATTATTATCCAATCCCAAAAAAGTCAGGAGCTGATAGGTGTGAGAATTTTAAAACGGTTAGTTTAACTTCCAACGCTTCGAAAATACTAACAATAATAATTAAAAATAGAGTAGAAGCCTTAACTGGGAATTATTGAGCCAAAGACCAATATGGTTTTCGTAAAGACAGAGGGACTAGAGAACCGATACTGATGATTAGGGTAATTATCGAAAAAAGGTTACAAAAAAATAAAAAACTCATTTCGCGTTTGTAGATTTAGAAAAAGCATTTGATAGGGTTAATTGGATTGTTATGTTTAGGGTTTTACGAAACATCGGAATCTCCTATAGCGATACAAAAATTATTTACAGTCTATATAAAAACCAAAGCGCAGTAATTAGATTTGATGAAATAGAAAAGGAAGCTAAGATTAGAAATGGTGTTAGAGAGGGTTGTATACTATCTCCCTTAATTTTTAATGTTTATATTGAGGAAGCTTTAAACTTAGCTAGAGCGAAAAAAGAGATAGGTATTAGTGTACAGGGACAGAAAATAGACATGTTACATTATTCAGATGATATAACCATTATATCAGAGTCTAGAAAAGGGTTAGGAGAGTTTTTAAATATTTTAGATGAGATACTACAGAGTAACTATAGTAGGAGAATTAACTCAGGAAAAACAAAGTTAATGACAAGTTGTTACGTTATTTCGATCAAGGCAAACACGTTGGGCGCCAAATTTGTTACGTTATTTCGATCGAGGCAGGCGCGTTGGGCGCCAAAGTTCTGTTACGTTGACTCGTAGCCGTGCGTAACAAAAAGGAAATCAAAGAGAGAAAAAGAAAGTGACCGGGCTCAATCGGAGAGTAGGGGGGAGGGGTTGTAGAAAGCAGACCAACATATAATGTACGCGGCTGTAAGGAATTTGTAACAATACCTGCAAAAAAAAATTAGTTAAGCAAACCTGGAAAAAAAAGAATGAGCATAGCAGCAATGAAACATCTAAGTTAGTCAGTACTTTGTAGAATGTCAATAAAAGAAACTGTTTAGATAAACTATATAATATAACAACAGTAAAAGCAATACAGTAAAATGTTTAGTACAAACTGCGGTAATATTGGGGAGTAGCAGAAACGTTTCCTCACACACCAATTAACATAAATCAAATAAAATGTTAAGTAAATTAATAGGTAAGACACAGTTAATATCAGTAATTCAGTAGTATTAATCTTTCTTTCTTTTTTTTTTCTTAATGTTTTAAAATATCATGCAAGTCTTTGTAAAAGGTATCCGAACGACAAAGATATAGTAAAAACAACGGGTAGATATTTAAAGTAATAGTAAATATGAAACGGTTCAACTTACAGAAAGTTCTTCAGTAACGCTTCCTTGTAATTGGAGTGGGGGATTCACGATGTCCTACACCAACGAAGCACTGCACCCTTGACTGTGAGGGTGTGGATGGAATTGCTTACACTTTACACTAACTCACACCTATGTATTTCACTGGGGTTAGCATCAGACACCATCACGCGTCGGAACCATGTAGCATTGATAAATTTCGTGTTAATTCTATTTCCTAAGACAATAAGTTCGAAATATTCTGTAGCACTAGTTTAATTTCCACTGGGACCAAATGTATATTATTTTCGTAAACATCCCAAAAAGCAGTGAGAAATTTCAACCAATACCTTGGTAAGCCGGTAATCTGTTATATTTCACAGATAACGAAATTTGCGCAAGCAATGAACTATCTTAGATTCTATGTTGTTAGGAAAACGCAGAAACTACAGTATCCACAGTATTTGGGATAATCCAAACTATGAACCACTCAAATAAAAAAAAAGGACAACGCCCCAAAACAACACAACCAGTAAAGCCACTCGTATCACTAGAACCCGTCCGTGTTCTGTAAACAAGCACGTCAAACACGTTACATTTCAAGCATATTTCCTTCAAATGGTAAACAGAACTACACTGCTACAGTTAATATACAGCTTTTCATTCCACAAGAAAGACAACTCAAAACACAATTCGACAATTTATACTGCATTGATTCTCACTATTTTTTAAAGCAACAAGGAAACAGTACTTTTCACGTAATTAATATCTAGGAACCCAGAACAAAACTCAAAACTACCATTAGTAAAGCAAAACAGCACACCGTATTCTCAACGTAAACAATATATAGCAACCAAGAACAGCCGACAACTCCTCGCTATCATAACCGCTTATCGACTCTTATCTAGACGTGTATTTTCCACATAAGCAACAAAGTTTATATTTACAGCAACACAAGGACGATGCCGTTTATAATCAATTATAAGCGGTTTTATAATTTCCAATTTATGTATCTTCAAATTACTACTTTTAAAATTAACACACGCGAGCTAATAAATATAAAATATAGAAACAGCAATTTGCAGGAATGCATTTATAAATTGGGAAACAGCGTAAAATGTTTAAAATTACAAAAACTGCCCGTTACAAATTGAGATACAGCCTTGTTAATAATAATAATAATATTTATTACGTTTACACACACAGTATACATACTTTATATACACATCAGCTCTGTGGTTATAATATAAATATTGGCCACACAAGATTATGTCTAACAATATTGTTACTCTATGTTAATTAACTTATATAAATCAGTGATTATAACAAGTGAATTAGTAAGAAGTGTTTTACAGTGTTAGATTTACATATCAATTAGTATGGGGTAGATATATGGCAACTACAAATTTGATGTATAAGAAGTAATAAAATAAGAGGTCATTACAGTGACGAAATAAATATTGTAGTTGTACCTCGTATAAGCTAATAAACTTGTGCACGAGGATACAGATAAGAATATCGAAATCGAATCAAGGTGTGCATTTGTAGCTGATCGGTTTTTTTGGCCAGCACCGGATTTAGGAAGACTTTGTAAATGTAATAACCCATGTTTTTAAGTATTCAATGAATTTAGAAAGCTGCAAAAATTTATGTTCTTTCAACCCTTGATTGTAAAGGTAATGAGCAACAAACTCAAAACTTTGCTAGCTTGTCTGTTTAAAATATATAATAGTTTTTACATTATAGTGATGTTTACTTTTTGTGTTGTAATGATGATCAATGTTATATATTTTTCCATATTTGTGATAGTGTCCTAGAACACATGTATTTGTTTTACATCAAAAATTCCTGTTTCTCTAAACAACAAGACAGAACTATAAGTTCTAGGTTTATAGTGAATAATTTTTAGAATAGTTTTTTGCATAATAAGTACTATATTCAATTTAGTAATACCTGCACTCCCCCAAACAATTATCCCATACCTTAATAAGTTTTGTACCAAGCCCTTGTAAATCGTCATCATGTGTTTAGTATTCAGTATATCACGAAGTAATAGGAAGTGAACAACAGGATACCTTAGCCTACTACATAATAATATGATGTGTTCGCCCCACTTTAGATGGCAGTCAATCACAATGCCAAGATATTTGTGCTGTAGAGCAGGAGTTATAGATAATGCAGAAAATTCACAATTATTACCACGAACTTTAATATCTTTTAAAGGTGGTAGGGAGTCGTTGTATAGTGCAAATGGCACCCATTTTGTTTTCTTAACATTTAATGTGAGTAAGTTACAGTTTAACCAGGAAATTATTTTTCCTAAACACTGTGACACTTCATCGATTAAACTGAACCAATTATTGCCTTTCATAATCACAACGGTGTCATCTGCAAATGAAATTATTTTACTGTCTACATCTAGGTTTAACAAGTCATTAATGTAGATGAGGAAAGTACGGGACCCAGGACAGAACCCTGAGGTACACCATATGTGATGTTTTCAAATTCACTTTTGGTATTGTTAAGAGTTATACACTACTTTCGGTTTGATAATTAGCTTTTAAGAAGATCAAAACAAATACCCCGAAATCCACGTTTCTCAAGTTTAATTAATAGTCTGTTATGACTCACTGTATCGAATACTTCTTGCAAATCTGAAAATGTTGCAATTACTGATTTGGATTCATCCATTTCATAATATATTGTTTATCTCACCACAGCTAAAGCGTGATTAGTGGTCAATGAAGCTCTAGAATCAAATTGGTTGTTTGAAAGTAATTTATGTTTATCTAGGAAAGTTTTGATTCTGTACGTGAAAGCTTTTTCAAATATTTTGGTAATGTTAGAAATTACGGATATAGGTCGATAGCTAGACATTCCATTTATATTACCGGAATTATGTATAGGGTGCACTACAACTATTTTAAAGTGATCAGGGCATATACCTTTTACAAAAATTTTGTTTATTAACTGCATCAGTGGATATTTTATAAAGTCAACTGTTTGTTTTAGAAAGGTTGTACTTATTCCATTAAGACCTGAAGCTGTATGTGGTTTAAGTTCCCCAATGTATTTTTTTATTCCAGATAAATCTACTGGATTAAAGAAGCAAGAATGATTGTTTATGTTAATATTATTTCCGGTTATGCTACTAGAGCCATTTTTAATTATATCATTATCCAAGTTTTCCCCAACATGAGAAAAGTTTCTATTAAGAACATTGGCAGTTTCCTTGTTACTATGCGTTAATTTGCCCCCGTCATGTCTTACTTGAAGGTTATTAATTATCGGTTTTGGTTTATTTAGTATTTTATTAGTCACTTCCCATAAGTTTTTAGACTGTTTTTCTGCTAAAGGTTGCTATAGAAATTAGCTTTGGATTTTCTGATTAGAGTTACAATTTTATTTCTATAAGTTTTATATAAATCATTCAAGTACTGATTGTTTTGTTCTTTTTTCAGCTTATTATATAACTTGTCCCTGATACTTATAGATTCTGCAATCCCCAAAGTAATCCATGTCTTCTTTTCTTTAACCCTAATGTTCGTGTTTATGCTATTTTGGTTTATAATAAATTGAAGTTTTTTAACTAAATGTTCACATGCTAGGTTAACTGGGAGATTCTCTAGTTTAGTCCATGTTGGATGTTTAAGATGTTCTTTTACTTTATCATATAAGATAACTCTATTCCCACGTTTACGTTTAAATTGGTCAACAGTTAGATTTTGAAGACGTAACTTGCAGCCAAGAATTATAGGATAGTGATCAGTAATTTTACTATGCAAAATTTGGTTTGAGGTAATCTGGTTTTGACAAAAATGTGATCAATACATGTGGTTGATAGCCCAGACAATCTAGTGATGTCATTAATATTAGGGCAAAAACCATTTCTTAACAGAAGATTTAGATATAGATCAGCTTCATTTGAGTTTGAAAGGATGGCGATATTAAGATCACTAATAATAATTTCATTTGTGTTTAGACAAATTTGCTCCAAATAAGCTTCGAGGCTGGTGTTGAATCTGAACTGCCGGGGTAACCGTCGTGCTTGCGGCGGGTCGAACGCAAAAAAGATCGCAGCCCAGCGCCTTCTAGCATTATACCGTCGAGCGGACCGGCAGGGCGGCGGTTGGATCCGTTCGGAGCGGCAAGCCGTTCCGAAACGGGCTATCCGACCGGCCTATGATGGCACCCAACGGGTCGGGACGTCCTACTAGGGGAGAAGTGCACGCACTCGGCGACCAGAGGCGACGCACGTCCCTCGACGGACCGAAGTCCGCCTGGTGGGCTGCCGCGCATTATTATCATATTCAAAAAGTTCTACTCTGATTATGTTAATGTTATTAACGCATATATTATTTACGTTACGTTTCACCTGATCTTTTACACAAACCAAGTGGCGCGTGCGTATTTGAAAACACGCGTTGTTGTGTAGGGGTTGCAAAGTATAGATAATGAAATACCAAGTTGCAGCATGCGTATTTGAAAACAAGCTAGGCTTGGTGTAGACTTGTGTATAATAATTGAATGAAAGGTTAACAGTCTAAATGACCAGCAAAATAATGGATAATCAGATAATAATTATATCAGATTGTTTTGTAGTATAATGATAAGATAACTAACCTTGATTTGACATGTGGTGTAGTTTCGACTATATTCTTGTTGTTTGAAGTGGTGAAACGGCTTACACTTGATGATAAATTGTCTGTTGATTCAATGTTCACTTTATTACGCACTTCAATGTAACATTTATTCACTGATTATGCCTGATTACGCGACCAGATGCACGGTATATTGGAGGACGCGTGTTGATTGCTTGAAGGTTGCTCGAGCACTCTTATTTCTTATCTGTTCTTTTGTGTTTGGTTAGTTTAATTAGGTAGGGATAATGTATAAAAATCGATTAGGTATGCAGGAATATTTTATGATATATACAAGGTGAATTATACATAGTGAACGGTTACGGAACATACCGCCCACCAAAAAGCCTCAATTATAGGCCCTTTTTAAAGAAAGGTAAAAAGAATTGAAATTGAAATTGGTTCAATCTTGAATGAGAAAATAAAATGAATGTTGCGTAAAATGCAAAAGAAAAATAAAATTAAATAGCCCTTTGAGCCAGGCAATGGCTTATAATATACATTGAAGTATTATTGGTTAGGAAAAATGCATAATTTCACCATAGGTCGCTTTAATGTACCCTGGTTAGTCTTAACTTCGGCTACTCGAACAATACCGTCGGTGCCCGTAAATGTGTTAATTATTCTGCCCAACTGCCACTGGAGTGGAGGTAAAACAGAATCTTTGATAAGTACAAGTGTACCTTTTAGATTACCAACTAATTTGTTATGGTTATTCCACTTGCATTTTTGATAGAGCTCATGTAAATACTCCCTATGCCACCTAGACCAAAAATCTTGGTGCAAACGCTACACCAATTGCCACAAACGATTGATATTTAAATGTGTTAAATCATGCATTGGAGGCGCAGTCAGCGGCTCCATTGTTAAAAAATGCGCAGGCGTGAGAGATTGTAGATCATTGGGGTCGCTACTTAAACTGCATAGAGGCCGTGAATTAAGGAGCGATTCTATTTGTATTAAGATTGTGATTAGTTTTTCATAGGTAAGGACCTGGTTTCCAATGATGCGCAAAAGATGTGTCTTTACAGATTTTACTCCGCTCTCCCACAGTCCGCCAAAATGGGGTGAAGAAGGGGGGTTGAATAACCATTTGATATTTTCTTGTTCAGCAGCAGTGCGCGTAAAGCTGACAAGAATGCGATTAGCTCCGATAAAATTGGTCCCACAATCGCTAAAAATAGTGGAACAGCGCCCGCGCCGAGCAATAAAGCGACGCAAGGCTGCCAGAAAAGAATCGGCTGATAAATCTGATGCAAGTTCAAGATGAACTGCTTTCGTCGAAAAGCATACAAACAAACATATGTATGCCTTAAGGAGTTTTGCTTTTCGAAAATTACTTGACTTTATTGTAAGAGGCCCGGCGTAATCCACACCAACACAACTGAATGGTTTTAATTGGTTTATTCTAAATTGTGGTAAGTCACCCATAGACGGTATCACCGGTTGGAGGTTTGTTTTAAAACATTGATTACAATTAGATAAGTAATGTCTGATTGCTCGTTTTGAGGAGACAATCCAAAATTGTTGTTGCAAGAGGTAAGTGGTGGTGTTAATTCCCGGGTGAAAATATTTTTCATGAATTTGATTGATTAACAACTCAGTAAAACGATGGTTTTTCGGTAATAATGCAGGATGTTTTTCAGAATACGGAAGTGTTAAATGACCTAATCTTCCTTCTATTCGTAAAATACCTGCGGAGTCAATGAATGGTGATAATTTTCGGAACGATTTAGAAAGTTTATTTTTAGTTTTAATTAATTGTATTTCCGCTTTAAACGATGTTGACTGAATATGTTTAGTAATAACGTTAAGTGCTTTCTGGAGCTCCTCTGCAGCTGGAGGCCCTACCGGACGAATTTTTGAAACAGTTCCAAAGCGAAAACAGTAAGTAATGATACCTTGGATTTTTTTTAACGAAGAAAATTGTATTAAAAGTTTATCTATGAAATGCTCATCCATTTGAACAACGAGTGCAATTCTCTTGCTTTCAGAATTTATAATTGATTGTATAGGTTGTCGGATTAGCTCGGTGGGTCAATTCTCGACTGGTAAGCTAAGCCAATCAGGACCCGCCTACCAAAGCGAACATGAAAGAAGATCGTTTGGGAGAAAGCCGCGTGAAGCTGGATCAGCGGGGTTGCATTTGGAATTAACGTACCGCCAAGAAGTAGGCGATATAACTTTTTGTATGTGCGTAACCCGATTTGCAATGAACGTTTTCCATTTATACGGTGGTGACCGGACCCACGCCAAAGCTACCATGGAATCGCTCCATGTGAAGACGTCGGTGATCGCATAATTCACGCCATATGTAACAAGAACAAATTGAACTAAATCTGCTAGTAGCATCGCAGCACACAACTCTAACCTCGGTAAGGACAGTCGTTTGATAGGTGCCACCTTTGTTTTCGAAGATACCAATTTACTAGAAATTTCTCCATTGGGGAAACAAAATCTGAAAAAATGACCCTAGCGTAACCAACCTCACTAGCATCGCAAAAGGCGTGTAGCTGGCAGGAAGCCGAGATGCCATTATTTAGAAATCGTGGTATTTTTAATGAAGATAAGAGTGGGAGCTCATGCCGAAATTGTTGCCATTGAGAACAAACTTCATCGGGTGGTATACTGTCCCAATCTAATCCTAACAGCCACAAATGCTGTATTAGTTTTTTAGCAAAGAATGACAAAGGACCTAAAAATCCAAGTGGGTCATAAATCTTCGCGATGTCTGATAAGATCGCACGTTTTGTGCATGAAGGGTTTAATGGTTTGACGATAGATGAAAATGTATCATCTAAGGCTTGCCATTGGAGGCACAGTATCTTGACACCTACATCCTTTGAAAAATCTTGATTTTGAAACAGACGATGTTCTTCAGGAATATCTTTAAGTAGCAATGGATGATTCGAATTGCATTTACGAAGTTGGAATCCGCCGGAATGTAAAAGATCTACAAATTGATAACGTAATGCTATGAGATTATCAATCGTGTCTGATCCACATGCAAAATCATCAACGTAGAGATATTTATCAATAGCCATCGAGGCAGGAGGATACTTTAAAACTCCTTCGTGAGCTAGTTCTTGAAGTGAACGAATTGCCAAGTAAGAAGAAGAAGCTATACCGTATGTAACCGTGTTCAACTGATATGTTATAGGTGGGTCGTTTGGCGTAAACCTCCATAGAATTAACTGATATTTTTATGATTTTCAAAAATATTTATTTGTCTAAACATTTGCTTTATGTCACAGGTGAAGACGAATTTATGTAAACGAAATCTCATTAAAACTGAAATAATTTCATTTTGTAGTTTAGGTCCTACAAGTTGCGTATCATTTAAAGATATATCACTTGACGTTTTAGCAGACGCATCAAATGCAACGCGTAATTTAGAATTACCGTTTTCCTCTTTAAATACTGAATGATGCGAATTAAAATAGCAATCGTCTGAAATAGGCGGAGAAATTAAGGCAGTCATGTGACCACTTTCTAAATATTCTCGCACAAATTCCGAATATGATTTATGTAATTCGGGCAGTTTAGCAAGTCTGTATTCAAGAGAAATTAGACGATTCAACGCTATCGCGCGTGAATTTTTCAAATTTAGGGGGTGCCGTTTTAAAAGGCAAGTTTACACAAAAGCGACCGTCGATGTCGCGCGTGTGTTTTCTTAAAAATTTCATCCGCTGTTTTCTCGTCTTTTGTAATTATGGGTTTTGAAGGCGGTTCTTCGATTTCCCAAAATTGTTTTAAAGTATTATTAATAGAATGTTCGGCAGAGATAAAGAATGATCTTACCGCTGGTAATTGTTGAGTTTGTGGGACTGGACCTATCAGTGTCCAACTAAATATTGTATTGATTGCAGATGGCTGCTGATGCCCGCCATGAATCAAACCTTCGCTTACAACGGAAGGATATACGTCAGCTCCTAAAAGCATGTCTACAGGAGTTGAAATGTGCCAATTAGGATCGGCTAAATGTCATCCTGTTAAGTGTTTCCAATCGCTACGTAACTTGGTGTTAGGTAAGTTTGAACATATATTTGAAAGTATAAATGGCTCTACATTTATTTCAAGGTTTGTATCATAACGTGAACGAATAATACAATTAGTGGCGCCACGATTTGAATAAGCTTCTGTTTGCGCGAGGCCAAAAATTGGTACTTGTGAAAAGCGACAAGAAAGAGAAAATTTTCGTACGCAGCTGTCACGCAGGAAGCTTGCTTGACTCCCTGGATCAAGTAGTGCGCGTATTTGATGAAAATTGCCAAAGGCGTCTTTTATTTCTACAATCGCGGTAAATAGTAGAACTGTAATACCATTTTCTGAATTACATGAAGATGAAAAAGCATTGGTAGCTACAAAGGCGTGCTCCTCCGCATTATTGTGTGCAACTGTAGGTTGCTGTAAATTATTTGACTGTGAGTCAGATTTAATAGCTGATTTTACCGTTTTTGTAACGTGTAATAACGTGTGATGGCGTTGATTACAGCTTTTACAAAAACAACTAGATGTACAATTTAAGGTGTTATGGTTACTACGAAGGCAATTGATGCACAAATTTGCGTTTTTTGCCGTTCGGTAACGATCAGAAGGCGTCATAGACAAAAACGAATTGCATCTAAAAACGCGATGCTTTTGTTGACAAATAATACAGTTTTCGGGTTCTTTTAAAGCCGCGAATGTATTAGATTTGTTAACAGAAGCAATGTGAGATGCTACCTTGGGACGTACTCCTTCACTTGCTTGAAAATGTTGATATGTTCTCGTTGCGGGTTTGAAATGTTTTTGCCTACCTACAAAAGACGCATTAAATGATGTACTAGCAATAGTTTCATACGCTGCACATTGTTTAGATAAAAAAACATTTTAAGCTATTTAACGTAAGAATTTCATTACTGTTGTTTTCTAGCTCAAAACGTTTTCGCGATTGAGGATCGATTTTTTCCAATAGGAAATTTACTAAAATAAAATCTCAAGAGGAAGCATCAAAATTAAAAGTACCAAGAATGGCTAGATTTTCCGAAAAGTTATCTAACAGTTTACGTAATTCTTTAAGATATTCCGATCGTATAGACGGATAATTTTTTATGGCATGCCAATGTGCCGTGGCTTGGCGGCGAATATTGGAATAGCGCTCAATTAACGCGTTATATGCGACCCGATATCCACCCGCTGTCAAAGGGATGGATTTAATCAAATTCAAGGGTTCCCCAATCAGTGAACCAATTAAATAATTATGGCGTTCTATGTCAGATAAAGATAAATTGTTATGCACTAATGCATTAAACAAATCAATATAGCCTTGCCAAGTTTTATAATTACCGCCAAATGTAGTTAACGTAAGCGGCTGTAAACGAATGTTTGGATTTGATTGAATCCGTTTAAAGGCAAAGATGTTGCAACAGTATTATTGCTGGTTTCTCCTGGATTTTTTAAAGATTCATATTTTGTTAAAATAGAAAAATATTAGAAATCAATAGACTTCCGCATATTTTCGTATGTTTCTTTTTCGACTTTAGAGGCTGAAGGAACCAGTAATAGATACGTTTCTGTAATCTGGGAGTATATCATTCACAAATTTACATTTAATTTTAAACAAGGGTATAAGCGACTTCTCGTTATCCAGTGTTTCTGAAAGTTCAAATGTCTCCTGTAAGCGTGATTTTAACAATTGCAAGTTTGCAATGTCCGCTCGTTTGGTACTCATTATGAAATAAAGATTTGTTTATAATTTAATAAGAAATAAAATTCTTTTAACAAAAGTTTCACAAAAGTCGTAAATTTTGTTATCTGAGTTTAAGAGGTGTGAATATTTAGAATTTGAACGCAATCACGTATTAACAGGTGTTGGACACTCAAGTTTAGTCGATTGTAGATGAATAAGCACGGCCTATTATAATACAATCAAGCATAGAACATATGTTTGCAAGGCTATAAACACAACAATAAGAACTTTACTATTTTTAAATTGTTATAAAATTTGATTCTACGTACGGTAAAGTTAAAACGACTATATATAAATACACGCTGTTTATGCTGCACTCAAATGGCTGAAATAACACAATAATTGAATTAATCTGAGTATTTAGTATTAATAATTATGCATTCTTTCAAAGACTACTAAAGGGATAAAACAGGCTTGATGTAAAATATGATAGTGTTTTTTTTTTTAAAATAGAAAATTAGATGTGTGGACAGTGAGTTATCTCCTTAGAGGGGTAACAGAATTTGGCTGTCGAAGCGACCAAGATGGCGCGTGCGTATTTGAAAACACGCGTTGTTGTTTAGGGGTTGAAAAGTATGGATAATGAAATACCAAGTTATAGCATGCGTATTTGAAAACAAGCTAGGCTTGGTGTAGACTTGTGTATAATGCTTGAATGAAAGGTTAACAGTCTAAATGACCAGCAAAATAATGGATAATCAGATAATAATTATAACAGATTGTTTTGTAGTATAATGATAGGATAACTAACCTTGATTTGACATGTGGTGTAGTTTTGACTATATTCTTGTTGTTTGAAGTGGTGAAACGGCTTACACTTGATGATAAATTGTCTGTTGATTCAATGTTCACTTTATTACGCACTTCAGTGTAACATTTATTCACTGATTATGCCTTTTAACGCGACCAGATGCACGGCATATTGGAGGACGCGTGTTGATTGCTTGAAGGCTGCTCGAGCACTCTTGTTTCTTATATGTTCCTTTGTGTTTGGTTAGTTTAATTAGGTAGGGATAATGTATAAAAATCGATTAGGTATGCAGGAATATTTTATGATATATACAAAGTGAATTATACATAGTGAACGGTTACGGAACACCAAGATACCATCATTTTTTATATTTTGTCTTCATTATAGTGGTGAATAAACCCATCCAAATTGTGGATGTCAGTCGTATCATACTGAAAAGTTTCACTGAGCACTATTACATCAAAAGTATTATTATAAGTATGGTTTAGCACTTGCAATTCTTCATAATTCTTCCTAATACTCATAATATTTGTGTCAAAGAAATTGAAGTTGGTTTTTTGAGATTTTAATAAATTTATGCAACTACTGTTGTTTGTTGCATTATAAGTTACATCAGATTCACTTCCCAATACTTGTAACAATTGTTTAGACATTAAGCTTTAACATAATAGTTGATAGTGGCCTATCTAGTTTTAAACTATTTTATTTAAGTCCATTTCACTTTTTACATAAATAAGAGGTGCTCTCTCAGCCTTCCTTAAGTAAGTAACACCATCCCTCGTCCATATATAGCGGTAGTGCTTTCTGATCTCAGTTAGCTAGCTAAGTTGTAAATTTTTTTGTTATAAGAAGTCAAATTTTCATTAATGCGCTGCTCCCCCAGTTTCAACGGTAAGTCACGTTCATTGGCTTTGATTAGATTGCCTTTAAAAATTTATTCCTAGCTGAACGAGTTTTAAATTCGACTATAATATTTCTAATGTTAACCTTAGAAATTGTTTGCAATCGGTGAGACATATCAATGTCGTCCTGATTAATATTTGCACCGGTACATTTAGCTATACAACAGATGATATCTAGCAAATTTTCTTGAGTAGTCTCAGGAACACCTACTATCTCAACATTTGCAAGACGATCCCGCTGCTCAAGGTCGTTTACCTTACATTTAAGATGTTGAATCTTATTTTCCAGATAGTTATTGTTGGAGACAATATTATCTTTTATAGCTTTCTTGAGTTCTGCATTTTCTTTGATAATCACATCGAATTGTTTGGACATAAAGCTTACTACCTCGTGCAATTCCTTTAAAGCAGTAACCACTTCTTTATTTGTTAAATTGTCTGGAAGTTGTTTTGCGTAAAAAGATGAATTATTTTCAGAAATAATTACGGGATTAATGCGTTTGCAATCAATTACTTTAACCTCACTTTTGTTATAGCACGTGGTGCAGTAGTTTTTCCGCCAATTTTAAGGTGTTTATCTTGGGAAAAACAACTTGGATAGAAGCTCTTCTTACAATCATCATAATAAACGGCATTCACGACTTTTTTTGTACAATGGTAACAATTTAAAATATTATTTATGTTAACCTTGTTTGCATTTGCGGCACTTTTTGTTTTTTTTAAACCAAAATTAGAAATAGCTTTTGAAACTTGATGTTATAGGAGAATGTTAAAGATTAGTTGGATAGATAGAGTAACAAATGAGGAAGTTTACAGCAGGATAGGTGAGGAACCCTGTATGTGGAAACAATTAAAGGTCAGGAGAGATAGAATGATAGGGCACCAGGTAAGACATGAGAGACTATTTAGTAAGGTATTAGATTATAGGCTACCAAAAAAAAACAGTAGGAAGACCTGGGCAAAGCTATATTAGTCAGATTATTAGAGATTTAGGTTGTGAAGGGTATGTAGACCTTTTTAGACTAGCTCAGAATAGAAAAGAATTTAGAGCTGCGTCAAACCGACCTTAAGTAAGTTCGGAAACAAAACAAAAAAACAATAAATAAATGAAAATCAGTTAACTAAATGTCCCCATGATACAACTCACAATTAGTTAGCGGCCTGGCATGTTGGCAGCGATTCGTTGCTTAAACTTTGCCATAACATATAATTTAACACTTTTCGTTTTTGGAGGGGATAACCGGGTAATATTTCATTTCCTTAAGAATGGGAATCATGTAAACATGTTGGAGTTCTTTAACAACCATAAGTTACTAATTTCTATGTAGAGCCAGGTAGTTAAGAAAAAAATAGAAGAGTATAGGAAGACTAGATCAAGCTATATTAGGCAAATTATTAGAAATTTAGCTTTTGAAGGGTATGTAGAACTTTTTAGATTAGCACAGAATTGAAAAGAAGTTAGAGCTGCGTCCAACCGACCTTAAGTAGGGTCGAAAACAAAATTATGACGATCCAGTATAAAAACAATTTAATCCTTAGCTCATTACCTTAGTACTCATTTAGGTCACAAGCTTTGATGTGCTAGTTCAAAGTAGAGGTTGTATATAAATAACTTTATAAACAGTTAACTTTCTGACTTCTAAACATAATAATACTTAAACCCTAAAATAAGAATCAGTACCTTTACTTCCTTTAAAAATACTTCTGAAAAGAGGTTTTGTATTTTTTGTAAGTCCCTTATTAAACTTGAGTGACAGTAACGAGTAGGGCTGTCTCGTTATATGTCATGTTTTCTATGTCCCATGAAAGGGGTTGGAAATATTGAATGATATATGTAGAATAGATATTATTAATGCACGAATACCATCAAAACTTTCATACTGAAAGTTTATCGAAAAAGTTGGTCTGAACAAATCTGTTCTATTTTCCATTTTCTTTCAGCAAGAGAATAATATTCCTAAAGGTGCTATTATAAAACGAATTCTCGAGGGCAAAGACCCGGTCACGCATTAGATACGATACGATCAATAGAAATTACTGATTACTTCTTGCAGATTATGATTTGTATTGGAGTTTAGGGCAGGTATGCATTGCATCACGTACGTTATTTGCGACTTCTGAACACGCAAACACGAACCCTTCGCGGTTTATTAGGTAACGGTGACTAGGTTATAATGTCAAAGACCCCTAGTGCAAAGCTTTTCCTTAATCGACTAAAGGTGAAGGAGCTGCTTTTATTTTTAAACATTTGATTATGGTATGTTCTATTATTATACTTTTCTACCGTTTGTTTTAGATAATGGGTTTGGTTCACTCGCGCGCTTCTTTTCGTTTTCATAAACATGAAATATAAATGCTAACTGCTGGTTTCCGTGATTTGTACAATAAGCTTGTGCCATCTTAATGAGGTGGAGCATCGAACTTAAAACAATACTTCTTACAATACTCAAGGAAGTTGAGGTTCTGAAGGATAATCGAACTTTGTTGAATATCACGTTGTGATTACTTGTAGACGTTTTGCTTATAGAAACACTGGTTAGTTACAGCAACGTAGAAGAATGAAGCGCGTCTATGTCCTAAAAAAGACATTACGAAGATAGCACGTTTCCGTAGATAACCAAACAAACTACAAAACAAACCTAGTGCTTTGTAGTTTGACAAGTGTTTTTTAACAACTGCAGCAAGAAATTTCAGTTATTATTAAATTAAAAAAAGTATCTTAAAAATGCGTTTAAGGAATGGGTTTAGACCGATAATACTGTCAGTAGAAGGTTAACAGAGGAGTACGGACAGTTTTGCTCTTTGATTTCTATGGGTAACCTCATAAGGAGTGATAGATTCCATCCTATGTTTTTTTGGCGGTGGTGGGAGGAATTTTTAAAACCTGATCGCCCTGTACAGTCCTTTTAATACCTGGTCCCCTCGACAGGGTTTTTCGTCGACTGTGCATGATTAACTTCCAACACCCGCTCAATAAAAGTTTTCTTTGAATAAACAATTTTGCATACGCTCCAATGGTACCGCATGTCAAATCGGTCTAGAATTTTCCGGAAAATCCAAATCTATAAAAAAATTTAAATCGGAGCAACCCAATGGAGTTACCCCAATTTTTTAGTTTATTACCAAAATTCATTTTTAAGTACCACCGGTAATTTTTGCGTTCGAGCTATATCGTTATATTAGAATTTTACCCCGAATCCATATCCATTTGAATCTTGTTAATAGGGGCAACCTTAAAACCTAATTAAAATTGCTGTTATGTACAAAACGTATAGGAGATAAAGGCACAAAATATTTAAAATTATATCTTGTGTAAACTTAGTAAAATTAGCATTGAAATATCGTAAATACAATTTCTAATATAATACGTTTTTAATATAATTTTAGGAAGGTCAAGTTTGGGTTCTTTTAAACCTTTAACTTCACAGCGTTAAACTATGAACGTGTAGAATTTGTAAGAAAGTGTATAATGATCAATTAGTTCATCCTTGAGTGTTACATAAAATCAGCGCCATTATTGCAAGCACAAATGGTCTATGTACCGAAAGTTTTGTTGTAAAAGTCAAATTCTATATAATAAAACCACACAAAATTAAAGCAAAGCACATTATAACATTTCATCATCATTAGGTCTTCAGTCCTAGAACTAGTTGGACGCGTACCCTCATTGTTTCCTAGTCTGACCCAACCTACACATTTCCCTGAAATTTGCTCAGTCTGCATCTATCACTATCTGTGTGCGAAAATCTGATCTCGACCTACCTCTACCTCTCTTTTCCTATGTCTGATTGTAATATATCCCATACTATTCCTCAGAAATGCCTTAGAACGTATCCTGTCCTTCTATTTCTCCTATTTTTTTCTTTTTCAACAGACATCTTTATTCCTCTACTATTTCTACAACCTATTTGTTATTAACTTTCTGTCCATGCCTACCATCCTCATACATCTGAAGAACAAGATTCCAATAGGCTTCTATCTCTTTCTGTCTGCTTTTCCTACTGACACTATTTCATAGATGTACTGTGCTGTGCTCCACACTATGCTTTGAACTGTTTTCTTCTTGTATCTATGTTCGTTGTCTTTGGCCATAGCTGATGTTCTTTTTGTTTGATACAGTTCGGTCCCTTTCTATTATTTTACAGTTATATACACTATTTCCCCGATATTCAGTGGTATGTGAAGGGAGGCGTCGTCGTGGATCAATGTGGTAAGCGTAAGGCTACGGATCCCAAGGTCCTGGGTTCAAATCCCGACACGGCCGACTGCTTGAAAAATGGCAGGTGAGCATTTTTCACAAAAATTACGCCCTCGTTCGGATGAGAGGTTAAATGGAGGTCCCGTGTGTGAGTATTGTCACGCACGTTAAAGATCCCTACCTTGCCTGGAACGGCAAGGGTTCGGGAAAATTCTAAATTTCCAGGCAACAAAAAACTCTCCTCCTGGCCAATGTAGTACCTTCTGGTGGAGCATTGGAAATGTAAATGAACGGTATGTGAAGGGGGGCGTCGCCGTGGATCAATGTAGTAAGCGTAAGACTACGGATCCCAAGGTCCTGGGTTCAAATCCCGACACGGCCAACTGCTTGAAAAATGACAGGTGAGCATTTTTCACAAAAATTACGCCCTCGTTCGGATGAGAGGTTAAATGGAGGTCCCGTGTGTGAGTGTTGTCACGCACGTTAAAAATCCCTACCTTGCCTGGAACGGCAAGGGTTCGGCAAAATTCTAAAATTTTCAGGCAACAAAAAACTCGTTTCTTGGCCAATGTAGTACCTTCTGGTGGAGCATTGGAAATATAAATGCACGGTATGTGAAGGGGGATAAGCAGCCTTCGGCTATCAAGTACCCCAGCACTGAAACCTTTATCAAATTAATAGTTTTTCCAATTTATCCTTAAGCACAATCAACATTAGTTGGAAATATTTCACAACCAACACCTGTAGATTTAAGAGCACTTATTTTTTCGTCATTGGGTTTTACGTCTTGAAACTGGTTGGACTTGTACCTAAGCTTATTTATGTTCCGAGCTAGCCTACACAGTTCCCTGCAATTCTCACAACAGCCTATATACAGCTCGATTCCCTTTTATTGTTTTCTAATTATATGCCCTATTTCACCGAGATTCAGTAGTATGTGAAGGGGGTTAAGCAGCCTGTGGCTGCCAAGGATCCCCAACACTTAGACATTTGCCGTATTAATAGTTTCCCAGTAATTCCTTTCGCACACTTAACATTAGTTGAGAGTAATATGCAAAACCAATATCTGTAGTTGTTTATAATAATCACCAAGTTTAAATACAGTTATTACTTTTATCATTGGTTTTTCCATCTTGCGACTGGTTGGAAAAGTACCTCTATTGATTTCTATTCTCACAGCCTACATCTTTCACTGTTTGTATGCAGTAGTCTTTACTTTTACTTTTCTTTTTCCTATCTCTGCTTCTAATATATTCCACACTATTCCATCATGTCTTAGTATGTGGCCTATCATCCTATCTCTCCAATTTTTTACTGTTTCCACATACTTCTTTCTTCCCCTACCATTTCTAGTACCTCTTTGTTCTTAACTTTGTCTGTCCATGATATCTTCATCATACGTCTGTAGCTCCACACTTCAAAGGCTTCTACCTTTTTCTTGTTTGCTTCTCTTACTGTCCAGGCTTCACAGCCATACAGTGCTGTGCTCCACACATATGTTTTAAGCAATCTTTCCTTTGTTTCTATGTTTGTTGTCTTTGAACACGGTAGTTGCTTTTTCTTGTTAAATGTAGCACGGCCTTGTGCTAATCTTTGTTTTATATGTTTTGTGCTTTTCCATCTTGCATTATTTGACTTAATAGGTAGCAGAAATCCTTAACCTCTTGTAAGTTCTCCTTACCTATTTGTATTCTTGTTTTCGATTTATTTTCACCTCTTTTGCATACTAGAACATTAGTTTTATTTTTGTTAATTTTCATACCGTATCTGTCCGTTAGAACTGTTTCCATTTCATTAAGAACAGCTTCTAACTCTGTAGCCTTTTAAATTCCGATTTAGTTTAACGAGAAATTCCGATAATTAGAAATGGAGCCCACGGCAAATTAAGATGGAAGGTGGCTCTAAGTTGAGGAAATCTCAAAGGCAAAGCGGCTAGTCGAACTATATGCTCTGGGTAGAGAATGAGCTGTGGGTCGGGGTGTAATTGCAACCACTAATAATAAAAATAAGGCGCCACCGTATTTTTTTATACTGAGAAGACCTAATACAAGTCCCTTGTACAAGGCTAATGCGGAAACCTTTCTCCTATAACCGCTATATAATTTCAAAGACCACCTAATCTTTAAAGTGTCTTACCTTATGGCTCGACCTTGACCTTAGCAATCCTGAACTGCACCTGTGAACAGATTAAACAAAGAAAAGCACTGTTTGTGCATTCAAACTCAAAAATAATTAAATACAATCAGAATCGATTTTCATTCCTCTTAAATAAAAGATAGTCTTTAGTCCGAAAATAAGAATCTATTCAACTGGTATTCAATAATGTAATTTTCTACAAAAAATATGTCTTCCTTTATAAGTTAATTTAAATTAGGAAGAGTTAATTACAATGGTACTGAATATATCCGTACCAATTACTATGTAATGAGGTTTATGTAACAAATTGACAAAGCATAAAATTGCTTATTTATAGAAAGCGTTAATTATGGTAAATTTACCTTAATTTCACAGTAGATAATTACAGATAACTTGTTCATAAAATATCAAATGTAGAAATTTAATTTCTAAAAATTAAAATTGTAAGAATTTACTTTATTTAATTAGTAGTGACATCTTCTGATGTTTCATTGAGTTAATAGAAGAATTATGTAGGAACAAATTACAGATTCATATCGTATAACAACGAAAAATATAATTGAGGTCTGTCCTTGACCTGTTCAAAGTTAACACAAGTCAGTTAAAGTAAAATTTATCTCGTTACTACGTCGATAGTTCAAACAACATACGAACATAATTTTTTGTACATACCAGAACTCCAATTTGCACCTAAATACTTGCTTGAAAGCTGACATATGTATTGACAACGGAAAATTCCATTCCAAACAAACAGCTGCGCTGCATACTGAAAAACACGTCACTTGGCTTCCATTATCTGCGTTTCAATTTACAGATGTTCCAGGCGTAATTCACACCACAAGAAAGCAAATGTTGTTTGTAATTAACTTGAATAAATTATAAATGTGATTCCATATTATACAAGGATAGAATTGTTTTCATTTAATTTCGCATGAATACCATTCAGAAAAGTGCTTACTTATAATTTACGTTGCAATATATTTTAAAAATAAATTTAATTATTCCCAAAGTTACATGTTCCTAATGGTCTTTTAACAAAAACTTCATCGTTCTTCACGACTGGTTTCAACAAACAAATGGACCATCCAAAACAATTTATGAAGATAGCTTCCACGAGCAATCTTCCACCGTGAATGCTTCCAACAACAAAATCAATCACGGACATCGCTCCTAAGAACAATTATCGACCTGCTTGAACCACAGCTATGTTAGAAGTACCAGCCGAGCTTGTTGCTACCCAGTAACAATTTACTTGCAGTTATTGAGTAGAGGGGGCTTTAAGAAGGATACTACACAAAAGCTTTTATATTGTCACCGTAGAATTTAACTTTTAACATGAACTAAATACTAGTTCTTTATTGGACAATAGATGTTATTAAATTAAGTGGATTGGATAACATTATAATGTATTATATTATTTAATATTTAATAAAAGGATTGATTATACAGATATATATATTAGGTAGAAAATAAAATTGCTACACTGCCTCTTTCTAAGAGAGAAATTCTGGAATAAATACGAAGAATTTTTTTTTTGAATTTATTGTTACATATTCACAACTTATTATTATTAATTTTTACAAAATAAAACAAAAATTACCACTTAAGATACAACATATTTGAAAATGAGTGACGAGTAACTACGCGTACTATACGCCACAAGGGGACAAATTCGGGAAGTCTTAATCGGTAGGGTGTCATTATCGTTTAATCATATTCGGGGTTATTATATCACTCATTTATACTCGAAACTTAAACAACAAAATATATAATACTGCCGTATTATAATTCCTTAATGAAAATATCAAATTATCATGACAAACATATTTTTACTATATTAACCGTAATTTACATATTTACAAAAGAAGAAAAGGACTCTCACTACTTTTGAGATCCACTCCAAACATAACTTCAAAACAGCAAACAAGTCTTGAAATCACTAACGTTCAGCAATCTACCGCATGTATATGCAACCAAAATGTAGAAATATCTCTTTCCCAGAAGAGACAAGTAAAACGTCACCACGTCTTACTCCTCAAAAATCTCACTCACGCATGAATGAACAAAATAGAACATTGCTATTTCACACAATATTCATATTAAACATAGAACATTGTCAGCTTACACAATATTCATACTAAACATAGAACATTGCTACCTTACAGAATATTCAAACTAAACATAGAACATTGTCAGCTTACACAATATTCAAACTAAACATAACTATCATAGTTACTAACAATATTGACCTCCAACCAATATTTAATATGGACTCAAACTACTTGATTCCCATTATAATTATCAAACACCTTAATCTTAAATCCGAAAGAAAATAATAACCAACTATATACAACTTTATTAAAATTCATAACCATAAGTATACCTAAACATTCCTTTATAACCTTGAACAAAAGAATTATACGACAAATGAAATCATTTGTCAAACGGAAACATGTAACTTTTTATCTTGACTCAAATGAATAACTTGCAACTAACAATATCAGTACAGTCTAATATCAACCTTACTGCACTACAAAAATTCTTTTTATACTTCTTATCCAACATCTAAATTTTTAGACTACCAAACAGTATTCCACTACAATAATTAAATCCTTTACTAAAAGATAAGACAGAAATAATTCCTACTATCAACCATTAAATATATCAACAACACTAATTAATGTTCAGAAACTTTCTCATTTTCAATATCACCATTGAACTCTGAATAAGGTTTTAAGTCCTTAACATGCCATCTGCCTGCCCTTGAACCATTTTCATTAATCAATTCATAAATTAAATTTGAAACCTTTTTTCTAACAATGCTCAAAACATATTTTGGCGCAAGCTTAGCTGTAAACTTATCACTTGCTTTCGAAAGAACTTTATTTGACCTCCAAACTTTGTCACCTACTTCGAAAGAAATGTTACGTCTCCTTAAATTATACGAATTACTAGACTGCATGTAAGCTAAATGTAACCTTTTCTGTACGTCTATAAAAATATCAAATAGTCCTTGATGATCTGACACATACGAAGGTCTATCACTAGAAATAAAATCAATATCAACTGAGGGTTCCACATCAAGACCATAAAATTTTCCAGACACAGGAACATGTCTACCAAAAACTAAGAAATTTGGCGAATAACCAGTGGCATGATGTTTTGCAGAATTAATCGCATACTGAATTTGGGGTAACTCTATGTCCCAAGTATCATGTTCTTTAATATACGAACGTATAGCTGTTCCGACTGTTCTATTTATCCTCTCTACAAAATTACATTGGGAGAGTAAACTGCATTAAACCAAATTTTTGAACGTCATATTTTTACATACTGCCTTGAAATTTCTACCACTAAATTGTGAGCCATTATCACAAATAATATATTTGGGAACACCATAAACTAAAAAAACTTTTTCCTCCAATACACGTTCTATTATATGCGCTTTTGCACTACGTAACGGAAACATTAACGTGAATTTTGAGAACCAATCACCAATAACTAATAACCATTTGTGTCCAACCTTGGACCGTGGAAATGGGCCCATAAGGTCTATAGCGATAATCTGAAAGGGAACTTCACTTCTTTTCCTTTCCCATTAAACCAAGGGGTCCTCTATTCGATGCCTTATGTGCACCACACGTTAAACAATTTTTACAAAATTTCAACACATCACTACGCATTTTTGGCCAATAAAAACTCTCTTGTATGTGTGCCAATGTTTTAAAAAAACCAAAATGACCGGCCACTGAAGGGTCATGATTTATCCGAATAACCTCTTCCTTCTGTGATCTAGGGACTAAATATTTCCATTCCCTCACATTCGACGAGAGTGGTAAATTTGATGAAAGAAATTTAAATACATAATTATCTTCTACCTTCCATTGTGGGTAATCATCAGGTGAAGCTAAAATTTTTTCTCGAAGAGACACATACCAAGGATCCACATTATCTAACTTGATCTCAACTAAACTATCAACATGACTTCAAACATTAAACCAATGAACTTCAAACTTTAAGAACACATTCTCTTTTAAATTCGCAGACAATGACAATTTTAAACATAATAAATTTATAATTTAGATTACTCTCAACCTTCCATCTAGGATAACAATAAATCAATGTTCTAGTACACTCTTACACTACTCAAAATCAAAATGTCAAGATAGACAAAAGTACTTCACAACGCATAAACTTGCTAGGGTGACAAACTCCTCTGTGAGTCTCACCTAGACTTATAAACAAAAAATTATAACCTCATCACCAATCTCAAAAATAGTGATGCCAAAATTGCTAGAGTGACAACTTACCTCGAGTCTCGTTTAGACTAATGTAATGCTGAGCGACCGACTTTTCCTAAGTCTCGTCTAGACTGACATACTGCTAATCCGACCAACCACGACGACAAGTTTCACTTAGACTTACAACCAATTAACATACTGCGTTGCAATGCGGATATAAATAAATCAAAAATTGCTATCAAAATAAATTATATCAAAACAAAACGTGCCTATGCACAAGAGCAATCTTGAAACGGTTTACCGACAGTAAAACCAGTGTACCAAATTATAAACATCTATCATCTCTACTATAAAAATTTATCAAACAACTATTGTAGCTAATACAAATGGAAGAAAAACCTAAATACAAATCACTATTATCAACTACACTGTGAATTATTATTCACTGAAATACTACAAGCTGCGACTAAAAGAACAATAATATTCCTATCAAACAATTTTACCATGTAAGAAAGCTTCTTCTAATTTCTTACACAACTTTATTAATGTTGACATACTATCAATTTCCGTTAGAGCTAATTGACAAATAAAATCAGGTAATGTTGTTTCTTTGGCTAATAATCGGCCTAACATTTTCCTCTTATCCTGCATCGGTCTGCTGCTAACAACTCCACGAATTCTCAATTCATAATCCAACTCATCTTTATGCAAATAAACTACTTGATACGTCTCAGCCATCATGGAATAGACTAACTAACTAATTACAAATTAAACTCAATTAAACAACAACATCAATAGACTAAACCAATCTGAGGGTAAATGAATTACAAATCACAAGTGTAAACAACCAAAGTCAATCGAAGCCTATACTTTATGTGCTTATACAATTGGTACAGCAATCGAGGCCTACACGCTGGGCGCTATTTGTAGCCTTTTTATTCCTATTTTAGTTTAACGAGAAATTCCAATAATTAGAAATGGAGCCCACGGCAAATTAAGATGGAAGGTGGCTCTAAGTTGAGGAAATCTCAAAGGCAAAGCGGCTAGTCGAACTATATGCTCTGGGTAGAGAATGAGCTGTGGGTCGGGGTGTAATTGCAACCACTAATAATAAAAATAAGGCGCCACCGTATTTTTTTATACTGAGAAGACCTAATACAAGTCCCTTGTACAAGGCTAATGCGGAAACCTTTCTCCTATAACCGCTATATAATTTCAAAGACCACCTAATCTTTAAAGTGTCTTACCTTATGGCTCGACCTTGACCTTAGCAATCCTGAACTGCACCTGTGAACAGATTAAACAAAGAAAAGCACTGTTTGTGCATTCAAACTCAAAAATAATTAAATACAATCAGAATCGATTTTCATTCCTCTTAAATAAAAGATAGTCTTTAGTCCGAAAATAAGAATCTATTCAACTGGTATTCAATAATGTAATTTTCTACAAAAAATATGTCTTCCTTTATAAGTTAATTTAAATTAGGAAGAGTTAATTACAATGGTACTGAATATATCCGTACCAATTACTATGTAATGAGGTTTATGTAACAAATTGACAAAGCATAAAATTGCTTATTTATAGAAAGCGTTAATTATGGTAAATTTACCTTAATTTCACAGTAGATAATTACAGATAACTTGTTCATAAAATATCAAATGTAGAAATTTAATTTCTAAAAATTAAAATTGTAAGAATTTACTTTATTTAATTAGTAGTGACATCTTCTGATGTTTCATTGAGTTAATAGAAGAATTATGTAGGAACAAATTACAGATTCATATCGTATAACAACGAAAAATATAATTGAGGTCTGTCCTTGACCTGTTCAAAGTTAACACAAGTCAGTTAAAGTAAAATTTATCTCGTTACTACGTCGATAGTTCAAACAACATACGAACATAATTTTTTGTACATACCAGAACTCCAATTTGCACCTAAATACTTGCTTGAAAGCTGACATATGTATTGACAACGGAAAATTCCATTCCAAACAAACAGCTGCGCTGCATACTGAAAAACACGTCACTTGGCTTCCATTATCTGCGTTTCAATTTACAGATGTTCCAGGCGTAATTCACACCACAAGAAAGCAAATGTTGTTTGTAATTAACTTGAATAAATTATAAATGTGATTCCATATTATACAAGGATAGAATTGTTTTCATTTAATTTCGCATGAATACCATTCAGAAAAGTGCTTACTTATAATTTACGTTGCAATATATTTTAAAAATAAATTTAATTATTCCCAAAGTTACATGTTCCTAATGGTCTTTTAACAAAAACTTCATCGTTCTTCACGACTGGTTTCAACAAACAAATGGACCATCCAAAACAATTTATGAAAATAGCTTCCACGAGCAATCTTCCACCGTGAATGCTTCCAACAACAAAAATCAATCACGGACATCGCTCCTAAGAACAATTATCGACCTGCTTGAACCACAGCTATGTTAGAAGTACCAGCCGAGCTTGTTGCTACCCAGTAACAATTTACCTTGCAGTTATTGAGTAGAGGGGGCTTTAAGAAGGATACTACACAAAAGCTTTTATATTGTCACCGTAGAATTTAACTTTTAACATGAACTAAATACTAGTTCTTTATTGGACAATAGATGTTATTAAATTAAGTGGATTGGATAACATTATAATGTATTATATTATTTAATATTTAATAAAAGGATTGATTATACAGATATATATATTAGGTAGAAAATAAAATTGCTACAACTCTTCTATGCTAGATGCTAATACCGCTAAATCATATGCAAATCTAAGCATATCAATCTTTTATCTCTGCATATTAATTCCAAATGTCTTCCTACATTTGACAGTATTCACTGCCTTTTCTATATACAAGCTAACAATTCATGGGGATAAGGCACATCTCTGTCTCACCCCTTTCCTAATATTTACTTCTTTACTTTCTTGCTCTAATTCTATTACTGCTGTTTGCTCTTTGTATAATTTTTTTCTCATTTTACATTGTCGAATGCTTTTTCCAGATCTAGAAACCCTATATATATATAGCTGTGATAAGGGGTTGTTTAAGGGTGCACTTTATAGTAAAGGTCATTTAGAAATGAGAAATTACCATAGGCAGCAGAAAACGGCATTTATTTAGTGAAGAATTGAGAAATGGGCATAGTTTGTAAATAGTAAACAGTCAACACCCTGTATATAAAGTATAAAAAGTTTTAAGCGACGCAGATAAACATAGGAAGACGCATAGTTAGCGTAGAAACAAGGAAGACATTCATTAGGTAAATAGTAAATATTTAATACCCTGTAGATAAAGTTTAGTTAATTTAGGTAAAGCAAGTAATAATATTTTTCAGTGGAAGCACGCGTATATTTATATGTAAAGACGATAAAGTGTAATTAGACACGCATTCAATAGAGTTCCAAACAATTAGATTAATACGGAGATAGAAATAGAGCTTCAGGTAGCATAGGTAAATGCGTGCAAATCTAACCTTTTTTGATAAGAAAGGAGATTAAAAATTGCGTGATAACATGTAAATATGAAAATTAAAAGTCGAATTGCATCAGTTGTTTATGGAAAAGCAATTAGATCTATCAAAACACAGCATGTTGATAACGAAGACAGCTGCGACCAGCTTACAATTATTGGGAATCGTAGAGAATTACATCAGAAACTACTTTGAATGTAATTATTTGATTGGTCATAAATAAGCGACGAGCTCTAGACCATACCCACTGACGGAGTGGGAACGGAATAATATATTAGCAGGCACAGTGATATAACGAAGACAGTTTGCAACTCAACAAAGGCCGAAGTGCGCCGCTATGAAATAAAGTAATACGTAATAATTTTAAAAGTGAAAGATAAAATAAGTGCCAAGATGAAAACTATAATTGCCGATTATACGATTTTTATGTCTGGTGAAAACAAAATACAATTTTGAAGTCTGGGGAACAGTATTACAATTTCGAAGTACGGGGGGGGGAAACAAACGACAATTTCTAAGTCAAGGGCGAAAATAAACTACGATTTCAAGTCAGAGGACAATGATAATAGGAATTCTATTCTAAGTTTGAGGAAATTGATTGATAAGAAGTAATAAGTCTGAAATGAAACGACAATAAATTGGGGTGCATAATTTAATAATGGTAGTCCATAGGGTAATGGCAATAATTTAAATGTAATCCTGAATTGGGGGAAGATAATTTTATTTCAAATGGAAGCGTCGATGTGAAGAAAATAGACTAGGTCAGATTTTTTAGTTATAAGACATTTTATTTTTCTATATATTTTTATTTTGAATATTGAATTTCCTTAATATAATATGAATGTGAAAAAGTCAACAAAAGAAGTTGCATAAGTATAAAGTGGGTAATATGATAACAGGTTTAGAACGTTCTACGCTTCGTTGATAAGGATAATAGGTTTTTTTTGGTGACTTTGGGTTTTGAGTAAATAGTATATGATGTTTAATAAATGAAATTTACAACATTAACTAATTGAAAAGTGTATTACAAATAATTTACAAAAGCTGTACATAATATATTGGTTTCATTATATAAAATCGAAATTAACTAAATTTTATAATTCCAAATAAATGCTAGCCGAGGTCATAAGATTTAAATAGTTCAAGGAGGAGCTACGAGTTGAATAGGAAATTGATAACAAGTAAGGCGGTAACGTGCCGAGTTTTGTTATTGGTTGACAAGGTTGGTTAAAGATAAAATCCAGTTAAGTTTCTGGAGGGAATTTATAGCAACATTAATAAGACAGCCCAACGTCGGAGGAGATAATTACAATCTTGTTTATTCGATATTGTAGGTCAAAAATAATTATATTACTTGACGTTTCGGCAACCATTTTGTGCCTTAATCATAAGCTGAAAAATGTTTCAATGTTAGTCAATCAATTAAAAACAATGTTAAAACTCACTATAACATAAAATAATTAAAATATCTTCTGAGTTACATTGTAAAGTCTGCAAAGACTGTCTGAATAACTTACATGTTGTTAAATCTAGATCGATGACCAGATCTTTCTGGTCAGCGATCTAATCAATAAAATGTTACAGTACAATTGGAATATTTGAGTACAAAAAATTAAAACGAAATAATATTTTGCATATATTTAATTACAAATCGACGTTTCGGCAAGGGTTGTTGCCTTTATCAAGATTCTACAAAAGAAAAAGAAGAGTTTTTTTTTAAAATTACTTACTTAATTGTTAATGCATAAATATTAAAATTATAAAAACAACCACACTCATCAAGGTTGTTGTTAGTCATAACTGGATAAAATAAAAATATTGGAGCGGCGAAAAAAGGAATATTTAAAACTAATTAATAAAATTACTTGTTCATAGAGTAAACGACGGTCGTTTACTTTATGAACAAGTAATTTTATTATATATACGCTTTCTCCCTTCTCTATTGTTTTTTCCATTATCACGCTCAGACCTGAAATAGCTTCCCGTGTTCCCTTGCTTCGCCTAAACCCAAATTGATCTTCTTCCAGTATTTTTTCACCTCGTTTTTCTATTCGTCTTTGTACAATTCTAGTTAATATTTTTAAATCGTGTGCTGTCAAACTTATTGTTCGAAAATTTTCACATCTATACGCGCTCTTTTTTTGGTATAGTTACTATGATGTTACGTTTGAAATCTTTGGGTATCTCGCCTGTCTCATACATATAGCTTACAAGTCGGAAGAGACGTTCCGTTGCTGCTTGTCCAGCAGCTTTTAGAGTTTTTGTTTGCACTTTATCTGTACCCGGTGCATTACCATTTTGCAGACCCTTTAATGCTAATTCAAACTCATCTCTAAGTATAGGATACCCAGGTCTGATTCCTGTTCTAAGGCTGTTAGTTCTTCTCCTGAATATAAATTCCCTATATATTCCTGCCATCTAGCTACTTTCTCTACATTTTCTATAATGAAATTTCCTCCCGCGTCCCTTATATTTTTGCTATATGGTTTTGTATCCCTAAAATTCATTCTAATTAATTTGTATGCTTCGTCTGTCTTTCCTATTTCCATCTTAGTTAGTACCTCTTTGCACTTTTAATCAATCCACTGTTTTTTAGTTTTGCTGCATTTGCAAATAACTTCCCATTTTATGGCTTTGTATCTTTGTTTTCCTGTTTCGTCTGATCTATTTTTGTATTTTCGTCTTTCTTTTATCAAATTCAGGAAATCCTTGGTTTCATATTTTCTTGTTGTGTATACCCCCCGCCATGTTATTCCATTCTGTTTCTACTTCCTTAGTATCAGAAATTTTCCCGATATCTTTCAGCAATTCATTTGACCTTTTTTCAAATCTTTCGTAGATATATTTATCTTTTAGCTTCTCAAAGTCAAAGTGCCTTTTTTCGTTCCTCTTTTTCAGATTTTTAAATTTAAGTGCGACCTCCATAATTAAGACGTTGTGGTCAGTGTCTATATCTGCTTCCGGGTAGCTTCTACTGTATAATACTTGATTTCTAAACCGTATACAATTACTACACTTAAAAAAAAATATTACAATACATTCTGAATTAGTAAAACATTATGCTTGTTGGCACATGCTAAATGGTACTCAAAGTGTAAAATGCAATGACCAAATTGTCCATACTTCCTTCTTAGAGTTTTTAAGTTTGCAACACCAAACCTTTCCAAATTTTCAACATGGTTGTTCTGTAGGTATCTGGATACAATATTACGTTTTTTGCACCCTTTACTTGATGGGATTATCTTTTCCAAATATGACGTTAAATGTAAGGGTGATAACCCATTTGTCAAGTGGTTTTCCCAACTAAGTCCATGCTGATAGTTTTACAATCATGCGTTGTGTTGCTTAAAATTTTCGCATAGATGAGTAGAGGTCATGGGCATTTCAAGTATATCATGCCACATTGTGTTATTTTTCACATCCAAAATAGCCAACTCATTTTTAAAGAACTCGCTGGTTTTGTACAGGAAACCCTGTATATCCAGGATGTAAGTCATGCTGTTAAGTTCTTGTCGATGGTTGATTCTCAAATAACCAAACATGCGGTTAATCTGTTCACTATATCACCAAGTCTGAGCTAAATACAAAACAAACTAAAGAATTGCAGTTGACTATATCAAAGTACACGAACTGAAAACAAAATAAACTAAGAATCGCGAGAATTTCCAACTCATTTTTGTGGTACCCAAAAATCAGCACGTTCATTGGTCAATCAAAATTTTGAGATTCTTTGACACTCGAAAATCGAAATACACAATTACATTGGTTAAAGACATCATTAACGTTTTTCAACACGGGAAGAATAGGAAATGGAAGTGTATAAATGTAATTGCAACTTCTTTTAAAGACATTTTCTAGTGCTCACCATAGCCTAAGGAATCATCTTGCAGTGCTCCCCATAGCCTGCAAAACCTTAAGCGAGCAGCACTCTCCATGACCTGCTATATTTCAGCGCGCAGTGCTTTCCATAGCCTGCGTAGTCTCCGACGGTGACGCTGTCCGCTGCCATACCTAGGGTACGTCACTATAATTCATCAATCAATAGTTAACAAACTACGTATGGGCGTTTAGCTCCGTTCCACACCGACAAGTCGTTATTGTGATTGCGTCTGTCAACTCTACCACCGGGATGACAACCCCGTAGAGTTGCCCAAGCCACCACTACCACGACGCCATCCGAAGGGTTCCGAAGATTACCGAAGACCTCCGAACCCGTCCAAGCTGTACATACTTCCACACCATAATTCTTCATACCTTCACGTTGTCTCCCAAAAAAAACACGAAACCTTCCGAAGAGTTCCGAAAACCACCGAAGACGTCTAACTGGATTTATAATTATTTTTTGCTTATACTTATTAAACAAATAATCAAGCTAAGTCTATATGCTTTTAGATGCCGCTCACCAGAACGATATCAATCATTCATTATATACTAAGGCAAGTCTGTTTTCTTAATCCAGCTTCTTCCCCCAACAAGCCATGTAACCAATTGTTCGTGCCCATGATTTTGTTGGTTTTTTGCACTGTCGTTTTTATCTTTACGTTGAGGATCTTCTAAACTGTTTAGACAGTAAGAAACGGTTAGATTCACGAACGTGAATGGAAATTTCTTAATAACACAATCACTAGCTTGTTTGGGCTCTGTTACATCAACTAGCCTTCTCTTACGAAAACTAATTGTTTCTTCTCCAGACTTGAATACTATAGTGCTTTTCCGATTAACCAAGTCATCTTACTCTTTTGGATCAGACGCATTCACTAGTCTTCTTTGTTGCAGGTCGTACCCTTTGCCGTCAGGTGTTAGCCGAAATTCTCGACCTGGAGGTCCCCCTCCGAATATCAGCATCTGTTCGCTTTAAACGTCCGAATCCGTCAATGGGCATTGTAAAACTGTGTAATTATATGCTGAGCTTACTGTATTATACCTTCTTCTCTAAACTCTTCTATTATGGACATCGTCTCGTTAATGTCTTCCTCGCTAGTGTTCCCTGCTTGGTTGGATGCGACCAATAATTTTAGTAGGTCGATTAATACATTTATATTATTTCAATAGACGTACTGCATACGGTAGGAATTAAGACTTTTATATAACCGAGTGAGTAAACTTAATCCTATCTTTTTTCTGGACGATGATGGTAAAATTATAGGCAGATGGTGTGAGGAAAGTTACAAAGGGGGAAGAATAACCTTCGAATCCTGTGTATCCGATGAATGCTATAGCATTGCAGTCTGCTTGTCAGACGAATACAATCCCTGCGAGTGCCAATTTTGCAGTCAAAAATATAATTCATCATCTGAAGAAGATGCATCATAATGAAGGCTTAATATTTAAAAATTATTGTTATGTTAAAATTTTGTAAAATCTGTATACAGCTAAAAAGGATAAATAAGGATGCCTTATTTTATTTTGCTCATTTAGTTATTGTTTCTTGGGGTGTCATCCATGATTGTGCACTCCGGTAACGGGTTGTTGAACAAAGCTATTAACAATTTACACCAGTGCGTATCACAAACGTCTACACCTCTAAAAACTCATTCGACTAACTATACTATTGTTTGTTAAGCGTGATTTTATCCGTAGGCTTTTCTGTGATTAAAAATCTTGTATGCTGCACTTTTAACTAAAAATATACAAAGCTCAAACCTGACATCGTAATTCAATATTTTAAAATGCTACTTCAAGCTTACCGACTTATACAGTATGCTTGCTAAAGGTGTACTACAATGATACTTTGTAATTACTAATTAACAATAAGGGTTACACTCCTATAGGATCTGAGTAATTATATTTTGCTTATTCGACATTTCATTTTCGCAGCTGCCTCTAAGCACGCATACAAATTAATAATCACCAATGCTTGCATGTTAATTATAATGTGATGAAAGCTAACATATCTTCTTTAAAGAAATTATGTTACTACTGAAATTACTATAGACTTTTTTTTGCCGAGTTACCAGAATTGTGTTTTCGCTGGCGACTCAAGTTCTTTTTGTGAAAACTCTGGCGCCCTGTTTCTATTCTTAATACCACCTTCTATTTACTGATATTTTTGGATAACTTGTTGTGAGACGTTTCTATACTACCTCGTTTAGAATACCGCGTTATATTATAGTCTACTTTTGTTCCTAGTAAATATTTTAAAAAAAATGGATAGTACTTTTTGGAAATTAAACGTTGATCGTTTATACGAGTCCGAACTCAAATATGAGGTTAGCTCTCGTGGGTTCGATGCTGAGTTATTTGTAAACGAACTTAGAAAACTCTAAGGAAAATTTTAGAAACAGAATCTTCTGAAAGTGCAAACCCGATTATATCTGAACTCGACTTAAATAGATTACGACGTAGTGACTAAAGGTTTAGCTAAGTTGACCGCTAAATGCGAAAATTTTGATGGAAATTTTTCTACAATCGACGGTATACGTATTATTTCATTTGCGGTATATCTGGAAGGTAGAATTAACCGATTGAATGTTGCTTCTGATGCGGAAGAGTGGAAGAGTACAAACAGCAACAGTTGTTGGTAACCATCATTGAGTTACGGAATAATTGTGACAAATTACTCATTCAGTTCAATCATTCTACACGTCTACCCGTATCCATTGCTTGTGTTACTCCTTCTATCCTTTCGACCGCTGTAAAGGAACACCCTTCTGCTACAGAATCTTCGAACGTGTTACTTATAGCAACGCCTACTCCTATTTTTAACTCTATTCCAAGTTATTGTCAGCTAGTGTGTGACTGGGATTTAAAATTTTCCGGCGATGGCCAGATGTCTTTGGACGCATTCTTGTTACGCGTTGACAAATTATGTCTAGCGCACAATATTTTTCCTTCTCAGTTATGTGCTTCTGCGTCCGATTTACTATCTGACAACGTTCTAATCCTATATAGGGTTTATAAAAATTCGATATCTAAGTGGTCCGATGTTGTTCAGTTGCTACGCGAAGAATTTCAACCAGCTAACTATGACGAAACACTGTTAGACGAAGTCAAACACGCATACGTAGAACCAAATGTAACTTGCAAGTTCGCTACGTTTAAGAAAAGTACTTTTACTTCACATGACCAAACGGTTGAGATTCCTCCTACGCCTACGAGTAGACCAAATACTTCTTTGGTAATTTCCACTGTTCCTATTCCTATGCTTACTTCTACTCGTCAAGTCACATGCTTCAATTGTGATCAACCTGATCATGTGGCAACACGTTGTACTCGTCTTCAAGTACTTCATTGCTATGGTTGCGGACATAAAGGAGTTACTCGACGCATTTGTCCGAACTGTCATCCTACTCCTAATAAGAACCAGATTTCTTCTGTTTCTAGTTCTACGTTCTTTTCTGTGCCTCGTTCACAAATTGAGCCCATACTTCAGATTACTGACCTACAGGTAGCAACTCAAGAGTTTGTTCCTGCTTTCTTAAACGATTCTACCAAAGAACATCCTGTCGTGCCTGCAATAACAGATGTAGCTGAAGTGACGATAGCTTTCAATACGGACAGAGAAGGTCCTGTTGAAGTTAGTGAACCCGTATCTATGATGCCTGTTGCTGTTGTTGTCAAGGTTTTACCTGATCCTGTTTCTTTATTTGCTGTTGTCGAGGAATCAGTTCCTATTGTGACTGAAGTTTTGCTTGCTTCTATTCTTTTATCTGACGTTGATAAAATTCTATTTGATTCTGCTCCTTTATCAAATTTTGCTGAAATTCTACCTAATTCTGTTCCTCTATGTAATGTTGCTGAAGTGTTATCGAATTCTATTCCTCTTCCTGAGGTTAATACTTCTACAACCAATGCTGTTCCTTTTTCTATCGTTAATTCTTCTATAACCATTACTAAAAACAAAATGGTTCCTCCCATGACGCCTACTGAGTTTCCTAAACCACTACTACCTCCACCCTTGCCACCACTTACTCAACCTCGTGCTACAACTGCTACACCCCCTGTTAATCCTGTTTCGTGGAAAACTGCTCAACCAATGCTACCCCCTGCTCCGGTATTTCAACCAACGGAACAGATTAACCAAAGAAATAAGAGGATAAAAATATTCTGTATTGATTCCGAATTCAAAAATGTTGGTCGGCAAAACCCTAATGTTCTTGATTTTGTTTCATTTTCCTTTTGGCGACGCAAACGTCTTAAGCCTCATTACTAGTTCTTTACGTCCCCAATTTCTATGCAGACTACGCCCTTAGTTATGATTTGATTTTTGGACTATACGATTTCTTGTTTTCTAATAATTTTATTGTTCTCATTGGTTTTATTTGTCTTTTTTTGTTTTTGCTCCTCGTACTTACCCAACCCCATGTGGGTACGGAATTGGAATTATCCCACGGTACGACCTGCCTGTCGTAAGAGGCGACTACAGCGGTCTAACACATACACACATACACACACACACACACACACACACACACACACATACACACACAATTTATAAACACAGATATGCACACCCGCTCACCCTCACACACATACATATTTTAGGTTGTTTTTTTCTTTAGTTTTGGTACTACTTACTTCTAGTTTTATTTTCAGGTTAGTTTTTTATTTTTAGTTTTACTTCTCCATTCCTTTGGATATACCTTCCTTTTCTTATTCTTCTGCTGGTTTTCTTACTGCTAGTTCTCTTACGAACTTAGTTAAATTTTTTCGATCTGCTTCCTGTGGTAGATGCTTTCTAGAGCTTTTTCTTTTCTTCGGAAACCACGACTTAGTCGACTTTTAGGCCTGGTTAGCTATTCTTTTCTTCGGTTGTTTGTTTAATACGATTCTTTGTTACCACAGCTTGAACTATCTCAACTTTTCTATCCAGCATTCTCACTGTTCCCTTGCATACTTTGAGGCCTGATATTTATTGTCTCATATTGGCTTGTACTGTAGGTTTTCCTCCTTGCTCCTTTTCTTACTTTGGGTTTTTTTCGCGAGAAACCTATTTCTTTTTTTTGAGGTGGAAAACGTTACTGTTTCTTTACTAGAGATATCCGTTCTTCGACGACTTTTTGCAGTGTTAGGCCATTCCATCTTTGTTCTCGATGATTGCTACCTTATACCTTTCCCTTTTCCTGTATCCTTTACACTTCTTGACTTGGTCCGGGGTACTTGTCCTTCAACCCGGATAAAAACTTTTGTGTTAGTTTTTGATTTTTTTTTGTAGTTTTGTAAGATTTTTTTAATTGTATCTTATTAGTGGGTATTAGTCTGTTTTGTAAGATTTTTTTATTTTTCCTATTAGTCCTTGGAGCCGGATAAAAATGCTTTTATCGGCATTTAAGTTTTTCCTGTAACGAATTTTCTATTACTTTGTTATATTAATATACTGCCCACTCCATTGCTTCTGCTTCCTACCCTGACCTTTTAATTTTGCTAGGGGGAAATTTGTTACGTTCAAAACCCTGCAAGTACTTTATTCTGTTTTCATTTTTATAACACCCTAAAATTTCTCAACTAGCTTGATTTCGCGCCATTTGAATTAGTGTTATTTAATATTTCTCAAGTAATTACTCCGTATAAAAGTTTGCCTTATAAAATCAAACAGCTGTTTAGGAAACTTTACGTTACAAAGTAGTTGTAATAAATTCTAGCACCTACAGTGATTACATTTTAATTAGAAGCTGCATGTAAATGCACAGCTTTCTTCTAAAAGATAAGACCACTCACCCCCTGCCTATATTTGCTTATAATGGACTTGTTATCTGGTATTCTGCAGTTGTTAAGATGTTAACAATATAGTTTTACAGAGGTTTTCAATGTGTTCTATTTATTTCACCCACGCCCCTCTCCGACGTTTTTGAGCTAGCTCAAATTCTACCATTCTATCCCCGTTCTGTTGCGGTATTCGGTGTATACGATTTCTTTACTTTTACTGTTTTCTTTCGTGTTTGCGTGGAATACCGTAACAAACTTCAAGTAACTCAAGCAAAGTGCTATTATGTTTTTGTAAATATTGTATTACTAAGTAAATGTTGATCGATTACTAGCTGTTGTCCCATTAAAAACTTATGCCGGATTATTATTCTCTGTAGGTTGCTATTATCTCAAAAAATACAAAAAACCCCGATTACAACCCTGATGATAAGGTCTAAGCTTGTAATAAAGAAATCTTTTTTGGTTTGGAGTGCACATTAAACTTAGAGAAAGGTAGAACAAAGTTAGTTTTCTTTATGGTATTAAAGAGGTATAAGTTAAGGTGTATTCCGCTTCCTTGTTTTAATCAATATAAAACCCGATCTGATAAGGGAGTCAAACAACTATAAAAGTTACAAGGTTACAGAGATTTAGCAAAACCGAAAGAAAGGAGATCTATCCAGAATAACCGTCTTGCCCGTAGCGAAAATATTAAAAGAATTGCTGGGGTGAGACGGTTTGGCGCCCTTATTTTTGACAACTAGTAAAGACTTTCAAGGTATTTAAAAAATAGCTTGATACTTCGGCCATTTTACATGTTTATAATTTTATTATTTGTTATCAGTTTTCCATAGGAATACACTCCCCCGTTATAGTAATTAGCCAATGCACTGCACCCTTAAAATTGTTATCTAGTTTCCGCCCCTTCTGGGTAAATCAACATTCGTAAAGTAGTCATTTTACTAGTAACAGATTTCAAGGCTTATTGAATTTTGTTAAAAGAGACGAATCTGACCAGCTGTAAATACAGTAGAACATTCAGTGTTCTTTCCTTGCAAATTGTTAATACATACAATTAGTATTTGGTAGTTAAGAATTTACATATCAGCTAAAACATTGTAAAATTGTATTACAATGCAAATATAGTACAAGAACGCATTTGCTTAAGAATGCAAGTACCCCTGGCTACGGGTATCGTGTTTATAAATTTTTTTTGTTGAAAACGTGTTGGTTGTTAAAGTTATTCGGACTACAAGTTAATATTAAGACGCCTATAAATCATGTGGCTTCAATAATACATCGGAATGTAAGTGAATGAAGGGTTTATATACACAAAAGATGATCGATAGGTCCTGCGGTGCGAGATCCTTGTTTGACAGGTACAAAATTTTGTATTTAAAGATTACAATAAAAAATCTAGAGGATGTCATTTGTACATTCTGGGTTATTTTTGGTTAATCTAGAACAATTGGATAACGTATAGATGAGCGTTAAGGGGTTCTGCAGTCAGTTCTAATTGCAGCTTTGATTGTAGTACGAGTTCTGATCAAGATTTGAATACTATATGTTGTAGTTTCAAGCTTTAAACTGTGTAATATAAATTACTGTGTTCCGTCGATATAAATTAATTATTGTAGTGATAGTATAAATTAGTAATTAGTGCTTGAATATTAATTGTAGTGGTAGCCGAAAGTAGATTATTGTGTGGCTTTTAAAAATTTTATTGTAACTACGAGTTGTTGAGAAGGCTTGTATCGGTTTGAAAATAAAGGACTTGTTATGTTCTGCATACATTTTGCAGTGTTAGGCCATTCCATCTTTGTCCTCGATGATTGCTACCTTATACCTTTTCTTTTCCTATATTCTTTACTCTTCTTGACTTGATCTGGTGTACTGGTTATTCAAGCTGGAAAAATTCTTTTGTGTTAGTTCTTGAGTTTTTCCCGTAGTTTTGTATGGTTCTTTTTTTATTTTATTCTATTAGTGTGTACTAGTTGTTCTTTTAGTAAGATTTTTATTTTTTTTTTGTTTTTCTTGTAGTAATATTTTTTCTATTTATTTATCCTATTAGTAGTTACTGGTCCTTCAAGCCGGATAAAAATTCTTTTATCGGTATGTAAGTTTTTTTCTGTAACGAATTTTCTTTTACTTTGTTTTACTAGTATACTGCCTGTTCGGTTGCTTCTGCTTCTTACCACGACCTTTTATTTTTGCTAACGTCATCGTACCTCTGCAGGTACTCCAGAAACATCTCCCTGTCCACAATGTTTTGCAACGCTACATGTTGCCTCACCTCAACCTCAAAATGTCTTGACAAGTATTTAATGATATGTCGGTCCGTCAGTGGTGGGTTAAGTTGTTTCGTTATGCTATACTTTTGTATAGCATATTGCTCCGTACTTCCTAAAAATTCCCCTTTAAATTTCCCTGTGATCAAATCGTCTCGTACCTGGTCTTGTCTGTGGTCACTCCAGTAATGTTTCATAAACCTGTCCTCAAAGTCAGTGTAGGTGTCAATTTCTTGTCCTATTAAATTGTACCAAGTTTCAGCATGGTCTTTTAGTAAAGCTTTTACAACATTTAATTTCGCCTGTTCATCATATACATTATTTATTAAACCTCTAATATTGTTAATGAATATTTGAGGGTTTACCCTACTATCCCCATAAAATTTCATCTGTTGCTCTACTGACACATTACTTGTTACAAACCTTGGACCATCCTCCATTAAAGTCGCTACATTCTGTTTAATCCCTGTTACATCTATCTCTACCCGACCTAACTGATCCTTACACGAGTCCGTTACCTCAGTCATTTTAGCATTAATCTCGTCCTTACAGAAAATCCTTACATTTGTCCTTAATTGTCTCATTTCCTGATTTAAACCTCTAATATCGCGCTCATTTTTATCTACCCTATTTTCAACTTTCCCTATTTTCACCGTCAAACTATTTTTAAAATCTGAAAATTCTCTCGTTGATTTTTCTATTTTATCCCCTAATACTTGGCTCAATTGGTCAAATTTCTTATTCGATTCTTCCCTAACCCCGCTTAACGTCTCATTTATCTGCTCCACCCTTTTTTTAAATTTTTCACCCATTTCTCTCATCTCCTCAAACTTCCTGTTGGATTCTTCCCTACTTACTCTCATTTCCTCTAACATTCTCATCATCAATTCATTTCTAGCTTCTCCCGACTCCGTCCTCGACTGATTCCTACTACCTCCAGCTTCCTTCATTTTCGATTTTTTATCACACAAGGCACTATCGGCACTTCCATTTTCCACGTCTTGGCTCCTTAACCATTTCTTTCTCTGCATACGTTCAAATCACTCACACACACTCAAAATACTCTTAAATTTATACACAACAGACTCTCTCTCCCAGATCACCATGTTTTCTGGAATAAAATTGTTAAAATTCTACCTGGAACTCGAGCCTCACGTACGGGTCGCCATAAATTGCCGTGTAACCTTTATAAAATCGACAGATTAAGAAAATACATTCGAGGATTTTATTAATTTTCCCAAATTTTACAGAGGTTTCCAATTAGTTCTTTCTATTTCACCCACTCCTCTCTCCGACGTTGTTGAGCTAGCCCGAATTCTACCATTCTATCCCCGTTTTGTTGCAGTATTCGGCGTAAATGATTTTTTTACTTACTTTTACCGTTTTCTAATGTGTTTGCGCGGAATACCGTAACAGATTGTTATTGTAAATGCAGTTTTTGTTATACTATAAAGGTCAAGCTTACTCTAACTATCTTGCTATTTCTTTTTCGTTAAACTGCAACGTTGATGAACACTTAATTCAATATAGGATCACGAAGTTTCGACATAACGACCAACCGTGGAACGACATAAGTTGAACAAATTAAACCAAAAGCTTGTTTTGTGACATTTACAACCATACATAATCTTTTTTGTACAACTTACTTTCTGTATTTCTAGTAGGATTATTAATAAGCTGGCAGGGGAGTGAAATTTCATATTTATGAATACGGAGGCAGAAGCTATTCAGGGGATTATTAGCATGGCCTCTTTTGTAAAAAAAAGTTATGATGGTAATCCGATTCTAGAATAACTTCCTCTCTGATAATAAGCAACAACGTTGCTAGTATGAAAGCTAAATATCAATTTATTAAATACTGGTAGTGTATTATTAAGTATGTGCTGAACAATAGTAGTAAAAAAGAGTTATTTACTATTTTCTAACAGAGGAAACCGATAGAAGGTGCTTTCTACAGTAATAAATCGTTTCACTCTGTGCCAGATTATCTATCATGAATCGTTCTAGTTTTAAAGGGTGAACGACACTAGGTAACATTTTAGACATTTTGTCGATAAAGGTAAACATATTCAGAAGCCAGGAAGTCTAGCCTTTAAGGATAGAAAACTACTCTATTTTAGTAATTACTTCAGAAACAGTAATTTCTAGTTGACGCTACCGACAAAATATTGATGAACCAAACCGTAGTATTTTCACTCTAGAATTATTGTTGAATAAACCATCAGAAAATGCGAGGGACTTGAATAATTTCGCGTGAATGAAAATTCAGGTAAAACAAACAAGTTTCTGAAAGATTTTCTAGAGCGTTAAGTTCTCTATGAAATGTACACAGAAACCGTATGAATAGGTTGTGAATAATATACTACATAAACACAGTTGTTTTCTTAGAATTTTCTCCAAAATACACATACTAATTTTATAATTTATTTTCCATACTTCAATACCGTATTCTGCAAGGCGTTCATGCAGCTTGTTTATGTTTGACAAGATTTCAAATGCTATGGCTAGTTACTTCAAAAGTTTATCAAGTTAGTTCTATTTATACACAGGGTGTTTCATTAATAATGGGACAACGGTTAGCTGGAGGTACTATGCATCAAATAATGACCATTGAGCCAAACTTTTCTTATCCGAATGTTGATGGTTTAAGAAGTACAGAGTTTTGAAAGTTATAATTTTATTTCAATTTTTTGGCATTATTCTGAAAATTTTTAGCTTATCGACTTGAAAGTTGACATCTTTATGTTTTAGGGTACAGAAAAAAAGAATACGATATTATTTTTACCTTTGGTTATAGAGGGCGCTCCTTTCAACCTTTTTAGGGTTCTGTACCTTTATAAGATCACTCTCGTGTCCATCCGTCCGTCTGTCACAGAGGTTTTCTCGAAAACTATGTAACATAGGAATGTGAAATTTGGCACAATACTAGGTCTTTATGGCGCGCACATACATCGACAGTCAGAAAATAGAAAAAATAAATATTTTTAGATTAAAATGACAGGAGGCAATTCGGTCAAAGAAAAAAAGTTTTAAGAAATTTATCGTGTGAGGTATCTTTTGAAAGAGGATCCTAAAAGGCTTCTAAAAATATTTTTTTATAATTTTCGGTTCAGTAGGTTTCACGATATAGCTCAAAATGTGCCAAAAATGACCATCCCCCTTTTCTCCTACATTTCCAAAGCTATGATTTTGATTTTAATACGGATAGTAGCTACTGAGTAATAGATTATCGGAAAACTGCAGATTTTTTGACAGTGTAATAGTTTGTGGGAAAAAAATTTTAAACACAGTAATTGTGTTAAATATTTCAGGCCTTCTGCGTGCGTCGATAGACCTAAGGGTATTAGAGAGAGTAAGTAAGGGGTTACTGTAACTTGTTGTTCAGAGATATAGAAAAACGTAAGAAGCTTTCATAATGTGTACTCGCTTAGCTTGATTTATATTTAAATAAACCTTTCTTTAAACTTGATGTTGTTTATTGCATTACAACAACTTTGGTGCCGAAACCCGGGAAGATCTGGTGATAAATATAAACAAGCTTTAACGTGAATATTCGGAATAACGGAACGTAAACGCGAATATTTAACAGACGGCTATACTATCGAGGCTTCATGATGGAACAAGTAAAACGGACAATCTGTAGAACGCACTTAACTAAAACAGTTAATAATATAAATTCTATGCTAGAAAATAGTTTCAGTGTCGAAGACAATTATACAGCTATGTCAAAGTTAAAGCTTGCAAGTGACAATTTGAAAGAAATTGATAAGCAAATTGAACCTCTGCTCGAGGAAAATCTAGAGGACGAGTTAATGAAAACGTATGAATATGAAGAGGTTGCAGTAACTACGATGTCTAAGTTGGAATTTAGATTAAAACTCCCAGAAAAATCGCAGATAGAGGTTCACTCAAATTTAACGAATACGGTACCAGTAAGTAACGAAGCAAGTAGACCGTCCTTTACGTCAGTGAAGCTTCAACGTGTACAGTTAGCGAAGTATAATGGTACTGCAAAGGGCTGGCTTCCTTTCTGGGAACAATTCAGAAGTATGATCCACGACAATCAACAATTAACGAACGGAGATCGATTCAACTACCTGCGAATGTATGTCACGGGAAGGGCTGCTGAAGCAATTGAGAGATTTCCTCCATCTGGAGTATTCTATGAGGAAGCTTTGAATATATTAAAAGATCAATTTGGAAATGGGGAACGGCTAATTGAACAATATATTGGTAGCATTATGAAAATCGAATCTGTAAAATCCAGAAATGACGTGAGCACTTTAAGGAAGAATTACAATCTAATCACTTCAGCTATGCGTGCTCTTAAAATCTTAGAAGTATCTAGTTTTCAGTATAACATAATCGTAAACTCGACTCTCATGAAGTCGTTTCCAACGGAATTGCGCTTAGGATTTTATCGACAAATAAAAATGAAATCATCCAATCATCTAGAAATTACTACGAATAATTTAGAAAGTTCATCATCAAGGTCAGAGGAAGATGCAGATCGCCAGGTAAAGGATTTGTTGCAGTTTCTTAAAAACAAACTTGAATCGTTGGAACAAGCTTCAAAACCGGATGCAGATGGTAAAGAAAAGATGCTCCCAACAGAGAAGAGAACGCATTACAAAGGAACTGCGTCTAGTTTATTAGTCACCCCGAACAAACGTCTTGAATGCTGTGCTTTCTGCAAAAAAGAACATGAAACCGAAATGTGTGACGCAGATGTACCTTTGGCGAGGAAGAAAGAAATTCTAAAAGCAGCAGGAAATTGTTACCGTCGTACGAGAAATAACCATAGTGTTAAATATTGTAAAAATAGATTCTTAAGATGTAAAGAATGCAAGGGTAGGCACGCAACAACAATATGTGACGCAAACTTTAAGCCAGGTAAAGATAGACACAACGCTGAGACGACAGGTATTACAGTGAAATTAACGAAAGGCAAGAGTTCAATAAACACCTAAGCGCCGTCGGTGTCCAGTTTGATGACAAACATAAACAAAAATGTGCTATTGCAAACGGCTTGTGTTTATGCCTTTGGCGAAAATTCAGAGAAATTAATTGGATTAGTAATGGACGACGGTAGTCAACTTTTATTTATTAAGGAGAATCTATCAAGGGTATTAAATTTACCTGTTGCCGGACAACATGGGGTTCGTATTGCCGCTTTTGGAAATGGTTCATCAATTCCGTCTAAACTCTACAGCCGCGTTTTAATTACTTTGAAGGGACAATATTCAGATGAAATTTTGACGATTGAGGCTGTGGAAGTTCCAGAAATTTGCATGAATAATTTACATATTCCTAAAGAAAGCGTGGTAGAGTATCAAAACTTTCAGCTTGCTCACAATATCCCGTTTAATATAGATCGAGCGTTAATTGTTGATGGAATTAATATACTTATAGGGGCGGACAATTACTGGGCAGTAGTGACAGGAAAAAATATTTGTCTTAACGAAGGTTTGGTAGCAGTGGACACGAAATTTGGTTATGCTTTGCATGGTCCCATACTAGTTGATGCTACAACAATAGGAGTAAATCTGCAGACAGTGTTACATGCGACAGTCATAAAGACAGAAGCCGAGATCGAAAGTATGTGGGATTTGGAAACGATAGGTATAACCAAAGAAGCAGACGACGATAAGAGATTTTTCGATAATTTTTAAAAAATAACGTTCATAAATGTGTTGATCGATATTTAGTAGCGTTACCGTGGAAGAATGAGGATGCAGTGATTGAAGATGATAATTTAATTAGTGCGCGAGTTCGTGCTCAGAGGCTAAACTTTAAATCCAATATTAACAATATTAACAAAATATGTGAATATAACGCTGCTATCAAAGGAATGTTTAATAATAATTATGCCGAGTTAATTTCCCGCGGTGATGCTGAAACAACAAATGGCGATCGTGTTTACTATATGCCGCACAGACCGGTTTTTAGGGAAGATAAACAAACAATGCGTTTGCGAGTGGTTTTCGATGCCTCTTCACATGCCCCGGGGCAAAAATCGTTGAATGACTTATTAGAAAAGGGGCCTAATTTAAGTCCAGATTTAATTAAGATTTTGCTTAATTTTTGTGTAGGCGAGATCGGAATTACGGCTGACATTGAAAAAGCATTTTTACAAACTTCTACATTTCGACGATAAAAACGCTCATCGATTCTTATGGTACAATAACGACAATGAACTAAAAACGTACCGTATGAATAAAGTAACATTCGGAGTTACATGTAGCCCGTTTCTTTTAAATTCGGTGATACGAACACGTTTAATCAATAATCGAAAACAAAACCCTGAATTTATTGAAATCTTAGAAAGGGGATCTACTGGTTAGTGTAAACAATCGAAATTTTGCAGAACATTTAAAAGACTTTTCAAGTAAGCTTTTTCAAGGAGCCTCCATGAATTTACGCAAATGGACAATTAACGATCTCGAAGTAAACAGCAAGGTTGAATCACAAAATGCACAAATTCAAAAGTGTTATGTATTAACTGGTGCAATCAGAACGATAGGATTAGTGACGATTTGAGTAGTGTGACGGAGTACATACATTCCGTTAAGATGGTGAAAAAAGGCACGTGTTACAGACAATTGCTCGTCTGTATGATCCGATAGGGCTTCTTGCACCATGTGTAATAAAGCTTAAAATTTTGTTTCAGAACATATGGGTTGAAAAAATTGGTTGGGACGATTTGTTACCGCAAAATATGCAAAATGAATGGGGGGAATGTAGTCAACAATTGATGATGGATTTTTCTATACCGCGTTACGTAGGTGTGTCGAACCATCCGAACGAATCGCAATTACATATTTTTTCGGACGCATCTGAACGAGCATACGGGGTGGCTGTATATCTAAGACAAAACGATCGTAACGGAAAAATTGGTGTGCAGTTACTGTATTCAAAAAATCGCGTTGCGCCCCTAAAGGCTTGTAGCGATAAAATGCTAACCCTGCCGCGCTTGGAACTAACTGCCGCGTTAGTAGCAGCTAGGTTACAGGTATTTATAAAAACTAATGTATTAATTAAAATCGATAAGGTAGTGTGTTAGACAGATTCTCTGATCGCGTTGCATTGGATTAAAGGTGATGCGTCAAAGTGGAAACCATATGTGGCTAACCGTGTTAAAGAAATTCAGACCATATCGAAAGATATAACATGGAGACATTGTCCGGATCGCGAGAACCCTGTGTACTTATTAACCCACGGAATAAGTTCAAGTACTTTAATAAATTCCGAAACTTGGTTACACGGTCTTAGGTAGTTGCTAGAAAGTGAACAAAAGTGGCCAGATAATACGATAGAGACAGCTACGTCAACGATAGATATAGTATTCGAAAATGTCTTTACTAATTAACGACACTATAAAAGGTAGCAATCAATTTATAGATTCCTCCAGATACAGTGATTTTGATCGTTTAGTGCGGATAACGGCGTATGTTTTACGATTTATAAGAAATTTAAAAACCAGAAATAATAAAGAAATAAAGAGCTTAACCGTAAACGAATTTGGATTGTACGAGGACGGCAATTAATAAAGTCCGTTTTAGCAAGATGTGTTATCTGTAAACGACTTCGTGGAAAGTCAGGGTCGCATCCCTTCGCGCCGTTACCTAGAGATCGAATACAGCAAACAAAGCCCTTTAAAGTGACAGGTTTAGACTTCGCCGGACCGTTGTATTTTAAAGATAGTTATCACTCAAAGCCATGTTATATGCTTTTATTTACCTGCGCTGTTATACGAGCACTTCATCTAGAGATTGTTTTGAAAATGGATGGTGCGACTACAATCAGTGCATGCAAACGGTTCTTTGCCCGTAGAGGGATTCCTAAGGTCATTTACTCAGATAACGCTAAAACATTTAAAAGAATATCACGTGAAATATCGACCTTAAACGAAGTGATCTCGAGTACAGAATTGATCGAGTTTGTGAATAGTCACCAAATTAAGTGGAAGTTTATAGTAGAGCGAGCGGCTTGGCACAGAGGATTATACGAGCGACTTGTAAAAAGTGTAAAAGACGCCCTTAGGGCTACGATAGGACGTTCTTTACTAAATTTAGATCAACTAAATATACTCATCACTGAGGTTGAAGCAACAATAAACGCCTGCCCGCTCACATACCTAGGTAGTGAACCTATAAATTTAATGCCGTTAACTCCTTCGCATTTTTTATTGGGACCCGCTTTGGCTACTATTCCTTTTGTTGACCGTGTCATTAATGGAGATGAGATTCGTAGGCTATAGAAGCAGAGAACAAACGTTATAGACTACTTTTGGAAAAGATGGACCGCAGAATATTTACAATTATTAAGAGCAGCTCATCACAACGTAAATGCGCGTGAGTGTGCGATTAAGCAAGAAGATGCCGTATTAATACATGGAAATGATGAGCGACGGTTATTGTGGAAATTAGGGTTGGTGAAAGAGGTGATAAACACCGTGATGGCAAAGTGCGTGCCTGTTACGTTAAGATTACGAATGGCACCGTAATTAGGCGCCCAATACAATTATTGTATCCTTTAGAAGTAAGAAGTGATAAGCTAAGTTGTGCCGCCGCGCCGGAGGATGTGTAAATTATTGCAGACCTTCTGCGTGCGTCGATAGACCTAAGGGTAGTAGAGGGAGTAAGTAAGGGGTTACTGTAACTTGTTGTCCAGAGATATAGAAAAACAGCTTGATTTGTATTTAAATAAACCTTTCTTTAAACTTGATGTTGTTTATTGCATTACAGTAATAAACAACGTATTAACTAATGCACCCGTACAATGTGGGACAATATATTCATTTTTCAGTTATCACAATCAAATTTGAGAATAAGATTTAAATATACATAAAAAATAAAAACAGCTTAATTTGGTTTATTGATTGCTCACTGTAGTATTGGTACGGAACCCTAATAGTGCGAGCTCGACTCGCTCTTGCCTAACTTTTTTTATGATTAATTAGCCGTATTATTTTACCCTCTACGTCTATCGTACAACCGTCTTCAAAATCTAAAAGAGCAACCTTTTTTACATAAAAACGTATTCTTGCCTCTGATATTCTAATCTATTTTTAAGAAAAATTATTTCATATTATGTTTTAATTCTTATTAGTGAAATGTCACTCCGAAAATAATAATAATATTTTAGTAAACTTATTTTACCATCTGACAGACATCATCATGATCTGTCATAGTCTTTATTTAATGAGTCAATGAAGGTGTTTAAAGTATCAACTCAGTAAGCGTTTCCTTTAATCCTTATGTATACACTCTTGGAAGATCTCTTGTAATACGAGAAAGCCTGGGCAAACCTTGCTATTCTGCCACGCTAATTGTACGAGAAAAGCGAAGTGAATCCTAAATAAAAAAAATTTGGCGTTACAAATGTTACATTTATTGAAGGTGCAATTTTTACTATAAACAGGTAATAGGATTAAAACAAAGTCGATTATTATTATTCTTATTCTGGTTGCTGTTCTCGTTGTTGAGCTGCTTTGATGCATTTTAGCAGGTGTACGATACTTCGGAGTAACTAAGACACATATGATTTGCACATGCTACGCACATAAAACTCGTTTTCCGCCGATAGTGGAATTCTCGACAACAATGCTGTCGGTGGTTGGGAAGATAGCGGAAGCCGTTTTCTTAAGGAGACTCCAAACAGAGATGCAGGAACACCACATGATCCAGGACGAGCAGTTTGGGTTCCGTAAGGGGCATTCCACCGTTCATCAGATACGGCGAGTGATGGAGTACATTGCGGAAGGCTTCAACTTGCGACAGTCAACAGGCACAATGTTCCTAGACGTGTCTAAAGCTTTCGACAGAGTTTGGCATTATGGCATACTCTACAAGATGATGGAGAGGAAATTACCACGCGCTCTCGTCTAACTGACGGAATCCTAACTTCACGATAGATGGTTTTGCATCAGGCTGGTGGAAGTGCGGTCGACGAGGCGGAGAATCGGGGCTGGGGTCCCCCAAGGCTTTCTCCTCTCGCCAGTGCTCTTTGGCATCTTCGTGAGTAACCTACCAAAAACGGCAGAGACCAGGATAGCACTATACGCCGACGACACGTCTATTCTAGCCAGGTCCCGTACTCTGCAACTCATCATGCAGAAACTGCTAACGGCGATGGACGCTTTCGAGGAGTGGCTAAGACTCTGGCGGGTCAAGGTCAATCCAGAAAAGAGCACGGCAGTTTTCTTCTCGAAGCGTCGTCACCGACCTGAAGACGACGTCAGAGCATTCAACGAAGCGATACCTTGGCGTTCAGACGTCAAGTATCTAAGGGTGATCCTTGATTTGAAGCTCGCTTGGAAAGCTCACATCGAGTATGCGGCAAACAAGGCCAAGGGAGTTATGGCTCTGCTGTACCCCTTGACCAATCGCCGAAATAGGCTAAACGCTTCAAACAAGCTTAGGCTCTACGAGGCGATAACCAGACTGACGTTTGCATACGCATCAGCGGCGTGGGGCAACGTAGCGGAAAAGCACATACGTAAACTCCAGGTGATCCAGAACAAGGCCTTAAGGGGAGTCTTCGGAGCTCCCTGGTTCATTCGAAACGCTCAGTTTCACATAGAGGAAAACCTGCAAACCGTCAAGGAATGGCTCCGGTCGAACGCAGAGAGGTTTTACGGATCTCTAGATCACGAAAACCAACTCGTATGAGCTCTGGGAGCGTATGACGATGTCCTATGGTAACGACATAGACACCCCAGGGCGATGCTTCAGCAATGATCATTGCTACGATTCCATCAGACTATAAAGTCTATGAGAAGGGTTTTTAGTTCGACACAAAAATGTATTTTTAGTAGGTATGTCCTTGCTTCGGCAAAGAAGAGTCCCACACAGCGGATATAAAATCTTTTACCACTATTAAAAAAAAGTGTCTTTTGACAAAATGTGTAAATTGCAATTTCACAGTTGAACCGAAGATCCTTGTGCCCGTAGAGTAGTAAAAACAAATTTTAGTTGTTAGAAAGAAAATTAAAATTTAATTCATTACTTACCTGTAGCCTCAGGCTGCTTAACGCGCTTCACATACCACCGAATATCGTTAGAAAACAATAGAAGAGAAACCGGACTATATCTAAGCTATAGAAATGTCAGGGAACTGTATACACTAGCTCAGAATAGAAACCAGTGGATGTATGCGTCCAACCAGTTCCAAGACTGAACACCTAATGACAAAAAAGTAATTGCACTTAAACCTGATGATTATTATAAACAACTTCAGGTGTTGGTTTTGCAATATTTTCAACTAATCTTGATTATGCGAAAAGATTTATTGAAAAACCATTAATGTAGCAAATGTTCAAGTACTGAGGGATCTTTGTAGCCACAGGCTGCTTAAACCCATCACATACCACTGAATATCGGTGAAATAGGGTATATATTTACAAAACAATAGAAAGGGAACTGAGCTGTTTCTAACAAGAAACAGCAGCGCTATGTTCGAAGACAACAAACATAGAAACAAGCACAAAAGTGTTGGAAGCAAATGTGTGAAGCACACCACTCTACGCCTATGAAATAAGGACAGTAGTAGAAGCAGACAGGAAACTGAAGAAGTCTTTTGGGATGTTATGCTTCAGATGTATGATGCTGATAGCATGGGCAGATAAAGTGAATAACAAAGAGATTATAGAAACGGTAGGGGAATAAAGATATCTGTGAAAAACAAAAAAATGGGAGAAATAAAAGGACAGGATACGGTCTAAGGCATTTTTGGGGAATAGAGCCTTTAACTGTTTTGTAATATGGCGCAGGCTGATAGAAGCAGTACACATCTTCTTTTTTTTTGGCACATATGAAATCATTGCAACATTATTATCATGGAACAAAAATTCCGTAGACAATGACCCTCGTGTATAGTTTGATAGCATTATTTGTGATATGTATATACCCTATATTTTTCCATAAAGTGCCTACAAAAGCGTCATTTATCAGCTTTTTTGTAACATCCAAAGTGGTGAAGAAATTATCTGCTACAATAGTTCTGCCACTGTTGTGTTTTGCGATAAGCTCCATAACATCTCTCTTCCCTGATTCTTCTCAGTTACTTCGTCAGATTATTTTTTTATGTACAAATGTCCCTTCAAAGAAAATTTTGTTTTAGCATCACAAACCCATAATACTTTGATACCATAGCAAGTTGGCTTGCTTGCCATATATTGTGTAAATATGGTTTGTGCCCTGTAGAAAACAGTTCTTCGTAGATGGTTATGTCATAGTATGGATCCAGTGCGTTCTCGAGGTTATTATTCAACGTAAACTATATATCCTAAATGGCAGCCGCTATATTTTTTTTTCTTGCGCTCTTTTCGGACATCACTATTGTCAAAACGGATATATTTAGTAATGACCTAGTAACGACAAACTGGCATACTTGCTCAAAATATAGGACACGAATGTTGACCCCAAAGTAGTATAGCGCGTGCAGATCAATCGGCTTCGACATCCAAGCAAATAAAAACAACTCAATATATGCTTTGAATTCCTTTTCAGTATTTGTTTCCAAATTTTTTGTTTCTCATTTGGATTTTCAACATTCCATGGATTTATTTCTTTATTGGCTTTTCTGTTAGTTTCACGTATAATTAGTCGCATATCTCAGGCGTTATAAACTTTCTAAAAATATGAAATCACCTTGCTGCTTTATAATGTTGTGGACCCGAACATTCTACGCACCTCAGTGTTTGATAATACGGGACGCGTCCTTGCTGTCATGTATAGTTTAAAACATATTTCGTTTTGAAGTTTGCAGAGGTCTGTCCAGACCTAGGCGTTCACATAAAGGTTAACATTCTGCTTAACATTTCTTCCACTAAAATATTCAAAAAATGCGCGTCATAGTGACTTTATCGATGCTGAGATCGCAGATAGGGAGTGTTTATCGTAAACAAATTTCAAAGACCGCGAGTTACATATCCCCTAATTGATATATATATATATATATATATATATATTTTAATGATAAGTTGTTTGTATATATTTATATATATATATATATATATATATATTTATATATATTACTTGGACTTCATACCCAATATACAAACAACTTATCATTAAAATATTTATGCTATCCAGTCCATTATTGATAAATATATATATATATATATATATATATATAAATTTAAATGCAACTATTATGTCTTAAGAATTAGAATGTTACATTGTATAATTGAAAGTAATAATATAAAAGATTAACGAAAGTTCATATCAGACACGAGAACGGAAGCAACTACTTTGTATTCCAGACGCAACCTGATACTGCAGGTGCTGGACACAATGAACTGCAATAAAAGCAGACTTAATTAAGATTACTAAAAGTAAAACATTGTATGTTATCAAGATGTAGCAGACGAAATGATGTAAGAGCAGGGATTACATAAATACCCTGAGGAGCCTCTGATGGCCAGTCAGTCTCGAACTTTATATCTTTAACATTGTTGGTGGTTCAAGCTACTCACCATAATTTTTAATTATTAATTATTGATTATTAATTATTAATTTCAAGTATTTTGTCAATTTCAAATAGTTAAGTAAATATAAACGTTTAAGTTGATTGTAACAAAAATAAATCATGTTTGTAATGGTATAGTTGAGAATAAAATCGATAGATGGGTTTTTTGGGAAATAAATTTTGTTAAAAAAAAGTTCCCCTAGACCCAAAACTTATCTGGCGCAGCCGGAACGGAATTCAGAAGGACACTAGCAATTCCAAAATCTAAGAATTCGTGACCGTGAATTTCAATTCTCCACTGGAAACAAAAAGCAAACTATTTTACGAAGTACAGAATCGACCAAATCCAATAGAGAAGGAAGGCTAATGGTACTAACAATCAAATTATTATAAGTACCTACAGTTCATTTTCCAAACCATTTTTTTTTAATTGAATATTGATGTTAGCAAATAAGATTGAAAATAGAAAATTTATATTTTATGTACAATTTATTATCACAATTTATTATTACTGAAAGAAATTTACTCAACAAAAGCCTAAACTCGAATATAACAAAGGTTTACAATTATATACGTTTTAGGTACAATTTATTATTGCAACAATTATTTTATGAAACAATTATTCAGCAAAAGTCTGAAACCGATGTAATTATAGTAGAGGTTTATAATTACATATAATATACGTAACAATAAGTGATTCTTTAAATAACTTTAATACAATCTCGACTGAAGTAACTGAGAATAAAATTTATAAACATGGCTTCTAAAAACTTAAAACTATATTCAAATTTAATACCAACGTATGATGGTAAACAAGCGCTATTAGGTATTTTTATTACTACTTGTGAGATATTCCTGAAATCTTTTTACAAACAAGGAGACGTTGACCGCAGTTTATGGCTTTTACGCTTAATCATAAGTAAGTTAATAGGTAGAGCTTTAGCACTTATTGCAAACCGCGATGACCTGACAGATTGGGACGATTACAAAAAAGTATAGATTACCTATTTCGGCGACCAGCGGAATATAAAATGTTTATTAGGGACTGAATAGTCCTACGAATGGAAAGTCATCAATCACCATACCAATTTGATAAGCGATGTCAAGACCTGCAAAGTTTAATCCTAACGAAATTGAAACTCGAGGAAACCGACCAAAATATATGTTTAATAAACACAAAAATGTACGATGAGATGGTGTTGGATACATATATAAACGCGTTACCTGAGCGATTATCGGACAAGATAAGATTTCAAAACCCCCAAAATTTAGAAGAAGCAATGAACTGAAAAAGAAAACATTATGTATTACAGAAACCGGATTTACAATCCTAACGCGTACAAAAATTACCTAACAATTAAAACGATACAAGCTGCGAGACAAATGCCAACACAACTTAAATTTACATTATTTAACGTACCAATAAACCAACCAAGAATTAACAGCCCAAACTTTAATAATACAAATTTTGACAATCAATTTCGACAATTTTCCAAACCAAATTGAACTTTCACAAAACCCACATTTACACCAAAATTTAATCAGAACGCGAATCGAACATGGCAAACATTTGGCGTAAATTCTAACAGAAATGCACCCGTGACGAGAAATACAACAACCCCAATAATTATTACAAACCAACTCCTATGGACCCTGCATCTGGTAAAACCAGACAGAACACTACAATATCTTAAACTAGACCCGATTATACACAAAACGAAACTTCACTTCTGAGGAACTATTTCACCAAGAACTAGGAGATGAAAACAATCTAGACACAGATAATTATGCGAATCTCAGTAGAGACGATGAAACAAATCATTCAGAAAATTACGAATGCAACAACCCTTACAAAAATTACGAACAGGACGATGAAGAAAATTCGTGCTCAAATTTTCAGTTCTAAACAATATTAATCAACACATTTTACCCTATATAGAAATACCTCACGCGGAAATTAAATTATTAATTGATACAGGATTTTAAAAAATTTTAATTAGCCCCAAAACGTGCAGAAATATTGTTTAGATTTTGCAGATAGAGAACTTTTCAAAATCAGAACAGCACACAAAACGACACTACACCAATTTATCGCAAACATACCCTTACTAAAAACTTTCAACGTAAAAATGAAACATAAATTTTGCATTTTTAAATGTAATAATAAATACGACGGATTTATAGGCATGAATCGTTTAAGAAAACTAGGAGCGAATATCGATATAAAAAACCGATTAATAAGATCAAAATACGGACAAATTCCAATTAAATTTCAATACAGCAACATTCAAACCCATCAAAAGTATATAATTGAACTTAGGCAGAAAAACAAATAAAAGTCTTAGTAAATTCAAAAGGAGGTATAGGTATAATAAATCACAAGTCATTTCAACAAGGAGTAGAAACACCCACCGCGTTAGTGCACATAAAAGACAACAACGCCACTACCACAATTTTAAACTCAAATGATTACCCCATAGAAGTATCTTCAACAACACCGATCGAAGAGGAAGATGTGAATTTTAGTGAAATGGAAATCGACAAAGACCCTGAAAGTAATTCGAACCCTACAGAACACGATAAAATGTTAAAAGAAAATTTAATCAACATTCGTTTCGATCACAAGGTAAACACAGAAGAGGAGAGAGTAATAAAGAACTTATGTTTCGAATACCGAGATATATTCCATTGTGAAGGAATACCTTTAACTTTCACCAACACAGTCAAACATAGAATTGAACTAACAGATGATAAACCGATTTTTACCAAAGCCTATAGACTACCTCAAGCAAGTCAAGAAGAAGCAGATAGACAGGTAGCAGATTTATTAAACCAAGACATTATTCAACATTCGAATTCACTATGGAGCAGCCCCGTACTAATTGTACCAAAGAAACTAGATGCCTCAGGCAAATGCAAATGCCGAATGGTTGTCGATTACAGAAAACTTAACGAGAAGACTGTAGACGATAAGTACCCACTACCGAACATCACCGAGATATTAGACAAACTAGGAAAATGTCAATATTTTTCGACATTAGACCTCGCCTCAGGATACCACCAAGTGGAAATGGATGAGAAAGACACAACCAAAACGGCTTTCAATACACCCAGAGACACTATGAGTACAATCGCATGCCGTTTGACTTAAAGAACGCACCCGCCACTTTTCAGTGGGTCATGGATAATATTTTGATAGGAATTCATAACGAAAAATGCCTTGTGTATCTGGACGACATAATTGTATACTCAATATCACTCAATGAACACATCGAAAGATTAAGAGAAGTTTTTGAACGTTTAAGAAAAGCCCACTTTAAAGTATAATTGGATAAAAGCGAATTCTTGCAAAAAGAAGTAGCATTTCTAGTGCACATTATAACGCCACAAGGTGTTATGCCAAACGCCGACAAAACAAATGCCGTATTAAACTGCTCTTTACCGTTAATCAACAAAGAGATAAAAGTATTTTTAAGACTCGGAGGATACTACCGAAATTTCATAAAAGGTTACGCACAAATAACCAAACCATTAACCAACTGTTTAACGAAAGGTAATAAAATCGAACACACACCGAAATTTATTAAAGCGGTAGAAAAAAATAAGTATATTCTTACGAATCACCCTGTATTAGAATACCCTGACTTCTGAAAACCATTTATATTAACAACAGATGCATCCAACGTTGCTTTAGGCGCAGTTTTAAGTCAAAGAAATGTCGGTAGCAATAAACCAATCAGCTACGCATCACAAACGTTAAATGAAACGGAACATATGTACATGAGAACGGAAGCAACTACTTTGTATTCCAGACGCAACCTGATACTTCAGGTGCAGAACACAATGAACTGCAATAAAAGCAGACTTAATTAAGATTACTAGAAACTAAGACTAAGATTTTAATCCAACCTAGCTCGGATTTAATCCGACCTAGGTCGGAGGGAGACACTTTCACCCTATGGGACAATTTCACCCTATGGGGCAATTTCACCCTAACTTAACATCCTACATATATCCGGATATATGTCGATGCGCATCCCTGTCGGTCTAGGTCGGATAACAACATATTCGACTATCTTCGGCAATATACGCTCCGCTCTGTAGAATACATAAGATGAACAATTTTTTCGTATTCAATTTAGTATTCGATAGTAGCTAGAACGGTAAACATGAGCGTCTGCAAGGTGATTAACGCTTCTCAACTTCTTAGGAATAAAGTGAAACCGACAAATGAGCGATTTGGATTATGGCTGTTGACAGAAAATATGTGCGACAATAATCTGGTGACAGATATTGGTAATATTTGTTATGTCGAAGGCGAGCAGATGCTGACTGGTGGACTACACACACCAATTACAGAACCATTTTGTGACAATATAATGTTGGTTAAAATTTGCGACTTTTCTGACGCCGAACAAGCAAGAAATTTGTGGTGCATTTAACAGCTATCAACGAAGAAAGTTTGACCGATTTGTTTCCGCTAGGCATGGTGTTAAAGCTAAGCTTCCGTTTTCTCTGGAAAGCACTAACAAGATGAGCCAGAGAGTAAAAGAAATTATCGGAACAGAAGAACTCGAATGCATTAATAAAAAATTCCAAAATCCTATATGTGTTCCATACAAAGTGGAACTAGCAGATGTTAAGTTGGAAACTTTATTGGAGGAACTACCAGATATATTAGACGGAGTCAAAAAAGATTATTATTATCTTTTTGACATGGATGTAAGCCAAGATTTTGCAGGCATATTTAGCAAGATGGAGATGTGTAATTATTTAACTACAAACCATAACTTTTGCTATAAGGGCGAATACGAAGAAAAGTGCAATATTATAGTTGGCAACGATAAAACTGTGGGAATTGATTGTTAACAACCAATGGTTAACAACCAATGCAAGAATTAAGATATACAACAAATTTGTGTGTCAGATAACAAGTCCTGGTGTTAATAAACAACTTGGCAATCATATACTAGATTTTTTACGTTGTCCAGATGTACGTTTAAGGGAAACATTTGCGTCTACTTTGGCCAAAGAACATGGTATTACGCGATTAGAAGCGACAATATACAACTGTGTAATTGAAAGCTATGTCAGTGCGGAACGGGTGTATAATCCCTTAAAAGACTGTTTAACGTTATTGGAAGATAGTAAGTTATACTTCCTAAAGGCGCCAATGTACAATGTACTCGGTACCACTTGCCAAAATGTGGAGTAAGCTATCGGACAAGCTACAAAATAGCTGCTGTTTAGTGTTTAATAACCTGCTACAGTACGTGTATTGGGGGAATAGTAATACAAAGCAATTGACGGGCTTGCAGATTAAGTTGTCCGAAAAACCAAAGGAAAGACAAAAATTGATAAAGTATGTGCTTTCAGCTTTTAGTTTTAACTATTTACCTGTAAATTATTTCGAGATAGTAGAGGAGGAAGACAGCCCAGATAAAATAAAAATTTTACACAAGTGCTACATTAAAGCAGGTAGTACATATTTTACACAATCTGCAACACCATATTCTACAATTCCAAAAGAAATAGTCATTTCGGAATTGGGATTGATAAATACAGCTAACATTCGCCCAGAGGTTGTACGACAACGCGTAAATATTGGTAGTAAACTCTATCCGTTTACGCTAAAGGAAATTGCCCCATTATGCATACCATACGCTGTAAGTGGAAGGAAAAGACAACTGGAATTAGAGGAAATGGATGCAAAAAGGCGAAAATTGGACTACATGGAAAACACTGCGACAATACGCGAGCAATACAAAAATGTATTAGACAAAGAACATCTTATTAGAGAAAATGAGGAAGAATTAAAAGATTATTTTATGTGCCGAATGGAGTGACTTAAATACATCCGGGTTCTACAAGCTGTATGCATTTGCGGTTAGTAAGAAAGACTCTTTTAGTTATGTAGGCGTTCTTGCGGAAAAAGATGGTACTAAATCCGTATACTTTTTAAAAGATTATTCTAAAAACGTATTTATCAAAATGGTATATAACAAAGACGAACTAAGGAATGCGGGTTTCGTAACCTTGGCGTACACCACACTCAAAGGGGTTCCGCTAAACATTGTATATTTGCCTAGTAAAGAACCTTTCGGATCATTTAAAACCGAGGGTCTTACAACCTATAACAACCATATATTCCCAAAAGTGGTCGACATGCAACTACGCAACAGTGTGTGGGAGAATAAGAATTTCCTCCATTACCGACAAGAAGAAGTCGATCAAGCTAACAAGATACGTATACAGGATATAGTGGGAATGCTGCGATTAAAAGATTGTCACAAGCTGCAAGAATTACACGAAGGAATGGATTTAGTTGTCCGTGGAATCAAAGACTTTATATATAGAGGCAAACTTCGGCACATTTTACAATTCGAAAACCTAGACGGGCTCTATGTATCAAACTATTGGCTAGAAAAGGAGATAGAGGACTTGGGTGTCGATTTAAATTTTAAGCTGCGAATAAAATTAGATAAAATTAAAGCCACTCCAAACAAACATAAAGAAAGGACTGTCTTCTGTGTATAACTTTGTATTAAAATTAAGTTTAAATGACACCATGCTTGGCATTACATTTTTTAAATTTTGTTATGTATAATGTCAGAATAAGCATCTTAGAATAGTATTACATTGCTCTTTATTTACAAAAGACTGTGACGTTACCACGAAATAGCAGTCGCACAGAAAGGGGTGCGCATGGGCAGGAGTTGCGCGCGCGTAGGGGTGCGCATGGGCAGGGGTGTGCATTCTCAGGGGTGTTCATGGGTTGGGATGTGTTTGGGCGTACACGAGGGAAGCGGATGTTAACAGTCACCAAGCATCTAATTCTTTATTTGGTGTGGAGTACTTGCCGGCGTATGTATCCGGAGTAAAAACACGATTTGTACACGCAGATAATTAATAAAATTAGTTTATCGAGGGAAGATGACAAAAGGTATATCATTCCTAATAGTACAACAATCTACGCATAGGGGCGTAAAGATATAAGATAGTTGTTTGATTTTGTAAATCTATTGTATATATTAGTTTTAAGATTCCATAATTTTAAGTTCTTCTCCCGCCTTCCAATTCCTTCCGGCTTCTATCCTGGTTGACAGAGTATACGTGTTATCTCCACGTGGTATTCGCGGGACACGGAGGTTTTAGATTTCTAGGGAAACGGTTGGTCAAAACATATGTCTTGGGTAGCGAAAAAAAAGGGTTTTAAAGATGGAGTTAAATAAAGATGGGTAAAAATTAGTCTTTAAAAGGCATAACTTTGTATGGGGTGGTCCTATTTAAAATCTATTTACAGATTTGGAGTCCCTAGAAAAATTTAATATTAGTTGATACCAAACAAAATATAGTTATCTTAAAAGAGTGACTACCCCGCAAATAATAAACACAATATAACAGTTGTCGACAAAAAGTTGTAGGGAAATTTAAAGACGAATTTAATGGGGGTCCAGTATTAGAATTCGTTGGTAGTAAGGCTAAGTCCTACTGTATTGTAGGCGAGAAAGATACGATTAAAAAGATTAAAGGGGTCTCACGAAGTGTAGTTAAGTAAAACCGAGGGTCTTACAACCTATAACGAGCATATACCTCCAAAAGGAATGGACATGCAACTACGCAGCAGTGCGTGGGAGAATAAGAATTCTCTCCAATAAGAAATTAAAGTTTGCATGTACGTAGCACCAGTCATTGGGAAATGGTAGAAATGTGGAACCTATAAAGGCGATTATTAATTGTGGTTTAGAAAAATAATAGTTTTCGTGGACTAAATAAAATAGCTTAGAGTGATTAATGTATATGGTTACATATTCTCGTACACATCCACAAACATCTGTTTACGTCCACAATGGCGAAACCGATAGTTTTTGTTTAACAAATAGTAGGAAAGATACGTCAGGTGTTAGTGTGCGGAAGCCCATAGGATCGTTGGAATCAAAAAGAACGGTTCGGCGGTGTGTATGGTGGCTCCCTGTTAGAATAATCGAAAGTGGTTAATCAATCGTATTAGATGTATAAATAATCGAAAGTGTAAAGGCCTACATAAACAAAAATTTAATTATCCGACAAAAAAGTGCGCGATGAGCTACACTTATAAAGAAAGTATAGAATGGTGCTTTTTAGCAGCCCTAGCAGTAAAAAGGGCGACTGACTTTTTCAAGCAACTACAAGAATAACAGTAGCGCAGAGAAGGGGTATGCATGTATTATACAGCGCATTGTTAGTTTACGGGTAGCTCGAACGTGTAATTGATCATGACTTAAAGATCCCTCGGAGGTTTAAAAATTCTCAGCCCATTGTCGTTTGAAAAATGTTTGTAAATTATCAGAACGGTAGCGGGTCGAAGTATAAGTTAGATGGATGATTGACTGAGTTTTTTCTGCCTTTTACGAGGGAATCGGAAGTTGACAGACATCGAGCATCTAATTCTCTATTTGGGCGATATCGAGTACTTTCCGGTTCTAGAAATCATTACGTGCTACCGACCGCTATGTGGAAGATTTGGTTCTAGGAAATGAACAACCTACGAAAGTACGGAATACTTGGTATTAATGCTAATTGGTTTAGTGGCCGCGCTCGTGCACTCTTCGAGTGTCTTCGGTAATCTTAGATTGTTTCCAAAGAAAATATTCAACCTGCCATTCCCGAAAATATGACGTAGAAGTGATTTAAAATTAAATTGCTTTAATAGTAAGTATCCTGTAGACAACAAGTTGGTATTCCTTTAGTAAAGGTTTAAAATGTTTTATTAAGTTATTGTTTATAGTAGCACTGCATCTTCTACAGCACGACTTGCACACAATTTGTGTGCGTGTGCTATCACCCTTTTGGATTTTTAATATGCACGCGATCCGTATAACATGGAAGACGTTTCCGATGTTTCTACTAACGGCATTCGCACTATCGACGATGCGAACCAGGTGCATGAATTGGCACTAAATGTATTGGACGAGCAGCAAGGATTATGACGTCATTTAGTTCCCCGCTGAATCCTCAACTTCGTTCGGGTGTCTTCGAAAACCTTCGGTTTGCATTCTATAGGGTACATAAAGCAGGTGCGCAAGAGTAAACTCTTTAGTTATAAGTTAGTTCGCTTACAAGTTTAACCAAAGTGCTATAGTGCGGATTTTGTTTTGTACTAAAATGGTATCTGCAAACGTTTTTTAAGTGCGAGCCCTGTCACGTCTACTTTACCAGGAGGGATGCTCTCAAACGGCACCAGAACAAATGTCGTGGTGTAACATCGTCCACGGTTAAGCTTATACATCCGTCGGTAGCAAAGTACTTACATTGTGGGACTTGCGGTATCGCTTTTACGAGAATGGACAGCTTACAGCGACACAAGAAAAACAGCACGGCATGTCATTAAGCCGTAAACGTTCAACTCCGCCAGCTGTTAAAGGGCCTTGTACGAAACAACCACGAATTATGTGTAAAGTATGCGATTTCGAAATGGAAAAAACTACGTATGCCGCACACTTAAGGAGCAACAAACATAAAAATGCATCAGTTACCGCTACTAGCGACGATGGTGTAGAAATAGTTAGCACAGCGTTTAACAACCGTATGGCTAGCTATCGCATAAAGAACGCCAGTGTCGACGATGGAGTGCCTGAGTTTCTTTGGAAGCAGAAAGAGCGATTTATTCGATTAATTAATAAAAAAAGAATACAACATACAGCAGTAAAAGTCTACTGCGAACTCTACGGCGTTTACACCAAAATGGGGGAAGAGAAGTCCGATGTGAAATCCTTTAACACAAAAAATGTGGTTGTAACGTCTTCTAGTAATCTGGAGAATATGTACGAGGTCTTAAGCGAAACCATAAGAACAAAATCAAAGGAATTTGAAACATGCGGGCCCGGTTGGTCTTTCGAAAAGGTGCTCTATTTAGAAATAAATGTTAATAAGTATAAGCCGATATGAGTTCTAGGTTAAGAATGAAAAATTGTGAATATGTATTTAGAAATGTGGTTTACAAAATTTAAACTGTATTAGTAAAAATTGTCTGTAATAAAAAGTTTTAAGAATGGTTTTTGGATTTTCTTTTAGGTATGAGCCGCAGGAAATTTATAATTTAGAGGGTGCGTGTAAAATGGTAAGGGGTGGCCCTCTTTTAAATCTATTTACAGATTTGGATCCTGCTCACATAACCACATGACCATATAACCACATGACCATATGACCACATGACCATATGACCACATGACCATATGACCATATGACCACATGACCATATGACCACATGACCATATACCATATGACCATGTTAGGTTAGGTTATTGGATGTATTGCATGACTAAAAAAATGTTTAAGGACGGTCGGAAATCGCAACAGGTAAGAAATTTTAAAATCAGGGTAGCTTTCTGGGAGATGGCGCTATCTAAAAAATTTAAAGAGATTTGGATAGCCGAGAAAAATCTAATATTAATTGATACCAAACAAGGTAGGTTTATCTCGAAAGATGCATTGGCTAGACGAAGAAAACTTTTGTTAGGTTTGCTTATAGAGCAAAGAGCAAAATTTAGAAGATCAGGACTTTAAAGGGGTATAACTTTGCAAGGCGTGGTCCGATTTCAAATCTGTTTACAGATTCGAATTCTACGTAAAACTTTAGACTAATTTAATGTATCGTATGTATAAAAAAATTTATAAGAACCCTCAAAAGTCGCTACAGGTAAGAAATCTTAAAATTGAGGTAGCTCCCTTGGGGGTGATGCTATCTAAAAAATTCCCAGAGATTTGGGTAGCTGAGAAAATTCTAATATTAATTGATACCAAACAAGATAGGTTTATCTCGAAAGATGCAATGGCTAGACGAAGAAAACTATTTGTTAGGTTTGCTTATAGAGCAAAGAGCAAAATTTAGAAGATCAGGACTTTAAAGGGGTATAACTTTGCAAGGCGTGGTCTGATTTCAAATCTGTTTACAGATTCGAATTCTGCGTAAAATTTTAGACTGATTCAGTGTATCGCATGTATAAAAAAAATTATGCAGACGCTCAAAAGTCGCTACAGGTAAGAAATCTTAAAATGAGTGTAGCTCCCTGGGGGATGATGCAATCTAAAAAATTCTTAGAGATTCGGGTAGCTGAGAAAATTCTAATATTAATTGATGCCAAACAAGATAGGTTTATCTCGTGGGTAGAAATGTGGAGAAAGATTTATCTCGCGGGTGAAAGAATGCGGGTGTGACGTAATCAAAATGGTAAGGGATGGTTTGAGCAAGGAGGAGAGCAAGAAGAGAGCAGGAGGAGATTCCTAAAAATTAAGACTTTATAGTGGGTTTTTACATGTAAATTTGTTCCAGATGTGTGTGGAAATGTGGATGCTGGTGGAAATGTGGCGCCAGAACGTCACTAAATACTCTACTTTTGTATGTTATCAAGATGTAGCAGACGTGAGATTTGCACTTTCCCATGAAATGATGTAAGAGCAGGGATTACATAAATACCCTGAGGAGCCCCTGATGGCCAGTCAGTCTCAAACTTCATATCTTTAACATTGTTGGTGGTTCAAGCTACTCACCATAATTTTTAATTATTAATTACTGATTATTAACTTCAAGTATTTTGTCAATGTTAAATAGTTTAGTGAATATAAACGTTTAGGTTGATTGTAACAGAAAGAAGTCATTTTTGTAATTGTATAATTGAGAATAAAACGATAGATGAGTTTTTTTGGGAAATAAATGTTTTTAAAAGGAAGCTTCCAAAGACTCAAAACCTATCTCGCGCTGCGACTCAAAGGTATACTCAGTTATATGCCCAAAAAAGTCACTCGAATCATAAACTGTTTTGAAACCTGTACAATCGTTTAGACGGGAAGGGTTCATTTCGTTCCAAAAGTGAAAATAACGCTCCCAAAACTATCTCGGTGGAGCAAAAAGGGGAGGTTTTGGTTAGAGTATACAAAAATCCAGGTGCAAGTAGCCGTCGTCTAAGTGCGGCAATGGACGTAAGTTGCTCATCGATTTGGACAATTCTAAACAAAGAGAAGCTTCATTCATACCACTTTATTTCAGTTCACAATTTATTGCCGCAAGATCCTCTAGCTAGCCTCCATTTTACTCAGTTTTTACAAGTGCAGCAAAATGTAGATCTTAATTTTTGATTAAAATTCTCTTTACCGATGACGCAACGTTTACGCGTCCTGGAGTTCTCAACTATTTGTGGATTCGGAAAACCGGCATGCCATAAAAGAAAGACATTTTCAAAACGAATTTAAAATTAATGTGTTGTGTGGTATTATATCCAATTGATTACAAATTTTGAATAGCAGTCGTTATTTGGCGCTTTACTAACGACTGGTAAAGACTGCAAGGAAAGCGCAATAAATGAACTGTGCAAAAGCTCACAAACCGTTAAATTTCAGATTGAACTAGGTAATATTTCAATGCCGTAAAACCATAAGGAATTCTGTATTAAAGCGAAAATGTAAATTACCATAGTACAGCACAGATATGCCGTCGGAAGGCGACAGTGTATTATGCGACATTATTCATGAGTCTCCATATGCTTCATATGTTTACTTTCTGATTTAGCTTAACGCTTCGTAAACTCCCCAATAAAATTTGGCGTATGCCTCTGATGAAATTTCAGATACACACATTTTATTAAAAACCTGACTGGGCTGTTTCGACTGATAAAAAAGATTAAATGGCTTAAACAAAATACATAAGCTGACTTTTTTATTACATAAATTTTCTTTGCCTCAGGTCTTGTATTTGCGTGCATGATGGAAGTTGCTTCTTACAAGGTTTTGACTTCCGGGATTCTAAATGAGTAGGCGTGTATAGGCAAAAGGTATAGAATGATTTCAGTGTCGTTCACCCTGTAATAATACAGAATAGTTTATGACAAATAGTCTGCCGCAGTGAATTGATTTGAGAAAGTATATCGTGGTGAGTTCGTATTAAAATCGAATATGTGTGACATATACTATCGGTGCAAACTAAAGTTAACCGAAACGCAAACCTTTAAAAATTAAAATAAGAAGATTAACCTTTTAACACCTAAAGGGGTAGACTTGCCTTGATTTAGATTGCAACCAGTGGCGGCTGGTCACATGAGGCAAGTGAAGCGCCGCCTCACTGGAAAAAAGAAGAATTACATTATAACTTGTACAGGTTTCCCTTTAGTAATTTCAATTTAACCAAATATATCATAATTCGATTATGAGTCAATACTATCATGGACGTTTTTAATCTGAAACTTTCAAATATCTCGAATAATAAGCACTCTATGAAAAAATTGCCCGTAATCAAAATTTAAACAATCCGCGGAGGAAATACCGTAGTGATAGAATATTTTTCCATTTTCCGTCGTTGTAGGTAAAACAGCTAGTAATTTTGAAATCTTAAATAGGAACCCCTATTTTTTTATTACACATTTGAATTCTACGACTAAAAATAGAAGAACTAGTCTGAAACATTTTTTTGACCAACAAGGTGCTTTCGTGACACGACAGCGTAAATACTTTTGCAACATTCTCTTGTCGTTGGGCTGTAACGGGCATTTTTTATAGCGTAACATTTTACGCTTCCTTTCTGTTAACGTACTTAAAAATACATCGTTTCTTTGAGATCGCTGTTTGTATAATGGAAACACTTCAGAATAATTCAGATTTGTATGCAATTTAACTCGTCGGTATTACTTTAAAAGTAGATAATTTGAAGATTGATTTTCATTAAATAAATAAATTCCAAGGAGTGAAGGTTAAATAGCTTGTAATTAATTATAAATTGCATCGTTCTTGTCTGGCCGTTCAAATAAATTTAGTTCTTGATGTGAATATACAAGTCTAGATAATAGGCGATAAGCGGTTGTAATATAGAACGAGTTGAATAAACAGATAACAGTCGGAGTTGGCTTTTGTTCCGATACACTAAGTACGTGGAAAATACTGCTTTGTTCTGCTTTTGACAATAGTGAGAATTGATGCGGAATTTTCGTATTGTTCAAGTACGAGCACGGCACGATTTTTAGTTGTTTTCTTGTGAAATAAAAATTGTATATTAACTGTACAAAGTGTACAAGTGTAGTTCTAAAGTGTAGTCCTAATTCCGAACGTGTTTACTCGACCTGCACGTGTGTTTTACGGAACATTTGACGGACGGTTTTTATTGCTTACGCGTGCCTACTAATTGTTTTTAGTTGTTTGTTTTGTGAAATAGGAGTCGTAGAACTTGCTAAACTGACCGATTCTTTCTTTATGATTAATGTGTGTGCGATCTAGTCTAGTGTCCCTTTGTTTTATCAGATTAGTGCATACTTTGGCTTATTTAAATACAGTGGATACTGTAGTTTCTGCATTTTTCTAACACCAAAGAATCTGAAATAGATCATTGTTTGCGCGAACTTTCGTTATTCAAAAGCATTAGATTTTTCTTTGTTACCATAGGTAGCAAATAAAACACCTCACGGTACTTTTAGTTTAATTCGTGTCTTGGAGGCCCGTGATTCTAAATTTTTATTACCATTTTTTTTCGATTTGCGTTACAAAATATTTCGAAATTATTGTCTCAGGAAATAGAATTAACAAGAAATCTATCAATGCTACATAGTTCCATCAGCATGATAATGTCTACTGCTAACACTAGTGAAATACGTAGGTGTGATTAGTGTAAAGTGTGAGAAATTCCATCCACACCCTCACAGTCAAGGGTGCAGTGCTTCGTTAGTGCAGGACGACGGGAATCCCACATTCAATTGCGAGGAAGCGTTGCTGAAGGACTGTTTGTAAGTTGAACTATTTCCTACTTGCTTTTACTTTTAATACCTGTCCGTTGCTTTGCCATACCTTTGGCGTTCTGATACCTTTTACCATAGACTTGCATGCTATTTTAAATAAAAGAGAAAAAAGAAAAATTAATGCTACTGGACTACTCATATTAATTGTGTTTACCTATTTATATTTTGTTAAAATTTTATCTGCTTTATGTCTAATTGGTGTGTGAGGAAACGTTTCTGCTACTCCCCAATATTACCTCACTTTGTACTAAAGATTTGTTATATTGCTTTTAACGTTGTTATATTATATAGATTATCCCAACAGTTTTTTTTTATTCTACAAAGTACTGAACAATTATACTTGATCCGTATGCTATGCTTTTTCTTTGTTTCAGGTTTGCAGTACTAATTTGTTTTTTTTCAGGTTTACTATTCTAATTTTTCTATTGCAGGTACTGTTACTAATTCCTTGCAACCGCGTACCTTATATGTTGGTCTGCTTTCTACACCCCCCCCCCTACTCTCCGATTGAGCCCGGTCATTTCTTTGTTTTTCTTTGTGTTACGTACGGTCACGAGCCAACGTAGCATAAATTTGACGAACCAACGTGGCTGCCCCGATAATAACGTCACAGGGCGTCAGTGAGACGTTCTCACTGTAGAAGTAACAGTGAAGGTAATAATTCTATATTGTAGGAAACATCCAATCCTTTGGTTAAATAACAGATAGTAAGATCGAACCTGTTGGCTGACACCCTCTCCAAAAAGCAGAACAATAGACAGGATTTTTATCCGTATTGGGGGGGATTCGTAGACTTACTATCCAACTCCAAACTCTAACTTCGACAGTGATTGATAAGACTAACATAGTGGGTCCTGTACGGACAATGTCAGGCGCCACTACACTGAAATGAATAAGAAAGCAAGAAGAACCGAAAGAGCTAGTATAGAAACTATTTAGGCAAACAACGCTTCAATACTAAAAGCACTAGTGAGAGCTGTGAAGGAAACAAAACATAAAATATATAACTTGAGACTGCTGTTTGCGTCTCACAACATAAAAAAAGCATAATTTCATATAAAAGACTAACATTTTGTAACACACTGAATAGTGTTTCCTCTAATGTTATAATTCACTAAACCCAAAGAAAACAAAGTATCTACTTTATCATTTGCTTCTAGCAGTTTCTGTTTATATGTTTCTGTTACTAAGAGGTATAAATTCAAAATTTCATATCTATCAAACACTCAAAACTCATAAATAACAACCAAAGATTTATTTTTATCATCATCATCATTAGGTCTTCAGTCTTGGAACTGGTTAGACGCGTACTTTCATTATTCCTATTCTGTGCTACCTTACATATTTCCTTAACATTTCCACAGTCTGCATCTTTCACTATCTGTGTGCAATAGTCTTATCTATGTCTACCTCTACCTCTTTTTTCCTATCGCTACTTGTAATATATCCCGCACAGTAGGGGAAATTGGCCGGTTCTGGCACCTCCTCCACCACCCTACACTCTCCTTCATCACCCTCCACAACCCTCCACATTCGTCCACATTCTTCCACATCCCTCCACATACCTCCACATCCCTCCACCACCACATCCCTCCATATTCTTCCACATCCCTCCACCTCCACATTCCTCCACCACTCTTCACGCTCCTCCACCACCCTCCACATCCCTGCACATTCCTCCACATCCCTCCACATGCCTTCATATTCCTCCACCTCCACATTCCCCACATCCCTCTACATCCCTCTACATCCCTCCACATCCCTTTACACACCACCACATTTCTCCATATTCCTCAACATCTCTCCACTCCCTCCACATACCACTACATCCCTCCACCTCCACATCATTCCACACACCTCCATATCCTCCATATTCCTCCACATCCCACCACCTCCACATCCCTCAACATCTTTCCACCTCCATATCCCTGCACATCCCTCCATATCCCTCCACACTCCCACATCCCTCCCACCTCTACATCCCTCCACACCCCTCCACAACCCATCCGACCACCACATCCCTTCGCATCCTTCCACACACCTCCACATCTCTCCCACATCCACATCCCTCCCACTTCCGCAACCCTCCACACACTTCCACATCCCTCCATACACTTCCACATCCCTCCCATCTCCACATCCTTCCACATCCCTTCACACCCCTCCACATAGACTTAAGTTAGATAGCAAGAACAATTGATAGGTAAGGTCAGCGCCGATGATGCAACATAATTTATATACAAGTTTATTAAAGCAATACATATATTTTATTACAGACATTAATCTAACAATAAAATTTATTTCGAATAAAAACAACATTCTGTCTAGCGCATGTTAAATTGCCATCTTCGTGTAGTAGGCAACGACTTAAACCATCATTCTGAATTTCCCTATAACTTTTTTGCCGACAAGCGGTATATTGTATTTATTATCCGCGGGGTAGTCACTCTTTTAAGATAAATATATCTTGCTTGGTATCAACTAATATTAGATTTTCTAGGGAACCCAAATCTGTAAATAGATTTTAAATAGGACCACCCCCTAGAAAGTTACACCTTTTAGAGTCCTAAACCTTTTATTTTTGCGCGTCTATATTTAACTCTATATTTAAAACCTTTTTTTCGCTACCCAAGACATATGCTTTAACCAACCATTTCCTGAGATATCTAAAACCTCTGTGTCTAGCGAACACCACGTGGAGATAACATGTACACTCTGTCCACCAGGATAGAAGCGGGAAGAATTTGGAAGAAGGAAAGGTGGGAGAAGAACTTAAAATTTATAGAATCTTAAAACTAATATATACAATAGGTTTACAAAATCTATACTAATATAAACAACCATCTTAGACCTATATATTTATGCCTCCATGCATAGGTTAATACACATCTAGGGATGACGTACGGTTGTCATCTTCGCTCGATCAATTAATTTTATTAATAAGCTGCTTGTACAAATCGTGTTTTTTACTCCGGATACATACGCCGGCAAGTACTCAATACCACCCAAACAAAGAAATAGATGCTTGGTGATCCGATTTAGTTCCTCATACATCCCGATGTACGCCCAGACACATTACAGTTCATGCGCACCCTGAGAATGCGCACTCCTGCCCATGCGCACCCTGAGCATGCGCACCCTTGCTCATGCGCGTCCTGAGCATGCGCACCCCTGTCCTAGCGCGCCCTCAGTATGCGCGCCCCTGCCCATGCGCACCCCTGTCCATGTGCACCCCTCACTGTGTGACTGCTTTTTTGTAGTAACGTCATAGCCTTTTGTAAATAAAAAGCAATTCTAAAATTTTATAATCTAACATTATACATAACAAAATTTATAAATATTTAATGTCAAGCATGGAGCTATTTAAACTTAATTTTAATACAAAGTTATACACTGAAGACAGTCCTTTCTTTATGTTTGTTTGGAGTGGCTTTAATCTAATTTTATTTGCAGCTTGAAATTTAAATCGACACCCAAGTCCTCTTTGGTGGAAATTAGCTTAACCTATAGGTTGTCTTACCAACTAGTTGGTTGATATTTAATTGTGGTACTCGCAAATCACTTGTAACGTCAACACAAAAATCCATCTTTAACTTGTAATTTTGATCAAACTCGACGATACTTAGACGACTAATGCAGTGGAACATGGCTCCCTCGCCTTTTATGCCAATGGTCGAGCGTGCGCAGCTTCTTATTATGTTAATTGGCGTGATATGCATGTTTTGACTGGGAAAGTGACGCGTATAATTGTTTTATAGTGGGTTTTACCTGTATGTATTTAACCACCAACACCTATTTTAGAATTTTTATAAAAATTACCCGTAGCAGTATTTTTAAAATAACTCCGTCGTGTAAGATATCAATTATTGTTGTGTTTTTTTTCAGGTTCTCAAATACTTCGGAATTTTTTCAAATCGAACGACCCCTTACTTATTTACAGATCAGCCTTTTGCAAACCATATGGGATTCATCTCTAATCTATTTCTAAACGGCATTTCTCTGTCTCTTGAGATAAACCCATCATGTAACCTATCAAATTAGCATAGAATTTTCTTGAGGAATCAAAATCATTATCACGTCTTTTAAAATTAGCTCCAACAAATACCTGCATAGTGTTTTAATATTCAAAAACCTAACAGCTAAACACCTTTGCATTTTTATTTAGATTCAACTCAATAATAGAGTAAAACTCAAAAAATATTTATTAATATCTAGGATTGTTAAAATTTTTAATTAGTGCATCCACATTCGAATAATTAAACCAAAATATATATTAATTCTGCACGGTGGGCTAGAAAATGGTTCGATAATTTATTTTAAATGTAGTTCAAAATAAAACGTTTTTCTAAATAAATTTAGTAAAGTGTATAATCATCAGCCTTGCCTTGTTTTGTCAATGACGTTTGACTATTAATTTAATAAAAGTACTTTTCACAATTGTAGTTGATATACGAGAATACGCATTCTATAATTTGATTTAATTTGTGTGAATGTAAGGACAAATTATACGTATACTTTCTCTATGTACATAAATACGAGGAAATGATACCAAAAGTTCATTTTAAGTTTATTTTTGTAAAACGTAAAGTCGTTCAAGGCGTAAGTAATTGTGCTACGGAATTATCCGTCTTTGAAAATTTTGTGTGAGGACTATCGGTAAAGAAGAGTAGTCTTAGTTTGAATTTTGCAAACGTAGAAAAAATTAGTATTTACATGTATAATTCAAAAACTGTTAATCATTAATTTTTTCTAGAATGAACATCTTAAGTATTGCATGCAGTGTGTGTGAAAGCGTTTTTACTGGATGTGACGCCATAAAAAACACAACGAGAGGCACATCGAGATGGTTTATTTCCAGGAGGAACTAAGAACTACATACCATGATAATACTTTAAAAGAACTAACGGAAAACGGTACTCTTAATATAGATCTGTTTTTGTAACATGTAGCAATGGAAAGATATAATAGGAATGATGTCTTACAGAATCTCGCACATGATGTAATTAAAAGCAGATACAGTAATAGTGATATTGGGGTCCTATTATACAAATTTATAAGAACCTACCCAAGATTGATTGAAAACAGCATTTGTAGCATTTGTAGAAGTTGAGTATATGGATGAGTACATTATAATTTGAATTAGGGCCGCTATACTTGCGGCCACGTCCCCAATGCTCCACCCGGAGGTACTACATTGGGTTTAAACGCGAAAAATAGTCGTGCTCCTAATTTATTCTTACTTCATAGTTGATTCACCCTAAATAAAAACTAAATAAAAATCTAACAAACCTAAAAATCTAACAAACCTAACAAACTCTAACAATCTAACAAACCTAAAAATCTGACAAAAACTGGAACAAAAACAAAACAAAAACTAAAAACAGGGTTGTAAATAATGGTATCCCTAGCGCTGACTTTCGAGTGTACCCGATCAACAAGCAAAAATGAGAGGGGGAGGGATCCGTAATACCGGATAGCAGACGCCGGTTCTGCTTACCAGTGCGACCTGAAGGGTCGTCTTAAAACTATCCAAATCTAGCTAACTAATTTAAATCCATCCCTAGCTTTCCCTATCGTTCCCTAACTGATTTACATTATGATTACAATCTTCGCAATTCTGCTCGTCCTTCCCAAATATATACTGCAACCAAAATGGCGACAGAACGTCAAACAAAATTAATAAGCCACATAATACATGCTATATATAAATAAATATAAAGTGTAAATATAAAATATAAATAAATATAATTATGTAAATATATAAATAAATGTTTAATAAGCGTTAAGCATATAGCAGTGCACAAAATAGCGAAAGCATCACCCTATTTATCAGGTGCACTCGCACAAGCATTATGTCGGCTAGCGCCTTTACACACCAAACGTGCTTCTTAAATTATTTCAAAAACTACTAATTAATGTAAATCAATGCTTGTGCGAGTACAGCCGCCACAATTTAAGTCTTACCTCGATAATAAAATTCTCCAGCATCCGAAGATCTGGTCGTCTGTAACTTACTTCTAAAGGTGGGACGGGGTGCACTGCTAAAGTCCTGGTGGGTATGCACTAAATGTTTTTGGGGGGATCACAATCACTATCACTATCACTTCACTTTCAAGTCCTGGGGGGATGCGCGGTTGCACTCTGTTTTATTATCCTTGTTTACTTTATTGATTTAATTTAATGAGGGTTATGATTTATTTGTTATTGTTTATTTGGTATTATTTATTCCCGATTTTCCGCACATAATTATGAAGATAGGCAGTGATTGTATTAATGGAGTGGGGGTTTCTCGTGCATATTGGACATTTTGGTATAATTATCTTTTTTTTTTTTTTAACATCAGGTTTTGGTTATGCTCGTATCCTTACTCACGCCAAGTCAATCTAAAATTTTTCAATCCTCCCACCAACCCCACCGAATTTTTACACGCGGTCGTCATTGATTGTTTAATCTCGCGACCCTTCTCGCGAATTCTTTTAAGGCTGTCCAGAACGCCTTCTGGTTAACCACTTCCCCGACTTCCTCTAGGCTCTTTGGCCATGCCAGACCTAGGATAGCTAGTTTGCTATCAGCCAACCCTCGATTTCCCGCCTCAAGCGGGCAGTCGAAGAGCACGTGCTCTGCGCTTTCTGCGCCCTCACCGCATTCGCAGCGGTCGCTATTGGTTAGACCGAACCTTTGTAAATACGCCTTCAGGGCGCCGTGCCCTGTAATCAACTGCACCATTTTGTGATCGAGCTTAACCTCGATCTTACCTCTGGCTTCTATGCTCGGTATGAATTTGTGGGTCAACCTGCCAGTGGCAGCGTTGTTCCACCTCTCTTCCCATTGTCGAATTGATTTTTCGCGCAGCTTTCTTTTGATTAAAGACCTCGGTATCGACGAATGTGATATTCGAAAGTCGCCCGTCGCGGCCTCTTTAGCTAATTCGTCAGCCCTATCGTTTCCTACGTTACCATTGTGCGACCTGACCCAACAGAACTTTAAACGTCGAAACTCTAGCGCCGTACGCGCTATCCTCCAGACATCCGCTTGGAGGTCTGTCGAGGTGTTCATGTTTGTTAAAGCCGTTAGCGCCGATTTACTATCACTGATTATATAATACTCGTCTCTGCCCGTATGGTTTATTACGTAATCGATAGCCTCTCGTATGGCTACCAATTCGCACTGGAAGATAGTGCACCAGTTCGCGAGTTTGGTTTGAAACCGAAACACCTCCCTTTCCTGCTTATACACGACAAACGCCGCGCCTGCTTGCCCATCGTCCATACGTGAACCGTCCGTATAAATTCTGATACCCATCGCGTCCTCATCACCTTCGACAAACTCGATCCCTCTAATATCAGCCGGGTGCCCTAACTCAAATACAACAATCTTTCTTGCAATTTCCCTATTACCAAGATTAAGATCTTCGATAATTTCGCGCCCTTTTCCTATATTTATTAATCGTCTATCTCTAATCTCCCTAACGACATATTCGATAGGGAGAGACCTACTGATCAACAGGACAGCCTCCGTGGAGGTGGTCCTGTACGCCCTCGCCGCTTTTACCGCGGTTATGCGTTGTACGCTCGTCAATTGACGCATCTCCCAGACTTTACAACCTTCTGCCCATACAGAAGCTGCGTACAGTATTGCCGGCTCAATTGCTCCGGCATAAACCGTCCTCAGCGATTCGCCCCTGAAACCCCACTTTATTTTAGCCGCCGCCATCATTTTATTTGATATTTCGCCGCCCTTACTTTTTACGTATTGTACGTGCGCTTTCCAATTTAATTTATTGTCGATCTTGACGCCGAGGTAGGTAATACAATCTTTAAACGGATTTTCTCCTCCTAGCTCTAACCTAGGAGGTCTCTGTCCTGGTTTCGTGCCGAAATAAAGCGCCTCTGACTTCGCCGTGTTAAATTTTAATTTTACCGCCTGCGACCATTCGTGTAATTTATTAAGCGCCTCGTTCGGTTTTGTGCGCATATCCATTAACAATCTCGATCTTACAATTAAAAGTGTGTCATCTGCAAACCCAACGATTGAGCATCCTGCGGGCAACTTGACCCTAAAGATGCTCTCATACAACAACTTCCAAAATGTGGGACCAGAACATGACCCTTGCGGGCATCCACTTTCCACCTCACGCGACAGAACTTCACCCGGAATTTCAACCTGTGCTAATCGCCCCGAGAAATAGCTCTTGACCAAAGACATCAAGTTTCGCGGACAACCCCTACGATCTAACTCGCAAACGATTAATGGCCACCAGGCAGCATCAAATGCTCCTGAAATGTCCAAAGCAACAACGACACAGTACTCTTTGGCATCTCTTGCCTGCTTAATTTCCCCGACAACGAACTCTAACGCGTCGATAGTCGACTTGCCCTCCACGAAACCAAACTGTCGGTTATTAAAACCGCCGCTGTCTCGCACTAGGTGTTCAACACGCGTAGTCATAACGCGATCTAAAACTTTCCCCAGCACCGGTAACAAGCTAATTGGACGATAGCTGCCCGGATCTGACGCATCCGCCTTTTTAGGTTTGGGTATAAATTTCACATTCTGGATTTTCCAGCAACGCGGAAAAACGCCCTTTCTAAACAAAGATTAAACAACCCAACAAAGACACACGGGGCTAACAGGCACGCCTGCAGAGCTGCGTCTGAAGTGATTCCATCATGCCCCGGTGCCTTCTTAGGGTTCATCCTCCTAAGAGCCCTGACGACCTCGTGAACTAGGATTGCCTTATCGGCACCTGTTCCTTGCGCCTTTGCAGCTTCCCGACGTATTAAATCGTGCGACCCTTCATCCCCCTCGGGATTATCCGATGGGAAAAATTTCTCTAGTAAATATTCCGCTGTGGTTTTAAAACCTTCCGTGTATTCGCCATTTGTTTTCTTTATATTACTGAGCGCGATTTTTGTTGTTTTCCTCTAATTACGCGGTATGCGGTTCCCCAGGGTTCTTTCTCTGAGTTTTGCGTGCAGAATTCTTTGAATTTATTCGTTCGCGTTTCTTCTATTAATATTTTATATTCGCGGTAACTTTGATTATATTCTATTCTCCGTTGTTCTCTTATATCTCCCGAGGCGCGTTGATAGCGGCGCCTTAGGTTACGCGTTTCTGCCCGCTTGGTGGTTAGTTCCCGGGTCCACCAGGGTACGCTGTCTTTAAATGTTTTCTTTTTCGGCATGGAATACGACGACGCGTCTACCACCGCGTCGTTTAATTTTTTCGCGAGTGTTTCTACTTCGTCTGCCTCTCGGCAGTTAAATAGCTCATTTTCGAGCACAAGGATACTTTCGCCAAATTTTTGTTTAAATCGCCCCCAATTTGCTTTTTTATTACAGAACCGCGGAAATACAGTTAGCTGATCGTTTGCACTTGTTTTGGTTTCAACGTCCCATGTTATTAATTTATGATCAGAGAGCGTTTCCTCGTCCGACCTTAATTTCCAATTACAAATCGTTTCTAACATTTCGTGCGAGATTGCAGTAATATCTATAAAACTGCTGCCTCTATGCGTCTCAAACGTAGGTAAATCATTAGTGTTTATCACACTAAGATCCCATTCCGTAAAAAGATCAGCAACCTGCGAGCCTCTATCGTCTTCGATAGGGCTGCCCCATAGTGGCGACTTGGCATTAAAATCTCACCCAATGACTAGATTTTTATTTCTGCCGATTTTACGAATAATATTATCTACTTCATTTATCAAGTCTTCGGTTTGAGATTTTCCCGCCGGGAATCGACCGGCGGAGGTACACGCTTATTACATAGAACGCATTTTCCCTGATTTGATTTCGGCCGTCGTTACAAACTCGTTCGATAAATTATTTAATATAATTCCGGCGCACGTTCCATTATTTATTATTATCCCGCTACGCGGTCGTTCACTATTCGCGTTTAAGACGGTAACCCCTCCCAAAACCTGTTATTTTGTGGCCATACAGGTGCGGTTCCTATATAAACCCGATGTCGATATTATTTTCGATGAATAACTTTACGAAGTTATTTGTTGCCCTCTACCTTTCCCGAGATTTAGTTGCGCGAATTTAATCTTCTTGCTTCTTATGGACTTTGTTTTATCTTCACAGTCCATAATCGATGTTTCGTGTGATTGCGTGCTTCAGACGTTGCATCGTGGGGCATCTACTCGACTTGGCGTCGTGGCGCGTATCGACCTTCGCGCCACCGCCAGTTCTGTCGTTTTCCCAAGCGCAAACCACACAGCAGGGGACTGCCTTCCGGCAATTCTTGAATTCATGCCCGACCTCGGCACAGTTACCGCACCACTGTACCTTCTCCCTGCACTCCATCGATCGATGGCCGTACTCGTAGCACCGGTAACACTGGGTCATCGAGAAGTGGTCCCGGGCCCATACTCTTCGCCACCTGAGGTTAATAGCATCAGCTAATATACGTCTTCGAAGTGTGGGGGTCACTTCGAAGACTACGTTGGCGAAGGGATCTCTAGGGCCCTTTCCGCCAAACCTGAACTTCTCTCTCAGGTGGTCTTCTAGCTTCAAATCGCCGAAACGGGGATTCTGGCTCGCAATCAACCGCACGAGCTCTTCAGCCTTCATCCCCGCTTCGACCCCGGAAGAACGACCCGTGGACGTTTCTTCTCGATGGTCTTCGCCACGAGTTCCTTGCAGTTCCCGCCGACCTTCAACTGCAGTTTCTTGGCGTCGTCGCGACCTGCGCACTCCACAACGACACCGCCCCGGCGCGTCCTACGAGCTCCGACAACAACAAACCCATCTCGAGCGGGATCGACCTTCTGCTTCAGGGTCGTCATCACGTCGTCCTTCTGGCCTGGCCTGGCGTCGACCCTTACAGCAAACGTAGGGCAGATCCTGAAGCTGCAGCGGCGTAGGAGACCTTGCGCTGCACCGACGCACCCTGACTCTGGCCTCCTGAAACGACAGAATTCACCGCCGGACTTCCCCCAACAACACTTGCTCTCCCAGAACCATCTAAACAAAGACGCAGCGCCCTAACCATACCTATCAGTTGGTTCGTCACGTCACGGATATCATCCACGGCGTGCCGAACCATCTTCCTATCCTCCACGACGATAGTGGCGGAGGTCGTCGGCACCTTCCCATAGACGGCAGCGTGCGCCTTCCTCACCCTAAACTTTAAGAGTTCCAGCTCATCGAGGTCGCTAGCATTAACGCTACCGTTGCTGCTAGTCGACATCGTGCGCTGGGCTCTCGAAGTAGAGGGCAATTCTGGCGCCGCAACCACCACGGGAGGCCCGACTCCCCAGACACGACCGCCGCAGACGCAGGCTCCTTCCCTACCTCCTGTACCTCCTCCTGAGTTTCTAACAAGAAGTCCTTTAGCACTACCTTAAGCTGTTTCCCCCCAACAGCGCCCTCCGCCGCCGACCTAGCAGACTCCGACCGATCGCCCCCCTTCCTCCTGGGCAGCGGCTCCTCATCGCGGTGGACCACCATGCTGACAAAACTAGCAATAAAAATGACACCTAAAACGCAGCTCAAAAAACGTCCTAACCGTTACGACGCTAAAAGAACGACGCTAGAAGAACGCAAAACGTTGGTCCAATAAAAATGTTTTGTTTAAAGGTGAACCGTAAACAACCTTGTATTTATTAAAACTTCAACCGTCCAATTAAATATCAAATTTTAACAAAAATACAACAAGCACTAAGCGTCAAAATAACAACTAGAATCAAATAAATTTCCTAACGCAATAAAAATATCTCGATTTAAAATGTACCGTAAAGAACGCTATTTATTTATTTTAAATTTTAAACCGCCAAATCAAATTTAAATAAACTAATTACTTCAAAATATTAAAATATCTAATTTATAAATAAGAACACTTTATTTTTAAATGTGTAATTAACAAAATAAGGTCGAGCGCAATCGGAATGTGGTAACCGGAAATGACCTTTCACTTAATCGCTTGGTAACTAGCACAACCCGTAACTGTTACACCGCTTAATTACACAAAATCGATTTTAAAGGAACTATTAAATACGCGTGAACTTAAATTACGGAAAATTTATATTAAAATTGTTTTAAAATTTACAGTTTTGAGTTATTTATTTGATTTAAAAGGGCTTAGATTTTTGTTTTTGGTTATTATTTTATTATACGCGCACTATAAAAATTCACACACTTTTGGTTGTTTTACCCGGTTTTTACTTGATTTAGGCGGATTTTATTTTAAATTTATTATTAAAAATGCCTTTTTAAGTTATTTCGAAATTGTTTTTGAGTATTAGTTGAGTAGACCTTTGTTTTATTAACCCGAAATTTATTTAGTTTATTTTAAAACGCGGATTTGGTTTAAATTACAAAGAAGACGCGATTTATTTAGTTTAAATTCTGTTTTTAAATTTTTATTTTACTGCCCTGTATTTAAAATTTGATGGCACACAATTATAAAAATAAAACACAATAAAAAGCAAAGCTTCAAATAAAATAATACAACAATAAATAATATAAACCCTAGATAAAAACTTACTGTTATTGCTGAAGCGGGAGCTCGGCAAAAACACGTCCGCTCGCTTCAAGCGGCAACTAGAAAGTTTATGGATGAGTACAGCAGGTTCCCATTCCACGCATTTACGAGCGATGTTTAAATTTTAAGCCATAGATTTTAGAGAAAATTCTGTAACACTATTAATTACACTTTGTTCTTTTAAACGTTTCTAAATTGTTGTATTTCAACTACAGATATTAATAGCTGTAAATAAAATTATGTTATAGTTTTAAATAAAACGATTCTGATTGATAATTTTGTAAAACGTTTATAGCACCCTTTTAAAAAACATATCTTTGCTATAATTCTTTTCATAAGAACTTAGATGCCCATTTCAGTTATGTGGAGATTTGAAAAATTAAACAATACCAATGTATACATTATATTTTATAACATAAAGAGGCTAATATATACAAAGATAATTTCTAAATTCACATCATTCATTTCTTATGATAATAGTTGCGGTGGTTAAATGTTTACTTTAAAACTTACAATTTAGTATATATTCTATCTGAATATCTGCCAACAGTTTTATAAACCCCATCTCATCAATTATTTCCATAAAATCATCCAAATCCTCTGGCATTACTGACACAGCAGCACAGTGATGTATTGCTTCCTCGTATGACTGACACATAAGACATTTTTCTCCTTCTATCAAAAAGCGTTGCCCACATTCTGTTTTTTACTCGTAGAGCATTGCGAAATCTTCAAACAACCGCCCCAAAGTCTTTATACATATTTGTTATATCGTCTCTTTAAACTGTACAATCAACAAATAATAACTTCTACGCGAACAGTCCTTTTATATGAACTACACCTATTAGGATATGTACCGATTGTGCCCGATTTGTGTGCACGCACAAAACAACAGGTAGGGAATGTATCCTATGAACTAATTCATTACATTCCTTAAGAAAATGCTAAGGACTTTAAAAATAATTATCTCTTCTTAGACCTCAAGCGTTTGGATAAACATTATTATTTTAGGTTGTGTCACTGTTTTCTGAATCAATTTCCTACACACTTTTCCCAAACTATGCGTATCAGATTGGGGGGTTATACTTTACTCCATAAACCTGATTTGTATATATTTTCTTATTCATCTCTACTTAACACGTCCGTATAATAAAGATGTACAGGCTCGTCTTTTTTAAAAGCTCGCCTCTGTTTTCAACTTTAATCTCTCTTATAGGTTTTGACATTCTTTCCGCTATTCCTTGTGACTGGGAAGCGGTGATTTGCACGGGATCGATTAATTGTTTGTGCACCTCTTTGAATTTTTGCAGAGATGTAGTGCCTCCCTTTTTGTATGCCACAAACTCCTTTCGTACGGAATCATGCATAAAATAAAGCTTACGTTTATTTACAATAAAATCTTTAACGTTCGTCATCATGAAACTTCGGATTGAGGCTAACCATTGAACGTCTTCTTCTAAATTTATATACTCCTCGAAAATTTTACTATATTGCCTCTTATCTAAATTAAAATCTTTTACAATAGTAATAAAACTATGTTTCGAGTCACCCCACCCCAACACTGCAAGCACATTTCTTTAAATTTAGAATATGAGTTGTCACCACTTATTGACCAAGAAAGATATGGCGAAGGTTTGTGTGACTCTGTTCCCATAATGCGATTACATTGGCGTTATCTCAGAGTCTATGTTTTAAGGCACTAGCGTAAGTTTGACATAAGTAAAAGGAATTCATGATCGTATTTCGGAGACACTTTCACCTTATGAGACAATTTCACCCTATGAAGCAATTTCACCCTATGAAACAATTTCACCCTATGAGGCAATTTCACCCTATAAGGCAATTTCACCCTATTCTGATATAGAGATAAATTTAAAGAACTTTGCCATTAATGCACCCACAACCAGACCTAGATCTGATTATGCAAACAAAGAAATAATTTAATATTATTGCAATATCACAAAAGTTATACGCAACAACCAATTTTAAATAAATTGTCTTTGAAACTTAAAATGGATGTTATGAGTAAGTTTTATCATTACAGTGGTACTATATCTGGCTGAACCGAGAAACAGTGCAATTAAGTTGATGAATCGATGTGAATCGGTGTAGCTCTGTCTCCCAGCAGGTGGGGTTGGGCCTATCTGACCGCAGAGTAGTCGTAATAACTGTCTTTGTAAATTTTTGTGTATATATCAATTTTCGAGTTAGAGGCCTTGGCATAAAGTTTACAATTTTATGTTAAAATTTTTTTAAGTCCGAACTACTAAAAATTTTATCAAGTCCCAAAATATTCAAAACGGACATATCTCGGGCGTATGTTGGATATAGTTTGGTTGTATGTCGTACGGATGCAAAGGGTGAGAGAGAGAGAGAAGGACAAAGTAGGGTGGAGGGTTTAGGCTAGTTTACGTTGTTTGGAGTTAGGTTAGTCGGTGTTGTCTGAAGTTAGGTTAGGTTAGTTGGACTTGTCAGTTGGTCAGCTTTCTTCCACATCCCTCCTCATTCCTCCACATCCCTCCACATCCCTCCACATCCCTCCACATTCCTCCACATCTCTCCACATTTTTCCTGTCCGTTTCTCCTAGAGTCCAGATTTCACAGCCGTACAGTACTGTGTTCCATACAAAGGTTTTAAGCAATCTTTTCTTTGTTTCTATGTTTGTTGTTTTTGAACACAGTGATTGTTTTTTCTTTATTTGTATACATACACGGAAAAAGCAAATACTCAAATGAAGCATGCAAATATCTCTAGATTTTTATATTTGTTCTTATAGGACAAGTTGGGTAAAACGGGATACTTAGTGTTCTAGGTCTCATAACTTCTTGAATAAAGCAATGCTGGGGACTATTTTTTGGCTCCAGTTTCAGTTATTAATTGGCTTTTGATTGATACCATTTTTTATGCAAAAAACAGAAGCCACACGACAAAAAAAAATGCATAATAAAAAAGCAGCAAGTATCCCGTTTTATCCACCTAGTCGGATAAAACGGGATACTTAAGCTTGTATAGTTTCCATAATGTTTAGTCCCCAGCAAATAAGACACAACATGGCAAATAAAGAAAAGTTATTATTATTCTTAATAATATAAAAGGAAAGTTAACAAAAAAAAATATTTAAGTATGTTACTGACAGAAGTCACAGGTAAAAACTTCGTCTTCGTCTTCCCTCACTCCCGCACAAGCATCATGGGCCCAGCCTTCGCAATGTTGACACCTTATCCAACATTCTTCTGCCTTAGAATTGGAATAAAGTTTGCTGCAAAATATACAAACTGCTTCTTCGCATTCATCTTCTGAACTTGAATCATCACTTTCTCTCAACTTCCTTCTTTTTATATTTTTTTGACCCTTGGTATCATTTTGTTTTTTGTCTCTCACGCTCGTTTCTTTTGCACTGCTGCCGTCTTTCTTATTTGCGTTATTTACTGTTACGTCTGTTCTAGTCGTCATCCCATTGTCATTTATTTTGCCTTTTTTATTTAGTTTGGCTATATGGGCTGTTTTTTCAGTATCTCCTAAGTTTAATTTTGGCTTCTTTGTAGAAAGTCTTTTAGAAATTGATTCTTCTAGTTCCTCTTTATATGGTGTCGATGTTAACACTGCAGTTTTACCCCTTCTTCTATCATTTAGATTTAATTTTCGTTTACAATGAGGAACTGGAACAACCTGTTGTGGCGTTATAACAAAATTCTGCGTGGTATGGGAACATGAAGGAGTCGAATTTGCATAAAACTGCTCTGTAGGAATCGGTGTTGTGCTTGGTGGTTTTCTCAGTGGTGATCTCGGTAAACTTCTTGGTGGTGTCCTTGGTGGTGTCCTCGGTGGTGTTTTCAATGGTGTTCTAGGTAGAGAGCTTTTAGGTTCTGGTAACTGGTTATCATTTATTTCACCTTGAGTGGGCCTATTTGTAGTCTCGGCCGGTTGAAACATCCAGTCTGGGAAGATCTCTGGATTTACTGGATGTATCTCCGTTTTTCTAAATCCGCTAACTGCGGTTTGGACGCTAGCGGCTTTCATAAAAGCATTTCCAAAAAGTTTGCCTATTTGAGAAATAGTAATAGGCCTGCCTGGATGTTGTTGCATCCATCTCTGGACCTCTGAACTGTAATATGAGCTGATTGGTGACATAAAACTTACGTCTATTGGTTGTAGACGGTGTGTTGTATGCGGTGGAAAGCACAGTAACACAACACCGTTATCCCTAGCTCTATGAATTAGCTCTATATCCTTGGTATGAGTGGCATGGCCATCTAGAAGCAAAAGAACCGGATTTTCTTTAGAAGGGTTGGAAAAAGCAATAAATTTATCGAACCAACTCAAAAATATTTCCGTTTGCATCCACCCTGAAGGATGGTAATGAGCTGTACTACCAGGGGGAACATCATCTAATAGTTCTGGCTTTGCCCTAGCTCTTGGGAAAACGAACAACGGTGGCATGAATGCACCACTAGCACTCATGCAGATCTCCACTGTAACCAGAACTCCACGTTCAGCCGAAAACAAGCAGCCAACTTGTCGCTTTCCACACAATGATAAACATTTAGACCGTTTTTTTGGTACTGTCATAATCCCTGTTTCATCGACGTTATAAATACGCTCAGGGGGTATTTTGTGTTTCTCCATCGTTTCAGTAATCAGCGAGAAAAATTCGTTTATGGAAGGCCTATTGAAACCTATTGCCCTAGCTAATGAGGTTGGCTCAGGAGATCGAAGTTTAATAGTCGGATGCCGATTGAGAAAAGCATACAGCCATGCTTTACCAGCCTTTTTCTTGCTCTTATTAAATCTAGTAGGCAAGCCGTTGCGTTCTGCTAATTCAAATGCCAAACACCTTAATGCATTGAGAGTTAAACCAAACAGGCGTGATTCCATACACAAAATATATTCCACTAATTCCTCTTCCTGAGCAGGACTAAAAACAGGTTTATAACGTCCTAGTCCTTTTTTTTGCTGAATCCTCTCTGTTAAGAACACCCTGTTTAATTTTCTTCACCCTTGCTTCAATGGTTGTACGGGGAACCCCATATTTTTTAGAAGCTTTAAGATACCCCATTCTTCCCTCCAGTACCTCCTCAACAGCCTGACGCATACTGTTCTCATCCCAAGACTGCCTTTGAGTTGTTCTTGTATACTTTCCCATTGGAATTCTAGCCTGAAAAAGACATTGACGATGTAGTTGGGTAAAACGGGATGCCTCCCGTTTTACCCAACCACACAGTGTCCGGTTTTACCCAACTGTGGATTGCTAAAACATGTGACTATATTTTAATAACAAACAAAGCAAATTCCTAGAACCTATTGTACATAACTATAGTAAACAAACACAGTATCCCCTAAATCTACTCACCTTCAATTAATTTTGTCTGTAAACTAAAAAATCACCGTTTGAAAGCACGCTAAATATTTTAGTTTAACCTCACAATTCGACACATCCACCTCTTACGCCGTCTAGAGGGAAACTAGAGTTGGTAGATGACTTGCTGGCCATCGGTAGGTACCGAGAGTTATCATTTACGGTCATATCCGATAGATCGTACTGCATGTTTTGAAATAAAACAGGGTATCCTGTTTTACCAGACCATCCTGTTTTACCCAACTTTCCCCTACTTTTGATTCTTATCCTAAGTGAAATATTTCAAGGTGAAAATCTTTATATGTTAAATGCAGAATTTGATGTTCTCAACATTAAATAAAAAAATTTCAGTTGAAGCTTTTGCTTTGAAATAATTATTATTTCCGGTTTGGAATGTTTAAATTTTTATTGTGAAATGCACACTTCTTGAAATAAAATTATAGCACCTTAATCTATGGATCCTCGTATACTCAAAATGAGTATATCGCAAATTCGATTCCAACATACCTAATTTTTAGGATGAAAATATTGCATTTTAATATGAAAACGCAAATTTTCAACTAATTCAATGATAAGTAAAACAATTTTAATCGTATTATTTTGAATATTATTATCTAAAGACTTATTTGTGATTAAATGCTCAAAATATTCATACAAAAATATCTCACATATTTGATCTAAGATTTGACTTACTCTATAATCTGTAATAATGTTTGGGAGTATTGAGATGGTTCATTACGCCCACGGTGACACTGAGCGTTTAAAACTTTGCTCACCAACTGTACAGGCTACATATACAAATAATTGTGTTGAAGATGGTTAGAGTTATGAACATTTTTCAAATAAGAAGAAATAAGATAACGGATAACGAATGAAGCATTCATTATTTACATTTTAAACAGTAACCTACGTACGCATACACGATGGTATTTGGGATGCAAGGTTCAATCGCTCAGCGTTGTCATTGGCCATCTGAATTCCCACAAAAGGATACTAATCAAGCGTAGCTGAGACCATACGATCAACTGAAGAACCCCGTTATTAACGTAATACTAATTCTTTCTATCGTATCAACAAGATGGATGATCGTGATCTTGGAGTTATTTTAAAAGAATGGATATGCGGTAAGCCTACAATTTAAGTATTTAATGGTAAGAATGTTGTGTATTTACATAGAAATTTTCAGAATACTCTTAGTATCCATTTCGAATGAACCTGCACCTTACCGAAGTTCTAGATTGCTAGAACAGGTGAAATGGCTTGCGTGTTCTAATGAGCTAAAAAGCCAAACTACATATTCAACTAAAGTAGTAGGGGCGTTAGTGAGGAACCAGACTAAGACAGTTCCCCAAAAGTGGGCAGCGACTTTCGGTACTTAGATTGGCAGAGACCATAGGGGTCGGTATGGCAGTCTAACACGCACTACCGCGACGGGGAAGGCAACGGGAAACCACCACATTACCTCCCAAGTACACAACGTACTTAAATTGTAACAAACATAATGGCATTCTTTGGGGTAAAAGATTCCGGAATAAAAATAGTCCTCCATTTGGATTTCCGGGAGGGGACTACTTCGGAAGATGCGATCGGAAAGTTCAATATGAGTCGGGAACATTTTGAGAGTCGGAGCGTGGAATGTTAGAAATATGAAGCAAGTAGGTAAGCTAGAAAAATTATCTACAAAAAGAATGCAAATCACCTACTGAAACTCTAAATAACGCTTCGAATGTACCTATTGTAATTTTTAAATGCACAGTCTTGGTCCTGTCGATCAAAATTTATCCGAAGAGTCTAACGCTGTGGGCTACTATCAATCATATTTTCTATTAAAACGATTTGCTACGTTCTACTGTAATCACAGGTAGACCAAGCGGCGCCACAGTATCTTAAATTAGGAACAAAATTAAATTCTTAGTTAGCGTTGGAACAGCTCTTGATCTTAACGGCATTTTAAATATCCATGGAACAACAAATACTGATCTGAGTATTAACTGCTAGTCTGGGGATATTGGTCGTGAGCATCAATCATCAAATGGGATTAGAATTTGGTCTTTCTCATTACTGTTTGATAAAGTAGTTTCAATCTTTATTGTTTATTCTGGTTAATAAAGTAAGCGTTCTTTTTCTATAGGGCAAATTTCTTGCTTTTGATCTAAACTGTTTCGAATGTATTGGTGCTGATTTATTGCTGATTTAGTAAAAGTAATGAATAAATGTAGGTGCGAAATTGAATTTTCAACGTTTTGGAATTTTATACAAAATTGCTTATTAGTTGTTTAATGAATTAGATTGTTAATTTTTTAAAAATTTTCTTTTAAAGAAAGTATCATACAATGTAGAACTAAATGTTCTCTTGAAAAAGTTGTTTTTGAATGGCTAAGTTGTTTGTCCCGTGTAGTACAAAATTCATAAACTGGTTAAAATCATGTTCATGTTAAAGAAAGTCTTGGCGTAAATTGATTGGCAAATTTGAAAAACAGCGTTTGTAAATTTACTTCCGAAATCTGAAAAGCCAACGGTAAAAAATGCCCAAGTTGCAGAAGTTCTTCGCAAAAATCAAAACTTAGCCGATAACAATACAAGTCGATTCAATACTTAAACTGCTGCAGCTGACTACATCACGGTTTGTATAATTTTGTGGACACTCCTACAAATTATCTTTGTATATTACTTTTGCTATTTGAATTAAAATAGGTAGAATTTGCTGCTATATATTATTTTTAGCTTGAATTTGAAGTTTTTCTCATTTACTATTTCTTTTGTATGTTGTAGTGGCACTTTATGGTTGTTACACTGATGTTCATAGAGCTATCCAATATAATAAAATATAATAAGTAATAAATATAATAAAATATAAATAATAAAATATAGTAAAGTATCGATATATGTATTAATAATATATGATATAGTAAAAATAGAGCTAGCTAAGCTCTCAATCATTAACCCCAGCTTCATAGAGCTAAAAGACATACGTTTGAATTTTCTGGAAGTTACAAGTAGATTGTTTCTTTCTGGCGTGGCAAAATGCTGACAATAAGACAATAAGGTTGTTTAAATAATCCGGGCTTGAATTTAACTAAGTCGCGGAGACGTTTTGCATTTGATCCACCAATGGCAGCAGATTTATATTATTCACTTTAAACTCGTTTCATTGGTCAATCGAAAATGTTATCGATCTGCGCGTATATGTAAGGAGCATTAAGTTTCAACCAACAGAAAAATAATATTTCAAATAGGTGAAAACTGACACAGAATAAATTTTTAATCGGCAATACAAGGAAATATGACTTAAATTTGATATGGCCAATGAACAAATAAATACTTAAGGGCAGTTAAATTAAATATTATACAGGAAGGAGAAAACTTAAAGAAATTACTTAAAACCTGGGAGTGAGAGAGACAGAGAGAGAAAGAGAGAAAGAGAGATGGATAAATGGAGAGAGAAAAAGAGAGAGAGAGAGAGAGAGAGAGAGAGAGAGAGCTTCAATTCCACATCACGTTGGAGACATTAATTTGCCGCAACGGCCTTCTGAACAGGAATTCGACAGAGCGTTTGCAGAGGGTAAATAAACATTACTGTAAGTTACTGAATTTGTTTCACATTTTACAAACTTTACATGCTGATATTTAATAATTGTGATTGAATATAATAAGAATATACAAAACGTATTATTTAAAGAACATTTACGTTGGTGCACGCTTATTTAGAGTGAACACAGAAATATAATTATTTATATATAAAAGCTCATTAGTGTAGAGGCGAAATAGTAATTAGAAGTTTAATTGGTTGACTATCTGTTGATAAATTTAAATTTCTCTTATAGTTTCACACATATTTGACCAAAGTAAGGTTAGATTTTAGTATTTTTATATTGTTGCCATTTACCATGATAATTATGTTTGCTAACGATGGTTAGGTGTACCAGATGTCGAGTTTTTGTTTTATTATTTGTGTTTAGCGTATACTAATAGAACGAAATAAAACAGGTGTAAGCAAAGCTCTATCGACCTCCAACTACGGCAACAGCCATTAAATCACTTCTTGAATCACCCATCTTTCGGGCAGGCACTGTTTAGAATTATTCGGTGGGTTGGGGCTCAACGGCTTCTTATTGGATTGGAAGTTCTAAGACATCTTTAGGTAAGTATAAAAGTTTGCGGTGAAAGTAATAACCCTAAAAAGATTTACATTTGCTTTTATAGAACCCACTTCTCACCGCTAAAAGCTAGGTGGTGCATTATTTACTATTACGTCTTTCTTTGTAGAGTAAAATAAATTCATGTAGCTATTTCAATTTAGCACCTAACACGTCTGTAAAAGAGATACTAAAAAAAAGAGCAACACTAGATAAAAAAATGCATAATACTTGAACTGAACAGAATTTAGCTATTAAGAAAAACTTAGATGAGGTGGGTGATCAAAAAGCAGGAATCTTGCTTCCGAATGCGAAAGCTCCGATAAAAATATCTTTTTTAGTGAAAGGTAAACAAGTATTACAGTTCGTATAACTGTTATTACAATTAAAGTTGAGTAATTCAGCTACAGCGTCCAGCAATGATTAGTTAATGGTTATCGTTTAATATCTGCTTTTATACAAATTTATCTGGGCAAAAGTCAAAATCATTGTTACCTTCAGACCTTTCTTCTATTTACTTATGATTAACAGAATTAGTAATAATGAGATTACAATAATGTTGTGTTATGTCCTTGGCTAAGGCCTACCCATGTTACAACGTACTTTGCACTTTATAAAATACTTGTGTCTTCTTTACTCTAAAAACATATTTTATTACCAATTTGAATTAACTTTGATTTTGAATAGATGTTCACATTTACTCTTGTACTTGAAAATAAAATTAGACACAGAGATTTATATATTTACTCACAATTTTCTCTTTTATTTATGTTATATAAATAAATTCATATACTAGTAATTTTCTGATTGGTTGATTCTTTTAAGCATGTCTTTCAAAACACGACTAGTTTGGAACTTAATCCATGTTAGGAATGCCACTCATTTATTTCACTGTTAACCCCTTCCTTTATTTTGTTGGTTATTTGAAGCGTTCGACAACGTTCGTTTCTTTTGATATCTAACTGACTTCTAGTGTAGAAACTGTCAATATTAATACCTATCAATCAACACGAGGTTACTCATGTTCTTAAATTTGTGTTAGTCGAGCAGGAAAACATAAACCGGGTTGCCATATGCGATATGTATATTGAGATTGAGCACGGTGTTCAGGACGGGGTAGCAGAAAAGGGTTCCCACAAGAGGATATTGCGGCTGTTGTTAGGGACGTACAGATATTTGAGGAGGAGGAGTTCAAAAACCCATACAAAGAAGTTGTTAAATTGGAAGGAAGTTTTGAAATAGATAATGAAGTGCAATACGTCCGCCAAAGGCCGAATGATTATGTGAAATCGATCAGTCGTTTTGATTGTAAGAGAGAACTTTAGAAATTTGTGTTTCCAGCTAAAGAAAAGTTAAGAACAAAGGCAGGGAAAAGACATTTCAGACATAGTCGTAATGCGCGAACTTACCAATTTCGTAGAGCGAATCGCGTCTTGGTAGGCTCTCACCACCAGTCTTCTGCCGAAGCCAAAGCAACAAATACTTATTTTTATTATTCAAAGGCCCGGGTGCGATTGATTATCAGAGTAGTCAACCCCAATTTCTACCAAATTTGCGAAGACTCGACCGGGTTTTCTCAAGGAATCCATAATATCATTAATTCGAAACCCTATTGAGAGCCCGTTGATCTGGCGCAGCCGTTTCGATTATGAATTGAATTAGTATCCTGGCGGTACCTAAATTTAATTGGGAGTGATGTGCCGCACCAGTAGTTGTAGTATCTAATATTCCTTTTAACATTAGTTTAAACCTTTCTTGTTTAGTATGACGCCAGTTAGGTTTCGGGCTTCTTGGAGCGACTTTTTAAAAAGTTTTTCTAAAAAACTTCCTCTAACAAATTTATTTTATACTGAAATTACATTTAGTTTTAATTTACAAGTACGTTATGTTCATTAACGTTGGAGATCAAAATAATTCTAACTTGACCTTTACTTTTTAATTAAACTAAAATTAAGGTGAGTAGTTGAACTGACAACAACATAAAAGTTGAGAAGCTCTAGGCTGACTGGCCTTCTTGGGCTCTCGCGGATATTTATGCTGTAATAGTAATAAAAAACGGGGTAATTAAAAACTTTTTGTAAGTTTATTACCCTTTATCCTCGTGACTATCAGCTATATACTAAAACTCTCTATTTTTAATCTGATATCACTAGGTCGAGATTTTCTTCTTTATACTCCAAGCCCAGGGTAATGTCAGATGGAAAACGGCTTTAGACAAAGAAAACTCTTAGGGGTTAAACGGCTAGTAGAGTGTTAGCTCTGGGTAGATCATGAGCATGGGTCATGGGTGGATAATCGACCAAAAATATTTTTAATAGGCGCCACCGTATTTTTTAATACAAGTGCCAACAAAATTTAACTGTGTTTGTATAAGGGGAATGCGGAAACCTTATCTTAACACCACTATCATAGCCATAAAATTTGAATTTCACTCTTTATCACACACTTACCAAAACCTCAACCACCAGATGTCAAACAGTTGTCTCAGCTTTACCTGTGAACAAACAAAAACACCACATGGACACTATCTGTGTCTTCAAAAGCATATGCCAAAAATAGAATAAATGAATTTAAACATCTGTGAGATACTAAAGGATTCATTTTCATTACTCTGTCTTTTTACTTAAGGAGGATTTGCTCTAGTTTTCTCTTTCCTAATTTAAATGTTGTATAATAAAACGTCTTTCAAAGGAAACAAAAGGAATTCTATTTATATATAGAAATCTGATTATATACATGTGACTGCAATATATATGCTTACTATCTTGTCATAAATTTTTATAAAAGAATTTTAGTGAAGTTTAACCTTCAAAATAAATATGTATAAATTGATCATTTCTATAAAATTTAGTTTAAGCAAACATGTGATAATTTATTAGTTCATAACACATGATTTTATTTTTACTATAATCATTGAAGCGCTTCCTTGACCATTTACAACAAAGATTGATCATCAGAAAATAGCGATCATAAAATGCAACTACTCAAATTTAACTGTAATCTACAAAAAATCAACGCGAATTTCAGCACCAATAAAAGCTTTTACATGACCTGAATGTTTTAAGCAAAATGTGAAAATTAAATCAAGACTGCATCTGGCGTCTAGATTAGGAAACAGAATCTATACTATTTTTTATCTGACATAAGTTGTCATTTTAAATATCTTAAAACACATTGTATGCGTGTACAAATAACTGACAAACTAGATATTTATTCGGTGTGTTATTAACTTTAAAAACTACTTTATATTTTTGTTACTCTAATAATCAACGTAGGAAATCTCATAATAATTTACTATACTTTCAAAGTTACGGAAAGTTTCAAACACTCACGTGTATCCAAATAAATTGCAGGTGCAAAATCATGACGTCAGCTGTTGTATTTTTCCAGCGTATTAATCATCAGTGAGTTTAAAGTACCAAAATTCTTTGTTGAATAAACCATTGCTATACGGCGTAGCTAAATAGATAGAACGAAACCATAACTGCCTGCTTTAAATTATTGCGATGAAAATTTATTATAATTTAACATTGAAAATTGTTGTTGTAGATATGTCCATAAGATATTGCACTAAAGTGAAATATATTAGTTTAATTTATTGTATTAATCTATACCAACTGTCTTAAATGATGTATATTATCGTTCCATGTTCTCAACTCAAGTTCTTCTTCTTGACTCTATTAGACGCCTCGTGTTTTAGTCGGGCCATCTTGACTTTTATCTCTAGTCTACAAAAAGCGACTTCACTCTTGGACGTTGGAAACAAAAGTGCTGATAATTAACTGGACAACGCTTGGTAACAAGCCTCAGAATATATATCTTCTAGAATCTATGTGTTATTATGAACATTATACTTTAATTTTTATTGGCTGAATATTTACGAATTAAATGCTTTAAAATTTATCTGTTTTATTATTAATTTATTAGGCTTGGTGTAACAAGAAAAAAAATACGTTACACAGCCTCTTCCCAAGAGAAAAATTCGAGGTATGGAAGAATTTTTCTAAAAAATTTTCGACTGAAACTTCAAAATTACTCTTATTAACTGTATAAACCTCTTACAACTCACAACAAAACAGCACAAACTTTAACTATAACTAACGATGAGTTTAACAAAAAAACAGAATCATTCACTAATTGATATGGGGGAATATTAATGCATGGGATTGAGTGATTAGTAACTGCGCGTACTACACGCCTATAAAGGGACAAATTCGGGAAGTCATAATCAGTATATACGTCAATCAGTTAAGAATATTTAGGGAATCTAACACTCAGTGGATGCATGTCATCTATAGTTACAAACGCAACAACCATATCAAAGTAAAAAAAATTTTACCTGAAGCGAAAAATATTTTTCTATAAATTAGAACTGTAATAAACAAAATCGAATGTATAACAAAATTACTATTAAACAAAAATCTGTACAACGAATACTCTTCTCTAATTTACTATATCTGTCTTAAGGATTTATGTACATAACTTTCCAAGTGCTAATTACATTTAAACTAATCGATGAATTTAACAAGTACCAAAAGCTGTTATTTACGAAGTCCATTCACGAAACAAATCTCCAACACTCGAGAAACAGACAAAGTATTAACAATACTTATTCATCAACAAGATACCTTTGATCTTTGAGTGAGCACCTCACAACATTATATGTACGACTACTATGCTACAGACTCAACTATATCTCTCAAAATTTTACAACATCAGTGATTCATCACCAAAGAACTCCAAAACCACTAATAAATCATACGTTGAGCCTACTGGGAGACATCCACCAGCAACTCACAAAAAAAACTCTTCATGAACTCTCTTAGCTCATGTACACTCTCAATAAAGAATAAGCACATCAGGCCTAGTCTCAAACTACTAAACCAAAACTCAAGCATTCCTTTAATGCTTAATACTCTATCACACTCTAACTATATAACTATACTCAACACTTTACTAAACACTCTCTATAATCTCCATCATGTACCTCATAACTGAATACGCACCTCTTCACCGAATACATATTCTTCTCTATATACCTGCAACATCTCTAAGCATATGCTGCACTCTCAAACACCTCAAAAAAAACATATCATCATTCAAAATCCATAAACATATCCTTGTCGTCATCAAAAATTATCATTTAACACATCCTTGTCGTCATCAAAATTATCATTTAACACATCCTTGTCGTCATTTAACACATCCTTGTCGTCATCAAAAATTATCATTTAACACATGCAACATCTAAATCAACAAACATATTAAACTCTATTACTACTAAAACAAAAATTACTTTAAACAAACCAAAAAAATTTCACTAACTTTAATCTTGTCCTACTTAAAAGTTTAAAACATGGACCAAAAGGAATTACTACTGACATCAACTATAATTAGAAGTACTTAAGGATCAGAGACTTTTTTAACATCTTCATCGATACTAAACATTTTCTTAGACTTAAATTTGAAGATACGGATAAATGAAAAAGGGGGAATTTGAATACGAAATTATTTTCTACTTTACTTCATGATAACTATTAATAAATGTTCTGGTACACGCTTACTCTACCCATAATCAAACTGTCGATATAAACTAAAGTGCTTCACAACGCATAAATTTGCTAGTATGACAAGCTCCTCTATGAGCCTCACCTAGACTTATAAACAAAATTGCTAGAATGACAAACTCTTCTCTGAGTCTCATCTAGACTGACAAACTAAATAAGCAAAACGAATCACATCATAACCGACTTCAAATAATCTCAAGTGACGATGCCAAAACTGCTAAAGCGACAAACTTACCACGACCCTCGCATAGACTGACATAACGCTGAGCGACCAACCCTTCCGGAGTTTCGTCTAGACTAACATAACGCTACACGATGAACCACAACAAGTCTCGCACAGATCTAACTTAACTCAACATACTACGTTGTAACGCGACCATAAAATTGCTACTCAAAACCAATCAAACTAAACCAAAACGTGCTCATGCACAAGAGCAATTTTCAAAACTATATTTCAACAGTAAAACTAGTGTACCATTAATCGACCAACAAACATAACTAATAAGACTAAAAGATGAACCTACTATCGATGTAATACATCCAAAATCAAATAAACTCGTAACATCCATATCAAATAACTTTATCATTTTATCTAGAAACAGGAATTTCGCTACTCAACTTCTGTTCCTCCACTCGTTGAGTTGGACACGACGGACAAGTGATACTAGTCACTCCTTTACGACCACAACCATAACAAAATAATCTCTTGAAAGATCTACAGACACTGAAAGTATGTCCATAACGTGAACAATTCCAACATACCAATTTATGCTTAATAAATGAGTTACCTACTCCACTCTTTTCTGTCATTGGGGTAGCAGAATTAAGAACTTGTACTGGGGAATGTGAAGATGTAGGGTATAAACACGACTTGAAGCATTCTGAAATGAACTAGGGTTTTGTTTCTAAAACGTGGATTAAAATAATTAATAGGCTGCTTGTGACTATATGGTGCAACTGAAACAGACTTATGTTTACTTAAAGAAGCTTCTTCTAACTTCTTACACAGTTTAACTAACGTACTAATATCCTCTATCTCTGTAAGAGCAAGATGCTGAATGAAATATGGCAATAAATTTTCTTGACTATTCTAACTTTAGTGTGTTCTGCAGGAATAATAGGTAATCGGTTAAACAAATTTTCCATATTAGCAATGAACAATACAACTGATTCACCATTCCTCTGTAATCTATTTTTGATTTTTTCCAAATATCGTCTTCAGGATGTGCTGGCAAGAAATCTTCCTTTAGTCTACTAACCAACGAACTCCAATCTGTTAATGAACTACGAACGCAACGATACCATACTAAGGCATCACCGGTAAACAATTCAACTGCAGAATTAAACAATTCCATTTCAGATACCTTTCGGGACTGTGCAATGTCACTAATGTTTTCTAAAATTGATATAAAGAGATGGGTTTCCTGAATATTTTATCGACCAAGATCCAATAGGGACTGACTGTGTGACATATGTAACCGTTGGAATGGGCACATTAGATGCAGCAATAGGATTTATATTAATATCTTTATGATTTGAACTCGTATCCTTATTTAATTTCTCATGCAGATCTGCTTCCACAACAAGAATAGTAGCCAAACTTTCATTTTAAATAACACAATTTCCTCAAAATTTTCTTTAGGAGCTTTAACCGTTGAATTCTACCTGTAAGATGTACTAATCTTGACCTTATCCTTTTAAAAATTGACTCAGCGGGATCATCCATAAATTCTAACAAAACGTTTTAACTGACTCTATACTAGACTCAATCTCTTCTTTCTCTACTTTGAAATCTACTTTATAGTAAGAAGGATCTATCAAACAACCGGGTTTATCTGTTTCTTTGGCCAACAACCTTGCTAAAATTTTCCTTTTATCTGAAACTGGTCTTGAATTTTCAATGCCTCTAATGTTCAATTCATATTCTAACTCATTTTTAAGTAAATGTACGATGCTATAAGTTTCTGCCATAATTAAATATCTGAATATCTCTAACGTAACTCAATTATAAAATTTTTGAAGATGAAATCTCAAACAAACGAATGTCCTAACTATATAAAGAAGAACTCACTATAAACTGTAACAAACTTTAACAAAATGAAACTAAAAGAAGACGTTACTAATATCAAAGCAAACCTCAGTCGGTGAATATAAGTGTGATGAAAATAACTACTAAATGTTCCAGCCTCTAAGTGAAATTATTCGAGCCTCTAACTGAAATTCGAGCCTCTAAATGAAATTCCAGCCCCACGTTGCGAGCGCAAGTGTAAGTGTAATAAAAACGGGGTAATTAAAACTTTTGTAAGATTATTACCCTTTATCCTCGTGACTATCAGCTATATACTAAAACTCTCTATTTTTAATCTGATATCACTAGGTCGAGATTTTCTTCTTTATACTCCAAGCCCAGGGTAATGTCAGATGGAAAACGGCTTTAGACAAAGAAAACTCTTAGGGGTTAAACGGCTAGTAGAGTGTTAGCTCTGGGTAGATCATGAGCATGGGTCATGGGTGGATAATCGACCAAAAATATTTTAATAGGCGCCACCGTATTTTTAATACAAGTGCCAACAAAATTTAACTGTGTTTGTATAAGGGAATGCGGAAACCTTATCTTAACACCACTATCATAGCCATAAAATTTGAATTTCACTCTTTATCACACACTTACCAAAACCTCAACCACCAGATGTCAAACAGTTGTCTCAGCTTTACCTGTGAACAAACAAAAACACCACATGGACACTATCTGTGTCTTCAAAAGCATATGCCAAAAATAGAATAAATGAATTTAAACATCTGTGAGATACTAAAGGGATTCATTTTCATTACTCTGTCTTTTTACTTAAGGAGGATTTGCTCTAGTTTTCTCTTTCCTAATTTAAATGTTGTATAATAAAACGTCTTTCAAAGGAAACAAAAGGAATTCTATTTATATATAGAAATCTGATTATATACATGTGACTGCAATATATATGCTTACTATCTTGTCATAAATTTTTATAAAAGAATTTTAGTGAAGTTTAACCTTCAAAATAAATATGTATAAATTGATCATTTCTATAAAATTTAGTTTAAGCAAACATGTGATAATTTATTAGTTCATAACACATGATTTTATTTTTACTATAATCATTGAAGCGCTTCCTTGACCATTTACAACAAAGATTGATCATCAGAAAAATAGCGATCATAAAATGCAACTACTCAAATTTAACTGTAATCTACAAAAAATATACGCGAATTTCAGCACCAATAAAAAGCTTTTACATGACCTGAATGTTTTAAGCAAAATGTGAAAATTAAATCAAGACTGCATCTGGCGTCTAGATTAGGAAACAGAATCTATACTATTTTTTATCTGACATAAGTTGTCATTTTAAATATCTTAAAACACATTGTATGCGTGTACAAATAACTGACAAACTAGATATTTATTCGGTGTGTTATTAACTTTAAAAACTACTTTATATTTTTGTTACTCTAATAATCAACGTAGGAAATCTCATAATAATTTACTATACTTTCAAAGTTACGGAAAGTTTCAAACACTCACGTGTATCCAAATAAATTGCAGGTGCAAAATCATGACGTCAGCTGTTGTATTTTTCCAGCGTATTAATCATCAGTGAGTTTGAAGTACCAAGATTCTTTGTTGAATAAACCATTGCTATACGGCGTAGCTAAATAGATAGAACGAAACCATAACTGCCTGCTTTAAATTATTGCGATGAAAATTTATTATAATTTAACATTGAAAATTGTTGTTGTAGATATGTCCATAAGATATTGCACTAAAGTGAAATATATTAGTTTAATTTATTGTATTAATCTATACCAACTGTCTTAAATGATGTATATTATCGTTCCATGTTCTCAACTCAAGTTCTTCTTCTTGACTCTATTAGACGCCTCGTGTTTTAGTCGGGCCATCTTGACTTTTATCTCTAGTCTACAAAAAGCGACTTCACTCTTGGACGTTGGAAACAAAAGTGCTGATAATTAACTGGACAACGCTTGGTAACAAGCCTCAGAATATATATCTTCTAGAATCTATGTGTTATTATGAACATTATACTTTAATTTTTATTGGCTGAATATTTACGAATTAAATGCTTTAAAATTTATCTGTTTTATTATTAATTTATTAGGCTTGGTGTAACAAGAAAAAAAATACGTTACAATGCTATCTCTGCCCCTCACATTGCTTGTGGGAACTGCAGAGCTCATGTCTGCTTATTTCCGCATTTAATACAATGTAACAATCTTAATTCCAATAATTGCTGTTTTATAAACTACTGTGACCTGCACCTGCAGTATCATGTTACGTTTGAAATACAATGACTGTTTCCGTTCTCACTGTCTAACTTGTTGAACTTTCATTAACCTTTTTATTATGTCCTTCAAGTTTACAATGTTGCATTTAACTTGAGTTCTAATAATTCTTAATTCTTAATGGTTCCATTAATTACATACATATTCTAATTTGGGGTATATGTAACTCGACCTGTCACTATGTTTTAAGTTAGTATAAGATATTTAAAAGACAACGGTAGCAACCTGTTTTTAATCGAGTCCCATAAGCTCTGGGAGTATTGCTGTTTAGTTATGAAGGGACGACGAAGCGTGTCGTTCAGTTTGCAGTGTTGCAAGTAAAGCAGCCCTAAAAAGTAAGCAACTGCATTGTGATTAATGCAAGTGCAAACGGAGTTGCTTTTAACAATGCAGTCGAGTAGTGAAGCTTGCTGAAATTTATCCCGAAGTACAGTTTTGTATACGATATAAGGTAGGATCGATTCAAATTATTATTTTCATTATTATACCTGGGGTTTGTGTGAAGTAGACATTCAGCTCGCTGGGTAGTATGAATAGCAGAGCTTTAACATTCCAGAAAGTCCAACGTTTGCAAAGAACCGGTTAAAAGCCTAGTATATTTTAGTACAGGTTCAAGTACGAACCATGGTAGAGTAAGCCACGCGTGCAACCGATCCCAGCTATTCTCAATTATAGTGTTAATACTGTGCATTAATTAAAAATTTAAACGATAACTCAGCTTTGAGTAGAAATTGTTAGTGTCTAACATCGAAATTTGGTTTAATAATTTAAAAGGTATTGGAATACCATTTCAATTAATGAAGTAAATTGAAAACTAGATACTTTATTTTATTATCCAATATTGCAAACAGCACAACTGGTTTTGTATATACGAGCAAGAAATATAGAGTAATCGCATTGTTATCAAAGTTGAGATATTTAAAGTCACGTTTTGATTATTTTTACAATGGATCATGGAGATGTAAACAAATCAGTTAAATCGTTAGAAGAACAGTTTGAAATAAAAATGCGTGATTTTGAAAATAAACTACAAACCGCCATAAGCGGAAATTTACCAGCTGTAGGAGTGAAAAATATTCAAATAGAATTTGAGGAATTTAGAAACCAAATGGTAGTAAGTGTGTCTGCACTAAAAGAACTCGTGGCTAATGTAAATGAAAGGATTGATCAACTAGAGCAGTACAGCCGTAGAAACTTGCTAGTAGTTCATGGTATACCGGAGGAAACAAAGGAGGATTTATCTGATAAGCTATTTAAGCTGTTTCATGACACGCTATGTATTGCGGATTTCTGCACTGATACTATGATTGATCGCTGCCATCGCATCGGTGTGGGTAAAGCGAATACAAGCAGACCTAGGGCCATCATAGTAAAATTCTGCTCCTATCGGTTTCGAAAGCAAGTATGGATTCTCAAGAGTAAACTTAAAGGAACCCTTTACTTATCACCGAGTCTCTAACCAAAAGGAGGCTAGACCTTTATAAAGAAATGCAAACTAAATTAGGAAACAAAAGGACTTGGACATCTGATGGAAGAGTATATTGTTCCTTACCAAATGGCAGAATTATGTCGGTTAAAATGGGTCAGATATTGAACAAGTTGATATTGGCATTAAGAAAGGCGGAGCTTATAATACACGCAGTCGAGGTAATACTACATCATTGCAACTTTCACAGCGATGATGTTTTTGTTTTTGTTTTTGATTTTGTTACTCATTCATGCTTTCTAACTTTCTGTTTTATTGCGTGCAACAGTAAACATTTAACATTTAACTGAATATAGACATTGTTATACAAACTGCTCACTCAATTAGTAAACTACGGTTCCTATATCATACATCCGTTTTATTTTATCTATAAATATTAAATTGATTAACAATTTATTAACACATATGATATTCATTAAACATCCCACCTTAGTTAAAAATGGGTTGAGGTTGCTTCATGTCTTATATTTCACAAATATTGCGTGAATGCATATGATGTGGAATACTCTTTTTTATACTTATATTACAATTAGTGAGTACTATCTATTATTTATGTACTTCTTAGGATATGCTTGTTTTGTGTTTATTGGTGTATGAATGATGGGTTCGCTATTTTCCTCCAAACCGTATTTTACTTATTGTTATATTTATTTTATTTAATTGAATATGGCTGATAGTTTTATAGATTTATGCAAGATGTATGTGGAAATTCCTGATGATGTTTATGTTCTCGATGTCTTGTCTATCCTTCCGAGTGTTCCGTCAGCATCTGCACTTCTTCAGGAAGCTCTGAATATCCATCCGAGGGCTTTTCACTGTTGTCACGTAAATGCACAATCCCTTTTGAGTAAATTTGACGATTTTACTAATACGTTTGAAAATAGTGGCGCGCACTGTGTTGCCGTATCAGAGACCTGGTTAAAACCCTCTCTGCCTGATAATTTAGTTCAATTACACGGATACCGCCTTTTCAGGAATGATCGTAAACAACAACGTGGCGGCGGTGTTGCCATATACATAAGAGAGGGTTAAAAGCTCTGGAAATTGTCAAGTCACAAACTACTCATCGTGATAGGCCCGAATATATATGTGTTGAAATCTTATTCAAACACTGCAAAATGCTCGTTATGACAGTGTATCGCCCTCCAAATACTGGTTATTTGTCTGACATAGAAGAGATTCTTTGTGACTTTCTACCTATATATAATGTCATTATCTTGTTAGGCGACTTCAATATAAATTTGAATGGCGACGCTTCGGATGCTCGTTACCTAAGGAACATTGCAGATATCTGCAATTTACACATATTACCACTACAACCAACTCATCATCTTATAACTGCAACTACTGAGGTGCACACCACTATAGATCATATTATCACCTTAAACAGGGATAAAGTTATCAACTTTGGGCAAATTCCTATTTTAGAACTATCTAAACACGACCTAATTTACGCGTCTTTTTCAGTGAAGCTGCCGCAGCTTATTCCAAAATATAAGAAATTTAGGAACTTTAAAGATATGGATGTTGGCAGAGTTGTGAATGACGCTGGCAGAATTTCTTGGAGTGATATTGACTTATTTGATGACGTAAACTGCAAACTCCGTAAATTTAATCTTATTGTTACACATCTCTTTGATCTTCATGCTCCGTACAAAACTATTCGTATCACAAAACCGAAGGCTCCCTGGCTAAATGATCAAATCAATGAAATGCGGCGAATTAGAAATGCTGCGGCATTTAGGTTTAAACGTGTTCCTACAGTTGAAAATTATAACTACTTCAAGTACCTGCGAAATAAAACCAAGCAGCTAATTAGAAACTCAAGCTACGCTACTATTATTCGCTATCCACGAATTTAAATTCCGCTAAAACTTGGAAAGCGCTGAAGTCACTAGGGGTTGGGAAAGCGCCTGTTCGTATTCCACACAATTTATGCCTTAATTCTCTAAATGACCATTTTAATTCTAAAAAGATCACTGATCAAGAGCGCATGGATAACTTTATTATAAGTTTATCCTCCTTAAATACTCCAATGTGCCCTAAGTTTGCTTTCCATCAAGTTACAAATGACATCGTGTATAAATCAATTCAGCGCATTAAATCAAGTGCAATAGGCGCTGACCAAATATCCAAGGCAATGCTTTCATTGGTGCTTCCTCATGCTCTACAGTCTCTTGTCTCTATCATTAACCATTCATTTAGTACAAATACTTTCCCTCATCATTGGAAACAGGCGCTTATTCATCCACTTCCTAAAAATTCATCCCCTTTATCACCATCTGACTATCGCCCAATTAGTATTCTTCCTGCCCTCTCTAAATCTATTGAATATATTGCTTTTGATCAATTATCAAATTTTCTAAATTCAAATAAGCTATTTGACCAATTTCAATCCGGTTTTCGTAAGCACCACTCTACAACTTCGGCCTTAATCCGCATAATCGATGATGCGAAGAAAGCCATGGACTGCAAACAGCTAACTATTATACTATTACTTGATTTCAGTTCAGCTTTCAACAGTGTGAACTTCAAAATTTTACTTGGCAAGTTAAAGATGCTCAATAATTTCTCTGATGATGCTTTGCAATGGTTTGAGTCGTACTTGAGCGGTCGTCGACAGCGTGTCATTACGGAGGATGGAGCTAACTTGTCAGATTGGCTGAATTTGGAAGCTGGAGTACCACAGGGAAGTGTGCTTGGCCTATTCTCTTTTCCTTGTATATACAGGATGTTTCTAGAGTCTTGAAATTCAGTAAATATCACTGTTACGCAGATGATATACAGGTTTATTCACATTTTCATCCCAACGATATTTTCCGTACTATTAATAATCTTAACACTGATCTTTCTAGTATAAATTCGTGGGAATGGATAACCAACTTACTATAAATCCGTTAAAATGCCAAGCAATCTTAATCGGGTCATCCAAATTGTTGAGTAAAATCGATATTTTAACTCTTCCACCCTTATATTTAAATGGCTTAGCAATTCCACTGTCTACTACAGTAAAGAATCTTGGTATAATGATCGACTCGAATCTGTCATGGAAAGCCCACACAATGTATATATGTAAAAGGTGTATGCTTCGTTACATAGTCTTAAGAGAGTGAAACGATTTTTACCAGTTCGTTTAAGAATACAACTTATTCGGTCGCTTATTCAACCGATTTTGACTATGGAGATGTTTTATATCATCATTTGTCTATGGACAACAGTAATCGTTTACAGCGAGTTCACAACAGTTGCATTCGGTTTATTTTGACATCAAATGTCGTCAGCATGTTACACCATATTTCAATAAGCTCTCTTGGTTAAAATTAGTGAAACAGCGACAGTTACATCAGGCAATAATGCTCTATAAACTCTTACATGGACTTGGACCTTCGTATTTAACCTCAAATTTCTCTTACGTTTCCACAGGACACCATAACACACGAGATGAAAAACGACTGCTAATACCAATGCACCGTACTGAAATGTATCATTCATCGTTCTTGGTATCCGGATCGTCTCTCTGGAACTGTATACCCATAAATATAAGAAATTGCACAACATTATTTAAATTTAGAAAAGCATATCAGAGTATCTACTATCTTGCAACTAAACTTCTTAATATGGAATGGGGGAATAGTGGGCCCAGCGTGCGTGATGTGTTTTTGTACGTGTGTGTGGTGAGGGGAGGGGGTGGATGTTTGTGTAAAAATGTGCATGCAAGTGTGGTGGCGTATGTAAGTATATATAGTTATTGTTTGTACTAAATAAATATTTTATTGTACAAGATATGTCCTAGTTAGGTGTAAGAGTGGGCTTTATAGCCTAAACCTCGCTAGGAGAATCTTTTCTTTCTCATATGTATCGAGATTTGCTTATAAATAATAAAGATATATTATTATTATTATTATTATTATTATTATTATTTATGTACGGTTAGATATTCGAACTTAGTTTATTTAAGGACAACGATAATTAAAATCTACTATTTGGCTATGAACTATATTTAGTTTTCTTAAGTAGTGTACGGTCGATTTAATAATTAGTTATTCGAGTTGGTTTCATTATTTCTTTTATACTTTTACTAAATACAGAAGCATAACTGTTATTATTCATTCTATTTCAATCACGTAAAAGAACCCTGCTTGAGGGGAGATCAAAGTGCAAGATAAATACTAAAAATATACATCTTAATACAATAATTTCATAAAGATGCCCACAAAAGTAGTGATTTATAGATATTTTACAGCATGCGTTTTACAACTTATTTAAATTGAACACATGATGAAAACAATCAGTTAGTGAGTTGTACAATATCAAGTTGTATTGTCTTCTTGAAATTTTAGATTTTAATAGTTGTACTTCTTTTTAGTTGGTGCACAAAAGTATTTTCTGTTATATTTAATAATATTTTCTTTCACATACAACTTAAGCAAAAATACGCGTTAGTTCTTAAGTCATCGTTAGTTTGTGGTACGTTTTGTTGCTTAGGATTTCTGCGTTTTCCAGAACATTTGCGTTTACAGGTTCTAAACGCTGTGGCGCACCCTCTTTACTTTTTCTTTGAACAAAACCAAATCGGCCGTTATTCAGCTCAGGCTTCAGTACGGCTATAATAAATCAAAGCTGTTTATATCATGCTTATAGGAGTTTCCTTTTCCACTTTTAGCCATTTTCTTTCTAATTTACCCTGAGTTATATTTTCATACAGGAACTCCCCAAAGAAAAAAAATATTGTTGTAGTGAACCCCACTTTAGCATAATAAGTTACCAAAAAGCGGAAGGTTCAAACGCCTTAGCACTTCTTACAAAAACTAAAAACACCTGTTAATTAGTGTAAATTTTGAACAGCTAATCGCTGCCTACTTAAGAACATCTATTTAAATTAAAATTGTAAGTAGCTTAAACTACTTAAGAACAAATTAAAATTTTGGACTGCATCGGTAATATTTATTTACGTACGCATTGTTAGATCTTGTTGATAGTAACTCGACTAGTATTTAACTGTTTAGAACGACTTTAATATTATTTTATTTTTACAGTTTTCAACATCAAGAAACGTTGAAAATGTTAGCAAAACATAAGCGAGAAAGTTTTTGACAAGCCGAAGACATACAAGTTTATGTAATATATGCATTTTTAGCTTAACGTTTCGGACATATCCTGAAACTTTTCCTAAATTCTTGAATTGTTTTATGAAAACATCATGCATTTGTCAAACAGCAAGTTTATTACAGAGGAAACGGAAGGTTACATTTGTGTTACTCTGGTGCATATTGACAAATAAGGTCTGAACTTAAACTAGTGACAACCGAAAGTAATATAGTTTGTAGGGGAATAATCCGGTTTTATGCAAATCTGCGTTGGTATTCAGATTAAATTTTGGACGCTCTAATTTTTGTACATTAATGGTCCATAAGTATAATAAATAGTCTAGATTTATTGGTCAAAAACTTATACTCGAATTTTCGTCAGATCAATACATCCACACCATGATAAAACTCGCCCTTGCATGATTTATGAATACATAGTAATGAAACTTGTCACAAATTTTATGTGTTAAACACGATGACTCCTGATGAGATTTTCGACCTTCCATCCAAAATATGAGACGTACGACAGACGCGACTGCATTGCAGTTCAGGGGCACTCCTACAACCGATAATTACGTTCGTTATAAACGGTCTCAAAATGAAACTAATTAACTTATACGAATTTCAAATTTGCATCACTTATTTCTTTGTTTTTAAACATTAACTCTGCTAGACAATGGCGCGAATTAAAATCGCTTGGTGTTATTAAAAGCTACGGCCAATCCAATCCTGTTATTGTTCAAACTACCGTTAGTAACGTTTTCTTGTAACGGACGTTCTACGACCGTTATAAAATTAATACAGTGTCTGTATATAATTGTATATACAGGGTGGGGCACGGGAACTTCCCACATTTCAATGATCGGCTGTGGGGAAATAGAGCCATTCCACTGGGGTGGGGTTGGTGTTGTTTGGAGGGGTGGATGATCTAGTGTTCAGTAGTAACCATGCCGTGGACTGGAGCGCAACGTACGTTTGTTATCGAGATTTTTATAAAAAATGGCGAATCTGTTATTGCGACACAAAGAACATTCCGCACGCGGTACAATTTGTTATCGTCTGCTAGTGTTCCCGACCGGAAAACAATTTAGTGTTGGGTGAAAAAATTTATGGAAAGTGGATCTGCACTAAATGTAAAGAAGAAGGGCTCAACTGTGACTGTCAGAACCCCTGAAAATATCGGTAGAGTTAGGGCGTCCATTGAACAGTCTCCAACGCGTTCTGCACGCAAACATGCTGCTGCTCTTCTGATTTCGAGGAGAACAGTGAGGCGGATTTTGCATTGTGAACTCAAGATGCACCCCTATAAGAGGATGATTGTGTTGGAATTGTCCCTAATGGACTGGGGGCGGCGTGTGGAATGTTGTCAGACGATCCTTCGCAAAGTGCCTCTTCTGCAATTTTGTGGAGTAGCGACGAAGCTCATTTTTATCTTTCAGGGTGAGTTAATAAACAAAATTTTCGCCACTCGTCAAATAAAAGCCCTTGACAGCTTCACGAAACACCTCTGCACAGCCCAATGGTAACAGTTTGGTGTGCAGTATCGCTCATAGGCATTATTGGGCCTTACTTTTTTGAAAAGAATGGCGTCACCGCAACTGTTAACTCAAACCGGTACTATGACATGCTTGAGAATTTTGACAAGCTTAAAATCGAAGAATTTGGTCAAGAGCTTGATCCACACAGGTTCTAGTTCAAGCAGGATGGTGCTTCGGCACATACTGCCCGTCGTTCACGCACTATTCTTCAGGAGATGTTCCCTGGGAAGGTGATCGCCTTGCGCGAAACGGTTGAGTGGCCCCCGCACTCTTCGGATTTAAGCCCTGCGATTTTCAAAGTTCGTCCTAGAACCCTGGATGACCTGAAGACTACAATTGGGGAAAAAATCGTGCAGATAACCCCGCCACGCTCGAGAAAGTCATGCGAAACTTCCAAGAAGGGCTCAATATGTGTGTCGCCCGCCAAGGCCATCATTTGAAAGATATTATTTTAAAAACATAGTTTAAAGAAACTACATTATATATCGTTTCCAGGGAATAAAACTTTTTTGGAATATATCATTTAGTTTTGTTTTGCCAGCCTTTTAAAATGTGGGATGTTCCCGTGCCCCACCCTGTATATAAAGCTATAAATGTCTAGTAATAAAGTAATTTACTTTATTTGATTGGGGCAACGTTGAGGAACGCACTCGTATTGTCAAAAAGAAGCAAGTTATTTCAAGGGAATTTACCCTTGTTTAAACTATATCTCAACGTTTGAAGATGCAGTATCGCATCGATGTGGTGTATAAGGAGTCGAGGCGGCTCCGTGGCGTAGTGGTATGTGTGTGACTACTATGCGCAAGATCCTGGGTTCGAATCCCGACACGGTCCGCTTGAAAAATGTTAGGCGAGAATTTTTCACAAAAATACACCTTTGTTCGGATGAGAGGTAAAATGGAGGTCCCGTGTGTGAGTGTTGTCACGCACGTTAAAGATCCCTACCTTGCTTGGAACAGCAAGGGTTCGGCAAAATTCCAAATTTTCCAGGTAAAAAATACTCGCTTCCTGGCCAATGTATTACCTTTGGGTGGAGCATTGGAAAATCACATGTAATGTATAAGGAGTCGGTATAGGAATATTTGTTTGTTAACGTGATCGCAGGCAACGCGGACATAAAAATTGTAATACGATCAGAAGAACGATAGATCGTACAAAATCACGCTTGGTAGCATACTAAATTAAAAGGGTTTCGGAACTTACGTTGTAAGGATTTGATAGGAAATAAATAGTAAGCCTACCTAATTTATTGAACGGATGATATTTCTAGTTGTTGGTACAAAGCAAAATTCCACATCTGTTCGGACCGCTTATCAGGAAAATAGTTTGGCGTGAGCGTCCATCTTTTGTAAGTAACAAACTTTGTCCTTATGGTACTAATATTAAATCTTTTTGATATTAGCACTTCTGTCTATATTTAGACATAACAAGAATTTATTGGTATAGTATAAGAACAATTTTTTTAGCGAAGGTAAAGAGGATTATTATTAACAGATGATTAAATTGTATTATTGCAGGGTTTTTAGGTTGTCCTAATTCTTAGCTGGTAGCACATTCGTGAGTTTTGTGAATGCCTTTCTGGGTTTGGTGCTGGAATCGGTAGTGGGGTTGACTTAAAGGCTTAATCGATAGTTGGTGCTGCTAATGTTGGATATTGGATCGGCTGTTCCAGGATGCAATTCATCGGTACAGGCTAAGGTCCAAGGGGTGATCGTGAGTAATCCTAGAAGATAGTTTACTGGTGGTGTATAGTATTGAAGTTATTTCTAATTAGAATACAATATTGGTTGACTTAAATTATTGGGGGTGAAGGGATATATATTTGACAATTAACTATCGATATAAGTGTAAAGCTTGGAAAAGAAAAACTGCTATTTTAAGTCGAATTATGAACACAATTTGCACACATTGTGGGATATAAATATTTGGTAACTTATATTCATAACACCCAAATTAATACAAGTCTAGGGGCTTTTGTCTTGAATTTTCTAGTGTCATGATTACATTGCCACTGGTTCACATTATCTTATATGGCTTTGAATCTGTGTGGTAACTTTATCTATAAATATTAAAGAGCTTGTGCAAGTGTGTACGAAAAAAAGCTTTTATTAATTGCAAATCAGGAGCTGTTAAGATAATTATTGCGGGGAATTCTAACTTGGATCACATAGTCTTCCTAATCGGGTTGGGTGTGGTTGACTTTTTGATTGAGTTGTTTCCTGGAGCGGAACTTAGCCCTGTCGCCTATATCTACTTACTTCTTATGTAGCACTCCTACGTGCTCTTTGGCTAACCACAAAACAGGAAGCAGCAAATAATATAACATTAAATCCAGCTTAGACATGGCGGCCAGAGGTATTCTGGGGTATACACAAAAAGAAAATAAGAAACCATGGATAACAAAGGATATTCTGAATTTAATAGAAGAAAGACGAAAATACAAAAATAAATCAGGCGAAGCAGGAAAGCAAAGATACAAAGCCATAAAATGGAAAATTATTCGCAAATTCAAGAAAGCTACAGAACAATGGATTGATAAAAAGTGCAAAGAGATACAAACTAAGATGGAAGTAGGAAAGACAGATGGAGCATAAAAACTAATTAGAATCAATTTTAGGGATATAAAACCGTATAGCAAAAATGTAAAGGACGCGGGAGAAAACGTCATTATAGAGTAGAAAAAGTGGGTAGATGACAAGAATACATAGGGAATTTATATCCAGCAGAGGAACTAACAGCATTAGAACAGGAATAAGACATTGAAAGTGATGACTTGGGATATCCTATACTTAGAGATAGGTTTCAATTAGAATTAAAAGGTCTGAAAAATGGAAAGGCCCCGGGTACAGATAAGGTGCAAGCAGAAACTTTAAAAGCCGCTGGACAAGCAGTAACAGAACGTTTTTTCCAACTTGTTAGCTATATGTACGAGACAGACGAAATACCCATAGATTTCAAACGTAACATCATAGTAACTATACCAAAAAAGGAAGACGCGGATAGATGTGAAAATTCTCGAACAATAAGTTAGACAGAATACATGTCAAAAATGATAACTAGAATTGTACAAAGACAAATGGAAAAACGAGCGGAAGAAATACTAGGAGAAGGTCAATTTGGGTTTAGGCAAAACAGGGAAACACGGGAGGCCATTTTAGCTCTGAAATAATAATGGAGAAAACAATAGAAAATGGGGAAAGCGCTTATATAGGGTTTGTAGATCTGCAAAAAGCATTCGACAATGTAAAATGGATAAAAATGTTCAAAATACAATACACTAGGCTTACAACCGGTTCCCTGCAAACGTTAAACTCTCTGGAATGTTGAATGTTCTGCTATTCATACGACCCAGCGCGCTGAATGTCTACTTCAAACAAACCCTAGGTATAATAATAAAAATAATAATTTGAATCGATCCTACCTTATATCCTAGACAAAACTGTACTTCGGGATAAATTTCAGCAAGCTTCACCACTAGACTGCATTATGTATTGTGCAAACGATACCAAGGGAAGTGGATCCCCATAATGCTCGCATATTCTTGTTGGAACCTGATCAGATACGCCCCAGACGTACCTTACAAACGAAAATGACATGCAGGAAAATTTTGAGATTCTGTACTGTTGTGGTACACATAATTTGTATTATAACAAATGTAAACATTACACAATAAAACGTTCCACTATAAAATTGTGAATAACTTTTATTGGAGGTAACTAAAAAATTCTGTTAATAGATTCGCAATCAACGGGAAAATCCTATAAGAGATAATTATAGCACACTAGGAAACAAGATAGTACTACTTGTTGTTCAGTGTTATAGGTGGGCGTGTGTGTGTCTATCAAAATCTACGAAATCTACGAAAGGGCCAAAATAAGATATAAAAAGGAAATGAACTATGATTCCTCTGCAGCATCCGCCCGCTTCAGCTCTTCACAACTTTTAGGTATAAGCAAAAGTGTCCACTTCATTGCCGAAAGGCTATCACGTTTGCGCTCGCGTTAAAGAATCAATCTTAATTGGTCAATAATAATCAGTTAGCAGCTAACAGCCAACGGTATAATTTACAACAGAAAGTCATTTTCAAAAAAGGGCCTTATTGTAAACATAAACCTATAATAGAATAAAATATAAATATTAATTACAAAAAAAAATTGATGTGTCAAAATGATACGCAACAATTCTTCTTTATTGAAAAATAGATATAAAAAATAAAGCTCGCTTAAGTGGAAACGCTGTTGAAGATGAAAACACAAAACTTGTGTCAAGAGATTCAAGCGAAAAATGCATGAAATTTATGGAGATGTAAGAAAGGATATTCAGATTATGAGCGACAGAAGGAAGACCAGGTACTACATTACTGTGCAAGAGTTTGATTTTTAAACGGCCGACTGCGTATGGTTGTACACTCTCAAACGGGGGCGTGGATTGCCTGCAAAGTTACAAAAGAGTTAAGAAGGTTCTTGCGAAGTACTGAAACGAATTAACGATGTGGTATGCAGGACTCGTAAGCTTCAAAAGGCAAAGCATAGTAGTAGACATTAGCAGACTGACGCCATACAGTGAGGACTATGACAATGCAGGAGTGCATGATAAAATGAGGCGGGTATGGAACAAGGACAGCGAGCCATGTGTGATCCAAATTATGAATGTTTCATGTTTGTGTACCGCGGTACGGGCAAGATGATGTTTGAAATTACCAAAAAGGTCAACAGGGCTCTATTTGATATGTCGTCAAAATACTCTCTAGCACATTGCATAGCGGCAGATCTCAATATGACCCAATGCATTGCTACGATGTTCAAAAGTAGACTTAGTGATCTGGACCAGCTTTGCCAATAATAATTGGAGATGGGCAAAACCATACACATTAAAGATGGACGTCGTTGCATTTATTATCTAGTGACAAAGCAATTGCCCCTTAGTGAATCTAGTTATAAGGAGCTGTGGAGGACATTTGTGCATCTCAAAGACCGGACAATGAAGTTTTGAAACAAAAAGTTGGCCATGCCTAACAGGCGGCTCCGTGGCGTTGTTGGTATGCGTGTAACTACTATGCCCAAGGTTCCGGGTTCGAATCTAGACACTGTTTGCTTGAAAAATGTTAGGCGAGCGTTTTTTACAAAAATACGCCCTCGTTCGGCTGAGAGGTAACATGGAGGTCCCATCTGTGAATGTTGTCAAGCATGTTAAAGATATCTGCTTTGCTTGGAACAACAAGGGTTTTGCGATATTCAAAAATTTTCCAAGTAAAAAACTTGCTTCCTGGCCAATGTTTTGCCTTCGGGTGGAGCATTGTAAAAAAATGTAGGAGCCACACCAAATATTGGTTGTGGACTGGATGGATTGGACTATACGGTAGTACCAAACAAGCTGGAGGTGTTATTCCAGAAAACCGGGGTTATAATCCAGTTTCCGACCCCCGAAATGTTGTGGAAAAGAATAGCCTAAAGGGCGGGGGGCAGTATAAGAGTAAGCATACAGTTTTACTAAAGCGCTCACATATCTGCCTACCGATAACAAAAGGTGATTGACAGGTATTGCAACACAATACGGTGGTTCTCAAAGGGTTTGATGTCGCACATTATAGATATTTTTCTATTTAACTAGGAGGAATTATCGAATGTAAGAATGAATCCCGTTGCGACGGATAAGTATTAGTTTGAATTCCGACCTATCACACGTTTGATGTACATAAGTTAATGTAGATATAAATTTACTTTAGTGAGATAAATTTCTTAGATAAATAAATCACCAGTAAGATTAGTGCTAAAATAGTGTTTAATTCGTCGTATTGAAAAGATTCAATTAGTGCCTACAAATATTGACTGAGCTAATGTTAATATAAACAAGACACCGTAAATACATGTGATGTGAAGTATAATTATTACACTTGTATTTATTGGAAATAAACGTCAAAGAACAATTAGAGATTCTGATACAATACTCTTGCATGACAATTGACCTCGAAAACGCTGTGTGCATTAGGACACAAAGTTTTTGATCACTAACTATATTCCCTGACTTGTCAGTTACCGATTACCATTTTTCCTGAAGCCTTCGAGCCATTTGCATAATCGTAGATTTATTAGTAGAGACTGTGTTTGCGGGATTTGAGAAATTTCTGGGTCAGATAGATGCAAATTTTTTCTATAAAAGGGATAACGCATTGCTGATAGTTGGCAACATATTCTTGCTAATATTAATTGTTTTAATGAATTAACATTTTCGAATCAATGCATATGGAACTATATTTTTAACTAGAAGAATCGGACATTTTATATCGAAGGACCTGATATATGCACTTCTTCGTACCTTCCCAATAAACATCGCTTTTCTGCATATCTACATTCTGAAAGTTTATATCCTCAAGCGGTAATTTTTATTTTATGAAAGCATAATGCATTATTCAAATAACAGATTTATTGCAGAGGAAACGGGAAGTTACATTCACATTATTCGGGTGCATTCTGCAAAGTGAGGATAAAAGTTGCGCTTCCAACTCTGAACCCATGAATTTATAACAGCTGGAAGTAATAAAGCCTGGAAAATAGGTCCATAAAGAAAAATCTGATTTTGTACAAAATGACGGTGTTAGTGAATATAAAAAACAAGCTTGCCGCGTTCTACATTTTTGAATGCAATAGTTCGTCAACTTGCTAAGTATTCTAAATTTATTTGTCAAGAACCAATGCCGTTTGAATTTTTGTCAGATCAATATGTCCACACTATTAAATAGCAACATTTTGACATTAATTATAGAACCATAGTATTGAGGTTCTTATTATCGTATTTACTCGCGTAGGACGCACCCCCGCGCATGAAGCGAGTTTCGGGCCTTGGGAGCGGTGTTTTTAAAAACTACATCCAATTCTTCGTAACAATATTTATTTATTTAAAGAGACATTAATTATGGAATTTGGACAAACTGTTGTAAATTTAACTAAGTCAAAATAAAATAATTAATTGAACTATTATTAAGATGAGTAGCCTAAACAAACTGCAATGTTAAAGCTGAAATACTTTGACGGACTGCCTGGTCTTAGGGCTCCCTGGGTATTTATGTTGTCCCTGCCCCTCACAATTCCGTGGGACCTTGGAGAGCTTATGTCTGCTTATTCTTAATTCTATTCATTAATACATTGTAACAATCTTACTTTCTAGGTAATCGCAGTATCTTATCCGTCTGTAACTTGCCACCTACAGTATCACTATCGTCTGGAATACATTGTATTGCATCCGTTCTCATGAACTGCTAATAACCTTTTTTATATCTATCCTTGGATTACAATGTCGTACTTGACTTAATAATTTCCTAATGGTTTTTAATAATTACCTAATACTTCTATTTTATAATACAATATGAATTGGGTGGATACATAACTCCTCCCAACGTAAATGAAAAATTAAGAATTTCCTTGCTTAATTTTTAATTCATAAAATTTATCATTTAAAATTCATGGTTTCTAAAGGTATACGTATTATTTCTTTATTTCTCTTTGTTTCCTTAAATCTAAAACTGTTTTCTTTATTCTTATATCTAAGATACATTTTGTAAAATATATATAATTAATAAAATAATTAAAATGATTAATACAATTGTCCAAACGCTTATGTTGTCGTAGTGTAACTTGGACACTTTGAGTTCACTTAAGTGTTCTTTATAGTTTTCCATTAATTTCATAGCGTGGTGGAGGTCGCTTAAGTCTAGATGTTCCAATTGCATGGGTTTCTTGATTATTTCTTAATGTTTCGTTGAATTTTATAATAATTGATTAGGTTAGTGATATTTGGTTGCTAATAATGGTTTTTATATCGTTTTGATTTTCAATTGTTGTACTGCATTGTCATATCGTTCTGCGTCTTGATTATCTAAATTGCCTGTGATAGCTTTTATTATGTTACCTAATCCGTTAATTAATCCTCTTTTTCGTCTTGTACTTTGTTCTGTGGGTATTAATCAGTTAAATTTGTCTTCAATGTTTCTTAGAATGCTTTTTATTATGCTGTTATAATTTATCATTTCTATGGCGTATTCCTGTCTGAATTTTGCTGTGTCCATTGATTGTTTTAATCGGTAATAATTATCTTTGATTATTTGAAACTCTTGTTTTAGTTCTGTTAAATCGAATTTTTATGCGAATGTCCAATAGTCTATTGTATTTTGCATACTTCCCAATTTTATTGGTAGTATACCGGGGTTGTTTTTTGTCTTCAATTACTATTTCGTTGTCCGTTCTACCTGGGCGGAGGTTGACGGTAAGGGTGATAATTGTCTATCTGAAATTGCAGGGTGTCTTAAGTTTTTCAAGTGAATGTATTTTGTTACCTTGCCGTTGTCTACTATTGCTATACTTTTGTCGGATATTCTCTTAATTTTAAATGAGCCTATATTTCTGAGTACCGTTTTATGTCGTTTACTTTGGAAATTTTTCTCGTATACGGTTTGTTCTATAGAAAATTTATTTGCATCTGTATTCTTATTACGGGTTGTGGTGATTAGTTCTTTGTCGTTATTTAATTTATCTTTTACTTATCATAGGTTATCTTTAGTTTCTCTTTGTGATCTTTAGCATACTGTTGATATATTTCCTTGTTATAATGTATGTCATAAGGGTTACGTGAATCTGAATGTCCTAACGTTAATTCTAGGGGTGTAAAATTTGTTGATGGGTGGATTATGTTATGGTAGGCGATTAGAGCGTATGACGTTAAATTGGTGATGTGTTCTTTCTTATAAGACATTCTTAGTAATCGGTTTTGTTCTAATAGGATTGAATGTAGTCTTTCAATTAGAGCGTTCGATTCAGGGTGTCGTCCTCCTTTTAATTTCGGATGGTTCGTCACGTTCGTAATTTTCTGAATGGTTTGATTCATCGTTCGTACTGGGATGAATATAATTATTCTGGTCATTGTCAAATTCTTCTACTGTAACATTGCGTTTTTGAGGATGATTTGGTCGGATGTGTGTTATTTTGGTATTTTGTTTGGTGGTATCCATAGGGGTTAGTTTATAATAACTATTGGGGTTGTTATTTGTCATTGGTGTATTTCTAGTAGGGTTCGCGCTGAATACTGGTCTTTGTGGGTTCATGTTTTGGTTGAATTTTGGTTGAAATGCGGGTTTCGTAAAATTTGAATTAAACGTTGGTCTTGGAGATTGTTTAAATTGATTATTAAAATTGCTGCATAAAATGTTACGTTTGCTAATTGTTTCGTTATAATTAGATATCTCTGCACTGAAATAACTTTGTATTCAATGATGGTCGTAATTTATGTGCGAATCGCTCTTTGTTTTAAATTGTATTGGTTTAATTTATTAATAGATTTTAAAGTGCTCCTATAATTTATAGAAGTGCGATGAAGGTCAAGTTTTAAATAATCTTTTCTGTAATTAATTGTATATATGAATTGTGTTATATACATAAGTTTCGGTACTAAATGGTAGAGTTAATTACGTTTTATTTTTACGTTTTAGACTTGCTGAATTGAATTAGTTTTTATTCCGAGTTAATTTTTGTGTACATAAAATTGTAAAAACAATTACTTTTAGTTTTGGTATTTTAAAATAGTTTTCGTTTTGTTTCAATTTTTTCTTGCGTTAGTTACGTTTTGTATTAATTAATAATTTGTAATAATTGTTTGTACTATTTAGTTAAAAAAAATGTCTCTTTTAAAAGTCAATTCTCTTAAAATAGTTCACGTTTGCTTTAAAGATAATTTCTCAAATTTTGAAAATAATTTTTTCTAATACATAAGTAAATTATCTTCATTAAATAGCATAAAATTGCTGTAATAATAGTTATAATCAGTACATACATAAGATAATAATAAAAAATTCTTTTAATAGCTAATATCAGTAAATTTGTAAAAATCAATTGGTATTAAGGAAATGAACTTACATTAATTTCTTTGTCGCTTTCATGAACTCTGTCGATTTTGTATTTCGTCCACGTTGGTTTGGTTTGATTCGATCGATGCTTGCATCTCCTCCAAGTTTGTTTGTTTTATTGGATTCGGTCGATGCTTCTACTTCTTCCAACTTTGTTTGGGTTCTGCCAAATTGGGAATTGAAATTCTAGACCACCAGTTCTTCGAATTTGGGTTCCCTAGTGACCTTTTGACATCCTACCGTCTGCGCCAGTTACGTTTCAGGCCTTGGGAGCGGTATTTTTAAAAATTATTTCTAATTCTTCGTAACAATATTTATTTACTTAAACAGATTTTAATTATGGAATTTGGACGAACTGTTGTAAATTTAACTAAGTCGAAATAAGATAATTAATTGAACTAATATTGTGAGTAGCCTAAGCAAACTGCAATGTTAAAGCTGAAATACTTTGACTGACTGACTGGTCTTGGGCTGCAGGAGTATTTAAGTTGTCCCTGCCCCTCACAATTCTGTGGGAACTTGCAGAGCTTATGTCTGCTTATTCTTAATTCTATTCATTATACCATGTAACAATCTTACTTTCTAAGTAATCGCGGTTTCTTAACCGTCTGTGACCTGCCACCTGCAGTATTACTGTTGTCTGGAATACATTGTATTGCATCCGTTCTCGTGAACTGTTAACAACCTTTTTATATCTATCCTTGGATTACATTGTTGTACTTGATTTAATGATTTCTTAATGGTTTCTAATAATTTCCTAATACTTCTATTTTATAATACATATATAAATTGGGGGATACATAACTCGCGTACCCCAAAAATCAAATGCAGTTTTGAGAAAAAAGAACTAAATTTGAAGTTTTTGATTGGTATTTTTATTAAGTACTTAAAATACTTTAAAATAAAAATGTCGATATCTACTACTAGACTAAACACAAAAATGACGGCAGATAGATTGATGACACTATACGGATATATACGTCGGGTCAGATAGCAGCACGTCTGTAACAGAAAGAGAAACAGAGCGTATTGTAAAAAACTAAGCAAGTTTTTAAAGTTTATTTAAAGCATAGATACGACAAATCTGAAAAGGAATTCCTATCTATTTTTCAATCTTCATCGCTGCTTGGCTCACAAATTTCAGAGGGAGCGTGATCGTCTTCGTCGTCCCATATGGCAGTATCTTCACTTCCATCTAAGCTATTAGAAATTCAACATTCCTTGAAACTCTTCACAACCAAATGATTTGAAATGCCGCTAAGATCCACTCGCAAATTAATGTCAAACTCGGCTTTTTGAGTTTTCCTGTTGGAGTTGTTCCATGAACTACAGTTGACATCCATTCGGAATAAAAAAATTTCAAATGAGCTTTAGAAGGTCGATTAACGCAAACGTCGAGCGGCTGGAGTAATGAAGTCATTCCATCATGAATAAAAACTTGCAGTGTTTCACCTTCTTGAAGCCTTTTTTTCACATTCTCAGTTACATGTCCGCAGAAACGGTCCATCACTAATATATTTTTCGGTTTTAAAACAGCACCTGGTCGCCGCTGCCATACACATTTTATCCACTCTAAAACTAGTTCATTATCCATCCATCCCTTTTCCTGGCACCTAACAGTAACACCAGCAGGCAATTTTTTTAAAAACAACAAAAGTTGGAAGTTTCTTGCCATCTGCAAGTATTGACAACATGACTGTACACCTCTGTCTTTCGTAGCCACAAGTACACACGCGAACAGTTTTATTTCTCACAGCATTAATTGCTGAATTTCGTGGCATGTCAAAGTAAACTGGCGTCTGATCGGCATTTCCTATCTGCCCCATTAAAAAGTTTTTCTCTTGACGTAACCAAATAACGTATCGTTGGAAAGCCAATAATTTTTCGTCGTAGGTATCCGGTAAACGTTGACACACAGATGTACGTTTTCTTATTGAAAGTTTATGCCTATCCATAAAACGACTAACCCATCCCCGACTTGCTTTAAAATTGGGAGTTTGAAGTTCACTTGCTATTTGTGTGGCTTTTAACTGCGCCATTTCTATTGAATTAGCAAATGCTTGCTGGCGCGTACCTTGAATGTAAGAAAAGAACTGCTCTTCTACTCAAGGAAAATTAGGGATTCCACTACGAAATGCTCGTTTACTTTTAACGGTATTAACATCCATAAACATCTCTTTTTTGTTTCTCCAATCTCTTATACGCAATTCATATTTATGGCCAGCTGCACGATTACCAATTTCCTCAGCTCGACGAATAACTTTTAACTTCTCTCCGACCGTAAACGAACGTAAACGTTTTGCACAACTCATTTCTACGGGTAAGAAAACAACGGTATCAACTTTGCTCGACAAAAATAAAACAAATACTGACTGTTGTGTTTCAATGCAGATTATTAAAGAACAATGTAACCCCTACTACGGTACTAGGCAGAAATAAATGACCGGAAATATGTAGTTAAACAAAACTTGTCAGCCAATACTTAGAAATAGACAACGTCGTAAAGTGACACGTAATTTTGAAATCCCCGCGTACCTACCGTAATAACAATGACTTTCCTTTATTACCACAGCAGGTTTATTAGACATTAATTTGGAAATCCCTGCGTATGACGCGCACCTTTAAAATCTCAGGTTATTTTTTGGAAAAAAGATGCGGTAATTTTTGTTTGATACAGGTACTGTAGTATTGTAGTGCTATAGTAGGGGACAAAGAATAATACTATAGTAAGCCTGCCTATCGTAAAAGGCGACTAAAAGGCGCAGCAAAGGGCAGCAGCCTTGCTGGCTAAAAGATATTAGAGGAGATTCGTTTGGTCTCGTGCGATCTTCAATAATTTACAAGGTTGTTGGGAGTTGCCCGTGACAGATACGGTTTCTTGCTAAAACCTTTAAAAACTACCTTGTGGAAAAATATGGAAACCTACCACAATGTTTCGCAGCTATGCGTGGCCTAAAACACGAACGATGTATGATGGAGAGCTCACAAATAAAATTCTTGTCCGGAGGTAAAATACCCCCTCATTCGGATCTTTGGGAGAAGGTACTTGGAGCTCGTCATTGTGAGAATCTAAAACAACGGTTGGATTTAGTGATAGGAACTTGGAATGTAAGGTCATTACTTAGAGTAGATATGTTAACGAATTTATTAGTCGAAATAAGAAAAGGAAAGCTGGACATTTTAGGTATTAGTGAGGTGAAATGGCCAAATAGTAATGAGTTTTGGAGAAATAATTATAGAATAATTACAACTTCTTCAACTAATGGACAGGCAGGGGTAGGAATAGTGTTATGTAAAAGATTATGACGTAAAGTTAAAGAGTACTTACAATTTAGTGATAGAACAATTATGGTTAAATTGAATTTGAAACCCACAGACACTGTTTTAGTACAAGTTTACATGCCAACAACTCAGTACGAGGATAAGGAAGTAGAAAAGGTATACGAGGATATAAATAATATACTGAGAATAGTAAAAAGAGATGAGAATTTAATAGTTATGTGCGATTTTAATGCGGCAGTGGAAGAAGGTAGTGAGGAAAAAATGGTAGAAAAATTTGGGTATGGTAGACGAAATGATAAAGAAGAAAGATTAGTTGAGTTTTGCCAGGAACATAGATTAGTAACTATGAACACCCTATTCGAACAACATGTTAGAAGAGGATATACCTGGAAAGCGTCGGGTGGTAGAGCTAGATATCAAATAGATTATATTTTAGTTAAACAAAGATTTAGAAACCAAGTTAAAAACTGTCGTAGTTATCTAGGTGCTGACATAGATAGCGATCATAACTTAGTTAAAATGAAGTGTAATTTTAAATTAAAAAAATTGAAAAAGGCTAAAAGAGAGGGATGGGATCTAGGTAAGCTTAATGATAGTGAGGTAAAAAAGGAATATAAACAAGTAATAGATAATAAGAGCAAAGAGGTAGCTATAGGAGGGCACGTACAAAGAAGATGTAAAGAAATAAAAAGGCCTGTGCATGATACAGCAACACAGACTATAGGTAAGGAAAAAGTAGAAGCGAAAAAACCCTGGGTAGCAAAGCAGATATTAGATTTAATAGAGAATAGAAGAAAGCTTAAAGCTTTCAGAGAATTGGATAGTGAAAGTAAGCAAAAATATAGTAAAGTTAGAAATAAGATAGTATATGAGTGTAGAAAAGCTAGAAATAAATGGATGAAAGAGAATTGTAAGGGAATACAAGATGATTTAAGAGTAGGGAAGACAGACAGGGTTTACAGGTAAGTTAAAAAATTTTTCGGGTAAAATAGGAAAAATATAATGGTATTAAAGATTAGAATAATGAGCTTCTAATAAATAAAGTTGAGGTAGCAGAGATATTTAGAAGATTTATATAAGGGAGACTATATGGATGAGTTAGAGAACGACTAGGAAGAAAATGTAGAAATAGGGTTCTCAATATTAAAAAAGGAATTTGATAGACCTGTTAGGGACCTTAAACCCAAAAAGCGCCGGGAATAGACAATATACCCGCAGAATTAATAAAATAAGCAAGTCAAAAAACTTTAGACAGCTTATATGAACTAGTAAAAGTAATATATGACACAGGTGAGGTCCCAATAGATTTCAAAAAAAACATTATTATCCCAATCCCAAAAAAGTCAGGAGCTGATAGGTGTGAGAATTTTAGAAAGGTTAGCTAAACTTCACACGCTTCGAAAATACTAACAATAATAATTAAAAATAGAGTAGAAGCTTTGACTGAGAATTATTTAGGCGAAGACCAATACGGTTTTCGTAAAGACAGAGGGTCTAGAGAACCTATACTGATGATTAGGGTAATTATCGAAAAAAGGTTACAAAAAAATAAAAAGACTCATTTTGTGTTTGTAGATTTAGAAAAAGCATTTGATAGGGTTAATTGAATTGTTATGTTCAGGGTTTTGCGAAAAATAAAAATCTCTCATAGGGATAGAAAAATTATTTACAGTCTATATAAAAGTCAAAGCGTAGTAATTAGATTTGATGAAATAGAAAAGGAAGCTAAGATTAGAAATGGTGTTACACAGGGCTGTATACTGTCTCCCTTGATTTTTAATGTTTATATTGAGGAAGCTTTAAACTTAGCTAGAGAGAGAAAAGAGATAGGTATTAGTGTACAGGGACAGAAAATAAACATGTTACGTTTTGCAGATGATATAGCCATTATAGCAGAGTCTAGAAAAGAGTTAGGAGAATTTTTAAATATTTTAGATGAGACACTACAGAGTAACTATAGTATAAGAATTAACTCAAAAAAACAAAAATAATTACAAGTGAGTTACAGCTAGTTCTAAACCAAAATTAAAAATAGGTAATACCGAGTTAGAAGAGGTAGATGAATTTTGCTATTTTGGTAATATAATTGCAAAGGACGGACGTAGCAGAAGAGATACAGTAGCTAGAATAGCTCAAGCTGGAAAAAATTTTAAAAAGAAAAAGTTTACTAATAGCTCATAGTGTTAGTTTAGATAATAGAAAAAGTTTCTTAAAGTCGTACGTATGGAGCGTTCTATTATACGGTAGTGTGACTTGTACAATTAAAGAGGTAGATTCGAAAAAGATAAAAGTTTTTGAAACTTGGTGTTATAGGAAAATGTTAAAGATTAGTTGGACAGATGGAATAACAAATGAAGAAGTTTACAGAAAGATAGGTGAGGAATCCTGTATCTGAAAACAATTAAAGATCAGAAGAGATAGAATGATAGGGCAACAGTTAAGACATGAGGGACTTAGATTATAGACTACCAAATAAAAATAGAGTAAGAAGACCTAGACAATGCTATATTAGTCAAATTATTAGAGATTTAGGTTGTGAAGGGTATGTAGACCATCTTAGACTAGCTCAGAATAGAAAATAATTTAGAGTTGCGTCAATCCTACCTTAAGTAAGTTCGAAAACAAAAAAAAATAAATAAAAATCAGTTAACTAAATGTCACTATGACATAACTCACAATTAGTTAGCGGTTTGGCATGTTGGCAACGATTCGTCTTTAAGTTTTCCTATAATATTGTAGCGGGTCACTATTGCGCGTTTCACTAGTTTAAAACAAGTAGTAACAAAAGTCTTTATTACTCACTATTCACAAGTCTAATTAACAGTATATGCCTTATTTATAGATGTTTTCAGTCCAATTAACAATGAAGCACTATCACACTAATGCTATTTACAAGCACTAATATCTTCTTAAACTAAAACCATAGGTCTATTAACAACACTAACACTACTATAATTCATTTATTGCACTTTTGTCTATTTATGTACAAGCTGGCGGTGCAATATACACGTTCATATAACACAAATTTATTTTTAATAGGACATTAAAACGTACTGACTAACTAACTATACACGAGATGATTTATATACGACATTTTGATATTGACTCACTCTGTAATTCATCAGCGGTCTTATATATACCATGAATTAAATAAGTGATTCATACTTCGGTATATGCTAGAAGGTTTTAGGCTTATGTAGTATATACATTGCTTACGGCGCTTGTGTGTTTGACGGGTTGCCTAATAGTAGCTCGTAACAATATATAATTTAACACTTTTCTTTTTTTGGAGAGGATAACCAGGTAATATTTTTTTTCCTTATAAATGGGAATCATGTAAATATGTTGGAGTTCTTTAACAATCATCAGGTTGCTAATTTTATGTATAGGCAGTTAGATAGGAAAAAGATAGAAGAGTATAGGAAGACCTAGACCAAGCTATATTAGTCAAATTATTAGAAATTTAGGTTGTGAAGGGAATGTAGAACTTTTTGGATTAGCACAGAATAAAGCTGCGTCAAACAGACCTTAAGTAATGTCGAAAACAAAATGATGATGACAGATACTAATTATTTCATATATTCAACTGCTAATACCAACTTCGTCTCCATAATTAAGGCATAAAACAGAACCTTTTACTGTTTTTAAGTTTTTCTTCCACGTGCTTTGCGATTCAATTAATAGAAGACTTTAAAATGTTTTAAATGGGTTTTGACGCCACTTAGTTTGAACTTTTGTGATTTTCTTTGCCGATGCAATACTTTGCTCAATCAACAACTTTCGAAAAGCTAAAGCTTTTCTCAACTTTAAGCGCTTTTGGATTCATATACTTTATACAAACAACTTGTACTTCCAATTCTCTTTTTAAACTTACCATTCTGAAGGATTCGATAAATAGCAACTATATTGTTACGTTTTCGACGCGTATAGGTGGTTTAAAATCTAAGCGACCTGGGCATATACTCCAAATATTACTAAAAATACTGAAGACCAAACTGAAAATATTGTCGTAAAATAATAATAACACCTACGACAGCGGTGACGTTCCTCCAGTATAATTTAAAAATTTATGGTACCATATGAATATTTTCTTTACACCTGATAAAATGTTAGCCGACATGGTCATACAGTATTACGATGATTACCTATATATCAACAACTGTTATAATTTTAAGAATTACTAATGTTATAATTTTAATAGTTACCTAAGTAATGTAAATTGTACGAATATAATGGGCAAGAATCTTAGCCTTTGCGGTCGTCCCCACCTGCATGACACTATAGTTAAGTAAGAGATGAAACGTTCTCCTCTCTGAGGTGTAAAGTCAATCCGCTTCTAAAATTTGCTATGAAAGGGCTTATTCAGGCTAAAATTAATGTTCAATCAGTTATTATTAAAACTACATTAAGCAATAAGATCCATGGTCCTTCGTTCCGTATTAATCAGTGGCAAAACAATAGTTTGATAAACAATTAATTAAAAATCTAGAAAGTTTCGTGCTCATTTCTACTAAAGTGTTAATATACCAGCTTGCAAACCCTAAACGAACTTGTTTTATAAAACGAAGAGCGCATCGCTTAATGAGTCATCTCTACCTTATGCACCGTTCAACTTGGAATGCTAATTGTTTAGAAGCCTAAGGATACTCAGGTCAGTTCCCTATTTATTTTTGTACACAATGACAAATTTCTATACCTACCGCACCTGCCCTACTATCCATTCATTTGCTCTTCTAACCCATTGTCACCATTTATAATGTAAACAAAATTAACTTATACACTAACTATTTCTTATTTTTGATTACCTTAACTGCAATCGCTTATGATTAAATAAATTAAATTGATTGATTACTATAAGGTTGGAGCTTGATTTTTATTTCTAATTATTCATTGTTGGTTTATAAGCGTTTTGGACACATAAACAATAATTATAGTTTTATATTTTATCGACAAATACGCTTTATTCAGCAATCTAAACTATTTATAATACATTACGCATCACAATGACTAAACAAAATCAAACAACGGTAATTCTAGCTACAATAGAATTTTGCCAATTCGGTCTGTTACTCTGTCTATATATGGTAGGATTGCTAAAGAGCGTGTGTCGGAATTACAGCGTCTTTTGGGGGTTCCTGTTGGATGCAGATGCCGGCTTATTGCTCTGTCGATATCTGAGTTGTGATAGCCGCTTTTTATACAACTAATTTTCAAATAGGTCAGTTCTATAGATAAATGTTCTGGCTGTGAAATCTTAATTGCAAGGTGGACTAGAGAGTTGATTACCGATGATTGGTGTGACGGATGATGATATGACGACGCATGTCGGTATCTGTCTGTGTGCATGTGTGTGGGTTTCCGATATACGGAATGTCCGTTCGGTTGGCGCTCCACCAGAACGTCAAAAGATGGCAAAGTTCCGTTCTTTTCAATTTCTATAGTAAACTTTATATCTTTGTGTTGATTGTTTATGTGATCTAGGAAGTTATTAAGCGTTTGGTGTTTATGGGGCCAGATTACAAAAGTGTCATCTACATAATAGAGCCAGGTTTCTGGTTTAAGGTCTGCGGATCCTAGAGCCATCGATTCCAAAGACTCCATGAATATATTGGCCACAATAGGGGATAGAGGTGAGCCTATGGGTGTGCCAAAAGTTTGTTTGTAAAATTGTTTGTTGAAGACAAATAGGTCGAAGTTAAGCATTTTTCAATCAGCGCGGCCAGGTACTCAAATTCGTTTTCTTGAGATAGGAGTTGTTTAATAATGGAAACAGTGTATATGACAGATACGTTAGTGAATAGGGATGTTATGTCAAAACTGACTAGTATATCATTAGGGCCTAGTTCAATATTTGCAATTAGTTCTATAAAATGAGTAGAGTTTAAAACATTAGCTAGGGGTTGTGTCAGATGATATGTTGGAGAGTCAATTGTGCTCACTATCGGACGGAGGGGGACATCGGGTTTATAGACTTTAGGAAGGCAGTACAAGCCAGATGGTTTATATTCGCGAGGTGTTATGCGTTTTTGGATAGCTTTGGGAATATTAGAGGATTTGATAGGTGCTGAAATTTCCCGTTCAAGTTTTGAAGCGGGGTCTTTGGTTAGAGGAGTGTAGGAACCGTGTTGTAATAACTGGTTAATCTTTTCTTTGTATTCTATACGGTTTAGAATTACAGTCGCATTACCTTAGTCTGCAAAAAGTATAACAATTTGTTTATTCGTTCCTAATTGTTTTAGGTCCGTCATTTCTTGCTTTGTCGCGTTTTTGTTGGAAGTTTTAGCATGTTGGAGACATTTAGTTGTTGCAAAGTGAATTACGTTGGCATCGTCTTGGGATAGAGATCGGATCGCTGATTCTACAGACCTAATAATATCTTCTGCGAGAATTTTTCTGGGTACAATTGAGAAGTTCAATTCTTTGGAAAGGATATGTAGTTCGTTTTCGGATAGGATATGTTCTGATTGCTTTATGACGGTGTTTGAGGACAGAGTTTTACAGTAAGATGTTTTTTCAGGGTGTGAAAGGTTCTTGGAAAGTTGCAAGAATTTGCGTAAGTGGGTTTTTGTGGTAAGTTCGGTGGTCTTTTGGGTTTGCAAGTATGAAATTCGGTCAAGCAGGCTCCAGTCATTGTAGCCGAGCGTGGTGGATAATGTTAGATGGAGCTGTAGGAGTGGTTTAGAAATATTGTTTTTTTTTGAGTGTTGGAAATTCTTTCGCGGAGCAGTGAGAGTTCTGCCCGGTAAAGAATTTTTCGGCTGGAATATGTGTTAATGTGATATTTTATTTTACGGAAATTGGGAACTATGTCAACGTTACGGCACCGTAACAAAAAAGGTGAGTGTACAAAGTAATTTTGCTAGTGAGTGTCTAAGGAGCATCTTAAGATCAATTCAGGTTACTTTTCAACCAACACCCACAACGGAGGAGTCTATTACGTTCAGTTTTTAAGAATAGGATAACACTAATATAAACTATATGAAATTTTATTGAGGATAAAATATTTACAAACAATATTCTACATTTGTGATAAGTATTATATTTTCTCTTGGTCCATAATTGAATAGTGTCCAACAGGCAGTGTTGCATATGAACCAGGAAGCAAGTGGGGTTCATAATCGTGCGGCCTTAGGGCAAATTTCCCCTGAGCGATGGTGTAAACCTGATACTTAGACGATTTAATTAAATTCTGCGGGACAAAGACTTTCTTGTAATCTACTATACCATCGACATAATCTTCAAACGTAATCCTATTCTTTATTACTGATCTTTTAATCTCTTTTATATTCTTTGTAAACTCCAAAGTCTAGGACATCGGGTAATTCCTCTTCTTCTATTAATCGTGATAGTTCAGCTTCTTCTTCCTTGATTGTCTCAAGAATTCTTATAGCATACATTTTTGATCGTAAGCCAATAAAACCTGTCATAAGTCGTCCATTATTTTCATCCTTCATCATACTCAATACTTTTTTGTTAATTAGCGGAATTCCATAATTGTTGTTGGCAGGATAGTCTGAAGTATCAAAACGTTGCTAACAGTCCCTCTTCATAGTTTCATAAGAATCCTGATTTACTATTTTATAGATTAAGCTATCGGTATCCGCGTAAAGAACTCGGCACCCATCTCCAAAGGTGGTGTTTATATATCCATAGTGGAAATCGTAGATTGTCAACTTGGCTATGTCGAGAACGCACATACCAACATATATAGGTTTGTTAAAATATATTTCATATTCAAGAAGTTCCACTGCAGCAGGTTTTCATCGAAGATTGTAACATTTTTGAATAACGGGCTGGATATCCTAGCTTCGGCTCCATATCTTCCTTGCCAGTTTTGTACAAGTTTCACATTATTATGTATGCGTATATTCTCCATCGTCTTCCCGAAGACAGCATTATTCATCAGCTTGAACAAGTTCTTCTCAAACTCGTTCCTTGCTCGTTTCTGAAGCTCAGTATTCAAATCAATGTAAGATTTTAACCAGCAGCTTTGTTTAGATTTAAGTACCATGTGAATAGCTTTTAATCTAAGTCCAATTTCCAAAGCCTGCTTTAGATTTCTGTACTGTATCACATATTTACATTTAGAATTTAACGTAGCCATTAATGTGAAGTTTTGAATTTTCGATACAGGCGGTTTTTCAGTCACTGGGTCAATGTGCTCTGGACAGAATGGAATGTCCTTATGCAAGTCGTGGATAGATTCTGGATACTCCAAATCAACTTCCAAAATATAACCTTCGTTAGCATTATCAGGAAGTGATGTTACGTCGATGTTAGTGTCCACCCATTCAATTCCACCATAGGGTAAGGGTTGACTTATTGCCCACCCGTATTGATTATTAACATCGTAGTACATAAAATACACATACGGTTTGGAATGATCATACGTAGGCAAATATTTATTATTCGCAGAAGCACGTCGTTCCGAACACACTTGACCAAGTCCTCCTCGTATGCCTTTTTCACTGTACAAGAGCTGATCAATGTCAGTCAGTAATTCAAGTTCCTGTCGTGTATATCATTGCGTCCCAAGTGAACTCTGGAAGAATATAATTGTGGGCGGGGTCTAGTCCGTAAGTTAAATGACAACTCGTACGAAATTGCTCAAAAACTTCAGCCAATAGCATCACATCGGTCTTGAGGTATAAGTTAGAAAACTGTTCTAGGTTTTGAATATTAAATGCACCCCACACTTTTTAGCAGGCGCATACTGTTTCTTGGTAATTCCTTTATTTTCCAGCTTATTGTAAAACTCTTCGTGATTAGGTAGTGAAGTATAATCTAGCTTTTCAAAAGAATCTATAAAATCGTATGGATATACCCCTTTTTTAGTTAGTAATTCAAATTTCTCATTACTCAAACCAGAAAATTCATTTCTTACTGAGGAATATTTGTTTAGATAGGAAGCCAATGTTTCTAAGGAAGAACTCATAAAGCGGAAACTATCGATAAATCTGTAGTTGATTAAGTTCTCAGGTATATATTTTGTAAAAGAGATATATTTTTCTTTTGTTACCGGCAGCAGCTCTACACGGCCATCCAAATCTACAGCAATACTTTTAATTATGAAATGGCTATCGTAACCACTCAAGTTGTGGAAAACTATAGGAATTGTATGGGAATCTTGGTGCGCGATATTACAACTCCCATGCGCTTGTCCTCTATAATTGTTGATAGGCACGAAATTATTATGATCACGAACTTTTTTATCTTCTGGACTGAACGACTCTCAGCAGGTATAACAATGTGTTGCGGCTATGAAAGCAGCTTCCTGTTCTTGTGTCAAAGGATCCATATCATATGGACATAAAAATACCGTTTCTACATCTTGCGCAAACTGCTGAACTCCATTGTAAACCATTTTATACATTCTTCACTTCGATATGATCGGTAAAACGATAATGAATCATCATAGCCACACTTCACATAATATCCAATATTGTATGGCACGTGTTCTTGATACTTCTTCGCGCTTCCGGTAGATTTCAGTGTACATTCCAAATCGGCATATATAACAAACGGGACTTTAACTTCATTCTTGAAAATTTTGAAGCGGAGAATATTGTCTTCTTCTGTGGGCAGTCTAGGTAAACATAATTGTTTTATTTTGCAGTCATTAATATGATTACACAATTTTTCTTCTGTATTAAAGTAGTGTAGACATCGATCACAAAAGTGTTTCTTCACATGATCAGAACTAAGTTGTGATGACACCAGTCGACTTAAGTCTTTTATCCATACATAATGGGTGTTGAAATTTTCTTGTCGATCGACGTTTTTAAAGCATTCCATATCCTAGTCATAATATTGGTTATGAATCATCAGGAGATTCACACGTATATTTTTTCTGTTTTCTGATATCAACAGCGGAACAGTAATAAACATATGCTTCTTTAGCTTCACATTGATGCACGCCTACTTCCGTTTGATATCAAGCGGCAGCTCTATATACGAAGATCCTCGCATAGGATTATATTTGTTAATATTAATCCCCAAGTTAACAATATTTTCCAAACACCATCCGCTATCCCGCTCTTGAAACTCTTCCAACTCTGTCACTAATGGTTCCATAACATTTGCCTTAAAAAATCGGTCTAAATCAATGCCCCGAAAAATGGGGATTTCAATGCTTGGTACAAAAAAGTGTAAAACGGAGCTTAGATTTTTCCATGAAAAGATACATGAGAAAATTGTACTTTTTGGCCTCGTACGAAGGTACCTATTCTACTAATATCCTCCCCGTAAAGGTTTTTGTGATATTGCCGAAGGCTTTCACGGCCGGGGTCTTTATAGAAATTTATTGTTCCAGGTTGGGACCGTGTCATATTATAAACTAAGGTCGACATTTTGCCCACTTTTGTAAGGGCTCCATCAGGATAAAAAAAGAAAATGAATAATAAATATAAAATAATAATAATAAAAATAAAAATGATAAAATATTAAGTAGACAAGTGTAAAAAGTATAAAAAGTATAAAAAGCTCTCTAGTCCACTGTGCAATTAAGATTTCACAACCAGAACATTTATCTAATGAACTGACCTATCTGAAAGCTACTTTCATAAAAAGCGGCTATCGGAACTCAGATGTCGGCAAGCCGGCATCTGCATCCTACACGAACCCCCAAACCACGTTGTAATTCCGACACACGATCTTTAGCAATCCTTCCATATAAGCACAGAGTAACAGACGAAATTGGCAAAATTTCTCGTAAACACAACATCAAAACAATTATGAACCCGCAAATAGAGTTTCACAAATATTACCAACCCCAACGATTCCGAAAACAGTCTTAAAGTCCCAGGCATATATAGTATACCTTGCAGCTGTGGTTTAGTATAAATAGGAGAAACTGGGACGGTTAGTGCAGACTAGACTAAACGAGCATAAGCGATACTTAGAACAATTCAGTGCAATTGCTCAGCGGTGGCCGAACATCAACATGAAACAGGCCATACCATTAACTTTGACAAAACAGAACTAATTGCCAGAATTCCATTTTTCTACAATAGAAAAGTCAGAGAATTCGTAGAAATCACTAAAAATTCTAACAATGTAAACAAAGACTATATCTACTATTTTTCTCCCATTTGGAAAACAAAACCTATGTTCACGAAAGCGGAACCGTGACGTTCACTGATCCGTTACACACTCTCCTTAATTCACGATCACTCAAGCATCAAGTTCTCGCCCTATATAAACTACCACTTTCGCTACCTTCGCCAGTTACTTTGGCACAAGACACCTTTTGGCTTAAATGGGCTGGTGAGTGTGCTAGTTTAGAAGTAACTTTTTATACTTTTTTTAGACATTTTATACTTTTTACACTTGTCTACTTCATATTTTACCATTCTATTTTTATTATTATTATTGTTATTATTATATATTTATATTTCATTCTCTTCTTTTTTCCTGATCAAGCCCCTTACAAAAGTGGGCGAAACGTCGACCTTAGTTTATAACATGACACGGTCCCAACCCGGAACCATAAATATTAATAATGACTAACTTCGAAATTAAAATTCTCTCTACACACGTCTATATTCGTTTGTATCTAGATGAATACTGCCCAGATAGAAGAAGGTTTATTTAATTACAATTAAATTAGGTCATTTAACTACAATACTTGTTGAGTACCGCGTATCACAAGCGATTCGTACAATTGAGCAATTTTCCAAACGTGAAAGCAAACATTTATTAAAACGGGGATGGGGAGTGTAAAATACAGAAAGTGCTACAACTACGGAATGAAACGTAAGAGTAAAATAAATAAGTAAAAAAATAAAGTAAATGAATAGATAATAAAATTAATGCAACAAATAACAAAAAACCAATTATTAAATACACATACTAGAAATTCAAATATAGAAAATCAAATAACTCACATCACTTTATATAAGGGTAACGTGTTACGGTATTAATATAGTTAATTTTAATGAACCTCCTTACACTACCATTCCAGTAACTTCAATGGGCTTGGACTTAAAGTAACATTGCATCGACAATTGCTAAATACAAACTGTCCCAATACCGTGTTACGTATATTTTCGGCAATAATTGGTTATTTTATTTACATAACTTCCTTTTCTAGTATTAAATTCTCCAGCAATACCCGATATATTGTACTTATTCAGATAAGCTCGCTTTACCATAATTTTCAACTCAAATCTCTTGTTAATTCATTATCTGTTCGTATAAATTCCACGTCTATTGTTAAATCCTTCCGCATAATTAATAATAAATACTCTTTCTAAGAATTTCTCAACGTAAATGTAGTTGTTTTGAAACGACAAGTTTATGCGCCAGGTATCCGTGAGCGCGTTATACCTTCCGATAACGTATAATTGCGTTCTAGTGGGTTCTCATCTAAAGATTTGTTGAAATAATATATTCTACTATTCTCCGGTAAAACCGTGTTTTTCAATTCAATCGCGTTTCGATAACGCGGATGTTTGCTTTTCAAGTTCGTGTTATTTTAAACTTCTTTTAAAGTTTTGTTCTTCAGCTTGTGCGCTGATGCACTTGTAAAAACTACTCGTTCTGTTACTCCAAGAGCGATGCACGTTTCTACTCTATCAAATGCGTAGATATGGTGTATATCGGTGAGCGCTCCTGAGTTGTTAATATTAGTAGGATTTTCCTGTTTTAGCTGTTAGCTGAAGGCTAAATTGCTGTTGCGTAGCCCAATTATTTCTTGATGTAGATCAACTGCTTTTGCATGTAGACCGTCGTTGCAATTACGGTAGTAAAATGGTTGTTGCAGACTACCGGGGCGATGCTGTCAATTCGCTTCCGAGGGTTGACAAGATAAGTATCCCGACATATGTATGTGACTTGTTTTTCTTTGCTAACACACCCAGGGATAACTCAAATTTGAATTAGTTACGCTAATGTTTGTTCTGGTAAAATCCTTACTAGAAAAGTTTCAAACTTTAATGCTTTTGCTTTTTGTACTATCTGCTTATACGAAAGTATCAACGTTATTCTTTTTGGTACTGATTAGATTTATTGCATGTTAGATACGTATTGCGCACTTCGTGGAACAATTAGTGAATTTGTCTATTGAGTAAAATTGTTTTATTAAATAGTAACCTTACTTAATTTTGTTTTGCTGTTTCGATAGAAATTTCTATATTTGTGTTTCTTTATTGTAAATAGAAAATCGTTGGCGATGTATTATTTTTGTGTTGCTAAGAACCCCTCCCCTCTACGCGAGTTATGTATTCCCCAATTATCTATATGTATTGCATATATTGAATCTAATAGGAATTATTAGAAATTGTTAAATAAAGTATAAGTTCATTGCAACAATGTAATACAAGTACAACCCAGAGAGGTTATCGACAGTTCATGAGAACGGACATGCAACTTTGCATCCGATAGGGCAGTAATACTGCAGGTGGCAGGTCACAGGCGGTTAACATACCGCAATTACTTAGAAATAAGATTGTTACAATGTAATAAAGTGAACAATTAAGAGAAAAGCAGACATGAGATCTGCAAGATCCCACAGCCGTGTGAGGGGCAGGTTATTATAAAAATCCCGGGAGCTCAAGCCCCGGCAGTCAGTCTTTGAACTCCATACTTCGTTGTTCAAGCTACTCAATCGAGTCAGTCTGAGTATTACAGCTTTTGCATTGTTGTCTACCTAGACTACAATTAATATTATTTTTGATTAAAGTTATTATATTTTACAGTTATTCAAAATTCCATGTTACATTCTGTTTAAGAATCAATAAAGAATTGTTAAGAGTTTTCGGAATTGTTTTTAAAAACACCGCTCCAAAGGCCCGAATCTTAACTGGCACAGTCGTAACGGATGTCAAAAGGGCACTGAAAATCCAAAAATCGGAAGATTGGTGACCAAGAATTTTAATTCGCAATTTTGACAGAACCCAAACCAGGTTGGAGGAAAAACACAAATTGTCCGATTCCAGCAACAAACCAACGTTCATAAGATACAGCATCGATCGAGCCCACAAAAGAAACAGATGAAGAAATTAATGTAAGTTCATTTCCATTAAAACCACTTGATCTCACAGACTATAATTGATATATGCTAGTTTTATTATTTTATTATTTGATTACCATTTATTATTATTTTTTGAATTTTATTTTATGCCAATATTTTTTTGAAAATAGTTAGAAAAAGAAATTATTTTCAAACGAGAATTTATAAAATTTTATGAGACTTGAATGTTTCAAGAGATTTCTTTGAAAGCAAAAGAGAGTTGATTATTTAAAGAGATTTTTTTTTAAAAGCAAAAGAGACTTGATTATTTAAAAGAGATTCTTATTACAATTATTAAAACAAACCAAAAAATAAAACCAAAAATAACGGACGCACATCCATTAAAACCAAAATAAGAAAAATTAACTAGCGCGAAACAAAACGCACGTTTAATCCAGTATACTAAAAAGACAGAACGCAAATTAATTCCAAAGCTAAAGGTAGATCTTCAAACAAGCAATTACGGAACGATTGTTCAAACCGTTGACCTTTATCATACTGTAAAAACTAGCAAAGTACTCTGCAAACATATCAGTAACTGAAACCAGTGTAACTTAAAACCAGCGTGCAATCCTTACCTAAGATAAGCAAAGTCCGCAAACGCAACATCATTATTACCTCAGAGAAATCGCTATTTAAAACAATAACTTTCAGAATAACGCAACGCAATTTGCATTAAGATCCACAAGTAATTAATCCATAAAAGCGCATAAAATTACAACCAGCATTTAATGAAAACTATTCACCACCGCTATCTATAATTAAATTGCAATTATCTTAGTACAAACACGGAATAAAAGCTAAACGCTTTTAATTAAAACTACTCATCATTTATAAATTGCATCATCCCAGTACAAATACTGAGTAAAGCTAAACGGTCATCGTAAAAAGTTATAATTAAAACGCTCATAATTGCAACCAGAAAACTTACATTACGGGAGATTCAATTACAAACGTGCATTATAATTGAATACCGAGATATCTAAAAATAAACAAACGCAACATTTATGCAAAGCAATTAACGAGTAAAGAAGCGAATTATTTAATTCTCATAAACTGAAAATAACACCTGTGAATAAGTGTTAATTACCTCAACGAGTATAAGTGTATGTTATACGGCACGTACGCGATTAAATTACCAGGACTACATCTTCGAGTGATTAAAATTACCAAGTAAGTAATTAACCTGCAAGTTAAATTTAGAATACAAGGAGACAAGACAGACGAACTATACGTTTATGCAACTTAATTAAAACTCACGGAAAAGGATATAATTACCAATTAACAGAACTGAAATAACACAAAGCGAAGTAAATATCGCGAGAACAAATCTATCCACTCCAGATTCTTCAGAAAGCACAAACTCAAGCAAACTCAAACAAATTAAAACCGCGAGATAGAAACAGGCAAATTAAAGGCTACAGTAATTAAACCAACATTATCAAGTATAAATCTTACAAATTCATTACCGCACCGTGTAACCTTGTACAAATAACAGCAACTACGCTTCTAAAAATAACCCGACGCAGTCCAAACTAAAAATTAACAAATCCAAACCAAAATTAACGCTACAAATAACCAAATTAATCTTAATTTTACAAAATTTGAATTCACCCAAACTAAACTGAAAATTAACAAATCCAAACCCAAAATAACGATACGAACAGCAAAATCACCCCTTTTTTTATAAAATTTAAAATTATTTAATCTAAACGAAAAATTAATAAACCCAAACCAAAATTAACGTTATAAATATCAAAATCAAACCCAATTTTTACAAAACACGAAATTATCCAATCTAAACGGAAAAATAATAAAACCAAGACAAAAATAACGTTACAAATAGCAAAATCAAAACCAATTTTTACAAAATTCGAAATTACCCAACCCAAACGGAAAATTAATAAATCCCAATCAAAAACAACGATATACATAGCGAAAAAAACCTCAATTCAAAAAAATTATAATTTTGTTTTGAAAATTACCCAAAAGCGAAAGCAACCCTTAACTAACATGAGTAGCGCTGACATGAGGCTTTATTTGAAAACAATCCCAATGTTTGATGGCATGCAAGCGCATCTTGTAAATTTTATTGGAGCAGCCGAAATGTTCCTGAAAACCTTCTACAAACCCGGAGATAACGAAAGGAATTCATTGCTTATACGCTTGATAATAAGTAAACTAACCGGAAGGTCACTAACTTTAATCGCCAGTAGAGACGATTTACAGGAATGGCAAGAATTTAATCAGATACTGATCGCATATTTTGGAGACCAATGTTACATAAAATGCCTGGTACAAGACCCAATTAACGTAGAAGAAATAAATTTTAACGAAATGGAAATAGACGAAAATTTAGAAAACGATTACAACCCAATAGGACATGACAAAATGTTAAGAGAAAATTTAAGTAGCATCCGCTTTAATACCGACATCAATCAAGAAAAGCAAAGAGCAATTGAAAACTTATGTTTTGAATACCGCGACATATTCCACTGCGAAGTAATACCATTACCATTCACCAACACAGTAAAACATAATATTGAGCTAACAGACAATAAGCCAATCTTTACAAAAGCATATAGACTACCTCATGCAAGCTAAGAAGAAGCAGACAGACAAGTAGCAGACTTATTAGAACAAGACATAATTCAGCACACCTAGAGGACATTACGAGTACAAACGAATGCCATTTGGATTAAAGAACGCACTCGCTACTTTCCAGAGAGTCATGGACAATATACTACAAGGAATACACAATGAAAAATGCCTTGTGTACTTAGATGACATCATAGTTTATTCCACATCATTGGTAAAACACAGAAAGATTGAGAGAAGTATTTGAAAGACTAAGACAAGCACATTTAAAAGTACAATTAGACAAAAGTGAATTTTTACAAAAGGAAGTATCATTTTTAGGACATATAATAACACCCCAAGGAGTAATGCCAAATCCCGACAAAACAAATGCAGTTCTAAATTACCCATTACTAAAGACAACCAAAGAAATTAAAGGATTTCTAGGACTTAGTGTTTACTACCGCAAATTCATCAAAGGTTACGCTCAGATAACCAAGTCCCTGACAAATTGTTTGAAAAAGGGAAACAAAATTGGACACACCCCGGAATTCATTAAGGCCGTAGACAAAATTAAAAACATATTAACGAATCACCCTGTATTAGAATACCCAGACTTTACAAAACCATTTATACTAACGACAGACGCATCGAATGTAGCAATAGGCGTAGTATTGAGCCAAGGAAAAGTAGGTAGCGATAAACCCATCAACTACGCATCCAGAACCCTAAATGAAACTGAACAGAAATATAGCACCATAGAAAAAGAATTATTAGCCATAATTTGGGCAACAAAATGTTCTAGACCTTACTTATACGGAAGAAAATTTTACATATACACCGATCATAGACCATTAGTATGGCTATGCAAACTTAACGAACCGAATTGAAAATTACAACGATGGCGAATCAGACTCGAAGAGTACGATTACGAAATTATATATAAAAAAGGAATTTATAACAACAACGCAGACGCTTTAAGTAGAATCCAACTCAATGCATTAGAAACGGAATCCATTGTAGGAAACGTAGACGAAGCAAAAATACGGGAAGATCCAGACGAGATCAACACGATACATTCGATACAAAACAAAGAACCTAAAAACGCGATTAAAATTTTAAACGAAGCAATCGATATGAAACCCAACCAATTTATAATAACCGAAGTTTTAAATAACCCCAATCCCGTAAAATATGCAAAAGTAGATAACAAAAAGATATACCAAATTCAAATAACCACAGATAAAAATGAGGAACAAATAATTAAAATTCTAAAAGAATACACCCCCGAGAAAAAACGATTTTATTTCTATTTCAACACCAAACATTTAGACCAAAGATTTTCAGAATTATACGTTAAATTATTCAATAACTGTGGCCCTGAACGTATCAGATGTACGAGAAAATTAATAACATTAGACGACCCTGACGAAATAAACGATGGAGAAACCAACCATCGTGAAATTAACAAAACAATAAAGCAACTTGTAAGACGTTATTATTTTAAAGACATGAAGGAATTGACCACAGATTTCATTAACCAATGTGAACTATGTGACAAAGCGAAATACGATAGGAAACCCCCAAAGATACCCTTAATGTTAACCAAAACACCCGACAAACCATTTCAAAAACTACATGCCGATACTCTAGTCGTAGAAGCGCAAAACTATTTAACAATTGTAGACGCATTCACAAAAATAGGCCAAGCAATACCAATCACATCCAAAAATAGCATTGACGTGACCCAAGAATTTTTACAATATTTTACATTTTACGGAACACGCGAATCAATAACTCTAGACAATGGTAGCGAATTTAAAAATGAAACAATACAAAACACTTTAGAACTTCACAAAATAAAAATTTATTTCATAACGGAAAACCACCCTGAATCAAACGGACTAATTGAACGACTACATTTAACCCTGTTAGAACAAATTCGATTATTAAGAATAAATTATAAGAAAGAACATATAACCAATCTAATGTCATACAGTACTAATCGCCTATAATAATACAATTCACTCATCGACAAATTTTACACCCTTAGAATTAACCTTAGGACATTCAGATTCACGAAATCCCTATGACATACACTACAACAAGGAAGTATATCAACAATATGCGAAAGACCACAAAGAAAAACTAAAAATAACTTACAACAAGGTAAAAAATAAATTAGAGAACGATAAAAAACGTATCACCACAACCCAAACAAAAATACCGACGCAAATAAATTTTCAATAGGACAAACCGTGTATGAGAAAAACTTTCAAAGCAAGCGACATAAAACGGCACCCAGAAATTTAGGACCATTTAAAATTAAGAAAATATCAGATAAAAATATAGCAGTAGTAGACAACGGCAAAATAACAAAGTACATTCATTTGAAAAACCTGAGACACCCGTTAATTTCAGATGGACAATCATCACCCTTACCGTCAACCTCCGCCCAGGTAGAACGGACAACCAAGTAATAATAAAAGATATAAAAAGCAACCCCGGTATACTACCAATTAAACTAGGCAGTATGCAAAACCCAAGTAATAATTGAAAAATTAAATACCTTACACTCTAGTATTATTGAACCAACCGATTTATTAAAAGAATTAATAAGAATTAAATCACTTATAATTAACTGTAAATTACCATTTGATGTAACAGAATTAAACATTCTAATATTTAAAAAAATAGCTATAGTAAAAGGCTACATTAAGAATAACGAAATAATATTTTTAATAGAAATCTCGATAGTAGAAAGTAACAATTATAATTATTATCATTTATTTGCTTTTCCAACGAAAGTTACTAGCACATACCAAGTAATCATACCCAAAACCAAATTCCTATCCCTAAATGAACTGAGATATGGTTATACAAACGACAAATGTACTGAAGTAACACCAAACCAATACTTATGCCAATCGATGACGACCACAACCATAGCAACAAAGAAACTTGCAAACCTACCAGAACTACAGTTCAAGATAGAACAACTAGAAGACGAAGAAATAGTTAAGAAACCCATGAAGCTAGAGCATCTAGACTTAGACGACCTCAACCACGCCGTGAAATTAGTGGAAAGTTACAAAAAACATTTAAGTGAACTCAAAACGCCATAGTTACATTATGATAACATAAGTGTTTGGACAATTGTATTAATCATTTTAATAATTTTTGTAATCATGTATGTATTTTACAAAATGTACCTTAGATATAAGAATGAAGGAAACAGTTCTAGATTTAAGGAAACAAAGAGAAATAAAGAAACAATAAGTATACCCTTAGAAACAATAAATTTTAAAAAATGAAATTGAATAATGAATTTTATGTATTTAAAAATTAAGTAAGACCTTAATTTTTTATTTACGGTGGGAGGAGTTATGTATCCCCCAATTATCTATATGTATTGAATATATTTAATCTAATAGGAATTATTAGAAATTGTTAAATAAAGTATAAGTTCATTGCAACAATGTAATACAAGGATAACCCAGAGAGGTTATCGACAGTTCATGAGAACGGACATGCAACTTTGCATCCGAGAGGGCAGTGATACTGCAGGTGGCAGGTCACAGGCGGTTAACATACCGCTATTACTTAGAAATAAGATTGTTACAATGTAATAAAGTGTACAATTAAGAGAAAAGCAGACATGAGATCTGCAAGTTCCCACAGCCGTGTGAGGGGCAGGGTATTATAAAAAGCCCGGGAGCTCAAGCCCCGGCAGTCAGTCTTCGAACTCCATACTTCGTTGTTCAAGCTACTCAATCGAGTCAGTCTGAGTATTACAGCTTTTGCATTGTTGTCTACCTAGACAACTCGCCTTAGTACAATTAATATTATTTTTGATTAAAGTTATTATATTTTACAGTTATTCAAAATTCCATGTTACGTTCTGTTTAAGAATCAATAAAGAATTGTTAACAGTTTTCGGAATTGTTTTTAAAAACACCGCTCCAAAGGCCCGAACCTTAACTCGCGTTGGTAGTTAGCCTGGTATATTTACGTTTTCTTCCAGTTACGTCATTGTGCGTAGCAACCGTATATTGTTAGTATGTTGAATATGGCAAGCCCATGTGCAAATTATTGACAGAAACCCATTCTATTGCTTACGCATTTGCAGCCTGGGAATAAAGCAACTTTAACAAAATGCCAATTTAAGTTGCCTCTGTATTAATAGGCTCGTAATCGCCAAATCTAACAGCAATTATGAATTTCTGTTTAAAACTTTTAATAACTCCTAAAGTTTGTAATAAAGGGTTGGTTTGGCAAAGAAAGCAATTCAAGCATCTTCAGGCTCGGTTTTATTCTTAGCACGCTTTTATAACAAAAAGGCTCTAGAAACTTAAAAACTTTGCTCTGCAATAAGATAGATGAAGTTTGAAGTGTGGGTAAACATCTTCACACCTCAGTAGGTTTTGCTGACGTTAAACAGAATATTGGAAACAAAAACACGCAAGAAAGAATCAATTATCCTTAATAGACCCTATCTGTCTTCACGGTGTCATGTTTCAATCAATTAAGTTTATTGCTAGAGAAGTGGTTCGTGGATAAGACGGGAAAATGTTGAAGGAAAACGTAAGCAGTCAAATTAATTTTTTTTAGTTTAATAGCGGTTAGAATATATCAATTTTCATTAGATTTTCATCAGTCCGTACCTTGACGTTAGGGTTATCTATGTTATTCGATATTCCCTACATGATTAGGGCAGGTTTAAGTTTATTTTATTCAAAAATGACTTCCGTAATAAAACCAAGCATTTAATCAGCTAATCGAAGGGATGCGATTAATCCCAAAGGATCCTTAATAGCCTTTTATACAAGAAACCAAATAAATGGGGTTCTGGTTGCAAAATTAATGTTTTGTAAACAAAGATTTATACTGACTTACGCGGTTCCTGTTGAGTTCCAGAAGGTACTACATGTTTAAGGCAGAATTACGCTGGTTTAGGAGGAATGATTGAAAATATTTGGACAGCAAGCATTTTACAAAATTTGTAAACTTTTAAGAATATTATTTTGAAATTATAACGCGATAACTGCCAAGAAGTTCTTCATTTAAAGCCCATCTGATACGTGTTAAATTGACGCTATGATCTTTCAAATTTATTTTACCACGGAAACGTAACAACAAAAATGCACCAGCTAGTTTTCAGTAGCGAGGGGTGCGTTCTATGAAAATAAGAACAATTCCTTTAGGGGTATACAAACTGTAACACTTTTACAAAATGTAGGACTTCATGAGCTTTAAGTACAATAAAATGTAAAACGTCAATCCACCTGGAATTTAGTCCTATCTCGCTAGACAACGGGTGGTCTACGAGATGTTTGAGGGGTTATTTCTTATGTCGACAGATTGATGGAACCCTGTGTACACTTTTTCCTCCTACTGATTTAAACTGAGAACAAATAAAAAACGGCAGGACTTTCGTCTAACATATTAAACATGAATATCTCAATATTAAATAAACACAACAATTCGCAAATAAACTAAACTCTGTCACATTGCATGTATCTAGAAGATAAGACACATCTTATATTTATTCAAGTCTAATTATCTAGTTGATTTGGCTGGAATATGTAAATTTCTATGAATATAACTGTGGTGCGTATTTTTCTTACATTACCCTCGTACTAAGCGTGCAGTAACAATACAATCTAAATCCTAATAAATCGCTTTTAAGTAATGGAAAATGCGCCAACCAAATGTGAAGCAGATGCAAAGCTAAATTATATCACTTAAAATTCTTAGTTCGAACACAAGGTTTAATCAACCCTTTTGCTGCAAAACAAACCTGGGTGTTGATAATTTTTTGATACAACAAATGTTGAAGAAAGCATCCACTACAGCAACTTGTGCTTGATGTGTATGAAATATTGTCTATATTTTCGTATATAGTTACAAAAAACCATTTAAAAATTAATGTTAAAGAAAGTGTAGAGATAAGCGGTAATTTACGCGTAAACAACCTTGCAACACACGTCTAACAAATTGTAGCATCTCTTAAAACAAATATTTTAAAAAGCTAAAACCACGTTTGAAATTTATTATAATTTTTAAGAAAAATATCAGCTTTAATGCTATACTGAAGTGAGTTAATTAGCAGAATCACGTGTATATACTAGTAAAACCATTTTAATTTAGAAAGCAGTTTTGTTGGTTTTTGTGTTCATAAATACTCAAATAACCATGAATACAGTAAAAAATGTAAAATTTAGTTATGTAGGAGCGGCTAATACTCGAAGGCATGAATCACACCTAACAAAATTTAATAAAATTAAGCAGAATTAACATTACAGTGACACACGTTTAGATATATTACCAAGTAGCATCCAGACAAGAAAACAATATCATAACATACGAATACTTATTTAGTAAAACTATAAATACCAGGTTACATATAATTTAATCATATTATACATTACAATGAAAAATGTTTCAGTGTATTCATTAACACTAATAGACATAAGGCAACCCTAAGTAGGTGACGTTAACATAAGTAAATCGTTAGAAGTCGCGCATTTTTCACGTGTTTCAGTGCAAGCTTAATATAGAGACTATACAACGACATAATCTCCTCGAACGCATAAAGAGTGGGAGGAAAATTATAAAAAGTAGACAGCCATAGAAAACAATTAATTAATTACTCGCCAGTCAGTAACGAGAAAACATGCAAGAGATTATCATAAATAAAGAAAGTTGCAGAATCCTATTGGCTGGGTATTAGCAACCGGCTGTTCAATGTGGTAATATACGCAGATAATCGACAGGAATGCGATATCTATGTTGGATAATTTAGCTTCATACACCTTGGTGAGAATTTAAATAATCCTTTTTCAATGTGAATTCCAGCTGGTGAAATGAATGTCCTTGTTTAAATTGGCACTCAATTGTAAGTTTAGTAGATATTCATAAATTGTACTTTTGTTTTGTAGTAATCTGTATTTATAAAACAAGTTTAGCTGGACTTTAAGAATATATGACGCGTACACGTATTATAGATTATGGTATTTACTTTCTGAAATTTACGATGCCTAGGTATTGGAATTAAATTCAACAAGGTGGAGGATGTAGTTAATTGTTATAAATCAACAGAAAATGCGTGACCAACAAAAGTGACTAGTTTATGTATTTTCAAATGCTGTATGCGTACCGGTTCACGTTGTAATGTGAATAAGGGCCGCTATACTTGCGATCACGTCCCCAATGCTCCACCTGAACGTCGTACCGGTTCACAGCAAGATTGTTAGGTTGCTTGTAGTTAAATGGGTTTAGGTAACTTTTTAATTAGTATGTACTTGTTTTCAGAAATATTGTTATGGGATTTGTGTTTAAATTGATATAGAAAGTTTAAAATTTTTGTATGTATCCTTGTATGCAGGAATAATAAAATGGTGCTGTATTAAAATAGATGTAGGGGATGCAAAGAGCGGAAAGTAGGCGTTTTCTTTGTTTAAACATATAATGTAGCATTCTGTAAAAAGAACTGCATTCTACTAGGAAGTCGTCGTAATTAGTATCCCCAGAAATACTTGTCGTTCAGAGGATTATCACTAGACTAGACGAGTTGGGACCCGATAATTTAAGATAGGTTGAAAGCCCTTCAAAGTAAATGTCACTGGTAATGTAGCTCTCGGTATTGCACCTACTTCAATGTTACATCCTTCGATTTTTGTTCCATTTCTTTAATCGCTTCTACAGGAACACACTCCCACACCACTGTAGTTGGCTATTCCATCCTTAACTTGTGACAAAATTTCCGCCCCTTCTGGGCAATTCTAAATTTAATAATTTAACGGCTCGTAGACCCATAGCATACCACTGAAAGCTTTTGAAGTTTTTCAAATAATTTTGGGGCTGCTAAGGCGAATGTTTCTTTCAATCGATTAACACTAAGTTCTCCTCGAGTATCTTTTAAACAACCTTGCTAAAGAAGTTACAAGCAAGAATTGCACGTGATTTGGTGGTCATCTAGCAAATAGATATAGAAAAATTTTAAAACAATTCTAACATTAAAAAAATTATTTTGCATTCCAGAGGCTATGAGAGAAATATCCAACACAATAATATAGCAACACATCGGTGTGCGTGCATGGCGTATTGCTAACATTTTACAGAATAACCTTTGCACCATACTAATTTATAATTGATATGACTCCTCAATACTCCATCGAAGTGAACTCCCTTCTATTAGATGCTCGGATAAAAGGAAGGTTTCGTAATAAAATCACTTGCGCCTAAAAAATAAAATACTTCTTTGCTTATAAATAACAAAACCAATTATTAGAAAAGAACTAAGGTGTCACAGTACTGACAGACACGTAACTAGCGCCTGATACCATCCATCCAGTCCTCTATTAAACTAATTAAAATTAAGTTCCTGATCTCAGCTTTCAGTATATTTCAGAATAAATAATTCAACCTCTACGATAGTAAATAAAATTAAATAAAAACCCTTAACCACAAAAAATATTTAAATTACTAGATACGTATTTCGACCACTATGTGGTCATCATCAGTAGGTGAAAAAAAAAAAAAAAAAATATTAGCTGTATAATTTACTATATTGTTGCTTTAAACACTATCGAGGATATTCTCCTCACCCGCAGGCTGGTGTTCTCAACAACAAACAAGTGAATTGTGACATTATAACTTAAATCTACCTAATTTATACTAATTCTAAATCTACTGAAGCGGAACCAGTTTAATCTTGCTTTCTCATTGGTTGTTGACCAATAGGGAAAGCAAAGCAGATGACTCTATTGGCCCTTTATCGGTGTTTAAGAGGGGTCCTTTATGTTTAACAATTTTAATTGATTCATAGGCATTTAAGGAGGAAAACGTTGGTACCGCTTTTAACAATTTAACATTTTCTAGTTTAACGGGGTGGCTGGTTTCAAATATATGTTTGGCGACCTGAGACCTTTCATATTTACCATATTTGAAGTGGGCAATGTGTTCTTTAAATCTTGTTGTTATATTCCTCTTGGTCTGACCAATATATTTTTGAAAACACCCTGGCCCTGCACAACTAATTTCATAAATCCCCGACTTTTGCAATTTTTCCACCTTGTCTTTTGGATTACCTAGCAAATCTTTAATTTTATTATTATTAGTGAAAGCAATTTTGAAATTACACTGTTTGAATATTTTATCAAGACCCTTTGTGGTTTTGTGAAACGGAAGTTTAACATATTTAACATTATCGTTAGAGGTGGTTGATTGCAAAGTCGTTGATTTACGGATGTTGATCCTATTTTTACACTTTCTAAAAATATTATCTATAATATCAGAAGAGAAACCATTGTAATTCGCTATTTGTTTAATAAGAGCAAATTCCTTATTAAATCTGTTTTTATTTAAAGGGAAATTCAATAATCTATTAATTAAAAAGTTAAATGAAGCCAACTTATGTTGTATGCTATGATTAGAGGAAGACAAAATAAAGCGATTTACATTGGTTTCTTTTCTATAAATGTCAAATTCTAATTTATTACCATTTCTAATTACTAATGTATCTAAAAAGGGTTATTGTCCATTATTCTCTAGTTCATACGTAAATTTTATGCTTTGAAATTTTGAATTCATTTCTTTAAGAAAATCATCAACATTTGATTTAGAAGTGTCAAAAACTGCAAAAATATCATCCACGTACCTTAACCATATTCTTGGGAAATATTTGGAGTTTTCTTTTAACTCGGTTTCAAAACGAGACATAAATAAATTTGCTATGAAAGGTGATAAGCTATTTCCCATTGCTGTGCCTTCATGTTGTTCGTACAACTTGTTGTTGAATTGAAAACAGTTCTGGGACATGCAATGCGAAACAAGCTTGATATAGTCCTCAACTTTATCATCATCAATATCACTATCTATAAGAACATCCTTTAAATATGTTAAAGTACGTGGTATTGGAACACTAGGGAATAATGAACTGACATCAAATGAAATTAAGATTTCGTTCTCTTCTAATGTGATATTTTTAATTTTATTAATAAACTCTAAAGAGTTTTGTACAGACAAACTATTAAACTTTAAATTCTTAAATTCATTTGACAGCCATCGTGATAAATAGTAAGTCGGTGAGTTGATACCTGAAACTATTGGTCTCATCGATTTATTATTTTTGTGAATCTTTGGTAAACAGTAAAGCTTTGGCATTTCAGGATTCGAAATTTTTAATTTTAATTTTAGTGTGGGCGAAATTAGGATTGGACATTCTTTCAAAACAGACTCTGTTGATTTAATCATTTTATTTAAAGGAACTTCACATAAAGGACCCCTCTTAAACACCGATAAAGGGCCAATAGAGTCATCTGCTTTGCTTTCCCTATTGGTCAACAACCAATGAGAAAGCAAGATTAAATTGGTTCCGCTTCAGTAGATTTAGAATTAGTATAAATTAAGTAGATTTAAGTTATAATGTCACAATTCACTTGTTTGTTGTTGAGAACACCAGCCTGCGGGTGAGGAGAATATCCTCGATAGTGTTTAAAGCAACAATATAGTAAATTATACAGCTAATATTTTTTTTTTCCCTACTGATGATGACCACATAGTGGTCGAAATACGTATCTAGTAATTTAAATATTTTTTGTGGTTAAGGGTTTTTATTTAATTTTATTTAAATCGTGCCACAGTGTTTCTATAGATTATTATCTACGATAGTAACATCTTAATTAATTAAAACTTGACGTCATGAAGATAAATAGAGTCAATTAACCATAATTTAACACTTCTTAGGTGTTCATATCCCTTATTCAATATTGTGCTTAACGTCAAAGAAGCCCACTGACGTGAAATTAACACAGTTCAAACTTCATCTATTCATTGTGTGGCAGTGCTTGTGTTTCAGAATCTTTTATGCACAAAATAGCTCGTCCTAAATTATCTGAAGAGTTTTACTAGAAGCCCACATGTTTGTTCCCATTTCTTTGTATCTAAGTAATAAAAATTAATTAAAATGGAAGTTTTTTTTTTATTTGACAAAATTACAGACGGAATTAGTGTACGTTGATTTTAAATGTGAGCTGTATTAGTGAACTTATTGTTTGCGAAGGGGGGCCACAATTTAGTATTTTCAATGGTTATTGGAAAAGAAAAACGAAAGTTAATATTTAACTGCTTTCTATATTTGTTATTAAGCGCATTTCCAGATAAAGGGATTTATAATGTCATGTAATTTAACGTGCGAACAGGAATAATTGAAGTGAAGGTATTTATAGATTTAATGTAAATTTTTTTTATTATTTTAATTAAGACCTGGACAGTGTGAGGTTAAGAAACTATATTTTCTTAAGGATATTTGTATTTATATTGCAGTCATTTAATGTTAATAAAGATTAAGTACATGTGGAATTTTATTTCCATTTATTTATTAACTAGAACAAAAATTAGACCATTCCAAAGATATACATGGCTACTCCAGTAATGGTATCGTATCTCAAAAGTATCTTATTTTTAATTCTGTCTTTCTTTTAGTAATAATATCCACAAAATTGCTATGACAGACGGTTCAACGCACCTCAATTATGACAAAGAGAAATAGTCGTTCAGGGTAAGTGATTACTGTAATGTAGTTTGTTTGTATTTCAGCCATTTTATTTATCTTTTCTACTAATTTTTTTTATTTGGAATTTATCTATTTTTCTTATATAATTTGTTGTATAGAAACTCTGTCACTACTGTAGTTAACCAAAGCACCCTTAAATTGTTACAGGGTCTCCTCCCTTTTAAAGCAAATCTAAATTTATAATTTAGCGCCCATTTTACCCGTATCGATGTTTTGGAAAAGGAGCAATTTTTTTTTTAAACACGATACAGTTTTTTTAACATGTGATTTTGTTAAATTTTTGATATGACTAGATTTTGCCGCCCTATCGTAGGCTACTATTTTTAAAACATGAGGGCGTTTTTATATTGTTAGAATCGTTATTCTGTCGTTATAAACGCACGTTTTCTTGGGGACTGATTTCTTCATTGACAGTTTTTTCATTATTTTAAAGTAACATTTCTAACTTCGGGTTTTTTACTGTGTTATTGTGTTAGCGTATAGACTATTATTTTTAGTTGTTTAAGTTGTTTAATAGAATTTTTTTAAATGTGCGTTTTTAAGTTATAAAATTTTTTAAATTATTTAACTTTTACCCATTTTTCTGACAGATTCTTTGAAAAATTATCTTTAGGAGTTTTAAGATAACGACTGATTGATCGTGACTTAAAAACGAGGAAATTTTTTTGAGTATTGATAAGGAATTTACGTGTAATCTAGACTTTTTATTGAACAGGTTATTGAACTACGATGTGAATGATAATAATGATATGACTATTACCGAATCCAGAAAAATTTCGGGAACACATTATGACTTACAATAGCATAAAGTTACAAACATGTATTAATTAGTGATGATGTAAGTCAATCTTGAGGGATTTGGCATGAGAAAAATTTAAACTGAGTGAAACGTTGTAATAAAAATGAAGACCAAAATTTAGATTATAATCATTTTTAGTTGAAATAGGGTAGAATAGTAGAATATTTGTTTTAATTTTTTTTTAGAATGTATTTTTTTAGTTGAGTGTAGTTTGGTAAGTTTAGCTAGTTTTTATTTATGAAAAATTTAGATTTTAACTTGACAAAGTACTTAATGAACATCACGAACATTTAAATTGACATCACGCATTTTTCTTTTTTAACTTGCTTGACATTTAGTCTTAAATGTACTTTAGTCTTATTCCGCTACCAACTCCTCCTAAAAAGACAAAATCGCCTACATTTTTCGAATAGTCGCATGTCAACATTAACCTACTCTTCCTTGGTCGTTCACCCTCGGCCCTGCCATAAAAAGGAGGGTTTCCAACAGACGTCTGCTAGCAACATTTGTGTATCTAGACAGGCCTCCCCTTTCTATCTTGTGACAACATTTTCTCTGTAGCCTATCGTCCAAGTAGAATATCATTTGAATGGGGATATAGCTCCATTTCTCTAGTGGCCAGTATCCTAGCAATTAACCACTGAGGTTGAAGAGATTGCCCCTGTGAGTGTTCTGTTAACTTATCGGGTAGTGGAGACCGCATCACGACCTGTCGTATTCAGCGGCACCCGACGTTTTGTTTTTTTAGTATTTAAAGACTTAGTACTTTTTACATTTTAACTATTCCTTTTATTTTTTATATATTTTAATTTTTTGCACATGATGAATTGGCTATGGACTGTTAACATGGTACTTGAACTGAAATTACTAAGGATTGTTAGCACACAAAATTTTTAAAAAATCTCGTTTGTATGAGGGGCGTAAACACGTGGTGTTACGCTATCTATAAAATAAATGAAGAAGGAAAATTTAGTAAACTCAAATGGTCGTATTAAATATGAACACACCATCTACGATAGATTTCACGTCCAATTTTATACATAATATTTCAAATTTTGTTTTCATGAAGTCGTTCAACTAATAAACTTTAACTTCAAAAGATATAACATTTTTTTAAATCCATTGTAGGCATAGTAATACCGGACAATGACTCAACTGTTGCAAAGAAAAGATTAGCGTCGTTGGACATCCTGAAACTAAACCGTAAGTATAAAGAACTTTTGTATTTAGATTTATGAATTATGAACTTGTGGATTGAAAGGTTCAATTGCTTGTGTTTAGGTAATAAGAAATTTGTTGGATGAAATTAGCAACAGAATTGGTGTATATTGATTTTAAATGTAGGCTGTATCAGTAAAATTATTATTGGTAAATGACTAACAATTTAGAATTTTTAGTGTTACGTTAATCGAGGCAGCCACGTTGGGCGCCAAATTTTGTTACGTTAATCAAGGCAGCCACGTTGGGCGCCAAATTTATGCTACGTTGACTCGTAGCCGAGCGTAACACAAAGAAAATCAAAGAAATGACCGGGTTCAATCGGAGATTAGGGGGGGTTGTAGACAGCAGACCAACATATAACGTACGTGGCTGTAAGGAATTAGTAACAATACCTGCAATAAAAAAGTCAGAATAGCAAACCTGTAATAAAAAAAAAATAGTCCTGCAAACCTGAAATAAAGAAAAAGCATAGCATGCTGATCGAGCATAGATTGTTCAGTACTTTGTAGAATGTAAAAAAAACTGTTTGGATAATCTATATAATATAACAACAGTAACAGCAATACAAAAATTTTTAGTACAAAGTGAGGTAATATTGGGGAGTAGCAGAAACGTTTCCTCACACACCAATTAAACATAAATCAGACAAAATTTTAACAAAAGATAAATAGGTAAGCACAATTGATAAGTAATTCAGTAGTATTGATTTTTCTTTTTTTTTTGTGTTTTAAAATAGCATGCAAGTCTATTGTAAAAGGTATCAGAACGACAAAGATATGGCAAAACAACGGATAGATATTTATAGCAATAACAAGTAGGAAATAGTTCAACTTACAGAAAGTAAAGTGTAGGATTCACGATGTCCTGCACTACTGAAGCACTTCACCCTTAACTGTGATGGTGTTGATGGAATTTCTTACACTTTACACTAATCACACCTACGTATTTCACTGGCGTTAGCAACAGACATTATCATGCTGATGGAACTATGTAGCATTGATAAATTTCTCGTTAATTCTATTTCCCGAGACAATAATTTCGAAATATTTTGTAACACAAATCGTAAAAATTGTAATAAAAATTTAGAATCACGGGCTTTCAAAGCACGATGTAATGCATTGAACTAACAGTAACGTGAGGTGTTTTATTTGCTACATATGGTAACAAAGAAAAATCTAATGCTTTTGAATAACGAAATTTGCGCAAGCAATGATCTATTTTAGATTCTTTGGTGTTAGAAAATTCAGAAACTACAGTATCAACTGTATTTACATGTGAATGAGATACATATTTATAAGAAGCAACCTTTTTTTCAGGTTTTTTTTGGAAATCTGATCTTCACGTCGACTAATGCAAACCAGCCCATCTACTAAACCTACTACACTGTATCATCATTTTTAGAAACACTCAAGCTTAAAACTGTATTTGGATAATCCAAAGTATGCACTACTCTGATAAAAAAAAGGGACCACGAAACTAGATCGCACACACAGTTCAAATATCAAAAGACAATTCAAACAAAAAAACACTAAGTAAGTCCGTCAAATGTTCCGTAAAACACACGTGCGATCGAGTTTAACAAGTTTTATTTCCAACAGAAAATCAACTAAAAACACAATGAGTAAGGCACGCGTAAACAATAAGTCCGACAGTCAAGACCTTAAAACCGCACGTTCGCCTATAAAAGCATACTTCCTTCAATGGAATCAGAGCTACACTTCACCGTTAATATACAACTCAGTAATTTATAGGAACAAAGAACAACTACCTCTCCTCTGCTTATACAAACTAGTTGTTATTACAACCTCTTATCGTCTATTATCTAGACTTGTATATCCACATAAGGAACAAAATTTATACGAACGGCAAGACAATAACGATGCATAATTACAGCTGTTTATCATTTTGATACATTGGAAAGTAATTCATGGATAATCCTATTTACAATTCGTTCCTTGCAATTTACTCAATATAATACGACGCATTCGCCAACGAGTTAATACATATAAAATATAGAAATAGTAGTTACAGAAATGTATTTACGAATTGGGTAGTGTAAAATGTTAAGCCATAAAAATGCACGTTACAAGTGGATATTGGAAAGGAGAAAAGACAGGTTGATATTTTATTGTTTTCTATGATTGTTATTAAGTGTATTTCCAGACAGTGAAATTTATAATGTCATGTAGTTTAATATGGGAAACGAAAAAATTGTATTGAAAGTATTATCAATGGATTCAATTTAATGGGTTTTTTTTAGTAATACTTGACCGGGGTGAAGTTACGAAACTTAAGTTTTTATTTATATGGCAAATATTTAATGTCAATAGAAGTATATGTGGAATTTTATTTGCATTTATTTTTAAACTAGGACAAAAATTAGGTTATTGTAAAAGAACATCTAGCTACTTTAGCGATGGTATCGTATTTGAAAGGCATTCTATTTTTCACTTTTATTTAATCTAACAAAGATTTAACACGCATTTTAAGATTGTTTAGCGGCAGGTAAGGTATAGGGTGATAAACTTAAGAACCCGAAACAAAGAAATTTTATGCGGAATAACTGTCTTCCGTGGAGTGGACATAGTTATGATAAAAGGAAAAGCCTTCCAGGGTAAGAGATTAGTGTGACGTGGTTTCTTTGTATTTTAGAAATTTTATTTATTATTTTTATTTATTTATTTATCCTTCGAATTTTTTCCATTGGAACCCACTCCCGCATCGCTGTAGTTAGCCAAAGCATCCGTAAATTATTACAGGGGGCCTTGCCACTTCAGGCTTTATAAAGAAACATTTATTTTACCAGTAACAAGTAGCAAAATTCGTATCAAACGCAAAAGTGAATTTGTCTGTAATCCTTATTGTCTCATTAAAGAGCTGGATTATACCATAGGACGACATAAGCGCAGTAGCATCAACTTAAATATACAAACTAGTAACTCGTACTATACAAAGCGATTGGCAACCCTTCGCTTACCTTCTGTAAACATTTTTCTCGTACATAAGCAAGCAAGAAAGTGATATAGCAAGGGACTACGTGTTTAATGGTTTTTAAACAAGTCACAATAAAAACAGTATTAAAGAACGTCTTCTGGGAAGATAACAGGGGAATTAGGTATTAAAATTTAAATCCTGGTACAAGAATTTTTCTTATTTCAGACACTACGGGAATTTTTCCTTCTGCTAAACCTGTAATTTAGAAAACCTGTAATTTAGAATACCTGTAACGCTTTGACATTACGTTGAATAGAAACCAGACGGAAAAGAAGAAAATTAATCGTAAAGGAATAAAATAAAACCCTATGTACTCTGTGTATTATGACTTCATGAATAGCAGTGTTCGATGAGCATGACATTTCGATAGGCTTTTAGTTATATTCAAAGTAATTCGGACCATAAATTTAAACCACAAAAGCATAATTTTATTATTGTGTAATACAGATTTGAACATAACTCGATTTCGCAAATTACTCCAAAAACCACAAAGAGAAAAGAGATTTCAATAATACATATTATGAAACCGAATACAAAGATGTAAGTATGAATTTACCCGAGTTAATGTGCAAACAGACAATTCGATATTAAAGTTTTTTAGCATGCTCATGTCATGACTAAAGAGGTATATAATAACGTTAATGTTAATAAGAAAAAAGAATTTTTACTTTCATAATTACAGCCATTCTACAAGCTGAAATGCAATTCCGCTGCGGGCGCCTTAACAATAGGGTAACTATTAAAAAAAATACACAGAAAAATTGTTTTTGGGTCAGTCAATGTAAATAATCGATTTCCAAAAAAACCCAAACCATCACAGCCAACGTCCTAAGCACACTCCGACGATCCGAGTGAAGCAAGTCAAATCTTACCACCGCCAGTTGTGCGATGATTAACTGGAAAGGGGAAGACTATGTAAGTGACGCAAAGAGAAACATCAATCCCCACAGTTAGGCATGACATTCTGTTTACCATAATTTAGGTGCGAGCTAAATTTCATCTATCAAATGAACAACTTCGTACAAACAAATTTTTAGAACCCCGTGGTTTAATTTTTAACTGTAGGAGCCCTCTCCATTTCTAATTTCGCAGTCCGTTGCACATTTTCTTTACCACTTGTTTACCTGCGCTTACTAATAAAACTAAGAAAACATCATCACACATTTATTTAACTTGTCATAATTGCACTATTTTGCCACTGTCCTTCTTTAAATAAAAGTTCATTCCAACAACAAATTGCAAACGTCGTCATCGTCGTATAAAAAACACTCATCTTAGAACCCCTATATCTGTGTTGCAAAAACTCGGAGCATTTCTTATTATCGCTAACATGAGTAATGTTCGAACTAACCAAGCGGACAGGACAGTAAGCTGCACATTAACATTGTTGATTTATCTCATCAGAAATGAGTAACATTAATAACGAGCTACATCAGTAGGGGTCAGACAATGATCCAAAACAACTGATTAAAGATTCCAGATCACGTTACTTATTACCAACCGAAATTTAATACCATTATCACAGAAAAAGAAAGCGCATATGTTATTCGCTGCTCTTAATAGAACCAACGGTTTCACTAAATATTGCACAATTACACTTCTCCTTATTAAGGGACAGAATATTTCTAATTAGGGCATGACTTATTATCTCCGTAAGAACTGAAAACAATTCAGAACTGTTCTCGCGAGGACGATGCAAATAAAGCTATCAATAATTCGCAGCGTAACTTCCCTTCAAAACATTTTTCTGCCGATAAACAACCACTTGAAAAGTATTTTCCAACACATCTACCTGCCGATAAGAGAAGCATCAAAACTAATTGTACTAATTGCATTAAACTTATGTTGGAAAAGCCCGTTGGTAACCTTGCATATTCAAAACATATCCTATTATTTCAGTAAGCAAAGCTACCCTCGATAAATGGAAAAATGTACGTTTAACCCTTAGTTGAAACGTTTTAAAACAACACCAATTTACATTGACCCAAGGAGTTGTGCTCGATGTGTATGAAAAGTTGCCTATATTTTCGTATATAATTATAGAAAACCATTTAAAAATTAATGTTATAGAAAGTGTAGACATAAGCTAAGCGGTAATTTATGCGTAAATAACCTTGCAGGACACGCCCACCAAATTGTAACATCTATGAAGACAGATGTTTTAAAAAGCTAAAACCACGTTTGAAACTTATTATAATCTTTAAGAAAAATACCAGCTTTAATGCTATACAGAAGTGAATTAATTGTTATAATTTGAATAAGGCTTGCTATACTTGCGGTCACGTCCCCAATGCTCCATCCGAAGGTACTACATTGGGTTTAAACGCGAAATTAAACGTGCTTCATATGTAATCTAACTTCAAAATTAATCGACCCTAAATAAAAAACTAACAAACTGAAACTAAAAATATGGTTTAGATAATGGTATCCCTAGCGTTAATTTTGGAGTGTGCTCGATCAACAAGACACAAGCAAATTTAAAAGGGGAGGGATCCGTGATACCGGATAACAGTCGCCAGCTCTGCTTACCGGTTCGATCTGAAGGATCGTCTTAAAACTACCCAAATTTAGATAGCTAATTTTTAAAATTAATCCAAATTTCTAAGCAATTGCCAAATTATTGATAGTGAATCCAGCTATTTTGCCTGCTCTATAAATTTACAAATTCGACCTCCATGGTTTAAATATTTTAATCTAATTTTTTAGCCCAGAATCTTTCCCAACGTTCACTATCGTTTCCTAACTTGACATATTATAATTACATTCTTCTTTCTAATAGATAATGCGACCAAAAAATAGGCGGCAGAGCGTCAAACGAATTAAATCGAACCACAAAACAATAAAATGCAGGCAAAAGTATAAATATATAAATTCATATAAATATGTATATATATATATATATATATATATTATATACATATATTAAAGAATGAAATTTATTGGTAAGTGACTCAATATTAGCCACAAGGGCATCTTGTCGACGCGTTTCGCCCTAATTGGGGCTCATCAGGACAGGAGTAGAAAAGATGTAATATTTAACACGAACACATTATGGGAAGTACAGCATCACCTAGCCCGCAATTTGTGCCTTCGTGCTGTTTCACCTGACTTTGTAGGTTTTATCAACAGTCGGCACGGAGGAGATCCGGTTCAACTGCCTTTTTCCATAGCCAATGATTATAATTATAAAGAATAAGTAAATTTAATGAGACCTAAAATAATATCAAACAATGAAATTTAATGGCGAGTGACTCAATATTAGCCACAAGGGCATCCTGTCGACGCGTTTCGCCCTTGTTGGGGCTCATCAGGACAGGAGTAGCAAAGATGTAATATTTAACACGAACACATTTTAAGACTCATTAAATTTATATATACATATATATATATATATATATATATATATATATATATATTGCTATGATATCGCCCCACAATTAGGCATGTCATACAATTTGTCGTGATATTCGCCCCACGATTGGTCGTTGGGCCGTCATAAAATTTGCTATGTTTTGCCTTATGATTGGTGTGTCATTAAATTTGCTGTGATATTAGCTGTCTGATTCCTTTATCATTTTAAGCCCTTATGTTATGAAATGTTAAATTAGGCTTTTACTCCAAATAGATCTTATTGAATCAAATAAAGCAATTCTATAATACACAATATAATCATTGATAATATTTACAACTCTCAAAATTTTCCCTTTTTACAGAATATCTCCGTATAACAGATTTATGGTTTTCTGAAAGCCAACAAAAACATCTTTTACTTATTCAGGGACCTTCGAACGTTCCAAGATACCTATTCCCTTGTCATAAATTGTTAATTGACCCTTTTTTGAAAACTCTTACAAATACACAATGTGATAAATATTAAATTAAAACAGTTTTCAATAATAAAGTGTACTAAGATTGCTAAACTGGAATGGGTTCTGTAGTTCCATCCTAGTCCATGATCTGCATTCCCTTTCTGTGTCCTTATTAATGTGCCTGCCCCATAAATTGTTTCCAATTAGAATCGTACCAAGTCAAAATATGTCCAAATGAGAATACCTTCATTTTTAAATATCTTCTAAATTTGAGTATGTTTAAATTTCGGAGTGCCAAATTAAAGTCGTCTTAATTATCCCAAATTAGAGCCATCTCAATCAAAATATGTTTCTAATTGAAAGTCAACATCAAAAGCCCAAAATTAAAGTCCAAATTGAAAGCCCTGTTTTATTGATATTAGAAATGGATTTTAATTAAGTCGTTTTAATTACGTCTAATTATAGATCGGCTTATTTTCGTTGCATAAATTCTCGTTCGCTTTGATTTTTGCTACACTGGTTACGTAAGTTCTTAACACTTTTGAATATAGTCGTTGTCCAGATTGAATATAGACTAAACCGTTGCTCCGTCACTATCGTATATATAAGGCCTACCTCCACCTGATTTCATTGGCTTATTTACATTCTAGGACGATTTTTCTGCTTATCTCGCATACCTTGGGATATTTGCCAATTGTTTAGTTTAAATCTTTCAATGCATGCCTTGACTGTCACGTACGCCTCCCGCATATCGTGGTATTATTTGGGGATTTCCAACTTTTACTTTCTATTAACAAACGTATTCTGATGTTTGTTAAATTTTTATCGCCTAAATTAAGTCGCCTGGGGCTTGTTTATTTTTACAGAATATTGGATATTTGAACAATTAAGTTTTTTTTTCAGTCACGTAACGATTTTCTAATAATGAATTATTTAGAATGCGTGTACGATGATATTTTTAACGCAATTGTTACATCTTTGCAATGCCAATTTATCTAGGTTTCCCGGTGATTTGATTTTGATGCAATTTGTTGCGTTTTACAATCTTATCTTTACTTCTAAACTACTCTTAGACCTCTTTATGTTCTCATGCATTTAATCCCGTGAATTTTATATACAGTGTGCTTTTAATTAACAAAATGTAGCGTGACCGATTTACTCTAATAATTTCTGAAATTGTGTGCCTTACTTAAAGTGGAAGTTGTTTTTATTTATTCTACGACCCCCATGACTTAACCTACCCCTAAACTACCCTATTATCGTAGCATTACATATATATATATATATATATATATATATATATATACATATAAATAAACATCTAAAAGCATAAGCATGTTACAGTACATGAATTTGCAAAAGCTTCACCCAAATAAATTTTCAGTGCACTCGCATGAGCATTATATCGACTAGCGCCATTGCACACAAATACGTGCTTGGAAAATTATTCAAAATCTGCTTATTAATACAAATCAATGCTTATGCAAGGTCAGCCGCCACAATTTTACTCTTATCTCGTATATAAATCTTCTAGCATACAAAGATCTGGTCGTCTGCTTACAGTCATTCGTAACTTACCGCTAGGGGGGAGATGGATATGCACTGATAAAGTTCTGGTGGGTATGCACTAACGTCCTGGAGGGATCACAATCATAATCACTTTTAAGTCCTGGAGTGAACTGATTAGCAGAATCACATGTACATATTAGTAAAACTTACAGGATGTTGAATATACAACCATTTCAATTTAGAAAGCAGTTTTGTTGGTTTTGGTGTTCATAAATACTCAAATGACCATGAATACAGTAGAAAATGTAAAATTTAGTTATGTAGAAGCGGCAAATACTGGAAGGCAGGAATCGTACCTAACAAATTTTAATAAAATTAAGCAGAATTAACGTTACAGTGACACATGTTTAGTTATATTACAAAATCTTGACAAGGAAAATTATAACATACGGATGCTTATTTAGTAAAACTCACAAATACCAGATTACATATAAAATAATCATATCATACCAAACAATGTAAAACGTTTCAGTGTTTTCATTAACACTAATAGACATGAAGCAACGCTAAGTAGGTGACATTAACTTAAGTAAATCGTAAGGAGTCGCGCATTTTTACGTGTTTTAGTACAAGCTTAATATAATGACTGTATAGTAGTATAATCTACTCGAACTCATGAAGAGCGGAAGGAAAATTATAAAAAGTAGACAACCGTAGAAAACAATTAATTAATTACTCGCGAGTCAGTAACGAGAAAACATGTAAAAAATTATCATAAATAAAGAAAGTTGAAGAATCCCATTGGCTGGGTATTAGCAACCGGCTGTTCAATGTGGTAATATACGCAGATAATCGACAGGAATGCGATATCTATGTTGGATAGTTTAGCTTCATACACCTTGGTGAGAAATTAAATAATCCTTTTTCAATGTGAATTCCAGCTGGTGAAATGAACGTCCTTGTTTAAATTGCACTCAATTGTAGGTTTAGTAGATATTCATAAATTGTACCTTTGCTTTGTAGTAACCTGTATTAATAAAACTAGTTTAGCTAGACTTTAAGAATATATGACGCATGCCCGTATTATAGATTATAGTACTTACTTTCTGAAATTTACGATGCCTAGGTATTAGAATTAAATTCAACAAGGTGGACGATGTAGTTAAATTGTTATAGATCAACAAAAATGTGTGACCTACCAAAAGTGACTAGTTTATGTATTTTCAAATACTGTATGCGTATCGGTTCACGTTGTAATGTGAATAAGGGTTGCTATACTTGCGACCACGTCCCCAATGCTCCACCTGAACGTCGTACCGGTTTACAGCAAGATTGTTAGGTTGCTTGTAGTTAAATGGGTTTAGGTAACTTTTTAATTTGTATGTACCTGTTTTTAGGAATATTGTTATGCGATTGTGTTTAAATTGATATAGGTAAGTTTAAAATTTTTGTATGTATCCCTATATGCAGAAATAATGAAATGGTGCTGTATTAAAATAGATGTAGGGGATGCAAAAAACGGAAAGTAGATGTTTTCTTTGTTTAAATATATAATGTGGCATTCTGCAAACAGAACTGCATTCTACTAGGAAGTCGTCATGAGTAGTATCTCCAGAAATACTTGTCGTTCAGAGGATTATTACTAGACAAGACTAGACAAATTGGGATCCAATAATTTAAAACAGGTTGAACGCGTTTCTAAGTAACAGTTATTGGAACCGTAGCTCTCGGTATTGCACCTAGTTTATTATTACATCCTTCGTTTTTTGTTCCATTTCTTTAATCGCTTCTACAGGAACACACTCCCACACCACTGTAGTTAGCTATTCCATCCTTAACTTGTGACAAAATTTCCGCCACTTCTAGGCAATTCTAAATTTAATAATTTAACGGCTTGTAGACCCATAGCATACCACTGAAAGCTTTTGAAATTTTTTCAAATAATTTTAGGGCTGCTAACGCGAATGTTTCTTTCAATCGATTAACACTAAGTTCTCTTCGAGTACCTTTTAAACAACCTTGCTAAAGAAGTTACAAGCAAGAATTGCACGTGATTTGATGGTCATCTAGCAAATGGATATACAAAAATTTTAAAACAATTCTAACATTAAAGAAATTATTTTGCATCCCAGAAGCTATGAGAGAAATATGGCAACACATTAGTGTGCATGCACGGCGTATTACAAACATTTTACAGAATAACTTTTATAATTAATAAAACTCCTCAGTACTGCATCGAGGTGATGCTCGGATAAAAGGAAGGTTTCGTAATAAAATCACTTGCGCCTAAAAAATAAAATACTTCTTTGCTTATAAATAACAAGACCAATTATTAAAAAAAACTAAGGCATCCAAGTACTGACAGACCCTTAACTAGCGCCTGATACCATCCATCCAGTCCTCTGTTAAACTAATTAAAATGAAGTTCCTGATCTCAGCTTTCAGTATATTTCAGAATATATAATTCAACCTCTACGATAGTAACATCTTAATTAATTAAAACTTGACGTCATGAAGATAAATAGAGTCAATTAACCATAATTTAACACTTCTTAGGTGTTCATATCCCTTATTCAATATTGTGCTTAACGTCAAAGAAGCCCACTGACGTGAAATTAACACAGTTCAAACTGCATCTAATCATTGTGTGGCAGTGCTTGTGTTTCAAAATCTTTTATGCACAAAATAGCTCGTCCTAAATTATCTGAAGAGTTTTACTAAAAGCCCACATGTTTGTTCCCAATTCTTTGTATCTAAGTAATAAGAAATTAATTAAAATGGAAGTTTTTTTTTATTTGACAAAATTACCGACGGAATTAGTGTACGTTGATTTTAAATGTGAGCTGTATTAGTGAACTTATTGTTTGCGAAGGGGGGTCACAATTTAGTATTTTTAATGGTTATTGGAAAAGAAAAACGAAAGTTAATATTTAACTGCTTTCTATATTTGTTATTAAGCGTATTTCCAGATAAAGGGATTTATAGTGTCATGTAATTTACATGCGAACAGGAATAATTGAAGTGAAGGTGTTGATAGATTTAATGTAAATTTTTTTTATTTTTTAACTAAGACCTGGACAGTGCAAGGTTAAGAAACTATATTTTCTTAAGGATATTTGTATTTATATTGCAGTGATTTAATGTTAATAAAGGTTAAGTACATGTGGAATTTTATTTCCATTTATTTATGAACTAGAATAGAAATTAGACCATTCCAAAGATATACATGGCTACTCCAGTAATGGTATCGTATCCCAAAAGTATCTTATTTTCAATTCTATCTTTCTTGTAGTAATAATATCCACAAAATTGCTATGAAAGACAGTTCAACGCACCTCAATTATGACAAAGAGAAATAGTCGTTCAGGGCAAGTGATTACTGTAATGTAGTTTGTTTGTATTTCAGCCATTTTATTTATCTTTTCTACCAATTTTTTTTATTTCGAATTTTTCTATTTTTCTTATATAATTTGTTCTATAGCAATTTTGTCACCACTGCAGTTAACCAAAGCACCCTTAAACTGTTACAGGGTCTCCTCCCTTTCAAAGCAAATCTAAATTTATAACTTAGCGCTCATTTTACCCGTATCGGTGTTTTGGCAAAGGAGCAATTTTTTTTAAACACGATACAATTTTTTTAACATGTGATTTTGTTAAATTTTTTTATATCAATAGATTTTGCCGCCCTATCGTAGGCTACTTTTTTAAAACATGAGGGCGTTTTTTAATTGTTAGAGTCGTTATTCTGTTGTTAGAAACGTACGTTTTCTTGGGGACTGATTTCTTCATTGACAGTTTTTTCATTATTTTAAAGTAACATTTCTAACTTCGGGTTTTTATTGTGTTATTGTGTTGGCGTATAGATTATATTTTTTAGTTGTTTAAATTGTTTAATAGAATTTTTTTAAATGTGCGTTTTTAAGATATAAAATTTTTTAAATTATTTAACTTTTACGCATTTTTTGACAGATTCTTTGAAAAATTATCTTTAGGAGTTTTAAGATAACGACTGATTGATCGTGACTTAAAAACGAGGAAATTTTTTTGAGTATTGATAAGGAATTTACGTGTAATATAGACTTTTTATTGAACAGGTAATTGAACTACGATGTGAATGATAATAATGATATGACTATTACCGAATCCAGAAAAATTTCGGGAACACATTATGACTTACAATGGCATAAAGTTACAAACATGTATTAATTAGTGATGATATAGGTCAATCTTGAGGGATTTGGCATGAGAAAAATTTAAACCGAGTGAAACGTTGTAATAAAAATGAAGACCAAAATTTAGATTAGAATCATTTTTAGTTGAAATAGGGTAGAATAGTAGAATATTTGTTTTAATTTTTTTTTACAACGTATTTCTTTAGTTGAGTGTAGTTTGGTAAGTTTAGCTAGTTTTTATTTATGAAAAATTTAGATTTTAACTTGACAAAGTACTTAATGAACATCACAAACATTTAGATTGACATCACGCATTTTTCTTTTTTAACTTGCTTGACATTTAGCCTTAAATGTACTTTATTCTTATTCCGCTACCAACTGCTCCTAAAAAGACAAAATCGCCTACATTTTTCGAATAGTCGCATGTCAACATTAACCTACTCTTCCTTGGCTGTTCACCCTCGGCCCTCCCATGAAAAGGAGAGTTTCCAACAGACGTCTGCTAGACCCATTTGTGTATATAGACAGGCCTCCCCTTTCTATCTTGTGACAACATTTGTCCCTGTAGCCTATTGTCCAAGTAGAATATCATTTGAATGGGAATATAGCTCCATTTCTCTAGTGGCCAGTATCCTAGCAATTAATCACTGAGGTTGAAGATATTGACCCTTTTTATTTTTTATATGTTTTAATTTTTTGCACATGATGAATTGGCTATGGACTGTTAACATGGCACTTGAACTGAAATGACTAAGGATTGTTAGGACACAACATTTTTAAAAAATGTCGTTTGTATGATATAAAATAAATGAAGAAGGAAAATTTAGTAAATTCAATTAGTCGTATTAAATATGAACACACCATCTACGATAGATTTCACGTCCAATTAATTATACATAATATTTCAAATTTTGTTTTTATGAAGTCGTTCAACTAATAAACTTTAACTTCAAAAGATATAACATTTCTTTAAATTCATTGTAGGCATAGTAATACCGGACAATGACTCAACTGTTGCAAGGAAAAGATTAGCGTTGTTGGACATCCTGAAACTAAACCGTAAGTATAAAGAACTTTTATATTTATATTTATAAACTATGAACTTGTGGATTGAAAGGTTCAATTGCTTGTATTTAGGTAATAAGAAATTTGTTGGATGAAATTAGCAACAGAATTGGTTATATTGATTTTAAATGTAGGCTGTATTAGTAAAATTATTATTGGTAAATGACTGACAATTTAAAATTTTTAGTGGATATTGGAAAGGAGAAAAAACAGTGAAGCATTCCTCTTTTATCTCCTGTCCTTTAATAACAATTGGTACTAAAAAGAAAACACCACACTCGATCTTCAAACACTTAAACAACTTTATTCATAAAGTACAGAGCTGTGAGCAACTTAAGATTCTCGCATTTTCTAACCTACGTGTATATAAAAATAATAATACTAACATCCGCGGCCGCCAAAACACAAGTCCCATTCTGCGCTACCCCACCCTCCTTTCTTCCAACTAGTTCCGGCTTGCGCCACTTAAAACCCGCACTATTTAAATATTGGCGGCACCGTATCCCATTGTAGACATGTGCCCACTACATAACTCCCCAAAATTTATGACTAATTACAAGGAGTAAATTTTACATGTACAACAGCTTAAGTTTTACTAAACTATACCTATCAACAAATAATGAGATAAAAGAAAAGTAGGTTAAAGGCCTGGTGAATACTTCACTCTTTTCTTTAAATTAATGATATTGTGAGGACCGACAAGACGTCCCTCTGAATCGTGCAACATATAAGCATTTGACCCCACCCGCTGATATGTCTTATAAGGACCTTCATAGAGGAAAAATAACTTCTTCATCTCCGCATTAAGAGAAGATGATTGAGGATGGGTTTTAACCAACACTTCATCTCCCAACTGGAAAACAACAGGTCGAATTTGATTATTATATTTTACCCGCCGTTTCTCTGCTTTAGTCGAAACTTTATTTTTAACAGCTAACCAAACCTCTTGTAAATTGCGAGAATCCTCCTTCCCCAGTGGGTATTCAATGAGTTTCCGGATATTATTTAATTCCACCGCACCAAATTGCAAATATGATGGAGGATACCCGGTAGTCTCATGTATCGCACTGTTAATACATAGCTCTATTTCCTTTAACGTATAAGTCCACTTGGTATGCTTTGCATTACAAAACATCCTTAATAACCTACCGATCTCCTTATTCACCCGCTCAGTAACGTTTCCCTGTGGAAAATACACTGAAGTGTGCCTGATTTTACCCCGAATTCATTTAAAGTATTCACCCATTTTTCTGAATGAAACTGAGTTCCGTTGTCGCTCAGGATCGCTTTTGGAACCTGCGCCGAAGAGAAATAATCCTTGACCAACCTATTTGTAATCGCTAGTGCCGTAGCACGTTTTAGCGTATACAACTTCACATACCTAGAAAAGACATCAATAAATACCAATAATTAAGTGGTACCCCCTCTGGAAGGAGGGAGTGGCCCCATTAAGTCAGTGCAAACCAAATCGCCTGGTTGGTCTACCGAGACCATATTAAAAGTCCCGTGCAAACGTGGAGACGCCTTTGACTTTTGGCATATCAGACAAGATGCTACGATCTGCCTTATTAGCTTTCGCATCTTTGGAAAATAAAAAGATTTTCTCATATGAAGGTATGTTTTAGAACAGCCAAAATGTCCTATGTCTGCATGCTGCTGTCCAATCAATGCCTGTATTTGCTGCTTTGCAACTACCCATTTGAAACCCTTATTGTCTGCTTCACTTCTCCTGAATAATATCCCTTTATGTACAGTATACCATTTATGGTCCGAACTATCTCCCTGAGAATCCCCTCCTTGTTCTATTATTTCTATTTTACTCCTTATCCATTCATCATTATTCTGATCCTCTCGTATTGTTTTCAAATTCTCCTTCAAACTTTTAAACTCATTAGTGTACTAGAGCATCCATACCCTCAACTCTGCATTCACCTCTGGAACGTCCGGTCCTCTAGCTTCGCGCGGATGCCTAGACAGCCAATCTGCAACGATATTGTTCTTGCCCGGACAATATTCAACCACAAAACTAAACTCTTGAATACGTAAAGTCCATCTGTTAAGACAAGCATTTTTAAAAGGACACGTCATCAAGAATGAGAGAGATTTATGATCTGTTACGATCACTAACGGATTTCCCAAAACCAACACTCGCCACTGCTCTAAAGCATATACGATGGCTAACGCCTCCTTTTCTGTGACGGTGTAATTTACCTCAGCTCCCTTCAGGGTTCTACTACTGTATGCGACCACCTTACGATCACCTGCTTCTCCCCTTTGATACAGGCAGCAACCTAGACCATATCCAGAACTGTCTGCCTGAATGTAAAAAGTATCATCTAATTTTGGATGCTGCAACATTGTAGCATTGAGGTAGGCTTTTTTAATTGCTTCAAAAGTTTCTTGGTGGACAGAAGTCCAGGTCCAAGGAGTGTTTTTCTTTTAATAGCTGCACTAACGGTAGTGCCAGATCTGCAAATTTCTCAACAAACCGTCGTTCGTAGTTTACTAAACCCAGGAAACTACGTAACTCTCGTAAATTACGAGGTGGCATCGAATCGGTTATAGCTACTGTTCGTTCAGGGTCTATTTTGATTCCCTCTGCCGAAATTACATGACCTACATATCTTACCTCAGCTCGGGCAAAGCATGATTTTCTCAGTTTTACCGTTATGCCCGTTATCCCCTGCAGACCCCCTTAAACATTCTTGTGCTAACCGTAATTTACTTTCTTCCGGTACCCCCGCTTCTTGTAAAAGTAGCTTTAATTTTTTTATAAATACCACCGAGTGTGCTTTCCCATTGGGGTAAATAGTGTGGTTTACACCCACCAAATCCCGTCATAATGTGACATATTGTTTGTCTGGTACTCTATCTGTATTAATAATTTGTGGTTTTTGTGCAAGGGACTTAGCTAAAATAGAAATGCTGCTTTGCATAGCTACCATATTTTCGGTTAGAGTATTAATCATTAATTCTAACTCCACACGTTTATCAATTTCCTCTGAGGAAGCATTATCATTATTCTCTTTATCCCCTTTGTTGCTGCCGTCCTTTTTTTCCTCCTTATTCTGTGATTTCGGCATCTTATCTACTTAATTATGCAACTTAACTACTCAATTAAAATTCGTATGTATTTAAATAACAAAGTAAGGTTATTACAAAATTTCGATTACACTATAATTGTACTCGTCTATCTTTCATACCGCATTTCTCAGTTTATTCCCTTCTCCCTGCTGTAAATAATATGTATAATATTGTGGGTTTTTATAGGTCACGGTCAATGTCAATGTTGTTAACCTTTGTCTCGGCTGTAATGCGCGCGTCGTATCCTGTTTTCGTTTCAATTAAGAAGCTATATACGCACTATATGCGATTCTCAGCCGTAATTCACGCCTGCAAAAGCGCCGATATTCCGTGCAGTTTCTCTCTAACCTCCCAAGTTTAAATAATGCTCAGCACAATAACGTTCATACGAAATACGTTTGTGTTTTATATTGTTGATGGAAAATCCATACAATGTTTCACTCAAGCTCGTATCGTATTAGTTATTATCAAAATTATTGTACTCACAGTTTAGGTGCATCGTCTTACTCTTCAATACCTATTGTTATTTGCCCCGTTGTGCGCCATTGAAGCATTCCTCTTTTATCTCCTGTCCTTTAATAAGAATTGGTACTAAAAAGAAAACACCACACTCGATCTTCAAACACTTAAAACAACTTTATTCATAAAGTACAGAACTGTGAGCAACTTAAGATTCTCGCATTTTCTAACCTACGTGTATATAAAAATAATAATACTAACATCCGCGGCCGCCAAAACACAAGTCCTATTCTGCGCTCCCCCACCCTCCTTTCTTCCAACTAGTTCCGGCTTGCGCCACTTAAAACCCGCACTATTTAAATATTGGCGGCACCGTATCCCATTGTAGACATGTGCCCACTACAACAGGTTGATGTTTTATTGTTTTCTATGATTGTTATTAAGTGTATTTCCAGAAAGTGAAATTTTAATGTCGTGTAGTTTAATATGGGAAACGAAAAATTGTATTGAAAGTATTATCAATGGATTCAATTTAATTGGTTTCTTGTTAGTAATACTTGACCGGGGTGAGGTTACGAAACTAAAGTTTTTATTTATATTGCAATTATTTAATGTCAATAGAAGTATATGTGGAATTTTATTTGCATTTATTTATAAACTAGGACAAAAATTAGGTTATTGTAAAAGAACATCTAGCTACTTTGGCGATGGTATCGTATTTGACAGGCATTCTATTTTTCACTTTTATTTAATTTAACAAAGATTTAACACGCATTTTAAGATTGTTTAGCGGCAGGTAAGGTATAGGGTGATAAACTTAAGAAACCGAAACCAAGGAAACCTATGCGGAATAACTGTCTTCCGTGTAGACATAGTTATAATAAAAGGAAAAGCCTTTCAGGGTAAGAGATTAGCGTAACGTGGTTTCTTTGTATTTTAGACATTTTATTTATTATTTTTATTTATTTATTTTACCTTCGAATTTTTTCCATTGGAACCCACTCCCGCATCGCTGTAGTTAGCCAAAGCATCCGTAAATTGTTACGGGGGGCTTTGCCCACTTCAGGCTTTATAAAGAAACATTTATTTTACCAGTAACAAGTAGCAAAATTTGTATCAAACGCAGAAGTGAATTTGTCTGTAATCCTTATTGTCTCATTAAAGAGTTGGATTATACCATAGGACGACATAAACGCAGTAGCATCAACTTAAATATACAAACTAGTAACTCGTACTATACAAAGCGATTGGCAACCCTTCGCTTACCTTCTGTAAACATTTTTCTTGTACATAAGCAAGCAAGAAAGTGATATAGCAAGGGACTACGTGTTTAATGGTTTTTAAACAAGTCACAATAAAAACAGTATTAAAGAACGTCTTCTGGGAAGATAACAGGGAATTAGGTATTAAAATTTAAATCCTGGTACAAGAATTTTTCTTATTTCAGACACTAGGGAATCTTTCCTTCTGCTAAACCTGTAATTTAGAATACCTGTAACGCTTTGGCATTACGTTGAATAGAAACCAAACGGAAAAGAAGAAAATTAATCGTAAAGGAATAAAATAAAACCCTATGTACTCTGTGTATTACGACTTCATGAATAGCAGTGTTCGATGAGAATGACATTTCGATAGGCTTTTTTTAGTTATATTCAAAGTAATTCGGACCATAAATTTAAACCACAAAAGCATAATTTTATTATTGTGTAATACAGATTTGAACGTAACTCAATTTTGCAAATTACTCCAAAAACCACAAAGAGAAAAGAGATTTCAATAATACATATGAAACCGAATACAAAGATGTAAGTATGAATTTACCCGAGTTAATGTGCAAACAGACAATTCGATATTAAAGTTTTTTAGCATGCTCATGTCATGACTAAAGAGGTATATACTAACGTTAATGTTAATAAGAAAAAAGAATTTTTACTGTCACAGTTACAGCAATAATGGAGTCATTCTACAAGCTTAAATGCATTTCCGCTGCGGGCGCCTTAACAATAGGGTAACTATTAAAAAAATTATACAGAAAAATTGTTTTTGGCTCAGTCAATGTAAATAATCGATTTCCAAAAAAACCCAAACCATCACAGCCAACGTCCTAAGCACACTCCGACGATCCGAGTGAAGCAAGTCAAATCTTACCACCGCCAGTTGTGCGACGATTAACTTGAAAGAGGAAGACCATGTAAGTGACGCAAAGAGAAACATCAATCCCCACAGCTTGGCATGACATTCTGTTTACCATAATTTGGGTGCGAGCTAAATTTCATCTCTCAAAGGAACAACTTCGTACAAACAAATTTTTAGAACCCCGTGGTTTAATTTTTTAACTGTAGGAGCCCTCTCCATTTCTAATTTCGCAGTCCGTTGCACATTTTCTTCACCACTTGTTTACCTGCGCTTACTAATAAAACTAAGAAAACATCATCACACATTTATTTAACTTGTTATAATTGCACTATTTTGCCACTGCCCTTCTTTAAATAAAAGTTCATTCCAACGACAAATTGCAAACGTCGTCATCGTCGTATAAAAAACACTCATCTTAGAACCCCTATATCTGTGTTGCAAAAACTCGGAGCATTTATTATTATCGCTAACATGAGTAATGTTCGAACTAACCAAGCGGACAGGACATCAGAAATGAGTAACATTAGTAATGAGCTACATCAGTAGGGGTCAGATAATAATCCAAAACAACCAATTAAAGGTTCCAGATCACGTTACTTACTACCAACCGAAATTTAACACCATCATCACAGAAAATGAAATCGCGTATGTTATTCGCTGCTCTTAATAGACCCAACGGTTTCACTAAATATTGCACAATCACACTTTTCCTTATTAAGGGACAGAATATTTTTAATTAGATCATGACTTAGTATTATCTCCGTAAGAACTGAAAACAATTTAGAACTGTTCTCGCGAGGACGATGCAAATAAAGCTATCAATAATTCGCAGCGTAACTTCCCTTCAAAACATTTTTCTGCCAATAAACAACCACTTGAAAGGTATTTTCCAACACATCTACCTGCCGATAAGAGAAGCATCAAAACTAATTGTACTAATTGCATTAAACTTATGTTGGAAAAGCCCGTTGGAAACCTTGCATATTCAAAACCCGTATTATTTTAATAATCAAGGCTACACTCGATAAATGGAAAAATGTACGTTTAACCCTTAGTTGTAAACGTTCTAAAACAACACCAATGTACATTGACCTAAGGACTTGTGCTCGATGTGTATGAAAAGTTGCCTATATTTTCGTATATAATTATAGAAAACCATTTAAAAATTAATGTTAAAGAAAGTGTAGACATAAGCTAAGCGGTGATTTATGCGTAAACAACCTTGCAGCACACGTCCACCAAATTGTAACATCTATGAAGACAGATGTTTTAAAAAGATAAAACCACGTTTGAAACTTATTATAATCTTTAAGAAAATTACCAGCTTTAATGCTATACAGAAGTGAATTAATTGTTATAATTCGAATAAAGCTCGCTATACTTGAGGCCCCGTTTCTAATGCTCCACCCGAAGGTACTACATTGAGTTTAAGCGCGAAATTAGGCGTGCTTCAAATGTAATCTAACTTCAAAATTAATCGATCCTAAATAAAAAACTAACAAACTGAAACTAAAAATATGGTTTAGATAATGGTATCCCTAGCGTTAATTTTGGAATGTGCTCGATCAACAAGATACAAACAAATTTAAAAGGGGAGGAATCCGTGATACCGGAGAGCAGTCGCCAGTTCTGCTTACCAGTTCGACCTGAAGGGTCGTCTTAAAACTACCCAAATCTAGCTGGCTAATTTTTAAAATTAATTCAAATTTCTAAGCAATTGCCAAATGTATTAATAGTAAATCCAGCTATTTTGCCTGCTCTATAAATTTACAAATTTGACCTCCCTGGTATGAATATTTTAATCTAATTTTTTAGCCTTGAATCATCCCCAACGTTCACTATTGTTTCCTAACTTGACATATTATAATTACATTCTAATAGATATTGCGACCAAAAAATAGGCGGCAGAGCGTCAAACGAATTAAATGGAACCACAAAACAATAAAATGCAGGCAAAAGTATAAATATATAAATTCATATAAATATAAAATAAATATAAATATATATATATATATATATATATATATATATATATATATTGCTATGATATCGCCCCAGGATTAGGCATGTCATACAATTTTGGGCGTACTATAAAATTGCTGTTATTTGCCCCAGCGTTGGGCAGTCATAAAATTTGCTATGTTTTACATTATGATTGGTGTGTCATTAAATTTGCTGTGATAATAGCTGTTTGATTCCTTTATTCTTTTAAGCCCTTATGTTATGAAATGTTAAAAATTAGGCTTTTACCCCGAATAAATCTTATTGAATCAAATAAAGCAATTCTATAATACGCAATATAATCATTGATAATAGTTACAACTCTCAAAATTTTCCCTTTTTACAGAATATCTACATATACCACATTTACGGTTTTCTGAAAGTCAGCAAAAATATCTTTTACTTACGCAGTGACCTTTGAACGTTCCAAGTTACCTATTCCCTTGTCATAAATTGTTAAATGACCTTTTTTGATGGCTCTTACAAATACACAATGTGAGAAATAGTAAATTAAAACAGTCTTCAATAATAAAGTGTATTAAGATTGCTAACCTGGAATGGGTTCTGAGATTCCATCTTAGTCCATGATCTGCATTCCCTTCCTGTGTCCTTATTAATGTGCCTGCCCCATAAATTTTTTCCAATTAGAATCGTACCAAGTCAGAATATGTCCAAATGAGAATACTTTCATTTTTAAACTATCTCCAAAATTTGAGTATGTTCAAATTTCGGAGTCCCAAATTAAAGTCGTCTTAAATATCCCAAATTAGAGCCATTTCAATCAAAATATGCCTCCAATTGAAAGTCGACATTGAAAACCCAAAATTAAAGTCCAGATTGAAAGCCCTGTTTTATTGATACTAGAAATGGATTTTAATTAAGTTGTTTCACTTATTTTCTTTGCATAAATTCTCGCACTTTTTAATTCTGATTTACTTTGATTTTTGCTAGACTGGTTACGTAAGTTTTTAACACTTTTGTTGCCCAGTTTACATATAGACTAAACCGTCGCTCCGTCACTATCGTATATATAAGGTCTACCTCCACCTGATTTCATTGGCTTATTTACATTCTGGGACGATACTTCTGCTTATCTCGCATACCTTGAGATTTTTACCAATTGTTTAGTTGAAATCTTTAAAATGCATACCTTAACTGTCACGTACGTCTCCCGCATATCGTGGTATTATTTGGGAATTTCCAACTTTTGCCTTCTATTAACTTACGTATTCTGATGTTTGTTAAATTATTATCGCCTAAATTGAGTCGCCTGGTGCTTCTTTATTTTTACACAATATTGGATATTTGAACAAATATGATTTCTTTCAGTCACATAACGATTTTCTAATAATGAATTATTTAGAATGTGTGTACGATGATATTTTTAACGCAATTCTTACATCTTTGCAATGCCAATTTATCTAGGTTTCCCGGTGATTTGATTTTGATGCAATTTGTTGCTTTTACAATCTTATCTTTACTTGTAAACTACTCTTAGACCTCTTTATGTTCTCATGCATTTAATCCCGTGAATTTTTATATACAGTGTGCTCTTAATTAACAAAATGTAGCGTGATCGATTTACTCTTATAATTTGTGAAATTGTGTGCCTTACTTAAAGTGGAAGTTGTTTTTATTTATTCTACGACCCCCATGACTTAACCTACCCCTTAACTACCCTAATATCATAGCATTATATACATATATTTACATATAAATAAACATCTAAAAGCATAAGTATGTTACAGTGCATGAATTTGCAAAAGCATCACCCAAATAAATTTTCAGTGCACTCGCATGAGCATTATATCGACTAGTGCCATTGCACACAAATACGTTCTTGAAAAATTATGCAAAATCTGCTTATTAATACAAATCAATGATTAAGCAAGGTCAGCCGCCACAATTTTACTCTTATCTCGTATATATATTTTCCAGCATCCGAAGATCTGGTCGTCTGCTTACAGCCATTCGTAACTTACCACTAGGGGGGAGATGGATATGCACTGATAAAGTTCTGGTGGGTATGCACTAACGTCCTGGGGATCACAATCATTATCACTTTTAAATCCTGAAGTGAACTAATTAACAGAATCACATGTACATACTAGTAAAACTTACAGGGTGTTTAATATACAACCATTTCAATTTAGAAAGCAGTTTTGTTGGTTTTGGTGTTCATAAATACTCAAATGACCATGAATACAGTAGAAAATGTAAAATTTAGTTATGTAGAAGCGGCAAATACTCAAAGGCAGGAATCGTACCTAACAAATTTTAATAAAATTAAGCAGAATTAACGTTACAGTGACACATGTTTAGTTATATTACAAAATCCTGACAAGGAAAATTATAACATACGGATGCTTATATAGTAAAACTCATAAATACCAGATTACATATAAAATAATCATATCATACCATACAATGTAAAACGTTTCAGTGTTTTCATTAACACTAATACACATAAAGCAACGCTAAGTAGGTGACATTAACTTAAGTAAATCGTAAGGAGTCGCGCATTTTTCACGTGTTTCAGTACAAGCTTAATATAATAACTGTATAGAAGTATAATCTACTCGAACTTATGAAGAGTGGGAGGAAAATTATAAAAAGTAGACAGCCGTAGAAAACAATTAATTAATTACTCGCGAGTCAGTAACGAGAGAACATGTAAAAGATTATCATAAATAAAGAAAGTTGAAGAATCCCATTGGCTGGGTATTAGCAACCGGCTGTTCAATGTGGTAATATACGCAGTTAATCGACAGAAATGCGATATCTATGTTGGATAGTTTAGCTTCATACACTTTGGTGAGAAATTAAATAATCCTTTTTCAATGTGAATTCCAGCTGGTGAAATCAACGTCCTTGTTTAAATTGCACTCAATTGTAAGTTTAGTAGATATTCATAAATTGTACCTTTATTTTGTAGTAACCTGTATTAATAAAACTAGTTTAGCTGGAGTTTAAGAATATATGACGCATGCCCGTATTATAGATTATAGTACTTACTTTTTGAAATTTATGATGCCTAGGTATTGGAATTAAATTCAACAAGCTGGGGTATGTAGTTAAATTGTTATAGATCAACAGAAAATGTGTAACCAACCAAAAGTGACTAGTTTATGTAATTTCAAATGTTATATGCGTACCGGTTCATATTGCAATGTGAATAAGGGCCGCTATACTTGCGGCCACGTCCCCAATGCTCCAACTGAAGGTCGTACCGGTTCACAGCAAGATTGTTAGGTTGCTTGTAGTTAAATGGGTTTAGGTAACTTTTTAATTTGTATGTACCTGTTTTCAGGAAAATTGGTATGCGAGTTGTGTTTAAATTGATATAGGTAACTTTAAAAATTTTGTATGTATCACTGTTTGCAGAAATAATGAGATGGTGCTGTATTAAAATAGATATAGGGGATGCAAAGAGCTGAAAGTAGGTGTTTTCTTTGTTTAAACATATAATGTAGCATTCTGTAAAAAGAACTGCATTCTACTAGGAAGTCGTCGTAATTAGTATCCCCAGAAATACTTGTCGTTCAGAGGATTATCACTAGACTAGACGACTTGGGACCCGATAATTTAAGATAGGTTGAAAGCCTTTCAAAGTAACTGTTACTGGTAATGTAGCTCTCGGTATTGCACCTACTTCAATGTTACATCCTTCGATTTTTGTTTCATTTCTTTAATCGCTTATACAGGAACCCACTCCCACACCACTGTAGTTAGCTGTTCCATCCTTAACTTGTTACGAAATTTCTGCCACTTATGGGCAATTCTAAATTTAATAATTTAACGTCTTGTAGACCCGTAGCATACCACTGAAAGCTTTTTGGAAATTTTCAACTAATTTTAGGGCAGATAACGCGAATGTTTTTTTCAATCGATTAACACTAAGTTCTTCTCGAGTATCTTTTAAACAACCTTCCCAAAGAAGTTACAAGCAAGAATTGCAAGTGATTTGGTGGTCATCTAGCAAATAGATATACAAAAATTTTAAAACAATTCTAACATTAAAGAAATTATTTTGCATCCCAGAGGCTATAAGAGAAATAACCAACACAATAATATAGCAACACATCGGTGTGCGTGCATGGCGTATTGCTAACATTTTACAGAATAACCTGTGCACCATACTAATTTATAATTGATAAGACTCCTCAATACTGCATCGAAGTGAACTCCCTTCTATTAGATGCTCGGATAAAAGGAAGGTTTCGTAATAAAATCACTTGTGCCTAAAAAATAAAATTTTTCTTTGCTTATAAATAACAAAACCAATTATTAGAAAAGAACTAAGGTGTCAAAGTACGGACAGACACGTAACTAGCGCCTGATACCATCCATCCAGTCCTCTATTAACCTAATTAAAATTAAGTTCCTGATCTCAGCTTTCAGTATATTTCAGAATATATAAATTCAACTTCTACGATAGTAACATCTTAATTAATTAAAACGACGTCATGAAGATAAATAGGGTCAATTAACTATACTTTAACACTCCTTAGGTGTTCATATCCCTTATTCAATATTGTGAGTAATGCCAAAGAAACCCACTGACGTGTGAAGATGTTAACACAGTTCAAACTTCATCTATTCATTGTACGGTAGTGCTTGTGTTTCAGGACCTATTATGCCTAAAATAACCTGTCCTAAATTGTCTCAAGAGTTTTACTAGAGGCCTACATGTTTGTTAAGCTTTGGAGTTGTCACTAGAAATAAGTATCATTTCGTAGTCTGGGCAAACTAACCGCCTGTCACAAACAATCAAACTAATTGCTCTTGAAATAATAGTGTTTTGATTATCAGTATGAGCATCGCTTTCCTTTTCTTAGGGACGTCGTTTTATTTTTTCCAGAATTATAATGCGCTCTTATTTGTTAGCTGACACCTTTAGGAGACCTCCTACCTCAATCGACACACCGAAGTAACAACATTTAATTTTATGTGTAAAGCATTGCAATACGCTAGTTTAAATTATATACAAAAATAGAATTTTTAATTTTAGAGAATAAATCTGAGGCACCATGTATAATGGATTTTATAATTAAACATGATATTTCAATTCCTTTGTTTTTAGGAAATATAATTTTAAGTAGGGAGGTGAGTAAAATTAAAGCAATAAAAAATGAATTTTCTTAAAATAAGTTGGTACAATTTAATATAATACTAAGATAACGCAATAGCCATTCAATAGGATAAACGTCGCGATAACATAAACTGCTGAAATAAAAAATGTCATAAATCATACAGTGTGATAAATATGTTATGATTGCAGGGCTTATTACAATAAACTTAAACTGCAAGATCAGAAAGTTATATATTAATTTAAAACTACAATCATGGAAAACAGATTCCGATGTTACGCATTTCTTACATAAAATTTAAAAAACTTTTGTACATCGTTCTTTAGAAATAATTCTATTTAAAAATACATCTAACCAATTGCAGCCACAGTATTCAATATAGTAAAAAACACTTCGTTGGTAAGATTTATAAATATAAAACTATAGGGAGGTTTAATCAACACAATACTATGTAAGATGTTACACTGTGTTCATGTATATTGCTAGAAACATTAATACCTAATGCTAACTTAAATGAACAACAGGAAGTTATGCGAATTTTATGTAACAGGATTTAATAGTGGGAGAAATTGGTAGGAGTTCATCCGATGGAAAACGAATGAATTAATTGTTTATGAACCGGTAATCAGAAAACGTCAAAATGTAGAAATACGTACGAATAGTTGGGGGCTAGTGAGGAGTGAACGAAACACAGCTGCAGAAGAAAAATTTGATTGAATTCACACAGGAAATATATATGGAGAGCTATATAAAAGTCAAATACGCTTGCACGTGTAAGGTAGGTTTACACCCACGAAGGTGCGTAAATTTAACGTTGTGACAACATAGAGTCCACCCCCCTCTATGAAATTGGAACTTTGTGTAGTGTGGTGTTAAGGATGCTGTATTAGAAAGATAGCAGTGTTAGCTAAAAAACGAAGAGGTCTCTGGATAATCTAAAAGCTTTAAAAATTGGAATCAAACAATGAGTAATGTTACTTTTAAGAATGTATATGTGAATTTTTAATTGCAAATGCATTGGTATTTATGTAATAGGAAATGTAACGAACGTGGAGGTTTACTTATTTTGTATAACAAGTAGTAGTATTATTGACGATCTTTGTGAAAATTTTTAGTATTATCTGGCCAGAGTGAACTTAAGAAATTTAGGATTTTCTTTTAAGGAAAATATATTTGTATTTTTATTAGAATTTATTTATTGTCAATAGATGTTAAGTATAAGTTGAATTATATTTACTTTTATCTATAAATTAGGTTAAAAACAGGTCGTAGTAACGGGATATATAGTTACCTCAGTAATAGAATCGTATTTAGAAAGAGCATTTTACTTTATATTTTATTTAATTATGACAAAACTTAATAAGTATTTTAATATATTTTAAAAAAAGGTAGCGCATAACATGATGCATTTAGGAACCTAAACAAAAGAGACCTATGCGGGATAACCGTCTTCCAGGTAGGGACAATATCGAAGAGATTACTGTGACGCCTAAATTATGAAAAGATATAAAGCCTTTCAATGTAAGTGATTAGTGTAACTAGTTTGTTTGTATTTCAGCCACGTTTATTATTTTTTTTCGAATTTTTCTATTCTTTTGTAATTTCTTTCAAAAGAACCCACTCCCGCACTGCTGCAGTTAGCCGATGCGCCTTTATATTTTTAGGGACTCTCCACCCCTCCAGGATAAATCAAAATTTATCAACGTAACTCTCATTTTACTCATAACACATGGATCGTCTTTTTAAATTCTAGTTAATTATAATTCTAATTAATAAATATAGTTATCTTAACTGTCACATTTCAATCAATTTTCTATGAGGATTGTTCGCAAAGTTTAAAGTAACTTATTTAAGAATTCATATTCGCCACATTAAGAATGGCATAGAGTATTACTATGGCCATCTCGTAGTTTTCTAGACACGTCACATGCAGCACATAATTATTTACTCCACTTGTAATGTGATTGAAGAATGTTAATATATGTTTTTTTGTTTTCGATTTCTTCAATAATTACGTGATCATGGTGTAAACTGGATATGAGAATAACAATGTAGTTCTTCTTCTTAATCTTAAGGTTAATTTGACGCAGCTCTGATAAAACCTTTTATTTTTTCTTAGTTCCTATGTCTTTTTCATTTTCCTCCCAATAGTGTCAACCTTGTTACACCTGATTTGGCTCTACAGCGACTATATTTTAATAAATAATTATAGGGGATTCCTAATCTGTAATTCAAAGTATATTGTACATATTTATGAAAATTCATTTTGGCATCTAGAGTATTACACATGTAATTCAGCAGAAAATAAGCCGTGTGATAAACCTCGGGGCTTCTTAGAATGCTTCTATTATTAGCTAAATACGGTTTTGAGTTCCTAGCACTGACAGAGGAATTAATTATAATTATTATTGTATTTCGCAGTATAAACGTTTTCGCAGTATAAACGTTTTCCCATCCTTGGAAATAAATATACGCCATTGTTTCAACTAATGAGAACACGCTTCGCTCCAGTAGTGGTGAACAGTTGACGGAGTTGGGAAAGGAACGGCGGTCATGATATTCAGATTACACTAGGTTACCGTATCTAAAGGACAAGTGACAAGTAGTGCGTTATAACGCAGTGAGTTACTTGTGCAATCCTTACCTTCCCTACTTACCTAAAACAACTGTTTGATTCCTGTGTTAATGTTGTAACGGATTACACGCTAATTGGATGTAAAGAGGCCGTTGCAACCCATACGACCCAAAAATCCGTAATTAGAGGAACAATACGTAGAAATATTTCTCTTCGGCAAATGCCGTAATAGAAGAATTCAGTAATTGAATCTATCTTAACTTAACGATTTAGATGGATAGAGGTAGGCTTGATTTATTTATTGACTTATTTGTTTATTTTGTATTGTAAAATTAGTGCAATTACCAAGTATCAATCTAGCCCTATCTATCTTCAACTCTCTAATCTTCCTACCTTCAAAAGATTCCAATTCCTAGAGCATTTTTCCTTTTTAGAAGATTCTTTTTCGTTTAATATATCTTATTTTTAACTTTCTGGCCTTTGTCTGAATAGAGATGGTCTACGGAAGTAATTCTGTGACCATGTCAAAACCTAACTGGAGTGTATACATATCAGAATTCGTATTTATGCTTCTTTTTTACTTGCCTTAAACTAAAATTCCTGGGAAAATAAAACGTAGCGGTTGCGGTTTATTTTTGGTTTTGCTGAGGGAAGCATAAGAACTTTTTAAGGGATACGAGGATTAAAAAAAGAAAAGATTCAAATTAGTTGCATATTAAGACAGTCGAGGATATTTCTGTAACTATTAGCGAAACTACTGGCGAGCACGCACTCCCCAGGCAGTATATCACCACCCTCTATATTCGGGGTTGATCGACCCATCTCAGCACCAAATGCGGTTATCTGGGTAGTATTTAGTCTCGTGGCGATTGGAGAGGAACCTAAACATACCATCTCAATCCGTAAAACCTTTAAATTTTCTGAAATGGATGGATTCTTCTCGACCCTACTACAGTAGTGTATGGGGAGTCCGCTTCCGTTCCTCGTAACAATCTTCAGGGGTTATATTGCATTTAGATGCATTCCCAACACTTGGAGACAGGTTAGAACGGTCTTTATTCCTAAACCAGGCTGGAATAATTACTTCCAGGCTAAATCCTGCAGATAGATCAGTGTTACGTTTTTTTTTGTTAAAGACTTTGAATGAATTGTGCGAAAATAATTGAAGGAAGGGATAATGCATTCTTATCCAGTTCACTTAGACCAGCATTCTTTCATACCAGTGAATTCACGCAGTCTACCATAAACACCGTTGGAAAGTGGATTGAAAAATTTCTTAACAGCCCTCGGCACATTCATTAATATCGTGCGCGCGTTTCATAAAATCACCATCGCAAGCATTGACAGAATCCTGCAAACACATGGAGCTGAGGGCGTCTTTCGACAGCTAACCATGCAGTTCTTGCGATACCGACGGGTACATTTTAGTGTTGAAAATGCATCTGTAATTAAGATCGTAAGTAAAGGTTGTCTGAGGTGGGTGCACCACTACTATAAAATCTAATAGTAGGCAGCCTTCTCCAACGTTTTCGTAAAGCAGGTTTCTACGCAATTGGTTATGCGGACAACATAGTTATTGTAATATTCGGCAAAATCAAGCAAGTTCTGTGTAACTTGATGCAAGCAGCACTAAAGGCTACGAAACACTAGTGCTTGGATAACTCTTTAGCCATCAACCCCAATAAAACGGGACTGCCGCTGTTTTCTAGTAAAAAAAATGGTAACTAAACTGTCAATACTCTTTCAAACGTATCTGCCCGTTTAAGAAGCAGTCAAGTACCTGAGCATTATTCTTGGCATGATGCCGGATATAGCCAAACAACTAGAACCCAAAACAACGATAGCCAACTTCATGTTTTGGCTGGGTAAACGTATCATAGGCAAACTTTAGGGTATCCAACCAAAGACCATTCTATAACTATACGCTACAGTAGTTATATAATTGCTTTGCTATGGTGCTTTAGTCTGGTGACACAGACTAGGCTAACTCTTGCAGTTAAATAGCTAACATATCCAAAGCATGACCTGTCTGAGCATTACGGGCGCAATGTGATTCACACCCATGACAGCCATTTTAGGGTTCTCACCATTGTACCTGCCTGTGAAGAAGATGGCTATAAAGGCGGCACTTAGACTGCAGTTCAAAGGCCAATGGATTAATAAGGGTAGTAGAGGTAGGCACCACAACACACCAGAAGAGACGGTGCGCAGCACGCCTTTCCTGGAATGAGTAGTAGACTCGATTGCACCCACAATGGTTTTCAGTAAACGCTTAAGGGTTTGTCGTAATACCGAAGATGCGTCTCCAATCGATATTCTTATCTACACAGATGGTTTCAACACAAATGAACTTCCTGGGGCAGGTATCTTTTCAAATGACCTGAACCATCATTATAAAAGTTTCACACTGGGCAAACACTATTGTCTTCCAAGCAGAAGTCATAGCCACTCTGCACGGTTCTAAAACTATTCTCGAACGTAAAATCCTAAATAAAACTATACGAATTATGAGAAATAGTGGACCAGCTCTTCTGAGCCTAAATTAGCCGAAAGTCCTCTCACAGGTTGTACTGCAATGTCATCGCATCATTGAGCTCGCTTTTAACACTAACACTTGAAGTAGCTTGTTTTCAAGAGTACATGGCAATGAACAGGCAGACGCTTATGTGTAACAGAGATTAGCTCAGAGATTTGTTGGCGCCGGGCCACCATTGGTTACTATATCGCCATCTGCGATGTTCTCCAGTTAGGGCAAACAACCCACAGCGATCATTAGGACAGGTGAGTTTGTACTAAAGAAATGTTTATTGTATCTCCAATGACTAAAATCAAAAAATTTATCATATGCTTTTTGTGACGGAAACTACGGCTGTTGATCAGTATTTTTATTGGACACTACAAAATATAAAAGCATCTGCACAGGATGAATCTGTCAGCCGACCCCACCTGTAATGTCTACCAGCAGGAGAACAAGACGTCTGTGCACTTTTATGCACATCAGGCACTTGCCCGTCTTCGAAGATCCATGCTGAAGGACTTCTAACCTAGTAGTATCAGAATTAAGGACCCCTCATGGTGCGACATCCTTATATTCACTTGCAGAGTCTGGTGGATGAGTGATGAAAAACCAATTTAGGGAAAGGAATGCAACAATATAGGTCCACTCGAAAGCTTAAGTGCGTGTGGCGTTTGCCATCCTTCCCAATTGAATCCACCCATACAGACTACAACTATTGTTTACCTGTCCTAAACGCTTGTAGGTGTACATAAGGTGCATTGGTAAAGTCCTTCTAAAATCCAAAATGGACGAATATTTACTGCGTGGCCTAATGTAGACAAATGCTGTTGTGTTCACATACGTAAAGCTATGTTCGTACAATGAAACCTTGAGTAAGTTATACCTGACACGCCAGTTATCGCAGGTAATAGTTCTTTGATGAACAGTAGCAGTCTCGCGATCGTTATACATAGAATATGAACCGTACAGTATTTGTTCAACAAAGACGTCAAGAATTAGTACAAAGCTTGTTCGTAAACCTGCCAAAGCACAACCCTTGCTACTGAATTTTTCGGCCCAAGTATATTACTTGAATCAGCATCGATCTAGCTCTTCATCGATTTTTACCAAGTCTGCACATGTATAAACAGCCTTACAATTAGCAACGAATAAATCCAGAACATCCCGCTCTGGTGACAATTTTATATTAGACACAATTTATTCTCTTAAAGTGCAGCATAATCGAAACAGAAACTTTTAATGTCACATTGTGAGCCAGAATTTTTATGCTTCATTCTATCCAACATTGTTTTAGAATTTGCATGATCATTTTTCAAAACTTCCGCCAAGTAGAGTAATCCTTGCATACTTCTTGTTCCTATGATATTAGCGCCTCGGGTGGATTTTTCTTTTTTATTTGTCTGCCATTCTTTCAACATATCGATTAGAACTTTCCGTAATAATTTGTACTACTTTTTTTTAAATAAATGATATCTTACTTTCTCTACGCAACCTTATATTTCGGACATTGTCTTTGGCACCAGACTAGATGAGATTCTAATTAAATTTTTCTCTTTTTTTTAAACACTTTTATTGGTAGACATTTTAGTTCCTTCACTAGTCGATTTTTACCAGTAAAGTATGAATTTCAACGCAAATTTGAACTATCCGTCACTTTCATTATGATCTATTTTCCGTTCCCCCTCACTGTCAAAATTTGTTATTTGGATAACAACTTTTTTATTGGCTAACTCTTGTACAGCATCGATGGCATCTTCTTCCCCTTAAATTCGTTCCCAAAATTGCAACAATCAATTGTCTATCATTCGTAATCTCTCATTGTATACTAAACGATTATAATATTGTAACAAGGCTACCCTATACTAGAAAAATACATTCGGCACTACGGGTCGTCAAAGATGATTAACGGTTTTCAAAAGAACGCACCCTTGTACTTTATAAAGCTTGAAATAGGAATCTTCTAGATTTTATTTGTTTAACTCTGGTGCGTTTTGAAAATAATCTAGAACAATCGAAATAAGTGAATGCATTGCCTGGCCACGGTTAGTTTTATTTGAATCTCGATCAATAAAGTTGTGGTATGAGTTAAATTAGTATTAACACAGCGTTAAAGAAAATGATTTTAGAATCATTTTCTTTATTACATATTAGTATGTAATCGATATAAAGTAACAGCTAATGCTTTGTAGTTAATTACTAAGAAGATAGCATTGTAGCTTTACATAAGTTAGTAATTGTACTGTTGAATGGCTACCCCTCAATATATTAATAATTGGTCCTAAACCCTGTGTCATTATTAGAGAGTAAACAAGATTTAGCAAGCTTAGGCGCGTCCTTTATTCATAGATTTCAATGTCATTTTTAGTTTTGTTCAATATTTTACATACTACTTAATTAAAGTCATCACTTGATGCGCGATAAATGGCTGATTGAACTAATTCGAACTTGTCTTCGACAACCGTACACCACATGACAGCATATATCGCGTTTGCGTTATATTAGATAGAAACTAGTTGAATAATGAGAAAATTTAACTCAAAGAACAAAATAATTAAGGATGATCCCTAAATATTACGATGTCACAAATAGTAGTATTCATTAAGCATGACACCTTGATAATTATTAGTTCCATAAAAAGAATTCAGACAATAAACTTAAACCTACTAAACGATAGTTATATCTTTTGTGAAATTCATAGTTGAACGTAGCTCAGGTCAATAAATTATTTCAAAACCGTAAAAAGGAGAACAGATTTCATTATTACGTGTACCGAATTTATATACGAAGGTGCACGCATGGGTAATTACCAGCGTTAGTTTGTGTAAACCAAATAATTACAATAGTACATTTTCGTGTTACGTTAAGAAAGCTTTAGAATATTTAGAAAAGTAAATAGTAGTGAAATTATTGACATGCTTGTTTCATAGCATAATTATCCTAAAAACAAGAGAGCTATATACAATTTTTGGTAGAATTGATCAAAAGCAACGTTACAGAGGCGCACGCGTAGCTATAATACAAAGTAGCTACCAGGCAAGGTAACAGTATATCAATACAATGTAGTTAATTAGTAAACACAGACATTTATTTAGTAAAACTTTGAATATGAAGTTACAAATGATCTCATTTGTCATACTAATCACATGTCATACAATGTAAAATGTTTTTAATGTATCCATCTAGACTGCCGAGGACATGCGATAGTAATAAGCATATGACGTTAGCACAACTAAACTGCATGAAAATCAAACATTTTTCATGTGATTCTACACAAGCTCAGTATCAAAACCGTTATACAATGACGTACCGTTTTAGGCATGTAGAGTGGAAGAAAATGACGGAAGCTAGAGAACAAAAAAAAGCAATTAATTAATTACTAGTCGTCAGTAAGGTCATCGTTGAAGAAGGGAAATCAAAGAACCCTTATGGTTTGGGATTAGCAACCGGGCGTCGAACGTGGTGATATCCACCGGTAATTGACAAGAACCCGATATATAATTTGAACAGTTTCACCCCAAACCAACTTGATTGGATATTAAATGATCCTCTTAAAACGTAAATTCGAACCTGGCAAAATGGAAATCTTTATTTAAACTGGGCTTTAGTTTAAGTCTCTTAGCGGTTTATACATGTTGTTGTTGTTGCTTTGTGGGCGGCATTTTTACATGACGATTGTACGATTAAATAGAACAAACTTGTAGAACGCCCACTATTAGTATAAGTAAAGTATAGTGTAAATTTTATTAAATGTACAAAATCTAAACATTGTAATTTTATTTGAGGTTTAAGAGGTGTTTTAAATCGATATAATGGGATCATCGAGGATGTGACCAACTAAAAGGAATTTGATTTCTGAAATTTCGCAATTCCTTGTACGTGTTTCCAGGAATAATGCTATGATCTATGTACTCAAATAGATTTAGGTGACGTAGTGAGCTGAAAATAATTGTTTTCTTTGCTTTAAGATATAGGTTAATTGTAAAAGGAACTTGTTTTACCAAGGGCCCCGAAATACTTGTCGTCCGGTGGATTATTATTAAAGCAAACGAGTTGGCGTCCATACATTCAAGACAGCATTGAAAACCTAAGGCAAGTGTGATTAGTAACGTAGCTTGAAACTGCGCCTAATTAATTTTTTACACTCTTCGATTTTTATCCAAATCTTTTTTTGTTTCTATAGGGACACACTCTCGCACCACTGTAGTTAGCCGGCTATCTCTCAATTTGTTACAGAATTCCGGCCTCCTTTGGACAATTCTAAATTTAACAATTTAGAGCTTTATTCACTCTTAACAAGCAACTGAAAATTCATTTACTGAAACCTGTGTCATACCGCCACGTGGTCTCAATTATGGTAATTGACTCTTTCATTTGCACTTTCTCTATTATTCTGCTCAATGCTTACGAAGTCAATTGATTTGAGATGTTTATTCACATTTCGTACTTCATCTATCTTTTGCAATGCGACTAATTCTGTAAATTGGAAACCTTTGTGTTAAAAAAGCGTACTGCGAATAAATACTGCCACTTTTAAAGTTCCCAAATCGTTGCGCGCGTTAACCAATTTCTTTATTAAAACTTTCGAAGTTATTTAAAGTTATAATAAGAAATTCATAATCTTCGGTAGATTGAGCGATTATTGACTTCGTTGTAAAAGGAATATTTTTTAATGAAAGGGTTTGAATTTTGTTAAAGTTAGTTCGTTGTTAAATTGGAAATAATTAAGTTATGGAGTACGCTTCAGGGTATTCAATCCATCCCCACGATAACCGTTTATACGCCTTGACTCGTTGGAATACTTTTACGTCACGCATTATTAGAAATTGGAATAGACGTAGAATACAGCAGGTCCTACCATAAAATGATTACTGTGACGAAGTCTTTTGCTAAACAAGAGTTCTTTATTATCAACAGATTATACAAGCCTTTTCAACAACTCGTAACTACAGAAAAATTCTTAAAGCACACGCGACAAATTATTTCCAGTGAATCCCTAACACTACAAATATTAACTTCTAAAGCTACCACACTATCTTGTTAATTACCATTGAAGCACTATAATTAATCTATATCGATCCCTACAATAATTCGTATCGCATAGGGCAATTTATATTAACAGTATACACCATTAATTTATTTCATTTTACAATTTTATAGCTCGAATAAAAACATAATATATTCAATTGGTCTAGATTATTTCGAGAATGTTCCAAAAGTTATGCGAATAACATTCCAGACGCTCCCTACTGTAAAGTTAAAAAGATTCTTAAATGTAAACTCCTGTAACCTGTCAATCTAGTCCATAGGAGGATGTCGCTCCATAGGGTGGCTATCAATCATTCTTTGTGTAAGGTACCTCGTGTACGTACTAATGTATTATTCTATTCAAATGTAAACTAAACGGCGCGGCATTACGTTACTCAACATAATGCTTCATGCCTGTACAGTAAAATAGAATCTTATATCTCGCAAGGCATCAACTTACATCTTTATATAAAAAAAGCTTTGCCTATAGTGCATACACGTATAATCATGTTCTTGTATTTTTTTAAAAACGTAAACCGCAATTCTTTAAAGCAAAAAATTGCGAATATTTTTGGAAAATCTCAATTGTTGAGACATCCATGATTTTAAGTGTAGAAGATTAGTTTGACTAAGACATTCTTACACAGTATTCCTTTCAATAAACAAAGTCTGATTAATATCAGTTAGTAGCTTAAGCATTGCATCCTACGTTTATCCAGGTAATGTGTACTAATGGGCTAGGTCAAGTTTATATTTCGTATGGCAACTTGTGTTTAACTACTCAAAAACTATTGCTAGCAAGGGTTTGGAAAATTCAAAATTTGTGTGTCCAGTGTAGTACCTTCGAGTGAAGCATTGGAAAATCAAATGTAGGGTACCGCAGTAATCGTCACAGATTTTCTGACGAAATCTCATTGTCAAGCGTACCGATACAATATTTTGAACCTACAGACTATAAACATCGTTTGTTTAGTAATATCTCAAAATGAACACAAGATTTTGCTGAGGATACTATCATTTTTAATTTTAAATTTTTTATTTTTATTTAGGATGTGTTAATTTTGAAGTTAGAATAATTAGGAGCACGTTTATATTTTCGCGTTTAAACCCAATGTAGTACCTTCGGATGGAGTATTGGGAACGTAGCCGCAAACATAGCAGCCCTTAATTAAATTATAATAAGGATACTATCGAGTATCTATCCTGTATGTCTGCAATGTTTCGTCGTTAGGGTAGTTTACCCGCGGAAGTTCAACTTGATGTAGTCTCCCGTAATCTGTTCCCATTTTATTTCCAGTCGCAACCTGCGATTTCGTTGCAAGAGTTAGAAAGTGAATGCCTAAAATTAGAACAAAAAGGTTTTAGGGTTGATAGTTATATGTCCCTAGTCAGGATAAATGCTCATGTCAAACCTGATTTTGCTTTCAAACTCGCCACACCTATTTTCCAAGATCGGTCAGTAAAAATTCCCCCAACACCCATTACTATGCCTAAGCTTTTTCCGGTTTCTACCCCTTCTCATATATTTACTGCCACTTTTGAGGTCACGTGTTACAATTGCGACCAAACTGGTCAGATTTCGTCCTATTGTATTTGTCCGCAAGAACTATATTGCTATAGTTGTGGTCGGAAGGACGTCACTCGACCCAACTGTCCTTCTTGTCCAAAATTTTTAATCGACGGTAGCGTTTTCAGACAGATTTGAATATCCTATCTATTTTTAATCTCAACTTCTTTTCTTTTTGATTTCAACGAACAATCCCGATTCCCACTCAATTTCATATGTAATAATGTCCGTGATGCTGAACGTCCCTACTTACAATTACAAATTTTTTGTCATTTTTTTACTGGCCTTCTTGAACTCGGAGCCACTCGTACTATTCTTGGTGGTGCCGGTTGGCACCGTTTGCATTCTCTTACCTTAACTCTTCATACCTACTTTCTGTTTCTGTAGTCTTGCAGATAATTTGAAATGTACTATTTTTGTATTCATTACTCTTTGAAATTCCGTAATTACACTGCAAGTTCTTGTAATTCCCAAGGTTTCGCACCAACTTGCTCTTGGAGACAATTTCTGGAAATCTATACACTGTGCCCCAAATTTTCAAGATGGTTCATGTACTTTGGCTTCTCTTTTTTTTAGCCACCATCCAGTCCCACGCAAATTGTCTCAAAACATACTTCCAATCAAGAGCTTCGTTTAGATTCTGTAATTACTACCGACTTTTTTAAGCAGTTCACTGGTCTTGTTTGCACTACTTTGGTACCTTCCATGTGATTTTCCAATGCTCCACCCCAAGGTACTACATTGGCCAGGAAGCGAGTTTTTTTTACCTGGAAAATTTTGAATTTTGCCGAACCCTTGCTGTTCCAAGCAAGGTAGGGATCTTTAACGTGCGTGACAACACTCACACACGGGACTTCCATTTTACCTCTCATCCGAACGAGGGTGTATTTTTGTGAAAAATGCTCGCTTAACATTTTTCAAGCGGACCGTGTCGGGATTTGAACCCGGCACCTTGGGCGCGGTAGTCACACACATACCACTACGCCACGGAACTACGCCACGGAACCGCCTACTACTTTGGTACCGCATTATATTCCTACTTAACCTATAAAACAACGATAACAGCTTCCTTCTCCCATTCTTTTAAAGGTAGCCCATTCCGAGCTCGGCGAGGTGCTTGATCTTGAAGTCGTAAAATCATCGACCAGTACTTGGACTAGTTCCATGGTTTTGGTCAAGACGAAGGAGGTCAGGCCGTAAGGTCAACCAAGTAACTCAGAAAAATGCGTACTCGCTTGCGTATATTTCCACTATCCTTGACCGTCTCTATCCACTGGCAAATTCTCCTATCCTCTTATTCAAAAACCATTATTGCTGTCACCGTGTCAAGAGGGGCCCTTGTCAATTTGTTTAGTTATTGTTTGGTCTCTATAAGTTTTCTGCCACTTATCAACGACTTAACGATCAGGTCTTTGACTGGATTAGTTCAGTTTTGCATATTTTAACGATATCATTATCGCTTCCCTATCTTTCGACAAACATCTTCAACTCGCCAACTTAGTTCTCTCCTCTCGCTCTTTGGCTGGTCCCACCATCCGTTAAGATAAATGCCATTTCTGTTTTCTTGAACTCCGTTACCTTGGCTACGTTGTTAACCGAGATGGGCTACTTGTAGACTCTAAAAAAGTTACTGCTTTCTTTAATATTTCTCATCCTTCTTCCACTTCCTAAGTTCGTAGTCTGATTAACATGGCCAGTTGGTATAGACGTTTCATTCCAAATTTTACCACTCTTACTACGCCACTTTTTAACCTTACTGGAAAAAAGGTCTCTGTTGTCTGAACCCCTAAGTATTAGTCTGCGTCTTTTTCTCTTTTGCAACATTTGGTTTCAACGCCTCTCCTATCCTCTACCAACATCTCACTACCTTTTACGATCCAAACAGATGCTTCATATTGTAGTTTAGGTGCAATTATGAGTCAAAACTCCATTGTAGTTCTGAAAGTCGTTAGTTATGTCAGCCGCTCACACTCCAAATCCGAGCGCAACTATTCCGTTAGTAAAAAAGAGTGTTTGTCAGTTTTGTGTATTACTGAAAATTTCCGTCCGTATATCGAAGGCACTTACTTTACTGCCCTAACTGACCACCATTCGCTTTGATCTAGACTTTTAGACCGCTGGTCGCTCCGCCAGCACAATATAACTTTTCTATTCTGAACTGCAAAGGCAAAAATCATGTCATCTTTGGTACTCTATTTCGTTCTGTTCCTATCCTCAACTTCCCATAAATCACCATTCTTATTCCGGACCCATGGTATAATTTTGTGCTTCAAAGAGTCCTTAAATATCCTAAAAGTTATCCAACCTTGTTCGTGGTGAACAATATCCTTTTCCGACGTCACAAGACTTTATTCCTTATCGATTCCCAAAACGATTGAAAAATCGTTGTAATATCTGAACAGAGAATTCATTTATTATCCCTTTACCACGATCCTCCTACTTCTGGACACTGTGGCGGGACAAAAACTTCTGTTCGTCTCCTCCACATCTATTACTGTCCCTATCTTAAAGCCAACGTCACTCGCTATATCTTACGTTGTCCTATTTGTACTGCTCACAAGATTGATCAGCTACGTTTTTCTACCAATCTAAACGCTCCTGTTTTTGCAATAGATATTCCGTAATATCACAAGCCTTTTTCTCCGTTCTACTAGAGGCTATTCTTTTATACATGTAGTGGATGATTATTTCATATTTCCTTTCTTCTTTTCTTTGCGCGGCGCTATAGCAGCTTCGGTTTTGAAAATTTTTAAAGAGCAGTTTTACATTTTTGATATGTCACAGTACTTCATCACTAATAACGGTGTACAATTCCGCAGCTTTCAATTCACCTCCTCATGCGCACGTTATCGCACCCGAATTCTTTTCACCCACGTTATTATCCTCAAGCCGATCCTGCCGAACGTGTTAACCGCTCCCTCATGATCATGTTTTCTTCCTATATTCGTGACAACCAACGCTACTGGAGTGTTAAACTTCCAAAAATTTCCTGTGCCATCTGAACATCCAAATATGAAATCTTTGACTGTACTCCTTTCTTTGCCTTGTTTAGTCATAAACAAATCCTCTACGGTGTAAATTTCTTAACCTCAACAGCCTTCTCCTGATTCCAAATATATCAAAAATATTCGTCTCACATTTTAAAGAAACTTTGTGCAGGTTATAAGAAATTCATAACCATTATAATCTCCACTGGTAGTCTGTTTCCTTCCAACTTGGAGATTTTGTTTGGTGCCATAACTTTACCGTTTTCGACACTTTACGTAATTTTAACGCCAAACTCGTCCCTAAATTTCTTGGTTCATTCTTTATCCCTAAAGTTGATACTTCTTGGACCTATGAACTCGCCGATTCTTTTGACGCATTCGTAGGTATTTTGCTCGTCAAAAGCCTTAAATAAATTCTGATATCCATGATCTGGCTTCTTTCTAGCGACGAAATCGAAGTAAACCCCGTTCATAGTCCTTACGTCCCAAATTCATGCGATGACTTCGCCTTACTTTAATATTTTTCACGAATTTGCGCTCGTCTCTAAATATTTTTTGTGTTGTTTGCCGAACCCTTGCTGTTCCAAGCAAGGTAGGGATCTTTAACGTGCGTGACAACACTCACACACGGGACTTCCATTTTACCTCTCATCCGAACGAGGGTGTATTTTGTGAAAATGCTCGCTTAACATTTTTCAAGCGGACCGTGTCGGGATTTGAACCCGGCACCTTGGGCGCGGTAGTCACACACATACCACTACGCCACGGAACTACGCCACGGAACCGCCTACTACTTTGGTACCGCATTATATTCCTACTTAACCTATAAAACAACGATAACAGCTTCCTTCTCCCATTCTTTTAAAGGTAGCCCATTCCGAGCTCGGCGAGGTGCTTGATCTTGAAGTCGTAAAATCATCGACCAGTACTTGGACTAGTTCCATGGTTTTGGTCAAGACGAAGGAGGTCAGGCCGTAAGGTCAACCAAGTAACTCAGAAAAATGCGTACTCGCTTGCGTATATTTCCACTATCCTTGACCGTCTCTATCCACTGGCAAATTCTCCTATCCTCTTATTCAAAAACCATTATTGCTGTCACCGTGTCAAGAGGGGCCCTTGTCAATTTGTTTAGTTATTGTTTGGTCTCTATAAGTTTTCTGCCACTTATCAACGACTTAACGATCAGGTCTTTGACTGGATTAGTTCAGTTTTGCATATTTTAACGATATCATTATCGCTTCCCTATCTTTCGACAAACATCTTCAACTCGCCAACTTAGTTCTCTCCTCTCGCTCTTTGGCTGGTCCCACCATCCGTTAAGATAAATGCCATTTCTGTTTTCTTGAACTCCGTTACCTTGGCTACGTTGTTAACCGAGATGGGCTACTTGTAGACTCTAAAAAAGTTACTGCTTTCTTTAATATTTCTCATCCTTCTTCCACTTCCTAAGTTCGTAGTCTGATTAACATGGCCAGTTGGTATAGACGTTTCATTCCAAATTTTACCACTCTTACTACGCCACTTTTTAACCTTACTGGAAAAAAGGTCTCTGTTGTCTGAACCCCTAAGTATTAGTCTGCGTCTTTTTCTCTTTTGCAACATTTGGTTTCAACGCCTCTCCTATCCTCTACCAACATCTCACTACCTTTTACGATCCAAACAGATGCTTCATATTGTAGTTTAGGTGCAATTATGAGTCAAAACTCCATTGTAGTTCTGAAAGTCGTTAGTTATGTCAGCCGCTCACACTCCAAATCCGAGCGCAACTATTCCGTTAGTAAAAAAGAGTGTTTGTCAGTTTTGTGTATTACTGAAAATTTCCGTCCGTATATCGAAGGCACTTACTTTACTGCCCTAACTGACCACCATTCGCTTTGATCTAGACTTTTAGACCGCTGGTCGCTCCGCCAGCACAATATAACTTTTCTATTCTGAACTGCAAAGGCAAAAATCATGTCATCTTTGGTACTCTATTTCGTTCTGTTCCTATCCTCAACTTCCCATAAATCACCATTCTTATTCCGGACCCATGGTATAATTTTGTGCTTCAAAGAGTCCTTAAATATCCTAAAAGTTATCCAACCTTGTTCGTGGTGAACAATATCCTTTTCCGACGTCACAAGACTTTATTCCTTATCGATTCCCAAAACGATTGAAAAATCGTTGTAATATCTGAACAGAGAATTCATTTATTATCCCTTTACCACGATCCTCCTACTTCTGGACACTGTGGCGGGACAAAAACTTCTGTTCGTCTCCTCCACATCTATTACTGTCCCTATCTTAAAGCCAACGTCACTCGCTATATCTTACGTTGTCCTATTTGTACTGCTCACAAGATTGATCAGCTACGTTTTTCTACCAATCTAAACGCTCCTGTTTTTGCAATAGATATTCCGTAATATCACAAGCCTTTTTCTCCGTTCTACTAGAGGCTATTCTTTTATACATGTAGTGGATGATTATTTCATATTTCCTTTCTTCTTTTCTTTGCGCGGCGCTATAGCAGCTTCGGTTTTGAAAATTTTTAAAGAGCAGTTTTACATTTTTGATATGTCACAGTACTTCATCACTAATAACGGTGTACAATTCCGCAGCTTTCAATTCACCTCCTCATGCGCACGTTATCGCACCCGAATTCTTTTCACCCACGTTATTATCCTCAAGCCGATCCTGCCGAACGTGTTAACCGCTCCCTCATGATCATGTTTTCTTCCTATATTCGTGACAACCAACGCTACTGGAGTGTTAAACTTCCAAAAATTTCCTGTGCCATCTGAACATCCAAATATGAAATCTTTGACTGTACTCCTTTCTTTGCCTTGTTTAGTCATAAACAAATCCTCTACGGTGTAAATTTCTTAACCTCAACAGCCTTCTCCTGATTCCAAATATATCAAAAATATTCGTCTCACATTTTAAAGAAACTTTGTGCAGGTTATAAGAAATTCATAACCATTATAATCTCCACTGGTAGTCTGTTTCCTTCCAACTTGGAGATTTTGTTTGGTGCCATAACTTTACCGTTTTCGACACTTTACGTAATTTTAACGCCAAACTCGTCCCTAAATTTCTTGGTTCATTCTTTATCCCTAAAGTTGATACTTCTTGGACCTATGAACTCGCCGATTCTTTTGACGCATTCGTAGGTATTTTGCTCGTCAAAAGCCTTAAATAAATTCTGATATCCATGATCTGGCTTCTTTCTAGCGACGAAATCGAAGTAAACCCCGTTCATAGTCCTTACGTCCCAAATTCATGCGATGACTTCGCCTTACTTTAATATTTTTTCACGAATTTGCGCTCGTCTCTAAATATTTTTTTGTGTTGTTTGCTTGTACTCTTTTTTTTTACTCCCAATACCATTTCTCCTTCTTCGATCGGTTTTGTTTACAGTCAGTCTTGACGCTGACTTTGTTAACGTTTGAACCTTTTACTGCGTTATGTGGACTTTAGACATTTCATCTTTTCTTCGGACACTACGACCTACTCCACATTTTGGTCTATTTAGTTTTTTTTTTATTTTTTGGTTATTCTTTTTGGATAATTTATGGTGACCACAGTTTAAAGTACATATTCTACATTTCGTTTCTTTTGTCGTCCTTTAACATATTTTTAGGCTTGACAGTTAGGTCTCGTTTTGGCTTTCACTACTGGTTTTCTTCTTTGTTTCGTTACTTTCTTTTTAGTTCTCTGCAGGAAGCAACTTCTTTTCTTGAGGCCGGAGACTGTAATGTTTCTCTCTGATATACTTCCGACTTTTAATAACTCTTGGAGTGTTAAAACCATTCTATGTTTGCCCTCGTTGGTTGCTATCATATACCTTATATTTCTATTTCTTATAGTTTTTACTTTACTGGCTTTGTCCGGTAATTTGGGACTTTGCATCTAATAGATTTTTCTTTCTTTCCCTTTTTAGTCCTGTTCTGTTGTCTAATAGGAGTTTGCCTTTGGTAACTACTGTCGTTGCATTACATGGTTCATTGTTTTGCTTCTTACTTAGACCTTCTAATTTTGTTAAAGAGAGAATTTGTTACGTTCTATTTGAAGTTAGGATATTTTTTGCACTTTGCGCTCTATCCCATGTTTTAATAAACGTTTGCTTCCGCGTTTGGAAAATTGCTCAATTATACGAAGTGCGTGTGAAGCGTTAGTATTCGATATTTATTGTAGTTCAATTACCCAATTTAATTATTATTAAATAAGTCAATTGAGTTATCTGTAAATGCTAGAAGTTTGCTTAAAGTGATTGACATTCTATAATGGATTTTTGGTAAGTATTCTTTAGGATACAATTTTATAATACATTCGTTGAACTGATATATTTCGAGTGTTGATTTACCAAAGTTATTTTGTGATAAACATAATAAGCCCAACCGGGAAGTTACAAATCTAAAATCTTTATAGTGAAAACTTGTTTTCTTTTTATGTGACTGGTAGGAAACTGAAGGGGGATATTTCTTTATTAGAATTTTAATGTTTTTAGCCCGGATTTTAACCCGGATTCAAACACACATTCCTATGTTTCTTAAATCAATGCTACCTGGCATTAACACTAAAATAACCTCGTCTGGTCATTACCAAACATTTTGTCAAGCCGTTGTTTGTATGCAGATTGGGTTATGACGAGATAATTACATTAATAGCCTACGTGGGGGATATCATTACAAGCGACTATTTTACGCATTTACGATACGTGGGTTTACTTGCATCACATAAATAATAAACCATTTATGAATATTAATTCAAGTTCTGTGCGATATTGTTTTGAAATTAATGGATAATCGGGTGAAGTGGTTTCGAAATTATATGTAGACTTGATAGTTATCCATCAGCTGTGGTACATCATTAGTTATTTGTGTTGGTTTGTTGATTGCGTCTAAGTGCACTATTGTAAATATTTATTCTATTTTCCTAGGTTTAATAGATTCTTTTGGAGCAAGCTCGTCATAGTCAACGTAGTAAGTAAGTAAGTCTGTAGCATTTTGTCATATCTACATTCATATTTTTATATCTTTTATTGGTATAAATATGTGTAGACATACTGTAATAAACCCAATAACTATTCTGTTCATATTTCTGTGTCATTATTTGAGTGTTGTATGCTATTCTATTTGACAGACTAGCTTTCTGTCCGCATGTATATGTTGTATATTCGCTAACAATTTTTTTCAGAGCGAATTGGGTGTGTGTTCCTTTGTCTTGTTCATTGGTCCCTTCTAATCTCCGACTATGTCAGCGTGGCGTTCATTTTCTTTTCTTCCCTTCTCTGTTATCGGGATTTTGGCGAAAATTTCGTTGTAACTTCAAAAATTTTTTACTAGGTTGTGACTTTCAATAACGTGTAACGTTTTAATTTTTCGTACGTATAAGGAATTGTAAATAGATTTGGATTTAAGTCGTTTTATACGCGACATACCGTGAATTATATTTAGTTATTTCCTATCAAGTTGAAGTTATAAGTTAAAGCTTATGGTGAAATAAATGTTAGCTTTCAAAGTTGAATTCATCGAAAACAAAGTACATAAAATTTAAGCTTAAAGCAAAACGCTGCATTTCCAGCCCGCAGCTAATAGATGCCTGAGTGAGCGAAGCGAGCGAGGGCAGCTGATAGCTAAGGGCTGCTAATGCATTTTTGCCTGTGTGACACACAACTGTTTTTCGCCTAGCATTAAAGAAAAAAAAATAGGGAAAATAGCACAAAATAAAGAAGGTTAATAACATTTGACGTATTTATTTATTATAGTAATTGATATTAATTATCCCTTGAGCATTATTATGGATAGTAATACTAGGATTTGTAAGCACTTGGTAAGTATTTGAGGTCAAAGTCGCAATAAATGAATCTCAATGATATTCATATGTGTCTAGATTGTGAAAAACCTACAAAATCTAGCTGTTATGAGTTTAGCGGCCCTAGAGCCGCAAAGGCTTACTTTCAGTCACATTTTTAGGGCAAATATGATTCATTTTCATATACGTTAGGCGAAAAAATATATTTGTGTGGATGTCTGAATAAACGCGCACGCCGAATTGGAGTGGTCAGCTCAAAATGCGCAACAAAATTTTTGAACAGAAGTTTTTTAAACAAAACTGTTTTTAAACAAACCTATATACAAAGCAGTTTTGTGTAACAATATATTTACGGAAACTTTTTGGGAGTAATATTATATACCTAATTATGCTTAATTACAACGATCAACTTTCACATTATTCATGGTTCCTTCTTTTCTAACATCTTTTGATACAACATAATAACCCGTATGCAGAAATTTTTATCGAGTTCTAGAAAGGATTGTTCCCTCCATGATAAGCCGCAGTCCGTTTGCAGTGACTCGAAGAAATCTCATTAGAGAATTGGCTATGGAGATTTAGTAGTATTTTCCAGTCGATATTAGCAGCAGCAAGGCCGACTTTTGGAGGATAGTTTGTTTTCGTTTAAGTTGGTAAAATTCTCAAACTATACTATACATACAGTTTTCAGAGTGTTATTTTCTTCGTTTAAAAATTTTCTATCCTATTTTCGCTTCTTCCAAGAACCTAGGGTTATAAAAACTAGTTTAGACTAATTAAATAACTGCATTCTCAGTTCATAACAAAAATTTAATTATGTCATGATAAAAATATCTAGTTTTATTTGATACAATAACAAAGTGTAGTTAATGTAAAAGGTTACATATTTTGAATACTAAACTAAATTCTTCATCTTCATTAGGTCTTCAGTCCTGAAACTGGTTAGATGCGTATCCTCATTTTTTCCTATTCTGTGCTAACCTACACATTTCCCTGAAAATTCCACAGTCTGCATCTTTCACTATCTGCGTGCAATGGTGTGATCTAGGTCTACTTCTACCTCTTTTTGCCTATCTCTGCTCGTAATATATCCCACACTATTCTTCAAAAATGCTTTGAAACGTATCCTCATCTTCTATTTCTCCAATACTCTTTTTATTTTTACAGATAGCTTTACAATAACTGATGTGGAAAAAAATTTGTAATCCCAATTCGTCGCCACTACTGTGTTATTAACTTTCTTGTATCTATTCAATGTAATGAATATAAACACAGAATGTAATAAAGTTTTATTAGACTTCAGTCAACAACCGCTTTGGTCAAACTCTGACGTATGTCTGACGCTTGCGCTCTCCCACTCCATATATAACACTCGGGTGTTTGAATTCGTTTTGACCGAACCGGCAACTGACTGGCACGTGACTACCATGAAAGACGTATGAAGAACATGCTAGAAATTTGAGGAGGTTATTTGATTAATATTTCGTTATTAGATTGTTTTAGATTAATATTATTTGAGTGAACCAGGTACGTTTGCTGCCATAATACAATCAAGTTACATTTTTAAAAAATGATTAAATGTCATTATTATGGATCACAGTATACAATAATATTCAATTGTTACCGAAAATAAATTGTTATATAACCACATAAGTAGAATGTTGATGGTTGAATCAGCCAGATTTTTGCGCATTGCATTCATATCTAACCTAGGTAAGAGTTTTCTTTGACTAACCACTTCAGCCTGCTCTAGAATTTTTCGAGCAATCTAACGCTGTTTGAATTTTTAAAATCGTACAACCCCATTCATAGTTACACCCCTTTGTAGCTCCAAACCTCTTAGTAAAAGTTTTCTTCGACTATGCATGATTAAGGCTTACAACCAAAGTTTTCTTCGACTAACCATTTGAACCTGACTTAGAATTTTCTTATCCAACCCTGTTTGAATGCTTAAAATCGAACCGCCTCCGAGGAGTGACATCCCTTTAAAGTCTAAAACCTCTAAATTTCTGCTTATTTAATTTTAACTCAATCCCTTTTTAGTTACCCGAGACATACGCCTTAATCCAGAATTTCCCGGATAATTAAAAACCCTCGGAATTGTTTAAATCAAACCACCCTTACAAAGTTATAACCCTGATTTTAAGAAGTTACCCGAAATCGTCTTAGCGTATGACAAATAAGTTTGGTCTGCATTTTTCTGAGAAACCCAAATCTGTAGAAATTTTCAAAATAAGACCAACTTTAAAAAGCCCTAAAGACAAGCAATTACACATTTTTCTCAAAATCTGATCTCTTAAATATTTCAAAGAGAAACTTAATAAAACACTTTAAACGTTTACTAAGTAAAATAATTTAAAAATAATTTCTACGTTATATGTTGAGCAATCGCAGATTTGACTATTTGCTAAATGAATCACCGAGCGAAAGTACATGCATTGTTATTAAATTGAACCATTAGTTTCTGATTTTGCGACATTGGTTAATTAGTGTTTAATGTAGGAAACCTATAATTATTGTTTTAAATACCGGTAAGCTCAAAATTTAATTCTTAAGCAGTAAAAACTCGGATATTCCTACGAGACTTGGCAGTTTCTAAGCATATCACCAAGGAGAATGCATTTCATTGTTATTAAATTAACGATTTACTAATGGAAACCACTTATAAGCTTATCAACGTTGTTCACTGTCCTCGTTATAATTATTAATACGAGGTCAGTTTTGCTTTGGAAGTGAAACCTTGTTTTCCTAATACTAGTAGTGCTTAATTGTATTTACCGAAATAAAAAATAGCCGTCGGCCTTACTGATCATTTTGAAAAAAATTTCCGTACAACTTTCCAAGATATTAACGGCGTAAGCGCTCCAGGCAGCAACTATCTCTACGTTTTCAGTATATATTCAAAAGAAACACGTTGTATGCCTATAGTATTTTTTTTCGTAGCTTGTTTGGTAAGTGCTTGCGTTTGTAACTTGTACTTTCCAGCAGTTTTATTCTAATTTAAAAGGGAAAGTTTTCAATTACTTCTATATCTTTAGCTGCATTTTCTACCTGCTTGTTTATTACCAATATTTATGTTTCTATAGAATTTAATATAATAAAATCCAGTAGTCAAAAATTTATTAAACTTAAATACATATTACAATGCATTCTGAATAAGTAAAACATTTTGTTTGGCGCATACTAAATGGTTATCCATATGCATAAGACAATGACCAAATCCTCCATGACCCATCCTTAAACGTTTTTAAATTCGGAACGTTCAATTCTTCAATATTTTCAATATGGTTGTACTGTAAATATCTGAATACGATATTTCGTCTTTGTGTACCCTTCAAGTACACTGTGGAACTTGGCACGATTATCTATTCTAAACATGAAGTTAAGTGCAATGATTGGTTTTCCCAACTAAACCCGTGCAAGTGCTTCAGCGCCATGCGCAATGTTTCTTAAAATTTTCGTTCAAGTGGGTGGACTCCAAAGGCAAAGCCAATATTTCGTTCCACAATTTATTATTTTTCGCATCCAAAATAGCTATTTCATTTATAAAAGACTGACTGCTTATGAATTGGAAACCTTGAATATCCAGAATGTAAGCCATGGTGCAGCTTTCTTGTCGATGGTTGATTCTCAAATAACCAAACTTGTAATAACTCCATCAATATATACTAAAGCAAGTTTGTTTTCTTAATCCAACTTTTACCATCCCCCAACCACGAGACTAATAGTTCACGTCCATGGTTCCGTTTTCGTAAAACTTTTTCCACTAGGTACGTGTCGGGTACCGCTGTGGTTTGAATTTCTTCAGCGTAGAAACATCCTTGAATTGGCTGCCCAATAGATAGGTTGTCGGCCTTGTTTGTTGTACTTTAACAATTTTGAACAGTTCTGTACTCAAGTTTGGATCAAATTCTCGGTCAAATACTGCTTTATATTGTGATATACGTACAATTTCTCCAATGGTATGTAATTTCTTTCGGCTTGTAACACTTCTATCGCTGATTTAGAGTTTTATTCTTTCTGAGTGCACTTCCGCTTCCATAGGCGTCATGTTAATAGCTCGATGTGGTGTATAATGGTATTCTTCCATAACCTTAGGCAAAATATCCAACCATCTATGACCGCCTTGCAAGTAAAATCTTCTGTACAACTTGTTTTTGATTGTTCTTATTAATCTTTCGCTGAAATCTGCATAGATTGCGGAATACGTAGAATAATGGTTTAATTTATATTTTTGCATAAGTTGCTTAAAGGAGCGGTTATAGAATTCAAGTCCTTAATCCGTTTGTAGATTGACTTTGGTGGTCATATTTCCGTGCAACGTTAGTTAAGGTTCGTGGCTTGGGAGCGGCCTTTTTAAAAACCATTTTAAAACTTCTTAACAATTTGTTTTATTATACAGAAATTAATGATGAAATTTTACAAAGATTGAATTAAAATTATTCTAAGTCCGAAAATTAATATTAATTGTGCTATTTTGTGAGTAGTAAGCAACTGCAATGTAAAAGCTGTTCACTTGACTAACTGATTTCGACTGTGGCTCCCGGGCTTTTTGTAATGTTCGTACCCTCTCACATAGCTGTGGGAACTTGTAGATCTCATGTCTGCTTATTCTTACCTCTATTCATAAATACATTGTTGCGATCTTAATTCTAAGTAATCTCGGTACCTGACCGTCGGTGACCGCCTGTGACCTGAGATCTGCAGTGTCACTACCGTCTGTGAAACAAAGTAACGCATCCGTTCTCATGAACGTTAATAAACTTTACAAATTGTCCTTGTTTTACAATGTTGCACTTCACTTAGCGTATTCCTAACACTTTCTAATAATTTCCTAATTATTCCATTTCTTTATATATATATATATATATATATATATATATATATATATATTATAGTGGTTTTAAAGGGTTAAAAATAAATACAAACGAAACAATTTCAAAACACCCTGTATAAAGGAACAAACAAAAATTACGTGCGAAATTTATATTAATTAATTCAATTTTTAAGTAATGGGTATTAATCAAATTGTACAAATAATAATTAAAAATGTAATAGCTTTGCAAAAAATTAAATGGCAGAAACCAATTCCATGCATTTATTAATTTAATTGGAGTTAATTGAACAATGCTTGATATATAATAAGCATAAAAGCCTGTGAAAACCCAAGGTGAAGACGCGTTGCTAACAAACGGATATATCAGGAGGGTTGAAATACCATGAAACGAAGCTCGGAGAATTGTATTTAAAACGTTCGTTGCAATCGAACACCTGCAAACTTTAAATGTCAAGTTCTAATAAATTTGAGCAGATAAACATGCAGATTCTACGTATATTGGAAACGGTTGAATGTTTTAGCATAAAATACTAAACAGGGGTTAGGTAAAGTTACGTCGCCAGTCCACGTGTGTTTAGACAGCAGATAGTCAAGAATATCGAGTTTGTACCACTTAGACCAGGGTAGAAAGGGACAGAGAAAACGCATAAGTAAGAGATACTAATAGGATAGGAGGGATTTGTGAAGCGTCATGCGGTCGATATGTTAGTTTGATTTGAAACAAGCACGAGGATGTTGTAGCGTGATATTCTTGAAATTTTATAACCAGGTATTGAAATTCGCGGATTTAAAAATGGAGTTGAGTGCAAAATTGCCAGAATGTGTGGTGTTAACAGGGGATTTTGCGTTAAGCAGGTATGGAGAGGTTACAGTCGGAGTGTATAAATGCTTTTAGAGAACGTGGTGAGGCCCCTTAAGTTTTCGATCGCTCCAAACAACGTATCTATGTATCACGAGTTGTAAATATTACTAAATCAGTTAAATTATATTACAAGGTGGTAGTCTCTTAATTAAATACGCGGTTAAGTGTGCCGAAATTACATTTTAATAGAGATATCATCTATAATTATAAACAACTCGTGTCGGGACAGTAAGTAACGTGGTTTGAAGCATCTAATTAATGAAGAAATAACTTTAAATGGAATTTGGAATTGGTTACACCGGGGAGACCGCGTTTGCAGTTCAATTTGGATGGAGTTTTTCTAGTAACAGCTAGAAACGACCTGCAGAACGGATAGAAGAAATAGATGGCATTACTCTCAGAGCAGAGATCTACAATAAAATTCCAGGTAACGATTTGAATTGTGACTTTATAAACTGTGAATATTGGGAGAACGTATGAGAGTGAAATTTCAAGGTGGTGTGTATTATTTCCGTATTGAACTTAATACGTGTAAAATCTTTATTATGGTATTTAGCTAGAAAGTTGAAGGTGTCTATAAAGCTTTTAAACGTTCCATCAGAACGTGAAATTTTTGTGAAGAGTACATGGCTTTGTTTTGTTATTTGTTTTAAAAGTATGCAAACGCATAATTAGCTGGGTTATTCTGAGCTCACCCTACTTCAGAGTTTAGTTAGAGTAAAATGAATAAATAAATTATAAAGAAGGAATTTTAGAGAAGGTATTATTCAAGGCCCATTTACTCCGGGTACAATTGCTGTGTTTAATGATTTAAAATACAATACTGGACATTATAAAATAAGGTTTTTCTGAAGTGTAACGTGATCAATGGAATATGGACTCTATTGCATTTCATTTGTAAATAGTTATAAATAAAAGCTTGTATGTTGGTTGTATTTGAGGTTTTATTGCTAGTGTGTGTGTATAATTGAGAATATGCGAGTGAATCTAGATACCCAAGAGGAGATCCGAATGAGCTAGCCGGAAGCAGTTGAAGAAGGCCGTTCAACCGAGGAAGAAGGAAAACGGATAAGGATAATTTTTTTTTGGATTAGTTGTTAATTTTTGAAAATTTGTTTATTGTCGAATATGAAAATTTTATAAAAATTTCGAAAATAATTTATGGTTGGTAAGCATCTTACCCGAGTTCCACGGCATAATTTTGACTCCCAATTCAGGAGCTGAGGCGATTCTATAAGGATACACAGCAATATATATCAATTGGAGGATACATAACTCATTTTGTTCAATATTTTTTTCATAGCATTTCAAACTTCCAGACCAGTCTTGGTTTTTAATGATTCTGCCAATGCATATTTAGTATAGCAACCCACCGCTATTAGAATATATCTGTACCCATTGTTCACACGAGAGTAAGGTTGGAATTCGCAAAAGTCCGACTGGATTAGAACGCGTTTCACATGTTTCAGATTTGTGTGACGACGCAGAACATTTTTTCTTGCAGGCTTAAATAATTCCTAAACGATGATTTCTTTACTCATTTTTGTTTAGCACTGATGTTAAACTTATAGAGCTATCATTATCTAGTTGCTCCTTTGGCATAGACCTAATCTTTATAAATCGACAGATTGTATAGACCTCTAGTACCAAGATATATCATATTGCTTAAGGTGATGTCGCTAGTTTCCGGATTAATCTCCAACACGCGTTTTCCAAAACTCTATTCGTCTTTTTCAGGGTTATATTTTACTCCATAAACCGACTTTTCTATATTTTCGTCTTCATTTTTAACCAACACGTCTGCATAATAAAGATGTATAGGCTCGTCGTTAACTAGTAACTTAATTTTTTTAAAAGTACGTCTCTGTTTTCAACTTTAATCTCTCTTATAGGTTTCGGTATTTTTTCCGCTATTCCTTGTAACTGGGAAGCGGTGATTTGCAAAGACTCAAGCAATTGTTTATGAGCTTCTTTGAATTCTCGTTGAGAAGTAGTATATTATTCTTTTTTGTGATCGACAAACTTCTTTCGTACGGCATCCTGCAGAAGATGAAGCTTTCGTTTATTTGCAATAAAATCTTTAACGTCCGTCATTATAAAACTTCGGATTGGGACTAACCATTAACGTCATCTTCTATATTTATATACTCATCGAAATTTTTCCTATATCGTCTCTAAATCAAATCAAAATCTTTTACAATAATAACAAAACTATATTTCGAGTCACCACCATTCCAGCATCGCTGACAAATTTGTTTAAATTTTGGATATGTCATGTCACCACCTACTTATGTGATTGAAAAATATATGTCTGATGTTGGTATCATCCTGCTTCCAGATTGCAATAACATTGGCGTTATCTCTAAGTCGGTGCTTTACTGCGCTAGCATACGTTTGACATAAGTAAAAGAAATCAGTGCTCAAAGGAGAAAAACTGTGCGATCTTGTTTTGTTCGTTTGCAGGTATATCATCAAAGACAATAATTTAATCTTCTTCGGTATGTCTCGTGGTAACCAATTTCTTCTCTTAAAGGTTCAAATACACTTCTTAACAGTTTATATTTCGGTTGATACAGACTTTATAAAAACGCATACACATTTTAAAATCGAGGTCCGTTTTCGTGCAAAATAAGCGAGATTAAGGCGTTTGTTTATTTTTGTATAACATCGCCCATGTCTCTTACATCTTCCTGTCTAGGAACACCATTCTTCTTTTGAGGTTAACAGAGATCCAGATGTCTGTCTAACGTTCTTCTGGGTATACCATATAGCCTACTTGCAGAGTTAACACTTATACTCTTTTGTTTTCACTTATTGCTTTCTCTAAAGATTCCTTGGTGTACATCTTTCAAATATAAATTTAAACTGATCCAATTTGAAAATAATACCTCTTATATACCAGCATTACGGGAATGCACATGGACAGGGGTGCGCATGCGCACGGATGCTCATGGGCAGGGGTGCATGTGCTCAGGGATGCACATGGACAGCCGAGCGCATACTCAAGAGTGCGCCTGCTCAGGGGTGCGCATGGGCAGGAGTGTGCCTGGGCGTACACCGAGATGTGTCAGGAACTGCGTTGGATCACCAACAATCTTATTAATATTAAACCAAAGCTTCAGTTTATGCCAAAGGTGCAACTAGATAATGATAGCTCTATTAGTTTAACATCAGTGTTAAGCAAAAATGAGTAAAGGAATCATCGTTAAGGAAATATTTAAGCCTGCAAGAAAAAATTTTCTGCGTCGTCACACAAATCTGAAACATGTGAAACGCGATCTCATCCAGTCGGACTTTTGCGAAATCCAATCTTGCTCTCGTGGGAACAATGAGTCAGATATATTCTAATAGCGGTGAATTGCTATACAAAATATGCATTGGCGGAACCATTACAAAACAAGACTGGTCCGGAAGTTACAAATGCTATGAAAAAAATATTGGACAAAATGTTGCATGAAAATATAACCACAAAAGTCAATCTGCAAATGGATCACGGGCTTGAATTCTATAACCGCTCTTTACGCAACTTAGGCAAAAATGTAAAATAAACAATTATTCTACGTATTCCGCAATCAAAACAGGCTTCTGCGAAAGATTAGTAAAAACAATCAAAAACAAGCTGTACAGAAGATTTTTACTTGCAAGGCGGTCATAGATGGTTGGATATTTTGCCTAAGGTTATGGAAGAATACCATTATACACCACATCGAGCTATTAACATGACGCCTATGGAAGCGGAAGTGCACTCAGAAAGAACAAAACTCTAAATCAGCGATAGAAGTGTTACAAGCCGAAAGAAATTACATAACATTGGAGAAATTGTACGTATATCAAAATATAAAGCAGTATTTGACCGAGGATTTCATTCAAACTGGAGTACAAAACTGTTCAAAATTGTTAAAGTACAACAAACGAGGCCCATAGTCTATCTATTACAAAATTTAAGTGACCGGCCAATTCAAGGATGTTTCTATGCTGACGAAATTCAGATCACAGCGGTACCCGACACGTACCTAGTGGAAAAGGTTTTACAAAAACGGAATCATTGACGTGAACTATTAGTGTCGTAGTTGGGGGGATGGTAGAAGTTGGATTAAAAAAACAGACTGGCTTTAGTATATATTGATGGAGTCATCTCAAGTTTGGTTATTTGAGAATCAACCATCAACAAGAACACTTCACTATGGCTTACGTCCTGAATATTCAAAGTTTCCAATTCAAAAGCAGTCAGTTCTTTATACAGGAAATAGCTATTTTGGATGTGAAAAATAATAAATTGTGGCACGAAATATTGGTCTTTTGGGGTCAGCCCACTTGAACAAAAATTTTAAGAAACATTGCGCATGGCGCCGGATGCAATTGCAGGGGCTTAGTTGGGAAAACCAGTAATTGCACTTCATATTTAGAAAAGATAATCTCGCCAAGTGCCACAGTGTACGTGAAGGATACACAAAGTCGAAATATCGTATCCAGATAATTACAGCACAACTATATTGAAAATATTAAAGAATGTAACGTTACGAATTTGGAAACGTTAAGGATGGGTTATGGAGGATTTGGTCATTGTCTTATGCATAATGATAACCATTTAGTATGCGCTAAACAAAATGTTTTACTTATTCAGAATGCATTGTAATATGTATTTAAGTTTAATAAATTTTTGACTGCGTGGTTTTATTGTATAAAATTCTACAAAAACATAAGTATTGGAAATAAACAAGCAGGTAGAAGATGCAGCTAAGAAATACAGAAGTAATTGAAAATTTACCCTTTCAAATTAGAATAAAAACTGCTGAAAATTACAAGTCACAAACGAAAGCACTTACCAAACAAACTACGAAAAAACACTATATGCATACAATGCGTTCCTTTTGAATATATACTGGAAACGTAAGGATAATTGCTGCCTGGAGTGAATACGCGGTTAATAGTATCTTGGAAAGCTGTACGCAAATTTTTTTCAAAATCATCAGTAACGTTTACGGCAATCTTTAATTCCGGTAAATACAATTAAACATTCCTAGTATTAGGGAAACGAAATTTTACTTTTAAAGAAAAACTTACCTCGTATTAATAATTATAACGGGGACAGTGGGCAACGTTGATAAGCTTATAAGTGGTTTGCATAAGTAAGTCGTTAATTTAATAAAAATGAAATGCATTCTCCTCGATGATATGCCAAGTCTCGTATGAATACCCGAATTTTCACTTCTAAGGAATTACATTTCAAGCTTGCCGGTATTTAAAACAATCATTATTAGCTTCTTATATTAAACACTAATTAACCACGATCGCAAAATGAGAAACTATTGGTTAAATTTAATAACAATGCATCTACTTTCGCTTGGTGATTCATTTAACAAATAGTCAAACCTGCGGCTTCCAAAAATATAACGTAGAAGTTATTTAAAATTTAATTTGTAACGTGCATTTTTAATCGTTTAACATTTTACGCTTTTTCTCAATTAGTAAATACCTTTCTGCAATTACTATTTCTATATTTTATATTTATTAACCCCTTGGGCGAATGCGTCGTTTCTTTGGGATCGCTGTTTGTATAAAGTAAATACTTCAGAATAATGCAGAATAGTATGCAATTTAACTCGTGTGTAGTAATTTAAAGATAGATAAATTAAAGGTTGATTTTCAATTAATAAATAAATTGCAAGGAAGGAGTTTTAAATAGGATTATTCGTAAATTACTTTCCAATTTATTGAAAATTATAAACCGCTTGTAATTAATTATAAATTGCATCGTTCTTGGCTTGCCGCTCGTATAAATTTAGTTCCTTATGTTATAATCGAACTGGAGATAATAGTCGATAAGAGGTTATGGGTAACAACTATTTTATATCTACAGATTAGCGGTTGTAATAGCAACGAGTTGGATATAAACAGATTGGCAGTTGTAGTTTGTGTTTTGTTCCGATATATTACGTTAAAAATACTGTTTCCTTGTTGCTTTACTAATTGTGTTTTGAGTTGGAGTTTGTTCTTGGTTCCTATATATTAACTACGTTGAAAGACTTTTTCGTTTTGCTTTGAGAATAGTGAGAATTAATGCAAAATCAATTTCGAGTCGTGCATGAACAATTACGACACGCTTTTAGTTGTTTTTCTTGTGAAATAAAAGTTGTATATTAACTATAGCAGTGTAGTTCTGTTTACCATTTGAAGGAAATATGCTTGATATGTAACGTGTTTGACGTGCTTGTTTACGGAACACGGACGGTTTTAGTGATACGCGTTGCTTTACTAATTGTGGTTTTTTGTGGTGTTGCTTTTTTTTTTTAATTTGAACTGGGTGTGCGATCTAGTTTCGCGTTTTTTTTTCTTTTTATCAGAGTAGTTCATACTTTGGATTATCCAAATACAGTTGGTACTGTAGTTTCTGAATTTTCTAACCCCAAAGAATCTACAACAGATCTTTGCTCGCGCAAATTTCGTTATTTGCGAAATATAACAGATTACCGGTTTACAAAGGTATTGGTTGAAGTTTTTCACTGCTTTTTGGATGTTTATGAAGATAATATACATTTGGTCCCAGTTGAAATTAAACTAGTGCTACAACATATTTCGAAATTATTGCCTCAGGAAATAGAAGTAACAAGAAATTTATCGATGCTACATAGTTCCGTCGCGTGATAATGTCTGTTGCTAACACCAGTGAAATACGTAGGTGTGATTAGGGTAACGTGTGATAAGTTCCATCAACACCCTCCCAGTAAAGGGGTGAAGTGCTTCGTTAGTGCAGGACCTCGTGAATCCCACACTTCAAATGCAAGGAAGCGTTCCTGAAGAACTTTTTGTAAGTTGAACTATTTCCTACTTATTACTACTTTAAATATCTATCCGTTGTTTTGCCATATCTTCGTCGTTCTGATACCTTTTTTACAATAGACTTGCCTGCGATTAAGAAAAAAAAAATCAATACTGCTGAATTACTCATATCAATTGTGTCTTATCTATTTATCTTTTGTTAATATTTTGTCTGATTTATGTTTAATTGGTGTGTGAGGAAACGTTTCTGCTACTCCCCAATATTACCTCACTTTGTGATAAAAATTTTTGTACTGCTTTTACCGTGATTATATTATATAGTTTATCTAAACAGTTTTATTTACATTCTACCAAGTACTAAATAACTTAGACTTTGCATTGCTGCTATGCTTTTTCTTTATTTCGGGTTTGCAGGACAAATCTCTTTTATTGCAAGTTTGCTATTCTAATTTCTTTTATTGCAGGCACTGTTACTAACTCCTTACAGCCGCATACATCATATGTCAGTCTGCTTTCTACAACCCCCCCTAATCTCCGATTGAGCCCGGTCATTTCTTTGATTTTCTTTGGGTTACGCACGGCTACGAGCCAACGTAGCATAAATTTGGCGTCCAACGTGGCTGCCACGGAAAAAACGTAACAAATTGTTTTATTAGTAACTATCTTGTAGACAATAAGGATGATATACCCTTAGTAAACGTTTAATATTAAGTTTCTATTTGAAAGGTTTAAGACGTCAAATTTTGACAAAAATATTCAACTACTAGTTTTTAACGCTATTTGGAGTTGATCTTATTTTGAAAATTCCTAAAGATTCGTATTTACCAGAAAAATGCAGACCAAACTTATATGTCATACCCTAAGACGATTTCGGGTAGCTTCCTAAAATCAGAGTTATAACTCTGTAAGGGCGGTTTGATTTAAACAATTCCAAGGGTTTTAAATTGTCCGAAAAATTCTGAATTAAGGCGTATGTCTCGGGTAATAAAAAAGGGATTGAGTTAAAATCAAACAAACAGAAAATCTAGAGGTTTTGGGCATTATAGAGATGTTACTTCTCGGGGGCGGTTCGATTTTAAACATTCAAACATGGTTGGATGAGAAAATTCTGGTCAGGTTAAAATGGTTTAGTCAAAAAAAACTTTGGTTTGTAAACGTTAATCATGCATCGAAGAAAACTTTTATTAAGGGGTTTGGGACTTTAAAAGGGCGTAACTTTGTATGGGGTTGTCCGATTTTAAAAATTCAAACAGGGCTAGATTGCTCAAGAAATTCTAGATCAGGTTGAAGTGGTTAATCGAAGAAAACTCTTACCTAGGGTAGATATGAATGCAATGCGCAAAAATTTGGCTGATTTAACAATCAACATTCCACTCGCATATTGAAATTTCAATGGATTAGCAGATATACGTTTGAGTGTACCGCATATTTATTGTAAGGCTAAAATATTTTTCATACCATAAACAGTATAACGAGATGTAGCTCATTTCTGCGTCAGCAGCTAATTGAACAAGTTTCCAGAGACCATCTGTATATGATCAGCATATAATTGTCGTTAAGACGTTAATTGCATACACAAAGGCGAAAATTTGTAGAGCATTGTAATTTTAAAAATTAGCAGTATGCATTTCTGATGCACTTTATTTAAATTTTTAATATCATTTCAGTATTTTATTATAATCCTAAAAGTAGTTCAGATCACAATACGTGCCTACAAATAAATCATATTTAATGGAAGGTATAAGTAGTAGTTATTTGAAGTCGATCAAGTTACACTTCTGAAAGGTTTTAGATGGTATTTATATAGCTGATTACTAATTTATTTCTTATTTGTTTCAAAACTTAAAAGGTATACCGATAAATTAGGGGTAAAATTTGCAATCATAGAGGATTTCTAATACATTATAGCTTTGTAAATACGCCCGGTATGTTTATTGTGGTTTGTTTTTGTATTTTTATTAACCTTTCTTGTGTAGTAAACCACTCAGAGTTTTTAATTTTCCTTTTTTACGTTTCAATCCATAACCTAGGATCGTTGTCAATATAATAAAAATTTTATTATTTTGACAAGGAAACGTAAATAAAGACAATTTTAAAAACTCTGAGTGGTTTAATACCCAAGAAAGATTAATAAAAATATTATAACCTGGTAGCAATTATGAATTACACCGCAATTTAATTAATTAGGATTCATCTTATAAATATGGGGAAAATACTTTATCGAATTATAAAAAAATATTTCTGAAAACAAACAATCCCTTAATTAATAGATTATTTCTGTATATTTCTTTTTATTTTGAAGGTATAAAGTTATTGAATGACATGGTCTTTAGATTGAGCTGATATAGCGCCTACAAATCGGTGATGATCCGTTTTATTTTAGGCCTGTGAGCAACAAAAGAGTTAACAAAATTACCATCATTCTCCTAAGAAGAAACATTACGTACAAAAAGCCCAATACGAAATGTAGGATAATCGTAAACTATTTCGTAAAATTTACAAATGAAATTAACTTTTAAAAAATTTGGCTGCTGAAACGCCGTGTAATACAATTTGATTTAAGGTTGTTTTAAAAACCCTTCCACTAAGCTATTTAACTTGAATTTAGTAGCATTTTTAAAAAACCGTTCGTTGTTTATGAAGAATGCTGTATCTTCTGTAGCACTTAATCAATATATTTTCTTCACATATTTTATTCTTCTTTATCTATACGAGGGACACTATTTATGTATGGAGAACTGGCTACACTGGTATTGCCAGGTGAAATCTGAAATTGCATCGTAAAGTTTGACATTTTTGAGGTTATAGGTACTCAGAATGTTTTGACGTGCGAGCACTATTTGTGTTTTTTGCAGTGTTTAAAATTTCATCTCAGCCAAAATACGGAATTAACTAGCGAAAATTTTCGAGATATGACTTGTTATGATTTTCGACGTAGTTTAACTTAAGAACAATGCATTAATCAACTGAATTCAACTTTTGGCAATGAAGCGCCACCCACAGTCACAGTAAATCGCTGGTACACTGACTTCAAACATGGACATAGTTCGCTCACGGACGAAGTTAAAGAAGGTGTTACGTTTATTTTTCAACATAAATTAAATACCCTATATAGTGTACCTGTTCAGAATAAGCCCGCTTTAACATAATTTTTACTCAAATCCATTTTGTTTTTAAAACGGAAATTTATTTGATAAATTAAATAGTCAATACCTTGTTTTAGTGTCCGTTAATTTGTTAAGTACTTCGATAACGTATTACTGCTTTCACTCGTGTTTCCCACTTGTCGAAATAATGGATCTACTATTATTTGATAGCATGTTTTCCAGTTAGCTAATCACGGTTTGATAACGCGAGGATTGCAGTTCGAATTCGTGATATTTGAACCAATTTTTAATTTGATTCTGCAGCTTTTGCGTTGAAATATTTTCTAAGTTACTCGTCCCAGTACTTCAAGAGCGATGCACGTTTTTTTGTTCGACAACTAGGAGACCCAACTGTTTTTTGTCACAGATCAACTGCCGCTGACTGTTGATCGCTAGCGCCGCTATGGTAACAGGGTAAATAGATCCCGACGACCGTGGCGATGCTAATTCACCCCCGATGGCGTGCAAGCTAAGTGTTCCGACACATGCAAGTATACAACTTGTTTCCTTTTGTGTATATCAAGGGAATATTACTTATCAGCGTTTGGTGTAGTTACGGGATAAGAAACGTTAAACTGTAGGACTATTGTTTGTTGCTGCAATCGATATTATCGCTCTACAAGTGTGATGTACCATTGTTAAAAATGTTTGACAAAAGTTCCCACACGCTTATTCTTTTTTCCTGATTAGTTTATTTTACAAAAGTCATTATGGGCAATTTTAAAAACGCTTGACAAAGACTCTCACATGTTTATTTTCTACTGATTAGTTTTATTTTGTGTAAAGTACAAGATGCGCACTTCGTATCTAAAGTACTAAATTGCTCGTATCAAAAAATTGTTTACTTTGAAATAGTAACGCTTAATTTATGTCTTTTGCTTGTTTGTACAGAATCCTTTATTTATTCTTATTGCTAATAGATAATCGTGGGCGATGTGGTTTTCTTTTGGTATTTAGGTGATTTCCCCACTCTCCGCGTTTGGTAGTTAGTCTGGTATTTACGTTTCTTCCGGCTATGTCTAGGTACGTAGCAAAGGTCGTCCAAAACCGGTTGTTGTGCCGAGAAATATCAATGCTGTTCGAAAACAAATTGAAGGAGATCGTCTTGTGACATATCAAGTATTCGAGAGATGGTTAATATTAGTATCACCAGCATACATAAGATTTTGCACGAACATTTGTGTTCGGAAGCTGTGTGCGTGTTGGATTCCACATTTGTTGACAGATGCTCAAAAGATGCTCGTGTCGATTGGTGAGGTAAAAATGATTTCAAAATACAACTGTGGTGCATCCAAAGGGGTATACAACATCGTCACAGGTGACGAGTCGTGGATTTTTGTGTATGAGCAAGTCGGCAGTTTGGGTGTTTTAATGTGAAGCAAAGCCAACAAAAGTTGTTCGTTCTCAAAGCGATAACAAGCAAATGAGGACCACCATAACAAAAAACTGAAAGTTCCATGTACCAGGACCCATGGGAATCTTAAAAATCAAATGAGAAATACCATTACAAAACTCGTCTTATCCGTGTTTTGTACAAACTTAGATATTGACACCAATCTATTCTCCTATAGAAGGTCTATAGTTTTAACACGTGAAGTTGCTTCAAAACTTGCTATTTATCATGTAAATCTTGATTTATAAAACCACCGTCACAACAAAACGCGCCATATCCTGTGACAATGTCACGACAAAACTCATCTAATCCAAGGAACCAATGAAAGGCTATTTTATCGTACGACATTGACAGTGAGCTGTTCATCTTTCCACAGGTTACCTAGCTGACTGTAACTCAAACATTATTGTTTTACTGCTTCTCTACGGTGAATAGTTTGTTTAAAATGAATGCAAGTGATTTAGAAGGCGACTGCATATCTCCCGGGGTACCAGAAAAAGGCAGAAAGAAGTTGTCAAATCATGCAGAGTGGAAGCAAAGTTTGTCTAAAAAGCAGAGGTGAGTCTTGTTATTAGTTTATTGTATTGTTCATAGTACTTTGCTGTAACCAAACACAATTTTGCATTGTTCTTTCAAAGTACTACGCAAAGTGTGAAAATAAGCGTACCCACTGCCTACAGTTTTCAATTACATACGTCATTTTCTGTTCGCAGGCATTCTCCCAAGCAGTTGCCGGTATTTCCCCAATGCAATCATAGTGGGCCTACATATCGATGCGCATCTCTAAAGATGATTGACATCAAGCAATTTCATAAATGATTCTACGCATCGACGGACAAGGTAATCCAGGACGCTTTTATTCTCAAGCACATACGGGTGCACAAACCTATACGCGACAGACAAACCAGGGAAGCTTGCAGCAGAAAAGGTATTTCCTGTCAGTATTTTGGTAAAGTAAATGTAACACAGAACTGGAAGATTCAGGTATGTAAGAAAGATTTCACTAACATTCTACATATTTCAAAAGACAGAATACAGCGAATTGGTAACCGGCGTGATGCCAAGAGAAAAGAGAGGTTGTTACGTATTTCTAGTAGACGCCACGTTGTGCGTCAAAGTTATGTCACGTTGGCTAGTAGCCGTGCGTAACAAAAGAAAATCCAAAAGAAAAAAACCAGTGACCGGGCTCAATCGGAGAGTAGGGGAGGTTGTAGAAAGCAGACCCACCTACAAGGGACGCGGCTGTCAGGAGTTAGTACCAGTACCTGCACTAGAGAAATTAGAATAGTAAACCTGAAAGAAAAACAAATCAGTCCTGCAAACCTGAAACAGAGAAAAAGCATAGCATATGGATCAAGTATAAATTGTTCAGTACTTTATAGAATAAAAATAAAAGAAACTGTTTAGATAAACTTTATAATCTAACAACAGTAATAGCAGTACAGAAAAATTCTGAGTACAAAGTGAGGCCATATTGGGGAGTAGCAGAAACGTTTCATCACACACCAATTAAACATAACTCAGGTAAAATGTAACAAAAAAAATATAAATAGGTAAGACATAATTAGTCTAAGTAATTTAGATAACAATTTTTAGCAAAGACATAAATCAGTAGATAAGCACAATTGTTCTGAGTCATTCAGTATATAGGTAAGACATAATTAGGCTAAGTAATTTAGTAAAATTTTTAGCAAAGACAGAAATCAGTAGATAAACACAATTGTTCTGAGTCATTCAGTATGGTTGATTGTTCTTTTCCTTTTTTTTTATTAAATAGCGGGCCAGTCTATGGAAAAGGTATCAGAACGACAAGGAATATTGCAAAAACAACGGGTAGATATTTACAGTAAGAACAAATAGGAAATAGTGTAACTTACACAAGGTCCTTCAGTACCGCTTCCTTGCCATTGCAGTGTGGGAATCACGATGTCTGGCACTAACGAAGCACTGCACCCTAGACTGTGAGGGTGTTGATGGAACTTATCACCACTTACTCTAATCACACTGCTGATTTCACTGGGGTTAGCAGCGGATATTATCACGCGAAGGAACTATGTATATTAGTTGCATAACCATACAACAAGCAGCGAGGAACTTCAACTACTACTTTTGTATACCGGTAGTCTGTCACAGTTTAAATATCACCAGACAAAGCAAGCAACAAAAGCCATAATCAGTAAAGCACATGTATTACTAACGTAAGTCCGTAACAATGTCCTTAAAACCAGCACGAACCAGTATCGTTGACGTAATTCCTATATCGGAACCAAAGACCAACTACGACTCAGCGACAGTTAGTTCTACGGCTTTTTTTTTCCATAAGAAAGACGACTAAAACGTTAAGTAGACACGCGTAAGCAATAAAGCCGTACGTCGAAAGTTCTTTCACCAGCTCTACAACTCTTAGTTCAACCAGAAAAACCGTATCTTTTCACTTAATTTTTGACGTTTTGTCAGCAAGAAACAAACACGACCCTTTTTTGTTTATCTCTATTTCTACTAGTACAACTTCTGCTCGCCTACCTAGACCTGTATATCCACATATTAATTGCAGCGGTTTTATTTATTAATGACAAGTGGAAAGTAATTTTACGAGTATTCCAATTTACAACTAAACCATCTTTTAAAGTTAATACAGGCGAGTCAACTTGCATATTAATCTGAAAACTAGGCGGAAGTATTTACTCTATACTAACAACAATCCAAAAACGATGTATTTTAAGAATTAAGTAGACGAAAAAGGTTAGGCCACCAAAAATGCACGTTACAAGGTGGTAACCATCAAAAACCTATTTTTCAAACCAAGAGGCTGCATGTGAAGGAATTCATCGAAAAGCTGTCGTGTGTAGAGTCACACTACTGTAGAGGAAAAAGCACTAGGCATTACTTACTGTGTGACCTCTCCATTGAAAAGTTATTTCGTATGTACAACGAGCAAACACAATTAGAAGTTAAAAGAACTTTTTTAGAAAGATTTTCTGTACGGAATACAATATTGGTTTTGGTACACCTATTACAGATGCATGCTCAAAGTACATGGAACTGGAAATACGCATTCGCGAAGATAAGGATCCCGAAAAGAAAAAAAAACCTAACCATTGAGAAACAAGTACAAAAGCATTCTTTGATAAATTACGGGACGAGGATGAAAAGACACTGCGACTATCTTATGACTGTCAAAAAAACTTGGTAAACCCTAAGGTACCAGATCAAATTGCGTATTATTCGCGTCAAATATATACGTACAATTATCGATTATCGAGGGTTCATCGCATAAACACCTCACAAAAGATAATACATTCATATACACATGGATGGAACATGAATTCTACAAAGGTTCCAACGAAATAGCTTCTGCGGTTTTCCACCGGCTAAGTAACATAAATTTATCCGCTTTTTCTGGCATAAGACTACGCGCTGACGACTGTGGTGGACAGAATCGCAACTCCACCATTGTAGCAATGTGTGAGTAGTTTTTGCACGAAATCGCTCCTCAAAACATTAAGCATATCGAACTGGTATTTCCTATAACAGGCCATAGCTTGTTACCGTCTGATAGAGTATTCGGAAATATAGAAAAAGAGTTAAGGAAAATGCCAGTGATTATTAATCCTAAAGAATATTTTGCAGTATTTAGTAAACATGGAATGGTGGAGAGATTGGAAAACTGCGGGGTGTATGTATGATTGGAAAAGCATGGCGAAGACATGCTTCAAGTGTACATGCAATTGACACTTTAAGTTTAATGCAGTGAAACTGCTTTTGATTGAAAGGAAACCGGGTTTCTCTATGGTTACAGTCAGGGGCGAACCATTTTACGATTCCGACATAAACTGTTACGTGCAATTTGCACTTAAACATTGTTATTAGTTTAGTTTTGATGTATGGAAGTTTCGCGCCATAATTTCAAAAGACGCAGTGCGCGGGAATTTTGAATAGACTAGGCGTGTGCTTCCGATACGTCATAGTGAGTTTGCGCAGATGGCGTGACCCTAGAGGGGTAGACGAATAACTTCGTGCCGAGGGAAAAAAGACAAAAGAGTGGGGAAGTTTTCGGTTCTCTCTCTGTAACGTGGCTGTTTGCTTAAAACTATCAAGTGAAGTAGTCGTGCCGGTATCGAATCTTATCTTATTATGTAGATTCCCTTGCCTTGCTTATCTTTGTGTGTCTTTTCTAATAAACCTTTCCTGTCGTTCCCCTACATTAAGGACTCTGATACGAGCCTGGAGCAGCCCACGACCAGAGATGACCCGGATGTCCATGCTCAGCCAACAGCACCGGAGCAATACCATCTTTACCTAGCCGGAAGGATGATAGGCGTACCTGGGGGAAAACTGGACCTATCATGTGAGTAAATTATGTTTTGTTTTAAATTCTTAAATTTTCTGAAGTATTGCGCAATATAAATTTGTATTGGTGACGCCATTGGTAGAGGACCGCGCCCAAATCTGTAAAAGGTTCGCGCTTTCCTCCGCCAGAGGCGTAGCCCGCTTTTCTCATTGCGCTTGCGCGATGTATTTAGAACTCTTAAACTGTATTACCGACTTTGTAACTGTATTTATCGACGTAGTTCGTAAACTGTTTTATCGACCATATAAATGTATCACTCACCAATTAAATTGTAATAAAACATGGGTAAGAGTATTTTTAAAAGTGGGTTTTCTATGAAAAATGTTCAAGCAAAAAACATAAAAAAAGGAGTTTCGTTAAAAGAAAAAAAAAATTAATGACGTAAAATCGTTGCTAAAAAAACACTTTGGGGAAAATGGGGAAGCATTTGAGGCATGCAAATTTTATAGAAACCTATTTAGTGATCCTAAAATGATTTGTCGATGTAGCACGAAGAGGAAACTGAGTCTGTAAAGAACGAAAATAACAATAATAATAATTATTGTGAGAGGAAAGAAGCGGAAAATAATTTTATTATCGAAAAAGAAATGTATGTTTAAACAATGTTAGTTCTTTCTCTCATCGTATTGTAATTTTGTTTCACGTCATCATTTTTTATTTTTGGTAATAAATAACTTTCGAAACATATCTACAGGCTTTTTCTTTTTAAAAATAATTTTCCCAGTACGTAACAAAACTCGCCTTATCCTTAGTGTCACAATAAAACTCGCCTTATCCCACATTTAAAGTCAAATAAATCGTTACGCTGACTTCTACGATTTGATTTTTAAGATTCCCATGGGTCCTGGTACATGAAACTCCCAGCCAAGAAAGCAAAATATTGCCTCAGTGTTAAAAATCGCGAGAAAACAGTTTTCGGCCCTCCTGTAAAATTTTACAAAATGGATAGGTCGAGTTTTGTTATGAACATCCTCAAATCGTAGAAGTCAGCGTAACGATTTATTTGACTTTAAATTAGGGATAAGGCGAGTTTTATTGTGACACTAAGGATAAGACGACTTTATAACGTACTGGGGAAATTATTTTTAAAAAGAAAAAGTCTGTTGATATGTTTCGAAAGCTATTACCAAACATAGAAAATGATGACATGAATTAAAATTACAATACGATAAGAGAAAGAACTAACATTTTTTAAACATACTTTTCTTTTTCGATAATAAAATTATTTTTCGCTTCTTTCCTCTTACAATAATTATTATTATTGTTATTTTCGTTCTTTACAGACTCAGTTTCCTCTTCGTGCTACATCGACAAATCATTTTTAGGATCACTAAATAGGTTTCTATAAAATTTGCTTGCTTCAAATGCTTCGCAATTTTCCCCAAAGTGTTTTATAGCAATGATTTTACGTCATTAATTTTTTTTTCTTTTAACGAAACTCCCTTTTTATGTTTTTTTGCTTGTAAACTTTTCATAGAAAACCCCCTTTTAAAAATACTCATACCCTGACTGTAACCATAGAGGAACCCGGTTTCCTTTCAATCAAAAACCGTTTCACTGCATTAAACTTAAAGTGCCAATTGCATGTACCCTTGAAGCATGTCTTCGCCATGCTTTTCCAATCATACACCCCGCAGTTTTCCAATCTCTCCACCATTCCATGTTTACTAAATACTGCAAAATATTCTTCAGTATTAATAATCACTGGCATTTTCCTGAACTCTTTTTCTATATTTCCGCATACTCTATCAGACGGTAAAAATCTATGGCCTGTTATAGGAAATACCAGTTCGATATGCTTAATGTTTTGAGCAGCGATTTTGTGCAAAAACTTCACACACATTGCTACAATAGTAGAATTGCGGTTCTGTCCACCACAGCCGTCAGCGCGTAGTCTTATGCCAGAAAAGCGGATAAATTTATGTTACACAGCCGGTGGAAAACCGCAGAAGCTATTTCGTTGGAACCTTTGTAGAACTCATGTTCTATCCATGTGTATATGAATGTATTATCTTTTGTGAGGTGTTTATGCGATGAACCCTCGATAATCGTGAAATTGTACATATATATTTGAAGAGAATAATACGCAATTTGATCTGTTTTTTGGCAGTCATAAGATAATCGTAGTGTCTTTTTATTCTCGTCCCCTAATTTATAAAAAAATGCTTTTGCCCTAAGCTTATGTACTTGTTTATCAATGGTTAGGTTTTTTTTCTTTTCGGGATCCTTTTCTTCGCAAATGCGCAGTTTCAGTTCTATGCACATTGAGCAAGCATCTGTAATAGGTGTACCAAAACCAATATTGTATTCCGTACAGAAAATCTTTCTAAAAAAGTTTTTTTAACTTCTAATTGTGTTTGCTCGTTGTACATACGAAATAACTTTTCAATGGAGAGGTCACACAGTAAGTACTACCTAGTGCTTTTTCCTCTACAGTAGTGTGACTCTACACACGACAGTTTTTTGATGAATTCCTTCACATGAAGCCTCTTGGTTTGAAAAATAGGTTTTTGATGGTTACCGCCTCTCTTTTCTCTTGGCATCACGCCGGTTTGTAGAAAGGTTTTACCAATAACGCTGTATTCTGTGTTTTGAAATATGTAGAATGTTAGTGAAAGCTTTCTGACATACCTGAATCTTTCAGTTCTGTGTTCCATCTACTTTACCAAAATACTGACAGGAAATACCTTTTCTGCTGGAAGCTTCCCTGGATTGTCTATCGCGTATAGGTTTGTGCACCCGTATGTGCTTGAGAATAAAAGCGTCCTGGATTACCTTGTCCGTCGATGCGTAGAATGATTTACGAAATTGCTTGATGTCAATCATCTTTAGAGATGCGCATCGATATGTAGGCCCACTATGATTGCATTGGGGAAATACCGGCAACTGCTTGGGAGAATGCCTGTGAACAGAAAATGAGGAATGTAATTGAAAACTTTAGGCAGTGGGTACGTTTCTTTTAACACTTTGCGTAGTACTTTGAAAGAATAATGCAAAATTGTGTTTGGTTACAGCAAAGTACTATGAACAATACAATAAACTAATAACAAGAATCACCTCTGCTTTTTAGACAAACTTTGCTTCCACTTTGCATGATTAGACAACTTCTTTCTGCCTTTTCATGGTACCCCGGGAGATATGCAGTCGCCTTTTAAATCACTTGCTTTCATTTTAAACAAACTATTCACCGTAGAGAAGCAGTAAAACAATAATGTTTGAGTTACAGTCAGCTAGGTAGCTTGTGGAAAGATGAACAGCTCACTGTGAATGTCGTACGATAAAATAGCTTTTTATTGGTTCCTTGGATTAGACGAGTTTTGTCGTAACATTGTCACAGGATATGGCGAGTTTTGTTGTGACGGTGGTTTTATAAATCAAGATTTACATGGTAAATAGAAAGTTTTAAAGCGACTTCACGTGTTAAAACTATAGATCTTCTATAGGAGAATAGATTGGTGTCAATATCTAAGTTTGTACAAAACACGGATAAGACGAGTTTTGTTATGGTGGTCCTCATTTGATTTTTAAGATTCCCATGGGTCCTGGTACATGGAACTCCCAGCCAAGAAAGCAAAATATTGCCCCAGTGTTAAAAATCGCGAGAAAACAGTTTTTCGGCTCTCCTGTAAAGTTTTACAAAATGGATAAAACGTGTTTTGTTATGAACATCCTCAAATGGTGGCGTTTTTCTTCACGAAAACCGGTCCTGTGGCAACTGTGGTTCTCGAAAATCAAAAGACCGTTAATTCAGCGTGGTATACGACCATTTGTATGCCTGAAGTTTTCGGTAAATTGAGAGAAACCAACCCAAAACGACGAATCATTTTGCTTCATGGCAATGCGAGCTCACACATCACATGCAATAAACGAGTATTTGGACACACAAAAGATCGAATTGATGGGTCATCCGTCTTACAGCCCCTACTTGGCACTCAATGACTTCTTCTTGTTTCCAGTAACTAAAGATAAACTGTGTGGACAACGACTTTCATCGCCCGAAGAAGCGGTTGAGACCTTCAAAACGCATGGTTTAGAGTTACCATCTTCTGATTGGACAAAGTGCTTTGAAGGGTAGTTCAATCACATGCAAAAGTGTATAAATCTTAAAGGCGATTATTTTCAAAAGCAATAAAAGTATTTTTCATCAAATTCATTTGTTAGTTCTTTCTATTCTCAATATATAAATAATGTCCCGCGTAGAAACTTTTATGTGTGCAGATTACATGAAAAGTGTCTTAAAATCTTGAAATCGAGAAATAGCAGCAATTTATTTTAATCCGAACGCTAAATAAACTCTCTTTCTCACTTCTAATTCAACGAGCAATGTCAAATAAATTCGTTGGGACGACAAAAGCAAAATTTAACTTCGACAATGATGCAGTGTAGTGGAAAATCCGGAAACTCGCTAGCGAAGTAAACAATAGCTGACTATTTTACTCTTTCGTTATTGCTGTTAAACAGCGGTTGAAAAGCTACCTATGACGAAAATTTAATTATCGCGTAACAATACTCCATAAATCCTAAATGCGTAATCAGGACTTTTCTTTTATAATTCTGGATTTTGATCAAAAAAATACGCCTAAACGGTGATACATGTATTGCATTTAAGTGCAATGAAGCCTCAACTACTGTTGTGACATATGTTTAGATGTCTGTTGAGAAGAAGGGAATGGTAAGAAAAACGTTAGCATTGTAGCATGTAAAAGAAGTAGAAAAACCCCGTTAATTAAAGCTTTTAGTAAATACTCCAAGGGCGTATTAAACCAAGTCACTCATTTCTACATATATTTTCTGATGAGAAAAACTAAGCTCCATTCTGGTCATTTTTGCACCCATAAAGATCATTCGTTCCAGGATCATCAGAAGTCATTATTGACTGCCTTTCACCTTTCAAGGTCAAAATTTAAATCTCCAGCACTTCCGCTATATTATCATCTCGACGATTGGTAAGCTTAAAAAAGAATTTGATAGAATAAGTTTGCAATTTCAAAACTATGCCACAAGTTATTAAAATTAAACTAAAAGATGAATCATATAACATTTTATCAAGAATATTTAAATATTCACATTTTCCTAGACACTTTTTTATGTTGAAGGCGCATACCGGACAGTAGGGACGCATACCTAGAAATTATGTCATGCGATATTTGACCTTGAAAAGTGAAAAGTTGCCCAGAACATTGCATCCTACCTTTGTCCAGGTGCATTAAAAATGATAGGTGCACGGCAGAGTATAAATAAATTACCCTGGCAAAGCTAGACTTCACTGTTTTTGGTTGCGGAGGCTGCAAAAGACTTAGAATCTCAGGGGAAAAAATAAGGAAACGTTAAAAAGCTCTAACCTTTTGAAGAAGCTATTACGAAAAAATATGGAAACAGATTTGTGGAATAGAAATTCTTCAGTATTTCATTACGAAAGATTTAAATTGTCAGAATTTGTTTACAGGACAAAAAAAATCATCTTGCAAGACTTTGGGCATAAGTCAAATATAGTAGCAAATCACAAAGCTTTTTGTTTGATCGCACTATTTTTTAATCAAATACTTGTAGACTTAAGGCCATATATCCTTTCGTTCTTAAAGTTAAATCCACATTTCATAGCAAAAACACATGTGTAACAGATAATGTTAGTTGAAACATACACTGTTTAAAGATAACAGTGGTATTACTTTTAAGATAATCCTGAAAACATGTAGAATGCTAACTATATCAAACACTTCTATATCAACTAATTAACTAACTGTTTCATGGCTTTACAAACAGTCTGCTGATTTACTTTTTTTAATAATTTAGAGATATATGCAATGGCATTCTTGTATTACCTTAATAATGTAACTTTTAGCACAAGTGCGCATTTTGTTTAACACGTAAAATTCATTAGTGAAGGAAAGAAAGAAAACAATTACTGGTTATGCTTTATCATAACATCAGGGTGTTAAAGTAAAAATATAAACGTTAGAACAAATTCTAGTAATCATTTAATAAAGTACTATGATGCACCAGCGACGCACTATCAACAAAAGTAGAAAAAAAGAGGTGCTTCCGATATATGGGAAGACTAACACAACATACCTCCATATGCTAAGATACTATCGTGTGCCCATGGTATCCACAGAGATGAATCAGCTAAGCGTCAGGGTGCTTGCATCCAGATGCAGCGTCACAGTCGACAGATGTTGAGCGCTGCGACAATCACTGCAATCGCGGAACACATACCAGCGCAGTTGGTTCTACATAAAAAGAATAATCGGGGTACGTAACACGCAATTTAGCCTCCAGCTAAGAGCGATCCACACAAAATATACACATTTGATGGAGGAGAAACGTGCATCGCTCATATAGTAACAGAATGAGTAGTTTTTACACGTGCATTAACGCTCAAGCTGCAGAATCAAACGTTAGAATAAGTTCAAATAACACGAACTCGCAAAGCAAACATCCGCCTTAGCGACACGCGATTGAAACTGAAAAACACGGTTTTACCGGAGAGTAGTAGGATATATTATTTCGACAAATCTTTATATGAGAAAACCACTAAAACGTAATTATACGTTATCAGAAGGTATAACGCGTTCACGGATACCCACAACAAAGTCTTGACTAATTTAAATTTTATCATATTCTTGTCGTTTCCAAGCAAATAAATTTAAGTTGAGAAATTATTCGAAAGCGTATTTATTGCAGAAAAATAAAATATACAGGATGTAAACTATTTAATTGTAGCATAAACTTGTCGTATTTAAAGCAAAAGGGACTTGAGTTGAAAAGTATTAGACAGTGTATTTAGTATTAATTAAGTTGACGAATGTGAGAATAGCAACGTAGTTGATTTAACAAAATTATCGTAAATCGGACTTATGAATTAACAAGGGAGTTTTAAAAACGACATTGGAACGTAACAAGGCATTTAACTTGCTTTTCACCATTCACAAAATCGGTGAATCAAAACTATCCCTTTTACAGTAACGATAACTATATAGTAAAAATTTGTTACCTATCTGTATTCACAGGAATACGATTTATAGCAAGGAAGTACAGCTAGTCAAAATAACCAGTGCAAAAAAAATTCAAGTCCTATAGGAGTTATATCCAAACACATGAGAGAGGTTATGTTTAAATTCCATTCCACAAAAGGAAATTTTATTTATTCCATTAACAATGAGCAATGCCACTAACGAACATCATATTAAAGAAGACCAGATAAAATTTAATAAAAAAATACCCTAAAACCAGATTGTGTTAGAAACATATTTTCACGTGCTTGCAAAAACTAAAACCATGTATGAATATATCTTACCATCATTAGCTTTAATGATGGGCTTTCAGGTATCGATACAATCTTGCACTATTCGCCATTTTTACTATATTGTGTAACATATACAAATTCTATGGTACTAACTTATGAAATCGCTTCTACTCGTTACAGTTCTGTGGCATCTGATTCTATTATTTAGCTATATTATATCAGAAGAAACAATTTTGTGATATAAATAAACGTTATTATCATTTAGATAGCTTTGAATTTATATTACGAATATATTCAATTGTAACAAATACTTTAGATTTGTTCCAAAAACTGAACGTCTCATAATAAGTTATAAACGAGTCATTTGTGTTGCCTAATTCGTAAGCGCTCTGTTTTATTTTTAAGAATCACTAAGTTAATATAGCACTTGGGGAAAGTGTCACAAGGTGACACTTCATACATCACCTGTTTGTTACATTGATAGTATCGAGGGAAGCTCGGCCATTTTTGTTCTTATACAACGGTAACAAGGCGTGTGAAGAGAAGATGTTGGTACTTTTATGTGACAGTTGGTGCTTAAGAATCGCCATCTAAGTCGACGGAAGGTTCACGGTCGTCTTAGAGGGGGGCCGGGATGTTAAAGTTTCCCCGGGCTCTATTAATACGGTCAGAATATTTAATGAAGTAACAACGTGGTTACCTAACCTTGGTATCTATTAACGCGCATCGTTTGATTATGAAAAATTTTTGGAACAGGAAATATTCAAGATCGCTCATATGGTGGCGGTTTGTTAGAAAGGTATGACGTCATGATATCATCCGTTATTTTTGGAAATTCTATAGGCGAGATTTTGCTGGCAAGATAAAGCCTTAAGCTTTTGGTTTGAAATTTTTTTGGAACTTTACATATACGAAAACCAGGTATTTAAAGCCCTCACTGGCGTAGGAGTCGATTACAGGTGAGTGTTTGAATTTTTTTGTGTCAGATATGGTTGGAGCTTTATTATCACGATTATGAACTTTTGAAATGCCCGTACAGTTATTAAAAATATTAAATTTTATGGGAGTATTAATATTGCATTTATAATTTAATATAAAAGGTCGTAGAAATAGCAACGCTCTAGTAATCGTTTGTCAGATTTTTTGTTAAATTTTGAAATTTAAAAAGAAAAGGAAACCTTGCGCTTTCGAATTAAATCAAACTATTTTGTGAAACATTTGATATATGTAGGTGGCTTTATAAAAAGTTAGTAAAGTTCACTTTCACTTCAATCTATCCATTTATAGTATGCTTGATAGATAGTAAATTAACTGTGTTATTCCAGTACCATGTCAATCTGATAAATTTTGATTTATATAATCTTTATGCTATTTGAATACTTTTTTATAGCAAAACTACGTGCGAGGTTTATTTGAAACTTATGTAAACCAATCTAACAGATCATCTGTCAATTGGGGTTATTAAAAAATTTTGTTTTTGAAAATAGTTTTAAATGTCAGAATTTCACTATTTAAAGAAGTTCGATTTTACTTTTGAATATCATACCTGTGATTTCGTTTATATATATTGGAAAGAAAGAAAAGAATTATTTTAAATTATATTTTTGGTTCAAAGTAACAAGTCTTTTATTTATGAGTATTTAAAGTTAATGACATTACAATGTGAGAATATAATTTTTAGGTAATGAAACGTGAAGGACACACAAGCAGAGTAATGTTACAGAAGCGATGTAAGCGACTTCATTCTAGTATTCATTTATAGATACACTTTTAGCTCCATGTTGTTTAATTCATGGATATTGTCACTTTTTTATTGTAAGACGCAAACTGTGTCTTTTGATTAAATTGTATTGAGTGACTTTTTTTTTAGGATCATCGCAGCAGGAGTCGAAGTAGATACATTTGAGAGGTTTCCGAAGGTATTATTTTGTATAACTTGTATTTTTTTGATAGTCAGTATAGCCGGTAAGTTTCTGCATCTTCTCATAGGATACTTTTGTTTTTTTATAGCCTATATAGATGCGGTGACGCTCAATTCCCATTCCCTTTTTCATTCCTGTGTATAGTGGAGTTTACCTTGCATCCGCGTCCAATCTCATTGCTCACCCTTGGGATAACTCCCAGACTAAGCTGCGAATATTGTGAAGTTCGTGAGTCTATAGGAAGCGATAACATCAATAAATGACGCCCTACGTCAAAACAGTTGCCCTAGTGTGCCTGACTTACCAAAAGAAAAAAATAGTTACAATAGGAATATTTTTTAAAAAACACGAACGATTTATAATACATTACATATTGTTCAAGACCGGTAAGATATTCTTCTCCGGATGTTAAATTATAAACGATCTACTAACACTAGCAAAGGAAAGGATTCTTAAGACAGAGAAGAAGAGAGAGGGGAGAGGAGTAAGAACAACTGTCAATATTAATCATTACAGAAGTTTATATACACTCCAGTTGTGTATGGGAGAGATTTAACTGCCAATGAACTAAAGGAAAATATATTCCAAAATTAATAACACTAGCAAGCTTTAGGAACTGAACTAAAACGTACAAAACGAACGTATTAGAATAATGAGCATGAAACGTTATTTATATAATGCGTATATTGTAAGAGAGGACTAACCGGATATAGGCAACTTTACTAACACCCAAACAAAGAGTTTATTAGATGCTATTAAGCTAGCTTGTGAAATAAAGTTTACAGAAAAGTAGAACTCTGCAGAGTGAATCCATGAAATTTACGAAGCCGTAACTTGACATTGCTACAGAAAAAAAGTCACGCTACAACGTCATGTGATGCTCGAATGAATCACTTTGAACGCTACAACAATACCCAAAATGGACATTAAATTTTCCCAAGAAAAAACCTACAAATTAACAATTTTTGTTCGATTCACCCTTCATCCACCTACTGCTCTAGGATGTTTTATACATTTAATTTTTCTGTAGCCTAAGTGATTCTTGAGAACACAAAGAAGCGTATGCAACGGCTTCCTTATCCTGCTTGTTGAAATCTAGTGGGACGAATGTCTTAAAAAAATGTATTTTGTCATATTATTTTAAAAGTTTCAAGACAAGGTGTTTGCGATGACAGAGATGTTAATGATTTAGTAAAACACATCTCTAAAAGCAAAGCTCTTACACTAAATTCTTCATTTCTGTAATGCAATACTAGGACGATCCAGTGCGTCTTACAGAAATTCCAAGAGGTATTCTACAGTAAGATAAGCAAGTTGTGCCAGTGTCCCTCGGACTATACAGTTGAATTATCCAATTTTCCACCAAAAACTTCCACACTGATTAGAAAAAATTTCTCTACCTTGAAATTCAGAGATTAACAAAATCTTTTCCAACCCAAGCAATGTAGCGTTCTTTGACGTGCGTGATGATATTCATACAGGATCTCTAATTAACCTCTCATCTGCTCCCTGACAAAGTAGAACATTAAAAAGCGGGACTTAATTAAACTTATTTCTTTGAGTTTAAATGAAAAAGCTTTTACGGGAGTAAGAGGTCTTCATTACCATTTTAGATTTAAATAAAAAAATTTAGTGAAACCAATAAAGAAACCATGAACATTGACAAAACAAGTGGTGTAATAATAAAAAATTAAAGTTATCGTACTAAGGAACATCCGTGAAGCTGTTCATTTAGCTCTATTCAATTTCATATGAGAGGAACGCGTGACCACAGTTATGAAGTCTGAAACTATATTCTATAAATTTGCATAGAAACTCTACCGTAAAACTTAATTTCAATAAAGCAAAATCCATTCGGATTTCCGGGATGGGACTACTTTGGAGGATGTGATCAAGTCTAAACAAAGAGCGGCGAACATTTTACGAGTCGGAGCGTGGAATGTCAAAAGCATGAAGCAAGTAGGTAAGCTAAAGAATCTGAAAACTGAAATGAAAAGGTAATATTTGAAGTAGTAGGAATTAGCTAAGTTCGGTGGCCAAAGGCGGGTGATTTTTGGAACGAAGACTTTAGCGTAATTCGTGCAGGATCAAAGGAATAAAATTCAGGTGTGGTGATAGTCATGCGGAATAAGATAGGAGATGGTGTAGAAAACTACTTACAAAAGAATGAAAGAGCAGTAATTGTTAGTTTATAATCTAAACCGATAAATACAGTAATAACACAAGTATACATACCCACCTCTAGTTACAGCGACGAGGAGGTAGAAGCGATCGACAAAGATATCGAAGACATACTAGGATTTGTAAAAGGGCATTACAAATTTATTAATTATGGGAGTTTTTAATGCAGTTGTAGGCGAGGTTAGGGAAGAAGCGGTAGTAGATCTATTTGGTTAAGGCACGAGAAATGACAGAGGAAATAGGCTGGTAAAATTTCGCGACAAAAACAATTTAACCAGCAGAAACACATTATTTCAACACCATGATAGAAGACAATACACATGGAAGATGCCAGGAGACATTGGGAGATATCATATAGATCACATTCTTGTTAGACAACGGTTTAGACATCAAGTAAAAAACTGAAGAAGCTACCCAGAAGCAGACATTGACCCCCACCACAACATAGTAATTATGAAAACCGTGCTTAAATTTAAAAATTTGAAGAAAACAAATGGAGAAAGGCACTTTGACTTTGAGAAACTAAAAGTTAAAGATTCCCACAAAAGGTTTGAGAAAAAGTCAAACGAATTACTGAAAGACACTGAAAATTTTTTTGATAATAAGGAAGTAGAAACAGAATGGAATAACATTATATCCAGCTTAGATATGGCCACCAGAGATAATCTTGACTATAATTAACGTAAAAATAAGAAGCCATGGTTAACAAAGAAAATTCTAAATTTAATGGAAGAAAGGCGAAATTACAAGAACAAACCAGACTAAGCAGAAAAACAGAGATACAAAGTCATAAAATGAAAAATTATTCGCAAATACAGAAAAGCTAAAGAGCAATGGATTGATGAAAAGTATAAAAGGGTACAAACTAAGATGGAAATAAGAAAAGCAGACAAAGCATGCGAACTAATTAGAATGAATTTTAAAGATATAAAACCGTATAGAAAAAGTATAAAGAGCGCGGGAGGAAACGTTTGTATAAAAAATTTAGAGCAAGTGGTTAGATGGCAAGAATATATGAGAAATTTATATTCAGGACAGGAACTAAAGCACTAGAACAGGAAACAGACCTTGAAATGGACGACTTGGGATATCCTATACTTAAAGATTAGTTTGAATTAGCATTAAAGCGTCTGAAAAATATTACGGGACCGGGTGTAGATAAGGTGTAAGCAGAAATTCTAAAAGCTCCTGGACAAGCAGTAACAGAACGTCTCTTCCAATTTGTAAGTTATACCCAAAAATTTCAAACGTAACACCATAGTCACTATATCAAACCAGAAAGGTGCAAATAGATGTGAACACTTTCGAACAATAAGTTTGACAAAAACGGATGGAGAAACAGGCTGAGAAAATTCTGTGAAAAATCAATTTGGGTTTAGTCGAAAGACGGAACACGGAATGCCATTATAGCTTTAAGGGTGTTAAAGGAGAAAACAATAGAAAAAGGAGCAAGCGTGTATATAGAGGTTGTAGATTTACAAAAAGCATTTGACAATTTAAATGGCAGAAAGTGTTCGAAATACTCACAAAGGATTGGAATGAGGTATATGGATAGACGAATAATACATAGCTTATACAAAGAGTAAACAGAGGTAATAGATTTAGAGCAGGAATGAAGAGCAGAAAATATTATGAAAAGGATGAGACAGGGATGTGCCCTATATCCATTAATTTTTAACTTACATACCGAAGAGGCAATCAATTTTGTCAAATGCAGAAAGACATTTGAAATTATTATGCAGGGACTAACGATCGATATGCTTACATTTTCAGATGATACAGCGGTATTAGCATCTAGCAAGGAAGAGTTAGAAGTAGGTCCTAATCAAACGGAAACAGTTCCAACAGAGAGATTATCATCATCATTCCTTCAGTCCTGGAACTGGTTAGACGCGTACCATCATTGTGTCCTATTCTGAACTAACCTACACATTTCCCTAAAATTTACACAATCTGCATCTATCACTATCTGGTCTAGGTCTACGTCTATCTCCTTTTTCCTATCTCTGTTTGTAATACATCCCATACTATTGCCCAAAAATGCCTTCAAACGTATTCTGCCCTTCTATTTCTTCTATTTTTTCTACAGATATCTTTATTCCCCTCCTATTTCTATTTGTTATTAGCTTTGTCTGTCCATTATATCATCTTCATAAATCTAAAGCACAACATGCCAAGAGGCTGCTGCCGTTTTTCTGTCTGCTTTTTTTATTGCCGATTTTTCATAGGCATACTGTGCTGTGATCCATGCATATGCTTTCAACAATTTTCTTCTTGTTTCTATGTTTGTTGTCTTTGATCATAGGCGCTGTTCTTTCTTGTTCGATACAGTTTGGCCCCTTCTATTGTTTTCCAATTATATACTTTATTTATCAGACATTCAGTGGTTATGAAGGAGTAGGCGGCTCCGTGGTGTAGTTGGTATGAGTGTGACTACAACCCCCAAGGCCCCGGGATCGAATCCCGACACGGTCCGCTTAAAAAATGTTAGGCGACCATTTTTTTTACAAAAATACGCCCTCATTCGGATGAGAGGTAAAATAGAGGTCCCGTGTGTGAGTGTTCTCACGCACGTTAAAGATCCCTGCCTTGCTTGGAGCATCAAGGGTTCGGGAAAATTAAAACTTTTTCAGGTAAAAACTCGCTTCCTGGCCAATGTAGTATCTTTGGGTGGAGCATTGGAAAATCATATGTGGGGTTGTGAAGGGGGTAAGCAGTCTGTGGCTGCCAAGTTCTCCCAGCCTTTGAACATTTGCCGATTTAATATTTTTTCCAATATATCTTTTTGCACAGTCAACAATAGTTGCTAATATTTTACAACCACCACTTGTAGTTGTTTATAATAATCATCAGATTTATCTGAGCTTATTTTTTCGTCATTAAGTTTTTCGTCTCAAAACTGGTTGGACGCATACTTCCACTTATTTATATTCTGAGCAAGCCGACACAGAGAGATACAATATTAAATTAACAAAAATAAAACTAAAGTATTAGTATGTAAAAGAGGGGTAAATAAGCCAAATGCCAGAATATAATTAGGACACGAGGGCTTGCAAGAGGTTAAAGCTTTCTGTTATCTAGGAAGTCAAATAATACAAAATAAGAAAAGTGCAAAAGATGTAAAACAAATATGGTTGTGCTACATTTAACAAGGAGTAGCAACTACTATGTTCAAAGACAACAAACATAGAAGCAAGGAAAAGATTGCTAAAAACATATGTGAGGGGCAGGGTACTGTACGGCTGTGAAACGTGGACAGTGGGAGAAGCGGACGGATGATGAAGATATCATGGACAGATAAAGTTACAAGCAAAGACTTTCTAGAAATGATAGGGGAAGAATGAAATATGTAAAAAACAGCAAAAAATAGAATAGAGAGGATTATAGGACACACACTAAGACCTGAGGGGATAGTGCGTAATATATTAGAAGTAGAGAAAGAAAAAAAGAGAGGCAGAGGTAGACCTAGGTTAAACTATTGCACACAGATAGTAAAAGATGTAGATTGTGGGGATTTCAGGGAAATGTGTAGGTTAGCTTAGAATAGGAAACAACGGAGGTACGCATCCAACCAATTCTAGGGCTGAAGATCTATTGATGATTTTAATATTATGGATCAAATGAAACTCAAAGAGTGTAGTTTTAATAATTTTTGCTCGTTTACTGCATACAATAATATTACCTTGATACTGAAAATAAATTGTTAGTTAACCACATATTGAAATTTTACTGGATTACCAACGATACGCTACAGTTTACCCTGTATTAATTATGAGGCTACAATATTTTTCATACCATAGACAATATAACGAAATGTAGCTCACTTCTGCGTCAACAGTTAATTAAACGAATTTCCAGAAACAACCTGTATATGATCAGCATATAAATGTCGTTAAAACGTTAATTGCAAACAAAAATCGGAATTTTGTAGAGGATTGTAATTCTAAAAATTTGCAGTAGGCACTTAATTTTAATTTTTCTTAACGTTTCGGTATTTTATATAGTTTTAATACTGAGAGTAGTTGAGAGCACAACACGTGCCTACCAATAAATCATCATTATTTAATTGAAGGTATATAAGTAGTAGCTACTAGAAGTCGATCAAGGTGCACTTTTGAAAAGTTGCAGATAGTACAGTATTGCCCGAAATAAACAGTACTGAAACTAAGTTGGCGGTGTTTTTATGCGTGCGCTGTCACACTCAAGTTAGCTAGTATAGACCTGTCAAGTAAACCTCAAACAAGTAATTAGTAGGGCCTAATTGTTAAAAATGGTGTTAAGTACAGAGGAGAAAGTGTTTCTGGTAGAGCATTATTTTCGTTCATACGGAATCGGCCGACGTAATGGTGCAAGTTTGCTATACGTGTCTGATCAATTCACACAAAGGTTTAATAAACGTTCTCCAAGTAATGCTGTAATTTTGAAGGTTATTGAAAAGTTTAGAAATACAGGTAGTGTATTGTGCCAACGAATAGAAAACTCGGGGCGTCCCAGGACAGTTAACAACAACAATAACCATAAACGTGTTTTTGAGCAAATCTTAGAAAATCCGAAAGTCAGCCAGGCAAGGACAGCGTTACAACTTGATTTAAAAGAACTTCCTTTCAAAGAATCCTGAAGAAGCTGGGTACATTTTCGTATGTGATTCAGGTACATCAACAACTACATCCTCAGGGATTATCGCAGTAGAGTGGAATATTGCGCCAGAATTCTTGCGTTACAGTATGAAAATCCTGAATTTTTGAAAAATGTTTGGTTTTCAGACGAAGCACATTTTCACTTGTCAGGCTATGTGAATCGTCGCACAAATCGATTTCTGGGCTTTGCCAGACCCGATGAGGTTCAAGAGGTTCCTTTACATAGTGAAAAGTGAGTGTCTGGTGTGCTGTTTCCGGACACGGAATCATTGGTCCGTACTTTATCGAAGAGAATGGTAGGCAAGTCACACTTAATCAACAGAGGTACAGACAAATTTTAACACGATTTATCCCTGATCTACGTCAATTCTGTCGTGCACGTAACTTGGCATTTCGAAACCAATTTTTTCAGCAGGACGGGGCAACTTGCCATACTGCTGCCGCAATTCGTCAATTTCTTCAAGAACATTTTCCAAGCAAACTCATATCACGATTTACTGACTTCCCTTATCCTTCACATTCTCCAGACCTCACACCTCCAGACGCATACATTTGGGGCATGGCTAAAATGCCGTTTTCAAACGGGCACCACAAACCATCGATGAATTAAAAGATGCCGTTAGAGTCTTCTTCGCAGCCCTGAGACAACCCTTATTCAATAACATGACCAGAAACTTAGAACATCGTTATGAAGTCTGTCTCGAACGAGGAGGTGCACATTTAGAACATATAATAAAGTGTCAATAATATGTATTTTTTAAATATACAAAACAATTACAATTTCAGTACTGTTTATTTCGGGCAATACTGTATTTATATAGTTAATTAATAATTCATTTCTTGCTTGTTTCAAAACTTAGAAAGTAAATCGTTAAGTTAAGGGTAAAGTTTGCAACTTTAGAGGGTTTTTATTATGTTATAGCCTGATACCAATCATGAACTGCGCCGAAAATTACTTAACTGGAATTATTATAAATATGGGAAAATGTTTTATCGAATAGTAAAAATTTATTTCTGAAAACAATCCCTTAATTAATAGATTATTGCTGTATATATATTTTTTATTTTGAAAGTGTAAAGTTAGTGAAGAACACGGTCTTTAGATTGATATAGCATGTAAAAACCAGTGAGAGTCTGACTTATTTTGGGCCTGTTCTTATTTAAAGCCTTTGAGCAACAAACGAGTTAACAAAGTTGCCGTCATTCTCATAGGAAGAATCCTAACATACAATAAGAAATGTAGGATAATAATGACGTAAAATTTATAAATAACGTTAAGATTTGACTGTTGGAAATTTATATAATACCATTTCATATAAGATTGTTTTTAAAAACCTTTGCACTAAGTTATTTAACTTCACTTAAGTTTCCTTTTCAATAAACCGGTCGTTGTTTGTGAAGAATATCGTATCGTGTGTAGCACTTAATCGATATAATCTTCATCTATAGAAACTCATATGTGCAGGTTACATGAAAAGTGTCTTAAAAACTTAAAATTGAAAAATATCAGCAATTCATTTAATCCAAACTCCAAATAAACTCTCTTTCTCACTTCTAATTCAACAAGCAAAGTCAAATAAATTCGCCGGGACGACAAAAGCAAATTCTAACTTCAACAATGATGCAGTGTAGTGGAAAATCAGGAAACTCGCAAGGGTAATAAACAATAGCTGACTATTTTATTCTTTCGTTATTGCTGTTAAACAGCTGTTGAAAAGCTACCTATGACAAAAATTTAATTATCGCATAACAATACTCCATGAATCCTAAATTCATAATCAGGGCTTTTGTTCTATAAGGAAATGACATTCTGAATTTTGAATTAAACGGGCACGCTTAAAAAGTAATGAATGCATTACATTTACGTGCAAATAAGCTGCAACCGTTGTGATGACATGTTTAAGTGCCGTTTAAGAAGGAGAAGATGGTAAGAAAAACGTTAACATTGTAGCATGTATAAGCAATAGAATAATCCCATCAATTAAAGCTTTAGTAAGTAACCTGGGGGCATATCAGATCAAAATTGCCCATTTTCTTTTTGGGGAAATCTTAGGTCCATTTTGGTCATTTTTATCACCATCAAGTCTTTTTGTTACATGTCACACATGCATTTGAGGATCGCAAAACGTCATCATGCACAGCCTTTAATTTTCAAGTCAAATTTGGTATACATTATGATAGCAAGTTTCGGAAAGTCCGAGGAAGTCCCAGGAAGTCCGAAGAATTCCGAAAAGTCCGATGAAGTCCCAGAAAATTCAAGGAAGTACCGGAAAGTTCGAGAAGGTATCGGAAAGTCTGAAGAAGTCTCTGAAAGTCCGTGGAAGTCCCTGGAAGTTGTATAAAATTTAGGAAAGTGTCAGAAAATTCACAAAACCCTTAGAATTCTAGAAACTTCTACTAATTTTTGCGAGAACTCTTGGCTAATCCCAAGTAATGAGAAGTGTTGAAGCAAATTAAATTATTTTTCTTTAGCACTATTGCTTTGTATAATCTATGTTGTTCTGGCAGCAATTTAAGTAAACCGAAATGCAAAAGGGAAACCGCTCCCGAGTTTTTACCCAATGCAGCCGCATTTCCCTTCATATGCAAATGCTGAACTGAAATTACTCAGGAATTTTAAAAAAATGACATTTTTTCTACACCATTCTCAATAAAAAAGTTCTACACCCACGTAAAGTTAAACGATTTCAGTTCGTAAAATAACATGGAAGATGATTTATAGTAAGTACTTCCTTGGTGCTCTTTAGTGCGGCGAAATTATTGTTAGTGCTCTTCCGAAAAAAAATGAGAAAGCCACTCTTCTGTATAGAAATATTATCAAATAAGACTGATGTTACAGACGGTATAGCGCCTCTTGATTATGATAGAAAAAAAAAACCTTTTAGGGTAAGTAATCTGTATACAGTAAGCTTTTTGTATTTCCAACCTTTTATGATGGTTTTTATTCCTTTATTTCAAATATTTTTATTTTCTTATATAATTTCATCATAGGGACCCATTCCCGTGCCAATGCGGTCAGCCGACGCAGTCTCATATCGTGACGGGTTTCACGCCTCTTTGTGGTAAATAAAAATTGATAAACTTAACGCTCATTTCATTCGTAACAGTATTTTTAGCACTCCACATGGAGCCTTTTCTTATCGGTAGAATACTAGGGCTGATTTTTTTTAAGTTATAAGCCGTTTTTTAATTACGACCATTTTTTTACGTGTGATCTTATAAATCTTTTATATGATTATAATTTCTCACTCCCAATCTTAAGAAAATTTTTTTAAACATGAAGCAGTTTTTTTATTATTTTTAAATAATTTTCCAACTTTAATTTTTATCGTTTATCTGTTTCTTCTAATGTGTTAAAATGCTTTTTTAGCATTAACCTACAGTCCATAAATTTTTTGTTTTTTAATCATTTAACTCTAAAATATTTTCAATATATTTCTAAAGTATAAATTTTTTTTTCACTTTCAAAAAATTTATATATAAATATATAAAATTCTTTGGAGGTTGTAAATTTGTTTTGTTCATTCTCTATAACCTTCCGTGTATTATACGAGAGTAGACATACCGATTATGACTTTTGCCGATAGTGACTTTTACCGATCGTGTCTTCTTTTGTACGTGTGGTACGCGGAGCTACCCGCACACTCGTGGATTCGTTTATTCGTTGAATCATTTATTCCTTCATTCATTTATTCGTTTATTAATTTATTCGTTTAAAAAATTATCCATTTATTAATTTTCATTTATTAGTTTAGGTATTAATCAATTAATATATTAATCACCGTCGTTCTTTAGTCTAGTAGTAATTTTTGAAACAAAATTTTCTGGATAATAATTTTATCTACCAGTCCGTTTAGTCCCTTTCCAATAGTCCAAGGAATAATCATATAACAAACTTTTTTTAGAAATAATTTTGTACCTAAACCTTTAACAGTTTAGCCTTAATCGCTTTAATTTTTTGAATCAATTTCTATACTGTTGTTTGCCTTTTTTGAGTCTAAAATTCAAAATTTTTTCTATTTTCTTCTTGGAAGAGTGCAGCGTAACAATTTTTTTTGAGCTATAAAAAAAATTCCTTTCGAAACAAAAATATTAAAACGATAGAAAAAAAATGAAAAAATTTGCCAAAATATTTATTTGCAAATTTAGATGAATTTTCAAACTTTGTCTCAAATGGAAAACAACATGCGACTTGTTATTTTCTAGACTGGTTAAATTGTACGGCTAAGTTCAACATTTTGTACAAACAATCATATAAGAAACCATTCAGCTATCTTGAAACTCCGTTTGTAAAGTCGTAAATATCATTATAATCTTTCAAAACCCGTGTAAACACCTTATTGTTCACAACATACCTCAAGGTTCTCAACTTGTTTCATACACACGGCACGTGGGCACTAAACATTTGCTCTGATAAGAAACTATTTTTGTAAATGATTTTCTGAATCCGCTCACTTCCACATCAGCTTCGAGTCAAGTATTATGGGAAGTCGTTGATAGTGAGATTTAGCGATGAAAAATGTAAGTGCCTTAATCTATTTTTATTTTAGCGCAGATTCTGTAGAGCAAACAAAATCCTGTAAGATCAACAAAAACCGTTAGGGCCAAAAATCCTGTATGACCAACCAAATTCTTTACAGTCTACAAATGCAGTCAAGCCAATAAATTCCGTAGAACCAACAAATACTTCCTAGCCTACATCCACCGATAAGCCAACTAACATCGTTAATGTCCAAGCATTTCTGAGCCGACCGCCATTCTCGAACTCACCCATCACGTACTACGATATTAGTCTGGGGCCATAGTCTTTGTCAATGCAAGCAACCAGCTGAAATCTGAGCTCGACCAATCTCAGGGTAGCCACCAGCTGCCAGAGGTTAAGAGTGAGTCATTTCCGTTATCTCGTAAAGAATTTTCTTTACAACCACCTTTTCCACAAACGGTTAAGTTTGGAGCAGCAAGTTTGGAGCAGAAAGACCAGGTACACAACTGTTGATTAGTTAATATTCTTTTTACTACGAACTTATATTTTCTTGAAAGTAGTATTTACTCTAAATTTGTTAATCTAAAATTCTCAATAAAGCTATTTTTAGATTACTTAAATTACAGTTTTGATTAAAATTGTACATGATTATCAGGTCACATGCTGATCTAAATATTAAGTAGCGAAATTTTGTTCAATTAATAATTCTTTTTGTATATGACTGAAATGTGTGAAATCATTTATTCATTTTGTTAAACATTGTTATTGGTTAAAAATTATTTATTATTGAATAGAAGCCTGCTGATTTTAGCGTGGTCAGCTTTCCAAAAGGTTAAATTATAAATTTTAAAATTATCTACTCCGATAGGGTTTCTGTATCAACCCTAAAATTATATTTTTTTAGTACTTGCTAACAGTGGCGTCAACATCACCTTATTTTGTTTTCAGTTTAACAAAGAATATTTCACCCCTGCCCTTCTCATAATCCCATTGGGGTGATTAGCCAGGTTAGCCGTTAGTCCAACAGTATTTTATTGTTCCATCTCGTATACGCGTCCTATTGAAGCTCGAAATTACAGTGTCTCACTTGTGCTATTGTTTTGAAAGTTTTCATTATTATATTATTATAAAAGTAGAACAGTCACAACTGTTTCAACTCTAAAAATTACAAATTCTTTGAAAAACCGTTACAGTAGCACTGGCATCGTGAGGCGCAAATTGTTATTCTATTTCTTTCCTTGGGCAAGATCACAAAATGCGTTCTCTATATAAAATAAATTTGATACACTTCTACATAAATAAAATTAATTCTCTGCCAGGGCAGACACCAATGTCTGCCATAGATGATCACTGCTGGGCTTTGGCAGACACCGGTGTTTGTTTTGGTTATTTGACTATAGCGCCAAGCGGTTACAATATTATAACTTTATTAAGGCATTATGTGTCTGCCATGGAGCTGCCTGACATCCAGACAATCGTGGATTGTAGAAGTATAACTAGATAATTATTAAAGCTTTCTGTCTGTTGAAAGTAGCCGCTTTGGCGTACTGTTCATGCTAGAATTTAATATTCAATGCAAGGCGTCAGGCGGACACCATTTATTCAGCGTCTCAAGGATTTGATAAAAAAATAAAGCAATACACATAAAAATTTATTTTACCCAGCTACATGGAGATAAAAACAGAAACAAAAAATCTACTCGGAAAGAAATAAACAATAATTCAAAATTATTGTCTTTAGTGAATATTATGTTTGATGTTGAAGCAGTCCCGGCAATAGCTTGGTTGGTTTGCACAGTCCATACGGTAAGATGTCATTTTTCTGACACGATGTTTCGAAATGAGATTTTCTTTTTTTTTAGTTTAACATCTTCGAAAATATTTTCTTCCTTTTCTACAGCATTCCTCTATCCTATTAAAGCATTGATTTATAAGCCGAAAAGTTGACGGGGGCGCTTCTTCAGATTTTGATTTAGAATCATCTTTTTTCAGAAATTCATCGGCGATGATTTTTCTGAATTGTAATAAAGAAATCCATTTCCTAGTAATCCTTTGGTAAAGAAACCGAGCAGTAGCAGCAGACTTCTCCAACAAGATTTTTAAGGTAAGCTTCCTATACAATTTAACAGTTTTCTTAGGTAAGATCGCTAGCTCGGAAACTGGTCAGATAGATCTATTAACGCCTAGCTTTCATTATAATCAATGACCAATTTCGATTTTACCACTTCTTTCCCTTCTTTACTAGCGCCATCATTTTGTTTGAATTGTAGGTGCATAACATCGGGACGTCTAGTTTGTCCTACTATTTTAGAATAGTCATGCCCTTTTCTGTTTTTTTGAAAACAGTAGTGCCTTTTTCAATTCAGCATTAATAACTTCTGGAGGATTACCTTTTCTATTGCTTCTCAAAGTTCCCAAACTATGTGTTTCTGTTCCTATTAATTGTTTCGCCAAATCAATGTTAGTATAGTAATTGTCTGTTACTGCAACCCTTCCGGTATCCAGTAATTTCTCGCTGATCTTCATAACAATGTTAGTACGGACTATTTAAAATTCGTTTCTTTACCTTCATAGATTTTCGTATTCCAAGTATAACCCTGCTCAGCACTAAACACCTTAATGCCGTATTTATAGGATTTTCGGGCATATATTGCTTCATTATCAATCTACCTCTGATGGAAATCAAACTCTCATCAATGCAAAATACTTGTTTCGGTGTGTACGTTATTTGACAAGGATTGGAGCTTATGAACCCTGCTGTTTTCAAGGTTTGTTTGATTATCTGCAAATTGGAGTATAGGAGGTAGTAGTTCGAATCGATTTCTCGACATAGTTTCAGAACAAACTAAATTCTGATATTTAATGTTCGTAGTCCAGTACTTTGCTAAAATGAACATCTTTTTTAGTCCCATGTAACCAAGATTTTCAGCAATTTCATTAGAAGCAATTCTCATCTGTTCAAATTCGAGTTGCTTGTAACTTTTCACTTTTTCTATTGTTTCCGCTAGCATCCTTGTGCAATCTGATATAATCATAGTTCCAGACGGCAATAGCTTCGAGACTGAATTAATTGCAAATAAAACGTTATGCCAAAGAATTACACCACATATAAGCGTATATTTTTTTATACTTGTTGGTAACACTCTTGCTTTAACTCTAGTTTCTGCCTGTTTTTCATTATTTCGAATAATGCATCATATATTTCGCAAAATTGATACCGCAAAGGTTTTAGTGCATCTATTCTGTTTGCCCACCTAGTAGCACTCAGTGATTTGAGAGTTAAAGTGAAACATGTTTTTTCAGCATCTCTCAGCGCTTTGTAGTACCAGAAAAGAAATTATATAGTTCTTGACCAACAGAAAAGAATGTTGTTGTTTCTGTAGAAGAAGTCGCTGCATCATTCACAACTAGGTTTAAAGAGTGACGTGCACAAGGAACATACAACGCCCGCGAATACTTTTCTAGGATTCTGTTTTGTACACCCTTTCTGGATCTTTTATATTAGCTCCATTGTCATAGCCTTGCCCTCTAAGTCATTTCCACTCAAAACCGATTTTTTCAAAAAAGACAAAATAAATTTTGTTAAACCCTCTCCTGTTGAATTAGTTGCTTCAAAAAAACCTAATAAAGAATTCGTCAATTTTGTACTCATTTTCAATTGGGTTGCATGTGACAACTCTTATTGTTAATGATAACTGTTCAATACGACCTACATCTGGGGTACAATCAGCAATTATGGAATAATATTTAGTTTTTTTTTGTTATTTTTACAATTTTACGTAAAATTTTATTTACCATCAAATTTATAAGTCCTCCTTGTATATTATTGCTTAGATAAGTATCCGACCATTTATCAAACGCGCGTTGAACTCTTCTGACATGTTCTTCCATAACTGGATCAAACTCGGCAAGCAATTCAACCAGCTCTAGAAAATTTTCGTTATTAAGTTGAAACAAATGTTCACTTGTTCGTCGAAAGGCTAAGCATTGTGAGGCCAGTAGTCTAATTATTGCAATAATTCTTTTTAGAACTCCTCTTCAGTGCTGAATTTCCAAATCCCTAAATTTTTGATATTCGTCATCAATAGTTTTTTTTTAAACGAGTGTCAATTCTTTCCATTGTATGAAAGAGTTTCTGTGATTTTCAGACTTTTCGTGCATTGTGAGCGAACGTACAAGATTTCCCCAGTCAGAATAACCTTTTTTAGACCAATCATGGGAAGACGAATTATCAAATAGTATGCAGTAAAACGATCTATTTAATTATTATTACACATGACAGTAAGTTTAGCTCTTGAACCTGCTGGCGCATGGAAATTAGGCAAAATAGACTTCGCTATCGATTATAGGAAATTAGCGTTCCCTCGTCTTCGTATCAAGATGTTGCTGTCTGTTGGAGGGAAAGCTAATCTAAGAATCACCCAGGTACTAGAATGTGACCTAAAAATTTTCTGTTTATCCATCAATATGCTATTTAGAGAGAATATGTACATAATTAAAATATGTGGAACATGTGCTTGAGTGCATATTTTATTTTACGCTAATTTAAGCAAATATTTAAATTTATGGAAGTACAATCATAAAGATGCAGTTATAAAACGTCTAACCATAAACGAGGACATACAACAAGTTTAAGCTAAAAATAGACATTTTATTAAAAATGCTTAACTTGGAGATTTTTTTCCCGATAGTAGGGCAAAGAATACTACTATAGTAAGCCTGCTTATCGTAAAAGGCAATTAAAAGGCGCAGCAATGGACAGCAACCTTGCTGGCTAAAAGATATTGGAGGAAAGTCGGTTGGTCTCGATCCTCAAAAATTTACAAAGTTATTGGGAATTGGGCGTGACAGATACGGCTTTTGCTAAAATCTTTAAAAACTACGTTGTGGAAAGATATGGGAACCTACCACAATATTTCCCAGGTATGCGTGGCCTAAAACACGAATTATGTATGATGGAGAGCTCACAAGTAAAATTCTTGTCCGCAGATAAAATACCCCGTCATTCGGATCTCCGGGAGCGGGTACTTGGGGCTCGTCATCGTAAGAATGTAAAACAACTTCGATTTAGTGATAGGGACTTGGAATGTAAGGTCATTACTTAAAGTAGATAAGTTAACGAATTTATTAGTGATAATGAGAAAAGGAAAACTGAACATTTTAGGTAGTAGTGAGGTGAGATGGCCAGATAGTAATAACTTTTGAAAAGATTATTATAGAATAATTGCAACTTCTTCAACTAATAGACAGGCACGAGTAGGAATAGTGCTAGGTAAAAGATTAGGACGTAAAGTTAAAGAGTACTTACAATTTGGTGATAGAATAATTATGGTTAGATTGAGTACGAAACCCACAGACGCTGTTTTAGTAGAGATTTACATGCCTACAACTCAGTACGAGAATGAAAAAGTAGAAAAGGTCTACCAGGATATAAATAGTATAGTGAGAAAAGTATAGGGAGATGAGAATTTAATAGTTATGGGCGATTTTAATGCGTCAGTGGGAGAATGTAGTGAGGGAAAAATGGTAGGAAAATTTGGCTATGGCAGACGAAATGATAGAGGAGAAAGGTTAGTTGAGTTTTACCAGGAACATAAATTAGTATCTGTAAACACCCTATTCGAACAACATGTTAGGAGAAGATATACCTGAAAAGCGCCAGGTGATAGGGCTAAATACCAAATAGATTATATTTTAGTTAAACAAAGATTTAGAAACCAAGTTAAAAACTCTTATAGTTATCCAAGAGCTGACATAGATAGCGATCATAACTTGGTCAAAATGAAGTGTCAGCTAAAATTTAAAAAATTGAGAAAGATTAAGAGAGAGGCATGGGATCTGGGTAAGCTTAATGATAGTGAGGTAAGAGAGGAATATAAACAAGTATTAGATAATAAGATCAAAGAGATATCTATAGAAGGGAACGTAGAAAATAGATGGAAAAAAATAAAGAGAGCTATACATGATACAGCAACACAGACTATAGACTAAAAAAAATAGAAGCAAGAAAACCCTAGGTAACAAAGACGATATTAGATTTAATAAAGAATAGTAGAAAGCTTAAACCTTTCAGAGAATTGGATACTGAAAGCAAGCAAAAATATAATACAGTTAGAAATAAGATAGTACATGAGTGTAGAAAAGCTAGAAATAAATGGATGGAGGAGAATTGTAAGGGAATACAAGACGATTTGAGAGTAGGTAAGACAGACAGGGCTTACAGGGCAGTTAAAAAGTTTTTCGAGGAAGATACGAAAGAATATAATGGTATTAAAGACGAGAATAATGAGCTTCTAATAAATAAAGTTGAGGTAGCAGATAGATGGAAGAGTTATTTAGAAGATTTATATAAGAGAGACGATATGGATGAGTTAGAGAACGACCAAGAAGAGGATGTAGAAATAGGGTTCTCAATATTAAGAGAGGAATTTGATAGAGTTGTTAGGGATCTTAAAATAAATAAAGCGACAGGTATAGACGATATGCCCGCAGAATTAATAAAATATGCAAGTCAGAAAACTTTAGACAGATTATATGAACTAGTAAAAGTAATACATGACACAGGTGAGGTCCCAATAGTTTTCGAACAAAAATATTATTATCCCAATTCCAAAAAAGTCAAGAGCTGATAGGTGTGAGAATTTTAAAATGGTTAGTTTAACTTCCCACGCTTCCAAAATGCTAACAATAATAATTAAAAATAGAGTAGAAGCTTTGACTGAGAATTATTTAAGCGAAGACCAATATGGCTTTCGTAAAGACAGAAGGACTAGAGAACCGATACTAATGATTAGGGTAAATATCGAAAAAAAGTTACAAAAAAATAAAAAGACTTATTTCGCGTTTGTAGATTTAGAAAAAGCATTTGATAGGGTTAATTGGATTGTTATGTTCAGGGTTTTGCAAAAAATAGGAATCTCTCATAAAGATAGAAAAATTATTTACAGTCTATATAAAAACCAAAGCGTAGTAATTAGATTTGATGAAATAGAAAAGGAAGCTAAGATTAGAAATGGTGTTAGACAGGGCTGTATACTACTTCCCTTAATTTTTAATGTTTATATTGAGGAAGCTTTAAACTTATTACAGCCCCGCCGCGCCAGTACGCGAGCCACTATGTTAGTTGGTAGCAATGTTAGATAATGTAAAAATTGACGCCCAAATTAAAGATGACGTCACGCAATTATATAAAATTACTTTATCACATAAAAAAGAAACGGAAAGGCTACTCACATAATTTGCAGGGCTTCTTGCAGAATTAGTCTATGATGTCGGCAGCTTCGCTAGTCTTTCGGGCGTCGACTGCTTTGCTAATCTTTTCTCGGGCGCGGAAATTCTTGCTGGGCCGGGTTGAAACCAAATTCAAATTGTCTTCTTCCTATATGTAGACAAATAAGGTAGGGAAGGCAGGCTAGTCCAGTCACGTATGCCGGAAATCCCCCTTTCTCCTTCTTGGCACACCCGTTCGCGCAATCTGGCGCAAACGCACTGTCTGAAGTGACGGAAATACGCGCACGTCTTTTTAAATTTATGGCACGAAATTCTTACAAATTAAAACTTAATTGGGATGTTTAGTGCCAAATTTTTCGGCACGTAACAAACTTAGCTAAAGAGAAAAAAAAATAGGTATTAGTGTACAGGGACAGAAAATAGACATGTTACGTTTTGCATATGATATAGCCATTATAGCAGAGTCTAGCAAAGAGTTAGGAGAGTTTCTAATATTTTAGATGAGGATACTACAGAGTAACTATAGTATGAGAATTAACTCAGAAAAGACAAAGATAATGACAAGTGAGTTACAGCCTAGTTCTAAACCAAAATTAAAAATAGGTAATATCGAGTTATGCTATTTAGGCAGTATAATTACAAAGGACGGACGCAGCAGAAGAGATATAGTAGCTAGAACAGCTCAAGCTAGATAAATGTTTCGAAAAAAGAAAACTTACTAATGGCTAATAGTATTAGTTTAGATAATATAAAAAGTTTCTTAAAATCGTACGTATGGAGCGTTCTATTATACGGTAGTGAGACTTGGACAATTAAAGAGGTAGATAAGAAAAAGAAAGAAGCTTTTGAAACTTGGTGTTATAAGAGAATGTTAAAGATTAGTTGGACAGATAGAATAACAAATGAGCAAGTTTATAGAAGGATAGGTGAGGAACCCTGTATGTGGAAACAATTAAAGGTCAGGAGATAGAATGATAGGACACCAGTTAAGACATGAGGAACTATTTAGTAAGGTCTTGGATTATAGACTACCAAATAAAAATAGAGTAGGAAGGCCTAGACAAAACTATATTAGTCAAATTATTAGAGATTTAGGTTGTGAAGGGTATGTAGACCTTTTTAGACTAGCTCAGAATAGAAAAGAATTTAGAGCTGCGTCAAACCGACCTTAAGAAGTTCGAAAATAAAACAAAAAATATAAATAAAGATCAATTAATTAAATGTCACCATGACATAACTCACAATTAGTTAGCGGTCTGGTATGTTGGTAGCGATTCGTTGCTTAAGCCTTACCATAGCATATAATTTAACACTTTTCCTTTTTGGAGGGGATAACCAGGTAATATTTCATTTCCTTATAAAATGGAACCATGTAAACATGTTGGAGTTCTTTAACAACCATCAGGTTGCTAATATCTATACAGAGCCAGGTAGATAAGAAAAAGATAGAAGAGTATAGGAAGACCTAGACCAAGCTATATTAGTCAAATTATTAGAAATTTAGGTTGTGAAGGGTATGTAGAACTTTTTTGATTAGCATAGAATAGAAAAGAAGTTAGAGCTGCGTCAAACCGACCTTAAGGTAGGTCGAAAACAAAATGATGATGATGCAGCAAAAGCAAAAAATTGTGTCAGTTGTAACCGAGTAAATCAACTAATTTCTCTCAACAATTTTACCATTGCTTAATACTTTGTAATAATGAGAAGGTGAAAATTTACGCCTTCCTGTGTTGATAGGAAATTCCAGTTCTTTAACTTGATGTGGACCTCTCTCAACCAGTATCTGACGAGTTTTGGATGACATGCAGAAAATATTCTATAGTGCAGGGGATCGTCAGAGATCTTGTCTATTTGCTGGAACTCACTGCTATTGCTATCCTGCTCTTGATAATCTTCTGAGGGGTGTGATTTCATGTTTTTTTTAACAACTTCTTTAGGAGGTGATTTAGACAGCGCTGATGAGTCCACCACATCCGAAGAGGTTGATGTAGATGTAGACGCTTCCGACCGAGGCTTAGGGATCAAGAAATCTTTTATGACATGGTTTATCTTTCTTCCTTTTTCATCTTTCTTTAAGCGTTTCTTTTTATATTGGCTTCCAAACAGTCTTTTCCTTTTCTGATCCATGCTGTTATAAGAATATCAATCACCTAGTACGTACCTTATAATATGTATCGTAAATTAAAGTTAAACTTGATGTAAAAATCAAATGGAATTTTGCAATTAAAAAGCTATAATTCAATTCGCTTACGTTTTTAGATTTTTAGCACATAGGCATTTAATAACGCGCAACAACACGTACTAACACTCGTTGAAGAGTCTGCTGTTGGAAACTAACTAACATGAAGATCAAATAACGCCATCTCAAAGAATAAGTAAAAAAACCTAACACGTGCAATTGTCTTTTGTGATACATGTCGTCTACCGCCAAGCTCTTATTAAGAGTGGCCGCGGTGTCGCGTGCGGTATATCACAAACACTTTGCGCCCTCAGATAAAAAATTTAACGACGCCGAACGCTCACCTTTACAAATGGTACCGACAATAAGCGCAGATGAGTAATATACATAGGAATGAAATCCGTGCCTTTCAATTTTTTGTTAAATGCAGTCCAGTGATTTTGCCGCCCCACTGAAAATGCTGCCTGATGCAATTACCTCTTTGCATCATAGCACCGCACGGCGCTGACAGGAAAGGTACTGATATTTCGAACGCAGATGCGTTATCACGATTGCCATTAAAAGGAAACACAAATGTTGATTATATTCATAGTTTTAATGAAAGTCAAGAATTTCCATTAACAGCAAGGGAAGTAGCTAGGGAAACTAGGAAGGATCCGGTATTATTAAAAGTTTTGGATTTAACTAGTAGAGTATTGTCAAATGTAGCGGGTATTAAAAAGAATGTGTATAAACCCTTTATACCAATTCGTCAGCAATTGTCCATAGAAAGGGATTGTTTAATGTGTCAAAATAAGTTCATAGTTCCAAAAAGTTTACGAGAGCAAGTATTAAAATTATTACATGAATCTCACCTTTGGGTAGTGCGGTCTAAGATGTTAGCTAGGTCATTATTATGGTGGCCAAATGTTACTCAAGATATTGAAAATTTCATATCACAGTGTGAGATATGTGATTAACATCAGCATTCAAAGCATAATTTTAGTTTAGCGCAGTGGCCAAAGGCTCAATATGCGTTAGAGCGTGTTCATATTGATTTCTTACATAATGAAAGACTTGTTTTGCTTTTAATTATTAATACCTATTCAAAGTGGATAGGTGTTTATGTAATGTCCAGTACCAGTGCTGTTAGCACAATAGATAAGTGGAGGCAAACCTTTGCAGTGCTTGGTCTACCGTGTAACGAATATATATTCTGTGGCACTGGTTTTAAAGAGATCACATCTATTCATTGTAGATCTGTGATATCTGATTTTTTGTATTCGATATAGTTATATCTGAAGGAAACAATTTCACAATAGAACAGGACATTATTACCATTTAATTAGCTCTCAATGCATTACTAGGAAATATTTAATAGCAATAAACACTTTGAAAACGTATTTAAAAAGGACTACGTCACGAATAAGTCATTTGTGTTGCTTAATCCGTAGGCGGATTATATCCTTTCTGTTATTAAATTAAAATAGCGCTTGCGTAAATAGTGTCAGGAGGTGACGCGCAAAACATATAAGCTGTTCTCTACGTGGAGGATACGAAAAGGCAAATTCGCCATTGTGGTTTAACATGTGAACGAAGCTGCAAACTTAAGAGGATGCGGACACGATCCCGTGTCAAGTGGAGTCTTCGGATACCCATAATATAGTAGGGGGATAGGAATCGTGGTCGTTTTGGGGGCCCCAGGATAGTTATCATTTTTAAGTTCCGGCAAGACAATGGATCACGCTTCTTAACAAAAATGGCTAGAGAGGTTGGTGATTAATAACGGTGAGACCACAATATTTAAGTAATTTTTATACTAAAATAAAGTATCTTTAATTCCTTAGCGTTTGGAATAACCATATTTATATTTAGTAATTAAGCAACTTTCGTTATGGATGTATGTAAAGCTGTTGTTTGACATTTCTTGGGGAACACGTATTGAACAGATGTTGGTCGTCAACGTTATACCCTAAGGCATCAAATTTTGTAAACAGCACCTGAACTTGTGCATCGCAGTTTGTTAGGAAGAGGTAACTTCTTCGCTAAGCCCAGGTATTTAAACTTTCAGTTACTACGTATGCTAGACTTTTAAAAGTGTTTATTGGATTGACGAACGATATTAAATTTTAATAGAAGATTGCTTAATCATGTTAAATTTTGCGGACGAATTAACTTTGCGTGAGATTATAAAATAGTACTATTTCTTTAATTTGATAACAAAGTTATTTGCTAAAACTGTGCTAAACAAATTTAAATAACGTGAAATATGGTTCTTTAAGAAGTAATATTAAAGTAATTTTGTAAGACACGTGGAATATACATGTGTTCAAAAATATTGAGATGCCAAAGTCCACTTCCTGTTTAAAAAGATTTAATTACAGATGTCTAATCTTTAGTAAGGTCATTGTGTCATTTCTATACCAGGATAAATTTGAAATTTTATTTACTTAAACTAGTTACGTGTGGTTTAGATTTTTTTAAGGAACATGAACTAAATTTATTTGAAATATATGTAAACCAATACACAGATCTGTTCGTTGGGTATCAAGAATCTTGTTTTAAAGTATTATTAAAAGTAAGGTCTTTTTATGTCAAGACAGATTTATAATTAAAATCAGAATTCAATTTTATTATTTTGTATTTGTAACTATATTTAACAAAAAAAAAACGAAAAGAGAGAAACTACATTAAATTACATTTTTGGATTCAAGTTTTTTATTCTATGAATAATTAGTTTTAATAAGAATACCTTTGAGAAAATAATTTTTTGAGTAACGAAATTAGACGAATGCTGAAACAATATAAAAATACAAACATGTTACAATTGATTTATTCTAGATATCCATTTTTAACTAAAATACCCTTGGTGTGGTAATTTCAAGATTATCAACTCACAATTATTATTATGCTCTTTTATTGAAAAGCACAAATAGTGTCTTTTTAATAGAAAATTTGTTGTGTATTTTTCTTTCAGGATCATCGTGATAGAAGAGGATGCAGGTACGTTCAAGAGGTTTCCATATGTGTTAGCTCATTAAGTTGTAAGTTTTTTATGGTGCTTATATCCATTGAGTTTCTGTATATTTTCATAGGAGTATTGAATTTCTTGTATTGTCCATATAGATACAGTGGCGCTTAATTTACATTTTTTTTCTATGTTTGCTTATTATTGAGTTTATACCATACCCACGCCCATTCTCATTGCTCACCCTTGGGGTAATTCCCAGACTAAGCCGCGAACAAGTAAAAAAGGATAAAGCTTCACTTGTATCCAACGAGTGGAGACGAAGATGTTTCAACTGGTGAAATTAGTTTGTGACAATGGTACACCATTTAATAGGATGGAGTTCAAACAGTTTTGTAATTTAAATGGTATAATATTAACTCATGGCCCCTTGTATCACCCACAGTCAAACGGTGCTGTAGGAAGAGGGATGCAAACTACTAAAGCTTATTTAGAAAAATCATTAATGGCCAAGAATAGATCATATGGTACTAGTACATTCAGTGCTAGATTGTCAAATGTATTATTATCCTACCGTAAAACTCCATCTACAGTAACTGAGTTACGCCAGTGGAAATGTTGTTTAAGTATACGCCTAGAACTAGGTTAGATTTAATTAAACCAGCATATGGGACTTTGAAAGAGATACCTATAAAACAAATTACAAAGTATTATACTACCGACCAAGTGTATGTAAAGCTGCTAGTACAGAATACGGATACCTGTTGAAATTATGAAGCAAGTAGGCATGAATACTTACCTTGTAAAATGTAATTAACTTGTTAGGTTATGTCATGTAGACCAACTTAGGAAACGAATTGTAAATCAATCTGTGACAGGTAAACCATTGATTCTCCGTGAATTGGAAAATTCAGGCGATGTAGAGCTTGAAAGTATTGACCCACGGAAGGAAATTACGCTGCCACAGGTTGACTTCGGCCCTAAAGCTGGTTCAGAAGAAGGAATGGGGGAGGTGCCAAAAGATAATAGTCTTATACCACGGCAATCCAATCGCCAGAGGAAAGCACCTGTGCGCTTAGACTTATAAAAAAAAAGGGGGGGAATAATGTTGTGTATTATTAGTACAATGAGCAACCCTGTTGTAAAAATAAGAAAACGTTATGCGTATTAGTGGCAACTCTGTGATGTTCTGCTTTTTTGTTCTAAGATGTCAGATGTGTAACAAAGCTTGTATGTATTATTCCAAATAAAAAACAAAGTGTTCTGTCAGTTATTTGTGAATTTACTGTTCACAGGGCTTAGGACATAACATAAACCCTAACCCTACCAGTGAACTGTTAATTCAAATTCAAAAAGTATTGAATTTAAAATTTGTAAAGCCCCCGAACTTTAGAGTATAAACTCAATAGAGTGAAAATTATAGAGGGATTATTGCAAAGTATGCCGTTTTATACCGATTCCCCTATTTATGAAGAGTATTGATTTTAGTAATCATTGTGCAAGGATTTAATCGAACTTACAATTGAAACAATAGAGTCATATATATATATATATATATATATATATATATATATATATATATAGCCATTGTTGATATATACTTTACAATAAGAATAAAAAAATTAAATAAAATTCAATTCCTTATTTATTTATTCAAGTTACAATTAGGTTGTCAGTGTCAACTCGCATTTACAGGGTTCAAAGTACTTCTATTTATGTAATTTGATACAGCAATTAAAAATCAATGCAGTAGGCATGTTTATGACAAGCTTCTGCCGGAAATGAAAGACGTTTTAGTGGTATTTTCCTTTACTATTTGATTTTTCAATCCCACATGGATTTCAGCTATTTGGCCAATCAACTTATTGACGTTCAAATAATAGTTACTCGAGTTCACTTTCTGTTCATATGGGCAATCTCCTCACATTGCGGCGTAATCCTATGTTCTAAATAAATATAAGTTACAACGCTGTTAAATATTCCTTTGCAACACGTTTTGTCAAAAATCTGTTAATTAATATCAAGGATCAGGAACGTTGGATGTATGTATTTCCGGAACTGACTCATTGAAACACTCTGGTTATAATACTCAAGTACATAAACCGCGCCACGTATGCGTTGCGTACAAAGCTTCGATATATTTACAACTGAAAGTTTCAGGAGAATGAGCTATAGTAAAAATTAGTATTCCGCTCGGGTTGCCTACAGACACCCTGCAATGCTGGTTTATCCATCAAACCGCGGCTGTATCGTGTTCACAGCAAATTACATACAAAAATGAAAAGGAACTGTAAAAACAAGGGATTTTAGTTTCTGTAACCATTAATTGGAATTGGACGTGCTAGGGGAACAGATCGAAATGAACAAAATTAGTTTTATTAACATTCAACACACTTCAGTGTAATGTTTGTATAATCACCGGTGGCTTAACCCATGAAAATCCCAGCGTTACATATAACAGATATAGTAGTAAATAACTTCCGCATTTATTTACAAAGTATTACGAAAAAAATTCCGTTTTTAGAAATGTTAAAGTCAAAAATACGGACGTACCTTTAAAGGAAATTGAACAACCTATTCTGGAGGACCCCATACATTTTTATTATGCAAATGTGTTGACTCGAGATTAAAACGAAAATATAGACAAGTCGGTTTATGGAGTAAAGTATAATTCTCAAACCGATACATGGAGTTTGGGGGAAAGTATGCTGGAAATTGATCCAGAAAACAGTGCCATAACCTTAAACAATAGTGTATATCCTGGTACTAAAGGTCTACACAATCTGCTAACCTTTAAAAACATCAACCCCCAAAGACGCTGATTTCAGTCTAGAAGAAGATTTACAAAAATACTTGGACATAATCAGATCAGCATCGATTATTAGAAGAACGTTTAATTCATACGCACTGTAAGATTTAACAGGATTCTCAACAAATAACAAGACGTTTTAAAAATATGTGCTAGAACATGTAACATGCCAATTTACCATTCTATTGCCATGTTACATGGTGGTCCAATTTCCCCAAAATAAGAAAGCATTATTTGTCTTAAGTTTATACTAATACCGTTTATAATCACAAAAGTTTTGATTTGTGTAACGTTTCCCTTCAGTATTATTAAATAATACACTATATAAATCTACCTTTAGTCTTGATTTAATATTCTTTCCTTTGTATAAACACTATAAATAATTAAGATCAGATGTAATTTTCCTATTGGTTAAACTTTGAATAATATCCATAAATACACAACTGGTGTATATATGAATCTAGACTTTAGGATAGCTTTGTTGTTTTGCCCCTCTCTCAAAAGTGTGGTTATCTGTAAACGAGAACTAAAATTTGGTTTGTCATGATATCTAACTGTCTTTTTAAGCGCATGCCGTCTTCCGATAAAGATGTCCTTTCGAAAGCCACGCTGTTGTACTTGGTATGTAAAAGGTGTCTTTGCTTATTCTTCCTAACATACATAAATATCGTTTTAGAATATAAGCAAAACGCTTATGAAGAGGGCCTACCTAAATAACCCGTTCATAATGTTAATGGATGGTAAGATTTTTGTAGATTAAATTTTTAGATAGTTCCTCGTGACGAATTGCAATATTTCGTTATTGTAACACGTTTATTTTCTAGGGTCCTCCTATGGTGGCATATCTTACCGTAGCATATCCTCCTATGGTGGCATATCTTACCGTAGCATATCCTCCTATGGTGGCATATTTTACCGTAACATTTTCTATGATGGCATGTTTTCCTCTGATGGCGTGTCCTACCGTATAGCATATCTTCTGATGACATGCTTTCCCGTGGCATATTCCTTCCTGAAGTATTTTCAGGTGATGTATTCTCTGATCGAGAATTTGATTATCTATGCTGAGCTATCTAAGCTCATGCATTAATTTTACTATCTACGAATATTACCGTTTATTGTTTAAGAAAGTTATGTTGACGTTTTTAAGTACCTTCTAAAATAAATCAAGTTTCGCTGATGAAACATGGCTGTGGAACAATCAAAGATTCGCCCTTACAAATTGGAAGTCTCAGGTGTTTCGTCTCAACAACAGTAAGCAAATCCGATGGTTCTGAACAAGCCGTAAAGCTCAACCTTTAAGTATATGTTTCTTATCATTTATATATCTGGAATACAGGTATGAATTTATCGTATTTATTTTTGTGATGGAACGAAGTGCATGCGTTCCGTTTTAAATATTAATTGTCTGAAAAATTATGCATGTAAAATATAATCATAACTTTATTTGTCGATTACCTTAACTATTACCGATTACCGTAATTAATTTAAATATTATCTTTGCCTTGATATATAACCCACTGAGTTGTAAACAAGAAAGCTTTCATGAAACCTTTACTGTGAATTTTGGGTTAATAATCAAATTTAAACGTTTTTTTTAAATTACCTTACCTAATGTTAAACACTACAAAGTGTATTTATGATTTCCTTTATTAAGAGTTAATTTGAAATTGTGTATAAGCACAATAATTATTTTAGATTTTTCTTATATCGTATCTAGTAGAGTTTTAAACAAAATTTTGAAATAAGGAGTGTAGATATATGTACTTCATTTGGTGATTATATCGTATAAAAATTTGGTTGTAAGAAAATAACGATACATATTTAATTTTTTATTAATGTTATTAAATGAACGTCAATATATAAGTTGTATTAAGATATTTTCTTTTGTCACAGTTCTAAATTGCATCCCTTTAACTTGCCTGGGTAAAATTTAACTTTGTTCTCTAAACCCCTGAGATATAGTCTCTTGCAATCTACCGCAGCCACAAACGGTCGACGCTATTCCCGCCAGAGTTTTATTTAGACTCTGTGTTACACCCATTCTTACCCGTAAAAAGGAAGGGTGCAAACATTCCCCAGATCTACCAAGAAACTCTTAAACGACAGGGTATATGCCCTGGAAGAAAAATGTAAGAAGTTAGAACTGGCCAGCGCACATGAGACTTTAAATAGAGCTGAAGGAACGCAGACAACGGCGTGGACTGGAAATGGTAGTTGAGTCGAAACCAAACTTTCCAAAGAAATAACAGGGGAGGCATGGGAAAACATTAAAACGAGAAACTGGGATCAAGAGTTGTTCAAGGTAACTAATGTGGTGGTGGGAAACCCCCTACAGGCGGATGAGAATGTGACCAAGGTGGTAATAATTGAACCAGATGTTAATGGTATGCTGGAGAGTATTCAAAGGCAATACCGCGAGTGATACCCGGAGCTTCTTAACACTACAGAAAGCTTTGAGATTTTGGAGAGCACGATCAGACTAAGGTCAAAAGGTCCCAAAGCGGTGCTATGCAGGAAGGTGATTAAAGCGTCCCATGACGGAACTGAAGAAGGGATACTTAAGATGATTCAGCAAATACAGCGAGAGACCAAGAATGATACACGAGTAACGTTGCACCGTATAAAATCAATTAGTATAGCTACGCTAACTCGAATGGTGGAGTGGGTGTTTCAGGGCTCCGAAATTACCGTAGACATATACACCCCTACTAAACGAACAGAGGAGGTCAAGACACATCAGGGGAAGCAGACACGGGCAGATTCCTACGCCTTAGTTGTAGAAAGGAAGGGAACAAATTTGTTGTCTCTACTTAAACAGTTGAGAGTGGGGCTCAAAGATAATGAGACTGTAGAGGTCATACAGGAAGTATGTAGCATTCGTTAAGGAAAGCTCTTGATTAAGCTAAAAAGAGACCAAGGAGCCCTACAGAAGGTAAAGGAGGCTAGAAGAGCAAAAGATGACAGCATAAGGACAATACAGGCGGGCTAAGAAGGTGAATGGGAGACTTTGCACTTAAAAGGGCTGGATGGTGCTACAGAAAGGCAGGAGATAATGTCCGCATTGCAGAAACGTTTTCATGGCCTTGAAGAGGCCGAGTTTAAGCTAGGTCACCTTAGGCCATATGCCAGGGATACGCTGGCGGTTACACTAACCATCGACAGGGAGCATGCCAGCATTATACGGAACGAGGGATTGAGAGTTGGTCTTGTGCCATGCCGAGTGGAGAAGAGAGTGGAGGTGACCAGGTGCTACCGTTGCTGGGAGCACGGTCACACGACGGGAGCCTGTATGGGTACGGACCGATCTGGGGCGTGCCTTACATGCGGAAGGGATGGCCACAGTGCCGCTACATGTAATGAGGAGGAGTTTTGTGTTATTTGTGACCGACCGGGACACCAAACAGGCAAGAGTAAATGTGTGGCATTCCAAAAAGCTCTGGCAGCGGCAAGAAGGGCAGAAGCCGCCCATGGCAAAGAAAGAAGAACGCGACCAGACGCGACATAATATCTGTGATATAAAGACTGTGTTTAGACTTATTTGATATTGTTATTTATTTTGGTGTTTAATTGGTATTGTCCTTGTGCGAGTCCATTTACATTGCATGTTTAACGTTAAGAATACGGACTGTGATATGGCTAAGTATGAATATCATAAACCTAAAAAATAAACCCGGCCTGAGGATTTTGCAGATAAACCTGAATAGAGCCTTGCTCACAGCCTCTTAGAAGCAACGGTAAAGGAAAGCGCAATCGACCTAGTAATTGCTAGTGAGCCAAACCAAAAAATGAGCAGTTTATGGAGGAGAGATAGTGGCAGCCTTATCCATCAGAAATAAGAACATTGTAACTTTAGACTATGGAAAAGGCCAAGGCTTCGTATGGATTCGAGTACAAGATCCTAGGTTAACCATCTTCAGCTGCTATTTCCCCCAAATTGGCCACTGAAGACTTTAAAGCCTTCCTTTTAAATATGGAAGACGTAATCAAAACCAATGGTGACCCAGTACTTGTAGCAGGTGATTTCAACGCGAAAGCTGCTGCGTGGGGGTGTCCCAGTACTGACAAGAGAGGCGAAGCAATTTTAGATTGGATGGCGATGCTTAATCTCACAATTACAAACAGGGGAGCGACACCAACGTTTTCTAGGTTGGGCGCGAAGTCTATCATCGACCTTACGCTAGCTTCTTCTAGCGCGGCAGCGATTAATAAATGGTTGGGAGGTCGCCGTCACTGAAACACTCAGCGATCATCGATACATTTTGTACCGGATAGGAGTATTACAGGAAAAGCGACCAGTAGCCCAGGGATGGGCGCTATCCAAACTTAACTTTGACATATTGGATGTCGCCTTATCTGAGGAAGGACAGAATGCCTGCAGTGACTATAGAGAACTGCACGAGATCCTAAAAAGAGTGTGCGATAGAGCTATGCCTAGGAAAAACCACAGCGAAATGGCTCTAAGCAGGTGTTTTGGTGGTCCGATCAACTCGCCCACCTGAGAAGGGAAGCTAACATTGCCAGAAGGCAATTTCAACGAAAACGCAAAAAGACACCGGATGATTGTAAGCTAGAAAAAGGTCGAGCGGTTACTAAAAGACGAGAGTTACAAAAAGCTATCAAAAAGAGGCAAGTGCAGTGCTGGGAGGACCTATGTACTAAAGTGGATGACGACATATGGGGGCTCGGCTATCAGATCGTTACCCGTAAGCTGAAAAAAGGCTCCGAGGATATGCTTTCCTGGGACGAGACTCAGGCAATCATTAAAGACCTTTTCCGCAAAGCGTCCCGCCAACCTGAAAGGAGATAGACTATGAGAAGATGGGGATACCCCTCCTCACTAATGATGAGCTCATGGACGCAGCCAAGAAGCTTAAGACAGGTAAAGCCCCTGGCGTTGATGGAATCTCAGCCGTAGTCGTCAAGGCTGCGGCCAGAGTGATTCCAGGGATACTGATGGAGATTATGAATAAGATGCTTCTAGACGGGATATTTTCAACGGAATGGATAACTGCTAAGGCGGTTCTTATGAAAAAACCACAAAAGACAGACACAGGAGCTTCTTCCTTTCGGGCAATCTGTCTAATAGATGCGTCCGACGACTAAAGTTGGAAATAGAGAAAAACAATGGACTATCCGACATGCAGTTTGGATTTAGAGAAGGGAGATCGACTGTGGACGCAGTGCAGCAGGTAAAGAGGTTTGCAGAATGGGCAAACGAGGGAACGCGACGAACACGGCAACTTTGTCTGTTAGTGACCTTGGACATTAAAAATGCATTCAATTCAGCGAAGTGGCAGCGCATTATGGATGCGCTTGTGGACATGAGGATATCCCCGTATCTGCAGAAAATCATAACCAGTTACATGACCGACCGAAAGATCGTCGTAACGAAAGACAAGGGGGAAACGAGGACGTTTGATATGACAAATGGTGTTCCGCAGGGCTCGGTTCTCGGGCCAACCCCGTGGAATGTCATGTACGATGGTGTATTACGACTAAAACTGCCCGAGAACTCGAAAGCTGTGGGGTTCGCAGACGATCTGGCGATCTTAATAGCGGCCAAAGATGAGAGGGATCTAGTTGATAGAGCCAATCAGGCAATCGGTACGATTGAGAACTGGCTGATGGAACAAGAGCTCCCAGAGGCGCTGCTTATTACGAGAAAGAGGGTGGTCATGCCGGTTAGTATCAGAGTCAGTGGAATGGATATAGTACCTGGTAGACACACAAGATACCTGGGGGTAACACTCAACAGTACTATGAGCTTCAAGGAGCACCTATTAAGAGCAGCAGAGAAAGCACAAACGGCGCTTAATGCGATAAGAAGGTCAATATAGGAGATCCCAGGGCTAGTAAAAGAAGGGTTCTAGCGTCTGTGGTGAGCTCGGTAATCTTATATGGTGCACCAGTATGAACTGATACTATGAACATCCAGAGTCGAAGGGCTATTCTTCTTAAGGTCCAAAAGCGGGTCACAAAACGGATATCCAGTGCCTACAAGACAATTTCGACAGACTCTGCGCTGGTCATTGCAGGGAAAAATATCCCTAGACCTTTTAGCTAAAGAGAGGAGCGACATGAGGCGATACGGTATCGAAAAGAAAAAAGCCAGGAAAAACACTTTCACGTTATGGCAGGCTAGGTGGGACATGCTCGATAGGCAGAAGTGGACAAAAAGACTCATTAGAAGGATCCAGCCCTGGGTGCTCAGGAAACATGGAGAAATTAGTTACCATATCACCCAAGTGTTGAGTAAGCATAGATGTTTTGCAAATTACCTATACGCTCTAGGAAAATACAGAACCGATCGGTGCATTATGTGTCATGAAGAGGATGACGTGGAACATATAGTCTTCCAGTGTGATAGATGGCATGTCCAGAGATCTGAGCTACAAAGAGAACTGGGAGAAAATATTACAGCAAACAACATGATTGATTTAATGTTACAAAACGAAGATACCTGGAAAGCTATCTCGAATTACCTAATAGTCATTATGACAGCGAAAGAAAGAGAAGAGAGAGTTCTTCAGAATCGAGGTGTTATTTAAGGATAATCGAGTAACAATCATCCCTGCAGCACCCTGATGAAATGCGGGAACGCGGTACCGGGGTTGCTAGTCACTAGCAGGAAGAGAGGAATAGTTTTAGTTGGTCCTGGATGACGTCTCGAGGGGGGAACCAGTGGTTGGATTACGTTTCGCTAACTGGTTCGACCTTGTCGGGACCTTATTCAAACCCAACACTACCTGTCACACTAGACCACCTTCTTCGTGGCGGTAGTCTTCCCTGTGGTAAGGAGCTTAGAGACTAAGGTCGGAGGGCAAGTTACCATAGGGGTAAAAGAAGATTTTTAACCCTCTATAAAAAAAAAGAAAGATCTACCCATAAAGACTACAAGGGTGCTCAAGGGTAAAGATTTGGGTTTCTATGAACGGTTTTACAAAAAATTGAATGTGAGTTCTGTTGAGTATGCAAAACACCAACAGGCAAAGGTGATAAGGGTGTGTGAAGATAAATTCACACAAACAGATACAACAACTGAACAAGTTGAACAACATGAGGAGAAAAGAAACATCCTTAGGAAAATAAAACACAGTAGGATGTTAAGGCGTTTCAGAACCAAATCTCCTGAAAGACCATCACAGCAAAAAGAGAGAGAACTTAAAAAGGTCACAAAATACCTACAACTACGAATGGTCAGAGAAACAGCAAAGGGTGCAAATACAAACATAATGGCTAATGAAGACGAGAACGACACCGACAGATGCCTGTCTCCCAATCTAATCTACAAACAAATAGAGAACGCCATACAGCTAGCAGCACTAGAAAAGACCAACTTACTGACGACAGCCTTAAAACACCTAACTAAAACCAAACACCTACGGAGGGCAAAAATAACTTTTCCAACCATTGAGACTGTCTATAGAATTATACTCAAAAGACGCTCTATTCCGACAGACCCGGGCAAACTACACACTCTAGTTAAAGATGTATACGAAAGACGAGATGAGCCGTTTGATTTGAATGAAATCTATAATCAGTTCGTATTAGCGCACGGCCGAATTGTGTATGACTATCAAAACCCATGGCCCTTTGCATATACAATAACTAAACATTTTGATAAATAATACACTAAAAATCCTTCAAATAAATGTCAATTATAACCGAACTACGGAAAATTGCGGACGACATGGCCATAGACATAATGGGCATACAAAAACCATACCTTTACAAACAACAACTAAGAGGAATGCCAGTAACAGCCAGAATTATAATGGCAAACTTAGATGCAAAAGTTGCCATTATTGTCTTTAATAAAAACATTACAATAACAACTATACACAAATACACGGACACACACTGCCCCTATATCCAAATAGGATCAAGGAAAGCTGGCGCATGGATCATGGCTAACCTTTACTTTCAGTACGCAGAAGCGATTGAACTTAACCTGGTTAAAATACAGAACATAATACTAGAATATGCTGATACACCTACAGTAATTCGAGCTGATGCAAATGCAAAGCTAGCATGGTGACGAGCACTGCGACCATAATCCTATAACCTTTGGGCTATCAAAATCAGAAGTGAATGCCGTTACACTAGCACAAGCAGACAAACAATATAACCTACGCAAGGCTAACTGGATTAAACTAGCAGAGACCTTTAAACCAAACGCGAATATGCAATCTGATGTTAGTGTTCATATAAGACAAAAACATCATACATGCCATGAACGATTCTCTGCCTATTACCTATAAACAAAACAGACAAAACCCCCTAAGTTGGTACACAGATCTAACGGAATTAAAAAGAAATATTCGAAGATTGAGGAAAATCTATCAAAGATCCACAATTGCGGATGCCAGAAGTTACAATCTAAGGCAATATAGAGATGCAAAGAACATATATATGACGAAAATTAAAGAGGAAAAAGCACAAACAATGAAACGCTTCGTGGAGGTATACTTACAACTAGATGTGAGGTATGCCTTATAAAATAGTAAAACGGAAAATACGACCACCCCCAACATACTCCACGTTAGAAAAGTACGTAAACGGTACCTCCATAGTTACTACATTACATTTGATTTTCCAATGCTCCACCCGAAGGTACTACATTGGCCAGGAAGCGAGTTTTTTTTTTTACCTGGAAAATTTGGAATTTTTGCCGAACCCTTGCTGTTCCAAGCAAGGTAGGGATCTTTAACGTGCGTGACAACACTCACACACGGGACCTCCATTTTACCTCTCATCCGAACGAGGGTGTATTTTTGTGAAAAATGCTCGCCTAACATTTTTCAAGCGGACCGTGTCGGGATTCGAACCCGGGACCTTGGGCGTAGTAGTCACACACATACCACTACGCCACGGAGCCGCCCCATAGTTACTACAACATGGAAGGCTGCTTTAGGAACAATGTTAAACGAACTACTCCCACACGACAATCCCAATGAGGATACTCCTGAACATACATACAGAGAACACTGATCAGCACAGATTCCCGACGATACACGAGCTTGAAGAGTATACAGAAGGAGAGTTTGCAACTTACATTCTGAAAGGCAAGAAAAAAACGGCCACCTGGCCCGGATGGTACACACATGGAGGTGTTCCACGCTCTAGTGGGACCTTTAACAACAGCACTAATACCGTTACTTAACGATTGCCTACGACAAGGAAAGTTTCCGAACCTCTGGAAACTTGGTAGTCTTGCAATCTTATACAAAGGGAATGAAAAAGATGCCACCAAACCAGATTCGTACAGGCCCATATGTCTACCAAATACAATCGGGAAAACATATGAGCGCCTTATAAACAATAGACTAAAAGCTTATAGAGAGCTAACAGAGGAGAACGAGAACCAATACGGATTTTGAAAGGGCAAAGCAATAGAAGACGCCATAAAACACGTCATGGAGGCCATCAGAAAAGCTCCCGCAAAATATGTTATCACGATATTCGTGGATATCAAAGGCTCTTTTAACAACCTCTGGTGGCCAGCAATCTTTAGAAGATTACAAAATATTGGATGCCCTAAACTCCTATACAACATAATAAGGAGCTACTGTCAAGACAGATACGTTGAAGTTAAATGTGACAATGAAACTATTAGAAAAAATGTAACGAAAGGATGCCCACAAAGTTCGGTATTTGGACCGATCCTCTGGGACATTATAATGGGCTTTGTAGCTGCTCTGTGTGTCTGCAGAAGTATGGTCTGTCGCGGCACACGCGGGAAGGTATCGCTGTAGTCGTTCAGGACGACACAGGAGCTCAACTGCAAACTCGCGCTGGACATACCTGGTGCAATAGAAACAAGTTAGAAATATCTACAACAAAAACCACCTTTACCTTAGTTAAAGGGAAGTTATCATCTGGCCCAAGGTTACACATTCAGGGCACAGTGATAAAAAGGAAAACTAGCAATAAATACCTCGGAGTTTAACTCAACAAAAAATTAAACTTCTGGGGCATATTGAAGAAGTTAGCACGAGGATAAAAGATACAATGCAGACAATTGCAAACATTGCCCAACGGACCACAAGTTACCGCTGAGGCATATACGAATATACATGGACACAATACTCGCAGCAATTACATCGCACACTACGAATGTCTGGGCACATGGGCTAAATCTGGTAACATCCAGAACGAAGCTTAACCAGACTCACGGGCGCCTACAGAACCTGCCCACATGATGCACTAATGACCATAATGGGCATACCGCCTTTAGATTTACAGATCAAATACAGGGCAGCCTGTTACTACGTTCGCACACGACGATCAATAGAAATAACTACACTAATTAGAAACACATATAACAACAAAGGACAAATAAAACAGAAAATCATTGAGTTGTGGCAGGAGCGCTGGAATAACGCAGGGACCGGTAGAAGGGCATACTCATCCATACCTAATATACAGGAAAGACTGGAACTAACTCTCCTACAACCAACTGAGAGGATAATACATTTCCTAACAGGGCATGGCCCGTATGACACTTACGGAGAGAGATTTAAACTTACAATTCAACCTCTATGAATGAAGGAATGAGGGCACGCCAGAACATGCAGTTCTGGAATGTCTACTACACGCAGAAGAGACACGTAACCTCAGGCAAAAAATAACAGGCAAAGTAATTTACAACGTCTTTGAAACGAAGAAGACTTTAACACACTGAACTCGCTTGCACAAATTGTTAAACAAGCCGAAAAACATAAAGACATAATTACAGTCAGAAATGGGGAGCAACTTCATTATAACCCAATAGCGCAAAAGCATGAAGGTACAAGAAATTTCCTGTAAATTTCAAAGAAATGCCTTTAGGCCAGAAATAAAATAAACGATACAACAAGCAACCCAAATAAAGGCAGGAAATATAAGAATGTTAATTGGATTATATAAGTTTACAAGGTGGCGGGTAGATGTAGTTAGTAAAAGTGGTAAGTAAGTTAGTTGATTAAGACATTAGGTTAAGAGGAGGAACGAAGGACAACTTACTTACCACATCCAAACATATACAAGAATGCAAAAACCCACAAAAAAAGCAATAAGGAGCGGCAAAAGAAGAGCGAAGGACTACATAAAACAATATTCCTACATACACACATATAGACATACACTCACACACACACTCACTCACTCACACACACAGACACACACACACGCTCACACTGCACTGCACCTGCACCTGCACTGCACTGCACTGCACTGCACTGCACTGCACTGCACTGCACTGCACTGCACTGCACTGCACTGCACTGCACTGCACTGCACTGCAATCGCACCTGCACTGCACTCGCACTCACACTCACTCACTCACACTCACACTCACACTCACACTCACACTCACACTCACACTCACACTCACATTCACACTCAAGCTCACGCTCACGCTCACACTCACACTCACACTCACACTCACACTCATACTCACACTCACACTCACACTCACACTCACACTCACACTCACACTCACACTCACACTCACACTCACACTCACACTCACACTCACACTCACACTCACACTCACACTCACACTCACACTCACACTCACACTCACACTCACACTCACACTCACACTCACACTCACACTTACGCTCACGCTCACGCTCACACTCACACTCACACTCACGCTCACACTCACGCTCACACTCACGCTCACACTCACGCTCACGCTCACACTCACACTCACACTCACCCTCACACTAACACTTACATTGACACTCTCACTCGCACTCGCACTCACAATCACACTTACACTCACACTCACACTCACACTCACAAAACACACGTATACACATTGGCGCGCAACAGGACCAGTCTTGGACCTGGGGCATGAAACCCGGTTTCCGGCTGCCGACGGCCGGGACATGTACCAGATACGGCCACTGCGTTGGGGGGTTCCGATTTCCTGTTGCCGATGGTCGGGATCTCCGGATGCGGTAATGGGGAATGGGAAAGGCTTATTGAGTTTTAGGGCAAGGGAACACGCTCACGCTCACCCTCACACTCACACTCACACTCACACTCACACTCACACTCACACACACTCACACTCACACTCACACTCACACTCACACTCACTCTGCACTCCCAAACACTCACACTCACACTCACACTCACACTCACACTCATGCACCACTGCACACTCTACACTCACACTCACACTCACCTCACATCACTCACTACTCACACTCACACTCACACTCACACTCACACTCACACTCACACTCACACTCACACTCACACTCACACTCACACTCACACTCACACTCACACTCACACTCACACTCACACTCACACTCACACTCACTACTCCACACTCACTCACTCACACTCACACTCACTGCACTGCACTGCACTGCACTGCACTCGCACTCACTGCACTGCACTCGCACTGCACTGCACTGCACTGCACTCGCACTCGCACTCGCACTCACACTCACACTCACACTCACACTCACACTCACACTCACACTCACACTCACACTCACACTCACACTCACACTCACACTCACACTCACACTCACACTCACACTCACACTCACACTCACACTCACACTCACACTCACACTCACACTCACACTCACACTCACACTCACACTCACACCTCACACTCACACCACTCACACTCACACTCACACTCACACTCACACTCACACTCACACTCACACTCACACTCACACTCACACTCACACTCACACTCACACTCACCACTCACACTCACACACTCACACTCACACTCACACCTCACACTCACACTCACACTCACACTCACCTCACGCTCACACTCACACTCACACTCACACTCACTTACACTCACTGCACTCACACTCACACTCACTACTCACACCTCACACTCACACTCACACTCACACTCACACTCACACTCACACTCACACTCACACTCACACTCACACTCACACTCACACTCACACTCACACTCACACTCACACTCACACTCACACTCACACTCACACTCACACTCACGCTCACGCTCACACTCACACTCACACTCACACTCACAAAACACACGTATACACAATGGCGCGCAACAGGACCAGTCTTGGACCTGGGGCATAAAACCCGGTTTTCGGCTGCCAACGGCCGGGACATGTACCAGATACGGCCACTGCGTTTGGGGGTTCCGATTTCCTGTTGCCGATGGTCGGGATCTCCGGATGCGGTAATGGGTAATGGGTAAGGCGTATTGGGTTTTAGGGCAAGGAAACCGTAGTATGTAGGGATAATTTTAAGTACTTTTAGGACCTGGGCATGTCTTCTGATTTCCGGCTGCGATAGCCGAAAACATGTCTCAGCTAGTTTTAGGCTGCAATCGGGGACCCCGATTTCCGGGTGCCGATGGTCGGAACCCTTGGAAGGAGCACTTGGCTCTAAGTTACAAATAAGTTAGTTTTAAGTTAACTGATAGGCATGAAAAGCCAAATTTCTGTACATGTTATATCTAAGGTATTTGCGCAACTACGACATGTAGTATATTATATAGGCTACAGGTTGTATAGGTAGTCAATAAAGTTTATTTTAACAAAAAATAATAACTGCAGATGAAGGGGGGGATACAACATGCAGCAGAAACCAATTGTCAATGTATCGGATCGGAAAGATGGTAGTGATTGTGTTTCTAAAAAGTTTGCTGTAAATCTCGTAAATCAAGCATTTACCCCGATTCTAAAAAGTTCAGATGATGTTCGACGTAAAGCCAAAGTATTCAATACAAGAAACGAGTGTATATCCATGATTGGATATCCTGTGGAAAAGTCAGACGTAGCCAGTAAACAGTATGTAGACGTCTAATTAAAAAAACATTTTGGTTCCTTATTCAAAGGCACTCAGAATCTAATCGTTAAATTTACGAGTATGCATGGTATAGTATTGAAAGATCTAGAAGAATTGGAAAAGACTTATAAATCACTTTACTATGCGAGTAGTGCCGCCGACTGCAAAAAATTTTATATACCTAATAATGCAAATAATCAAATTTCAACATTCGAAATATCCCAAGCTGTTACGGATTATCTTAATAGCGTTAAAAGCTTTATAAAAAGAACAAACTAGTCAGTGTTACATAAACTGAGTAAGAAAGTTCTCGTAAACCGGCTCGCAAAAATTTTCTGCGCCTGCATACTATCCTTAAGAGCTCGTCACAGCAGGTTACCTACCATCTGCTGTAAAAACTTGGGTTGGGGTGAGGTAGCATAGGGCGGAACAAAATGTCGAGATGCAGATATTCATTAGAAAAAGATATGAAGTTTAATACTCCTCCTACTTGGTATATGAAGTGCCAGGGAGCACATATAGATGACAGAGTTGTAGAACTTATTAGTCCAGTTATAAACCTCACAGATATTTTATTTATACATATTTTTTAACATTTATAACCAGTGAAAACCTTTGAAATTCCGATATTTAATGTAAAAAAGAATTATTAGAGAACAAGAAATTACAAGATTTAATATTCCTACATTTGCATCGCACAGTTATTTTACAATTTCTAATATGTAATTGACACAGCTGTTATACTAATTGATTGGCCAATAAATGGAAAAAACAGAATATTGGTTTAAACGTATCTCTAATAAAAAATGATTAGATAAAGTGTCAAGTGAGTTTTGATTACAGTTTGTGAAAAGCTACAAATGTTGGTTTGGTTTCCTTTCTTATCATACCATTGTTTTCTTTATCATTCTCTAACGACGAAATAATAAACAAAGTGTACTAAATCGGACACAGTAAACATTTCTCTAGTAGAATAGAAATGCATGTCTTGCATTTTTAAGTAGTCCAAAGTTTGTTTTGCTTTTATTTATTTACGTTTTACATGCAGCTTGTCATATTACGACCGTCTCACGCCAGTAATGCCGTGGTTGCAATGACAGGTTAGGTAACTATTAGAAATAGATATTATTATTAAAAAACACAAATTAGATATTATTATTAAAATACACAAAGCACTTAACACGCATATCAGAACAGTATGCAATAGTTTTAGAACAACTGTTCTGATATGCGTGTTAAGTGATTTGTGTTTTTTAATAATAATATCTATTTCTAACAGCAACCTAACCTATCATTGTAGCCACGGCATTACTGGCGTGAGACGGTCGTTTTTAAATGTATCTCAAAACATTAATTGAACTTCGGCATAAAAATTAAACAATTCTGTGTTTATTCTTTTTTACATTACACTATACCCATTTGTTCACTATATTACAAGCCAGTTTTTCATCAACTATATAGTATACTATTTCAATTTTTTTTTTAAAATGCAGAACACTATTGCAATGCAGTCTTTTATTATTATTTACCTCAAAACTGGGGGAATAACAATTACTTACTTCACTAAATAGGAAACCCAACAAATAGTCATATAAATCCGAGGTTATGAAGAACAACTCATTTCAATAATTGCTTGAGGCCCTAAATAATATCCATAATGAAAGTTATAAATAGATTTGCGAGCAATTATGACTATAGTCGAAAACTCCAATAGTATAGCGTTTCCTGTATGTTTGTTGTGTTTTATTTTGTATAGCATGTATTCAAACCATTTCTGTTTTACAATGTGTGTGACATGGAAGTTATGAATTTTTCCACGGCAGCACATTGCAGGTTCATTTTTCTAAAAAATACTAATATTTGGTTTATTCGATAAATAAAGTGAATTGTAGTGTGCAATTTTGATGAAAATTCATAAAAATTATTCACACATTTGGGAAAGTTGCTGGTTTTGTTTAATTCGCTATATCATTAACATAAAAAATTTTTTTTAGTTAAAAGAACCTAAATAACTTTCTCACATAGACCGTTATTTAATAAGTAACTTTTATTAAAACTGTTTTTAATTTTGGTGCCTAATAGGAAAGAAATTTGTATCTTTAGAAATTTCAAGATGGCCGCTACTGTAATGAGCTCTTAAGCCTATAAAAAGAGATCGCTTGCAATTTGACTTGGCAGAATTTCAACCTTACGCTCACGTTAATAAAGGTAATATGTTCTAATTGGTTTGGATTGCTTTACAAAATACGCACTAAGGATAGGATAGTTATATAAAACATTATTTCAAAGTTTGGTCATTTATAAATCAGCTCTCGAAGGAGAAACATGTATGGTTTAGATATCCAGGGGTTCCAATACAAGTCGAACGAATTTTTTGTGAAGGAAATAATTAAACTAAATGTAGGAACGGATGAGTTATGACACGAAATTCTGAATATGCCGTTAAAAAGTGAAAACTTGGATGAGGATTTCCGAAGACAACGATTTTTGTAAAAATCACCTACACGGGTTAAAATGGGACATCTCTGCGACCAATGAATTATCAGCTCAACGTCTAGGTTGTTACGTGCCGAAATCGGCCGTAAACATTTCTATAGTTTTAATATGCGGAATTTCGCGCCATAAATTGAAAAGACTTGTTGAGCGTATTTCCGTCACTTCAGAAGTGCGTTACGCGAGACTTCGCGTCGACGCTTGTGGACGAAGGAGAGTGAGGAATTTCGAAAAAGACGAGTTGGAACTTGGCTTCGATACGCGAACAAAGGTAATTGGTCTGGTATCTTATCGTATCTTTTTGTATGTAGATTCCCTTGCCTTATTTTTGATTATTGTTCCTCCAACCCGTTCCTTATCGTACCTCTACATAGGAAGAAAACCAGTGAATTTAGACGCAACCTGGCCTAACAGCAGCCCACGACCCGAGAACCATCATGAAATAATCCTGAAGGAAGCCACGAGCGACTGTCATGAAGTAATTCCGAAAAAAGCTTTACCTATTTACGTAAGTACCCCCTAGGGGCTGCGTAAAATTTGTATACTTCGAAAATTACGTGCCATAATTTGCATATTGTGTGACGTCATTGACAATTGGCGCACTAATTTCCACACTATGTAATATCGTTACCAACTGGCATTTGTGTCGCATGTGCCGCGTTTACGGGACTATAATAAGGTTTATTTTTGCAAGAGACAGTACCTGTCTATGGGACCGTTTATGTATAAGGGTTGTTAAAGGGAAACATCATCACCCGCTACCTTCCAGCTAACGAAGTTGTGAATCTTGAACAGTTTGGTATTGCAAATTTGAAGCAGTTACGAAAAGATAGTCAATCTAACCATTGTTTATTGCATTCGAATAATTGTTTGAACTGCGCCGAGCAGAACGTTTGTATTTTAAAGAATACTATTTTTGAATTTTTATATTAATTTGATTCTTTAACTAAAATGGTTTTCTTGTATTTTTTTAAAATAAGTTTTTATATTGATATAATTCTTTTAATTAAATGGTAGGCTAAAGTGGTTAGTAGAAGAAAACTTTTATCTGGGTTAGATATAAATGCAATGAGAAAAAACTTGAAGTACGGGGTTTTAACACAGTGTAACTCTGTAAGGGGTAGTCCGATTATAAAAATTCAAACAGATTTGGATTTCCCGGGAAATTCTGCATTAAGTACATATAGCTAGTTGAAAAAAACTCTTACCTAGGTAAGATATGAATGCAAAGACCAAAAACATAATCTAAGTCCCGATAAGTCGGGTTAACTTAACCTAAGTCTAATCTAGACTAGGTCAAAAATTAATTGTTTTCTTGTGGACTTAAAATTTAAAAATTATTGTCATTGTAAAAACTGTAAACAACTGTGAAAAATATAAATAGAATTGCTTTTTGCAAATGAAACTCATTTAGTTGTTAATTGAGGAAGTGAATACATCCATGATTGTGCATTCTGGTGGTGGGTTGTTTAACAAAGTTATAAATAAGCTGCCATTTGAAGCTCACATCCCGTCTTATCACTTTTTCGGGCCAGGATCTAGGCTGAAAAAGCGGTTAGCTAAAGGCAAGCCAGGAATAAACGATTTGGACCGTTTATGTAGAGATTACGGCATTGCTTACTCCAAGTACCCTGACGATCTTCCGGCTAGATATCGAGCAGATAAAATTTTAAAAGAAGGAGCTTGGGAGTGAGTAAAGTCAAAAAACGTAAAGTTTTGCAAAAAGGCTGCTGCCTGGTTTGTGACAAACGCTTTGAAAGTCAAAAGAAAAATGGGTATGGGTATCAAGAAAAAAAAATAAATTCCAAAGGCGGATACTTAAAGAAAATAAAATCAGCAATTGACCAAGTCGAATCTGATAATTTGAAAAAGTTACTGGAAGTTGACATTCATGTTGGAAAAAAAATCGTGGAAGTTGCTGGAGGTAGAAAGAAGATTAAAATTCCGTGTATTATACCCGTACTGCAAAAAGGTGGTATTTTACCAATGATTCCTATTTTCGCTGAATAGTGCTTTTGGAGTCCTGGCAGGTGGCGCTGCTAGGGTTGTAAAAGCTGCCAATGATGCAAAGACGGTTAACGAACAGCTTAAGAAGGCTGAACGTCGCAACATGACAATGGAAGCAATAGCAGTAGGGAAAATGGATTTTTTTTAAATTATATAAGAAAGGTACCGCATTATTTTTGAAACCATACAAGGGACGCAGATGTTCTAAAAAGTATCAAAAAATTAAGTAAGTTACCTTGAAGACCTCTCACCGATGTGGACATAAGGAAATACGCATCCTATATTAGTCACTTTCGCGGTGTTTTTTCTAGAGATCAGTTGAAGAAGATTAAACCGCATGTTATCGAGTCGGGTGTGATTGATTTGTATACCACAAAAGGACCAGGTACACATTGGGTGGGATATCGAAAACGTTGAAATAGTGTGTTATACTACGATTCGTTTGGTGGTTTGAGCCACTGGAAGAAGTTGAGAGTAATTATCGAGGTTGCAAAATTTACTACAACAGTGTCTCGGAGCAGACTTACAACAATTACAATTTGGGGATTTTTTATAAATCTATTTGAGTAGACGACATATAATATATTTAAGTTGTCTTTCTGACAAGTCACACTTTTAATTTATTATTAACTGTCACTTCATTTATGTAATTGCATTTATATGACATGTAGATATTTTGTTTAAGGTCAGTACTTCTTTACCTTTTTAATTTTGTTCCATGTTTTCTATTTTTTAGTGTACTTGATAATGAATACATTGGTATTTGAAATTATAGTCGCCGATTAAAATAAAGAATTATATTATTTTATGGGTTTGTTTTAAAGTTTTTCCTACTTTTTAATTTAGCAGTTAAAACCTATTGTAAGTATGGACTACAAATACGATTTTATCATCACCTTCTACCTTGTAACGGACATTTTTGTAGTTTTAACATTTTACGCTGTTTCCCAATTTATAAATACATTTCTACAAATTACTATTTCTAGATTTAATATTTATTAACTCCTTAGGCGAATGCATCGTGTAATTAATTATAGATTGCATCGTTCTTGTCTTGCCGTAAATATAAATTTTGTTCCTTATGTGGATATACAAGTCTAGATAAGAGACGATAAGCGCTTGTAATAACGACGAATTGATAAACAGACGAGGAGTTGCAGTTCGTTCTTGGTTCCTATAAATTAATTACGTGAAAAAGACTGTTTCTTTTTGCTTTGACAAGAGTGTAAATTAATGCGGGATCAATTCTCGTATTGTTCCTGAACAAGCGCGGCACGATTTTAGTGGTTTTCTTGTAAAATAAAAGTTGTATTCTAACTGTATAAAGTGTAGTTCTGAGTACTTTTGAAGGAAGTATGCTTTTAGATGTAACGTGTTTGATTGACGGACGTGTTTTAGCGATGCGCGTTACTCTACTAATTGTTTTTGTTGCTTTTCTGTTGTAAATAAAAGTAATAGAACTTGTCGTGCGTTTTACGGAACATTGACTTACTTTGGTGATACGCGTACTTTACTAATTTGTTGTTTTAGTTGTTTGTCTTGTGAAATAGGAGTCGTAGAACTTGCTAAACTGACCGATTCTTTCTTTAGGATTAATGTGTGTGCGATCTAGTCTAGTGGTCTTTTTGTTATCAGAGTAGTGCATACTTTGGATTATCCAAATACAGTTTTAAGCTTGAGTGCTTCAAAAACAAATGATGTTGTAGCAGGTTTAGTAGAAAAAGGTTGCTTCTTATAAACAGGTATCTCATTCACTTGTAAAGACAGTTGATACTGTAGTTTCTGAATTTTCTAACCCCAACGAATCTAAAATAGATCGTTGTTTGTGCAAATTTTCGTTATTCAAAAGCATTAGATTTTTCTTTGTTACCATAGGTAGCAAATAAAACACCTCGCGTTACTGCTAGTTTAATGCCTTACATCGTGCCTTGAAAGCGTGGTTCTAAATTTTTATTACTATTTCTTTTTTCGATTTGTGTTACAAAAGATTTCGAAATTATTGTCTCAGGAAATAGAGTTAACAAGAATTTATCAATGCTAATAGTTCCATCAGCATGATAATGTCTGCTGCTAACGCCAGTGAAATACATAGGTGCGATTAGTGTAAAGTGTAAGAAATTCCATCAACACCCTCACAGTCAAGGGTGAAGTGCTTCGTTAGTGCAGGACATCGTGAATCCCACACTTCAATTGCAAGGAAGCGTTACTGAAGGACTTTTTGTAAGTTGAACTATTTCCTACTTGTTATTACTTTAAATATCTATCCGTTGCTTTACCATGTCTTTGTCGTTCTGATACCTTTTACAAAAGACTTGCATGATATTTTAAAACATAAGAAAAAAAGAAAGAAAGAAAGAAAGAAAGATCAATACTACTGAATTACTCATATCAATTGTGTCTTACCTATTTATTTTTTTTTAACATTTTGTCTAATTTATGTTTAATTGGTGTGTGAGGAAACGTTTCTGCTACTCCCCGATATTACCTCGCTTTGTACTAAACATTTTTCTGTATTGCTTTTACCGTTGTTATATTATAAAGTTTATCTAAACAGTTTCTTTTATTTACATTCTACAAAGTACTGAATAACTTAGACGTTTCATTGCTGCTATGCTTATTCTTTTTTTTCAGGTTTGCTTAACTAATTTTCTTGCAGGTATTGTCACTAACTCCTTACCGCCGCATACATTATATGTCAGTCTGCTTTCTACAACCCCCCCTAATCTCCGATTGAGCCCGGTCACTTCTTTGATTTTTCTTTGTGTTACGAGCAACGTAACATAACTTTGGCGCCCAACGTGACTGCCACGAAAAAAAAAACGTAACAACCTTCCAGCTAACGAAGTTATGAATCTTGAACAGTTTGGTATTGTAAATTTGAAGCAGTTGCGAAAAGCTAGTCAATCTAGGCATTGTTTATTGCATTCGAAGAATTTTCTGAACTATGCCAAGCAGAACGTTTGTATTTTAAGGAATTCTATTTTTTTGAATTTTGATATTAATTTGATTCTTTAATTAAAATAGGTTTAATAGTTTTTTTTTAAATAAATTTATATATTGACCTGACTCTTTTAATTAATGGTAGGTTAATATGGCTAGTCGAAGAAAACTTTTACCTAGGTTAGTGGGAGGTGGATCGGGTGGATCCTATGGGTGAATCCCATAAGGTGGATCTGGGCGTCAATCGACCTATTCTACTATTAGTAATAATACTCATTTAGCGCATGACAACTTGTTTAGTCAGACCAAAAACAATTTTGAAAGCGCTTGCTGCAGAATCTTATTAGCTATTGTTTTGATATTGCACATAATAAATATTGAAATATATAACCCGTGAGTTTAAGAACTTTTTGTATTTTTATATCGTTTGCTACTAGCACAGTTACTGTACAGGGTCAATCACGACGAGCTGAGTCGATAAGTACATGGGAAACCACTAAAATCTTTAATCATTACTTAATGATGTTATCTTACTTTTTAAATTCAAAACTTTCTGTGTTTTGGTAACGAATTTGACTTTCTTCTTGTATTTCAAATATATTCTCATACACTGTATGTTACAACTATTTGTTTCCATACATCCAACTTTTTACCGATATAAGAACTATGAAGTCTTTTACTTTAACCTGTATCTAAAAATCACAATAATCGGCGTTAAACACAGAAAATAACATCAAGCATATCATTTTGTAAAGTATTAGGTAAAAATCGAATAAAAATATACAACAAATGTCATTTGAACTACTTTATTGATGTACAATTAATTTAATTAATCCATTTAAAAATAATAATACTAATAATGATGTCGGCACCGTCATTATTCTTTTGCCAACATTGCTGCATTACTTATTTTTTAGGTAATATCGATGTGCAATTGAGTAGCGGTATGGGATTTCTTAAAATTGCATATTATATCGTTTGATATTAAAGTGTTTCTAAAATCACTTTATTTATTTACCTGTTTACGTCATTTTTTAAAATACAACAACGTTTAATGCAAAAATACGTACAAACAATTTTGTAGTACGTTGCGTCTATGACAAGGTATAGTGGTTACTGTGCTTTAACCTCAATTTTTGATCTAAACTAAAACCATTCTTCAAAGATTGCTATTCAAAAGAATAACAATAATAAAGGAAAAATTAAGCCTTTTTTCGCAATACCTCCCGTTGCCTAAACCTTTCCAACAATTTCAATCCAGAATTGTAAGTGAGTGTGGCTCCCGTTTTTCAACCCTTTCCACAATATCTCTGTTTGGGAAGCAGTACAAAACTCGGGGTTATCGGCACAAAAAAGCACCAACCCTACACAAAAATCTGACAAAGCTTGTAAGTGGGCGGGGTTCCCGTTTCCTCAACCCTTCCCGCAATATCACTGTTTCGGATGCAGCACAAAACTCAGCGTAGTCGGCACAAAGCAGCCTAAAGTGGCACAAAATTATGAGAAAGTTTGAGTCCAGAATTGTAAGTGATAGCAGCTCCCGCTTCTTCAGCCCCTTCCACAATATCTCTGTTTGGGAAGCAGCATAAAACTCTGGGGTTGCGGCACAAAAAGGCACTAACCCGGAACATATATCTGACAAAGCTCCAACCCAAAATTGTAAGTAGGCGGGGCTCCCGTTTTCCTAAACTTTCCCACAATATCACTGTTTGGGATTCAGATTACGGTTTTTACAAAGCGATTCCTGTGTACTGAAACGATGTATGTATACGACCATTCATCCTTGAAGGGTGTGATTCAATACAACCAGTTTTCTTTTATAAATTTGGTTAAGAATTCGGTGAAAATATATAACTCACCCTTAACTGCAGACAAGTTCCGGTCAGACCTCGAAAGAGTAAACATCGCGAGAGAATGACTAGAATCTACATACAGCGACAAACTTCAGTTCATTTCTACAGTTTTCTACGAAGACGCTGTAACACGTTCTCTTTCTCTCTCAAGGCATGTTCAATTTAAAACACGTTCTTTGCAAAAGTTTGCGTACATTTATTCACATTTAAATTGTAGAAACTATGGGTGGGTTCCCAGTATAATCTCATCAATTATTAAGAGAAGTTTCTGTACACCAAGTAACCTCCTAGATAGGAAACATAACACCTAATAAACGTATTCTAAACTAAATTGTTTTTACAGACACAGAATAAATACCTGGATCTCCTCTTCAAGGCATTCTATCTTCGGGCCCAGTGCATGCGTTGTATCTGGTAGCAGAAATAGCAGTAATTTCCCTAGGTTTCACTCACTGTCGCGCACCCACGCATAAGCGGCTTTTACTACCATAATACTGCTGATGCACTATAACACAACCCCTCGTTTAATGCCAGACGATTTATTAATCGCTCATTCTCGCAAGCTTACTCTAATAACATATTAATTCACAGACAATTTACTTTAACAATTCCCGCGCTCGGTCCTTTTAGGTACCGGTTAGACACGTGTATCCCTTGCTGTCTGCCGTCGTACTGCCTCACCTGCCTTATTGCGTAGCACATCCGGTGCGATCTTGCGCTATCTGCTACAATGATGCACGTACAGATGGAGTTCTATGTGTCATTTGTGCCCTATATCTAAGTACCTCGCTACAACGCTCGAGTGAGCTGAACTTCTAGCTGCTGAAGAAATGTACATCACGCGCTCCGGCACTTGGTGTACACTATCGTCATTAACCGCTCTTTTCAGAGCGAACTAATGCCAGCAAAGGATTTCCTGAAGGCACGGGCATTCGTGACAATTACCGACATGGATTTTGAGACTGCTTCTACAAAGCAAGAAGAAGCAGAAATTCGACACCCATAAAATAAGAATGGAACCGAAGACATCTACCGCAACTACTACACCAGGCTCCGACACCACCACGACTCCGATCACTGCAGACCTGGGCAAACCATCGACTAGCAGAAACTACGCCAACACCGCCGCCACCATCTCTACCATGGACACTTCAGATACCGAAAGACGTCCACAGTCTCAAACACGGAAAAGCAGTAACCGCATCCCTCTTATTTTCATCGACAGGTTCCCTAACTTCATTCACCGCGCCAAGGAGATATCTAACTTAACCTAAGACCCGATAAGTCGGGCTAAGCTAACCTAAGTCTAATTTAAACTAGGTCAAAAATTAATTGTCTTCTTGTGAGCTTTAAATTTAAAAATTATTGTTATGAACAAATGTTATTATGTGCAAACGTATGTATCAGATATATAACCACCCCTGCATTTTATGCCACTACAGGAATAGACCCGTGGTTAGTTCAGAAGGTATCCTTTTCCCTTTACATTCAGCTACAGGAATTGGACAGTGTTTGTCCTCCTACACCTCGGGGAAATGAAAAACAGAACAACCTAAATACAAAGGTGCTTTGAACTGCACAGTATGATTTACGTTGTCCATAGTTTCTTATTCCTGTGTATTTAGCAGTTTAACGTTTAGAATTCAACTACTTCATTCCAACTTAACTTATTATTACCATTAATGACCAGTTAAGTAAGTTTAATAAGTATACTCGGAAATGTTAGAATCTTGTGTCCGTGTTTTTTCGCCGTGATGATAATAAATAGAATACTGGAATTTAAATTTTTTTCAATTATTTCACGGTGTGCGACGCACACCTAGCTCACTAGAGGAAATTGCCAATGTCAAATAAGCAGGTATAAGCTAATTGGATGTTAGCTTAAAGGATTCGAATATGCAGTAATGTATCATCATCATTTTGTTTTCGACCTTACTTAAGGTCGGTTTGACGCAACTCTAACTTCTTTTCTATTCTGTGCTAATCTAAAAAGTTCTACATACCCTTCACAACCTAAATTTCTAATAACTTGATTAATATAGCTTGTTCTAGGTCTTCCTATACTCTTCTATCTTTTTCCTATCTACCTGGCTCTACATAAATATTAGCAACCTGATGGTTGTTAAAGAACTCCAACATGTTTGCATGGTTCTCATTTATAAGGAAATGAAATATTACCTGGTTATCCCTTCCAAAAAAGGAAAAGTGTTAAATTATATGTTATGGTAAGGCTTAAGCAGCGAATCGCTGCCAACATGCCAGACCGCTAACTAATTCTGAGTCATGTCATGGTGACATTTAGTTAACTGATTTTTATTTTTTTTATTTTGTTTTTGAACTTACTTAAGGTAGGTTTTGTGCAGCTCTAAATTCTTTTCTATTCTGAGCTAGTCTAAAAAAGTCTACATCTAATTGTGATAACACTAATGCCACCAAAGTATAAGATCTGTTCCAATCCTTTAAACTAGAATCAAATGTAACCTTTAGTTCCACCAAGGAGGAAACTGTCTTGATAATGTATTCACTAATTGTAAACCAACTCATATTGCTCAGCAGAATAATGCTCTCTCCGATCATGTTGGTATTGAATTTAAAATTTTTAACAAAAAAAAACGAAGGACTCAAGTTATATCAGATAAAAATAAATTTATATTCCATAAAAACCTCGAGAAAGTTGATTGGAGCTTAGTTACAAACAACATAGACATAAATAAAAACTTTAATAATTTCCTTAATTGTGTAACAAACATTTTTAAAGAATCTTTTCCCCTTGGGATAGGACATCATTCTAAACAAAAAATTGCACCATGGTTTGGGTATAGTCTTAAAGACATGCTTGCTAAATTACAAGTCGCTTATGAAAGGCACAAGGAAAATCCCTCCATTCAGAATAAAGGAAATTATAATAAGCTAAGAATCAAATATCGCAATGCAATCAAAGAAGCTAAAATAAGGTATAATTCTGCTCTAGTAAAATCAGCAAAAAATTCGAGGAAGTGCATGTGGAATATTATCAACTCAGAAACAAATAAGAATAAGGATGGTAATAAACGTCCTTCGATATTAAGTCCAACAGATGTTAATAAGTATTTTATAAATGTGGCTGAGACCATTGTATCTGCCTTAAATAATAATAGTACTCAGACTCTTATGAATAACAGAACACAAGACTGGGGGCATTTTACCTTTAAACCAGTATCTTTTAATGAAGTACGTGAGATTATTAACTCCATGAAAACCAAACCAGTACTGATGCCTATGGTTTTAGTATAGCAGTAATAAAAAATTGTATAAATATCCTGATAGTTCCACTCACTAAATTAATAAACTCATGCATTAATAAAAAATACTTTTCCGGACTGCCTTAAAATAGCTAAAGTTATTCCAATACTAAAAAAGGGGGACCCAAATAGTCCATCGAATTACAGTCCCATATCCTTATTGCCAATATTTGGAAAAGTTATTGAAAAAATTCTTAGTGAACAAATAGAAATATATTTTGAAGCAAATAATTTATTTTCGCACGAACAGTTTGGATTTAGAACAAATAAATCCTCCACCTTAGCTATTCTGTCTCTAATCAAGGAAATCGCTAATGACTTCGAGAAGGGAGAATTCTGTCTGACATTCTTTCTTGACTTAAGTAAGGCCTTCGATTGCGTAGAGCATGACTTGTTGTTGCATAAATTACGGCTCTATAAGTTCAGTCAGGGAAGTTGTTTATTAATCGAATCATTTTTAAGTAATAAACAGCAATTTGTGACACATAAGGATAACAACTCGGGATTAAGTAAAATAAAGTGCGGGGTAACACAAGGATCTATACTAGGCCCGATACTGTTTTTAATATATGTGAAAGACTGTCCAAGAGTTTAGCTATAAGTAAACCAATCCTTTTCGAAGATGACACAACTTTGATATACTCATCGTCATCATTAATAGATCTAATTAACCTCAGAGCCATTACATATTTTTCAGTCATTTCATGGTTTTTGTCTATTAAGCTAAGTATAAACCATGAAAAATGTCAAGACATGATATTTACCTTAAAAAAGAACAAAAATGATTTCTACATATATCCAGAATCCATAAAATTTCTGGAGGTGCATTTTGCTCCCAACTTGAAGTGGGACAAACATGGCAATGAAATTGCCAGTAAGTTAAACAGAGCAATATATTGCATTCGCAACTTAAAAAACAATGTCTCTAACAATATTATTATAATAGCATATTATGCACTATTCCAAAGTCAAATTGCATATGCAATTTTAGCATGGGGTCACTCTCCGCACGTAAAAATGGTATTCTCACTTCAACGAAGGGTAATTAGAATTATATCTAATCTCAACTACAGAGAAGATTGTAAACCCAATTTTAAACAATTGGGAATTTTAACTCTGCCATTCATATACATATTAGAATGCCTACTATATGTTCATAAATACAGGATTCTAAAACAAAACTCATTGGTAACACATGCTCAATTACATTTACACAATACACGCAATAACAAAGCACTCTGCACTCCTTCTACAAGACTTGAGGCCTCAAGATACTCTGTTAACTACCACGCCATAAAACTTTATAATTGCCTACCACCTACTGCCAAATTACTAACACAAAGAAATTTGAAAATCAAAATAAAACATTTCTTAATCAAATACTCATTCTACTCACTTGAAGAATATTTTAAATGTAACTTCAGTGATGCTTTAACTTAGAGCGATAATTATTAATTTAATTTGGTCTGTACGCTGAAATTTTAGATCTTTATAGGAATAGCATAAGTAGATAAGTATATAAGTCTATGTGTACGTTAAATGTCCACTAATATGTAAATGACCCGTGCAAAAATGTTAGCATTTCTAGCACTAAATTTAAACAATAAACATACTCTTCACAACCTAGATCTCTAATAATTTGACTAATATAGCTTTGTCTAGGTCTTCCTACTCTATTTTTATTTGGTAGTTTATAATCTAAAACCCTATTAAATAGTCTCTCATGTATTAACTGGTGCCCTATCATTCTATCTCTCCGGACCTTTAATTGTTTCCACATACAAGGTTCCTCAGATGTCCTTCTATAAACTTCATTTGTTACTCTATCTGTCCAACTAATCTTTAATATTCTCCTATAACACCAAGTTTCAAAAGTTTCAATCTTTTCTTCTTATCTACCTCTTTAATTGTTCAAGTCTCACTACCGTATAATAGAACGCTCCATACGTACGACTTTAAGAAACTTTTTCTATTATCTAAACTAATACTATTAGCTATTAGTAAGTTTTTCTTTTTTAAAAACATTTTTCTAGCTTGAGCTATTCTAGCTACTATATCCCTTCTGCTACGTCCATCCTTTGTAATTATACTACCTAAATAGCAATATCTATTTACCTCCTCTAACTCGGTATTGCCTATTTTTAATTTTGGTTTAGAACTAGGCTGTAACTCACTTGTCATTATCTTTGTCTTTACTGAGTTAATTCTCATACTATAGTTACTCTGTAGTATCTCATCTAAAATATTTAAAACTCTCCTAACTCTTTTCTATACTCTGCTGTAATGGCTATATCATCTGAGTAGGGTAAATACAGGGCTACGGCTTACCCATGCGAATCTTAAATTCGCACAATAGTTTTCTTCGACTAAGCATTTTTGCAATGAATTTGCACAATTAGCAACAAAACTTGCACAATAGTTTTCTTCAAGTAAGCATTTTTTAGCTCCAGGCATGGCTAGGACCACCGGATAGACAAAATTCATCCGCTACTGTCTCTGTCTGATACATTACTCCTTATGGAGCCCTCCTTATGAGGCCACCGCATAGGCAAATTCTTCCGCTAATATATTTAATCTTTTAAACTAATCTAATACATAACTAGATTAATCCATTAACCCTAATGCAATCTTTTGCAAATTAAATTCTTATTTGCCACAATCCCCCGTCGGGGCCTCGGCAGGGCCACCGGATAGACAAAATTCTTCCACTACTGTCTCTGTCTGATACATTACTCCTTATGGAGCCCTCCTTATGGGAATTAACATACCGGATTGTCTCTGTCTGATACATTACTCCTTATGGAGCCCCCTTATGGGGCCACAGCATAGGCAAATTCTTCCGCTAATTTATTTAATCTTTTAAACTAATTTATTACATAACTAGATTAATCCATTAACCCTAATGCAATCTTTTGCAAATTAACTTCTTATTTGCCACAATCCCCCCCGGCGGGGCCCCGACAGGGGCATCGGATAGGCAAATTCTTCCGGATTTAGCTGATTAAGGGTCAATTTAATTACATCAATTAATTATTTATTTATTTATTAAAGAATTACATAATAAAAATACAAAGTCTCGGGGCCTCGGCAGGGCCACCGAATAGACAAAATTCTTCTGCTACTGTCTCTGTCTAATACATTACTCCTTATGGAGCCATCCTTATGAGAATTAACATACCGGATTGTCTCTGTCTGATACATTACTCCTTATGGATCCCTCCTTATGGGGCCACAGCATAGGCAAATTCTTCCGCTAATTTATTTAATCTTTTAAACTAATCTAATACATAACTAGATTAATCCATTACAAAGTTTGCCAAAAAGGATGAGAAAAAACTTACAGCTTATAAATGTATTATTATTATTAACAACCCATTGGAAAATAACAATAAGCGTTAATACAGTTTATTCGATATAAATAATCATTAATAGCACAAATTTGCATACAGTTAAGATACATAGATCGGCAAAAAAAAATTCCGCAAAATGTTAATTTTAGTCTAATTCAATGTCTATACTCAGTGTTGCATCCGACTTCACCCCAGGCTAATCACATTAGAAAATAACAAGAGTTACCCTAATTTTAAGAAAAACGACAAGCAGTTTAACAAGTTTATTGCAATGCGACAAATAATCCAGTTGCAAAAAAGTGACAGATTTATAGCAAACATAATTACAATTTAAATACGTTTATGTGATTGATGTATGTTCTAGATAATGTAAAAATTGTTTAAAGAAATCGCCACAAAGTCTACAGGAGCATAATAATACCTAGAAGTATGGGATATGCTAAATATTTTAACAACCCATTGGAAAAATAACAATAAGCGTTAATACAGTTTATTCGACATACTAATCATTAATAGCACAAATTTTGCGTACAGTTAAGATACATAGATCGAACAAAAAAAATTCCGCAAAATGTTAATTTAGTCTAATTCAAAGTCTATGTTCACTGTTGCACCGACTTTACCCCTGCTAATCATATAAACATTTTTCTTACCATCAATTAGCTCGCTGAAGGTTTTTATTCCATCGGGTTTTAAGTAGTTGAAAAAGCGCTCTGGTAAAAACACAAAAAAAAATCATCGCTTTCAACAATAGCACGATCCCCATACTTTGTTGACACAGGTCTGACTCCTAAGACACGATATTTTATATCGGTGTCAAGCTCCGAAGCACTTATAGTAGTTTTACGCCTCATAACCGCATTTAATTTTGCAAAATCCATATTTTATATGAGCTGGCAAATAAGAAAATAGAGAGTTAAAAATTAGTGCGGAAATTTAAATATTACAATTAAATTACATATGAGGTAAGACCGAAATATAACTTTAAAAAAAAAATGTAAAAGACATAATTCTGCGTCTTGATGCAAGAATAATAATTTTAAACTAAAAAAGGATTTACCTCCTGCTTGCACCGCGCTCTTCGGGAGTTGAAACAGATATTTTTTTTGAACTAGAAGCCCTAGACCGATACTTATATGAATCGACAAATCCTTTCCAATCAACATAAATCCTGTTATAAAACACGACCGTCGACTTTGATACCTTTTCACCGAACGCTGTACTTTCATATTGTTTATGGAAAATTCGAAAATGTTTCTTAACCCTAAGATATTTTGGTGACGTTACATTAAATCGCGATAATTACGTGGTTTTAAATAGAGGTATTGGTAAACTAAAAGCTGCTAAAATACATATTGCAAAACAGTCTTTGAGAAGGATTCGTACTTTAGATATATGCGTAAATAAAAATTCAAACTATAACAATATCTAAACCAAAAAGCGCTCCGTATTTAAAATGAATTCTTTAGCGTAAAAGCACTTCTTAACAAGAGGTAATTCGCGAAAAATATTACCTAAGAAATGAATTTAATTACGGAAATATCCATAAAACAAATAATAAATAACGTCTTCGACCTTATTAAAATGTAATATAATTAGTAGTCGGTAATTTGTCGGCGCAAATGCAAGCTCCTTGTATGCATTACGATACATTACTCGTAGAACCGAATTGGAAAAATTTACAGATTTTCGATAATATTTACGTAGAAAAGAGCGTTAAAACGCGGTGTTATTTATAATACAATAGCATATTATGCAAAATCCGAAAACCGCAAATTTTCTGCAAACGATAACGAGCGAGTATGAGTTATCAATGTTTATTTATTTTCATGCTAATTATACGTCCTCATGTCAAGTTCTAGCATCGTTAATGAAATTTTTATTACATGTCATTTTAAAAAATGTAGATACAGGTAATTTCCTGCAGTCGAGTGGTATAACAAGATCAATTACCAAGGCAAATAATAAATATATGGAAGACTACGATGCCGCCAAACCATCAAAATACTTGGCATATCTAGATGCCAACAATTTGTATGGATGGGCAATGAGCCAATACCTCCCTCTGAGCGGTTTTAGGTGGCTTGACGCCGATGAGCTAAACCGTCTACAAAAACGAATTATGGATATTCCAGAAGACAGTGATAAAGGGTTCATGCTAGAAGTTGATCTCGAGTATACACCAACCCTTCACGACGTCCACACCGACTTACCGTTCTGCCCAGAGAAGCGTGTACCTCCTCTACCTAGCTCTAAGACACCTAAATTGCTTGCCACCTTGTACGACAAAACCAAATACATTCTTCATTATAGGAATCTCCAGCAGTGTATCCGCAATGGCCTTAAGCTGAAAGCGGTACACAGAGTGCTGGAGTTTAATCAGTCCGCGTGGTTGAAGTCTTACATCGATCTGAATACGCATTACCGTACTCTTGCCAAAAATGCGTTTGAAAAAGATTTTTTCAAACTTATGAACAACTCCATTTTTGGTAAGACTATGGAGAATGTGGATAAGAGGGTCGATGTAAAAATCGTTACAAGGTGGGAGCAAGATGGGAAGAAGCTGTGTGCGAGTACGCTTATAGCGCAACCTAATTTTAACAGTTGTATCGTACTAGGCGAGAATTTGGTTGTAATACAAATGGATCGCGTTAAAGTAAAGTATGATAAACCCATTTATGTTGGTCTTAGTGTTTTAGATTTGTCAAAAACTCTGATGTATGAGTTTCACTATTCCGTCATGAAACTGATGTATGGAGCCAAGCTCTCGCTTTTGTACATGGATACATATAGTCTTGCGTACAGTGTGGAAACTGACGACTTTTATAGTGATATAAGAACGATTATAGATAATTTCGATACCAGTGATTACCCCGCGGCCAATAGATACAATATCCCCTTAGTTAATAAAAAAGTTATTGGTAAATTTAAGGACGAATTCAACGGTGACTTAGTTTTAGAATTTATTGGCAGTAGGGCAAAGTCCTACTGCCTCATAAGTGAGAAAGACGTAATTAAAAAAATAAAAGGTATTAGTCGTAGTGTAGTTAGTAAGGAAATTAGTGTAGGTGATTTTAAAGAAGTGGTTTTATGTGATGGTGACCCCCTCGTGCATACGATAATGTGCATTCGTAGTCACAAACACCAGCTGTACACACAGCTGATAAATAAAATCAGTTTGTCTAGGGATGATGACAAAAGATGTATCACACCCGGTAGCACATCAACGTATGCGTGGGGGCATAAAAATATACAATTAAAATAATATTTAGACTAAAAAAAGGTCGTCTGCTTCCAATATACTAGTGCTATTAATTATTATTATATTATGTTTATACCTATGTATCTATATATCATATGTTTAGTATTAATACCTTTTTACTATTTCATTTTCATTATTATGTATCTTAAATGTATTATGGTCTTGTGCGCTTAGTACTGATTTGTTTTAAACATTTTTATAATATTTAGCATATCCCATACTTCTAGGTATTATTATGCTCCTGTAGAGTTTGTGGCGATTTCTTTAAACAATTTTTACATTATCTAGAACATACATCAATCTCATAAACGTATTTAAATTGTAATTATGTTTGCTATAAATCTGTTACTTTTGTAACTGGATTATTTATCGCATTGCAATAAACTTGTTAAACTGCTTGTTGTTTTTTCTTAAAATTAGAGTAACTCTTGTTATTTTCCAATGTGATTAGCTTGGGGTAAAGTCGGTTGCAACACTGAGCATAGACATTGAACTAGACTAAAATTAACATTTTGTTATTTACAGATTTTTTTGCCGATCTATGTATCTTAACTTTATGCAAATTTGTGCTATTAATGATTATTTATATCGAATAAACTGTATTAACGCTTATTGTTATTTTCCAATGGGTTGTTAATAATAATAATAATACATTTATAAGCTGTAAGTTTTTCCCATCCTTTTTGGCAAACTTTGTAATGGATTAATCTAGTTATGTATTAGATTAGTTTAAAAGATTAAATAAATTAGCGGAAGAATTTGCCTATGCTGTGGCCTCATAAGGAGGAATCCATAAGGAGTAATGTATCAGACAGACAATCCGGTATGTTAATTCCCATAAGGATGGCTCCATAAGGAGTAATGTATCAGACAGAGACAGTAGCAGAATTATTTTGTCTATTCGGTGTCACTGCCGAGGCCCCCGAGACTTTGTATTTTTATTATGTAATTCTTTAATAAATAATTAATTGATTTAATTAAATTGATTCTTAATCAGCTTAATCTGGAAGAATTTGCTTATCCAATGCCCCTGTCGGGGTCCCGACGGGGGATTGTGGCAAATAAGAATTTAATTTGCAAAAGATTGCATTAGGGTTAATGGATTAATCTAGTTATGTATTAAATTATAGGGTTAATGGATTAATCTAGTTATGTATTAGATTAGTTTAAAAGATTAAATAAATTAGCGGAATAATTTGCCTATGCTGTGGCCCCATAAGGAGGGCTCCATAAGGAGTAATGTATCAGACAGAGACAGTAGCAGAAGAATGTTGTCTATTCGGTGGCCCTGCCGTCAAATTTAAGATGACTTTGTTTTTATTATGTAATGCTTTAATAAATAATTAATTGATGTAATTAAATTGACTCTTAATCAGCTTAATCCGGAAGAATTCGCCTATCAGGTGCCCCTGTCGGGGCCCCGACGGGGGATTGTGGCAAATAAGAATTTAATTTGCAAAAGATTGCATTAGGGTTAATGGATTAATCTAGGTCTGTAATAAATTAGTTTAAAAGATTAAATAAATTAGCGGAAGAATTTGCCTATGCTGTGGCCCCATAAGGAGGGCTCCATAAGGAGTAATGTATCAGACAGAGACAGTAGCAGAAGAATTTTGTCTATCCGGCAGTCCTAGCCATACCTGGAGCTAAAAAATGCTTACTTGAAGAAAACTATTGTGCAAATTTAGGCGAATATTTGCCGATTAAAGGTTAGATGGTCCAGATCGGGGTGTTGAGAACAAGATCCGTGCCAGATCGGGGTGCTGAACCCTCGCCAGATGTGCGAATAATTGCGCAATTTAGAATTTAATTAAATTAGCCATGCCTGGGGCTAAAAATTGCTTAGTTGAAGAAAACTATTGTGCAGATTTTGTTGCTAATTGTGCAAATTCATTGCAAAAATGCTTAGTCGAAGAAAACTATTGTGCGAATTTAAGATTCGCATGGGTAAGCCGTAGCCCTGTATTTACCCTACTCATCTGCAAAACGGAACATGTCTATTTTCTGTCCCTGTACACTAGTACCTACCTCTTTTCTCTGTCTGGCTAAGATTAAAGCTTCCTCAATATAAACATTATGCATTGGATACTCATTATTCAATTGCTCATACATTTAAAAGAACAGTAAAGTGTTACTACAGTTTAAAGGAGTAGGAAAGCTCTACTGCAAGTTAAATGTAATTTTTTGCAAAATATTGCCTTATCCTTTCAGTGGCAATACTGTCATATAGTGTAGTAAGCTGTTCGAAGAAATTTTGTTACGCTGAGTATTACCACGTGATGCTGCTACAAACAACATCATTTCTAACCATTCATTTTGTCTTATACCAAAGAGATATTATATTCTACTCCTAGTGTTTAGGAAATCCCCCTGAGAATTTGCTCGAACCTGATTCAACCAGTAAACGCAAACCGGTAAAAATGTAAGTTTACACATTGGTATTCAACAACGTTACACCGTCCTACGCTTAGCTATGTTGCCTTTATCCATTGTATCGTCTAGGGTATTTCGTCCCCAGCTTAATATATTATACAAAGTAGACACTAGTAACAGTAGAAATACAAAGGAGATCTTTTTCCATCTAATTCCAATAGTACGTGCTAACGTAACAAATTCGAACCGATCAGATTAGTTTCCGTAACACAAAATTAAATAAGTTGAGAGGTTTCACTTGAAAGGCATCTAACAGCTTAGCACAAGAAGTAAATAACGTTTTCTAAAACCTTTTGTTAAACTTAGTTTTTATTTCTCAACTTACGTTTGAACGTCATGGCAATCTGTTGTGTCGAAAGCTGTACAATTCAAAGAATGCAAACCTTGTTTATGTAGTGTTTGTTGGTGCATGAAGAATTTTTTATATTTAAATTAGACTGGATATTATATTATATACTAAGATGGAATTCCAAAATAAAATAAAGAGTTATACGAGCGAGCATTCATATTGATTATGGGAAATATGACTTTGTCATTAAATTATCAAGACTGCAGTTTGTGATTCAACAATTCTAAGTTTCTTTTTGACTTTTTATGTATGCAAGCCTGCTTTATATAAAAATTTAACAGGTTTTTGTCAAAGAGCAATGGTTTCTTTTTAAAAGTTATTTTCAGAGCGAAAACTACAGATAGATTATGAACTTATATATTAATTGTGTCAGTTGGCAGAGACCATAGGGGTCTGTATGGCATACTGAGACACACTACCGGAATATGGAAGGCAATGGAAAACCACCACATTATCTCCCAAGTACACAGCGTACTTCAGACTAATTCATACAGAAGCAAAGGAAGGAAATTCGGGTGTGAGGATAGTTATGCGAAAAAAGATTGAACACTGTAGAAAATTACTTACAAAAGAACGAAAGAGTACTCGTGACTAGATTAGAATCTAAACGGGTAGACAGTAATAATACAAGTTTACATGCCCAATTCTAACTACAGCGACGAAGAGGTAGAAGCGATCTACAAAGATATCAAAAACATACTAAGATAAGTAAAAGGACATGAAAATTTAATAGTTACGGGAGATTTTAATGCAGTGGTAGGTGAGGGTAGGGAAGGAGCGGTAGTAGGTTTATTTGGTTTAGACACAAGAAACGACATGGAAAATAGGCTCGTAGAATTTTGTGACATGAACAATTTAATCATCACAAACGCATTATTTCAATATCATGCTAGATGACGATATACGTGAAAGATGCCGGGAGATATAGGAAGATATCAAATAGATTACATATTTGTTGGACAACAATTTAGGAATCAAGTAAAAGACTGTAGAAACTACCCCCAAGCAGAAATACACACTGACCACAACATTGTAATTACGAAGGCCACTCTTAAATTGAAAAGTTTGAAAAAAAAATCCGCAAAGGGCACTTTGACCTTTAAGAAATTAAAACATAAAGATACCCACGCAAGAATTGCTAAAAGATATCGGGAAATTTTCTGACACTAAGAAAGTGGAAATAGAATGGAATTACATTAAATCCAACTTAAACATGGCGGCCATAGATATTCTGGAGTATGCACAAAAAAAAATAAGAAACTATGGAAAACAAAGGATATCCAGAATTTAAAAGAATATAGACGATAATACAAAAATAGAACAGATGAAATAGGAAAACAGAGATACAAAGCCATAAAATGAGAAAATATTCGCAAATGCAGAAAAATTAAAGAACAATGGATTGATAAAAAGTGCAAAGAGGTACAAACTAAGATGGAAATAGAAAAGACAGACAAAGCATATGAACTAATTAAAATGAATTTAAGGGTATAAAACCGTATAGCAAAATTACAAGGGACGCTGTAGAAAACGTCAATATAGAAAATGTAGAGAAAGTGGTTAGGTGGCAATAATATATAGGAAATTTATATGCAGGAGAGGAACTAACAGCACTAGAACAGGAATCTGACATTGAAAAGGATGACTTGGAATATCCTATACTTAGAGATGAGTTTGAATTAGCATTAAAGTTTCTGAAAAATGGTATGGCGCCGGGTACAGATAAGGTGCACGCAGAAACTCTAAAAGCGTTGGACAAGTAGTAACAGAACGTCTCTTCCAACTTGTAAGCTGTATGTACGAAACAGACGAAATACCTAAAGATTTCAAACATAACATCATAGTCACTATACCAAAAAAAGAGAGGTTAGGATAGATGTGAAAATTTTCGAACAATAAGTTTGACAGCACCCGTGTTAAAAATAATACCTCGAATTGTACAAAGACGAATGGAAAAACGAGATGAAGAAATACTAGGAGAAGATCAATTTGGGTTTAGGCAAAACAGAAAAACACGAGAGACCATTTTAGCTCTGAGGGTGAAAATGGAGAAAAGAATAGAAAAAGCGTGTATATAGAGATTGTAGATGTAAATGTAGATGTAAATTGGAAAAAAATGTTCAAAATACTCAAAAAGATAGGAATGAGATATAGGAATAGACGGAATAATACATGTACTCACCGTTCGGGACCCTTCGCTCCCCCCTTCCGTAACGGCCTTTGACGTTAGCGCGCACTCAGTCAGTACCGAGCAAGCTAGAGTTCCGAACTGACCGCGGGATATTTTAAATTCCTCATTATTATCACGCTTTCGTCTACTACAATGACTCACACAGGTCAAACTCCACTTCCTTCAATCCATATCCACCTACCTACTAGATAACAATCAGTAAGTGAGTGTTATGCTACCAGAAGCCAAGTTTGAGGTAAGTGTATTTAAACTATTTCTCTCTGTGTTGTCCGTATATGACAAACCTCTATAACCCCTCTTTTAGTCCATTACAACCACTTTCAGTTGGCGGCAACAGTACATAGCTTATACAAAAAGCAAACAGCTGTAATAGAATTATAGCAGGAATGTAGAGAAGTAAATATTAGGAAAGGGGCGAGACAGGGATGTGCCCTATCTTCATTAATTTTTAACTTGTACATCGAAGAGGTAATGCATACTGTCAAATGCAGGAAGACATTTGGAATTACTATGGAGGGACAAGCGATTGATATGCTTAGATTTGCAGATGATATAGTGGTGTTAGCATCTAGCATGGAGGAATTAGAAGCTGCTCTTAATGAAATGGAAACAGTTCTAACAGAGAGATACGGTATGAAAATTAACAAAAATCTACCTAAAGTATTAGTATGCAAAGAAGGAGAAAATTAATTAAAAACTAGAATACAAATAAGTAACGAGAACTTATAAGAGGTTAAGGTTTTCTACTACCTAGGAAGCCAAATAACCCAAAATGGGAAGAGCGCAAAAGATATAAAACAAAGATTAACACAAGGTCGTGCTACATTTAACAAGGAAAAGATTACTTAAAACACATGTATGGAGCACAGCACTGTACGGATGTGAAACTTGGATAGTAGGCGAAGCGGACAGGAAAAATTAGAAGCCTTTGAAATGTGATGCTACAGACGTATGACGAAGAAATGGACAGAAAAAATTAAGAAAAAAGAGGTACTAGAAATCGTTGGGGAACAAAGAAATATGTAGAAAACAGTAAACAATAAGAGAGATTAAATGATGGGCCGCATACTAAGGCATGAGAAATTAGTGCGAAATATATTAGAAGCAGTGATAGACAAAAGAGAGGTAGAGGTTGACCTAGGTTGGAGTATTTCACACAGATAGTTAAAGATGTAGGCTGTGGGAATTTCAGGGAAATGTGTAGGCTAGCTCAGAATAGAAATCAATGGAGGTACGCGTCCAACCAGTACCAATATGGAAAACCTAATGACGAAAAAAATATAACTGTACTTAAACCTGATCATTATTATAAGCAACTACAGGTATTTGTTTTGCTATGTTCTCAACTAATGTTAATTGAGCGAAAGCATTTACTGGAAAACTATCAATTCGGCATATGTCTAAGTGTTGGGAGATCTTGGCAGCCACAGGCTGCTTAACCCCCTTTACATACCACTGAATCTCTGTAAAATAGGACGCATAATTAGAAAACAACATAAGTGGAACCGAGCTGTATCTAGGCCGTCTTAATTTCCGGAAACTGTGTAGGCTAGCTCAGAATGGAAATAAGTGGAGGTACTCGTCCAACTGGTTTTAAGACAAAAAACCTAATGACATAAATAAAGTTGCACTTAAAACTGATGATTATTATAAACAACTACGGGTGTTGGTTTTGAAATATTTTCAACTAATGTTTATTGTTCGAAAGGATATATTGGAAAACTAATAATTCGGTAAATGTTCGAGTATTAGGGGATCTTGGTAGCCGCAGGCTGCTTAACTCCCTTCACATACCACTGAATATTGGGGAAGCAGAGTATATATTTGTAAAACAATAGAAGTGGAACTGACCTGCATTTAAAAAGAAAGAGTAGCGGCTATGGTCGTCGACAACAAACAGAAACAAAGAGAAAATTGTTGTAAGCATATATGAAAAACAAAAAAAAGTAGGAGAAATATAAGCGCAGGATACGTTCTATAGCATTTTTGGGGAATAGTGCAGGATACATTACAAGCAGAGATAGGGAAAAAAAGAGGTAGGCCTTGAATATACTAATACACGCAGATAGTGAAATTCTTCTTAATCTTCTTTGGGAATTAAACCACTCATAGTTTTTAAAATCATGTTTATTTACGTTTCGATCCATGACCTAGGATCGTTGTCAAAATAATAAAAACTTCAAGTTTGACACTTAGGACATAAATTGAAGGTGATTTTGATTTATTGATGTTCGAAATATTTGGTTTGAGTACACTAAGTAAAAATTTTTTAAAGTTTAAAAGAATGATTGCTTTCAATTTGTGTTGCGGCCTGGCACCGACTTTTTTTAGGTAGCCAATACCCTTAACGTGAAATCAGCTGATTAATTTTTATTGGTGAATTTTATATAAATTCAATAACTTGGGGATTGGAAAACATTTTTTAACATGTTTCTATTTATACAATTGAGAGAATGGTTATTAAAGATGTGTGCGATTGCGTTACTGTAAGGCTTAAGCAATCGTTTTTTTATATTTATTTTGAAGGGGGAAAATCATTATGATTTAGACTACCTCTTTGGTATATTTTAACATGTTTCTGAGGCGACCCTATGGCGGGTTTACACTTGTTAGATACCAATGTTGTTTTATTTAGATTATATATGGTTCTGAGGCGTCCCTAAGACGGGTTTACAGTAAACCACCTCACTTTTACGGTCTACCAAAAATTCATAAAAAAACATTCATTTAAGACCTATTGTAAGCTCCATAGATTTACCATGCCAATCTTTAGCAAAATTTCTCCTAAAAATTATAAATCCATTAGCAGGCAAAACGGATTCTTTCATAAAAAAACACCAACACTTTTTAGAAAAATTGTCAAACATAAAAATTAAAAATACACACACAATGGTAAGTTTTGATGTAGTAAATCTCTTCACAAATGTCCCTATAAAAAAATGTTTAATATTATAAAAACAAACTAAAAAAAGATGGTAACCTTAAAGAAAGAACAAAACTAAGTATATCATCGATTATGGAATTACTTGGTTTATGCGTCAATACTACATATTTTCAAATAAGTGATCAATTCTACAAACAAAGCTTCGGAATGGCAATGGGAAGTCCACTATCGCCAATCTTTAGTAATATATTCATGGAGGAATTCGAAAAAGATGTAATATTCACACAGGAATTGAAACCACTAATCTGGTGGAGATACGTAGATGATGTCTATGCTATTTGGCCTCATAATACAGAACTACTTAAAAACTTTGTACAGTCAATTAACGAAATAGAACCAACTATTAAATTCACATATGAATTAGAACAACATGGATAACTTCCGTTTTTAGATATTCTAGTTAACAAAAACGATACAACAATTAATACATCGGTATACAGAAAACCAATGCACACAAACAGATACTTAAACTTCGATTCAAATCACCCACAGTGTGTCAAACGAGGAATTATCAAAACCATGTATGATAGAGCAAAATTAATATCATCAAACGAAGAAATTTTAAAGAAAGAGAAAGACCTAATCAGATGTACACTAATAGAAAACAAATATCCTAAAAGAATAATAGAGAAAGAAATGAATAAAAACCCTAAAAATAAAGAAAAGGAAAACAAAAACAACGATACATACCAAAAAATGCTTTCCATACCATACATAAAAGGATTCTCCGAAAAAATCCGAAGAATAGGAAACAAATTTAGAATTAAAACAGTATTTAGAACCAACAATACACTAAGAGCACAATTAACAAAAAGAAAACCCAAAAACGCAATACAAAGTTCAAAAAACTCTATCTACTAAATACCGTGCGAATGTAACAAGTTTTATATAGGGAAAAGAAGAAATTTGAAAAATTCATGATTTGCCAACATGCATGGGACTCCAGTCATAAAATAAAATGGGAGGACGCAAAAATTATCGACAAAGAAGAAAACCACCAAAAACGCAAAATCAAAAAAGCTGCTTATATAACCATACATAAAAATAACTGCGTTGCAAACGAATCCGCGACTTTCAGTAAACAATGGATTCCATTGCTAAAAAAAATAACAAATGAAAATCAAATGCCCACAAAATCTAGGTAGCATTGCAAGTTTTTCCTGGGTTTTCCTTGCGATATTAACATGAAATACAGCCTACATACATGATTTCTATTTATACATACAATAACTAATTACATAACATAAGCATATTAACAACCCCTGTAAAACAACATTGGTATCTGACAAGTGTATACCCGCCATAGGGTTACCTCAAAACCATATACAATCTTCGTTGAACAGTATTGGTATCTGACAAGCGTAAACCCGCCATAGGGTCGCCTCAGATCTATATACAATCTTCATTGAACAATATTGGTATCTGATAAGTGTAAACACGTTTTAGGGTCGCCTCAGAATCATATATAATCTTCATAGAACAACATTGGTATCTGACAAGTGTAAACCCGTCATAGGGTCGCCTCAGAACTATGTTAAAATCTACCAAACAGGTAGCCTAACTCATAATGATTTTTCCCCTTCAAAATAAATATAAAAAAACGATTGCTTAAGCCTTACAGTAACGCAATCGCACACTTCTTTAATAACCATCCTCTCAATTGTATAAATAGAAACATGTTAAAAAATATTTTCCAATCCCCAAGTTATTGAATTTATATAAAATGCACCAATAAAAATTAATCAGCTGATTTCACGTTAAGCGTATTGGCTACCTAAAAAAATTGAAGGCAATCATTCTTTTAAACTTTAAAAATTTTTGCTTATTGTACTCAAACCAAATATTTCGAACATCAATAAATCAAAGTCACCTTCAATTTATGTCATAAATGTCAAACTTGAAGTTTTTATTATTTTGATAACGATCCTGGGTCATCGATCGAAACGTAAATAAAGATGAGTTTAAAAACTATGAGTGGTTTAATTCCCAAAGAAGATTAGGAAGAATGCTAAACGAACAACAACAAACATACAGAGAGTATTTATTCAGATAGTGAAAGATGCAAACTGAGTAAATTTCAGGGAAATAGGAAACAATCAGAGTACGCATCTAACCAACTCCAGGACTGAAGGCCTAATAAAAATGATGTCTTAATTTGAAATTATATTTTCAAAAACACAACATTTAAAATATGATGCCTACGTAATCTTAACCATTTCTGAAAACCAGCATTCAAGATGCCTGGTATTTAATTTGTCTATTCAACTTCACTAAATTTTCTTACCTTTAAATCTTTATAGCTAGGATAATGCGCCCACGTTATAAACTGTTCGTTGGTAACGCACTCGCGTTACAAACTGTTCGTTTAAATAATAAGCTATTCAAACTGCAATAGCAGCTTTTGAGTCTTCTAAATCGGAAGTTTTTCACTTCTGCCATATAGATATAGCATCTACCAAGCACGAAAAATCATTAATTTAATTAACATTTCTTGTATTACCAGACAAATGTGTTACGTTAAATTTCACCCGACTGAATATATTCGTTCAATTTCCGACTTTCTCAAATTTCTCCGACACTTTGTATAACTACCTGTTGAAACAACTGTTGTTTTACAGAAGGCACCACGATGTGAGCGCCACTGAAACGTTATTTCTTCTACGTTGAGGCGCTAGTGTAACTTATTTTTCTTAATGGGCGCCAGTAAACAAACATCTTTCGACATAGCTAGGGGTCTATTCCTGGGTAGAGCAATAAGAAGTGGGGGAGTAAGTCGAATTCTGTTTGCAAACCAAAGCTAAACTAAGCTAAATAGGCGCCACCATGTCCTGAGATAATTACGATAATAGTAGAGCACAGTTTTAAGGGCGGATGTAGAAACCCAAAGATAAAACGATCGCCTTCGTTAACAAAAACCTGTCTTATCAAAATAAGACGCAGCTCCTGTAAGAAATTGCAAAGATTAAATAAATAAAAATTAGAACACCATTTGTGTCCTATAAAAGTATAAAAAAAATAAAAAAATGTATATCCAGTATGATATTGGCACCAAATTATTACTCAAAAATTTTACCTTTGTGTAATTAGATTTAATCGCATTTGACCAAAATAAAAGCCTCAAAGTTGAACTAATTGTTTACTAAAAAAACTCTTTTAAAATTTCGAAACTTTTTAACAAGTAACAAAAATTTATCATTAACATCTATATCAAAGTCAAGGTTTTGACTTTTTAAAACAACCAACTACACTTTAAATATGAACCTGCTTTAAACATTTGAGTGAAAATAATTTGTAAGCATAATACACTGAATTACGTTCTAACCTGGGCAGATCTTTTCAGGTTGATTACAATTTCTAAAATCTTATTCAGAGTGTCTTTAAATTTTCAGATTTAAATTTTATGATTTACATGTAGATAAATGCTAATCACAAAAATAGGAATGTTTGGTTTAAACTCAATCATAGCTGCACGAAGCATTTGTTTTCATGACAACATCTGTCAATTGTGTAACACAAAAAAATATGACGTCGAAAACATACGTTGAAATTATCTAAGGTTTAGATGAAACCAAGCTTGTAATTATAAAAACCTAATCTGACAAAATTTTGTTCTACGGCTTATAAAACCAGTTCAACAATAATTGAGAATTACACAGATTACGTGTTGAAAACATAATAGCAACTTTACGTGCTTTATATGATAGTCTGTTTATCAAATTTTTATGACATTCAAAACACATGCATGAAATATCTTATATCTAATAACGAACCAAACTGCTTTTGTTGCTCCACGACAAATCGAGATGGAAATTTATATTCTTCAAACAAATTTACCAGCCACTTCTAACTAGAGACGACTGCAATCCATAATTTCTAGTTGACAAATTTCTTAGTAGACAAATTTCAAATCGACAAATCCTAAGTAACGAATTTTAAATGATGAATCCTACGTGACGCGCTAAATAAATTAAACCAATTTAAATTAGTTCGTAAAATATATACTTTACCAACCGTTAGTAGAAGGTATCTTAATAGTTTCAGGTCGAGCACGACCTGGCCTGCTTACTTTAGTAATTGATGCGAAGGTCGCCTGCCTCTAGCCGGGAATACATCTTGATAAAACTGTTGCTAGCGGGCGACTAACTTAACGAAACAAGAACCGAATCGTCGCGACGTTAGAGGTGTGGAATACGAAAGAAACAACTAGAGATGCGCGTGGAAATAACTTTATGTGACACAGATATTTTAATATAAGAAGATTAATAAGGAATAATGCACGCTTAGCGCATTATCCTCGTAATTCAATGCAAATAATTATTACTGAAATTAAACATGTTACACTGTTATGAGTGACGCTTCTGGTCAAGTATTACAATTTCGTAATTCACTTTATGCATTTTATTTTAAGTCCACAATAGTTTGTTAGTCAACCAACCTTACACCTTTATATAGGTAGATTATCGTAATGTCCTAATTCATACGAGTATTGTTATCAACACATGCTACACGGTTTAGATAGTCTAGAAGTTATCTTTCACATTTGGTTGTTAATTTGTTAATGCGCACATCGCGTTATTAAACATTCTTTCCCGACAATTTGAAAGTGTAAGAACATAATACCCAATATTACTTTACAAAGTTAAAAATATTTGCACCAATTCTGCTCTACGCTTATCTTTTTAATTCTTCTTTTTTGAAATACAGCACGGAGTACACAAGGAATGGATTACACCCGTGGTAAGTGCGTTTTGATTTAGAAATTTACTATACCGTTCGGCATCGCTTAATTCTGGCAAGATTTTCTAGCTTTGGTTACCGCTTGCTATTTCTTTCGCCAACTGCTTGGTTTCCTTTCTGCTGTCTATATTAATGGTTTACTCCACTGATTATTGGTTGCTACCCGCTGATTCCGAGGTACTGTTTGAGTTGCTGCCATACTGTTTAACTACACACCACCTTGGTTGTTCCATCTCTGGCACGAATTAATTTTGGTGACTGACTTATGATACCAGTAAAACGTCCAGGTACTTGCGTAATTTAACTGGATGTGTACTAAATTCCTATCCAACTTATTCTAATATATACACACATATTTAAAATAGCCTGTAGTGCAACATTTATGTATCTGTTTAGTTCTGACACACGTTAGTAAACCCTTCCCCGCCCCTAATAGCGGCGCTAGACCAAAAGTGAGTGTCGGCGACATCAGCTTTTCGAGGCCCCTAACATTTCTCAGAGCCCAAAACAAAACGTTTATTGACCTGAATTATACCAATACATACTAGGTATACATAAGTAGTTTGTTGCTAAGCTAATCAAACTGTGGCGGTTAATTAGAACTCAAGGAGCAAATTAACTGTACGTAGTAGAAGGTAAGATACATGAATGAAGGTGAATAGACAATTTGAGTGTCTATAATATATAACACTTGGGTTCACATGTTATTTGTCAAAGAAGTACAACCAAACAATTTCTTTTAAAAATTATAAATTTTGATTAAGGACTTACTTGGAAATAACGAGGTGAGGAAATATCCATTATCCATAAGCGGCTAGTTGCACAAAAATGGTCTCTGATGAAATTCCAATTACACTCATGGTATTTAACATGCAAATTTCACTGCGACATTTTTATCCGTTGAGATTAATTGACACGAAACATTATAACTCGTTACGTTCAGAGCTTTAGTCTAGTGGATCATATTATTATCGAAGCATGTATAATTGTTATATGGATAGTGAAGCTAACACTTCTGAAGCGGCGTAAAGCTCGAAGTGATGAAGCACCTGACTCTTATTCTAAGCGCAAATTTAACATTAAATAGTTTTAAGGCGACCGAACACAAATAGACGAATTACATCCTCAAACACAAATTACAATATACGAACTTTTCTGCTTTTAGTTTCACTGAATTTTTTCAATATTGTATCATAATTTAGACTAGCCGCTATTTTTGCTTCAATCGATAAAATTGACAACGCAGATAGTCTCTCTTGGTCCAAGGTACTTCGTAAGTAGGTCTTAATTAATTTTAACTTTGAGAAGCTTCTCTCAGCAGAAGCTGTAGTGACCGGAACTGTAAGCATAATTCTGATGGTTATGTAAACATTTGGGTATACTTCTTGCAAATTATTTTCTAAAATGTATAGTGTAAGTTGTTTGACATTTTTGATACAGTCTATTAGCGAATTCGATTGTAAAAGCAGAAGTTCTTCACATAGTTCGAAAGGCTGAATGTCGCTGTTTTCGCCATCCCGAAGTCTAAATCATAACAATGTTTAAGAAGGTCTTCTTTTGGTATAGATTTTAAATAATTTATGTCAAAAATAAAGCCAAATTGTTCAAAATAATTATGGAGCAATTTGAATTGGCATTTGGTGTCGACTATGATAGCATCTAACATCTTACTAAAAAAGTCAATTTTGTACTGCATTTCAGCAGATTGTATTGGTTCATCAATATTTTCAAACGAGAACATTCTTTTCTTTTTGGCCAATCTTTTTTCTTTAAATTGAGACGAAATCTCATAACTACTTTTTTCCACAAACAATCTGGCTTCTGCAACGCTTTTTTCAAATCCTGTATCACGATATTCTTGAATCCAGTTACATAGCAAACGTAAAGTATCAGCAGCGATCTTCAAGTTAACTTGAACCGATTGTCATAATTTACTTAAACTGTTCACGCGCAGTAAAATCTCGTACCAAACGTGTATTGCAACAATTAACTCAAAAGTTAACATTTCGTTGAGTACAGCTTCATAGTCACTTAGAGTTTCGGAATCTTCAGTTTCGTTTTTCAGGTCATTTACACAATCGACAACATCATCAAATTGCAACAATATCGCTTTAACCGCTTCTATTCTACTCTCCCATCTTGTTTCAGATAAGGATTTTAATGTTAATTTTAATTTGGTTTTAAGAAGACCCCAACGCTTGCTTGATCTTGTAAATAGAAGGTATATTTTATTGATAAAGCCGAAAAACGTCTTGGCAATTATAGAAGAATTACTTGCATGTATCAACAGTAAATTTTAACTGTGACATCCACAAGGCGTGAAAAACGCTCTTGGATTAATATTAAGGATTCTAGTTTTAACTCCTTTGTTAATGCCGACCATATTAGCGCCATTATCGTATCCCTGCCCTCGACAATTTTGGATATCTAAACCATTTCTTTCTAGTTCTTGTACTATTGAATTTTTCAAATATTCTCCTGTTGTCTCTGCGGCGGCAATAAACCCAACAAAGTGCTCCTCTATCGCTCTAGTTGAAGAATTACAAAATCTTAATGTTATCGACATTTGTTCAACACGATTGACATCCCTGGTGCAATCAAGCATAAACGCGTAGTATTTTGCTTGTTTGACTCTGTATAATCTCATCAACGACTGATTTAGACATTAATGTGATTAATTCGTTTTGAATATCGTGACTCAAATTATGTTGATTAAGCTGTTCTTTATTAACGCGTTGCAGGTGTTCTTGTAGTGTCAGATAATATTTAGATAACAATTTAAATAGGTCAATAAAATTGTCACTGTTATCGCTATTATTTAAATTAAAATTAAGAGATTCTCAATGAGCTCTAAATACCAGATTATGTGAAGCTAAGTAGTGAATTATATCAATCAAAGTTTCAAACAAGTTTTACCAATACTTTTGCGATTCTTTAAACAGTCTCCCGTTTTCTGCATCTATTGTTTTTCCGTGTTTAATTCCTTTATAAAATTCAATCCATTTAATCATGCACCCCATGTGTCCATGACTTTGTTCATGTCTTTGCAATATTCAACTCAAATCTTTCCAGTCGCAACATTCTTCTTTTACCATCTGTGTTTGCAAATGGGAAAAAAGTTTACATGAAAAGCAATAAACTTTATCTTCAGATATAGAGTAAATTAACCACCTGCGATGTTGGTTTTCCCCATTACTCAATTTTCGATTAAAGTGGAATTTAGCAAAATGTCTATTATTATCGTCTCTGGGATAACTTTCGTCAGACGTCTCTAGGTTTTGGTGAGGACCGTTTTGAATTAAGTCATGACTCTGCGAGTGCGTTATCAAAAATACCCACTTCCTCGGATCAGAATCCATAAACAACGCTGTGAAATGGGCTGCTTGTTTTTGAATCATCGAGTCACGAAGGTTGTCGTCACAGTCTAACTTTATACTGTTACTGGGTTTAGAGACTTGAATAACTGTAGATTCTGCCAACTCTGGATCTGAAGTTGGTTCAGAAACTTGTACAAGAGAGTCATCAAACTTTAATGTTATTGCAGTACCGACCAGTCCTGATGAAGGTTTCTTAAGAAATTTCATCATACTGGAACTCATGGTTTGGTTGGACAAAGTCTTTTCAACTTTTCTTTTTCTTTTTGACGCACCAGATTCCCATTTCCTACCTATATCTCTGTTTATAGAAAGCCCTCCTGACATTATAATGACGATATCAAATATAAAAAGCAAACACGCTTATACCAGCGCAGATTAAATGCAAAAAGCTTTGAATATTATAATTAACTGACTTAAAATAGGGGAAGTAACTTAATAATTAATTATACAAAAAATTAAACTAACACATGTAATTCACATCATACCCAATGTAAAATGTATACATGTAATCTAAACAATATTAGCACAGAAGCTTTTAGTATTTATATTCAAAAATACCAACAATTATAGATTCTTTACCTTTATTTTAACTACGCGTTACTTTAGTCGTTGGTTATAACTTCATACTAAGAGTAATTTAACTACACACTTCACGTATAAACAACAACTGAACGTCCGTAACAATTTACGCATACAGTTTAAGACGGGCAAAGGAGGGTGGTTTAGTTTTGCCTGTAATTGTATACAAAGGAAGGAGGTATCGACCTAACACGTAGCTGTACTTTAAACACTATACTATATTTGTATTAAACTTGTTTAAGTCATCTTGACTGCATTGTTAAATGTTAAACCTTAGACTATTATTACAAAGTACGTACTCAATTAAATAGAATTCTATTAGGAACTTCCGAGAAACATTTGGCTTACAGTGACTGAGTTTGTCAACCTGAGAAGACATCAAACAATACCTAAGTAGCTTTTAGCCTGAACTTTATTCATTTTGGCCAAGAAATCATTTTGAAGATTCATTTTCTACAAAAGCTTCAATCGCCAAACCACGAAGTAGGGTTTATTTACAATTATATCTCACAAAAGTTACTAATAGTTATGGCATATAATAAATGTAAAATGAACATATATTTTCAAATGCTCTTTGAAATGAAAGGTCATTTAACAATGGACTTATCGTAACCATTGGGTGCATTGAATTCTCCTCCCTGCCGGGACAGGTAGTCGAAGGGTCCGTTAGTGTGATGCATCGCTTGCCTTTGCGATAAGAAATACTTGCTTTTAAATAAGGGTTTAATCCTACATTTAAAACAGTGCAGAATGCTGGCGTTCGTTCTAGGACAATATATATTTTTTTGGTCAACTAATCAACTTCTGCCATTTTTTTGCGAGGCCCTCTTGGGCGCAAAGCCGTCGGCAGCCGCCGACGTCGCCGACGCCTAACGCCGCCACTGCTCGCCACGCAAACATGACGTGAATAACATTTTACTAAATGAAATATCTTTAACTGTTTAATAGCAAGCAATTTTATTATAAGAACAATATTTTATACCGGCGCTGATAGTACAAATATCTTATTTATTACTTTAGTGTTGCGGTATACTTTGTAAAGCAATTCTCCGTGAAAACGTTTTCATTAGTACATTAGGCTACAGGCATAGTTATCAAACGTATGTGTCAATATTTCCTATTTGTTTTGATTCACTTGATTACCTGAAAGTTACGGAAAGTGTTTAGCGTTTTAATAAACTGTGAATATATGTCTATATTATTAAATTTTTTTATTACTTAGGTGGAGGTATTAAAATGTTTGCTAGACAGACTAACGCTCTGTCCTAATCATTTCTTTACTAATTATTACATTGTTGTCTATATTTCAGCACCGCGATTTATTTTGTTCGGTTTATCGTATACTACCCACCCCAATCTCCGATTGGTCTAGCACGGCAAATCCTTTCAGTAGTGATACGGGAAACTACAGTAACATAAATGGTAACATATTGTTTTAGTAAGATCAATGTTTGTGACAAGTACACTCTGGTTACGCTATTTACAAATTCGTTTAGCTTAATCATCGTCAGACTATATGTACCCTTGTAACGTGTACTGTCGCAAGCAACTGATTAAAAGCCATGTGTTATAAGCAAAACCTCATTTCCACACGCATGCTTTTTCTCTTGCAAGTTTCCTTAAATTACCAACCCTTATTTAGGGTGCTAGAGCTAGAGTTAGCTTTCGTCGTCATTAGTATTCTCTACGGATCAACTATTTAATGCAGGACACTCAGCAAAACTACTTTATTTATCACATCGCCATTTTGTATGCGATTTACAGCATTATACGTTGAATGAAGGAGCTACCAAAGCTTTAGCTGCATGAGTAGAGTACCCTTTCTCCTGCTGTGACTAATTTGTATTAAATATAATGAGATAACATAATAGTGCGTGTTTGGTGATTTAGTAGAAAATAAAAAAGACACATTTGCAACAAATTCATGTTTATTACTCGCATTCAGCATGATGAAACTAAAATATTAATAAAATAAAGAAGACTATTTAAAACAAGTAATCAGAAACTAATTGTTTTCTGTCACCGAATGGCTTTTTCTTAATACTTTGTTTTGTGTTATCAATCCGTTTGTTTTTTTTTTGCTGAGCTCCGACTGAAAATCCACGATTCGTTTAAGAAAACAGGCTTGTATAATTCCTTTTGTTTGTTTAATTCGTAATCCCCCAAGAATTATACTCGTGCTGCAGCAACATGTTCCAATTCAAATAATTCCCAGTCTGCCATTATCATTTTTAAACGAAAAATCGATGGTGGGTAAAAGCCTCTTCAAACTACTTATACTAAAAGTAAATACTCTAGACAAAACAGGTTCTTGTAGGGTTTTTACCGTTACATGAAGTTCTAAAAAATGCAAATACGTTATTCACACAATCTTTAACAAAATCGTCTACATAACAAAATTTTGATTTGATGCATTTTTTTTTCTTCACGTTCCCTTTCGAAGTAATTAAGAACATTCATAATCACCAACTGTGTTTGTAATTTTAAATGTTTAATACGAAGCATTTTTAGTGTCAATATGAAATAGCAATAATTTTGAAAAAAATTGTTCTACAATACAATTAATTGAGGATAATTCAAAACACTAAATGTAAATAAAAACAAAACCAAGCTATAACAATCCTCAAAACAAACTGTTTGGTACTTAACCTATAAAAGCACAAATGAATTTACAAACTACATGAACCAAAATCAGGCACATGTTTGCTATAACTTCATTGAGAAGACACACCTTTCTACAACTTGATACGCTTCCCGTTTCACATTATTGCACAATCGTTTAATATGACATGATTACGCGGCAAATTGTATCAAATACCAAACACGTTTAAAAGTGATACAATTCTTAATCTATAATATTCCTATAGTATCCCTATAGTAGGGGATAAAGAATACTACTATAGTAAGCCTGCTTATCGTAAAAGGCGATTAAAAGGCGCAGCAAGGGGCAGCAGCCTTGCTGGCTAAAAGATATTGGAGGAGGGTCGGTTGGTCTCGGGCGATCCTCAATAATTTACAAGCTTGTTGGGGGTTGGCCGTGACGGATACGGCTTTTTGCTAAAATCTTTAAAAACTGCGTTGTGGAAAGATATGGGAGCCTACCACAATATTTCCCAGGTGTGCATGGCCTAAAACACGAAATACATATGATGGAGAGCTCACAAGTAAAATTCTTCTCCGGAGGTAAAATACTCCCTCATTCGGATCTCCGGGAGGGGGTACCTGGGGCTCGTCATCGTAAGAATATAAAACAACAGTTCGATTTAGTGATAGGGACTTGGAATGTAAGGTCATTACTCAGAGTAGATAAGTTAACGAATTTATTAGTCGAAATGAGAAAGGAAAAGCTGGACATTTTAGGTATTAGTGAGGTGAGATGGCCAGATAGTAATGACTTTTGGAAAGATAATTATAGAATAATTACAACTTCTTCAACTAATGGACAGGCAGGCGTAGGAATAGTGTTAGGTAAAAGATTAGGGTATAAAGTTAAAGAGTACTTACAATTTAGTGATAGAATAATTATGGTTAGATTGAGTACAAAACCCGCAGACACTGTTTTAGTACAGGTCTACATGCCAACAACTCAGTACGAGGATGAGGAAGTAGAAAAGGTATACGAGGATATAAATAGTATAGTGAGAAAAGTAAAAGGAGATGAGAATTTAATAGTTATGGGCGATTTTAATGCGTCAGTTGGAGAAGGTAGTGAGGGAAAAATGGTAGGAAAATTTGGGTATGGCAGACGAAATAATAGAGGAGAAAGATTAGTTGAGTTTTGCCAGGAACATAGATTAGTAACTGTAAACACCCTATTCGAACAACATGTTAGGAGAAGATATACCTGGAAAGCCCCAGGTGATAGGGCTAGATACCAAATAGATTATATTTTAGTTAAACAAAGATTTAGAAACCAAGTTAAAACTGTCGTAGTTATCCAGGGGCTGACATAGATAGCGATCATAACTTAGTTAAAATGAAGTGTAAACTAAAATTCAAAAATTGAGAAAGGTTAAAAGAGAGGATGGGATCTAGGTAAGCTTAATGATAGTAGGGTAAAGAGGAATATAAACAAGTATTAGATAATAAGAGCAAATAGATAGCTGTAGGAGGAACGTAGAAAATAGATGGAAAGAAATAAAACTGACTGTACATGACACAGCAATACAGACTATAGGTGAGAAAAAAATAGAAGCTAGAAAACCGTGGGTAACAAAGGAGATATTAGATTTAATAGAGAATAGAAGAAAGCTTAAACCTTTCAGAGAAGTGGATAGTGAAAGTAAGCAAAATATAATACAGTTAGAAATAAGATAGTACATGAGTGTAGAAAAGCTAGAAATAAATGGATGGAGGAGAATTGTAAGGAATACAAGATGATTTGAGAGTAGGTAAGACAGACAGGGCTTACAGGGCAGTTAAAAGTTTTTGGGGAAGATAGGAAAAATATAATGGTATTAGAGACGAGAATAATGAGCTTCTAATAAATAAAGTTGAGGTAGCTGATAGATGGAAAAGATATTTAGAAGATTTATATAAGGGAGACGATATGGATGAGTTAGAGAACGGCCAAGACGAGGATGTAGAAATAAGGTTCTCAATATTAAGAGAGGAATTTGATAGAGCTGTTCGGAATCTTAAATTAAATAAAGCGCCAGGGATAGACGATATTCCCGCAGAATTAATAAAATATGCAAGTCAGAAAACTTTAGACAGATTATATGAACTAGTGAATGTAATATATGACACAGGTGAGGTTCCAATAGATTTCGAAAAAAATATTATTATCCCAATCCCAAAAAAGTCAGGAGCTGATAGGTGTGAGAATTTTAGAACGGTTAGTTTAACTTCTCATGCTTCCAAAATACTAACAATAATAATTAAAAATAGAGTAGAAGCTTTGACTGAGAATTATTTAGGCGAAGACCAATATGGTTTTCGTAAAGACAGAGGGACTAGAGAACCGATACTAATGATTAGGGTAATTATCGAAAAAAGGTTACAAAAAAATAAAAAGACTCATTTCGCGTTTGTAGATTTAGAAAAAGCATTTGATAGGGTTAATTGGATTGTTATGTTCAGGGTTTTGCGAAAAATATGAATCTCTCATAGGGATAGAAAAATTATTTACAGTCTATATAAAAACCAAAGTGTAGTAATTAGATTTGATGAAATAGAAAAGGAAGCTAAGATTAGAAATGGTGTTAGGCAGGGTTGTATACTGTCAGAGTCTAGAAAAGAGTTAGGAGAGTTTTTAAATATTTTAGTGGAGATACTACAAAGTAACTATAGTATGAGAATTAACTCAGTAAAGACAAAGATAATGACAAGTGAGTTACAGCCTAGTTCTAAACCAAAATTAAAAATAGGTAATACCGAGTTAGAGGATGTAGATGAATTTTGCTATTTAGGTAGTATAATTACAAAGGATGGACGTAGCAGAAGTGATATAGTAGCTAGAATAGCTCAAGCTAGAAAAATGTTTTTAAAAAAGAAAAACTTTCTAATAGCTAATAGTATTAGTTTAGATAATAGAAAAAGTTTCTTAAAGTCGTACGTATGGAGCGTTCTACTATACGGTAGTGAGACTTGGACAATTAAAGAAGTAGATAAGAAAAAGATAGAAGCTTTTGAAACTTGGTGTTATAGGAGAATGTTAAAGATTAGTTGGACAGATAGAGTAACAAACGAGGAAGTTTATAGAAGGATAGGTGAGGATCCCTGTATGTGGAAACAATTGAAGGTCAGGAGAGATAGAATGATAGGGCACCAGGTAAGACATGAGTGACTATTTAGTAAAGTCTTAGATTATAGACTACCAAATAAAAATAGAGTAGGAAGGCCTAGACAAAGCTATATTAGTCAAATTATTAGAGATTTAGGTTGTGAAGGCTATGTAGACCTTTTTAGACTAGCTCAGAATAGAAAAGAATTTAGAGCTGCGTCAAACCGACTTTAAGTAAGTTCGAAAACAAAACAAAACAAAAAATAAAAATCAGTTAACTAAATGTCACCAGGACATAACTCACAATTAGTTAGCGGTCTGGCATGTTGGTAGCGATTCGTTGCTTAAGCCTTACCATAACATATAATTTAATAAACGTCACCATGACATTCTCACAATTAGGTAGCGGATACTGGCATGTTGGCAACGATTCATTGTAAGCCTTACCATAACATATAATTGTAACACTTTAGATCCTTTTTGAAGCGGATAATCAGGTTATATTTCAATTAGATCAGCTTAAATAAGATAGGTAGATCATGGTAAACATGACCTTAGATTAGTCAAATTATAACAACCATCAGGTTGCTGAATATCAATGTAGAGTTTAGATTGCGATTAGGAAAAAAGATAGAAGGATATAGGAAGACCTTAAGTAACAAAACATATATTATGTCAACATTATTAGAAATATTAGGTTATGAAGGATATGTAGAGCGATTTTAGATTAGCACTAGATTAGAAAAGAAGTTAGAGCTGCGTACAAACCGACCTTAAGTAAGGTCGAAAACAAAATGATGATGAACATAATTAAAATAAATTTTATAAAATTGGCGATTATAATCATAATAATAAATTATCTTTAATCATACAAATGCACAGTAAATTATTGCACACAATTTAGAAGGAAATATTAAGAAAAAGTAATGTAGAAGGCGATTTTCATGCCTACTGCTCTTTCACCTAATCTATTAAAACAGTACATACACATTCAAATATTGTATCAACACGCATCGCACGTGCCTGTCAACATACCCAGGCGCATGCTCATGCACACGTTTAAATAAGTTCAACTTAGAATGTTATTCTTCGGCCCATAAGCACTAATCACTGTTTAGTTAAGAGTTTGAACTTCAAATATTTTTTAACACATTGAGTGCCAAATGTAAAAAATTACAACCAGGGCGATAGAACTAGTTCTCCGTATTTTCACTTAATGCAAACATATTAATATGTTTGCGGTATATGTTTTCATACTTTTTAATTTTAGAGAATTTTTGGCAATTTGTAATGGTAATCATACATATATGAATGATCGTGGCAAACTGTCAAAAGTTTTACTGTTAGGCAACTTCATGTCATTCAAATAAGTATGACATATTTTTCACTTTTTTTTTATCTTTTGTTGTAGATTCTGAAGAGTAAAGTTTCATCTGTTGTAGATTTTGAAGAGTAAAGTTTCATTCGAACAGTTTACACCTAAAAAAGTCAAAACGTCGCAAAATATTGACAGAATCCGACTGCAAAAACTTGCTGAAAAGCTTGACTTAAAAGCTTACAGCGCCGACGACTATGTTTCAGATGACTCTTTCCTAGAGACAGAATGGGAGCCTGATGATTCCCCACGAGTCTCACAAGAATTATCTGACAGTAACATCGATGATATGTATCGAAAATGATCTTCAGAAATTAGCCATGGAAGAAATTACAGAAGAGGTTTTTCAGTTGAGGAAGCAACAGCGGATTCTGTTTGGAGTGAATATATTGGAAAGCATAAAGTGTTTCAGTTCACTTGTTTCCAAGAACTGCAAAGAGATCTACCACAGAACACCTCTCCCCTAGAAGCTTTTTTCCTAATCGTGAATGACGAGGTTAGAGATCTCATTGTCACTGAAACTAATAGATTTGCGCAGCAGACTATAGCATCACAAAGGAAAAGAAAATATGTTCGCATCAGTAAGTGGGTACCAACTGATGCAGCAGAAATAAAGAAATTTTTAGGATTGACACTAAGGATGGGTTTAGTTAGGCTAAATTCTTTGAAAGATTATTGGGCTAAATAAGGCATTTACAGGCTAGACATTCCACGTGCAACTATGTCAAGAAATAGATATCAGTTATTACTAAGTATGTTACATTTAATAATAATGAAACAATTCAGAGAGGCCGTCTTGATAAAATTCAGCCGCTAGTTGATATCCTGCAAAGAAAATTTCAAGAATTATTTTATCCTGGTGAAGATATAATCATAAATGGTACTTTAGTACCTTGGAGAGGACGTCTGATATTTAGGCAGTACATGCCTAACAAAGCACATCGCTACGGCATAAAATTGTCCTAATTGTGCTCCGTGGATGGGTACACATGGACGCTAAACATTTATTCTGGGAAATCTACAACGGGACAAGTTGAAGTTGGATTGGCCAAGAATGTTTGTTTAGATCTGTGTAGAACGAAGGCAGAACTTTATATCTAGATAATTTCTACACTAGCTTCAAACTAGCCAATGCCATGCTTGACGAACAAACACACCTTGTAGGGACCCTCAGAGCAAATAAGAAACATATGCCCCAAAGAAGTTATTATGTCAAAAATTAAAAGAGGTAAAATTGTATCACGAGAGGATAAAATGGTATCGTAGTAATAAAGTGGAGAGACACTCGAGATGTAAGGATACTATCAACAAAACATGCGCGTATAATGGTACCAGTACAGTCCACACACACTGAACAAAAATCTGGGATAAATCAGGTACAGATCCTAACATCCAAAACACTGCAAGTTCCTCATCTTTACATCCTTCAAACGGCCAAACTGAGCCAGCACTTACATCTAGAAAACGTAAATCTCGACGCGCCGCAGAAAAACCTTTGGCTGTTGTAGCGTACAACAAAGAGAAGGCAGGCATAAACTTATCGGATCAAATGGCTCCGTATGCCACAACTCTCCGAAAGGGGGTAAAATGGTATAGGAAACTTGAATTGAACTACTTTTGGGCTCTGCAGTTATTAACTCTTGGATCCTGTACAAACGGGCTTCCAAAAACGAATGCAAATACGTGAATTTCGAGAAAATTTGGCGGCAGACTTGTTGAATATGCCAAGACGAGTACAGCAGGACACATCACGATCTCCTAAGAGTTCCTATCACCACCTGTCTGATAGAGTTAACGCTGACGGTAAGAAAATTTGAAGTATGTGTTACGCAAAACTTTAACAAGATAAAGGGCGTAAAGAAGCCAGAAACCGAGTGAAAATGGTTTTCACTTATTGTAGTAAGTGTCCCGAGCAGCCACAACTATGTTCAAAATGTTTTAATATTAAGCATAAATAAGTTTTGTTTGATTTTCTAGGTTATAAGAACACAATATTTTTGTTAAAAAAGAATAACTATTATTTTTGCATTTCATATCATCAAATTTTTATTTTTACGATTTTGACCGAACCAAGTATAGCTGAATGTTCTCCAGGGGCCACGCTTTCAGATCCGTGTACAAGTTATATGGTGGAACGACGTAGACTTAAATCGTTCGAGGTCTGGCATACATATATGAATGACGTACACTCTTTGCATAAAGCATTGTCATACATAAATGAATGACGTGCGCGCAATGTGTTAAAAGATTGCAATGTTAATTCTTTAGCTCCGGGTCTAAGGTATTATGCACATAAGAAATTTTATATGAAATGGCACGATCTCCAAATTTGCTTTGCCGGGTTGGTATTTCTAGTTTGCTCTTGATCCTCAAATTTAAATGATGTACATCGGTGCGAAACGTGATCTTTTGCTATAGATATGGGGAACTTTTATTAAATACAATTTCATGGAAAGGCAAGCGGCATGTAGTTAGCGCCTGGAAGTTATATTCAACCAGGAAATTTACTCTAAGGTGTATGAAATTCGATTATTCTTTTTTATTCCCAAAATAATCCTCAAACACGTGTTTTGAAATCTTTGGATTATAGCAGCATCTTGCGACAACAAACAAGGACCGCAAATATTATAACAATAATCAAATTTTGACAGGCCAAGACTGTTGCACAACATAATCTTTAGTATTTGGTTGAAACTCCACGATTCTGAAAGATTAATTTTAGATTACAATATGCACTTTGCGAACATTTTGAAACATGTCTATTGAAACGTAATGAATTATATAAAATAGCATTCTAATTTTTTGCAGAAGTCTGTACAGGCACAATTTCATCTCCAATCTTTAATATAAAATTGTTTCCCATACCAGAACAAATACTTTTTTTCTCCAAAAAATAATACTGCAGACTTTTTTGAGTTTAGTAACAAACCATGCTGCTTAGAGGAGTCGGCCAGTTTTTCCAGATCCTCAATAATGTATCTACATGCTAATACCATTTCGTGTGGAAGAAAGGATATATAAAGTTGCGAGTCGTCTGCATAGTAATGAGGTGTACACCATTTTAGAACGGAGGGAAAACGACATGTATGTATTGAGAACAAAAGCGGTCCAAGTAGAAAACCTTGGGGTACACCTGCCTGTACTAGAGTTGGTTAAGAGGCTATTCCAGTAAAATGTACAATTTGCATTCGTTCATCAAGATAGTTCGACAATAAATTTATTGCGGTGTTATTTATTCCAATATAATGTAAAATTGATTTTAATATTTTGTGGTTGATAGTATCAAAGGCCCTTGAGTAGTCTAATAGTAAGAGAATTGTTAGCATACCCACATTGGTCGCCATGATACTATCATCTGATATTTTTAACAGTGCCGTATTGCAAATTTGACCTTTTCTGAGTCCGGACTGTACAGTTAGAAAATTGGAAATTTATTAAGATGCTCATTAAGTTGAGTTTCCATTGCTTTTTCAAGTATTTTGGAAAATGTTGGTAAGTTATTGATTGGCCTCAAGTCTTTCATTAGAGAAGGTGCAGATACTTTTGATAGTAGTATTACTACTGCTTTTTTCCATAGTTTAAGAGAAACCGAATTCAATAAAAAAAATTATGCGTGTAATGATTGGTAAAAGAAAAGGTCCGTCAGGTTACCTCCAGTTGACCGATTTGCTCCAAAACCTAGCACCCATTTGCTTATAGCTAGCACAAAGCTTGCACCAAAGTTGTAGAGCTAATACCAAAGCTGTTTCAGAAATATAGCCAATTATATTCGGGGGACTTGACGCTACTCCCCCTGCTCCGATTTGCTTTAAAACCTAGGACCATGTAGCTTACAGCTAGCACCAGCTAGCATCCAAGTAAGAAAGCTAGCACCTTAGAAACTACATAACGGCGATTTTTTAAAAAAATTTGCCAGCTCCCTCCCCCCGTTGTCCGATTTGCTCCAAAATCTAGAACCTCTTTGCTCATAGCTACTATCAGCTAGCACCAAAGTTGTAGAGCTAGCAACAAAGCTGTTTTAGAAATATGGCCAATTATATTCGGGGTCAGGCAACTTGACGCTCGCCCCCCTCCTTCCCAATGCTCCGATTTGCTCCAAAACCTAGCACCATGTAGCTTATAGCTAGCACCAGCTAGCACCCAAGCAAGATAGCTAGCACCTTAAATACAAAATGACGGCGATTTTCTAAAAATAATTTTACCAGCCCCCAGTTGTCCGATTTGCTCCAAAACCTAGCACCTAGAAGTAGCGGCCACTTGATATATATTACTCATATTTAGACCAGGGTAGAAAATTAATGAATTACATAAAATAATTTTAATCACCGTGTATAAGGAATTTTATTAGATAGTACGCTTTATTAAAACACCGTGGAGAATAAAAATTCATTCGTATCAGTAAAAAATAAGAGATTTAAATCATGTACAAGACGCTTTATATCAAAAGAAACAGTATTAACAAGCTCTACGTGTAATGTAATTATTCCGAGGAAAGAAACAAATGGAAATTACGTGCAAAATTTATATTAATTAACCCTATTTTAAGTAACCGGTATTAAACAAAGTGTACAAATAATAATTAATATTTAATTTGTATTCGCTAAAAATGAAAGGATAGAAGTCAATTTTAATTGGAGTTAATTGAACCGTTAGTAACATATAATATCTATGAAAACTTGTAAAAACCCAATAAAATAAAGCTCTGAGAATTAATATTATGTTTGAACACCTGCGTATTTTTAAAAAGCTCATTCTGCGTAAATTTTGCAGATAATTAATGGTTACAAAGAATCTTGGAGAAACCGGGGTTTAATATTCACGGGAAGGCGCGATACGGGGTTATTTAACCCAGATAGTCCACATGGACTGAAATAATCTATAGTAAGGAATATCAATTTGCACCACTAAGAACAAGTTAGAGAAGGAAAGATAATGTGCGTAAGACAAAGACACTAATAATTAAAGGCGTGATATGAGCAACGTCACGAGGGTCACGATTGGTTGAAAATAAGATGCACATATGAGAGGTAGAAACAACAATTTCTGTATAAAATTTAATTAGTTATTCTCGGACATGTTTGCGTGCCGTGTGAGAATTTCTGAGATTTAACTGGGACGAGTGCAAAATTCGTAAAAATCGCATGCCGAGCTGCGGACTGGGAACCTACCATGCGAAATTCTTTATAATTGTCCGTTTTGGGGAACAGACCGACAGACAGGCTAACCGCTATATATACCGAGGTGAATATAAACAAGCTCTTACATCCGCGACTTGATTCAATACGTTAAACAGTGCATTTTAGTTTGATAGAATAATTTAAAGTTTGCTCGTATATTTTGGTGATTTAAAACAGTTTGTTATTTACGTGCTAACATGAATGTACTTGAGTGCACTTAGATACAAGGTAATAAAATTTAGTATCACTGTACCTATTAGTAAAATTTACAACGACAAATGTATACACAAAAGTAGGCAGTTTTGGCGTATATTGGTGAAAGAAGTATGAATTTCTTTGCTATTTTTCGGGGGTGTGAATAATTAAATGGTTCATAAACGTGTCTGGATCCACAAAACAAGGGTCAGATATACACAGATGAGTTCCAGAAAAGCCCAGAGACAACTTTAAATAAATGGTGATGGAGAAAATTTTAAAAGCGTTGAGAATCAGAAGCTGTAAATATAATCCAGTTGGAATGGTGTGATTAACAAAAGGGACGATGTACATTGAAGCTACGAGTGCAGTAACCTTCAGGTAATTTATACTATTTTGTTTGAACTTTGATATTTTTGTGTGTGTTGAATTACTTTATAATTGATTAACTTTAAATGGACATTAGTGAAATTGTACTAACCATAAAATTTTAATTTTAAGGTGAAATTTGCTTGTTTAAGTAGAAAGGGGTATTTAGTATTGATGTTCGGGATTATGATGAAAATTTGGGTATGTCTTTGAGCTCAATTAGACGAACCTGGTTAATTAACGTAAAAGGGTGGTAGATGCTCCCTTTGTACTCAGACTCCGGTCTGCATATATTGTTATATTAATTAGTAGGCATCCAACAAGGACTTTAATTCAGGATGCACATTTAAATGATAATAAATGTAATCTTGAAAATTTCTGATACTGAAATTTATGCCAAAATTTAATTTTGAAATTTTAATGTATTGTGAATCTTGATGTAAATAGAGTTAACGTTCGTGTTTGTGGTAGGAATGTGTTTGTTTTTTATGAATGAGGATGAAAGTTATCTAGGGGAGCAGCCGAGGCGATTAACAGAAGAAAGTCAACGGACCAGGTAATTTAATAACTTTGTAGGTTTCACAGCATTCTTTGGCATCCAATTCGTAGGGGCTCGATTCTTAAAGCGGAGTACCCGGAGTTTGGTGGTTTCACAGCAATATATATATATATATATATATATATATATATATATATATTATTAAAACGTAACAACTTTTGCTGTAATGGCTAAATATATGCAGAAATTTACATTTTTAGTAAGCTTATATATGTGCTTCTGGAAATTTCATAAGAAAATTCAATTTTCAGTAGATATTTACCAAAGTTCTGATTTAGAATTCCTTGCTAAACATGGTTATTGTATATGTTTGTTCTTACTTGGAATAGCTTGTATTGTAAGAAAGAGGTAGTGTAACTATTTGACGTTGGGCTAAAATAGGCGTGGCTTTAACGGTAATTGGTAAAAAGAGCGTGGTGTTGGCTGCCAACTCTAGCTGCTAGCTTCACTGCCATCTTTTAACATTTGTTTAAGCTGGTACTGTGTAAAAGTGTGTATTATAGAATTAACAGTCAGCAAATTTTCTAAAGATTCTATATTTGTTTTATCATTATTGTAAACGATATAGTTATAGTTTTGCCGAAATAAATTGCTTTGTAAATTTTGCTTGATGCGTGATTGAATATTTTAGGTACTATTTAACATTTACTATCAGAAATCTTCTTGACAGATAGCAGTCGTAAGTGGGTCTACGTGTTTATGTTTGTTTTAGATTTAAAGTAATTTTGTTTCAGTGAATTTTCAGATATATTTCTATGCCAGAATCACTCTCCTGCTCTCAAAATTTTTGTACTTCCTTGTTAATCGTTCTAGGGTTTGTCGCTAGCAACCCTGCGAGAATAGGTGGCGTACAAGGTATTTCCCGATCAAGACTACATTTCATACCCGATACTATTCTGAAACCCTCGTCAAACACGTGTTACGTTGAATTCTAATAAAAATCAGCCAAACTATATTCGTTCCTAATATATAAAGTCCGTTTTAATCAAAACTGCGTTCTAAAAATTTTCACTTATTTAAAAATAATACGAAAAATGATTTCGTTCCAATTTTAGTTGTTCATCTAGATAAATTCCGTTTAATTAAAATCCTGTTCAAATATTTCGCTAATTGGCAATAAAATTGCAATAAAATATTCTATTTGCGTTTGGGTGTTTACAGAACACGCTTCGTTAGGGCAAGGTCGCCTGTTATTTGTGGTTATTCTTTGTGTTACCTCGATAGACAAAGCTCTGCGCTATACAACGCAAGGTTGGATAGCAACGCTCCGAACAACCCGTTCAGAGATACACGAGATATAGAGCGAACTGGTGTATTTGAAAGCCGTTCTGTTGTGGACGTTAATGCTGTCTTAAGAATTATTTCTGGTTGTTATCGCAAGTTTATTTGATATGGTTTGATTATTCTAAGGTTGCACACGGAATGTGAGGTTTCCCGGCGGCTAGAAGTATCGCATTTTCTTTTGTCCTACTGCTACTATGTACTGTTGTAGGTGTACTGCTAAGTGCTAACGTTATGTACGTGATGTATAGGCCCTGTGGGACTGTTGCCCCTGTTCGTTAGGTAAGGTCGTATATACATTTCCTTTACTACCTGTTTTTGTCTCGTTTCAACAACCATGTGACTAAAATTATTTGCGACTTAAAATTGTGGTAAACCCCAGTTTTACCACAACCAAATTTAAATACACATTCTTGGAATTTGATAAACTACTTCGCTTTCTCCTCTTTGTGTGCGGATTAAATTATTATTTAGACCCACTACTGGGAGTAACTTTTCTCGAAATACCAAATTTTAGTAATAATAAATGTAAACTACCGTGTTCTGATATTTTATGTATTAGATTTTTATACTTACGATAATGCTTTAGAGCTGTTGTTTTTAGCGGGGAAACTTTTTTTTTTGCTTTGATTGGTTAATTAATTTAGGGGGTAGGGCCCTAAAAACGACAGCTCGCCATGTAAACCTTTGGCTTTGTTTGTACTGTGTTCGGAGTACTAATGTACTCCTGTATATACATTTTGTATTTTGCTTTGATGTTAATTATAAGGTTTTCTGGATGTCGGTGGTTAATTTATTGAATGAGTGCGAATGTGTTTGGTTTATTTGTATTTCAGGTCCTCCGTTCTTTTGTTTGGGTATTTCTAAAACCCCGCCCACTCACTGGTGGAGCCCGGACAGTCTTTCTTTTTTTTAGGCTACGGCTATGCACGTAGCATAATTTCTTATGCCCTGACGTGAGGCTGCAATTTTTTTGATGGCTTTAAATTTGGCTTAGACCTTGTTGAGGGTAAATTCTGGCCCCTATTTTATGTTGCTTAATTTCTGGCTTCTTTGTTTCTCCCTTTACGACTGCACTGATGTTTAGTTTGCTTTGTTTTCGGGTGTGGGTTCGATTTATTTAGATTTTAGTTTGGTTTTCGTTCTTGATCGCTCAAGATCATTCGTTATTTTTTTGTGTTTTATTCAGATTATCGGAATTGTGTGTTCGCCGATAATCCTAATCCGCTGAATACGCTGGCGCCCTTTTTCTTTTGCTTTCGCGTTTCTTGCTGCACATTTCGTTCTCCCCGTCATTCCTAGAGTTGGTTTTCCTCTTATTTCTATTCTACCGCGCGTCATGTTGTTGGTAGGACGTGGGGGTTGAATTACTTTTGTTGGTTGTTTTCTTCTTTTCGTGGTATACCATGGCATATTGGCGCATTCATGTAAACCGGTTGCTGAAAACCGAGTTACAACATGAATTGGCATCCCGAGGATTTGATCCAGAGGATAATGTTGATGAATTACGCCGGTCCGTACAGAGTGCGTACCGTATGGAACGGGAACTGGGATTTCGTCCTGTTCCCGTCGGAACTGATTTCGATTCCGAACTTGTAGCAGTTACGGCTGCTGTCCAAGAGCTCAAACGAGCTCTAGTAACATTTTGTGAGAATAAATCCTCCCCTGCGTTTAAACGCATTTGCTCCCTATGGGTGGTTACCGAACGACGCTGTTCGAAAATGTCTCCAACGCCGGAGCAGCGTCAAATCCCATAATCAGCTACTGCGACCTTAGCTAACCTCCGCGGTTCTTTCGATACGAAGATAAAGAAGTTTCGTCATACCGTTACGTTATCCAAAACTTCGATAGCTGCTTCTAGCCCGACACCCACCACTAGTGCCGAACCCAATAAACCTCCGTTGCTTACTTCCGACTCTGACTCGGAACTTGATCAGAAATCCGCCGCGGCTACCCTACCTAGATTAGCCGCTATTCCTAGGTCCGCTTTCCACCAATACCACGCGGTGTAAAATGGAATCTGAAATTTTCAGGCGTCCCAAGCACCCTTACGGTGCATAATTTGTTAGAACGAGTAGAAGAACTTCGACGACCGCGGCGTATGTCGGAACTGCAGCTATTCGAATCTGCAGCGCATTTATTTGACGCTAAAGCCTTGCTTTGGTATCGTGGTAACCGGCATAGGTTCTCTGATTGGAAATCGCTGTCCAATTTACTGATACAACATTTCGAACCCCCAGATTATAAGCGGCGATTGTTTCAAGATATTTTAACCCGAACCCAAGACTCCACGGAAGGTATTGTCGAGTACCTAGCGTGTATGGCTGCCATGTTCCGTCGCCATGAAAATATACCGAATGATGTGCAATTAGATGTTGTTTCCCGAAATGTATCACCCTTCTATCTAACCCGGTTGCCTCCTGTTCGATCTCTACAAGAGTTAGAAACCGAGTGCTTACAGCTAGAAAGTCGAAAGTTTCGCGTAAAGAACTATGTACCCCCTAGCCAGGATAAAAACTCCTACGTACAGCCAGATTTTGTCTTCGCCCCCGTTTTGCTTCCTACGGATACACTCCGTCCTCCTGCTCGACCTATCAAGGCCCGTCCGACCCCTTCGATTCGACAAAATGTTTCTGTTGCAGTATCAGCTGTTCCTATCCCTACGGCTAATCCCGTTCGTGCGGTTACCTGTTTCAATTGTGACCAAACTAAACATATTTGTACTCGTTGTCCTAGTCCGCAAGTCCGACATTGTTATGGTTGTGACATGAAGAAATTTCCCGACCTAACTGCTCAACATGTATGACGTCGGTAAACCGGCAATAGGGTTCTTGGGCCGAGGCGAAGAGCCTATCTTTTCTCTGTTCTCGGATATCCCTTTTTCTGATCTCGAAGACCACTCTCGATCCATCTTAAACTACCTATACACTAGTATCCGGGGCGACCGGCGCCCATACTAATTTGTTCAAATTTTTGGGATTTCCTTTACTGGGTTGCTAGACTCAGGAGCCACTAGTACGATCCTTGGTGGTCCTGGTTGGAACCGATTACGTTCCTTGAATCTTCCTCTTCATCCGTATTATTTGTCTTTCTGCAGCCTGGACTACAACTCGAAATGTCACATCCTAGGTTTCGTCTTCCTTCCCATTACTCTCTCGGAATTCGTTACTACTCTTGATATATTAGTTATTCCTGACGTCTCTCACCCACTCATACTCGGCATAGATTTCTGGCAGTCTCTGCAGTGTGTACCCAGTTTTCTGGATGGTCATTTGCCCCTCCTTCCTCGTTGACCATCACTACTTCCGCTCCTACCCATATTATTTCCAAACTTGGTCCGAACAACAAATGCGACTCGACTTTCTAGTCACTTTCTTCTTCTCCAAACAACTTCCTGGTCTCGGCTGTACTTCCTTAGTACAACACCACATCCGCACGTCAGCCGAGCCCATCAAACAACGTTATTACTCCCTTTCCCCTCCACTTCTTAACGTTGCCCATTCGAAACTCGATAAGATGCTCCGTTTAGGGGTCGTCAAACCTTCTACTAGTCGCTGGGCTAGTCTCATTGTTCTGGTTAGGAAGAGAGACGATTCCTATCGGTTCTGTATCGATTTCCGGAAGGTCAACCAAGTCACCCAAAAAGACGCCTATCCTCTTCCCTACATTTCTACCATTCTTGACCGACTCCGGCATGCTCGTTATCTTTCCTCACTTGATATCCTTTCCGCCCATTGGCAAATCTCTCTGTCTCCGGAATCCAAATCTATCACTGCCTTCACCGTCCCTCATTTAGGCTACGGCTATGCACGTAGCACACGTAACACCGCCCGTCCCACTGAGTTAGTTGGCAATTAAGATTTTTGATAATACTGTCAAAGTTTTCGGTATTTACCGACACGTAATTTTTAGCAGAGTAATTCACTGAATTTTCTGTGAATTACGTGCTAGATATTCTGAGGGCCAAAAACTGTACGTAACAAGTTGTGTGTAATATATTGCACCCTCTGTTCAAGCAAGCGATTAACTGAAATGTGTACCTTGATCTTAATGTAACAAGCTCTAAAGGAATCCAATGCACTCAGGATGAAGTGGCTCAAAATGTTTAAACTTTGGGAATGCTTGCCTACCTTAGACGGATAGCTAGAAAGAGATCGTGAAAAATTTTTACATTACAAATGTTATTTTTATTGAAAGATTTCATTGCCCATCGTTAGAAGTATATTTATTTCCTAAATTTTACACAAAACCCTTTCTGTAATTAAATTCTCTGACGTTGCTAGATTAAAACAAATTTTTACATTAATAAAACTTTATCTGCTGCAATAAACTAAAATACATTAAATCCAATAACAAACTGAAGTGATGCATGTTTTTATAATCTTATCACAAGTATAGCATCCCATTAAAGGATCAACTAGTTGAAATTATACGAATCAATAACCAAACCACTCAAAACCAATGGGTTGTTGTTTGTCAGTTTTATTGCCACATACCTCTATTTTCCTATGAAACTTTAATATTCATTACTCATCTGCAGGTCAAGTCTCGCAATTTAATTGAAGTTGGAAATTGTCCAAATCTATACTTTTAGGATTATTTACTGTTTTATTCATAGCTGTTGGATCTTATTATTTGGAAATGATATATTTAATGAAGCTCAACGCAGATCATAGATAATATATGCAGATTTAATTGCTTAATATTTTCCGAGTTCTGACACTTGAGCATAATTCAGTTAGTCAGAACCATAGTTAATAGAGAGGCAGAAATTTCTCAATGACGCGAGGCCGAAAACTTTTGAGTTTCAGCAGGGTCGCAAGATAGGTTTTGGGCCTTTGGAAGCTTCTTTTTAAAAAGACTTTATTTCCAAATTTACACTCCTATCAAGTGAACTATAATTTCAATTGTTTAATTACAAAAAAATTAACTTATTTTTGATACAACAACTTAGACGTTTATATTCACTAAACTTTAAGTAATTGACAAAATAGTTGGAGTTAGAAATTAATAATTAAAAATTATGGTGAGTAGTTTGAACAACCTACAATGTTAAAGTTGTGAAGCTCAAAACTGACTGACCCTCCTGGGGTTCACAGGATATTTATGCTATCCCTACTCTTACATCACTTTGTGGAAAATGCAGACATCATGTCTGCTATTTCTTGATACAATACAAAGTATTACATTTTATTAATCTTAATTCTAATAATTGCCGTCTTATTGTCTACTGTGACCTGCACCTGCAGTGTTATATTACGTCTGGAATACAATGTAACTGTTTCCGTTCTCATGTCTGGCTTGTGAACTTTCATTAACCTTTTATTATGTCTTTCAATTATACAATGTAACAATAATTCTTAATATTTAATAATTTCATTTAAGTATATATATATATATATATATATATATATATATATTGTAGTGGATTTAAAGGATTACATTTGGGGTAAGCAATGCAATTTCAAACACTCTCTATAGAGAAAAGAACTAATTATTTACGCACAAAATTTATTTCATGTATTTAATTCAAATGAACAAGTATTGACGTATTTTTATAATTAATGATTGAAAAGTAATAGGTTCATAAAGGAAAACCACTTTTAAAAACAAATAGAAACGCATAATTTAATTTAACTTATTTAATTCAACGTGTAATAACGTGAGAAAATGCATCGTGGTATATAAAATCAATAATCCCAAGGCAAAAAGCTTTCCTTGCAACTAACAAATATATCGGTTGGGTTGAATACCATGAAATATAAACTTCAAGAAATGTTATTTTAAACGAGGCAATAATTAGGAACACCTGCATGTTGGAAAGGTCAGCTTCTTTGTATTTGTGAACATAATAAAGCGGGTTTCATAGAACATATTGTTCAACCGTCAGTGGTTTCGCATAAAAGCTCAACACAGGAAGCATGGGAAATGGAAGTGTATAAATATAATTTCAAATTCTCCGAAAGACACTCGTTAGTGCTCACCATAGCCTAAGGAATCCTGTTGCAGTGCTCTCCATAGCCTGCAAAACGTTTAGCGAGCAGCGCTCTTCATAGCCTGCTATATTTCAACACGCAGTTCTCTCTATAGCCCGCGTATTCTCCGACAGTGACGCTGTCCGCCGCCGTACCTGGGGCACGTCGTTATAATTCATTGTGACAAGTTAAATAATCTACGTATAGGTGGTAAGATTCGTTCCATACACCAAACCAATCGCAAGCAGGCACAGAACGCTCTCCGACGTGCGATCCTTTCAATCCTACCGCACCCAAGCTTCTGTCACCTCTGCCACCATTGCCGAAAGAACGTATTCAAACCGCTTGTACTACAAGTACATCCCGAAAAGTGATTTTTTGTGATGTCGTCGACTGCATCTGCCAAGTCTACCTCTGGGATAACACCCCCATAGAGTTTAACGGCGACGTACTCATCGAGACCTAAGGCACCACTTCCACGGCGTCTGCCGAAGGGTACCGAAGATCGCCGAAGACGTCTGGACCTCTTAAAACTGTAACCATTTTATAATTATTACCGTCCAAGTTCTCACTGGGGCTCACAATTAAATTCCGAAGAGTTCTGAAGACATCCGAAGATTTCTGAACCCTCTATATTTGTATATATTGTAAATTAGTAATTTTTAATTTCAAATCATAATTTTTTGTAACTTAAAGTTGTACGAAAAGTAGAATACGAAGCCTTCCGAAGAGTTCCGAAGACTGCCGAAGACGTCTAGACCTCTTCAAACTGTAAATATTTTCCAACTACCACTATTCAAGTTCCTACTCGGCCTCACAAGCAAATTTCGAAGCCTTCCGAGGAGATTCGAAGACTGCCAAAGCCGTTTTTGCCGCCTACAAGCTGTACATACATCGATTTAATAAGTGTTTAAGTTTATTTTGGTTCCACAAGCAAGCACCAAGCCTTCTGAAGAGTTCCGAAGATTACCGAAGAATTCCGAACTACTTCAACTGTTAAAATCAGTCAATTATAACTATTTCATTTTTATTTTCATGTATTTATGAAACTTATAATTACCTTTGCTTGTACTTATTAAACAAATAATCAAGCCAAACCTTCATGCTTTCAGATGCCTCCCACCCAAACGATTACAGTAGGCACAGTCACGGATTCAGGAATTTGCCCCCCCGTCCCCCCATCCCATCCCAAGAAGAATATGTTTTAATGACGATCGATGAGTAAGTATTTTAACTGTGCTTGCTACAATTCGATTTTAATAACAGCCGCTGATTGGCCAGTGTAATGTTTTCTACTGTTTTCGGTCATTAAATAAACGTTTTGTATGATGAGTGCTGTAATAGAAAGCTACGACGGCTGACAACATCTTCCCGCAAAATCAAAACAGTCAGCTTGAATGGGACGTTGAAAACGAATAGTGTGGCGCCGGACTTATAAAGTATCACGTGGAGCTCGACACAAAAGCTGACTCACTTAGTTGTTTTCAAGCTGGAAACGGTAACGGTCACCGTTAAATGGTGTAACTAACCGTAGTTGTGTTGAGAATTATCCTTTTTATTATACCAGATAACCAACCAGATGTGTTTGTGGATTTTGTTTTTGGTGATGTTCGTTTTTAAATGGTTACGATATTACGCAGCTGCTACACAATTATCATGGTAAGTAAAAACAGTTTGAAGGCGAAGGCGCTGTATAAATAGTATAATTAATTATAAAATATTGTATGATTCTAAAATCTGAATATAAGGCATATATTTTCATTTATCTGATCTATCTGCATTTGATTTCAGACAGATCAGAAGTCCACGATTAAAGCTACAGGAAAAAGAACTTCAACGCAAGCAACGCTGTCAAACTTTTTTAGTAAAAAGGTGAATAGAGATAATACTGTACCATCAAGTAGTAATATTAACGCAAAAGACACTGAGAGTGAGAGTGAATCTAGAAGCACAAAGCAAATGTTGAAGATCCACCGAGAGTATCAATTACTTGCTCAGAAAGCCATCAGACGTTAAAGGAACCGAAACGGAACAGGGAACCGTTTATGACATAGGAAATTTTATTGGTAAAATTTTGGATGATTTCACCAAAGAGCAACTTTTGGTTAACCACTGGAACCCTTCAAAAGATTATATTTTTCCTTGTGTTGTGGTAAAAAAAAAAGTGGGAAAGGCAGTTACAAGCGGCCTTTAGTTGAACTATTTTCCCAAAATGAGTGGTTAGTATTTTCGGAAATTCAGAAAGGACTATTTTGTGTTTATTGTGCAGTGTTTGCTTTGCACACAGTTGGTGGAATTCCCCTCAAAAATTTCGTTTTAAAAGCCAGTGACAGATTATAGACATTTGCTAGGAAAAGATGGATATATAAAGACTCATGCTCAGAATGCTTGCCACAGGGCATCGATGAAAAAGGGAACAGAATTCCTCAAAAGGGTCAACAAACCAAGTCTTCAACTGGAATACCAGATCAACAAACATTAACAAAAAGAAGTTGCCGAAAATAGGCAAAACTCAAATCTATTTTGAAGTATATATTATTCCTTGCTGTTCAAAACGTTCCCTTCCGAGGACATCGTGACGATGGAGATTTAGGTAAAACTGCCAATGCTAAAGGAAATGATGGTAATTTTTGTGAGTTAGTTTGCTTCAGAGCAGAATGGTGGAGATTAAGTTCTTGCCAAGCATATTGAAACTGCGCCTGGAAATGCCAAGTATACAAACAAGACTGTGCAAAAGAAACTGATTAGTTGCTGCGTTGAAGAAATAACTAAAATCATAATTGAAAGAGGTTTAGAGAGTAAATGGTATAGCATAGTTCTTGATGGGACTACAGATGTGTAACATCAGTCACAACTTACATTTGCAATTCGTTACCTGTATAACTTTGATATCTATGAAGATTTTATTGAGTTTTTGAATCCAAGAAAAGAAACGTTACTACAAGAAGTTGGATCGTGTAATCTTAAAGTTGCTGACAGTCCATTAACTGGTGAGACTATAGGAACGTTGGTACTTTATGAAAAGACACGGTTTTCCAAAAGAGTACTGCGTAGGAGTAGCTACAATGGTGTCTGAAGCAAAGGTGGCTGTCTCTTTCATTTTAAAAGAGTATGATAATGCTGTCCAGTGTATTTCGTTAATCATGCTCTAAAGTTGTCCATATCAAAGTCATCGAAGATAATTCATATGAAACGATGCTTAGGTGTCATAAAAAGTGTTATTGCTCTTTTCAACGCATTTTCAAAGCGTAATATTGCGTTAAAAGATATTTTAGGAAAACAGTCGATAGGGCTTTGCGAAACCAGGTGGGTTGAAAGACACAAGAGCATTTTTCTTTTTTAAAAGTTTCTAAATGAAATCAACAACGCGCTCGTAAGGGTGTCAGAGTGGGATGAAACCGATACTGCAACAATGGCACATTCTCTTCATTTATCACTAATGTATTCTTCTTTTATTGTGACTGTTATTTGACGGACAAATATTTTATCAGTGACGTTGCCTCTAAGCAGGTTGTTTAAAAAAACCGTCGACTTAAATTTTGCAAGAAATGCTATTAAAGAAACCATCAAACTATTCAAAGAAAAAGAAAGAAAACAGTACAAATGTATTTAATTACCTGTTTATTGAAGCCGAAAAGTTAGCTTTGTTATTAAACAAAAAAAAAGTATTCCTAAAATAGTGAACAAGCAAACAAAACGAGATATTTATAAAACTGAAATTCTTGAAGACTAATAGAGTCGCAGCATTCATTCCAATATTAGATCATGCCCTAAGCGATATCAAGTTATTAGAGGTTGCTAAAGAATATTCCTTTGCTTCGAAATCTAAAGAAATGTTGGAAGAGAGTTCCTGCATTGGTCAAAAAGATGGAAAGCTTCAAAAGAATTTCAGCCACAAGTTCTAAATCATGCTTTACAGGCTTTAAAAGAATGCGACGAAAAAGTATACCTAAACATCAATAGGTTCCTGCGCATTCTGTGTTCTTTATCAGTAAGCGTCGCAGCAGCGGAGAGATCACTCAGCACTTTGCGCTTAGTAAAAGAGTGGATGAAGAGTACCATAACTGAAACTAGGTTGTCTGGTTTTGCTCTTATGTATAATGCGCATAGGGATGTTGTAAAAAAATTGATCATGACCAAGTAATTGATAGATGTGCAAAGCAAAATAGAAGAAGGCTGAATCTTGTTTTATAAATATTTTGTAAAGTACTTACAAGTTTCTGATTATTTCTTAATATTTTTCTTTTATACACTCTCCTAAATGCATTTCTGTTTCACTTTTTCTATGCTGATAATGTACGTAAAGTATTACTTGACTGCCCTCCGCCCATCACTTTAAGTTTTTCTAGGTCTGCCCCTGGTGGTAGGTGAGGATAGCGCAGAAACGGTAGTAGGTTTATTTGGTTTAGGCAAGAGAAACGACAGAGGAAAAAGTTTGGTAGAATTTTGCGACAAAAGCAATTTCACCATCACAAGCACATTATTTCAACATCATGTTATAAGACGATACACGTGGAAGATGCTAGGAGATATAGGAAGATATTAAATAAATTATATTTTTGTTAGACCACGGTTTTGGAATCAAGTAAAAGACTGCAGAAGCTACCTAAAACAGATACAGGCACTGGCTACAACATCGTACCTATGAATGCGCTCTTAAATTAAAAAAGTTGAAAAAAAGGAACGGAAACGGCACTTTGATTTTGAGAAACTAAAAAATGAAGACATCCACAAAAATTTGGAAAAAGTCAAATAAATTGCCGAAAGGTATCAAGAAAATTTCTGATACAAAGAATGTATAAACAGATGGAATAACATTAAATCCAGCTTTGATATGGTGGCCAGAGACATTCTGAAGTATACACAAAAAGAAAATAAGAAACAATGAACAACAAGGTATATCTTGAATTTAATAGAAGAAAGACGAAAATATAAAACAGACCAGACGAAGCAGGAAAACAGATACAAAGCCTTAAAATGGGAAATTATTCGCAAATGCAGGAAAGCTAAAGAACAATGGATTGATGAAAAGTGCAAAGAGGTACAAATTAAGATGGAAATAGGAAAAGACAGACCAAACATACAAAACTAATTAGAATAAATTTTCGAACAATAAGTTTGACAGCACAGGTATCAAAAGTCTTAACTAGAATTGTACAAAGACGAATGGAAAAACGGGCTGAAGAAATGCTAGAAGATCAATTTGGGTTTAGATGAAACAGACGAACACGGGAAGTTATTTTACCTCTGAGAGTGATACTAGAGAAGACAATAGAAAGCGTGCATATAGGGTTTGTAAATCTGGGAAAAGTATTGGATAATGTAAAATGGAAAAAATGTTTGAAATTCTCAAAAACATTGGAATTAATTTTAGGAATAGTCGGATAGTACATATCTTATACAAAGTGCAAACTACGATAATACAAATTACAGCGGAAACGTAGAGAGGTACATCCTAGGAAAGGGGTGAGACATGGATGTGACCTATCCCCATTAATTTTTAACTTGTACATCCAAGTGGCAATGAATACTGGAAAAATGCAGGAGAAATTTTGAGATTATTATGCAATAAAAAATATTGATATGCTTAGATTTGCAGATGATATTGCGATATTAGCATCTAGCAAAGAACAGTTAGAAGCAGTTCTTAATGAAATGGAAATAGTTCTAACAGAGAAATATGGTATGGAAATTAACAAAAGTAAAACTAAAGTACTGGTATGTAAAGGAAGGAAAAATAAATCAAAAACTAGAATAAGAATAGAAAACGAGAACTTACAAGATATTAAGGATTTCTGTTACCTAGGAAGCCAAATAACGCAAGATGAAAAAAAGCGCAAAAGATATAAAACAAAGATTGGCACAAAGTCGTGCTACATTTAACAAGAAAAAGCAAATAGTGTGTTCAAAAACAACAAACATAGAAACAAGGAAAGAATATGTGTGGAGCATAGCACTGTACGGCTGTGTAACCTGGACAGTAGGAGAAGCAGACAGGCAAGCCTTTGAAATGTTGTCATACAGACGTATGATGGAGATATCATAGACAGACAAAGTTAAGGACTAACAGATTCTAGAAATGGTAGGCAAAGAAAGAAATATGCGGTAAACAGTAAAAAATAGAAGAGGTAGGATGATATGTCACATACTAAGTCATGAGGAAATAGTGCGAAATATATTAGAAGCAAAGATTGTTATAACTCTAACATTTTATTTTTATTTTGCTTGTGTTATATGAAACGATACCTCATACGTACATTGAACGTCCGAATTGAATGAGTACCAATTAGTGTGGTCAACGTGTTACGTTCAATTGTACACTACTAAATATTTTCATTCGACTAATGATTTTGTTGAAATATTTCTACACTTCCACTTCGACGTCTGTGTAACTACCTATTATAGGAAATACTCCTGATCACACTTTATAATTTAATAAATCGATTTGTTTTTATAAAACTCATTCTAATACAATTCAAATAGGTTCTTGTTCAGCACCCCGTAAAATGTTATTAGTGTGTTTAGTTTAAGTCAAAGTACCTCAATCTACGAGTATATTGTTTTATATAACACAGCAAATATATTCGGTAATCAACAATCTTTGCTTTCTAAAAGGTGCTACGTGCAGCGACGTAGTAAACAAAAAAAGACAACAAAGAAGAAAGAAAGAGAAATTGACCGGTTTCAGTCGGTGAGTGGGCGGGGTATAATACCTACAATAATTAAATAAGGCATGAAATAAAAATAAACTATTAACCGCTCCGTACAACCTGTAGGAGAAATCTCCGCCTGCAGTTATACCTAAATAAAAAAACGAAGGAAATAACACATCAACAAAAGAACTCTAATTAGCATAAAAAGAAAAAGAACATTGCAATTGGCATTAACCCGATTTAAGTAAGTGAGAATGAACCATATATATTAGTATTTGCTAGCTTGTGTACTTGTATGCCAGATTTCACAATTTCGTTTAGTAATCATAATATTATGATACCTCACATAGGCTCTGATAATGCTAACATATAACCTACAATTACAAATACAATAGCAATAACGTCTTCCAATGTGCCTGCAAGTTTTATCCCATTCCCGCATTAATAGATAGTAGTTAAAGTTAAGCGTAATGTAGTAATCCTCTAGCAATAGATTCCAGTATCATAAATCATTTTCGTACATACAATTAATTCGAGACCTGTATGAGCCCCAAACAGTAAAATCTAAGTGGGCAGGGTCTCGACACAAGCAGGAAAGAAACACTCGTCTACGTCTCTACGGTATTGGATTTTTCTTCGCTCCTCGGACCGGAGCGGACCAGATGAACCTAAAATCACGTAACGGGTTCAGCTTTCTATACCCCAAAGAGCGGCAATTCAAGAGACTATCGTGTCCCCCGGAGGAAGCACCCTGTAAGGCGTGCGCGAAATTTTCATAAAGAAAAACGGAACGAAGAAAATAGCAATTACGACGAGTGCTTTTTAACATTTTGAAAAGAAAGTAAACATAAATTCGCATAATTAAACAACCAGAGCTCCTAGTCATATTGTGGTTATCAAAGCGTGATTAGGAAACTTGGAGAAGCGCTTTTATCGGATAGTACGCGACTTCAGTTCGACGAGTCTTTAGATTCAACCTATAGAAAAAGCAATTATACGTTCTCGGAATGTTTAACAAATTAAAGGATATGTAAAACAAGGTATTGACTTATTTAAATTTTATCATAAACTTGTCGTTTCCAAGCAAATCGATTTGAGTTACAAAATTATTGTACAGCGGACATATGATGAACATGTAAAATATACAGGATGTTGATGAAGGATTTAAGAATAGCAACGGAATCGATTTAACTGAAAAACAATTAAAGGGAAAAAGGGGTAATTAATTTATCCTGAAAATAAACGTAACAAAGGATATGTTCGCTTTATTTAAAAGTAGTAATATAAGTTTGAATAGAACAGTTTTATACATGTATGATTAACAATGGCGATTGGATTTGCATTTGCCGGTTTTCTTTATCTATTTATGCATTAAAAAGAAGCAATATCGTAAAACGTGTTTTTGCAATTAACTGAGTCTTTATAGATTAATATAAATCACTACAAGAAAGGTGTTTCTATTAGTAATGACTTTCAAGCAACTGAAATTTAGGGAATAAAGAACATATGCTTCATAGAGTAATTGATCAGTTTAAGATTAACAGATAAACAAAAAAAGGACTTTGTTTATGTATTATTTAATTTTCTTGTAAATTAAATCTCATACACCAATATTATTTTTAAAGGAGATGAAAGATGCATCAGCTGTAATTTTCTTAAAAGTCAAGACTGACACGTTTGCATATGATACTCCAGAACAGTAACATAGGTCACTTACCCATATCAAGACGACCCATATCTTAACAATACTTGGACATCGTTGAGACTTAGCAACTTAAAAAAAAGGAACACGCTAGAACCCCTTCTAAATGCAGTTGTGAATATTCAGTTCACGATTTCCGTGTTTTGTGGGATCACCTTTTGTTTCGCCAATGCACTGAGACAACATTCTTTTTATAGCGTAACTGTTGAAAAGCTTTCCTTCTGTAGATTCCTTGGTTTGAGTTTCTGCTTGCACCTAATCTGTACCCGGTGCCTTACCATTTTTGAGATCCTTTAATGCTAATTCAAAATCATTTCTAATGTTGTTAGTTCCTCTCGTGCATATAAATTATCTATATATTCTTGCCATCTAACGCTTTTTCTACATTTTCCATAAAGTCGTTTCCTCCCGCGCTTCTTATATCTTTGCTATACGGTTTTATATCCCTAAAATTTATTCTAATTAGTTTGTATACTTGGTCTGTGTTTTCTATTTCCATCTTAGTTTGTACTTCTTTGTATTTTTCATCAATCCGTTGTTCTTTAACTTTCTTGCATTTGCGAATAATTTCCTACTTTATGGCTTAATATCTGTGTTTTCCGGTTTCGTCTGATTTATTTCTGTATTTTCGTTTTACTTCTATTATATTCAGGATATCTTTTGTTATCCATATTTTTTTTCTCTTTTTGAGTATACCCCAGAATATCTCTGTCCGCCATGTTTAAGCTGGATTTAATGTTATTTCATTGTTTCTACTTGGTTTCTGGATATCTTTTAGCAATTCATTTGACTTTTTTCAAATCTTTCGTAGATATCTTTATCTTTAATTTATCAAAGTCAAAGTGCATTTTTTCGTTCCTTTTTTTCAAATTTTTAAACTTAAGAGCGGCTTTTATAATTACGATGTAATCTATTTGTTATCTTCCTATATCTCCTGGCATCATCAACGTGAATAGTCTTCTAGCATGATGTTGAAATGATGTGTTTGTGATGGTTAAATTGTTTTTGTCGCAAAATTCTACCATCCTATTCCCTGTATCATTTTTCGTGCCTCAACCAAATAAACCTACTACCACTCCTTCCTTACCCTCACCCACTCCATTCATTATTATTTTAATTGGAATTAATTGAACCATTAGTAATACATAATATGCATAAAAGCTTTTAAAAACCCTATAATACCATATATGAGACGCGTTGCTAGCATACAAATCTATCAAGAAGGTTAAAATACGAGGAATATCCAAATCGTAGAAGTATTACGATTGAACACCTGCGTATTTTAAATATCACGTTCTGTTTAATTTGTTTGGATAAACATGAAAATTCTGCGTATATTGCAAACGGTCGAATAAACCGTAGCTTATATTAACGGGAAGGCTAGATGAGAGGTTATTTAACTCAAATAGGAATCCACGTGGATTCTAATCACCGATACTAAAGAATATCAATTGTACCACTCAGACCAAGGTAGAGAAGGACGGATAAAAAGTGTAAAGCAGAGACACTGATAATAAAGGCGTGATTTGCAAAGCTTCACTAGGGCTACGATTGGTTGGAATAAGATGCAAACATGAGAGGTGTAAACATAACAATTTCTGTATAAAATTAGTTAGTTGTTCGCAGACGCGTTGCGAGCCGTGTGAAAATTTCTTAGATTTAACTGGCGCGAGTGCAAAATTTTGTAGAATCGCTGTGCCGGACTGTCGAAAAGGGAACATAGAATGCGAAATTCTGAAAACTATCCGTTGCGGGACAAATCCGACGTGCAAGCGGGCTATTATATAAACTCGTGTTTATAGGAGTTTCGCTCTCTTAGATTTCTGATTTTATTCAATACTTTAAACAGTTTTGCTCTTTATTTTTTTGATTATTTGATACTTTAAGTAGAATACGTGGTGATTACGTGCTACAATAAAAGTTATTAAGTGCACTTAGAGAAGATACAAGGTAATAAAGTCTAGTTATATTTGCGAATATTACTGTACCAATTATCCAAATTAGTAACGATAAATGAATAAACAAAAGTAGGCAGTTTTGGGTATAGCGTGAAAGAATTATGAATTTCTTTGCTATTTTTCGGGGGTGTTAATAATCAAATGTTATTCGTAAACGTGATTGGATCCACAAAACAAGATTTAGATATACATAGATGAGTTCCTGAGAAGCCCTGAAACAATTTAGATGAATGGTGGTGTAGAAAAATTTTAAAAGCGGTCAGAATCTGAAGCCGTAAACATAAACCAGCTGGAATGGTGGGATGAGGAAGTCCGATGTACATTGAAGCCACGAGTGCAGTAACCTTCAGGTAAATTATGCATTTTGTTCGATCTTTGATGTTTTGGTGTGTGGTGAATATCTTTATAATTTATTTGATAAAAATGGACAGTAGTAAATTTGTATAAACAACAAATTTTTAATTTTAAGGTAAAATTTTCTTGTATAAGTAGAAAGGAGTATTTATCAAGTTTATGTTTTTGATTATGATGAAAAGTTGGATCTGTTAAAATCTGTTAAATTAACGTAAAGGGGTGGGAGATGCACCCTTTTATTCAGATTCAGGTCTGCACATATTGTTAACCTAATTAGTATGCATCCTACAAGGACTTTAATTCTGGATGCAAATTAAATGATGACAAATTTAATCTTGAAATTTTATGATGCTGAAATTTATGCTGAAATTTTATTTTGAAATTTTAATGTATTATGAATATTGATGTAAATAGAGTTAACGTTGATGTTTGTGGTAGGAATGTGCTTGTTTTTTTTGAATGAGGATGAAAGTTTTAACTAGGTGAGCAGCCGAGGCGGAAAGAGTAAAGAGGCGATTATCAGAAGAGATTCAACAGGGCGAGAATCACAGCAAATCTTGGCGCCCAGTATGAGAGGATCGAATATTTTTTTTTACTCTGGTAAGGCTTTTTGTAGGTTTTACAGCATAATTTTATGACGGCCCAACGCTGGGGCTCGATTCGAAAACCGTAGTTCCCGAATATTGGGGAGGATCACAGCAATATATATATATATATATATATATATATATATATATATATATATCGCTATGTTAAGGTCTCTCGTTGAAGCGCCGTTAAGAAACCTGTGTTACGCTCTTCTTTTGGAGTAAGCGCTAAAAGAGTGCTATTATACGGCAGAGAGCAAATTGTAAATTTGAAACTACTAACTTACCTTTTTTTCTAACTTCTTTTTGCCAGGCTAGCTCAAAGGAAGCTATGGAATTTACAGATTGAAATCAACCACAGCAATTTTAAAAAGCACCTATACATTCAAATACAATTTTCTTTTGTACAAAAGAGTATAGAATAGTTTACAGCATAATTTTTAAAAAAAAATTCTCTAACAAGTACCTATTTACTTAATTATCAAAATATTCCTTACCTAATCTTTGTTAAAATTTTCAAAACTCAAATCCCTTTTCTTGTGAATAATTTATCGTCTTTAACTACCCCGAAGGAAGAGTATAATTGCCCAATGATGCTTCAGATAATCAATTAAAGGTCAAAATGTTTTGAACTCTGACCTCAAAATTTTCAGGTAAATATACTTACTAAAAAAATTATATGATTAAGACATATCCTACCTTAACTGCAAATATCAAAATACTTAAATATCAGTTCGTCACATTAGACGCGTACCTCCATTGTTTCTCTGAAATATCCACAACCTGCACCTTTCACAACCCGCATGCAATAGTCTGATCTGCTTGTAATATAGCCTGCAATATTCTCCAAAAATGCCTTAGAACGTATCCTATTCTTTTTATCAGACTTTTTTTGTTTTTTACAGATATCTTTATTCCTTTACTATTTCTATAACATTTTTGTTATTCACTTTCTCTGTCCATGCTATCATCATCATACATCTGAAGCATAACATCCCAAAATGTGGAAAATGAAAAAACTAGGAGAAATAGAAGTATAGGTCACGTTCCAGGGCATTTAGAGAATAGTCTGGGATATTTTACACGCAGAAATAGGGAAAAAAAGACAGGTAGAGGTAGACTTAGATCAGACTATTGCACGCAGATGGTGATAGATATTGGCTGTGGGAATTTCAAGAAAATGTATAAGTTAGCTCAGAATAGGAAACAATAGAGATACGCGATTAGCCATTTCCAGGACTGAAGACCTAATGATGATGATGAACTGCTTGATTTTTTTAATAATTTTCATCTATATTACCAATCCACTTAATTTGCGAAGGCATTCGTGCACTTCCTACTTGTGCATTATTTATGGCTTCTGCCATACCGGAATGTACCGACTTCCTCTCGCAATATGTTATAGACATGGATACAAATGCATTTATGTTTTTAGTGGGTACTTTTTTACTTTCTCCTTTATGACATGTCACCTAACATCTCTTAACTAGCTACCTACCATATATGACATATAGAGTGCTTCATATACGAAGGGATAATAATACTATATCAGATACAGGTTCAGTTAAATGCGAGAAAAGTTTTCTACTTAAGAACACATTAAAATGGTTTTAAGAAATTGATACCATCTCATGCTGTTTTCAAGTAATATATGAAAATAAAAACTGCCATTTTCGTTTGTGGGACCAATTATTTGTTACGTACCGAACTGACGTTAAGTACCAGAATTAATTGTACTCTACCAAGGATTAAGCCCCATAACAGTTAGTTAGTGCACCTGCTAGCTTTCAGTGGTGAGGAGTAGGTATTATCTGAACGAATAACTTTTTTGGGTATACAAATTTCAACTGTTTTACCAAATAGCCTTATACCTATTTGAAAATGTCTTTGAACGCTGTCTAATAAAGCTTTTGTGCGGCAATCGGCTTGGATTTTTGTAAATAATGCCTGCTCGGAAAATGGGTCTTCCGAGAGCCGGTATAACGTTTCCACTGCAGCTAAAGGTTTTTATAGCCTCTTTACCTCTTTCTACTAATCTACTATGAACACAAATAAAAAAAAAACTCCACGTCTTGTACAACTAACATTTATTATCAAACATGAATATCACAGTAAATAATGGAGAAAATTACTAAGATCTACCCCTAATTGGTTAAGTATGAGTGTAGCTAAAAAAGAATAACTTAAATTTATCAATGATAAACAGAAACCAATTTAATTTGCACGTACTAATTTTCCTTTAGAATAATGAGATTTCCTATAGATGAATCTGTCTGTATGCAATCCGCTTTTAATAAGCACTCACCAACGTAATGGTTCTTCTTAATACTAAGTTTTGCACTGCCTTATTACTAGCATCAATCACAACTATATGATACAAAACTTACAGCTTTGTTTGTCCACAACAAGGCTCCTTTGACCTTCACAGTGCAGTAATGGCGGTAGTTAGATTAACTATTCCAACTCTAGGTTGAATAAAAGCTTCTAACACAAGCCACTTTTAGAATTAACGGATCTCCATGTTCTTTCTCACGTTCGGACACATATTCAGTAACAGTTTCGGGTATGTGTGTGCTTACGTAGCTTTTACTATCCGATTTACAATATTATCCGCACGATGATGGTTGCATGTCAATCGACTTCAAAGCCTTGCTCTGCTGCTTGGTCTCGATTAACTTAAAATGAATCTCCTCTCTTTTAGCATTCGTCGGTTTTATGTTTACATGTCTTGTTACATCCCAAATTTGGCCCTGTACACTTTTAAATTTGTGAGTGAATTCCCGTCATTATTTTTAAAATAAGCTTGTTTATTTCCGCCATTTCGGACAGTTGCGTTGGCGCAAAAGGAATGCGCAAAAGCTGAATGATGACGCAAGTGCGCGGTGTGTGACACGACATTATTAGCCAACGAGGCGCCGAACGATGACGTTTGCCTGTGTCGTTTTTTTGTCTTTTATTTTTCAGAATGTAGGTTTCCTCTTTATCTTGCTTTATCGTTCCTTACCTGGTTGTTCCTTCGTCCTACCTAAGAACAAAGAAGACGGAAGACGTTAAATCGGGTTTCAACGATGGCATAACGCAACCCACAACCTAAAGGAGATACCTGGAAATCAGCATGGTCCCTGCGCAAGAATGACCCGCAAGATCGTGAAGAGTTCCACATTTTTCAGTGGGTACTTTTTATCTTTTTAAGGTGCAACTTGTATCATTGTAAACGTATTTGGCATGTGATACAATTTGACACAAAATTATGTCGTAATATCTTTGTTGTGCAATAATGTGAACGTGGATAGTACCAGTGTTGCCAACTGTGGTAGTGGCTCTGAACGCGCGACGCGGGATTATAATAAGGGCGCCCTACGTAGGGCTAGAACCCACGACCCTGAGATTAAGAGTCTCATACTCTACCGACTGAGTAAAACGAGTTTTAATTACCGCTATCTCCTCATATATCGATTCAGACCACACTAGGTGGTATGAAAATTCTTTAAAATCGCTCAAGCTTTGCGTACCTCTAAACACGAAGCAACCCAATTTACGCCTTTATTTCTTGTTTTTGGAAGATATATTCCAATTGATGGTAGTTATTATGGTTCAGTTCCGGACGATACTAACGTAGTTAAATTTGACGAAAAAGTACGCTGGGACAAAGACCAACAATCATTACCTTCTATCTTTAACGACGTTAAAAAAAATTTGCTAAAAGCTCACGAAAAAGTAAGGATCACTATAATCTGCGAAAACGAGACATTTCCTTTGATTTAGGCGAACAAGTTTGGAAAAAGAATTATTTCTTATCGGATGCAACTAAAAAATTCTCTTCAAAATTAGCCTCTAAATTCATTTTATGTAAGGTCACTCGTGTTGTTATTTCACTTATCTACGAACTCCAAGATGCTGAAGGAAAACGCCAAGGAAGGTGGCATATTAAAGACCTTAAACCATACTTTGCTGACCCAAATGCTAATTAAATTTTTCACGTTTCATTTCTTTAACGATTTACCTAATGTTTTGTCCTTCTTATGAATTAGTTAACTTTATTCAGCCATTTTTTTTCTTATACAGCACTTACCTTCTACACGTTTGGCTTATTTACCTTAAACCAGCTATCTTTTTGATGCCTATTGACTTTTCCTTGAATTTATTGTTAGCGACATATCTGTTTATTACCTAGATTCCCCAGTATAACTCTGTCGCTTCATTTAATCAATTTTGGCACCTTTTAAACAACAGATTATTTTGTGATTTTGTGATTGTCGTAACTTTGGTTGTAATAACTCATTGAATTTTTATGATTGGTTTTAGCTGATGTTGAGTGGATGCTTTTTTCATTGGACTCCCATAGGAGCCGCAGCCTATGCCATTGTAAGAAATAGTCCATATTCGCAGTTGCAAAGAACTAGGAGTTTCTATTCCATGGATTTTTATTCTGAATTATTACGGTCGCCCACTTTATCCTTTATCATTACTTGTTTTCTTCTTCTATTAAGTTACCAGAACATATAAACATTTTTTTGTTGTTTTTTAATGAACTTCGTGGTGAGGTGCTATCGCTTTTAATGATATCTTATCGAATTCTTGGTTGTTTTAGCATATTGGGACAGTGTATTTGTATTAAACTACCTATAGTTAGGCATTCTTGAGTGTTTATGGAGTTACTGTTTCTAAAAATTACCTTGAAACAGTTGGTTTTTTGTGTGAAGGTATCTGTAGTGATACTTTTAAGTTGTTGTTTCAACTTTTGTTTGATTTTCTTATCGCAGTGGATGCACTCGTTAAGAAAATGATTGTACTAGTTCTCATTAAGAGTCTAGTAATTTTTTAACTTATGATGTATCTTAACTTGTCTAATTAACATAGCAGGTGATCTTTCAGACCGACCTGAATTTAATGGGGACAACTCTCTACCTTTTCTCGGACGCTTGTTCAAAAACTCTACTTTTTCTTATCTTGTTGTCTTTATTTCCACCTTATTTTTCATTCGGTAGACCTCTTCTTTTCCCAAAACACCCGTCTACCACATAAGAATGAGTTTTCCCTCACTCCAAGCTACTGACCACATTGGCTGGTTGAGTAGTGCTTTTCTATCCACCTTTTCTGTCTCTTTTGCTCAGTTCGAGCCCTTTCACTATTCTCTTTTACCTGGAAGTGTCACTAGTACATTCTAAAATGCCTAACTCCCTCTTTTTACCTTTCCTATATTTCTATTGCCTTTTCATTTCTGTTAGTCACCGTGTGGTTGCGCGGGGGGTTTTCACAGACACCCGGACCACGTCTCTGGGATCTTTAGTGAGGTCATGCGGTGCCGCTGTCAGCGCACATGGCCGCTAACAGTGCACGTACGTATAAGTGTGTGAATGTGTGAGTGTATGTAGAAACGTGTAGATATCGTATCGATATCGTTCAACGCCGGGTGCAGGAATGCACCTACATGCCTTTTTTCGGTCCCTCATACCGTTTTATAAACAGGTCTGCCTCACAGGTCGCTCTCTTTTAGGGGGTATGAGTATCTTACCTATATAACGGCTTCAAGGAGCCACTCTATCTTGTATCTTTGTGATGGATGACAAAACGTCTTGGTGACCTGGAGAATTCTACGCTATACCTTTAATGTATGTAGTCGTAGCGTGCCTTAGCGTGCTGGGACGCTTCAGATCCACCTATTGTTATCTAGTTTTATCTTAATATCTTTATCTTACTTATTATCTTTGATAATAACTTGAGCTTAATACCTTTATCTTACCTATTATTTTTGATAATAACTTGAGACTTTGCCTTATTTTTTTTTGTTTTCCTAACGTATGGTATTTACGATCAGACGTAGGAATTATTTTTTGAATATTGAGTGAAGAAACTAACCTGATGGTAGAAATATAATTTGTTAGGTTAGTAATGTAAGAAATTAGTAAGATGGTACGGTTGGTAAATTTGTTGATTCACAACCATGTCATGAAAAAGTTTTGATGTTTATTGATTATTAAGCCAGAGTACCACTATATAAAAATTTGCGAAAGTGCATAGTAACTTGCTCTCTTGAACATTTTGAAATTTGGGCATATTCTTGTAACAATTTTATTTTCGAATTGATAAATCTCTTCATTAAAGGTACGACAATAGTTAAACACCTTTATTAAGTAAAGTCGTAATACGTTTAACAATTAAATATTACATTGTAATAGCATCTTGACTCGTTAGTCTAGTTGTTTTGGATGTCGGTATATTCCACACCCGGTCGCAAGCGCGTTGAGAGGAATGACAACCCCCCCTTGGGATCCTCCCATCGTCCGAGAGCGCGGGACAAGCACTCGGCCATAGGTAAAAGAAGCAGCAAGATGTTTAGGAGAACAATGGCCAGTGACCTGCGGGTCGGTTTGATTGAGTAAGATATTTTCTGAATAACGGTTGGTAATGTATACTCGTTATTATAGTATTTAATTTGAAAATTTGTTTAGCGCAACCAAGATTAGACGACGAAAAATTACGCTACAAAATTTAGGCGATGAGAATTTAAACGACAAGAACTTAGAACTTTGAATCAACGTTAAGAAACCACTTCATTTTAACACGTGTATTTAGAGGATGGAAAGCAGATCTAATTTATAGGAGATCGTTTGTTGCTCCGAGCCAAGATACTACTTTGATAGGATGTAAGCAGTTAGTACCGCATGGCGATGCACGTCCTAATCCAGTCTAGGAAAGCAGTTTTGTTTGGTTCGTAGTAGCTTTAAGAAATTCTTTTGTGTTTCATTCAGGACGCACGCTATTTTGTTCCGATACGTAGAAATACGATTTTGTTATTCACTTTATCTGTTACTAAGCTGGATTTCCCAGTGCCAAACTTAAAATTCACTTAGTTTATTTTTGTAAAAAACAACACGTTGCTTCAGTATAAAATAACAGGTGTAACTACGTCACTTGTTTGTTTGAAATATGCTGCTGACACTTGTATCTTTGAAAGCAGATGCTTAGTATTATATTACTACCACCTTTGAAAACGAGAATATCTTTGTGAACATTTTCATTTTAAACTGAAATTAGCACATTTAACTTAACGAGAAAATTTTGTATTTTAATTTTGATAATGTAATCGACCTAAGCAGATCTGAATGGGTTAGAAAATATTAGTGTAACAAGTTACACTTTGTTGTAATATATTTGATCAAGAATCAGGTTGATAAACCTTACCTTAAATTTACAAACTACTTCAAGTAATTATTTAATTTTGTTGCATTGAATTTTATTTAAAGAAAAAGGAATTCTTTCAAGTAAATTATTAACCCAAGCTTAAAGTTTTTTATTTTGATCAAGTGTGATCAAACCTAATAACCGAAAAGCAATAAGAGTTGAATTTTGATGCCACCCTTATGTAGAAAATATTCTTTTACATTTTTATGTTAGAGGGACACAAACAGTGTTCCCATTTTCTATGTTGACTTAATTATTATTCTTTCTTACAGGAACAGCGTCTTATTCTGTTAAGACAGGTTTTTGTCACCGAAGGCGATCTTTTTTCTTTGGGTCTCCACGTCCGCCCTTAGAAATATGCCATGCTATTAACATGAATCAATCTGGACTTGGTGGCGCCTATTTGTTTTAGTTTGAGTGTGACCCCCCAACAGATTTCGACTTACCCCCCATTGCTCATAGCTCTACCCAAGGAATAGACCCTAGTTACGTCGGAAGACTTCGTTTTGCTGACACCCAACTTCTAGGGTCAGTTATATGTGTTAAGTAAATAAGTTTCACTGGCTCACAACGTAGGGCTGGTGCTTTTAGTGCATCAAAAGAAAATACGTTTCACTGGCGCCCATGCGTGAGGCTAGCTGAGCCCAGTTAGGAAAATATACGTTTCATTCTTGCCAAGAAAAACCAGTTTAGATGCAATGCTTATGTGCGTGTGCACTTAAAAAACTGATTTGTTAGCTTTAGTTATAGTATATATGTTAGGCGACTTGTCGCATTTGTATTAGTTTTAGTAGTGTTTCGTGCTCCCCGACAAATTTGTGCTGTCGATTATAACTGCGCCACATTAAAGACTCGTGTGTGCATTTATAGATGTAGTTCATAAACAATGGGGCTACACATTCCGTTTCCTGGTTATTCGTGACGTGTTATCGGTTGAAAAAACCAAGTGGCGTTTAAAATAAACATTTTTCTAGAATTTAAGTTAGGGTATATGTAGGTTAGTTAGGATTTAGATTTTAAGCTTTTACTGTGCTAACAGTCATTTTCTTTTTGAAACTTTTTTTTCTTTTATGGCGTTGTCGCGATTGTTACATTCCAAATTTTGACCTGTACACTTTTAAATTTGTAAGCGAATTTCCGCCATTATTTTTAATTTAGACTTGTTAATTTCCGTCATTTCGGACAGTTGCGTTTGCGCAAAATGAATGCGCAGACGCAGAGTGATGGCGCAAGTGCGCGGTGTGTGACACGACATTATTTGGCAACAAGACCTCAAACGGTGACGTTTGCCTGTGTCGTTCTTTTGTCTTTTCTCTTTCAGAATGTAGGTTTCCTCTTTACCTTGCTTTATCGTTCCTTACCTGGTTGTTCCTTCGTCCTACCTATAAACAAAGGAGATGGAAGACGTTAAATCTGGTTTCAACGATGGCATAACGCAACCTACAGCCCAAACGAGATACTTGGAAATCAGCATGGCCCTTGCGCAAGGATGGCCCGCAAGATCGTGAAGAGTTCCACTTTTGTAAATGAGTGCTTTTTATCTTTTTAAGGTGCAACTTGTATCATTGTAAATGTATTTGGCATGTGATACAATTTGATACGAAATTATGTCGTAATATCTTTGTTGTGCAATAATGTGAAGGTGGATAGTACCAGTATTGCCAACTGTGGTAGTGGCTCTGAACGCGCGACGCGGGGTTATAACAGTCTCACGGTTTTTGCCTCAAGGCTCATGCTCACGGATTGTGCATCTAAAGCTTTCGTATGCTCGAAATCGATGTCGTTCTATCCATGATTCAATTGTTTACTTTTGAATTCGAGTAAATGTGTACAAATAAACTGTCCTATGCACGATGATTTACCAAGATTTATATGTATTTTTCTAAATTTGATACTACGAGTGTAAAATCTCGATATTTATTCTGTTTGTATTTAATATATTACGTGTATTTCTGTTCATTTCTGTATCCCAATTCAATATTACATTGAAATAGCTAAAGTGTAAACTACCGAAACTTCTAAATTCGTACAGGGTGTGTTCAATCTAAAAGCTTCTTTAATTAACTAATACTAATAAATTCTTTTGTACTAGTTAATGTTGATTTTCGAAACATGGTAGCACTACAAATTCTATTTAAAGAAATATCAAAAAATGTGAAAGGAAATAGTTTTTGATATAAAATTTTGAATAACATGGTATTCTCAAATTTTCACTGCAACGTTTTGTTCCTTCAGGAGTCCCATCAATTTAATTTTTTTAAATACTCTGTGTTTTTTACTATAATAACCAATAATGTTCCCTGTATAGCTTGGGAACAGCATGGGACAATGCCAACTTTGTAAAACCGTTTAAAAATACTCCAAAGCATGCAACTTTTTTCTCATTTAACTGATTCGGCGTCTCTTGCCGTTTCTGATATAGTAATACAATTCTTTCGAATATGAGACACCTTGTCTACAAGAAGGCTATATAATCACCTTCGAAGTAACCATCCAAATCGGTTTGATAGTAAATTTTATTTGTACTGAACTATTACATTTGGCGTAAATCCAAGTTATGCATAAAAGGTTCGCAGCAATAAATCATTTGCACGTGCGCTTAATCACAATCAGAATATATTGATGCGATTTGAAATATGACGCGTAATTGCCGCCATCTAATACGAAATTCAAAATACGCTGTGGATTAACGATTGCCTATAGAAATATAATCCGTTATTAATTCCAGTCAAATATCAGCTGCAAATTCCATTGATTTGAATAAATCGTGCGTACTTGATAAGATAAAAATTATGATGGAAATTTACAATCAGTGTGGGGTTCTGGTATTTATATCAAAGCAAAATATATCTTTTTAACACAACACACGGTATGTACATGCTGAAGCACAATTTGTTAAATTTTAAATAAATAAATAGGTAATTATTTGAAAATATATTAATTATTGAAAAGAAAACCGTAAAGGATTTGAACTTGCAACCATTTGATTTTGATCTGCTCGTGTAGACTTCCGTAACAGAAAACTGCTGAAATTCCTAAGTAATTATTATTTATGTCTTGCAAAAGAACTAAAATGAGAAAAATCCAGTGGCTTACTCCCTTCTTTTGTTTTAAACAACTCTTACTTCACCAGGTTAGGTGTTCTAAATAAATAAGTGCAGTTGTACCAGAAGGGCAATTTACGGAAACTATAGCACTAGTTCATCTTAATTTCGTTATTGGGCCAATGTAATACTTTTTCGGGTTGCTATTAATTATTATATTATTCTCAAATGCGCTGAGTATATTTAATATGAAGAAAAAAAATTGTCAAATTTTTGGGTTGTCTACAATACAAACTGAAACATCACGTTTACAACAATTCCTTCGGCACCTTTGGCAACCCCACGTTTCATCAGTTCGACATTATTCTTGGATCATTTTTGAAACAGTTGCGCCGTTCTATACAATAGCTTCTACAACATACTGTTACAGGTAAAATTAGCGTTAAGTTAGTAAATGTAGTGTTGGCCTAAAAGATATTTAACCCCCAGCGGTACAGTACGCGAGCCACTACAGTAGTTGGTAGCAATGTTAAATAGTTGCAAAAATGATGCGCAATTGAGGGAATACGTCATGTAATTATTTAAAATTACTACATTACATAAAAAACGAGAAAAGTACTTACGCAAAATGTAGGACTATCACAGCACTACTCCATGATGGTGGCAGCGGGGCTCCGCTGATCTTTCAGGCAAGGGTGTTCGTTGGGTCCGGTTGAATCCAAATTCAAATTCATCTTCTTTCTCTTCCTATGTAGAGGTACGGTAATGAATACAGGTAGGGATAAACGATAATTGGGTGTAGCAGGAAACCTACATATCGGAAAAAGAGACACGACAAGACACAAAAATAGCTACATTCGTCCACGTCTCGGTCACCAGTCCCCAGTTCCGACATGTCCGAAAATCACCACCGCTCTTCTTCCGCACTCCGCGTCGGCGCAATCTTGCGCAAACGCACTGTCTGAAGTGACGGAAATACACACACGTCTTTTCAAATTATTGGCGCGAAATCCTTACAAATTAAAACTTGAATTGAAAATGTTTAGTGCCGATTTTTCGGCACGTAACAATCGCAACAAAGCCATAAAAAAAACTTAAAAAAAGAAAATGACAGTTAACACGGTAACAGCTTAAAATCTAGATCCTAACTAACCTACATAAATCCTAACTTAAATTCTACAAAATGTTTATTTGAGGCGCCACCTGGTTTTTTCGACCGATAACACGTCTTCCGGATTACCAGGAAACGGAAAAGTGTACACACGAGTCTTTGGTGTGGCGCAGTTATAATCGACAGCACAAATTTGTCGGGGAGCATGAAACACTACTTAAACTAAAACAAATGCGACAAGTCGCCCAACCTATATACTAAACTAAACCTGACATTCCAGTTTTCTAAGTGCAGACGCACATGAGCGTTGCATCTAGACTGTTTTTTCGTTGGCAAAAAAAAGCCCAAAATTTAAAAATGTTCAAAAGAGTGAGTTACTCTACACTCTAGCAAATTTGTGTCACTGGTACTCTGGTTTAATAAACAATACATATCAAAACTTGTCCATGACATGAATGTGAATCAACAAATTTACCAAAAGTACCGTCTTACTAATTCCTTACATTACTAACCTATCAAATTACATTTCTACCATCAGGTTAGCTTTTTCACTTAATGTTCAAAAAATAATTCCTACGTCTGGTCGTAAATACCAAACGTTAGGAAGATAAAAAGATAAAACAAAATCTCAAGTTATTATCGAAGATAATAGATAAGATAACGATATTAGCTTAAGTTATTATCAAAGGTAATAGGTAAGATAAAGATATTAAGCTTTAGTTATTATCAAAGATAATAGGTGAGATAACGATATTAACCTAAAGTTATTATTAAAGGTAATAGGTAAGATAAAGATATTAAGATAAAGTTATTATCAAAGATAATAAATAAGATAAAGATGTTAACTCAAGTTATTATCAAAGACAATAAGTAAGATAACGATAGAGTGGCTCCTTGGAGCCGTTACATGGGAATTTCTCGTGCCCCCTAAAAAGGGCGACCTGTGAAACAGGCCCGTTTGCACTAAACAGCACGAGGGACCGGCAAAGGCATTTGGGTGCATCCCTGCACCCGGCGTTAATCGATATCGGTGAGATAATCACACGATATCCACACGATATGTAACCACTTATTAATATTCATCCACTCACACATACACACACTCATGCATACATTCAATGTTAGCGACCATGTGCGCTGACAGCGGCACCGCATGACCTCACGACAGATTCCCAGAGACGTGGTCCGGGTGTCTGTAAAAACCCCCAGCGCAACCACATGGTGACTAACGGAAATGAAAAGGCAGTAGAAATAGGAAAGGTAGAAAAGAGGGAGGTGGGTATTTGGAATGCATAAGAGGCACTTCCAGGTAGAAGAAAATAGAGGAAGGGCTCGCATTGAGCTAAAGAGACAGAAAAGGTGAATAGAAAAGCACTACTCAACCAGCCAATGTGGTCAGTAGCCCAGAGTGAGGGAAAAAACACTCTTACGTAGTAGACGGGTGTTCCGGGACGAGAATAGGTCTACCGAAAGAAAGATAAGGCAGAAACGGAGACCGCGGGATAAGAAAAAGTAGAGTATTTGGACAAGCGTCCGAGAGAAAGTAGAGGGTTGTCCCTATAAAACACAAGTCGGTCTGAAGGACCTCCTGCGATATTAATTCGACAAGTTAAGGTATATTATAAGTTAAAAAAATTCACTAGACTCTTAAGAGAACTAGTACAATCATTTTCCTAACGAGTACATCCACTACGATAAGAAAATCAGACAAAAGTCGAAACAACAACTTAAAAGTATCACTACAGATACATTCACAAAAAACCAACTGTTACAAGGTAATTTTTTTAAAACGGTAACGCTATAAACACACAAAAATGCATAATTATAAGCAGTTAAATACAAACACACTGTCCCAATATGCTAAAACAACCGAGAATTCGATAAGATATCAATAAAAAGCGATAGTACCTTAAGTGAGGTTATGTTATGTAATAGACACTCCTGAAAGATATGCACTTTTAAACCGGCCTTAAAGTCGTCATTACGAAAGAAAACAAGGATTTTTAAGTTAATACAATAGTAATAATGTTATCTACCTTTTTATACTCAAATAGGCTAAATTTTTTTCTCAATGAATGAGAAAGTTGAAATAATAATATGTAGAGTTTTTCTCGGTTCACTAAAGTTCAATGTTATAAAATTAGACTCGAAGGGCCATTTTAAACCTGCATAATGTAACGCTCCCTAATCATAATGCATTCATGTGGGAAAAACGACTCGTCGCTAGCTTGTAGTAATAAAGCGATCCACAAACTTTATTCACGCTGCGTATTTAAAAGTAACTTGAAATATAAAATGCTTTTTAGAACTATTTTTGTATAAAACTATTAATTTTTAATTACTCTAAATCCTAAATATAACTGAAAGCAGTTAAATGTATAAATACTAACATATTATTATAACAGCCCATCGCCAACAAATCTGTCCAGAGTAATAAATTTACAATTCATAATTTTCTGGTGATTGGGCTATTAATAATAAATGTCCCTAAACTCAAACATATAGAGATCGTAAATTGTAATTTTTATATCAATCAAGTAGGTCTGAACCGTAAAATAAAAAGTTTACTTTAATAAATTAAGCTACTGAACGATACCTAAGTGATTCCTATTGAATTAGAGAGTAGTAGATAAAAATAGAACTGCTTAGACAAAGTGATGTAAAATTGATCGTGTTTCTTATTTCTTATTCCATGGCTTTTCATCCTTTAAGAAACAGTACTGCGGTCCCAAATATATATGTATATATTTTTTAAGTAAGATTCTGACTAATGAAATAGCGTAAGTGCCTTTCGAGTGGCAATTTAAATTTGTGCTTGATTGAGTCCTTGCGTGAAAATATCTCTAGAGCTTTATTTTACTGCAAAAGGCGCGGAAAATTTTTCTGAGACCATTTGCAATTCTCAATTTCCCTTTTTGCCCTACAATTTCTACAAATTGACATTTTTCGTTCAAAAGAATGCAAGATGCCTTATTATAAATATAAATCCTTAAATATTATAAATGCTTAAAACCCTTCTTAAAAATAATTTTACACTTTCTAGTACGTTAGCAGTAACGCGGTTGCGTTACGAAAGAGATAACTAAAATGGGAAAGAAAACATTAATAAATTTAGATGGACAGATTAAATATTGGTGCACCACGAATGAGCTTGATATTTAACAATTTTGTTTGTATAAATGTAATTTAAATAATAAGGTATAGCATTATTTTCTTTAAATACATGGTACGCCAATGCCAGTTTTATGCTATTAAAATAATTCATTACAATTAAAGAAAACCAGTACGATAATTTAAACTTTTGTACAATATATATCCAACAAAAATGCTTTTATTCATATACTATATGGATTTGATATATTATAAGGAAAATCAAAAAATATTTTAGTCATAGAAATTTGGATTAGGACACTTTCTTTGGCATTTTATTGCAATTTTATAATAGTAGACCATTTAATGACGAACCACCGCAACATTTCCACCAGCATTCACATTTCCACACACATCTGGACCAAAAAGTTTTCTTCGACTAGCCAATTTTCATCTTTCGAGATAAATATATCTTAAAAATCCGCATGTGGACCAAAAAGTTTTCTTCGACTAACCATTTTTTATCTTTCGAGATAAACCTATCTTTTTTGGTATCAATTAATATTAAATTTTTCTCAGCTACCCGAATTTCTAGGAATTTTTTAGATCGCATCAACCTCCAGGGAGCTACCCTGATTTTAAGATTTCTTACCTGTTGCGATTTCCGACCGGTCGCATAAATTTTTTTTATACATGCGATACATTAAATTTTACGCAGAATCCAAATCAGCAAACAGACTTGAAATCGGACCACGCCCTGCAAAGTTACACTTTAAAGCTCCCAAATCTCTTTAAAATTTTTGTTCATTTATGACATATGCTTTAACCAAACATCTCCAAAAATCAAAAACCGTGGAAATTTTAGAAATGAATCCTTTATGGCCTATAAGTGTTTAATATTTAAAACCATTTTTCAAACGGTGGTGCACTGTTTTTTAGAATATTCAAAACCATAACTTTTTTTTAATTTTAAACAGTTATCAAGGTTGGTTTAAGATTTTTAATAACTATGCACGTCATAATTATATGCTCAAATGCTTGGAAAATACAAGTCGTTAAGGAAATAAATCCTTAACGATCATGAGCTGCCTAAATTACATCTTTAACATTTTTAATAACTATGCACGTCATAATATATAGTCAATGCTTGGAAAATACAAGTCGGTCCGAATTAATTTCTTAACGAGTATGGGCTACCTAAATTACATATGAAAGCTGTATATAATTTCTTTTCTTGGACTTTCTATTAATTAATTATGTTTGAATACAGTGCATTAGAAATTGATGAATAATTGCCGGGGATTCACACAAGCTACTTTCGCATCCGTACGACATACATCCGAACTCTATCCAACATACACCTGAGATATGTCCATTTTGAATATTTTGGGACTTGACAAAATTTTTAGTTGTTCGGACTTAAAAAAATTTTAACATAAAATTGTAAACTTTATACCAAGGCCTCTAACTCGAAAATTGATATATACACCAAAATTTACAAAGACAGTTATTACGACTACTCTGCGGTCAGACAGGCCCAACCCCACCTGCTGGGAGACGGAGCTACACAAATTCACATCGATTCATCAACTTAATTGCACTGTTTCTCGGTTCAACCAGCTATGGTACCAGTGTAATGATAAAACTTAGTCATAACATCCATTTTAAGTTTCAAAGACAATTTATTTAAAATTGGTTGTTGCGTATAAATTTTGTGATATTGCAATAATATTAAACTATTTCTCTATTTGCATAATCGAATCTAGGTCTGGTTGTGGGGTGCATTAATGGCAAAGTTCCTTGAATTTATCTCCATCAGAATAAGGTGAAATTGCCTCATAGGGTTAAATTGCCCCATAGGCTGAAATTGCCCTATAGGGTGAAGTTGCCCCCATAGAGTGAAATTGCCCCATAGAGTGAAATTACCCCCATAGGGTGAAATTGCCCCATAGGGCGAAATTGCCTCATAGAGCTAAAGTGTCTCTGACATAAGATCATTGATTCCTTTTACTTATGTCAAACTTATGCTAGGACCTTAAAACATAGACTCTGAGATGAGGCTAATGTAATCGCATTATGGAAGCAGGGTCACACAAACCTTCGCCATATCTTTTCGGATGCGTTGAATGAAAACCTGTTGTATTCTTCCATATACTCAACTTGTTTACAAAAACTGTTTTCAAACAATCTTGGGTAGGTTCTTATAAATTCGTATAATATGACCCCAATATCACTATTAATGTATTTGCTTTTGATTACATCATGTGCGAGATTCTGTAAGACATCATTCCTATTATATCTTTCCTTTGCGACATCTAAGAGAAACATCTATATTAGGAGTACCGTTTCCCGTTAGTTTTTAAACTATTAGCATGGTTGAGAACGATCTGAGATACCCCTAAAAAGTGCTCTAAAGTTCCTTTGGTAAATATCATATAATTCCCATCAAATGTCACCATCTTCACTAAACAATTCTTATTTAAATAAAAACGCTAGTTGTCGAATTTGCATATCTGATTTCGCATGCCAACTTCCATAGTGCGTATAATGTGTGGAAGATTTGATATAAACTTCCTAAATACGTTGAGGGATACATCAAGTACGCTCTGCGAAATGGTGTCAACAAATCTAAAAATTATTTTGTAATCGTCGAACGGGTTCAAGCCTACAATTATGATTTTGGAAGAAGATTTTGTTATGGCGTATGGTTTTTCAAATAGCAACTTGGCTCGTTCTAACTGAATTGCAGCGTTTATACGTTCTTTATGCGCTGCGGTCGATTGGTTTTTCAAATCCTTAATTTGTTCCCACTCCTTGGCTGTAATTTTTAGTTCCTCCTGGAAATAAACCATCTCGATGTGCCTTTCATTGTGTTTTTTATGGCATCACATCCAGTAAAAACATTTTCGCACACACTGCATGCAATACTTAAGATGTTCATTCTAGAAAAAAAATTATTGATTAACAGTTTTTGAATTATAATTGTAAATATTAATTTCTTCTACGTTTGCAAAATTCAAACTAAGACTTACTCTTCTTTGTCGATAGTCCTCACACGAAATTTTCAAAGACGGAAAATTCTGTATTACTATTAATTACACTATAAACGACTTTACGTTTTACAAAAATAAACTTAAAATAAACTTTTGGTATCATTTCTCCCGTATTTATGTACATAGAGAAAGTATAAGTATAATTTGTCCTTACATTAACCCAATTTAAATCAAATTATAGAATGTGTATTCCCGTATATTAACTAGAATTGTGGAAAGTGCTTTTATTAAATTAACAGTCAGACGTCATCGACAAAACAATGCAAGGCTAATGATCATACATTTCACTAAATTTATTTAGAAAATACGTCTTATTTTGAACTACATTTAAAATAGATTATCTAACCACTTTCTAGCCCGCCGTGCAGAATTAATATGTATATATATATATATATATATATATTATACCTTTTGGTTTAATCATTTGTATGTGAATTCACTAATTGAAAATTTTAACAATTCTAGCTACTAATAAATATTTTTTGAAGTTCAACCCTATTATCGAGCTAAATCTAAATAAAAATGCAGACGTGTTTTGTTGATAGGTTTTTGAATATTAATACAATATATACAGGTCTTTGTTGGAACTAATTTTAAAAAACGTGATAATTAATTTCAATTCCTCCAGGAAAATTCTATACTAATTTTATAGGTTACACCATGGGTTTATCTCAAAAGACAGAGCAATACTGTTTAGAAATAGATTAAAGGTGAATTCTATACGGTGCTTGCAAAAGGTTGATCTGTAAATCAGTAAGGGGTTATTCGATTTGAAAAAAATTCCGAAAGATTGGAGAACCTCAGGAAAAACACAATAATAATTGAAATCTTACACGACCGTATATTAAAAATACTGCTAAGAGTAATTTTTTATAATAATTCTAAAAATGGTGTTGGTGGTTAAATACATACAGGTAAAACCCACTATAAAACAAGCGTCACTTTTCCAGTCAAGACTTGCATATAATCCAATTAACATAATAAGGAGCTGCGCACACTCGACCATCGCCATAAAAGGCGATGGAGGTATGTTCCAGTGCATTAGTCGTCAAAGTATCGTCGAGTTTGATTAAAATTGTAAGTTAAAGATGGATCTTCCTTGTGTTGACGTTACAAGTGATGTGCGAGTACCACAATTAAATATCAACCACCTAGTTGCTAACACTACCTATAGATTAGGCGAATTTCCTTTAAATTATCACCACCGTATAATAGAAGTTGGTTTTGATTTATATGGTGGTCTTCAACCTGTCATCCAAGTTATTTGTTGTAGTGATATGTGTGCTGATTCTACGATAACATTCTCTTACTTCGATTGGAAGAAATTGTGTACTTTTCAAGTGGAATTTCAAATTCACCAATTTGCTCAAGACTCAAAACAAGTCAGATTAAATGGTTTGACTACTGGAAACGACGTTGTTGACATACAAATAGATCAAGATTTCAAATTGCAGCTGAGCACAGCCTTTAATAGAAGTATATGGTTGTTGAACAATTTTGAAAAAGAGAATTTATATAATATGGAGATTACAAAAGATCGGAATGTTATTGTGTTACCTGCGTACGAGTGCATCAAGCTATTAAATTTGCGAGAATTAATCTGTTTTAAAATAGCTGAGTTGAGGTGTAGAAACTTTCCAGAATTTTACGAAAAATTTGTAGGTGATATAAAAAAAGTATGTGGAAATACGACGAAGGAAGAAAGGGTTCAAACGTTATTAGAGGGAGAAAGCCGTGCCAGTATTTCTCTGTCTAATGATTGCAGCAATTTAAATTACTTGACAGTGTTGGAAATTATTAAATGTTACCCCAACCAGTACTTAAAAGATGCAACTGCAAGGCAATCGCTTGCGCAAATGCTTAGAGATTTGGCTATCCCAGATTCGCCAAACTCTGGTTACCACAGCAGTTTATAGATGTTATCAATACATGTATGTATTTTATTAAAAACATATTTCTTGATAAAGTTTGTTTTTACATATTTGTATCGCCAACATTAGCAAAAATTATTAATGGACGTATTAAACTATCTTGTTTTTATTTTTAAATTTAAAGTGGTGTACCCCGCAGATAATAAATACAATACACCGCATGTAAACAAAAAAAAGTTGTAAGGAAATTCAAAGACAAATTTAATGTGGGTCTAGTATTAAAAGTTGTTGGTAGTAAGGCTAAGTCCGACTGTATTGTAAACGAGAAAAATACGATTAAAAAGATTAAAGGGGTCTCACGAAGTGTAGTTAAGAATATTAATATAGATAGTTTTAAGGATATTGTACATTGCGGAAGATTTGGTTCTAGGAAATGAGCAACCTACGAAAGTACGGAATACTTAATATTAATGCTAATTGGTTTAGTGACCGCGTTTGTGCACTATTCGAGTGTCTTTGGCAATCTTCGATTGTTCCCAAAGAAAATATTCAAGCCTACCATTTCCGAAAATATGGCATAGAAGTTATTTAAAATTAAATTGCTTTATTAGTAAGTATCCTGTAGACAACAAGTTGGTATTCCCTTATTAAAGGTTTAAAGTGTTTATTTAAAATTTGTATTTCCCTAAATACGTAGTCGATGCTGGATGCTAGAAAGTACCTTGTGTGAATCCCCGGCAATTATTCATCAATTTCTAATGCACTGTATTCAAACATAATTAATTAATAGAAAGTCCAAGAAAAGAAATTATATACAGCTTTCATATGTAATTTAGGTAGCCTATACTCGTTAAGAAATTAATTCGGACCGACTTGTATTTTCCAAGCATTGACTATATATTATGACGTGCATAGTTATTAAAAATGTTAAAGATGTAATTTAGGCAGCTCATAATCGTTAAGGATTTATTTCCATAACGACTTGTATTTTCCAAGCATTTGAGCATATAATTATGACGTGCATAGTTATTAAAAATGTTAAACCAACCTTGATAACTGTTTAAAATTAAAAAAAAAGTTATGGTTTTGAATATTCTAAAAAACAGTGCATCACCGTTTGAAAAATGGTTTTAAATATTAAACACTTATGGGGCATAAAGGAATCATTTCTAAAATTTCCACGGTTTTTGATTTTTGGAGATGTTTGGTTAAAACATATGTCATAAATGAACAAAAATTTTAAAGAGATTTGGGAGCTTTAAAGTGTAACTTTGCAAGGCGTGGTCCGATTTCAAATCTGTTTGCAGATTTGGATTCTGCGTAAAATTTAATGTATCGCATGTATAAAAAAAATTTATGCGACCGGTCGGAAATCGCAACAGGTAAGAAACCTTAAAATCAGGGTAGCTCCCTGGAGGTTGATGCGATCTAAAAAATTCCTAGAAATTCGAGTAGCTGAGAAAAATCTAATATTAATTGATACCAAACAAGATAGGTTTATCTCGAAAGATAAAAAATGGTTAGTCGAAGAAAACTTTTTGGTCCAGATGCGGATTTTTAAGATATATTTATCTCGAAAGATGAAAAATGGCTAGTCGAAGAAAACTTTTTGGTCCAGATGTGTGTGGAAATGTGGATACTGGTGGAAATGTGGCGGTGGTTCGTCACTAAATGGTCTACTTATAATAGATGTCAAATCATGGCTACATTTTACAATACGTATAAAATATTAATTTAAATGATAGAAATGGTAAGAAAATCTCATCGGATCAATGCTGCACACACAGAAAAATTTATTAAAGCAAAAGAATCAAAAGAAAACGGAATTGTCATTAAAGATGAAGATGTAAAAACCTGAAATCAAAAGAAAACAAATACGTAATAACAGATAAATTTCTAAAATGCCCTTTATGCAATAATAGTTTCAAAAACCGAGGATTGAAAATTCACATGACCAGGATTCATAATAACGAGTCTTCATACACACAACCACCTAGAGAATCATATATTATAAATCAAAATTTAAATTTTGAAAAACGTTTAGCACTGTTTAAGAAAAATTCAATTATCATACAAAGAATTCCAAAGTCTATGAGGACATTTATTTATTATTTATTAAAAAAAAAAACTATGAGATACAAACAGAACAAGTCCCAGTGAAGTATCCACTAATATCTATAAACATAAGTTTAATAACTCACTGATTGAAATATAGTGAACTTAAAGTATACAGGTTGACAAAAATATAATATAATAATAAATAAAAGTGCATTTAACAAAAAAAAATTAAAAAAAAAAATTATTTTTTTTTGGTAGAGACTTAAACTACAATTTTTGTATAAATATGATTATATAAATTAGTTAAATAAATAGGCAACGCAAGTAACGTAAGAATATGTGTGATAGCAATTTAGCTTGGTACTATATTAGTTTATAAATTATTCTATATAGGTTTCGATTAATTTTATAGAGCTTCGAAACGCCAACAAAGAGATGTGAAAAATGTCTAAATTATTATAACGTGTGTTATAAGTGTAAATCATACGGGCTACCGGCGAATTTTGCATAGTGTTAGTGTTATATTTTAGCTTACGAAAGGTTGGAGTGACTCTAGTAGGGTACCTGGGCACATTGAAATTTATTAACTGTAGAGCACTAGGGCAGTCAATATAATTATTTACTAACTTATAGAGGAAGCACGCATCGGCCATAAAACGACGATTTTCTAATTGTAATATTCCAGTACGTTGACAAAATTGAGAATAATTCTCCTGAGATATCCGATGATATTTAAACTTTACATGTCTCAAAAAATTTTTTTGAATGAACTCAATTCTATCACAATAGTAAGCATATTGCGGATTCCACACAATTGAAGCGTAATTAAGGATACTATGTACATATGAGTAATAAAGAACCTTTACAGCTTCAAAACTGTGAAAGGCACGTGTGGTTCTTACAATGAATCCTAACATTCTGAAAGCTTTGATACAGATAGCATTTACATGTTCATTAAATATTAATTTGCAATCAAACAACACACCCAAATCCTTAATAGTGGTGACGGTCTTTATTGGATGATTATTCAATGTATACACATGGTGTATATTGTACTTGTTCCTAGTGAATTGAATGTGATTACACTTATTATAGTTCAATTGCAATTTATTGGTTACACAATACGCGTGAAAGCGATTAAGATCGTCCTGTAGATTAAAACAATCCGATAGCGATTCTACTTCACAGTAAAGTTTTAGGTCATCCGCGTACATTAAGAACTTACTATAACGAAAACATTCTTTTATATCGTTAATGTAGATAATAAAAAAGAGAGGTCCAAGATGACTACCCTGCGAAACGCCAGATGTCAACAAAACTTCTTTCGATAGATATGCACTAATTTTCACTATCTGCGATCTGTTTGAAATGTAGGAAATAATCCACCTTAATAAGTCCCCGATTATACCTAACTTCAGCAATTTTTCAAACAATATCTCATGTATAACTTTGTCAAAGGCTTTGCTAAAGTCAGTATATATTACGTCCATTTGTACTCTGCTATCCATAGCTCAAGCAATATCATGCGTATATAGAAGTAAGTTCGATACCACTGAACGTCTTTTGACAAATCCGTGCTGTTCACCAATTATTTGAGAGCTTACCATGTTATATATTATTTTAAAAACTAGCGACTCAAATAGTTTGGCCATAGATGACAAGATCGAAATAGGCCTGTAGTTACTAACTTCACTTTTGTCACCAGATTTGTATATGGGTATAATATGTGCTTTTTTCCAAAGATCAGGAAAAATTCCACATTTAAGTGATTTATTATAAAGGATGCAAATCGGACGAGCTAAAGTGAAAGAGCATTTCTGAAGAAAAATGGCTGGTATGCCATCTGGACCAGCGCCTTTTCGCGTATCTAGACTACCTAGCGCTCTGCAAATGTCTAATTCAGAAAATAACGGACAAATTGAACACATATTGGACATTAACGGGTCAATTGTTGAGGCTTTAACACTGCTAACATTCACGGAACCAAAATAATGCGAGAATAGTTCACACACCGCTTGACCATCGGAAGCTGTTTCATTTCCAAATTTCATAATCCTTGGCAGACCAGAATTACAACGTTTGTTACGAACGAACGTCCAGAACCTTTTGGGATTATCACATAGATTGCGCTCTAAGTCAGCAACATAAATGTTATAATCTTTCTCCATTAGAAGTTTCACTCTTTTCCTAAGTACGCTAGAAGTAATATAGTCTAACCTACTACTGAATTTTTTCCATAACTTATGATATTTTTTCTTTTCAATTATTGCCTTAATTGTGGGTTTGGAATACCATAAAGGGTACTTATTGTTAAGATGCTTACGAGGGACATGCTGTGTGATAATTTGAAATATGGTCGAGTAAAAATGATTAACGGCTTTATCCATGTCAAGCTCCTCTAGATATGACCAATTTATGTTATTTAATGTAATATTGAGATCGTTATAGTTAGCTTTTTTAAATAAATATATTTCATTAATGTTTAGTTTTAAATAAGAAATGTTGATGAAGTTAATTAAGAATTCTATTGGAGGATGATATTTATCTAAACTCAGAAGTGGTGTTTGGCTTTCATTAATGTCCATAACTACTTCTTTGTTGCTAAATATCAAATCAAGAATATGATTTTTGCAATTTAGAATATTATTAAATTGTATTAAACCACAGTATGCTAGATTATCGAAGAATATGGCAGATTTATTAGACATATTGTATGGAGAAAAAACATTATTAGTAGTTCTAGCCCACTGCACTTCCGTAAGATTAAAATCACCTACAATTAAAAATGTGTCATCAGGAGTGGTAGTAATAATAGTGCATAACTTGGAAATAAAGTACGTAACAGCTTCGTCGTCACCTGGCGGCAGGTATACACAGCATATGTGCAGCTTTTGATTATTGTTTCCAATGACAGTGATCCAGAGATCCTCCGCATCACTGCTCCAATTATATTGATAAACAGTTGTAAATTTATTGTTAACGGCAATGAGAACCCCGCCACCGTCTTTTTTAGATGATGCACTAGTGTCGCGATCGCGACGAAAGATCACAAAATTATTGCCAAGCAGTTCACTACTTTCGACGCTAGAATTTAACCAAGTTTCACTAAAACAAAGAATATCGAAATCAATAGCAAACGAGCAACTATATAACGTGTTGATTTTGGTGCGTAATCCACGAACATTCTGGTAATATACCGAAACACTCATTATTCTATAATGCAGATAATCAATATTTGTACAATAATAATGGAAAGGATGAAGTTAAACAAAGCGGTCCTTATTTAACTTCAGAATGTCCGTATCAGAATCCACAATAACGATTTTTGATGACTCAGATTCCCTTGTGTATATAAGCCCATTTTTAATCCACACATATTTAATATTATTCTGTCTAGCAGCTTCCCTTACAGCTTTAAATAAAATTTTCCGTTTTAGAGTAAGATGCTCATTAATATATATGCTGGAACCAACATCCTCTACATGTAATCCTCGACGCTCTTTATTATCGCGTTTCGCCTGTATTGCAGCAGCAAGTAGATCATCTCTTTTTTTGCGAGACATCTACAGTATTATCACTTACAAGTTTAATTAACGAGTGTGTGGAAAAGAATTCCTTCTCATCTTGAGAAAAACTATTACTTTTTCGATACTGCAGTTTATTCATAAATAACCAAAACAAGAATGAGAAAATCAACAACCTTTCTTCAATCATTAGACAGAATTTAAAAATTTTAGTTCCACAGAATATAACATCAAACAATAAGAATTTTAAATACTCTTTGAATAAAAAAAATAATCAGTAAAGTATCAGATGGAGACCTATCAACAACTGTGCGTCTAATGTGTTCAAATGATATATTAGCAAAGTCAATAACGATATAATTTCAGAAATGACTTTGAAACACCCTCGTACCGACAAAACAGATACTCTCCCTAAATTTACTTGAAGTGGGCACATTTTATATCTAGGCAGGAGGTGGAAGCTTCGTGCAGCAGCGACGGAAAGCGAAGAGTTATAACGCGGCGTGCGAACGATGAACATTTAAACGTGCCGCTCGTAACATTTAGTGTTAATTATAATCTAGAATTTTTAAAGATTATTAATTTGATGGCAGTATAGCTTCCGTAGTGTGTTTTTTAGTTGCATTGTTCATACTCTACGCCCAAGGTCCCGGGTTCGAATCCCGACACGGTCCGCTTGAAAAATGTTAAGCGAGCATTTTTCACAAAAATACACCCTCGTTCGGATGAGAGGTAAAATGGAAGTCCCGTGTGTGAGTGTTTGCACGCACGTTAAAGATCCCTACCTTGCTTGGAACAGCAAGGGTTCGGCAAAATTCCAAATTTTCCAGGTAAAAAAACTCGCTTCCTGGCCAATGTAGTACCTTCGGGTGGAGCATTGGAAAATCAAATGTAATGCATTGTTCATACTCGTTATATGAGAATTCACGTTACTTTAATAAAATAAAGTATTTTGCCCTGAGATCGTATTATTCTATTGAGTAGCTGTGGTATTTTAAAGTAACAAATATAAACTAAAGAGTCTCATTTCATTTGGCGCCCAACGTGGGGCATATAATTCAAGGTTGAATTGTAAATTAAATTAACTACAAAAGCGGTATTTGAACATATATGTGTAGTGTCGATTGTAAGGGGAACAGAAAGTTCCTTGATACTTGACCGACCGCGACGGAGTGTTATAAGTTGGTGGGAGAGAAGGAAATAGAGCGCAGCAACCTTGCACCTGGGGTGACATTGATCTACACCTGGTTAATTTTGTAAACAAGTGGAATCTGCACGTAAGCAAACAAAATACTAACGAATGCTACAATTCAGGTATGTAAGCATGCATTATTTAATTGAATGGAACTGTGTGATAGTATTTGTCGCGAGGTAGGAGGAACACATAAACTTTTGTTATAAAAAACGTTAATTAGTAGTAAACGACAAGGTATAAATTTACGTGAGGTAAGTTTCGAGCTACTACCTATTTTAATGGGGTTCTCAAGTTACATTCTCTTGGCGAGTTCAGTAGCGTACTTGTCCGGTATTCGAGAATTGTAGATAAACAATAGGGAAAGATGCCACGTAAAAACAAGAAGGGGAAAAATGAAAGTTCCGTGTGTTCAGAAGAAAACGCGTCGGTACAGGCTACAGTACCTAACCATTTACAGTTTGCATTACTGCGCCTAACTGAAGGTATTGCTTCACTTCAAAGCACAGTGGGGACTTTGGTGGATCAACAAATAATAAAACGAGAAAGTGCAGTTGAAAATAAACGTGTTGTAGAAGATAGGTCATATTTAGCGCATTTTAAAGAATTGAGGGGGTTGCAACTAAGTTTCAGTCCTAATGGGGTCATGCATCCTATTGTATTTCTTAACAAAATTCAAAAATGTTTTAATGATGCAGGGGTTCCCGATACTTATAGGGTTAGCTTAGTAATTAATTGTTTAAAAGGCAGTGCCGCGGAATGGGCCACTTTGAAAGAAAGTTCGTTTAACTCCTACGCAGATTTCTCTGACACTTTTAAAAATAGATATTGGAGTAGAGAAAAACAAAAGGATTTATACCTTAAAATTAATTACGGCAATTTCGAAAGAGGAAGTAGGGTAGAATATTTTTTAAAATTTGTTAGGGAGGCAAGTTTTCTCACGGAAAAGATTCCGGAGGGAACATTGATTGAAATGCTTTCTAAACATTTTTCTGACTAAGTACAAAGAGGTATTGTCACTTAGGGTCTCACAAAAATAGAGGAAGTGGAGAAATATTTATTTAAGATCGACAAAACTTATAATAGGGAGGACAGGGGAAGATTTGGCTGGCGTAATGAAAGGAATAGAAACTATAGGAATGATAGAGAAATACAGGGTCGTAGCTCGTATGAAGAGGGTCGCGATGGTAGGCAACCGGTAAATGTAGCAAATAATTCTGCCATAAGGGGTATTCCGGAGCAAGAATCTAATACGAATGATAGGAGACAGGTGCGTTCTATTACTCGTCTCTATAATGATCGTCAGATGTTGTTGAGTGATGATGAGAGTACTGGAGTTGAGGGGGAGGTTACGGAACCGTGTATAAGCGCTAAAGTAGCTGATCTGGATTGCACTGTATTAATAGATAGCGGAAGCAATATTTCTGCCGTATCGGATAGATTTTATGAAATTTTGAAGACTTTGCAGAGTTTTCCGGTACTGCCGGTTACAAATATTGATATTGCCGTAGCTGTAGGTGCAAGGACACAAAAGGTTAAACAACATATATTGTTAACATTAAAGATAAATGGAGTGGAAGTGGAAGTAGTGTGCGTAGTGGTACCGAATTTGAATAAAGATTGCATAGTTGGATGCGATTCGTTAAATAAGAATCGCGCGATTATAGATTTTGAGAAATCGCAGGTTAGGTTCGTGTCTGGGGATAAGTATCATGTAGCCGAACTCATTCAAGATAAAGAGAAGGAAAGTCCCTTACATATTAATTTTTTGGCTACGATGTAAGCATCGATTGTTACGTGCCAAGGGTCACTTTAACATTGTATTTAGGTTAAGTTGTTGTACGGAAGTTTCCCGCCATATTTTCAAATACGCGAGACGCGGGAATTTTTAAATAGACTAGGCGTTGCTTCCGATACGTGAGAGTAGTGAGCTTGCGCAGTGAGTGTATCCCTAGAGGGATAGGTCAATACTAGACAATGGGGTGGGAGAGTTCTCCGCTTCTCTCGCGATAACGTGGCTTTTTTTTACGGGGGATCGTGAAGCGATAGTGTCTATTACACCACGCCACCGGTGTTGTAATTATCGAACTTTTAATTTTAACTACCGTTTTAAGTGTAAGAATATGACGCTCCAACGTGTTATTTAGGTGGTACTATACCTATGGAATGTATAGATTAATTTTAAACATGTTTTTTCATTTAAATAATCTCCTTAAATTTCATGATCTATGTCCACTAAGATATCTGTGGCTTTTTAATTTCATGTTGGTACCTTGTGGATATTCCCCAGAAAATTTTCAGCAATTGACAGATTAGCGCTTGTAATGAAAAACGATCACTTTGTTATTGTAATATACACCTTTTATCTAAAAACGTCAATCTATTTATCTTACTGTAACTTTAAAATGAAGTCCATAACTACAGTTGCCTAAAATATGTGTCAGTTCTCTGAAAATGTGTATTAGTGTCTATATAAAACTTCAAATTTTTACAGGGATGTTTATTAACCTCACTTTTTCAAGTAAGTACAATAAATAAATATTTTAAATAATTCTAATTCCACGTCTTAAATACTGTTATTATAATAATTATTTACCTTATCTCAGAAAAAAATATAACCCTTGCTGTAATAAAAAAAAAAACTATCTAAAATTCTCTAGTTTTTGCTTATAAAAAAAAAGTGTTTAGTCAATTACCTACTCCCTTTTTACAGAAACCTTATGTTACAAACGTTATCGAAATAAATTGCCTTTTAATATCTTTTTATGTAACGTCAAACTATGGATTTTTGTGGCTATTGGGTAAATAATTCATTACATGCTTTTAAACACTGTTTATTACAAAATTATCCACATATATTAAATTAGAATATCTTTGTTTGTTTTCCTTAACTTTAAAAGCCCGTTTTTTTGAAACTTAAATGCACTGTCTTGTATGTTACATTTTAAAAAAATGCCTATTTAATAACAAAATTGTTTGCCTAAATATAAAACTCTTGTTTACCTAAGTTTTAGTGTCTTTTAAAGCGTTATTTTGACCTAACCCTAATATATTTTGTTCTCCTAGATATTATCTTGGTTGGATATAGTTTTAAAAAAGTTTTTCCCTTGTATGATTAAACAGTATAACCTATAAATGCGGTTTATAAAGTTCTTGCCTTATATATAATAACGAAATTACCTAGATTATATTTTTAGTTTCAAAATGTTGTAATAAAATGCATCTCTTTATATCTGTGCCTTTGAATATTAAATCAAAGAAATTTTCGTTAACGTTTATTATTTAAACTCATTTAGGATACTTGTTAACTACCGCAATATCGAAAGAACATTCTAATAATTTGGAATACTAACTTTTTGTACATGTATCGTGGAATTTTTCTTTCATGTTGCGAGTTTGATTTTGTCTGACTGCATATTTTTTTAGTTATTAAAATTTCAACCTACCTTAACATCTATTGAGTGAGGTTTACGGTCGAATTTGGTCGCTCAGCATTATAAGTCTAGACGAGGATTCGGTTGGTAAGTTGTCGCTTTAATTTGTAAATCATTTTTTAATAATGATGTTGAAATTTTCCCTTATTGGGTTGGAAAGAACTCAAATGAGAACTTCCCATCCCAGTAAAAATATGCTTTATAGAATGTCTATTGCTATTATCTCTTTACATATCGATTTAAATCTCTTTAAATGCCTTAAAATTGTCTTTAAAATCGTTTAACTTTACGTATATCTAAGAGCTTGTCACGTTTACTGCTTTGGCAATGTACCTAATGTTCCTAGCTTTCACTTGGCTTAATAACTTAAAATAACCCGCAGGTCGTTTGGCAAGATGGAACTTGCGTATCTATCAATTCACTTTTGACGTTAGGCATAGGCCTGGCAAATTAAATATCGTACCTGATGCCTTGTCTCGCGATGTTGTTTCTCTTAACATTACAAATTTAATTCTGGATACCTGGTCTCTTAATATGATTAAACCCTCACGATTTACCTAATATTTTTTTTGTTTTCACCATCAATTAGTAACCTCAATTACTTATTCCTTCTCTTATATAGTATATAACCTCTTACACGTTTAACTTTACTTATCTTAATTTGGCTATCTTTTTCTTTTGGTTGACTTTTTCTTAATCATAACGTAGTTATATATCACTTCATCCTCTACACCCCCCAATATAACTCTGTCGTTTCATTTAATTAACCCTTGAACTTTTCCTACTACATATTATTCGGTTTTTAGTATTTCTCTTACATGGTTTAATTGTGTGGTAATTGTCGTAACTTTGGTTGAAATAACTCATTGAATTTTTATGATTGGTTTTAGCTGATGTTGAGTGAATGCTTTCTTCTTTGGGCTCACATAGGACACGCGCGATCTATGCCATTGAAAGAAATAGTTCATATTCGCAGTTGCAAAGACTAGGACTATCTATTCCATGTGTTTTTCTTCTAAATTATTGCAGTCGCCTACATTATACTACATCATTATTTCTTTCTTTTTTCTATTAAATCTACATAACTTATAAACATTTTTTTTATTGTTTTTTATTGAACTTTGTGGTGAGACGCTATCGCTTCTTATTGATATCTCATTAAATTCTCAGTTGTTTTGGCATATGGGGACAGTGTATCTGTATTTAACTGCTTATAATTGGGCATTTGTGTGTGTTTAGGGTGCTACCGTTTTGAAAAACTGCCTTAAAACAGTTTGTTTTTGTGTGTTTGTATCTGTAATGATACCTTTAAGTTGTCGTGTCTACCTTTGTCTGATTTTCTTATCGTAGTCGAAGCACTCGTTAGGAAAATGATCGTACTAGTTCTCTTAGGAGTCTAGTGAATTTTAAAAATGTGTATACCTTATCTTGTCGGATTAATATCGCTGGTGGTCCTTCAGACTACGCTGTGTTTTATAGGGACAACTCTCTACCTTCTCTCGGACGCTTGTCCAAAAACTATACTTTTTCTTAACCCGCTATCTCCGCTATGCCTTATTCTTCTTTCGGTGGACCTGTTCTTGTCCCGGAACACCCGTCTGCCACATAAGAATGATGTTCCCTCATTCCGAGCTACTGACCACACTTGTTGGTTGAGTAGCGCTTTGCTATCCACCTTTCCCTCTGTCGCTTTTGCTCAATGCGAGCCCTTCCTCTACTTTCTTCTACCTGGAAGTGTCTCTTATGCACTCCAAAAAAACCAACCTCCTTCTTTTTTACCTTTCCTATTTCTACTGCCTTTTCATTTCTGTTAGTCACCGTGTGGTTGTGCGGGAGGTTTTCACAGACACCTGGACCATGTCTCTGCGAATCTTTCGTGGGGTCATGCGGTGCCGCTGTCAGTGCATGGGCTCTGGCAGTGAAGGTATGTATGAGTGTGTGAATGTGTATATCTTATACCATGTGGATATCGGGTGATAGTATCACCGATATCGATTACCGCTGGGTGCAGGAATGCACCCAAATGTCTTTGCCGGTCCCCCGTGCTGTTCTTGTGAACGGACCTGCTTCACAGGTTTCTCTTTTTAGAGGGCACGGGTCAATCCCATTTCAACGGCTCTACTGGAGCCACTCTTTTGTTGTTATTCATTGTCTTGGGTAATAACCAGGCCAATATCTTTGTCTTCTTTATTATCTTTGACAATACCCTTAGTTTTAATATCGTTATCTTACTGATTATCTTTAATAATAACTCTAGTTAAATATCGTTATCTTACCGACTACCGTTAGTAATAATTTCGGTTTAATTTCTCGTTATCTTATCGATTACCGTTAGGAATGACTTCGAGTTATTTCGCGTTATCTTACCGGTTATCTTTAGTAATAACTTCTGTTTAAATTCATGTTACCTACTATTTCTTATAATCACTTTAACTTAATATCGTGTTATCTTATCGAGTATCTCAAATAACAACTAAAGCTTAATACCGTTATCTTATTCATTACCTTTGAGGATAACAACTTAAGCTTAATATCATTATCTTATCTACTATCTTTAACAACAATTTGAGATCTTGCCTTATCTTTTTATCGTCCTAACGTGTGGTATATATGACCAGACGTGGGAATTATTTTTTTTTCCTGAAATTTAAGTGAAAAAGCTAACCCGATTTAGGAATGTAATTTGTCAGGTTAGCATATAAGGATTTAGTAGGTGGTACCAGTAACAAAATTTGCTAGAGTGCACAGTGACGCACTCCATGAACATTTTTAAATTTGGGCACTTCTTGCCAAAAAGAAGAATAGTTTTGATGCAACACTCATGTGTGTCTGCACATAAGAACTTTTATGTTAGCTTTAGTTAGATAGATTAGGCGACTTGTCGCACCCGTGTTAGTTTAAGTGGTGTTTCATGCTCCCCGACAAATTTGTGCTGTCGGTAATTAGTGTAGTCAAAGACTATCGGGCTACCTATTCCGTTTCCTGGTACTTCGGTAGACGTGTTATCGGTCGAAAAAACCAGGTGGCGCCTTATATTAACAATTTGTAGGTTTTAAGTTAGGGTTTATGTAGAGTAGTTAGGATTTAGATTTTAAGCTGTTACTGTGCTAACAGACTTTTTCTTTTTTTAAGTTTTTTTTTTTTGTGGCTTTGTCGCGATTGTTACGTGCCAAGGGTCACTTTAACATTGTATTTAGGTTAAGTTGTTGTACGGAAGTTTCCCGCCATATTTTCAAATACGCGAGACGCGGGAATTTTTAAATAGACTAGGCGGTGCTTCCGATACGTGAGAGTAGTGAGCTTGCGCAGTGAGTGTATCCCTAGAGGGATAGGGCAATACTAGACAATGGGGTGGGAGAGTTCTCCGCTTCTCTCGCGATAACGTGGCTTTTTTTTACGGGGGATCGTGAAGTGAAGTGCTTGTTTCTTGTCTCTGGTAACGTATCGTTAGGGTTTACCTATGTAGTTCCTTCTCTAATTATCTTTTGTTTGTCTACCTCTACCTCCTTCCTGTCAAATCCCTACATAGGTAAGAATCTGCCGCCACCTAAGGGCCTACCGACCTCCACATCTGTAGATGGAGAGACCTCATGTCTACCATAGCTAGCCGAAGCTACTTCGTACGCATTTGAGAGCGTCAACGCGTCATCTCTAATTCCTCCGGGAGGAGCCCCGACTGGAGTGGTTAGAGGTCTACCGAGCGCAATTTCAGGCAGAGGCAGGATATCTGATGTAAGTAAATCGTTACTTAATGTTGCATGCCTTATCCTTTGTGTTTTGAATTATTTAAATTTGCGTAGTATGGCGTAATATTGATGACATCATTGATAGTTGACGCGCCCCAATCTGTATAACAATAAGTGCTGTCAACTGCCGATAGTGTCTATTACACCACGCCACCGGTGTTGTAATTATCGAACTTTTAATTTTAACTACCGTTTTAAGTGTAAGACGATATTCCGAAGCGGAGGTGACATGCTTTGCTTCAAACGCAGAATTATTAAATGACGGAGAAAAGGATAATTTGCGGGGTTAATTAACAAAACATACCGAGACTTTTTTGAAAATCCGGGTAGAGTAATAGGGTATCAGCACGAAATAATAATGAAAGATGTTAGGCCCGATCAGGAGGCAAACGTAGCCATAAATTTTCTACAGTTAGCTAAGGAATATAAGGAGGTAAAAGGTAAACTGAAGATGATCAAAAATGATCAAAGGGTAGAGAAATGCATATGAGGGAAGATTGAAGTGTTAGAGAAGTATAATGAGGAAGCTGCGACAGAAAGGGAGAAGGGTATTAAAAAATGGTACAAGTTGCATGAAAGAGTTTTATTTAAAAGAAGTGATGAAATCCCGCTCGGGTACAAAATTTGGGTGCCGCAGACGCCGAAGTGTATCTTGAGTGACAATGGTACGCAATTTGTGTCTAAAGTTTGGAATCGAGAGTTAGGTAATTTAGGGATAAAGATCAAAAGTATTTCGCCATATTTCCCTCAAGGAAACATGACGGAACGTGCTAACAAGGAGATAGGTCGGTTGTTGAGGGTTTACTGTTTTAGGCGTCATACTAGATGGGCTTATGAGTTACAAAAGGTTGAAACCTGTTTAAATAATGTCACACATGGAAGTACGGGGTATACATCTTTGTTTTTGCAGAAAGGGGAGGTTTTAGATAATCCGTTGGAAAAGATATTGGGATTACCAATTAATGTTGAGGGAAAGACGGAGCAAGCAATTGAAGTACATTAGGAGATAGCACGTAGTAGAATGTTAAACCGAGCGCGTAAGCGGCAAGAGAAATATTGCAGGGATAATCGGGTTATTACTTTTAAAATCGATGACTTTGTACTTTTAAAGAAGAGTCATCAGTCTTCAGCCATTGACGGCACGATCGCAAAACTATTTTTATTATATGAGGGCCCGTTCCGCGTAGTGGGAATTGCAGAACCAAATTCATTTAATTGGATAGATCAGGATGGGAATGAGATAGGTAAGCACAACATTGTTAACCTGAAGCTTTATAAGGCATTGTATTAGTGAAACAAGCTAGATTGTTGTTTTAGTATATATGTTAGTGAATTTTCTCTCCAGAGAAAAAGAAAAATGACAGTGTTGTCGGGTTAGTTGTTTGTTCTTTAGATGTAAGTTTGCAATGTTCAGTATATTTTGTAGGTTTTATAACTTAAACGTCAATTTCAATTTAGTTTAAGTTAGGGGAGGTCATGAAGTGGGCACATTTTATATCTAGGCAGGAGGTGGAAGCTTCGTGCAGCAGCGACGGAAAGCGAGGAGTTATAACGCGGCGTGCGAGCGATGAACATTGAAACGTGTCGCTCGTAACATTTAGTGTTAATTATAATCTAGAATTTTTAAAGATTATTAATTTGATGGCAGTATAGCTTCCGTTGTGTGTTTTTTTAGTTGCATTGTTCATACTCGTTATATGAGAATTCACGTTACTTTAATAAAATAAAGTATTTTGCCCTGAGATCGTATTATTCTATTGAGTAGCTGTGGTATTTTAAACTAACAAATATAATCTAAAAGAGTCTCATTTCATACTTCTTCAAATATTTCCAAAATCACTTTTGAGAAGTTATGAATGCGATCAGATCTTTCCACACTAGCTCTGCAGGTGGATTTGATTCTCTTAGACCTTCCCATATTCAAGATATGCGCAGCTATAGCACTAGTTTCTGTGGCCAAAACCTTGTAAAAGCACTTACCGCCTTATCGTAACCTAATGCTTTCAGATAGAGTACATCACGGAATTTGTCCCATACTCTATGGTGCATCATTGGGTACGCTTAAAAAAAAGATGGAGAATTAAGACCAATAGCGGTTGGAACTTTCTACCGACGGCTAGTTGCAAAAACTTGTTGCTCTAAAATAATGGGATAAATCAAAGAAATTCTACAACTTCGCCAATTTGGTTTTGGAATCGCTGGCGAAGCAAAAGCTATGACACATTCAGCAAGCATATATCTCTCTAACATGAAAGAAAAAATTTTTTAAGACTAGATTTTAAAAACGCATTTAATATGATAAATCGAGACAAAATGTTACATCAAGTAGCAATTCTAACTCCAGAAATTTATCCATTCGTGAAACAATGTTATCAAGCAGAGTCATTTTTGATGTTTGAAACCACTTAATGAAATCTGAACGCGGTGCCCAACAACGAGATTTCCTTGGTCCCGCTCCTTTTTGCTTAGCTATAAAATGTGAAAAATATTTACACAGAATTTAATTGCTGGTATCTAGATGACAGATCAAAGGATGGTAATAAAGAAGATATCTTAAATTCATTTAAAAATATAATACTCAATTCTCCCAATGTGGGCCTTGAATTAAATTTCCAAAAATACAAAATTCTATTAAATCGATCAAATCCAACGTTCATAGAAAAATATTAGAATTTGCTCTCCTGCATAAAAATATCAGCTACATCGAACTGGTTTCTTCTTGGTGCTACGCTTTATTCCCGCCTTATATTCTTGCCTAAAAGAGAAAGTGAATTCACAAAAGTTAATGTGTTCTAGACTGAATAATTTTTTATTACACATCGCCTTTTATCTTCTTAAAAACTGTCGTGCGATACCTAATTATTATATACTTTAACATGCAGCCCGTCATGGCATTGTAACGAAATCTTTAAGGAAACTGCTCTAGAATTAATAATGAATAACCAACTAGATGATTAAGCATGATTAACAGCTACTCTCCCGGTAAACAGAGGTGGTTTAGTCATCCGCTCAGTTTTATCTTTAGCACTACCCTTACATGTGAATTTTCAATGCTCCACCAGAAAGTACTACATAGGCCAGGAGGCGAGTTTTTTGTTGCCTGGAAATTTAGAATTTTGCCGAACACTTGCCGCTCCAGGCAAGGTAAGGATCTTTAACGTGCGTGACAACACTCACACACGAGACATCCATTTAGCCTCTCATCCAAACGAGGGCGTAATTTTTGTGAAAAATGGTCACTTGCCATTTTTCAAGCAGTCGGCCGTGTCGGGATTCGAATCCAGGACCTTGGGATCCGTAGTCTTACGCTTACTACAATGATCCACGGCGACGCCTTTTAGGACTACCCGCCTTTCTATTCTCTTTCTGTTGCATATCACACTTAATAAATATGATTTTACAAGATAGAACGACTGATAATTATTTTGAAGAAGGAGAAAAAGTTTTGTTCTCTAAAACTAAGATGACTTTACCAGAAAAGTCAAAGAGACTTTAGAAAGCTTGGAAATAACCACTACTAGATATTTGTTGCGCCTATTTACTTAAGACAGCTAAAACTCCTATTGACAAGACCCGTCTTTATACAACAAGAACAAAAGAATCTGGCGCCTGGTTAAACGCTATTCCGGCTGCATCTCTAGGTACTCTTTTAGACAACAATTCATTTGGAATTTCAATTGGTTTTCGCTTTGGAACAAATATATATGTTGAAGACAAATGTAGATGCGGATCACTCGTTTCTAAAAATGACATTCATGGTTTGAGCTGCAAACTTTCCGCATGCCGTCAATCAAGTCATCATTCAGTTAGCGATATATTGAAACGTGCACTAGGTCTTGTATAAATACCAGCAATTTTGGAACTTCTAGGCATTGATAGAGACGACGGCAAGAGGCCGGATGGAATGTCTCTTATTTCATGGGAATGTGGTAAAGCCATAGTATGAGATTTTACTTGTGTAAACACGCTTGCTTCTTCCCATATAGCAACCACTTCAAAAACTGCTGAAGCTGCTGCTTTACAGGCGATCAATGTAGTACCTTCGGGTGGAACGTTGCGGACGAGGCCGCAAGTATAGCGGCCCTTATTCAAATTATAATTCCTTCACAGGCGAACGCTCAAAAAAATTAAAATATAAAAATCTTCAAAATAACTATATTTTGCCCAGTAGCCAATGAAACATTTGGAAATTTTGGTCCAAGCGCATCAAATTTTATACATTCTGTGGGAAAAAAGATTTCAATGGAAACAAGCAACAACAGAGCTATCTCATTTTTAATACAACGTATTAGCATAGCAATTCAACAAGAAAATGCTGTCTGCTTTTTCGGCACACTTCCAAATGATTGTATACTGGACGAATTACATTACTATTCGAGGTTATCAACCGCACGTCCCAAAAATACAAGACGATTTATTATGAGACAGTCAAACGAATCAATTAACGAAAAATTTAATAACATCACATATATCGCGAAACAAGCAAAGGCAAATATAGAAAATAAATCAAACATTAACAATACAGACGATTCAACCGTCGCCCAACGTGTCTGGGCCGTCTTCATAAGAAGATTTTGCGAACAATCGCTTGCAAGGACCACCATCAAGCCCGAGACGAAGACTCAAGCCACCTCCAACGTCCAGCCGGACACCAACCAGCCGCCTCCAACCCAGGAGGCCACTCAATCGACAGTTCTGGGACTGCAACAACCCAGTGGCGCTCAATAATATCGATCAACAAACAGCACCCCGACCGAGCCACGCCAGACTACAGGCCGGTCGGGCGCAACGAACTGGCACAACTAAACACCGCCGACGATGACCCACTACCAAGGATCCCCATCACATTCTTGGTAGTCGCAGACCTCGCTGAGGATGTCATCCCAGGCGAACCATGGCTACAGACATGCAGACCACGAGCAACCCACACAGCCCGTGTCGCTTTGCCTAATATTGTGCAACGCGCACAAACGGAAAGGAACGCCTAAGGACGGATGTCCCAAGAAGAGGTGCCCTTTCAACATGCAGCAAGCGACCACAGAAAGGTCCAATGCCGCCACACGACGGTGACGCCCGTCACCGCCACACCAACTGCAGCTAAGCAGTTCACAGCCGAATCCTTGGCCAGCAGCCTCTGGGAAGGATTCCCACCAGTGATCAATGGGTCCGCACCGCCTACTGCCACCACCGCTCATCCAGCCCATTCTCACTGAACATGGAAACAGAAAGGTATACCTACGGACGGATGTCCCAAGAAGAGGTGCCCTTTCGAACTCAAGCAGCAAACGACCACAGCAAGGTCCAACGCCGCCACACGACGGTGACGCCCGTCACCGCCACACCGACTGTAGCTAAGCAGCTCGCAGACGAATCCTTGCCCAGCAGCCTTTGGGAAGGATTCCCACCAGTGATCAATGGGTCCGCACCGCCTACTGCCGCCACCGGCACCAGCCCATTATCACTGAACGCAGAAACATGCAGAGCACGAGCTAACTACACAGCCCGTGTCGAGCAGCCTAATATTGTGCAACGCGCACAAACAGACAGGAGCACCTATGGTTGGATGGCTCAAGAAAAGGTGCCCTTTCAATCGACGAACGACCACAGAAGGGTTCAACGCCGCTACACGACGGTGACGCCCGTCGCCGTCAAACGTACTGCAACTACGGAGTTCACAGACAAATTCTTACCCAGCCGCCTTTGGGAAGGATTGCCACCAGTGATAAATGAATCAACACCGCCTACTACCGCCACCGGCACCAGCCCATTATCACTGAACGTAGAAACACGCAGAGCACGAGCTAGCCATACAGCCCGTGTTGACCTGCATAATATTGTGCAACGCGCACAAACAGAAAGGAGTGCCTATGGACGGACGTCCTAAGAAGAGGCGCCCTTTCAACCGCAAGCAGCTGACGATCATGGTGAAGCCCGACGCCGTCGCACAAAACGCAAACATAGATACTTCGACGACAAAACCACGCCGCTTCTTCTCAACAACATAGCTACGCTACCAACTTCAGCGGGGGATGTTACCCTCATGATCGCATGCAATACACTAAGCGGACAGCGAAACGTAAGCTTGACTATATCAGAGTACACGTGCTGAACACAGAACAACTTTTACCAAGAATTGGGAAACCGACATTTTTCATATTTTGAATAATCAAAATTTACAATCTAAAATCGACGAGGACCTTCATTGGTTTAAGCTCTGATAAGCGTTTTTCAACACACGATGGATAGCGACCTGAAGACTATAAATACAAATTCAATTTCTGCATAAATCAGTCCTAGTGCTCATCATAGCCTGGTTCAGCCTCGCAGTGCTCATCATAGCCTGGGAACACACCTTCAGCGGCGCTCAACGACGCTTAGGCGCAGTGCTCATCAGCGTCCTGCCTTAAACGTAACCTTACCGCCACCGTACCTGAGCCGTCGTCGTAATTCATTGACACACAATTAACAAGCACGTACGAATGCTCAGCTCCGTTCCATACTGCACCGACGTCGTTATTGCGATTACACCTGTCAAGCTCTACTACAGGGACGACAACCCCGTAAAGGCATCAACCCCACGACGCCGCCGAAGACTTCAGAAGACGCCGAATACCTTCTGACCCTTTGCTTTTGTAAATATTTGTAAATAGTAGTTTTTAAGTGCATATAATTTTCAGTTCATAATTGCTTTAACGTAATTGCTACCCACCACTAAACACACGAAGATTACCGACGAGAACCGAACACCACCGAAGATGTCTGGACCTCGCCGACCTGTATATATGTCTTAATCTTCGCTGTTAAGTTCACCCTAGGCCTCTTCAGCAACTTCCGAACACCACCGAAGAAAGCCGAAGCCTTCTGAAGACCTACACACCCCACTAAATGGTGTATACAAATTACTCCTGGCTCCACAGCCCCAGAAAACCATCTGAAGACATCCTAACAATTGAAACTGTTTAATTTCACTTTTATTATTATGTTTATTTTGGATTTATAATGACTTTTCTTATGTTTATTAAACAATGAACTAAGCCAAGCCTACTTGCTTACAGACACCGCCTTCCAACGATAACAAATGGCATGAGACTCCATTTGTTATCGTTGGAAGGGGGCGGTGTCTGTAAGCAAGTAGGCTTGGCTTAGTTCATTTTTTAATAAACATAAGGAAAGTCATTATAAATCCTAAATAAACATAATAATAAAAGTAAAATTAAATGGTTTCAATTGTTAGGATGTCTTCAGATGGCTTCCTGGGGCTGTGGAGCCAGGAGTAATTCGTTTACACCATTTAGTGGGGTGTGTAGGTCTTCGGAAGGCTTCGGCTTTCTTCGGTGGTGTTCGGAAGTTGCTGAAGAGGCCCAGTGTGAACTTAATAACGAAGATTAAGTCATATATACAGGTCGGCGAGGTCCAAACATCTTCGGTGGTGTTCGGCTTTCGTCGGTAATCTTCGTGTGTTTAGTGGTGTGTAGCAATTACGTTAAAGCAATTATGAACTGAAAATTATATGCACTTAAAAACTACTATTTACAAAATATATACAAAAGCAAAGGGTCAGAAGGTATTCGGTGTCTTCTGAAGTCTTCGGCGGCGTCGTGGAGTTGATGCTTCTACGGGGTTGTCGTCCCTGTGGTAGAGATTGACGGGTGTAATCACAATAACGACGTCGGTGCAGTATTGAACGGAGCTTAGCGTTCGTACGTGCTTGTTAACTGTGTGTGAATGAATTACGACGACGGCCTCCAGGTACGGCGGCGGATAGGGTAACGTTTAAGGCAGGACGCAGGCTATGATGAGCACTGCGCTAGGAGTAAGCGTGCTATGGTGAGCGCCGCTTTGGAAGGGTTTTGGTTCGCAGGCTATGATGAGCACTGCGGAGGAGAGTTGAACCCCAGGCTACGATGAGCACTAGGACTGAATGTAAACACATTAATCAACCAATAGATTTACCTCAAATCAAAAAAGCCTTACAAGTAACTGACATGATTGCAAGAAACGCCAAAATTCAAAATCAAATGATTTATAAATGATTGATAATCATAATATTTTGACATTTTTTATGGTTATGTCTAAAGTGAGGACACCAAGCCTGCGGAAATTCCAAATATAAACATACATTACGTCATTTTACAATCACCCGAATTAATTGTCACTCATTATATGTTAATACATCCCTTTGGTCTGTGTGGTGCTATGATTGTTATGTTGAAGTAAATGTTGCAAACAAGAGATTATGGAATTTAAAAAAAAATTAACAACTCCTGCAAAACAAAGAATGGCAGAAATGAAGCAGAAGAAGTTAAGAAAATGGAGATGATTTACATTGACAACACACCCAAAACCATAAAAAAGGTTAATTTTTGTGGGACACCTGGTTTGATAAATTTGGGCAGAACTTGTTTTTTTTTAATTCCATTATACAAGTACTTGAACAAACACAGTACCTATTACAATTGCTACATAAAACTTCAGAAACTGAAAAATATTTTCAACTACCTGATGACATAACAAATCAACAAAATAAAGAATCATTTTTCTAGATCAACTAAAGACAACCCTAAAAGAATAGCGACCTTTAACACGTTATTTAACACAAACATTACAAAAATTACAAAATGGTAGACCAGAATCATATAAACCAAATGAACTGTTTTCAAGTTTTACAAAAAAAAGGCCAGAGTTTGCTAAAGGCGAACAACATGACACACATGAATTTCTACATTTGTTAGCAGCAGTACGGAAAGAGGATCTAGAAAGGTATCGAGCAGTAATTCTTAAAAAACTAAAACTCAGTCAAAAAACAGACACATCATTTATTGAATGTGATAAGAATAAAAATATAAAATACTATGAGCAAAAAACATCCGAGTTACTATTACCAATTGATCAAATTTTCAAAGGTATACTAATTAGTACTTTGCAATGTCAAGAGTGTAGCGACATTTCAAATCGAGAAGAATTCTTTCTTGATTTGAGTATACCAATGGTTAAAAAGCAAACAAAACAAAAGAGTTGTAAACAAATAAATAGAACCTCTACAATTAACCAAACTGAAGATTTTGAAACGAACAATTCAAATTACAAATCAGTTTGAGACAATACTCAATCATCGAACAAAACAAACACTAACATGCATAATCCCCAACAGACACAATAGTCCTGCTAAAGAAATTAACGACAAATTCAACCATCATAAGATTCATCCTGCCTCTGTAGACAATAAAAAGATTAATATAGAAAAAGAATTAAACAAATTACCCATATTAAACATCAACGAATACTCATTTTTACATGAAGATAAACAAACGCATGGCACTTATTCTGGAGATTTTAGGATGCGTAAGAAAAAACAAATGAAGAATCCAAAATAAATGTTACATGGAATTACATGACAAAACCAAGACACCTACATAAAAAAATGCATGTTCTTTAGAATCTTTTTTGTACCATTTTTTTGAATGCGAATTGCTGACTGATAATAATAAAGTAAGCTGCGATATGTGCACAAAGAAAAATGAAGAATCCTTTCAAACAACTGTTTATACTAATACCACTAAACAACTTCTAGTCTGCAATCCACCCGCTATTCTAATTTTACATTTTAATCGATTTAAAATTTTAAGATCTGGATCTGCAAAAATGAATAACTATGTTTCTTTCCCGACATTATTGGACTTTACGACATTCTGTCCAAAACAATGTCAAAACTTTCCAACGCTCAATTTTAACCAGGCTAAAGTATTGTATGCACTTTAAGGTGTTATAGAACATAGAGGTTTAATTCATGGCGGACTTTACGCCACATACGTAAAAGTAAGAACTCCCATAAGAAACGACAACTACCGCTAGCAAATTGTACTTAAAAACCCAGAAAACCCTACACAACGTAAAGCTACCTAAGCTAACACTGAAACACCACTGGAAAAAAAATGGTACTATGTTAACGATCTTTATGTCTCTGAAATACCCGAAGAAAAAGTACTTGAAGCACAAACGAATATTATAAGGACCATTTATCCAAGAGGGATAATTTGCCCTAACACCTCCGCCTAATTCATAAAGCAAGAACTTATATCAACTATGTTTATAATGAGATATATTCATAAATTTGTATAAATACTAAGTTACAGTTACATAAATTTTAGTAATTTATAGAAAAAATTAAGCTTTTAAATAATCTTAAACGTATGTTTTGAATTGAGTTAGACACCTATGACGTAGAGGACTTCTTTCGTGGTTCCTACTATATATAGCTAAACTTAGAGATCTACAACGATGATTTGGTAAACGTAATAATCTAGGACGTTGATTTATTTTAAAACCATTACGTATGCATTTCCCACGAAAAGATAATTTGCAATATGTAAATATGGTCCATCCCGACCACCGACATTAAAATAATACCATACTACCACAATAATAAAAATTACATATAAAGTAAGGTGACAGTAACCTTTTATTCGATATAAATAGATTGTTACATTGTGAGAACAAATTTTTATAGAAGTAGCAATGTAATATAACAACTAGTCAAGGCAGTTGTAAGTTAAGTTCAGAAAGTTATTTAGAAACGTAAAAGTGTATCGAGCAAATAGTTGGGAGGGGGTTGAGAGTTGAACGAAGCACAGATTCAGGATGTAAGTATAAATGATCCCGCAAAGCAAACACGCAGTCGTCGACTTATTTTTTTAAAACACGCTTGAATAGGCAGGATAGGTTTGAATTCAAATCAACGTCTGTAAAACCTGTTAAAGGGACTAAACCTGGTGAGTTTACTCTCAAATAGTTTTGATTACGTATTGTGCTGTATTAATAGAGCTGTGTCAGACAAAAAAGGCAAAAAATTAAAATGTTAATATTTCTGGACATCCTCGAGTTTAAAAATATCATTGAAATCGTGATTAGAATTAACCTTTATGTTGATGATTTGAAACTATGTACATCTATAGGATATTTTAAATCCCATTTTTTAAAATGCTCGAAATAGTAATATAACGAAAAACATAGCGCAACACTAACTTTTGGCGTAGTCATTTCAATGTCCATTAAAAATACTAAATTTTAACCAACAACAATTTCGCTAATAAAGTTTACTTCCGTCGCTAATTTAGTCCAACAAAATAATATTTTCTTGATTTATTAATTTCCAACTACATAGATACGAACGATCTAAAACTTAGGTTTAAAACTCAAATAATTCTGTTTACATAATTCTACATAATTCTAAATAATCTACATAATTCTGTCTTTAACATAAAAGTTATTCACGATTTAATGTTTTTAAACCCAAGAATGTCTAGAAGCATCAGCATTTCCATATTTGTCCTTTCCAGCTAACACAGCTTTCGTAACACAATACAACACATAATCCAAATCATTTGAGGAGCGTACTTTCGAGGTCGAACCCCTTTAACCGATTTTTCCTACGTTAATTCCACAACACACGTGTTTAAGTGGTGTTCCGATAGTCACAGATGGAGAGATAATGGACGTGTAAATTATGACTAAATTTAAACGTACATTTTATAAAAATCTAAGCGTAACTTTCCTTCAAGCACTTAGCAGTAACAACTGTCACTTCTAGCGGCAGCGGCGATGACAGGATCTAGAAGTGGCCAACCGTTTGCGAAATTCAAACGTTTTTAGCACCATAGCTAAGATACACCTGCCCGTTTGCAACGACTTTTAACAACTATACTGTACAACAACTATACAATTGTAGCATGTACAACACAAAAGTACCTGAACGTTATAATTGTGGAAAACCATAGATTATACTATCTACATTACAGAGGAGAATTTACTTACAAGCTATATCTTACGCTATAATTAAAAGTAATTTATAACTATTAATTGCACAAACAGACCATACCGCCCACCAATTTGCAAGGCATTTTGAAAAAAAATAGCTACAAAGAATGGAGCGGAATAGAAAAAACAAACAGATACAATATAATTAATATAACAAAACTTAGGAAATATGTACGCCAACAAAAAAATTATACTATAAAAAATTAAGAAAAATTTACAACGAAGGTAAAGGGCAGAGCTTAATGACAGGGCGCTCCAGCTCGGCTTTTGCGGTTTTGAACGCTAAAATCAACCATTTGAACACAAGCGTGAAAGTGTTTCAAATAAACAAAATTGAAACACAAATCTGTAAAGCAACTTTTAGTAGGTAGAGAACGAGACTGATGGTTACTGCGGTACCCTACGTTTTATTTTCCAATGCTCAACTTCTAAGTACTACATTGGGCACACAAATTTTTGAATTTTTCCAAACCCTTGCTAACAATAGTTTTCGATTGATTAAACACAAGTTACCATACGAAATGTAAACTTGACTCAGTCTATTAGTACACATTACCTGGATAAACATAGGATGCTATGCTGAAGTAGCCTAAGCTAATCAGAATATGTTTATTGAAGAGAACCGTGTATAAGCATGTCTTAGTCAAACGAATCTTCTACACTTAAAACCTTGCTTGTGTCAGCAATTGAGAATTTTTTAAAATATTCACAATTTTTTGTTTTATAAAAATTATGGTTAACATTTTTTTAATAAATACAAGAACATGATTATACGTGTATGCACTGTAAGCGAAATTTCTTTTAGATAAATATGTCGTAAGTTGATGCAGTGCGAAGTATGAGCTTCTATTTTACTGTACAGACATGAAGCATTATGTAGAATAACGTAACGCCACTCCGTTTAGTCTACATTTAAATAGAATAATACATCAGCACGTACACAAGATATTTTACACAAAGAATGATTGATAGCCACCCCATGAAGCGACATCCTCCTATGGACTATATTGACAGATTACAATAGTTTAAATTTGAAAGTTTTAATAACTTTACTGTAGGGAGTCTCTAGAATGTTATTGGTATAATTTCTGGAACATTATCAAAATAATCTAGACTAATTGAAATGGTATAAATTGGCATTGAGGTGATTTGAAGTTTAGTTCTATTTAAAGATTTGATTACAATATTATGCTTTTATTCGAGCTATAAAGTTGTGAAGCGAAATAAATTAATGGTACATACTGTTAATATAAATTGCCCTATGCGATATAAATTATTGTAGGGATCGATACGGATTAATTATAGTGCTTCAATGATAATTAACAAGATAGTATGGTAGCTTTAAGAAGTTAATATTTGTACTGTTAGCGATTAGCTGGAACTAATTTGTCGAGAGTTCTTTAAGAATTCCTCTATAGTTACGAGTTGTTAAAAAGGCTTGTATAATCAGTTGATAATAAAGAACTCTTGTTTAGCAAAAGACTTCGTCACAGTAATCATTTTATGGTAGGACTTACTGTATTCCACGTCTGTTCCAGTTTCTAATAATGTGAGACATAAAAGTATTCCAGCGAGTTGAGGCGTATAAACGGTTATCGTGGGGATGGATTGAATACTCTGAAGCTTACTCCATAATTTAATTATTCCCAATTTAACAACGAACTAACTTTAACAAAATTCAAACCCTTTCGTGAAAAAAATGTTCTTTACAACGAAGTCAATAATCGCCCAATCTACCGGAGATTATGAATTTCTTATTATCACTTTAAATAACTTCGAAAGTTTTAATAAAGAAATTGGTTAACGCGCGAAACGATTTGGGAACTTTAAAAGTTGCAGTATTTATTCGCAGTACGGTTTTATAACACAAAGGTTTTCAATTTACAGAATTAGTCGCATTGCAGAAGATAGATGAAGTACGAAATGTAAATAAACATCTTCTCAAATCAATTGACTTCGTTAGCTTGAGTAGAATAATAAAGAAAGTGAAAATGGAGGAGTCAATTACCTTAATTGAGACCACGTGGCGATATGACAGGTTTCAGTAAATTAGTTTTCTGACTTGCTTGTTAAGAGTGGATGAAGTTCTAAATTGTTAAATTTAGAATTGTCCAAAAGGGGCCGAATTGCCGTAACAAATTGAGTGGTAACCGGCTAACTACAGTGGTGCGAAAGTGTGTCGCTATAGAAACAAAGAAAGATTTGGACAAAAAATAGATAAGTGTAAAAAATTAACTAGGCGCAGTTTCAAGCTACGTTTGCTTTAAAAGGCTTTCAATGCTATCTTAAATGTATGGGTGCCAACTCGTCTGGTCTAGTGATAATCCTCTGGACGACGAGTATTCCGGGGCATCCTAATTAAGTCGGTCTCTTGGTGAAACAAGTTCCTTTTACAATTAACCTATATTTTAAAGCAAAGAAAACAATTATTTTCAGCTCACTACGTCACCTAAATCTATTTGAATACAAACATCATAGCATTATTCCTAGAAACACGTACAAAAAATTATGAAATTACAGAAATCAATTTCCTTTTAGTTGTTCACATTCTCGATGATCCCATTATAACGATTTAAAGCATCTCCTCAACCCATCAAATAGAATTACAATGTTCAGATTTTGTACATCTAATAAAATTTACACTATACTTTACTTACACTAATAGTGGGCGTTGTATAAGTTCATCCCGTTTAATCGTACAAGCGTCATGTAGAAATGCCGCCCACAAAACAACAACATAGATAGAGTTTTAGCGGAGGCGTTGAAAACTACACGTAGTTTTGTACTTACATTTTCTAGTTTCACTACACATTGCTGCGAGATATAATAACGAAAGTCAGAAATAGACCCAGCATGAACAAGTTGCATATGTTGGAAATTTAACTCGCGCATGAACGAAACGTATTGTTCGTAAATCAAAGGTTGCTTAATTAGGCGATTTTCTAAGCAAGCAAAGCGTTGTAGAGCGAGTCACGACGGGAAAGGAATGTTTTCGATTTTTCAAGGGCAGAGAGGCGACATACCGTCCTTGCTCATTGCGACAGAGACTATCAATGTAATATTCTTCAACTAGGACTCCATTAGGTGTGAAAACGTTTAGCGCAAAAAACTTCTTTAACTGTGCATAGTTTCGCACAATATCTTCCAGAGGTGAAGCAGAGGCGGTCATACAAAATAAGCTAGTGACTTCAGAAACGGGCAAGGGTGATATACTTCCTACTAAGGAATGTCCAAAAATAGTACTAAGATCAATAGGCTGATCACTTGAACCTTAGATACGACCATTTAATAAGACTTTAAGGAGAATTCCTAGCAAAATAATAATTTAATAGGACTAGATTGAGCGAAGAGCGGATTGGCCAGTTTAAGATTAGCTAGATGAGCGAAATTTTCAGAATAAATATTGGTAGTAGGTAAATTTTCACAAATTTTGGGCAGCACGACAACTTCGAAATTAATAATAGGTGAGGAAGCACCTGCGGGTTTGAGCGAAACGGTTACAGCGCCATGCATAGCCGCGGAGCGGATACAGCCTAAACCACTAAGGATTAGAGAATGCGGAGAAGCACGTAAAGCCAAAAGTTTTGCAACATTCGGCGAAATAAAGGAAGTTATACTACCCGAGTCGAGGAAACACCAGAATTTCTGCTTAGAACCAGAGCGATCACTGATTTCCACTTGAACGATGGAAAGTAACACAACTGTAGGTTTGGCAAGAGAATTAAGTAAAACAACATTCAACGTTGACGGGCCACTACTGCTAGACCTAGCACACGTTTTCTCATAAGTAAGAGGAACGGAATGCCTATGACGGTCTGAAGAGCGAAACTAGTAGCAGGTGAAACCGTAGGGGCATTATGATGTGAATAAGGGCCGCCATGCTTGCGGCCACGTCTCCAATGCTCCACCCGAAGGTACACCAGTGGGTTTAGAGGCGAAATAAACGTTCTTTAAATTAATCGATCCTAAATAAAAATCTGCAAATTGAAACTAACACTAAAAATAAAGTTTAAATAATGGTATCTTTAGCGTTGATTTGGGAGTGTGTCCTGTCAACAAGACACAAGTAAAAGAGAAAAGGGGGAGGATTCCATAATACCGGATAGTAGCAGCCAGCTCTGCTTATCTGAGGGACCTGAAGGGTCGTCTTAAAACTATCCAAATCTAGCAATCCAATCTAAAATGGATTCAAATTTCTAAGCATTCGCCAAATATTTTAATAGTGAATCCAGCTATTTTGCCTGCTCTATAAATTTACAAAGTCGTGCTCCTTGGTCTAAGTATTTTATTCTAAGTCAATTCTATATTCGTCCCTAACGTTCTCTAACTGATTTATGCTATACTCGTAATTACAATCTTTCTTCCTATAGATGCTGCAACCAAAAATAGGTGGCAGAACGTCAAACGTAGCAAATCAAGCACCAAAATAATAAAATACATGCAAAAAGAAATATAAAATAAATATAAAATGTAAATGAAAATATAAATATAGAATAAATATAATTATACATATAGATATCTATTAAGCACTAAGCATATAGCAGTGCATAAAATAGCAAAAAGCATCACCCAATTTATCAGATGCACTCACACAAGCTAGCGCCAATACACTAGAATGATTATTGCAAAATCTGCTTGTTAATATAAATCAATGCTTATGCGAGTAGAGTCGCCACAATTCTATTCTTACCTCGATAAAAAAAAATTCCAGCATCCGAAGATCTGGTCGTCTGCCTACATATATTTGTAACTTACTGCTACGGGGAGATGGATATGCACTGCTAAAGTTCTGGTGAGTATGCACTAAACTTCCTGGGGGGATCACAATGACTACTACTTTTAAGCCCTGGGGAGTTGCGTAGTTTCACTCTATTTTATTTCTTTGTTTATTTTATTAATTTAATTTAATTAGTGTTTTCTGATTTATTTTGTTATTATTTATTTGTTTTGGTTTTTTCCCCGATTTTTCGCGCGTATAATATGCGACAGTGATTATTTTGCGGTGTGGAGGTTCGTCGTGCATATTAGACTTTTGGTTTTTGTTTTTCATTGATTTTCTTTCTTTGTTTGTTTTTTTATTTATTTATTTTTAGATATTACTATCCGCTACATTAAAATTCAAATCGATTCAATTTCTGCGCCAATTTCGTTATCACCTAATATCCGTCCTGCTGTTTCCCCAAGCCCTATTATCTACCTCAAGCCTAACCACAGTAGCTGCAAATTCTTTAAACGCAACCCAAACGTCTTCTGGTTCGCGACTTCCTGGACCTCCTCCAAGTTCCTAAGCGATCTTAAGCCTTTGATAGTCAACTTTCTGTCGGCTAACCCCCTATTAAAAGCTTCGTTGGGGCAATCGAAGAACACGTGTAGAGCAGTCTCCGATACCCCGCCACACTCACAACCGTCGTCGTTTCCGAGCCCAAACCTTTTCAAGTATGCCTTCAACGCCTCATGACCTGTAACGAGCTGTACCATTTTATGATCGAATTTAACCTTGATTCTGTCTCTAGCCCATATACTTGGAATAAACTTATGCGTCAATCTACCTGTGGTGGCGATATTTCACCTCTCCTCCTACTGACTAACTGATACCTCTCGCAGCTTCCTCTTGATTTACGACCTTGGTATTAGTGAATACGACAAACGGAACTCCCCTGTGGTTACTTTCTTAGCCAACTCGTCGTTCCCTTTACATCCCTGGTGTGACCTAACTCTGAAGAACTTCAAGAGGTGGTCCTGTATGCCCGCGCCGCCTTAACCGCCGTGATTCTCTAGACGCTTGCCAACTGTCTCCTTCCCTAACCTTAAAACCTTCCACCCAGACCGATGCTGCGTACAACATCGCCGGCTCGATTGCTCCTGTAGAAACCATTTTCAAAGATTCGCCTCTAAGTCCCCAGTTGATTTTTGCAACCGTCATCATCCTATTACATATTTCGCTTTCCTTAGCCCTAATGTACTGCACATGCGCCTTCCAATTTAATTTATTATCGATTTGGACCCCGAGGTAAGTGATAGCTTTCCAAGACGGAGTCTTTTCGCCGTCTAATTCTAACCTAGGGGTCCTAGGGATCCTTAACGTGCGTGACAACACTAACACACGGGACCTACATTTTACCTCTCATCCAAACGAGGGCGTATTTTTGTGAAAAATACTTGCCTAACATTTTTCAAGCAGACTGTGTCGGAATTCGAACCCGGGATCTTGGGCGTAGTAGTCACATGATACCAACTACGCCACGGAGCTGCCTCTCTTTCACATACCACTACATATCACAGAAATAGGGTATATATTTACAAAACAAGAGAAGGGGCACTGAACAGTATCTAACAAGAAAAAGCATCGGCATTGTTCAGATACATCAAGCATAGAAACAAGAACAAAAGTGTTGTAAGCATATGTGTGGAGCACAGCACTGTACGTCTATGAAATAGTGACAGTAGGAGAAGCAAACATGGAAAGGAAGAAGATCTTTCGAATGTTATGATTCAGATGTATGATGATGATAGCTTAGATAAATACAGTTAATAACAAAGTGGTTATAGATATAGTAGGGGAATAAAGATGTCTGTGGAAAACAAAAACAAATTTAGAGAAATAGGACAGAATACGTTCTAAGGAATTTTTGGGGAATAGTACAGTTTCTATTACAAACAGATATAGGGAAAAGAAAAGGTAGATGTAGACTTCGATCAGACTATTGCACGCAGATAGTAAAAGATATAGGCTGTGGAAATTTTAGGGGAATGTGTAGGTTACCTCAGAATACAAAACAATAGAGGTACACGTCTAACCAGTTCCAGGACTAAAGACTTGATGTTGAAGAATAACCTATCACCTGCAATTGGAACATGTTATAAAGCAAAAGCGACGCGCTGCTTGAGTTGGAATTAGGAGAGGTTAATAATTGAAAGTAGGTAGTAACACAGCTTCAAGATGTGAATATAGAGCTCATCGCAGGAGAAAAGATCCCAACGTACAACTCAATTCTTTGAACTACGATTGTAAGAACAGGATATATTTCAGTCACGTGTTCGTAAAGTTATTGCTGTGATAACTGGTTAAAGAGGGTAGGAATGTGGAAATTTGCCCCACAATTATTTAGGACTTTGTGTTATGTTAGGTGAGCTATGTTAGAGGGAAGAAAAGAAATGGGGATGCTGATGGGTTCTGTACATGAATGAGTTTAAACATATATTAAACAGTGAGTAAAATATGAGTTGTACGTTTATAGTTTATAATTATGTTAAATGGGTTTTATACGTAAACTGGTCTGTATTCATGTGGTAGCAAATTAATCGAATGTGAAGGTAATTATTCTGTTGGACGATAAATTAGCGACGGAACTAGTGCTGGTTCAATTTAAGCATGATATTACCGTGCATTGAAGTTTGGAACATTTGAAAATATTTAAAATAAGGCTGTAGCGATTTCAAAAGTAAGTTATAGTTTTGGAATTTAGTGTTAGGTAAAGAATGTAAATTAAGTATTTTGGATTGACAATGGAGTTATAAACAGAAAATTTGGTATATAACTGTTTTCTATGAATTGTTATTAAGGGCATTTTCAGAAATGGGATTCAGAACGTAACTACTGATATTCGTAAAATATAATGAAATCGGTTTAATAACACAGGCCTACATTTTTTTCATGAAAAAAGTGTTTGAAGTTTAATAAGTGTCCTATAATAAATAGGGTGTACTGATCAGGAAAAGTGTGTTTGAAACTTTCCATAGAAACTGCCAAAAATATTAAGAAAATATTTATTGAAACTATATTTAATAGAAAATTACACAGCAAGATTGAGTTGTTTATTAAAAAACAATGCAGTATAATCTACGTTAGACAACAGTTGGATTTTTTGAATAAAATCGTTCTCTTTTTCCCTCAAAACTGCGTTTTGTAATTTTGTTTTTGTGGATTTTTATGAGCTAGTCCCTCTTCAAGGTCCAGCAGTAATTAGCCATCATTCTAACATCCCATCTTCCTTGAAAACGTCTCTCCATCTCCTTTATGTCTTGATGGAACCTCTTGATGGAGTCAATGTAGAAATTCAGAAAATGAAGTTTGACGCTCATATTGCATCCCAGTTTTTTATAATTTTCGACTATGTTGGCTACAATTTCTTTTAGGGATGGACACGAACCGAACAGGTTCGAGGTTCGGTTCGAGGTTCGGTTCGATTTTTCGAACCGAACCGGACATTTTATTTTCGAACCGAAACTCGAACCGGACCTGCAAATTTTTCGAACCGAACCGAACCTAGTTCAAGGCTTTGTTAAAGATAGTACGTAATGAAAAATCAAACATGGAAAAATAGTATTAATATGATTTATGCTACTAAAATCTAAAGCAAATTAATGTTGGGTTTATTTGAAAGTAGCAACTACTAAATATAAAAACTACATTAAACATTGACATTTTTGTAGTTGAACGCACTAGTTGTTTAAAATATCAAAATGTCGAACCGGTTCGGTTCGGTTCGAGGTTCGGTTCGTTTTTTTTGAACCGAACCGAACCGGAATATATTTTTTCGAACCGAACCTCGAACCGAACCGGACTAAAAAGTTTTCGAACCGAACCGAACCTAGGGCAAGGTTCGGTTTGGTTCGGTTCGAATCCATCATTAATTTCTTTGTAGTTTGGAGACTTGTTGTTTCCAAGGAAACCGTCTATAAATTCTACGAAAGAACTCTATGCTTCAGATTCATCCTGGGTCATTGTATTCTGGAACAATCTGTTCAAATTTAAGGTTTGAATTTCAGAGTCTACAAAAATTCCGTCTTTAAGTTTAGCTTCAGAAAGTGCAGAAAATTTGTCGCACAGGTATTTCGAGCAGTCATCTTGTTTATTTAAAGCTTTGACAAACTGCTTCATCAATCCTAACTTTATGTAAAGGTGAAGCAAAAGAACTAATTTTAAGTCAACTAATGCATCACGCAGTACATTTTTGTCCCGGTACAAGTCTTTCTCAGAGTGGCCATTCTTTCTTAACGTAATGTAAATTTCGTTCTCGACTGTCCCACTCGTACAAAAAACATGGATACCTTATAAATCCAGACTGCTGACCCAAATGTATGGATATTATTTTGAGGTCACCACAGAGTTGGCAATAATATTCGCTATACTTTATTGTATTTAGCAATAGCTCAAGATTCTCATACGTTTCTTTGAGATGCACGGAGTGAGCAACAGGCACCGAGGCATAAGTATTACCATTGTGCAACAAAACGCCTTTCAGACTTCTCTTAGAAGAATCAATAAATAACCTCCATGATGTGGAATCGTAATTGATAGCTTCCAGTTTCATGACTAAAACGGGAATATTATTACAATACACCAGTGAACCCTCTTTAGAGAAATATTCCACGATGCCTATATCACAAAAATGTTTTTCCTGGAGCCAACAGATTTTGTCTTTTAGTCGTGATCCTAAGATTTGTGCAGCATCTTATAACCTTCTCGAATAATTTAAACTTAGTTTAAAGAGAATTTCCGATAATTAAAAAGGAGCCCACGGCAAGTTCGGATGGAAGGTGGCTCTATGTTGAGGAAATCTCGAAGGTATAGCGGCTAGTCGAACTATATGCTCTGGGTAGAGAATGAGCTGTGGGTCGGGGTGTAATTGCGACCACTAGTAATAAGAATAAGGCGCCACCGTATTTTTTTATACTGGGGAGACCTAATACAAGTCCCTTGTACAAGGCTAATGCGGAAACCTTTCTCCTATAACCGCTATATAATTTTTAAAGACCACCTAATCTTTGAAGTATCTTACCTTATGGCTCGACTTTGACCTTAGCAATCCTCCATTGCACCTGTGAACAAATTAAACAAAGAAAAGCACTGTTTGTGCATTCAAACTCAAAAATAATTAAATACAATCAGAATCGACTTTCATTCCTCTTAAATAAAAGATAGTCTTTAGTCCGAAAATAAGAATCTATTCTTTTGGTATCCAATAAAGTAATTTTCTACAAAAATATGTCTTCCTTTATAAGTTAATTTAAATTAGAAAGAGTTAATTACAATGGTACTGAATATATCCGTACCAATTACTATTTAATGAGGTTTATATAACAAATTGACAAAGCATAAAATTGCTTATTTATAGAAAGAGTTAATTATGGTAGATCTACCTTAATTTTACAGTAGATAATTACAGATAATTGTTCATAAAATATCAAATGTAGAAATTTAATTCCTAAAGGTTCAAAGTTATAAGAATTTACTTTATCTAATTAGTAGTGACATCTTCTGATGTTTCATTGAGTTAATAAAAGAATTATGTAGGAACAAATTACAGATTCATATCGTATAACAACGAAAAATATAATTGAGGTCTGTCCTTGACCTGTTCAAAGTTAACACAAGTCGGAAAATTTATCTCGTTTCTACGTCGACAGTTCAAACAACATACGAACATAATTTTTTGTACATACCAGAACTCCAAATTGCACCTAAATACCTGCTTGAAAGCTGACGTATGTATTGACAACGAAACATTCCATTTTAAACAAATAGTTGTGCTGCATTCTGAAAAACACGTCACTTGGCCTCCATTATCTGCGTTTCAATTTACAGATGTTCCAGGAGTAATTCACACCACAAGAAAGCAAATGTTGTTTGTAATTAACTTGAATAAATTATATATGTGATTCCATATTATACAAGAATAGAATTGTTTTCATCAATTTCGCATGAATACCATTCAGAAAAGTTGCTTATTTATAATTTACGTTGCAATATATTTTAAATTAAATTATTCCCAAAGTTACATGTTCCTAACGGTCCCTTAACAAAAACTTCATCGTTCTCCACGACTGGTTTCAACAAAAAAATGGACCATCCAAAACAATTTTTGAAGATGGCTTACACTGGCAATCTTCCATCGTGCATGCTTCCAACACCAAAAATCAATGAAGGACATCGCTCCTAAGAACAATTTTCGACCTGCTTTAACCCCAGCTGTGTTAGAAGTGCGGGCCGAGCTTGTCGCTGCCCGGTAACAGCGTTACCTTGCGGTTCCTGAGTAGAGGGGGCTTTAGGAAGGATACCAAAAAAGAGCTTATATATTGTCACCGTAGAATTTAATTTTTAACATGAACTAAATACTAGTTCTTTATTGGACAATAGATTATATTAAATTAAGTGGATTAGATAACATTATAATGTATTATATTATTTAATATTTAATAAAAGGATTGATTATACGGATATATATTAGGTGGAAAATAAAATTGCTACAATCTTTCGATAGGCCCAAGTCTGTCACTAAGTCATTTAGTTCAGCTTGGATAAACTGTTGAAGTGGATCTATATCAGGATTGAATTCGTCTTCATCGATTTTTTTGTTTGAACTTTCATCTGATAATTGCTGTTGGATGGTGTGAAGAAAAGGTGGAGGAATGGGAATTCTGGTCCATAAGGTATAGGTCGTTTAGCAGACGATAAATCAGGATACTGAATAGATCGTTTATTTTTCGAATTGAAACCCTTAATTCGCAGGAGCAAAAGTAACAGTCGTCTCCATGGTTTTTTTGTTCCCTCCATACCATAGGAATGCCAAAGGGTAAAGGGCTACGTGTACCCTTTGTCCCTTTTCTCGATAGCTTGACACACTGAAAGCACACTTTGTGTGGAGTCCAAGGTTTGTCCTAATCACCAAGCTTTACACCAATGTAAGCGTGATAAGCTTTTTTGATAAATTCTGTTATGTTTTGTTGATGCTTTGCTATTGTTAAATCACTACACACGTAACAAAATATATCAGGACTGTTTTTGCACTTTCTTGATGACATTATAACGCACTGAACATTCAGAAAACAAAACACAACTCGATGCTACAAACAACTCACGCTAACTAACTATTTCGTAAACAACTGCCAACCAATGCCATCAAATTGACCTTGACAGATGCGGAAATGGAACAGTGTTGTCATTGAAATGAAATAAATATAATATTATACTAAAATATTTTCTTTCGATGTATCAAGTATTTTAAAATAATAATTTTAATGCAAATATTATAAAGATTCTTCTTTGCTCTAGTACAAAATATCTCATAAGTTTTTTTAATTTTGTGAAAAATCTTGACATGATGGGCTCAAACCAAATTCACATTCAGAATCAACGTACCCGTATTAGCTAAGGACACATCAAATTCAAAACACCAAAAATCATGTCGGCCTGTGTAATAGTAGCATTTAATCTTAAAGTGTTCTGTTATTTTCCTGACTAGTCTAATTTTAGGAAATTAAGCTTTTAGCAAAATATTTGTATTCTTAAGAAAATTATTTGATGCCAGTAGAAGTTGGGAAAATATCGAAAGGATTGCTGAGACAAGGCGGTTAGGCGCCTCTTAATTATCCAAATCAAAATGCCTTTTTTTTGGGTAGATGGTTATAGTAACGTAGTCTGTATTTCAGTTATTTTAAATGCATATTGTTTGTATTATCTTTTTTATAGGAACCCACTTTCTGAAGTTAACCTCTGCACCCTTAAAATTGTTACAAAGTCTCCGCTCCTTCAGGACAAATTTAAATACGTATCGTACCGCTTATTTTACCCGTAGCAAAACCACTCTGAGTATAACCGATTTGCAACAGTGGAATTTTTGATATGTTTCTCCATAAATTAGCATGTTAACGTATTCATTATTAGTGCGACGACCCATTCCTTTCTATTCTTTTAGCAAAATTATCAGAACAATTTAAGAAAAACCAACAATATAGTGACGACAGACGAAATGGCTTGACAGCTAGGAAAAATTATTGGCATCGGTTTCTTAATAAAAAAAATGCGTGGAAATCTCGAACGAAAGGTTGCGTTGAACATCAGGGCGATAGCTTCGAACGACAGTTGTAAATAAAATAGAAAGGTAACTGTTAAAAATTGTTGATTGATAGATTGATAGAAAAATCATCTCTCCTCTGCAGCAACTTTTGTTCAGGCGCTTTAGGTATAATCACCTACTTTTAAGGTGGTTAATTACCTATTAAAAATAAAGTTATAAGACTCCAAACACCCTGTATAACGTTCAAAACTATACCTTTCAAAATATCACAAATTTTCGCTTATTGTGATAAAGTCACATGTATGTTCGGTCGTTACCACTGCGGCCACCTCAAAATGTGCGGCTTCTGGTCAGATTAATTTGCATTATTTGAATACTAGCTATTTTTAATAAAAATCGAAGAATGTAAAAATTAGTACAGATACAAAACCAACTGGGTTGCAAAGTACGAAAGCTACAAATAGTTGGAAATGTAAGTCTTGGCAATAAGTATTGGTTTCTATCAATACATTAAAATAATATTGTAATAACATGAAGCGTGATGTAGATGTCATTCATCACTCAATTTCTAAATAACTATCCTATTTTTAATGAAACTTGTAAATAAACCATTTGTCGAAAAATGACTGAAAGTAAACTATTTTAAATTTTCTTGTGATTTTGCTTTGCTCCTTACTAAAAAAAAAGCTGTTTAATTTAAAGCATCTTTGATGCTTTGGCGATCTTGAACCAGATGGAAATTTAGATAGTGCTACTGAAGAAATTTAAAGTACTTATGTGTTAGTGCCTTTTCCGTTTAAATTATATTAACTTGATTTGCATACATAATCGTTTTGAGCCTGTACGTTATCAAATGTGTCGCATTGTACATCATAAACGGGGCTTACTGGTAAGAGCATATCAAACATGACGCTCAAAAAGCTTGGCGCAATTTGAACATATGTAGGTTGAATCTATTTGTCAATATTGCTACTTCGCTGATGTGAGTTCTGAATTATTTTAATGAGTAAAGTAGATTCTTGTTGTAGGAAGGGGTTGAAAGTATGTAGGTGTATGGTATCTATAAATAATAGCGTTGACTGTTTATCAGTGAACGGTAATAAGTCAAAGTAGGCAGAGAAAAAGAATCCCAAATTAAATTTTTAAATTAAAGGGCCAGTGCCTGTTTTAGAATCAATTCGTCCCTAGGCAACTTTTAGTGCGATCCTCTATAGACACAATAAGATAATAAATGAAAATCATGGTTATTTTTTTCATCTCAGTAGAGTATTTGAGCCGGTTCTGGCGCCTCATTTTTTCCAGCATCCTCATTTCCTCATTCATTCTGGACCAAATAGTTTTCTTCGACTAGCCACTTCATTTTTCGAGATAAATGCACCTTGTTTGGTATCAATTAATATTAGAATTTTCTCAGTTACCCGAACGTCTAGATTTTTTAGATATCATCATCCTCCATGGAGCTGCTCTCATTTTAAGATTTTTCTACCAGCAGCGATTTCTGACCGTCCTTGTAAATTTTTTAGCCATGCGACACATCAAATTAGTCTAGAAATTTACGCTCAATCCGAATCTGTACATAGATTTAAAATCCGACCATCTCTTACCGTTTTTCACACTTACCCTTTAGCAAACATAAAAGATTATTTTTGTTTCTTTTGCGATAAATATATCTTGTTTGGTATTAATTAATATCAGATTTTTCTAGGGAATATAAATCTGTATATAGATTTTAAATAGGGCCACCCCTTACAAAGTTACACTTTTACAGGCCCCAAACCCCTAAATTTAGCTGATCTATATTTAACTCCATTTATAAAACCTTTTTTTCGTTACCCAAAACATATGCTTTAATCAACCATTTCCCGAAAATCTAAAACCACTGGAATTTTAGAAATGATCCCTTTATAAGCCATAAGTGTTTGATGTTTAAAACCATTTTCAAACAGTAATATTTTTTTTTAGAATAATGTAAAGCATTCCAATGTAATGTGTTTTGAATATATAAATGGGCAGGTCGAGTTTAACTACAAAAACCACACTCTTTAATTAGAATATTCAAAAACACTGCTCTTAAAATTTTAAAACAGGGTAAACCTTTACACAAATTTTATCAATTTTCTGGTTTTACATCTAGCTAACTCAACACTAAATAGGTACTTTGGAAAATACAATTCGTATCTGAACTAATTTCTTGTCGAAAAGACCCCATATCTCTAATTTTTGGCAATCTATATTTAACTCCATCTTTAAAACCCTTTTTTGCTAAAAAAAAAAAATTTAACCTATATCCTTGTGTTCTCATGCATAGGTTAATACACTTCCAGGGATAACGTTACGCTTGTCATCTTCGCTCGATAAACTAATTTTATTAATAAACTGCGTGTACAAATCGTGTTTTTTACTCCGGATACATACGCCGGCAAGTACTCGATACCACTCAAATAAAGAATTAGATGCTTGGCGACTGTTAACTTCAGCTTCCCTCGTGTACACCTAGGCACATCCCTGCCAATGCGCACTCCTACCCATGCGCCCTGCGCATGCACACCCTTTTCTATGCGGCTGCTATATCGTGTGACGTCATAGCCTGTTAAAAATAAGTAGCAATGTAATCCTATTCTAAAGTTTTTATTCTGACATTATACATAACAAAATTTAAAAATATTAAATGCCGTGTTATTTAAACTTAATTTTAATACAAAGTTATTGCAGAAAAACCGTCCTTTCTTTGTGTTTGTTGGGAATGGTTTTAATTTTATGTAATTTTATTCATAACTTAAAATTTAAATCAACACCCAAGTCCTATATCTCCTTTTCTATCCTATAGTTTGATACATAGAGAGCGTCTAGATTTTCAAATTGTAAAATGTACCGAAGTTTGCCTCTATATATAAAGTCTTTAATTCCACCGACAACCAGATCCATTCTATCGTGTAATTCTTGCAGCTTGTGACAATTTTTTAATCGTGGCTCTCCCACTATATCCTGCATACGTATTTTGTTAGCTTGATCGACTTCTTCTTGTCGGTATTGGGGGGAATCCTTATTCTCCCACTCATTGTGTGTACTTGCATGTCCACCACTTTTGGGAATATATGGTCGTTATGGGTTGTAGGACCCTCGGTTTTAAATGATCCGAAAGATTCTTAACTAGACAAATATACAATGTTTAGCGGAACCCCTTTGCATGTGGTGTTCGCCAAAATTACGAAACCAGCATTCCTTAGTTCGTCTTTGTTATCTGCCATTTTGATAAATACGGTTTTAGAATAACTTTTTAAAAAGTATACGGATTTAGTATCATCCTTTTCCGCAAGGACGCCTACATAAGAAATTATCGGAAAAGCAGACCCCGAAAGCATTAATAAAAAATTAAAAAATCCTATATGTGTTCCGTAGAAAGTGAAACTAGCAGATGTTAAGTTGGAAACTTTATTGGAAGAACTACAGATATATTAGACGGCCTCAAAAAAGATCATTACTATCTTTTTGACATTGATGTAACCCAAAATATTGCTAGTATATTTAGCAAGATGGAGATTTGGAGGTAAAATACACCCTCGTTCGGATCTCCGTGAGGGGGTACTTGGGACTTGTCATCGTAAGAATTTAAAACAACGGCTCGGTTTAGTGATAGGGACTTGGACTGTAATGTCATTACTTAGAGTAGATTAGTTAACAAATTTATTAGTCGAAATGAGAAGAGGAAAGCTGGAGATTTTAGGTATTAGTGAGGTGAGATGGCCAGATAGTAATGACTTTTGGAAAGATAATTATAGAGTAATTACAACTTCTTTAACTAATGGACAGGCAGTGGTAGGAATAGTGTTAGGTAAAAGATTAGGATGTAAAGTTAAAGAGTACTTACAATTTAGTAATAGAATAATTATGGTTAGATTGAGTACAAAACCCACAGATTCTGTTTTAGTACAGGTTTACATGCCAACAACTCAGTACGAGGAAGAGGAAGTAGAAAAGGTATACGAAGATATAAATAGTACAGTGAGAAAAGTAAATGGAGATGAGAATTTAAAAGTTATGGGCGATTTTAAAGCGTCGGTGGGAGAAAGTAGTGAGCGAAAAATTGTAGTAAAATTTGGGTATGGCAGACGAATTGATAGAGGAGAAAGATTAGTTGAGTTTTGCCAGGAACATAGATTAGTAGCTCTAAACACCCTATTCGAACAACATGTTAGGATAAGATATACCTGGAAAGCGCCAGGTGATAGGGCTAGGTACCAAATAGATTATATTTTAGTTAAAAAAAGATGTAGAAACCGAGTTAAAAACTGTCGTAGTTGTCCAGGGGCTTACATAGATAGCGATCATAACTTAGTTAAAATGAAGGGTAGTTTAAAATTTAAAAAATTGAGACAGGCTAAAAGAGAGGGATGGGAACTAGGTAAGCTTAATGATAGTGAGGTAAAAGAGGAATATAAACAGGCATTAGATAATAAGATCAAAGAGATAGCTATAGAAGGTAACGTAGAAAATAGATGGAAAGAAATGAAAAAGGCTGTGCATGATACAGCAACACAGACTATAGGTAAGAAAGAAATAGAAGCGAGAAAACCCTGGGTAACAAAGGAGATATTAGATTTAATAGAGAATAGAAGAGAGCTTAAACCTTTCAAAGAATTAGATAGTGGAAGTAAGCAAAAGTATAATAGAGTTAGAAATATGATAGGGAATACAAGATGATTTGAGAGTAGGTAAAACAGACAGGGCTTACAGGGCAGTTAAAAAGTTTGTCGGGGAAGATAGAAAAAAATATAATGGTATTAAAGATGAGAATAGTGAGCTTCTAATAAATAAAGTTGAAGTAGCAGATAGATAGAAAAGATATTTAGAAGATTTATATAAAAGAGACGATATGGATGAGTTACGGAACGACCAAGAAGAGTATGTAGAAATAGGGTTCTCAATATTAAGAGAGGAATTTGATAGAGCTGTTAGAGGTCTTAAACTAAATAAAGCGCAGGATTAATAAAATATGCAAGTCCGAAAACTTTAGACAGATTATATGAACTAGTAAAAGTAATATATGACACAAGTGAGATCCCAATAGATTTCGAAAAAAATATTATTATCCCAATCCCAAAAAAGTCAGAAACTGATAGGTGTGAGAATTTTAGAACGGTTAGTTTAACTTCGCGCGCTTCCAAAATACTAACAATAATAATTAAAAATAGAGTAGAAGTTTTGACTGAAAATTATTTAGGCAAATACCAATATGGTTTCTGTAAAGTTGGAGAGATTAGAGAACCGATACTAATGATTAGGGTAATTATCGAAAAAAGGTTATAAAAAATAAAAAGACTCATTTTGCGTTTGTAGATTTAGAAAAAGCATTTGATAGGGTTAATTGGATTGTTATGTTCAGGGATTTGCGAAAAATTGGAATCTCTCATAGGAATAGAAAAAATATTTACAGTCTATAGGAAAACCAAAGCGTAGTAATTAGATTTGATGAAATAGAAAAAGAAGCTAAGATTAGAAATGTTGTTAGACAGGCCTGTATACTATATCCCTTGATTTTTAATGTTAATATTGAGGAAGCTTTAAACTTAACTAGAGAGAGACAAGAGATAATATCTATCTCTTGTGTAGAGGGACAGAAAGTAGACATATTTTGCAGATGATATAGCAATTATATCAGAGTATAGAAAAGAGTTAGGAGAGTTTTCAAATATTTTAGATGAGCTACTACAGAGTAACTATAGTATGAGGATTAACTCAGAAAAAACAAAGATAATGATAAGTGAGTTACAGCCTAGTTCTAAACCAAAATTAAAAATAGGCAATACCGAGTTAGAGGAGGTAGATGAATTTTGCTATTTAGATAGTATAATTACAAAAGACGGACGTAGTAGAAGGGATATAGTAGCTAGAATAGCTCAAGCTAAAAAAGTTTTTTTAAAAAAGAAAGACTTAGTAATAGCTAATAGTGTTAGTTTAGATAATAGAAAAAGTTTCTTAAAGTCGTACCTGTGGAGCGTTCTATTATACGGTAGTGAGACTTGGACAATTAAAGAGGTAGATAAGAAAAAGATAAAAGCTTTTGAAACTTGGTGTAATAGGAGAATGTTAAAAATTAGTTGGACAGATAGAATAACAAATGAGGAAGTTTATAGAAAGATAGGTGAGGAAACCTGTATGTGGAAACAATTAAAGGTCAGGAGAGAAAGAATGGTAAGGCACCAGTTAAGACATGAGGGACTATTTAGTAAGGTCTTAGATTATAGACTACCAAATAAAAATAGAGTAGGAAGGCCTAGACAAAGCTATATTAGTCAAATTATTAGAGATTTAGGTTGTGAAAGGTATGTGGACCTTATTAGACTAGCACAGAATAGAAAAGAATTTACATCTGCGTCAAACCGACCATAAGTAGGTTCGAAAACAAAACAAAAAAAAATAAATTAATTAAAATCAGTTAACTAAATGTCACCATGACATAACCCACAATTATTTAGCGGTCTGGCATGTTGGCATATAATTTAACACTTTTTCTTTTTTAGAGGGGATAACCAGGTAATTTTTCTTTTCCTTATAAATGGGAATCATGTAAACATGTTGAAGTTCTTTAACAACCATCAAGTTGCTAGTATCTATGTGGAGCCAGGTAGATAAGAAAAAGATAGAGTATAGGAAAACCTAAACTAAGCTATATTAGTCAAATTATTAGAAATTTAGGTTGTGAAGGGTATGTAGAACTTTTTAGATTAGCACAGAATAGAAAAGAACTTATAGCTGCGTCAAACCCACCTTAAGTAAGGTTGAAAACAAAATGATGATGAACTCAGCAGCTTTATGTCGGTATTCTTTTGTTTCTAATTTTATTGCGTATTATTTATGCAAAAATTTTGCTATTACTAATTTTATTTTGTAATATTAACTTAAAGTATTAGTAATACTGCATGCAACTAAACAACTTTAATTAATCCTATATCGACTAAAGCGCTACTCCAAAGGTCCAAAAGCTGTCTGGATTTTTGTGACCCATCATTCTTAGTACTTAATTTATGCAGCAAAAAGTTGCTCATATACTCATAAAATTTTAAGAGTACAAAAGAATTCAGAATTAAAGTTTACGTGGACTGGTAAGAAATTTTGTATAGCAAATATACCAAGCTATATTAGTCAAATTATTAGAAGTTTAGGTTGTGAAGGGTATGTAGAACTTTTTAGATTAGTACAGAATATAAGAGAAGTTGGAGCTGCGTCAAACCGACCTTAAGTAAGGTCGAAAACAAAATGATGATGAACTACAAACCATAACTTTTGCTACAAGGGCGAATACGAAGAAAACTGCAATATTATAGTTGGCAACGTTAAAACTGTGGGAATCTATTGTTTAACATGGCTAACATCCAATGCAAGAATTAAGACACACAACCAATTTTTGTGTCAGATAATAAGTCCTGGTGTTAATAAACACCTTGGAAATCATACACCAGATTTTGTTACGTTGTTCAGATGCACGATTACGGGAAATATTCGCGTATACTTTGGCCAAAGTACATGGTATTACGCGGTTGGAAGCGACAATATATAACTGTACAATTGGAGACTATGTAAGTGCGGAACAGGTGTATAATCCCTTAAAAGACTGTTTAACTTTATTGGAAGATAGTAAGTTATACTTCCTAAAGACACCAATATACTTGGTACCACTTGCCACAATGTGGAATAAGTTATCGAACAAGCTGTTGGGGGATAGCAATACAAAAAAATTGGCTGGCTTGCAAATTAAGTTGTCCGAAAAACCAGAGGAAAGGTAAAAATTGATAAAGTATGTGTTTTCGGCTTTTAGTTTTAACTATTTACCTGTAAATTATTTGGAGATAGTAGAGGAGGAAGCCGGCCAAGGTAAAATAAAAATCTGACACAAGTGCCACATTAAAGCAGGTAGTATACATTTTACACAATCTGCAACACCATATTTTACAATTCCAAAAGAAATAATCATTTGGGAATTGGGGTTGATAAATACGCCTAACTTTCGCTCACAGGTTGTACGACAACGCGTAAATATTGGTAGTAAACTCTAACCGTTTACGCTAAAGGAAATTGCCGCATTATGCACGCCATACGGTATAACTGGAAGAAAACGACAGCTGGAGTTATAGGAAATGAATGCAAAAAAGCTAAAGTTGGACTACATGGAAAACACTGTTACAATACACGAACAATACAAAGATGTGTTAGACAAAGAACATCTTATTAGAGAAAATGAGGAAAAATTAAAAGATTATTTTAATGTGACGATGGACTGACTTAGATACATCCGGGTTCTACAAGCTGTCTGCATTTGTGGTTAGTAAGAAAGACTCTTTTAGTTATGTAGGCGTCCTTGCGGAAAAGAATGGTACTAAATCCGTATACCTTTTATATTCTAATTAAAGAGTGTGGTTCTTGTTGCTAAACTCGACCTTCCCATTTATATATTAAAAACACGTTACATTGAAATGTTTTACATTATTCCGGAGACAGACCATTACTGTTTGAAAATGGTTTCAAATACCGAACACTTATGGCTTATAAAGATTCATTTCTAAAATTCCAGTGGTTTTAGATTTTTGGGAAATGGTTGGTTAAAGCATATGTCTCGGTTAGCGAAAAAAGGTTTTAAAAATGAGTTAACTATAGATCAGCAAAAATATAGAGGCTTAGGGCTTTTAAAAGTGTAACTTTGTAAGGGGTAGCCTTATTTAAAATCTATGTACAGATTTGGACTCTCTAGAAAATCTAATATTAATTGATACCAAACAAGATATATTTATCGCAAAAGAAACAAAAATAATCCTTTACATATTCGTTAAAGGGTATGTGTGTAAAACGGTAAGGGGTGGTCGGAATTTAAATCTATTTACAGATTCGGATTGTGCTTAAAATTCTAGACTAATTTGATGTGTCGCATGGCTAAAAAATCTATAAGAACGGTGAGAAATCGCTAATGGAAGAAGAATCTTAAAATGAAGGTAACTCCCTAGGGATAATGCTATCTAAAAAATTCCTAGAAATGCAGGTAGCTGAGAAAAATCTAATATTAATTGACACCCAACAAGATAGATTTATCTCGAAAGATGAGCTAAACAAGATAGAAAGTATGATATGACATTAAAAGCGATTAGTGAAGCGGTGGCGGTATGTTCGCTAGAGGGTATGTGTGTAAAACGGTAAAGGGGTGGTCAGATTTTAAATCTGTTTGCAGATCCGGATTCTGCGTAAAATTCTAGACTAATTTGATGTATCGCATGGCTAAAAAAATTTATAAGGACGGTTAGAAATCGCTGCTGGTAAAAATCTTAAAATTGAGATACCGTCTTAAGGAGTGATGCTATCTTAAAAATTCCTAGAAATTCAGATAGCTGAAAAAAATCTAATACTAATTGATACCAAAACAGGTACATTAAGCTCGAAAGATGAAATGACTAGTCGAAGAAAACTATTTGGTCCAGAATGAGTGAGTAAATGAGGATGCTGGAGGAATTGAGGCGCTAGAACCAGCTCAAATACTCTACTCAACTCATAAAGGAAAACAAGAATAAACAAATAAATTCTAAACGAAATAATGTAAAACATGCACCTAGAGCCAAAAATATTGCACTAAACCAAGAAGTAAATTAGATATCTCGGTTTCGATATTTGAGCGCTGCAAACTCTTTATTGACGTTATCAAACGAAAGCGGTGCCATTAAGCCGTTAATAAAGTTTAAAACAGCCAACGAACCAAACCTTTCTTCCCCACTAAATTTCTAAGAGTATTTTTTTTCTGTTTAACAACGAAAATTACTTTTCAGCACTGAAATTTGTTACCACAATACTCAAAAAAATTCTGAAGGCAATATCTATATCGAGAAAAGTAGAAATTATCCCTTTTCGCGGATGTACTGCAATGAGTTTGCTATAGAAGTTAATAGAATGTCGATTGGTAAAAATTCCTTAAAATGGCAACATTCGGTAGGAAAATCATACTCAAGATCTTAAAAGTAAGTTGATCGAAGATCTTATGCTTCTTTTTGAACTTCTATCTGACTTAAAGCTTTCAGATTTTTAAAAGTCCGAACTTGCCTTCAATATCTCTGTAGGCTTCAAGTCGGTGGGTCAGTCCCTGCACCAATCGATTTTGAATGCATTAACTTGCATATTAGTCTTTGCGCCAAATTTCACCTAAGCACTCCCTCCATCGTCAAACTGTAACTTTCTTCTTTTAGTTGTTTCTGCACTTTGTTTGTATTCACATACGTCTGAAAGAATCTTCCCCTTTTCTTCGTAGAAATCAAAATTTTGTCTAAGACTTCCTACAAAAGTTTCGAGACCTTCAAAGATGCTGTTTACAAATCTCTACAGTTTGTAGAATTTTGTTGGTCTTGTCATGTCTAATCATTATTTCTTCCCAAAGATCAGTCATGAAACCTATTTCTATGCCGTTGAATTTCTTTGGCAAACCATTTGCTTGGACCCGTTTCACACGTACCAGTTGCAATTTGTTCCTATGCATTTCGAGAATTTGAATAATTTTCCTTAAGCACAATTTTATTGCCGCCACTTTCCTCAATCATATTTTAAAGTTTTTCCCATCTGCCTGTTGAACTCGAAACAAATGCATATTCCGTTCTAGAAATATGGAATACTAAGTTGCATTTAAGCAGCGTTCTGCTGCTGAAACTCCTACCAAGTTCAGTAAATGTGCAGCACAAGGAACATATACAATTAAATGATTTAGTTGTTTAATTCTTGCCTGCAAACCGGAATAAATTCCAGACATACTTCTTGCATATCGTATAACTTTACCATCTGTCAGATATGTTACTTTTCAGTTTATCAAACAACTTAATGATTCAATTTTCTATAGCGTCGGATTTATGACCTGCATTAGCAATAAATTTAATAAATCTTCTACAGGAATACCGTTTGGAAGTACTTAGCGAATAACCACTGTCAATTGGTCAACATGACTAATAGCCGGAGTGTAATTTATTATTTTAGAATAATATTTGACGAACTTCAGTAGATAAGCTAACTTCGTACAAGCGCAAAAAACCGGTTTTCTTATGGGATTTAACATTAGAAATTCTAAGGTCCAAAAAGACCATTTTTGGTAGATAAAAAGGTCATCCACCCCGAGGTCGCCGCAAATATTCCTACATTTAGTAACAAAAATCTGTACAATAGTTTTCTTCAACTAAGCATTTTTTAGCTCCAGGCATGGATCTTGCTCTCGACACCCCGATCAGGGTGCTAGACCCTCCACCCCACAACCGCCACCGCACTTGCAAAAAATCCCCTATCTGGCAACAGTATTAAATAACATTATCATCTAAAATTTGCACAATAGTTTTTTCCGACTAATCATTTTTTAGCTTACGGAGGCATGGATTGCACTCTCGGCAACCTCATTTGAACCGTCACCACAACAACCGCCACTACCACCCCAACCACCACATCACCACAACAACCACCACCACAACCACCACCACCACCACACACACACCACCATAACCACCACCACAACAACCACCACCATCACCACCTCCACCAGCACCACCACCACCACCACGACCACCACCACCACCACAACCACCACCGTCAGTGGTAGAGAAAGGAAGTCGCATCAATTTGAAAGCTTCAAGGACACAACTGTTGATGTAAGAATGAAATTTGAAGTTTTAAGAAATTTTGAACCGACGATGAAGGCATTTATGCTTTAATTATACATGACTCTTATGTTTGAATATAATCCATTTACGGAAATTGTTAATAGATTTATTCACAATTAACTATTTTGTATATATTTTTAATAAAATAGTATAAAATCGATAAATTAAATTGTTTCAGTTAGTTTACTTTTATCTGTCGAATGGTGAGCATCTCCCACTCTGTAAATAAGTTCTAGTTAGTTTGGAGTGAATTTATCTCCATCAGAATAGACTGACATTGCCTCATAGGGTTAAAGCGCCTTATAGAGTAAAATTGTCTCATAGAGTGAAATTGCTTTATAGAGTGAAATTGGTTTTTAGAGTGAAATTGCCTCATAGGGTGAAAGTGCCTCCACCGGTATTGGCCAGCATGGTTAACAATTTTATAAGAAAACAAAGTAGTGGATACAGTAAAGAATTTTTAGAAAATGCTATAAAAGAAGTTCGACTGTGTAAATCGAGTATTTACTCCATCAGTAGAAAATACAACATACCGAAAAAGACGTTAAGCTATCACCGCAAACAGCAGCAAAAGCGGGTACATGCTCGAAGCAATATGGAGACTGCGAAACAAAAAATAACAATACCTATACAGAATTATGAAAACTTCACTATTGCTAGTGCAAAAGAGGATAGTAAACATGAACCTTTGTTCCCTTCTAATGTACGAACTATATTCGCTGGGCCATCAAACTGTGTAAAAACCAACGCTTTAATATTTCTGATCTTGCACGAGAATGGGCTTAGATTTCAAAATGTTTATGTATTTTCGAAAAGTTTATATCAACCGAAACACGAATTGTTAAGAAACATATTTACACCATTCGAAGAAGAAATTGGGTACCATGAGTTTGAAAATTACAACGATTTGATTGAACCCGGAGATATCAAAGAAGATTCAATTACTGTCTTTGATGATATATCTGCAAACGAGCAAAGCAAGATCGCGCAGTTTTTCTTCTTTGGTAGACATAAGAGCATTGATTCCTTTTACCTATGTCAAACGTATGCCAGAGCAGTTAAGCACGTGTTTAGAGATAACGCCAATGTATTTGCAATCTGGCAGCAGGCCGTCACAAACCGTCGCCATATTTTTACGGATCACATAAGTGACGACATGCCATATTCAACATTTAAGGAAATGTGTTTACGGTGTTGGAGTGCTGATGATTCAAAACATACTTTTATAACTATTGTAAAAGATTTTTGATATCGTTAAAGGACGCAATAGGAATAATTTCGACGAGTGTATAAATATTTGAAATTATTCAAAAAACATAGTTAGTTACCATCCATAGTCTGATTAAGAATTTTATCGCAAATAAACTTAATTTTCAGTTTTAAAAGCAAATAAAGTAATAGTTTAATATTATTATAATATCACAAAAGTTATACACAATAAATTTTAAATAAATTGTCTTTGAAACTTAAATGTTTTATCTTTACAGTGGTACTATATCTGGTTGAACCGAGAAACAGTGCAATTATAAGGTGATGACGAGGACAAAATCGATGTGAATTGGTGTAGCTCTGACCCCCCACCGGTGGGGTTGGACCTGCCTGACCGCAGAGTCATCGTAGTAAGCCACCAACTCAAAGGTACGAATTCGTAGAAAGTAACCCAACTAGGTCGATTCATTATCAAGCCCTCAAACCTACACAGTTGCATAAAAAGAAGTATAATACGCTCATTTTATTCCTATTATATGTTAAAACATGTTTACTCGTAATGGAGTATCTGACAATATGAAGTTTAGGGTGATCTGGTTGTTCTTTATAGCCACCAGGCAACAATCTCTCTATATTGTATATACCTGACATTAGAGGATGACAACTTAGTTTGTAGGCAGGGCTAAAAATCATCCAATGCCGATACACTCTCACATTGTGGTACCTATGGTATAAAGAATAGCCGATCACCAGTTCAAACCCCAATTCATTTTCCCAGTAGCTTTATAACCGATCATAACGCTATTTTTAAAATGTGTTTGCTTATTGTCATGATATTTGAATGCAAGGTAGCACAGTGCACTAACGCTTACCACATATTCCAGTCGCTAGACTTTAGATGTTTAGTTGGAACTATGCCGCAAGCACCATTGATATAGCTTGGGTCAGAGGCACATGCAAAGGCAACCACACATGCAATTATCATAATATGTTATGCAATCATAACAACATAGTTAACCATAGCAAAATCATTTTCTTTATTTAACAAAATATTGGTATATATTTTGAAAATTACACCATCTCGATCAAGTGTTATTAATCACGAATGTGATGATTATACTAATCGATAAACCATACTTAAATATGTTAATAATTGACTATAGAAAATATAAATTTAACCTATTTTCAAATTATAAATCAAAAACCAAAAAGACTGTAAATATAAATATAACAATTACGCCAATCGATGTGTATTACTAGAATAATGACATAATCTTCTCTACAATTTTTTTATATTGTGCACCATTTTCATGTTATCGCCAAAAACCAAAACGGTACTAAGTACCAGTATAACAATTGCACCTATTGGTGTGTATACTTAAATATATAAATAATTGGCTTTACAAATTTTTTATTTTGCATCGTTTTACGGTATAAGCAAAAACCAAAACGGTACTAGGTGCCAATATGAAAATAGTACCAGTCGACAACAGCTATTCAAACAAATAGCTCTTGTGAAGTACAATTATTAAGATTCTCTAATCACTATGAGAATTGTGTGGTAAAACCAGTACAAATTACGGACATGAAAATTCAGAAAGTTACGGACAACAAGTGAATTACGGTATTTCCTCAAGAAGTGATAGCAACCGCCAATTGCAAGCAGGACGAAAACAGTTTAACCCTAGTTAGAAGCAGAGTGATCACCATAATGGAAGATTTCTATTTAAAATTAAAAAGTGAAATTATTCGAATATATCAAAATCCCAGCAGTGACGAAGAAATTCGCAAACCTACCTGAACTACAGTTCAAGATTCCTCAAACCGAAGACTACAAAATTATCAAAAAAGCAATGCAACTAGAACATCTAGACCTCGACGATCTCAACCACGCAGTGAAATTAATGGACAATTTTATAGAACATTTGAATGAGTTACAAGTGCCAAAGTAATATTATGACAAAATTAGTGTTTGGACAATTTTATTGGTCATTGTACTATTTTTATTAACTGTATATTTATTGTATAAAATGTACCTTAGATATAAGAACAAATGTTTGCAAAGAAACTACAAACGAAATTTTTAAGGACAATGAAGTTTAAAAATTAAGTACAACCCTTAATTTTCGTCTAAATCGGGAGGAATTACATATATTCCAAATTAATATATATGTATATTCATATGCAACTATTAAATCTTAAGAAATAGATTATTACATTGTATAATTGAAGGACGCATTACAAAAAGGTTGATGGCCAGTCAGTCTCGAACTTCATAACTTTAACATTGTTGGTTGTTCACCTGCTCATTAGTAATTAGTAATTTTGAATATTTGTTAATTGAAACGTTAATGAACATAACGTCCCAGTTGTCAAATCATTATTGTAATTACTGTACAAATAAAATACACTTGGTAGGAGCGTTTTTTTAGAAATTAAGACTTTTGTAAAAGAAGCTTCCAAACGCCCAATAACCTATCTGGCACAGTCGATTGCAGGATTCCAGAAGTGCTCTAGCGAATAAAAATCGAGGAACTGGTAGTCGTGAATTTTAATTCTTTAACTGGAATAAAAAACCAACCAATTAGACAAAGTACAAAATCGACCGAGTCTAATAAAGAAGGAAGACGAATGGAACTGGCAATCAGACTATTCTAAGTACAAAAAGTTCATTTTCATAACCATTTTTAATTGCATATTGATATTAGCTAGTAAGAAACAAGAGAATTTTATATACGCATTTTGTATGTACAATTTTATTATTACATTTTATTATTATTATTTCTGAAAGAATTTATTCAGAAAAAGCCTGAGCTTTAATGTATAATTATGACACAGTTCTTTGTACCATTTTATTACAGAATTTATTACTGTAATAATTTATTCAGAAAATCTGGAACTTGATGATATTACAAAGGTTTATAATTAAACACATTTTTATGTACTTTATTATTGCAACAATTATTTAATAAAACAATTATTCAGAAGTCTGAAACCGATGTAATTATAATCAAGATTATTATAATTACATACAATATACGTAACTTTAGTACAAACTCGACTGGAGTAACTGAGAATAAATAATTTATAAAGATGAATACTGAAAACATAAAACTGTACTTAGATTTAATTCCAATGTACGATGGTAACCAAGTTTTATTATGTATCTTTATTACTGCCTGTGGAACCCTTTTAAAGTCATTTTACAAACTAGGTGACGTTGAACGCAATGTCTGATTTGATTTGAAGTAAGTTAACCGGAAGAGTTTTGACCCTTATTGCAAGTCGCGATTACCTCACGGAATGGGACGATTACAAACGGATATCAATAGCATACTTTGGCGATCAAGGAAATATTAAACGTCTTGTCAGGTACCTAATAAATATACGAATGGAAACTAATCAACCACCATATCAATTTGGTATGCGATGTCAAGACGTACGAAGTTTAATATTAACCAAACTAAAACTCGAGGAACCAGACCAAAACATACGATTAATAAAGACAAAGATGTACGACGGAATGGCGTTAGACACTTACATCAACGCGTTACCCGAACAATTATCGAATAAAATAAGATTTCAACATCTCCAAAATTTAGAGGAAAGCAATAATCCTGATTGTAGAAGAAGAAAACATAATGTACTACAGACACAGAATTTACAATAAAAACGCAAATAAAAATTACTCACCTATGAAAGCGATACAAGCCGCGAAACAAATACCAACACAGCAGAAATTTACACTATTTAACGCACCAATGAATTACCCACGAATTAACAATACAAACTTTAATAACACAAACTTCAACAATCAACCTCTACAATTTCCAAGACCAACATTTAATTCAACTTTTACAAAACCCACATTTACACCAAAATTCAATCAGAACGCGAATCGAACATAGCAACCTTTCGGTGCAAATTCGAACAAAAACGCACGATGACGAGTAATAACAACTCCATTAATTACTACAAACCAACCCCTATGGATATTTATGTGGTAACACCAGACAAATACAAAAATATCGCAAATCAGACCAGACTATAACCAAAAACGAAACGTTACTTCCGAGGAGCTATTCCACCAAGGAGTAGAAGACTTTAACAATCAAAATACAGATAATTATGCAAAATCAAGGAGAGACGATGAAACAAATCATTTGGAAAACTGTGAATGTAACAACCCCAATGAAAACTATCGAAGAGGACGACGAAGAAAATGCGCTCTCAAATTTTCACTTGGACAGATTCAAATCCGACCAAACATATTAAATTTAAATAACATTAATCAACAAATCTTACCCTGCATAGAAATACCTCATGTAGAAATTAAATTATTAATCGACACAGGATTTTCAAAAACTTTAATTAGCCCTAAAACCGTACAGAAATATTATTTAGATTTTGTAGAAAAAGTATCTTTTGTAATCAAAACAGAACACGAACGACAAATTCAATCGATTAATAAAATAGACCAAACAATAAGGCAGAAACGAGGAATTATTAATGGATTAAGTAATATTACAAAAGCTATCACAGGTAACTTAGACAATCAAAATGCTGAACGATACCACAACGCAATACAACAAATAATTGACAATCAGAACGACATAAAAGCTATTGTTAGAAACCAAAAATTTTTAACTCAATTTACCATAATAAAATTTAACGATACACTAAGAAACTTAGTAAGGAACCAAGACAGTATAACAAACACAATACTAACTCTTGAGAGTAACATGCAGACCACAACGTTAGGAATGCGAGAAATGATAATATTTAACACAATATTTAATCAAACGATATCAACCCTTACTGTAATTTAACAAATTTTAGCTACATTAGAAAATGCTGTAACATTTGCTAAATTAAATACGTTACATGGTAGTATTATCAAACCGACGGATTTATTAAATAAATTTTTAGAAATCTAATCACTTATAACTCAAGCAAACTACGCTTAGAAGTAACAGAATCTAACATGCTTGTATTTGAAAAAATAGCTATAATAAAAGGTTATGTAAAGAATCATGAAATTGCGTTTTTAATAGAAACTCCCTTTGTAGAAATTAACAATTACAATTATTATCATTTGCTTGCTTTCCCTATAAAGGTTACTTGCCAATACCACGTTATTATACCCAAAACCAAGTTCCTTTCCCTAAATGAACTTAGGTACGGATTTACCAATAAAAACCGCAAAGAAGTGGCACCCAGCCAATATTTATGTCAATCAATAACGACAACAGCTATTCAAACAAATAGCCCTTGTGAAGCACAATTATTAAGATTCTCTTATCACTATGAAAATTGTGTGCAAAAATCAGTACAAATTACGGACATGAAAATTCAGAAAGTTACGGACAACAAATGGATTGCAGTATTTCCTCAAGAAGTGATAGCAACCACCAACTGCAAGCAGGACGAAAACAGTTTAGCCGTAGTTGGAAGCAAAATGATCACCACAAAGGAAGATTTCTATTTAAAATGAAAAAGTGAAATTATTCGAGTATATCAAAACCCAGCAGGGACGAAGAAATTCCTGAACTACAGTTCAAGATTCCTCAAACCGAAGACAACAAAATTATCAAAAAACCTATGCAATTAGAACATCTAGACCTCGACGATCTCAACCACGCAGTGAAATTAATGGACAATTATAAAGAACATCTGAACTATTTAAAAGTGCCAAAGTTACATTATGACAAAATTAGTGTTTGGACAGTTTTATCGATCATTGTAATATTTTTATTAACTGTATGTTTATTGTACAGAATGTATATTAGATATAAGAACAAAGCAACCACAAACGAAACTTTAGGATCAATGAGCTTTAAAAATTAAGTACGACCCTTAATTTTCATCTAATTCAGGAAAAGTTACATCTTCCCCATATCAATATGTATAAAAATTTAAATGCATTTATTATGTCTTAGTAATAGTATGTTACATTGTATTAATTGAAGGTAACAATATTAAAAATTAATCAGAGTTCATATCAGACATGAGAACGGAAGCAACTACTTTGTATTCCAGACGCAACCTGATACTGCAGGTTCAGATACAATAAACTGCAATAAATCAGTTTTAATCAAAACATTACTTAGAATAAGATATTGTATGTTATCAAGAAATAGTAGACGGTGAGATTTGCACTTTCCCACAAGATGATGTGAGAGCAGGGATTACATAAATACCTTGAGGAGCCCCTGATGGCGTCAGTCTTGAACTTCATAATTTTAGCATTGTTGGTAGTTCAAGCTACTCAATGCTAATTATTAAAATAGTAACTTTGATTAATTTGTTAAATTAAAAGTCACGTTAATGAACATAACGTACAAGTTGTTAAACCATTGTAATTACTGTATTAACATGAATTTATTACGAGTGTTTTTAGGAAATCGATGTTTTAAAGAAAAAGCTCCCAAAGGCCCAAAACCTATCTCACGTTATACGATTGGTTATAAAAGTACAGTTGTATTTAATCCTATAATAATGTTAATAATATATGTGCATATTAGTGTAATGAATTTGATGTATTACATTATCTATTGAGGAGATTGCTGTCATACGTACAAAATTTACTGAGATAAGATTAATGTGCTGTTGCGTCCTAATTTATATTAATTATCAAGTGGGGGGTATCCTGTCAAGATCTAGGAATCCATAAAAGAAAAGAGGATAATACAGTTTGGAACTTTTTGCTGCTTTTTCGGGCCATACCAAATTTTTCTAATTAGGTAGAATAAAGGCTACACTTATAAGAATAGATATGACCGCATATCCAAATTCGCTCGGCAGCCGACTGAAGTCTGGATTTAAGAGTGGCTGGTAATAAGCACAGGAGCCGACAACTGGTAGAAGGTACACTTTCTACAATTGTTATTAACACTTTAATGGCCTCTGCTGTAATTGTTTCCAACTCTCCACTTAAGACTATTTGGAATTTATAAATATGATAATGCAAACTAAAAATATTAGTTTTTTCGCATTCTTCATAGAACTAAGTTAGTGTGATTACCCTGAAAATATGACGTAGAAAAAAATTACTTAGTATTCTCTCAATGAATAGAGTTTTAAATGTACGTCAGAATAGCACATCTGTACTGGAAAACATAAAACACTATTTTATAATAATTCCAAAACAAGCACTAATATTAGAAATTTAAAATAGAAGTATTTTACATATTTTACAGCGCTTCGAAAGAAAAATTCATTAACGACTGAAAACTAGCTATATCACCCTATAAGAACTTGATAAAAGTATCTACAGCCCTAAAAATAGTAACCCGTCACTGGGTATGTTTGATAATGTAGACACGGTGCATCCAGCACTGAATTTTTATATGTTGTGTATTTATCACATCGCTGCTGATAAGCTGGCCCACACATGGTTTCTTATCAGTACCGTGAGAAAAACGATAGGTGTAGTTTCTGTGGTTTTATTTGTCCTCATTTTATTGTTATATTGACGAAAAAATAAACTTTCAGTAAATAATTGAACTGAAATTACGAAAGTCGTAAAATCGGTATTCTAAATGAAAAATAACGTATCTTTACGATTTCTAGAGTTGTCTAGAAAACGACGTAGTGCCAACCCAATTCCAACATCAAAAGAATTACAATTCGATTTAAGCAGTCCTCCATAATCACCATGCCGCGTGTATAATTACAGTATTCAGTTAACAAAGCACTTATGCAATACTTTTAAGTAAACTACTAGTTTTTGCTTGTTAAAATTGAAGCTTTTCGACCTATTTTTAGCTACCCAGAGACTCATAGTTTCCACTGAAATAATGAGACGCCGCAAAATTTTATTTACCGAACTTATTGTTAAAAGTGTTGCTTGGCGAAAGCTTGAGTTTATATTACTCTCGTACTTTGAACTTTTGCTAAACCATAACTGATTTCAATCTATGATTATATCTCATTTCTGTATCGCTCTTGAAACTAATTCATACAAAATATTTCTAGGGTTTCTGAGCGGAATCTACAACCCTACCCTTTGACAATATTAGTTTACTAATTTCCTTAGACCCTCAGCTCTACTAAATTTAATGGGAAAGCTCATATTACCTTTACTTTTCGGCCGCGTCTTGCGGCGATAGCTCTTGATTTCCTCCGTATTCTATCCAGGGATGAAACTTTTTAAAAACACTTGTGATAAATGCACTTGCACTAACGCTTTTTAAAGTTGTTAGTAATTTTTTTCTAATAAATTCAAAAATAATTATTAACGCACTTCAAATTTTTTAATGTATTTTAAATTAATATTTGCTTGAAATCTTTTACACGAGTTTGAATAAAAATCCGCAACCGAAGTCGTAAGGGAGTTTCAGACCCGGAAGAGTGCGTGCAATCGCGAGCAAGGGATGCCGGTAACTGGCGCTTATACGACGTCGCTGATAAAATCGGGAACGGCGTATAAGAGTTCCAGACGCAAAGCGTCTAAAACCATTACAATTTAATCTAAAACCACTTTAATCCCAATATCGTTTACTATATTGTACAAATATTAATAAAGTAGATAATTTCTCAAACGTGCATGACGTCATTCTTTAAACAACTACCGTAAGGAATTAGTATTTCTTAATAGAAAAATATTAAAGCTTTAAAAATGTTCGGGCTGAACATACAGTTGGAAGTTAATTATCTTAGTAATAACCATGTCCTTGAGGACCTAATTTTCTGAAGACGCGAGTTAAGGTTCGGGCCTTGGAAGCTGCGTTTTTAAAAAACACTTCCAAACTTCTTCACAAATTTATTTACTTAAACAGAATTGAATATGTAGACTTTTACAAGCTTGATTAAAATTACTCTAAGTTCGAAAAAAGAATTAATTGTACTATTTTGAGTAGCCTAAGCAACTGCAATGTTAAAGCTGAATAGTTTGACTGACTGCCGGGTTTTGGGGCTACCGGGCTATTTATAATGTCCCTACCCCCTCACATGGCTGTGGGAATTTGCATACCTCATGTCTGCTTATTCTTAATTTTATTCATTGTTACATTGTTACAATCTTACGTTCTAGGTAATCACGGTATCTTAACCGTCTGTGACCTGCCACCTGCAGTGTCACTATCATCTGGATACAAAGTATTGCATTCGTTCTCATGAAATATTAATAAACTTTATTAATTGTTCTTGTATTAAATTGTTGCACTTTACTTAGTAATTTCTTAATAATTTCTAATAATTTCCTATTAGATTCTATTTTATAATACATACATAATTTGTGGGTTGAGGGTTTTCCTTTCTTAATTTTTAATTTAAAATTCATAATTCAAATTCATTGTTTAAACTTTATGGTTTCTAAGGGTATATTTGTTTCTTTGTTTACCTTTGTTTCCTCAAATCTAAAACTGTTTTCTTTACTCTTATATCTAAGATACATTTTGGAAAATACATACATAATTAGAAAAATTAGAAAAATGATTAATACAATTGAACAAACACTTATGTTGTCGTAGTGTAACTTGGGCGTTTTTAGTTCACTTAAATGTTCTTTGTAGTTTTCCATTAATTTCATGGCGTGGTTGAGGTCGTCTAATTCTAAATGTTCTAGCTGCATAGGTTTTTGGATTATTTCTTCATCTTCGATTTGCGTTGTCTTAATTTGTAGCTCCGGTAAGTTTGCGAGTTTCTTGGTTGCTACGGGATCTTGATAAACTCTGATTATTTCGGTTTTTAGTTTCAAATAACAGTCTTCTTTGAGGGATTAATTTGCTTCCTGTCAATGCTAAATTATTTTCGTCTTGATTTTTGGATTATTTCTTCATCTTCGATTTGCGTTGTCTTAATTTGTAGCTCTGGTAAGTTTGCGAGTTTCTTGGTTGCTACGGGATCTTGATAAACTCTGATTATTTCGGTTTTTAGTTTCAAATAACAGTCTTCTTTGAGGGATTAATTTGTTTCCTGTCAATGCTAAAATATTTTCGTCTTGATTGCAGGGGACGGTTGCTATTATTTCTGTTGGAAAAATGACAATCCATTTGTTTTCTGTAACTTTGGAATCTTTATGTTGATAATTTGTACTGGATTGGCTTCACAGTTTTCGTAATAATTTGAAAATTTTAATAATTGTACTTCGCAAGGGCTGTCTTCTTGAATAGTTGTTGTCGTCAATGATTGGCATAGATATTGATTTGGTGTGAATTCGTTACATTTTTCGTTCGTATAACCATATCTTAGTTCATTTAAGGATAGGAATTTGGTTTTAGGAATGATAACTTGATACATTCTAGTAATTTTCATTGGAAAACCAAATAAATGATAATAATTATAATTGTTACTTTTTACTATCGGGATTTCTATTAAAAATGTTATGTCGTTATTCTTTACATAACCTTTAACTATAGCTATTTTTTCAAATATTAAAATGTTTGATTCTACTACATCAAAGGGTAATCTACTGTTGGTTATAAATGATCTAATTCTTAATAATTCCTTTAATAAATCGGTTGTTCTATGATACTAGAGTGTAAGGTATTTAATTTTGCAAATGTTATGCGTTTTCTAAAGTCGCTAAAATTTGTTGAATTAAGGTAAGGGTTGATATTATTTGGGCGTATATTGTGTTGAATATAATAAAATCTCGCATGTCTCACATGGTAGTTTGCATGTTAGTTTCAAGAGTTTGTATTCGATTAGTTTCTAGCTAGCTTAATAGCGTTTCGTTGAATTTTAAAATAGTTGATCGAGTCAATGATATTTGGTAGCTAATTATGGTTTTGATATCGTTTTGGTTTTCGATTAACTGTTGTATTGCGTTGTCATAACGTTCTGCGTCTTGATTATCTAAATTACCTGTGATTGCTTTTATTACGTTTTTTAATCCGTTGATTAGTCCTCTTTTTCGCCTCGCCGTTTGTTCTATGGGTATTAGTCGGTTAAATTTATCTTTTATGTTTCTCAACATACTTTCTATTATACTGTCATAATTCATCATTGTTATTGTGTATTCCTTTCCAACTTTTGTTGTGTCCATGGATTGTTTTAATCGGTAATAATTAATTTTGAAGGTTTGAAATTCTTGCTTTAGTTCTGTTAAGTCCAATTTTTGTGCAAAGGTCCAATAGTTTACAGTGTTTTGCATACTGTCTAATTTTATTGGTAGTATACCGGGGTTGCTTTTTATATCTTCAATTATTACTTCAGTGTCCGTTCTACCTGGGCGGAGGTTGACGGTAAGGGTGATGATTGTCCATCTAAAAGTACAGGGTGTCTTAAGTTTTTCAAGTGAATATATTTTATTATTTTGCCTTTGTCTACTACGGATATGTTTTTGTTCGATATTCTTCTAATTTTAAATGGGCCTAAATTCCTGGGTGCTGTTGTGTGTCGTTTGTTTTGGAAATTTTTCTCGTACACGGTTTGTCTTATTGAGAATTAATTTGCGTCGGTATTCTTATTACGGATTGTGGTAATACATTCTTTGTCGTTATTTAATTTATCCTTTACTTTGTCATAAGTTATTTCTAGTTTTTTTTTATTATCCTTGGCATACTGTTGATATACTTTGTTATAATGTATGTCGTAAGGGTTACTTGAATCTGAATGTCCTAAAGTTAATTCTAATGGCGTAAAATTGGTTGATGAATGGATCGTATTATTATAGGTGATTAGTGCGTATGACATTAAATTAGTAATGTGTTCTTTCTTGCAGGTTATTCTTAGTAATCGGATTTGTTGTAGCAGGGTTGAATGTAGTCTTTCGATTAGCCCGTTATAATTGTCATTGAATTCTAAAATACAAAATTTATGCTTCATTTTTACGTTGAATGTTTTGGGTAAAGGTATGTTAGCTACGAATTGGTGTAGGGTTGTTTGATGGACTGTTTTAATATTAAATGGTTCTCTTTCTACATAGTTTAAATGGTGTTTCTTTACAATTCGGTATTGATTAACAGTTTAAATTCGGCATGGGGTATTTCTATATAGGGTAGTACAAGGTGATATATGTTATTTGGATATATTAAGTTTGGTCGTTTATAAAGCGGTGTATCTGAAAATTTGAGCACGCGTTTTCTTCGTCGTCCTCTTCGTAAGTTTCGTATGATTTGTCATGTTCATAAGTTTCTACATGGTTTGATTGATTGTTCGTACTGGGCTGAATGTAATTATTCTGGTCATTATCAAATTCCTCTACTTCTTGATGAAATAGTTCCTCCGATAAAAAGTGCGTTTTTGATGAGGGTTTGGTGTGATGTGTGTTATTTTTGTATTTGGTCTGGTGTTACCAGATGAGGTATCCATTGGTGTGGGTTTATAATAGCTGTTAGGGTTGTTATTATTGTTTGTCGTTGGTGAATTTCTAATAGGGTTTGCGTTGAATCTGGTCTTTGTTGGTTTACATTTTGGTTAAATCTTGGTATGAATGCGGGTTTCGTAAATTTTGGGTTAAACGTTGGTTTGCAAAATGTTTATATTGATTATTAAAATTTGTGTTATTAAAATTTAAATGATTACTTCGCGGTTGGTTTGTTTGCGTATTGAATAATGTGAATTTTTGTTGGGGAATTGTTTGTCTCGCGGTTTGTATAGTTTTTATTAGTGAGTAACTTTTATTCGCGTTGAGGTTGTATAATCTGTTTCTGTAATGCATTACGTTTTCTTCTTCTATAATCATATTCATACCTTCCTCTAAGTTTTGTGTGCGTTGGAATCTGATTTTGTCTGATAGTCGTTCTAGTAGTTCATTTAGATATGTATCTAGTGAAATTTCGACATTCATCTTTGTTTTTAAAATTCTGATATTTTGGTCGGGTTCTTCAATTTTTAGTTTCGTTAAGATTAAACTTCTTACATCTTGGCATTTCATTCCAAATTAGTATGGAAATTAGTTAATTTCCATTCTAAGGTTTATTAAGTCGCGTACTAGGCATTTTAGGTTACTTTGATTGCCAAAATATACAATCAATATTCGTTTAAAAATCGTCACGTTGTTCTAATTTATCCCGACAGGCAATTAATGTTAGTGCCCGTCCGGTTAGTTTACTAATAATCAAGCGTAGGAGTAATACGTTGCTTGAGTTGTCTCCTGGTTTATAGAAGGTTTTCAAAAATATTTCACCCGCGGTGATAAAATTTCCAAGAAGACCTTGGTCTCCATTTAAGTTTAGTATCGTTTTGAGATAAATCTTCAAATCCAAACTCATTTTGGCTTAAGGTTGTCCTAATAATTAGTATTTAGTTTTGATTCTAATTGATTTCAAATTTTTGTACTAAGTTGGAATTTATTTCACGGTTTATATTGTTATTCTTTTGCTGGAGTTTATTCATTTTCCGTTTAGGTTCCGTCGGGTTACTTGTTAATTTTAGCTTGAGTCGTTTTAGATTATTTAAAGAATTGAGTTGCTTGTCTTTGTATTTAGTTGTACGGTGCTGTAATTAATATATGCTCCGTAATGTTTGGTTCCTTGCTGTAGCCTTGAATACGTTTATTTTTACTTCGCTGATATTAATTTTATTGTAGGTTTGATCTCTGGAAGTCTCAATGTGACTAAGTGATTTCGCGTTAATTTATTTCACTTTGTTTGCTTTGCGTCAATTAAAACTTATTTTTAATTTATTTCTGCTGATTTAATTGTCTGTTACACTTATCTCTTCCCTTGGGTGTGTATAATTTATAACCGTGTCTACGATGCTTCCCGTTTCGTAACCTTAAGTGTTAAATATAGAGTTTGCAAGGTTGCATAAAGTTGCATACATTTTTTTTTATAATTAATACAATAAACTTTGTTTAATTACAATTTTTTAAACTACTGAAAGATTATTGCTTTTCAGTTAATTGCGTCGTATCAACGTATCTTTTGTACAAGATTCTTTTTAAATCTACTTTAGGTGTAATTTTTAGTCGCTTGATAATTTTAATGTGCAAATGCTTCTGTTATAATTAGATGTGCAATTATACTTTATTGGATCTTCCTGAAAGCTTTTATTCGGTTTGTAATACTTTAATTAAATAGCCTCTTTTACTTCGTTAAAAAAATTTCACGTCCAATAATGTTTATACTTTTCTGAAAGGTGTTGTTTTCAGTGAGTATGAGAATGAATTTTGCGTTGCTACTTACTGGAGTATTTTGATTATAGAATGTCGCGTTTAATAATTACCTTTTATGCAGCTACGATATGCGTTTTCAATAGCGTGATATTTATAAATTTTTCTAAGATTATATTTAATTTTCGCGATGCGTTTTGAACGTTTTTAGATAGTATTGTTCGGTAATTATAATTAAATATATTCGTATTGAGGTAGCTTTGTATTCGTTGCGTTCAAGGTTGAGCTTTAAATTATTCCCTTTTGATGATGAGATTTTGTGTTTGGATTTACGCTTTGTTTTAACTCGTAATAATAATTTAAGTTAATAATAGATTGCAAAGTGTGTCTATTATTTATAGAATGCGATAATGTTACGTATGAATAATTCGTTTCTTTACATTTAGTTGTGTTATATACAAAGGTTTCGGTATTAATTAGTAAGTAAATTTACGTTCTATATTTGAGTAGATTTTCGTGCGTTAGTTAACTTCTCTATTGGTAATTTAAATTCGTTTTTGTTTTGTTTCTATAATTCTTGCGTTAGTTAATTTCGTAATAATTTTGTCTCAAGAGCGCATGTAATGCGTCTTTTTAGTTCTCTAGTTTTAAAGGTCTCTTTTAAACAGAAATAGATTTGAAAATAATTCCCTTAGTACCTAAGTTAATTATTTTCATTAAATTGCATAAAATAATAGTAATAATAGTCAATATACATACATAGATAAAAAAATCATAAAAAATTCTCTTATACTAAAAAATATCAAATATTTGTAAAATAAAATTTAATTGGTTTAAGGAAATGAACTTACACTAATTGTTTTGTTGATTTCATGGATTCTGTAGATTTTGTACGTTCTCCACGTCGGTTTTTGGATTCGATCTATGCTTGTATCTCCTCCAAGTTTTCTTTTGTTGAATTTGAACGATTTTTGTTTCGCGTCCAACTTCTGTTTGATTTGTTGGGTTTGAACAATTCTTGTTTTGTCTCTAACTTCTGTTTGGGTTCTGTCAAATTTGAAATTGAAATTCCAGACCACCAGTTCTTCAAATTTGTGTTTCCTAGTGACCTTTTAACATCCGTAGAGCTGCGCCAGTTAAGGTTCGGGGCTAGGAGCTGCTTTTTTAAAAATCAGTTTCAAAACTTCTTAACAATTTATTTATTAATACAGAATTTACCTATGGAATTTTGACAAGTTAATTTAATATTACTTTAAATCAAAATTACACTAGTTAAATTGTACTATGACGAGTAGCCTAAGCAACTGCAATGTTAAAGCTGAATACTTTGACTGACTGCCGGGTCCTTGATCTCAAGGGTTTTTATAATGTTCCTACCCCCTCACATGGCTGTGAGAACTTTCAGATCTCATGTCTGCTTATACTTAATACTATTCATAAATACAATGTTGTAATCTTAATTTGTAAGTAATCACGGTACCTGACCGTCTGTCACCTGACATCTGCAGTGTCACTATCGTCTGCGATACAAAGTAGCGCATCCGTTCTCATGAACGTTAATATACTTTTATAAATTGTCCTTGTATTTACTTTGTTGCACTTCACTTAACCCTTTCTTTACACTTTCTAATAATTTCTAATTATTCTATTTCTTTATACGTATATCAATTGAGGGATACATAACTCGCGTACAGGAATACATTAATTAGACTTAAAAAATTGTGTTTGTAAATAAATTATTATTTAATATCACCCATTATGAACTGTTTATTGCTGGAGCGACCCAATGGAAAGAAAGCGCTGGTAAAGACAATGACACGATGGCTTTGGCGTACAACCCAAGGGCAGCGAATTGACAACCATAGAGAAAGGCACTGAAAATTTTTCAATAACCCGAAATGCACGGTGAACTACTCGTGCAAAAAACTGTAAGCTAGTGGTGTAAATAACAAAATGCAGTAGTTTTTTATTTAAATCGCGACAAGTAACACAATATGAATAGTGTAATCCATCGATTGGAATAATAGAATCACGCTGCTCGAGGTGTTCTTACTTTATACATTATTACACTGAAAAGCCTGAAAATTTTATAGATCTATGTACTATTGAATTAAACACTCCTAAGGATGATATCGAAAAGGAACTGTTTTCCATGCTTCCACTTGTTCCTTCTCTTGCAACCATCTTTTCACAAGCGTTTTCTCTTCATAAAAAAGCAATTCTTTACTGTCACGTTAATGCTGCATCACTACTTTCAAATTTTGATAAATTTAATTACGTATTTGTATGGTGTATGCCACACTGTATTGCTGTCTGAAACACGGTTGAAACCTTCTCTTCCTGAAACATTGGTGCATTTACCTGGTTTCAGGATTATACGTAATAATCGATTGGGTACGCGAGTTAAGGTTCGGGCCTTTGGAGCTGTGTTTTTAAAAAACAACTTAAACACTTAACAAATTTATTTGATTTGAAACAGATAACTTGTACATAATAACTTTAAAAATAATTATTGTACTGGGCGAGTAGTCTAGGTAGACAACAATGCAAAAGCTGTATTATTCAGACTGACTGCCGGGCCTTGAGCTCCCGGGCTTTTTATAATAACCTGCCCCTCACACGGCTGTGGGAACTTGCAGATCTCATGTCTGCTTTACACTTTGTTACAATGTATCAATCTTAATTCTAAGTAATTGCGGTATGTTGACCGCCTGTGACCTGCCACCTGCAGTATCGCTGCCCTCACGGATGCAAAGTTGCATGTCCGTTCACATGAACTGTCGATAACCTCTCTGGGTTATCCTTGTATTACAATGTTGCAATGGACTTATACTTTATTTAACAATTTCTAATATTTCCTATTAGATTCAATATTTCAATATATATAGGTAATTGGGGGATACATAACTCGCGTGCTGAAGGAAGTGTAGCTCTATATATTCGAAACGATCTGACGTGTAAAGTTGTTGCTAAATTTACTCCACTTTTTGGTTAAATAACTGTCAATTTGTAAGAAAAACTCTGTTTGCACAAACAGTAGTTTTTTGTTCCCAAACCCTTGTACAAACATTTTTAACAACTCGTAGCTACAATGGAATTCTAGTTCTCCTAACAATTTACTTGTAGCTAATCGCAAACAGTACAATTACTAGCTTCTTAGCCTACTATGCCATCTTTTTAATTAACTTATTATCGAAACACTATAATTAACTATCCAAACAGTAATTATTAATTTATATACGAAGCCCTATAATCAATTTATATCAAATAGGGTGATTTATATAGACAGTAATTTATATCACACAGCTGCTTTATTTCAAAACACGACTTTGAAAGTTTTAAACCAGAACATACTGTAATCACAGCGCCAATTGAAACTGCCCATCGAAGCTCCTTAACGGCTATTTATATACGTATTAAAAACTTCCAGACTATTCTAAAACGTACCAGAAATTATGCAAATAACATCTCAAATGTACTTATTGTAATATTTTAAATGCAAAGTCTTGTACCTCTTAATCAAGAGATCTCGCACGGCAGGACCCATCAATCAATCATTTTTTGTGCACAAATCTTTTGTTTATTCTAAGGTAATTATTATAACCGGAAGCAAATCAGTCGGCGATACACTTCATCTCTCCCTCTCTTATTCCGTCCCAGAAAACATTGTGGTCCGTACATCTTAAGTCCTGTGGTGGTAATGACACTGCAATTTCCATGTTAATAGATGTAGCAACAAACGCTCTTAATAGAGTGGAATTTCCACCTCGCCACGCCTACCCACCATTCGCAGTCGCCGTACAATTTAGATTGCAACAACACACCAAGATTTGAATCTCGGTTTTTTGGAACAGTAATATCTCTATCATATTTCGAACCGCCATTCAGTACAACCCATCGAGACCACAATCTTGGGCATGGACAACTTCTCGTTCTCAATTTGATCCTTGAAGTCTACTAACGCATTTCACAGATCCTGGTAATTTAACTTAGTAAAAGGCTGTTGCTTAGTCATCATGTAGCAGATGCCCCGATGTCGGTCCTTTAGCCGTATGGTTTTTCCAACTTCTGACAGTTAATCCAGACCATCAATTTTATTTTTAAACACCCGAAAAAGTCCTCGGAACATATCAAGGTCGCTGCTACGTAATGCGCTGCGCAACTGTACATCGAATACATTACCTCGAATCTCTTCCATGACACCAAATTTTGCTTTGCCTGTGCAGCTATACAGGAACATGAACCAATCATAGGTCGGTCCAGATCTTCGTTCACCCTCTCAAGCGCAACTATTTGTTCGTCTTACTGCTTGCTGTTCTTTGACATTACTGGCGTCATTGCTGTCGGACGGTGCTGACCTGCTAACGTGCACCAGTGTTGATTATTTCTACAATTTTGTACGGATCAATGTTTTTGTAATCTTCGTGACAGTCCAAGCGTCAGTCTGAGGTTGTATAACCAGACGAGGTCACCCTCTTAAAAACCAGACTTCTGCTCCTTAATGTTATATTTAGTCGTTGTCCGATCGCTTACGATCTGTATATTTTTCCTAATGTCACCATGGATGTTATGTATCTGTCGCTTGAGCTTTTTGATATAGTTGTCGCCCACGATGTCATCCCCGGGATTACACCCAAACTCAAGATCTCATGCTAGACGTATCTTGCGTCTTAGCAGAGCACATGAAGGTATCTGTTCAGTGTTCTCATAAACCGAAGACCGCTACACCAATAAAAATAGATGTAGGTATTGGCCCCAGTCTTTCTAATCCATGCATACCACCTTGGAAAGATACTTACCCAAACAGTTGTCCATGCGTTTTATCATACTATCCGATTGCGGATGCAATGGTGTTGTTTGGGTCTTCGTCGGCTCAGCAATCGGCAAACTTCTTAAAACAACGTTGATTCAAAATTTCTGCCCTAGTCTGCATGCAACTTCACAAAAACTGCGAAACAATTCTTTTAGCAGCACGTCAGTGACGGTTGCAGTCCCTTGGTTTAGTATGGCATACACTTCGGTCCACTTCGTAAAATATTCCATGACTACTAAGATGTACTTGTTTTGGAGTCGGTCTAGTTATTGTTATATTTAGTCGTTGTTCGATCGCTTACGATCTGTATATTTTTCCTAATGTCACCATGGATGTTATGCATCTGTCGCTTGAGCTTTTTGATATAGTTGTCGCCCACGATGTCATCCCCGGGATTACACCCAAACTCAAGATCTCATGCTAGACGTATCTTGCGTCTTAGCAGAGCACATGAGGGTATCTGTCCAGTGCTCTCATGAACCGAAGGCCGATACACCAATAAAAATAGATGTAAGTGTTAGTCCCGGTTTTTCTAATCCATGCATACCACCTTGAAAAGATACTTGCCCAAACAGTTATCCATGCGTTTTATCATGCCATCCGATTGCGGATGCACTGGTAATGTTTGGGTCTTCGTAGGCTCAGCAATCGGCAAACTTCATAAAACAACGTTGATTCAAAATTTCTGCCCTGGTCTGCATGCAACTGCACAAAAACTGCGGAACAATTCTTTTAGCAGCACGTCAGTGACGGTTGCAGTCCCTTGGTTTAGTATGGCATACACTTCGGTCCACTTCGTAAAATATTCCATGACTACTAAGATGTACTTGTTTTGGAGTCGGTCTAGTTAATGTTATATTTAGTCGTTGTTCGATCGCTTACGATCTGTATATTTTTCCTAATGTCACCTTGGATGTTATGCATCTGTAGCTTGAGCTTTTTGATGTAGTTCTCGCCCACGATGTCATCCCCGGGATTACACCCAAACTCAAGATCTCATGCTAGACGTATCTTGCGTCTTAGCAGAGCACATGAAGGTACCTGTCCAGTGCTCTCATGAACCGAAGACCGATACACCAATAAAAATATATGTAGGTATTTGCCCCAGTTTTTCTAATCCATGCATACCACCTTGGAAAGATACTTGCCCAAACAGTTGTCCATGCGTTTTATGATACTATCCAATTGCGGATGCAATGGTGTTGTTTGGGTCTTTGTCGGCTCAGCAATCGGCAAACTTCTTAAAACAACGTTGATTCAAAATTTCTGCCCTGGTCTGCATGCAACAACACAAAAACTGCGGAACAATTCTTTTAGCAGCACGTCAGTGACGGTTGCAGTCTCTTGGTTTAGTATGGCATACACTTCGGTCCACTTCGTAAAATATTCCACGACTACCAAGATGTATTTGTTTTGGAGTCGGTTTATATCCTAAAACTTTGGACACTTGGCTTTTAAAAACTACCACCTGAAGCGTATTCACGGATCCATCTCCATTCTCCAAGGTTTGCACCAAAATCCCATTCTCTACTTTCAGGGAATCCTATTGTGCCCAGAACGACTTCAGGGTGTTACTCAACTGGCTCATCCCCTGCAAGGATGGACGTTCTTTTCTGGCTTTCCAACTCAGAATGACACTTAGGGCTTTGTCATTCTGTTCGCATTTATATAGGCTGCTAATCGCCGTTGATGATTTCAGTCCGAACAACAAGGTCAAATTTTACCTTCGCAACACGGATGATTATTATTGTCGGGGCATAATTGGTCCATATGCGGCTCCGTAGCGTAGTTGGTATGTGTGTGACTACTACGCCCAAGGTCCCGGGTTCGAATCCCCACACGGTCCGTTCGAAAAATGTTAGGCGAGCTTTTTTCACAAAAATTCAGGCAAAAAAAAACTCGCTTTCTGGCCAATGTAGTACTTTTAGGTGGAGCATTGGAAAATTAAATGTTAGTTCCATATTTCTCCGACTACTAGTCAAGCAGTAGCTGTCGAATCACCTTCTCTGCGTTCTATTGGCTTCTCTCCTCTTCAGAGCATCCTATCTTGCCATAGAAGAAATGCGTCGCTAAATTTGTTACCTTGAACTCTAAAGCATGGGTTAGCTATCATCTAAGGTTCTTGTTCAAGCCAGTCGTAGTGCTTGCTCGATCTTTCTATCAGGCATCCCGTCAACAAAGGGCTGTAGTGTCAGTTGTTCTAGGAAGCTGTCTGGTACTCTTGGCTAGGCTAATCTCGCCAAGTGAGCGATATCTGCATTAAACTCCTGCAAATTTTTGTTGACCCTTTTATAACGGTTTTTCACTTGAGCGTGGTACACCTGTTGCAAATGAGAGTCGCCGTACCTCATTTCCAACCCTGATATTAAGACCCCGTATCTTCTTTGGCCATAGTCAGGTATGGTCTGCAGAATGTTTAAGGCCTAACCTCGGAGTGCGACAATCAATGCGGCTGCGCTTTTACCATAATTCCAGCCAATAGCTCTCGTGGCAGTCTCGGATTGTTTAAACTATGTCTACCAAGGTGACATTCCATGTGGGTGGTTTTACTCTTTGCCTTGCCGTCAGTTCGCATTCCCCGACATTCTTAGATTCTGAGGCGTGCTGTCGTATCACCGACACGAAGAGCTCTGGTGCTTTCACTGTTAGGGAATTAATTCGTTCTTTCATCCTGTTAGGGAATTAATTCGTTCTTTCATCCTTAGGTCCTCTTCTTCCATTTTACGCGAGTTTTCTCTGAAAACTCCGCTTTGAGTTTCTGTATAAAAAAAACGGAAAATTTGGCCTCCAAGTTTCTCGCGGATTTTGTAGTTTTCTGTATAAAGGCCCCTACCAGTTGGATGTAATTTTCAATTAATTTTTGTTCAATCGCTTTTGCATTCTGGTCTAGTTCCGCTGTAAAATTTTCCTGTAAATTTATTACGACGTCGTTTATTTTTTCTGTAAAGTTTTGCGGCAGTTCTTGTTTCTCTGCATTTTCTTTAACTTCGTTGTCAGGTTCGCCTAGTTTTAGTTTTGTTCGTCTTCTCGTAATTTTTTTTTAAAACTCGTGCTACTTTTTTGTAATTTCTCTGCAAGGCTTGCGGCGATTCGGTCCTGTAAATTGGTTTAGATTTTCTATAAAACGTTCCCGTAGTTTTATGGAATCATCAACCTAGCTCTCTGCGCTTGACTTGAAGTTTTTCAAAAACAACAGAATCTTGCTGTTCATTTTTTACTATGGGTGGCAGACACGCAGATATAAATCGTTCAAAGATCTTTAATCCCAATACTTGACACCATGTTAAACGAAAACTTTTTTGTAATAACTGTTTATATGAGACTGTTAAAACTCGTAGTTACAATGAAATTTGCTAAAGCTTTTCCAGCACTTTATTTTTTTCTAATCGCTAATAGTACAAGCTTCTTAAACTATGACGCTATCTTCTTATGTTCTTAATTAGTTTAGTATCAAAGCACTACAATAACTATCCAAGCACTAATTATTAATTTATATAATTATTACAGCAATTCATACCACAGAATAATTTATATCGACAGTAATTTATATCACATCTTCCAGAAGTTTAAACTCGAATATTGTAGTCAAAGCTTTGATCAGAACTGACTTTGATGGCAATTTATATATATTTCAGTTGTGCTAGTTAATTCACCTCAAAAAATCTAAGGTCCGTTCTGGTCATTTTTGTACCAAGCATTGAATTTCCCATAACAGTCTTAAAAATCCTCGTCGCATACTAGTAGAGGATGGAGCCCATCCTCACAGCGCCGCCGATCTAACCTAGGTTTTTACATGTAAAAACCTACTATAAAGTCTTATTTTAAGTGATTTCCACCTTGCTCCCTCCTTGCTCCCCTCCTTGCTCGGACACCCTCACATCAACCATTTTGATTAAGTCACACCCGCCTTCTTTCCACTCGCAAGATAAATCTTTTCCCACATTTCCACCAACAACATAAATATGTCTTGTTTAGCTCATCTTTCGAGATAAATCTATCTTGTTTGGTGTCAATTAATGTTAGATTTTTTTCAGCTACCTGAATAATCCTGTATGCAGATAAAACTTCGGAAGAAGAAGCCTCAGACAATTTTTACTAATTACAGTTTAAATTTTGTAAACCACATTTCTAAATACATATACACAGTTTTTATTCTTAAGACTCCAATATTTGTTTATGAGCTTCTTTGAATCCTTGTTGATAAGTAGTATATCCTTTTTTGTGTTCCACAAACTTCTTTCGTACGACATCCTGCATAAGATGATGCTTACGTTTATTTGCAATAAAATCTTTAACGTCCGTCATCATGAAACTTCGGATTGCGGCTAACCATTGAAAGTGTTCTTGCGCATGGGTAGGAGTGCGTACGCGCCGGGGGGCACATGGGCAGGGGCGTGCTTAGCGTACACCGGGATGCGTGAGGAACTGCGTTGGATCGTTATTAATCAAATTTTAAAGACGCATTCGATAAAAATAATACAATACACGTTTTACAAAACAACTACTTTCTAGGGCGGGTAAATTTGTCTAAATATTAAGATTAGACGATTAAAGCGTCGGCAGCATCGACCACTGGATACCAACATCCTTTCGCTAGGCCATGTTTGCCATGTTGAACCCAGAATCGCCATCTGAATCTTCTTTAACATCCTCTGACCCAATGACGTCTTTACAATTATCAAACTCGCATCCACAATTTTTGCTCTTAACCAAGAACTCCTCACCGCCGTGGCGTTGATATAACCTATCAATTTTTTCTGCTATTGAACCTAAGTTCACACAAGTCCAACTAACATAACCTAACTCCAAACTAGCTAACCTAACTCCTGACAAGTCCAACTAACTTAACCTATCTTCAGACAACACCGACTAACCTAACGCAAAACAACACTTTTTTTCCTTTCTTTGCTAATATATTCCGCAACAATTTAAACATAGAATTAATCAGCAACTAATCTATACAAAAACTTCATGGAAAATGAACGTAAGATAGTAATTTCATATGACATGTGGTGGACATACGTTAGACATATGTCGGACATTCGGACTAAATTCGACCTAGATCGGACTAATCCGACCTAGGTCGGATTAAAATCCGATCTAGGTCGAATTAAATCCAACCTAGATCGGGTTAGGCAGGGGTGCGCAGGTTGGACGTAGTTAGGTTAGCTAGTGATTTATCTCAATTAAAATAGGGTGAAAGTGTCTTATAGAGTGAAATTGCCTCATAGGGTAAAAGTGCCTTATAGAGTGAAATTTCCTCATAAGGTGAAATTACCATATAGAGTGAAATTGGCTCATATGGTGAAAGTGCCTTATAGAGTGAAATTGCCTCATAGGGTGAAATTGCCTTATAGAGTGAAATTGCCTCATAGGGTGAAAGTGCCTTCACCAGTATTGGTTAGCATGGCTAGCAATTATATAAGACAACGAAGTAGTAGATGCAGTAAGGAAGGCTTAGAAAAAGCTATAGAAGAAGTTCGAGTGGGTAAATCGAGTATTTACTAAATCGAGTATTTACTCAATCAGTAGAAAATACAACATACCGGAAAAGACTTTAAGTTATCACCTCAAACAGCAGCAAAAGCGCTACACGCTCTAAGGAATGTAGATACAGCGAAGCAAAGTACAATATCTATACAAAATTATGATAACTTTGTTATTGCTAGTGCAAAAGAGGATGGTAAACATGAACCTTTGTTCCCGTTTTACATACCAGCTATATTCGCTGGAACATCAAACTGCGGAAAAACTAACGCTTTAATATCTCTGATCTTGCCCGAGAATGAGCTTTGATTTCAAAATGTGTATGTGTTATCGAAAAGTTTATATCAACCGAAAAACAAATTGTTGAGAAACGTTTTTACGCCATTAAAAGAAGAAATTGGCTACCATGAGTTTGAAAATTACGACGATGTGATTGGGCCAGAGGATACTAAAGACGATTCGATTATGGTTTTTGACGATATACCTGCAAACGAACAAAGCAAGATCACACAGTTTTTCTCGTTTAGGAGACATTAAGCAATAGATTCATTCTACGTGTGTTAAACTTTGCGGGATTAAGTAGCGAGGATTAGTCTGCTTCACCCAAATAATTAAATTGGAACGTAAACGAAGCAAGTATACATAGCACATAATTCGTGGACACTGTGGTATGACAGCAAAAGTACAGATTATTAAATTAAAGAATTTGTATATCATTCTACGTGCTTTTTACGATGATGAAATTCAGCTCACAGAGGTTTTAGTCCGGTACCCTTTGGAGGTGCGGTTTGAAAAAATTATCCGATCCTCGACCCAGCCCTCACTAACCAACATAGTGTTCCTTAGTCAAAAATTTTAAAATTTTTTATCGTTTAGCCATAATGGACTGTCGCTTGATTTTTTTTACTTATGTCAAACGTATGCCAGCTCAGTAAAGCACGGGCTTAGAGATAACGCTAATGTTATTTCAATATGGAAGCAGGATGAAACCAACCTCAGACATATATTTTTAAATCATATAAGTGGTGACATGACATATCCAAAATTTAAACAAATTTGTCTGCAATGCTGATATAATGGTGACTCGAAACATATTTTTATCACTATTGCAAAAATTTTGATTTGGATTAGGAGCGATATAGGAAAAATTGCGGCGAGTATATAAATATTGAAGAAAACGTTATTGGTTAGCCTCAATCCGAAGTTTCATGATGACGGGCGTTAAAGATTTTATTGCAAATAAACGCAAGCTTCATCTTATGCAGGATGCCGTACGAAAGAAGTATTTAGAAATGTGATTTACAAAATTTAAACTGTATTAGTAAAAATTGTCTGTAATAAAAAGCTTTAAGGATGGTTTTTGGATTTTCTTTTGTAAACATCTTCTAGTAATCTTCAAAATATGTACTATGAGAACAAAATCAGAGGAATTTGAATCACGAGCGTCCGGTCGGTTTTTGGAAAAATGCCCTATTTAGAAATAAATATTAATAATTATAAACCGATGTGAACAGTTTTTGGTTAAGAGTAAAAATTGTGGATACGAGTTTGGTAATTGTAAAGACGTTATTGGGTCAAAGGATGCTAAAGAAGATTCAAATGGCGATTCTGGGTCCAACATGGCAAACATGGTTTAGCAAAAGGATGTTGGTATCCAGCGGTCGATGCTGTCGACGCTTTAATCTTCTGATCTTAATATCTAGACAAATTTACCCGCCCTGGAAAGTAGTTGTTTTGTAAAACATGTATTGTATTATTTTTATCGAATGCGTCTTTAAAATTTGATTAATAACGATGCAACGCAGTTCCTCGCGCATTCCGGTGTACGTCTAGGCACGCCCCTACCCATGCGCACACCTGCGCGTGCGCACCCCTGCCCATACGCGCCCCTGTGCGTGCGCACTACTACCCATACGCAAGAAGACGTTCAATGGTTAGCCCCAATCCGAAGTTCCATGATGACGGACGTTATAGATTTTATTACAAATAAACGTAAGTTTCGTCTTATACAGGATGCCATATGAATGAAGTATTTAGAAATGTGGTTTACAAAATTTAAACTGTATTAGTAAAAATTGTCTGTAATAGAAAGCTTTAAGGATGATTTTTGGATTTTCTTTTGTTAATATCTTTTAGTAATTTGGAAAATATGTACGAGTTCTAAGCGAAACTATGAGAACAAAATCAGGGGAATTTGATCTACGTGAGTCCGGTTGGTCTATTGAAAAAGTGCTCTATTTAGAAATAAATATTAATAATTATAAACCGATGCGAGGAGTTCTTGGTTAAGAGTAAAAATTGTGGATGCGAGTTTGGTAATTGTAAAGACGTTATTGGATCAGAGGATGCTAAAGTGGATTCAGATGGCGATTCTAGATCCAACATTGCGAACATGGTCTAGCAAAAGGATGTTAATATCCAGCGGTTGATGCTGTCAACGCTTTAATCTTCTCATCTTAATATCTAGACAAATTTACCCGCACTAGAAGGTAGTTGTATTTTAAAACGTGTATTGTATTATTGTTATCGAATACGTCTTTAAAATTTGATTAATAACGATTCAGCGCAGTTCCTCACGCATCCCGGTGTGCGCCTAGGTACGAGTTCAATATTAGAATAGTCTGTATAAATAGAGATAAGGCTAGATTACGGAAATGTAAATTGTTAAGTAAAGATTCAAGGGTGATCATACTGCTCTTTAGCCTATGGTATAGATTAGGGAAATGTTAAGTAAAGTTAAGAAGCAATCGTACTGCTCTTTGAATTATAATATAGATAAAATTTAATATATAAGGAAGGAGCAGCCTACACAAAGCAGGCTTTTAGTGAATATTACTGATTTTAGTTATAACCAATGTTATAATCAATTGTGATAGGATTTAAACCTCTTTTAAATAAAATATTGTTTTCTTTTGAACTTACAAACAAAAGAAAACAAATTTCACGCGCCTGCGCATCCGCACCCCTGCGCGGGCGCACCCCTGCCTATGTGCATCTCTGCGCGTGCGCACCCCTACCCATGCGCAAGAAGGTGTTCAATGGTTAGCTCCAATCCAAAGTTTAATGATGACGGACGTTAAAGATTTTATTACAAATAAATGTAAGCATCATTTTATGCAGGATGGCGTACGACAGAAGTTTGTGGAACACAGAAAAGGATATACTACTTATCAACAAGGATTCAAAGAAGCTCATAAACAAATATTGGAGTCTTAGGAATAAAAACTGTGAATATGTATTTAGAAATGTGGTTTACAAAATTTAAACTGTAATTAGTAAAAATGTTTGAGGCTTCTTCTTACGAAGTTTTATCTGCATACGGGATTATTCTATTCGGTATTAAAATTAAAAAATTTCTAGAAATTCAGGTAGCTAAGAAAAATCTAATATTAATTGACACCAAACGAGATAGATTTATCACGAAAGATGAACTAGACAAGACATTTATCTCGTGGGTGGAAATGTGGAGAAAGATTTATCCCGCGGGTGGAAAGAAGGCGAGTTGATGTGAAGGTGTCGGAGTAAGGAAGGGAGCAAAAAGGGAGCAAGGTGGAAATCCTTTAAAATAAGACTTTATAGTGGGTTTTTACATGTAAAAGCTTAGGTTAGATCGGCGGCGCTGTGAGAATGCGATGTCCCCGGACCGGCTCCACCCTCTACTTGTATGTGATGAGGTTTTTTAAGACTGTTATGGGGAATTCAATGCTTGGTACAAAAATGACCAGAACGGACCTTAGATTTTTTGAGACTTTAATACTGAAAATACATGGGAAAACCGGCATTTTTCGTTAGAAAATTGCACCTTTTGTCCTAGAACGCTCTTTGTATACCTACTGTGCATCACTTTGGAATGAAAAACTTGTCCTTAAATAGTTACATTTTAAACATATATACATTTTTCTGTACACAAAAGCATATAGTTGGTATTGAAACAATCACTCGTCTTAAAATGCTATTTATCCATCTACTTGTTATATAAACATTGCTTAGCAAAAACTTTTATTAAAGTTTGGATTGCATCGTGTCATTGAACTTCAGTTGCAATATTATTAAATTAATCTAATATGATTTTTTCTACAAGTCTAATATAAATTCATAGTGGACAGTTACGTGGTTCTTCAAGCGTACACTAAAATTCTACGCCCTTGTAATTAGTTAATTAGTTTCCTTAAACCCATTCCGTGTAACATACACTTAGCTCTACTAGGTTTTAGAGTTAATGGAGAAAGTTCATCTTACCTTTACTTTTCGGTCGCGTTTTGCGACGATAGCTCTTGATTTCCTCCGTATTCTATCCAGGGATGTAACTTCTTAAGAAAAAACTAATAGCAACTGATTATAAAACTGTAGATGTAGTACTAATGCTTTCTGTAATTGTGAGTATTTTTTATAAAAAATTTCTAAAAATTTTTAACACATTTAAAATTTATTTATTGATATTCGCGAGAAATTTTCATATAAACTGCAACTTAAGCCATTAGGAGGCCTCAGGGTCGGAAGAGTGCATGCAATCGCGAACAAGGGACGCCGGTAACTAGCGCTTGTACACGTCGCTGATGAAATTCGGATACGTATATAGGGTTGCAGACGCAAAGCTTCCAAACCATTACATTTTAATCTAAAACCACTTTAATCCCAATATCGTTTATTATATCGTACAAATATTAATAAAGTAGATAATTCTTGAAACGTGCATGGCGTCGTTTTTTAAACAACCACACAAGGCGTAAGGTATTTTAAAAAAATATAAAGCTTGAAAATTTTTAATAATTTCAACCAATGGAAAGTTCATTGATTTTAATCATTTTTCGCGAGATAGGTTTTGGACCTTTGGGAGCTTCTTTTTAAAAAAACCTTTATTTCCAAAAACACTATCAATTTTATTTTTTAAACAGTAATTACAAAAATAGTTTAACAACTTGTACGTTATGTGCATTTGAAAACAAAAAAGTTTTACCTTTGTGAATATCAGATAACAAATTGCACCTTTATATTTCCTAAACCCTTACCTGATATCACAAGGTCGAGAATTTCTTATTAACAATGAAAGCCCAAGGTAAAGTTGGATGGGAAACGGCTTGAGGAAAAGAAAAACTCTTTAGACATAAACGGCTAGTAGAGTGTTAGCTCTGGGTAGATCATGAGCTTGGGTAATGGGTTGTCAATTGACCAAAAATATAAAAAATAAGCGCCACCGTATCTTTCAACACAACAACCTACAAAAATTAACTGTGCTTGTATTAGGGGATTGCGGAAACCTTGATTGATTGATTGAAACGTCTTTATTATTAAACTAAATATACATTATAAAATACAAAGTTTTGATACAAACTGCATCAAGCGCGATTAGGGCCATTAGGCCCTGTCTTACACCTAACTTGCATACAGCTGTACTCTTGAATAAGGTAAAAAAAAAAAAAAATAATAAAAGAAATCACTACACACACGCACACACCCTCACACAAACGCACCCTACGCCACAACATGCACTCACAACACACACTTACACACATGCACACACAACTCTCTCTCACACATACAAACCCACGCACACACTCATCGAGCAACAGTTTAGGAAAATGCACTTGCCTCTACACCTGAAAGTTTAAAAGATGTTCCTGCAAGAGTTTACGAAAACGTTGCACGGTCGGAGCCTGCCTAATATCAAGAGGAATAGTATTCCACAAGAGGGAACCGGAAACAAGAAAAGACAAATGGAATGTATGGGTATGGTGTATGGGGATAGATAGCAAATCATCTCGCCTAGTGTTATAGCGCCGATTTGAAAGAAAAAGAAAAATGTTGGCTTAGGTAGAACGGGTTGCGGTTAGAAATAAGTTTATAGACAAGCACTGCCAAGTGAAGTTTTCGCCTATTGTTTAGTTTAAGCCACGACATTCTTGTGTAAAATGGGGTGACTCTTTCACAATATTTTAGTTCGAAGATAAACCGTACACACCTATTTTGCGAGCGTTGTAGACGTAAACTTAAATTAGATGAAGGATTGGTATATAATGCATCGCAATAATCGAAATGTGGAAGAATTAATGATTGTACTAACTTTAACTTTAATTTAGTCGGTATAAACCGTTTTAGACGCTTAAGTGTATGCAGAGTAAATAGAACTTTTCTACGCACGCTTGATACCTGATCTTTCCATCTAAGGTTTGGATCCAACAGGATACCTAGATTTTTAATTATAGGTGAAAAGTTTATGTTTGATTTACCAAGCATTAACATTGGAAGATCCACGGATTGAACTGATCTAATTAATTTTTGTGTTCCCAGAAGCAAAGCCTGGCATTTGGCCGGATTTATGGTTAATAAATTATTTTTACACCAATCGTCAACCCTTGATAGATCATCATTAACTGCCTGGAACGCTTCAATTATTTTTGTTGGAGAAAAATGGAAATAAATCTGCACGTCATCTGCATAGCAGTGGTAACGACAAAACTTCAATGTTGTGGAAAAGTCTTGAATGTACAAGCTAAACAAAAGGGGACCGAGTACACTGCCTTGAGGTACGCCTGTAACCAGGTCAACAGATTGTGAGATGTGACCATTTTCATCTTTAACTTGCTGTGTGCGTTGTGATAAGTATGATTCTACCCAAGAGATTGCTGACTCTGAAAAATTATTTAGACATTATAATTTAGTTAAAAAGATGTTAAAGTCAACACTGTTAAAGGCTGCACTGAAATCTAATAAAATCAGTAAAGTAAGTTTTTGACAATCCATGGCCTTTCTGACATCATCAGTTACCCGCAGAAGCGCAGTACATGTACTATAATTCGCACGGAAACCCGATTGGTATTTGTCTAGTAATGTGTACTGTGTTAAAAATAACAACATTTGATCAAGTGCTAGGTATTCAGCGGATTTTGAAAGCGCTGGTAAAATGCTAATCGGACGATAATCATCTGGACCTAAAGGGTTTGCTTTCTTTGGTAATGGCCTAACTATGGAGTGTTTCCATACTAATGGAAAACGAGCAGTGCTAAAAGATGTATTAATTATACTTGTTAAAGATTCTAGAGCAATTGGGAAGATTTGTGTAAGCATTGAGCTCGATATTTTATCAAAACCCAAAGCTTTTGATTTAATGCTCAGAACAGACTTGTGGACATCAGCGGTCGACACTTCAGTAAACACAAATTGTGGAAATGAAAGGGGCGGTATACTGATTAAGCGTTTGATAGTATTCAGTTTAGCTGTATTGTCTTGCATCTTTAATGCAGAAAAATGTCGATTCAGTGTATCTACATGTATGCTGTAAGGCATCTGCAATAATGGTTTTCCTATACCAGCTTTCTTTAAAGCAGCCCAAGTCCTTCGGGAATCAGTATATGAAGCTATAGAATGATAATATTTTAATTTAGAGTTTCTGATCAACTGCTTGGTCCTATTACGTATACTTTTGTAACGGTCATAATTCAATGCAGTATTAATGTTTCTTATAAAATGCAAGTGCACTGTCTCTCATTCGTTTCATTTCATTAATTTTAGGGGTTTACCACGGAGATTTTGGTCTAGTTACCCTAACTGTTTTAAATGGAGCATGAGTGTCAAAAATATTGTTAACAAGTGTATTGAACTTTTGGAGTTTAGCATCAACATCTGCTTCCTCATCGATTTCATGCCAGCTCGCACGTTCTATATCTGTCTGTAGAAGTTCAGAATTAACACTCTTAAAATCCCGGTAAGTAATTAATTTAGGTTGAAATTTATATGTTTTAAGTGAATATGATACAAAAACAAGATCGTGTTTAGAGATTTCTAATATCGGTATTTGTCCAAAATTTAGTGCTCTGTCCTTATTCGAAATTATAATATGGTCAATAATCGATGATGACAGGGGTGCATGGTGAGTGGGTTCAAGTGGTAAATTGCTAAGATTACATGCATCCATCATAGTTCGAAAATAATGGACCTCGGAAGTATCATTCAGTAAATTGATGTTCCAGTCTCCAAGCACGATTATATCTGTATAATGCGGAGCATATTGAAAAGTTACCTCCTCAACATCAACCAAAAACCCAATTTTTGGGGCCTTATAAACAATTTCAACTAGAACTTTTGCCTGCGCAGCTACAATCTCAAGAAAAAGAAATTCCGGACGCGCCTTATACATGGAGGGGGAAAATGCAATAAATTTACAATTAAGATCATTACGAACATAAAGAGCCACCCGTCCACCACTTTTCCCTGTTGTCTCGTTTCGTATAATTTTATATCCTTCTAACTTGACCAAGGAATCAGACAAAGTTGGTTTCAGCCACGTTTCTGACACAGCAACACAGTGTGGAAAACAAGACTCAAAAAGGTAAAGAAACTCATCTAAATGAGAAAGTAGTGAGCAGGCATTAATATGACAGCATTGAAACGATTTCGGATGACGAGAGAGTGATTGACAAAGGAGAGCGAAACAAGACGGGACAGGTGGCAGGGAGTAGGGTTGTTCCAGATCAATACCAACAACTCTTTCAGGAAAATCCAACTCAATTAAGCATAAATCAGAAAAATTTTCAGCCATTAATAAATTTCACACAGAAATAAAAAAATAAGTATTTAAATATAGGGCAAACCACTTTACCAAACAGTATAAAGCAATGCATCCCTGTAACTAAGCTCGAACATTCACACTTATACACATACCCGCACACATTCTTAACTACAACACTAACCGTAACAAATACTTAATGCTAACCCTAATCATAATAATAAACAGACAGTACAAACAAATAAGCGCAAAACAAATAAGCGCCAAAAGCAAAACAAGATATAATGCGAAATATAAAGGTAGCCAGCCTATACTATATAGTTAGCTCACAATATCAAAATCAAAATCAATAGCAAATATCAGATATCAAATGACAGTAACAAATACAAATGTAGTTGAAAAGAAACGCCAGATTATATAATATTATAGAGCAGCCTATCTTATCATATAGCTATCAAAATAAGGCGGTAGATACCAGGCATACAACTTAGTTACTTTTACTTTGACTTCGAGTACTATATTTAACTCGTTTAATTGCGGTCTCATTCTCACAAACTTGGATGCAGGAATTTAACTGTGACAAATTGATAACACTCTTTATACTGTTATTAGGCAGGTGAATAAAAATTCGTCCGTCTACTGTCCAGACTTTTGATGCACCAAAGTGTTCTTTAGCAGTATTATACGTCAGAAGACTGCGCTTAGTTAATGATTCCGTAATCATGAACGGTTTTCCTTTTAATAGTTTTTTATTTATCCACACTTGATGAAGATATTTATAGGACACCATTTTTATAATTATAGGTCGTGGTTTGTTGCTGGTATCTTTACGAATGGGATCAAGGTTATGACATCGGTCAATCATAGAATCCGGGAAATCAGGAAGTCCAAGATGAAATTTTATAAAATCCAAAGCTAAGCTACGAGTATCTTCACCAGTGCTATCTTTAATCCCGTGAATTAAGAGGCAATTACGTCGTGAATAAGCCTCCAATTGATCGATCTGATCTCCAACGTTTACAATTAGGTTTTTAATGTTATTTAGTGAGTCAAAAACGCTTTGTTTAAATTGTGCAAATTGCAACTGCAGATCATCAAGCGTAGATTAGGGGAATGCGGAAATCTTATATCAACACCACTAACATAGCCATAATACCTGAATTTCACTTTCTTAAAACACTTACCAAAATCTCAATTACCAGATACCTGTGGTCAAACAAATGCACAATATGGAAACCGTTTGTGTCCTCAAAAATATTTACCAAAAATAAAATAATAGAATTTAAGTTTCAAAAATATACACCCAGGTAATTCTTTCTTTCCTTAAACGATTTTTTAAATGACTTTAGTGTACATAAAGTTTCAACCTTATATTTTCTTAATGCGATTTAAATAATAATAAAAGTGATTAAATGCTAAATAACACTCACGTGTGGTAATACAGTACGACCAAAAAAAATCGAACTATAACCTCAGCTGTCGGAAATTCCATTAACATCTGTGTTCTGCAATGCACAAATAGAAGCCACGTGAATACGTACGAAATTATTGCTGGAATTTTGAGAACTCTTCTGAATAAAACAGTATTTAACGAAACCAATTTCTTCTTAATTACATCCTATACAATTTAGTATTCCAAATCCCAAACTAAATTTTCTTGAAATTAACTGCATGATATAAACTGTATCCAACAAATTTTCTAGATCCAAGATATCTACTTCCGTGATGTTACTTATTTGATATTGCACTAAGAGGAAAATATTAATAAAATTTATATAATTAATGTATACCAACTGTTTCAATGATGAGGGGGAGCTTCTATCTCCTTTGGCCTGCAGGGATCAACTGAACTGCTCTAGGTGGAACATATAAAAGAATATCATCACGCTAAAGCTGCTAGGTACAACCTCCAGACACGAAGATTCAATCAATTAAAATTCTTTTTCGGACCGTGTTACAGGCCACGTGCTTAGACACGACCATTTTGACTTTACTACGCCGCCGATAGCAGCTTACCTCTTCAAACGCTGATAGCAAAGTGATTGAATTGACAACTCGACGAAGCTTAGTAACGAAACTTAGACCTCAAAGGTAAAGGAGTCTATATGCTATTATAAATTTTATGTATTATTTTTACTGAACGGAAATTTATAAATTATATATTTTTATATTATTGCTGTTTTATTTTATATCAATAGATGAAGTGTAACTACAAAAAAAAATACGTTACACAACCTCTTTCCAAGAGAAAAAATTCGAGGTATCTATAAAATCGAAGAATTTTTTCTACCAAAACTTTAACGACAGAAGAATCAAAATACTCATATTAACTATAGAAACACCTAACTAATCAATACAAAACAGCACAATCTTTTAACTATAACTAAAGACAAGTTTAACCAAAAAAATTAGAATCATTCACTTAATGATATGGGACGATATTAATGCATGGGAATGAGTGATCAGTAACTACGCGTACTACACGCCAATAAAGGGGCAAATTTGAGAAGTCACAATCGGTATTTACACTTAATCAGTTAAGAATATTTAGGGGAGTCTAACACTCACTAGATGCATGTTACAAAAAAAATTCCAGTACAATGACCATATCAAAATCTTAAATTTAACCAAAAGCAAAAAAATTTTTTAACTATAAATCAGAAGAAGAATGAACAAAATTGATTGTATGACAAAATCATTACTAAACAAGAATCTGTACAACAAATACTCTTCCTAACTTTATCCTACTTGTTATACATATTTATGTACATATATTTCTAGATGCTTACATAATTGGCACGAATTGATGAATTAAATAGGTACCAAAACATGTTGATTACTAAGTCCATTTACGAAACAAATCACTAATAATCGAGAAGCAGACTAAGTATTAACAACACCTATTCATCAACAAAGTATTTTCAATCTTTAAGTAAGCACCTCATACTATTCTCTGTATTGCTACTATCATACAGACTCAACTATCTCACTCAAAAATTCTATAACTTCAGTGATTCAACACTAAAGAACTCCAAAATCACTAATAAACCATAATTTGAGCCAACTGGGACATATTCACCAGCAACTCACCAAAAACTGCTCATGAACTATCATAGCTCATCTAAACTCTCAACTAGAATAAGCTTATCAAGCTTAGTCTCGAACCACTAAACCAAAATTTAAGCATTTCTCTAATGCTCACTATACCACCTCACATTCAGTATATCACTAAATGCCTACTACATTACTAAATATTCCCTATATTCTCAAACATATACTTCATCACTAAATACATGCAACATCTCTAAACACATGCTGCATTATTAAACACATCCTCAAACGCATCATTATCCACTTCATCAAACGCATCATTATCCACTTCATCAAACACATCATTATCAAAAACCATTAAATACATCATCCAACATCATCAAACATCATCAAACATATCATTAAACGTATCATTAAACGTCATCAAACACATCATTAAACACATGCAATATCAAAAATCATCAAACACTATCACTACCAAAACTACAAATCACTTTAAGCAAATCAAAAATTTCAACTAAGTTTAATCTCATCCTACTTAGGAATTCAAAACATGAACAAAAAAATCACGGCTGACATCAACTATAATTGGAAAATACTTAAGGAGCTGAAACATTCTGAACATCTTCATCATCATTATCACTTATCGCTGAGTTATAGCTACTAAATATTTCTTTTCACTTAAATTTGAAGATAAGGGTAGATTGGAGGGGAGAAATTTAAATACAAAATTATTTTTTACTTTACATTATGATAACTATAAATAAATGTTCTGGTACACTCTTACACTACGCATTATCAAACTGTCGAGACAAACTAAAGTGCTTCACAACGCATAAATTTGCTAGAATGACAAGCTCCTCTATGAGCCTCACCTAGACTTATAAACAAAATTGCTAGAATGACAAACTCTTCTATGAGTCTCACCTAGACTGATAAACAAAATAAGCAAAAAGACTTACATCATAACTGACTTCAAATAATCTAAGGTACCGATGCCAAAACTGCTAAAGCGACAAACTTACCACGATTCTCGTTTAGACTTATATAACGCTGAGCGACCAACCCTTCCTGAGTCTCGTCTAGACTAACATAATGCTACGCGACAAACCACAACGACAAGTCTCGCTTAGATCAAATATAACTCAACATACTACGTTGCAACGCGGATATAAATAAAAAATTGCTACGATATCAAATCAAATCAAATCAAAAACGTGCCTATGCACAAGAGCAATTTTCAAACAATATTTCAACAGTAGAAACCAGTGTACCTTTAACCAAACAACCAATACTACCAATAAAAATGGAAGGTTAACCTACTATCGATGTAGTACGTCCAGAATCAAATAAACCTGTAATATCTACATCAAACAACTTTACTATCACATACGGGCGATTATCATAAGGCTTTTCCTCAAATAATGCATTAGCTTTTTATCTAGAAGCAGGAAATTCGCTACTCAACTTCTGTTCCTTTACTCGTTTTGTTGGATACGACGGACAAGTGATACTAGTCACTCCTTTACGACCACAACCATAACAAAATAATCTTTTAAAAGATCTACAAACACTGAAAGTATGTCCATAACGTGAACAATTCCAACATACCAATTTATGTTCAAAAGAAGGGTTACCTACTCCATTCATTTCTGATATAGGGGTAGTAGAATTAAGAACCTGAACTGGAGAATGCGTAGACTTAGAGGTATAAACACGACTTGAAGCATTCTCAAATGAACTAGGGGGTTTACTTCTAAAATGAGGATTAAAATTATTAATAGGCTGCTTGTTACTATATGACACAACTAAAACTGATTTTTGTTTACTTAAGGAAGCTTCTTCTAACTTCTTACATAATTTAACTAAAGTACGAACATTTTCTATCTCTATAAGAGCAAGGTGCTGAATAAAATATGGCAATAAATTTTTCTTGACTATTCTAACTTTAGTATGTTCTGCAGGAATAATAGGTAATATGTTAAACAAACTTTCCATATGTAATTTAAAATATTTACCTACCGCGTGAGGGTATCCAATTAACAATAAATAATAAATAACAGGACCTCTAACACCATCGTAACACAATATAATAGAAGACCCTTCTAAAACGATGCGGTCTCCAAAGCAATAATAAAACGGATCAATTTACTTGAACTGGGCATTCACCCGGAATTGTATTTTATGGAAGTCGACAAATACTGTTTTTAAACAAATAACTGACTTATGCTGCATAACACAGCCTTGAGTTCATAGTAATATCACATATACTAATTACTTACTCAGAGAAATAAATAACTTAAAACATAACGGCCCGCACTTGACTGCAGAGAAATAAACACATCACTAGTAACCGTTAGCTTTAACCTCTAACGCGTCTGGAAATAAACAACCCCGAGTCCCACCGGCTGGCCTCCTTATATACATTTTGGTTAATTGAAAATAACCCCTTTCTTGACGCTCTTACTCGGCTTAGGATGCGCCGGTCGTAAATCTTTAATTTTAATTAAAACTGTCAATGCCTAAGATAACCACAACCGTAGCTCTCAGAATTGATTTTAGTTGAGTGCTCAGCTAATTGAAAAATTGCTTCAGACCACCCTGACATAAATAGGATCCTAAAGCATGATTGACATCTAATCATAGATATGGACTAATTTGACATGTTTAGTGCCCTTAAAGTAAGTGCCTTTAGAAAATTGATTAACTCTTGGATTAGATCTTTCTGGGAACTTCGCTGAGAAGCTACTTGGGTGATCCTGCAGCCGCTACAATTCTAATAATTAGCATGCTAAAATTAAACTAGAAACTAACTATTTTTAGGAATACTAGAACTATTAGAGCTTATTAAAACAGTATGTTACACAGCCCCTCGAAAAATTGAAATTGCTCTTAGGAATTTCAAGAAAATTGAAAAAAAAAAAAAAAAAATAAATGTAGAAATTAACACATCCAACCGCAATTATGTTTAAGACAACTGAGTCTTTTCAGAAAATTGGCGGAAGGAAAAATAAAAATTGGAAAAATAAAATATTAGTGAGGTTTTAGGTCTTGGACGTGGAACACCCTAGCGGTTTTCCGTCCATGGAAGATAGTCTATAAGTGGTAGAACCTAAAACTTCCATCACCTTTGCTTCTAGGAACTTCGGGGCTAATTTTTATTGAAATGTTTAGAAGCATCTGATAATATAAAATTGCGCTTCCACACTAAATCCCCTACTTTGAAATTTAATGGTCTGCGCCTTAAATTGTACGAGTGCGTATTACGTTCATACGCCAAATGTATGTTCTTCTGAACTTCTTTAAAGATGGGCGATAATTCATTAAGGTCTTGAACCAATTGTTCTCGAGTATCAATTGCTAGATCCTCTGGATTTAAATCCTTTAATTTATTATAGAATTCCCCGGACAGAGAAACCGTGCGTCCAAAAGCTAAAAATGTTGGGGAATATTTTGTGGATTCATGAACAGCATTACGAAGCGCATGGGCAATTTTGTGAATATTATCGTCCCAATTCTTATGAGAATCTTGAATGTAACTGCGAATGGCAGCTCCAATTACCTTGTTAACGCGTTCTACATAATTAACTTGAGGATGGTAGCTGGCGTTAAACCAAACCGAAGGTATTTTATAATTTGTCTTGAGATTGGAAAATAAATTACTTTTAAATTGGGGCCATTATCTATCATACAAATTTGAGGTACCCATATACCAAAAATACAAAATTTTCCAGGTAATTACAAATTTGTTTTGTTGAAGCGCTGCGCATGGGATGCAATAAAGTGAATTTTGTAAACCAGTCAGTAACAACTAAAAGGTAAGTATTCCCCAATTTCGCGCGCGGAAAGGGCCCCATTAAATCAATCGACAAACATTGAAACGGAAATGAAACTTTTTCTTTTGCCCATAAAACCATAATGGTTGAACGTGCTGGATTTGCTTTGGCAGCACGTAACACATTTACTAATGTATTTAGAAATATATGACCGCATTTTAGGCCAGTAATAGAGCTCTTTGATTTTTGTATATGTTTTAAATACAACCAAATGGGCCGAAACTGGATCATCATGGCATTCTTTTAAAATTTGTGCACGGAATGATTTCGGCACTACTAACTTCCACTCAATTAAATTGGCTTTGATATTCAAATTATTCGGAATAAACTTATACATTTTATCATCTTCTACTCTCCAATCGGGATATAGATCTGGCTTTTCCTTAATATTATTTAACATGTTTTTGTACCAATCCTCGACCTCGTGTAAAGAAAAATTTAAAGAATTAATAGCATAGGCTCCACTAGGAGCTCGGGATAATGTATCTGGTACCACATTAAATTTACCCTTCCTGTGGATAACTTCGAAATCAAATTGTTGGAGTTTCACACTCCATCTAGCTAAACGTCCCGCAGGATCTTTTAAGTTGTGGAGCCAAATTAAACAATGATGGTCCGTAATGACCTTAAAATGAGTTCCTTCAATATATGGTCGGAATTTTGAATAGCAAAACACACCGCCAAAAGTTCCCGTTCTGTGACTGAATAATTTTTCTCTGCTGAATTTAAACTGCGAGAAGCATAAGCAATTACATGTTCTTCGTCTCCTTCTCCCTGAGTTAAAACACAACCTACGCCGTAATTTGAGGCGTCACATTGTAAAGAAAAAACTTTCGAAAAGTCAGGACTCCTTAAAATAGGAGCCTTTGTAAGAACATCTTTAATTTTTCAAACGAAATAAGAGCCTCGTCCGTCCATTTAATCGCTTGCGATTTTCTCTTTCCTTTAGTAAATCATTAATAGGTGCTATAATTGTGGCAAAATCCAAAACAAAACGCCTATACCAAGAACACATACCGGTGAAACGTTTTATTTCAGTGGCTGTCTTGGGTTGAGGAAAATTTACAATTGCGTCAATTTTTGCTGGGTCAGTTCGGAGACCATCTTTATTCACAATATATCCCAGATATTGTAACTCTGGTTTACAAAACTCACATTTTGAACTGTTAATTGTTAAATTAGCGCCTTTTAACTTCTCATACACTTCGTTCAAAATTCTAATATGCTCCTTAAATGTGCTTGAAATAATAATTATATCATCTAAATAAACAAATACTGATTGGGATAATGAAAATCAAAATAGAGTCCATGAGCCTCTGTAATGTGCCTGGAGCATTGGCCAAACCCATCGGCATTACATTATATTGAAATAATCCGCGCCTTGGGACAGTAAAGGCTGTTTTTCCTTGCTTTCGTCACTCAAGGGCAATTGCCAGAAAGCTTTTTAAATCGATTGAACTGAGATATTTCGCATTGCGTAATCTATCAAGAATGTCATTTACAAACGGAATGGGATACGCGTCTTTTTGTAATTGAATTTAATCGTTTAGCGTCAAAACATACACGAAATTCACCTTTTGCTTTTTCTTTACTAATAGCATGGGGAGTTCCACGGGCTATTGCTTGGGCTAATAATGCCTTGTTCAAGCATTGCATCAATTTCTTTATTAGCATGTTCCAGCATCGCCGGTGATAATGGGTAATACCTTTGTTTAATTGGTTCAACGTCTTCCGTTGTAATATGATGTGAAATTTTAGTGGTTCGGCCTAAGGTAGGACGATCCAGGGATTGAAATAAAGAAATAACCTTGTTTAATTCAAATTTCTGGTCTTCATTTAAATCGGCCATGACTTTAATGAAATTTAATTTATTCGTTTCCGCAGAATGAGCATAAAATTCATTTTTGAAAAATCTACTTTCAATTCAAATAATTGACAAAATCAATCCCTAACGTTAGGGTACACTCTATTGAGTCGGAAACTAAAACATTTAAAGACCGAGTAACCCCGTTTATAGTCAAGGGCAAATTAATTGAACCTAAAATTGATTGTGCAGTGCCATCCGCGGTTGTTAATATAGACGTTTTACATTTTTAATTAATTCTAACTTATATTTATCCAATAAACACAAACCATGTCTGCCTAAAATAGAGGTATTCGCGCCGGAATCCAACAGTGCAGTATAAGTTTCCTTAAATATCTCGATATTAATATAAGGTCTTGTATCATCTTTTACTTTATAAAAATTTGAAAAACCTTAGATGATTTACAAAATTCTTAACTTTTACTAACCAATCCGACCACGTCTTTTGTCAGCAGCAATATTATTAAACGAAGAAAAGCAACGGCTGACTACGCGCTTTCCTGTCCTTAGTTTTTTGAATTATTTGAGCAGTTTGGACAATTTGTGGACGTAACTTCCAACTGCCCACAAGAATAACAAAATATTCCGCGTTTCTCCGGACAAGTATGAAACGAGTGACCTCGTCTTTTACAGTTGAAACAAATAGTCGAAAATTTTGCTGTGTTTTTAAAATAATTCGAAACGCCGGACCGTGGTAAATTATTATTAGAAAATGAACTCTGTCGAACTTGACGTTCTAAGATAACTGGTACGTTGGCAGAATCCGAATGTTCTTGTTTAATAAAATGTGTAGGCTTAATGTCTTCTAAAAGCTTACAACGAGAAATCAAATGGGAAATGTCAGTCACTTCAATTAACGCCAGTTGCGTGGCATAAAAAGTCTGTAAATTTCTTTTAATAATTTTTATTTGTTCCCTGATTGGAATGGAATCTTCTAATTGAGAAAATAAATTTACCATCTTTGAAATATAAATGGTAGGTGATTCATCGGCGCCTTGCCGTCTGGATTTAATTAACATTAAAAGATTCTCTGCATAATCGGCTGAAAGAAAATCTTGTTTCAATTTAAAATTAATTGTTCCCATGAATTTACTGTACACCGCGTTGCTCTATACCAATCCAATGCTGAACTGGTGAAAAGATCAATAGCCCCTTCGAAAAGGTCATCTGACGAAACTTTTCTTGCAACTTGCAGTTCTTTGACGCGTTGAATAAAATCTAAAACCGATATAGAATCAGATTCACCCGAAAATTGTAATCCCCACTTGTGGATCGGGACTGATGTCGTTGTTTTATTCAAGGACTTAATTAGCGTACCTAAATCATTACTAGAAATCGAAACCGATGGGGTATTAATGGAAGAAACCGCTGATGCTTCAGGGCATGAACCCTCTGCTGTTGGTGTTATTGTAGGATCTTTATTACTGCTAGCCGAACAATAAAGAGGGTTATCGTTAATCTCATTTTCCCCGTTTACCTGTTCTAAAATCTCAAAAGCTCTAATGCATTTGGAATGCAATTCTTTGTGTACTTCTAAAATTCAATATCGAAATTGACATAATTTAGTCTCTGTGTTACATCCATTAATCTCGTGTTAAGTTTAATATATTCTGTCCTTTTAGGAAGAATGGTAAAAGAATTTAAACAGTTTTCTAATTCAAAATCTTAAGTTTTAATAATTCAATTTCGTCCTTTTGAACGATTTCAATTTTCTCATACTTAGAAAAAACATTACTGTCGACTTTCTCAACAACGAGTTTTCTACGCAATAATTTTCGCTTTTCTAACACACTTAACTTTGTTGGTTCAACGTTCCTAATTAAAAGTTCATAACTAAGCTCATCGCTTCTTAAAGCTTCTACCACATACATGACTAAATAAAAGGTAAAAGCCAACAATAACGAAACTTGTTCCTAAATCACTAATATTAAACTGTAATTCTGCCTAACACTAAATAGAAACAAAACAATCTAAAAATTCGTCCGTGTGTTGTTTACCATATTTACAATTTTAACCACGTTAATGCGCCAGTGTAATTTAAAATATTTACCTACCGCGTGAGGGTATCCAATTAACAATAAATAATAAATAACAGGACCTCTAACACCATCGTAACACAATATAATAGAAGACCCTTCTAAAACGATGCGGTCTCCAAAGCAATAATAAAACGGATCAATTTACTTGAACTGGGCATTCACCCGGAATTGTATTTTATGGAAGTCGACAAATACTGTTTTTAAACAAATAACTGACTTATGCTGCATAACACAGCCTTGAGTTCATAGTAATATCACATATACTAATTACTTACTCAGAGAAATAAATAACTTAAAACATAACGGCCCGCACTTGACTGCAGAGAAATAAACACATCACTAGTAACCGTTAGCTTTAACCTCTAACGCGTCTGAAATAAACAACCCCGATTCCCACCGGCTGGCCTCCTTATATACATTTTGGTTAATTGAAAAATAACCCTTTCTTGACGCTCTTACTCGGCTTAGGATGCGCCGGTCGTAAATCTTTAATTTTAATTAAAACTGTCAATGCCTAAGATAACCACAACCGTAGCTCTCAGAATTGATTTTAGTTGAGTGCTCAGCTAATTGAAAAATTGCTTCAGACCACCCTGACATAAATAGGATCCTAAAGCATGATTGACATCTAATCATAGATATGGACTAATTTGACATGTTTAGTGCCCTTAAAGTAAGTGCCTTTAGAAAAATTGATTAACTCTTGGATTAGATCTTTCTGGGAACTTCGCTGAGAAGCTACTTGGGTGATCCTGCAGCCGCTACAATTCTAATAATTAGCATGCTAAAATTAAACTAGAAACTAACTATTTTTAGGAATACTAGAACTATTAGAGCTTATTAAAACAGTATGTTACACATATTAGCTATAAATAAGACAAATGATTCACCATTTTTTTGAAATCTATTTTTAATTTTTTCCCAAATATCGTTTTCAGGATGTGCTGGTAAAAAATCTTCCTTTAATCTACTAACCAACGAATTCCAATCTGCTAATGAACTACGAACGCAACGATACCACACTAATGCATCACCAGTAAACAATTCAACCGCAGAATTAAACAATTCTACTTCAGATACTTTTCGTGATTGTGCAATGTCACTAATATTTTCTAAAAATTGATATAAGAAGGATGGGTTTCCAGAATATTTTATAGACCAAGATCCAATAGGAACTGTCTGTGTGACATATGTGACCGTTGGAATGGGCACATTAGATACAGCAATAGAATTTATACTTATGTCATTCTGATTCGAACCCAAATCTTTATTTAATCTCTCATGAAGATCTGCCTCCACAACAAGAATAGTAGCCAAACTTTCATTTTTAAATAGCACTACTTCCTCAAAATTTTCTTTAGGGACCCTTAACCGTTGAATTCTACCTGTAAGATGTATTAATCTTGACCGTATCCTTTTAAAAATAGAATCGGCGGGATCATCTATAAATTCTAACAAAACATTTTTTATTGACTCTATACTAAACTCAATTTCTTCTTTTTCTATATCGAAATCCACCTTATAACTTAAAAGATCAATCAAACAACCTGGTTTATCTGTTTCTTTGGCCAACAACCTCGCTAAAATTTTCTTTTTATCAGAAACTGTTCTTGAATTTTCAATGCCTCTAATGTTCAAGTCATATTCTAATTCATTTTTGAGTAAATGAACGATGCTATATATTTCTGTAATAAAAAAATATTTTTATTTCTCTAAAGAATCCCAATAATATACTCTTTGAAGATAAATTCATAAACAAAAAGATGTTCTAACAATATTGAGAACCCACTACAAACTGTAACAAACTGTAACAAAAATTAAACTATAAAATCACATTAGTAAAATCGATTCAAACCTCAGTCGCTGAGAACAAGTGTAATGAATATAAGTGGAAACAATCTAGCCCCAGTGTACAAATGAAATTGTTCGAGCCCCACGTTGTGAGCGCAAGTGAAAACAAAAAAAGTTTTACCTTCGTGAATATCAGATAACAAATTGCATCTTTATATTTCCTAAACCCTTACCTGATATCACAAGGTCAAGAATTTCTTATTAACAATGAAAGCCCAAGGTAAAGTTGAATGGAAAACGGCTTGAGGAAAAGAAAAACTCTTTAGACATAAACGGCTAGTAGAGTGTTAGCTCTGGGTAGATCATAAACTTAGGTCATGGGTTGTCAAATGACCAAAAATATAAAAAATGAGCACCACCGTATTTTTCAATACAACAACCTACAAAAATTAACTGTGCTTGTATTAGGGAAATGCGGAAACCTTATATCAACACCACTAACATAGCCATAAAACCTGAATTTCACTTTCTTAAAACACTTACCAAAATCTCAATTACCAGATGTCGTACAGATGTCTCGGCTTAACCTGTGGTCAAACAAATGCACGACATGGAAACCGTTTGTGGCCTCAAAAATATTTACTAAAAATAAAATAATAGAATTTAAGTTTCAAAAATATACACCCAGGTAATTCTTTCTTTCCTTAAACGATTTTTTAAATGACTTTAGTGTACATAAAGTTTCAACCTTATATTTTCTTATTGCGATTTAAATAATAATGAAAGTGATTAAATGCTAAATAACACTCACATGTTCTGCGATGCACAAATAGAAGCCACGTGAATACGTACAAAATTATTGTTAGAATTTTGAGAACTCTTCTGAATAAAACAGTATTTAACGAAACCAATTTCCCCTTAATTACATCCTATACAATTTAATATTCCAAATCCCAAACTAAATTTTCTTGAAATTAACTGCATGATATAAACTGTATCCAACAAATTTTCTAGATCCAAGATATTTACTTCCGTGATGTTACTTATTTGATATTGCACTAAGAGGAAAATATTAATAAAATTTATATAATTAATTTATACCAACTGTTTCAATGATGAGGGGGAGCTTCTATCTCCTTTGGCCTGCAGGGATCAACTGAACCTCTCTAGGTGGAACATATAAAAGCATACCATCACGCTAAAGCTGCTAGGTACAACCTCCAGACACGAAGATTCAATCAATTAAAATTCTTTTTCGGACCGTGTTACAGGCCACGTGCTTAAACACGACCATCTTGACTTTACTACGCCGCCGATAGCAGCTTACCTCTTCAAACGCTGATAGCAAAGTGATTGAATTAACAACTCGACAAAGCTTAGTAACGAAACTTAGACCTCAAAGGTAAAGGAGTCTATATGCTATTATAAATTTTATGTATTATTTTTACTGAACGGAAATTTATAAATTATATATTTTTATATTATTGCTGTTTTATTTTATATCAATAGATGAAGTGTAACCACGAAAAAAAATACGTTACACATTAACGTTTTAATTGACAAATAATCAAGGTTATGTTTAATAATTACCAATGAGTAGCTTGAACTATCAACAATGTTAAAGTTAGGAAATTCGAGACTGACTGACCATCATGGGCTTCTCAGTGTATTTATGTAATCCCTGCTCTCACATCATCTTGTGGGAAATGCAGATCTCATGTTAGCTACTTCTTGATAACATACAATGTCTTATTCTTAGTAATCTTAATTATAAAAACTGCTTTCTTATAGTTCATTGTGTCCTGTACCTGCAGTATCAGGTTGCGTCTGGAATACAAAGTAGTTGCCTCCGTTCTCACGTCTGATATGATCTGCATTTCCCACAAGATGATGTGGGAGGAGGGATTACATAAATACCCTGAGAAACCCCTAATGGCCAATCAGTTTCGCACTCCATAACTTTAACATTCTTGGTAGTTCAAGCTATTCTTTGGTAATTATTAAAATATTAACTTTGTTTGATTTGTTAAATTAAAAGTCGCGTTAATAAACACAACGTATGTTGTTAAACCATTTTTGTAATTACTGTTTAAAAATAAATTTGATAGAAGTGTTTTCGGAAAATAAATGTTTTAAAAAGGAAACGCCCAAAGGCCCAAAACCTATCTCACAAACTACGTATTTTTTATTTTTGCTGATACATATAAACAGCCAATGCTGCTAGTATCAATATTCCATTAGAAAGCAAATTAGGAAGGTCGTCCAAAAACAAAGAATCACAACTCCTATAATTCCTTACTGTTATCTTTGTCGCTGGAAGTTGTGTTAATACAACTTCGACGTAGTAGTTTGAAGTGAAGTCTAAACTCATTAGCGCTCTCGGGCTGCTTGACTCAAGAATTACCAATTTCATACCAGCTGATATACCCCAATCCGGTTATGTTATAGGAAAGCAAGTAAACTTCAAAGCATCGGAGTAATTTCATCTCTTAGCGCAACCACTAATGCTATGCTTAGTAAATCTTACACGAGGGTTTATATTGCTACGGCTTGTTGAGCTACATCTTCTGTAAGAAATGTGTGTACTAGAGTAGTCAAAGGTCAAAATCCTTTTATATAAGTCAAGAGAAATATTGTACAGTCAACCTTTTTTTAAAATACACACTCCGTTATGTAAATGAACAATTTTCAGTATAAAGAATGTAACATAATCGTAGAAAACCTGTAAACAGCTACGGGTGAAATGAGCGTGAAATTAATTAGGTTTTGACTTCCCTGAAGAGACGGAGATTCCGTAACAATATAAGGGTGGCCCGGCTAAACGCAGTGGTACGGGAGTTGGTTACTGTGTATAAATGAGAAAAAAATAAAAAAATAATAAAGAAATACAAAATAATAAATAACATGGCTTACATACAAAAATTTTACGTTATATTAGCACTTATCTTGGAAGATCTTTCTTCGTGAAGATCAAGGGATGCCAAACCGTCTGTCACAGTAATGCCTTTAATGTTAATACAAAATCCGGTTTTCTGCATAAAACTCCTTTACTTCGGTAACCTAAACTTTCTGACCTCTTATTTTATTTGCTCAAATATACCTTAAACGCAGTAATTCTGTCATATTTAAATAATAGCATACTTTTTTCTAATAAAATTCCATTACCGAGGTAGCTGACTTTACCTATTTCATAAATAAATTGAAATAAAAATCCAACCTAATTATAAACTCTAATAAATAAAATAATATATATATATTGTTGTGGATTCAAAGGGGTAAATCGGTGGGAAACAATAAAATTTCAACAACCCTGTATATAGAAAAGAACAAATTATTTACGCGCAAAATTAATTTAATTCATTTATGGAAAACGGACAAGTATTGACGTATTTTTATAATTAATAATTGGAATGTTAAAATTACATAATGAAGAAACAGTTTTAAAGCAACAAGAAGTTCAAGGATAGTTTAAGCAAACACATATAAGCAAAAGGGAACGTGCTGTATAAGAAAATCAATAATTCCAAGGCAAATGTATTCGTTGTAACAGACAACCTCAGTTTTATCAGATACGAAGAAATATAAAGTCTAAGAATTGTTACGCTAAACGTTCGATAATTAACAGAAACACTTGCGATTTAAAAGGTTACGTTCGACGAAGTCGAGAGCATGTTACGATAGGTTTTTATAGACAACCGTCAGTTTGGTATGAACAACAAGGCTAACAAACATCTTAAAGAGCGAGGGAAATGCACAATCCGTTATATACAACAGATAGAGACAGATATAAAAGCGTTGGGATTGAAAATGCACATACAGTATACACGTGGAGTTGAGATAAGATGTCATCAATATCGATTTTCTGTAACTCAAGTGGGGTTTTGAACGAGACAGCAGACATGCATAAGACAGAGATAAATTTAGTTTAGGCGGAGTTTCTGACGGCAGAGAATTTTGTTATTGGTTGAAAGCAGACAGTTTTCTAAACGTATGCACACGCGACGGTTGAAAGCAAATTTGAATATACGGCACGTAGACCGAAGCGAAATTTACGAATTTCGAGACGGTTATATTCAAAAATTTTAGAATTAGATTTAAAAATAAGCTTTTCGCTTGAAGTGCTTCCACTAAGGGGTTTTGAAAGTATATAAATACTCAACCTAGGTTATTGAGGGTCTCTTCTCTTCTCTTCGCTGCTATGTTACTTTATTTCGATAAAGTACTGAATGCCAACCACCATAACAGTAAAGCTTTCTGTGAGTATTTTATGTGAATATATTACCGTGAATATAGTGGTTGCAAGTGTAACACAGTAGTAGCGGACTTCTAATTATTGACGTTAAGTACGAGTAGTGCATTTTAAATTAATAAAGGTCCGGCTACTACAATACAAAGCACGAAAGTCAATAAATGAAAGCATGATATATGTGGGGTAAGCATCACAAATAATCAAGTTTGTATGCATGATATATAGTATGGTACTGTGAGACGAGGCATAGCTCGCAGAGGTGGCAGATGGTGGTGGCCTGTGGATCCGCTGAGTAGCACGGTGAATGGAAACGAAGCCGAGGTGTTCTGATAATCATCTTCGAAGGAAAGAAAGCCTGAAGAATTCTCCAGGTAATTTATTTGAAATTTCTGTTGTTTGATAAACATTTGTAAAATTTTGTGCTGTGTGGTTGACTTTTTGGGGCATATTTATGGTTGTAAAAACTTATTGAAAAAGATACATATACTGGACAATTTATTGAGGTTAAATATTGAAAAGGGGTGTATTTAAAACATTCAAAATTTTATTCAGCATATAAATTGAATTGTAAAGAGTAAACGGGTCTGTTAACTTTGTTTTAACATATGCAAGGTGTAAAAGGCATATACAAACTAAACTGGGTTGTTACGAGCTCACAATACTCCAGTGTACAGTCAGTTTAGGGTAACATGTGGTGCCCATCTACTCATATCTCATTGAATTTGTTTGAAATAATTAGAAAAATCAAGGACTTTAAAAACATACCATATTTTGAGTTTTATAATTAGTGTATCAAACTGTTTTTAACACATGTGAATATGATTTATCTGTTAATATCTGTAAATAAAAGGTTGTATGATTGTTATTTTATTTGGTGATTTTATTGAATGGTGGGCAAGTGTGAAAGAGGTATGGTTTTAAATTTAGGTATTCGAGAAGAGGCACAGCTGAGCTAGCCAGAAAAGCTGAAGGAGTTTGAAGGCTAAATAAAAGGGTAAGGAATTTATTTTTTGAAATTTTTGAATTTTTGAAAACTATATGTTGACCCTGGAGGGGCGCGAATTTTAATAGACAATTCCAAGACCGTCTAGTCTACCACGGCACTTTTATGACGCCCAATTCGTGGGGCTCGTAGGGGTTAGGTGAAGAATCTATGTAAAAGCTTTTTCCCAGCTTCGTTCCCAAATTTTTGTAAGTTCCACGGCAATATATATATATATATATATATATATATATATATAAATCCAATTTACTTTACCAAAAAATAATATCTTAACCTCAAAACTGACCAAGTATTGTTAAAATAAATTCTAAAGAAGAATATTAAATTGCATCGTATCACTAAACAAAACCTGAAAAAACATTAAATTGCATCCAAAAAAATAATTAATTTAATACTTTTCCCGTTCTTCATATGAATCATATGACTTATGAATCCAAATTTTATCGAAAATACTCTTAACGACACATAGAAGACAACTTTTTCGTTCAAATTTTTCATTGTCCATTCCAAAAAAAACTAAGTTTTAGACTTCCACTAACCTAAATTTCATCAATAAATCTGGTCTTTAAAATCACGTCCACTCTCTCCGTTGCTAATTGGTTCGACCAGATAACTACTTTAATAGTATATAGTTCGGGATTTGGCGCCTCTGAAGGCGCTCATTGACCCCTAGCGACATCATATTTTGGGTTTATTCTCCTTTGTGAGTGACGTCAGCAGCTGCACGTGTGTTGGTGTCGTTGAACCTTGTATTTTAATGAGGATTAGTGGTCTAGCGTGACGTCATCGGCCGGGTTCATTGACTTTGTCGTACGATTGGTTTCTGTGGCGGAGGTCATTGACCTTTTTATCGCGCGTATTTTCGCATGAATCAAGCTGCTGCAAGTCGGCGTCAATGACCTGGAGGTGATGGGTTTGTTGAACTTTAGATTTTCGCGCTTATGGCGTATGAGTCGTCGCTGCGGGCACTGTTTGGTTGGGGTGGTTGGCCTTCGTGCCTTCTATCTGATGACTCATTGCACCTGACTGAGGGACAATGACCGTGTTTAGCAACATACCTCGGGACAGTATCCTTAATCTAGTTACTGACCTACTTCAAAATGGTGTTGACCTAGTAACCTACTGCCATGTATACAGTAAATACTTGGCATTTCAATTCTAATCGTTATTTCTTTTTTTATTGCTATCAACAAAGTAGGTATGTAAAGGTTTTCAACGACTTGTTCTTCTTTATCGCTTAAATACTTGCTTGGTTTAATTTGTTGTACTATTTCCATTCAAATATATTAGTAGGGAATCAAATAATTGAACGTTAAATGAGGTTTTAATCCGCGAACGGGTCTGAAATTAATACTAAAATTTCAAACTATACAAGAATTATACAGTTATTATACAGTAATTTTTCCCATAATAAAATTCGTACTTAAAATAATTTCGGGCCCCACGTTGTGGACGCTAATGTAACAGTTTTAATATTCAAGTGTGCTTAATTGTACAGTTAACCTGCCAAGATTTAAAATGTTCTACACGTTGGGGATACAAAGCCCTACGATGCGACGTTAGTGTAACAGTTTTATATATAATATCAAGCATGTTAAAGAAACAAATTGTAATTTTTATAATTATTGCATGGGTTTTTACATTACACGCGACTCGTTATATTATTACACTATAAAAAAATAAAGTTTTAAGCTTAGAAGATGGGACGGCTGAGAACTGTTTGCTGACTGCTAACTTGGATATCACACCAAGAAAGAATTAGAGATGAGTCTGGACTAAAGCATTTTCTTAGTTAAACAGAAAATAATTTAATTTAAAGTTGGACGCCACTGCGCTAGCAATTATTAATCAATTGAAAAAGGTGGACACAGAAAACCCTTGCGTATTAGTTAATTCTAAGCTTTTCTATTTAAATTCTTGTATTAATTTACAGCATAGTCTAGCAGACGTTTATGATATAAAATCGATTTTTACAAAAAGAATTACTTCAATAATAAATTCGTTTGTCCATAGAATTCATAAAAAAAATACATTCATAATGCATAAAATGTCAAAACACATCAAATAAACTCTAAAGACAATGTTTTTCTAAAAATCAGTTACTTGGAAAACATCACAGCACATGTATCTGCAAACCAACCATTGACGACGTTGCCCTCGACTATGACTATATGTTATGGAACCGCTCCAAAGTTGACTCACACCATCCTTGTCGGCAATCAGCTATTCAAATCGCTCCAACCATAACCGACAGCACATCCAAACTTCTCAAACTCATCTACTGGTCCATCCACCCACAGCAAACCACTACTCCATTTTTGGACGCCTTACAAACCCCAATAACCAAAGTAAACTGTAGTCTGTACTTACACCTGTTTAATAAGCTTCGCTTTTATTTTTCTAAACGTACTTCATAATGTTCTAAACTGCAAGTACCACAACACCAACTTGTGTATGTAATTCTAAATTAAACTTCTTAACAGCACTTGTTATATACTGACAATAATGTTGTTGATTACTATTTGTATTTACGTCGATGACAAGCGAAGAAAAAGAGAAAGACAGCTCTCTCACCACCTACAGCTGTTTATATAGACCAAAAATACACCTTATCATTTAATTTTTTCACAATTCACCACTCCACACAAACTAGCTTTCTTGGTCAATTTAAAAATCGTCGCCACACTTCTTGAAACAAAATTGTCAATCGAAACAAAATTTTGAAAACACCCGAGTTAACCATCAAAATTCCTTGTATTTCTGTAAGCAAACTTCAACGGACTTCAAAATCTCAAAATTTTAACACTCGAAAACAACAAACTACCGCGAAAATATATTTCAATTCTACAACGGATACTATATTTCCTCGAACCTAACCCACTGACATCGAATTCTTAGTTAATTCACGCCCCTCATACGATCCGTGTTAGTCTCATCTCTCTCTTATCTTATATACAAAAATTTTTATCTCTTGCTTCGTTTACGAATTCCTATCACATATGCCTCTCTCAATCTTAAACTGTCGCGCGTCTCACTTCTATTTGTGTAGTCCAATTACCTTTCTTTGTTTCTCAAATGTACGCTACATCAATCCTTGAAGAAATTCATCACTTCTAAATAATATAGACCCTACATCTGTCTTACTCTTATAAATACACGATCTAATACGCTTTCCTTGTTCATCCTTAATAGCTTGACTGTAGCCTCCCTACCTTGTTCCTCATCTCCATTGATGTCTTATACAAACATTCTCCTTCTCACTCTTACCTATAAGTTTGAATACATCCTTGTTTCCTAGTTCGTTTCCAAGTCAAATCAACACCTGACAATTTTATCTTCCTTTTTTGTATGCTAAAAACAATCTGTCCTTGTTTCATATTGATCCCTGCTTGTATTATTATGAGCTTGTTTACAAAGCTCCCTATCCTTGAAATAAATTGTTACTGGGAACCTGTTATAATACTCCCAAGAGACATAACTGTTTTGGAATCGGGGTTGATTAATACACATAGTATTTTTCCCGATGTTGTTAGACAACGCGTAAATATTGGTAGCAAACTATTCGTTTCCGCTAAAGGAAATTGCACCACTATGCACGTCATACACTGTAAGTGGGAGAAAAAGGAGGTGGATGCAAGAAGGCGAAAGTTGGACTAAAAAAAAAAAAAAAATTGCGGTGATACGAGTACAATACGAAAATATGTCAGACAAAGAGCATCTTATTAGAAAAAAATGAGAAAAAATTAAAAGATTATTTCATGTGCCGGTAGATTCATCTGCGTTTTATAAACTATATGCGTTTGTGATTAATGAGAAAGGCTCTTTTAGTTGGGTGTGGGTGTTCTTACGGATAACGATGTTACTAAATTAGTATACTATTTAAAAGATTTTTCTAAGAACGTATTTAGCAAAATGACAGATGACATAGACGAACTAAGAAGGTAGGATTCGTGACCTTGGCGTACACAACACGTAAAGGAGTTCTCCTAAGCATTGTATATTTACCTAGTAAAGAGCCTTTTGGATCATTTAAAACCGAAAGTCTTACAATTTATAAGTGCTATTTATTCCCAAAGATGGTGGACATACAACTACACGATTGCGTGCAAGAGAATCAGGAATGCCTTCAATACTAACAAGAGAAAATCAAGCAAGCCCACAAGATACGTATGCAGAACATAGTTGCAAAGCCGCGACTAAAAGATTGCCACAAGTTGCAAGAATTACACGGAGGAATGTATATCGTTGTTGATAAAATCAAAAACTTTATGTATAAAAACAAATTTTGGTACATTTTGCAATTCGAAAACTTTGACGATCTCTATGTATCCAATTATTGGCTAGAAAAGGAGATAGAAGACTACGGCATCGATTTGAATTTTAAACTACCGATAAAACTAGGTAAAATTAAAACTACCCCGAACAAATATACAGAAAGAGCAGTTTTCTGTGCTTGGTACTAAAATTAAGTTTTATGTGGCTCATGCTTGGCCAGCTGTATTTTTTAAATTATGTTATTTATCTAATATTAAAATAAAGCATTAGAATAGAGCTGCCTTGCTCTTTATTTTAAGAAGACTACGACGCTATCGTAACCTTGGAGAAATAGCCGAAAATAGGTAGTTGAGAGCATAACGTTGTGGGTTTTTTACTTACATGAATTTGTTGGTAGTCGAGCCAAAAGTTATTGTATTATAGCGGAAAAAGACGTAATAAAAAAGATTAAGAAAATATCGCTTAGTATAGTCCGTAAGTTTATTAGTGTTGATGATTTCAGAACCTTGTAATTAATCGTAGCTGCTTTGCATGCGGACAACACGGGTTCGAATTCTGCTACAAATACATTTTTTTCTCTAAATGGAGGTGGAGGTGCCGGATGTTGGAGGTGGGGATGGAGTGATGTAGAGGTGTATGGAGGAATGTAGAGGTGGGTGTATAGATGTGGAAGCGGGTGGAAAGATGTGGGGGTATGTGGTGGGATGTGGTGGTGAATGGATGGATGTGAAAAAGGGTGGAAGGGTGTGGTGGTGTATGTAGGTATGTGAAGGTGGGTAGAGGAATGTGAAGGTGAGTGCAGCGATGTGGAAATGGGTAGAGGAATTTGTAGGTCCATTGGTAAAGATCAGGTATGTTGACAGCATGGCCCATGTCTTAGGATAAAAAATGACTAGCTGGAAACAACTATGAGGTCCTGGTGATTTAGACCTTGAAGGGTACACAAATGACCAGAATGGACCTTAGAATTTCCCATGTTAAATCCCATAAGAAAATATTTTTTTGCGCTTGCATGTAGGTAGCTTATCCTATGTAAAAAAAATTTGTTACATAAAAGAAAATTGTTACAACCTTGATTTAAATAGTTTTGACCTATTTGACACTGCCATTGCAACTGAATTAATTTAAGAACAACAGTCAATGGCTAATACAGGCAAAAAGAAAGAAATTAATGGAAAAGATCAAGAAAATCGAAATACCTCACCAGTTGCTTTAAACAATTTAGTGAACTATGGTCACACCTACTAATGAATAGCAATAAACACTTATTTTAATATATTTTTTAGATAGTAGCAAAAATAAACAGTTTCTGTGTCTCCTGTAAAGTTTTACTCTTTTAACTTACATGATTTTCACACTACGGCTACGATAACTGTTCATAGAAACGTATTTACTATAGTGTAACGAAAACTCTATTTGCAGAAAACACAGTTCCTTATTTTCAAACCGGTTATACAAGCCTTTTCAACAATTCGTAGTGATAATATAATTTCCAGAAGCTCTCCTAGCGCTTTCTTTTCAGAGCTAATCGCTAAACATTATTTTCTTAATACTACGATTACGGATCTATCTTCTAAATTATTATCGAACTGCGCTATAACTAACTGTCCAAGAGCTAGATATTAATTTTAGGTAACACTTTAGTTAATTTATATCGAATAGAGCAATTTATATCAACACCAATTTATATCAACAGTTTTTATATTACATCTTCCAATCTTTAAACTATAACATATTGAAACTCATAGCAAAGTTTCAATTAGAACTGGATTATAATCAAAGCTGCCACTAGAACTGAATTAACTAACGTTAATCATGGCAATTTATATTTTAACCAATCGTTTTAATTATTTCGAGAATATACCAGAATATGAAACTAATCTATCGAATGTGCCTATTGTAAACTTTAAATGCAAGGTCGCGTACCTGTCAATCAAGAGATCTCGTATCGCAACACCTGTCACTCGTCTTTTGCGTTCAAATCCTTTTGTTTACGTTTTAATTTAATTATTCTAGTCACAGGTAGACCAAGCGACACCACATTGTCCACCTATTAAAACTGTTCTGTCCCAGAACACCCTCGCAGTTGTTATAAGGACATTCGAAACCGCTTCTGTAGTTTCCATGAAGATAGAAGTAGTAATCAATACTTACATAGCAGGCGACGTAACATTTGGATGGTAACTATACACCAAAATCTAGACCCCGTATTCTGGAACAATACATCTAGCATATTTGGTACCACCCTCCGGTCCAACGCATCGAGCCCACAACCGACCTCGGGTATGGCCAACTTCCTGTCTTCACATTTGATTATTAGCTCTTTTGAAGTCATCTAACGCCTTACACAGATTCTGGTAATTCGGTTTACCAGAGACCTATTGCTTAGACACAAAGTAGTAGATGCCACAATGTTGGTCATTTAGCCGTATGATTTTTGCAACTTCAGGTTGTTGGCAAAGACCAGACCATCAAATTTATTTTTAAATACCCGAGCAAGTCCTCTGACATATCAAGGTTTGGCGCTATGCATGTATGTGCTATGCGCTATGTACCAAGGAGTGTTACGATTGTACGTCGAATAGATCAGCTTGAACATCTTCCGTGACAGCAAATTTTACTTTGCCTGTGTCGCTGTACGGAGACATGAACCAATCATAGTTGGGTCCAGATTTCCGTTCGTCCTCACGAGCGTATCTGTTTGATCTTCTCACTGTTTATCGTTCTTCGGTATAACCAGCGACATCAGGAGCGTAGGGTGCTAACCGGTTAATGTGGATCACTATTGCTCTTCCTTTCGGCAGCCTACAAAACCCATATACATCGTCGTTGATCTTCTATACAACTTCGTACGAACCCTCCCAATGCTATTGCAACTTTGACAACAGTCCACCCCTTGGTCTGGGGTGTATAGTCTGACTTAGACGCCTCTTGAAAACCCAACTCCTGCGCCTTAATGTCATATTATTGCTCTTCCTTCGGCAGTTTACAAAACCGATATAAATCGTTCTTGATCCTCTTTAAAACTTTGTACGAACCTTCCCAATGCTTTTGCACCTTTGACAATAGTCCATGCCTCGGTCTGGGGTATATAGTCAGACTTAGATGCCTTTTGAAAACCCAATTCCTGCGCCTTAATGTCATATTTGGTCTTCATTCGATCGCTTTCGTTCTAGATATTCTTCCTAACGCCACCGTGGATGTCGTAAATTTTGTGCTTAAACTTCTTGACGTAGCTTTCGCTCATAAATGTCATCTTTGAACTTACGCCCAAACTCAAAATCACACGGTAGGCGTATCTGGCGTCCCAGTTTAGCATATGTGGGTGTATGTCCAGTGCTTTTGTAAACCAAAGAGCGACAGACCAATAAAAATAGATTGAAGTATTGGCCTCAGTTTTTCTGATGTTGGGCGACCACCTTGGAACTGTACTTTCCCAAGGTGCAGCTCATGCGTTCTACCACGCCATTCAATTGCAGATGCAATGATGTTGTTTCGGTCTTTCTCGTCCCTAGCAACCGGCAAGCTTCTTGGAACATCGTTGGCGTGCAAAGGAACCCCAAAACGGCAGAACCAAATACCTGTATGCTTACCTTGAAAGCTCCAGGGACTTGCTTGTCTATGTTAAAGCCATTGAGCGCCAATCCACCTGAAAAAAGAAGTCTAAAAAGAAGGTAAATTTTTCAATTAATTTTGTGACGGTTCTTGCTACTGCTGAGGTTGATAGAGTTTTGCGTACAATTTGAAACATTTTCACCTCATTTTATTAGTTTAAAATATTGAAAAAGATCCACTTGGTACATATCTAACCTATATTGCAAAACGTGATTTTTATAAATAAACGAAAGATTTTATCTACTTATGGTTCAATTCGCATCTCAATTTTATAGTTCGCAAAGCTCCATCTACAGCCAGTACAAGAATTGTTGCACGTAAAAATTCAACTGCAGTAGAACAAAAGTCCCCACTTAGGCAACTTCCAAGAGATCAGTAGTTTTCACGCCCGCGCTTACTTGCATTCGGAAGCCTGTTTTCCAATAATAGCTACGAATCTAAATATTGTCACGTCTAACTACCATTCCTGGAGTTGAATGTCTTCCACACCGCTATAAGTGTCTGCGTGTCCATCGAGTTCTAGGACAGTATGACTGGTATTTGATATCTAATATCTCCTCCCCCCTTTACTACCTGTGGATTTTATGTGTTCTTCCCGGGGTTCATTGCATGCTATTCTCGTTCTCACGAGTTGTGCCTCTAAAATGTTCTATTTTTGGGTTATTGTACATTTTGTCCGCGTGAAACCTAAATGATTCCCACGATATTGCATACAATGCTGATAGTATACGTTATTCGTTACGTTCTCAACACATTTCTATGTCTGCTTTTATGAGTATTGTGAGTTGGGGTGTCGATTCCATGGTTCCCTTCTTTGAACTCGTATGAATTTAAAATTTGTACAAATATTGTAGCATGGGCGGCATTTCCAGATTTCTATCTGTAATTCTTTGGAGTTAATACGAAGGAATGTAAAGTACCGATATTTTCCAACGTTTGTATTAGCGTACATGGAGCTTTCTAATATACTTTGACGTTGAAATAGCAGCGTTATTAAATGCAAACTACCAAGGCTAATTTTTCAGGGTATTTTCCTGTTAAAGGCTACTTTATTCAACTGAAATTAATAAATTCGTTTCTACTACCTAAGGTCTACTTAAATAACGCACCAACGTTACAAATGTTGAAATGGTATCATATGTTAAGAATGAAATCTCAACATTTATGAGAAATAAAGAAAAACCAATGCAGAAGGTAGCTTTAATTCTGTGATAATATATGATGAAAAATTCAAAACCATTTTCATGATATATTAATAATGAGTCTACACCATTAAGAGATACTACCATCGACAAATTGAATCAATTACCTTTAGTTCTATACACATGCATTAGCACTTACATTTTTGAATTTTTGTAATTTTGTTGTTGCAATGTGAGTGTTCACAGCAGAGTAGGAATAAATTACACCACTGAAAGTTACGATTGCTGCTTTCTACGACGATTATTAAAATATTTGCAGCAATTATAAACAAAAAGTATTATGAAAAATTATAAACTACTGGAATATGTAACTCTACAACTCATCTAATGTAATTTTAATTACAATTTTGTAAAAGATCAAAGTTATATATAATACAAATCAATTGGAAATGTACTGCAATCAAACATGCAGAATTCAGTAGCGTTGGTTGCCTATCAGTAAATTATACTAAAAATTATTTAAGTATTGTTTGTAACTAATTTTAATTAAATTAATAAATCATGGAATCCCAGAAGTGCTTTATGGCGGTCCAAGACAAAGAAATCTCAAGTGGTGCACATTAGTTTTAAACGTCTGCTTCAAACGTAGTCTTATCAGAACTAGTTTTCCTTCAGAGGATAATTGAATTTACAGTTTGTAGTATTAAATTATACATTATAGCGTTTAGTCTTCTCTTTAATTTGAAATTATATTAATCTATAATTCGTAAAAATCTTTAGATTACTATTCAATTAGCTGTGTTTGGGAGTGACGTGTTAAAGTAGTCATATCACAATACACAGATTTTTGCAATGTTTGTGAAATTATATCCAACTATAGGTAACTAACGTTACTGGGTTAAGAAAGTCGGGTGTCGTATACTTAGTCCGATGCTAATATTATTTTTTAAGCTGTTTAATTATCATAAAATGGTTGCAAATTTCGTTGTTTACTCGGCCCAGGTAGCATATCTTTCTTTTTTTTCGCAAAATAGTGTGAAACGTTTAAGGTTCTATTGTTGACTATATCACCACGCCTGAGCTGAACACAGAACAGACTAAAGAATTGCAGTTGACACGTGCTGAAAATAGAACAAACCAAAGAATGGCGAAAAATTCCAACTCATTTTTTGTGGTACCTAAAAATCAGCATGCTCATTGGTCAATCAAAATTTGGAGATTTTTTTACACTCGTAAATTGAAATACACAATTCCATTGGATAAAGACATCATTAACGTTTTTCAACACAGGAAGTATAGGAAATGGAAGTGTATAAATATAATTGCAAATTCTTCGAAAGACGTAGTATTCATCTATACACTGAAGTGAACGTACGTGAATAGAGTGAATTCCTTTTTCCGTAAAACACTTTCGAGTTTTCGTTCGTATCATACAAGTGGTAATCTAATAACTTGCTTATTCGGTTACGAACAAGTATCCAGCCGGGATGGAAGACCCCGACGCACAAAATTTTCAACAACCTCAACAGACCGCACGCGCTACAATCAAGATCATGGACAGCATGGACACAGACCAAATTAAAATCCGCCGAAGCCACGACGATCTTTCTTCGTCTGAAAAGGACATAAAGAAAAAGCGCACCAACAACACACTAACAGTAACACCTTCAACGAGCTATGCTAGCGCAGCAGCTAGCATAGCAACACCGTCAACGTCCGCAACACCTTCGACATTACCAAGAAAAGCTACTGATGCAGGTGAGAATAAACCTATCACCGCAAGAGTTCCGCCCATTCTAATTGAAGCGTTTCCAAACTTTCTAACGCACGCGAGGGAAATACAAAAAGCTCTTCAAAGAAACGTTGACATCAGAGCCTCGGGGCTAGGTGCAAGAATCCTGCCCAAAGATGCAAACGAGTACCGATTCATTCAAAATTATTTAAAGGTAAATGCAATAGAATTCTATACTTATACATTAAAATCAGAGCGTGAACTTAAAGTAGTTATCAAAGGACTTGCGGCTTACATTACGACTGACGACCTACAGACCGAACTAACACATTTAGGATTTAACGTGAAATACGTAACAAAACTACAAAATAAACAGAAAACATACACTAACACAATAATGGTCGCACTGGAAAACACACCCACGTCACATAACATTTACAATTACACCAACCTGCTTTAGTAGATATAATAGGTTCCTTCTAGAACACTTCGATCCTCACTCGATCGATCCCCCCACCCTGCCTTCTATTTCGCAGTTGTTGAGGTGGTGTGCCTTGTAAATTCTGACGATCCTCAAGACACTTCTGGCGCACATCGTTTTTCACTGGATCACCGCCCCCCTCCTACCCCTTTCTGCTTGCCTACTAGTTGTAGGGTGTTGAAGGGGGAAGGGGGTCTTATGACAATTCTTACGACTCATATGAATTCTTCATTATGTTTATCGTCTGTGCGGGTGTCCTAATCAGCATTTTGCGGGCTAGAAAATTTTTAACGATTAGGGATATATAGGCAGATATAATTAGCATCGTGAAATTACATAGGATTATTTAGCACTATTATTTTAATATTATAATTTTACTTTTTAACATATATCATTTTAATATTAGACTAGCATAAGTGTGTTCTTAAATTTTAGAATTAAGTTGACTACATAATTGGACTTATATACATATGTCTGTAGAGACTTTATTAATAAATGAAATAAATGAAATTATGTTTATCGGCTTTGCGGGTGCCCCATTTGGCATTTTGCGGTCTAGAAAAATTTTTAACGATCCTCATGACTCGTATGAATTCTTCATTATGTTTATCGGCTTTGCGGGTGCCCCATTCGGAATTTTGAGGTTTAGAAAAATTTTAAAAATTTTAAATTGAGTGAACATATGTCCTGGGGTTTAAAAATCAATTCAAAATTATATAACATAGATATGGGGAAAAGTTATTGGCATCGTAGTAGGTCAAATACTTACACGGTGTAATGAGATCGTACTCTTCGTCCATGTACTTGTTGGCTGCAGCGCAACGTTCCGTATGGGCGGGCGGACCGGTTGCACGGGCGGGCGGGCAAACGAATGCGGATGAACGGGCGGACGGGCTGGTGGGCGGACGGGTGGATGGACGGACGGACGGGCGGGCAGGGATGGACTATTTAGTATAAAAGACTGCTTTTGAAATTTTTGAATCAGTCTTAACAGTATATTTGAAAGATGTACACCAAGCAATCTTTAGAGAAAGCAATTAGTGAAATTCGGAAAGGTGTGTTAAATACGCGTAAAGCTAGTAGGTTGTATAATGTGCCTAGAACAACGCTACGGGATCACCTCTATAAACTTGGTGTTCGAAATAAAAGTAGAGAATCAAATATCCCGGTAGAAGCTGCACGACAAAAGTTAAAATACCCATACAAAACTTTGATACATATACCACTTCTAGTGCAAAGGAAGTTGGTAAACATGGACCTTTGTTCCCATCCAATATAAGGGCAATATTTGCGGGACCATCGAGTTGTGGAAAACCAACTCTCTAATATCTCTCATTTTACAGGAGAATGGACTTGCATTCCAAAACGTCTATGTGTTTTCTAAAAGTTTATATCAGCCAAAGTATGAACTGTTAAGAAAGTTATTTGAACCCTTAAAGACGGATATTGGTTACTACGAATTTGGGAATTATAAAGATTTGATTAGGCCAGAGGATGCAAAAGAAGATTCAATTATTGTCTTTGATGATATTCATGCAAACGAACAAAACAAGATCGCACGGTTTTTCTCCTGTGGTAGACATAAGAGTATCGATTCCTTTTACTTATGCCAAACGTATGCCAGCACAGTAAAGCACGGACTTAGAGATAACGCTAATGTTATTTCAATATGGAAACAGGATGATGCAAATCTTTGGCATATCTTTCTAAATCATGTTGGTAGTGATATGCCCTTTATAAAGTTTAAAGAAATTTGTCAGCGATGCTGGAATGGTGGTGACTCGAAATATAGTTTTATTACTATTGTAAAAGATTTTGATTTGGGTAAGGGGCGATATAGAAAAATTTCGATGAGTATATAAATATAGAAGAAGCCGTTAATGGTTAGCCCCAATCTCAAGTTTCATGATGACGGCCGCTAAAGATTTTATTGTAAGCAAACATAAGCATCATTTTATGCAGGATGCCGTACGAAGGAAGTTTGTGGAACGCAAAAAAGATATACTACTTCACAACCAGATTTCAAAGAAGCTCATAAACATTGCATGAGCCTTTGCAAATCACCGCTTCCCAGTCATAAGGAATAGCGGAAAAATACTAAAACCTATGAAGGAGATTAAAGTTGAAAACAAAGGCGAACTTTTAAAAAGATTAAGTTACCAGTTAACGACGAGCCTGTACATCGTTAGTATACGAACGTGCTGGTTAAAACTGAAGACGAAAATATATACACGTCAGTTTATGGAGTTAAGTATAATCCCCAATCTGATACGCATAGTTCGGGAAAAAGTATATTGGAAATTGATACAGAAATCAGTGACATAACCTTAAATAATAGAGGTCATCCTAGCACTAGAGAGGTATCTATAATAGAAGAATTAAGAGAAGAGGGTTGTATAATAGAATAAGCATAACACAAATCGAGCACAATCGGGGTATATCCGAACAAGAGTAGCTCATATAAAAGGACTGTTGGCATAGAAGTTATAATTTATCGATTATACAGTTTAAAGAGGTGATTAAACAAATATGTATAAAGACTTTGGGAAGGTTATTCGAAGATTTCGCAATGCTCTACGAGTAAAAAGGCGGAATGCGGGCAACGGTTTTCGATAGAAGGACAAAATGTCTTATGTGCCAGTCATACGAGGAAGCAATACAGCACTGTACTGCTGTGTTAGTATTACCCGAAGATTTGGATGATTTTATGGAAATAATCGAGGAGATGGGATTTATAAAACTGTTGGCAGATATTCAGATGGAATATCTTTTAAATTCTAAGTTTTAAGATAAAAATTTAACTGTCTCAATTACTGCCATAAGAAATGAATGATGAGAATTTACAACATCAACAGTATCAACAACATCAACAACATCGATAACATCAACAACATCGATAATATCAACAATATAATCAACTTTACCAACCTCATGAAACCATTAAACAATTACAGCACCAACGCCCACAACATCAGCTTTGCCGTCTCTAATATTATAATGGGCAGGAGCAAAATATTAATTGGATAAGAAAAATGCTTCCTTATACATCCAATAGGGTGGAACGCTAGACTACCGAAAAGATTCCAAAGGATAGCCAATAACTGGATATCTATATAATTTGTATCTGCATTGTATTTTGTAAAAATAAAGTTGTATAAAGTTGAATAATGTTTTGATAATACGCTCATAATGAAATGTCGTTTTACATCACTTTTGCGAATACAGCGCTAAGGTCATCGTAACGGATACTATAGGGCTACGCTCGATCAATAGTTGCTCAATCGATTGCAATCTAAGTCGCCAATACATTGTGATATTCTAATCGTACCCGATGTTACTCTAACCTATGATCCAACAGTCCCATATATATCCAAATTGTCACATTACTAAGTAACTTACTACAGTTAATCACAATAGCATATTGCAATATAAAGCCTAGGGGTGGGGTACGACGGTTTTTATAGCCACCAGGCAGCGCTTTTTTTATACTATATATACCTGACATTTTAATGGATGACATCCTGGTTTGTAAGCAGGGATTAGGATCATCCAATGCCGATACACTCCCACATTGTGGTATCTGTCGTATAAATATGGCCAACCACTAGTTTAAACCCCAAACCATTTTCCAGTAGCTTTATATCCATGATGCTATTGTTAACAAGCGAGTTTACTTATTGTTATGATATTTGGGCGCAAGGTAACACGGTGCAATAACACTTACCTCATAGCCTATTCGCTGAGCTTTTGATGTTGAATTGGAACCATGCCGCAAGCACCGTGGACCCGGCTTTAGTCAGAGGCGTGTGCAATGGTCTACCATGCGCACAAAGATCAAAGCAACATAGTAAATATTTTTTGACACCTTTATAAATGAATTATAGCTATTAAGTTGATATTAACAAAACATGCAGTTACATATACACGATGGATAAGATGCCTGTTGTGCTAGCCTGTATAGAATTATGGACTCTCAAAGCAATTATGCGTAGCCAATAACAGAATGAATAAATGCGATTGTTTTGTTATGATGCAAATTATTAGGTAAAATGAATTAGTAATATTGTAAGCAGAAGGGAGGAAGGGATAATAAACGACAGCATTCTATAATTTATAATGAATACGACCGTGGGCTACTTCAGTTTTATTCTAGTATTTTTAATAGTTTGTAAATTTTGATATTGATATTGGAATTGATGTGTAAATATAATATAATATAAGAATTAAAATTAAAACCAGTAGTTTACATGGAAACTGGGCATGTCACCAACCAGGTCAAAAATAGATTTTATAGGTATTTCAGTTATTAAAGACATTGCACCAAATTCATTCCTATAATATGCCATGATGCTAACCAATCATAATCCTATTACATAATACTAAAACTAGTGGTAGCGGCGACTTAAGTTGCTGCTACAGTTTATAAACCTGTAAAACTTAATTCATATACAAATTTTCATGCTACTGAATAAATAAGATGTAAATAAAATAGCCGAGCGCCTGCCTATTTGCAACATTTATTAAAACGTGTATGCAACGGTCATATTAATATACACGTCTGGCGAATACTAAACACATAATTATGCTAAAATAAGTCTTTTAAAATAAGCATCGTCATCATCTGAAACAATGTGCTGTTAAAATCTGGCCACAAAAATTAGTTTACTTACCTAGAGCGACTTCACAAAACTCGATTCGTAAACTGAAAGGCCGAGCACTTTACGTTAATGTATCAGCATATGTCATAAGGAAATGCTCCGAGTGTAAACACCAGGAAACCATCTATGAGCAAAATGCTTAACCATTACTATTATTGTGCTATTCATTAGCAGAAATCTGCACAAATCTGCATAAATATTACGTCCAATGCTATTTTTGTTTGATGTCTGAAAGCAACTAATTAAAATATTGCATCATCCGTTTTACATAATTCACGTATGTAAAATTTGTAAACATTCAATATTTGTGCAATTTAAAGAACGAAATAATGCTTTACATAATCAAATGAGGTATTTTCATTATACAATACAATAATAATTATTACAATAGGTAACCCTATTTTGACTATTAAAAACAATGTCGATGTGTGAGCTCAAACGATTAGTTATTTGATAAAACTTCTCGGGGCATGATTCGAGTGGTCAACGGCCTACTTAAACATGTCTATGCTTGTATAAATGTGCGTGACGTCATAAATATCATAGCTTATAAATATTTCTAGCTGTAAAATATATTAACCGGATGCACGTTTGAGGCTTCTCGCGCTTTACTAAGTTCTATTTTTAAAATGAAAATTGCTTTGTATTCACAGAATGTCGGTCTTTAATTTAAAGATCCAAACACATAATAACCAATATAATTTACAGATTTTTAAAAATGGGTCACTAATAGAAAAGATTTTTATAATACGTACTAATTTGCCTTATGGAGAGCTGCATTCGCGAGCGTCTTTGGTACCACGATACAATTATGTATCATGAAACCGCACCAGAAAATTGAATAACAACGGCACATATTTTTCGGAGCACCGATTAATGCAGATTTTATAAAAATTTGTTCATGCCATCTGGTTCATCGAATTTCACACTGTTGTTTAAGCCCAAACACTAGTAAATTTAAATAAGTAAGGTGTTTCTGTATGACAATTAAACTACTGATGTACCATCGTATAGATTGCGGCTATTTTCTGCAATTTACAGAAAGTGAAATCATTATACATATCTGAAAAAATATATAAATATCCAATCAAGCATACACACGCCCAAAAATGTTCGACTTACCTAGAACGATGTTTAATTACAGTAAAATATCAGTCGAAGGAGTGTTAACCTCTCACGATCACCCGGCGACTATGATTAGTCTCGAACCCCCACAAAGTTATAAAATGATTACATCATGACTCATCCAAAATTCTACATCACGTCTGTGCGAAGCTCGGTAAAATTGAGGTCAGCGCTGCTTTTATATAGAGTTCAAATATTTTCAATGGATCCTAAGATATTAACAAAAATTATTAAAATTAATTAGAAACCTAAAACTATCTCAAAAACTATTTAGAATTTTACTAAAAGTAGCGCATTAAATATATAATTCATATACAAAATCGCGTTCGTCTTTGTCAATATCTGGAACCACACTAAACCGTACTAGAAAATTAAATCGTTAGTATCACAACGATACATATATTTTCTTCAGCGCGCCGATTTAACTTGATTTTATAAAAATTTGTTTTTCGCCTAGCATATATGAAAATAAATCATATCTACCCTAAAAATCTGACTGAAAGTAAATCTTTGCGTTTCTAGGGCCGCAAAACTCATAATAGCATGATTTTATAGGTTTTCCCGATGCCGATCTAGACACCTATGACTATCATTGAGATTCATATATTGCGGCTTTGACGTTTCAAATAAATTATCATTTAACCTCGGCGTCGGTGTATTGTTAATAAGAGTTTCAAATAAAAATATAAAATAATCATAGATGAGTAGTGAATAATTGTAATTCTAACTGAATAACTGTTAGTGAAGATGAATGATAATTTAGACTGTGATGATGATGAAGGAATTACAAGTACTCCACCGGTGTTGCAAGAAGAAGTGAGCAATGCTTCTTTAAATCTTTTACCTAAAAAGTCTAGAGAACGGTACAAAAATACTATGAATTATTTAATAAATAGAAAAAAAAAAATAAAAAGCTAAAATGTAACAGAGAATGTTTTAATTGCGTATTTATCAGAAAGATCGAAACGTGTAAATGCTACTACTCGATGGGCTAAATTTTCAATGCTAAAAGCACTTTTAAAGTCAAAGAAAATATTAATTTTGATGATCATCATAAAGCATTCTGTAAACTACCTTCCCAAAAATCTAAAATTTTGATTCAAGTACAATAAATGTATTCAATTTTTAAGGCGGCAGATGATTAGGAATATCTAATGATAAAGGTATACAAATAAAATTATTGTAAATTTTAGATTAACTTTACATTGCAAGTTTCTCTTATTATGGGAGTATACGGAGCTTGCCGCCGAAATGAGTTGACGAATATGAAACTTGACCACATAGATATTAGTGGACACGTATTGATTGTTACAGTTCCACAAACCAAAAATAATATTACAAGAACATTTACAGTCACAAACACTACAGTTGATGTACTGAATCTACTTACAATATACAACAAATATGTTTCTATTATACCTCCCACATTACTCATAATTCCCTATTCATTTATTACAAAATAATAAATGTACAATACAGCCGATCGGGAAAATGTATTTAGCAAAATTCCAAGCAAAATAGCCACCTTTTGAAATTGGTTGAACCTAGTACATACACAGGCCAATGCTTCCGCCGTAGTTCTGCAACTCTATTAGCTAATGCTGGAAGTAATTTAATAACACTTAAGATACCTGGAGGATGGTGTTCTTCTGCAATTGCTTAAGGATATATAGGTGATTGGTTATCAAATAAGATTAAAATTTCTCAAAAATTCTAACAAACCAAGAACATCAACTGTCTAGTACCAGCACAAATAATACAATTCACATGTTAATTGCTCTTAAACCAAATAAATGAAATACCAATTAATGTAGATAGACCGTCAACGTTATCGTAAAAAATGTCATCATGCTACCAGCATCTAAAATACTTACCAAGTGCCTACAAATTCTGGTATCACTATCCATAATAATGGTCAAGGGATAATTAATATCAATTACTATAATAAATAAATACGTCAAATGTTATTAACCTTCTTTATTTTATAGTTTTTCTATTTTTCTTTAATGTTAGACGAAAACAGTTGTGTATCACACAGACAAAAATGCATTAGTAGTCCTTAGCTATCAGCTGCCCTCGCTCGCTTCGCTCGCTCAGGCATCTAATAGCTGCGGGCTGCTAATGAGCACTTTTGTCCTTGTGACACAATATACTATATACCGTCTGGTTACTCGAATTTTGCCCTATTTTTAAGCCTAAACACTAATAAAGTTAAACAAGTAGGATTGTTAGTTATCATAGCAGAATATTTGTATTTCAACAATATGTAAACTTTATAGCGCTTCCTTAAATTTTATTATATTAAAACGGGTTTTGTGTGATGTTCTTTAAACATTAAGCTGTAATTTAAGTCCAAGCATGAAATTTGTATAACAATTATAAGAGCGTAAAATCTATACATTGATTCGATTTATGAATTTTCAAAAATAATTATCGACCCGTTAGAGATAAAAATTCTCGGGGCATGATTCGAGCGATCAACGACCTACTTAAACGTGTTTATGCTTGCATGAATATGCGTGACGTCATAAATATCATAGCTCATAAATATTTCTAGGTATCGTTCTCTATTAATTGTAGAAATGACCATTAATCACGATTTATAGGAAGAAGAATACATTTGTCTATATAACTCGAAAATATCAGTGCTGGTTTGATATATATAGCTAATTTTATAAAATAATTACTGATTCGATAGCAATAAGAATGTTTAGTTTGAATCCAAAATTTATTATTAACGTTTTATATCACATTACTGTTAAATTCCGGGATTATAAACCGAGTAATACAGTTCTTGAATTGCAATTAATTCAGGAAATATATTGTTTCTCTAATAACGCGGTTTCAAATAGGTAGGCTGATATACAGGTTTTGTAATATAGTTTATTCATAAAATCGATTTCTTATGCAAATTTTTATTGTACTGTACTATTTATGTGTCGTTTTGCTTTATGCAAATCACAAAATGGCCGCATTCCATACGATACGATGATACATCTGTCTATAATTAACCGCAAAATACTAATTATAAAATGAGCTATATATTAAAACAGAGAAAATTACTTTTACCTGACGTTGAGATAATCAAAGCGGTTGATAATTAATCAATTTATAAAACTGAATACCCTTCAAATCGACCGATTTACATATATTTTAAATTCAGGCAATTAATTGTTTTATGATGTAACTATGTTGTCTTGACTCATCCAAAATTCTTCGGCACGTCTGTGCGAATCTCGGTAAAATTAAAGGTCATCATAGCTTTTATTAGAACTCGAATATTTCAGTGGATCCTACAATATTAACAAAAAATTACTAAAAATCTATTAGAAACCATAAATTATATATCGAAAATTATGCAGAATTTCCGTATAATTAAATTAAATATGTCACTCACCTAACTGCTATGATTAACGGACAGTAAAACCGGAAAAAACTGGTCGAGCGCACTTTACATTATTATATTAGCATATCTCGTAACAATATGCACCAGGAGTAAACACCTGAGGTCCATCTATATTCATACCGCACAAACTATACCTATGTGTCATTCTTTTCGTTTGTCTCGATCTGTTAACGCAGATTTCTGTTAAAGAATAGCACATAGGTATAGTTGGTAGTATGAATATAGATGGACCTCAGGTGTTTACTCCTGCATATTGTTACGAGATATGCTAATATAATAACGTAAAGTGCGCTCGGACCAGTTTTTTTTTCCTGGTTGCTGTTTACTATCAATGCAGTTTTGAGAAGTGGTTGAAGGTGAGTATTAAACCTTTGTATACATATTTAACAGCATATTTTTCAGATTAATCTGCAAGTTTTACGGTGTTAAAAGACACATTTTAGCTTAATTATATGTATAGTATTTGCTTTTTAGATAGACGTGTATATTATATATAATCGTTGACACGTTTTGACGAGCTTTTAATGTTGCATATATGAATTACATATTTAATTTTAATTTAGCGTAAATTCGGCTTAGTTTCGGGATAATTTATGGTTTCTAATAGATTTTAGTAATTTTTGTTAATATTGTAGGATCCACTGAAATATTCGAGTTCTAATAAAAGCTATGATGACCTTTAATTTTACCGAGATTCGCACAGACGTGCCGAAGAATTTTGGATGAGTCAAGACAACATAGTTACATCATAAAACAATTAATTGCCTGAATTTAAAATATATGTAAATCGGTCGATTTGAAGGGTATTCAGTTTTATAAATTGATTAATTATCAACCGCTTTGATTATCTCAACGTCAGGTAAAAGTAATTTTCTCTGTTTTAATATATAGCTCATTTTATAATTAGTATTTTGCGGTTAATTATAGACAGTTGTATCATCGTATCGTATGGAATGCAGTCATTTCTGCAATTTACAGCGAACTAATCCTAGAAATATTTATGAGCAATGATATTTATGACGTCACGCACATTCATGCAGGCATAAACACGTTTAAGTAGGTCGTTGATCGCTCGAATCATGCCCCGAGAAGTTTTTATCAAGTAACTAAACGTTTGAGCTCACACATCGACATTGTTTTTAATAGTCAAAATAGGTTTACCTATTGTAATAATTATTATTGTATTGTATAATGAAAATACTCCATTTAATTATCTAAAGCATTATTTCGTTCTTTAAATTATCCGAATTTTTAAAAAATTTTACATACCTGAATTATTTAAAACGGATGATACAATATTTTAATTATATGCTTTCAGACCTCAAACAAAAACAGGTACAAGGTTAATTCTATGCAATCAAATCGAGCATTGGATGTAATATTTATGCAGATTTGTGCAGATTTCTGCTAATGAATAGCACAATAATAGTAATGATTAAATATTTTACTTATAAATAAATACCCGGGGTCTACACTCGGAGCATTTCCTTATGACATATGCTGATACATTAACGTAAAATACTCGGATTTTAACAAAACATTGTTTCAGATGATGACGATGCTTATTTTAAAAGATTCATTTTAGCTTAATTATGTGTTTAATATTCGCCAGACGTGTATATTAATATGACCTTGGCATACACGTTTTAATAAATGTTGCAAATAGGCAGGCGCTCGGCTATTTTATTTACATCTTATTTATTCAGTGGCTTGAAAATTTGTATATGAATTAAGTTTTATAGGTTTCTAAACTGTAGCAGCAACTTAAGTCGCCGCTAGCACTAGTTTTTAGTATTACGTAATAGGATCATGATGGTTAGCATCATGATATATTATAGGAATGAATTTGGTGCAATGTCATTAATAACTGAAATACCTATAAAATATATTTTTGAACTGGTTGATGACATGCCCAGTTTCCATGTAAACTACTGGTTTTAATTTTTAATTCTTATATTATATTATATTTACACATCAATTCCAATATCAATATCGAAATTTACAAGCTATTAAAAATACTAGAATAAAACTGAAGTAGCCCACGGTCGTATTCATTATAAATTATAGAATGCAACAATGCTGTCGTTTGCGGTTGGCGCCATGGTTCTATATCGAATAAGGTCCGAAAACATAGCAATGACTATTTATTATTCATATAATGCTAATTTTTCTGTTTTTAGTTGTATCGCAAGTTCCCCAGACGTAACTGTGCTCCATTCCTTTAGGAGCATCTCCACTGGGGCGACGTTTTATTAGCGATCTGTGCGCATTCTTTCTAATTTACCTATTTCCGATCATCTGGCTATTTATAAGAGGCCTCAGCCCATTTTCCTTTTCCGCGAATGCGAAAACATTTGTCTGCGTTTATTAAGCTGAGTAATAAACATCGTTTTATTGTGCAGATCACATAGGAATCCTGGGCCGAAGTTATATCGGTTGCCTGTGAGCATGCGCTTTAATTTACCTTCTTACATTCATCTGGCTATTTATTAGAGTCTCAACCAATTTTCCTCAATAGTGTTTCTTCTACGACTACAAAACCTCATAATTTACGTGTTTTAAACTATAAATAAACATCATTTTATTATACAAATTTCAAAGGAATCCTAAGGCGATGTTATATTGGATGCCTGTGAGCATGCGCAGTAATTCACCTGTTTACGATCATCTGGCTATAAATATAAGGGGTCTCATCCCATTTTCCTCAGTTGTATTTCTTCTACGATCGCAAAACCTCGTGGTTTACGTGTTTTAAACTGAGTAACAAACAAATCCTGGACCGAAGTTATATTGACTGCCTGTGAGCACGCACTTTAATTTGCCTGTTTACGATCATCTTGCTATTTATAAGAAGTCTCAGCCCATTTTCCTCAGTAGTGTTTCTTTTACACCTGTAAAACATTGCAATTTACGTGTTTTAAACTGAGTAATAAACATAGTTTTATTGTGCAGATTACAATGGAATCCGTCAAAGTATTCGTCTGCGATGTGTGCCAGAAAACTTCTCGATCCAGAGCAACCTTAACCGACACAAAAGGAGGTTCATAATATCATTAGACCACCACCACGTCAGGTTACAGCCTCAGCTCCACCGACTGGATTATCAGCACCAGTATTATTTGTGTGCGACATTTGTGATATGGGGTTTGGGCGTCGAGCTAATTTAACCCGGCATCAGCACGCTCTCCACGGAAATACTATTTCTTCTACATCGATGTCAGCCAAACGTGGAGCATCACCACCACGTGCTGCACCTGCCCCAAAACGCCAGCGACAGGACATACGATATTGCAAGGATTGCAATATGGACGTTCCTTCACGCCAGTTCCTGGACATTTACGTAGTGCTGCGCATAAGACCAAATCCAGAGACCCCGAACAAGAAGCGATACAGCTGTTATCGTCTGCCTTCCGCTCCCGGATCGCAACTTACCGCATCAATAATATGTCTGGTTGTAGAGACATTGAGGACTTTTACTTGAACAAAAGCAGCATTTTGTAAAGTTGATCCAGGACACCTTGGAGGCCCACACGAGCCTTAAAATTAATGTGGAAGTGTTTGGTATGTACACAAAGATGGACTTGGGTGATACCGAAGCAACTAAATCTTTCAATACCAAGAATCAAATTATAACCCGATCGAGCGACTTGAACAAAGTGTATACAGCGTTTTCTCGGGAGATGCTCGATAAATCCCAAGAATTTGAACATCACCAGTCCGGTTGGGCCTTACAACGTGTCCTGCATTTAGAACTAAACATCAACAAATACCAGCCACTTAGGGATCCTCTTACATTGACCTTCCACGCTGGATAAAAACTAAAAAGCGGTGGTGAATGTTAAAACCGAGACGCAGCCTGTTTTGCATACTCCATTGTAGCAGCGCTGTATCCTGCCGAGCATAACCCCATCGTCTTAGCAAGTACCCCATTACTCAAGCTGCTTAAATATGGGTGGTATAGAGTTCCCTATGGCCTTTGACAAGATTGCCAAGTTCGAGGCTTTGAACGATCTGAGTATCAATGTATTCGGAGTGGAAGGAAGGTCTATTGTTGGTCCTCTACATTTTACTAAACGCAGGAGAGCCCGGCACGTTAACTTGCTCTACATCCAGGATGAAGAAAAAGTCATTTTGTTGGATCAAGGATTTGGGACGTCTGGTCGGTAAACAGTTATCAAAAACGTTTACATAAATGGATCTGCGATGGATGTTTAATCTTTTTCCGACTGAGACTGCCTTGATCAGGCATACTGAGCGGGACTGTAACCATGTTGTAAACCCAAATGCCCACCGTCTTCAACAACGTTTTGGAATTTTCGAGCATCCAAAACAAATGCTGGTCCCATTCGTTATTTATGCTGACTTTGAATCGCTCCTACAGCCGTACAGTTTTGCAAAGCCCGACCCTCCATGTCATCTACAACACCGCTCCAGCTGCATACCCCTTATAGCTGGGCATATTACATTAAATGCTGCTATGACAACTCCTCAATAAATTTGAGATCTACCGGGGTCCAGACGCAGCACGTAAATTTGTTATCAAACTTAGAGAGGAAGCTAGACGTCTGGGTAAGATCTTGACGACGAATGTGCCCATGATTCCTTTGGATGCCCAGAATGAACTTTTGTTCCACACTATCGATGACTGTGGAATATGCAAGAAACCGCTTGGAACAGACCGTGTGCGGGATCACAACCACATGAATGGTGCGTACCGCTTTCCTGTACACTCCAAATGTAACATCCTCTATCGGGTTCCGCAGTTTATCCCAGTGGTGTTTCACAACCTTAGTGGATATGATGCTCATTTCATCATAAAAGAACTGGGGTATGATAACGAAAAGATTAACGTTATACCGAACAATAAAGAGCGGTTCATCTCGTTTTCGAAAACTGTACGACTATCCGATACAGAAGTGGTCTTAGACAAACAAGAAAAGACTGCCGACAAGTCTTGTGTCCAACTTCGGTTTATCGACTCTCTCCGATTTATGGCGTCCGGGTTGGATACACTGGCGAAGAATTTGACCCAGGACCAGTTTGTAGAGGTCAGACATCACTTCCCCGAGGACTCCAGGTTCCGACTGGTTACCAAGAAAGGCGTGTTTCCATACACTTACATACAAAGTATGGAAGTATTGGAGGAAACAGCTCTCCCACCACAGGCTGCCTTCTACAATGATCTCGCCTCTACATCCATTACCACCGACGAATACGAGAGGGCCCAAAAGGTATGGCGCGACTTTGGTCTTAACACGCTCGGAGAATATAGCGACCTCTATTTGAAGACAGATGTACTGTTGTTAGCAGACGTCTTTGAGAACTTTCGCCGGGTGTGCATGTCGACTTATGACCTTGATCCGTGCCAGTATGTGACAGCGCCCTCATTAACCTGGGACGCTATGTTAAAATACACCGGCGTGAAACTGGAGCTCCTCACGGATATTGACATGTACCATTTTATAAAGTCTGGGATCAGAGGGGGTCTGACTCAGTGTAGTGGGCGTTACGCTGCTGCCAACAACAAGTACATGGAAGAGTACGATCCTGCGGCTCCGTCTAAGTATTTGGCATACTACGATGCCAATAACTTGTATGGCTGGGCCATGAGCCAGGCTCTCCTCTTAGAGGATTTCGATGGTTGCCCTCTACCGATATAGCCGAACTCCAGGCCACCATCTTAAATGTTCCCAAGGACTCTGCGAAAGGATTCATTCTGGAGGTCGACTTGGAGTACCCTTCACATTTACATGATCTCCACAACGACCTGCCGTTCTGCCCGGAAATGAAGACGTCACCTTATATCACATCTAAGGCTCCGAAGCTCCTCGCCACCTTAGAAGACAAACACCGCTACATTATCCACTACAGGAATCTACAGCAGTGTGTGCGGAATGGATTAGTGTTGACCTCCATCCATCGGGTTCTCGAGTTCGACCAGTCTCCATGGTTGAAGCCTTATATCGAGTTGAACACGGACCTTCGCACTCGTGCCACTAACGCTTTTGAGAAGGACTTTTCAAACTCATGAACAATGCCATCTTTGGTAAAACCATGGAAAATATAGACAAGCGCGTCGACGTGAAGCTTGTGACTCGGTGGGAGAGTAACCGGAAGACCTTGTGTGCGAGTACCCTGATTACCCGTCCGAACTTTAATTGTAATCTGGTACTAGGCGAAAATTTAGCACTCATACAGATGGACCGCGTTAAAGTCACCTATAATAAACCTATATATGCAGGCTTTTCGATTTTAGACCTATCAAAAACCTTGATTTATGACTTTCACTATGAAAACTGTTGCCTCTGTATGGGTCTAAGCTTTCGCTTTTGTATACAGATACCGATTCGCTCGTGTATAGTGTCGAAACAGAAGACTTGTACAGTGATATTCATGCCTGCCTGGACCTATTCGACACTAGTGACTACCACCCAGACAATAAATATAAGATCCCACTTGTAAACAAGAAAGTGCCCGGAAAGTTCAAGGATGAGTTTGGTGGTGAGATAGTTTTGGAGTTTGTGGGTACTCGTGCCAAGAGTTACTGTATAGTTAGCGAAAGGGATGTAATAAAAAGATTAAAGGGGTTAAGCGTAGTGTTGTGCAGGGTATAAGTGTTGATAGTTTTAAGGACGTAGCACATAACAGTAACTTCCGAGCCTTCGTGCATTCGATGCGAACTATTAGGAGCAAAAAACATGATTTGTTTACGCTGTTACTTAGCAAGGTTAGTTTATCGGGCGCAGATGATAAGCGTTTCGTCATCCCTAACACGACCTTAACGTATGCATGGGGGCATAGTGAAATAGATAATAGATTTTATTTTACTTAGTTTATAAGTTGTATATATTGCTCGGATTTAAGTTGTACACATTACGTGACTGTTTTAGGGTCACAATGTATATACATGTTTAGCCTAAAACATGTACAATGATAATATTATTGTAAATATAGATATATACAAAGAATTTATTACTACTGTGTATAGATTGTCTAATAAATTTTTATTTCCATATATATTGCAGTTTATTTTTATTTCTGTGCTCAATCACCGATCCCAGAGAACGGAAACAATTACCCTTTACAATTTTGATTACCCATACCTATGCCATATAATTTTGAGTGCATATGTTAGCTCGATTTAAAATTTTTTAAAATTTTTTCTAAACCTCAAAATTCCTAATGGGGCACCCGCAAAGCCGATAAACATAATGAAGAATTCATACGAGTCATGAGGATCGTTAAAAAATTTTTCTAGACCGCAAAATGCCAAATGGGGCACCCGCAAAGCCGATAAACATAATTTCATTTATTTCATTTATTAATAAAGTCTCTACAGACATATGTATATAAGTCCAATTATGTAGTCAACTTAATTCTAAAATTTAAGAACACACTTATGCTAGTCTAATATTAAAATGATATATGTTAAAAAGTAAAATTATAATATTAAAATAATAGTGCTAAATAATCCTATGTAATTTCACGATGCTAATTATATCTGCCTATATATCCCTAATCGTTAAAAATTTTCTAGCCCGCAAAATGCTGATTAGGACACCCGCACAGCCGATAAACATAATGAAGAATTCATATGAGTCGTAAGAATTGTCATAAGACCCCCTTCCCCCTTCAACACCCTACAACTAGTAGGCAAGCAGAAAGGGGTAGGAGGGGCGGTGATCCAGTGAAAACGATGTGCGCCAGAAGTGTCTTGAGGATCGTCAGAATTTACAAGGCACACCACCTCAACAACTGCGAAATAGAAGGCAGGGTGGGGGGATCGATCGAGTGAGGATCGAAGTGTTCTAGAAGGAACCTATTATATCTACTTGCTTTACTGTAGCAAACTGAAAATAGTTGCGTTCGAGTCCCGAGTCGAAATAGGACAATGCTTTTCCTGCCAACGATTCGGGCACTCGAGCCTAAACTGCGGCTACAAACCAAGGTGCGTAAAATGCACAGGACCCCACTTAGCAGCCAACTGCACGAAAAACAGAGACACGGCACCAGTTTGCGTTAACTGCAGCGGGGCACACTCCGCCAACTACAGAAACTGCCCGGCCTACAAGCACGAATTACAAAAACGAAAACCGACCACAGCACCACCAACACAATCGACAGTCATGACGAGACTTAAACTACCTGAAACTGACAAGGAAGGATTCACCGTATCAAAAGACGGACGACACAGACTCCCACCAGCTACCTCAGTCGCAACAACCAGTAAAATGATAATTGACAATACTTCCGACAGCGACGAACTCTCGAACTCTGACACAGAAAGTGAGAAACAAAAACGTAAAGACAAAACACGACGGCGCCGACGCAAGAACAAAACAACTACTAAAACGAACGAAACAGAAACGAAAATTGAAAACACACAAACTACGACGCCAAACCAAGTAGCCGTAGCCTCGACTAGCACGCCACACAACACAGGCACGCCGAAACCCACAACGTCCAACGTCGACATAACAACACACGACACTAACTCCAAACTCAGTAAAGTAGTGAATAGAATTATCCACTGGGCAAAAACTTTAATAAGTAACTACATGACAGGGACTTTTGAGGCCGCATCAATACTTACTGCACTATGGGACATAATACAGACTTATAATGGACAACACGACTAACAAACGGAATTTAGTACTTCTATCCTGGAACGCTAACGGTATACAAAACAGATTCACAGAACTCAAACACTTTTTACAGGAACATGACGTAGACATAGCACTTATATTCTTACATTTAAAAGGTAGTTACATTTTAAAAAGTTCGATAAATACAACACCGGAAGCGAGGTTTATTAGACACCGTCGGTGGTTGGCAGCGCTAAACTTATACAGATTTGGGCGCGGTCATCCACCAATGATGTCCTCAATATTGCGCAATACTTCGAAAATTTACATATTAATTTTAGAACAAAGATAAAACGAACAATATAAACTATGAAATACTCACATAATAGGTCCAGGTTCCCGCGAAGTTGCGCTAGGGTAGGCCTCTAACCAAGTCCAATCAGGGCTCCTCCCGGAGGGATTAGAGATGATACGCCGACGCTCTCAAAAGCGTTCGGGGATCAGCTCCGGCCAGCTAAGGTAGTCATGAGGTCTTCATCCTTAGTCGTGGAGATCGGTACGCCTAGGTGGCGGCAGATTTGTTACCTATGCAGGGATTGGGCAGGAAAATAAGGTATGAGGGTAGACAAACAAAAGATAATCAAGCAAGGAACTACATAGATAAACCTAACGATACGTTACCAGAAAAGCGACCACTTCACTCGAAGATACCAGGCAAAAAGCCACGTTATATAGAGAGAACCGGAAACTTTCCCACTCCTTTGTCTTTTTTTCTCGGCGTGAACTTTATTCGTCCACCCTCTAGTGTTGTGCGATTTGCGCAAATGCACTACTATGACGTACGGAAGCACACGCCTAGTCTATTTAAAATTCCCGCGCACTGCGTCTTTTGAAATTATGGCGCGAAACTTCCATACATCAAAACTAAACTAATAACACTGTTTAAGTGACCCTTGGCACGTAACAATATCAGAAACCAGGATAAACACTAAAAAGCCAATAAATCTGGCAAACTACAGCACTTGCAGAAAGGACCGCGACATACCACCTGGACAACCACCATCTGGAAGGGTAGCCATCCTAATACACAAAAGACTTCTACACGAACAATTACACCTAAAGCCCACAACCCTCGACGCTGTAGGCGCACAAATTAAAACAAACGGACACTACTTAAACATCATAGCAGTTTACAGAAGCCCCCACATACCTCACATACCTCACCTACAAAACGACACTCCGACAATAATCAGTGGGGATCTAAACGCCAAACACCAAGCATGGGGAGCAAGAACGGACAACACGAGCGGACGTATACACTCACTGAACAAACACTTTGACATAATCGCACCTAACGAACCAACAAGAATTCCCCCAACAAGACAATACCAAGCAGATGTTTTAGACATATCCCTACTACAACACATACCTTACCCAATACAAACTGAAGTAATACACGACTTAAGCTTGGACCACCTACCAATAATCACCACGATACAAGCACAATCCCAGACAACACACGTACGACCCAGACACAGACACAACTGGAGGAAATTCAACGAAGCACTACAAAGAATGATCACGGACGGCAACCCGGACATAAACAACGCACAAGACATAGACACTCAAGTTCAAAACCGAACGAGCACAATGAAACAAGCCCTGCAATACAGTAAACAAACTATCACCCTTAAAAACACAAGACCGAACTTACCAGATTACATTAAACAAGCGATCAAAGACAAAGAAAAACTAGTACGACGATGGCACAACACACGTGACCCACACATAAAACGCACCTTAAACACCAAACAAGAAGCAATTAAAATTATGCTGAAAGAACACTACAACGAATCATGGACAAAACACATACACGACACAATACAGACCGACGGTAACCTATACAGACTAAACCGCAAACTAATATCAAAAAAGAACCCGAAACCCACTCCGCTACAAGGACAACACGGCATGCTATACACAGCTGAGGACAGAGCGACACAATTTGCTAACGTACTGAAAGAACTGCACACTGATAACCCCACCAAACACAAAAACTTCACCAACTTCGTAAACACAGCACTAAACCACATACTACAATTACCAGCAGACAACGACATACAGCACGTCACTCCACAAGAAGTAAAACAAACAATTAACAAACAAAGCAACACAAAGGCACCTGGAAAGGACGAAATACCTAACATCGCATGGAAACACATCACAAAAAAGACGCTCGCACTAATAACAAAAATTTTCAACAGTATAATCAACTACAGACACTTCCCTACTGACTGTAAATCTGCAATAGTAGTGATGATACCGAAACAGAACAAAAACACAAGAGACGCCAACAACTACAGACCTATATCACTACTAAACTCCATTTCAAAAATCTTCGAAAGAATCTTACTGACGAGACTTAAACCACTACTACAAGACAGACATGAACAGTACGGATTTAAGGAACAACACTCCACTACCCTACAAGCGATCCGAGTGATCAACCACATAGCTACAAACTACAATAAAGGACTGACCACAGTAGCAGTTGCACTAGACATAAAAACGCTTTTGACAAGGTATGGACAAACGGACTACTTTTCAAACTAGCCACCACACACAAAGTACCGACATCATACATACAACTGCTACACAGCTACGTATCGAACAGGACCATACAGGTCAAAGTTGAGAAAGAACTTTCACCACTAACGAACATTAACGCAGGTGTCCCACAAGGAGGCTGCCTCTCCCCGACACTATTCAACGCCTACGTGCACGACTTACCAAACCAACCTGACTCGTTCTACGCAATCTACGCCGATGACACTCTAATTATGACAAAAGGACGCAACACCCAAGACGCCACGAATAGAATACAAAAACAGCTCGACGCTTTACTAAGCTGGTTTGATCAATGGAGGATCAAACTTAACATACAGAATACACATAATTTGCTTCTCCAAACGAAGGACAAACACACAGCAACCACCACGAATTAGAGGACAACAACTGACTTGGAACTCCACTATAAAGTACTTAGGCATACACATTGACAGAGAACTCACATTCAACAAACACGTAACAGAAACGCTTAACAAAACGAGACGCGCAAAAGGTTACCTTCACGGCATACTTACTCACAAAAACGGACTACCACTAGACATAAGATTAAAGACATACAAAACATACCTCAGACCTATTCTTAGCTACGCGACTGAGGCCTGGTACACCTACACCAACCAAAGAAACAAACGCAAACTGGAAACACTACAAAACGTGACCATGAGAACTATCACAGGCGCACCTTGGTACGTACGCAACGAGACACTAAGACACGACCTTCAACTACCAACACTAGAAACCTTCTTCACACAACTAGCAACCAACACCTACAACACCATAGACACCACAGACCAAGTACACCTACGCGACATTGCAACCCCACATCCACACAACCTAAACAAACCAAAAAGAAAGCCACACCCACGACACATACTAAAAAAAAAACAATCCATCAATCAATCACCAATCAGTAATCATCTCTCATAATCTCACAATCATTTTATAACATACTTCTCATAGTTTGCACCATTCTCACATTCACAAATACAATCACAAACAAAAGGATCACCAAATAATTATTAAGAGGCTCAAGCAAACACCAACAGTCAGAAACCATCGTTCACCAAGCATCAGTAGCCAACCATTAACCGCCCTACAATTCCACCTTCCACCTTTACCAACCAGCAACACACAAATAAAAAGTAACCACCAAACGGGCAATAACGCCCAAACAAAAAGAAAATAAAGATAGCTACAAGGCAGCCATAATTTATAAAATTAATGCTGTAATAGGATGATGGGCAAAGAAGCCCAGGATCGACAAGCTGGACTTCGAAAGACGTAGTTGTGTTTTGGCGCTTGAACAGAACACATCGATCGCATAGCTCCCTTCAACTACAGCTTAGCTTAGGCTAAACCGAATTATTATTGTACTTTTTAGTACAAACCTTATAGGAATTAACATTATAAGAATTAAAACTTCTCAAGGCGATGGACGTGACGAACCCGAAACGTGCTTCGGTGGCGTTTACAGACACAGACGCGGACGCCGAATCTATCAAAGCACGTCGACTACGAGACGAACAGCACTCCGACACAGAGATAGAGACAAACCGGACACTCAAGACAGCAGACCACGCCACCGAAAAACAATTCATTATCGTGCTTGAAGTACCATCCGCTGAGCCGACGAAGATGCTCTTATCCTACGCCACAGCAACCTCCAATTTACCATCCACAAGTACAGCAAGACCTGCGACTACAAACCCTACAAATACAAACAAGGTCGACGCGACGAGTAACGGAATCCCGCCCATCTTTATAGCTACATTTCCGGACTTATCAAACACGCCAAAAAGATGAAACGAATAACGAATCTAGACATCAACATTCGAGCAACAGCACTAGGTGCACGAATACATGCAGCCGACGCAGACGAGTTCAGATTCGCTCAGGACTACCTAAAGAGACGCGCAATTGAATTCCACGCATGCGGACTAAAAACTGAACGACAACTCAAGGTTGTAATCGAAGGACCGGCTGCAAACATAACACCGGAGGACGTCACCAACGAACTACTGGACAGAAAATTCAAGATCGAACATGTAACTAAATTACAATCCAAGGACAAGCAAAACAGTAACACATTACTGGTAATACTGAAGAATGAACCGACATCGCAGACCATCTACGACATACGTGAACCTTTATACTGTCACGGCGTTAGGGTTGCTGCCTTTCAATCGAGGGTGGAGATTCCTCAATGCTTCGCATACCAACGCTACGGACATTCAAGTCTAAACTGTGGATACAGCCCCCAATGCAGTAAGGAACATTACTCCTCTGAATGCATCAAAAAACGCAAAACGACACCGACATGTGCTAACTGTAGAGGATCGCACCCCGCAAATTACAGGAACTGTCCAGCTTACCAACAACTACTAAACAGAAAAAAAGACACACCAACCACCAGCACCTATACTTGCACAGAACACATCCGACAGGTCCGACACAGACGAAGAGGAAGGCTGGACTAGAGTCGACTGTAACAAGAAGATACGTTTACGCAAGACCCCACAGGAAGCACCGACAAACCGACTGAAGCGGTTACTGCAACCACATCCAGCACGCACTGTACACCAAAGACAAACAGCTCCACCGACGTCGGCATGGACTCCACTTCCGAAAAACGAGAGAAAAGAAGGAGCAGACGATTCACAAAAAACAAGTCTACAAAAAAGACGACACCGACTACAACCACAACGTCTACAACAGAACCACATACCACGGAAAGGACTACTCCAGCAGTTCCAGCACCTGAAGTAGTCACGCCCCCTACGAACACCAACCACGACAGCAGCATCAACAGACTACTAAACAAAGCACTATAGGGGACACAAAGACTCATATCGACCTACGTGGTTGGGGAACCTGTTATACCGCTTCTCCTTAAGGCACTGTGCGACATCTTCACGACGCTTAATGGATAATCAACGAACACGACGACAACTGCAACTACTCTCTTGAAACGCCAACTACGACACTTCTTGACCGAATTTGACATCGACATTGCACTACTTGGGGAAACGAAACTAAACCACAACCACGCACTTAAAATCGCAAATTACACAACTCACAGAATAGACAGGATCATCGAACCAGGACAAATATCAAGTGCAGGAGTAACCGTACTTATTCAGAGACAAATTACACATCACGCACTAGACCTTCCACAAACACAGCTAGATGCTGCAGGCGTGGAAATCTACGCAGACGGACGACTACTGAGACTCATTTCTGTACACCGTAGCCCAACCAGAACACTATCTACACAAGACATCGACAAGGGGTTCTAGTTTAAACAATCGCGACGGACTGACTCTTTTTACTCACTCACTGGATAAAGACTTAGACATCACTGGACCAGACACACCAACCAGAATACCTCCAAATCCAGATCACCAGCCTGACGTACTAGACATAACACTAGTGGAAAGAAGACTTGAGCTCCGACCATCTACCGATATGAACCACGATTCACACAACTCCACATACAGAAGAGACGACTAACACCGTGACATCAACAAACTGGAGGAAGTTCAACGAGTACCTACAACACAAAACAACATTTGGAAACCCGACCGTCGATACATACAAACAAATCGACGCAGTCACAGAATACATCACTAATACGCTACAAGAAGCACTAAATCACAGCACTACGACAAGAATCCGCAACACTAATAGACCACGACTTCCTAACTACCTTCGCGACATCATCAAACAGAAAAGTAAGTTAGTCCGGAGATGGCGGATAACGAGAGACACATCAAAATCCAACTAAGCGCAACACAAGCTGCACCTAAAACCCTACTAAACGAACTCAATACGCAACAGTAGACGGAACATATCAACAATGTTCTCGATACTGAGGGGAACTTATACCGACTTAACATAGGACTCATAAGAAGACATCAACTATCCAACACACCACTAGACGGACCACACGGAAAAATCTACAACGTCCGAGAAAAAGTAAACATATTTGCCACAACACTACAAGAAACATACTCACCGAACCAACAACACCAGCAACATAAAACGCAAGTAAACGAAACTATGGACAAAATACTACAAATGCATCCAGAAGACCACACACCACTTACAATACCAAAAGACACAAAACAAATAATCCTCAGTAACAGAAACAGAAAAGCACCCGGAAAAGACAACATCACAAACCAAGCACTCAAAAACATCACAAAATGCACACTAGCATACATCACGAGACTGTTCAACGGCATACTTCTACAACGACATTATCCCACAGCATGAAAGACTGGAATTACATTTATGATACACAAAACGTTAAAAACAAGAACAAACCCGTCACACTACCGACCGATATCGCTTCTTAGTGCGTTATCAAAAATATTTGAACGACTACTATTACAAAAACTGAAACATCACCTATGAGACCGACAAGAACAATTTGGCTTCAGAGAAGATCACTCGACCACACTACAAGTAATACACGTCATAGACCACATCGCAGAGAACTACAACAAAGCTCACGTCACGACAGCAGTAACTCTGGACATACAAAACGCATTCGACAAGGTTTGGCACAGAGGACTTCTGTACAAACTAGCGACCATACACCAAGTACCACTACAATACGTACAGCTACTCGTGACCTACTTCACAGACCGAAAACTACAAGTACGAGTAGACGGACAATTATCACACGAAATACCTATCACGGCTGGAGTTCCGCAAGAGGGCACTGTTCAACGCCTACATACAAGACATACCATGCAACGATAACGTTAAATGCAGACTACACGCCGACGTCACTTTATTCATTACTACAGCACGTCACCCCAGACTAACCACACAAAGATTACAACGCCAACTGGACACCCTACCCGACTGGTTGGGAAAATGGAGAATACAAATTAACGTCGACAAATCCAAAACCATACTTTTCTCACGGCACAGACTACACCAACACCCTTCGCCAGCGTTTTAAGGGCAACGATTCCCGTGGAAGAGCACCATCCGATACCTCGGAGTGACTATCGACAGAAACCTCCGCTTTCACAAACATCTAGACGAGACACTCAAAAAAGCAAAACAAATCAAAAGCTACCTACATCCGATGCTGACATTTAACAACAAGCTTTCACATTATTACACAATAATGATATTATGACATAATTACGTGTCAAATTATATCACATACCAAATACGTTTACAATGATACAAGTTAATATTTATACAAAAGTAAAGCAAAAGTACTCACTTAAACGCTCTTTACAGTTCAATCTCAGGGCTCTTGTTGGGATGGGTTGCGTCATGCCATCGTTGAAACCAAATATATCGCCTTCCCTCTTCTTTTGTTTGTAGCAGTACGATAGGGTAAGGAACGATAAGGCAAGATAAAGAGGAAACCTATATCCTAAAAGAGAAAAGACAAAAGAATGGCACAGGCAAACGCCACCGTTCGACGTCTCGCGGTTAATCATCCTGTCGTGTCCAAACCGCGCACTTACCCCACTCCGTGCCTGCGCATTCTTTTGCGCCGACGCAACTGTCCGAAATGACAGAAATGAACAAGTCTATTTTAAAATAGTGGCGGGAATTCACTCACAAATTTAAAAGTGTACATTTCCAAATTTGGAATGTAACACAAAGACAAACTTGCGACGCCTCGAAGCATTCCAGAACATCATCCTTCGACTAATTACCGGCGTACGGTGGTTCGTCAGAAACGATACAATACGAAACGACTTGAAAATTCCCACAGTACACAAATACTGTAGAACAAATGCCATAAAAACATATCAAACAATAGACGACTCACCACACCAGACGTCGCACCGCTACAAGGCAAACAACAAACATACAAAAAACGCCCACGCAGACTACTAGATATGTAACATAACATCAGACAAAAGCACACCAGACCGTAACTAGTTGGTTAAATAAAAAAACAACTAGAACACAACAGAAGACACAGACCACTAGATGGAACAACAAACACCTAGAACACTCGTACGATAAATAACGATACAGACAAGACAGCAAAAATCACAAGGTTAACACTGACTACTAGACGCGCCTTAGAGGGCAGGATTAACCAGGATATAATTCAAAAGACATTCGTTAGTACTCACCATAGCCTATGGAATCATCTTGTAGTGCTCCCCATAGCCTGCAAAACCTCCAGCGAGCAGCGCTTTCCATAACTTGCTATATTTCAGCGCGCAGTGCTCTTCGTAGCCTGCGTATTCTCCGACGGTGACGCCGTCCGCCGCCGTACCTAGCGCATGTTACTATAATTCATCAATCAATAGTTAACAAACTACGTATGGATGTTAAGCTCCGTTCCATACTTTACTGACAAGTTGTTATTGTGGTTGCGTCTGTCAACTCTACCTCCGAAACGACTCCCCCGTAGAGTTCAACGGCGAGGCACTCGACGAGGCTTAACGCACCACTATCACAACGCCGTCCGAAGAGTTCAGTAAACAACCGAAGACTTCTGAACTCCTCTATGCTTGTACATATGTTCAATTAATAGTTTTAATTTCATATCATAGTTTTTTGTATCTTCACGTTGCCCCACCAGTAAAATACAAAGCCTCCCGAAGAGTTCCAGAATAAAAAGTGAAAGAAAAAAAAAGATTTACAAAAACTGAAACAAAATTTATTTCTACAATGCGGGCAAAGGACAAAGCTTTGACACAGGACGCTTCAGCTCATCATGAGCAGTTTTGAGTGTGCCGACACCATCCGTTCCAGGATGCACAGCTACAACACGGCGGAGGGAAACCAACGAAGGGGAGGAACATTAGCGACCTTAATCAGCGATAAGGTGCCCAACTCAACTTGTGGAGACGATGTGTGCCACTTAGAGCGCTGTTGTAGGGAGTGCAAATACACCTTGGACCAACGGGACCAAAAATCTTGTTGAATTCGCAGGAGCAATTGCCAACGAGAGAGGCGGTTAAGCGCAAGGTGAGAAAGGGCGGGGTCCGCAATAACTGTTAAAGGGCCAAAGTTAAAAAATGACCGGGCGTAAGACAGCTCAAATCATTGGGGCCATTGCTCAAAGAGGCGAGTTGAACGTGAGTTCAAGATGGCCGCAATTCTGCTAAAAACTGTGGCCAATTCCTCAAATGTTAACACTTGCTCACCAATAGTACGCAGGAGCAAGGTTTTAACCTATTTCACTCCCGCTTCCCACAAGCCACCAAAATAAGGTAAGGCCGCCGGTATAAATGTCACGAAATATGGTCCTTAGAAGCGGCAAGCTTGGCGGGATGAATTAACTGTTTATTACCACCCGCAAAATTTGTGCCACAATTACTATAGAGGTGATCACAACGGTAACGTCAGGCAATAAATCGGCATAGAGCCGCTAGAAAGGCGTCCGTTGACAAATCCGATACCACTTCAAGGTGCAGCGCCTTGGTAGCCATACAAATAAAAAGACATAAATACGATTTTAAAACTTTGGCGCCCCGTAGTCGAGACATGGTAATAGAAAAGGAACCAGCGGAAACGACGCCAGAACACAAAAAAGGTTTGACTGGAGTAGCTCGACATGAAGCTAGGTTGCCCATAGGAAGCTGCAATGCGACCAGATTGGTCTTTCAGCACGTTAGACAATGACTCAGAACACAATGGATAGATTGCCTCGAAGAAATAATTCAGAAGTGCTGACTGACGAGAAAATGAACTATTTAAGCACCCGCGTGGAAGTGTTTTATATGAACATAAGTAACATAAGGATCAGTAAATCGACTTTTGCTAGGTTACAAAGCGGGAAATTTACAATCAAAAAATAAAGGCGCGTGAACTAGGCGACCCCCGACCCGCAAGATTCCATCACGAATAAAAGGAGACAACTTGTGAAAATTCTTTTTTAAAGTAAATCCCGACTGAATGGCCTCAAACTTGAGAGCAAAATAAGATTGTTGAGTATACGCAAGCAAAGGGATCAAAGCATTGTGAAATTTAGAAGATGCCAAATTCCGGAATACCTTTCGAGTGGGTGACGTAGATTTTAGCGAAGACGGTGAATCCAACGAACAATGCGCGTAATAAAGGGAAAGGAAAAGTGTTTTTTTAGAATTGATTGAATCTAACAGGTTACGGCAGCGGGTAAAACAATAGAGCGTTGTTCAGTAAGAACTTCAGGAGCATCTAAAAGCAGGATATGTGGACTGCAATTTTCGAAGGTTGGTGAAGCCGTCCACCATAAAGAACATTTGCACAAGTCGGTAAAAAGTAAACCACGTGACCCGGCATCGGCAGGATTCTCGGTGGAGGGGATGTGATGCCAAGAGCCGCGAGAAGTGTTTTCCTGGATGTAAGCAACACCATTGGCGACTAAAGTCTTCCAACGCTGCAGCGGGGAACAAATCCACGGAAGTACTACCATGGAGTCAGACCAACAGTAAATTTTATGCAATTTAAGATTAGAATCAAAGGCTTTGAGAACAAATATTAATAATATGGATGCCAATGCAGCGGTCAACAATTCGAGTCGAGGCAAAGAGATTGTACGAAGAGGAGCGACCTTAGACTTGGCGCACATTAAGCGAACCTCAACGGCGGAAGGGGTATTAATGCGAAAATAAACCACAGCCCAGTAGCCACTTTCGAATGCGTCAGTAAAGCAGTAACTTCGCACGTAGTAAACTGTGGCGGGGTTAGCAAGCGGGATAAAGCAAAATCCTAAAAAAGCGGTAACTCATGCAAGTATCTCTCCCACAAAGGGAGGAAGTTGGGAAAGGGGCAGCATCCCATTCTAATTTTAACTACCATAAACGTTGAATTAAGTATTTTACCAGGAAAGTAAGGGGGGGGGGGATAAAGGTCCCATAAAATCGAAAATACGGGCTATGTAGGAAAGTAGGTTGCGCTTGGTACAGGAGGTACTTAGTGACTGAACTTGAAAACAGAAATTATCTAAGGTGAGGTTTCATTGAAAACCTAGAACTTTTAGGGGTTGAGTGTTGGGATCTTCAAAGTAGTGGGGTTCCATTAATTGCTGCGTAGCGGACAGATCTTTTAATTATTCGAGAAGGTTCCTCGAACATTTATGAAGTTCCAAACCACTAAGTTTTAAAAGAGCAATTAATTGATTACGTAGAGCGAGGGTTGATTCAATAGCATCTCTACCAGTAGCGATACCATCAATGTAAGTATGATAGTGAAGAGCGAAACGGGCTAACGGATAAGAATTTCCTTCGTTTACGGCCAACTGCAAAAGCGTGCGCATGGCGAAACCATGAGAACAAAATCAGAGGAATTTGAAACACGTGGGTCCGGTTGGTCTTTGGAAAAGGTGGTCTATTTAGAAATAAATATTAATAAGTATAAGCCGATGTGAGGTGTTCCAGGTTAAGAATAAAAATTGTGAATATGTATTTAAAAATGTGGTTTACAAAATTTAAGCTGTATTAGTAAAAAATTGTCAGTAATAAAAAATTTTAAGAAATGTTTTTGGATTTTCTTTTAGGTATGAGCTGCAGGAAAGTTATAATTTAGCGTGGATCTAGATAATATGACAAGTGAATAGAAAAGAAAACAAATGAAGTGTGGAAAAAGCTGTGTTAAAAATTCTTGGAAATCTTAAGGCGCTAAGGAAAAGTTTGGAGTTGTCGCGCATGGTGCAGTTAGTATTCGTGTTCCTGCAGTTTAGTTTTAAAAAAATTTCGGGCTGGGAAATTTATGTATCATACCCTAAGAGAGAATGCCCCGAGTGGCGGATCTCATAAGGTGGATCTATGCCAGACGCCCCACAAACGTGAAGTAATTTGAGTCGGCGGCGCTGTAACGTAATCAAAGAAGGCGGGTGTGATGTAATAAAAATGGTTGATGGATGGTGTCCGAGCAAGAAGAGGAGCAAGGACGGAGCAAGGAGGAAATTCCTCCCTTCCACTTTTCCTTATGGGAATTTACATGTAAAACCTAAGTTAGCTATTAATCCAATGCGCAAAACTATTCTGAAAGCCCCCCTCCCCAATCCTGTACGTTTTTAAAATACAATTAACCTAACATAAGCAATTCCAGTCCGTTTAAATTATTATATAAGGCAATCTGCTACCAGTTGTGAGCCACATGTTAATTACTTATGTCCCTACACTATTATTGTTGTAGATTCTTTGAGATATGCACTGCAATAATAATAAACTAGATCAAGAATCCTGGCGTATATTAAATTACACACACATACATCAGGTGGTACTGGGAACGATAACGGAATATCTAGTACCATTCAGTAAAATAAAAAGAAACAACTTAATATCTACGCTTGTAAAATTACTATAGTTACCACTTCAGTCCTGATGTGTTGAACCTTCAAATACTTGACGTAACCTTGTTACGTGCCAAAGATTTGGCACTAGACATTCCTTAGTTTAATTTCGATGTGCGGGAGTTTCGCGCCTTAAATTTGAAAGACTTGGCGTGTATTTCCGTCACGTCAGAAGTGCATTAGACGAATTTCGCGCCGACGCGTGTGGGGGAAGAAGGAGTGGGGTTTTTCCGAGAGACGCCGAAACGTAGCTTTTTGCCTTGGAACTTCGAAAAGAGTGGTTGAGTTTTCGGTAACGTATCCTTATCTTTATTTATGTAGATCCCTTTTCTCTGTTATCTATGTTTGTCGTCCCTATACTTGATACCTGTTCCTTATCGTTCCCTACATAGGTAGAAGATAAATTTAAAGGCAACCTGGCCGAACCGCAGTCCACGCCGGAGCACCATCTTTATCCGGAAGGGAGCCCTGAGATAGCTAGTTGGAGCAATCCCGAAGGACGCTAATGCGCACCATCTGTAAATAATCCGGAAGGGGGCTCCTAGTAACTCTGAAGGAAGCTATCCTGTGAGACGCTTATATATTCATGTGAGTATTCGATTTTTATTAACTGTTTTATGAATTTGATATATTTCGTCATTACGCGTAATAATTTGCATATTGAGTGACGTCATTGACAGATGAGCGCGTTAATTTCCACTTATTGGATTAGCGTTACCAACTGCCTTTGCGTCTAGTATACCGCGTTTGCGGGACTGTAAGAATCACGCGTAAATGTAAGAACCTAATGCACTGCCTGAGTGGCGTAACACGTTCAGCTCATTCTGATGCATCTCCACTACTGCCGCCTCAAGGCTTTCTGCATCCTTCTCCACACCGTGCACCCTTAACATATTATACTTAACGTTATAGACATGGAGTTCTGCGTACGTTACAAACTAAAAAAAAGTAACAGACTGTCAAGGACTCTATTTCGAGCACATAGCATCTATTAGTCTTATAGTTAGCATTTCCATCCAAATAAAAAGAAAATAACTTGTAAATAATTTATTTCAAATCTCTGTACATAAACTACATTTGGCACACATAATTCAGCTGAACATTACTTACTTCAACAAATTCCAGATAATCCTATTTTGACGATCCTTTTTGGCAGTACTTTGTTTTAACATAATAAATAACACCAAACGCTGTAGCAGTTGCTGCTATTACTGCAATCAGGCTTAAAGACATTACTTTTATTTTTCTGTAGGCTGGTACTGTTACTCTGACTGTGGCACTGACTGATTCATATTCATCACTAGTTATTGCGACTACTTGGAAATCATACGTTTGTCCTTCTTTTAGATCAGTAACTAAAAACATTTTATTAGTAATAAAAATATTAAAAGGCAATAAATTGAAATTGGAAACTTTGAATATTATGACACATTAATGTGGAGATAGACAATCTAATGCTGCTCCAAACATATTATCAATTAAACATTTTTACATACTTTTTAAAAACACCAAATCGATATCTACGTATTAGCAAGAAGCTGAAGTTTTAGTATTGGCGTAACTTATCTAGTGAGATACAGATACCCCTTATTTCAGCAATTGTCATTGTGTCTTAGCAAACAAACTGAAACTAGCAAATGAAGCAGTACTTTAGGAACATCTTAGAAATAAGTAAGGATAGCTGAAACCAGCCCGAAGGCCCGAAGGCCCGAAGCCCGGCCCGGCCCGATTTCGGGTTAGGCTTTTCGGCCGGGTCGCTTATGCTCGGGCCGGGCCGGGCCGGGTTGCTTTTTAAGACAAGCCGGGAGTTACATATCCCCCATATCAATATGTATAAAAATTTAAATGCATTAATTGTGTCTTAGTAATAGCATGTTACATTGAATCAATTGAAGGTAACAATATCAAAGGTTATTCAGAGTTCATATCAGACATGAGAACGGAATCAACTATTTTTATTCTAGACGCAACCTGATACTGCAAGTGCAGATACAATGAACCGCAATAAAGTAGTCGTAATTAAAACATTACTTAGAACAAGACGTATATTATCAAGAAATAGCAGACGGTGAGATCTGCACTTTCCCACAAGATGATGTGAGAGCAGGGATTACATAAATACCCTAAGGAGGCCATGATGGTTAGTCAGTCTCGAACTTCATAACTTTAACATTGTTGATAGTTCAGGCTACTCATTGTTAATTATTAAAATATTAACTTAGATTAATTTGTAAAATTAAAAGTCGCGTTAATAAACATATTGTACAAGTTGTTAAACCATTTTGTAATTACTGTATAAAAATAAATTTGATAGAAGTGTTTTTGGGAAATAAATGTTTTTAAGAAGAAGCACCAAAAGGCCCAACACTTATCTGGCGCAGTTGGAACGAATTCCAGAAGGGCACTAACGATTCCAAAATTGAACAATTGGTGGCCGTGAATTTCAATTCTTTACTGGAAGAACAAAATTTTACGAAGTGCAGAATCGACCAATCCAATAAAGAAGGAATGCTAATGGAACTGGCAATCAAATTATTGTAAGTACTTACAGTTCATTTCTCCTAACCATTTTTTTTTTCAATTTAATATCGGTGCTAGCAAATAAGATTTGAAACGAGAGAATTTATGTACAAGTTATTATTTCTGAAATAATTTACACAGCAAAAGTCTAAACTTGATTATAACAAAGGTTTATAATTGTGCACAATTATGTACAATTTATTGCAATGATTATTAAGGAAACAATTATTCAGCAAAAGTCTGAAGTCGATGTAATTATAGCAAAAGTTTCTAATTATACGCAATAGTCGTAACAATAAGTGATCCTTTAAATAACTTTAATACAAACTTGACTGAAGTAGTAGAGATTAAATAATTTATAAAGATAAACACTGAAAACTTAAGGTTATATTTAGACTCAATACCAACGTACGATGGAAATCAAACTTTACTAGGCATTTTCATTTCCGCGTGCAAAACATTTCTAAAATCATTCTAGAAACAAGGGGACATTGACCGGAACAATTGGTTATTAAGATTGATCCTGAGTAAGCTAACCGGCAGAGCTTTGGCCCTAATTGCAAGTAGATTGGAAGGTCAACAAAAAGATATTGATCGCGTATTTCGGAGACCAGCATAATATAAAATATCAGGGACTTATTGAACCTAAGAATGGAGAATTAGTATGCGGTGTCAAGCCGCTCGTAGTTTAATCCTAACCAAATTGAAACTAGAGGAACCAGATTCAAACATACGTTCAATCAAAACTAAAGCATACGATGAGATGGCGTTAGACACTTATATAAACGCGTTACCCGAGCGATTATCAGACTAGATAAGATTTAGAAATCCCCAAAATCTAGAAAAAGCAATAAATTTAATTACAAAGAGGAAAACGTGATGTATTACAGAAACCGGATTTACAATCCTAATGCGAACAAAAATTACCTATCAATTAAAAATATACAAGCCGCGACACAAATACCAACAAAATACTAATTTGCATAATTTAACGCACCAATAAATTAATCGAGAATTAATAATCCAAACTTTAATAATACAAATTTTAACAATCAATTTTGACAATTTCACAAATAAGCATTAAATTCGACTTTTACAAAACCCACATTTACACCAAAATTCAATCAAAACGCAAATCGAACGTGGGGAACATTTAGCGTAAATTCTAACAGAAATGCACCCATAACAAATAATAACAACAACTCCAATAATTATTACAAACCAACCCCTATGAACACTTCGTCTGGTAACACCAGACAGAACACTAAAATATCTCAAATCAAACCGGACTATACACAAAGACGAAACTTCACTTTCGAAGAACTAGTTCACCAAGAAGTAGAAGATTTTAATAATCAAAACACAGATAATTATGCGAATCCAAGTAGAGACGATAAAGCAAATTACTCAGAGAACTACGAACGTAACAACACTTACGAAAATTACGAAGAGGACGATGAAGATAATGCGTTGTCAAATTTTCAGTTGGACAGAACCAAATACGATCAGATGTAATAAACGTAAACAACATTATTGAACATATTTTACCCTATTTAGAAATACCTCATGCTGAAATTAAATTATTAATCGATATACGATCTTCAAAAACTTTAATTAGCCCCAAAACCGTGCAGAAACATTATTTAGATTTGGTAGAAAAAGAACCTTTTAAAATCAGAACAGCACACAAGACAACCCTACACCAATTTATTGCAAACATACCCTTACCAAAAACTTTTGTTGTAAAAATGAAACATAAATTTTGCATCTTTGAATTTAACGATAGATACGACGGATTAATAGGCATGGATCTATTAAAAAAACTAGGAGCGAATATTGATATAAAAATTCGACTACTAAGAACAAAACACTGACAGATTCCAATTAAATTCCAAAACAGAAACATTCAGACCGATCAAAAATATACCATCGAACCTAGGACAGAAAAACAAGTAAATGTCTTAGTAAATTCGAAAAGCGACATAGGAATAATAAATCACATGTCATTTGAACAAGAAGTAGAAACTCCACACATAAAAGACAACTACGTCACTACGACAATTTTGAACTCAAATGACTACCCCATAGAAGTATCTTCAACGACACCGATAGAAGAGGAAGAAGTCAATTTTAGTGAAATGAAAATCGACGAAAACTCTGAAAGTAATCCTAACCCCACAGAACGCGATAAAATGTTAAAGGAAAATTTAACTAGCATTCGTTTCAATGACAATATTAACACAGAAGAGGAGAGAGCAATAAAAGACATATTTCGAATACCGAGATATATTCCATTGTGATGGAATACCTTTAACTTTCACTAACACCGTCAAACATAGCATTGAACTAACAGATGATATACCGATTTTCATCAAAGCCTATAGACTACCTCAAGCAAGTCAAGAAGAAGCAGATAGACAGGTAGCATACTTAGTAAATCAAGACATCATTCAACATTCGAGCTCACCATGGAGCAGTCCCGTACTAATTGTACCAAAGAAACTAGATGCTTCAGCCAAACGCAAATACCGAATAGTTATCGATTACTAAAAACTCAAAGAAAAGACTGTAGACAATAAGTACCCACTACCAAATATCACCAAGATATTAGTCAAACTAGGAAAATGTTAATATTTTTCGACATTAGATCTCGCCTCAGGATACCACCAAGTGGAAATGGACGAGAAATACACAACCAAAACAGCTTTCAGTACACCCAGATGATACTATGAATACAAACGCATGCCATTTGGCTTAAAGAACGCACCCGCCACAGACAAAAGGGCATATGTAGCCCTTCAAAAGCTTAGGGTTACGCGTCTTGCGATCTTTAATACGTATTGGTCCCGCGCCATCAATTCCCAGGAGTACCGAATTCAATTCTTTTTGAGGGTAGATTGCCCAATAGCGGATTACAAGACTTAGAATTTGCCTTAAAACATTTAATGCACTTATGGCTAATATTCTTAGCTGTATTTGTCCTGATATTAGGCAATAGTACTCTCGCAAGCAAGATAGTAATTGTTGTAGACCACAATACATTAGATTAACATAAAACTGCTCAAAAATAAGCTTTGTCAACGAAGTTCGGAGGCATTTGTTTTGGTAATGGGTTTTAAATCAAAATTAGCCTTAATGTAATTTTGTATTATTAATTTAGGATTATCAAAACGTTCACGAAGCAACTGAAAGGTGATATGATAATTATCCCCAGACTGAGCGATATTGGCGATTAATTCGCTAGCCGAGCATTTCAAGCTGCTCTTTAGATGCAAGAAGCGCTCAATTTCAATTAAATTGGGCTCAAAGAGCCAATAGTAAAAGAGAGAAAGAAAGGAAGAAAGGAAGGGAAGCAAGCAACGAGGACTAACATGAAACGGCATTGTCACTGAAAAAGTCGTCAAAGGACGGATGTTTCTGGTGAAGAAACAGTAAAGTTTTCAACCTCTGGAGAAGAAATTGGTTTCTTGCGAAAAAACCAAAATAAAAAAAAGGGAAGGGGACTAAAACCTACAGTACAAGCCAAAACAGGACCCAAGGGTCAAGCCTCGTGTAAACAAAGGGACAACAAGGGAGAACGAGAGGAAGCGAGGAGGAACGATGGTAAAACAAAACGGTGTACTAGAAATTGTGGTAGCCAAAAATCGTAACCCAAGAACCAAAGAAAAGAAATGCTAACTAGTCCTAAAGTCGATTAGGTCGTGTTTTCCGAAGAAAGAAAAACGGACTAGAAAGCACCTACCTCAGGAGCGGATAAACAAAACACAATCAGTATAGGGACCGACAGCAAAGAAGACCAGCAAAAGGATAGGAAAAGCGAAGTGGAACGAAGGGAACAAGAAAAAAAAAATCTAAAAAGTATAACACCAACACCAAGTACAAAACCCAAAAAAAACTAACAATCGTACAAAAGAAAATATAACAGAATCCCAGTGTAGTTATGTATGAGTAGGTGTGTGCGTGTGCGTGCGTGTGTGTGTGTAACAAGTGTGTGTGTATGTGTTGTGCGTGTGTGTACGTGTTGGACTGCTGTAGTCGCCTCTTACGACAGGCAAGTCGTACCATGGAGATATTCTATTCCCGGACCCACACGGGTGCAAGAAAAAAAAAGAAGAAGAAGAAAGAAAATCTAGCCAAACTGGGAAGTAAATAAAAAAAAACTTAACGTCAAGAAATCAAGTTCTAAAGAGAGCAAACTCTACATAAGAAACGGGCGCAAGGACTAGATATTGGGCTTAAGACGTTTGCACCGCCAGAAGGAAAATAAAACAAGGTCAAGGACATTAGGATTTTGCCGACATATATCTTTAGGTTCGGAAAGAGCATAGACAAATTTCTGCCTTTTTTGGGCAGTTTTCTGCCAAACAGAAACAGCAGGGGTGTAGTAGTTGTAGCACGCGGTATAGAAGGTGTTGAGGGTAGTTTAGGAAACTCAAAATTAGTTAAGGAAGAATGTTGTTTGTTGTTAGGGTTGGGGGTAAGAAAGTCAACGGTAGAAAAGGAAACATCATGGGTTGTCAGAATATCCACGGTAGAAAGAACAAAAGTATTGGCTGTACGACAATCAAGCTTGCGAAGAGAAACATAAGCGGAGCACACTTCAGTTACGTTAACTAGAGGGACAGAAGTAGATAAAATTTCAACAACATTAGATAAAGGACTAGAAGTATCATAGTTAGGACAGAAAACCGCATTGGCTGTAGGAATATCAACCCTAGAAATAGGAGCAGAATACGATAACACTTCAACCATATTACATAAAAGAACAGAATCCGGTAGAAGTTTATCAACGTCATAAGAACACACAGTATCAAGTAAAACTTCGCCAATGTTAGATAAAAAAGTAGAATGAAGTTTGTCAACATGAAAGCAAGGTTCAGCACCAGACAGAATTTCATCCACTTTACAAGAAAAGACAGCATCAGGAACAACTTCATCCATGATAGATAAGAAAGCCGAATCAGGTTAACCTTCGTCAACATTATTTAACAGGTCATCAGCTAGGATTTCACCAATTTTAGTTAAAAGAACAGAAGCAAATAGCATTTTGTCAGCATGAGAAAAATGAGTAAGAGGAGGTAACGTTTGATCAACGTGCGATACACATACATAAAGAAGTAGAATCAAGTAAGACCTCATCACTGTTAGACAACGGAGTAGGAACAGACTAAACTTCAGCCACAATAGAAACTGATTTCTTAACAATAGTAGATAACGAACTAGGATCAGGTAAAACTATATCGATGGCAGTAACAGGCATTATAGCTACGGGTTCCCTAACATCAATAGGACCTTCTCTATCCATATTAGAAATTATCTTCACTTCAGCTACGGCTGTTATTGCAGGCAAGATAGAAATTTTTTGAGTAGAACAATTTAAGAAAGCAGGAACATGTAAAATTTTGACAACAAGAGCAACAGACATTAAAGATACAGGTTCATGAACTTTAACATGACCTTCGCTGACTGGAAGTTTTCGTCACTTCAGCAACATTTGTGTGTGCAGACACGACAGAAATTTCTTGGGTAAAATTGTTCAAAAAAGCGGGAACAAACTCTTGCAAAGCTAGCTGCAAGTCGTTAATTCGAAGCATGGGTTGTAATGATTATGGAGGTACAGTTTGGGGTGAGAGTGAATAAGTAGGGCGAGCAGAAAGAGGAATAGAATGGGATATAAAACTAGAGACCGACGAAATTTTGTTCGAATCTGTATTCGCCAAAGAAGGGTAGGTTTTGATAGTAGCAGTAGGATGACCTAGATGAAGTACAGAAGAAAACGTAGAGAGAGTACAGAAGAAATAGGGCACTTAGAGGGAAGGACATAATTTAAAGGATTATTTGCAGACCTATTAGTAGTAGGATGAGTTGTGGCGAGTCACTCCCTTATGTCCGCAACCATAACAATAGAGTATTTTAGGGCGAGTACAACGTGTTGAAACATGACCAAATTTGTCGCAATTAAAGCATACGACCTGACGAGTAGAAGCAGAACTAGGAGGAAGAATAGTGGAACATACGGAAGAAGTTACGGATCTACTCGTAGGCATAGCAGAAATCTTAACAACTCGGTCATGTGAAGCAAAAGTATTTTCCTCAATAGTAGCAAACTTATAAGCAAAATCCGGGGGTTCAAAATGTTGAATCAGTAAATTCGACAACGACTTCCAATCAGAAAATCTATGCCGGTAACCACGATACCAAAGTAAAACTTTAGACTCGAACAAGTCCACTCCAGACTCAAATAACTGCAATTCTGACACATGATGAGTTCGTCGGTATTCTTCGACCCGTCTCAAAAAATCATGTACAGTAAAAGAGTTCGGGACAAGAGAAAATTTCAAACTCTACTCCCACACAGGAAGCCGAAAAAGGAGTAGCAACTGACTTAGGCACTATAGCAGGGGCTGATTCTGGTTCAGCAGTAACAGTATGTTGGTCGTGACTAGGTGATACAGGATTATCGGCCAGAATCTTTGCTGGTTCCAACTTAAGACATTCTTCGTTTAACTCTTGTAAGGAGTGGACGGTAGGCAAATGGGTTCTATAAAATGGATCTTCACTAAAAGAACCATAGTTCCCAAACAGGCCCGTCATACTCGCAAAATAGTTAGTTATGCTTTCGGATTACTTTTGTCGTTTCTTACAGATCATTTTACACACCACGAACCTATGATCAGTCATTTTTAGTAAGAATAATAAAGAAATTGAGAGAAAGTAACTAAGTAAAAGCTAACCGTAACTCAATACAGGCTCAAAAAAAAATTATTGCGAATACAGGACAATCTAAAACATATCCAACACCAATAGAAGCGAAACAACAAAATAGAAATTAGAAACAAAACAGGGCGCCAGAGTTTTCAACGAACTAGAATTATCGGCGAAAACACAATTCCGATAATCTAAAATGAGCCAACCAAGGATATTTAGCGATCAAGGAAGAAAACAAATTAAAATTTAAAAATATCAAACCCACACAAGACATACAGAAAAGAAATAAATACCAGTTCGAACGTAAGAGAAGAAAACATAAGTAGCATCAGGCCGAAAAATGGGGGTAATGCAAGAAACTAGGCAGTAACAACCAACAAAAAAAAATCGGCTAGGAATTTAGCTAAACCAAATCGGAGCCAAAGTTACACGAAACAAAACCGGAGCACAAATTAACGAAAACCAAAATCGAAGCAAACATTACCCAAGACAAAATCAGGGCCAAAGTTACACGAAATAAAATCGGAGCACAAAAAAATTAACTAAAACAAACTAGCGGCCCCACGCCAGGGCGTCAGAAACTATGCTAAGTACTTAGACGTAGGCGGAAGAAAAGTAAATACCAGGCTAACTAACGGACGCGGAGAGTGGGGGGGATTCGCCTACATACCAAAAAGAAACAAAGAAACAAATCGCCCACGATTATCTATTAACACATAAAAATAAATAAAGGAGTCTGTATAAACAAGCAATAAAAAAATAAATTAAGTGTTATTATTTCACAGCAAACAATTATTATATTGTATGGACAATTTAGCAATTTAGATACGAAGTGCGCATCTTCTATTTCACACAAAATAAAATTAATCAGTAGTAAAGAAAACTGTGAGAGCTTTTGTCAAGGGTTTTTGAAATTTCACCTAATACCTTTTAAAAATAACTAATTAGTAGGAAAGAATTAACGTGTGGGAGCTTTTGTCAGACATCTTTTAAATCCTACATAGTAGCGTTTGTAAAATAAACCTATTAGTATAAAAGGGTAAGCGTATATCTGTCCAATATTTTTAACAAAGGTATCTCACACCTGCAGAGTGATAATATCAATTAGCAGCAACGAACAATAGTTCTACAATGTCACGTAACTACACCAAACGTTAATACGGAATATGCCATTGACCCACACAAAAGGAAACGAGTTGCATACCTGTAGATGTCCGGATACTTAGCTCACAATCCGTCAGGGGTGAGTCAGCACAGCAACGCCATGATCGTCAGGATCTATTTACCCTGCTACCATAACTGCAGCAGCGGTCTACGAACAAAAGCAATTGGTCTACAGAAAGAAAGAACCCATTTGGCCCCCATCTAAAAAAAGCTACAAAGAGAATCTGATTAGAATGGGTACGCCCGGGAAGACTCACCAATACACGCAAAACACCTGCTATTTGTCGAACAGAAAAAGACAAACGTGCATTACTTTTGAAATACGGCGACGAATAATGTAGAAAACACTTCGACGCACAAGCTGTAGAATTAAATTTAACAATCTTTAAATAACACGATTGAAACTATTGAAACTGGAGAACCCGAGTTTTATCAGATAGTGCGCGACCTTATTTCAACAAGTCATTACATTGGAACAATAGAGAAACCCATTGTACGCGGTCGTAATGTATACCAAGATAACGGGTACCTAAACAGGATATAAACTATTTAATTGTAGTATAAACTTGTCGTTTTGAAATAAATAAGTTCAAAATAAAAATTTGTAAGAAGCGTATTTATTATTAATTTTGTTGAAGTATTTAACAGATTACCGATAACTTAAACAAGGCATAGACTATTTAATTTATCGAATAAATTTTTGTTTTAAAAGCAAAAGGGACTTGAGTTAACCAACGAAATTTTAAAGCAAAATTAGAACGTAACAACTATGTGGTAAAAATAAATATTTATTGATGAGTAATGTCTATCGTTTTAATTTTAGGGTTATGCCGTTTTGAAATATCTAAAATAGTAATGTAAATGGCTAATACTAAATACCTACCGTAATACGAAGTGTCATTTGTTTCAGCAGATCCACAAAGATTAGTAGTATATGCTTCAAACCATTTTAAAATATATAGGTATAGTTTTTCCAGTCCATGCCCAGGTGGTTCCCATAAAACCATATAACCGTTATCTCTTAAATAAGCACTAACATTTAAAGGCGGTCCTATTGGAGAATAAGCTTGCATTGGTACAGGTTGTTGGCTTTCATATTCTAAGGTCCATATCCTTAAGCGCTTACTAAACAATGACTCTCCATGTGGATCTTCGCTTAGGACCATAAATTCATACTCACGCCCTAAAAATGAAGAAATAAGATTCAGAGTAAGCTCAAGTTAGAAATAAAATTTTAATAGGAGCATGTATTTAGTTGAATCAACGCTACTTCATCATTTCACCCCTCCGCATAATATTAGTAAGAACTGCTACACTAAGCTCCACCCGAAGGTACTACATTGGGTTTAGACCCGTATAATTACGTGCTTCAGATAAATCTGACTTCAAAATTAATTAATTGTTAAATATAATTTATAAACTAAAACTAAAGTTAGGGTTTAAATAATGCATATCACGCCTCCTTCTACATTTAATTTCTCCAAAGCTCCACCCGAAGGTACTACACTGGCCAGGAAGCTCCCGACCATCAGCAACCGAAAATCAGGAGCTGAATTGGCGAGCTGACCTACGACACATGTACCCCGACTATTGGTAGCAAAAAATCGGGTATACATGTGCAGATCCAAATACATCTATCCTACCCAGCCCTGTTTTTATTTCTACTTGCAAATTAAATAACAAACAAATGTAATGTGTGACATATAATGGCAACTATACTAATGACAAAAAAAAAGAGTTCAAAAGTATATCTGACCCGAGTTCCCCCCAATCTATAAATGTACAATTAATAGGAATTATTAGAAAATTATAAAGAAACTTAAGTTAAATGCAACATTGTATCTCAAGAATAGATAAATAACGGTTATTGAAAGTTCACAAGCAAGTTGTGAGAACGGATGTGAATACATTGTATTCCAGACGTAAGTGATACTGCAGGTGCAGGTCGCAGACGGTTAAGAAACCGCAATTACTAAGAAATTAAGATTGTTACATTGTATAATGAATAGAATTAAGAAATAAGCAGACATGAGCTTTGCAAATTCCCACAGACATGTGAGGGGCAGGGACAACATAAATACCCCAGGAGCCCCAGATCAGTCAATCAGTTTTGAGTAATTCAGCTTTAACATTGCCGTTTGCTTAGGCTACTCATTAAATTCAATTAATATTTTATTTCGACTCAAGTTTGTCAAAATTCCATTGTAATTTCTGTTTAAGAAATAAAGTTGTTACAAGAAGCTTTGGACAAAGTTTTAAAAGACCGCTCCCAAGGCCCGAAACGTAACTCGCGGTGTGAAAGTATAGTGTAATATTAGGTTTGTTGGGGGTGATCACTGAACCGGTACTGTGTTTGTACGGCACAACACTTACACTACCTGCTAGTTATTTTTGTTACCGGGGTGTATCTTGTCTCTGCAGTATCCGTTTGCAAGTGGAGTTGAATGGATATGAGAAATGTGTAGTTAGATGATTATTGGAGAGTAGGGGTATGTTGGAATCTATGTCGATTAAGTGTTTGAGGTTTTGAGTAATGTCTAAGGTGAGTGGGCGGGTGTATTGTAGATGCATGGGGTGTCTGTTTGTCCACAGGTGCATAGGTCGGTATCTGTGAAGTTGAGTTCAACCTCAGATATAGCATTGAAGTTGCCGTGTCCCGTGAGAAATGATGTAGTCCGGGAAGATAAGGGAAGTGGTTTCTGAATGTCTGTGAGTATTGGGAATATGCTGTGTGTCTATTCCTATTGAAAGCATTCCAGGTTTCCTGTCAGGAGATCTTTAAGGAGCTCCAAATAAGCATCTTCAGTCGGATGGTGTTGTGTTCTCTCTGAAAAGTCGAGAGTAGGGTGCAGACGTACATTTAAATATGTTTTATGGTTTTGATGTGTTTTTGTTGGATCGCAGCGTGTATAGTAAGACTGCTTCAAGGTATTTTAAGGAGAACATGCAGTGCTTACGTAGAAGTAGTTCTGTACGTCCTAGAGCAGGAAAGGAGAAAGGGTCGGATACAGAAAAAAATAATTTTTCTGTGGTTTACATTGATGTATGGTACCAGGAGTCTGTAGCGTATCGTATTGGTATTGTTGCATTGTTTATAATGAGTGTGTTTGTTTGTTGTGAAAGTGAGAGTGAGCGTGGGAAATATGTTTGTAGGTAGTGAAGAAGTAATTTAGTTTTATTTCTAAGGTGCATGACATGCCCGTTTAATTTTAAATTATTTTCCACGTGCATACCGTACATATGATTGTCCAATGCTCCACCCGAAGGTACTAGATTGGCCAGGAAGCGAGTTTGTTTTTACCTGGAAAATTTGGAATTTTTCCGAACCCTTGCTGTTCCAAGCAAAAACAACACTAATACACGGGACCTCCGTTTTACCTCTCATCTGAACGAGGGTGTATTCTGGTGAAAAATGCTCGCCTAACATTTTTCAAGCGGACCGTGTCAGGATTCGAACCCGGGACCTTGGACGTAGTAGTCACACACATACCAACTACGCCACGGAACTGCCTTCCACCTTGCCGGTTTCGAGTATTTGAGTACGGTACCTTCTAAACGTATGGTGGGAGGTCTTCTGCGTTCAAGTTTGTCCTTAAGGAGAAGCATGTGATTGGTTGAAGTAGATACGTGACCAGTGTTCTAGAACCCGGTCACCGGCCTGGCTATAAATTCCAATTTGGATCTGGAGACATATATGATCGTCCTGGTGTAAGTAATGTATTATTCCAATTCGTTTTTGTTTTTAACCCTATTTAGAAAGGCATAGTAGAGGGAAAGCGCTGATATAAGCGAAAACAGTAACTTCGGCGTATGTTTCCTGTGTCCTTGCCGAAACAATTGAACTTTACAATAGGAATACCGATAACGCACTGCGAACTAACTGTGTAAATATACCGTAAGCTAGTTGTGTAAATAACGATTTGCGCCAGTGTTTTATTTGAATCCGCACAGTTAATATTGTAATATGTACCAGAGCGCTATGAACTTTACACTTATGCCGTCATGGGCACTAACAATGTCTTCCTATTAAACTAAAATTTTTTTTAAAAAAAGCAGTTTAATACGTCGGGTTCGTTCTATATGTAGTTAGTGTAATGCTAGCGCATTACTTAAAGAAAGTATTAGGTAGTAGAATAGAATTTCTTAAACTTGGTTAATTAGATGAGTTTTTATTAAGAAAACACCACGAAAAATTTATAGGCTTTGGTAGTTTAAATTTAATAACTTTGCTATTTCAATATATTATTAAATTAGGATAAAGAATTAAATTGGAGAAAGCATTCTGTACATTAAATATAAATGTTAGCATATATCGGTACTCTACATCCCTAGGTATTAATTTTTAAAAACCACAGATTGTATAAAAAAAAAATCTTTCATAATAAAGATATTTGTACAAATTCACACAGGTTCAAAAAACATTAATGATGAGACAATACATTCCAAAAATTACAATACGCATAAAAATAGCATAAAAGTATGTTCAAAACAACAAATTATGCAGGCAATCGATATTACAATGTAAAATTAATACTTACATGGATAGAATGACAATGACCCTAAAAAAAAGTTTAAAGCAACATTTAATGAACCCCGGGAAAATTACACTTAAAAACCCACGGATAATAAAAAAAGAGATCAGAATTAGATCAGGTTATTGTTTGACTCCAGACATCGAGAGCATATTTTCGAATCGTGGTGCGGGAGACCGTTGGAAAGCAGACACAATAATAAAGCGTGACGGTATTCACACCAGGAGCTGTTGGCGAAAAAAACAGGTTTTCGAACGCAGAGAAACACGGACGTGAATATACCGAACTCGTGAGGGTTGCCGGAGTTGAAGCTTTGTTCAACGACGAGTTGAATTTTTTACAGGTAAGATTTCCTGCAGTGGGTGTCGATGAGGGAACCAACATTTTGTTATCGAGTTTATAAACATGATAGGAATAATGTATAGAGCTTATTATTAAACAAGAACTATTAATGTTGCAGTGTGCTTATTTAAAGTGTATTGTGTGTATAGAACTCTTGTAAAGAGACGTTCGTTATTGTACAAGAAAATTAGCACGTAAAAATCAAAATTAGTGAAATCTATAAGAAGTTCAATCATTGATGATATTAAGTTTTTGACCACTTAGAGGTGCTTTTTTCTCAATTACTATTTGTTGTTAAAATCATGTTAGGTATACAGGAAATGATTTTTTTTGTTTATTTTACAAGGTGTAAGTTACTCAAAACATCTACCTTCTGAGTGGGCTTATTTGCATTATTATTTTCTTCAGATGGGTTGGCGCGCAAAGGCTTAACATAGACAAGAGAGTTTATAGACTTTTCAAGATTAGCATACATGTATTTAGTGAAAGTGTAACAACTTGTATACAGCTTTTACGGAACCCACCCACCACCACTGAAAACTAGCCGGTGCAGCAAAAACTGTTGCGTCACTCCGTTTGTCTATAGAATATAATTAATTAAGTCACATAATGTCAATATTATTTTTCTAAGTTGTATTTGTTTTGGGTTTTAATGAATTAACCACAACGTTGTTGTGTATATTTTTGTTTGTAATTTGTAATGCCACGATGTATTTAATTTCTGAAAGTACTTTTTAAGCCGATGCAATCATAATGAATAAATTTTAGCATTTGCTTACTAGATTTAATATATTTAACTAACAAGCATTTATATAAAGATTTAGCGCTTAAATCTGGTCTTGTTTTTATGATGCAAAATTTTGATATGCCTTTGCTATTATAATGTTTGAAATGTGTGATGCACTTGACATGTGTAATTGTTTTATTTGAGCATATTAATCACATTTACAACTGCACTGCTAATATAAGGGTTTATCTTAATGATATGTTTGTTGTTTTGTTTATCTTATTATCTAGCCGATGTTCCTATATAATTAACTAGCATTTAGCTTTGTGATAATTGTTGTGATGTAATAAAATTGAACCTCCGGTATGACCGACCATATTTGTGACTTTTGCGTTTGCATTTATGACTATGTTGGAGATAGTCTATTAAATAATAAGCGCCTTTTTAAAGTATGCGCAATGATGCCGTTAATTTATTTCAAGCGATTCATGTCGTTTTGTCAATGTACTTGTAATGGTACCCTTTTGCAAATAATAGAAAGTCGGCTAGCCTTTGTGAAATATTCTGTAACACGGGCTGGAAACTGTTAATGTATGTATGTGGGTGCGTGTGATCGAGCCTTGTTGAATATGACTAACATTTTATGTCCGTGCGGGGAGGAACATTGGTAGTCAAGGTGCAGGTCATCTTCCTGGTGTCCCCCCTCTTTAACTTTAGCTGGATAGTATTGGCCTAGCCGACCTCAGTACCTACCAAAAAAGACTAGCTGATTTACACGACCGTTTCTTCAGTTGTGATGTGTGGTATGTCTGGGTAACAGTTGACTTCCCGTCAAATTCATGTTGGTGATCTGGAGTGATTGTACGTCACTTGTCCTTGTCTAGATGTGCCAATTGCAGTTGGAAGTGTAAGGGCAGTTTGAGGTTTTCTCGGCCGTCCTCTTTCCCCAATTGCCCAGGTTAAGTACGACACTGTTTGCTTTGAATGTCATTTTTCTATGCTTTCATGCCAGTGACCTATTTAGTGGTTCTTGTTTTGATTAAAAGTCAAGTTAGGTAAATGCTGTAGTTTTATTTCAAACCTTCCCGCCGTAACGCCATCTTCCCAGTGTGAATTTGGGTTACATTATAACAACACAACGTAGGTGTCGTCGAACCACTGCCACTAGATGTTAGATCATGGAGCCCGGTATTGCCGTCTATAGAAGGCGTTCTGGTCAACCTTCAGGTCGGTTACACTACAACGTTAATGGACACTTGACTTACGGACCAGACACAAAAGGTGGTGTGGTGCTTATTTGTATCTATAAGGAACAGGCTAAAAATTTTATGGTTTGGATACAAATCGAGCGGTCTAATCACACATGTTATATTAAAAAAACTATATCTTCTTAATAGAATGCATGAAGGTATCACTAGCTGAAAACTTACTTTGTAAAGTAGCAGTAACACTCCTGAAAATGATTGACATTTTAATGACCAACTAAAAGTTTTAATTCTTCGTAACGGGTTCCGAGAGCCTCAGATTGACAATTAAATGTTAAGATTTCACGTGTTTCATTGCACCTAAGATATTTGAAGCTTATAACTGAGTACTGTCGCACCGATCGGTCTGCCTCTATAGCAGAATAATTACATTGGAATGTAAGCGAGGCGTTCGTACACAAAAAGTGGTTGATAGGTTCCAGCGACACCTCATCTTTAAAATGCTTTTGGTGGACAGGTACTAGAGTTTTGCAATTAAGACTTATTTAGATTACAATAGGTACATTGTTTTTTGCTTAATTTTTGGTACTTTTTATAATAGTTTAGAAGTTCTGAATATGTAAACAAACTGCCGTCTTAGATATTGGAGTTCAGGTCTGATTGAAGTTTTGATTGCAATTGTTCTAGTTTAAAGTTTTGAAAGATGTGATATAAATTATTGTCGATATAAATTACTCTGTGATATAAATTACTGTAATGATTATATAAATTAATAATTAGTTCTTGGATGTTTGATTATGGTACTTTGATAGTAATTTAGAAAAGCGTCGTAGTTTAAGAAGATATTACTTGTACTGTTAGCGATTAGTTCTGAAAATAAATGGTTGGGAGCTTTTAGCAAATTTCATGGTAGCTACGAGATGTTGAAGATGCTTGTATAATCATGTTAAATATAAAGAATTATTGTTATTACAAACACTCTTTTCGTTACAATACTTTATGCTTGAAAGTCGAATTCACATTTGTTTGAATGTAAAATGAAAGTATAATTTGAATACGTAACATAAATAGTATTTACCTGGTATTAAGCTATGTATATTCGTTTCCAATGGAAAACTATGTCGTATTTCAATATTTCTCCATTCGGGAGCATCAGTTCGCCTGTACCATACACTATATTTAATACGTGGTCCCTTTCGTCCTGCCACCCAGTGCAAGCGAATTGAAGTTGATGATGGAATTGCTGTTAAGTTATAAGGTGCTCTTGGAGGAACATTTTCTACTAAAAGCTCGGTTTCTGTTGTAATAGTAGCAGCTTCATTTGTTGCTGAGCACTGGTACAGTCCTCTATCTTCGTCTTGGATGTTAGTTATAGTCAAGTTGCCTTCTCTTATTACAACTCGACTGTTTGGCATAGATGAACCGTCTTTCTAGAACAAATAATACATAGCATCAAATAGATATTTGTACAAATTTAAAAATAAAATAGTATTTAAATGTCTAAAGTTGCTTGTGTCGGATATGAATGATGGTCCTGCATTATGTAGTAAGGATCATCTGGAGCAAAGGGGTGTTAAGGGAAGCCAGGAGTCCACAGAGTAGCATATGATTGGGACTATGTTTTGGTACATGATAAGTACTCGAATGGTTTATTTAAGTATATGGATTTTGGTAAGGCTCTGTAAATATTATTGAGGATGATCTTAGTTATGGTTCTAGGTGCGGAAAAATAGTTATTTGTTTCTAGTTGCGTGTCTAAGTGTAATCCAAGGTAGGGAGCGGTGGATAAGAAAGTAAAGGGTGCGTCTAGAATGTGTACCGTGGGGCTTCTTCGAAGCTCAAGAAAGCCTTTATGGAAGGGCATTTTGCTTTTATAAGGAGATACGGGTTGGTTGTTTAGGAGTACCAGAATCCGATTTTTATAACGAGTGGATTCGAGAAATGTGCAGGAGTCTCCATTAATTAGTAAGCCGAAGCTGTCTGCATAGGCGAAAGTTAAAATATAAGAAATATTTGTCAAAAAGCAGGTTCATGGCCTACTCGTACGCAATATGAGTTCCAAATACTTACTTACTTCAAGTGTACTAAAATACAATACTCAGTGGAAGTTGACCAAGTTCAATCAGTATCCAGTGTCGTTAATCAATGCCTAAAAAACAAGAGAATTCCTCACTTATTAGCGGTAGCCAAAGCGCCCTTAAATTAAGAGCCGGCATGATTGGAATGGCGTTTTAAAGAAAACCCAATGCATGCGAAAAGAAAGGCGTAAATGGTTGCGGCCGAGATCATTCTTTTCAGAAAGGTTTTCAGTGTGCCTACGTAGTCAAGAAACATTTAAAGTTAGACGAGTCTGTTATTGTCTTGCAGCGTCGGTTCGTTAACGTCTCGATATTGGTCAGAGCGGTTCAGTTTCAATCGTGACACAATTTATTGGTGGATTCGGAATTGTTGAACATATCCATCATAAATGGATCGTTCCAAAACCTAGTCGTACCTTCAAGTCAACTACTCTCTGAGATTACCCAGCTTTAAAATTAAACCTCTGTCTCTAATAATATAACCAACCTGATTTTACAAAAATCCTGCTCAAATAACAGAAAATCCACACACTTTGTATTTAATTCCATTTAATTCCATTTAAAACCGGCACAACCCATGCGGTTGGTTACCCATTGGGCGCGTCTCCAGGTGACGGATAGGAGAAATCCCAGGATATACGGCCAAGGGATTGGCTGTCTACTCTGGGAAGGATCTGATAAGCTTATCTCTTTCAGTGACCCAGTGCCTGAGTTGTATAAGACCCACAATATGGTGGAGAGCAAGAGACTGTGGTAGAGTGGAATAAAATCCGCCCCCTAGCCAAGTGAAAACGATCCCGCGGATCAAACCCCTCAGCCCAAGTTGTAGTTTCGTGGTTAATGGGCCCGCACTGAAGTAAACGAAGCCGGTGGGGCAATTCTGCAACACCGACAAACCGCGCCTTCCCTGCTGTCGTGGTCATGTCTCACGGGTAAGAGGATGTGGGGGTTTTGGCTTAACCGCCCGGACCAAGAGAAGACAACCTCGCTAAAAATCCTAAATTTTGTGGCGAAAGACCAAGCCCAAGGGATGTGTGGCTGAATAGTTGACCAGTCTCAATCAGTCCAACACTCGAGGAATAGGGCGGCACCCTGTTTTATTCACGCCTGCCATGCCAACTGGGGGTACCTGTCATGGAGACCATTTACACTCCCCCTTACTCGTGGGAACAATCATGAATAATATTGGTACCATAAGTAAAATAGAACCTGAAGACAATGGAGGACCCCTCAGGTAACCAAAACATATCCATGGAGGTAAAGCAGACTCGGGATGCAAGTCCGCTTTCAAGACTGGTGTCTGATACACCATACATGGGGAAAACAATAAAGAAACTTGCAGGCACTGGACTGCAAGCAAAGAGGCATTCGGCTGCTCAGCGTAGGAAGCCGAGGCAAGCTAAGAAAGTTGAAGCTGGGACTTGGACGAAGTCACACCCGTCCACAAAGAAGGTGTCGTTGCAGAAGGAAAGCGGGAGCAGTAAAAAGACCTTATTCAGAGACTTCCACACCGACACCATCTAAAAGCGTTGGGTAGAACGAGACAGCGCGTATTCGGGCGAACAAAGTTAGAACCGAAGGAAGTCCATACCCTTTCATCAAGGGACCTGTACTCTATAATTCGGGGTGCAGGCTTTGCAGATTGGGCATAGTACTTAACCAGGGTCTGCACAATAAGCCTTTTAGGCTGCAGTGCGGCGAAGCTGTTTGGCAGACGCACCCGTCAGGGGAAGTGGTTTTAGTGGGTATGCCGCAAGGAGAATCCCACACTTTGCCTATAAAAGCTTTCCACTCCACCGGGTTCGGATAACTATCAAAAAAACCGCCACGATGTCCCTAACCTTATAACCCAGCAACCTTCTTGACGATCCAGGTTTCTATAGGTTCATAGCTCCCCTATCGAACCATGGCAAAATCCTTGAACAGATCTAACTCCTAAAACAAGACTCCCACATTGATTCTATTCTGTCCTTGTACCAACATGGCTTCCTAGTAAGTCATAGCTTAGAGAAAACAATAAAATTACTAATCACAACAGTTTAATTCTCCCATTCCAAATACGTTATAACCTCCTTATGGAATTCTGCACGGTCTTTTACTTCTTATGGTGGCTCAACATTCTCAACCAAATTAAGCAATCTAACTTACCATCTAAGCTATTTCTTATAATAAAATCCTTTCTCTCTTCCCGAACTTTCACTGTCATCAAACTTCCACTCTATATCCAGACCAATTACCTAAAGTTTTCTCTAATGGCTGCCGTCTTTCTCCCCATGGAATCTGGCCATCAACTAACTTCTCGACATGAATATGGTTATTGCTCAACTTTCATCTATAAAGACGACCTTCCCTTCCGCACTCATGTAGACTTCCGCGCATCTTTCGAATCCACAGTAGCTCTCCTTATAAACAAAATCGAATTTTGATACCTCCTAAACAATCAACCCATATCTCCTCATAAATCCAAAATGCTCTTCCTTAAAGGCTTCCTTGACCTACAAAAAAACCGCACAGGTCGAATTCTAGGCGCACCCATTTCTTTTTCATCCACCGCTTCCTACTTTGGACTACACATAGACACGCAATTAAAAACAAGTACCCAACTTTTCAAACTGAGAACCATAGCTTAGATCATCCTCAACAAAATTCACCGAGCCTTACCAAAATCCATATACCTAAACAAACTAACCCGAAGGCTTATCATCCATTAAATCATAATTCTAGTCATACGATATTCTGAAGACTCCCGATTTCTCGCTTCCCCCAGACGTTCCTCACACACCAACATACGACCATTCTTGATATACTCGGCAAGAGCTTATGCCACATTCGCCACATCCTCGTTATATACCATTCTCCAAATATCCTCTATAGATATATTCCTAAACTCAGTTATTCAAATCCGAAATTTAAAGCAACTATGTCCTACACCCCAAAACCTTAAACCCTAACGAATATCTTACCCTGTCAAACCTATAATACAAAACTCACCCATTCCTGACAACAATACTGTACTCATTAAATACAGGGAGGCATACATACATCTTCCTTGACATCACTAACACGACTTTTCCCCTTTCCCTCCCCCACCTACACTTCTTTTATTCCAATAGACCAACAATCCAATTTCTAGCAGGTCAAGGCAATTTCCGACGCAATCTATACCATTTTAATCTAATTCCCTCCCCTTATTGCTTGTGCTCCAACCAAACAATCTCCGAAATCACTATCCATCTACCTCATCTATGACTACGCATCACACATCTCCAACCGCCCTACAGCTACACGTCTTGTCCTCACTCCTCAGCAAAAATTTCCTGGTATCCTACTACTCGCAAGAATTCAACTTAACAACTTAACAGCGGCATCATATAGCCGCACACACCCAACAACCATACACCATTACCTCGTAGTACAAAGCGCATTTCATCTACCCGGTGAACTACACACCAGACTCCTATGATCTTAATATCATCTGTGTAATGTGAATTTCTTTATGATACACACTTGGTCAACTTCCACTTGAGTATTGTATCTTAGTACACTTGAAGTAAGTAAGTATTTGGAACTCATAGTGCGTACGAGTAGGCGTTATATTTAGTAACGCTTTTTTATAAATCAAAATTACTTTTTACTAATTAAATTAATTAAACAAAAAATTGAGTAGCTTGGACAACCAACAATGTTAAAATTGCAAAGCTCGAAACTGACTGGCCATCTTGGGTTCCTGAGGGTATTTATGCTGTCCCTGCACCTCACGTTGCTTGTGGGAACTGCAGAGCTCGTGTCGGCTATTTTCTTTATTCATTTATACAATACAAAGTAACAATCTTAATTCCAACAATAAGTTTCTTACAGTCTATTATGACCTGCACCTGCAGTGTCAAGTTACGTATGGAATACAATGTATTCACATTCATTCTCATGTCTGGTTTATGAACTTATGTCCTTCAATTATACATTGTTGCATCTAACTTAAGTTTTATGATTCTATTTAATTATACATATATATATATATATATATATATATATATATACATATATATATATATATATATATATATATATATATATATTGATTTGTGGGATATGTAACTCGCGTAGGAAAAGTGTTGCTGTGTATGTGGACAACTCAAATTAATTTCTACATAGCCAGTATTGGTTAGGTGCGTGAAGTTAGCTGCACTTTTTTGAATATCAAAAAATTTTTTGTGGCATAATTAGACATTATTTTGCGTCGTTAAAACAAAATGTTGCGCCCACCTAGTCATCATCATAAGGTCTGCAGTGCTGGAACTGATTATACACGTTGTAACAAATACGATTTTGTTCTCAATTAATTTACACTCTTTTATAATTATTAATTTAGAAACATCCTTTGTGGTATCGAAGGCGTAACTTTCTAATCCATTAATATAATATTTAATCGTTATCATGTGGAAGTCCATCTGTGTTTATAAATTTACTATAGCATTTCGGTTTCCTTGATACTCGTTAACGTGTTGATGCAAGAATTCAGTCCACTGCGCTTGCTCGCGTAGTAAAATACTTTATGGCTTCAGTCTATTTTAATTTGAGGATGTAATCAGATAGACGAGTTTTCGACGCGTGGTCGAATAGTTTTGGTTTGAAAGATGCAGTGCGACAGGCAAGTGGCTTGGAGGAGAATTCTTTAGTCTTTGAAGTAAAACCATCACTGGGGTACACGCTAGAGAATCAAGATAAACCTTTTGTTTAGTATTCTTCTTTAGGCAGTCGACCCTTAAGATGATTTACAGAATATGGTTTTGATATAACATCATCATGGTATGTAATTATTTTCAGTTTGAATTTAAATTAATGCTTCTTGATTTTGTAGTGCAAGTTTTAGTTATTGAGTATTGTAAAGTTTTAGTTACTAATAAGTATTGCAAAGCTTTTGGCTATTAAGTATTTCAAGTTGAAATGTGAAAATGCCCTTGTCGTGAACAACAAAATTTAAACGTTCCTTTTCGAATGGAAATCAAGTTTGTAATCCAAGGTACATGTGAAGGACGCGCAGCTGTTGTTCGATTTGTACACGACAATTGATGGGCGATGGTGCAAAGTTCATTCTCGAATAAATTGATAAATACTAATTGCTACCAAAATTATGTAGATGTCATCGAGCTTTTGTGGTGAGTGTTTTCTTTATTCAGTGCTCGTTATATAAAAAATTACAGGAAATATAGTGATTTTTTTGGTAAATTTATATAGTAGTTTAAAGTGGTGTAAGTATTTTTTTGTTCAATATTTATCCGTTTAATTTTGTATAAAGGTTTGTAGAAACGTAGAAAATTTAAAGATAACTTTCTGAGAATTTAAAAGGTTAAGTAAGAATTTATCTGTAACTTAACTGGTGATATGTTAGTGCTTGTTTGTCACATTTTATGGTTCAGTTTTTTTACTCGAAAGTATAATAGTATACAGATTATTGTATACCATAAGGCTATTTGACCTTTCGTTCAAGGAATAAATTTTTATAAATATCTAAACTCGACCGTACATGAAATAAGTTCAATTCTTTTACTTATTAACTTATAAACCAAAACAGGATCCTCTTTCGGTAATAATTAAAAGTTGTTACGTATTTTTAAAAACACAATATCTTCCTTAAAGGATTTTAATAAATTAAGATTTTCGAAATACATAACATTAATAAGAGATAACGTATAAATACTTTTATAGTTTGATTGATAAAAAACATTAATGCATGTAAAGTTGTATAAAATATGTGCATATATTTCTTTATGCAAATAAAAAATAAATTATGTTATTCTAAATTTTATTTTCATTGAAGTTGATAATATTTTCTTACATTTTCTACACAGAAATTCATAAAATTGAGTATAGAGAGAAAGGCTACCAACATTCTATTGGTAAGATATTTTAAAGTTATATTTTCGAATTGCTAATTTTTAAAATTTTTTGTGATAAATTGAATAGGCTCTAGTGAAACCCTAGTTCTAAGAATTTCTTGAAGTGGTTATATTTTCAGACAGTACGAGATCATGATTCCAATTCAAACTAGTAGTGTTAAAAGTAAGTAAGTATTATGTTTATACGTTTTGGTTGTTCAGAAGATATTTTCTTTCTTTTCAAAGATTTCCGTATCTTATCTTCGAATTGTTAGACATTATAGTTATTAGTGGCTTCTATAATATTTTCTTTTTTTTCGTATACCATCCTACGACCCTAGCTCATAGCTCTGACCTAAATTGAAGAAACTTGGCTGGCTGGAAGATCTTATTTGAGGGTCGTTTTATACAAAAAGCCGCTTACCATACACTTTACCCTGGGGTTGAATTTTAGACAGGAACTCCCTCTAGTTTCTAATGACTCTGCCGCCTATAAGAAGGAGTAGTTACATTGAATAAATTAGGTGTAACAACGTACCCTCATTGTTTCCTATTCCGAACTAACCTACACATTTCCCTGAAAATGCACAGTCTGCATCTAGATCTAAGTCTACATCTACATTTTTTTTCCTTTCACTGTTTCTAATATATCCCATACTATTCCCCAAAAATGCCTTAGAACGTATTCTGCCCTTGTATTTCTCCTACTTTTTTCACAGATATCCTTGTTCCCCTACGATTTCTATAACCTATTTGTTATTAACTTTGCCTTTCCATGCTATCATCTTCATACATCTGAAGCACAACATTCCAAAAGGCCAGTAAACAAGTTATATTAAAAAAATAATTGCGAACAAGTTATTTAGGAAATTTTCCGCAGATGCGTGAACCGCGTCTACTGGAGGTTTTTTAAATAGCTTAATTATGGCAAAATTTTTTTTCAAAATTCCGAAAAAGTGCGGCTACTTGAACTTGGCCGAAGTAGTAGTTTTTTTAATATAAATTGTTTGCCAGGTAAGAGCAAAATTTTGTTTTAACGGCGCAAAAAAGCGCCTAATTGGCGCTTATTTATGGCACAAATTTTTTTCGAAGAAACGAAAACAGCGTGGTTGCGTAAACTTGGCCGGAAAATTTTTTTAAAACAACTTGAATGCTAGGAGAGCGCAAAATTTAGTTTCAACGGCGCAAAACGGCGCTTAATTATAGTACAAAGTTTTTTATAAAATTAAAAAAATGCGGCTAACTTCACGCACCTGTATTGGTTAGTATTTCACATCGATTGCGAGAGTGCACAAATGTTTGCACGGTGTGCACTACTGTCAACCTACGATACGGTGGTACGTCGCCACTTATGTTTGAGCTACCCAAAAATAATATTCTCATATCTTAGTACGTAGAAGTGGACAAACATTTGTACACTGTGCACATTTGTGTACTTACGATACACAAACGATTGCCTATAAAAAAATTCAGAATTGCTTTGGTGAGAAGGCTGCCGTTTCTACAGCCCCACTATTTTAATATCTTTGTAGACAGAAGTGAACAAACGTTAATTCACTGTGCACATGTGCGCACCTACGATGCACAAACGATTGGCTATAAAAAATCCAAAATTTCTTCGGTAGGGGGCTGCCGTTTCCACAACCCTTCCACCTTATTTTCTTCGTATCTCCGTATACAGATGTGCAAAAACGTTTGTATACCGTGCACATTTGTGCACCTACGATGCACAAACGATTGGTTATAAAACACCCGAAATTTTTTCGGTGAGGGGGGGCTGCCTTTACCACAGACCCTCCACTTAATTTTCTTCGTATCTCCGTATAGAGATGTGCACAAACGTTCGTATACCGTGCACATTTGTGCACCTACGATGCACAAACGATTGGTTATAAAAAAACCGAAATTTCTTTGATAGGGGGGCTACCGTTTTCACCGCACCCCATTTTTGTTTTCTTCGTATCTTTGTATAAAGAGGCGCACAAACGTTCGTTTACTATGCATATTTGTGCACCTATGATGCACAAACGAATGACGTAGAAAAAAGTTCATATTTCAATTGTGGGGGACTGTGGAAACGTGTCTCAAATTCAACGTCTCTTACACTGCTACTCTTCAACATACGTAATCGTTTATTGAATAAGTATCTGATCCTGGCCTATAGGCCCTTCCTAGTTGTACATGCTAAAAAGTTTTAAACATATCTTAAACATAAATGAAATTCATATTATGCAGTTGATATTAAGATCCGGGGAGTCTGGTGTGCAGTTCACCGGTTAGAGCGTTGATGCCCCTATTGCTGTCATGAAGCCAGATGGTAGATGAAATGCGGTTTGTGCTACAATGTAATGATGTATGGTTGTTAGGTGTGTGTGTGGGTATATGATAACGCTGCGTAGGAATTTGCTTTTTTGTTAATTTGAATTCTTGCGAGTAGTTGAATACTAGAAAATTTTTGCTGAGGAGTGAGGATATTTGATTGGAGATGTGTGGTGCGTGGTCATAGGTAAAGTAGATGGATAGTGACTTCGGAGATTGTTTGGTTGGAGCACAGACAGTAAGGGGAGGGAATTAGATTAAAACCGTATAGATTGCGTCAGAAATTGCCTTGACCTGTTAGATATTAGACTATTGGTCTACCGGAATAAAAAAAGTGGGAGGGGGGTCGTGATAGTGATGTCAAGGAAGATGTATGTATGCCTCCCTGTATTTGATGAGTACCAGTATTGTTGTCAAGAATGGGTAAATGAGTTTTGTATTCTAGATTTGACAGGCCAGATATTCGTTAGGGTTTAAGGTTTTGGGGTTTAAGGTAATAGGACGTAGTTGCTTTAAATTTCAGATTTGGATAGCTGAGTTTAGAAATATATCTATAAAGGATATTTGGAAAATATTACTGGGATGTGGAGAATATGTCGTAAGCTCTTGCCGAGTATAGCAAGAATGGTTGATAAGCCTTCGGGTTGGTTTGTTTATATATATGGATTTTGGTAACGCTCGGTGAATTTTGTTGAGGATGATCTAAGTTTTGGTTCTCAGTTTGAAAATGTGGGTACTTGTTTTTATATGCGTGTCTAAGTGTAGTCCAAAGTAGGAAGCGGTGGGTGAGAAAGAAATGGGTGCGCCTAGCATTCGTACTGTGCGGTTTTTATGTAGGTCAAGGAAACCTGTAAGGAGGAGCATTTTGGATTTATGAGGAGATATGAGTAGATTATATAGGAGGTATCAAAATTCGATTTAATTTATAAGGAATGCTACAGTGAATTCCAGGGATGCGCGGAAGTCTACATGAGTGTGGAAGGGGAGGTCGTCTGTATAGATGAAAGTTGAGCAATAACCATATTCATGTCGAGAAGTTAGTTGATGGCCAGATTCCATGGGAGAAAGACCGCAGCCATGAGAAAAAACTTTAAGTAATTGGTCTGGATATAGAGTGGAAGTTTGATGACAGTGAAAGTTCAGGAAGAGATAAAGGATTTTATTATAAGAAATAGCTTAGATGGTAAGTTAGATTACTTAATTTGGTTGAGAATGTTGAGTCACCATAAGAAGTGAAAGACCGAGCAGAATTCCATAAAGAAGTTATAACGTATTTGGAATGGAAGAATTAAACTGTTGTGATTAGTAATTTTATTGGTTTCTCTGAGCGATGACTTACTAGGAAGTCATGATGGTACGGGGACAGAATAGCATCAATGTGGGAGTCTAGTTTTAGGAGTTTGATCTGTCAAATATTTTGCCATGATTCGATAGGGGAGCTATAAACTTATAGGAACCTGGATCGTCAAGAAGGTTGCTGGATTTTAAGGTTAGGGACATTGTGGCGGTTTTTTTTTGATAGCTATCCGAACCCGGTGGAGTGGAAAGCTTTAATAGGCAAAGTGTGGGACTCTCCTTGCGGCACACCCACTAAAACCACTTTCCTTGGCGGGCGCGTCTGCCAATCAGCTTCGCCGCACTGCAGCCTAAAAGGCTTATTGTGCTGACCCTGGTTAAGTATTATGTCCAATCTCCAAAGCCTGTACCCCAAATTATACAATACAGGTCCCTTGGAGAAAGGGTATCGACTTCCTTCGGGTTTAACTTTGTTCGCCCGAATACGCGCTGTCTCGTATTACCCAACGCCTATAGATGGTGTCGGTGTAGAAGTGTCTGAACAAGGTCTTTTTACTGCCCCCGCTCTCCTTCTGCACCGACACCTTCTTCGTGGACGGGTGTGACTCCGTCCAAGTCCCAGCTTCGATTTTCTTGGCTTGCCTCAGCTTTCTACGCAGAGCACCCGAAAGCCTCTTTGCTTGCAGTCCAATGCCTGCAAGTTTCTTTATTTCCCCGTGTATGGTATGACGAATACCGTACTCTCCCTAAAACTGACATAAAATCCCGAATACACAACTTCCTACTCCATTCCTTGCAAGATCTTTGGTCCCGCTCCACCACCGGCAGATATACATTTGATATCTTCCCTGATATCACAAACATCCCTCCACATATTCCTTTCTCTAATCCCCCTACAATACAATTTCTGTCCGGCCATGGAAACTTCCGTAATAAACTTCATTTATTCCATTTAACTCCTTCACCTCACTGTCCTTGCAACAATCAATCTATAGAAACCCCACAACACCTGATATATTCCTGTCCCCTAACCTCTCTACTACAAATCAACTTCAAGCAATCTACAAACTTTGACCCGTTCTCCCCACTTCCTAACATAAACTTCCTAGTCACTAACTACCCTCAAGAATTCAAAAATTTCTTAAATGAAATCCTTTTAACCAAACAGACCACCCACAACCAGCGGCACTAACACATTTAATATACACTCTTGCAATTCACTACCACATACACTTACACTCGCACTATGCACACAATCAGCCCCACTTTACGTGCACAGTCGACGACAAAGGTGGGGGCACAAATCCCTCTCACCAAACCTTCAAAAACCCCAGTTGTCAGAAATTATGGATTCTAAGGTCTTAAATACATGTAAATACTATAATGTACGGCTAGTATGGGCTCTGGCCTAGGTATAGTCTACAATAAAGTAATTTATCTATTAATCTATCTATCTATGGTGTATCAGACACCGGTCTTGCAAGCGGACTTGCATCCTGGGTCTGCTCCACCTGCATGGATATGTTTTGGTTACCTGAGGGGTCCCAAATTGCTGGTTTCATCTGTTTAGGTTCTATTTTGCTTATGGTACCAATATTATTCATGATTGTTCCCACGAGTAGGGGGCGGGGTATAAATGGTCGCCATGCCAGGTACTCCCCGTTGGCATGGAACACGTGAATAAAACGTGGTGCCGCCCTGTTCCTCGAGTGTTGGACTGATTGAAACTGTCAACTATCCAGCCACGCAGCCCTTGGGCTCGGTTCTTCGCCACAGGATTTAGGATTTTTAGCGAGGTTGTGTCCTCTTGGTCTGGGCGGTTAAGCCAAGACCCCCACATCTTCTTGCCCGTGAGACATGACCACGACAGAAGGGAAGGCGCGGTGTGTCGGTGTTGCAGAATTGCCCCACCGGCTTCGTTTACCTCAGTGCAGGCCCATTAGCCACGAAACTGCAGTTTGGGCTGAGGGGTTTGGTCCGCGGGATCCTTTTCACTTGCCTAGGGGGCGGATTTTATCTCACTCCAGCACAGTCTCTTGCTGTCCACCATGTTGTGGGTCTTATACTACTCAGGCACTGGGTCACTGAAAGAGATAAGCTTATCACGATCCTTCTCAGAGTAGATAGCCAATCCCTTGGCCATACATTCTGGGATTTTTCCTATCCGCCACCTGGAGACGCGCCCAATGCGTAACCAACCGCATGGGTTGTGGCGGTTTTAAATGGAATTGGAAAGATGCAAGTGGTTAAACATTTACAGAATACAAAGTGTGTGAATATTCTGTTAGTGTGGTAGAATTTTTGTAGAATCAGGTTGGTTATATTATCAGAGACAGAGGTTTAATTTGAAAGCTGGGTAATCTCAGAGAGTAGTTGACTTCATCGTACGACTAGGTTTTGGATCGATCCATTTATGATGGATATGTTCAAAAATTCCGAATCCACCAATAAATGTGTCACGATTGAAACTGAACCGCTCTAACCAATATCGAGGCGATGACGAACCGACGCTGCAGAACAATAACAGACTCGTTTAACTTTAAATGTTTTTTAACTACGTAGGCACAATGAAAACTTTTCTTGAAAAGAATGATCTCCGCAACCATTTACGCCTTTTCTTTCACATGCATTGGGTTTTCTTTAAAACGCCATTCCAATCATGTCGGCTCTTAATTTAAGGGCGCTTTGGCTACAGCTAATAAGTGAGGAATTCCCTCGTTTTCTATAGGCATTCATTAACGACAAATTTTTTTAATTTTATAAAAAATTTTGTACTATAATTAAGCGCCATTTTGCGCCGTTAAAACTAAATTTTGCGCTCTCCTAGCATTCAAGTTGTTTTAAAAAAATTTTCCGGCCAAGCTTACGCAGCCACGCTGTTTTCGTTTCTTCCAAAACAATTTGTGCCATAAATAAGCGCCAAGTAGGCGCTATTTTGCGCCGTTAAAACAAAATTTTGCTCTTACCTGGCAAACAAGTTATATTAAAAAAGCTATTACTCCGGCCAAGTTCAAGCAGCCGCCTTTTTTAGGAATTTTGAAAAAACATTTTGCCATAATTAGGCTATTTAAAAAACCTCCAGTAGACGCGGTTCACGCATCTGCGGAAAATTTCCTAAATAACTTGTTCGCAATTATTTCTTTAATATAACTTGTTTACTGGCTTTTTGGAATGTTGTACTTCAGATGTATGAAGATGATAGCATGGAAAGGCAAAGTTAATAACAAATAGGTTATAGAAATAGTAGGAGAACAAGGATATCTGTAAAAAAAGTAGGAGAAATACAAGGGCAGAATACGTTCTAAGGCATTTTTGGGGAATACTATGGGATATATTAGAAACAGTGATAGGAAAAAGGAGGTAGATGTAGACTTAGATCTAGATGCAGACTGTGCATTTTCAGGGAAATGTGTAGGTTAGTTCGGAATAGGAAACAATGAGGGTACGTTGTTACACCTAATTTATTCAATGTAACTACTCCTCCTTATAGGCGGCAAAGTCATTAGAAACTAGAGGGAGTTCCTGTCTAAAATTCAACCCCAGGGTAAAGTGTACGGTAAGCGGCTTTTTGTATAAAAGGACCCTCAAATAATATTTTCCAGCCAGCTAAGTTTCTTCAACTTAGGGCATAGCTATGAGCTAGGGTCGTAGGATGGTATACGAAAAAAAAGAAAATATTATAGAAGCCACCGTATTTTCCTAATAACTATAATGTCTAACAATTCGAAGATAAGATACGGAAATCTTTGAAAAGAAAGAAAATATCTTCTGAACAACCAAAACGTATAAACATAATACTTACTTACTTTTAACACTGCTAGTTTGAATTGGAATCATGATCTCGTACTGTCTGAAAATATAACCACTTCAAGAAATTCTTAGAACTAGGGCTTCACTAGAGCCTATTCAATTTATCACAAAAAATTTTAAAAATTAGCAATTCGAAAATATAACTTTAAAATATCTTACATAGAATGTGCATTAAAATTAATACCCTAACCACAAATATTTAAATTACTAGATACGTATTTCGACCACTATGTGGTCATCATCAAAAAAAAACAAAATAAAATAAAATTTAGTTAAATAATTTATATATTTTGCTTAAGAATTATCGAGATATTCTCATACAACCCATGCATTGTTTGTTTCAACAACAAACAAGTTCGTAATTATGTTTGTTGTTGAGAACACAATGTAGTAAATATCCTTAAGAAATATTGTGTTTTAAATGTAACAATTTTAATTATTACCAAAGCTAGATTTTTTTCTGTTTTGATTTATATATGAACAAAGTGTAAATAAGTATTAGTAATTTAAAATTATTTTATGTTAAGTTTATTTAATTTTATTAAAAATTTATCCTTATATAAATGTTAATAGCCTTTTGTATACAATCAATTCTTATGATATTTCTTTACAAAGTAAAAAAATGAACTCTGTTATAAAATTAGATGAACAAATTATTTTTTATTGCATCGATTATATACAATTTATCAACAATCATAGTTTTTATAATCAACTATAATATAACTACCTAAATGTAAAAACAAAATTACATTAATTAAAATTTTTTTTAAATCTAAATTTTTTATTCAGTCAATTTAAATTAAAGAAAATTGAACAAATATTACCATTAATATTATAAATTTACCAAAAACAATCCTTTTATACAACTGATAAAAACTCAAAAACGAACATAATATTTGAGCATAATTACATTAGTTACAGATAAATTCTTACTTAACCTTTTAAATTCTCAGAAAGTTATCTTTAAAATTTTCTACGTTTCTACAAACCTTTATACAAAATTAAACGGATAAATATTGAACAAAAAATACTTACACCACTTTAAACTACTAATTATAAATTTACCAAAATAAATCACTATATTTCCTGTAATTTTTATATAACGAGCACTTGAATAAAGAAAACACTCACCACAAAAGCTCGATGACATCTACATAATTTTGGTAGCAATTAGTATTTATCAATTTATTCGAGAATGAACTTTGCACCATCGCCCATCAATTGTCGTGTACAAATCGAACAACAGCTGCGCGTCCTTCACATGTACCTTGGATTACAAACTTGATTTCCATTCGAAAAGGAACGTTTAAATTTTGTTGTTCACGACAAGGGCATTTTCACATTTCAACTTGAAATACTTAATAGCCAAAAGCTTTGCAATACTTATTAGTAACTAAAACTTTACAATACTCAATAACTAAAACTTGCACTACAAAATCAAGAAGCATTAATTTAAATTCAAACTGAAAATAATTACATACCGTGATGATGTTATATCAAAACCATATTCTGTAAATCATCTTAAGGGTCGACTGCCTAATGAAGAATACTAAACAAAAGGTTTATCTTGATTCTCTAGCGTGTACCCCAGTGATGGTTTTTACTTCAAAGACTAAAAGAATTCTCCTCCAAGCCACTTGCCTGTCGCACTGCATCTTTCAAACCAAAACTATTCGACCACGCGTCGAAAACTTGTCTATCTGATTACATCCTCAAATTAAAATAGGCTGAAGCCATAAAGTATTTTACTACGCGAGCAAGCGCAGTGGACCGAATTCTTGCATCAACACGTTAACGAGTATCAAGGAAACCGAAATGCTATCGTAAATTTATAAACACAGATAGACTTCCACATGATAACGATTAAATATTATATTAATGGATTAGAAAGTTACGCTTTCAATACCACAAAGGATGTTTCTAAATTAATAATTATAAAAGAGTGTAAATTAATTGGGAACAAAAACGTATTTGTTACAACGTGTATAACCAGTTCCAGCACTGCAGACCTTATGATTATGACTAGGTGAATGCAACATTTTGTTTTAACGACGCAAAATAACGTCTAATTATGCCACAAAAAATTTTTTGATATTCAAAAAAGTGCAGCTAACTTCACGCACCTAACCAATACTAGCTATGTAGAAATTAATTTGAGTTGTCCACATACACAGCAACACTTTTCCTACGCGAGTTACATATCCCACAAATCAATATATATGTATAATTAAATAGAATCATAAAACTTAAGTTAGATGCAACAATGTATAATTGAAGGACATATTACAAAAGGTTAATGGAAGTTCTTAAACCAGACATGAGAGCAAATGTGAATACATTGTATTCCAGACGTAACTTGACACTGCAGGTGCAGGTCACAATAGACTGTAAGAAACTTATTGTTAGAATTAAGATTGTTACTTTGTATTGTATAAATGGATAAAGAAAATAAGTGACACGAGCTCTGCAGTTCCCACAAGCAACGTGAGGGGCAGGGACAGCATAAATACCCTCAGGAACCCAAGATGGCCAGTCAGTCTCGAGCTTTGCAATTTTAACATTGTTGGTTGTTCAAGTTACTCAATTTTTTGTTTAATTAATTTAATTAGTGAAAAGTAATTTTGATTTTTAAAAAAGCGTTACTGAATATAACGCAACTATTTGTTAATTTCCATTGTAATTTCTGTTTCAAATAAATTTGTTAGAAGAGTTTTTGGAAGAAGCTTTTTTAAAAAGCCGCTACAAGAGGCCCAAAATCTAACTCGTGCCATACTTAATGTTCAAAATTGGGTTAGAACGCCACTCTTAATTTTGATGTTATTCATTTTAAAGAGGCAAGGTTTTGTTTTGCGATAAACCAGGCGGTATTATCTAGCACTGGTTTTGTACACTCGTTTCTAAGCATTCGGCCCTTGCGGTCATGTATTAAAACAATATACATTTTGGTGTGCGTTACTGTGCTACTACATAATTCCGTCGGCGGAAATGTTGTTCTGGTTTGGATGCTGCTAACGACTTAAGCCAACAATATGAACATGAAAGTAAGTGCATGATCGATGTTGGATTTACCGTTAAGAATATTTTATCGCAACACAACCCCCAAGTCACAGTCCACTTACTCTAAGGAAATAATCTGGGGTTTCACGCTTTGTGTAAATTTTCCCATTGTTTCTCCAACACTCAAAGTTTTTAGTGTTTTTTGTTGGCGTGTATTGCACATACATAATTCTGCAAAAATTTAAACGTTTGTGCACTTTCGTACACTAAGGTAAAAGGAAAGCGATTTGCGGAGACCTGAAACCGCAGAAATGGTAACTTCTTTACCAAACAAATTTCTTTTCTTCTTTATGGATAAATAAACATAGAACTGCCAAAATGTCAGTGCCCATCGGATGAACGACGTTTTCTTACAAAAATTTTGTTGTGGACAAATAATGCAAAATGGGACGGGAAGAAATGGGCGTACAGAGCAGGGGCATCTTGTTTGCTTACCGTCCACGCCTTGAGTACTTCTTACTACTTATCGCCTTTTTTCAATTGTTGGTTGTTTCAACTAACGCTTGGGTTCGAAGTGTTTTGTTTTGGATACTCTCATTTTAACTATGCTGAAATGCATGTCCATGTTTAATATTAGTTTACAAGCAAACTGTTTATTTAGCAAACGAGTACTCCCTAGGATTATGTCATATGCGTAAACGTACAGAACTCAGTACCGATAATATTAAGCAGCATATAAAATCCGAGAGACGTAAATGTGTCGACCGTATCACCGCTTCGAGTTTTCGATGTTAAATTTTTCAAGAAATAGGACGAAAGCAGAAGTTAATGTAGTAGATGTATTGAGACGTACAGCAATTGAAGAATTAAATGTTGATCGTGGTAATTTGAATTTACCATTTTGACGGATGCTTCTAACCACGAAACAAAAACATTTATCTTCTTTTGATGCGCTTTTGTCCACCATACAAAAGCATACTAGTAAAATACTTTGATCTCCAAGATCAATATGAAACTTTTGATATTTTCAGTTTATTTTTTTGCATCTCTGAATAGTGTTACATGCCAACTGGGATGTATCACGTTAGATTTAATTTGTAAATAAATTGCCGCGTATTTTTAAATGAATACGCCAACTTTCGTTGTCCCTGACAGTCGCGTCTGCGCAAAAGTGATGCGTAGTGCGCGCGGGGTGTAAAAGGACGCCATTAAGTTACGAGCCCTCGACGAAGCAACATCCATCTGTGGGGTGTGTCTTTTCTTTTTAGGTATATAAGTGTCTTCTACCTTTGTCTTTTGTTGTACCTGGTACTTTAATTCCTGTCATCCCCCTACGAGGACAGAAGCTACGGATAGGACGGATTGGTAATTTGATTTAACATGGGTAACTGAACCTAACCTGCAATTCACCGCAGTGCCCTGAGATGAATTTCCGATATGCCACCACGTAAGTAATTTGTTTTGATTTAAATTGTGCTTGCAAATTGACTTAAAAAACGGTTGCATCACTTTTAAAGTGTGGTTGGTATAAGTTATAATATGGCGGGAGTTATACCGCGTAAAACTAAAATTGCGCAATAGTATAACAAATTTCTGAAAGTATAACAATAGAGAAGTGCACAAACGTTCGTATACTGTGCACATTTGTGCACCTACGATGCACAAACGATTAGCTATAAAAATCCAGAATTTTTTGTGGGGGCTACGTTTCTACAGGCCTTTCATTTTATTTTCTTTGTATCTCCGTATAAAGATGTACACAAACTTTCGTATACCGTGCACATTTGTGCACCTACGATGCACAAACGATTAACTATTAAAAAAATTCGAAATTTCTTCGGAGGGGGGTCTGCCGTTCCCACAGCCCCCATTTTTGTTTTCTTCGTATCTTTGTATAGAGAGGTGCACGAACGTTTGTTAACTGTGCACATTTGTGCACCTACGATGCACAAACGAATGACGCAGAAAAAAGTTTAAATTTCGATTGTGGGGGCTGTGGAAATTGACTTTTGAATTCCTACGAGTGCTGTTTGAATGAGATTAAAAATATTTAAAATACCAAAAAGCTACCTGTATGTATATGTAAGTAGTAATCCTGAATTAATTTTTAACAACCGTTATCTAAATGCCAACTTCAACTTTAAACAATATTAATAAACACAACTCGTCCAAATTAAATAATAAATAATCATCATTACATTAATGCAAATTACTTCCTTACCTTATACCACACAATGATAGGTCTGTGGTCATTTTCTCCATCTCTAGCGTCACAAAACAGCTCGATGCTTTCTCCCAATTTTCTCAAATATAAATGGTGGGGCGTAACTGTAAACGCAGGTGGTCTTAACACAACTACACGAATATTTGAAGATGGTCCTTCAGTTCCCAACTCATTATAAGGCGTGCATGAATAATATCCGTTATGAGATTCGTCCACTTTGCTGAAATACAAACTTCCATTTTGTTTGTAAAATACACCAGGAACATTGTACGGATCATACAAGAACCCGTCCTTTTCCCAGCGTAGACTTTTAAGCGGTGGATTTGCTCGGAAATGGCAGTCTAAGACAGCGGCTTGTCCGTATGGAAGGAAAACCTCTTTTGGAGCAAAGACTACTTTTGCCTTAACTGCAATAAAGTAAATAAAATAAAAAAGTTAGAGCAAAAATTGTTTTACATTGTACATTAAGGAAGGCGCACGCGCTTTGTGACTCCTTCAAGTAATTTACAGCTTCACAGAGATATTCGCCTAAATCGCCCATTTCAGTCGAATGAATTGTGAGAGATCCTTCTGAGTCTACAGTTGAACGACGTTGTATATTCTCTAATTGGCTAATTGGAATTCCATCCTTAAACCATCTTATTTCAATTCCCATTTCTTTGGCGACGCAGTCGAAGTGAGCGTCTTCGCCTTCTAGGACGGTCCGATTAATAGGAGGAATCTCTAGTAAATTTCCACCTAAACAAAAACAACGGCCTATAGTACGTGAGAAATCATACTGACGCGCATTACATCTTTTTCGTTTATAATTTTTTATATATAAAAACCTTATAATTTTATGTTTAAATTAAGCACCTTTCTGAACTTTTTACTGACTTCCTATCGGAAATATTTCGATAGCGTTTCGCTGATCGCGTGAACATCGTAAGCCAATGAAAATGACGTTTTACCAGGAATGGAAAATTGCTTGACCTTCTCGGGAATGTAAAAATACTTTGAAATGACGGTTTGAAACGGTTAGCTATTGCATCGTGGTACGGAGGAAGAGTTTTAACTTCAGGAGGCGAGTTGTGTATTCCCCAATCTATATATGTATAATAAAATACAATTTATTAGGAATTATTAGAAATTGTTAAAGAAACTTAAGTATATACAACAATGTAAATTCAAGGATAAACCAAAGAGGTTATTGAAAGTTCACAAGCAAGTTGTGAGAACGTATGCAATACATTGTATTCCAGACGATAGTGATACTGCAGCTGCAGGGCACAGACTAACCGTCTGTGACCTGACTGCAGCTGCAGGTCACAGACTAACCGTCTGTGACCTGTCTGTAACCGAGATTACTTAGAAACCAAGATTGTTACATTGTATAATGAATAGAATTAAAAAATAAGCAGACAAGAGCTCTGCAAGTTCCCACAGACTTGTGAGGGGCAGGGACAAATAAATACCCCGGGAGTCCCAAGACCGTCAGTCAGTCTACAGTATTTCAGCTTTAACATTGCAGTTTGCTTAGGCTGCTCACAATTATTAACTATTTTTCAACTTAGTTCAATTTTAATCAAGTTTGTCCAAATTCCATATTAATATCTGTTTAATAAATAAATTTTGTTACGAAGTTTTTGAAGAAGTTTTTAAAAAGACCGCTCCCAAGGCCCAAAACGTAACTGGCGTGCACCAAAATCTGCTGATAAATTGTGCTCAACTTGAGATTGTCTTAAAAAAGCTCCAGTTATGAAGGTATTTAGATTACACTGCAAGTACGTTAGCGTTTTATTTTGACATCTTTATCTAAAATTGTGTATTAATTTTTTTATTGGTTTCAAATTTGAAAATCACGCTCTCTTGTGGCATGTTTTTATTTGCTGCTTTGTGAAATTTAACATTTTGTAGAGCCCTTGAAGTTATTTGTTGTAAAGAATTTGATTTTGTTATAGGTTTTCGTGTCTTGGGGTTTTTTCATCATGTTGTTGTAGAGTGGCTTGATTTTATTTTTGAACTTGGCTTGTTAGAAAAATGTGCTTTATGACTATGAAGGTGGCGATAGTTACTCGATTTGTACAATCAATACTTGAAGAATAGATCAACCATCAACTCTTGGTAGCGTAAAGTGCTGCCAAAAGAGCGCAGACTGGCCGCGGTGGTTAATTCCTTTTGTGCAACGAAATGAGTTCGAAATGGTAGTTTTCCACTTTAAAATTCTTTTTCGTAACGAACTGCAAAGAAGAAAGCGGTAACGTCGTAAGAGTGCGAATGTCCCATGTGGTTGGTTACCCATTGGGCGCGTCTCTTGGTGGCGGATAGGAGAAATCCAAGGATATATAGTCAAGGAATTGGCTATCTACTCTAGGAAGGATCGTAATAACCTTATCTCTTTCAGTGACTTAGTGACCTGAGTGGTATAAGATCCACAACATGGTGGATAGCAAGGAACTGTGCTGGTGCGTGGTAAAACCCGCTCCCTAGCCAAGTGAAAACAATCCCACGGACCAAACCCCTCAGCCCAAGCTGTAGTTTCGTGCCTAATAGGCCTGCTCTGAGGTAAACGAAGTCGGTGGGGCAATTCTACAACACCGACCTACCGTGCCTTCCCTGCCGTCGTGGTCATATCTCACGGGCAAGGGGGTGTGGGGATCATGGCTTAACCGCACAGACCAAAAAGAGACAACCTTGTTAAAACTTCCTAAACCCCGTGGTGTAAGACCGAGCCCAGGGAATGCGTGGCTGCTTAGTTGACAGTTCCAATCGGTCCAAAACTCGGGGAACAGGGCGGTACCCCGTTTTATTCACGCCTTCCATACCAACAGGGGGCACCTGACATGACGACCATTTACACCCCCCAAATTTGTGGGAACAATCATGAATAATATTGGTACCATAAGTAGCACTGAACCTGAAGAGGTAGAATCAGCAATGGGGGACTCCTCAGGTAACCAAAAATTTATCCATGGAGGTGAAGCAGACCCGGGATACAAGTCCGCTTGTAAGACCGGTGTCTGATACACCAGACATGGAGAAAACCATAAAGAAGCTTGCAGGCACTGGACTGCAAGCAAAGAGGCTTTTGGGTGCTCAGCATAGGAAGCTGAGGCAAGCCAAGGAAGTCGAATCTGGTACTTGAATAAAGTCAAATCCGTCGGTGTAGAAGGACAGCGGGGGACAGTCAAAGACTCCGTTTAGAGACATCCACGCCAACACCATCTTAACCCCAGCAGCAAACTAAACGCCCCAAAACCATGAGCATATTGAGTCGTATAGTGCTGCTACTAGGGGATTGCGAGTGGTAGTAATTGACAGCCGTCACCCGGACTAAGTTTTGACTGAGGGGCAGTCGATAAGCGTCCAGAACATGCTTCTGTATGCTGTATTTGACACCCCCTCAGAAAACTCTAACTCACCTCAGTTCGAGGGCGCTAGATTTGCCGACGGTGTTCTTTGGCTAACCTGAGCAAACCTAGAGACTAAGGGGTGGGTTAAACACAATGCAGAGACCAAGAGAGACCTTTGGGAGGGTGTGTGTCTAACAGTAGTAGACGCAGCGGACCTCTCGAAAATACCCAAAATTGTAATATGGATCCCCGACAGAGATGTCGAGGACAAACACATATAATGGAGAACTCGAATGCAGACTTTGCTTAGAGGAACCGGAAACTGCAATACATGTACTATGCAGATGCGAGGCGTTGGGTAGAACGAGACAACGCCCATTCGGGTGACCAAAGTTGGACCCGAAGGAAGTTGATTCCCTTTCATCGAGGGACCTGTACGCTATAATTCAGGGTGCAGGTTCTGCAAACTGGGTATGATTAACCAGGGTCACCACAATGAGCCTTTTAGGCTGCAGTGCGCCGGAGCCGTTTGGCAGACGCACCCGCCAGGGGGAGTAGTTTTTATTGGGTATGCCGCTAGGAGAGTTCCACGTTTTGGCTATAAAAGCTTTTCACTCCACCGAGTTCGGGTAACTATCAAAAAAAAAAGACACGAGTGTGTGTGTGTTGTATATATGTATTTACGTGCTACGTTCGTGTGTGTACATGTGCACGTGTATATGTGTCTGCGTGTGAGTGTGTATGTATGTCTGCGTGATATGCAGAAAAGATGAAGAGAGAGAGAGAGAGAGAGAGAAAGAAAGAGGGAGAGAGACAAGAGTATGTAACGCTAGCGCGTAACGTAAGAAAACACTTAGTAATATTGGAAAAAATGTATAGATTTCAGTTAGTTCATGAGCTTTCAGCAACGAAAGCACTTGGGTGGTTTACATTTATTAACATGAGTATTTCAATATGAAGTTAAATTAAGACAAACAAATAAACCAAAAAGAAACTTAGCACATTTTTATACAACCTGCAATAACAACCGGGGCTGTACACTCTTCGTACTAAATTAGAAAAATTACCGATAGAAACTGGGAACATCACTGTTAACAATAGTATTTGTATACATTCCCATAGGGTTCAAAATACCACAAATAACAAAACGTTATAAAATTAATCCGTTGACATGGACAGAACGTCAGTGACTCGACTATTAACAGCTTTAGACGCATAAAGTGAGATAAGAATTTTTTTAAAAAAGGGAAAATGTGTAACGATTAGGTTCGGAATTAGTAAGTTGAGAACGAAATATTGATTTAGTGACATGGATGTGTAAGCTGGTTGGCGACGAATTGTTTTAAGCTTTGCTGGATAATCGGACTGGAAAGCTCAAACACGCGGGTTAAGGTGAAATTTAACATGCATTGATGGTGCATCAAAGTGTGATAAGCGAGTTTCACTTTGCAACTACATGTTGGAATTCAAATAACTGGAATGGAGATCTTCGAGTGCCGAGGAAGTAAAAGGGTGAATTAGTGAAGTTACCTGAAGATCCTTAAATTTTATACTGTGAGTACTGTCTCATCCTCTCTTGCTTTTTTACTTGTACTTGATAAACATGTGCACGTGAACTTGTAAATAAAAGCAAAAGAGTTAATCTGCTTATATCTAAGCATAATATTATTGAAAAGGAAGTTTCAAACGTTTGAAGGGTTAAGAAAGTTGTTTGTAAAATTTAATATTCTTAATGGGCATTGGAATTGCAAAAGTAAAAGTTGATATAGCATTGTTTTTCTATGTATTGTTGTTAAAGAAATTTCCAAATAAATGGGATTTAAAGTGTTATATAAATCAGTCTTGGAAACTAGAACAATGAAATAGATAAATATTTTCTTTTTAGAAGTTGTGTTAATAATACCTGTCCAGTTGGATTTCACATTAGGTTGTTATTTTTAAAGCTTGTTGTATGTATATTTTCGGAATTACTGTTAACAGGGTTTAAACTTAGATGGAATTTTATTTGTAATAATTATTAAGATAGGTAAATGTAATCATTGTAAAAGATATCCAACTACCGTAGTGATTGGAAGAGGTCTTTATTTCAAAAAATTGTTTTAATTTGGCAGAAAGTTATGGAGTGGTTTTAAGGTATGGTTACGAAAGGTCGAAGATAAGGTTACGAGATTTTAGAACATAAAAAGCAAGGAAACCTATCTGAAATAACCATTTTCCGGGTAGCAAAAATATCAAAGGAATTGCAGGGTTAAAACAGTCTAACCTTCATTATTTTAACAACTAGTAAAGTAGTACTTACAAAATAGTTTTGTATTTCGTTCTTTTACAAATTTATATCTAAATTATTTTTAACTTGTCCCATAGGAACCCATTCCGCATCACTGTAGTTAGCCGGTGCACCCTTACAATTGTTACAGGTCCCACCGTTTCTAGGCGAATCACAATTTATAACGTAACGGCGTTTTTATCTGTAGCAAGTATGCAAATTGTATTCTGTAATTAAATAGAAAAACTAGGTGTGTCATTAAATACTAAATTGTAAAATGTAGCTTACACAAGAAGATCGCTATTACTAAATGCCTCTCAATAACAACCTAAGATATCTAGATGGTTGAAATTTTCAAACACCTTTCACTTTTTGAATAGGGAATGGAACAGTAAATGAAACAGCACTTGTTAGTACAAAATTTTACAAACTATAGATCGAAACAGAGCGTGTTATATTTATTAATAGTGAGAACAATATTCTATATTAACAATTAATATTGTTTAAACAAAGAGTGATTAATTAAATCGCTTTTATTAAAGCTTGGGTTTGAATAATTGATAGAGCAAACTTTTGTTAACTTCACAGCAGGAATAACTCAATACCTCTCGTATACCCCTTTCTTTATTTTCAAAGTCGAACGACAATACGTGTAGCCGCAAAGCTATGCAAAGCAGTGTTGCGTGCTGCAGCAAATTAATTTTTTACTGCAACTAGGGTCCCGCGATGCGGTGCCAATGTAAGTTTCTACTTCGGCCCAAGGGGGAATAACTCGTAATATGAAGAGACTTGTATTTCTACGTGTGAGTTGGAACTATAAAAATTTGCTGCGCCGACGGCTAGCTTAGCTATTATCCCATGGGAGATCACGAATAGGGCAGAGTTGAAATATTCTTCGTGAAACGAAAAGCTAAATAAAGTAAAGTTGGACGCAACTGTATTGAGCAAGTATTAAAAAAAGGCGATTTTAGGGTAAATATAGAAACTCTGTTGCAGTGGGTCATTCAAAATTTTTTAATTTACTTTTTTAAAAACTTAAACCTGTGCAAAAACAGTTCACAAGGCTTAAAGAAGTTTAAAAAAATTTTTATTTAACAACTTTCTGTCTCTTTAAGATTTAAATAAACATCAGATCTGATAATCATGTACATACTGTAATTTAAATTATTTTACGATGGTTATTGCTGAAAATTTAAAGTGTATAGAATTTGGATTAATTATCACTTTCTGGAGAAAGTATACCCTAAGTAAAAAGTTTAATTAGTTTGACAATGTGGTGTCTTACAGATTGAAACTTGGCGGCTCGGGATATTGTCGTAGTGGAAAAGAGCGTTGCAAAAACAATTAATAGACCTTTTGGGGTCCAGCAATAGTCACTCACCCAGAACCACTAGTTGTTGGTGGCTGCCTTTAGGCTGGTTAGACACAGGCTTCAGCTGGATTACTAAAAGGCGTCAACCCCAGACTAATGTGGTACGTGATGGATCTGCTTCAGAATTATGAACATATTGGTCGACTAGAGGTTACCCGAAGACGAGCAAATGGCTTTCACCCTTACGACCTATTGTCTGGCTGTCTTATTATCGTGGTTGTTAACCCTACTAGGAGTTTGCGCATCACGACATTCCAACCCACTTGCCTTGAAGATGTTGTAGAAGTGAGCGGATTTTTAAAATTACTTGCCAAAACAGTTCAAGCAAGGGAAATCTTATTAGAACAAAATTTTTAATGTCCACACACCGTGTGTATAAAACAAGTTGGAAAGCATGAGGTATTTTGTGAACACTAAGGTGTTTACACGGGCTTTTGAAAAATTAAATAGCAATTTATGAGTTTACAAACCAAGTTTCATAACCGCTGGCTTGTTTTCTGCAAAATTTTGGCTACGAAATGTTAAACTTAGTCTTATAATTGAAGCAAATTAGAAAATTACGAGCCTAGTTTTTTCCATATGGGACCAAGGACTTATTAAAAATTAATGATCGACCTAATCTTGTAAATAAATGGTCTTGGACGTTTTTTTCAATTTTTTCTCTTGACACATTGTTGTAGATTTCTAATTTGTTTCAACTAGCAATTATTTTCTTTTAACAAAAAAATTGTTACACTGCGACAAGGTAATGTACGGGAAGAAAGAAATATGTGCAAAATGGTAAAAAATAGGAGAAATAGGAAGGTCATATACTAAGGGATGAGAAAAAAGTACGGAATATATTAAAAGTAGAGATAGGAAAAAAGAGAGATAAAGTAAACCTTGGTTAGACCATTGCACACAGATAGTCAAAGATGTAAGCTGTGGGAATTTCAGGGAAATATGAAGGCTAGTTCAGAATATTAATTAATGAAGGTACGCGTCCAACCAGTTCCAAGACGGAAAACCTAAAGACAAAAAGAAATAATTGTACTTGAATCGGATGATTATTATAAGCAACTACAGGTGCTGGTTTTACAATATTCTCAACTAATGTTGAGTGCGCGTAAGGATTTATTGCGAAACTATTAATTTGGCAAATATCTAAGTGTTGGCGATTTTGGCAGCCACAGGTTGCTTAGCCCTCTTAACATACCACTGAATATCTGTGAAATAGGATATATATTTAGAAAACAATAGAAGTGGAGCCGAGCTGTATGTATCAAGTAGGCGGCTCCGTGGCGTAGTGGTATGTGTGTGACTACTACGCCCAAGGTCCCGGGTTCGAATCCCGACACGGTCCGCTTGAAAAATGTTAGGCGAGCATTTTTCATAAAAATACACCCTCGTTTGGATGAGAGGTAAAATGGAGGTCCCGTGTGTGAGTGTTGTCACGCACGTTAAAGATCCCTACCTTGCTTGAAACAGCAAGGGTTTGGCAAAATTCAAAATTTTCCAGGTAACAAAAACTCGCTTCCTGGCCAATGTAGTACCTTCGGGTGGAGCATTGGAAAATCACATGTAATGTATGTATCAAGTAAAAACAGCTGTTATGTTCGAAACAACAAACATGAAACAATGAAGGAATTGTTGAAGACATATGTGTGGAGTCCAGGGGCAGTAAGAGAGGCAGACATGAAAAAGTTAGAAGTTTTTTGGAATGTGGTGCTTCAGATATTTGATGATGATAGCATGAACAGAAAAGTTAAGAACAAAGAGGCGGAAACCAAAAAAAAATACGAGAAATAGAAGGACAGGACACGTTCTAAGGCATTTGGGGATTAGTGCAGGATATATTACAAGTAGAAATAGGAAAAGGGGAGGTAGAGGTAGACCTATATCAGACTATTGCACGCAGATAGTGAAAGATGCAAACGTTGGAAATTTCAGGAAAATGTGTAGATTAGCTCAGAGTGGGAGACACTGGAGGTACGCGTCTAACCAGATTCAGGACTGAAGGCCTAATAATGATAATGACGATGAAGGTTATTTAACCAAAGCCTCATTAGGTGTTTCCAATTTACCTCCTTGTAAAAATGATGCTTGTAGTAGAAAAAAAAACACGAGTTTTTATTGTGCTAAATTAATGGATAACAAGAAGCCAACACCATGAAGCATGTAAGGTAGAGATCATAAAATTTTCAATTTCGAATTTCTGTAACGCATTTGCATTAGTTTAACTATTTATCATATAAGGTGTAAATGTTAATTATTAAATTTGAATAGGCAGACTAAATGAGGATGCACTCTGTATAGTAGATTTCACGAATAATCAATATTAATGTAGCATAAATTTTTAATTCTTTTGCTTTTAGAAAAATAATTTCAATTAACCGTTAGTGTAAAATACATTTGCTTAAAATAAATTGCGATACTAGATACAATACGAAGATAACGCATTAGTCATTGGGTAGAATAAATGTCGCGATAATAAAAATAACTGAAGTATAGGAATACATAAAACGTACCATGTAATAAATACGTAATAAACAAAACCACAGAGTATACATTAATGAAATAAGTTATACGTGAAAAACGCAGAACCCGCTAACATGCAAGACCATTTATGTGACATCGCTATATGTTCAAAGGCAATTGTAACAATACAAAGTAACTTTTACGTAATTAACGTGACAATAATCTTTTATTCAGCATATAGATTAAATATGTTGCACTGTATGAACGAAATTCGTTGAAGGAAAAACATATATATATATATATATATATATATATATATATATACATGCTAAGCATCACAAGTTGGAAGTTAAGTGTGACAAGACAACAGAAAAGTTCAAAATGTAGCTATATGAGCGTGCAGTAAGGCAAGAGGAACCTCGTTACTTTTGTTGGAACGTTTAGTGCGATCAAGTGCAGAAAGAATTTCCTCACAATTCCTGGATTTTAACAAGCACATGGGTCTAAATGAAGGGAGTTTAAAAGCTAAAGGACAGAACACAGCTTTAAAATGTAAACATAGACTTTCTCGCAAGGGAAACCACTGCATGCAACTTATTTTTTATCTGCGCTTGCAAGGGCAGAGTATATTTCAATCGCGTGTTCATAGAATGAACGTCGTGACGATCGGTCAAAGAGAGTGTGAACTTAAGAGATCACTATACAAATATTTTGTGTTTTGTTTTGTGTTAAGGGAGTTGCGTTACATGAAACGAAAAAAATTGAAATTTTGATGTTTCTGGACATCCTTAAGTTCAAAGATATATTGGAAATTAAACGATGAGTAAAATATAAGCTTTTATGTTTATAATTTATTATTATGTACATGTATGTTTTATATGTATGCTTTATTAGAGGGCTTTAGTGTTAGTAAAGAATGAAAATATAGTATTTTGAATGAATCATGGAATCATAAACGGAAAATTTGTTATTTAGCTGTCTTATGTATTGTAATTAAGGGTTTTTTCTAGAGAGGAAAATCAGAATGTCACGTATATAGATATAGTTAAACGGTAATAATAGTGTGATGGCATAATTGATTGATTTAATGTTTTTTCTTTAGGGTTTCTTCTAATGATACCTGGCCAATTTGATGTTAAGAAATTAGGTTTTTTAAGGAAAGTATATTTGTATTCATTCTGCAATCATGTAATCTTAATAGAAGCTAAATTTAGGGTAAATTTTATTTGCATTTACTTATAAGGTATGATAAAAACTAGGTCATGGGAAAACAATATCCAGCTACGTCAGTGATAAAGTTTTATTTGGGAGAGACACTTTCTTTGTTATGACAGAATTAAATGAGTATTTTTAAAGGATGTAGAAAAGAAATAACGCTAATGGATAAAATTAAAAAGCCAAACGCTAGGTCATGGGGAAATAATATCCAGCTATCTCAGTGATAAAGTTTTATTTGGGAGAGGCACTTTCTTCGTTATGACACAATTAAATGAGTATTTTTAAAGGATTGTAGAAAAAAAGTAACGCTAATGGATAAAATTAGGAAACCAAGGCTAGGTCATGAAAAATAATATCCATCTACCTCAGTGATAGAGTTTTATTTGGGAGAGGCACTTTTTTCGTTATGACAGAGTTAAATGAGTATTTTTAAAGGATTGCAGAAAAAAAGTAACGCTAATGGATAAAATTAGGAAGTCAAAGGCTACTGTGACCTATCTGGAGTAACGGTCTTCCGTGTAGGGAAAATTTCGAAGAGATTGCTGAAACAATACGTTTTGGGGTCCTTTAATTATGACTGTAGAAAAAGTTTTTAGAGTAAGTGGTTATGGTAACGTAGTTTGTATTTTAGCCGTTTCAAATATATTATTTTTTCCCTTGGAATACACTTTCGAGCCACTGTGGTTAGCCGGTTCACTCTGAATTTGTTACCGAGTTCTCGCCCTTTCTGGGCAATTAAAAATTTAACAGCTTAACGATTCTTTCACCGTAGCAGCGCACAACACTAATCAACGTGAAAGTACATAGAACACATGATGGCTAACTCCACCATTATTTGTAGCAAATAACATAAAATCTGTACGTCTTTAATTTTGGAATTTCCAATGGTAAATCAATTTAAAATTTTGATTGCTATAGATTGCAAACCGGTTGAACAATATTTAAAAATATCAACAATGGGTTTAAATAGTACATACCATTCACTGCCAAATAAAACCACGTTCCATTCTTAGAAGAAGGAGGTTGTCGGTAAGGAAAAAATACTTTACACTCATACCATCCCACATCAGATTCCCGGATTGCTGTTAAATTAATGGATGCCTTTCCATATCCCGTTGGAGGATCCCTTAATAGATGAATACGTCCAACGAATGGCTCCACTGCCGATACAACCCCAGCATCCCACGAAAAAATTGTTTTTGCCTGTAAAAATCCTTTGGTCCAATTATTTTATCTTAACCTTAATATATTTGGTACCTGTTTTCTCCAATTTAGCGTATACGGAATTGGGATATCGTGCGGAAATTCTATGTCACAATCAAAGACTGCATATTCACCTACAGATGCACTTAGGAGAACTGGAAGACGTTCTTCTTCGTGTTGGTAGCAACTAGAAAGAAACAATTCACCAATAATACATACAATCGCTAGTTTTTTAAACATTTTCTTCTCTAGGTTTGTTTTGTTACTGTAATTTGCGCAGGAGGAAGTTGATATTTTATTTATCTTCAGGGTATGATTAATACCACAAGGCTATTAAATTACTTAAATCTGTAGATACTTAAGCTGGTTTATATTAGTTTGTATATAAAACGTAAGGCAAAGGAGAAACATAATCGATCATACAGATGAGCGTAATACGTCCTGTTACGTAGGGAAAAATAAATAGCAGGGTCTAGTGTTTCAATTACTACGATTACTCCCACCCACTAATATAAAGAACTATTTAACCACTTTAAGGTCGCCTACTAATACATGTAATGCAATTCCGTATTTGCTTAAGACCACAACTGGGTTAAATCAAACATTGCAAACACTTTAATTGGTAGGTAGTAATTTTAAAGCTGTTGTCGACAAAATTTTACACGATATGCTGAGATGATTTGATATCTTACAGAAAGTAAATTATCACCAAACGTAACAGTTTGATGAATGAGTAATGCCAATTAATTGTCGTCAATTTTGCAATTCGTATAATTTTTAAACCATCCAAGATCATAAATATAGTTGGAGAATGTGCAAAAATTAAATTAAATTAGCTCATATAGAAAGCAGATGGCCCCTTTAAGTATAAAATAACTTAATCTAGTGCGTCTAGGCGTAATAAATCTTTGGGATGCAGTGCTTTTTGTATTAAAGGCATACCCATCTAATGAGAAAAGGTAGATGAGCCAAGGACACAGAACGTTTGGAGCGTGTGAGACCTAAAGAGGATAAGTAATAACCCCTACATTTAATTTTTAATGCCTACCCGAAGGTACTACATTTGCCAAGAAGCGAGTTCTTTCCTGAAAATTTAAAATTTTACCTAACTTGCTGTTCCAAGAAAGGTGGGGATCTTTAACGTGCGTGACAACACTCACACACGGGACCTCCACTTTACCTCTCATCTGAACGACGGCGTATTTGTAAAAAAAACTACTCGCCTAACATTTTTCAAGCGGACCGTGTCAGGATTCGAACTCGGGACCGTGAGGATAGTAGCCACACGCATAATACGGTGTAGCCTCTAAAGTATACCCGCGGAGAGACGAGCACCCGTGGTTCGAAGAATAAAAACGCGAAAAGATTGAACGTCACTTCACCTTGAGGAGGATAGGTATAACCCGAAGGGTGAAGGAAAGGAAAAAGACAAGGAAAAATGGTTTAAGGAACGTTACGATTTAAAGACAAGTGATCCTGAAAAATAACTATGCAAAAAATCCAAATAACAATAGCAAAAAACAAAGATTTAAAAAGTTATAAAACAAGGACTTACCAAAATCTTAAGTCGCCAAATGTAAAACTTTGAATAAACATTTTAAAAGTAGAATAAATATCAAATAAGCCACGTGGTAAAAGAAAAATGAACAAATTACCGATTATCCACTATAACATTGGTCTACTTTCTAAGAAAGTACTACATATAATGATAATGTGAAAGTTAAGGCGACAGAAACTAATGCGTTTCTAGCTTAATAGACGAATAGTTTGGTCTGGTATTAGAAAAGTAATTCAAACTTTTACGTTTATTTTCAACAATTAATAATAAACACGCTCTCGAATAAATTCCTCAACTCAAATTCCTATTGCTTTTAAAACAAAAATTTATTCCATAAATTATATAGTCTTTGCATTGTTTTAGGTGTCCGGTAATCTGTTAAATCCTTCAACATAAATAATAATAAATACGCTTGCTACAAATTTTCATTTCGAACTTATTTATTTTAAAACGACAAGTTGATGCTACAATTAAATAGTTTGTTACCTTCATTTTCGTAAATAATTGATTAGTTTATATACAATAATTTTTAACTTAAATTCCTTTGGCATTAAACACGAAAATTAAGTCCATAAATTAAAATAACCCTTTTGGGTGTTTAAAACTGTATTGTAATTAATAATAAACATCCTATATATTTTACTTGATAATCTTTCTGCTCATTAAAAATAAATATCCTTTCTAAGAATTTCGTACCGTGGAATTTACGCCATAATTTGATAGGCGACTTTCCAAGTATTCAATAATTAAGGTTGGTGTGTTTTCCTTTTTTAAAGAATTCGGCGAAATTATTTCAATAAAATTCGAGTTTTTCTGTTTTATTTCCTTTAACAAGTTTACGTTGAGCTTTGGTGTTTTAACTAAACAAATGGGATAGTCACTTTCTGTTCGAATAGCAACAAGAAAATATCCGTCCTGTTTTGCTTCGTTCCGTTTTTCTTTATGCGGATTGCTGGCACGCATTCTAGCGTGGTGAGTATTTAGAGTTTGTATAAAACAATACTTTTTGGTTTCAATAAATTAATTTATTGTTCGTAATTATTCTAGCTTCCTGCGGGGAACACGTTAATCCCTTGAGCTGTCGTTTCGTCTGATAATGGGAGGCCAAACGCGTTCTTCTTAGGCGTAGGCTTACCTACTCGCTGACGTGGACCAGCGATTGAGTCAACCTCGACGTCAGCAACTCGAGGGTGATTTGTTTCCTTTCTATTCGCTTCTTACTTTGGAACCAGAACGCCTGGGGTTTTACTGTTCAAATATGACATTTCCAAATTTAATTTTTATATACGAAAATTATTGAACTATTTTGGTATTTACTGCTCTTTTATTAATGCTTTACTATCTGTTTGTAAATAACTAAAAATATACTAATTATTAATGTAGATACGGTTTAAAGACTTGCGGGCACATTTGAAAATGTTGCTATTATGTATGTAAATATAGGTTAAGTTTATATTTACGATGATCTAGAGCTGTGGTTTTTAGGGTTGCGTTTGGTTCTTTCTTTAATAAATACTGTCAGGGGGTATTACCTAAAAACTACAGCTCGCCATTTTCATGGTTAATTTTTTTTGAATGTTTGAGGGTTTCTCATAATGTATTTATAAATTAGGGACATTGATTTTTTTTGGGTTGGGTTTGGGAATACTGTGTTCTGTATATATATTTTGTTTAATTATAAGTTATTTTTTCCCTTGTATGTTTTGTTCTGAGTGTGAATGAGTGTGAATGAGTGACTGTATATATATATTTTTTTTCTCTATTTATTTCAGGTTTCGTTTTAATTTGTCTATAGGTATAAAACCCCGCTCACTCACCGATTGAGCGCGGTCATCCTTTCCTTCCTTTTCTTGGGTTTTTTTTATGTTACGTCAGTGTACGTCACAAGTTTATATCTTGTTTTAGATGACCGTTATCTTGGTATACATTACGACAGCATATAATGATTTTCTCTATTGTTCCGAATTAAAGACTGGTTGATATTAGGTCGCGCACTATCCGACAAAATCCGGGGTTTTCCGGTTTCGATCGCGCTTCGATAGGCGAGGGTTTGCAGTTTGAATTCGTGTTAGTTGAGCCATTGTTGAATTTGATTCTACAGCTTGTACGTCGAAATATTTTCTACGGTATTCGTCACCGTATTTCAAAAACAATGCCCGTTTTTATTTTTCTGTTCGACAACTAGGAGGTATCTTGCGTATATTGGTGAGTCTCCCCGCGCGTACCCATTCTAATCAGATTCTCTTTTTAGTTTTTTTTAGCTGGAAGCCAAATGGGTTCTTTCTTTATGTAGACCAACTGCTTTTGTCTGTAGATCAACTGCTTTTGTCCGTAGACCGGTACTGCAGTTATAGTAGCAGGGTAAATGTATCCTGACGACTATGGCGCTGCTGTGCTGAATCACCCCCGACGGGTTGCGAGCTAAGTATCCGGACACCTGCAGGTATGCAACTCGTTTTCTTTTGTGTGTGTCAATGGCAAATTCCGTATCAACGTTTGGTACAATTGCGTGATAAGAAACGTGACACTGTAGGACTATTGTTTGTTGCTGCGATTTGATATTATCGCTCTACAGGTGCAATCTACTATTTTTAAACATGCTTGTCAAAAGAACGCACACGTTTATACGCTTTACTGACTAGTCTATTTTACAAAAAGTATTAGGTGAAATTTTATAAACGCTTTTTGTGTGAAATACAAGATGCGCACTTTGAAGCAAATTTTTCTAATCTATATCTGACTCTAGACGTTGGGCGCTAGTGAAACGAAGTCTTCCGACATAACTAGGGGTCTATTCCTTGGGTAGAGCTATGAGAAATGGGGGGGTAAGTCGAAATCTGTTTGTATGTCAAACTCAATCTTAGACAAATAGGCGCCACCAAGTCCGGACTTATTCACGATAATGGCATGGCATATTTCTAAGGGCGGACGTGGAGACCCAAAGAAAGAAAGATCGCCTTCGGTGACAAAAACTTGTCTTAATAAAATAAGACGCTGTTCCTGTAAGAAATTATAATAGTTAGGTTAATAAAAAAGTGGAACACTATTTGTGTCCCGCAAATATACATAAAGAAATAGTGAAAAGGTATCTTCTATATAAAGTTGGCATCAAAATTCTACTCTTAAAGATGTTAGCTTTCTGTGGTTAGGTTTGATCGTATTTGATCAAAATAAAAAACTTTAATCTTGAACCAATAATTTACTAAAAAAAATCTCTTTTAAAATAAAATGCAATGCAACAAAATTTAATAAATAATTGAATTACTTCGTGAATTTTAAATTAAGGTTTATCAAAATTATTCATAATCAAACATTTTACAGCATATTGTAAACTTGTTACACAAAGATACTCCAACCCGTGCAGATCTGTTCAGGCGGATTACATTTAGAAATATTACTACTTAAGTAATTCCTTTTTAAGTTAGATGTACTAGTTTTAGTTTCCAAAAAAAATGATCACAAAAATATTCTTATTTACATAAGATGTGCTAAAGCTGTTCAAAGCATATGCTTTCAAGAACGCATCTGTCAGCAGTATACTACAGAAAAATAAGTGACGTCAGTAACCCCTGTTGTTGTAACTAACGCTTTCTTAGAACATCAAATTAGTGAATTTTTAATTTTGACACTGGAAATTCCAGTTCAGCAATAGTTGAAACTTTCATATCATTCAAACATTTACACATAAGAACAAATTACCGTGTTTCTAATTTGAAACACAAAAAATTACTTAAAGCTAACTACGAACCAAAAACTGCTTTTCTCGCCTAGATGAGGTACTTGTTACATCAAGCGATGTTTACTGCATGTAGTATGAACCCAGCTCATCCTAAAAAGCTTCTACCACATGGCGTTGTTCCAGGTGTAGAATTAAATACGGTCACAATACATTCGTCAGCTGCTGCAATATGTTGAATCGCGCTGCTTTACCAAAGTAGCATCTTTGCGCTGTATCGCAAGGTGGTCTTCTTTAAATTTGTTAAACTTTCCATCTTCTAAGTTGCATTTTACACGTCGTAAAACAAGGTGGTTTTAACAAAAGGGATTGAATTTCCTATCTTCTAAGTCACATTGTTCATGTCGTTCGTGCGCTAAATAAAATATCTCAATTAAACAAATTAATAACGTTCATACGATACCAACCGCTATTCAAAGATGCGTCCCGACTCCTCAAAATTTATACGCAAATTGCCGGCTTGAATTCTCTGGTACATCTTATCTCTTCCTCCACGTAGGGCCGACTCATTATCAAACTCGCTCGGGCGACCGGAGCGTCCGAGGAGGCGGCTGTCAAACCGAAACACGCCTGCGAATAGCTGTAGAAGACACAGATATTCAACCTTAAATAGAATACTAAATAAATATGCTGCTCTACGTATTACCTTAGTTGTTAAATGTATTTTACCATTATTTTAATAAAAAAGTTTTATTATTCTCGCACTTTGATGAAGGGATTTATTAATCAAAAATAAAATTGTTACAACTTCTTATCTAAATTCCTAAATTGTCCGTACAATATAGTTGTTTGCTGTGAAATAATAACACTTAATTTATTTTCTTTTTACTTGTTTGTACAAAGTCCTTTATTTATTATTATTGTTAATAGATAATTGTGGGCGATGTGTTTTTTTTTGTTTATTTTTGATATGTGGGCGAATCCCCCCACTTTCCGCGTTTGGTAGTTAGTCTGGTATTTACTTTTTCCGGCTACGTCTAGGTACGTAGCATAATTTCTGACGCCCTGGAGTGGGGCTGCGAGTTTGCTTTAGTTAATTTTTTTTGTGCTCCGATTTTGTTTCGTATAACTTTGCCCCCGATTTTGTCTTGGGTAATGTCATCCTCGATTTTGGTTTACGTTAATTTGTGCTCCGATTTTGTTTCGGGTAATTTTGGCTCCCATTTGGTTTCGTTTAGTTCCTGATCTTTTTTTTTTGTTGGTTGCTACTTCCTACTTTCTTGCATAACCCGCATTTCCCAGCCTGAAGCTACTTATGTTTTCTTCCTTTACGTTCGAAGTAGTATTTATTTCTTTCCGTTATTTCTCGTGTGGGTTCGATCTTCTTAAATTTTAGTTTTGTTTTCTTTCCTAATCGCTCAATATTATCGACGGTTAATTTCAGATTATTGGACTTGTGTTTTCGCTAATAATCCTAATCCATTGAAAACGCAGGCGCCCATAATTTTTTTTCCTTCCCTCTCGGTACGTTTTGTTCTCCCCATCAAACCTAGAGTTGGTTCCTTTCTCCGATTTTTCTTTTATTCTACAGCCCTATTCCAATGTCTATTTTGTTGTTTCCCTCCTATTGGTGTTCCTGAAGTTCATCCGTCGAATATGTTTTAGATTGTCCTGTATTGGCAATCCTTTTTTTGTGGCTTCTATCGAGTTACGGTTAGCTTTTATTTAGTTACTTTCTACCAATTTCTTTCTTGTTCGTATTCAAAATGACTTCTTTTTCGACTTCCTGCCAAGGTCTTTCTGTGCAGGAGTGAAATTTAAAATTTTCTGGTGCCCCGAACACTCTTTGAGATGGGTCGGAAAACTCCGACGAACTCACCATGTGTCAGAATTGCAGTTATTTAAGTCTGCAGTGGACTTGTTCGCGGCTAAAGCATTACTTTAGTATCGCGGTTACCGACATAGATTTTCTCACTGGAAGTCGTTATCTAATTTGCTGATTCAACATTTTGAACCCCCGGATTTTGCTTATAAGTTTGCTACTACTGAAGAAAATACTTTTGCTTCACATGACCGAGTTGTTAAGATTTCTTCTACGCCTACGGGTAGATCCGATACTTCTCCCGTACGTTCTACTGTTCTTCTTCCTAGTTCTGCTTCTACTCGTCAGGTCATATGCTTTAATTGCGACTAACCTGGTCTTGCATCGACACGTTGTACTCATCCTCAAGTACTCCATTGTTATGATTGCGGATATAAGAGAGTTTCTCGCCGCAACTGTCTAAACTGTCATCCTACCACTAATAGGTCTTCGAATCATACTTCAAATACTGTCCTCACCTCTAGCTGCCTAATTTTTTCTGCTTCTCACTCTACGTTCTCTTCTGTACCTCATCCAGGTCATCCGGCACCTACTAGCAAAACATACCCTTCTTCGGCAAATATGACTTCGAACAAAATTTCTTCCATTTCTAGTTCTACATCCTATTCTACTCCTCCTTCTGCTCGCCCTACTTATTCACTCTCACCCCAAACTGTGCCATTAAAACCCATACTTCGAATTCGTGACTTGCAGGTAGCTTCTCAAGACTTTGTTCTCGCTTTCTTAAATGTTTCTAGTCAAAAACTTGCTGTCGTACCTACAATAACTATAGTGACGATACTCCTAATACGGATAGAGAAGGCACTGTTGAAATTAAATAACCCATAACTGTGATGCCTGTTGCTGTTGTCCTCAAAGTTTTACCTGATCGTGTTTCGTTATCTACTATTGATAAGGAACCAGTTCCTATTGTGGCTGAAATTTTGTCTGTTCCTAGTCTGTTGTCTAACTTTGATGAAGTCTTGCTTGATTCTACTCCTTTATCGGACGTTGATGAAACTTTACCTACACTTTTTCATATTTCTCATGCTGACAAACTTCTACTTGCTTCTGTTCTTTTAGCTATGGTTAATGAACTTCTAGCTGATGTTTCTTTATCTACTGTTGTTGAAGTTCTTCCTGATGCTGTATGTTTTTGTAAGATTGATGAAGTTCTGCTTGATTCTATTCCTCTATGTAATGTTACTGAGGTGTTAGCGGATTCTGCTCCTTTTCCTAAGGTTAATATTCCTAGAGCCAACGCTACTGTTTTTCCTAAATGTGATACTGCTAGTCCTTTATCTAACATCGATGAAATATTATCTGTTTCTTTCTCTTTGTCTAACGTAACTGAAGCGTGCTCTGCTTGTGTTTCTTTTCGTAAGGTTGATTTTCTTAGAGCCAATACTTTTTCTTTTTCTACCGTTGATATTCTGACAACCCATGATGTTTCTTTTCTGCCAATGACTTTCTTACCTCTAATCCTAACAACAAACAACTTTCTTCCTTAAATCGTTTCGCGTTTTCTAAACTACCCTACTACATCCCCTGTTGTCTCTGTTTTGCGCAAAACTGCCCATAAGAGGCAGAAATTTGTCTATACTGATGCAGAACCAGAAAATGTTGGTCGACGAAATCCTAATGTCCTTGATCTTGTTTCGTTTTCTTTCTGGCGGCGTAAACGCCTTAAGCCCAATATCTAGTCCTTGCGCCCCAGATTCTTATGCCGACTTTGCTCTCTTTTGGACTTGATTTTTGGACGTTACGATTTCGTTTTACTTCCCTGTTGTGCTAGGTTTTCTTTCGTTTTCTTGCCTTTTATGACCCCGTGTGGGTCCGGGAATAGAATAGCCCCACGGTACAACCTGCCTGTCGTAAGAGTCGACTACAGCGGTCCAACACATACACGCACACACTTTATACACGTCCTATCTATATCCACCCACTACATACACACACATACATCCACACACTTCATAAACACACAGTTCTACTTGGTTCTCCTTTCTTTCGTTTTCTTCTTGTACTCCTTGAACCCGTGGCCTGTCGTAAGAGACGACTAAAGCGGTTCAACACAACACATACACACACGCACACTTTATATACGCATAGCACATACACACACGCTGCTTATACCCCCACACACACGCGCACATACATACACACACGTACGCACACGCCCACACCTACTCATACATAACTACATTGGGATTCTGTTTTATTTTCTTTTGTACGATTTTTAGTTTTTTGGGTTTTGTACTTGGTGTTGGTGTTATTCTTTTTGGTTTTTTCTTCTTTTTTTCTCGTTCCTTTCGTTCCACTTTTCTTTCCCTATCCTTTTGTTGGTCTTTTTTGCTGTCGGTCCCTATACTGACTGTGTTTCGTCCATCCGCTCCTGTGGTAGGTGCTTTCTAATTCGTTTTTCTTTCTTTGGAAACTACGACTTAGTCGACTTTGATCCTTCGTTTGTTAAGATTCTTGATTACCACAGTTAATAGTGCAGGGTTTCCTTTTACCAGCGCTCTTCCTCTCCTCGTTCTCGCTTGTTGTCCCTTTGTTTACTTCTGGCTTGACTTTTGGGTCCTGTTTTGGCTTGTACTGTTGGTTTTCTTCCGCGTTCCTTTTCCTCTTTTGAGATCGAAGATTTTCCTGCTCCTTTACAAGAATCATCCGTCCTCCGACGACTTTTCCAGTGTCAATGCCGTTCCATCTTAGTCCTCGTTGCTTCTTTCCCTTCCTTCCTTACTTTTTACTCTCTTCTATTATTGTTCCTCGAGCCAGATAAGAATTCTTTTTTTTGCTGGTTACTTTGTTTTTCCTTTAAGCAAATTTTTTTTGTTTGGGTTTTTGGGTTTTTTTGGTCCTGCCCACTCCCATTACTTTTGTCTTCCTACCCCGACTTGTTAATTTTGCTGGGAGGGGTGAGGATTTGTTACGTTTATTTTCAACATAATTAATAATAAACACGCTCTCGAATAAATTCCTCAACTCAAATTCCTTTTGCTTTTAAAACGAGAAATTATTCGATAAATTAAATAGTCTATGCCTTGTTTTAGGTATCTGGTAATCTGTTAAATCCTTCAACATAATTAATAATAAATACGCTTGCTACAAATTTTCATTTCGAAACGACAAGCTTATGCTACAATTAAATAGTTTATATCCTGTTTTGGTGCCTGTTAACTTAGTATACATTACGACAGCATATAATGGTTTTCCATATTGTTCCGAGTTAAAGACTGGTTGAAATAAGGTCGCGCACCATCCGATAAAACCCGGGTTTTCCAGTTTCAATCGCGCTTCGATAAGCGAGGGTTTGCAGTTCGAATTCGTGTTAGTTGAACCAATGTTGAATTTGATTCTACAGTTTTTTCGCCGAAGTATTTTCTACAGTATTCGTCACCGTATTTCAAAAGCAATGCCCGTTTGTTTTTTTCTGTTCGACAAGTAGGAGGTGTGTTGCGTGTATTGGTGAGTCTTGCCGCGCGGACTCATTCTAATCAGATTCTCGTTTTAGTTTTTTTTTATCTGGAGGCCAAATGGGTTCCTTCTTTATGTAGACTAACCGCTTTTGTCCGTAGATCGCTGCTGCAGTTATGGTAGCAGGGTAAATTTATCCTGACGACCATGGCGTTGCTGTGCTGACTCACCCCCGATGCATTGCGAGCGAAGTATCCGGACACCTACAGGTATGCAACTCGTTTTTTTGTGTGTGTCAATGGCATATTGCGTATCAACGTTTGATGCAGTTACGTGATAAGAAACATGACACTGTAGGACTATTATTTGTTGCTGCGAATTGATATTATCGCTCTACAAGTGCGATGTACTATTCTTAAACATGCTTGTCAAAAGAACGCACACGTTTATTCGCATTACTGACTAGTTTATTTTACAAAAAGTATTAGGTGAAATTTTAAAAACGCTTGACAAAAGCTCTCGCGGGTTTATTTAATACTGATTAATTTTATTTTGTCCGTACAATATAATTGTTTGCTGCGAAATAATAGCACTTCATTTATTTTATTTTTGTTTGTTTGTACAGAATCCTTTATTTATTTTTATTGTTAATAGATAATCGTGAGCGATGTGCTTTTTTTTTGTTTATTTTTGGTTTGTAGGCGAATCCCCCCACTCTCCGCGTTTGGTAGTTAGCCTGGTATTTACTTTTCTTCCGGCTACGTGTAGGTACGTAGCAAATCAAAGAGAACAAAAATTAAATAGGTGGTTATATTACAAAAAGAAAAGCTAATGATGGGTTTCAGGGTGGTTACAGCTCATCAGATTAGCGCATTTCTCTCTGCAAAATAACCAACAGAGTTCTCGAATTATACACGAAACAGGGTGTGTTAATGAATACAAAACATTTCCCAGCCGTCCTCTGTACTTGAATGTAAACAACTATCGACGACTTCTTTAAGTCTCCGACACGGTAGTAAACATAGCATTGTTCAGATAAAGTTTAATAACTAATCTATGACAACTAAAATAAAACATAAACAAATGACCGATTACCCACTATAAAATTAGCGAAACAGCTTTGATAAAACCGTTAGACATTTAATGCAGGGTAAGAATCCCACTTCAGAAGCCATGATTAAATTAGATAGATATTTAAATGGCCCCACAATTGATCGAAATTTAAATCCTATATTCTTTTGGTACCAACATTATACAAATTTATTAAAAAACAATTGTATTCCAGCAATATCGGTACCATACAAACGAATATTTTCAAAGGCAGGTCCACAACTGAAATCTTATTACATTTTTATTAGGTTCCACAACCACTTGTTACGGTATTCCGTACAGAGAAGAAAGAAAGCAGCAAAGTAAGTAAAAAAACTCGCCTACACCGAATATCGCAACAAAATATAGGGAGAGAATGGTTTAATCAAAAATCAACAAAAGAAGTTTTCTCCGGCTCGAAACACTAGTATACCAGACCAAATCAAGAAATATAAAGAACAGGAAAAAGGAAACGTAGAAGGTAGCAATCATCGAGGACAAAGATGCAATGGCCTAACACTGAAAAGAAGTTGTCGGAGTACAGACATCTCAATAAAGGAACGGTAAGGTTTTCAACCTCAAAACAAGAAATTGGTTTCTCGCAAAAAAAAGCCAATAAGTTTGAAAAGGAACGAGGAGGAAAACCAACAGTACAAGCCAATAGGAGACAATAACTGTCAAGCCTCAAAGTAAACAAGGGAGCAACGAGAATGCTGGATAGAAAAAAGTTGAAGTACTTCGAGTTGTGGCACAAAGAATCGCATTAAACAAAGAGCAGAAAAACAAAATAGCTAACTAGGCCGAAAGTCGACTAAGTCGTGGTTTTCAAAGAAAATAAAAATGTCTAGAAAGCACCTATCACAAGAAGTGACTCAAAAAATTTCATAAAGTCTGTATAGAACTAATAGTAAAAAACCCAGCAGAACGATAGCGAAAGGAAGGTGGATCAAAGGGAATAAAAAAGTATTACTAAAACTGAAAACCATAAGAAAGCAACACCAAAATTGCAAGAAGAGAACAGAACAAAGAAAAGCAAAAGTAAAAGAAAATGTGTGTGAATGCGTGTGTGTATGTGTTGGACCGCTTTAGTCGCCTTTTACGACAGGCAGGTCTTACCGTGGAACTATTCTAATCCGGGCCCACACGGGGTTGAAGTACAAGGAGAGAACGAAAAACAACAGAAAGGTGTGTGCAAAAAGTGTGTGTGTGTGTGTGTGTGTGTGTTTTGGACGGCTTTAGTCGCCTCTTACGACACCCAGGTCTTACCGTAGGACTATTCTAATCCGGACCAACAGGGGTTTGTTGGGTACAAGGAGAGAACGAATAAAAAAAGAACCAAGCAGAAATATGTGTGTACGAAGTGAGTGTGTGTGTGTGTGTGTGTGTGTTGTACCGTTTTAGTCGCCTCATATGACACGCAAGTCCTAGCGTGGGACTATCCTAATCCGAACCCACACGGGGTTGGGTAAGTAGTATGCGCGCGGAATGATGAGAAAAGAACAAAGACCAATAAAGTGAAGAAAACCAATCAGAACAAGTAAAATAGTTAGAAAATAAGCAAAAGTCAAGTCCAGAAATCAAATCCTAAGTAAGGGCCGAGTATAGAAATTGGGGTCACATAGGACTTGTAATGGGGATTAAGACGTTTGCGTCGCCAGCATGAAAATGAAGCAGGATCAAGAACATCAGGATTACGCCGACCTATCTGAATCAGCATAGAATATTTTCTGCCTCTTATTTCTTTTGTTAACCGGTTTCGTGGGTTGCATGACCGGAGCAGGGGGTAGTATTGGTCAGGCAGTGTTCCGCAAAACGGGAATAGCAGGAGGAGGAGTAGTTGTAACACTCGGTTGATGAGGTCGAGACGAGGGTGGAGGAAGTAGCGGTTGTTGTGGTTTAGGAAACTCAGTACATGTTATGGAAGAAAGTCATTTCTTTTTAGTATCGGTTGTAGGAGACGCAATGATAGAAAAAAAACAGCATTGGCTGTAAGAGTATCAACCTTACAAAAACAAACAGAATCAAGTAGAACTTCGTCAAAAAGAACAGAATCAAGTAGAAGTATATCAACATTAAAGAAAGGAGCTGAACCATGTTGACCTTTGTCAACATTAGAAAAAGGAGCAGAATCAGAAAGAACTTTGTCAACATTACATAAAAGAACATCAGATACTTTTCTTTTAAATTATAAATTTTGGCTATGGAAAAAGGCAGTTGAGCCGGGTCTCCTCCGTGCCGACTGTCGTTAAAAACCTGCGGTGTCAGGTGAAACGACACGAAGACACAAATTGTTACCTAGGTGATGCTGTACTTCTCATAATGTGTTTGCATTAAATATTACAACTTTGCTACTCCGTCCTGATGAGCCCCAATTAGGGCAAAACGAGTCGACAAGATGCCCTCGTGGCAGAATTTGAGTCACTTGCCAATAACTCCTTTCTACTTTATATATATACATATATATATATATATATATATATATATTGCCGAGGAACCTTTGCTAACTTCGAAGCTTCACCAGGGCAACATATAATTTCCGTGGAACCTCAGAAAAATTCAAAAATTTCAAAAAAAATTCCTTACCCTTTTATTTCGCCTTCAAACTCCTTCAGCTTCCCTGGCTAGCTGTGTCTCTTCTCGAATACCTAAATTTACAACCATTCCTCTTTCACACTCGCACACCATTCAATGAAATCACCAAATAATACAACAAACATACAACCTTTTATTTACAGCTATTAACAAATAAAGTACATTCACATGTGTTAAAACAGTTTGATACACTAATTATAAAACTCAAAATATGGTGTGTTTTTAAAGTCCTTGATTTTTATAATTATTTTCAAACAAATTCAATGAGATATGAGTAGATGGATTCTTCTTAATCTTCTTTGGGAATTAAACCACTCATAGTTTTTAAAATCATCTTTATTTACGTTTCGATCCATGACCTAGGATCGTTGTCAAAATAATCGCCTCAGAACCATATACTATCTTCATAGAACAACATTGGTATCTGACAAGTGTAAAGCCGCCAGTGGGTCGCCTCAGAACCACGTTAAAATCTACCAAAGAGGTAGCCTAAATCATAATGATTTTCCCTCTCAAAATAAATATAAAAAAACGACTGCTTAAGCCTTGCGGTAACGCAATCACACACTTCTTTAATAACCATCATTTCAATTGTATAAATAGAAACATGTTAAAAAATGTTTTCCAATTCCTAAGTTATTGAATTTATATAAAATTCACCAATAAAAATTAATCAGCTGATTTCACGTTAAGTGTACTGGCTACCTAAAAAAAGTCGGTCCCAGGCCGCAACACAAATTGAAGGCAATCATTCTTTTAAACTTTAGAAATTTTTGCTTAGTGTACTCAAACCAAATATTTCAAACATCAATAAATCAAAGTCACCTTCAATTTATGTCATAAATGTCAAACTTGAAGTTTTTATTATTTTGCCAAACAAACCACAATAAACATACAGGAAGTATTTATGAGTAGATGGGCCCCACATGTTACCCTAAATTGACTGTGCACTGGAGTATGGTGAGCTCATAGTAACCCACTTTAGTTTGTATATGCCTCTTACACCTTGCATAAATTAAAACAAAATTAACAGACCCGTTTACCCTTTACAATTCAATTTATATCCTGAATAAAATTTTGGATGTTTTAAATACACCCCTTTTCAATATTTAACCTCAATAAATTGTCCAGTACATGTATCTTTTTCAATAAGTTTCTCTAACCATACATATGCCCCATAAAGTCGACCACACAGCACAAAATTTCACAAATGTTTATGAAACAACAGAAATTTCAAATAAATTACCTGGAGAATTCTTCAGGCTTCCTTTCCTTCGAAGATGATTGCTAGAACACCTCGGCTTCGTTTCCATTCACCGTGCTACTCAGCGAATCTACAGGCCTCCACCGTCAGCCACCTCTGCAAACCAAGCGCCTCGCCTCACAGTACCATTCTATATATCATGCATACAAACTTGATTATTTGTTATGCTTACCCCACATATATCATGCTTCCATTTATTGATTTTCGTGCTTTGTATTGTAGTAGCCGGGCCCTTATTAATTTAATATGCACTACTCGTACTTCACGTCAATAATTAGATGTCCGCTACTACTGTTTTACACTTTCAACTACTACATTTATGGTAATATAATCACATAAAATACTCACAGAAAGCTTTACTGTTATGGTGGTCGGCATTCAGTACTTTATCAAAGTAAAGTAACATAGAAACGAAGAGAAGAGAAGAGAGAGATTCTATAACCTAGGTTGAGTATTTATATGCTTTTAAAACCCCCTTAGTGGACGCACTTCAAGCGAAAAGCTTATTTTCAAATCTAGTTCCAAAAATATTGAATATACCCGTCTCGAAATTCGTAAAATTAGCTCCGGTCTACGTGCCGAATATACGGATGCGCTTTCAACCGTCGTGTGTGCGTACGTTTGGAAAACTCTCTGCTTTTAACCAATGATAAAATTCTCTGTCGTCACAAACCCCGCCTAAGCTCTATTTATCTCTGTCTATGCATGTTGGTTGTCTCGTTCAAAACCCCACTTGAGTTACAGAAAATCGATATTGATGACACTTATCTCCACTCCACGTGTATATGTTCGTCCATTTTCAATCCCAACGCTTTTATATCTGTCTCTATCTGTTGCATATAACCGATCGTGCATTTCCCTCGCTCTTTTAGATGTTTGTTAGCCTTGTTGTTTATACCAAACTGACGGTTGAAAATAATTTCTATAAAAACCTATATTAACATGCTCTCGACTTCGTCGAACGTAACATTTTAAAACGCAGGTGTTTCTGTTAATTATCGAACGTTTACCATAACAATTCCTAGACTTTATATTTCTTGGTATTTGATAAAACTGACGTTGGCTGTTACAACGAATACATTTGCCTTGGAATTATTGATTTTCTTATACAGCACGTTCCCTTTTGCTTATATGTGTTTGCTTAAACTAAATTAAAATTAATTATGCGTATCCTTGAACTTCCATTTGCTTTAAAACTGTTTTTATGCAATTTTAACATTCCAATTATTAATTATAAAAATGACTTAAATTAATTTTGCTCATAAATAATTTGTTCTTTTCTATATACAGGGTTGTTGAAATTTAGTTATTTTCCACTGATTTAACCCTTTGAATCCATAACAATGATATATATATATATATATATATATATATATTGCTGTGTTATTCGCAGCCTCTACGCTTGGGTATGTCATAAAATGCTGTGATAAAACCCTTATATCTCAAGCACTTGTGAAAATGTTAATTTATAATTTTCTTTGCCTCGACTAGCTGAATCAATTAAATAAAGCACTTCTACAATACACAGTATAATGATTGAATATTTACAACTTTTAAATATCTTTTCCCTTTTAAATTACATACATCTGTCAAATTTTTCGAAAATCAAGCCAGCAAAACGAGATTTTATTTACCCTTAAAGGGCTATTGAAACGTTTCAAGGTGTCTATAATTTTTCATAAATTTTACGCAACAGTTCCCCAATTTGTCGGCTTTTACACTTTAAATTATTATTGAGATGAAACAGTTTTAAAAATAAATCATATCCAAAATATTTGAGATAAAACAGTTTTAAAATAAATCATATCAAAAATATTTAACCTGAAGTGGTTTTGAAGTCGATATCCAAATCGTTATTGGTGCGTTTATTCCAATGAAAGGTTTTTCATTTCCGCAATAGAATATTTACCATCAATTTGCTTGAACAGACAGCATTCTCCAAAATTGTATTTCAGATCGTAATGGCTTGTTGTTTAAAGTTCTAACAGGAATCGTAACGTTATTTTAATTGTAACTTAAGATTGTAGTGGCAGGTAAAACGACAATTAAGATGATAATCAAGATGGTAATTCGGATGTAATTAAAATATTGTTTGAAGTCATTTCAATTGTTTGTTTGAATGTCATATGGAAGTTCTTTGGATGTTATCTGGAGCCCTGATTTTATTTATTATTAGAAATGGTATAATTTCACTAAATCTTATCTACTTACGTCTTTAGAAGTACGGCGAGTTTGTACAATTACACACTCTTGAATTTCACTTTTAATTTAATTTACTATTCACGTTAATATTTAGCATTTTCAAGTATAATAACTGCCCAGTTTCAAAGTATACTAACTCGATATTCAATTGTCAAGAAATTTATAGGATCAGCCCCCTTTTGTTTGTAATTCGTTGGCTTCACGTGCTAGGCGAGGTCAAGCGTATTATCACTTGTTATTTTGTTACCAATTGTATGTATTTTAATTGCATGAATCGATGCTTTTAGTCACGTAATTTAAATGTTATACCTCACATCTATTTCAGAAATCCAAGGAATTTTCGTTCATATCGATCACGTAGAATTGTTTGTTGGCCTTATTCTAATCTAAATCGAATAAATTTGGTGTTTGTTTATTTCCTAACAAATTGGATTTTCGAACAACTGTGATTCTTTTAGATCACGTACGCTTTTAAATAAAGCATAATTTCTGCGTGCGTTTACGATGATATCTTAACACACTTTTTGAATGTTTATCTAACCAATTCATGCAGGTTTTTCACTGATTTAATTTCAATGCGTTTCGTTACATTTATAAATTCTAATCTTTGCTAGTAGCTACTCTTGGATATGCGTTTTAATCGTTTCTACTGCTATATACAGTGTGCCCTCAACTAATAATACTTATAATAACCTATTTACTCTTCTAATATCTATAATTATATGTTTTTGTTACTCGGGCGTTTCTCTTGTTTATTCTACGAACCCTATGACTTAACCTACTCCTAAATTAACCTAATAATTACAGCAATATATATATATATATATATATATATTGCTGTGTATCTCCTAATTCCGGCCTCGTCAGAGTAAAAAAAAACACTCGAGCCCCAACGTTGGGCCGTCATAAATTACCGTGTAACCTCTCTAAATCGTGCCTCAGTAACAAAAATACATTTGAAAATTTTATTAATTAACCCAAAATCGTCATAAATTTCACACAATAGAAAAATTTTTCAAAAAAAAATAATTTCTTACCCAGATTCCTCTCTTCATCACCTTAATTCTTCAACCGCTTCCCTGGCTAGCTCAGTTGGACCTCCTCTTGGATACCTAGATTCACTATCATACTCTTTATCGTTCACGCACACTCCCAATAAAACCACAAAATAATACAACAATCATACAATATTTATTTACCACTATTTACAAATAAAACTTCAAGATTATTTACATTTCGGTGCTCAAGTTACGCCTCAATAAATTCTATTTTTGTCCAGAATTTTAACTAGAAATATTAAACACGTTGAATGTAACCTGAGTAAATGGGTCCTGAATAATACCTTATTTTTCATTCTTTATTTATAATTAATTTTAATTAGGACACTCTGGAGTATGGTGAGCTCATGATAATCCAGTTTTTTTGTATGATTAATGTATGCTTTTTACTTAGCATACGCTGACTGCAAACAAAAACCTCATGTACTCGTAACAATAAAAATAAATTCCTGATGAAACATTAATTAGCTTTATATACACCTTTAAATTTATATTTAATTACTATAATAAAAGTTAGTTATACGTATTATTTTCAATAGGCAAAATAATGCAAAATACCTTCATCGTTCACTCTCACACATCACAACAATCTTCATAGTTTATGAAAACAACAAATTCTAAAGCGTTACCTGAAATTTCTTGAAGCTCTCTACTCCGTTGACGAAGCCGTTAAGTTGTTTTGCTCTCGGTTTCGTGGTTCTGCTCTGCTGGCCGCTTCTAGCTATTTGTAGATGAACACCATCTAAGTTGTGCTGCATGCTCTGCCTTCACGATGCATCCAAATCCAAATCCAAAATGATTACACTTCTTTCATAGTGGCGTACTTTAGTTTAATTTAATTTACGTTACTTCACGAGCTTGTTAAGATATATGTTGCACCTCAATAAAATTTAGACTCGACACAATCCGCGTATAAAATTATGAGGCCGACACAGTAATATTTAAATTAAAATTTTTTATATACTTACAAGCTCGTGGTAAATTTCTGTACGTAGTCTCAAGCGATAAAAGTACTAAGAGAAGTAAGTTAAAAGAAAGCGATGCTAATTCTCTTCGAGTATTTATACACTTCGAATGTAACCTCTCCAGACCCTCCTAACGCGAAATCCTTCATTTAAAATAATACTTCTTAAAATTTTGGTTCAACCGTTTTCGAAATCTTCGAAATTTAGCGCGTCGTTATTACATTTTCCTTCCAAAAAGTCCGCATTCAAATTTTCCCGTGTTTGTCTGTTATACTACTAACTATATAGACCAATAAGATATTCAATGACGTCTTGAAAACCCCGCATATACTAACGCTATTCCTCTCTTATGCATATTCTATGTTTCCTTCTAACTTTGTTTGAGTGGTAGAAATCGATATTACTGTCCGCGTTTCAAACTAACCCATGTGGACTGAATACGTGCGTTTTGAAATGGACTGTTATTATGCCTGTCTCATTCCAAAGCATATCCTTGATTGTCCATCCCTTCTGCACTCTAAGGAAACTTTTAGTTAGCATTTATACGAATCATTCTACCGTTTACCCAATATACCTCGAATACTGTCTTTTATTTATACAAATTAGGGGAACATGACCTTTCCAAAACCTGCAGGTGTTCAATTAACAAACGTTTTAACACAACATTTCTAGGAGGTTGCGTTTCAAGGTATTTTATATTCAACGGCTGTTCGTCTGTTAGCAACGCGTTTCACCTTAGTATTATCGATTTTTCAAGCTCTTATGCGTATTAGACATAATTACCCGTTCAATTAAACTTATTTAAATTAATTAATAATTAATATATATATATATATATATATATATATATATATATTGTTGTGGATTTAAAGAGGTAAATCAGTGTAAAACAATAAAATTTCAGCAACCATGTATATAGAAAACAGCAAATTATTTGCGTGAAAAATTAATTTAAGTCATTTAGTGAAAACGGACTAGTATTAACGTATTTTTATATTTAATAGTTGGAATGTTAGAATTACTTAAACGAAGAAAGCGTCAAAGCATATAGAAGTTTAAGGATACGCATAATTAACCATAATTTATTTTAAGTAAACACATATAAGCAAAAGGGAGTGTGCTTACGTAAGAAAATCAATAATCCCAGGGCAAATATATTCCTTTTAAAAGCAAACGTACTTTTATACAGATACTAAGAAGTAGAAAGTCGAGGAATTGTTATGTTCAAACGGTCGATAATTAACGGAAACACCTGCTTATTAAAGGTTACGTTCAAAGAACTCGAGCGTATGTTACGATAAGATTTCATAGAAATTATTTTCAACCGTCAGTTTGGATAAACAGCTAGGGTAACAAATATCTTAAGGAGCGAGGGAAATGAACAATCGGTAATATACAACGGATAGAGACAGATATAAAGCAAGCAAGGGATTGAAAATCACGTAGGCATACACGTGGAGTTGAAGTAGGGTGCCAACAATATCGATTTTCTGTAATTCAAGTGGGGTTTTGAACGAGAGAACAAACATGCTTAGAACTGAGATTCATAGCGCTTAGGAGGAGTTTGGTGACGACAGAAAACTCTGTCATTGGTCGAAAGCCCACAATGTTAGAAGCGAACGCACGCGCAAAGGTTGAAAGCGAATTCGAGGTATGCTCAAAATTTGTAGAATTCGTTTCGAAAATAAACTCTTCGAAGGAAGCGCGTCCACTAGGGGGTTTGGAAGTATATAAATACCCAAGCTAGGTTATTAAGGCTTTCTTCTCTTTTCCTTTACTTCGATAAAGTGCTGAATACCGATTCAGACTACGATAATAATAAAGCTTTTTATGAGTATTTTATAGATGTGTAGTAATGTTACCCTAAATATAGTGGTTGCAAGTAAAACGGTAGTAGTGGACCTCTAATTATTGACGTGAAGTACGAGTAGTGCGTATTAAATTAAAGAAAGGTCCGACTACTACAACAAAAAAAAATTATTAAATGGATGCATGTTATATAGGGGTAAGCACCACAAGTAATCAAGTTTGTATGCATGATATATGGAATGGTACTGTGAGACCAAGCGCATAGCTTGCAAAGGTATCAGATGGCAGAAGCCTGTGAATCCGCTAAGCAGCACAGTAAATGGAAACAACGCCGAGGGATTCTGGCAATCATCTCCGACGGGAAGGAAGCCTGAAGAATTCTCCAGGTAATTTATTTGAAATTTCTGTTGTTTTATAAACATTTGTGGAATTTTGTGTTGTGTGGTTGACTTTTTTTGGGTGGCATATTTATGGTTGTAGAAACTTATTGTAAAAGGTACATGTACTGGACAATTTACTGATATTGAATATTGAAAAAGCGTGTATTTAGAACATCCAAAATTTTATTCAGGATATAAATTGAATTGTAAAGGGTAAACGGGTCTGTAAATGTTATTTTAATTTATGCAAGGTTTAAAAGGCATATACAAACTAAACTGCATTATAATGAGCTTACAATACTCCAGTGTGAGGTCAATTTAGGGTAACATGTGGGGCCCATCTACTCATATTTAATTGAATTGTTTAAAAATCACTATAAAAACCAAGGACTTTAAAAACATACCATAAATTGAACTAATAATTATTGTTTTAAACTGTTTTAACACATGCGTAAATAATATGTATCTGTTAATAGGTGTAAATAAAAGGTTGTATGGTTTTTGTATTATTTGGTGATTTTATTGAATGGTGTGCGAGTGTGAAAGAGGTATGTCTGTAAATTTAAGTATTCGAGAAGAGGCCCAGCTGAGCTAGCCAGGAAAGCTTAAGGAATTCAAAGGCGATCTCATTAAAAGGAATAAGAAATTTTTTAAATTTTTATTTTTTTGAAAATTATACGTTGGCCCAAGGAGGGACGCGAATTTTATCAGGACTATATCACGGCTATATATATATATATATATATATATATATATATATATATATATATGCTGTGAAACTTACAAATTTACTACTGTCCATTTTTTATCAAACAAATTATAAAGATATTCAACACACACCAAAACATCTAAGATCGAACAAAATGCATAATTTACCTGAAGGTTACTGCACTCGTGGCTACAATGTACACCGTTATTGCTAATTTCACCAATCCAACTGGTTTATGTTTACGGCTTTAGATTCTGAACGCTTTTAAACTTTTTCTACACCACCTTTCATCTAAAATTGTTTCAGGGCGTCTCAGAAACTCATCTATGTATATCCAAATCTTGTTTTGTGGATCTAATCACGTTTACGAATAACATTTGATTATTAACACCCCCGAAAAATAGCACTGAAATTCATAATTCTTTCACGCTATACCCAAAACTGCCTACTTTTGTTTATTCATTTATCGTTACTAATTTCGATAATTGGTACAGTAATACTCGCAAATATAACTAGACTTTATTACCTTGTATCTTCCCTAAGTGCACTTAATAACTTTTCTTGTAGCACGTAATCACCATGTATTCTACTTAAAGTATCGTATAACATCAAAAAATAAAGAGCAAAACTGTTTAAAGTATCAAATAATCAAAAATATAAGAGAGCCAAACTCCCATAAACACGGGTTTATATAATAGCTCGCCTGCCCGTCGGATTTGTCCCGCGACGGCCAGTTTTCAGAATTTCGCATTCTCTGTTCCCTTTTCGACAACTCGGCACGCGATTCTACAAACTTTGCACTCGCGCCAGTTGAAAATCTAAGAAATTTTCACACGGCTCGCGAACACGTCCGAGAACAACTAATTAATTTTGTATAGAAATCGTTACGTTTACACCTCTCATATCTGCATCTTATTTCCACCAATCGCAAACCTAGTGACGTTGCTCAAATCCGGCCTTTAATTATCTGTGTCTCTGCTTTACGCTTTTGTCCATCCCTTTCTACCCTGGTCTGAGTGGTACAAATCGATATTCTTTATTATGGGCTATTTCAATCCACGTGGATTCGTATTTGAGTTAAATAACCCCGTATCTAGCCTTCCCGTTAATATAAGCTACGGTTTATCCGACCGTTTGCAATATACGCAGAATTTTCATGTTTATCTATTCAAATTTATTAGAACTTTGATATTTAAAAGTTTGCAGGTGTGCGCTTCTAATAAATGTTTTAAATATAATTCTCCGAGCTTTGCATTCATGGTATTATTGGGTTTTTAAAAGCTTTTATACATATTATGTATTCCTCAATAATCGTTCAATTAACTCCAATTAAAATAATAATGAATGGCATTGACTTCTACCCTTTAATTTTTAGCGAATACTAATTAGATATTAATTATTATTTGTACAGTTTGTTTAATACTCGTTACTTAAAAATTGAATTAATATAAATTTCGCACGTAATTTCTATTTGTTTCTTGAAACAATTAAATTCAATACACGTTGAGCATTTTAATTCTGCTTCTTTTTATAGAAAGCGTCTAGTGAATAATTCAAATCCCTTATTTTTAATGAAACGAATAAATTTGTATGCTCCACGTTTTAATAACGCGTATTATCTAATGAAATTCTATACAAACCCTACATTCTAATTGAATGATTTAAATCTTTACACTAGGCATTTTAATTACGCGTACTTTTTCCCAAAGCTTCTTTATACACGGTGATTAAAATTATTTGAAAATTAATTTATTAATTTTCTACCCTGGTCTAAATTTGAGTATTTTATATATAGCTATGATAAGGCGGATATTTAGGGGTATATTGAGTCATAATGGTGACACAATACAAAAAAATAGTACTAGAAGTTAAAAAACTATATTTATTTATCATGAAAAATACGTAATTTGCAAATTATGTAAAGATCAAACATTGAACACTTTGTATAAGGATCGCGATTGACTTTAGTTAATGCCGGGAAGCATATCATTCAATAATAAACTCACATTCAGGAAAATAAATAACTCTACACACAATCAAACTTGTCTTAAACCAAAAAGCATTCATAAATTGTAAATAGATACGCATTAAATACAGTAAAAGCTAGAAAATCATAATACAATTCCCATTAAAATTAAACATGCGATAGAGAAAGGAGATAGCATAGCGTTCTGATAAAAACGCTTCTTTTGAAATAAATACGTTTTGGAAACGCAGGAGATAAACAGAAATATGTTAATTTACGTCATTTCGTCTACGTGATTTTCTATATAGAGTTAATACAAAACCCAAAGTATTATTTAGACAAACAAAAGCCATAAGTTAAATTACGTTCTAAAGCGAATTAGAAATTTTGTAATAACATCAAAACAGACGGTCTAAAATAAATACAGAGTAGAAATCCACTAGTATCCGACGTGACCAAGAAATCGTTCCGGCGAATTATTATCAGACGTATACCTGTAAAAGCCCAAAAGTATTCAAAACATCATATATCTGGTTGTAAACTTTTAACAAACAGCGCCGATCACCAATGAATTTTTAGATGGGGCGTAGCTTATATAACACGCGAATTTGATAAGCAGATAGTTTTCATTTGAACTAAGCACAAACCACATTACTTGCAGTCAAGAATTAACGCAACGAGTGAATATAAAAATTAATTAAAATAATTAAATATTTGTGAAAAGTGGTGTTCGCAAGTTTTAAAGTAAATAATAGTGAAAAATATATGAAACAAGTTTCGTCTTTTGCTAGAAAACGTGAGTAAAAGTTTATTAATTAATAAATTTTAAATATTTATAATTTAGGGCTCTAAGGGAGATTAAGAAAAATCCAAGTAACTCTAAGGGAGATTAAGAAAATCCAAGTAACTCTAAGTAAGACGGGGTAAATCTAAGTGAGATAACGAAAAACTAAGAAAGTAGTTAATTATTGATTAAACGGGATAAAATTTGGAAACCAAATAAATTGATAGCATTGGGACGAAATCCATATAAAAATATTGGTTTAAATCTATGCAAAGGCGCACAAAACAGAGGATTGTTTAAGCATTAAATGGAGCAACTCAACCGAAAGTAATCCTGGGGTACTGATTTACAGCACGCAGTAGAAAATCCAGAAAGACGCACAAGGAAAACTACAGGTCAGAACTATCTAGTATAAGACATTATTTTCTTTTTATTTTTGAAATTGACTATATTTATTGTGCCTAAATATTTTATGTAAAAAGTCAACAAAAATTTCTTTTATACTGTAACGATTTTATTTTCTATCATTATGTCTACAGAAATTTAATCTATTTACTTAATAAGAACCAACTTAATGCATAATAATGCTACACAATCTAAAAAAAAATACATATTAAATATTGTCGAATACAATAATAACTTTCAATTGGGAAGTGTAAAATTTTAAATTATGCGGTGACAAAAGATACTTTTCTATTAGTGTCATTCTTAGAGCTCCCTCTGTTAGACGATTGTAGCGTTGGGCTTGTTGTCAGGCGGTAACTCGCGTGATATTATCACTTCCAATACAGCCGTTGTTAGAAGAGGTCAACTGTTCCTTGAACGCAATGACGATGACGTTTATCGAATCCACGTGTTGGAAGCACACGAAATTTAAATTGTTTTCTTCATATGATATCGTCTCGGCGACGCGCACTTTTGTTGTCCGCTTGCTGGAAAATAGCTCGCAGATGACGAGGCGTTATTTTGTTAGCAGGGCCTTTGGTTAACAGTAAGTAGTACTGCTTTTGTAATCTCATTAAATAAATATTTTCAGTGCAACTTGTGGTTAATATGCAACTTTTGGTTAGTATGAATATTTAGTTAACATATAACGTAGGAAAATTTAGAAATGAAATTTATCAGTATTTAGAAAGTTTAACTTTTGTACGAATGTGGATTTGGCGTGCATCAATTTGTTAATATGGATGCTGTGATATGGTTTGAAACTTCAATAAACAGCAAATCTGGTTGTATGGAATTGGATATTTCCTGTATTTAAGCTTGGAAGCAGGCATATGCCTAGCAAGTATTTTTCCATCGGATGCACATCGGGTATGTAAATTTACTTTCATATGTCAGCTGTAGCATGGATATAGCAGACAAATAATTTTTTGTTTGATCACGTGATCTGAACTTCAAATACTGTGGTGAATGACAGACTATTCATTTTTCAAATTAAACAACAGAAACCTGTAAATTTTCACTTTAAATCTTTTTGTTAAATTAAGCAACAGGAACCTATAAGTTTCCACTTTATCTTTTTATTAATATAGTTAATACACGGAAGATGCCATTATGAGATAAGAAAAGTTGAATTCTATATTCCAAGAAATTTAATTTAATTATTCGAAAAATGATTTACTTAAATCTTAAAAATTAAATTTTTGTACTTCATATTCCACTAATTGCTGAGTGGAGTATTTTTGTGAGGTTAAGTGGTACTACTCAACCAACCGAAATTGTTACATATAGTTAAAGATTCAAAAGAGGAACTCTTGATTACTCATTTTTAAATAAATTTTGCTAGACATTTCTAACAGAAATTACCATGTTTCAATTGTGAGAAGTATTCATACTATTAAGTACTTATGTACATGTTTTGCACTAATTTAAATTAATCAAGCTTATATTAAAGGAAAAAGATGTTTTGTAAATAACATAATAACTAAATACTGAAGGAATAGATTTTTATTTTGGTCCAGACTATTCTTTTTAATTGGAATGAATGAAGGTTGATTAGAGTTAATTTTTAAATTTTAGGTATAAATGCACAAACAGTGCTATCTTTGTTTAATCTGTTCACAAGTGTAGCAGTGATGTATAAAGGTCAAAGTCGAGCCATAAGGTAAGAAACTTTAGGGATTGTGTAGATGTAATAAATTGTATAGCGGTAATTGAATAAAGATTTCCGCATTCGCCTTGTACAAGAGACTTAAGTAAGGTCTACTTCGTATAGAAAAATTCGGTGGCGCCATATTTTCTATATTTTTGGTCGCAGTCCAACCCCGACCCACAGCTCATGTTCTACCCAGAGCAAATAGTTTGACTAGCCGCTTAGCCTTTTGAGGTTTCCTCTTCTACGAGCTATTTTCCACCGAAACTTGCCGTGGGCTCTATCCGCTTACTGGAAATCCTCTTAAAATTTTCTTGTGCCTTTCAGCTGGTCACATAGAAAAAACCTAATAGGAGAAATCCCTTAATATATAAATTAATATAAATGAAAAAGCAATAATACGTGAAAAATTTCGTAAAAAGGGATAGGGTCTTGAACGTTCAAAGAATTTTCAGTAGAGTACAGTGTCATTTTTGCTGGCTTTAAAAATAAGGAAAGGGAGCTATAATTTTTGGGGATAAACAATTTAAAAATTATTGTTATTTGATTCAAGGGTTCATTTTTGTCATACAGTAAAACATATTAAGCTGTGAAGTGTATATGATTTTTTCCTTTCTCATTATACAAATATTAGTCGATTTTGTTTTACTCATTCAAAGCAGGAAAAGTATTAGATAAAAGGAAGTAAATTATTTGATTATCGTAACGTTGTGCACTCTGTGTGAATTAAACTGAGCTAGCCGATGCATATTTAAATTTTAGGATATTGAAAGACACAGAGCGGTGGTGATTAGCAGGAGACTGAACGTATAATTACATCGGTGTGCAGCGTTATCATATCAATATATCCTTCATTTACTTATTAGAACTAGAAATAATGTTTAAAATGTTCACTTACACGTTGATTTCATTGTTCACCCAACTTCAGTAGTTAAAGTAATGCTCTAAATGCACTGCTGTGGGTAAAAGGTTCACCACTTTAGCACCACTAAGACTGCAAAAATCAATCAATTTCAGGAGTAACTAAGAAACATGTCGCGTTAGTTGAAAGGCGGTTCAAAAAGGCTTTCTGGATAATACTGAAACAAAGGCCACTGCTTCTGTAAACCCCCGCATGAAAACTTTGCATTAGCTTGGCGCTATATTTTATACCAGGAGACACCATCGAAAATTTACTGAATAAACTAATCACTGAATATGCAGCTAGGGAGGACGAACACAAAATTTCACGAACCTGAAACGTTTTGATCAAAATTCTCAACCACAAAACTTGCACATGGTTTAATTGGCCTGAATTATAGGCAACTTAATCTACAGCAAATGTTATAGATTAAAGTGACATCTTGGGACTTCTTAAAACGATCAAGTATATGTAGCAAGAGCGATGGCTTCAGAAATTCTTGTATAAGTGATAATTACAAATCTACCCGAAGCATAACTGTTACAAATATATGGTTTCTTAAGCAACATAGCAGGGAATTAAACTTGTACAAACAACTCTTACTTTCTAGAATCGCATAAAATTCAATCATAGAACGAACTGTATACTACATCGAATTATTTTAGTGCTATCTTGCAATAAATGTAGATAAAAGGTTCACCAAAGGATATCATCTTCTTAAGATTTATCACATAAAAACGCACCAGCTTCCTAACGGCAAGTGTACTTTTAGCCTATGCGCAAGTAGGTCGTTTTATATATACTTAGGTTAGTGACTTCGGGCATGGTTGACTGGTTTATTAATCCTTAAAGTTATATTTTGCGGGTTCCTGTATTACAGTTAGTTTCAGTTACAATAATGGATAAAGTATACGTACTTAATAATAACAAGTAAGTATTTTAGATAAATTTAATTTTAAAATGAAATCATTTTTCTTGATAACGTACAACAACACAACAGTGAAAACAAGTTATTTTGCAATAAAATGAAAGTTTAGCCTGTAGCATTAATAATATTTTACAGAAAATTGAATAATAGTTGTGCTAGTAGTTGATTACGTCATGAAAATTTAAAATAACTAATAATCCTTGTATTTTTATTACTTTGCGCTAAAATACCCAAAAGATGAACAAATATTTGTTATCGGATGATTTCAGGGTTTCAAAAATGACGTCCATCACGTATATGTGAAGCTAGAATCAACACCGTCAAATTTTTAAAAATAAATATTTGGGTCGTTTGTGCACTGCTTGTCTGGCCAGTGCCAGAAATTCAGCATTTGTGCTCAAATATTGGGCACTTTATACCTTATTAAAAGTGCCCAGTCTAACTTTGCAAAAACAAAATGAGCACAATGTAGGATTGAAAATTTTATATCTTTTTATTGCTTTCGCTTGTGCTGTGTTGACGTCGAGGAATGCAAAAAATTAGCGTTTGTGTTCTAAAATTATACAACTTGTAAGTAATTTAAAAGGGACCAATCCAACTTGCCTAGAATGAGCGAATTGGCCAATAGCAAGACAAAAAATTTTTATAACATTCTTTATTACTTTTGCTAGTATTGTATTCGTGTTCGTGTTCAAAAATTACGCGAGTTTTGGGCCTTGGGAGCTGCCTTTTTAAAAAGTCTTCCAAAACTCTTTTAGCAATATACTGAAATTACAAATTGAAGTTGAATTTACAAGTACTGTATCAAAATTATTCTAAGTTGAAATTATATTTCAATGAACTAAATTACGGCGAGTAGCCTGAACAGCCAACAATGCTAAAGTTGTGAGACTCAAGACTGACTGACCTCCATGGGCTCTCCAGGGTATCTATTTTGTCCCTGCCGCTCACATTTCTCGTGGGATCTGCAGAGCTCATGTCTGCTTATTTCTTTATTCATTAATACAAAGTAACAATCTTAATTCTAACAATAAGTTTCTTACAGTCTATTGTGAGCTGCACCTGCAGAGTCAGGTTACGTCTGGAATACGTTGTATTCACATCCGTTCTCATGTCTTCTGTCTGACTTCTATTAACCTTCTATAATCTATCCTTGAATTATACAATGTTGCAAGTTAACTTAAGATTCAATAATTTTATTTAATTATACCTATATTTGATTTGGAGGATATGTAGCTTTTCCCGACGTAGATTAAAATTAAGGGTTTTGCTTAATTTTTTAAATTCATTGTCCTTAAGGGTGCATTTATTGTTTCTTTATTTACCTTTGTTGCTTGTTTCTTACGACTAAAATTTCTTTCTTTGTTTCTATGTCTAAGATACATTTTGTATAATAGATACATGGTTAATAGAATGATTAAAATGATTATTAAAATTGTCCAAACACTTATGTTATCATAATGTAATTTTGGCACTTTTAACTCACTTAAATGTTCTTTGTAATTGTCCATTAACTTCATGGCTTGTTTGAGATCAACTAGGTCTAGATGCTCTAGTTGTATTGGTTTCTTGATGATTTCGTCGTCTTCGGGTTTTGTAGTCTTGAACTGTAGTTCCGGTAAATTTGTGAATTTCTTTGTTACTTTTGGGTCTTAGTATGAATAATTTCGTTTTTCAATTTTAGATAGCAATCTTCTTTAATGGTGATTACTTTACTTCCAGTTAATGCTAAATTGTTTTCGTCTTGGATGCAATGGGCGGTTGCTACTACTTCTTATGGAAACACAGCAATCCATTTGTTTTCCGTAACTTTTTATATTTTCATATTGGTGATTTGTACTGGTTTTGCTTTACAATTGTTGTATTGATTTGAGAATCTTAATAATTGTACTTCACAAGGGCTATCTGCTTGAATGGCTGTTGTCGTAAATGATTGGCATAAATATTGGCTTGATGCTACTTCTTTGCATTTTTCGTTTGTATAGTCTCTTACGATTTAAAAACTCGATAATTCTTACAATTAAAAAGTCGATAAATACCGTTAAGGAACGTCGATAAATACAGTTAAAAAGTTCATAAATACATCGCGCAAGCGCAATGAATAAAGCGGCCGACGTTACCGACGGTTGGTAGCGCTAACCCTTTTTACAGATTTGGCGCGCCCATCTATCAATGACGTCACCAATGCCCAAATTTAAGACGCAATAATCGGAAATATAAACATTTAAAACAAAAGTTCATATCAATGAACAAATTAAACACTGTACTACTTACATCGGAAATCCAAACGTTCTGCGGGGTTGAGCTAAAGTTGGCCTCTATCAAGGTCCATCAGGGCTCCATCCCGGAGGGATTAAAGATGGGACTGTCCGGTGCTATTGCAGGAACATGGACATCCGGTTCGTCTAGGGTCGTGGAGTACGGTTTGCCAAGGCTGCTAATTACCTACCTATGCAGGGAATGACGGGAAAATGGTAAGGGAGCGACAAACAAAAGACAAGCAACAAGGAAATCTACATAGATAAGATAACGATACGTTACCGGAAAACGTCCACTTTACTCGAAGGTACTGGCAAAACAGCCACGTTATAGAGAACACAGGAAACTTCTTCCCCACTTTTTCGTCTTTTAAACGTCGGCGCGAAGTTATTCGTCCAACCCTCTCGCGTCGCGCGATCTGCGCAAACGCACTATGACGTAGCAGAAATACGCGCCTAGTCTTTTAAAATTCCGCGCACCGCGTCTTTTGAAATTTATGACGCGAAACCTCCGCACATCAAACTTAACCTAAAACAATGTTTAAGTGCTAATTGGCACGAAACAAGTCATTCCTAAGTTCATTTAGGGAAATGAACTTGGTTTTAGGCATAATAACTTGATACATGCTAGTAACTTTCATGGGGAAAGCAAATAAGTGATAATAATTATAAGTGTTACTTTCTTTTATGGAGATTTCTATTAAAAATGTGATTTCGTTATTCCTTACATAACCTTTCACTATGGCTATTTTTTCAGATATGAGTATGTTTGATTCTACTATTTCAAAGGGTAGTTTACTGTTAGGTGTAAATGATATAATTCTTAATAATTCGTTTAACAAGTCGATTGGTTCTATAATGCTAAAGTGTATTGTGTTTAGTTTTGCGAATGTTACAGTGTTTTCTAAGGTGGTTAAAATTTGTTGGATTACAGTAAGGGTTGATATTATTTAAGTAAATATTGTGGTAAATCTGATTAAATGTAGCATTTCTAACATTGTGTTTTGCATGTTATTTTCAATTATTCTATTGGTTTTTTACTAGCTTTCTTAACGTAACATTAAATTTTATTATTGTTGACTGGGTTGAGGATATTTAATTTCTAACAATGGTTTTTATATCATTTTGGTTTTCAATTAAGTATTGTATGGCGTTGTCATATCGTTCCGCGTCTTGGTTGTCTAAATTGCCTGTAATAACTTTTACAATGTTACGAAGTTCGTTGATAAGTCTTCTTTTTCGTCTTGTGATTTGATCTGTTGGTATTAACCTATTAATTTTAACTCCTATGTTCCTTAAAATGTTTTCTATTATACTGTTGTAATTAAGCATTTCGATTGCGTATTCTTTTCCGAATTTGGTTGTGTCCATTGATTGTTTCAGTCTAATATAGTTGTCTTTAATTACGTGAAACTCTTGTTTTAATTCTGTTAAATCAAATTTCTGTGCGAATGTCCAATAATCTATTGTGTTTTGCATACTTCCCAATTTTACTGGTAGTATACCGGAGTTGTTTTTATATCTTCAACTAACATGTCGTTGTCCGTTCTACCTGGGCGGAGGTTGACGGCAAGGGTGATGGCTGTCCGTCTGAAATTACACGGTGTCTTAGGTTTTCAAATGAAAATATTTTACTATTTTTTCGTTGTCTACTACGGCTACATTTTTATCTGATATCTTTTTGATTTCGAACGGGCCTAAATTTCTGGGGGCCGTTTTGTGTCTTTTACAATGAAAGTTTTTCTCATATACGGTTGGCCCTACTGATAATTTACTAATATCGGCATTCTTATTGCGGGTCGTTGTCGTTATCTAATTTATTTTTTACCTTATCATAAGTTATTTTTATTTTTCTTTATGGTCTTTAGCATACTGTTGGTATACTTCTTTGTTGTAATGTATATCGTAAGGGTTACGGGAATCTAAATGTCCTATTGTTATATTGTCGGAGGCTCTCACGGCCGTACTCATAAATATTTATGGTTCCGGGTTGGGACCATGTCATTTTATAATCTAAGGTCGACGTTTCGCCCACTTTTGTAAGGGGCTTTATCAGGACAAAAAAGAAAATAAAATATAAATATAAAATAATAATAATAAAAATAAGAATGATGAAAGATTAATTAGACAAGTGTAAAAAGTATGAAAAGTTACTTCTGAACTAGCAGACTTACCAGCCCATTTAAGCCAAAAGGTGTCTTATACAAAGTAGCTGGTGAAAGTAGCGAAAATGGTGGTTTATGTAGGGAGAGAACTTGATGCTTGGGTGATCATGAATAGAGAGGAGTGTGTAACGGATCAGTGAACGTTACGGTTTTGCTTTTGTGAACATAGGCTCGTTTTCCAAATGAGAGAAAGGTAGTAGCCATCATCTTTGTTTAAATTGTTGGATTTTTTAATGATTTCTATGGATTCTCTGATTTTCATATTGTAGAAAAATGGAATTCTGGCAAATAGTTTCGTCTTGTCAAAATTAATGGTGTGGCCTGTTTCATGTTGGTGTTCGGCCACTGCTGAGCGATTGTACTGACTTGTTCATAAGCATCGCTTATGCTCGTTTAGTCTAGTCTGCACTGACCGTCCTGTTTCTCCTATGTACACTAAACCACAGCTGTAAGGTATACTATACACGCTAGGGGCTCTAATACTGTTTTGTGGATCTTTTGGAGTTGGTAATATTTGTGAAATTTTATTTGCGGGTTTATAGATTGTTTTGATGTAGTGTTTAGGTAGAATTTTGCCAATTCGGTCTGTTACTCTATGTATATGTGGAAGGGTTGCTATAGATCGTGTGTTTGAATTACAGAGTGGTTTAGGGGTTCGTGTTGGATGCAGATGCCGGCTTACTACTCTGCCGATAACTAAGTTGCGATTGCCGTGTTTTATAAGACTGGTTTTCAGATGGGTCAGTTTATTAGGTAAATGTTCTGGTTGTGAAATCTTAATTGCACGGTGTACTAGAGGGTTGATTACCGATGACTTTTGTGACGGATGATGATGCGACGACGCATGTAGGTATATGTCTGTGTGTGTTGGTTTTCTGTATACAGAATGACATAGTCGTCCGTTGGGTTGACGCTCTTATTTCGTCTGATCTTATTTTTGTACTTTCGTCTTTCTTCTATTAAATTCAGGATATCCTTTGGTATCCATGGTTTCTTATTTTCTTTTGTGTATACCCCAGAATATCTCTGGCCGCCATGTCTAAGTTGGATTTATTCCATTCTCTTTCTACTCCCTTAGTATCAGAAATTTTCGTGATATCTTTCAGCAATTCATTTGACTTTTTTCAAGTCTTTTGGGGATATCTTTATCTTTTAGTTTCTCAAAGTCAAAGTGCCTGTTTCCGTTTTTTTTGAAATTTTTTAATTTAAGAGCGGCCTTCATAATTACGATGTTGTGGTCAGTGTCTATATCTGCTTCTGGGTAGCTTCTACAGTCTTTTATTTGATTCCTAAACCGTTGTCTAACAAGATTGTAATTTATTTGATATTTTCTATCTTCTGGCATCTTCCACGTGTATCGTCTTCTAGTTGAAATAATGTTTTTGTGATGATTAAATTGTTGTTGTCTCTAAATTCTACCATCATATTTCCCCTGTCGTTTCTCGTGCCTAAACCAAATAAACCTACTACCACTGCTTCCCTACCCTCACCTACTACTGCTTTAAAATCCCCCGTAATTATTAAATTTTCATGTCCTTTTACGTTTCTTAGTATGTCTTCGATATCTTTGTAGATCGCTTGTACCTCTCAGTTACTGTAGCTAGAGGTGGGCATGTATACTTGTATTACTACTGTATTTACCGGTTTAGATTCTAATCTAACCATTAGTACTCTTCTGTTCTTTTGTAAGTAATTTTCTACACAGTGTCCTATCTTTTTTTCGCATAACTATCCCTACACCAGAATTTCCTTCTTCTGATTCTGTATGAATTACCCTAAAATCTCTACTCTAAAACTCTTCCGCTTCTGTCCATCGAACTTCGCTTATCCCTATTATGTCTAGTGCCAATCCATCTATTTCAATTTTCAAGTTCTCTAGCTTACCTACTTGCTTCATACTTCTGACATTCTACCCTCCGACTCTCAAAGTTTTCCCTGCTTCTCCTTTAAACTTTCCGATCACATCCTTCGAAGTAGTCACCTCCTGGAGATCAGAATGGTAAACTATTTTAACTCCGAAATCTTTTACCCCAGATGATGCCATCATGTTCATTACAATGTAAGTACGCTGTGTATTTGGGAGATAAAGTGATGGTTTCCTGTTGTCTTCCACGTCGCAATGTGTCTTAAAATACCATACCAACCCCTATGGTATCTGCCAATCAAAGTACTGAAAGACCCACTGCCCTCTTTTGGGGACCTGTCTTAATCTTGTTCCTCACCAAAGTCTCCCACAATTTGGTAAAACCTTGAGATGGGCTCTTTAGCTCATTGGTACACTCAGACCGTTCCACCCATTCTAGTAATCTAGAACTTCTTCTCAGTACAGGTTCTTTCGAAATGACAAAGCCACAATGCAACACAATTTTTTAAAAAAGACTGTCTCTTGTCGTGTATGAGCACCTTTAACTTAATTTATATTGAGTACATTTATATAAACATAGAGCCTAAATATGTAAATATCAAATATTTATTTATATAACAAATAAATCAAATTAACTTATCATTACCAAAGATAGGCAAATATTTTTGTCATAACTAGTGAAAGAGGGATGAGGCTATAAAAGAAATCATTTAATTTTTATTGTGGTCGAAACCAAATAAACTTCTGCGTGACTCATTGCAATACATAGAAAGAAAACACAACTATAATATTGTTACGAACTATTAGGTAACCTGTCAAACACGCAAGCTGCACAACCGAAGTGTATTCTACAGAAGTCTAGAACATTCGAGGAAACACCAGACTATGAATCATTTAGTTAATTTTAGGGTATATATAAGTTCGGTGATGGATGTACATCAGTTAGTCTATATCCAAATGTCGTATATAAATCATATCGTGTATAGTTAGTTGGTCATTACGTTTTGAAGTCCTATAGTAAATATAAATTTGTGTTATGTGAACGTGCATATTGTACCGTCAGCTTGAACATAAATAGACAAAAGGGTAATAAATAAAATATAGTAGTGTTAGTGTTGTTAAGAAGACTTATGGTTAAGGATTTAGTTTAAGAAGATATTAGTGCTTGTAAATTCATTAGTGTGATAGTGCTTCATTGTTAATTGGACTGAAAACATCTATAAATAAGGCATATACTGTTAAGTAAACTTGCGAATAATGAATAATAAAGACTTTTATTATTACTTGTTTTAAATTGGTAAACGCGTTAACAGTAGTCCGTTACAATATAATATATGTTGCTTGTGTCTACTAATTTCTCGCATATAAAATACGATAGCTATAGAAAGGTGCGTCTTCCCAATGTTATATTGAAAATATAGCAAACGTGTGTCTGATTTTGGTTCATGTAGTTTGTAAATTCATTTGTGTACCAAACAGTTTGTTTTAAATATAAAGTTGCTTGGTTGTGTTTTCATTTACATTTTTACCCATCAAATTATTTATAATACTGTGCGAATTCATCGGATTAAGTAAATTCTTCAATAAATATTTGTTTGTACGACTTTCTAACCTATTTTAGCGGGCTACTATTAATACGTTTCACCAATTTAAAACAAGTAATAATAAAAGTTTTTATTGCTCACTGTTCACAAGTTTAATTAACAGTATATGCCTTATTCATATATGTTTTCAGTCCAATTAACAATGAAGCACTATCACACTAATGCTATTAACAAGCACTGGCTCTGTCTTCTTAACAACACTAAACACTACTATAATTAATTTATTACACTTTGGTCTATTTATGTACAAGCTGACGGTACAATATATACGTTCACATAACACTAATTTATATTTACTATAGGACTTTCAAAACGTAATAACCAACTAGCTGTACACGAGGTGATCTATATACGACATTTTGATATAGATTTATTACCGATCCTATATGTACCCTATAATTAAATAAATGACATATTCTGGTGTTTGTTGGAGAGTTCGAAACTTCTGTAGAATATACTTTGGTTATACATCTTGCGTGTTTGAGGGGTTGCCTAGTTTGTAACACTGCCCCTTCTTTGAAACCGTTACGTCCCGTAACTTCAAAAACATTTTAACGCCAATTTGATGAATGATTGCGATATCGGCAGCTATCTCCCCAGATGCATCCACCACGTCGTTGGAAATAACAGTCAATACTTTTTTCTTGGTCTTGGTAGGCAACCGATTGATAGTAACACACGAGGACCTGGACGTTGGTTCCCTGGAAAATTACTTCTAGCATATTTCGAACTATTCTCCAATCTAAGCGATCCAGTCAACAGCCTAGCTTGGGCACCGCTAGTCTTGTTACCCCATTTTCTAACATCCTATCCTTAAGATCCAGCAAAACCTCCCATAGATGTCCATAACTAGGTCTCTGCCATGAAGAATTTTTGGTGACCAGATAGTAAACATACCGCTTTCCATCCTGAAGAACCAAAGCTTTTCCTACAGTTGGCTGCTGTTGTACTAATTTATCCACACATACAAACCTTTTCTTGAAAACAACAGCTATTCCTCTTGACATTTGCAGAATTTGAACTACGCAATGTGCAAAGGAATACTCTTCTGGTGCTCTAAATAGATTTTGCTGTCTTTCAACAACAACGCCAAATCTCGCCCTAGTGGAACCACCATACGCCGCCATGAAACTCTCAAAATCTACACTTGGCTCACGATTAATAACTCTTTGAACACCATTCTCATTGCTCGAATCTTCCTGGTTGTTGCCAAAATAAGATGTTAAACGGTCAAAGTGTACCACTCTCGGTTTACCACGGGGAGTTCTTCTGATCCGGTACACTACATCATTAATTCTTCTTAACACTTCGTACGGGCCTTCCCACTGTCTTTGTAATTTTGGCGACAATCCACACTTTCTTTGTGAATTGTACAACCACACTAAATGTCCAGGTTAGTAACCACCTTCTTGTGCTTTTGTGTCATATTGTGATTTCATTCGATCGCTTGCTGCCTGGATATTCTTTCAGACGTTTTCGTGAATGCTATTTGATCTTTCACAAAGCTTACTAACGTAAGCTTCACGTGCGATCTCTTCTCCAAGTTTAAATATAAACTGTAGATCGCATGGTAGCCGCAATTCACGTCCTAACATCATGGAAGCGGGAAAGTATCCTGTGCTGTCATATACCGAACATTGGTCCCAGTCTCGTTGATGTTCAGAAACAACTTTGTCTAAGTACTTTCCTAACCTCCTGTTCATTCTTTCAACCATTCCATCCGATTGAGGATGAAGTGGCGTAGTTCTAGGCTTCCTGCTTCCAAGATGCTTGCAGACGTTCTGAAACAACGCTGATTCAAAATTCTGACTTTGATCGAAGTGTACTTCCAACAGAACTCCAAAGCGGCAAAACAATTCCCTCACTAGTACATCTGCAACCGTCTCGGCTTCTTGGTTAGGTATAGCATACGGCTCCGGCCATTTGGTACAATAATTCATTGCAACCAAGATGTATTTATTTCCTTTCTCTAATTCAATAAACGGACCAGCTATATCAATGGCCACCCTCTCAAAAGGATTCCCCACGTTATACGTCTCATTTGGGCTTTCCGTTTTGAGACCGGGCCATTCCCAGAGGCACACAACTCATATTTCCGGCACTACTCCTTCACATCTTCTTTACAGTTCACCCAATAGAATCTTTCTCTTACTCTTTCGAGAGTTCTTTTCACGCCAAAGTGTCCTCCGGAAATACTATCGTGCAAGTGCTGCAACACTTTTGGCACTCTGCTTCTTGGCACTATCACTTGAAGTCGTCTCTCAGTGCGATCTTTACACTCCAGGCGTCGTTTCAAGATTCTATTTTCAAACACCAAGAGGTCCCACGGTGCATAGAATGCCTTCAGGCTCTTACTTAAAATACTAATTTCTTTCCAAGCTGGTCGTTGTCCTCTACTTTTCCACTCAATAATACGTCCCAATTCGGCGTCATTCTCCTGGTCTTCTCGTATTCTTTTGGATTGCCAAGTATCATCAGTTACCGTCATTTTATGGATGACAACTATCTTCTCTTCCAACTTGGAGTAATGATTGCAGTCTACCGGACAAGGTCTTCTTGACAGAGCGTCTGCATTTCGATGGCTAATTCCTACATGATGTTCTGTGTCTAAGTCATATTCCTACTGCTCAACCGGTGGTTTTTTCGGTTGAGTACAGCGTCTATGTATATGGCAAACTTCACCGCAGCTCCAGCATTGCAGATCCCATCTCCTCGGTCGTTGTCTTTCCCACCTTTCCGCCACACGGTTGATTATTTCTTTTATGCTGTTCTGCGATTGACCAGGTTCTTCTAATGCAGACTGTGTGATGTCCGTTTAGTTGCTTCAAATGCAAGCGCATGAGCCAGTGCGTCATCTAACATTTTTGGCCGTGCTATTCTTAGCGCTTGCTGTATTTCGCTGTCTTTAACGCCATCCGCAAATGTTTGAACAGCCAGTTGTTCGAGGAAGCTCTCTGGTGCTATAGCCTTCTCTTTGTTGCACCAACCGTTGGATATTGCAGCAGCTTCAAATTGTTTCAAATATGTTGGCTAAGTTGATTTACCATCGAATGTGGATAGCTTCACTCTAAATTTTGACGGTATTGACTCGCTTCCTTCCATGCTTCTTATTTTTGGAATGTTGTGATTTACAATTTGGTTTGCTAATTCAAGTGGCCGTGTTGTTCGTAAAATCATTTGTTCTTGTAGCCTCATCACATCTTCTTCCATTTTTTACCAATTTACTGTCCAACTTATGTTCAACCGTTTTTACCTGTTCAGTAACATCTTCTTTCAATGCAATGGAGCTTTCCATTAATCTTTGTTCTAACGTGGCTGTCTTTTCATTCAACTTTTATTCCATTTTTCGCAGCATTTTTGACTTAAGTTTTCTTCCATTTTTGCAGTATTTTCACATAACTTTTCTTCCATTTTCACAGAATTTTCACTTAACTTTTCTTCCATTTACTTAGCATTTTCACTTAACCTTTCCATTTTCACTAAACCTTTTTCCATTTTCTCAGCATTTTCACTAAGTGTCACTTCTAGTTTAGCCGAGCTCTCTTCCATACCGGATTTAAAATTATTAAGGAAATTCATTAAGGTTTCTTTGCATCCATTTTACTTTAACTTCTTGTAACTGGCGTATACAAACTACTCAAATATCTTTAAACTTGTTTTTTTTTTAAATTAATCACTATACACCCAACACAGCCTACACCAGTGTAGCGGGTTACCGCTAACGCGTTTCACCAATTTTAAAATAAGTAGTAACAAAAGTCTTTATTACTCACTATTCACAAGTCTAATTAACAGTATCTGCCTTATTTTCAGTCCAATTAACAATGAGGCACTATCACACTAATGTTATTTACAAGCACTAATATCTTCTTAAAGTAATTCCTTAACCATGTCTTCTTAACAATACTAACCACTACTATAATTTATTTATTACACTTTTGTCTATTTACGTACAAGCTGATGGTACAATATACACCTTCACATAACACATTATTATATTTACTATAGGACTTTCAAAACGTATTGACCACCTAACTATACGACATTTTGATATAGACTAACTCCTACACTCATCACCGATCTTATATATATACCCTATAATTAAATAGATGACTTATATTCTGGTGTTTGCTGGAAAGTTCTCGACTTTTGTAGAATAAACTTCGGTTATGCAGCTTGCGTGTTTGACAGGTTGCCTAGTTCGTAACACTATGTTTGCTTATAAGGCGAAACGCAACATAAAACTAATCTAACTTCCATATGTCAATGTTGATTGAATGGTATATTTCAAGGTCGCAATGCATTCTAGAGCTTGCAGGACATACGCTTTTATGGTATTACAGCATACTATTACAAATAATGAGTCATAGGCAACCTTGTTTGGTTTTTACTATACCTTTTTTTTCACACAGTTTAAAGCTAGTAAAGAATTTGATAGAAACTTACGTCTGGCAGTGATAGCGCACGGCTCTACTACCACTTTCAAAACCAGTTTTAGTGCCTTGTGTACCTGAAAAAAACATAACAGGAGACTGCGCATCTAAATCCTTGTTACGAAGAACCCATTCTTTCCTTAATTGTTACTTTTGTTGTTAGATTTCAAGTAATTTTATTCAATGCTTATTCAAAAATCTGTGAGAAAGCCAAAATGTTTATGAGATTACTTAAAGCCAGTAGAACTGCACACTTACTAAGAGCTTTATTGAGAAGTTACAACGAGTAGAGTTTGATATACATTGAGATTGAGTTATAATAAAACATCGCGTTTTCGCAGACCGAAGGTTCGTCAGTGAATGCTGAATATAATTCCATTGACACCTGGAAGTGTGCGATAGAACCAATAACCTTATGACCGTTTTGTATGTGCTCTTAATAATTAACATGATTAATAAAACGTATTAACAATATTAAAACTATCATATTAAAGTACTTAACAATTGGAATTAGCAAGATACAAATTTGTAATGTAAACGTTACTTCAAATTGCTTGATAGGTTAGGTCAGCGCCGGCGGCGCTGATCTAACCTATTAATTTTTCGTGCTATCTAACCTAACCTTTGCCCAGATAAATCAGACTAACCTAACCTAAGTCCAAACAACATGAACTAACCCAAACTAAGACAAAGCAACGAGAACTAACCTAACCTAAGTCGAAACAACGTGAACTAACCTTACCTAAGTCGAAACAACGTGATTTAACCTGTAGGATGTGGAGGGATGTGGAGGTATGCCGAGGGATGTGTAGGGATTGGGAGGTGGAGGGATGTGTAGGAATGTGTAGGGCGCTGACCTAACCTATCAATTTTTCCTGCTTTTTAACCTAAGTCCACACAACTCCAACTAACCTAACCTAACTCCGGTTAACGCTAACTAGCCTAACTCCTGACAAGTCCAACTAACCTAACCTAACTTCAGACAACACCAATTAACCTAACTACAAGCAACGTAAACTAACCTAAACCCTCCTCCCTCAACCATATTTTGTCCTTCTCTTTCCTCTCGCATCCGTATGACATACATCCGACATACATCCACACTATATCCGACACACATCCGATGTATGTCCAGTATACATTCTACATATATCCGACATATATCCGACATATGTCCAACATATGGCAAACATATGTCAGGCATGTCCACCAAGTGTCCAACATTCGGACTGAATCCGACCTAGGTCGGATTAACCCAATCTATGTCGATTTTTCATCCGACCTAGGTCGGATGCAATATCACTCTATAAGGCAATTTTACCCTATGAGGCAATTTCACCCTATGAGGCAATTTCACCCTATGAGACAATTTCACCCTATAAGGCAATTTCACCCTAATGAGGAAATTTCACCACTTTTATATAGCTTTATTAAAACAAAAGATACAAACTATATAGTTTAATTGTGTATAAATGTATTAACAACTTCTGTAAATGGATTGTGTTTTGTAGTCATTATTGTTGTAGCTATCCAAATAGATTTCAACAACACATGAGTAAGGAGTGATAGTTCAACCGTGATAAACGAAATTAATATTTGCCTAGAGCATTTTGGAGGGATGTAGAGGTGGGTTGAGTGATGTGGATGTTGGACCATGGGACTGTACCTCCATCGGACACACATACGACATACATCCCACATACAAAACTATCATTCGAAAGTATTACCTTTTTTATAGAATAATTTTGACACATTCTCTAAAACATCTCTATTTATACCTTTTCACAGTTTAAGATATAGGAAGAATAATATATAATATTTTTATAAATAATGGATCTTCATTTACCACGTTCTCGCAGAAGATCAAATAATCACTTTTGCGTGTACATGGTAGCTTAAGCGGTAGCTTAAACTCAAAACTAAGATCTAAGCGCAATCATTATGTGCTGGAACGGGCGTCACCACCGGCATTATCCGAAGTTTCCCATTGCCTACACATTTGCTGAAGCGAGCGCGCAAGTAACACGTCTTTCACATACCAATCTGAATGACATGTAATTATTTCCAGAGCTGTTAAATAATTATGGTTATTTACGTCGCTGAAAAGTTACACGCTCGAATATCACTTTCGAGCAAAATTTTAGCTCTTTCCTCTGCTTCTTAGCTTAAGTCCTTTATCGTAATTATGGTCGGCAATAAAACCTACTAGGTGGTTGTAGAACGATTGAAATTCTCTACCAACCATCTGATCTAGTTTATATGTTTAGTAACTCCCGCATGCTAAATAGTCTCCAGAATTCGCGTTCACGCAAAATGATGACAGTATCACCCTTTGTAAGTTCCAGTGCAAACGTTTCTTCTTGTTCGTCTATAATACCATTTCCAATCAATACTGTCCTAGCATACCATTTATTTGCTTCAAACCTTAAATCGAATTCATTTCCAAGTTGAAAATGTACGTTTTTTAATTTCACGCCATTTTGTTGAACTTGTTTTACATCTCTAGCAAATTGATTCAATGTAAGTTCTACACGAAAGTCACACAGATTGATCCAATCTTCAAACCATAACTTGATGATTAGATCATGGCAGTATCCACTGCGGCACACAATTTGCAATACTGGTCGTAAGCCATACGGATCAAATCCAATTTTTATTTTATGGTAATGAGAAGCGATAGACTGTTCGTATTCACTTAAATGGTAAGTAACCTGATCAATCAGTCTGTTGACCTCTACCTGAGGCACTCTAATATCTGACGTAACATCAAAACCGACAGTTTCCATTTTAAACACGTCCGAATAGCTCGACAATTTTTTATAAACTGACTCTTTTCAAAAAGTATAATAAAAATAGTGTTTGACGCATGCGTAGATTTTTGAGTAACAAGAATACTTAAATTTTTAGAGTAAAAATTCATGCAGGTTTTTAGGGGAAAAAAATTAATTTTCACTTTCCCTAAAGAGTCTTTGATAAAAAAACTGTAAATGAAATTTTACACGGTGCGTCATAAACCAACGCCTTAATATCTTTAATTTTACATGAGATCAGTCTTTTGTTGTACTTACCTGGTTGAACGTTGAAAATTTGCTATCACTTAATACTTGAAACGCTACACAATGAACGATTTTATTCACAAGTAAATTCAAACAGATTTAACACCAGTTTTATTCGTATTTATACACTTTTAGAAAGTATTAATTAATTGTTTTTCACGTTCACCTAATTAAACAGGCTAAAACTAGTTGTTAGAATTGTTTGGAGAATTCCTAAACTACTTAGTAAGTCATCAACAATATGTGAAAGTTGTGTGGAGGGATGTGGAGGGTTGTGGTGGGATGTGGAGTGATGTGGAGGGATGTGGAGAAATGTGGAGGGATGTGGAGGGATGTGGTACGGCGATTAGTGCTGACAGGTTTTTAATGAGAAAACACATTAAAAAGCAATTAGTGCTAATGGATTTTTAATGAGAAAACTCATTAAAAAACGATCAGTGGGAGCCAGGAGCTGCCTCGTGTCTCAACTGTCATAAAGCGTCTACTCTAGATGTCAATTTTCACATTTTGACATTTAAGCCTACCGTAAACGGAAGTAACTTTGTGCCTGATTTTTATGTTTTTATAAATAAAACTTATTTTACCGCAATTAATTAAGCAAAACCTAAAATTAATTTTGAAATGTCGATCTACTGACCATTAAATTCAAAATTTGCAAACTTGGATAATTTTCATACTTTTTAAGATAAGCACCTTTATAAAGTCTGGTACAAAGTTACCTTGCATTTGGGGCAACCTTGTGCTAAGAACTAAATTGTGAAAGTTCTAGTTAAAATCAGGTAATTGAAACAAAGATACCCCATACAAATCACAGTCAGACATATAAATAGCAAAATTTGCAAAAATAAATTAGGCACCATCCAGGTATAATAAAACAAAAAATATACAAGTAATGCTTATTTTATTAAAAAACTTAATTAACTATTTCTGGCACACTATACAATTCTCTTTTAGACATCATTTTTGGTTCACAAATAACCTTTATAATGTTTTCCACATTGTACTATATTTCATCGTGCACATCAGGCCATTTCCACAACCAACCACTTCTTTTCATGGCGCTAACCAAATAGGTGTCATTGTCAACGTCAATTAGTTTACCAGGATAATCTTGTCCATCATAGCTTACTACTACGTAATCACCATTTTTTAAAGATTTTAGTGTTAGACTCACTACTTCTGCTTAGTTTTAAACTATTCACAAGATGTTCTTTTAAAACACTTGAATCACGGGATCCAGCATGATTTACTTTTGCATCAAAATAGTGTTTAGTTTGCTTGTCAGATGTTCCTGGCTGTTCATAATCAGACTCTTCTTCAAACGGACTACAGTGACTTTCCTAAACAGAATAACCATCTGAGCATTCATCCTCTATTGATGAATATGATGTCTTCTTCTGAAATCTCTTATTTCGTTTCTTCTTATGTGTTGCATCAGCGTTATCAGAAGTCACTAAGTCTGCAGATGATATGCCTTTTTCGAGAATCACATTAATTCGCTTACGCTTTCTTATTTATCTTGGCTTCGTGATATCATTTCGTTGCCTTTCCAAAAATTCAATAAAGGAATCACTTATTTTTTCTACTACTTCCGCATCCTCATTTAAGACGTTTTTAGGTAGTCTTTCGAGCACTATTAATCTGTTCAACGGATAAATACGACATTTGCGAAAGTCAGATTTTAAATTATCTGAACCATTGTGATAGACCTTTTTAAAAAGTTCTTTTAAGAGGCCAGAAAAGCTGTCTTTAGGAATTGTAGAACACCGCTCACCATAACCTGTATATTTCCATTCGGTTAGAATTTTACGCCATTCTATTTTCACAGGTCTAAAGTATGCTACATCCAAGGGCTGAAGCAAATGGGTCGCGTTTGGCAGTAAAGCTATAAAGGAAATATTGTTTGCTTCACAGGCAGTAACAACTTCAAAATTCAAATGAGAGCTTAAGTTGTCGCCTAGTAATATTCTTTAAGCTTCTTATTTTTTAAAAATAGGAAGCATAAGCATCATAAACCTATCTTTGAAGCTTTGAGTGTCAAACCATCCCGATTTGCTACAGTTGTAACGTGCTTTATCGGGACCTCCTTCCACCCATGTGTGCCATAGTTCTGAGATCTATAATTCACATACAGCGGGGTGATTTCGCCAGCTGCGTTTCCACAGAGCATTATAGATGTATTAGCTTTCATAGAGTTTGTGATAATTTCAGGATACTTAGCTCCTCGTCTTACTAAAACTTTTTTAGATCCTGGATCATCTACAAGATTTGTTTCATCATAATTCCATAGGTTGGTAAGTGGACCTCCCTGGAATTCTATTTTTAGTTGTCAAAATATTAATTTATAATTAGTTCATTAACATCTGCACGCGGACGTGATATATCTTTAGCAACCCGGTATGCCAGGACATTTTTATGACGCTTTATAAAGGATTGTGGCCAATCTACACCTGGCATGTTATCCTTGAAGCGAATTTACTTTTTTCCCCGTCTTGTCTAAATACATTTTCACAATGACTGTTAAATCAAAAGGAGTCACTGGGAATCCATATGCAGACATTGCAATAATATGCTTAACAAATTCCGATTCTTCTGCATCTGTAAAAATCTTATGACGACCTGGCACGCCCGTATGAAGCAGTTTTAATTTGTTCATTAGTGTATTCCTATGTATGCTGTATTTTTCGGCGGCTTGTCGTATAGAAATACTTTTGATCGAAATTTCATTCAATGCCTGTTGTAAGCTTTCAGGTGTATAGTTTATGTATAAACGTCTTCCTAGCCTTTTGACTAGATTTCGTGGCATGGTAGTTCATTTATGTACCTCATCATCATCATTGGGTCTTCAGTCATAGAACTGGTTAAACGCGTACCCTCATTGTTTCCTAGTCTGAACCCACCTACACATTTCCCTGAAATTTGCACAGTTTGCATCTATCACTGTGTGCGAAAGTCTGATCCCGGTCTACCTCTACCTCCTTTTTTTATCTCTGCTTGTAGTATATCCCGTACTATTCCCCAGAAATGCCTTAGAACGTATCCTGTCCTTCTATTTCTCCTATTTTTTTCATTTTACACAGATATCTTTATTCCTCTTCTATTGCTACAACCTATTCGTTATTAACTTTGTCTATCCATGATACCATCCTCATACATCTGAAGCACAACATTCCAGAAGGCGTTTATCTCTTTCTGTCTGCTTTTCTTATTCCCCCTATTTCATAGATGTACTGCGCTGTGCTCCACACTGTACTTTGAACAGTTTTCTTCTCGTATCTATGTACGTTGTCTTTGAACATAGCTGCTGTTCTTTCTTGTTTGATGCAGTTCGGTCACCTTCTTCTGTTTTACAGTTATATACCCTATTTCCCCGATATTCAGTGGTATTTGAAGGGGGGTAATCAGCCTTTGGCTGCTAAGAACCCCAACACCTGAGCCATTGTTGAATTAATAGTTTTTCCAATTTATCCTTTCGCACAAACAACATTAGTTGAAAATAATTTACAATCAACACCTGTAGTTGTTTATAATAATCATCAGATTTAAGAGCACTTATTTTATCGTCATTGGGTTTTACATCTTGAAACTGGTCGAACTTGTACCTCCTTTTATTTATGTTCTGAGCTGGTCTACATCGTTCCCAGCAAATCTCACAACAGCCTATATACAGCTCGATTCCTTTCTATTGTTTTCTAATTATATGCCCTATTTCATCGAGATTCAGTAGTATGTAAAAGGGGTTAAGCAGCCTGTGGCTGCCAAGAATCCCCCAACACTTAGACATTTGCCGAATTAATAGTTTTCAAGTAAATCCTTTCGCAAAATTAACATCAGTTAAGAGTATTGCAAAACCAATACCTGTAGTTATATATAATAATCACCATGTTTAAGTACAGTTATTATTTTTGTCATTAGTTTTTCTATCTAGCGACTGGTTGGAAGCGTACCTCCATTAATTTCTATTCTGAGCTAGCCTACACATTTCCCTGAAATTCTCACAGCCTACATCTTTCGCTATCTGTGTGCAGTAGTCTAACCTAGATCTACCTCTACTTCTCTTTTTTCCTATCTCTGCTTCTAATATATTCCGCACTATTCCCTCATGCCTTAGTATTTGGCCTTTCATCCTATCTCTCCTATTTTTCACTGTTTTCAACGTAGTTCTTTTTTTCCCTACTATTTCTAGCACCTCTTTGTTCTTAACTTTGTCTGTCCATGGTATCTTCATCATACGTTTGTAGCACCACATTTCAAAAGCTTCTATCTTTAAGCAATCTTTTCCTTGTTTCTATGTTTGTGGTCTTTGAACACAGTAGTTACTTTTTCTTGTTAAATGTAGCACGACCTTGTGCTAATCTTTGTTTTATATCTTTTGTGCTTTTTCCATCTTGCGTTATTTGACTTCCTAGGTAACAGGAATCCTTAACTTCTTGTACGTTCTCGATACCTATTTGTATTCTTGTTTTTGATTTACCTTCCTCTCTTTTGCATACTAGAACTTTAGTTTTATTTTTGTTAAATTTCATACCATAGCTCTCTGTTAGAACTGTTTCCATTTCATTAAAAGCAACTTCTAGCTCTTCTTTGCTAAATGCTAATACCGCTATATCATCTGCAAATCTAAGCATATCAATCTTTTGTCCCTGCATATTAATTCCAAATGTCTTCCTGCATTTGACAGTATTTATTGCCTCTTCAATGTACAAGTTAAAAATTAATGGGATAAGACACATCTCTGTCTTACCCCTTTCCTAATGTTTACTTCTCTACGTTCCTGCTCTAATTTTATTACCGCTCTTTGCTCTTTCTATAAGCAATGTACTATCCGCCTATCCCTAAAACTCATTCCAATCTTTTTGAGTATTTCGAACATTTTTTCCCATTTTCCATTATCGAATGCTTTTTCCAAATCTACAAACCCTATGTATACGCTTTCTCACTTCTCTATTGTTTTCTCCATTATCACCCTCAGAGCTAAAATAGCCTCCCGTGTTATATTGTTTCGCCTAAACCCAAATTGGTCTTTTCTCAGTGTTTCTTCAGTTTGCTTTTCAATTCGTCTTTGTACAATTCTAGTTAACATTTTTGAAGCGTGTGCTGTCAAGCTTATTGTTCGAAAATTTTCACATCTATCTACGCCTTTCTTTTTTTGGTATAGTTACTATGTTACGCTTGAAATCTTTGGGTATTTTGCCTGTCTCATACATATAGCTTACAAGTCGGAAGAGACGTTCTGTTACTGCTTGTCCAGCGGCTCTCTGCTTGCACCTTATCGGTACCCGGCGCCCTACCATTTTTCAAACTCTTTAATGCTAATTCAAACTCATCTCTAAGTATAGGATATCCCAGGTCATCATTTCCAATGTCTGATTCCTGTTCTAATGCTGTTGATTCCTCTCCTGAATATAAATTCCCTATATATTCCTGCTATCTAGCTACTTCCTTATATTTTTGCTATATGGTTTTATATCCTTAAAATTCTTTCTAATTAATTTGTATCCTTCGTCTGTCTTTCCTATTTCCATCTTAGTTTGTACCTCGTTGCACTTTTCATCAATCCATTGTTCTTTAGCTAGCCTACATTTGCGAATAATTTCCCATTTTATGGCTTTGTATCTCTGTTTTTTTGTTTCGTCTGATCTATTTATGTATTTTGGTCTTTCTTCTATTAAATTCAGGATATCCTTTGTTATCCGTGGTTTCCTATTTGCTTTTTGTGTATACCCCAGAATATCTCTGGACGCCATGTCTAAGCTGGATTTAATGTTATTCTATTCTGTTTCTACTTCCTTAATATCAACAATTTATTTGACTTTTTTTCAAATCTTTCGTGGATATCTTTATCTTTTACCTTGTCAAAGTCAATGTGCCATTTTCCGTTCCTCTTTTTCAGGTTTTTAAATTTAAGTGCGGCCTTCATAATTACTATGTTGTAGTCAGTGTCTATATCTGCTTCCAGGTAGTTTCTACAGTCCTTTACTTGATTTCTAAACCGTTGTCTAACAATAATGTAGTCTATTTGATATCTTCCTATATCTCCTGGCATCTTCCACGTGTATCGTCTTCTAGCGCGAAGTTGAAATATTGTATTTGCGATGGTTAAGTTGTTCTTGTCGCAAAATTCTACCAGCCTATTTCCCTGTCATTTCTCGTACCTATACCAAATAAACCTACTAGCGCTCTTTTCCTACCCTCACCTACCACTGCATTAAAATCTCACGTAATTATTAAATTTTCATGTCCTTTTACGTATCTAAGTATATCTTCGATATCTTTGTAGATCGTCTCTACCTCTTCCTTACTGTAGCTACAGGTGGGCATGTATACTTGTATTATTACTGTATTTACTGATTTAGATTCAAATCTAACCATGAAGAAGAACGAAAGGGTTCTTTTGTAAGTAGTTTTCTACATATCGTCTTATCTTTTTCCGCATAACTATCCCCACACCCGAATATTCTTCCTCAGATCCTATATGAATTAGCCTGAAGTATACACTCCAAAAATCCCCCGCCTCTAGCCAGCGGACTTCGCTAATTCCTACTATGTCTAGTACTAACCTATCCATTTTGAATTTCAGGTTCTCTAGCTTACCTACTTGTTTCATACTTCTGACATTCCACGTATCTTTCTCTGTTCTTTCGGATCACATCTCCGAAATAGTCCTCTCCCGGAGATCCGAATGGGGGACTATTTTACTTCCGGAATTTTTTAGCCCAGAGGATGCCATCGTGTTTAACAATTTCTGTACGCTTTGTACTTGGGAGGTAATGTAGTGGTTTCCCGTTGCCGTCCACATCGCAGTAGTGTGTCTTAAAATGTCCTACCGACCCCTATGGTCTCTGTCACTCCAAGTACCGAAAAAGCGTCTGCCCTCTTTCGGGGGCCTGTCTTAGTCTGGTTCCTCATTAAAGATCCCACTAATTTGGTTAAACCTATAGTTCGGCTCTTTAGCTCATAGAAACGCACAAGCCATTCTATCTGTTCTAGTATTTTAGAACGTCGTCAAGGTGCAGGTCCGTTCAGAATGGTATGTATGAATGGTATCTATAAAGGAAAAATAAGTACAACATTGTACCACGTACTTTCAGTACGAAAAAGTAAAATTAATGTGATGGAGAAACTTTGTGCTAGAAAATGTCAACACCGCCTTGGCATAAAGTAACCCTGCGATGTTTCAATTTTTTAAAAAGAAAGGCGCAAAATACAAACCTTTCATATTTACGCAAGTAGTTTAGTATATTTATAGTCTACAAATAACAATCAACAATAACAACATACCTCCACTATTAAAAATTTCATAGTTTTTAAGCTTCAGATAAAATTATACACAAAGGAGTTTATCTGTCAAACATCAACTGACATTTGCAAGGTTATAATCTTTGGACATCGTTGAGTAGGAACACAGATTAAGCAAGAAATAGTTACGCATGAGACTAGTTGCGGTTATTCATCACAGATCCAAATGTAGTTTTGAGCTGTAGTTGGAAAATGTCAATTAAACTGACAAATAATAAGGGTGGCACAAAGTTATGCTGCTGGCATAAAGTTATCCCCGCTTACAATAATTAAAACTGAATTAGGAACACTAATAATTGCCACGTTTATTAAAATTTTAAAGCTTTGTGGCGTCGATTTTATGCAGCTTTAAGCTGTAAATTTGCAAGTCGATTTTTGTTTATGCTGCGAATATACGTAGATATTGATTACTGTAAACAGAATATAGTTTTAATACTGATTGGTTAAATATATTGTAGTGGTATAATCCGGGTAGTAATGAAATGCATTTGATTATTATGAAGTACTCACAACTACACCTTAGCGTCATGCTAGAGACTACGTATCATTCAAACAAAGAATAGCGCGCGCGCAATGTGCGAACACTTCAAGGTTCATTAATTTTGTTGTATTCATATAGGATCCGAGGTTAAAGTACACAGAATGAGGTAGGAAATTATCTCTAGAAGTCCTTCAACTACTATTACAAATTGAACAGAAACCAGTTTAGTTTCTTTTTGATTTTCAATGCACGAGGCTGTTTCCAGCTTAATTTAATAAATTAATGTTTAAGTACGGGCACTTTATTGGTTGTTAATGCTGCATTGTTTAGGATTCGTTAAACTTGTTTTATTGTGTAGTGTTGTTATATTTTAACAAACAAAAATGAAAATTGAAAATACAGAAGAAACAGCAGCAGCCTCTGATTCGTTTTTGTTACAAAACAGGAATCCTTCAACTGTTAAAGTGCAAATTGTACCATGTCAACCGAAGACGCTAACTCATCTACCTCAGAGAACAAAGGTGGATTTGGCCTTTTCCAATTTGACTTATACAGTTCGCCAAAATAAAGGTAAGTGCTTTGTGATGTTTAATTAAGTTTTGCACTATTTTTAGCGCATATACATAACTGTGGGAAATAAAGCTTCAAGTTTATTGACTTTCGCTTTTGTTTTTAATAACAATGAATGCACTTTAATAGGGTGTTACCTAAATTATTTAACGAACTGGAGAAAAGTCGTGAATATGTTTTTGAGCATGTAATTAATCGTTTTAGTTACTAATGAGGTCAACCTCGATTTATTTCTATTCCATATACTTGAAAGTAGATACCTTATCTTTAATACAAAGGATATACATAAACTTTAACCAGCCTAATTTATTTAACCAGTATTTTCCTATTAATTAAAAATATCAAATAACATTCGGAATTTTCAACTTGTTGTGTTCTTAAATAGCACGTGTGTCATAAATATACAAACCTATCATCGAAAAGTGTTGTCTTAAATTTTTAACCTTTTCATGTCAACCTAAAATTCAAATATTGTTTAAGAGTAAGGTGGCCAGATTTTTAGATGGTCAAAGCGGGAACACGCGTGAAGTTAGCCCCCAACTTTTGAAAAAAATAACTGTCTATAGCTCATTCGTTTGCACATTGTTTGCACATGTATGCACATCCGGTATTTTTGTTTGCACATTTTCGTTTAAAAATTATTCAAGAAACAATTTAGGGGGGAGGCCAACTTCACACTGGCCCCCCGACTTTCAGCAAATTTATTTTTAACCGACGAAATTAATACATCATGGTTTGCACATGTATTCACATCCACTATTTTTGTTTGCACACCTTTCGTTTAAAAGTTATTAAAGAAACCATTGTGGCGGGCCAACTTCGCACTAGCCCCCCGACATTCAGCAAATTCATTTTAAACCGACAAAATTGATAGATCTTCGTTTGCACATGTATGCACATCTATTATTTTCGTTTGCACACTTCCAGTTTAAAAGTTAGCCGGTATCTTTGTTTGCACACTTTTCGTTTAAAAATTATTCAAGAAACAATTTGGAGGAGCCAACTTCACACTGCCCCCGACGATCAGGAAATTTATTTTAGACCGGCGGAATTAATACATTATCGTTTGCACATGTATACACATTCATTACTTTTTTTTGCACATCTTTCGTTTAAAAATTGTTAAAGAAACCATTGTGGGAGCCAACTTTACACTAGCCCCCCCGACATTCAGCAAATTCATTTTAAACCGACGAAATTGATAGATCTTCGTTTGCACATGTATGCACATTTATTATTTTCGTTTGCACACTTCCAGTTTAAAAGTTAGCCCCCAACTTTTGAATAAAATAACTTTCTATAGCTCATTCGTTTGCACATTGTTTGCACATGTATGCACATCCGGTATTTTTGTTTGCACACTTTTCGTTTAAAAGTTATTCAAAAAACAATTTAGGGGGGGGGGGCAACTTCACACTGACCCCCCGACTTTCGGCAAATTTATTTTAAAACGGCGGAATTAATACATCATCGTTTGCACATGTATGCACATCCACTATTTTTGTTTGCACACCTTTCGTTTAAAAGTTATTAAAGAAACCATTGTGGCGGGCCAACTTCGCACTAGCCCCCCGACATTCAGCAAATTCATTTTAAACCGACGAAATTGATAGATCTTCGTTTGCACATGTATGCACATCTATTATTTTCGTTTGCACACTTCCAGTTTAAAAGTTAGCCCCAACTTTTGAAAAAAATAACTTTCTATAGTTCATTCGTTTGCAGATTGTTTGCACATGTATGCACATCCGGTATCTTTGTTTGCACACTTTTCGTTTAAAAATTATTCAAGAAACAATTTGGAGGAGCCAACTTTACACTGCCCCCCACCCCCCCGACTTTCAGGAAATTTATTTTAGACCGGCGGAATTAATACATTATCGTTTTCACATGTATGCACATTCATTACTTTTGTTTGCACATCTTTCGTTTAAAAATTGTTAAAGATACCATTGTGGGAGCCAACTTTACACTAGCCCCCCCGACATTCAGCAAATTCATTTTAAACCGACGAAATTGATAGATCTTCGTTTGCACATGTATGCACATTTATTATTTTCGTTTGCACACTTCCAGTTTAAAAGTTAGCCCCCAACTTTTGAATAAAATAACTTTCTATAGCTCATTCGTTTGCACATTGTTTGCACATGTATGCACATCCGGTATTTTTGTTTGCACACTTTTCGTTTAAAAGTTATTCAAAAAACAATTTAGGGGGGGGGGCAACTTCACACTGACCCCCCGACTTTCAGAAAATTTATTTTAAACCGGCGGAATTAATACATCATTTGCACATGTATGCACATCCACTATTTTTGTTTGCACACCTTTCGTTTAAAAGTTATTAAAGAAACCATTGTGGCGGGCCAACTTCGCACTAGCCCCCCGACATTCAGCAAATTCATTTTAAACCGACGAAATTGATAGATCTTCGTTTGCACATGTATGCACATCTATTATTTTCGTTTGCACACTTCCAGTTTAAAAGTTAGCCCCCAACTTTTGAAAAAATAACTTTCTATAGTTCATTCGTTTGCACATGTATGCACATCCGGTATCTTTGTTTGCACACTAATTCGTTTAAAAATTATTTAAGAAACAATTTGGAGGAGCCAACTTCACCCCCCCCCCCCCCCGACTTTCAGGAAAATTATTTTAGACCGGCGGAATTAATACATTATCGTTTGCACATGTATGCACATTCATTACTTTTGTTTGCACATCTTTCGTTTAAAAATTTTTAAGGAAACCATTGTGGGAGCCAAGTTTACACTAGCCCCCCGACATTCAGCAAATTTATTTTAAACCGCTGAAATTGATAGGTCTTCGTTTGCACATGTGTGCACATCTATTATTTTCGTTTGCACACTTCCAGTTTAAAAGTAATTTAACATTCTGCTTCATAGTCCTCGCTATACGATAGCTACTGTGTAAAATGTGAAAAAATTGCTACGAGCCCAATTGATACCTTTTCGTTTGCACATTACGAAACACATCAACATTTTGTTTGCACACCACTGTAAGTCAAAAAAAAATTTTAATTTAATCAGGGGGGGCTAAGTTCACACATGTCAAATATCGCATTTTTGTGGAATTCTAACATGTGATAAGGGAAATCAAAGTATCTTCGTTTGCACATCATGAATCAAGTCGCTTTTTCGTTTGCACATCTTTAATTCAAAACTAATTTAACATTTACTTTCGTAGTACCCGCTATACGAGAGCTATTGTTCAAAATGTGCAAAAATGTATTGCAGTGAGTCTAGTTGATAGCTTTTCGTTTGCACATTAGGAAACACATTAACTTTTTGTTTGCACACCACTGTAAGTCAAAAAAATTAAAAATTTAATCAGGGGGGTGGACTAACTTCACACATGTCCAATATCACATTTTTGTGCAATTCTAACATCTGATGACGGAAATCATAGTATCTTCGTTTGCACATCATGAATCATGTCGCTTTTTCGTTTGCACACCTTTAGTTCAAAACTTATTTAACATTTACTTTCGTAGTCCCCGCTATACGATAGCTACTGTTCAAAATGTGCAAAAATGGATTACAGTGAGCCTAATTGATACCTTTTCGTTTGCACATTACCGTTGATTGAGAGTATTTTAATCAACACATTTAATAAAATATTGTTATATATATATATATATATATATATATATATATATATATTGCTGTGAATCTTCTCATATTCCCCTTTGAATGCGGGAACTGGGTCCTTTCAACAAAAAAATTCTTGTCCCACAGATTGGGCGTCATAAACGGCTGTGGTCCTCTTTTCGCCTCGGCTGCTCACCTAATGTTATAAACCTCCTCATTCATAAAAAAAAACAACACATTCCTACCAAAAACATCACCGTTAACTCTATTTACATCAATATTCAGAATACATTAAAATTTCAAAATTAAATCTCAGCATAAATTGCAGTTTTAAAAAGAATTTCAAGATTAATTTTATTATCATTTTAATGTGCATCCAAAATTAAAGTCCTTGTTGGATGCCTAGTAATTAATATAACAATATAAGCAGACCGGAGTCTGAGTATAAAGGAGCATCTACCACCCTTTACGTTAATTAACCAGGTTCGTCTAATTGAGCTCAAACACATACCCAAATTTTCATCATATTCCCGAACACCAAAACAAAATACCCCTTTTTACTTAAACAAGCAAATTTCATCTTAAAATTAAACGTTTATGGTTAGAACAATTTCACTAATGTCCATTTAAAGTAAATCAATTATAAAGTCATTCAATACACACAAAATGTCAAACAAAATAGTATAATTTACCTGAAGGTTACTGTCCTCGTAGCTTCAAAGTATCGTTTCTTTAGTTAATCACACCATTCAACAGGATTATATTTACGGCTTCTGATTCTCTACGCTTTTAAAATTTTCTCCATCACCGTCCATTCAAAGTCGTTTCTGGGCCTTTCCGGAACTCCTCTGTGTTTATCTGACCCTTGTTTCATGGATCCAGACACGTATTTGAACCATTTAATTATTAACACCCCCGAAAAATAGCAAAGAAATTCATGCTTCTGTCACCACTATACGCCAAAACTGCCTACTTTTGTGTATACCTTCGTCGTTGTAAATTTTGCTAATTGGTACAGTGAAACTAAATTTTATTACCTTGTATCTAAGTGCACTGAAGTACATTCATGTTAGCACGTAAATAATAAGCTATTTTGAATCACTAAAATATACTAGCAAACTTTAAATTATTTAATCAACTAAAATGCACGGTTTAACATCTTCAATCAAGTCGCGTATGTACGAGCTTTTAACGCATCGAATCGTCAAAAGTCTAAGAGGGCTTGTTTATATTCATCTCGGTATATATAGCAAAAAGCCTGTCTGTCGGTCTGTTCCCCAAAACGGGTAATTCTAAAGAATTTCTCATGCCATGTTCCCAGTCTGTCGCTCGCACGTCGATTTTTACGAATTTTCACTCGCCCCATTTAAATCTCAGAAAATTTCTACACGGCACGCAAGCATGTCCGAGAAAAACTAATTAATTTTGTACAGAAATCGTTGTTCTACCTCTGATATTTGCATCCTATTTTAACCAATTGTGACCCCGTGACGTTGCTTAAATCCCGCCTTTTACAATATGTGTCTTTGCTTGACGCATTTTCTCTTTCCTTCTCTACCGTGTTCTTATTGGTGCAACTTGATATTCTTTATTATCGATTATTTTAGTCCACATGGAGTGTGAAATACCCAGCTTTAGCAATTCTCGTAACTATTATGCGACGTTTTCCCAAGATTCTTTGAAACATTAATTATCTGCAAAATTTACGCCGAATGAGCTTTTAAATAAACCCAGGTGTTTAAACATACTATTAATTCTCAGAGCCTTATTCCGTGGTATTTTAATCTTGGGTTTTACAAGTTTCTATAGGTATTATATGTTATTAACGGTTTAATTAACTCCAATTAAAATTGATTTCTATCCTTTTCATTTTAGCGAATACAACTTAAATATTAATTATTATATGTACACTTTGTTTTACTACCGGTTACTTAAAATAGGGTTAATTAATATAAACTTTGCACGTAATTTCTCTTTGTTTAGGAATAATTACATTACACGCAGAGCTTTTCAATACTGCTTCTTTTGATATAAAGCGTCTTATAAATAATTTAAATGTCTTAATTTTACTGAGACGACCGAATTTATTTATGCTTAATGGTTTTAATAAAGCGTATTATCTAATAATATTCATTATACACGGTGATTAAAATTATTTGATGCGATTATTTAATCTTCTACCCTGGTCTAAATATGAGTAATATATATATATATATATATATTGTTATATATATATATATATATATATTGCTGTTTCCCTGTATTTGAATCGAGCCTCACGAATTGGGCGTCAAGAATGCTGTGAAACCTCTTGAATTACCTGGTCTGTTGATTTTCTTCTGTTAATCGCCTCGGCTGCTCCTCTAGATAGCTTTCATCCTCAATTATAAAAAAACAAATACATTCCTACCACAAACATCAACGTTACCTCTATTTACATCAATATTCACAATACATTAAAATTTCAAAATTAAAATTCAGCATAAATTTCAGTATCAAAAATTTTCAAGATTAAAATTATTTTTTTATCATTTTAACGTGCATCCAGAATTAAAGTCCTTGTAGGATGCCTACTAATTACTATAACAATATAAGCAGACCGGAGTCTGTGTATAAAGGAGCATCTACCACCCTTTACGTTAATTAACCAGGTTCGTCTAATTGAGCTCAAAGACATACCCAAAGTTTCATCATAATCCAGAACATCAATACTAAATACCCTTTCTACTTAAACAAGCAAATTTCATCTTAACATTAAAATTTTATGGTTAGTACAATTTCACTAATGTCCATTTAAAGTAAATCAATTATAAAGTAATTCAACACACACAAAATGTCAAACAAAATAGTATAATTTACCTGAAGGTTACTGTCCTCGTAGCTTCAATGTACATCGTCCCTTTAGTTAATCACACCATTCCAACAGGATTATATTTACGGCTTCTAATTCTCAACGCTTTTAAAATTTTCTCCATCACCATTTATTTAAAGTTGTTTCTGGGCTTTTCCGGAACTCATCTGTGTATATCTGACCCTTGTTTCGTGGATCCAGACACGTATTTGAACCATTTAATTATTAACACCCCGAAAAATAGCAAAGAAATTCATGCGTCTTTCACCAATATACGCCAAAACTGCCTACTTTTGTGTATACATTTGTCGTTGTAAATTTTGCTAATTGGTACAGTGATACTAAATTTTATTACCTTGTATCTAAGTGCACTGAAGTACATTCATGTTAGCACGTAAATAACAAACTATTTTGAATCACTAAAATATACGAGCAAAATTTTAAATTATTTTATCAAACTAAAATGCACTGTTTAACATCTTGAATCAAGTCGCGGATGTAAGAGCTTTTAACGCATCGAATAGTCAAAAGTCTAAGAGGCCGAAATTCATATTACCACCGGTATATATAGCGAATAGCCGGCACGTCGCTTTTGTCCTCAAAACAGACAATTCTCAAGAATTTCTCATGCTGTGTTCCCAGTCCGTCGCTCGCGCGTCGGTTTTTACGAATTTTTCACTCGCCCCATTTAAATATCAGAAATTCTCACACGGCACGCAAACATGTCCGAGAAAAACTAATTAATTTTGTACAGAAATCGTTGTTTCTACCTCTGATATTTGCATCCTATTTTCAACCAATTGTGACCCTCGTGACGTTGCTTAAATCACGCCTTTTACTATATGTGTCTTTGCTTGACGCATTTTCTCTTTCCTTTTCTAACCTGTTCGTATTGGTGCAAATTGATATTCTTTATTATCGATTATATTTTAGTCCATGTGGACTATCTGGGTTTAATAACCCCGTATCGCACCTTCTCGTGAATATTAAGCCCCGGTTTCTCCAAGATTCTTTGTAAACATTAATTAGCTGCAAAATTTTCGCCGAATGAGCTTTTAAATAAACCCTGTTTTGTATTTCGTGCTAAAGCATCTGACCGTTTCCAATATCTTTAGAATCGACATGTTTATCTAAACAAATTAAACTGAAATTGCCTTTTAAAATACGCAGGTGTGTTCAAACATCCTACTTCTAACTAACACTTCTAGGATTTGCATTTTATTGGGTTTTTACAAGTTTCTATAGATATTATCTGTTACTAACGATTCAATTAAAAATAATACCCTTTAATTTTTAGTGAATACTAATTAAATATTCAATTACTATCTGTACGTTTTGTTCAATACCGGTTACTTAAAATAGGGTTAATTAATATAAATTTTGCACGTAATTTCCATTTGTTTAGGAATAATTACATTACACGCAGAGCTTTTTAATACTGCTTCTTTTGATATAAAGCGTCTTGTACATGATTTAAATCTCTTATGTTTAATGAAACTAATAAATTTTTATGCTTCACGGTTTTAATAACGCGTATTATCTAATAATATTCATTATACACGGTGATTAAAATTATTTGATGTGATTATTTAATTTTCTACCCTGGTCTAAATATGAGTAATATATATTACTCAAATTTAGACCAGGGTAGAAAATTAATTAATTTTATCAAATAATTTTAATCACCGTGTATAAGGAAGCTTTGCGAAAAAGTACGCGTAATTAAATGCCTAGTGTAAAGATTTAAATCATTCAATTAGAATGTAGGGTTTGTATAGAAGTTTATTAGATAATACGCGTTATTAGAACTGTGGAGCATAAAAATGTATTCGTTTCATTAAAAATAAGGGATTTAAATTATCCACTAGACGCTTTCTATAAAAAGAAGCAGAATTAAAATGCTCAACTTGTATGTAATTTAATTGTTCCAAGTATAAAGAAACAAATAGAAATTACGTGCGAAATTTATATTAATTAATTCAAGTTTTAAGTAACGGGTATTAAACAAAGTGTACAAATAATAATTAATATTTAATTTGTATTCGCTAAAAATTAAAGGGTAGAAGTCAATGCCATTCATCATTATTTTAATTGGAGTTAATTGAACGATTATTAAGGTATTATATGCATAAAAGCTTTTAAAAGCCCAATAATACCAAATATGAGACGCGTTGCTAGCATACAAATATATCTAGAAGGTTAAAATGTTACGATTGAACACCTGCGTATTTTTAAAAGTCAATTTCTGTTTAATTTGTTTGGATAAACATGAAAATTCTGCGTTTATTGCAAACGGTCGGATAAACCGTAGCTTATATTAACGGGAAGGTTAGTTGAGGGGTTATTTAACTCAAGTAAGTCACGTCGCGAGTCCACGTGGATTCATATAGCCCATAATAAAGAATATCGATTTGTACCACTCAGGCCAGACTAGAAAAAGACGGATAAAATGCGCAAGGCAGAGACACGGATAATAAAAGGCGTGATTTGAGCAACGTCACGAGGAAACGATTGCTTGAAATAAGATGCAGATATGAGAGGTGGAAACATATCAATCTCTATACGGAATTGATTAGTGGTTCGCAGACGCGTTGCGCGACGTGTGAAAATTTCTTAGATTTTCAACTGGCGCGAGTGCAAATTTTGTAGAACCGCGTGCCGAGCCGTCGAAAGGGGGAACAGAGAATGCGAAATTCTGAAAATTGTCCGTTGAGGGACAAAACCGACGTGCAGGCAAGCTATTATATAAACCCGTGATTATAGGTGTTTGTCTCTCTTAGATTTTCGATTTTTATTCAATACTTTAAACAGTTTTGCTCTCTTATATTTTTTGATTATTGAATACTTTAAAACAGTTTGCTCTTTAATTTTTTTGATGTGATACCATACTTCAAGCAGAATACGTGCTACGATACAAGTTATTATGCATTAGTGCACTTAGAAAAGAAGATACAAGGTAATAAAGTCTAGTTATATTTGCGAGTATTATTGTACCAATTATCCAAATTTGTAACGATAAATGAATAAACAAAAGTAGGCAGTTTTGGGTGTAGCGGGAAAGAAGTATGAATTTCAGTGCTATTTTTCGGGAGTGAGTAATCAAATGTTATTAGTAAACGTGATTGGATCTACAAACAAGATTTAGATATACATAGATGCGTTCCTGAGAAGCCCTGAAACTTTTTAAACGAATGGTGTTGTAGATGAATTTTAAAAGGCGACCAGGGATCTGAGGACGTAAACATAACCCAGTTGGAATGGTGAAATTAGCAAGGACGATGTACATTGAAGCCACGAGTGCAGTAACCTTCAGGTAAATTATACAATTTTGTTCGAACTTTGATGTTTTGGTGTGTGTTGGATATTTTTATAATTTGTTTGATAAAAAAAATGGACAGCGGTGAATTTGTATAAACAACAAATTTTGAATTTCAAGGTAAAATTTTCTTGTTTAAGTAGAAAGGAGTATTTAGCAGTTTATGTTTTGATTATGATGAAAATTTGGGTCTGTATTTGAGCTCATTAGACTAACCTGTTTAATTAACGTAAAGGGGTGGAAGATGCTCCCTTTTATTCAGACTTAGGTCTGCACATATTGTAACTTAATTAGTATGCATCCTACCAGGACTTTAATTCTGGATGCAAATTAAAAATGATGACAAATTTAAACTTGAAATTTTATGATACTGAAATTTATGCTGAAATTTAATTTTGAAATTTTAATGTATTATGAATATTGATGTAAATAGAGTTAACGTTGATGTTTGTGGTAGGAATGTGTTGTTTTTTTTATGAATGAGGATGAAAGTTTTAACTAGGTGAGCAGCCGAGGCGGAAAGAGTAAAAAGGCGACTATCAGAAGAGATTCAACAGGGCGAGAATCACAGCAAATCTTGGTGCCCAATTCAAGAGGCTCGAATATTTTATTTTACTCTGGTGAGGCTTTTTGTAGGTTTCAAAGCAACTTTGACGTCCCAACGCTGGGGCTCGATTCGAAAACCTTAGTTCACGAATAAAGGTGAGGTATCACAGTAATATATTGCTGTGATATATTCCTTTGAATGCGGGAACTGAGTCCTTTCAACAAAAAAATTCTAGTCCCACCGATTGGGCGTCATAAACTGCTGTGATCCTGGTTTCGCCTCAGCTGCTCACCTAATTTTATAAACCTCATTCATAAAATTAAACAACACATTCCTACCACAAACATCAACGTTAACTCTATTTACATCAATATCAGAATACATTAAATTTTCAAATTAAATTTCAGCATAAAATTCAGTTTTAAAAAGAATTTCAAGATTAATTTTATTATCACTTTAACGTGCATTCAGAATTAAAGTCCTTGTTGGATGCCTACTAATTAATATAACAATATAAGCAGACCGGAGTCTGAGTATAAAGGAGCATCTACCACCCTTTACGTTAATTAACCAGGTTCGTCTAATTGAGCTCAAAGACATACCCAAAGTTTCATCATAATTCAGAACATCAATACTAAATACCCTTTCTACTTAAACAAGCAAATTTCATCTTAAAATTAAAATTTTATGGTTAGTACAATTTCACTAATGTCCATTTAAAGTAAATCAATTATAAAGTTATTCAACACACAAAAATGTCAAACAAAATAGTATAATTTACCTGAAGGTTACTGTCCTCGTAGCTTCAATGTACATCGTCCCTTTAGTTAATCACACCATTCCAACAGGATTATATTTACGGCTTCTAATTCTCAACGCTTTTAAAATTTTCTCCGTCACCATTTATTTAAATTTTTTTCTGGGCTTTTCCGGAACTCATCTGTGTATATCTGACCCTTGTTTCGTGGATCCAGACACGTATTTGAACCATTTAATTATTAACACCCCGAAAATAGCAGAGAAATTCATGCGTCTTTCACCAATATACGCCAAAACTGCCTACTTTTGTGTATACATTTGTCGTTGTAAATTTTGCTAATTGGTACAGTGATACTAAATTTTATTACCTTGTATCTAAGTGCACTAAATTATTTTAACAAACTAAAATGCACTGTTTAACATCTTAAATCAAGTCGCGGATGTAAGAGCTTTTAACGCATCGAATAGTCAAAAGTCTAAGAGGCCGAAATTCATATTACCACCGGTATATATAGCGAATAGCCGGCACGTCGCTTTTGTCCTCAAAACAGACAATTCTTAAGAATTTCTCATTCTATGTTCCCAGTCCGTCGCTCGCGCGTCGGTTTTTACGAATTTTTCACTCGCCCCATTTAAATCTCAGAAATTCTCACACGGCACGCAAACATGTCCGAGAAAAACTAATTAATTTTGTATAGAAATTGTTGTTTCTACCTCTGATATTTGCATCCTATTTTCAACCAATTGTGATCCTCGTGACGTTGCTTAAATCACGCCTTTTACTATATGTGTCTTTGCTTGACGCATTTTCTCTTTCCTTTTCTCACCTGTTCGTATTGGTGCAAATTGATATTCTTTATTATCGATTATATTTTAGTCCATGTGGACTATCTGGGTTTAATAACCCCGTATCGCACCTTCTCGTGAATATTAAGCCCCGGTTTCTCCAAGATTCTTTGTAAACATTAATTCTCTGCAAAATTTTCGCCGAATGAGCTTTTTAAATAAACCCTGTTTTGTATTTCGTGCTAAAGCATCTGACCGTTTCCAATATCCTTAGAATCGACATGTTTATCTAAACAAATTAAACTGAAATTGCCTTTTAAAATACGCAGGTGTGTTCAAACATCCTACTTCTAACTAACACTTCTAGGATTTGCATTTTATTGGGTTTTTACAAGTTTCTATAGATATTATCTGTACGTTTTGTTCAATACCGGTTACTTGAAATAGGGTTAATTAATATAAATTTTGCACGTAATTTCCATTTGTTTAGGAATAATTACATTACACGCAGAGCTTTTTTAATACTGTTTCTTTTGATATAAAGCGTCTTGTACATGATTTAAATTTCTTATTTTTACTGAAACGACCGAATTTATTTATGCTTCATGGTTTTAATAAAGCGTATTATTTAATAAAATTCCTTATACACAGTGATTAAAATTATTTGATGTGATTATTTAATTTTCTACCCTGGTCTAAATATGAGTAATATATATATATATATATATATATATATATACAGGGTGAGTTTTTTTTCATTTTCACTATGGGCTTGTTGGAAACCGTTAGAGATAGAGAGACGCTCAAATGGAAAAAGTAATGCGGTTTTGTCTGCTGATCTCGCATGTGCTTTTCTTTTTTGAAAAAAGCCACAGATATCTAGATATATTGAAAAAACTAAATTTTTTTCAAATCTGTCTGTCGGCTTTATTGTTGGCATTAGAGAAATAATGTAAATAGAAAACTTTTATGCCGAATAAGAGCGAGTGGTTGGAAAAATTTAATTTTTTTTTGTTTCATAGTTATGTACATAACCCCAATTTTTTTTAAATGGAGAGCATAGTTGGCTATGGGCTTGTTTAATAGCTTATATTGTGCAGATTTTATTCATATGCACATAATGGGGTTACTCCTGGAAATGACCAAAATATTGAGTTTTTTCTTGTTTTATTTAATAAAATGGCTATGTTTCAATATACAATCAGAAAAGGAGACTTCGCGGCTGCATTTCTTTATTATAACAATACTGGTTAGCTATTTTTAACAACAAACTGGTAACAGAACAAATTAACTGATATCAAGATAATTCAAATAACAACAATAATATACAATTTAAATTTATACGGATTGAAAATCACAAAAACCCTTATAATAAATGGAAACAAAACTAAAATACGAACGAACTCAAACTGAATAAATATTGTATTAATAAATTACAAATGCTCAAGAATCCCACCACTTTGTACAATACATAACCTACACCTCTTAGCAATGGAATGCATTGCTTTTTTAATGAACGCTTAGTAATGCTCCCATGAGCGTTAATTACAACTTCACGTAGTTGTGCTTCTGTATGAAATTTTTTAATATACACTTTATTTTTTACATGTCCATGTATAAAAAAGTCTAATATTGAAAATTCCTGGCTTCGGAGTGGCCACTGCACGGGACCATGTCTACCAATCTAAGAATCCGAATGTAACCGATTTAAATAGTCAGTAACATTACGGGTGTTGTGCGGAGGTGCACCATCTTGCTGGAACCATCTGAGTCTCCCACGCATTCGTAAAGGAAGTTCATCTAAAAGATTCTCTACATTTGCTTCCAACATATTTAAATATTTCCCTCCTGTTAAACTTCCATTAAATATTATAGGTCTTATAATATTGGTGCCTAGAACACCACCCCATACATTAAAACCAAATTTTATTTGAGGTGTTCGTTGCTGAACTGCATGCGGTTTTTCTTGCATCCACAAATACTCATTGAACCTAATAAAAATACCACAATATGTGTACCTTGTTTCATCTGACCATAAAACAGTAAATGGAAATTGGTGATCCTACTGACACTCCTCCACAAACCATCTGCAAAATCTTATCCGCTTGTCTTCATCTCCTGGAGCAATTGATATTTTGAATGGATGTAACTTATGCTTTTTCAGGACCCGAACAAAAGACCGTTGCAATTTTCCACTGGATAAAGCAATTTCTCTTGTAGAAGTAGAAGGATTGACCTGAACAGCTAATACATATATTTGTATACTTTCATCAATATTTTGTATATTGTGTTTTTTTCCTTGTATAAAACTGCCATAGTCTCTTAAATCTATATACAAGTTACGAAATGTCGGAACAGATGGTTGAGGGCGGTTAAAGTAGCTTTCAAAATATAAATCTGCTGCTCTAGTAGAATTTTTATTACACCCAATGTAACAAGTTAACATAACGAGCTTTCCCTCCTTACTATAATTCATTTTAGCATAAAAGAACCTAATTATTAGTAATAATGTGAACAATAACACCAATGACAGTTACTTCAAAATATAAAGTGCGATTCTATAGGCTTGTTTTATTGTTTACATGGGTGGTCTGATAATTCTGAACAATAAAAACAAAAAACCTTAATATTTCGGTCATTTACAAGAATAACTCCATCATGTGCTATATCAGTAAAATCTGCACAACATAAGCTATTAAACAAGCACATAGACAACTATTCTTTCCATTTAAAAAAATTGAGGTTATGTTCATATCTATGAAACAAAAAAAAATTAAATTTTTCCATCCACTCATTCTAATTCAGCATAAAAATATCTACAAGTTTTCTATTTACATTATTACTCTAATGTCAACCTTAACGCCGACAGATGGATTTGAAAAAAATTTCAATATTTAATTTTTCAATATATCTAGATATTCATGGATTTTTTCTAAAAAAGAAAAGCACCTGCGAGATCAGCAGACAAAACCGCATTACTTTTCCCATTTGAGCATCTCTCTATCTCTAGCGGTTTCCAAGATGCCCATAGTGAAAATGAAAAAAAACTCACCCTGTATATATATATATATATATATATATATATATATATACATATATAGTCCTATGTATTTACATTATTATATAGCGCTACAAGATGTCGCTAGTTCGAGAATTCGTTTTCAAGCGTCTCTTATGAATACTAGACAACAGGAGGTATGTACCTCCCCTTAAGCAAAACTTGAAATTTCTGTTGTATTTTTGACTATTAATTTGCAGTCAGATGCACCCGCTTGAGTTGATGCTAGTGGTAGTTAGATAATTAAACAGTAATAGAGGGTTTTACAGCATTTTATAAATAACGGCATTCGTACCGATTTTTTAAAACAGCATCGGTAGCTATCGTATAGCGGGGACTACGAAAGTAAATGTGAAATAAGTTTTGAACTATAGGTGTGCAAACGAAAAAGCGACTTGATTCATGATGTGCAAACGAAGATACTTTGATTTCCGCCATCACATGTTAGAATTGCACAAAAATGCAATATTGGACATGTGTGAAGTTAGCATCCGTGATTAAATTTAAAATTTTTTTTGACTTACAGTGGTGTGCAAACAATAAGTTGATGTATTTCGTAATGTGCAAACGAAAAGGTATCAATTGGGTTCATTGTAACAATAATTTCACGTTTTCAACAGTTGCTATTGTATAGCGAGGACTATGAAGCTGAATGTTAAATTACTTTTAAACTGGAAGTGTGCAAACAAAAATAATAGATGTGCATACATGTGCAAACGAAAATCTATCAATTTCGTCGGTTTAAAATGAAATTGCTGAATGTCGGGGGGCTAGTGCGAAGTTGGCCCGCCACAATAGTTTCTTTAATAACTTTTAAACGAAAGGTATGCAAACAAAAATAGTGGATGTGCATACATGTGCAAACGATGATGTATTAATTCCGCCGGTTTAAAATAAATTTGCTGAAAGTCGGGGGGCCAGTGTGAAGTTGCCCCCCCCTAAATTGTTTCTTGAATAATTTTTAAACGAAAGGTGTGCAAACAAAAATACCAGATGTGCATACATGTGTAAACAATGTGCAAACGAATGAGCTATAGAAAGCTATTTTTTTCAAAAATTGGGGTGCTAACTTCACGCTTGTAAAGCGGGACAACTCTGAAGCAGGGGGGCTATCAACAAAAATTTTCATACAGAATAAAAATAATATCGTAATATTTTTTTATTTTTGACATAAGTACAATTTGCAAATATAAAAAATGTATAATATTTTATTCCTTGACATATTTTTTTTTTGAGTGAATTTGTTTCAGTAGATTGTTGTCATTTTTTAAAATATTGTAAAAATTTTCACAAGAATTTGTCAAATTATATTTGACACATAAAATGGCTTTCAAAGTTTCAACACTTAATTTTGATTTTTCTGATCTCCACACTCAATTCTAAAAGTCGGGACTTTTGAAAAACGTCGCGGAACGCGGGACAAATTGTGAAATATCGGAACTGTCCCGCCAAAAGCAGGACGTCTGGTCACCTTATTTAAGAGTATACAAATTTTGGTTACTTTTGGGTTTTTATTGGGTGTGCGAATTACAGAGATGTTATAAGTGAAATAATTTTCTTTTGTTTTGTATTTTCAAAAAATTCCCTAGCAAAATTTTTAGGCAAAAATCTAGGGTGTCTTAGAAATAGAGGCTTAAACATAATAAATTAAGCTTCCTAAATATTTTGTCAGAGATTGATTTTTCTTTAACTCTTTTAAACTTGTAAAGCAATTGAGGTTCTTGAATAAAATTATCGACTGCTAATAGGTGATTAGAACTAACTGTAAATAACTGCTTGAGCTATCGGACCGCGGAATTAACTACAATAAATGCAGAATATTGAGCAGGGCTGAGGCTAGGTTGCAGCAGTTACTGTTTTAATACTAAGACAATATAATCCAACTGGTACATGTGCGAAAATTGTGATGAGGCTGTAGTGTAACCGACCTAAACGCTGACCCAAACGCCCTCTATAAACGACACACCGAGATCTATGGCAGTGGCTCGACGACTCCTACGTTGTGTTGTTATCATGTAACCCAAATTCACACTGGGAAGATGACGTTAAGGCGGGAAGGTTTGAAATAAAACTACAGCATTTACCTAACTTTACTTTTAATCAAAAGAATAACCACTAAATAGATCATTGGCATGAAAGCATAGAGAAATGACATTCAAAGCAAACAGTTCCGTACTCAACCTGAGCGATTGGGGAAAGAGCACGGCAGAGAAAACCTCAAACTACCCTCACGCTTCCAACTGCATTTGGCACATCTCGACAAGGACGGGTAACGTACAAGTACCCAGATCATCAACACTGAATTTGACGGGATGTCAACTGTTACCCAGACATACCACACATGACAACTGAAGAAACGTTAGTGTAAACCAGCTAGTCTTTTCTGGTAGGTACTGAGGTTGGCTAAGCCAATACTACCCAGCTAAAGTTGAAGAGGGTGGATAACCTGCATCTTGACTAATGTTCCTCCCCGCACAGACATAAAATGTTAGTAATATTCAACAAGGCTCGAACACACGCGCCCACATACATACTGTCATTTTCCTTGATAAAACTTATTTTGTTATGTTATGTAATGCCTTAATAAACGCTGGTTCACAAATTAATTATCCTTTTATTATATAAACATAAGCAGTGACAGGAATGTTCTTATTTTAGTTTTTCAAAACTTGACATTATTTATATTTCTTAGCAACCATCAAAAGGTCACTACCTACTATAAAATTAAGTGGACTGTAGTTTCCCTCATTAAACATTAAACATTATTAAACATTAAGTATACTAACAAGAACGCTAGTAGCTTGGCTTGGCGTAGTCAAATGAAAATAAGCCAATGACAGTCAAACATGCTGTCCCAAACAAGCTATTTCTCAACACATACATTAACAGTTTCCAGCCCGTGTTACAAAATATTTCACAAAGACTTCCTATTATTTGCAAGAGTACAACTACAAGTACATTGACACGACGACATGAATTGTCGAAATGAACTTATAGCATGATTGCTCATAGTTAAAAAGGCGCTTATTATTGAATAGACTATCTCCAACATGGTCATAAATGCAAACGCGAAAGGCTCGAGATGGTCCATCATACCCAGAGGTTCAATTTAATTACATCACAACACTTATCACAAACGTTAAATACTATTTAATTATATAGGAACATCGGCTAGATAATAGGGTAAACAACCCAACAAACATATAATTACGTTTAAACCGAGATATGAGCGATGCATTGGAATATGTGGTCAATATGCTGAAACAAAACAATTACACGTAAAATAAAAATATCAAATGAATCACAAATATCAAACATTATAAAACATGTAGGCGGCAAATTCATATCAAAATTTTACATCATAAAAACAAGCCCAAATTCAGGCGCTAAATCTTTATATAAATGCATGTTAGTTAAATATATTAACTCTAGTAAGCAAATGTTAAAATTTATTCATTATGATTGCATCGGTTAAAACGTACTTTTAAAAATTAAACACATCGTGGCATTACAAGTTACAAACAAAAATACACACAACTTTGTGGTGAATTCAAGTTCTATCTTAAAACGAAAACAAATATAACATAGAAGTAATACTGTTCATATGCAAACTTGCCTAATAATGTGATTAATATCAGATCGGTGCTTTTCATTGTTTGTCGTAAAATTACAGTAATGGTACCTCTACTATTGATTCTGCAATAAGTGCAATGCAATTGTAGTTCCAACTCTGCATTAAATACAACATCAACATTATTTCAAGTAAATAAATATTAGTTTTTCTCTGATTTAGATATTAAATAAACAATTCCGATAGATAAATATTAGTTTTCGGTTGTTAAACCAAACAAACACTTTTATACCTCAAACATATTCAATAACATAGTAAATTCATTTAAAATTACATATATTAAACAATCCGCATCAAATTCTAAGTCAAAAGCAACAGGTAATACATAAATATTTCTTTCAATGATTAAATAACTAACGGTTTTACAATAAGTACCAACATCACATGCAAAACAACGCTCTGATCACAAGATATCATCAGATTACCTTAAATATCCACCACATTATAAAGTTATAAACATTACCTTTAATAAAAATCGTCAAATAAAATGTTTCAACCATCTATCTTGAAAACTAAAAACAAAGTCGTTTAACATAAATTCTGACATAACGGAATGCATTCAGAAACCTGCAAGTGGTTACCGAGCTATTCTAACAAATACCTTCAAATATCAAGATGTACACAATATAATATTTGTAATATATACACATGGATCACTACAAGGCGAAAATTGTGTTAAGACGAAAATAGGATTGAGACGAAAATAGTGTTGAGGTTTTAACGTATGTTACTACTAAAACAAAATAATAGAAGGGACACTTGTGCAAAAATTGTGTTGAGGTGAAAATAGTGTTGAGGTTTCAACTTGGGTTACTAATCGAAATGTTTTACTACTAAGACAAATTAATCTATTGGGTACATGTGCGAAAATTGCGTTGAGGCGAAAATTGTGTTGAGGCAAAAATTGTGTTAAAGTTTCAACTTAGGTTAATTATCAAATGGTTTTACTGTTAAGATGAAATAGTTGATTGGACAGATTCGCAAAAATTGTATTGCGGCGAAAACAGGGTTGAGGGGAATATTATATTATATTTAGATTAATAGTTGAAATAAGACAAAATAGTTGAATGGATGCATTTTCTACAATAAAAAATATGTTTAGGCGAAAATTGTGTTAAGGCGAAAATAGGGTTGAGGCGAAAATAGTGTTGAGGTTTAAACTTAGGATAGTTGTCAAAATATTTCACTACTGAAACAAAATAATAGAAGGTGTACATGTGCGAAAATTGTGTTGATGTGAAAATAGTGTTGACGTTTCAACTCAGTAGGCGAAATGTTTTACGTCTAAAACAATTTTATCGAATGGGTACATATGTGATTATTGTGATGAGGTTTCAACTTAGGTTAGTAGTCTAAATGTTTTACTACGAAGTCAAAATAATCGTTTGGGTGCGTTCAGTCGAAAATTGTGTTGATGCAAAAATGTGTTAAGGCAAAAATTTCGTTGAGGCGAAAATAGTGTTGCGGCGAAAATACTGTTGAGGTTCAACTTAGGTTAGTAATCAAAATGTTTTACCACTAGGACAAATTAATCTATTGCGTACATGTGCGAAAATTGCGTTGAGGCGAAAATTGTGTTGAGGCAAAAATTGGGTTAAAATTTCAACTTAGTTTAGTTATCAAAATGTTTTACTGTTAAGATAAAATAGTCGATTGGACGGATTCGCAAAAATTGTATTACGGCGAAAACGGGTTGAGAGGAATATTATATTATATTATATTTAGGTTAATAGTTGAAATAAGACAAAATAGTCGATTGGATTCATTTTCAAAAATTGAAATTATGTTGAGACGAAAATTGTGTTGAGACGAAAATAGCGTTGAGGCGAAAATAGTGTAAAGGATTCAACTTAGGGTAGATGTCGAAATGTTTTACTATTAAAACAAAATAATAGCATTGATATGACTTTTGTAGTTTTTATTATGGTGGGCGCTAGTGAAACTTATTTTTCTAAATGGGCGCCAGTGAACAAAAATGTTCCGACATAGCTAGGGGTCTATTCTTGGGTAGAGCAATAAGAAGTGGGGTGGGGTCGAATTTTGTTTGCAAACCAAAGCTAAACTAAGTTAAATAGGCGCCACCAAGTCCTGAGATAATCACGATAAGAGCAAACCACAATTCTAAGGGTGGACGTGGAAACCCAAGGATAAAAAGATCGCCTTCGTTAACAAAAACCTGTCTTATAAGAATAAGACGCAGCTCCTGTAAGAAATTACAAAGATTAAATAAATAAAATGAAGAACACCATTTGTGTCCTATAAAAGTATTGAAAATAAAAAATGTATATCCAATAAGATATTGGCACAAAATTATTACTCAAAAATTCTACCTTTATGTTATCAGATTTGATCGCATTTGACCAAAATAAAAGTCTCAAAGTTTAGCTAATTGTTTACCTGAAGTGAAAAACTTTCTTTTAAAAAAATCATAACCTTTTAACAGTAAAAAAAAATTTCAACAATAACATTTATAACAAAGTCAAAATTTTGTCTTTTTAAAGCAAAAGACTGCTCTCTAAATATAGGCTTGTTTTAAATATTTGATCAAAATAATTTAGAACCACAATGCATTGAACTATCATTTCTATCCTGGGCAGATCTTATCAGGTAGATTACAATTTCATAATTAGTACGCAGCGTGTATTTAAATTTACATACCTAGTTTTTATAATTTATTTGTAAATAGAAGCTAATCTCAAGATTGAAGAATGTTTAATTTGAATTTTATGAAAGTTGCACGAAACATCTGCTTTCACGGCAACATCTGTCAAATGTGCTACATCACAAAAAAGTATGACGTCGAAAATATATCTTGAAAATTTATCTGAAGTTCAAATGGAACAAAGCTTACAATTATATAAACCTAACCTGACAAAATTTCTTTTTACGGCTTGTAAAACCAGTTCAACAATAATTGAAAATGACACAGATCATATGTTCGTAAACATGATAACAACTTTCGTGCTTTTTATATGAACGTATGTTTAGCAAAGGCTAACGACATTCTAACCACATGCAAAAATTTCTTAAATGTAATAACGAACCAAACTGATTCTGATTCTCCAAGACAAATCCGAACGGAAATTTCATAAGCTCCAAACAATACTACAAGCCATTTCAAACTTGGGACGACAGCAATCCTGAACACATGTCTGCAACCTCATGTTCTTGTACAAAACCATACAACTTACAAAACCAAAATCTTCACTTGTCCTTCTCTATCGTTTTTCGTAGGCGCGCTAAATAAATGAAACGAAATTAAATTAAGTTCGTACAATGCATAAATTACAAACCGTTAGTAGAAGTTACTGAAATTGTTCCAGGTCTAGCATGACCTGAACCACTCACACAAATAATTTAACCGAAGGTCGCATGCCTCTAGCCTAGAATACATCTTGATAAATTGGTTGCTAGGGAGCGACTAACTTGACAAGGCGAGGAACGAACGATAGCGACGTTAAAGGTGGGGAAATACGATAGAAGCAGGATTGCATAGAGGTGCCCGCCAAAATAGCTTTATGTGACACATATTTTACTATAAGAAGATTATTAAAACGAAGCGTTCCGTTATGTACTATATGGAATCTTAATAAAGAAAAAGGCACGCTTAGCGCATTATCCCCGTAATTTAATGCGAATAAATATTGATCAAATTAAAATGTTCAGCACAGATATATGTGCGAAAATTGTGTTGATGCGAAAACAGTATTGGGATTTCAATTTGGTAGGTAAAATTTTTTGCGTCTAAGGCAGAATAACCGATTGAATACATGATTCGGTGATTAATGTGTTGAGTTTTTAACTTAGGTTAGTTGTCAAAATATTTTACTACTAAAACAAAATAATAGAAGCGTTACTTGTGCGAAAATTGTGTTGAGGCAAAAGTAATGTTGAGGTTTCAACTCGGTAGGCAAAATTACGTCTAAAACAATTTTATCGAATGGGTACATATGTGAATATTGTGATGAGGTTTCAACTTAGGTTAGTAGTCTAAATGTTTTACTACAAAGTCAATATAATCGTTTGGGTGCATGTGTGAAGATGCGTTCAGTCGAAAATTGTGGCGAGGCAAAAATGTGTTAGGCTAAAATTGCGTTGAGGCGAAAATAGTGTAGACGCTAAAATAGTGTTGAGGTTTAAACTAGTAATCGAAATGTTTTACCACATGAATAAATTAATTTATTACGTACATGTGCGAAAATTGCGTTGAGGCGAAAATTGTGTTGAGGCAAAAATTGTCTTAAAGTTTCAACTTAGTTTAGTTATCAAAATGTTTTACTGTTAAGGTAAAATAGTCGATTGGACGGATTCGCAAGAATTGTATTGCGGCGAAAACAGGGTTGAGGGGAATATCATATTATATTGAGGTTAATGGTTGAAATAAGTCAAAATAGTCGATTGGATGCATTTCCAATAATTAAAATCGTGTTGAGACGAAAATCGTGTTCACGAAAATGGAATTGGTGTAGGGCCGTGTAGGGGGCTTAAACTTAAGTTAGTAGTCGAAATGTTCTGCTACTAAGACAAAATAATCGATTGGGTACATTCGCAAAAATTGTGTTGAGGTGAACATTGTGTTGAGGCGAAAATGGGCTGAAGTGAAAATGGTGTTGAGGTTTCAACTTAGTTTAGTAGTCCAAATGGTTCACTACTAAGACATAATAATCGTTTGGATGCTTGTGTACAAATTGCTTTGAACCGAAAATTGTGTTGAGCTGAAAATTGTGTTGAGACGAAAATAGCGTTGAGGCAAAAATAGTGTTAAGGGTTTAACTTAGGTTAGTTGTCGAAATGTTTTACTATTAAAACAAAATAATAGAATAGATATGTGTGCGAAAATTGTGTGATGCGAAAATAGTGTGGGAATTTCAACTTGGTAGCTAAAATATTTTACGTCTATGGCAGAATAATTAATTGAGTACACGATTTAGCGAATATTGTGTTGAGGCGAAAATAGTGTCGAGGTTTCAACTTAGGTTAGTAATTGGAATGTTTTCTTACTAAGACAAAATAGTTGATTGGGCACATGTGCGAAAATTATCTTGGGGCGAAAATAGTGTTAAGGTTTTAAATTAGGTTAGTAGTCGAAACGTTTTACTGCTAATCCAAATTAACTGGCTGGGGTACACGTGTGAAAATTACGTTAAAGGGAAAATTGTTCTGAGACGAAAATTTATTGAGGCTAAAATGGTGTTGATGCGACAATAGTGTTGATATTTCAAATTTCAAATCAAAAGGGTACATTTGTGAATATTGGGTTGAGACGAAAATAGTGTTGAAGTTTTAACTTAGGTTGGATGTCGGATTGTTTTACTACTTACACAAAATAATATAAAGCGTACTTGTGTGAAAATTGTGTTGGGGCGAAAATAGTGGTGTGGTTCCAACTTAGTAGACGAAATGTTTTACCTCTAAGACAAACTAATCGATTGAATATTTACCTCTAAGACAAACTAATCGATTGAATATATGTGTGAATATTGTGTTGGGGCAAAAATAGTGTTCAAGCTTCAACTTAGTATGCGAAATGTTTTACGACTAAGACCAATTATTCTTTTGGGTACATGTATGAATATTATGTTAAGGCGAAAATAGTCTTGAGGTTTCAACTTGGGTTAGTAGTCTAATTGTTTTCCTATTAAGACAAAATAGTCAATTGGGTACATTTGGGAAATTTGCCTTGGGGCGAATATTTTGGTGAGGCAAGTATTGTGTTGAGACGAAAGGGTGTTCAGATTTTAACTTAGGTTAGTAGTCGAAATGTTTTACTACTACTACTACAACAAATTAATTGATTGAGTGCATATGCGAAAAGTGTGGTTAGGGGAGAATTATACTGAGAAGAAAATTGTGATGAGGCGAAAATGGTGTTGATGCGACATAATGTTGAGGTTTCAACTTAGGTTAATTGTCGAAATGCTTTGCTACTAAGTCAAAATAATCGATAGGGTACATGTGTGAATATTGTGTTGAGACCAAAATAGTATTGAGGTTTTAACTTAGGTTAGTTGTCAAAATGTTTTATTACTAAAGCAAAATAATAAAAAAAAAGGGTACTTATTCGAAAATTGTGTTCAGGCGAAAATAGTGGTGAGGTTTCAACTCAGTAGGCAAAATGTTTTACGTCTAAAACAAAATAATCGATTGAGTACATATGTGTATATTGTGTTGATGTTTCAACTTAGGTTGTTAGTCATAACGTTTTCCTACGAAGACATAATAATCGATTGGATACATGTGCGGAAATTGCGTTGAGGTAAACATTGCGTTTGGGGCGACATTAGTGTTGAAATTTCATTTTAGGTTATTAGTCGATTGGGTACATGTGCGAAAATTGTTTTGAGGTGAATATTTTGGTGTGGCGAAAATTGTACAGAGGCGAAAATTGCGTTGCTGCGAAGCTAGAGTTGATGCGAAAATTATGTTTAGGCGAAAAAGAGTTGGAGCTAAAATAGTGTAAGTTGTTGAAATGTTTTACTGCTAAAACAATATAATCGAAAGAGTACTTATGCGAAAATTCTGTTGATGCGAAAAGTGTTGTGGTTTCCACTTAGTAGGCGAACTGTTTTAAGTCTAATGTAAAATAATCGATTGGGCACATGTGTGAAAATTTGGTCGGAGCGAAAATTGTGTAGAGACGGAAATTGTGTCAAGGCGAAAATAGAGTGTAGTTTCCGCTTTGGTTAGTTGTCAAAATTTTTTACTCCTATCACCAAATAATCGAACTAAACTTGTGCGAAAAATGTGTTGTGGTGAAAATAGTTTTGAGGTTTCAACTTAGGTTAGTTGTTGAAATGTTTTTCTACTAAAACAAAATAATCGAAAAGGTACTTGTGCGAAAATTTTGTTGAGGCGAAAAGTGTTGCGCTTTCTACTTAGTATGCGGAATCTTTTACGTTTAAAGCAAAATAATCGATTTGGCAAATGTGTGAAAATTGCGTAAATGCGAAAATTGAGTTGAGGCGGAAATTGTGTTGAGGCGAAAATAGTGTGTTGTTTCACTTTAGTTAGTTGTCAAAATGTTTTACTAGTAAGACAAAAGTAGTATTGAGACTTCAATTTTGGTTAGTATTCGACATGCTTTACTTATAAGACAAAATAATCGATGGAGTGCATGTGTGAGAATCGCTCTGAGGACTTGACATTACCGTAGCAATGCTATTGCTCGATAACTAGTACTGATTTATTTTTAGAAAGAAAAAACACAAATGTGCAAAATTTCTAAAAATCGACTAAGCTTTTATAAAAGCAACTTTTTAAACCTTTTTGGTTTTTTGAAATCTAAAAGTGCCGTACGGGATTCTACCAAGGTAAACCAGTGTAAACCAGCTAGTCTGAGGTCGGCTAGGCCAATACTACCCAGCTAAAGTTGAAGAGGGTGGACACCAGAAAGATAACCTGCACCTTGACTAATGTTCCTCCCCACACGAACATAAAATGTTAGTAATATTCAACAAGGCTCGAACACGCGCCCACATACATACATTAACAGTTTCCAGCCCGTGTTACAAAATATTTCACAAAGGCTTTCTATTATTTGCAAGAGTACAACTACAAGTACATTGACAAGACGACATGAATCGTTGAATTGAACTTATGGTATGATTGCGCATAGTTAAAAAGACGCTTATTATTTAATAGACTATCTCCAACATAGTCATAAATGCAAAACCGAAAGGCAAGAAGATGGTCGGTCATACCAGAGATTAAATTTAATTTCATCACAAGTTTGAACTTAGGTTAATTATCAAAATGTTTTACTGTTAAGATGAAATAGTTGATTGGACGGATTTGCAAAAATTGTATTGCGGCTAAAACAGGGTTGAGGGGAATATTATATTCTATTTAGGTTAATAGTTAAAATAAGACAAAATAGTCGATTAGATGCATTTTCAAAAATTAAAATAGTGTTGAGGCGAAAATAGTGTTGAAGTTTTAACTTAGGCTAATTGTCAAAATATTTTACTACTAAAACAAAATAATAGCAGGGGTACTTGTGCGAACATTGTGGTGAGGCCAAAATAGTGTTGAGGTTTCAACTTAGTAGGCGAAATGTTTTACGTCTAAAACAATTTTATCGAATGAATACATATGTAAATATTGTGATGAGGTTTCAACTTAGGTTAGTAGTCTAAATGTTTTACTGCGAAGTCAAAATAATCGTTTGGGTGGACGTGCGAAAACTGCGTTCAGTCGAAGATTGTGTCGAGGCAAAAATGTGTTGAGGCGAAAATTGCGTAGAGGCGGAAATAGTGTTGAGGTGAAAAGTGTTGAGGCGAAAATGGTGTAGAGGCGGAAATAGGGTTTAGGCGAAAATAGTGTTGATGTTTCAACGTAGGTTTGTAATCGAAATGTTTTACCACTAGGACAAATTAATCTATTGCATACATATGCGAAAATTGCGTTGAGGCGAAAATTGTGTTAAGACGAAAATAGGGTTGAGGCGAAAATAGTATTGAGATTTTAACTTAGGTTAGTTGTCAAAATATTTTACTACTAAAACAAAATAATAGAAGGGTACTTGTGCAAAAATTGTGTTAAGGCGAAAATAGTGTTGAGGTTTCAACTCACTAGGCGAAATGTTTTACGTCTAATACAATTTTATGGAATGGGTACATATGTTAATATTGTGTTGAGTTTTCAACTTAGGTTAGTAGTCTAAATGTTTTACTACGAAGTCAAAACAATCGTTTGGGTGCATGTGCGAAAATGGGTTCAGTCGAAAATTGTGTCGTGGCAAAAATGTGTTAGAGGCGAAAATTGCGTTGAGGCAAAAATTGTCTTAAAGTTTCAACTTAGTTTAGTTATCAAAATGTTTTACTGTTAAGGTAAAATAGTCGATTGGACGGATTCGCAAGAATTGTATTGCGGCGAAAACAGGGTTGAGGGGAATATCATATTATATTGAGGTTAATGGTTGAAATAAGTCAAAATAGTCGATTGGATGCATTTCCAATAATTAAAATCGTGTTGAGACGAAAATCGTGTTCACGAAAATGGAATTGGTGTAGGGCCGTGTAGGGGGCTTAAACTTAAGTTAGTAGTCGAAATGTTTTGCTACTAAGACAAAATAATCGATTGGGTACATTCGCAAAAATTGTGTTGAGGTGAACATTGTGTTGAGGCGAAAATGGGCTGAAGTGAAAATGGTGTTGAGGTTTCAACTTAGTTTAGTAGTCCAAATGGTTCACTACTAAGACATAATAATCGTTTGGATGCTTGTGTACAAATTGCTTTGAACCGAAAATTGTGTTGAGCTGAAAATTGTGTTGAGACGAAAATAGCGTTGAGGCAAAAATAGTGTTAAGGGTTTAACTTAGGTTAGTTGTCGAAATGTTTTACTATTAAAACAAAATAATAGAATAGATATGTGTGCGAAAATTGTGTGATGCGAAAATAGTGTTGGAATTTCAACTTGGTAGGTAAAATTTTTTACGTCTATGGCAGAATAATTGATTGAGTACACGATTTAGCGAATATTGTGTTGAGGCGAAAATAGTGTCGAGGTTTCAACTTAGGTTAGTAATCGGAATGTTTTCTTACTAAGACAAAATAGTCGATTGGGCACAGGTGCGAAAATTATCTTGGGGCGAAAATAGTGTTGAGGTTTTAAATTAGGTTAGTAGTCGAAACGTTTTACTGCTAATCCAAATTAACTTGTTGAGGTACACGTGTGAAAATTACGTTAAAGGGAACATTGTTCTGAGGCGAAAATTTATTCAGGCTAAAATGGTGTTGATGCGACAATAGTGTTGAGATTTCAACTTAGGTTAGTTGTCGAAATGATTTACTCCCAAAACGAAATAATCGAAAGGGTACATGTGTGAATATTGGGTTGAGACGAAAATAGTGTTGAAGTTTTAACTTAGGTTAGATGTCGGACTGGTTTACTACTTACACAAAATAATATATAGCGTACTTGTGCGAAAATTGTGTTGGGGCGAAAATAGTGCTGTGGTTCCTAGTTAGTCGACGAAATGTTATGGGTGAACATTGTGTTGAGGCAAAAATAGTGTTCAAGCTTCACCTTAGGCGAAAAGTTTTAAGACTAAGTCCAATTATTTTTGCGTACATGTATGAATATTATGTTAAGGCGAAAATAGTGTTGAGGTTTCAACTTGGGTTAGTAGTCTAATTGTTTTCCTATTAAGACAAAATAGTCAGTCGGGTACATTTGGGAAATTTGCCTTGGGGCGAATATTTTGGCGAGGCTAGTATTGTGTTGAGGCAAAATAGGGTTCAGATTTTAACTTAGGTTAGTACTCGAAATGTTTTACTACTACTATTACTACAAATTAATTGATTGAGTGCATATGCGAAAAGTGTGGTTAGGCGAGAATTATACTGAGAAGAAAATTGTGATGAGGCGAAAATGGTGTTGATGCGACATAATGTTGAGGTTTCAACTTAGGTTAATTGTCGAAATGCTTTGCTACTAAGTCAAAATAATCGATAGGGTACATGTGTGAATATTGTGTTGAGACCAAAATAGTATTGAGGTTTTAACTTAGGTCAGTTGTCAAAATGTTTTATTACTAAAGCAAAATAATAAAAAAAGGGTACTTACTCGAAAATTGTGTTCAGGCGAAAATAGTGTTGAGGTTTCAACTCAGTAGGCAAAATGTTTTACGTCTAAAACAAAATAATCGATTGAGTACATATGTGTATATTGTGTTGATGTTTCAACTTAGGTTGTTAGTCAAAACGTTTTCCTACAAAGACATAATAATCGATTGGATACATGTGCGGAAATTGCGTTGAGGTAAACATTGCGTTTGGGGCGACATTAGTTTTGAAATTTCATTTTAGATTATTAGTCGATTGGGTACATGTGCGAAAATTGTTTTGAGGTGAATATTTTGGTGTGGCGAAAATTGCATTGATGCCAAGCTAGAGTTGATGCGAAAATTGTGATTGGCGAAAAAGAGTTGAGGCTAAAATAGTGTAAGATTTTAACTTACGTTAGTCGTTGAAATATTTTACTACTAAAGCAATATAATCGAAAGAGTACTTATGCGAAAATTCTGTTGATGCGAAAAGTGTTGTGGTTTCCACTTAGTAGGCGAACTGTTTTATGTCCAATGTAAAATAATCGATTGGGCACATGTGTGAAAATTTTGTCTAAGCGAAAGTTGAGTTGAGGCGGAAATTGTTTCAATGCGAAAATAGTGTATAGTTTCAGCTTTGATTAGTTGTCAAAATTTTTTACTACTAAGACAAAATAATCGAACTAAACTTGTGCGAAAATTGTGTTGGGGTGAAAATAGTTTTGAGGTTTCAACTTAGGTTAGTTGTTGAAATGTTTTTCTACTAAAACAAAATAATCGAAAAGGTACTTGTGCGAAAATTTTGTTGAGGCGAAAAGTGTTGCGCTTTCTACTTAGTATGCGGAATCTTTTACGTTTAAAGCAAAATAATCGATTTGGCAAATGTGTGAAAATTGCGTAAATGCGAAAATTGAGTTGAGGCGGAAATTGTGTTGAGGCGAAAATAGTGTGTTGTTTCACTTTAGTTAGTTGTCAAAATGTTTTACTAGTAAGACAAAAGTAGTATTGAGACTTCAATTTTGGTTAGTATTCGACATGCTTTACTTATAAGACAAAATAATCGATGGAGTGCATGTGTGAGAATCGCTCTGAGGACTTGACATTACCGTAGCAATGCTATTGCTCGATAACTAGTACTGATTTATTTTTAGAAAGAAAAAACACAAATGTGCAAAATTTCTAAAAATCGACTAAGCTTTTATAAAAGCAACTTTTTAAACCTTTTTGGTTTTTTGAAATCTAAAAGTGCCGTACGGGATTCTACCAAGGTAAACCAGTGTAAACCAGCTAGTCTGAGGTCGGCTAGGCCAATACTACCCAGCTAAAGTTGAAGAGGGTGGACACCAGAAAGATAACCTGCACCTTGACTAATGTTCCTCCCCACACGAACATAAAATGTTAGTAATATTCAACAAGGCTCGAACACGCGCCCACATACATACATTAACAGTTTCCAGCCCGTGTTACAAAATATTTCACAAAGGCTTTCTATTATTTGCAAGAGTACAACTACAAGTACATTGACAAGACGACATGAATCGTTGAATTGAACTTATGGTATGATTGCGCATAGTTAAAAAGACGCTTATTATTTAATAGACTATCTCCAACATAGTCATAAATGCAAAACCGAAAGGCAAGAAGATGGTCGGTCATACCAGAGATTAAATTTAATTTCATCACAAGTTTGAACTTAGGTTAATTATCAAAATGTTTTACTGTTAAGATGAAATAGTTGATTGGACGGATTTGCAAAAATTGTATTGCGGCTAAAACAGGGTTGAGGGGAATATTATATTCTATTTAGGTTAATAGTTAAAATAAGACAAAATAGTCGATTAGATGCATTTTCAAAATTAAAATAGTGTTGAGGCGAAAATAGTGTTGAAGTTTTAACTTAGGCTAATTGTCAAAATATTTTACTACTAAAACAAAATAATAGCAGGGGTACTTGTGCGAACATTGTGGTGAGGCCAAAAACAATTTTATCGAATGAATACATATGTAAATATTGTGATGAGGTTTCAACTTAGGTTAGTAGTCTAAATGTTTTACTGCGAAGTCAAAATAATCGTTTGGGTGGACGTGCGAAAACTGCGTTCAGTCGAAGATTGTGTCGAGGCAAAAATGTGTTGAGGCGAAAATTGCGTAGAGGCGGAAATAGTGTTGAGGTGAAAAGTGTTGAGGCGAAAATGGTGTAGAGGCGGAAATAGGGTTTAGGCGAAAATAGTGTTGATGTTTCAACGTAGGTTTGTAATCGAAATGTTTTACCACTAGGACAAATTAATCTATTGCATACATATGCGAAAATTGCGTTGAGGCGAAAATTGTGTTAAGACGAAAATAGGGTTGAGGCGAAAATAGTATTGAGATTTTAACTTAGGTTAGTTGTCAAAATATTTTACTACTAAAACAAAATAATAGAAGGGTACTTGTGCAAAAATTGTGTTAAGGCGAAAATAGTGTTGAGGTTTCAACTCACTAGGCGAAATGTTTTACGTCTAATACAATTTTATGGAATGGGTACATATGTTAATATTGTGTTGAGTTTTCAACTTAGGTTAGTAGTCTAAATGTTTTACTACGAAGTCAAAATAATCGTTTGGGTGCATGTGCGAAAATGGGTTCAGTCGAAAATTGTGTCGTGGCAAAAATGTGTTGAGGCGAAAATTGCGTTGAGGCGAAAATAGCGTTAAGGCGGAAATAGTGTTGACTTTTCAACTTAAGTTAGTAATCGAAATGTTTTACCACTAGGACAAATTAATCTATTGCGAACATGTACGAAAATTGCTTTGAGGCGAAAATTGTGTTGTGCTTCAACTTAGTTTAGTTATCAAAATGTTTTACTGTTAAGGTAAAATAGTCGATTGGACGGATTCGCAAAAATTGTATTGCGACGAAAACGGGGTTGAGGGGAATATTATATTATACTATATTTAGATTAATAGTTGAAATAAGACAAAATAGTCGATTGGGTGCATTTTCAAAAACTAAAATTGTGTTTAGTAATTTTCGCACGTATACCTCAATCAGTTAATTTGGCTTAGCAGTAAAACGTTTCGACTACTAACCTACGTTAAAACCTCAATTTTGGCACATGTGCCCAATTGATTATTTTACTTTAGTAGGAAAACATTCCGACTACTAACCTAAGTTGTAACCGCAACACTATTTTCGCCTCAACACAATATTCACACGTGTACCCAAGCGATTATTTTGTCTTAAGACGTAAAAAAAATTCACCTAGTAGGTTGAAATCTCAATACTATTCAGCTCAAAACAATTTTCGCACAAATATCTATATTATTATTTTGTTGTAATAGTAAAACATTTCGACAACTTATCTAAGTTGATTCCCCAACACCATTTTCACATCAACGCCGTTTCGTCTGCACACAAATTTCACTTCAACGCAATTTTCGCACATGCACCCAAACGATTATTTTGTTTTAATAATAAAACATTTCGACAATTAACCTAAGTTGAACTTAACACTTTTGTCCACAATTTCACTAACCAAGTTTTCGCGAACAATTTATGCCCCAATCGATTATTTTGTCTTAGTAGTAAACATTTCGACTACTAAACTAAGTTGAACCCACTTCTCAATACATTTTTCGCTCAAACGAATTTTCGCCTCAACATTTAATTTTTGAAAATGCACCCAATCGACTATTTTGTCTTATTTCAAACTATTTCACACTAAATATAATATAATACTAATATTCCTTCAACCCTGTTTTCGCCTCAATACAATTTTGCGAAATTTCCAATCGACTAATTTTACTCTCAACAGTATAAATTTTGTAGCATAAATAAGTTTGAACTTAACCTAATTTATAACCTCAACACAATTTTCGCCTCAAGACAATTTCGACATGTACGCAATAGATTAATTTGTCCTAGTGGTAAGAAAATTTCGATTACTAACTTAAGTTGAAACCTCAACACTATTTTCGCCTCAACAATTTTTTCGCCGCAACCAATGTTATTCGCCTTAACATAAAATTTTGCTCAGTGAACCAACAATTTTCGACGAACCAATTTTCGCACATACTCAATCGATTATTTTGACTTGTAGTAAAACATTTAGACTACTAACCTAAGTTTAACCTCCTATTTCACCAGTTTTTCGTCTCAAATTTCCAATTTTAGTCCCAACACATATTTTAGAAACTTGAACCTAGTTGAAACAATTTCGAAATTTTGCAATGATCCAATCGATTATTTTGTCTATATAAATTTGAACTATTAACCTAATTAATCATTAACATTCCCCAACTCCTTTTTCGCCGCAAACAATTTTAATTTTGAATGCCCAATCGACTATTTTCTATTTAACATAACAACATTCGGATAATAACCTAAGTTGAATAACTGTAACACCTTCTTTCCCTCAAACGCAATTTTCGCACATGTACCCAATCGATTATTTTGTCTTAGTTGTAAAACATTTCGACTACTAACCTAAGTTTAAGCCAACCTTTCTCAATACATTTTCGCTCAACCAATTTTCGTCTCAACAATTTTATTTGAAAATGCACCCAATCGACTATTTGTCTTATTTCAACTATTCACCTAAATATAATATAATATAATATTCTTCAACACCTGTTTTCGCCAATACAATTTTTGCGAATCCTGTCCAATCGACTATTTTACCCTAGACAGTATAATTTTGTAACTAAAAATGTTTGAGCTTAACCAATTTTCCTCAACACATTTTCGCTCAAGCAATTTTCGACATGTAAATGCAATGAGATTAAATTTATTCCTAGAAACGGGTAAGAATATTTCGATTACTAACTTAAGTTGAAACCTCAACACATATTTGTCGCCTTTCAACAAAATTTTTATTTCGCCCAACGATTATTCGCCTTAACATAAATTTTGCTCGTGCAACAATTTTCGACGAACCAATTTTCGCACATACTCAATCGATTATTTTGACTTTAGTAGAAACATTTAGACTACTAACCTAAGTTTAACCCCTACACCAGTTTTTCGTCTCAAATTTCCACTTTTTGTCCCAACACATTTTCTAGCTAAAATCGACACAATAGTTGAAATTTTTGAACAATTTTGCAAATCCAATCGATTATTTTGTCTATATAAATTGAACTATTAACTAATTAATCCCATAACATTTCCCCAACTCCTTTTTCGCCGCAAACAATTTTTAAATTTTGAATGCCCAATCGACTATTTTTCTTAAATAAAACATTCGGATATAACCTAAGTTGAAAACTAACACTTTGTCCACAATTTCACTAACCAATTTTCGCACAATTTACCCCAATCGATTATTTTGTCTTAGTTGTAAAACATTTCGACTACTAACCTAAGTTTAACCAACCTTTCTCAATACATTTTCGTCAACCAATTTTCGCTCAACAATTTTATTTTGAAAATGCACCCAATCGACTATTTGTCTTATTTCAACTATTCACACTAATAAATATAACTATAATATTCCTTCAACCCTGTTTTCGCTGCAAAAATTTTGCGAATTTTCCAATCGACTAATTTTACCTCTAACAGTATAATTTTGTAACTAAAAAGTTGAACTTAACACAATTTTGCCTCAACACATTTTCGCATCAAGCAATTTTTCGTACATGTAAATGCATGACGATTAAATTTTTCTAGAAAGGGTAAGAATATTTCGATTACTAACTTAAGTTGAAACCTCAACACATATTTGTCGCCTTTCAACAAAATTTTTTCCAACGAATTTTCGCCTTAACATAATATTTGTGCTAAACGTGCACAATTTTCGTACGAACCAATTTTCGCACATCACTCAATCGATTATTTTGACTTGTAGTAAAACATTTAGACTACTAACCTAAGTTTAACCCCTCAACCAGTTTTTCGTCTCAAATTTCCACTTTGTCCCAACACATTTTCTAGCCGAAAACACAATCTGTTGAAATTTTTGAACAATTTTGCAAATCCAATCGATTATTTTGTCTATATAAATTGACTATAACTAATTAATCCCATAACATTTCCCAACTCCTTTTTCGCCGCAAACAATTTTTAAATTTTGAATGCCAATCGACTATTTTTCTTAAATAAAACATTCGGATATAACCTAAGTTGAAACTAACACCTTTGTCCACAATTTCACTAACCAATTTTCGCACAATTTAGCCCCAATCGATTATTTTGTCTTAGTGTAAACATTTCGACTACTAACTAAGTTTAACCACTTTCTCAATACATTTTCGTCAACCAATTTTCGCTCAACAATTTAATTTTGAAAATGCACCCAATCGACTATTTTGTCTTATTTCAACTATTCACACTAAATATAATATAAACTAATATTCCTCACCCTTTTCGCCCAAAAATTTTTGCGAAATCTCCATACTATTTTACTCTAACAGTAATTTGTACTAAAAGTTTGAACTTAACCAATTAAACCTCAACACATTTTCCCTCAAGACAATTATCGCACATGTACCCAATCGATTATTTTGTCTTGGTAAGAAAATATTCCGATTACTAACTTAAGTTGAAACCTCACCACTATTTTCGCCTCAACACATATTTTCATCAACCAATGTTATTCTGCTTAACATAAAATTTTAGTCTCAGTGAATCCCAACAATTTTCGCAAACCAATTTTCGCACATACACTCATACATTTTTTGATTTTAGTAAAACATTTCAACAACTAACCTAAGTTGAATCCTTACCACTGTTTTCGCAACCACGCTATTTTCGTTTCAACACAATGTTCACCTCAACACAATTTTTGCGAATGTACCCAATCGACTATTATGTCTCAGTAGTAAAACATTTCGATAACTAACCTAAGTTGAAAACGCAATTTTTACCTCGACGCAATTTTCGCACATGTACCCAATCGATTATTTTGTCTAAGTAGTAAAACATTTTGACTACTAATCTAAGTTTAAGCATTTACACCAGTTTCGTCTCAATTCCATTTTCGCCTCAACACAATTTTAATTTTTGAAAATGCACCAATCGATTATTTGCTTATTTAATATAACTAAATATATTATATCTTTCAACCTAAGTTTCGTCCCAATACACATTATCGTCTCAATCGACATTTTACTAGCAGTGAAACATTCATATGCTATAAACTCAATCTTTCGCTCAACGAATTTTTACCCAACTAATTTTGAAAATGCACCCAATCCACTATTTTGTCTTATTTCAACTATTCCTCTAAATATAATATAATAAATATTCTTTCCTCCCTGTTTTCGCCGCAATACATTTTTGCGAATCCCTCCAATTGACTATTTTACCCTAACAGTAAAACATTTTGATAACTAAACTAAGTTGAAGCTTGAACACAATTTTCCTCAACACAATTTTCGCCTCAACGCAATTTTCGCACATCTTCGCAACAGATTAATTTATCCTAGCGGTAAAACATTTCGATTACTAACCTAAGTTGAAACCTCAACACTATTTTCGCCTCAACAGTTTTTTCGCCGCAACGCAATTTTCGCCTTAACATATTTTGTCTCGGCACAATTTTCGACGGAACGCAATTTTCGCACATACACTCAAACGATTATTTTGACTTCGTAGTAAAACATTTAGACTACTAACCTAAGTTTAAGCCCCTACACCAGTTTCGTCTCAATTCCATTTTTGTCAACACAATTTTCGCCTGACACAATTTGAATTTTTGGCAATGCATCCAATCGACTATTTTGTCTTATTTGAACTATTAACCTATATATAATATAATATTCCCCCAACTCTTTTTTCGCCGCAATACAATTTTTATGAATCTGTCCAATCGACTATTTTATCTTAACAGTAAAACATTCGGATAACTAACCTAAGTTGAAAACTGAACACCTCTTTCCCCTCAAACGCAATTTTCGCACATGTAGCCCAATCGATTATTTGGTCTTAGTTGTAAAACATTTCGACTACTAACCTAAGTTTAAGTCCCTACACCAGTTTCGTCTCAATCACATTTTCGTCAACACAATTTTCGTCTCGACACAATTTTAACTTTTGAAAATGCACCCAATCGACTATGTTGTCTTATTTCAACTATTCACCTAAATATAATATAATATAATATTCCTCTCAACCCTGTTTTCGCTGCAATACAATTTTTGCGAATCCGTCCAATCGACTATTTTATCTTAACAGTAAAACATTTTGATAACTAAACTAAGTTGAAACGTTAACACAATTTTTGCCTCAACACAATTTTCGCATCAACGCAATTTTCGTACATGTATGCAATAGATTAATTTGTCCTAGTGGTAAAACATTTCGATTACTAACCTAAGTTGAAACCTCAACACTATTTTCGCCTCAACAGTTTTTTCGCCGCAACGCAATTTTCGCCTTAACATATTTTGTCTCGGCACAATTTTCGACGGAACGCAATTTTCGCACATACACTCAAACGATTATTTTGACTTCGTAGTAAAACATTTAGACTACTAACCTAAGTTTAAGCCCCTACACCAGTTTCGTCTCAATTCCATTTTTGTCAACACAATTTTCGCCTCGACACAATTTGAATTTTTGCAATGCATCCAATCGACTATTTTGTCTTATTTGAACTATTAACCTATATATAATATAATATTCCCCCAACTCTTTTTTCGCCGCAATACAATTTTTATGAATCTGTCCAATCGACTATTTTATCTTAACAGTAAAACATTCGGATAACTAACCTAAGTTGAAAACTGAACACCTCTTTCCCCTCAAACGCAATTTTCGCACATGTAGCCCAATCGATTATTTGGTCTTAGTTGTAAAACATTTCGACTACTAACCTAAGTTTAAGTCCCTACACCAGTTTCGTCTCAATCACATTTTCGTCAACACAATTTTCGTCTCGACACAATTTTAACTTTTGAAAATGCACCCAATCGACTATGTTGTCTTATTTCAACTATTCACCTAAATATAATATAATATAATATTCCTCTCAACCCTGTTTTCGCTGCAATACAATTTTTGCGAATCCGTCCAATCGACTATTTTATCTTAACAGTAAAACATTTTGATAACTAAACTAAGTTGAAACGTTAACACAATTTTTGCCTCAACACAATTTTCGCATCAACGCAATTTTCGTACATGTATGCAATAGATTAATTTGTCCTAGTGGTAAAACATTTCGATTACTAACCTAAGTTGAAGCCTCTACACTATTTTCGCCTCAACCCAATTTTTGCCTCAACACATTTTGGTCTCGGCACAATTTTCGACTGAACGCAATTTTCGCACATGCACCCAAACGATTATTTTGACTTTGTAGTCAAACATTTAGACTACTAATCTAAGTTGAAACCTTATCACAATTTTCACATATGTACCCATTCGATCAAATTGTTTTAGATGTAAAACATTTCGCCTACTGAGTTGAAACCTCAACACTATTTTCGCCTTAACACAATTTTCGCACAAGTACCCCTTCTATTATTTTGTTTTAGTAGTAAAATATTTTGACAACTAACCTAAGTTAAAACCTCAACACTATTTTCGTCTCAACCCTATTTTCGTCTTAACACAATTTTCGCAAATGTACCCGTTGGATTATATTGTCTTAGTGGTAAAACATTAACTGCTGCAACCTAGCCTCAGCCTTGCTCAATATTCTGCATTTATTGTAGTTGATTCCGCGGTCCGATAGCTCCAGCATTTATTTACAGTTGGTTCCAATCACCTATTAAGGTACTATTAGTGCTATGGAGTTTTAGCGATTTGGATATTTGGGGAATTTAAGTATGTAGGGTGTTTTCTGCTTCTGGTATTTGGAGAAAATAGTTTGACAGATGACATTTGTTATTGTTTTGGGTTGCTGGATGTTAAGTTTTCATTGTTTGTTTAATAATCTATGAGTATCTAAAGAAAAGCGGATTTGTTATTCATTTCCAATATGTTTAATAGGCAAAACGCAAAATATGTAACGGCGAACTACACGATAAATGATTTAAAACCCGCTTCGCAGCTTCCCTCTATTTCGTATACCTTTTGATTTAAAGTTTTAATTTTTCCATTAGTTTTTTTTCACGTCCGTTCTGATTCGTTGTTATTTGAAGAATTTCTTCTTTAACGTAATCCATATACTATAAAATTTGTACCACTTTTCCTCTAATTTCAAATTTCATTTCTTCAAAGGGTTTGTTAGTTTTTTTAAGCCCGAAGTTAGGTTTTTACTTATGTCTTTAAATTTCTTTTCATTCTTTTCAGTTTCTAACCTTATACTTTTCCCCAATATTCTTTTCCCCATATTCTCTCCACATTCTGGTAGTAACTCTTAGTATTTTTATCAAACTTTTTCTATTTCTCTCATATTTTCCTTTTGTTCTTGCATATTTTGATTTAGACTTAATAAGAGGCTGTCATTTTTGATTCCCGAGTTTCTCCCATGTTCTGTTCTTTCTTGGCCTCTAGATTCTTTTTTTTTGCTTTTTCCATACCAACACTTTTCTGTAAACCAATTTCTACTCTCTCTACTCTCAAAGCTACAAAGAGAAAACTTCCACAAAATCATATGAGACAAGATACTCTAATTTTCAGATGACTTAATCGAATCCTAGGTTGGGACTCCGATAAAAGAGTGCTGTGATAATGCCCCGCGTTAGGCGTCGCTAAGAGAGTGCTGGGACACAGCTGAACTTTGCTTCTCCATTTAAAGAGTGCCGTGACAACGCCTCTCCGTGGAGTGTCTCTAAAAGAGTGTTTGGCACTGGTACAAAAATTGTAATTATTGTCTTACCTTCCTTTCTAACTTGTCTTCGCCTGGCTGGGTCGACAGAAGTTATGAAATGTACAAATTGAAATAAAAAACAGCAATTTCAAAAAGCATCTACACATTCAAAAACAATTTTATTTCATACAAAAGACGGCATAATTTTCAAACATAAAATTATTCTTAACAAGTTCCAAAGGCTAACCTGTGTGGGAATCTCAAGAGCAACGACGACAACATTTACCAAAGCGCTAGAGGTTTTACTGGGGCTCCTAGCTCTCTTCATCTGGATTTAGAGTAAAGCTCTGGCGACGTATCGTAGACTTCGAGATACGAGGAGGGGGAGATAGTAAGCGATGCTAAAATTGATGTTATAGCGAAAAAGGAACTTCCCATTTCCTCAACCAATGTGTAGAAAGGTGAGGATAGATTAAGATTACAGAGACAATTCACTCTTATAATCCCTTCGACGTTATATTCCCCAAGACAGCGGTGTGTTATTCTGAAGGGTCACTAATAGGAGATATAGGAATTGCCGATGCAGTGATATTTATGGAGAGTAGTGGGGCTCCTTGGAGATTTCCTTTATATTGATATACAACTATCTGCCAGGCAGAGGTATACGCAATATTATAAGTGTCTGAAATCCGGGATATAAGAGCGGAGGGTTATTATCTACTCAGATTGACAAATACCAGTTTAGGCAATCTGCTCCCCCAGGACCAGATGCTCACTGGTTTAGGAGTGGGGAGATGTATTGGAGGAATTACCCAGTCTGGAAGATGTCATTTCTTCTTGGTTCCAGGGCGCCACAGTACGCAGGGAAACGAGGAAGCTGATATGTTAGGGAAGCAAGCGGTAGGTTTAACGAGGCGGCTCCGTGGCGTAGTGGTATGTGTGTGACTACTACGCCCAAGGTCCCGGGTTCGAATCCCGACACGGTCCGCTTGAAAAATGTTAGGCGAGCATTTTTCACAAAAATACACCCTCGTTCGGATGAGAGGTAAAATGGAGGTCCCGTGTGTGAGTGCTGTCGCGCACGCTAAAGATCCCTACCTTGCTTGGAACAGCAAGGGTTCGGCAAAATTCAAAATTTTCCAGGTAAAAGAAGCTCGCTTGTTGTCCAATGTAGTACCTTCGGGTGGAGCATTGGAAAATCACATGTAAGGTAGGTTTAACGAGGAAATCGATGGCGTCGGAATTAAAACTTTGGATACACAAGAAATGGAAAGAGAAGTGGAGAAAAATAGGGGACTGTAGACAGCCAAAGATAATGATAGCCGGGCTGGACAAGTCAAGAACGGCATGGCTATTAAATAAAGGCAGGAAAACACTTAACATGTGTGTGGGAATTCTCACTAGCCATTGCAGGTTACGAAGACACCTGGCTGTGGTGGATATCAAAGGAGAGTCTAAATGCCCAAGCTGTAAAAGGCAGGAGGAGACTGTTGTCCACTACATAGAGTAGTGCGATGGGTATATGAGGTTAAGACATAGGGTTGGACTTATGCAGCTCGACGCAGGAGGAGTTGATCTCTTTTCCGTGCGAGGCATGCCGACTTTCTTTAAAGAAACTCTTAGATTTGCAACAGGAGGGCAGAATAGGGCTGAAATAGAAGAACCTGATAGTGAGGATTAGGGGGTGGTCTTAGGGGTTAGTAAAGAGGGCAAAACGGGGCTATTTGCTTTTTCCCAGCTCCCTACCAATTTACTACTACTAAATCGGCTAAATGCCCTTTAAACATTTATAAAGTCTTCCATTTTGTAACTCGGCAGCATTTTCTATCATTCACTGATATGTATGCGTTTGCTTACTTACTTGCCGTTATTTAGGTTCTCATCAGGTTTATGAATTATTTGTTAATATTAAAAAGTTACCGCAATATTTCTGACGAAAATTCTCAAGGTATACATAATTACAGTGTAGAAGAAGAAGCAATGCGCAACATAAAATGTGACCTCAATCTTTATACAGGCAATCAAGTAATTATATCTGTAGTTTATTCAATTGGTAAGAGCATGTACAATTAACTAGGGATGTATACTAAATTTTGAGCAATTTATTGATGATTCCAATGAGCATCCTTTCGCTAATCAAATCTCGTACTAGCTTGACCTAGCGACCGAACTAATTATTCGTTGTGTAGAAGGGCATGCTTGTACAGAATAAGTTGTGTTGCTTCGGGGCAGTACAAGTTTTTATTAACGTTAACTTTAGAGCTGTTTTGAGGGTTACCGTTATTGAATTTTCAACATGGAAACTGATCATTAAAGTGCTAAAAAACGAATACCTCGGGGTTTTGGTAGGTTCTATTTACAGGCGTTTGAAGAGGACAACGGTTTCCTAATCTACTTGTTGCACATAATTACCTGCAGGAAAATGGCAACCCGCTGATAGAGTAATTTAATGATAGGAAAGACGAATCGAGGCTGTTGGATGCATTGAAGAAGGTGGCCTAAGCGATGTGCGATACTAGACTGACGAAATTCAGAAAACGTACATCTACAAATTACTGCTTAGTTTAAGGCAGGTGTGCAAACAAACAAAATATGAAAAAAGAAATACGACGATATATTTTAAATACTAGTTGACTATACATTAAGACTCCATAACGTTATACTAGTATGCTACAAACCATATTCCTAACTAACTGACCAAGAAGCACCCAGTCTTCAAATAAATAGCATGCACGCTAAAACACCCTTCATGCAATAATGGACTTTTCCGACGTCCCTCGAATACAAAATCTAACCATTCAAACATACAATGCAAACAAAATCTCTGTATAAAAGGAGCTCCAAACGCTACAGCTACATTGCAGCAGTAGATCTCGCGGAGTCAACATTTACCCACCTTCGTCTCTGAGCGAAACTGGGTGAGTAGCGAAACGATGACAATTCAAGGGAGTTTTCCAGCTGCGCGGGATGCTAAGGAATGGTGATGCAAGCGAAATCACTGGAAATGCATATGCGTTAGTCGTATTCGACGAGCTACCTGACGATGTAGCTGTTTGTGATGAATAGCTATCCTGTCGGTCGAAAATCACAGGCCAGGAGACCCAGGATTTGGATATCATAGAGTTGAAGAGCCACCAAGAATAAGATCTGGGAAGCTACTCGCTCTATCAACCACTCCCTAAAACATCTTAGAAGTAGGAAATTACAAAAACTGAAACAACATACCAACGAGACAGCCAGAATGGACAAGATTAACGTTGTAAAAGGAAGTTGGATCTGAGAGGTCCAGGCTCGAACAACTGGATACAGCTACAGAGCTTATATTTGGCGAAACGCTAAGCGTAGGAGGACATTCTGAAGCAGTTGCAAACCAGCTACGTTACCGCTTTCAACGACTACAACCAGTTTAGGGCATCATGCATAGCAAAACACAAACCTTCGTATTCAAAGAATTAAAAAATTCAAGCAACATTTTTCTACGCTGTGGAGACAAAAATACTTTACAAAGTATGTACGATGAGTCATACAATGTAATGCACACAGTCGACAAAACAGGGCAAGAAAGTAACCGTTTCAAGCGACATGGTCAAACTAACATGCATGGAGAACGAAGCCCCTGTTAACATTCAACACTAGTCCAGAAGAACAACGTTGTACTCCTACGATAATTACAGAAACGGTAGAAGAATATACTTCCTAAAGAAATATATCACTTTTTATCGTGACTAACGCACTCACTAGAAAGGGGGTATGCAGGAGTATGCAAACAACCATAGTCCTAACTGACCAATAAGCACGCAGCACGCGAATAAATAGCATGCCCGCATAAAGCACCCCTCAATCAATAATGAACTCGTCCAACGCCCCTCGAAATACGAATAGAACCGTCCGAACGTACAATACAAACAAAACCTCGATATAAAAGGCGCTTCAAACGCTAGACCAAATCACTTCGTTTTGTTCTCTTTTTAAGAAAACCACCTAAGTTCTTGCAGGGAACTTAAGAATAGTGCAAGACGGAAGTCATCAAGCTCCGCGTACACTAATGGTTTTTCTTCAGATTATATCCCATTGTGACGACCAATTCCAATGGGATAAAATGAAGTGAGCTATCATAACGCTACGGACAGGATCCTGCCATAACATAGCTTAGATCCTCTCCACTTACAAGGCTACGGTCATCAAGACCACCTCCTAGAGCACGTGATTCCAACAAGCAAACCAGAATTGGGACATTCCGCCATTAAACCGCTTCAATTTCTACCAACTAGGGAAGCCGCCAACCAGCCGATAGACACTGAAGCTACGGAAATCCGCTTGCAATCATCGTCACGTCGTTCCACATTGCAACCAGCGTAATTCGGGCCAGGGTTACTTACTATCATGAACATCTTTACCTATAATCAGACACAGGTCTTCGTCGTGAAGCTGTACATCAATTCTTCAACATAGAGACCCGTTCCGCATCTTTACAAACTGAGGTGTTAATTACTTTCAGTTCTAATGTTCAGACATTTGCAATTTAATTACGCATACAAATACTTGCAAATATTTTTTGTACGTGTCATGCCTTTAATGTTAATATACTGCAACGAAAATTCTATTTGCAATAACAACAATTCTTTATTTGCAAACAGACTCGTGGTTACAATAAAATATCTAAAAGCTCTCCTAACGCTTGATTCACTTTCCGAACTAGTCGCTAACAATACAAGTACTATTTTCTTAAATTACGATGCTATCTTCCTAATTACCATCGAAACACTATGATTAATTTATATTTATTTATATGATCACCACAATAATTTACATCAACACTAATTTTTATTAACAGTAATTATATCACATCTTTCAAAGCTTTAACTGGAGCATATCGTAATGAAAGCTTAATCGGAACTATTTTTATAATCAAAGCTGCAATTAGAACTAAACTTCGAAACCCCTTTAACGGCTATTTATACCCATTAAGTTGTTTTTAATTATTTTGCGAACATTCCTGAAATTATGCAAATAATGTTCTTGAGATTTCTTGTTGTAATCTTTTAATGCAAGTCCTGTACTTGTCAAGAGGTCTAGCACTGCAGGACCTATCCATGACCTTTTATGTTCAAACAAAACCGTTCGTTTGCACCCTAATGTCATTATTCTGGCCACAGGTAGACCAAGCGGTGCCGCATTGCCTCCTTCTTAAAGCTGTTCTGTCTCAGAATACTCTCTGTTGAATGTCCCTATGGCGGTAGGAACAGCCGAAACCATTTCTGCAGTTTCCATATTGATACAAGTTAGCAATCAACACTCTTCATAGTAGGCGCCGCACCATTCGGATTGTAACCACATTCCAAACTCTGGACCCCGGTATTCTGGAACAGTACCTGTAGCATATTTCCTACCATCTTCCAGTCCAACTGATAGAGCCCACGACCGATCTTGGATATGGCTAACTTATTGTCTTCAAATTTGATTATTTGTCCCTGAGGTCTACTAACGCCTTCCACAGATCCTGCTAACTCAGTTTACCAGCAGGATGCTGCATAGTCATCAAGTAGTAGATGCTCCGATGTCGATTCTTTAGCTGTTTGCTCTTTTCAATCTCTGGTTGTTGTCGGTGAAGTTGACCACCAAATTTATTTTTAAACACCTGAGCAAGTCCTCGCGATACAGCAAGGTCCGCCGCTTTGCAATGCACTAGTGAGTATTTCGATGACGCATTGGATAGATCACCTTGAATCTTTTCCGTTTTCAAATCTCGCTTTGCCTGTGCCGCAGTACACAGATATAAACCAATCATAGATCGGTCCAGACCTTCGCTCACCATCACGAGTATACATGTTTGTTTGTCTCACTGCGTGCCGTTTCTCGGCACTACCGGTGCTATCACTATCGTAGGATGCTAACCGGTTAACGTGCACCGCTATTGTTCTTCTTTTTGGGAGCTTACGAATCCGATATACCGTCTTTGATCTTTTTACAAGTTCGTATGGACCCTCCGAATGTCTTTGTTGTTTTGGTGACACTCCACGCCTCCGTCTGGGATTGTATAGGCAGACGTGATCGTCCTTTTGCAAACTAGACTCCTGCTCCTTTATGTCGTATCTAGTCTCCATTCGATTGATTGCGATATGTATATTCTTCCTAATGTCACCCTAGATGTCGTGCGTGTTGCGTTTGAGCTTCTCGACGTAGCCGTCGTCCACGTGTGTCATCTCCGGGCTTACACTCAAACTCAAGATCACACGGTAGGCGTATATCGCGTCCCAACATAGCACATGCAGGTGCCTATCCAATCCTTTCATGAACCGAAGACCAATAGACCAATACAAATAGATGTATATATTGATATCAGCCTCTCTGATATTGGAAGACCACCTTGGAAAGGTACTTGCCCAGTGTGGGGTTCATGCGCTTTACTAAACCATCCAATTGCGGATAAAATGGTATTGTTCGGGTATTCCTCATATACAACAACCGGCAAACTTGTTGGAATAACGATGATTAAACGATTCTGACCTGGTCGGCTTGCAAACTCCATAGAAACTTTAAAACGGCAGAACACTTCGTTTACTAGCACGTCAGCGACAGTTGAAACTTCTTGGTTTGGTATAACATACGCTTCGGTTCACTTCGTATAATAGTCCATGGCTACTAAGCTGTACTTATTCCCGGAATCGGGCTCAGGAAATAGACTGGCAATATCGATTGCCACTCTCTCAAAGGGGCTCCTCGCATTGTACTGCCTCATTTGAAACTTTCAGTTTCCCAATGGTGCACAAGCTGACACTTGAATCACCACTTCTTTATAGCGTTCTTGCAGTCTACCCAGTAAAATTCGTCTCGAACTTTCTCCAGGGTCTTCTTAACGTCAAAGTGGCCTTCTGAGTTCCCATTACGCAGATTTCCTAAAGCTTCCGTCACTAGATTTTAGGAACCATCACCTGAACCGTACTCGCGGATCCATCTCCTTTCTCCAAGGATCGCACCGAGATCCCATTCTCTGGGAATCCGATTGTGCCGTGTACGACTTCAGGGTGCTATTCAATGGGCTAAGGTCTTGCTAAGACAGTCGTTCGCCTCTGGCTATCCAACCCACGACACTTAGGTTTTTGTCATCTCCTGTTCCGTTCTGTATTTACTGCTAATTGTCATCGATCACGGTAGTCCGGCCAAATAGATCACTCTTTGTTTCTAACCATGAGCAATGGTCAGTCTTCGGGGTAAGGCCGTCTGAAAAGCGCATCCGCATTACGATGATTTGTACCAGCATGGTGTTGCGTGTCGAAATCATACTCCTGCAGCTTGTCTATCTTTCTGGCGACTTGCGCTTTGGGGTAAAAGCCACTTCAGGTCGGCGTGATCGGTTTTCAGGTGCAATTTTTTCCCGTGGGGGTACTATAAATGTGTTCTACAGATTTCACCACAGCCAACAGTCTCCGTCTTGTAACACAATAATTCCGTTCTCGTTTCGAGAGCACCTTGCTGAGGTATTCAATGACACACTATCACTTGTCCGTCATACATCTGGGATAGTACACTTAGGTTGGCGACATTGCTTGCGTCTGTATCCAAGATGAATTTGCATTCCGACCGAGAAACACATTTTGGCAATTTTCATTCCAAACGTAGTCACGTCCTTCTTTAATCAACTTGGTTAAGGGCTTGGCTATATTCGTAAATCCAGAAACCAAACTTCTGTAGTAAGTATACAACCGCAAAAAGCTGCGTAGCTAATGCGCGTCTTTTGGCATTGTCTACTCTTGTACGACATTAATCATTTCCTGGTTTGGTCTCACTCGGTTGCTTGAAACTACTTGCCTTAGGTTTTTCACAGTTTCCCAAATGTTCTACAAATGCCTTTCTAATCACGATCACGTCATCCAAATATACAGGACACGTTTCTACGATAGCCCATGCAAGATGTTATTCATTAAACGCTCGAAAGTAGCAGCAGAGTTGCAGAGCCCAAACGCCATGACTGTAAATTGCCATAGGCCAGAATCGATAGTGAAAGTAGTCTTTCCGATCTTTGGGTTCCCTATTCATTTGTCAGTAACCACTCAACTTCAGAACCAAGGTTGAAAACTACCGCGACTCTGAAAGTGTATCTAAGGTGTCATCAAACCTTGGCAGTGGGTAGCTATCCATATTGGTGACATCATTCAATCGTCTGTAGTCCACACAAAATTATTTGTCCCGTCCTTTTTCTTAACAAGCTTATCAGGGGATGTCCAAGGGTTATTAGAGTTCTCAGTCGCTCCTTGCCCTACCATCTCTTCAATCATCTTTTCGGCATACTTAAGTTTAGCCCATGGGAGTCTTTGCGGCTGTTGTTTTATTGGCCGGGCATCTCCTGTATCGATTTATGCTTGATTCCTGCGGTCTTTCCTAATCTCCGTGGTGTAGTTGTATGCGTGTGACTGCTATGCTCAAGGTCCCGGGTTCAAATCCCGACATGGTGCGCTTGAAAAATGTTAGGTGAGCATTCTTCACAAAAATACACCCTCGTTCGGACGAGCGGTAAAATGGAGGTCCCGTGTGTGTGTGTGTGTGTGTGTGTGTGTGTGTGTGTGTGTGTTGTCACGCACGTTAAAGATCCCTACCTTGCTTGCAACAGCAACTCGCTTCCTGGCCAATGTAGTACGTTCGGATGGAGCATTGGAAAAATCAAATTTAGGGTCTTTCCACCGTCGACTGAGAACACGTCCGAGTACCGTCGGATGAAGTTCTTAAGTCCTGTCAGTTGTTGTTCAAGATACTGTCACGGTTTTGTCAACTGGTCCAATAACTTTACGGAACACTCTTTGGTGGGTGGTTCTTTCTCAACATCGGCACACCCCGCCACGTGAACAACCGAAGAACACCAGTCAACCGTTTCATTTTTCCACAACGATATCGTAACTGTTGACGTTGTAGGTCCTAACATGTACAACATCCATCACTTCGATCAAATCCTTCTGCACAAGCACGCACTTCCTGAGACATTCGTCACTAATCGGTTCAATTGCGCGCAGAAAGTCTTCACGGAAAACACCATCCATGCCCATCACCGCACTTTCTGTCCTTCTAGGTAGGATAAAGTTAGACAAACTCACGCAGATACGTCGTCTGCTTCTTAAATCAGTACTTCCTCGTTCCCTACTCTCAATACATCTACATCTACATAGAATTAGTACTGCATCGAGATATTCATTCCTAAGATAACTTCTTTAGTGATATTCGCTTTTACTAACTAATGGTCAAATATTTTGCTCCCAACTCGAATTTTTACATCTAGTATTTTGTGTGTTTGAATTTCCTCACCAACCACAGTTCGAAGATGCACTTTAGCACTATCGCGCAATACATCGGCTTTAGAAATTGTCCGGTATCTTCCAAGAACTTCAGTCTTGCCGTTAAACCGTTCGTATATGTAAATGGTGTCCGCATGCTTAGATCATGCGATGTGGATTATGATTTTCGGAGCAGAATCTTTACTGGTCGATTTTCGCCCCTTCCTGTCGACCTCCTTTAGTTTTCCGACTTTTCTGCTTTCTTCTTGAGCTGTTTACATTTGGATTGTATATATCCAAACTTGATACAATTCCAGTATCTGGTACCTTCCTCTTTGATTGATGTTCACGAAGTACCCGTCGAATCACCTCTCCCACTTTGTCTTGGCTCTGCTCTTCTATGAAGCATCGTATTTTGACACTACTACGACGTGAAGCTTGCTTTGGCACTTCAAATTCTAGAGTATGAGCTAGCACATGTTCTAGGATCTTTGATCGAACCAGCCGTGCTGCTTGTTGGATATTTCCGTCGCATATCCCGTCGACAAATATCGGTACTGCCAGCTGTTCTAGGAAGCTACCGTGTGCTGTTGGGTAGGCTAGTCTTTTATACCTTACGGTTTTCTACTCTAAGGTACACTGTTAAAGTCCCGGCGCGTAATTTATAAAATCCACTACGACAGTTGGTATCATAATAAACATTTGACTAATAATGCGCAATAAGGTGTTACGTCATTATTTCGCCACAAATTATTATCACATGCAAAAAATGTTTATTTTAATTATAGGAAAATGTACTCACGTAAACTATGGAGCTCTTCACAACAGGATAGCTATTTGGCGGCAGTTGGGCGTGGGTCGTCCTTTTGCCCCCTCGTCGGAACCAGATTAAAATTTGTCTTCTCTCTTCTGTGGCGGTACGGTAAAGGAATACAGGTAGAGGTACGATAATCAGTTACGAGGCAGGAGACCTACATATCTGGAAGAGAAGACAAGATAAAACGGCACACAGATAACCACTTGGTTCGACGTTTGGTTGACTAGTCTCGACGTGACGGAAATCACTTTTTTTTCACTCTGCGTATGCGCAATCTCGAGCGCCAACGCAACTATCTAAAGTTACAGAAATGCACGCACAAGTCTTTTAAATTATTGGCGTAAATTCACTTATAAATTCAAAACTAAAATTAGAAATGTTTACATGCCGATTTTCGGCATGTAACAAGTCATACCAAGCGAGCAATATCTGCTTCAAACTCTTGCAAATTTTCGTTAACGTTTTGGAAACGGCTCTTTACTTGAGCGCGATTTACTTGTTGCAGATGAGAGTCGCCGTACCTCATTTCCAACCTTGATGTTAAGGTCTCATAACTTCTTTGGTCATAGTATGGTACGGTCTGCAGAATATTCAAGGCCTCGCCTCGTAACGCGACGATCAATGCAGTTGCCCTTTCGGCACCGTTCCAGCCGTTAGCTCTCGCTTTAAATACGTCCACCTAGGGACTTTCCATCAATTTTAAGTGGTTTTACTCTAAACCTTGACGTCTGTTCGCATTCCCCGATATTCTTATATTCTGGAGCGTGCTGTTGTATTCCCCGTTCCTGGTCACCGAACTTGACCAACATTTTCACAAATAACAAACGATGCGGTTGTGCCAGATAATTGACTTGAGGCAAATGGCGAGAAATAGGGAGGCTTAGAGAGTTGTATCATACAACCAACCGACCGATGACAAAAATTATTACCTATTTCACGGCCGCTTATTTCCACTGCTATTCCAGCTGTTTGAATGACTACGGATTAAAAGCGCGCGATTTTGGGTCTTCATAGTAAGCAACCTACTTCACTAGCGCTATTAACATCACCCTCGTTCTTGATAACCTTTTCAGGGTGAATTAAAGTTAACCAAACGGTCTTTAAAAATTGTCGGCGTTACGTATTTTTAGTCTGTGGAATTATAGGATATATTTGAGTTCAAAACTTAAAGGTCAAAAAGCATTTTGTCACCACAAGTCAATTTTTAAATCGCTATAGAGATGTCTATGCATTATTTTATAGAATAAACTGAATAAATTCACATAAATTTGAAAACATTCTGTACGTGTAATATTTTGCAAGTAAGATTTAAAATTATTCAAGTACCATCGTTCATGTTTTACATACTTTCATGAATAATTTGTTAAAATTATTTAAACTGTTTATCTTCATGTTCTAGCTTTTAACTTCAATCTTTGCCCCCTGCTCTAGTGATTCATATCAATATCATTGTTCGCTATGGGAACATGTATTTAAAAATTAAACGTTATCAATAGTTTACTCATACATACTAACAATGGATTTGCTTCCTTGTTACAGGTTCAAGGGTTATTCTGAAATCCGTAAGTGGAAAGATACGTTCTGGAGAACTTACATCTATAATGGGTCCTTCGGGAGCTGGAAAATCTACACTTTTAAATATTTTAACGGGATACAAGTAAGTGTTATTCACTCAACAGATAAGGTTTGCTATTTTATTTGTATGTGTATCATGGTTTACACACGTGGGTGGAAAATCCTCTCTTGAATTTATATATTGCTTATAGATGATGATGCACGAAATTATGCAACTACTTATAGATTTATGTAAAAATATTCATGGTTTTTCAGCTACGTTATTGTAAAACCTAGAACATGCAATTTGCATGTACAAGGTGCGTTTGAAAATAAGAACAGACCTATTCTTTTGGCAAAATTCTTTTATTTCATTCAAAGTAATCTCCTTGAACTCTATACAGCGATTTGCACGGTCAAGAAGCATGTCGAACGAGTGTTTTAAGTCGTCTTTACAGATGTTTTCGAGAATGTTCGTGTAAGCCCTTTGGATGGCTTTTATTTCATCGGCACTCTCTCTATGCATTATAGGCTACATCTGTTAATCAGTACATTTTTCATGCTAATTTCAGTCTGCCTTATACACTTTATGGATTATTACTATGCTCTCAGTTTTTTATACACCGAAGTACCATTCTGCAGTACCTATATATGACAATAAAGGAATAATATCGGCAGAAAGTAGTTATTTTATTAAAATTCGTTATTTATTTTGCAGAACGAAATATTTTATTTTATTATACATAAAGTTCAACATTATAATCAAAAGTTAACTTTTTTTAAAATATTCAAACATATATAAAATAGTTTTTCCAAATGAAGCCACGCGTTTCTACATAACTTGAAGAAACATACCTAGGAATTTGCTAACATACCAGCATCTTTTGAATACCTTCCTAAAAACGGATTTTAAAATTTACTCCTCTGTCGAACACGTATATAATTCGGTTCAATAGCATCACTAAAAAAAAAGCATTTTTCATACCCTACATAAACTTTCAGCTTTTCAAAAATTTTCAGCAATTAGCTTAGGTCCTCCAAAATAAAAAATATTTTTCGAAAGAACGGATTTTGGAATATACTACCTCTGCCAAACAGTTATATAACACGGCACAGCAGTTTCACTCTTAAAATATTTTTTTTAATATCTTCCACACGATCTCCGCTCTTCAAAATTTGTCAGTACTTAGCATAGGCCCACCAACACAACATGTTTTTTTCTTAAGAACGGATTTCGGAATTTATTACCTCTACCAAACAGTTATAGAAGACGGTACAACAGTTTTACTAAAGAAATATTTTTTAATATTTTCCACACGACCCCCGCTCTTCAAACTTTACTAGTAATTAGCATAGGCCCTCCAATACAACATATATTTTTCTTAAGAACGGATTTTGGAATTTACTATCTCTATCAAACAGTTATATAACACGGTACAACATTTTCACTAAAAAAATATTTTAGTTCTGAAATCCGTTCTTAAGAAAAATATATGTTGTGTTGGTGGGCCTATGTTAATTACTAACAAATTTTGAAGGCCGAGGTCGTATGGAAGATATTAAAAAAATATTTTTTTATTGAAACTGTTGTACCGTCTTCTATAACTGTTTGGTAGAGGTATTAAATAACGGAATCCGATCTTAAGAAAAATTTATGTTGTGCTGGTGGGCCTATGCGAATTACTGACAAATTTTGAAGAGCGGCGGTTGTGTGAAAGATATTTAAAAATATTTTGTTAGTGAAACTGCTCCATTCTGAACGGACCTGCATCTTGACGACGTTCTAAAATACTAGAACAGGTAGAATGACTTGCGCGTTTCAATGAGCTAAAGAGTTGAACTATAGGTTTAACCAAATTAGTGGGGTCTTTAGTGAGGAACCAGACAAGACAGGTTCCCAAAAGAGGGCAGCAGCTTTTTCGGTACTTAGAGTGACAGAGACCATAGGGGTCGGTATGACATTCTAAGGCACACTACTGCGATGTGGAAGGCAACGGGAAACCACCACATTATCTTCCGAGTACACAGCGTACTCAAATTGATATTTAAAAAATTCGGAGGTAAAGTAGTCCCCCATTCGGATCTCCGGGATGGGACTACTTCGGGGGATGTGATCCGAAAGTATAGAAAAAGATCCGTGAACATTCTGCGAGTCGGAGCGTGAAATGTCAGAAGTATGAAACAAGTAGGTAAGCTAGAGAACCTGAAACTCGAAACGAATAGGTTAGCACTAGACATAGTAGGAATCAGCGAAGTCCGCTGGCCAGAGGCGGGGGATTTTTGGAGTGGAGACTTCAGGGTAATTCATACAGGATCATAGGAAGGAAATTCTGGTGTGGGAATAGCTTATGCGAAAAAAGATAGGACGACGTATAGGAAACTACTTACAAAAGAACGAGAGAATACTCATGGTTAGATTTGAGTCTAAACCAGTAAATACAGTAATAATACAAGTATACATGCCCACCTCTAGCTACAGTGAGGTAGAGGCGATCTACAAAGATATCAAAGACATACTAAGATACGTTAAAGGACATGAAAATTTAATAATTACGGGGGATTAGGGAAGGAACGATAGTAGGTTTATTTGGTTTAGGCACGGGAAATAACAGGGAAATAGGCTGGTGGAATTTTGCGACAAGAACAACTTAACCATCACAAATACATTATTTCAACATCATGGTAGAAAACGATACACGTGGAAGATCCAGGAGATATAGGAAGATATCAAATACATTACATTATTGTTAGACAACGGTTTAGAAAGCAAGTAAAAGACTGTAGAAGCTACCCGGAAGCAGATATAGACACTGACCACGACATCGTAATTATGAAGGCCGCACTTAAATTTAAAAGTCTGGAAAAGAGAAACGGAAGAAGGCACTTTGACTCTGAGAAGCTAAAAGATAACGATATCCACGAAAGATTTGAAAAAAGTCAAATAAATTGCTGAAAGATGTCGGGAAAATTTCTGATACTAAGGAAGTAGAAACAGAATGGAATAACATTAAATCCAGCTTAGACGTGGCGGCCAGAGATATTCTGAGGTATACACAAAAAGAAAACAAGAAACCATGGATAACAAAGGATGTCCTGAATTTAATAGAAGAAAGGCGAAAATACAAAAATAGATCAGATGAAACAGGAAAACAGAGATACAAAGTCATAAGATGGGAAATTATTCGCAAATGCAGGAAAGCTAAAGAACAATGGATTGATGAAAAGTGCAAAGAGGTACAAACTAAGATGGAAATAGGAAAGAATGAATTTTAGGGATATAAAACCATATAGCAAAAATATAAGGGACGCGGGAGGAAACGTTATTATAGAAAATGTTGAGAAAGTAGCTAGATGGCAGGAATATATAGGGGATTTATATTCAGGAGAGGAACTAACAGCATTAGAACAGGAATCAGACATTGAAAATAATGACTTGGGATATCCTATACTTAGAGATCAGTTTGAATTAGCATTAATGAGTCTGAAAAATGGTAAGGCGCCGGGTACAGATAAGGTGAAAGCAGAAACTCTAAAAGCCGCTGGACAAGCAGTAACAGAACGTCTTTTCCGACTTGTAAACTACATGTATAAGAAAGGCGAAATACCCAAAGATTTCAAACTTAACATCATAGTAACTACCAAAAAAAAGAGGCGCGGTTAGATGTGAAAATTTTCGAACAACAAGTTTGACCGCAAACGTACAAAGTCGAATGGAAAAACGAGCAAAAAAAATACTGGGAGAACATGAATTTGGGTTTAGGCGAAACAGGGGAACACGGGAGGCTATTTTAGCTCTGTGGGTGATAATGGAGAAAACAATAGAGAAAGGGGAAAGCGTGTATATAGGGTTTGTAGATTTGGAAAAAGCATTTGACAATGTGAAATGGAAAAAAATGTTCGACATACTTAAAAAGATTGGAATGAGTTTTAGGGATAGACGGATAGTACATTGCTTATACAAAGAGCAAACGGCGGTAATAGAATTAGAGCAAGAAAGTAGAGAAGTAAATATTAGGAAAGGGGTGAGACAGGGATGTGCCTTATCCCCATTAATTTTTAACTTGTACGTAGAAGAGGCAATGAATACTGTAAAATGCAGGAAGACATTTGGAATTAATATGCAGACACAAAAGATTGATATGCTTAGATTTGCAGATGATATAGCGGAATTGGTATTAGCATCTAGCAATGGAGAGTTAGAAGCTGCTCTTAATGAAATGGAAACAGTTCTAACGGAGGGATATGGTATGAAAATTAACAAAACTAAAACTAAAGGTACCGAGAACTTACAAGAGGTTAAGGATTTCCGCTACCTAGGAAGTCAAATAACGCAAGATGGGAAAAGCACAAATGATATTACACAAAGATTAGCACAAGGGCGTGCTACATTTAACAAGAAAAAGCAACTACTGTGCTTAAAGACCACAAACATAGAAACAAGGAAAAGATTGCTTAAAACATATGTGTGGAGCACAGCACTGTATGGCCGTGAAGCCTGGACAGTAGGAGAAGCAGACAAGAAAAAGGTAGAAGCTTTTGAAATGAGGTGCTACAGACTTATGATGAAGATATCGTGGACAGACAAAGTTAAGAACAAAGAGGTACTAGAAATGGTAGGGGAAGAAAGAAATATGTGGAAAACAGTAAAAAATAGGAGAGATAGGATGATAGGCCACATACTAAGACACGAGGAAGTAGTGCGGAGTATATTAGAAGCAGAGATAGGAAAAAAGAGAAGTAGAGGTAGACCTAGGTTAGACCACTGCACACAGATAGTGAAAGATGTAGGCTGTAAGAATTTCAGGGAAATGTGTAGGCTAGCTCAGAATAGAAATCAATAGAGGTACGCTTCCAGCCAGTCGCAAAGATGGAAAAACTAATGACAATAATAATTACTGTACTTAAACATGGTGATTATTATAAACAACTACAGATATTGGTTTTGCAATACTCTCAACTAATGTTAATTGTGCGAAAGGATTTATTGGAATACTATTAATACGGCAAATGTCTAAGTGTTGGGGGATCCTTGGCAGGCACAAGCTGCTTAACCCCCTTCACATACCTTACATGTGATTTTCCAATGCTCCGCCCGAAGGTACTACATTGGCCGGAAGGCGAGTTTTTTGTTGCCTTGAAATTTAGAAATTTGCCGAACACTTGCCGTTCCAGGCAAGGTAGGTATCTTTAACGAGCGTGACAACACTCACACACGGGACCTCCATTTAAGCTCTCGTCCGAACGAGGGCGTAATTTTTGTGAATAATGCTTACCTGCCATTTTTCAAGCAGTCGGCCGTGTCGGGATTCGAACCCAGAACCTTGGGATCCGTAATCTTACGCTTACTACACCGATCCACGGCGACGCCTCCCCTTCACATACCACTGAATCTCGGTGAAATAGGGCATATAATTTGAAAACAACAGAAGGGATTCGAGTTGTATATAGGCAGGGCAGGGAACTGTGAGCTGAGGTACAAGTCCAACCAGTTTCAAGACGTAAAACCCAATGACGAAAAAATAAGTGCTCTTAAATCTGATGATTATTATAAACAACTACAGGTGTTGGTTGTGAAATATTTTCAACTAATGTTGATTGTGCGAAAGGATAAATTGGAAAAACTATTAATTCGACAAAGGTTCAAGTGCTAGGGGAACTTGACAGCCAAAGGCTGCTTAACCCTCTTTACATACAACTGAATATCGGGGAAGTAGGGTATATAACGGTAAAATAATAGAAGGTGACCGAACTGCATCAAACAAGAAAGAGCTGCTGCTATGTTCAAAGACAACGAACGTAGATACAAGAAGAAAACTGTTCAAAGCATAGCGTGGAGCACAGCACAGTACATCTATGTAATAGGAGCAGTAGAAAAAGCAGACAGAAAGAGATAGAAGCTTTCTTGAATGTTGTGCTTCAGATGTATGATGATGGTAGCATGGACAGACAAAGTTAATAACAAATAGGTTGTTGAAATAGTAGAGGAATAAAGGTATCTGTGGAAAACGAAAAAAAATAGGAGAAATAGAAGGACAGGATACGTTCTAAGGCATTTTTGTGGAATAGTGCGGGATATATTACAAGCAGAAATAGGAAAAGAGAGGCAGAGGTAGACCGCACACAAATAGTGATAGATGCAGACTGTGCAAATTTTAGGGAAATGTGTAGGTTGGTTCAGACTGTGAAACAATGAGGGTACGCGTCCAACCAGTTCTAGGACTGAAGACTTGATGATGATGAGTGAAATTGTTGTACCGTGTTATATAACTGTTTGGCAGGAGTAGTATATTCCAAAATCCGTTCTTCCGAAAAATATACTTTGTTTTTGGAGGACATAAGCTAATTGCCGAAAATTTTTGAAAAGCGGAAGTCTTATGTAAGGTATGAAAAAAAGTTTTTTTAGTGATGCTATTGAACCGTATTATATACGTGTTCGGCAGAGGAGTAAATTTCAAAACCCGTTTTTAGGAATATTAGTGTTGGAGGGCCTGAGTAATTACTGTATAAAGTTTATACAGCGGATACAGTATGGAAGGTATTCAAAAGATGCTGTTATGTTAGCAAATTCCTAGGTACGTTTCTTCAAGTTATGTAGAAACGCGTGGATTCATTTGGAAACATTATTTTATATGTTTGAAAATCTTTAAAAAAAAGTTAACTTTTGATTGTAATGTTGAACTTTATGTTTAGTTATGCATAAAATATTTCTTTCTGCAAGATAAATAAGGAATTTTAATAAAATAATTACTTTTTGCCGATATTATTCTTTTATTGTCATATATAGGTACTGCAGAATGATATTTCGGTGATTGAAATACTGAGAACATATTAATAATTCATAAAGTATATAAGGCAGACTGAAATTAGCATGCAAAATGTACTGATTAATAGGTGTAGCCTATAATGCATGGAGAGGGTGGTAGGCGTGGCCTTAGAGAGAGGAGGCGTGTTCTAATTTAGCGGTCGCTTCGTATCGGCCCGTAACTTCACTGATGTGGCAAATACTTTTTTCGGAAGAGGTAGAAATCACACATTGTTTAATCAAGCGGATACGGCGAGTGGTTGATGGTTAAAATGTGATTTTGGTAAAACTCAGCAATAAGTGTCAATCGATGATATGGGGCATTATCATACAGCAAGCGCTAACTTTCTTCCTCACGATATTCTGGCTGAAAACGAAGAACACACCTATATAAATCCTTTACAACATCAAGATAAAACAGCATTAACCGTCTGGCTAGGCGGAACAAATTCTTATTCTCTTCGAATGCTAGGAAGAAACCAACGTTTTCTTAACTTTTAACTTATACGGTTTTTTCTCGGATTATGCTCCTGTGGGTGTTTTCATTCTACACTTTGGCGATTGGTATTGAAAGCACCATTTTTCATCACCAGTTACAATGTTGTACAAGAAGTTTCGATCCTCGCTCGGCTCCTTGATTATGTCCTTCGAATGTTGATTTCTGCTCAATTTTTGGTCATCTGTCGATGTGTGTTGAACAAAGGGTGAACACATCTTTCAGGGATCCAAACGTTCGGTCAAAATACGATAAATTGATATTTTAGAGATATTCAATCCCAGTTCCATTAATTTTAATGAAAATTTTGGCCCGACTTTGATGGATTTATGTACAGTTTGGATGGCATCTTCGGTTATCGCAAAATTTCGTTTGTACCCAACAGATTGTTTATCATTTTCGTCTTCACTGCCATCTTTAAAGCAGTATACTCTCGTGAATTCTGCTCGGGATAAACACTGAGCACCATTAACTTGCTTCATCGATAGAAGTGTTTCGGTAAAAGTTTTACGAGCTTAAGACAGAACTTTATTACATTCGCAAAAAGTATAGTACACATTCTAGTTACCAGCGCTTACCACAGAGAGGGCGTATTATAATACCGCGAGTTTTACAAAAGCCTAAGGTATTTAAGCGTTATATTTATCATTCTAATTACTTTTTTAATTTGCGTAACAGCAAGCTGGTTGTTAGAAAAGGCTTGAATGTGTAATGTTCTATTGGTTAATTCTAGTAGTAATGTATTGTTAGCGAAGGTTTATCGTCTTGTCATGTTTATATAGTTTTGTTAAGTTTGCCATGAAAGAGTACTGTAAAAGTTGAAAATGGGGTGACAGGTTATAAAAAGTTGTATTCTTATTCCCAAAACAAGAAAATAAATTATTAAGTTTGTACATGATTATCAGATCTGATGTTTATATAAATCATAAGAGACGAAATGTTGTTTAACTAATAATTTTTGATATCACTAATAAATGTAAAATTATTTATTTCTTTTTATAATTGAATAAAAATTGTTATATAATACTTTATATAATACTTTTCTTATATTAATGTTCAATTTTTTAAATAAAGTAAATTAAAAATATTTAAATTATCTACTCCCATGGGGTTTCTATATCTACCTTAAAAACATATTTTTTAATACTTTTGTAATAAGTGGCGTCCAACTTCACTTCACTTTGCTTTCCATTTTATAACGAATATTGCAGCCCTGCCCTTATCACGATCTCCCATGTGATAATAGCCAAGCTAGCCGCCGGCACAGCAGGTTTTTATAATTCCATCTCGTACTCGTTAAAATTTTAAGTTGGGTTGTCGATCTATCTTCTCCCTAGGGACTAGATCACAAAACGCATTCTTTAAATAGTTAAAATCGTTACTCTAACGCCCAACGTCTTGGCGCTCGAAATGTGTAACAATTCAAGATCACCACATTTAAAATTAATACTGTTACACATTGTTGTAGTCCCTTGAGCGATTACTTGTAGAAATTTTAAAGATTTTGTATCTGACCGTTTAGGAGTTGGGGTTACAACCGCTTTCTCCGACGATTTTGACGCGCACCCGTTGCTGTCTTAGTTTTTCACTTCGCCCTTCATCTTCGACTCCGATTTTACCTTCTGTATAGATTTTATACCAACGAGCGAAAAGGTTGTGCTCCTGGATGATAATTCCCAATAGCTTCCTGACTTTTGGGCATGCTCCGCAGTCTGTCCTCACGTTTCACAAAATGAAATAACACTGCAATGGTTCGCGGTTCCAATACTGTAAGACCTCGTGAAATGGTTGTTCTCAAATTAGCATGTGCGTGATACTAGTGGTAGGGGAGTCCCAAAGGTTAATCCTTATTAGAACGAAAACATTGACGGACATGTATGATACCAAAAAAATCTGTTTCATTACGTTATTGTCGGCCTCGTAGTTAACATAAGTGTGTCCTCGCTGTATATGGAGAACTGTTCAATATTAATGTATGAGAGTGACACAGCAAACTTGTACAAATAAAATTGAAAGTTTATGCAAAATCGTTGATAATAATTTCTGAAGCGTTAAAAAATGCTGCTGTGTGGTAAAATACCAGATAAACAAGTTTCAGACGACTTCTATAAGAAGTCATTGTCAACTAGAGGTTCTTCGTGACAAACTCTCTAAAGTGGTATGGTTGTGTTGTACCTTGAATAAATAAACAAACCATATGTTAAAAACTTGACCTCCAAGAAACCCGTATAAACTAATAATAGCCATAGATAGACTGTAAACATAAATTGTATTTTGGCACGAAACAATGTTTTATATAATAGAATTTAATCTTTTTCTAATTAGTGTTGCAATTGTTTTAGTGACTACCTTGAAATATTGGCCCGATATTTATCCATAGCGAATTGCTTGTTTACACAAGAAGTAGTATTTGGAATTAGTAATAGTATGACGTTACAATACAGAATTTTTTACTGATTAATTGTATTTTTTGCGTTTTTAACTAGCAGACTTTGATACGATGCTATTTAGCACACAACATGGATGGCAAAAATCATTTTCGATATTAGGCCAACGTCACATTTATCTGTATTGCGTCAGAAAGACAACTAAGGATCACCTTCAAATCTTGTAGCGCTAGCGCGTTACTTAAGCAAGCATTAGATAGTAGAAATAAGTTTATCAATTTTCGTTAGTTAAAGGAGCTTTTCGCACGAAAGCAGTCTGTAAATTTACATTTGATAACGTTGCTATATTCAATTAGGATTAGTCAGTATGTAACACTTTTGCGATACACTAAACAGAAAGGATGAAAAAGAAGAAAATTAATCTAAAACTGACAATGTACTATTGAAGTACACTGCATAGTTTCGATTTCATGAACAACAATGTTCTGTAAACAAGACATTTCAATAATTCTTTAGTTCTATTAAAATCGCATACTGAAAAAATCACCAAAGCATCATAATTATGAATGCGAGAAGTTTCAGAATACATTTTTTCCGTTAATTCTTCAACTTATAAATCACAATCACTCTGCTAAAATGAACAAGCTAGAGTTATTCTGATAAAGGCGAATTACGGTTCTACTTATACCGATTCTTAGAAACATCAGACTGTCATTTATGCTAAAATACATATTAGGACGGAACTCAGTTTCATAAATTATTCAAAAAAATAAAAAGGGTAAACAAAGTATTTATAACTGTAAATTTTGAAGGAAGCTTTTAAAATAATGAGGTAAATATTCCTGAAATTATTGATAAGTATGTTCCATATCTTAATTATTCCAAATATGAAAGAGATTTTTAGAAGTTTTAGTAAGAAATTAGAATGTAACATAGTTTCCAATACAATGTAAAAACCCCACACCTGAGTAGGGGAAATTCACGAATATCAAGTTGCAGGTAGCTTAATCGTAGCATACCACAATGCAAAATGATACAATCTATTCATTTTCTACTATTCAAGATATAAGAAAGCTTGAACGCTAACGTGCGTAAATCGACATGATACTTGTATCTTCCCGGGATTAATTCCATAAACACAATAGGAAGACTATACCATGACAAAAGCCTCCAATTGAATATAAGAAAATGCAGCAATTAAATGATAATAATTGTTTGACGGAAAAACAAATTAATTATCCTCGTTGTTAATTAGAAAACGTCAAAATGTAGATATGGACGCGAATAGTAAGGGGGGGAAGGGTTGGAAGTTGAAGGGTGGAAAGAAACAAAGTTTTGGGATGCAAATATAGATTCTCGTAGTGAAAAACGGGGCGTGCGGCTAAATTTATTTGAACTTACTCTGCATGGGTAAGGTAAAGGGCTTCGATTCACAAATTCGTGGAATTATCGTCGTGTGACCGGTCAAAAAGCGGTTAGGACCTGTAGAGTTCACCTCTCCATGAATTTGGAATTTTGTGGTGTGTTTAGAAAACTGTGTTAGTTGGTTTTATACGTCGATCGATAGATATATTCCATTAAATTTAATAACACGTCATTTTGACAAACAAAATATCTACGTTACCTTACACGCAATATTACTTTCATTACAGTTCGTAGTTTACCAACAAAACGTGGCAAGTATTTTATAAACAGAACGACTATTCGTAAATGACCGACTGACTGTGAATTACCTCGTTTGCATTCTTTCAGGTTTTATATAATAAAATCTTCAATACGTCACAAGCGCTAGAAAATTTCAATTATTTTTCAGTAGGTCTGACTCATCTAGGATGATGTAACTTCCTCGAAATTTTGTTCAGTTTACACGTTTTATAGCTGTCATTTAATTTATAAGGTAAATAGTTTCTTAGTTGGATGAATGAATGAAAACAGTTAGCGGTAATTGTTTGGTATCTGATTTATGGCCTTTAATCTTATCTTATGTAAATTATGGTCGTAAAAGCTTTTAACTCTCTAAATGGGATGTTTTCATTAATGTTGTTTTATAGTATAAGATAATTAGTTGTCATTTGCTTATAGATCTATGAATTTATTCTCCCATCAGAAGGATCTGGAATCTTGTAGTATTTCCGTTTTAAATTTAGATTTCACGTTTCGTATCAAAAGTGCTTTTAATGGAAAGAAATAACCTACGAGTACTTTCAATAATGTTTTCAATAGAAGCACAATGCATTATTAAATGTTCCTTAAAACATTTGATCAAGTTACACAACGCGTTTTTCAATGGTATTCATGTCTTTAGCAAGATCAGCATTTAGATATTAGAACGCGTTTTACTGATCTTTGAACTTATTTAAAACGTGTTTTTAAATAGGATTATTATTACGGAATGATTTTGTATCTTTACGGATTTCACGTATGTACTAAAAATAAATTTACTAAGCCTATCGTACTACTGGAATATTATACAGCTTTATGAATCACTTCAACCAGAAAGTATTAACTCGTCTAGATTTTAATGACGTGGAGTTATACTACATAAATCGGTAAATAATCAGAACGGAATCAATTATGAATTTCTATTTTCTTTGGTTTTATGTTGTTTTATCACATCAATATATATATATATATATATATATATATATATATATATATATATATATATATATATATATATATATATATATACATATACATATATTGCTGTGACCTGTAGCCTGTGATGTGCCCAGACGTTGGGTGTTAATAAAAGTGCTGTGAAATGTAGCGTTTAAAAATGAATTCAAATAAGTCTCTTATATTGGGTGGTATGAATTATTGCCTGAAGATTATCTTGCTAGCTCAGATTAAATGAAACAACGAGGATTCAACATAAAACTTATATAATATCAAATATTCACTAACAAACAATCCTTTAAATAATAATAATTGACACATCCAGAAACATCTTTCTTCAACACACATTATCCAAAAAGATTACTTACATACATGCATTAAAATCTACAAATGAAGACTAATATCGTCAGTACATTTCAAGTCTAAAACATTTCATACCTACCAGATACTAGTATGTCATTCATAAAATCTCTTTTCTGATTAATAATTCACAAACCTTTCCTTATGTAAATCACGCTATGTACAAATTTTTGGAAATTTGCATGGATAATTTTAATAATCTTTCTTGCCTTGGTAGATAAACGTAGATTTAAATAAATCTTTTTATAATGGTAAAATTAAATCGGAATTCGATCTCAAGAAATCTTAAATTATCCATATAAAAAAATTTAAGTACCAAATTCTTGTGTAATTTAATCCACTTAGTACAAGCACAAGTGTCTTTTAAAAGATTTAACGTTAATTATCCTGACTGTTCTTTTCCTCTTCGTGTGTCTTAAGATGGTCTTTGTCATGTCCAAAACGTGCATTACCTTTAAAATTAATCCACCCTTAAAAATGCATTTGAAAATCCTTATCATATTCTTTTATTTAAATTTAAAGTTATTTGCTGGAATTTACTTTCATTCTTCAAAAATAACTAGTTTCATTATTTACTTCAAAAAATTTTCGTACTCAAATTAAGATCAACTTATAACGTCGATTTAAAAGTACATTTTTAGCAACAGATGTTTTTAAACGTCTATTGTAACACACTAACTAAACGCAATTCACAATTGATTGTTCATAGTTGACGATTAACCGCCAACGGATAATTCATAATTGATCCCATTCTGATTATTTACCGGTTTATGTAGTATTAACTGCACCACGTCAATAAAATCTAGAAAAGTCGATACTTTATGGTTGATTTGATTCATAAAACTGACAATTGCTTCAGAAATGGCATTCGTTAATACATTATGTTATCTAAATTGCTTTTAGTTTTGATTTATTACGTCGTAAAGTACTTTACTACTCGTCCATAATTGGTATAATTTAAAGACTAGCTGTCATTACTCGTTATCTTATCTGAAATATGGACTATTAAACGCCTTATCTCACATTATAGTCTATCTAATTGGAATGTTCATTCATGTTATTTGTCACCTGCTTGTTTGCTTTATGGGTTTATTGGTTCTCGATGAATGAACTTAGAAATTCAAAATCTAGAAAAATGAAGTAGTTTTTCGATATTTCTCGTTCAGCGTTAAAAATGCTTTAGATCCTGTCACGAAATGGAGTGGATCTTGTTATAGAACGAACTAAACGCGATTTTAAATGGCATTTAGTAGCAAAGGATGATTTACATTCTCAGAAACACACGTTTTAAATGGTATCGAATACTTTTTAATTAAGAGGATTTTACGGAATTTTACTTACGTGTTATATTATTAAAGATACTATTATGTAACATAAATAAAACTTTTAAAGTACAATATACATAGTGTTTCTACACTGAAAATAAGTATTTAGGGTATTAGAAAAATGTCCTTATTTTTTTTGGGTCCTCAGGTGTTGTATGCGCAGGGTATGGTTCTCAATGACTTTAATATGACCTTTTATCATATCATATATATATATATTGCTATGATAAGAGGGTAGTTTAAGGGTAGATTAAGTTATAGGGGTCGTAGGATAGATATAAATAACTTTAACTTTAAGAAAATCAAATAAATCCATCAATTATAGGAGTAAATCGACTATTCCACAAAACGTCAATTACGAGGACACTGTATATAAAAGATATTTGGCTAAATGCATGAGAAAGAAGCTCCTTTAGTAATAATCCGATACCATTTAATTGGAACAGTAATGTGTGCGTCGTATAATATGTTTAAGTATAATTTACAAGTAAAGATAAGATTTTAGAAACAACTAATTGCAACAAATAAAATTATGGGGAAACATAGATAAATTGGCATTCCAAACATTTAATAATTACATCGAAAATATCAACGCATCTATATGCAAACGCATCTGAATACGTCACTAAATACGTGACTAGAAAGAACACATTTGTTCAGAAAACCAACATTCGGTAACAAACAAGTAAACACCAGGCGGTTCAATTATATGATAATCGTGGACTTTTAAATTGACAAACATTGAATACGTGACTGGATAAAAGCAATAATCGGAAATTCTAACAAAATACTGTAATTTAGCAGAACGTTAACGTGAATGAGAAAGCATTTCGTCGATGAATTAAACTAGGGAATTTGAGAAAATACCGAGTTCTGCCAGATAAGGCAAAGTACAAGCCTTAATCGATAAACACCTCAATGAAAACAATTGGTGGGAAGGACTTATAAATAGAATAGAAAATGAATAAACATTTAGTTCATATTCAACCATGCACAAACTATGTTTAAAATGCAGTAGAAAGTTACGTAATTAATTAGTGAAGCAAAATTCAGAATAAGTAAAATTTGAAAGTGAGAAATTGTGCGACGAAAATAAGCCGATCTACAAATAGACGTAAGTTAAACAATTAATTAAATTTATTTTTAATATTTAACAAAACAGGGCTTCCTTTATTGGGACGGCTTTTGTTGAGGCTTTTTTTGTTGGGACGGCTTTTGCTGATGCCATCTTATTGAGACGCCATTTTGTTGATGCCATTTTGGGTTGTGACGGCTTTTGTTGAGTCGATGTTTATTTCGAGATCTGAACCTTAACGCAAATCTAAAAATACGTCTGAAAGTGAGATGAAAAGGGTACTCAAAGTTAATTCAAGGAAAAATACCAGAGATCAAAAGTGGATAATTCTGGCTAATAAGTAAAGCGGATACAACAAGGGATGCAGACCACAGACTATGAGGGAACTCCAGTGACTATTCCAGGTTAGCGATTTTTAAACATTTATTATTTAAAGACTGTTTCAGATTCAATATTCGTTATACATTATGTATTTGTAAAAGTCATCAAAAAAGTCATTTGAAAATATGGAAACAGGGAAATCATCTTAGAACGTTCGAAGGTACTTGAGAGTAATTAAAAATATTTTTGCTGGCTTTCAGGAAAACATAAATTTGGTAAATGTAAATATTCTATACAAGGGTAAAATTTTGAGGTTACACAACATTGTACATATTATCAATTATTATATTGTGTGATTTTGAACTGCTTTATTTGAATTCATTTAAAGGGTAAAATAAGATTTGTTAGGAAGTCGAGCATTCAGTGAGCTAGTCGTGGTAGACAAATAATATATAACGTACAACGTGGGGCATAATAAGGAATTTTATATCAATTTAAATAACGCCCAATCGTGGGGTAAATCAGAGCAATTTAATAACGCCCAATCGTAGGGCATTTCATATCAATTTAATGGCACCCATCGTAAGGGCTTAAAATCTCAAAAGGCTAAATCACAGCAATATATATGTATATATATATATATATATATGTATATATATATATGTATATATATATATATATATATATGTCTGTTTGTTTGTTCACAACGATTAGTCTTTGTTATTTAACATTAATCTAATATTTACCTTGCTTGTGGAGGTCAATACTCAAAATTTTGTTTTCTGTTTTACTAACTGCTTACTTTGGTTAATTGAAAAGAAATAATAACAAAACTTTCAATTTTGGTATTTAACATAATGATAATTAGTTATTTAAGTATTGAACCTGAAATGAGTTTAATTTCTTAAGCTGCAATTATGCGTTGAGTAACCTGAAAAACTTAAAAAAGAAAATCCAGACCTAATTTTTCCCTGAGGGAAATCATCAGAATGATGTAGAGAAAAAATAGCAAGCCCGTACAGCTTGGCACGACATTTGTGTTTTAAACCTATCAAAGTGTGGTCTTGAAGGTTCTAATAATTCATGGCCGGGGCACAACTTTTTGTAGTTGACATCTGCTGGATCATATTTTACATTAGTAGTAACTTTAAATGCAGCAAAGTTCATTTTAGTATCACTTGACTGAATATGAAAATATCACCTAAATTTATTTACCTTCAACCGAAATGTGTTGTGTTCACTTATAATTGTCATCTGTAGAAGTAAGGAGAAAAATGAATTCAATAATCCTATGATTTTTATGATCTTACGTCACTGTTTCACTAAAAACATTCTCCAAATTGTATTTTTACTTTATTAAAGGAGATAGCATATTTCTTTACACAAGCAAAAGTAACTGTTTCTTAAAAAGGAATTCATCCGAAATATATGTTCAACTACCAGCTTGTGTTTTCATTCTAACAAGCGAAACCACAATCGATAATGAAAAACACAGTTAACGTCTGTCAATAGAAACAGTCGCGGCATTTCAAAACAACACAAAAGTTCATCAGACTCGTGAAGATATTAAGCACCCATAGGATGTGTTGCCTAACTTTTCCCGTTAAGTTACAGAAATTCAACATAAACCAATGCAGAGTTTATCTTCAATATGGTGTAAAGATAACGAAGCCGAAATGTTTAATCGATCGGAATCTATGTTCGCAAACAATCTAGTAGAAAATACGTACATACCACATTTAAACATTATGTCAATATAAAATAGATTGCAGTACTTCAAATTATAACTGCATATCCTAATAAAATTCTACAGGGTGATGAATAAGTAATGGTTTAACTTGAGTAGGCGGTTGAAATTGTTAGTCAATACTCAAATGGGCGTGAAAAGAGAATAAGAAATGTAAAATTTCATCAAGAATGAAAATATTCACATGCAGGAACTGCACGTAACAACTTCTAAAATTATTCTGTATTTGTAGAAAAAAGGATTAGTTAGATATTGCTGGTGAATAAACATATCAAAAGTTTAAGTACCACTTTACAGTCCTAACAGTGAAGTGATCATAAAACACCATGTCACAGAGAATTTACAAAACACCTTCTATATTTGAAAAAAAGGATATACATTGTTAATGTTTATAGTAGTAATAACACGACAGCTACGTGGCATAGTTGGTTGCGTGTGACTACTATGCCCAAGGTCCTGGGTTTGAACCCCGACATGGTCCACTTGAAAAATTTTAGGCTTGCATTTTTCACAAACATACGCCCTTCCAATGAGAGGTAAAATGGAGGTCCCATGTGTGTATTACCACACACGTTGAAGATCTCTACCACGTTTCAGCAAGGGGTCGGCAAAGGTAAAAATTTTCCAGGTAAGAAAAACTCACTTCCTGGCTGATGTAAGTACCTTTGGGTGGAGCATTGGAAAATAAAATGTAGAGTAGTAATAACAGTTGGATAGCTAGCTAGTTTTCAAATTTTTAAAGGTTAGTAGGATAATCTTAAAGTGCAACAGTGTTCTTCAGGATGTTTTTTTTATTAATCAAATAGCAAACACAAAATTTAGTAAAACAATGGCGGTGTAAACCATGTCAGGTGTTTTTCAATAGTTGCCTAGCTTGCATTGAATCACTAATTAGCTTGCTAAAAATGTATAATACGTGCGTTTACATAGTTTGTAGTTTGTTGTTCGTAAGACGATACCAGCTAACTAACTTTTACTTCTAACAGCTTCTATTAAAAAAAACTATATAAAGCTGTAGTATAAATTCATAGTATCCCACTATCATATCTAAACTGTGAAACGCTCTAATTTTAGATGTTTGGCTTACTTGTTGGCCAATTATTATGCTTAGTAGTAGAATCTTAGTGCTTACAGGTGCAAGAAAAATGGTCTTCTCCAGTTTTTTTGGTTGCAAGATATGCGGCTGGTAGTGCTACAATTCAATGTTAATACTAACAAGTACAAGAAAAATACTAAAAAAGTTGCTATGGAGTTTGACTTAACTTTAAGCCACAAACTTTGAGTTGTTACATCATCCCCATTTTTAAGTGATATCCCTGCTCCTCGAGGTGCTATGTGGTGTTAAGTTACTACCAGTAAATGCAAGAATAGAAATTTAAAACACGTTGTAGTGAACAACTTGCATACCTTATGCTTCAAACTTTGAATTGTTTTATTCTTTCAATTTTTTGGCTGGCATATACTAGACCCCCAACTTTGAACTGTCATACCTCCTCATTTTTTGGGTGCTAGCTAAACGACTAGTGATACCTTAGTGATACCCTATGGTGCAATATTAGCACTAGTAAGTGCACAAAGAAAAATGAAAAGTATAGTTGGGGCGGGAATCACCTTATCGCACCCAAAGTGCAAGCAAAAATAAAAAAGAGTGAGTGGTGGAGGGTGGCGGATTAAAGGTTCTAAATTTTGAACTGTTATTACTAACCCATTTTTTGAACGCGACTATGCGACCAGTGTTGCCATGTGGCAGAATGGTAGTTCAACAAATTCCAGAAAAAAAACGTGTTAATCCACAACATTCAATTGTTATATCCTACCCATTTCTTGGTGCAACCTGTACAATTGGTGGTGCAATATTAGTACTAACAGGTGCGAGAAGAAATAAAAAAGTATTAATGGGAAAGACTAGTATAGCCTTAGGCCCTCGTCATTAAAATGTTACATTTCTCTATTTTTAGAATGTTAGTTGTGCAACTTGTGGTGCAACATTAGTACTACGAAGTACAAAAAAATTAAAAAGTAGGGAAGACTGGCATATTTTTAGGTCCCAAACTTTGAACGGTTATTTTTTCTCCATTATTTGTATATATGTACAAGAAATGGTTTAAAAAGTTGGATGAATAACTTTGAGTTTTTAACTTTGCTCTTTATCGTCCCTATTTTTTGGTGTTAACTATACGATTGGTTATTACTAACAGGTACAAGAAAAAAAATAAAAAGGGTGTACTAGAAAGAGAGTTGTCATTGCTTTTGCTCCACTAAATCTTGAGCCATAATAACGTTCATAGTTTTTAGGTGTTAGCTATTAATCTAGTAGTGATATGCGGTACAGGTTAGGTGTAATTATTATTTTTTTTTTATTGCCCAACAGTAATAACCATTTACAGGACAAAAATATAGAACAAACTAATTTTATACACATGTGACCTACAGACTAAAGTTTAAATATACAAACGTACATCAACATTATCTTTATATATAACAGAATCTAAAGCAGTGTTATTTATATCTATTTGAGGACTTAAGCTGTTAAAATTTTTACACATTACATTTATGGGTGCTTTTTTGCCTATGTTAGTTCTACTAGTAGCAATCTTAAATGTTTCTATGTATCTTGCTTCTAGCCTAGGTACGTTAAATGATATTTGCGATAACAAAACTGCACAATCTATTTGATTGTGCAACAATTTATATAAAAAACACAGACCAGAACTTATTCTTTTTGTTTCCAATGACAGCAATTTAAAATTTTCAAGTAATTCAATTTGATTACAACCTCTTATAGGATAAACACCAGTTTGTTTAAAGCTTAAGTAGTTTAAAAATTTTCTTTGTACTGCTTCTAACATATTCTTATATAATAAGTATATAGGCGACCAGATTAAAGAGCAATATTCCAGTTTGGTACGTACAAGGGAGTAAAATAGCAACTGTAAGCTAAATAAATCATTGAAATCTTTTGTGTTTCTAATCACAAATCTCAAGTTCTTCTATATGTGGAGAAAATGACAGGGTTGGATCATATGTGTATTATCAATTTGATATTCAAATAGTAAGGGATTCATTTTTGTTGTAAATATCATGCTTTTACATTTTGCAGTATTTAGGTGTAACCTATTGTTTCTACACCAATTAACAAGGTTAATTTGTTGTTGTAAGTACAAACAATCAGAATCGTCTTTTACGGTTGAATAAATTTTTAAGTCATCTGCAAACAACAAATTATCACACTCCAGTGTGTTGGAAAGGTCGTTAATAAATATTAGAAACAACAAAGGACCAAGATTGGACCCTTGTGGAACTCCAGATATAGGCACAATTATATCAGAAGTAAATCCATTATACCTCACAACTTGTTTCCGCCCCAAAAGATACGATCTAAACAGCGCCAATAAGGTTTCACTAAAACCATATTTATTCAATTTATTCAGCAAGACAAAATGATCTATTTGATCAAAAGCTTTCTGAAAGTCTAAATATATCGCATCAACTTGTAGTTTCTGATCAATGGGATTGGCAACATACTGAGTAAAAACTCTAAGATTGGATAAAGTACTCCTTTTTTCTATAAAACCATGCTGAGTCGATGAGAGGATATTTTTTATTTCCATGTAGATTTGTTTATACAACAATGATTCAAATATTTTTGCAAAATTACTGATAATTGAAATTGGTCTGTAGTTAGCTATATCAGATATAGCCCCACTCTTAAATACGGGGCAAATTCTAGCAAATTTCCACTGAGATGGAGATGTGCAAAATTTAATAATTAGATTAAATATAATGTTTAGTGGGTAAAGAAAGATAAATTTACAATCTTTAATTAAAAATTCTGGTATTTTATCCATTCCAGCAGTCATGGAGTTCTTTAAATTGTTTATTGAATGTATAATATCATCATCCGATGTAGACCTTAGGATTACAGTGTCTATACCATTAACATTCACTACTTGGATATTGCTCTCATTTGATAGTTTATAAACACTAGCGAAGTATTCAGCAAATGCATTTACAATATGTTTAGGTTCAGTAAATTCTTTATCATTAAATGTCATAGTAGCTGGAATTCGAGTCTAATTCCTTTTCTTATTGATAAATGACCAAAAATACTTCGGATCATGTTTAATATTTTGTTGTACCTTAACTAAGTATGTTTCACTGTTTGACTTTACTTTTACAATTAGTTCTAAGTTGTTTAAACTGATTATACAATGAATCTATTTTATCTTTTTTGTACTTTCTCTATGCACAAGCTTTTTGTTTTAACATATATATTAACTCTCTGCTGTACCAATCAGGAAACTTGGTATTAATGTTTTTGTAAAGAGGAACGAAACTGTCAAGAGCTAGCTCTAATATTTCATAAAATTTTGTACACACTTGATTAATATCATCATAATACTCTAGAACAGACCAGTCTATATACTTGAGAAATTGATATAGACCATCATAATCAGCTTTAGAAAAATTATAGTTCTTAACGGAAACATTTATAGGAAATTATTTTAACCTTTCCTTTAGATATTAGATTCAATTAATAAGGGTGGATGATGGGGATCAATACTGACCAAAGCAGTGTCACATAATGGTACATTGCATACTTGATTACTAGATACTAAGTCTAATATTCTATTATTTACATTAAGTACACCATTAAATTGTTTATAATTTAGAAAATTTATAAAGTTTGTAAAATGCCGACTCTTACTATCCCAGTAGTTATTTGGATATAGTATGGTATATTAAAATCACCGACAACTATACATGACTTGTTATGTAGCCAATCACATAAGGCTAGTTGTTCAAAGAAGTTTTAAAAATATATAAATCAACCAAAGGTGGTATATACACATTAATTATATATAGCATTGTATTATTTAAATTTATTTTGCAGGCTACTACATCTATTAAGCTGAAATTATTGGTGACGTCTGATATATGTATTTGACTTGGTAGAAAACTGTCTTTTAGTGCTAGTAAGACTCCACCACCTTTAGAAACACCACTAACTTCAAATCTTCTGTCACTGCAATAAACCTTATATGCACCAGGAAAGAGTTCTGCATCATTTACACCGGGACTTAACCACGTTTCAGTAAGAGCCACAATTTCAAATTCATTATCAGATATTGCCAGATAAAAAGAGTCAATTTTGGTATTAAGACCTTTTACATTTTGATAGAAAATTTTTATACTACTTGTGTGATAAATGGAACAATTAAAGCTATTGGGCAAATTTAGTTTTCCGAAGTAATAATTTTAGGGATGTCATTTACGTATTTTATTGTAATGTTTTTTCTCCTGCATTTATGCGATCATAAAACTCTTTTTTAATAAATTTAAGAAATTCTATTTCTCATGGCGTGCGATCGTTAACAAGTCTAATATTTTTATGGTCATCGTGATTTTTTAAGCTTTTAGATTTCTTCAAGATGTCAAGAGCTACATGTTCAGACTCGACAGTAACTTTCACTGGCCTAATGGACAAAGCTGAAGCACCCTGCGTACCTAATCTAACTATTTTAATATTGTTAACCTGAACACTTGGTGTCAGTAATTGTACAATCTTTTTAACATTGTCTAGATCGTAATTTTTTGAGTTTCTATTGAGTATTCCTTATTTTCTGAAAGTCCATATAAAATAATATTTTTCTTCCTCACATTTCTTTCAGCGATTTCATGAACTATATGTTCAAATTCAAAAATTCTCTTTTAGGAGTAGCATTTGTGTTTGTCTTTATTTGTTGACTAGACAACAATTCATCTATTTTTTTGTGTAAATCATCAACTTCCTTTCTAAGCTGTGGAACTTGAGAATACCCTTTACGACATACTTCGCAAAAGTACTTTAAAATTCGATTTTTAAGGGCAAACAGCGAAGTTCCGTACTTGACAGGCCCTAGCATTTCTCATAAAGTGTACAGCTGCAACTATCACAAGTTACCTTGGGGTGCTTAGCAGGACACAAATAAACAAATATATGGATAACAATACCTGTGTGATATAGAATAAAATTAGTATGTGTGGGGAATTCTTAAAGCTGATTATAGAATTTTGTTCTATTGCTTTGTGTTGTGAAATAAATATTTAAGTCGCATTTAAGGTACACATTTAAAAAATTCAATGGACTACACTGACTTTATTTATAGAAATCAATATATTAGATATCATATCCTCAGTAGCGACTATAATGATCTAGCTATCCTTTTTATTTATTCATTCTTCATTTATTATTGCGGTATGCGTCACTGCACTAGTGTTAAATGCTACTTAATATTCTTAAAAAATACCTGAAGGACGAGTCCTGTTTACAGTAGGTTACCATATATGTCTAGTTATTATTAATTTTTAAAATTCTGATACAATGACAATTCTGAAAAGCAGTCTGTGGTTTGGTTAATTTAATGCAGTAATAATAGTACTTATACAACATGCAAAGCACGGAAAATCAACTTTGGATGATTAACTGGTCGTATGCCAAGGTATTACTAATTAAATCACTAACAACGTTTATTATAATTAACCTTGAGCAGGTTGAAGTTTCAAAATTAATGTTGGAAAGATCTTTTTATTAAATTTTTGTAAATAATAATAGTTCCTTAAATGAGTTTTTTTAGAAGAACTAAAGTCTCAGTAGACGTAATATTGTTGGGGCTTTGGTGCAATTACTGCATAAAAAGTAAAAAATTTCAAAATCCAATTTTACTGAATCGATTTGTATGAAATTTTCACTTTTAGTTTACTTGCAATAATCAATTCAAAAAGTTTATCGTTTAAAAATTATTTCATTATAAAAAGTATTTCAAAGATTAGAGGACCACTATGTACCCAAAAGTAGGAGTCCAATTCTTTTGGAGATATTGAATTAAAAATTTGAAATAAAAACTTGGACTTGGAACACCCCATACAAAATTACATATGATTCTGATAAGAAAAGTTGAAAAAATTTGTTCGCTCTGGCATTTCTGTTCACAAATTTTTGAAACGTTACAGGGATCACAAAATAGATTAGTTGAAAATCTAATATGAGATTTTTGATTCAAAAGCGTTACTGACCAGTATAATTGCTGAAAATACTAACTTTATATGAAAACTAACTCTTTCAATTGTTTTAGAACCACAGGAATGGGAGGAAGTATATTAATGAACGATTGTGAACGTGATATAAGTAGATTTCGCAAATTATCTGCATACATAATGCAAGACAATCAATTACACGCTAACTTAACAGTAGATGAAGCAATGGCCGTTGCTGCTAAGCTCAAAATTGGTGATAAAACTCCGAAAGAACGAGAAGAGATTGTAAGTATACATTTTTGTTTATGCCTTTCACAACATTGCTTTTTCTGATAGATCAATGAAATTTTGGATACGCTTGGCTTATTAGATCATAGACGAACAATGACAAGCAGTCTATCAGGAGGTCAAAAGAAACGTTTGTCAATTGCTTTGGAACTTGTAAGCAATCCTCCCATTATGTTTTTTGATGAACCTACTAGCGGCCTTGATAGTTCTTCATGTTTCCAATGTGTGTCTTTACTTAAAACACTGGCTCGTGGTGGACGTACTATAATTTGTACGATTCATCAACCTTCTGCAAGATTATTTGAAATGTTTGATCAGTTGTATACGTTAGCAGATGGACAGTGCGTTTACCAGGGTTCAACATATCAATTAGTTCCATTCTTGGCAACACTTGGACTGCAGTGCCCATCGTATCATAATCCAGCATCGTTCATTATTGAAGTTGCATGTGGTGAATATGGCGATAATACCCAAAAATTGGTGAAGGCAATTGCTAATGGTAGAAATGATATTAGAGATTCAAAAAGTTTTACTTCTATTAAAGAAGAGAAATTGAACAACGTTGCTAATAGTACTAGCGATACTACTACAAACAATATATCAAAAAATGAAAACAGTGTAGGTTTTGAAAAATTTTCTAAAGATTACGTCAAACCTTTAATCGAAAAGGATAACTCTTTACAGAATGCTGTGAATAATATTTCAAAAGGAACTGAACGTAAGTATAAACATTTTACAATTAATGATTATTTGTTGAACTTTGCAGTTGTAAGTGTCACTGTTGACCATGAAAAAGTAGTGAATGTTGAAACAGCTCTTCTCGAACCTGAAGTAGCTATTCCACAACTACGATATGGAAATTCAGAATTAAATCAATTTTTCATTATTTTAAAAAGAGCTCTTTTGTTTAGCAGAAGAGATTGGGTAAGTTGCTATGCGTAAAATTAGTGTAACGTTAATAAATTTTGATCTGACTTGGAGGGGCAGGGACTACGTCACAGTATATGGGTACGTCGGCTAACTGCAGTGGAATGAAAATGGGTTCCTACGGAGAAAACTATAAAAAAAAATAGAAAAATGCGAACTAAAACAATAATAAAATAAAAATAATGAATCAAATGGCTGAAATGCCAAAAAAACTATGTTACATACCCTGAAAATTCCGTCAATACAAATAAACATTCAATTCTTAAAACTTCCAACCGTTATATTTTTCCACAAACCTTTTCACTATCTTCCCCAATACTTCCAGAAACTTCCCGATACAACAACTCCACGGCCAACGAAATCCTAGAAATTGCCCTCACACCACAAGCTAAAGTATACATTTCTCTGTATTTCAAATCCAACCGAAACCTATTTTGTACGAAAACATAAGTTTAAGCTCACAACAACGCACGTATTAACATCATTTTTCTGTATTCGTTCTAACTGGCAACACTTTTCAAAACATTTTCTTGAAAATTGAAACTCTACTAGCAAAAGTTAACGTTTAAAACATGCCTCTAATAATATTCGTTATAGCTATCTCGCTTCAATACATACGCCCTAAATCACCTGTCTACCTTGTCTGTCATCCACGTTGTACCTGAACGTTAAAGTTCTATCTCTGCTTATCTTACTCATACCCATTCTATCAAACAATCTCTCTTTATTTACTTGTTTGCAAGTTCTCTTAGAACTGACAAAATCACCCTCTCCTCTTACGTTTAAACTATATCTATGTTAACATATTATATTTCTATCTTCTACTCATTCTAACAAATAACCCCTCTTTGTTTCGCTGGTGGCAAGCCGTATTTGTAACCGACTAATTATCCATTCCAAAACTATAAATTCATTTTTAATTGACAGTGCCAACCAACACTACTTAGAATTGCCTGTTATTTGTGTAGTCTTATTTTATAACAATACTCAGAAAGCTTCATTCGGATATAACTGCCACCTTTACTGTTATAAACATTATGCAAATCTACAACGTTTTAAAATGCTCATGCTTTTTAGAAAATATACATCCCCCTTTGCTATAATTTAACTCTGAAGGTTACCTTGGTTTATATGAAATTTACAATGCTTTATACTTCTTAAATACAATGGTAAAATATGTTTATGATATAACACACGCTATTTTTAATTAGTATTCATAGGTAAAGGATGATGCTAAATTAACTTTTAGCTTACTGGAATTATTCCGTAGAATTATTCATTTTTACTCTAATTAAAAGCGTTTCACCTTGTTATTTGTATTTTCTATACTAAATCCTGAAATAATTACCAAATTGAATACTAATGCTGTTTTAACCCCCAAATATCACAGAAATATATATAATAAAATAATATAAACATAAAGCTTATAATATTATTTACTGTTTTAAATTGCAACAATTTAAAAGAGGATTAAGGATTTTCCAAAACCATCAATAATTTTCATTTCTTTCTATCACAACTCCCTCAACACAACACATCACAAAATTGCTAATTATTGGAAGGATGAACTTTAGCAGTCATATAACATTCTATTTATTTTGTGGTGTACAACTACTAATTACCTTCCTTCTACTACACTGGTTAAAGTTGATAAAAGTACTTTCTACGTTAATACTCTGATTTAATTATAACTTAATAGGAATTGAAACACATGTACAAAATAACCACTGCTGTACATACAGTTCTTAAACCTTACTTAATATAAATATTTTTAGTATATAAAATAAAATGAATACAACCTTTATAATTGGTAGTCCTATCCGCCTCTCGCAATGTTGTTCACGAATTAGTGATGAAGTAAGTGGAGGAAAATTTGTCTGAAACCTTTTTTTTGTCGAATGATTTGTTGCGGCCGTTAATTTCGTCAGCTGACTCAGTTCTTCGCATAATTGGGTTGCACCTTAAAAAATCTAACATTTGTTATCACATAATTCACGAACTTTATTTTAGTCAATTCTTCACTAAACCTTCTCAATAGCATATTTCAAAGTAAGACACTTGGTTTGAATAATAAAAGTAATTTTTGTTTTTTTATCTTCGAAGAATCGTGAATAATTCTCAAAGACCACAGCACTTTTCTCTTTTTTACCTTTCCTTCTAACCCCATCCTTCCTAGCCTTTCCACCGCCGAACAACCAAAAACAAGTACGTCCTCACCAACTCAAAAATCACTGTCTTAATTCATTGCTACCAACTCGCGTATCTACCAGACCAGAAGCAGTGTGGATAGGGGGTATCTATATTAATTAAAAACTTACAAACTTTAGGTGGGTGTTACAGTTTTAATCCCTTTTGACCCTTGGTTATCATGACATTATATCCATGCTTCCCCACTTATCACCTGCTGACGTATTTCACTAAAGTCTTTTGCCGCATATTTTTCATACCGGATTTCAATAAAAATTTTCTTGTTAAAGCTGTTCCATTCACTTTTATTTTCCACCATATCGGACTCCTACTGCACGAGTCTACCGCTGTATTAAGCGCTCGAATGATTACATTTTGACCTGTGGTTATTACTGGCTTGCTAATAATTAGTTCATTTTTCTATTGGACTTAATTGTTGTCATTTAGTCTCCCACCCCCATCTTTCTTATGTTCAGTCGGGGTTTTTTGTCATGGTGCAGTTTTTCTATAACGTTTATGGAATGGACCCTGAGTAAGGACTTGAGATATCATGTGATTTACTTAGGTTAACGTTTATGTTTCTCTAAGTCTTCAGCAATATTAATTGAATACCTAACATTATACTTTATGATGTTTGGTTTGTAATTTAAATCTATGGATTTCACTAACGCATCAGCTCTTTCTTTGTATTTAGCGGAAGGATGTTCCTGGGGATTTTGCTGTAAATTCGATTTACATTTGCAAGTAATAGGGTTTACCTGGCACGTAGCATTGTTAAACGATCCTTTGAACTTCTGTTCAAAATGCGTTTTGCTAAAACAAAGTAAAGTGTTGTGTCACTTTTGACAATGACGATATACTTTTTTCGAGTGGCATTTAGATAGTAAATGTACTAAACTTAAACAGTTCACACAACCATTTTTTGATTTAATAAACTCAAATCTAGATTGCAGGGGTAGAACAAAACTAAAGTTTGTCATAATCATCTTGTTTGCAAAGAGCACAAACAGGTATTGTACTAAAAATGCGATTGATTTACTTTTATTTAATATTCTTAGCATCATTGATTTAAATTTAAATATAGCAGGAATAAGTCGTGATTTTAGAACTAGTTTTTGGCATTTTGGAGATAATGTTGTTTATGCCTGTCTTTAATGTGCTGTGGACACACCATTTTGTTCTATAATTAAATGTGGTTCATTTTGTATTCATTATTACATATATAAATGAATTGTTACACAGAACCAATGAATGTCAGTTAATTTAATCATAAATGGTAGCAGAGCGTGGTTTTAGTATAACGCATAACGGAAAATTCCATTCAGTTTTGGAAGGATGAACGTACAAAATGATGAAATATTCAACTTGACTGCATTTGTGAGTATTATAACAAAATTATACCTTTGAAATTGATACTTTCATGTTTTATGATAATTAAAATTGAACAATGTGATTCTGCAATGACGTTTAGAAAGTTAAATACCTCAAATTATACGAGTTGGAAAGTTATTTGTAGTATGTTGCTGTGGGGACGAGATCTGTTCAAATTCATAGAAAACGTGCAATCTGCATTGATGAACCCTGTAACTCAAAAAGAAAAGGATGATTTTGAGATTAGAAGAGGACGCGCATTTAGTACAGTTTACGTAACATTGGAGGAAGAAATTCATCTGCTTTTAGTTAATATAGATGATCCATGTGATGCCTGGCTAGTTCTACAAAACGAAGTTGAACCATCATCATAATTGCTAATTGCTTTAATGTATGATTAGAAAAAGCAATAATGAATCAATGTGGTGTATGTGTCCAGAATATTGTGAGTACTAATATAGGTACAGTGCCTTAGTGAACAAATTTCAGATAGATAAGTCGCCATTGTAATGCTCTTAAAATTAGGTGACTTGTATGACACAGTCACACAATCAATTTATCAAATTTCAACTGAAAACCTTTTAACTAAAATAGTAAACGACTGTGTACTCATTGAGGCAAATCGACTAAATGCAAAAAATGATGGTAAATTAGGTATAGCTGAAGTATTCATTCATGTTTAAATATAGTTAAAAAAGAACCGTTAGCTAATTATCAAAGATTTAATAATACGAAATGTTATTTGTGTGGTAAATTAAGACATTTCAAAAGGGAATGTAGGACTAAGTTGAAAAAGAACTACAAAACCCAAATGTAGTGAATGTGTTAATTACAATACAGTGACTGTAGGCGGTAATAGTTCTCACATTGATAATTAACCGACGAATAGCTTTCACTTTAGTTGTTCATTAACATAGTTTATTACAACTCCACAACATAAAAATAATTGGATCTTGGACAGTGGTGCAATTCACCATTTTTGTTTTTATAAAAGTTCTTTCACAAAATATCAAAAAATCAAACCAATACTTATAACTGAGTGAGAAGGCAAAATGTATGCAGTAGACAAAGACGTTGGAAATGGACACAGATTGTGGAAAAAGATGCAGTTTTGATTTAGAGAATGTGTATCACATTCTAAATTTGTGTAGGGATTTATTGTCAATTTATGCACTCGACAAAGGATTTCATATTCATTTTTAAAAAAAAACTTGTGCTCTGTTTTATAAAAATCAAAATAGTATAGATTTAATATCTGACAATGTTATTTTTATTAACACCAAATTCTGAGGTGAAAGTTCTGTTGCAGAGAAAATAGTTCCTATTGAGTCTGGTTTTACGAATAACTCTAGTATACAGGATCTTACAAACAAACAACCAACTTTGACAAATTCTCTCACATTATGACAACAGAGACTTAGGCATATTTCACCTAATTCAGTAGAAAGATTGTTCAATCTGGAACTGTTAGAGGTAAATTGGTGTTATCTAATGACATAGATAGCTGTATTGGTTGAATAGCAATAGCTCTAAAGAACCTTCAAGAGGCTTAAATAATAGCAACAGGTGAAATACCCATTGCAATTATTATTTATGGATTTATAGGAGCCAGCTCCAGGTGCATGTATGGGAGGAATGTGTTATTTTTGAGTGATTGACGATTATAGTCGATACATAATAGTAATTCCATTAACGGATAAGTTGCTAGTTTTTGAGGCATTCATCGAATTGAAAAATAAATTAGAAACTTTATTGTATTCCGAAATTGTAGAGGTTCGAACCGATAACGGGCTTAAATTTTGTAGTAAGAGATTTGACACTGTATTTTGCGAAAATGTGGTATAAGACACTGACGAACGTCCACTTATACTACCTAGCAAAGTGGGTTAACAGAAAGGTGTAACAGAGATTTACTTGATGGTGGTAGAGTATCATTAATTGATTCAAGTCTTCCGCCTGAATTCTGTATGCAAGCTTTATTTTCCATAGTAAATATAAAGAATAGAGTTATGCATACGACTCTTGACGATAAAACTCTTTCAGAGTTGTGGTATGGCTTAAGCACAGTATAATTTACTCTAGAAGGTTTTGGTGCGAGGCGTTTTATCATATACCAAAGTATTATCGCACAAAGTTACAAAGTAGGACACACTTTGACTACAGGAGGCCATAGAATATATGATCTTATCTTAAAGGTTGTAATTGAGATTAAACATTTACAGTTTAATGAAACAAGAGTTGGTTTTGAAGAACTCAATGCTTTAAATAATTTTTCTACTTTTGATATTAATTTTTTAAGTGATTATTCTGATGAAGATGATGTTGTCTTGTTAGATAGTAAAAATAATCAAACTGCTTGTGATACAGGAGTTGATATCACAGGTTCTTCCAATAATGCAGGGTGGAAAAGAATTGTCTGGTAAATTGCAAGATATTTACTACTAATATGATGCTTCATCAAAATTGTGGAGTTTACCTAATGTTAAGGAATTTTGTAAAACTAATAATATAGAGTTCAATAAAAATGTATTTGATGTTTAACATTTCTTATGATAAAACAATAGGTCTTGCAATTTGTAAACCGGCTTTCGTCATCAATATTTGTGATGTCATATATTGGCGCTGTTGCCACTATCAAAATAGCAATTCCTCGTAATTACAATGACACTATCGGTACAATATAGATTTTGCATTTATTTAGTAATTGGTGACGAAATGTGGTTTGTTACTTTTTAAAAGGTAACTTGTAAAATGATTTTATACTAACAAAATTGCAGTCTAAGCTGTTTAGCTTAATAATAAGTATTATTATGTGGGAATTTGTACTAGTGAGTATATTTTAAATATAATTGAATGTTTCTAATGTGTTATATATTCTTAATTAAATAGTCATATGTGTTATACCGAACACGGAATAATAGCTACCGATAATCAGGACTTCCAGAGGTTATGTTTATTAATCTAAAAGCTGTTATCTTTTTAAGTGCGTATAGCACCACGGTGTGAAGCTTTGGAACAGTTTGGAGCTATTCTTAAAAGGAACGGGTATTTTTTTGTTTAAGGACAATTGCACTGCTTCTTGAGCTTGAAGCACGAACAAAATTGTTGGTGTTTGAGAGGGTAGGGGTGAGGTAAATTAGCAGCTCCCGAGTTTGAAACACTTTGTAAAAGGAACGCAAAGCCTAATGCACCGGAACTGCTCCGAGCTGCTCATTCACATAAAATGATAGTGACTAAAGTAAGAGGACGAACAGTTATGTAAATTTGTTTTTAAGGTTTGCCGGATGTTAAACAATCTAATACAATATTGTGAAAACTAGATGGTATTTGTTGAAATTGCTAGATTTAGAAACTACTGATAATGTGTAATTCAAACCCAGGACCATCATAAAACACTACATTGTTAAATCTAATTTTTAAGTACATACAACAAATGTAGTGTGAAAGTTTTATTGCATTGGTTGTTTACGAAAATACAAGCTTGGTGTACCTGGTGTGATAGTTTTGCTAAGTTTGAACATTATGAGATGTATAAAGGTAGTAAAATAAGTAGCCTCCTCAAAAATAGCTCAAGCATACCTTAAATTTGAATATACATTACACTTGGCTATTGATAAGATGTAAGTAAACACTTTTAGCAAGAGAATATTGTCAAAGATTATAAAAGTGCAATCCGAAAATGATCAATTATATCACTAGCGAAAAGTGTGAGATTGCAGCCAATGTTTTAAAGATGAAAGTATTCTAACCAAATAAATTAAAAGTTTGATATTTAGCAAGAGAAATTCTATTTCATTTTGTATTTATTCAGAAAGTTAAAGATATCTTTTAATACACAATAAACTAAATGCTAATAGTTAATTGATTTACAAACATCAATGTGTCTATCGTGTAAAAAATTTCTTTTATTAAATTCCCTAAGGTTCTATAAATTTGCGTTGATTAGTTGCCACTGCGGTCTGAATCCCAGTTGCTGTCGTTGCTATCTTCATTTATATCACTGACCAACAGTGCTACATCCCCTATATCAAACCGAATTTCATGATCCCACCCTTCTTTAATGATTGTTTCTGTGGATCATCTTGTTTCCACTTAAAACCCATATTGTGTAGAACTGTATTCAACGATCTTTAGCTGCCCTTAAAGAGCCCAGCGTATGTTACCTTTTGCCACAAGATTTTTACAGAAATATGCTCGCCTAAAATTATTTAATGTTATATAAACAATTTCAAAATTAATAAAATTTACTGACGATTTTCATACACTCTGTAAATTACATTACAAATACCAGATTTAGTAAATTTGTCAACTTCAGTAATAAGTTTTTTGTGAACTCGTTTCTTGGAAGTGAAGGGTTCATTATTTTTAACTGCCTGTGGCACAGCAGTTACCATGTACAGATTGATATTTAAAGCAGCTGGTACACGCTAACATAGAATTAATGAACTACAAATTGAAGTAAATAATTAAATTACCTCGCGAACTGCCGTAAAAGGAATAAATGGACCACAGTTATCTCGTTCTTGTTCAAAAAAGCTATCAAATTAGCTAAAAGTAGCTTCCCTCTACTTCCTAAACGTGAACTGGACATGGTTTATTCACCCAAACAAAAATAACGCAAGTCTGTTCTGAAAAGAACAATTTTAAATGCAAGCAAGAATAACACAAAATGCGGGACAAAAACTATGCAAGAGGTTGAAGACATGAAATAAGAACCCCAACGAAAATTTAACATAACCAATACGAGTAATATTAGTTGTCAACAAATGTCTCAAATGAAGGCGGAAACATTACAAAATTTGCAAACCAAGAAGGAAACTTTTTTCTGGAGTTAGAATAAGACAAGAATATCATTTGTAGTTGATATGGTGTGACGTCATTTGTGAGGAAAGTCTGTTTAGAAATTGCGAGAACTATATTAATAAAACTGCAAGACCAGTATTGGTGGAAGATAACGAACCGAATGTAGATAATCACGGAGTAAATAAGATGGGTGATTTTGATGAAGACCCTGAAGCACAATTCATTCAAGATGATTACCTGTTTATTGCTGGTATCGCATGTGTTCCAAGCAATTATAAAACACATTGTTTTCTTCTGACAAAAATAACTGGCCTAAAGCTATGCAAGAAGAATATGATAGCTTACAAGAGCAGATAGTTTAGAAAATAGTACTCGTTACAAAGATCAAAAGGTATTCCACTAATCGTTGGATTTTAATCCGTAACATTAATGGTGTCGGCTCACTAGGTTGTCACAAAGCTCAACTAGTCACCCATGGATTTCACCAACAGGAAGTCATAGATTATAAAAAGGTTTTTGTGCTTATAATAGAGTTCTTCATCATTAGATATTCAGTCCTAGAACTAGTTAGACACATACCCTCATTGTTTCCTATTCTGAACTAACCTACACATTTCCCTGAAATTTGCACAGTCTGCATCTATCACTATCTGTGTGCGATAGTCTGATCTAGGTCTATCTCTACCTCTTTTTTTGCTATCTTTGCTTGTAATATATCCTGTACTATTCCCCAAAAATGCCTTAGAACGTATCCTGCCCTTCTAATTCTCCTATTTTTTTGTTGTTTTCCACAGATATCTTTATTCCTCTACTATTTCTATATTCTATTTTTATTAACTTTGTCTGTCCATGCTATCATCCTCATACGTCTGGAGCCCAACATTCCAGAAAGCTTCTGTTTCTTTCTGTCTGCTTTTCCTACTGCCCCTATTTCATATGCGTACTGTGCTGTGCTGCACACATGCTCTCAACAATTTTCTTCTTGTTTCTATGTTTGTTGATTAAAGCAATAGCATGTTTAAAGGAGGCTATAGATACGGAATATTTTTCTAGAAATGCATTTAAACTAGGTGCAGTGTGTATACAGTTTTTTAGACGTAGAATATTATTTAAATAATGCGATCCTAATGTTTTCAATTTTTTCTATGGCCTTAATACCTCTATGTTATTTTGAAAAGAAAATTTGTTATATATAAAAAATGTTGTTATGGTGTATAATAGTGCCGAGACATGCTTGTTTGGGTTTTTCTTATTGTAATGGTTTTGTTGTAATAAATTAGTTTGCTATTACCTAGAAGCGTGATTAAATTTTCAGGTGATTTAACATTTCCTTTTAGAAATTTTTTTAGTTAGCAGTTTTAAATAGGTATATGTGTGTTCTAATGCTTCATGTTTGTTTTATGTTTTTATGTAATCGTATCTTTAATGCATTTTCAAGTATATTTTTAAGCCAGAATCACTCTTCTGATGTCAGATTTTGGCACCCTCTTGTTAATTCTTTCCTAGGGCCTTTCCCTAGCAACCTTGCGAGATTAAGTGGCATCCAAGGTATTTCTCAATCAAGACATTTCATATTCGTTAACATTCTGGAACCTCTTTCAAACACTTACACCATGCGTCCTACTGTGTTAGTCGACAACCATTTTTTGTTAGTTCTGTCGAGGTTTTCGGTATTCTACCAAAACAGTGTTTTTAGCAGAGTACTTCACTCAGTTTTATGTGAATTACCGGCTAGATATTCTGGGGACCAAAACTCTACGTAACAATCCATCACTCAAGAAGCCTATCACATTTTATAGCAACCGAAATGATGCCATACAATCTGGTAGAAGAGGAAGAAGAGTTTTGTCTATAATCTTTCGCCCACTTATAAAGTTCCTAGCCAAAAAGCTATTTAACGATAGAATTCTCAAGTTATATGACGATACCGTGAAATATTTCAAAAGGACCGTAGACAACATAAATTTCTTTTCAATAACCACTGATTCTTGGACCTCTACAACTATGGAAGTCTATTTTTCTTTAACTCTACATTTTATAGATGAGAGTTTTCAGTTACTGATCATTACTCTAGTGTGCTAGAAAATTTATATAGATCACACTGCAGTTAATATACAAAATATAATTTCAAGTGCTTTTGAAATTTGGAATATTAATATAAAAAATAACCTTTGTTGTACTACTGATTAGGTTGCTAACATTTTGGCTGCTGTAAATTTGTTACAATTATCGCAAATGAGTCGTTTTGGCCACTCTTTAAATACAGGCATGTTAAAAGCAATACGGTATAAATCACTGCAAACGGCTTTTGATAAGACAAGAAAATTAAAATTTAATCTCTCACAGTTATAAATTATCTAGAGTACTGAAATTTGTCAAAATCGATTTAATGAATTCTTTAAAAATGACATCTTGTTCACCTACTAGGTGGTGATCATTTCTACGTTAACATAAATTAGTATCAACCTGTAGTAATAAGCATGTTACTTAATGAGTTTTCCAAAGGAAAGTATCGCAATCATATTTTAAATGGTGCAGATATAGATATCTTAGAGCTTACATTAACGGTTTTGAAAATGTAGGATAAAATTTTGTCATGTCAGGAGAAAGTATGTAACTGCATCTTCCATCGTTTCACTTTTGAAATCTTTACGAGGTAATGTAATAGACATACCAGATTCAAATGATCAAAATACTTATTGCTCGCAACTAGAAAACCTTCCAAATCATCTGCATATGTATATTATCAATACACTTTTAAAACGGTATGAAAATGAGTGTATGAACGATTTTCTTCATAAACAACATTCATTGACCTTAGGTTTAAAACAGAATTTTTTGAGAGTCCAGCGATACCACCATTTACAGCCCAAACCCTAAATGTGATATTGGATCTATTAGTGTAGTTAGATATTGATGCAGTGAGAAGCGCATCCTCAAGAGTTTGGTTTGGTAGCAATGTTAGGGAAAAAGACACTAGCTTCAAGCCGAAATGTTTCACCATCTAGTAAAGCAAATGAAAAACTATTTAAGATATACAGCTATAGATATTACTGAAAATCTCTTAAAATGGTGCAATACTAATAAAATTCTTTTTCGAATTTATTTATGTTTGCAAAACAAAATTTATGCATTTACGCAATAAGTATGGCATCAGAACATGTTTTTAGTTGCGGTGGAAATATCATTATGTACCCGAGAATATCCTTAGTCAGAGAGCATTCAGAAAATTGATATTTTTATTGTGAATAAGAATTTTGTTCCAAATCCAATATAATTTTGGGGTATAAATAACTGTATGTATTTTTTATAAAACTATAATGTATTGGGTTAATTTTAATATTATTAAATAGATTTTATGCAGCAAAAACTTCTTATCTTTTATACAGGCTTTTTTCACATTTATGGATTGGGATCTTGAAAATCATTAGAAATAAAGATTCGGTTAAATGGGAAAAATTGCCTATTTCTGAGAACAATAAGCACCCAAAAGAAAATTGATGATATCTTGTGCTGTTCTCAGATGTGAACTAAAAACAGAAATTTTCATTTTATGCAACTAGCTTCAGTATTTTTAAAATTTGGAAAAAATGATAAAGGAATTATTTGTTATAAATCTTAAAAGCAACTATTAACATTGTGATTACATGTTTCCACCATCAACTTGAAATTTTTAAAAACGAATCTGGGTCTTTTATTTTATTTTTCGAAAGTACTTCTATTTTTAATTTAATACTGTATGACAACTGTAGGTTTTTTTACAACTTTCCTGTAAAAAAAATGATAATTTGTTTTGAACAAACCTCTATTTTGGGAACTCGTGAACTTTATTGTGCTAGAAACGCTACCTCATGGTACTAGGTTCATTACATTGTTTACATTCATATAAACAATAAAATTATATGCTGCTAGCTGGTTCACAGGACACTGTCTAAAGTTGGTGCTCCAAACATGTAAAAAAAATGATAGCCATGCGCTGTAAATGCTACTTCACTAAATTTTCAGAAATGTTAAGTTAGCATATTAGCAACAATTTAAACGTATACTGCCAATTAGATTGCGGAACAAATGACTGCTGCTAAACGTTTGCAGATATCAACGTAAAAAAAATTTTTTGTTTCACATTTGCTACTTCGTGAAACAATCGTAGAGTCAAAGGGTACACTCCAATAAAGAAAAAAAAGCATGTGTTGCGAATGGTTTTGTGGGATAAAAGCATAGACAGTGCCGTTTAAAAGTTCGTGTGCCACACATGCGTTCGAGATTAGTAACCGGTAAAAAACTATCTGTTCTCGACCGATTCAAATTTATCTTTCCATGTTTTTTTTTTGTTACTTCAAAAGGGTTGCAATTTGTAATTGATTGTTTTAAGGCTTTTATATTACAATTCATTTTTATAATAGCCCACTTTTCATTTTAAATTGCTACACAATTATAATTTTCTGTTGTCCTCTAGACATGAACATTTCAGAATGACCATTTAAGTTTTCTTAAATAGTTGTAAAGGATATATTTCAATTTTAAAACAATTTTATTAATGATTCATATTTATTATTCACTCATGTATTAGGGTAATGTTAAAAAGAAAACTGAAAGCAACTCTAAATTTTTTCAGTGCGATTAGATGTTTTTTGATTTTTACAAGATAAAGGTAGAGTAGAATTTATTTACGAAGAGCCTGTACGTAATTTGACGTATGCGCAAACTTTGAACGTCAGTGAAGTAGCGGATGTAATAATTTTTATCAAACTCCCATAGAGTAAATATCCTGAAATCAAGTTTTATTTTGTTGGTGGTTTAAATTTACATGGCGAATATGCAAATAAGCAAGGTATAAAACACAAAGAAACAGAAAGGATACTATGAAAGCGTAAGAAATAAATATTGAATATCAAAGTCACAAATATCAATTGACATTTAACAACAAATTATGTACGCCACTAATATGCTGAACGAACACGCCTATTTATAAACAATGGACTAATGTAACACCGTTTGAGCCGTGTGCGCATGGTGACGTTCAGTCTCTTCTTAAATATATTCTACTATAACAAGATAAATGATATGTTGAAGATTAGATTTCTTCTGATTTTTCAATTTATGGAATAGAACATAAGCTCCTCTGCTTACTAGTTGTTTAGAAGATATAGTACATACTGTGGAGTCATTGTATTCATGCGAAATAAATAAATATGGATGTCGACAATATGCTGAATAATGACCACTATGCGTACTTCCCCTGTGATTTGATACTGCATATACATTGTAACGACACTCCCCAGGATTGCTTTTGGAAGCATAATCATGCATGTCCAAACCATCATTTGGAAAATCTATAGTCCTAGTCTCGATAGATTTTTCTGTAGGTGAAAAGCGTTTAATATGTATTACGAATATTGTATAAAACTTCTGTATGACGAACGATTTTGTGCACTTCTTTCTTTCCTTAGATTGGGAACATATTGGTTTTTCATTAACATCCAATATTTTATTTTCTGGTAAAATAATCTAAACATTGCTGTAACATAAGCTGACCATCAAAATGAGGTATAGGAAGCAAATAATCCCAAAATGGATCAAAAGTTACAAAACAATGTCCACAATATGTAATACGCATTGTAAATATCTACTGTCCTACAAAAATAATAACAAATTTCAAATTGCTCGTTCTTAGATATAGTTGCCAGGATATGGAGGCTTTATCAAAGTCATTCAATTTTTATCTATTTGTCCAGAAATTGGTGGAGATTTGGTAATAACTCGATTCATGAAGTCTTAACAAATACTGAGGGAAATCTTGTGCATCTTGTTGAGAATAATCCATAAAAACTGCAGTGCAAAACACTGACTTTGTGATTTTAAGTTAAGGATGTTGATTATTTCATTGTGTAAATTTTGATAACATAAATCCTTTACCACTTGGGCAAAGGCTATAATAAGAGCTCCTTTCGTACTGGAAATACTAGTGTTAATATTGTTTGTGAACATATCTTTTTTAACATGTTCTAATAAGAGTTTCGTATTTGAAAGACACTGAATTATGGAGTTCATAAAACAAGTATTAACCCATTCAGGCCTACATTTTTAATAGAACTTGAATTATCATCAGAAATCTTATGAAATGTTTTTGTTTCTTATGAATTATTAGCTAACCGTAAATTACTAGATGTATTTGTAAAACTGTCAGGCATGCGATCGAAAGGTGACATCGATACAATTTCTTATATTCCTTTTATATTCTCTTTTTTCATAGGTATCTGGTTCTGCTTCAACGTTTGTCATATATAAAAGGCACATGTATAAACATAAGGTCTTCAACAATTATTAAAATCATTAAAATTAGTGTTTAATGAAGAACTAAAAGCATTCACTTTCATAGAATATCAAGTTTTTTTCGTTACACTTACTTGATTAGGTGTTATGTTTCTAGATATAATGTAACTATTTATTGTATTTAGAGCTACAATGGCTGGTTTTGGATTCTTTTCAGATATAAAAATACTGAAAGACTGTCTGGATGTACAATCTGCAGAAAAGAAACATTAATACTTTTACGGAGTTTTCTTTAGCAAGTACTTCTGTATGTTCCTCTGAAATAAAATATTTATTTGATTTCCGTAACATTAGGGTTGCTAAATTAGACAATCTGACTGAATGTATTAATGGGTTGTGTTTGTAACATTTTCTCTAAAATTATTCTTTTCTTGTATTTAGATAATTTGGAGTTATCAATGCAAACATTATTGGTGAATGGAGCTAAAGTAAGAGTAATCTTCAAAATATCATTTTTGGAAATTACTGGAGTTTCAAAGTGAGTACTTTCTGGAGAATCTTTTTTATCAGGTGTAATTGTAGTCTTCAAAGAACTCCTCGTGTTGTCTGATAATTGGTGAAACGTTTCGTAGATTTTTGTCAATTTGTATACTGTAACTGGCCTTTTTTTCCCTTAACGAACTTTAAAGCTGAGATATTTTCAGTATTTGAATAGAATATAGCTGAGTTACAGTAAATACATTGTTCTAACAACTGCTTAGATTTTTTCAAGTATTTTAAACTTTATATTGCTTTGTTTCTTATTGATACAAGAAAGGATTGCCGATGTTGGAACATTTGTTTGATGAGAAGCACTTCCTTGGACTGTTTTTTCACTAAGTTTTGAGACCATTGTAAATAACGGTAAACTTTTGCTTTTTAGTCTTCTGAATGATGAACTTAACTACAATTTTGGATATACTTTAACCTGGTGATCCTTTTCTTTTGTAACTTAATTAGTATTGTTATCCAAATTTTTATTAAATGCATATGCAGTATGCGATAATTAAAATTTTTGGGTGAGATTTTCTTAATGTTAGCGAAACATGAAAGGTGGACAGGTTCCGAATTGGATAAAATATAGTTTATCAAGAAATTTGGACAGTGGAATTGTAGCGAGAACCGAGGCAGCGTTTCTGTGTTGTATTGCTAAACTGATCTTTTGTAATAAAAATGAAATAGCTCTCGAGTCAAATGTGCAATTACTGATTTGCCTACCAATTTCCATAATAAACTTAATAGTCTGTGGGCCAATAGCTACTGGATAAAAGATGTATATTTCTGAAAGATTTGAGTATTTTTCCATTTTTTTGTAATTTGCCTTGGGCTGCTGTTGCACCAGAATACTGTGAGAGTCTGCTAAAGTGTCATTACAAGTAAAGTTTCAGGTGACAGGTTTTCCAAATTTCCAAGGCATCAAAAATAACATCTGGACATTTACCCATCACTTCCAAAAATATTACATGGTTCCAAGACTGCAGAAGTTTCCGCTGATACGAACGCACGTCGGATTAGATTGTTAACTACTCTATTTTTTTATAGATGGCTGTCACTGGATTTAAAGTTCAAATAGTGATGTCTAAATTGATATACGGTTAAATCGCATCTGCATGAATGTGAAATGCATAATGGACTCCAAGTCTTAACCCAGTTGCTATTGCTATTCTGAAAGATTGATCATGTAGTAATGTTCCCAAAGAGGCAACAAGTAGTGCAGAAAGCCAAATGCTAGCATTTTTTGATAACCTGCGAGGATTCTGGCTTTGTCAATAGTGGTCGTAGCTGATTCAAGCACACTTCTCGAAATAATATCTAACATTGGTTTGTCACGATAACTATGGACATATTTATTGTGTTTTACTTCTTGCATTCATGTTGCTGCATGCCATAGGTTTTCCGCTTCGGTAAGGAAAGTGTCGTTTATTATGTGATTATTTAGGACTTTTTGTATTAAAGGTAAACACGAATGTATTGAAGACTAATGAGCAGGAAGAGAAAGAGAAGATGTTAGACGAATACTAAGTTCTTCTTTGGCTATTGGTAGTACAGCTTGGCACCGTTTTCGGAGAGTTTAATATTAATTATTTCTTCGAGGGTAATACGTACAATGGTGTCAAAACATCTGAATAGGTCTTTTCGGTGGTATGTTGCAGAGCATCTTAGTAAAAGAAAGATTCAAATGTGAGAAGGTAAATTTAAACTACGAAATTTAGTTTAAATTAGTTGAAGTTGTTCTATTTTTCTATGGAAAATGGCTTCGATTGCTTCAATGTAAAGTGGAGCTGCTAAAAAACTCCAATTTGTTTTTTCAGGAATACAAATATTCAGAGCAAGTGATTTGAAAAAATTGATTGCTTCATCATTTGGTGGGGTAAGAAATAGGAACTCACATATGTTGAGATTAAGGTCTGTCTTCTTACGTTTCCTGCGTTTCATATTATTGCGCAATCGTTAATATAACGTACAATTACGTGGCATTTGTATCAAATACCAAACACGTTTAAAAGTGATACAATGATCAAATTTACAATATAAATAAAAGCAATGTACTCACTTAAATTGCACCTTACCGCCAAATCCCAGGGCCATCTCATTGTGGGTTACATCGCGCCATTGTTGAGTCCAAATTCTATCCGTCCATCCTCTTACTTGTTTGTAGGTAGGACAACAAGGATAACCAGGTAGAAGGAACGATAGAAGGTAGAGATAAGGAACCTACCATCTGAAAAGAGAAAAGGCAGACGCACACGACACATGTAGATGTTCGTGGCATCTGGGGTTCCGTAGGGCTCAATAATTGGACCCTTGTTTTCATTATTTACATCAATGACATTGTGGACATGTTAGACGTTCAATATCTTCTTTATGCTGATGACTTGAAACTATATGCTGAAATTAAAAGTCAACATAATTGTAATAAACTTCAACAAAATCTAGAAATAATAAACCAATGGTGCCTTGTTAATAGACTTCCTTTAAATGTAAAAAAATGTACTGTCAAGTCATTCTACAGAACTTATCATCTGTTTCTACATGACTATTCACTGAATGGTAACATTCTCCAGCGCCCGCAATATATCAAAGATATAGGGGTTTATTTTGACAGTAAACTCAGTTTTAAAGAGCATATTCAACGTATGGTTAAAATTTCTAGCAAATTAACAGGTTTTATAATGCAAAACTCCATTGGTTTCTCTAACGCATCTACTTTGATTACCTTATTTAATACTTATATTTGTACCCGCTTAGAATATGCCTCAATAATATGGTGCCCGCATTATGTGATGTACATTAACCAAATTGAGTACCTTCAAAGGAGGTTTCTAAAACTAGTCTTATACCGTATATGTGGTACATATCCACCAATTGGATACCCCCATGACAGGCTTCTGGCTATGTTCAATAGATCCTCTATGGAGAAACGACGTTTTGGTCAATCCATAATATTTCTCTATCATTTACTAACCAATTTGCACTGTCCTCAGTTGGTTTGATTACTTTAAACGTTCCCCGCCTTGCTTCCAGATTGCCCTATACATTCGAATATACCACGGACTAATGTCTTGAAATTTTCACCATTACATCGCTTATGCGAAACTATAATACCATTCAAAATGTCATCGACATATTCTGCACATCAGTTCAACAATTTAAAAAACATACTTTAGCAAGTGGCAAGTGTGGTTAAAGGGGTTATATGTGATTAGCTATTAACGTTTATGAGCTATTTATACTTTGTGCTGTAAGTTATTTTGTAAATTTGTAAATTTTTACATATACCTAGCCTGTTTTACCTATCTTGTAAAGGGATCATTCTGTAAGATAGGGTAATAATAAATAAATAAATAAATTCAGGTCTCGTAGTCTCATGACGTCTCATCACACCGTGTGCACTTGTGCCATTCACTCTGCGCAGGTGCGACTCGGGGACAACAGAAATTGACAAGTTTATTTAAAAATAATTGCGGGAATTTATTTACATATTTAACAATGTACATTGCCAATTTTGGCGTTTAACAACCTAGGTTAGAAGAAAGGTTAATAATTTTAAAGAGGTCTCTTGAAACAGAATCAAAATTGTCACTAATGTAACCTTTATCTAAATACCAACAATTGAATTCTGAATTGATGCATTTTGTAAGAGCATCAATTGCCAATCAAAACAGTGTAGGGCCTAAAGTATCTCCTTGTTGAATTCCTCGTTCTGATAAAATTAAGAAAGGATGGTGCAAAATAATATCGAGAAAGAAATGAAAGATCGTTGGCTATATGTTTAGAAATAAGCTCAAATGGCTTATCTCTATATATACTGTTAAAGACGTTGCAAAAATCTAGTTTTAGTATTACTTTGTTTCTGTCAGCTGGCTTGAGTTGGTATATGTCTGAGTGGAATATTAGACATCTTTGCAACCGCCTGGTGCGCTGAAACCAAACTAAACAGGCAAGAAAAAATCACCTAAACTTTTTATATTTTTCGACAACATTGTTTGGAAACCAGTCTCCGATTGCAATGGGGACAAATACCACTAACTTTCTTTTTTAAAGCGCATAAAGAAGTACAGTATGAAATTTGACAAATTTCACGATTTACTTTTCCCAGAAGCATAAAGTTGCATAAAGAAGTTAACAAATTCAACAACTTTTGGTATTACTGCCACAAGAGAATGTTAAAAGGTCTTGTAAATGGGAGGGTTGTAGACTGTCTGTTCCTCCTACTGAATTCTTAATTTTAAGGTCGTTAAATATGGATTCAGATAAAGGAACAAATGTATTACCGGAGCACAGAACTTCGATAGCTGATGATATATCCCCATCACCAACTTTTGGTGCAATTCTTTTGGATACTATTTGCTTTGAGTTTATTTTTATCTTATGCTGTAATTGAATAGGATTTTGATAAGTTTTTATATTTTGTAAGAATTGAAAAGATAGACTTTTGATTTGGGAACATATTAGATTTATCAAAATTTATAGAAAATATCATGTAGGCAAAAAACACAGATATTTCCAAGCTTCAAGAGTATTTCTATTAATGCAATTGTTAATTGTATCGCAAAATGCAAGAGCGTATTGACAGCGTACGGGTTTAGGAATACACTTAACGTTTCTTGAGTTTTTAAATTTGGACAAAAAAATATCTAATTCGATTACATTTGAGGAAAATTCTTTGCAAAGTTCGTTGTTACCGTTTTTTAATGTTCAATGTTTTATGTTGGTTATAGTTTTGCTTTTTATAACCTATTTTAGTTTCCATATCTAAGGTTTCCAATTTCTTGTGGACTTTGGAGGTGTGAATTTGTAATTCATTCTCGTTTTTGAGATTTTAGACATTTCTTACATTGTGACATTACTTATAAATTTATTATGTCATTAAAATTCACTGTTGACATTTGAGCTTTCAAGTGTTGTAAATTTCTCAATATAATAAATTGTGTAGGACACAACAGTAACACTCGTATACAATCTTCATATGTTTGTTACCCAGAAAAAATGAAAATAATATAAAATATAAGATTAAAAGCAATTGTCGGAGGCTTTCATGGCTGCATTCATTATAAATATTTATGGTTCCGGATTGGTACCGTGTCATTTTATAAACTAAGGTCAACCTTAGTTTATGAAATGACACGGTCCCAACCCGGAACCATAAATATTTATAAAGATTAAAAGCAATTATAAAATAAAATTAGGTCAGAGTGTGACAGGATAACTGAATTATACTGCTACTTCAAAATATATGAGAAGTAAATTAAAATTGTATATTGAGCTATACAGCTGCGTAACTTTTTATATACTATTTTATTTTTCTGTCAATGCTCTTATCTCTCACAACCATTGGCAGCACATGCTTTTTTTTTGGAGTGTAATCTTTGACTTTATGTTTGTTTCATGAGGTAGCAAATGTGACAAAAAGAAAAATTTTTTTGACATCTTCAAAAGCGTTGTCCTGTGATCCAGGTGGCATCACGTGTTTAAGTTGTTGATAATGTGCTAATTTAACATTTCTGAAAGTTGGGTGAGGTAACGTTTATAGCCACATGGCTATCATGTGACGAGTGTCGCTACTAATCGGTGTCTCGCGAACCAGCTGGCAGCTTACGATTTTATTGTTCACAGGAATGTAAACAATCTAATGAACCTAGTTTCATGAGGTAGCATTTGTAGCATATAAAAATTCACAAGCGTTCGAACTATTTCTGAATATGCACAACACATATAATCAAAACGTTATTAGTAGCATCTTGTAGCTTTCAAAGTATAAAACAAAACATTACCTTATCGCATTTTCAAAATTTTAAAAACGCAGAAGCTAGAATCATAAATTAAAAATTGAAATTTTTTGTTTTTTGATCTCGTTTGGGAACGCCCCAAGAATCAATTTGTTTTATTCTTGTTGCTCTCAGAAATAGGCAATTCTCTCTCCATTTCACTGAATCTCGTCTCTACCGGTTTTCTAAATCCCAACGCATAAACATGAAATGACTGCCCTGCATAATTCTGCAAAAACCTATGTATTGTTTAGAAGTTTTGATGAACATCCTTAAACATGCCATTCTTTTGCAAAAACGCTTTCATAACGTACGATTAATTTACGTACTACTTTCAGAACATTAATACAACAGAAAAGTCTTACAGACGTTTGTTTTCGAATGCTTATACTTTACGCAAAAGGTTATATCAATATATTGCCGTTGTTGGGAAAGTTGCTTCATAAAAAACTTTTTGTCACTACTGTATATTAACCAATGTGTTTTATTTTAGACTCTTATGTACCTTCGTTTATTTGCACATATACTGGTTGGGATTTTAATTGGTGGACTGTACTACGACATAGGAAATGATGGTGCTAAAGTTTTAAGTAATCTAGGATTTCTATTTTTCAATATGTTGTTCCTTATGTATACTGCTATGACTATCACAATTTTATCATTTCCGTTAGAATTGCCCGTATTATTGAAAGAAAACTTTAATCGGTGGTATTCTTTAAGATCTTATTATCTAGCAATTACAATTTCGGATATGCCATTTCAGGTAAATATTTAATAACATTCAACCTACGATAATGTAATTCTATTTGTTTTATAGACTGTGTTTGGAATAATTTATGTTTCTATCGTTTATTTCATGACGTCTCAGCCAATGGAACTATCAAGATTTGGAATGTTTTTGGCTGCTTGTTTATTGGTTGCTTTTGTTGCTCAAAGTGTTGGATTGGTAGTAGGAGCCGCTATGAATGTGCAGGTAATGTATTTTATGATATATAGAGAACTTTTGTATGGTATTTTTGTTATCGACGATTGTACGACATGATTTTTATACTTATTTTCATATGCAATACTAATTTTTATTGCATCTTGTTATTAAAAGAGATATTGAATGTATTTATTAAATTTACAATACTATGTAACAAATCAATTTGAGTCGCCAGCTGCTTTTTGATTTTATAGTTTGTACAATTTGTAAAGTGAGCATTACGTTAATAAATTTTGATTTACCATGAAGAAGCGGGGATCCTGTAACAATATAAAAATGCATTGACTAACTGAAGTGGTGTGGGAGTGGATTCTTATGGAAAAGAATTATAAATATAATGATAGATTCGAAATAAAAAATTAATAAAGTAATAAATAAAATGGCTGAAATGCAGTCAATGTACGTTACAAAATCACTTACACTGAAAGGCTTTTTGTCGTCATAATTAAGAGCGCTAAAGGTCTGTTACAGCAATTCCTTCAATATTATCCCTACACAGGAGACGGTTATTTCACATAGGTCTTTCTTGCTTCAGTTTCCTAAATTTTATCACGTTATGTGTTACCTTTCTTTAAAATATCTTAAAAAATTTATTAAGTTTTGTCATAATGGGTATCCTGTTACAATGAGCCAAGTTTTATCCAAATTCATAAATAAATGAAATAAAATTCAACCTTTACTTAACCTCTATTGACATGACATACTTCTAATAAAGATACAAATATATTTTCTTTAAAAGCAAAACCTAAATTTTTTAACCTCACTCTAGCTCAGATTTAGAAAGAAATAAAAAAAAGATTATTAAATTAAATCCATCAATAATACTATCACCTAACATTTTTCTCATTTTCCTTATGAAATTACTGAATATTATAAATTCCTATTTTTGGAAATGTCATTAATAACAAACAGAAATCGGTTAAACACCAGCTTTAACTAATGCTAAATTCTACCAATAAAAGTTACATTTAAATTTCCATTCGTACATATTTCTTAATATTTTAAAATGTTCCAAACTATGCCAACTTCCTTACACGATATTATCATACTCAAATTTAACCACCTAATTCCATCTCGAATTCATCGTTCAATAAAATAAGAAAACTTTCATGTTCACTACCTGAATACCAACTCAATTACATTTAAAAATTTGCATATACCTAATTCAAAAGTAACATAAAAACTCATGATATTACTCACTGTTTGATTCCGATGTATAAAACTTTCAGGTTGTCCTGAGATCACCAGTATGTAGTTTTTATTCTTTCAGCTAACATGACTTTCTTTCTAACACAGATTTCTTAACACGCGATACATATAGCTAGGGGACAGACACAAAATTAAAAATCCTAGAGAAAAAATTCTGGCCAACGTGGGGCTTTCTGTTTATGTTGCCTCATATAATTTGGCATACCCATCATGTAGGCCTTCATTGTTTCAATAAAATTTGATATTGTTTGGTTATACTTGTTCTGATTTTTACCAATATTTTTTTTCCAGTATTTTTAACTTTGTGTATCGGTTCATTATCTGTTGTTAAAAATTTTCACCCCAAGTTATGACTTGTATTTTCTCTGGTAACTTTAGTTTTCTCACTAAGCTATGTTGAAAACACTGGCACCTTGTTTCTAATTCTAGCGCTATTTTTACTTTTTGGCTATTTGATTCCAAAGTTAAATTGTTTTGTTTTGGTATGCCTCACATATACTAGTTTTGTTGTTCTCTGTGGGTTACTGAAATTGATTTTGCATTTTGGTGTTTTAGTTTTGAGTGCCTGTTGTTTTGTTATTCAAGATAGTTATATGGAGGTTACATTTAAATAGATTGCTAAAGTACAAACTTCAATATGAATTCTCTTCTCGGGGGGCTTGATGCCAATATTAGTCTAGAGAGGTTATGTAAAGCAATTTGCAACGCCATTCCAGTAGAAACAAATCAATCCTCATCCAGAGTGCCTTTCGAGAAGATTATGATACTCTTAAAAACACACTTGTTGACCTTGGACAGTCTTCCGACAAATTTGTTGAGAATATTAGAGATAAAAAGTTTGCTCGTTTGTGATTCTTATGGGTACATACTAAGCAATGTTGTGAATTGATCACCGTCTACACCTGATAAGGAAACTCTCAGGAAAGATAAATTATTGTTTGCTTTTCTAACCATTTGTTCTGATGTCGAGACGATGGTTAAAAAATTAAAGCGTGTCACATTTTCTGATTTGATCCACAATCTTCACCTAACCTGCAAATTTTTCATATCTTGACCGCCGCTGTTGTGGAAATCCCTTATCTTTCTTCCGATTGTAACCCAGAGATGGATAATTCCACTACTACTCATATTAACTTCTACTAAATGGTACCCAGTCACTAAATTAAATATCTCGTTTTCGGTGAAGGTTCCCTGATTTTCTGATTTCTATAATTGTATTCAGTATCTCACGTAATATTTCTACTCAACAACTTTTTTGTTTTACTTCTGAATTTAAATATCAAAGAAACCCTGTGGTGTGATGTTTAATGTAAAAGTATGACTCCCTTTGCAACAATTTTCTTTTTTCAATTTAACTCCCCTAAATTTATAATTGTTTATGGTTAATTCCGTTAGAAAATGCAGTTTGTTGTTAATTTCTACCTTTGAAACCTTCCAAATATAATTTTTTAAAAAATGCTAACCTATAAAATTTACTCAAGTTTGAACAGTAAATAAAAATCTTTGTTTTTAAAACCATTAAACGTTATCTGTTTCGTTTTGTTTGGCACTAATCTTTTTATTTAAAAATATATTTTTTGTTTTAATACTTTAATTAAACAAAAAACTAACGATATCTTTTAAAAAATGCTCGGTCATTACCTATAAATTTTCGTTATCTGTTCGGTGAACAAATTGCAAACTAAAACGTCTGATCCCATTTATTTCTTTAAATAATAGTATCGAACTGTGTCTGATATTTACTTATTTAGTAATGATAAAATATTTAAGTTAATGTATCTTTCTAAAACAACTTATAAATATGAACCATCTCCACTTAAAAACCAATTAATTTTTCTTGATTTATTGGGACTCCTTTCTCGGTCTAAGAACGGTAATCAATACCTGTTGGTTGTACCTGATTGGTTTTTCAAATTTGTTTTCGTTTACCTCCTACTAAAAGCTACCTTTTCGGCTATCATAAAAGTTTTAGAGCAACAAGTTTTTTATCTTTGGTGTATCTTAAATTATTCTTTGTGAAAATGGTCGACAGTTCCTTTCAAAAGAATTTCAAAATTTCGTAGAAAAGTTATAAAGTTCAGAAGACCTGGTCTAATATCAAGTACCACCCACAAGTAAACCCAATCGAAACGTGTCAAATCGTGTAATTATTACCGCTACCTCTTCCTTTATCGAATCTGACCATACTAAATGGGATGAAAATATATTTCAAATTGCACAAGCTTTGTGAACTTTTAAGTACGAATCTACTTTCTTCTCTTCTTGATTTTTAGTCTTTCGCCATTATCCTCCAATTGACAGTAGTTAGTTATTATGGTTCTGTTCCCCACAAAACCGATGTAATTGAATTTGATGAAAAAATACGTTGGTAAAAAGGTAAACAATTTATACCGATGTTAGAAAAAATTTATTTATAGCTTACGAAAACAGTAAAAATTATTACAACATTAGTAAAAGACATTTCATTTGCTTTGGGCGAACAAGTATGGAAGAGAAATCATGTTATATCTGAGCCATAAAAGGCGTTCCGCTAATCTAGTTCATAAATTCATGTATGTGCAATCACTTGTGTAATTTTTCCGTTAATATATGAACTACAGGATTTAAATGGTAAATCTCAAGTGCGCTTGAACATTAAAACCTAAAAGCATTTTTGTCTGCCCCTAACGAGTAGTATATACTTACGTTTGTGATCATACCTTGTTTTAAGCATATTTCTCTTTGAGTTCCATCCTCATCTCGACAAATTTTTTAGCTTTATCTTTCATACCCAAACATTATCTAATTATCGAGTTCTCCTATATCTAAATAATTATTAACCTTTTAATCTAGAAGTTTTTAAACCTTGTTATGCTATTATGTAGTTTTCTGATTTTAAAAGGATAGCCATCCCATATCTAACTAGAAATTTTTTAAAATTTATTTTATTTATTTATTTACAACTATCGTACAGACCAAACATTGGTCCAATTGCAAGATAAGAAAGAAGATCCTACATCAACAAGATAATAAACATTACCTACAATCTGAGTTGAATATACAATTGGTTAAAACTACGATAGCTAACAAACTATAGTTAATTATGTATTTATTTATTTAAAATTACCTGCTTTAATTGCGACGGGCTTGTATGGAAGATGTCGATTGTATTTCGCACAGTATTATAAGTAGCGCATATTATATACAATGGGGAAAATTTCAGAACATTTGTTCTAGGTGTGGAGTTAAGAAATGTCCACGGATTGTGTGCAAATATACATGGCACATTGAATGATAAACACTCTAGAATTTCTGGACATTGGATACTATAGATTATATTTTAAAGAAATATTATGGCATGAAGGGACCGTCGAGTTTCTAAAGTGGAATAGTTGAAAGCTCCCAAAAGCAACTGGTGAGAGTAACCTCTGTAGTAAAAAGTCAGTTTCCACAGTTGCGAATGCAAGGAATTTTTATTCGATATGTTCTCTTACGTATATATTTCAATCAGTTTTTATAATTTCCGTATCAATCGTTTTATATTATAGACATGTTAATGCACTTTTTGTTTTACCTGAACGTATCGGTGAAGGGCTATTGCGTTGTCGTTTTAATATTATTCCTTATGTCGTTTCGGTATCAAAATTTCCTATTTTTATTTTTATTTAACAGTCTATCATATAATTACTGCCGTGTCCAAGCAATCGTGTCTTTGAAATTATCGGGTGGGTACATTTAAGTTGGTTGTGGTACCTTTGCTTGATCTCCTTATCGCAGTGGGTGTGCTAGGTAGGAAGATGATTTGTTTGAATTGTATTTGGAATCTAGTTGTTTTTGAATATTTACGTGGTAATATAAGTTTTATTTTATCGTTAATATCGCAGGTGGTTCTTTAGACCAATCTACTCTCTACGTCTTCTCTAGAATGCTAATCCGAAAACTCTATTTTTTCTTATCCCGCTAGCTCCATCTTAAATCATAATTTTTCCTCTGGCAGATCTGTCTTAAGTCCCGAGACAACAGTCCATCACATAACAGTGGTGTTCCCCACTTCGGGTTACTGACTACACTTTGACAGGTCGAGTAGTGCTTTGCTATCCACCGTTTTTTTCTATTGCTATTGCTCAATGCGAGTTCTTCCTCTTATCCCTTCTGCCTGGGTTGCTATATAGTTCCTATTCTCCCCCCTCCTTCTTTTATCTTTCCTTATTTATCATTTCTTTTATTTTTGAAATTGCTACATAGTTAGAGGGTTGTTGCTTTACGACATTGGGCTGTAAACATGGAGGACGCCTGTCTAGATGAGTATCGCCACTGTCTTCTGTTGATGTACGTTGACAGTGAATGTTGTTATCGAATTGGCTGTGCCGATCTTCCTAATCGATGCCGGAATGCAGGGATTGCATTCCCCTGGCGAATTCGTTCCATATGCCATTCTTGTGAACGAGCACCGCCTCACAGAGCTTCCCCTGTTGGACGGTATGTGTTAAAATCCCATTTTACGTTCCTACTGAATCACTCTTGTTATTAAATTTAAAGGAGAGGCAGTGTGCCTCGAGAATAAGGCCTCTAAACCAAATTTAGATTTCACGTTCTCTTTTTAGAAATAATTTTTCATAATATATTATCGTATTATAAATGTCTAGTGACTGACTATCTTTTTTCTTTAAAATTGTCTTAAGGATTTTATTTTACCTGATTAATATGTGACCATAATTGATTAATTATCTTTTTTTCCGAAAATATCTTTGAGATCTTATCATACCTTAATTAATACTTTAATCCATAAATGGTTATGTATTTATTATTCTCTCTGCAAATATCCAGCAGAATAATATCGTAATGCTGACGTATGTGAAAACCTCTGGTTCTCATGGACGGTCTAGATATTGACTTATTTTTGTGTTCTGAGATTATGCTAAATTGGCATTTCGCACGGTTTTGACAACGTTCCCACCAACATGCGTTAGAGTACTTTAACCTCTTCTGGAGGGAATAAACACTTACGTTAAAGAAAAAAATATCGTAATTTGGGACTTGCTTACCGGATTCCGCCTAGAGATGATGTGTTAATAGTGCTATCGATTAAGTGACTTCCACCTCCCGTTCCGTATTCTTGTATCGTACCGACATGTTGACAAGTGAGGGCTACAGTGAGGTAGCATAGAGAGAAAGAACAGGAAGCCACAACAGATCCACCCCTGAGTACCAGGTGCAGACTACCGGGGTAAGTGCTACCTTTATTAACTCGCGACGTATTTCGTCGCCTCAGAGAATTCTCCAGAGTAAATTTATGTGTGGTATTCACTACTGTATTTAACTCTAAATGTGTGGTTTAAGGATAACAACGGTCAGTTTAGCAATTGTAAGTTATCTGTGATGATGACTGCTTACTGGTTGAAATTTAGAGGTGTTAGCTTGGAAAAAGAAAATTGTGGTAATGGGAATTATACTTGTGAATTACTTACAAGGAAGGCCCTACTGTTTTTTGTGCACACCAGAGTTCTTACTCAAATGTTGGAAAGATGTGATCGATTTGTTATAGTCAAATTTTTACGTATGGATTATAATAAGCATCTACTAGATGAAATAAATTCTAGAACTATGTGTACTGTGGAAACTATTTGTTCATACGTAGCGACGTATAAATTGATTTGATCAACGCATTTTCAATTTGAATCTAATGCATATGTTTAGATAAGCAAACACAAGAAGTGTTATACAAATGAAAGGCTGGTAAAGTGAGTTGTCTAACTTGAATCTATTTCAAAAGGGGTGTCCAAATAGAGGAACGAACATCACAAGTTTTAACGTTGAGGTCTTGATGAGTGGATTTTGTCGTCGTTCTTTCATGTTGTTTGAGACTAGTTTTATTCCAGCATCGAGTGCAGAGAAATCAATACAATGCGATACGGTGTAAGCAGCTGAAGCAGCAATTTTTGTTTCTGTCGACAGCATGCGAGGAACGTCGGTTAGTCTACACTTCATGAGGCGACGATGTAATACACGGCAGTTCGTTTGCCATTGAAAGGTTGATAGATTAAATTGTATTTACTAGAGATTTATTGTGGTTACAAATATTTATTTATTGTTCGACAGACACAACCTGCTACAATGTTGGCAGAATATATTTGTTGAAAATAGTTCAAAGAGCTTGTATATGGAGTTTTTTGCAGTGTGTCTACATGCATTTAACGACTTAGGATTCTTACGCTTTCCCGCGTTTCATACTATTGCGCAATCACTAATATAACATGGTTACGCAGCAAATTGTATCAAATACCAAACACGTTTAAAAGTGATACAATGATCAAATTACAATATAAATAAAGCAATGTACTCACTTAAATCGCACCTTACAGTTGTATCCCAGGGCCATCTCGTGTGGATCACATCACGCCATTGTTGAGTCCAAATTCTTATTCGTCCATCCTCCTTTCTTCATCGTAGTTAGGGCGGGAAGGATACAGGTAAAGGCACACCAAGATAAGGTAAAAGGGAACCTACATCCTAAAAAAGAGAAAAGACCGACACTACACAGGTAGATATTCTCGGCTTCCGGCCTCGTAGTCTAATCGTTAATGGCGTCATATCACACACCGCGCACTTGCGCCATTCACTCCGCGCCTACGCATTCTTTTGCGCAAAAGCAACTGTCCGGAATAACGGAAATTGACAAGTTTATGTGAAAATATTCGCGGGAACTACCTCATAATTTATACTTAATCTAAAGGTGATACGATTTTTGGCATGTAACAATCGCGACAAAGCCATAAAAGAAAAAATCTTAAAAAAAAGACTGTTAGCACGGTAAAAACTTAAAATCTAAAGCCTGACTAACTTACATATAACCTAGCTTACATTCTAGTAAATATTTATTTTAGGCGCCACCTGGTTTTTTCAATCGATAACGCGTCTTACGAGTAACCAGGAAACGAAATGTGTAGCCCCATTGTTTTTGAACTACATCTATAAGTGCACACACGAGTATTTTATGTGTCGCAGTTATAATCAACAGCACAAATTTGTCGGCGAGCACGAAATACTACTAAAACTAGAACAAATGCGACAAGTCGCCTAACATATATACTATAACTAAAGCTAACATTACAGTTTTTTAAGTGCAGACGCACATAAGCATTGCATCTAAACTGTTTCTACTTCGGCAAGAAATTGCCCAAATTTCAAAATGTCCAGAAGAGCAAGTTACTATGCAATTTAACAAATTTTGATGTACTGCTACTCTGGCTTAATAAACAATACACATCAAAACTTTTTAATGACAGGGTTGTGAATCAACAAATTTACCAATCATTAATATAAGGTGATTGCACGGCAAATTGTTTCAAATACCAAACACGTTTAAAAGCCATACAATGATCAAATCGCAATATAAATAAAGCAATGTACTCACGTAAGTCGAACCTTACAGTTATATCCTGTTATAACGCCCGCGACTGTTATAGTCTAAAGTTTAACCGTTAAAGTCCCGGCGTAATTGATAAGAGCCACTACGACAGTTGGCAACATAATAGACACGTACATAATATTTATTAGGATATAAGATGAGCCTTATAGGAAAAGATAAAATGTACTTACGTAAAATATAGAGCTCTTCACGGCATTGCGGTTATTCTTGCGGCAGAACCATGTTTATTTCCATTTTGGGCGTGGGTCGGGCTTCGCCCTCGTTGAAACCAAATTAATTTGTCTTCCCTCTTCTTTCTGTAGCTGTACGATAAAGGATCAACCAGATAAGGAACGATAATAGGTACGATAGAGGAACCTACTTTTTAAGAGAAAAGACAAGATAAAAAGACACCGGTGAACTTCACTGTTCGATGTCTCGTTACTAGTCCCTCGTGTCGGAAAACCGCCACTTCTTCCTCACTCCACGTCTGCGCAGTCTCTAGCGCCGACGCAACTGTCCCAAGCGACGGAAATGCACGGCCAAGTCTATTTTTTAAAAATTGGCGCGAAATCAGTCACATATTTAAAAACTTACCAAAAATGTTTACATAGTCGATTTTCGGCATGTAACAATCTAACGGCCATCTCGTGTGGATCACATCACGCTATTATAGAGTCCAAATTCTTATTCGTCCATCCTCCTTTGTTCGTCGTAGGTAGGGCGGGAAGGATACAGATAAAGGCACACGAAGATAAGGTAAAAGGGAACCTACATCCTAAAAAAGAGAAAAGACAGACACAACACAGGTAGCTGTTCTCGGCTGCCGGCCTCTTAGTCTAATCGCTAATGGCGTCGTATCACACACCGCGCACTTGCGCCATTCACTCCGCGCCTGCGCATTCTTTTGCTCAAACGCAACTGTCTGGAATGACGCAAATTCACAAGCTTATTTGAAAATATTTGCGGGAAATACCTTATAATTTATACTTAATGTAAAGGTGATACATAGCCGATTTTTGGCATGTAACAGGATTAATTGCCAATTTTTACTCTTTACAAGTATAAAAAAATAGATGTTTATATAAGATATTAGAATTAATGAGGGAGTTCTTGAGTATGGAATAAATTACTTAAATTTTTGTTAAATATCTCTTTTTGGAGAAATACAGTGATTGAACAAATTTTTTTAAGTGAGATTTTGTTTTATAATAAGAAGACTAAGAAATTTAAACTATTACTTTATAATCATAGAATGCTTTTATTATACTGCTTAAGGCCCACATTAATATTGATAATTCTTTACAGAATGGTGTATTTTTGGCACCAGTAATGTCAGTTCCATTCCTTCTGTTTTCTGGATTCTTTGTATCATTTGATGCAATTCCAATTTACCTACGATGGATCACTTACCTTTCCTACATTAGATATGGTTTTGAAGGGACAGCACTTGCAACATATGCCTTCGACAGACCGAAACTCATGTGCTCAGCAGACTACTGTCATTTCAAGTCTCCAAAAACAACCCTTGAAGAATTAGATATGATCAACTCTGATTACACATTAGATGTTGCCGCACTCTTAGTAATATTTTTTGTGTTAAGGATTGCTGCATTCTTGTTCCTAAGATGGAAGCTAAAAGCTAATCGGTAGATATTAAAAGTAGATTAATATAAATACTATGTTTTTATATGGGCTGTTTTATGGTGCGTTATTTTAGTTTCTTATTATCCACACGGATTTTACAATAATGTAGCTAACATAATTTGTTCCATGTAAAAACTAGTTTGTGATTTCCTGTATATGGATTGGTAGTAAATTTCAATAGTACATTGAGCGACAATAATTTTTGTATACACATGACATAGCTGTAAGTTTAACAAGTGGCATTGTATAAGTTTCGATAATTGATCAGATGGGACCAATAGTGATATAAAATAGTGGTGATCTGCTTTTACATCACGTATACATGTATGCTAGTATTTTATTAGGTGCTTATTGCTAATATATCTACGTAGATAGTGGGCTGTGATGGAGAATGCCATTAGTAAATAAATCCAATGAATCATTCTAATTAAAATCTTGCCGTAGGTTTAAGAAAAATGTAGTCAGATTTTTGAAGGAGTAGATATTTTTATATTTATACATTACATGGGATATTGGAATATTAAATAAATTTTTATAATTGTTAGATATGTTTAGCTTGTATATGACGATGTGATATCCAAAATCCTAAAGCTGCAGTGACCGTAAACTGACCATCCACTGTTTTTCATATTTAGGTGTGGATTCGTGTGCTCTGTTGATCCAAGTATTATTTTTAGACTACACTATAATTTTCTTAAGTTTTATAAGAAATTTTTTATTTTAAGCTTGTATGTACACTGAACTTTGGCTATAATGCCCTTGGATGCAATGAACCTCATTTATAACAACCAAAATATAAGGTTCGGACAAATTCTTCATGGGAAACGTTCTAAGTCAAACACACATAAATAGAAAGGAAACTTGAATGAGATGACCCTAAACTATATTGAAGACAGAGTAGTTAACGGGGCAAACACTTCAGCGCTTCTATCTAAATTTAATTTCCATTTTTTGTTTTTTATTATCTGTCATTTAGGATTACCTACTTTAAAAATAAATATTATTATTATTATTATTATTATGATTTCACTTGTTTTGGTTTTGACCGCTTTGTTATTGTGAAAATTAAATCTTTTACTACAATACCTTCAGGTGTTAGATCCTATTCTGTGTTAAATTGTGATGACAAAGTGAACAAAAGACATCGTTTTCTGCGTGAACCTGATATTTTCAACATGTGGTTTAAGAATATTAATAATCCAAAAATTTTTAACCTTTCCCTGGTGCATGTTTACAAATCTTATTATGTGTATAATTTACGTTTTGAAGATGACTTTAATGTTCCTGGTACTAAGAGAGGCTTACAAAAGATTGCTGTACCAACATTGCTTGTCAATAATTGTTAGTGGCAGATTATGCAAATTTTAAAAAATAATGTATGTGTTTAGATGATATGATTCAAGCAACTATCCTTCATAGACAAACTGGGAACACTGTAGCAGAAGAATTCGTTAAGTTTACATGGGGTTGTATACTTACATTGAAAGAGATATTAATTTTCTAAGAGATCAATAACCTTTTCTGCATGATGTAAATGTTTGTTGCGCTTTTTTTCAAAAAGCTTGCATCTTTTAGTGTATTAATTAGGTGCATGGGATGTTTAAACCTCGCTCGCTTGTATTATTATGTGTAATATAAGCGTTACACAAAAATCATGCAATGATTTCGTTCTCACGTAAGTGATTTGTGCTTTGGGAAGCCGCAGGGAGTGCATTTCTCATGCCTAGTATGCAGCTGTGTCCACCAATTTGCATCAGAACATTAACCTATCTTGATGGCGGGCTGATGGTTTATGGGAGCTGATGCATCAAAATCAAGAGTGTAGACGTGTTTTGGTAAAGTTCCGACAGTCGGCGAAGTAGTTCTTTCCCTTTCGTTCCTTTTTCTATTGTCATTATACAAAATTCTCGCTCTTTGTCGTTAGAAAAGTTACTGCCAACCAAACAAGAGAACATCTGGACACCACTCTGAGATGTAAGACGCACTAGGATAAGGGTTACCATGGGATATATGTTAGCTTTTAAATTTGAGAGACATTTGACGCTCTTGTGTAAACTTGAATATACTGTATATTACCATTTATGTAGTAAAAATTAGCATTACACTAGCGCCCAACAATGCACTCCCTTTATAAATTTGAGTGTTAAAAGAAAGAAATGGCTTTTTTACCTTTAAATTGATTTCCTTAGGTTACATCCAGTTCTGAATCGATCTCCACCTTGAAGAAGTTCTAGATTACTAGAATGGGCGGAACGGCTTGAGAGATCCAGTGATCTAAAGAGCCAAACTTACAGGTTTAACCAATTAAGTTGGATCTTTAGTGAGGAACCAGTCTAAGAGAGGTCCCCGAAAGAGGGCAGCAGCTCTACGGTACTTAAAGTGGCAGAGACCATAGGGATCGGTTTAGCATTCTAAGATACACCACTGAAACGTAAAAGGCAACGGGAAACCACCACATTAACTCCCAAGTACACAGCATACTTAAAGTGTTATTTCAGATGATGGCATCCTCTGAGATCAAAAATTCTGGTGTGAAAATAGTTCACTATTCGAATCTCCGAGATGGGGCTACTTCGGAGGATGTGATCGGAAAGTTTAGAAAGATTCTGGAACATTCTGTTGGTTCATGTAGATAAGCTAGAGAACTTGAAAATTGAAATGGATAGGTTAGCATTAGATATAGTAGGGATCAGTGAAGTTCGGTGTCCAGAGGAGAGGGATTTTTGGAGCGCAGACTTTAGAGTAACTCATACAGGATCAGAGGAGGGAAATTCGGGTGTGGGGATGGTTATGAGAAAAAGGACGGGACACTGTGAAGAAAACTACCTACAAAAGAACGAAAGAGTACTCATGATTAGATTGGAATTTAAATCGGTAAATACGGTGTTAATACAAGTTTACATGCCCATCTCTAGCTACAATGAGGAATAGGTAGAAGCAATCTACAAAGATATCGAAGACATACTAAGATACGTAAAAGGATATGCAAATTCAGTAATTATCAGGGATTTTAATGCAGTGGTAGGTGAGGGTAAGGAATGAGTGGTAGTAGGTTTATTTGGATTAGTACGGGAAACGTCAGGGAAAATAGGCTGGTAGAATTTTGCGACAAAAACAATTTAACCATCACAAACACATTATTTCAACATCATTCTAGAGGACGATACACGTGAAAGATGCCAGGAAATAAAGAAAGATATCAAATAGATTACTTTCTTGTTAGACAAAGGTTTAGAAATCAAGTAATAGACTAGAAGCTACCCAGAAGCAGATATAGATACTGGCCACAACATTGTAATTATGAAAGCCGCTTTTAAATTTAAAAATTTGAGAAAAAGGAACTGAAAAACGCAATTTAACTTTGAGAAACTAAAAAATAAAGATATCCACGAAAGATTTAAAAAGGTCAAATGAATTGTTGAAAGATATCTGGAAAATTTCTGATACTAAGGAAGTATAAACAGATAGGAATAATATTAAATCCAGCTTAGACATGGCAACCAGGAGATCTATACTTGAAAGCATGCGAAAATATTCGTTTGCGGATTCTTTTGTGTGTTCAATTACGATCGTTCAGTTCTTGGAACGCTTCGAACAAAATAGTTTCGTGTTCGAAAACTTTCACGTGTAGCAATTTGGCAACCTTGAAATCGTAGTTCAAAGGAACCAAAAGAATCCTATTTGACACTAAATTATTGATTCTTGTTATAATCCAGTCAAGTCAAGTTTAAGTTGTATTTTCTTGTCTGAAATGTCAAGCCAAAAATGATTTAAAAGCGTTCATTATTCACAAGAGCAGAAAGAAATGCTGATTGAACTAATTGGGAGATACCCACGATTAAATACTGGCAAATTTAGTGCCGACTTCACACTTAAACAAACTGTAACCTCTGCTACAGCTCTTGAAACAGAGGGTTGAGAAATGGCCATAAAAATGTATTTCCTATAAGGTTCTGATAACCACTACTTCCGTAAAAATGAAGGGCTGTTAAGGACTACAAAATTATTGGGTTTACCCAGTGGTTAAGCGTGATTTATAGGCCATTTCTTACTTAAGTTTCTTTACCTAATGCATTTGATCGTGTTGCCGGTTTAAGATACGGTGATAGCATATCTACAGGGTGTCCGGAAAAAACGTAAGAACAGATTCTTTGGGAATGGGCGTGAAAGCGTCAGAGTCTATAAGGAAAGATTTCCTAATCGCCGAATGCCAAACCACCAAACATTCGCAAATATTGAAAGATGTCTTCGTGAAAATGGTAGCTTTCAGTCAAGAAATGCGGATCGAGGACCTCAACGTACCACAAGAACAGCGGATCTGGAGGAACAAATTTTGGATAGAGTTGAAGAAGACCCAAAAATAAGCACCAGACGCTTGGACGTGGACTACAAGTTCCTAAATGTATTGTTCATGACGTTTTCAAGGAACAGTTATTACACCCATACCACGTTCAACTGGTACAAGACCTTTTGCCTATCGATCCTGAGAGGCGTCTAGCTTTCTGTCAATTTATTCAAGATCAGAGAATTCAAAATGCAAATTTCAGTCGCAAAATTTTATTTACAGACGAAGCTTCTTTTACAATATCTGGTATTACTCACATACATAATGAACATGTTTACGCTGTAGAAAATCCTCATGCAACTAAAATGACTCGCTATCAACATGAATTTAAGATTTATGTCTGGGCTGGAGTTATTGATAATTTTATTATCGGTCCTGTTGTGATACCAAATCGATTAAACGGAGACAATTACTTCAACTTTCTACAACAAACATTGCCGAATTTATTGGAAGATTTGCCATTGTTACTTCGCCAAGACATGTGGTTCATGCACGATGGTGCTCCTCCTCACTTTACTCTAGCTGTTCGACAACATTTACACGAAAAATATTCGGATCGATGGATCAGAAGGGGATATGATGCTCCTACAAATTGGCCAGCACGATCGCCGGACTTGACGCCCTGTGATTATTTTTTGTGGGGTACCTTAAAGTCTAAGGTTTATTCGTCTCCACTTGATAGCGAAGAAGAATTGTATAGACGAATTTTAAATGCACCCAACTCTTTAAAAAATAATGCACAAACAATGCAGAGGGTTCAGTTAAACATCTTACGAAGAGTTAATTTGTGCATTGACGAAAATGCCGGCCATTTTGAAAATTTATTGTAATGGTCCGACACTTGTACCGCCCGCGCTGTTAATTTTCAATGATAGTAATAAAAAATAAACAAAACAATGAAATAAAAATAAAAAAACAGACATTTGAAATTATTTTTTCTGTCAAAATTTTACAAGAGACAAAAAGTTTCCAAAGTAAGTCGGCTACTCATAAAAAAAAATCGGTAGTCATTGCATAAACAGGAAAAAGGTAATGGTCGGATATTTATACAATACATCATTTTTGGGACACTCGTATGCTTTTAAAATTATTGCGTACACCACCAAAAGATGTCAATTGAAAGTAGAAACTCGCACCCCAAAAATGATCAAAATCTATCTACGCGTTTTCGAGTTATTTTAAAATATCAAATATTTTTCACGATTTTTGAAGCCCTCTAGCGGCTAAATGAAGCAACTTGTGTAATAGGTAAGTTGGCTCAAATCGATCTATTTCGAGCCAAAGAATCTCTGTTCTTACGTTGTACACGTATTTTCCAGACACCCTGTATAACAGTATGTGCAACGTATTTACTAACTTGAAAATTTCTTTGAAATTTAAAGTCTGTGGTCGCAAATGCATCGTAAGACATATAATCTCTGCGGTCCTTGTGCTATTGCATTTTCTTGCAACTCCAAATTTTCAATTGCTGCTAATTATACAGCTTCTTCAAAATTAGCCATTTAAAATATACAATTAAAATAAATTAAAATATACAATTTTGAGCGGTATATTTATAGAAGTGTCTCGTATCTACAACTGTCAACGAATTTGTGAAGTTAGAAACAGACAGATTTAGAATGCGAGTGTTACTTACGGACGGTTATACCCACTCTTTGCATTTCGCTTACTAGCAGACGAAAGTTTTCGTGTGCGGAATTTCAAGATATGTACATTAAATCGGCATGCGAAAGTAGACCAATTCACATGCAAAATTAACCATGCGTAATTCGAGAATAGACCTCCTGAGATATTCTGGGGTGTACACAAAAAGAAACTAAGAAACCATGGATACCAAAGGATATCCTGAATTTAATAGAAGAAAGATGAAAATACAAAGACAGTCCATACGAAGCTGGAAAACAGAGATACAAAGCTATAAAATGGAAACTTATTCGCAAATGCAGTAAAGCTAAAGCGCAATGGATTGATGAAAAGTGCAAAGAGATTTATTTATTTATTTATTTACATCTTCTACAGGTTGTAAACCTAATTATTGAAGATAGGACAAACAATACAAACTAACTTATACACATACATATAAATATGTATCTAAATATAAATATGAATATATAAATATATCGCAGCAAGTTATAAATGTATGATAGCAGTACGCACAATGTCCTTTAAACTATCATAATTAATATTGCAATAACTGCATATTGAATTATATCGTGGACACATAGTATAAATCGGTGACCTGGATAGTAAATTTGTTCCATTCATAGGTAGGCTAAATAGTTGCTGTTGACGGGTATTATATCCTGGTACATGAAACTCAAAGTAAGATAGCAGATCCATGCTACCAATCTTATTATGAACCAATTTATATAAAATCACAATTGCAATTATTGCTCTACGTAAACTCCAATGACAGGAAACTGTATTTATTTAGTAGTAGAAGTTGACTGTAGCCTCTTTCTGGATAATATCTCTCTGTTTTTAAAAATAAATATTTAAGAAATTTGCGCTGAACTGACTCTAACAATAACTTTTGATATTTATATATTGGAGACCATATTAGCGAACAATATTCAAGTTTAGGACGAACCAGTGCTTGATACAACAAAATTAAACTTTGGGGTTTCAAAAATGATTTGGAGTTTCTTATTATGAAACCTAATATTTTGAGAGAAGAATTTACAACATTATTTATGTGACCTGTGAATCAAAGTGAAACATCAAACAATACTCCTAAGTCTTTTATCGATTTTTGTCTAGTTATCCTTTTATTACCAACATGATAATTGTAATGAATCGGCTGCAACTTCCTAGTGTAGGATACAACATTACATTTAGATATATTTAGATTAAGTTTGTTTTTCACACACCATTTATGTAAACTATTTATTTGTAGTTGAAAAGTTTGACAATCATCAGAAGAGGTTATGTGCATATAAAGCTTTAAATCATCAGCATATAGAAGATGATGGCATGAAAATGAATCTACTATATCGTTTATGAAAATTATGAATAGAAGGTTCCCCAAATTGGAGCCCTGTGGGACTCCGGAAGTTGCTAAAAATGGAGACGACTTAAATCCATTATATACAACATGTTGAGCACGACCACTCATATATGGTGCGAATAATGCAATAAGCGACTCATCTAAACCTAATAGGGCCAATTTATGCAGCAAGATAAAATGGCCAATCTTGTCAAATGCTTTCTAAAAGTCTGAGTAAAAACATCTACTTATCTCTGAGCATTTAGACTATTAGAAATAGTTTGTGTCAAACATGAAAGATTAGTCATGGTAGACCTTGCCGGAAAAAAACCATGTTGATACGGTGAAATCCGACATTCCACAGCAGCAAATATTCTGTTATATAGCACCATTTTGTAAACTTTTGCATCTTGGAAAGAATTGAAATTGGCCTATAGTTCACAACACAATTCGATTCACCAGTTTTTAAGACCGGACATATAAGAGAATTCTTCCAAACAGATGGAAAGGTAGAAGTTTGTAATGATAAGTTAATGATGCTGGTTAACGGGTAGGCTAGTACAGATGCACAATCCCTGACGAGAAATGCAGGTATTTGATCAAGACTAGCAGTGGATTTATTTTTTAATTTTTTCATACAGCTTTCAATCTCCGAGGTGGAAATATGAGATAAATGTAAGTAAGCATCTGACAACGATTTAATACCAATCAGAGAATAATCTTCTACCTTGGCTGAGTAGACACCACTGAAAAAGTTTTTAAAGGCTTCAACAATTAACTGAGGGGTATCGTAGTGCTGATCATTGTAAATGACTTTTGCAGGAATACGAGACCTATATTGTTTCTGTTGTATAAAAGACCAAAAAGCTTTTGGGTCTTTCTGGATGGTACTTTCTGATTCGACGATATAATTCGTATATGCAGTTTGGATGTGAGCTTTAGATAGCACTCTTAGTCTTTTAAATTCTAATAAACAATTTAAATTTTTGTAGGTTTTGAATTTTTTCCGCATCTTATGCTTCTCCTTGATGAGGCTGATAATATTAGAATTATACCATATAGGGTAATGATGTTTAAAATTGCGATGAATCGGAACATATAAATCTAAGACTTGATACAGTTTGGCATAAAATGTCTTACATGCCTCCTCAGCATCAGTAAAATTTTCTAAAAAGTCCAATCGGCAACTGTTAAAGCATTATAGAGGTTTGGATAATCAGCTTTCTTAAAATTATACGGTTTTTTGTCACATTTGTGAAAATTACTATAATGTAGCTTACTATCAATATTTATGCAAAGTGGTGGATGATAATTATCTTTCTTAACTAATGGACACACATCTTCTGAAATTTTACAGTTCGTGTTAGAAAATGCTAAGTCAAGTAGTCTACCATTCTAATTTACAATATTGTTATGTTGCCTGACATTGGTAAAATGTAAAAAATTTAGAAGAATGTTAGGACGCACATCAACTTTACTGTTATCATTGTATGATGGAACATTAAAGTCCCGCATAACAAGTATCTGGAATTCAGCGTACTCCTCCAAGTACTCAACAAGAGCTTCCAAGATAACACTGGTTGTATTTGGAGGGACATAAACCACAAAAATATATAAGGTATTTCCTTCACTATAGCATTTACAGCCTACAATGTCAATCATTGGCACATCAGTTGTAATTCTTATAAGATCAAGAGGTTTGACCACATGAATTTTTAACGGCTAGTACTACCCCACCTCCTCGTGTGGTATCTAAAGCATCATAATTACAATCGTCACGCATTACTATATATTGGCCTGGAAATAATTCGGAATTTGAGATAGCAGTTAATAACCATGTCTTCGCTAAAGCTATTAAATCAAATTCACATTCTGAAGAAGCAGCATAAAAGGATTGAACTTTTGTTCCGAGTCCTCTCACATTTTGAAAATAGCAGTATGTAACATTAGACGATTTCTTTCTGGCAAAACCAGCGGCTAATTGCTATGACATAGGCTTAGATGGTTCATCAGCTGAATGCAACACACTGTGTTCTTGCTTAATAGTGTTATGCTTTTTTTTTAAGAATTTGCGAACCGCTACACCATTTGGCCAAAAACCAGCATCCAATACTGTTTTCATATGCACTGAGCTTACTGTTAACTTAAATGAACTATAATTATCAGGATACCTGGAAAATTTGTAAGAGTTTGATGGCAGTTGATGTTTGTATAGAAGTTTTCAGGGAATTTAAAGACGGTTGAGAGTGTTTGCGTGTGTATTGAACGAAATTATAGGAATTAAGGAGGGCACAAAAGCGTATATGAGCAACGGCTGATAATAGTGGGGAGTAGAGTATTTAGTGACGAATCAGAACCTCATTTGCTCCCAAAACCCTCATTTGCTCCCTTATTTGCTCCCAAAACCCTCATTTGCTCCCAAAACCTTCATTTGCTCCCACATTTACATGTAAATCCCCATAAGGAGCAAATGAGGAGGAGCAACTCTCTCCTTCCTCATTTGCTCCCTCATTTACATATAAATTCTCATAAGGAGGAAATGCGGATATGAATCCACATAAGCTCCCACATCTGGACCAAATAGTTTTCTTCGACTAACCATTTTTTTTTCATCTTTCGAGATAAACCTATCTTAGCATCCGCATTTCCACACACACAATCCACATTTGCACCCAAATCTGGACCAAATAGTTTTCTTCGTCTAACCAATACATCTTTCGAGATAACCCTACCTTGTTTGGTATCAATTAATATTAGAATTTTCTCAGCTACCCGAATCTCTAGGAATTTTTTAGATTGCATCACCCCAAGGAGCTACCCTCATTTTAAGATTTCTTACCCGTTGCGATACCGGTAGTTTTTGTTTAACAAATAGTAGGAAAGATACGTCAGGTGTTAGTGTGCGGAAGCCCATAGAATCGTTGGATTCAAAAAGAACGGTGCGGCGGGATGTATGGTGGCTCCCCGTTAGAATAATCGAAAGTGGTTAATCGATCGTATTAGATGTTTAAATAAGCGAAAGTGTAAAGGCCTACATAAACAAAATTTAATTAACCGACAAAAAAGTGCGCGATGTGCTACACTTATAAAGAAAGTATGGAATGGTGCTTTTTAGCGGCCCTAGCAGTAAAAAGGGCGACTGACTTTTTCAAGCAACTACAAGAATAGCAGTAGCGCAGAGAAGGGGTATGCATGTATTATACAGTGGACAATTGCTACAAAATATGTTAGTTTACGCGTAGCTCGGATGTGTAATTGATCACGACTTAAAGATCCCTCGGAGGTTTAAAAATTCTCAGCCCATTGTCGTTTGAAAAATGTTTGTAAATTATCAGAACGGGGGTGAGTCGAAGTATAATGGATGATTGACCGAGTTTTTTCTACCTTTTACGAGGGAATCGGAAGTTGACAGACATCGAGCATCTAATTCTCTATTTGGGTGATATCGAGTACTTACCGGTTCTAGAAATCATTACGTGCTACCAACCGCTATGTGGAAGATTTGGTTCTAGGAAATGAGCAACCTACGAAAGTACGGAATACTTGGTATTAATGCTAATTGGTTTAGTGGCCACGCTCGTGCACTCTTCGAGTGTCTTCGGCAATCTTCGATTGTTTCCAAAGAAAATATTCAACCTGCCATTCCCGAAAATATGACGTAGAAGTGATTTAAAATTAAATTGCTTTATTAGTAAGTATTCTGTAGACAACAAGTTTGGTATTCCCTTAGTAAAGATTTAAAGTGTTTTTATTGAGTTTTTGTTTATAGTAGCACTGCATCTTCTACAGCACGACTTGCACACAATTTGTGTGCGTGTGCTACCACCCTTTTGAATTTTTAATATGCACGCGATCCGTATAACATGGAAGACGTTTCCGATGTTTCTACTAACGGCATTCGCACCATCGACGATGCGAACCAGGTGCATGCATTGCCGCTAAATGTATTGGACGAGCAGCAAGGATTGTCAAAAAATGACGTCATTTAGTTCCCCGCTGAATCCTCAACTTCGTTCGGGTGTCTTCGGAAACCTTCGGTTTGCATTCTATAGGGTACATAAAGCAGGTGCGCAAGAGTAAACTCTTTAGTTATAAGTTAGTTCGCTTACAAGTTTAACCAAAGTGCTATAGTGCGGATTTTGTTTTGTACTAAAATGGTATCTGCAAACGTTTTTAAGTGCAACTCTTGCGGTGCTTCTTATACCTGAAAAATGCTCTCAAACGGCACCAGAACAAATGTCGTGGTGTAACATCGTCTACGGTTAAGCTTATACATCTGTCCGCAGCAAAGTACTTAAACTGTGGGTCTTGCGGTATCGCTTTTACGAGAATGGACAACTTACAGCGACGCAAGGAAAAACAGCACGGTATGTCATTAAACCGTAAACGTTCAACTCCGCCAGCTGTTAAAGGGCCTCGTACGAAACAACCACGAATTATGTGTAAAGTATGCGATTTCGAAATGGAAAAGACTACCTATGCCGCACACTTGAGAAGCAATAGACATAAAAATGCATCAGTTACCGCTACTAGCGACGATTGTGTAGAAATGGTTAGCACATCGTTTAACAACCGTATGGCTAGCTATCGCATAAAGAATGCCAGTGTCGACGATGGAGTGTCTGAGTTTCTTTGGAAGCAGAAAGAGCGATTTATTCGATTAATAAGTGAAAAAAGAATACAACATACAGCAATAAAAGTCTATTGCGAACTCTACGGTGTTTACACCAAAATGGGGGAAGATACTACCGATGTGAAATCCTTTAACACAAAAAGTATGGTTATAACGTCTTCTAGTAATCTGCAAAATATCTACGAGGTCTTAAACGAAACCATAAGAACAAAATCAGAGGAATTTGAAACATGCGGGTCCGGTTGGTCTTTGGAAAAGGTGCTCTGTTTAGAAATAAATATTAATAAGTATAAGCCGATATGAGTTCTAGGTTAAGAATAAAAAATTGTGAATATGTATTTAGAAATGTGGTTTACAAATTTAAACTGTATTAGGAAAAATTGTTTGTAATAAAAAGTTTTAAGAATTGTTTTTAGATTTTCTTTTAGGTATGAGCTGCATGAAAGTTATAATTTAGAGGGTGTGTGTAAAATGGTAAGGGGTGGTTCGATTTTAAATCTATTTAGAGATTCGGATTGTGCATAAAATTCTAGACTAATTTGATGTATCGGATGTTTAAAAATTTTATAAGAACAGTCAGAAATCGCTACCAGCAAAAAATCTTAAAATTGGGGTAGCTCTCTGGGGGGTGGTGCTATGTGAAAAATTCCTAGAAATTCGGGTAGCTGAGAAAATTCGAATATTAATTGATACCAAACAAAGTACATTTATCTCGAAAGATGAGCTAAACAAGATAGAAAGTATGGTGTAACATTAAAAGCGAGTAGTGGTACGGTCGCGGTATGCTCGCTAGAAGGTATGTGTGTAACTTTGTAAGGAGTAGTCCGATTTTAAATCTGTTTGCAGATTCGAATTGTGCGTAAAATTCTAGACTAATTTAATGTATCGCATGTATAAAAAAAATGTTTAAGGACGGTCAAAAATCGCAACAGGTAAGAAATCTTAAAATGAGGGTAGCTCCCTTGGGGGTGATGCAATCTAAAAAATTCCTAGAGATTCGGGTAGCTGAGAAAATTCTAATATTAATTGATACCAAACAAGGTAGGGTTATCTCGAAAGATGTATTGGTTAGACGAAGAAAACTATTTGGTCCAGATTTGGGTGCAAATATGGATTGTGTGTGTGGAAATGCGGATGCTAAGATAGGTTTATCTCGAAAGATGAAAAAAAAATGTTTAGTCGAAGAAAACTATTTGGTCCAGATGTGGGAGCTTATGTGGATTCATATCCGCATTTTCTCCTTATGAGAATTTATATGTAAATGAGGGAGCAAATGAGGAAGGAGAGAGTTGCTCCTCCTCATTTGCTCCTTATGGGGATTTACATGTAAATGTGGGAGCAAAGGAGGGTTTTGGGAGCAAATGAGGGTTTTGGGAGCAAATGAGGGAGCAAATGAGGGTTTTGGGAGCAAATGAGGTTCTGATTCGTCACTAAATACTCTATTGCGGGGCTCTCTTACATTTTTACGTTCTTCGTGGTGAATTAGCTTACAGCTAGAACTCAACTGTGTAATATACAACCAATACAAGTTGGTATTGAGTTCATCAAGCTTTTAATAAAACAATTTATAAATGTTAATAGTGAGAAAAGTAAGTACATACTGCTTGATAGTATGTAGCTGGTTGGAGAGTGCAAAGCTTGCGCTTAAAATGAAGTAGAGATCTGTGGTGAGTGATTTTGGTTACGTACAAAAGATGAACGGGGTCAGTATCAGACTTGGGAGAGTTTGGATGTACTGTCATACTGGTTTATGGTAGAAAACAATGCAAAACATTGCAGTTACGGCTGGTGCAATTCAGGTTTTAGACGTTCCTGAAGGCGCAGTCATTGATGAAAGGCAGTAGTTGTTGATGGAGATGGCAGATCCATGCCTGATGATGTAATCCAGGTAACTAATGTTGTTTAAAATTGTTTTGTGCATAACTGGTGTAATGACTTTTGGTGATTTAATGGTATTTTATTATGAACTCGACGGACCAAATTTCATGAATTATTAATTGAACTCTCTTGATATATTAATTTATTATTTTATTTGTGTGGAATACTATGTATATAAAATTTTGATATTTGACATAATTATGTACAAGGTAAGAAGGACTTTTTGGCAATTTATTGTGTAGAAATGCGCATGAGTGATTATGGTTACTATGAGCTCATATTAATCTTGGGGTAATAAAAGGTGGATGGTAAAGCCCTGCCTGTTACTTTATTTTAGAGTAGTAATTAATCTGGGGATATGTGAGGTAGAAATATTTATTTTGAGAAAGTCTAGGTATATAAAATAATTTATATGTGAATAAGGAATTGTTGAAGATGTTTGATGCATATGAGTCTGTAAATAAATGTAGGCGAGTTACCGTAGCAGCGTTTATTTTGCTTTAGTAGAGTAGTTAGTTTTATTTTCAGTCTGCAGAAGAGCAACCGTGGCATATTTTAGCAGAGGAGATTTCAGAGAATTAAATGTCGACCCAACCAGAGTGTAGGCGAGTTTCGTACAGGTAACTTCAGGGAATTTTATAGCACCCAAGTTATCAGGCTCCAATCAAGGGTAAACTCGTATAATTGTATGGACGCCCAAACAGTGGGGCTTTTACAGAGGTAACTTTAGAATATAATGGCGACCCGAATGTGGCTTGAATTCAGATAAATTGAATTTATTTTAGGAAACTGGCGACCTGGAGATTAGGGGTTGATTGTGTTACAGATTTTTTTTTAATATTATTAATTTTGTTGTGTATGTGAGTCGGGTGTGTGGTAAACGTATGTTGAGAAAAGAGTTGTTAAGGAGTCAGGGAGTTGAAATTGGAAGTAGTGATAGTGCTTTGTTTGATAAACCGCAACCGGAAATGGAAGCAGAGGCAGGAGGTAGTAGGGATCAGCCGGAGACGGAGTTAGGAGACCAAGGGAGCGAAATGATTATGAGAATGTTAGAGAGAATGAGTGAAGAGTCAAATAGAAAATTTGAGCAAATGAGTCAGGAATCGAATAGAAAATTTGAACAGTTAGGGGAGAAAATAGAGAAGTCGACGAAGGAATTGAATGAGTTTAAACTAAGTGTAAATGTAAAAATAGAGGAAGTTGAAACACGAGTAGAACGGAACGAAAGGAGCATAGTAGAGATTAAGCAAGAAATTGGTCAACTGAAAACCGAAGGATTTTATTGTGAAGAAGAGATAAATAGCAAAATGACTGAAGTGAGCGACTCATGTAGGGACCAGTTAGGGCGATTTGAGAGAGAAGTGAGTGCTATGAAACAAAACATAACAGCTATGACAGGGGATAGACCTAGACATTTTTCAAATAATTTATCCTTAAACCAGCAGATAAAATTCTATGGAGATAATCGGGTGAACTCGCAAATTTTTATCAATAGTGTTAGGATGTTAGTGAGTAATTTATATGATGAACAGGCGAAATTGAACATTGTAAAAGCATTATTAAAAGACAATGCTGAGGCATGGTATAATTTAGTAGGACAAGACATCGAGTCATATTTGGACTTCGAGGAGAAATTTTTAAAATATTATCGGGGTGATCATAAACAAGACCAAGTGAGGGATGACTTAATTACGGAGAAGTATAAAGGAGAATTTTTAGGATAAAGGGAACAGTATGCTATCAGGAAATACAGTATAGCGAAACAGTTAAACCCACCACTAACTTGACGAAAATATAAGTAAAAATCTGTTATAGTCTTGGCATAGAAATTTGCATGCCTAAATCATAAAATTTATTATGCATGTGTTAATGGGTATTTAGCGTGTAGCAAGTGACGCTCGAACAGGGTTGTAATAATTTGTTCCCACATTTGGGGTAATACTTTTCGACTGTTTGGTTAAAACGTAATAATGTTTGTATCTTCATATAGTGCAGGTATACACAATTCTATCAATCTCAGCAATCTCAAGTTATATTAACCGATATATTATTTGAAAATGGTAGTCATATTCAGGTACGTTCAAAGCGTGAAGATCAATCAAAATCTCGAGGTTAAACTTTTAGAGAAAAACAAATACTTCACTATGTATATAAAAAAGTAATAGGATCAAATTATTTAAAATACTGATTTTAATGAAGGCTTATGAATCTAATAAAGTAAATGTTAAATTGATTGTCTTGATAGCAAAACCCTAAGAAAATTTAACAATTAACCTTGGAAAATATGGCCAGGACGAGGCTTTATACAGTATTTTTTTCTTAAGAGATACTAAGAAAAATATTGTGAAAAAACAAGGAGTAAGTACTGCTTTATCTAATTACTGTCAACGCGTTTAGATTGCTTATGCAAATTCTATAATTAGTAAATATATTTGAAATGTGTGATGTGCCGGAAGGTATAATTTTTCCTAATCAATGACACCTATTTTTTCATTTACTTTGATTAGCATAATTATTATAGAACTTTTTATGATAATTAACCACGACTAAATAAATTAAATACAATTTTTAAAAACAATCTCTTCGTAAAGCAAACCAAGGATTCGCAAAATTTTATTATGTTCAATTTATAGTTTTAGGTTTTGACTTAGTTAAAAAATTATCTTAAATAGGGATTTTATCTTGCGTTAGCTTCGATAATCACAGACGGTGAGATAGTGGACGTGTAAATATGAATAAAGTTTATAAAAGGGAAACTTTAAGTACTTACCAGTAATACTTCATACTTAACTGGTGGCAACTGGACGAGGAACTGCCGACCTTGGGCGGAACTCAGGCGTTAGTATCTTTATAGCACCATAGCTACGATCACACCAGCCTGTTTAGAACAACTGTCACCACACACCACAACAGAAAGCACGTGAAGATTAATCGCGGTAAAACCATAGATTATACTATACACGGCAAAGGGGGGATTGACCTTGCCCGCTACATCTTACGGGATAATTAAAGTTAATTTTGCTATATATTTCTTAATTTTTATAAACGGAGCATACCGCCCACCAAAATGAAAGGCATTTGTGGAAAGAAAATAACTACGGAGGATGCAACAGAATGAAAAAAATTGTAACTTTCGATGTTATTTTAAAAATAACAAATTACACCGTGCATATTTTTTATTTAAAAACCCGTAATGTAAGCAGGTATATTTCATATCTACGTTCCTAGTAACCCGTTTTAGATAGATAAGTCTTGGCTTTTACATTCTTGCTACAGCAGATGTTAGGTTTTCCAAGAATTAGCAGCGAGGGACATAACACGCTTCACGTGCATGTCGCATGCCTGTTAATTTCCACTGTCCGTTACACCCCCGATGATTCGCTAGAAGGACAAAGGAGGGTATTCAGTAATTTATAACAGTCAGTGTTCGTTGGGTACTAAAATGGTGAAGATGTAAAATATGGTGGCGGGTCGTAAGACGAGAAGAAGTCACGCGCTGAAGTTAGCTAAGTAATTCGTGTCAAAGGTCGGTTTTCTTTGAACGTAATTCAATCTCAAGTAATCTTGGAGGATATATAGCGCGTTGACAAAATAGGTTTTGGTATAACCTTAACGATCCTAATATTTATAGGATCAGATTAAATAATTCGAAGATTGGTGACATGGTGGAAAACCGCCAAAGTAGTTTAGTCTAACCCCCCATACCCAACAAACACGGTTTATTAGTAAATACGGTATCGGTTTTAAGTATCGATTTAATTGATTAGCTAGTAGCGAGTTCCGAGAGAACTTAAATTATTTTCCGGAGTCAAGGTGATTTTGATTAAGAAATCATTCAGTTACAATTAATTAATGTGAGAGACGTACCTTCGTGTTGATCGTATTCAGACTCCGTGGTGCTGGGCATATAAAGGATTTCACGAATAAATTAAATAGAGCCGCTTGCTGGTGGTGCCTTCCGGGAACTTCGACGTACGAACGAAAATTACAAAGGGGAATCGGATGCTGAATTCCTGTGGTAATTAATTACCCAGTACTGTGAGTAATATGTTCTTATATCAACTGTTTATGCATTGTCCGACATTATTTGTAACGCATGAAATTGCATGTACACCATGATTTATTTTTAAATATTTTGATAAATAGGTACGAGGATCCTCTAGGGAGTAAGTTAAGAATTTTCTCGATGTTGAAATTGAAATATATGTATAAGGCTGACCATAATTAATTTGACTGTGAGTGCTGGAATTTTAAGAACAGTGTTTTGCGTAATTTCAGTTACGATTAATTAATTTAAACAACTAATTTTTACCCGAATTACACTTGTCTGTGAACAGGAATTAAGACACGTTCTTTTAGTTTGGTGGGAACGTTACTTAATTAATGAATTTAAATGTACAATATTTAATATCATATTTATTTCAATCGCAAGTAGGGGTGAGTAACGTACGAAGAACGGGAAATGCAATTCAGTTTGGCATCACTGGGCGTTCCTATCACAACGCATGACTTATTTAGGATATTGTCTGAAGAAGTTGAGTTTTCCCTCATCTTGTAGGACTCTCTGAAGGACAAGGAATCGTGCCATTTTAGGCAGAACTCCAATAAGATAAGGGTGGTGCCCATTATATTACCTAACTTGAGACTAACGTCAATATATATTATTTTCACTCCCCTCCCCGTCCACCCACGCCCTTCGCGACTAGCGAACCGAGCCGCGGTATAGTTTACTCCCTGGAGCAGACTTACCACGTTTGTTCATGCCCTCCCCCCTTTCCAAATCAATGACAATTTGGCATGTAACAAATTAATTAATATAAGAAAACCCAAGAAATATTTACGCGAACAAAACCAAAACAAAAAATATATATACGAAGAAAAATACAGAAAAATCTACAACTTAAATAAAGGACAGAGTTTAGCGACAGGGCACTTTAACTTGCTTTGTGCGATTTTGAGAGCGACAACCCTAATGCACTCATCAGTTCCTGGATGTACCTCAACAACATATCCAAGGGACCATCGAAGATGTAGAACGTTATCGATTTTAACTTGCACTAAGGTATCCGCCTGAACCTGCGGAGACGTTTTGTGCCATTTGGACCGTTGTTAGAAAGTATTCAAATACTCCTTAGACTACCGAGACAAAAAATCTTGATGAAATCGCTGGAGTATTTGCCAACGAGATAGACGGTTGAGCGGAATGTCAAAAAGCTAGAATCTGGAATAACGATTAAAGGGGCAAAAGTCATAAAGTGACCTGGTGTCAACCAATCAAGTCGTTTGGGTCACTTCTCATGGGGGTGAAAGAAACCGAGTTTAAAGTGGCCTCACTCTGAACAAAGATAGTGGCTAGTTCTTCATAGGTCAGAACTTGTTCACCTATAGTACGATGAAGCAGGTTTTAACCGACTTTACACCCACCTCCTACAAACCACCAAAATGAGGCGCAGAGAACGATATGAAATGCCAAGAAATATGTTCTTTTGCGGAAGCTGATTTTGCGAGAGAAATTAACTTTGTATGAGCAACCCATAAAATCTGTGCCGCAATCACTGTAGAGAAAATCACAGCCGCCACGCCTGGCAATAAAGGGGCGTGAGCAGCTAGAAAGGCGTCGGTTGACAGATTATAAACTAATTCAAGATGGAGTGTCTTGGTTGCTATGCATATAAAGAGACAAATATACTTTCAACACTTGTAGTGATTCGTAGTGTTTCTAAGTCGATTTCTCATTGGTTGATAATTAATGCAAATATTATAGTATACGTTCCAATATTTGAAGGTATTTGTTAGAATAGCTCGGTAACCACTTGCAGGTTTCTGAACGCATTCCGTGTCGTCAGAATTTACATTATAAGGGGCGCATGTGTAGGAACGATCGATCTAGTCGACAGGATTGAAAGGGTTTTGTTTTTAGATTTCAAAATAGCAGGTCGAAAAAAGCTTTACTTGAGGTTATATTAAAGGTAATGTTTTATAAGTTGATAATGTAATTACTATTTAAGGTAATCTGATTACATCTGGTAATTCCACCCTTATTTTGAGTGTGATGTTGGTACTTATTGTAAAACCGTTAGTTATTTAACCATTGAAAGAAATATTTTTATGACTATCTGTTGTATTTGTCTCTGAATTTGCCAGTTGTTTTACTTATCAGGTAATATAGAATTTTCATGTCGATTTACGATTTTATCGAACATGTTTATGTATAAATGAGTGCTGTTTGGTTTAACGACCAAAAACTAATATTTGTTTACTTGAAATATTGTTTATTTAATATTTAAAACAGAGTTTCGAACTTTCATTGCATTGCACTTGTTGCAGAATCAATAGTAAATGTACCCTTACTGTGATTTTACGACAATTAATGAATAAACACCAACATCATCCCTTAGATATATTGAATCAAATTATTAGGCAAGTTTGAATATGAACAGTTATATTTCTATGTTATATTTGTTTTTGGTTTTAAGCTAGAAATTGCATTAACCACAACGTTGTTGTGTATATTTTTTGTTTGTAATTTGTAGTGCCACGATGTGTTTAATTTTTTAAAAGGTACGTTTTAACCGATGCAATCATAACGAACAATTTTTAACATTTGCTTACTAGATTTAATATAGGTATTTAACTAACATGCATTTATATAAAATTTAGCGCCTAAATTTGAACTTATATTATGCTGTAGAATTTTGGGGTATGTGTTTCCTGCCAACATATTTTTTATTTGTTTGATATTTGTGATGCATTTGCTATTGTTGTTATGTGTAATTGTTTTATTTCAGCATATTAATCACATTTACAACTGCATTGCTCATATCTTGGTTTAAACGAAATTATATATTTTGTGGTGTGCTTATCCTATTATCTAGCCGATGTTCCTATTTAATTAACTAGTATTTAGCGTTAATGATAATTGTTGTGATGTAATTAAATTGAACCTCTAGTATGACCGACCATCACGTGCTTTCGCGTTAGCATTTATGACTATGTTGGAGACAGTCTATTCATTAACCAGCGCCTTTTCAACTATGCGCAATTATATAATAAGTTCATTTCAGCGATTTCATGTCGTCTTGTCAATGTACTTATAGTTGTACTCTTGCAAATAATGAGGAGTCGGCTAGCCTTTGTGAAATATTTTGTAACATGGGCTGGAAACTGTTAATGCATGTATGTGGGCGCGTGTGATTGAGCATTGTTGAATATTACTAACATTTTATGTCCGTGCGGGGAGGAACATTGGTAGTCAAGGCAGACTTTACCTTCCTGGTGTTCCCCCTTTTCAACTTTAGCTGGGTAGTATTGGTTATTCGACCTCAGTACCTACCAGAAAAGACTAGCTGGCTTACACTAACGTTTCTTCAGTTGTCATGTGTGATATGTCTGGGTAACAGTTGACATCCCGTTAAATTCAGTGTTGGTGACGTGGATACTTGTACGGTACCTGTCTTTGTCGAGATGTGCCAATTGAAGTTGGAAATGTGAGTGCAGTTTGGGATTTTCCTGCCGTGCTCTTTCCTCAATCGCCCAGGTTGGGTATGGCACTGCTTGTTTTAAATGTCATTTTATATGTTTTCATGCAAATAACCTATTTATTGGTTATTCTTTTGTGTTATACTCTAAGGTCACTGTTATAGTCCCGTGCAACCGTCATGAGCCACTACGACAGTTGACAACACATACTAACCACATACACAATATTGCGCAACAAGATATTACGTCGTAATTGCGTCTCAAATTGTATCACATACCAAAAATGTTTACAGTGATACAAGATGCGCCTTAAAGAAAAAGATAAAATGTATTCACTTAAAAATGTGGAACGCTTCACGATTCTACGGTCATCCTTGCGCAAGGGCCATATTCATCTTCATTTTGGGCGTGGGTCGGGTTACGACGTCGTTGAAGCCAGATTAATGTCTTCCCTCTTCTGTTTGTAGAAAGGACAAAGGAATAAGGTGAAGGTAAAGATACGATAGGGCAAGAGATAAAATGGAAACCTACATTCTAAAAGAAAAGACAAAAAAGACACAGGCACACGTCACAGTTCGACGTTTCGTTGGCTAATAATCGTCGTGTTGGAAACCGCGAACTTACTTCATCACTCCACGTCTGCGCATTCTCTTGCGCCGACGCAACTGTCCAAAGTGGCGGAAATGACAAGTCTATTTTTAAAAATATTGGCGCGAATTCACTCACAAATTAAAAAGTGTGCAATGCTAATTTTTGGCATGTAACATTTGATTAAAAGAAAAACAGTGCGAATGATAAATTAAAAACATTAATGGCTTTACAAAATTATTTCAGTTCAAGAAAGGAACGTAACAGCGATCAAAACAATAAAACGTTTCACCATGAAAACTTTCGAAGAATTAACAGACGTAATGAGTGGACGGTAACTGTCGAAGGAGCAATTCAAGGCAGGCGATGTCGCCCACCATTAAGAACAATGACACAAGTCAGAAGGTAGCAATCCACGTGATCCGATATTGGCAGAATTATCGGTGGAAGGAATATGATGCCAGGAAGACCGAGAAGTGTTTTCCTGAATATAGGACACTCGATTGGCGGGGAATGTCGTTCGTCGCTGCCGTACGGGACAAATCCAAGAATGAACAACCATGAAGTCTGACCAACAACATTTTTTTTAAAGGTAATATGGAGATCAAAAGTTTTGAGGGTAGAGGTTAACAGTTTTGAGACCAAAGTGGTGGCTAACAGTTCGTGTCTAGATAAAGAGACGGTACAAAGCGGATCAACTTTGAACTTAGCACATACTAAACGAATCTTAACGGAGGAAAAGACAAGAAAACGAAAATAAACGACAGCACAAAATCTGCGTTCGGAATCGTCCGTTATACAATGAACTTCACACGTAGAAAAATGTGGCGAAAGTAGCAAGCGTGGCAAAGCAAAGTGTGAAAAAAGTGGTAATCATACAGATATCTCTCCCACAAACATAGTAAATCGGGGGCAGGGGCATCATAGCCATTTAATTTCAAACGCTAAATTATGTTTTACCAAAGTTCGAGGAGATAAAATTCCTATAGGGTCGAAAATACGGGTTGAGTTGGAAAGTATGTTGCACTTGTTACAGGTGGTTCACTGTAGCTGAACTAGAAAACAAAAGCTATCTTAGGTGGGGTTTGATTATGCACCTAGAACTTCCAGAGAACTTGCCAAAGAACGAGGTAATGCAATTTGTTGCGAAACGGGAAGATCCTTTAGTAATTCCGGACAATTACTAGATCACTTATGCAGTTTAAAACCACAAAGTTTTAAAAGAGCGCTTTATTGACTTCCTAAAGCGAAAATTCCACCCTCCACTAAGTTTTAAAAGAGCGCTTTGTTGACTTTGTAAAGCCAAGGTTGACTTCATATAAAGCCTCCACCCTAAGCGATGTCTTAGTAGGGTAGCTAAGCCGGTTTGGCAACAGAGATCCACAGCAAGATATGTATACGCCGATTCGAGAACAATATGAACAGCTAAGCCGCTTTGGGAAACAAAACGTGCAGCAAGATATGTATACGCCGCTTTGAGAACAAAATTGTCTTTGTGTGTAAATTTGTTGCGTCGGGGGGTCGTTAGGTCTTTGGGGTGTGCGTTCGGCGGGGTCGTTAGATTTTTGTCGTGGGGTGGTGCGCGTGCGCTGGGGTGGAGATATTTTCTTAGGAAATTTTTTAGCAGCGTTCCCGACGTTAAATATTAAATATTAAATTTTAAAAAATGTTGTGTGTGTAGAAAATGGAGTTCACGTGTTGGTTCGTATTTTTCTGGGGTAGGTTAAGCTAAAAATTAAAACGCCGCGGTAAAGAATTTTTTAATATTAGGCAAACGCGTGCAAGTGGTAAAGAGTGTTTTAGCTCTCCTCATAAGCTGCGTTTTGTACGAAGTAGAAAATAAAATTAGAAATATACGAAATGTTTGTATGATGGAGGTCAAATTTTTTAAACGTTTGCAGGTAAAATCTTGTAAAAAAGAAGTCGTTCACTTCTCGCGATTTCAATGTCAAGATAAAATAACAAGAATTCGCAGTCGAATATAACCTCGTGTTTTTTTATTGGGATTATAGATCTCTAGTAATATATATGCAAATCATGCCGACATTCGACTTTTAATATAATGTATTTAATTAACATAAGGTGTGTTGCAAAAACTTGTTAAGACAGGTATGCCGTATATTTCCTTCTTGATTAAATCACCCAAAATAATTTATACAATTACACTGAACTTGCAGTCGGATCTAACGTATAATCTTTTAATTATGAATTTAAAATATATGCAAATTATACCACTTTTATCACGATTTATTTGACTCTCAAATTATTTGATTTGATCTTATATCAAGGCTTTTTATGTATTAACTTTTACAACTCAAGGTGTAGCATCAAGGTTTTACGTCACTCTCAAACTATAGAACTTAATAAAAATAGCTTTCTTTAGCACCAATATCATTTAGAAAATATGTGTTTCATTAACATATACTTATTTATTAAATATTTCCTACCAAAATTTATTCAAAAATTTAAAAGTTTTTATTTTCATTTTACATATAGGTAAAATCACCACTTTGCTATGCTCTCGGCTACCTAGTTCCGGCTAATTTTCCAAGGTCGTTGTGACGTCATAGCCTTTATAAATATAGAGCAATGTAATACTATTCTAAAATTCTAAAAAAAGTCTTTCTTACTAACCACAAATACATACAGCTTGTAGAACGCAAATGTATCTAAGTTAGTCCATCGGCACATAAAATAATCTTTTAATTCTTTCCTCTTTCTCTAATAAGATGTTCTTTGTCTAACACATCTTTGTATTGTTTGCGTATTGTCGCAGTGTTTTCCATTTAGTCAAACTTTCGCCTTTTTGCATCTATTTCCTCTAATTCCAGCTGTTTTTTTTTCCACTTACAGCGTAAGGCGTGCATAATTGGGCAATTTCCTGCAGCGTCAACGGAGAGAGTTTACTGCTAATATTTACGCGTTGTCGTACAACCTCTGGGCGAATGTTAGGCGTACTTATCAACCCCGATACCGAAATGATTATTTCTTTTGGCATTGTAGAATATGGTGTAACAGATTGTGTAAAATATGTTACCTGCTTTAATGTAGCACTTGTGTAAGGTTTTTATTTTATCTTGGCTGTCTTCCTACTCTACTATCTCCAAATAATTTACAGATAAATAGTTAAAATTAAAAGCTGAAAGCACATACTTTATCAGTTTTTCCCTTTTCTCTGGTTTTTCTGACAACTTAATTTGCAAGCCCGTCAATTTTTTTGTATTGCCGTTCCCCCAATACATGTACTGTAGCAGGTTATTATACACTAAACAGCACCTATTTTGTAACTTGTCCGATAACTTACTCCACATTTTGGCATGGTACCGAGTACATTGACGCCTTTAGGAAGTATAACTTACTATCTTCCAATAAGGTTAAACAGTCTTTTAAGGGATTATACACCCGTTCCGCACTGACATAGCTTCCAATTGTACAGTTGTATATTGTCGCTTCCAATTGCGTAATACCATGTTCTTTGGTCAAAGTAGACGTGAATGTTGCTCTTAAACGTGCATCTGGACAACGTAAAAATCTAGTATATAATTTCCAAGTTGTTTATTAACACCAGGATTTGTTATCTGACACACAAATTTGTTGTATATCTTAATTCTTGCATTGGTTGTTAGCCATGTTAAACAATCGAATTTATATTAAAATTAAGTTTAAATGGTCTCCATGCTTGACATTAAATATTTTTAAATTTTGTTATGTATAATGCCAGAATATAAATTTTAGAATAGTAATACATTGTTCTTTATTTATAAAATGCTATGACGTCACAACGACCTTGGAAAAGTAGCCGAAACTAGGTAGCCGAGAGCATAGCGAAGTGGTGATTTTACCTATATGAAGAATTTTGTTATGTTAAGTAAAAACGTACAAGTGGTAAAGAATTTTTAGCTTTCCTCAAAAGCTGTACTTTGTATGAAGTAGCGAATAACTTTTAGAAGATATACGAAATGTGATATAATGGATCTAATTATAAAGTCTGCATGTAAAATCTTGTAAAACATGTTGTTCACGATTTCATTACCAAGATAAAATAACAAGAATTCACAGTCGAATATAACCTCGTGTTTTTATTGAAATTATAGCTCTCTGGTAATATATATGCAAATCATGCCGACATTCAACTTTTAATTAAGGATTTAATTAATAAATGTGTTGCAAAAACATGTTGCAGGTATGTATATTTTGTCTTGATTACATCACCCCAAAATAATTTTCATTACGACTTATTTGCAGTCGGATCTAACATATAATTAATTTGATTTTTTATATTCAAGGTTTCTTGTGACATTTACAATTTCAAATTATATCATTTAATATGCGTGTTATATTGTAAAAACATGAAAGACAGGTTCACTCGTTATTTTAATTTGATTGCATCACCTAATAATTTATACAACACACTAAACTCGTACCCGGATCTAAAATAAAAACCTTTAAATGTATGTTAATAATGTCGTTATTTAAAACGTGGTGAAGAATTTGGATGGATACTCATTACTAACCCGGAATGGTATACATAAGGCGTTCTGAAGAGGCTTTGCAAATTAGGTGATTGAAAACTTCGGAGAATTTTAGGTTAAAAATCATGCAAATGTTGAAGAATCTCCGAGAATTTCAAAAATTATTTTTGTATTAAATATATAATGTTAAAAGAAACACACAATATTTTAATGTTTTATTTACAAAAATTACATTCTTTAATTGTCTCTATCTTTTTGTAGGTGGCGGTAGCAGTCTTATTTGAATAAAATATAGATAAGACTTCCACATTAAGAAAAATGTATCTTAGTTAAATGTACGGGGATTTTATTAATTATAGTTTAGTAAAGTGCATGGTAGTTAATGACCTCGAGGTTGTGATATGTTATAACAACATACCGATATATGTAAATTATATATGGCAACTGCATAACTTCAAATCATTTTAGTATAATTGTTAATTACCAAAATTCACAATTTCTACTTCCGTTAAAAACACATTAAGTAAGTGCATCTTAAAGATTTTAATAACTATAGTAAGTAAGTTTATACATACCGATAATACAATGGTAAAAATTCTTCTACAACACATTAAACAGCTTATTTATATTTGCTACCTTAAACATCACGACTGTAAATTCTTTTAAAGATTTGATATTTATAGGTAGTAACAATGTTGGTGCTATGATATATAAACGACTTTTTATGAGCATAGTTTAAATTAAAATAACACCGAAATTTATGTAAATTTAATAGTTCTGGTTTATAGTTGGTTGATCTTTGGAGGATAAATTTTATGAAACTTAGGTTTAAGAAAGTAATCATTTTACAGATTAAATAAAATGTACTACTTTGATGATAAAAACCTATCCAATGCCTTTTTGTTTACACAACTATAACATACTTTAAAATTTAATACCTCGGTAGTGGAATATAATTTTTAATTGTATTATTGTAACATAAAGTTTGCGTAAAAATGCAAAATACATATCCGTTTTAAGAGGAATTTTCAATATGATACTTACAGATTCGTTAGTAAGTTTTACAATTAAACTTATTTCGAGACATTTTTGAAAACATCTTACTAGTCTCAAGGAATATGTATGTATGTAGGTATAAAATATACAAATAAAAGCACTACTTAATGTAAACATTATTCTTTATTAAAATGAATAATTGGTTATATGTACAAACCAGTTTTTGAGTACAATTACATCTGTGGTTGCGCAATTGAATGACGAATGTCGTGTGGTATGCTAAAAACACTTGTGTGAATTGGTGTAATACTTTAATTTATGTAGAAGTGCACCCTAAATCTTCTAGGTTAATAACATTTAGGTGTGGAAATTCATTGTAAATTGCCATCATCCCAAGATATACCGTGAAAGTTTGCTTAACCATATCTTTTGGTATTTGAAGCGAGCTGATAGACAGTTCCAAGAATATGGTGGTTTCAGCACATATGTTATTGCAACTCCATTCGATAGGGATAGTAGTAAAACAGCCATTTCTTTAAACACAAAGTTATTATGTGCAATTTTAAACTTTTGAACGTCGACAACTAATGGACTATTCATTTTAGACTTCACTCACAATATTGGTTGCAGGATTGTAGCGGACCAAACGATCGTGTAGAATGAGGCAGTACGCTGTAGTGTGAGCTTTAAGCGCATCTTTCATTTGAAATTCTAATCGTACGTCAACCGCTCCCACTTTCACTATTTCGTTTTGATGGGAACAATCGATGACTACAAGTGGAGCGTGCGTTTGAAATTCATTGGGTGTTAATATCGGTTCGCTGATACCTCCGTAGTACGATTGTTGAAACTGTGCATACATTTCATATAGTATAGAATAGCGATTGGTATCGAAATCAATGTTAAGATTATCGTAAGGATACATAGATGAACCCAGATGTAATTTCATATTGGTCAACTTACAGTGGTCGAACTGACTGCGTCCCTTTTTGCGCGATGTATCGGTTTGAAAGCAGACAATAACAAAACGTGGTTTCTCCACTTGAGAAGCCGTCTTCACAGCCCACGTATGCGTGTGTGTTGTATGTAATTCTGGATATTCGTGTAGTTCCCAACTGCGAAAGCTTATGTCCATGGTGACATTGTGTTGAATATGTTTGAGTAGTTTTAAGCGCTCTGCATCTGCAACGGTTATATGTGGAATCCGCCATGATATATGTGTAATAGTAATTTTGATTGACTCTTTGTTATCAGAATTCGATATAGCTGCATCGTCAGCACTACTTCTAATAAGAATAAGCTCCTGTTTGATATTCAAAAGAATTTTCGGTAGTCCTCCGCAAATCCTAAAACCATGCGCAAGGGAATGCATACGTTGAAATGACCATTAGCATCAACGAGATCAAGCTTATCGATGGGGACCAACCGGCGTTTCTAAAGCGACGACTTTCGCTATAATTGTAGGATAGGAAATTTTTAATAGTTGTAGTTATACCTGGATTACGAACGCGGTCAATAACCTTTCCACCAAGTTCATAACGAATTTCATCAAATAAAAATAAAACTCCGTTGTTGACAAAATCGGCTGTAGGCGAAACGCCACCATCTGACTTATTCATTGTACCCTCAATATAAATTACGCTGTCCCATGGTAGTGTATAGACATCTTCGTTTTCTATTGGAATCCGTATAACATCGTTCTTCTCATACGTGGTATTGGAGTACGGAGTATGCATATGTTTGTCGGCATTGACGATGGTTGTATCAAATATAGCACGTTGCGTAACATTTAAAATATTACTATCCATTTTAGCTATGTAGCACTTTGAGTCCTAATGTTTGCAGAAATTTAACGTTTTCCGGTGTTAATCGGTGCACTGGTGTCTTGTAACTGGTAAAGGTGCTGACAATGCGTCTATTAATAGGTTTTGGTGGTTTATGCTCATAGCGCAAAACCATTGTTTAAAGACGCTTTAGATAAAGTCTAATCGTGATGGTTTCCCGACGAAAAGTGATGAGATTACCGTTTTGATCAACTATTTTAACAATGATGCGATCGATGATTCGTGTATTAAGTGGCATATAGGTGACGTTCACGGGGTTTTCAATAATCTTGTACCCTGCAGCAACTGCAGGAAAAATTGATGCAAAATGTGTACAGGTTTGCTATTCCGATACGATCCGACCACAAGATTACATTCAATACATATAGAATTGATTGGAAAGACCTGTGCCGGATGGTCCGAAATAGCAGTAGTGAGAGCTGGTAGTTTACGTTTCTCAAAACCCAGCAACGAAGCAAGTGAATTTGGTTGTGTAAAATCCACTATACCTGATGCTTTGATTTCTGTATGTAAACTGTTATTATTGGCTCGAATATCAATAAGATAACGTTTGGATGAAGTGCGTTCACGGGGATCGTTCAGATTACGTCGTACGAACTTATTAATATCTGCCACTTCATAAGTTCCTTCTGGTAAAGTAAGCACGATGTCATCAATGTAAAATTTATTGTTCGCTTCCGTTACATTGGGAATTGAAAATATGTATCAAAGTTTGTAAGACCAATAACGTATTCATGGTCATCATCGAGAACAATTGGTGGGTTGATGATTGCGGTGAGCGTAGATTCAGTTCCAGTTAAAGTAAATGTGTACATGTTCGGTGGTTGACGATAAACTAACAACTAGTCGTATTCGTAGTTGGGATGGGGTATTAAAAAGCAAATTCCTGAAACACTTGCAATATATGGTTTTAATTAAACACTTTTATACAAAACAGTTAAAAAATACACTAAAATCAAATAATATATAACGTTGTTAGAAACTTAATGGAGGACTATTTTGCAGTAAAAATTTCAAAACGAAGTGTCCACAGGTAACAGTGTTAAGCGGTTGAAATTGTTCATAATTATAATAGAGAGTGCATGGTCCTGATGAGGTTAAGTATTTGACAAGTTCCCTCGGAGGTCGTAGATTACCAATGCTATCATAATAGACTGCTCTTGAACCATCTTTTTTGTACGCGGTCCAATGAGTTCCCACACCACGTGTAGTATCATGATTAAGAATACCACATTCTCGCCAACGAATTGTGTTTGGAAGTGAATTGCGCATGAATATTCCACGAAAGTGGGATATTGGTAAACGTTTTATGTATTTGTTCAAGTCAACATTGGTCAACGCTCGCATAGGTAGGTTTAACGAATGCGTTGAGTTTTTTTCGTTGTCTTTGTTTACGCAAACCTTGCCCGTGTGTAAGAAAAGGCTTTAGGTACAGTCCATGTCCACGGCGATAAGGTTTCAAATAGAGACCCTTTCCAAGTGTCACTGCTCTTGTGCCATATTATGTCGTTTCGCTTCATCTAATTGTTGTTGTCCAAGTTTAGCATCGTTGACAGCTTTTGCAATCCCAGCTGCTCCACCCGACAACGCTCCAATTGCGGAAAGGGCTGCAAAATAGGTATCAAAGGTAGGAAACCACCAGTTTTGGGTACAGGGATTACACGTGGGATGCCACGAATTTCATCCGTTATATCTTTAATCGGTGCCACTGCAAGTTTAGCAGTTTTAATAAGATCGGTCGGACGAACGTTTTAATGCGTTCCCAAATGGTGCGAATTAAACGTTTGAATGGTATACCACTTCCTGTACGTAGACGCTGACCACGTCGTTTGCCTTTACACCTTATCGTTTTCTTGCGACAACCCATACCAAATTTAACTTTGGCATTCATTGCAGAACCAACAGCAAACGCAGCAAGTTTTTCACCTAACGAAGCGTCGGATGCAGTACGACGTTTTGTGCTGTTTCGGCAAGACGTCGATCAGCTTGGTGTCGGGTTGTTAAGTCTGTAGAAAGATCGTAGGCGATGTCGTGTAGTTTGCAGGCTTCGTCTAAGGGATTACGACCTATATCACCACGCTCGAGGCGTTTCTGAAGCTTAGTACCCGGTCCACAGAAGCGATAGCCTGGTAAATGTAATTCTACCGGTAAACGATTGATAGCACTATTGAGTAACCCGTAGCCACGATAGGATTTCATTAATCTTGTCAGTCGAAAGGTTTAAAGGAGACTGGTCATGCGTGTAGAATTACTCGCTTAAATGCTTACCATACTGCAATTACGTTTTAGTATATGGATAGAATGCGTCTGGTAAAGCAACAATTGGCGTTGCCAATTACGGACCACAACTGCAGCAACAACACTAACGTGCAAAAGCATGGATTACTATTACCATCAACAATACGGTGTATCATTACAGGTCCATCCAATTGTGGTAAAACTAATGTAGTCATCGGTCTCTTAAACATCCGAATGGTGTACGCTTTGAAAACGTTTATCTCTACTCAAAATCCTTGTATCAACCAAAGTATCAGTACCTAGAGAGGTTATTACAACCAATAAAAGAAATAGGATATTTTGCGTTTAACAAATGGGATGCAATTGTTACTCCAGCGGATGCAAAACCTAATTCGATATTTATTTTCGATGACGTGTCGTGCGATAAACAAAATGTAATGCGAGAATATTTTTCTTTGGGTCGACATAAGGCCATTGATTGTTTTACCTATGTCAGACCTATTCCAAAATACCTAAACAATTGATTAGAGACAATGCTAATGTCCTAGTGCTATTCAAACAAGACGAACTCAATTTAAAACACGTATACGCTGACCATGTAAACACGGATATGTCGTTTAACCGGTTTAAAGAATTGTGCGGCGTATGCTGGCTAGATCGGTATGGGTTCCTGGTGATCAATAAAGATGGCGATTTGCAGAGCGCTCGCTACCGAAAAGGTTTTGACACCTATATATACTTATAAAGCACATAAATAGCATATCACTTCCTACCCGTTTCTAGACGATGGCAGACGACGTGAAACCAAACGAGAACTCATAAAAGTACGAAAGGCAGTCAAGAGGAAATTACAAGCGCTAAAAGCAGGTGTGGTTGAAAAGGAGCTTGCATAAGTAAAGCTATGCACCTATTACAAAACGTTTACAAACACTTCAGACCGGTCTGCTGAAAGATATTAAACAGGAGTCCAAGATCGAAAGCCAGCACTGGTCACCACCACAACATGACGTATAATCTACTCCTAAAAGACGCCCTAAATTTCTCGATCAGGTGTGCAGTTCCACATCAATCGCCGCACCACCAATAGAGGAGGCATGGGAACACAATCCTCATAGCCCAGTCCAGCCTGTGGAGTACACCTTCGAAGAATCTTAGAGTAGCGGCAACACTCCAGAGACCCATGCAGAGTACGAACGGTACCTAAACAGCGAAGAACATCAGGCCTACTTACAACGATTCTTACCATCGGTAAGATTCTATGTCGATAATCTGTTTTCCAACTTTACTGGTAATTATAACAATGACACGGAGCACTTGCGCAGGGATAAAGTACGTTTTAATCCGGAGACAGGAAAATTAATGATTGGTGATTCGGACATTATCTTCGGGATTGGTGAAAAGGTGTGTAGAACGATTTTGCTACAACGGTAGCAAAGGGTTGTACGAGCAACTGTTCCTTCTCAATCCTTTGGGTAAATTCTCACTTAAAGAAATTAACGATTATGCGGACATTAAAAAGAAGTAATGCAATGTATAGCTTACGACAGCAAACTATAAACCCGAGTGGTCGTGGTCTGCTCATGGATTATAACGAGAAGCCACTAGAGTATGTATACTTTGATGATCCCAACGAACTGTGCGAACGGCTCAAGCTTCTGGTCGCCTCGCAAGATGCAGGTAACACCGGTCACACAACGAAATTACATCGATTATGGAAGAATTACGCGAATTGCGTATAATAGCGTAGATTGTGCGACTTGTTATTCATTATCACGATGGTTATCGACAAGTTTGGACATGCGTCTGACTGTGCTTCATATATTTCTTATGATGATTACTACGATTTTGACAACATGAGATTAGCGCGCGTCGCTACACCACAAGAAGATGATGATGCAGTCACGAAAGCGTACTTAGAATCGCGGTTAGCAATGCTACACCAGCAAGAGGGCGAACCAACGCTTGGAAGTGGTTCCACTATTCAGCAGTATATAGACACGCTTGTGAAGGAGACAACAAACAGTATGATAACACAATTCTCGCGCGAGTATGTTACAAGATCAGACTTTAACCATTTTGAAGAGATGATGGAAACCTTGTTCCAGCCACTGTGAACGCTAATGTTGCACAAATCGTAACCAAACGGATAGATGATTCTATGAATAGCATATATAAGACATTAGACGCTGCTATTCAACAAGTGAAAGCACAATTTAGAATAGACATTGCACGAATTCAAGCAGATATTCAACAGTTGCAAGAGAAACTTAAAACGCACGCATATAACCGTCAACCATACAACACACACAGTAACATATTAGCAATATGTTTGTAAAGGAGCAAATCGTCCACGAGTTACATAAGCCTGCTCGCATTAACTTTCCTAGAAGACATGTAATCACAAAAGGATTAAACGAGCTGTTTCAAGCCGATTTGGTGGAAATGATCCCATATGCAAAGATGAATAAAGGATTTAGATACATTCTAGTTGTTATCGATGTATTTTCTAAATACTTATGGGCCGTACCGGTTAAGCGCAAGACGGGTAAGGCTGTTTCAAACGCTTTTCAATCAATTTTCAACAAAGACCATCGTATTCCACGGTACATTCAAACGGATTTGGGAAAAGAATTTTATAATTCAACATTTAAGGCTTTAATGGAAAATATGAGATTATACATTATAGTGTGTACAGCAATAAAAAGCTTGCGTAGTAGAACGCGTAATCGTACCTTAAAGTCAAAAATGTGGAAACAATTCAGTTTGAATGGTTCGTATCGATGGCTGAATATACTATCCTCACTCGTGACTGCATATAACAACACCAAACATCGAACAATCGGCATGCGACCTGTAGATGTGTCAAAACGCAATGAACGCAAACTTTTCAATACAGTGTACAGTACGATCAAAACAGTTAACTTAAAGAGTAAAAATTTTCAGTTGGGGATCATGTTCGCATTAGTAAACATAGAGGTCAATTTACCAAGGGATACACACCAAATTGGTCTAACGAAATTTTTACGGTGTACAAAGTGCATTTGACTAATCCTTTAACGTACCTATTGCGCGATAGTCGAGGACAACCAATATTAGGCGGCTTCTATGCAGAAGAACTTCAACGAACACACTATCCGGATGTATATTTAGTGGAAAAAGTATTGAAGAGAGTTAAAAATCAAGTATATGTGAAATGGTTAAATTTAGATTCTAGCCATAATAGTTGGATATCCAAAATCATATTTTGTAGATTTGCTGTTACGTGTTTGTTTACCATCATATGTCATTCATCAATAAAATTTTTTACTGTTATATGATTTATTATAGCGACACACACACACACACACAAATTACATCTATGTACTACTAATTACTACACTAGTTCTACGTCAAGAAAGTTGTTTATAATTCCTCATGCCCGAAGCGCAAAACGTTGATGTAGGTTGATTTTCGCTGTTTTGGTTGAACTTGAGTATTTCAATGTCCGTGAATATGTGTAAATAACAAGCAGGTAAAACACATTACCTTCTCAGCTAACAATTTCTCCCGTACTTGACCAACACTCGAGGTATATATATTTATTGTAAAAGTATGCGACACGTACAATAACATCCTCCATTATATCTAATAAGTGCTATCTATAGCGCATTAGCTAAGACTACCAAGATGATATGATTTACATACAAAAATAGTATTAAACTAAAACAATAACTTTAATAGCATATACACTTTTTATAATCATCTATACTATTTGATGGCCATTTTCCCGAATCCGGACCACACGTCCATCCTGGTTGCTGTTTTGAACCCTCCATTGCCAAATTCTTGAGGAGCCAGTTATACGTTGTTCTATGAGGGCCAACTACATTAGGTTGGTACTTTATAATTTACCTTATACTTTAAAATTAACTTCAATACTTTTTCCAATACTATAGGTTGTGCAAAATATACAACATCTACAATCATGTCGTCAATCGCTGTTATCAGTGATTTATAGTTGCATTTTATATTCACGATAGGATATGCCTTCGTACTCAATACAGCTCGGTTAGTTAGCAATTCTTCAAGGAAAAATACATTGCTCAAACTATAATTACTCTCTATTGCGTCTAGTACACCACGCACCTGATGACATTTTAACTCAGTTCTGCCATTGCAAGCATCAATGAAATTTGATACAAATTGATCGCACCTACTCTGTTGATTAAACAGCATGTCCATTACATCAATGGATGTATCATTGGTCAGCGTTAGCCATTTGAAGGCTTTAAAGGGAACATGAACACCTACTCTGAACAGTATGCGTTTGATTTTGTCCACATCATTCAATACTATGGCATGTTTTAGATGTTGGTGTAAAATGCGTTGTTCACTCTCGAACAAATCGTACAGTACATTGTCCATGTTAACTTGAAAACTTCGCACCACTATCGTCACTATCGTTGTTGTTCCACTCACTGCGAGAACTATCCAAGTACCTAGCTTTTATGGCACATTCATCAAAATAGGTATGCTAAAGTGTTGTGATACTGAGCATCACCTAGTTATTGTCTGATAAACCCCCACTAGTTTTTGTAACAGCATCAACAAATCAACAACCTCGAGATGATCTCTGGCAAGGCGACTCTTGAATTTGAGCAATATATTTAAGGAAAATCCAATTAGAGGTGTGTTGGTGGTGATAGATTGTTATTCAAATTATCTATGGAATATCCTTCACTTTTAACGAAGGATGCATGCCCGGTAAATTGCAAATTAATCAAAAGAGCATAACGTTAATCATTACTCTACATACAGCACAAAAAGCTGTCATAGCCATGCGAGAAATATGTTGCCTGATAAATACTCCCTGTATGATTGTTGTGGTTTTGACAATTTTGACAACGATCCTAGGTCATGGATCGAAACGTAAAGAAAGATGATTTTAAAAACTATGAGTGGTTTAATTCCCAACGAAGATTAAGAAAAGGTTGCCTGATGTCGCTAAATCTATATATATACCAATGTTTAATACCTTGAAAGTAATAGGAAAATAAAATTTAAAGTTGTCAACCATGTTCGGGTGGAATGTTGATTCGGTCATTGATACCTACTGCAAGTTAAAACAAGTCGTATACAATGATGAAAAGTTTTTGAAACTAACTAAATGTAATCTTGAATACATGCTTTTAAAAGCGATATAGTTCAGATTCTGCTACGATTCTTCAACAGACGGCGATAACAATAAAAACTCTGTTTAAATTAATTTTAATAACGACTTAACATTGCGTAATTCTATTAAAATGATTTGAAATATAACGGTATTATTTTTATTGTTTAGCATCAATTTAATAACATTTGTTGATATAAGATGAAAATTGTGAATTTTGGTAATTGACAATTATGCTAAAATGTTTTGAAGTTACGTAGTTGCCATATGTTCCATTTAACAGAATTAAAACTCAGACATATTATAGACATCTTTGCAATTATTTACCATATGTGTATATATTTCTCCTGACAATAATTATTAATTTAAGAATAACTTATTAAATTAAAGTAGGTTATTTATAAGCACTAAATTCTACAATAATTGAAACGAGTTTGAAAATAAAATGTATTGACAATGTAGCTATACTTGTAATTTATTCTGCCAGGATCAACAAAATATAATGCAAAATAGTTGTTTTAGGTATAAACCAGAACCATATAATTTACATATAGCAATATGTTGTTATAATTATACTATAAATAGCACAATCGCCGAGGTCATTAACTACCATGCACTTTACTGAACGCGGTTGTTAAAGGGCGTTATATGAACGTTTTTGCAAAGAAATAAGTAATATTTATCTCAGTTTGCGAGATGTTGAAACGTTTAGATCTGTAAGTTATGCATATCTTTTAGAAAACATATTTGCTTTTATGGACAAATTTTGCTTTACATTCCTTAACTTTAATAATTTCACTAATCATGTTTACAGAGTCTTTTTAAATAATAATATCCTTTGAACATACTATCATCTGGAATACAAATTTTGTTATACCTATATCTAGTACTAATAATAATTAGTGTCTCTAGCACTGTAAAATTTAACTAGAATAAATAATTCACAATCTTTTATAGCGTTTAATTAAATCGGTCTTTAACAACAAAAGAGGTATTTTGCACATTGCAAATTATTATTACCATGCTTGCAGCAATAAATATTACATAATAAATTGTTGGTTATTCACCTAACAATAAAATTTTACACTAAGAAGATATAATTGGTGTATGCTGGGTTGCCTGCCTTAGATATGCATATATTTTTAGAATTCAATTAAATTTAAGTAAACTTAGGTATATGTGTGAAAGTTACTTTACATTTCAGTATTCAGCTGTATTGTAAATAGTTACTGATATTATATTGAAAAACGACACCCAGTATTGCCAGCTGTGTAAAAATGTTTTGTTTCGGCAGTGAATCAATCAAACTGTATGAAAATATATGAACTCATTAGCATGTAATTAAAATATGCCGGTAAGTAAAACTAATATAAATAAAACATTCAAATTTTGTGTGTTTCTTTTTAACATTATATATTTAATACAAAAACATTTTTTTAAAAATTTCGGGAGATTCTTCAGCACGTGCACGTTTTTGCTTAACCTAAAATCTCCGAAGTATTCAATCACCTAATGCGTGCAAAGCCTCCGTTCAGAACACCTTATGGAGTACCATTCCGCATTTGAGAATGATTACATCACTATCCAAATTCTTCACCGTTTTAAATAACGACATGATTTGCATACATTTAAGGTTAAATTATAGATCCGGGTACGAGTTCAGTGTAGTTGTATAAATTTTTTGGGTGGTACAATCATGAACAAAATAACGAGTGACCTGTCTTAACATGTTTTTTTGCACACACACACCAATATTTTAAATTAAAACCATTATAAAATACGAGTCGAATAATTTCTCCTATTTTTTTAATATTTAATACAAAAATAATGGGGTAGAGCCCCGTTTAGGACACGTTTAGAAGCTCCCTTCCCCCACCATTCATCATTTTGAGAGTGATTATGTCATCCACCATATTTCCTATTTTTGCTTAACCTAAAAATCTCTCTTTAATTAACTAAAGCAACGAGAATAAAAACAAAGACGAAGCTCTAAAAATCACCGCTAAATTCTTCACTACATGCACGTTTTGCATAACCTATAAATTTTTTATCACGTTTGTAAAATTAAACGAGTTATATATATACAATGTCTAATAGGTCATCTACATACAATCACCAAACCGCTAAAAGTAAAAGAATTTATATTGCCTCATAAATTAAATGTATAATTACATTTAAATATTTAAATATATTCAAATTGCTAAAATGTAAGCAAGAAATCCTTGATATAAGATCAAATTAATTTTTTATTTGAGAGTCAAATAAATCGTGATGAAAGGTGGTATAATTTGCATACCAAGAAGGAAATAGTTTTAACATGTTTTTGCAAACACACACTTATGTTAATTAAATACATTATATTAAAAGTTGAAAGTCGGCATCATTTGCATATATATTACCAGAGATTTATAATTCCAAACACGTTGTTATATTCGACTGCATGCAAATTCTTAGTATTTTATCGTGACATTGAAATTGCGAGAAGTGAACGACTTCTTTTTTACAAGATTTTACCTGCAAACGTTTAAAATTTGACCTCCATCATACAAACATTTCGTATATTTTCTTAATTTTATTTGCTACTTCGTACAAAACGCAGCTTATGAGGAGAGCTAAAACACTCTTTACCACTTGAACGCGTTTGCCTAATATTAAAAATTCTTCACCGCGGCGTTTTAATTTTTAGCTTAACCTACCCCAGAAAAATACGAACCAACACGTGAACTCCATTTTCTACACACACAACATTTTTTAAAATTTAATATTTAATATTTAACGTCGGGAACGCTGCTAAAAATTTCCTAAGAAAATATCTCCACCCCAGCGCACGCGCACCACCCCACGACAAAATCTAACGACCCCGCCGAACGCACACCCCAAAGACCTAACGACCCCCGACGCAACAAATTTACACACAAAGACAATTTTGTTCTCAAAGCGGCGTATACATATCTTGCTGCACGTTTTGTTTCCCAAAGCGGCTTAGCTGTTCATATTGTTCTCGAATCGGCGTATACATATCTTGCTGTGGATCTCTGTTGCCAAACCGGCTTAGCTACCCTACTTGTCTTCGATATAGATATGGTTGCTAAGGGCAAAGGAGGCCAAAAAAAGGAATTTAGTTCGTTTTCAGCCAATTGCAGGAGAGTGCGTATCGCAAGAAAATGCGCGCAATTTGCCCCATAGGTAACGGTATTCAATTTGAAATCCTGAATAGACTCATCAGGAGAAGAACGCTAAACAATTTGTTGATAATCACGCTTATCAGGTTCAACAAGGATTTGTCTATACATCTAATACAGGAATAAAGACGAAATTGAAACAAAACTGAGATAATATCTCTTGGACGCAACAAACAATTGATCATTTAAAGGCAATTGAGATAGAATTTTAACGGATACGTTAAAACTACACGTAGTTTGGTACTTATATTTTCTGGTTACACAACACAATGGTGCAGGATATAATATGCAGAGTCAGAAATAGATCCAGCTTGAGCGGGTTGCATGTGTTTAGAATATAAATAGCCGCGCATGAACGAAACGTATTGTTCATAAATCAAAGGCTGCTTAGTTAGACGAGTTTTTAAAGTAACAAAGCGCTGAAGAGCGAGATCACGACTACCAGGAAAGGAAGGATTTGCATCTTTGAAGGGCATAGAAGCGGCATATCGTTCTTACTCTTGCGTCAGAGAGTGTCAACGTAAGATTTTGCAAACTAAGAATTCATCAGGTGTGAAAGGTTTAGCGTCAGGAACCTATTCAACTTCCCATAGTTTCGCAACAATATCTTCCAGGGGGGAAACAGACTCGGTCTTACAAAAAAAAGTTAATGACTTCAGAAACGGACGAGGCCCGTATGCTTCCCACTAAAACATACCCAAAAATAATATTAAGACCAATAGGTTGATCATTTGAACCTTGGACATAGTCATTTAATAAGACTAGAGAAAATATTCACGCCAAGTAATAAATCAATAGGTCCAGATTGAGCAAGGAGCGGATCGGCCAATTTGAGGTTAGCTAAATGAACGTAATTTTCAGAATAAATATTAGTAGTAAGTAAATTTTTACAAATTTTGGGAAGTACAACAACTTCAAAATTAATAACAGGTGAAGAAGCACCTATGGGTTTGAGCGAAATGGTTAAAACGCCCTGCATAACCGCGATGCGCATGGAACCTAAACCACTAAAGGTTAGAGAATGTGGAGTACCCAGGAAACTAAAACGTTCTACATTATTTTGCCCAATAAAGGAAGTCATGCTACCCGAGTCGAGTAAACAACGAAATTTCTGGAAAAAAGCAAAGGGATCCGCAATTTCCACTTGAACGATGGAAAGTTACACAACCGAAGGTTTGGCGAGAGAATTAAATAAGACAACATTCGACGTTGACGGGTCACTACTGCTAGACGAAGTGAACGTTTGCTCATAAGTAAGAGGGGCGGAACTAGTAGTAGGTGAAATTATAGTCGTAACGGGAGCAGAGCGCAAACAAGCCTTGATACTAGTAGCAGTAACGCGCTTAGGTGAAATGCGACGAAAGTGTAATAAAGGATGATGACATTCATCATACTTAATCAAAACGTGTAAATTATTAAGACAGTTGATACAAAGTTTATGTGTTTTGACTAAACCATCACCCCACCACCCCCCTAGCGGGTGCGTCTGCCAAACGGCTCCGCCGCACTGCAGCCTAAAAGGCTTATCGTGCTGACCCTGGTTAAATATTATACCCAATCTGCAAAGCCTGCACCCCGAATTATAGAGTATAGGTCCCTTGATGAAAGGGTATCGACTTCCTTCGGGGTCTACCTTTGGTCGCCCCAATAGGAGCTGCCTCGTTCTACCCAACGCTTCGCATCTGCATAGTACATTCATTGCAGTATCCGGTTCCTCTAAGCAGAGTCTGCATTAAGGTCTCCGTTATATTTTTTCATCCTCTGGAGGTGAACCTTGACAGAAGTGTGTCCTGCCAGGAACGCCACAGTGATTCTAAGCTGTTCCCTGCTTAAGCTCAGCAGTCCCTGGGTTCTGTTTTTGCTAGGCCCCTTTACCAGCGCCTTGCTATGTGTTAGTCTTGGTCTGTTCTGCCAGTCTCTTTGGTGTTGGTTGCACATCCATTTGCTAATATAACTACGGATGGCAGCTTTTGTGACCTCCAAGACCGGTTCGGGACCGATAAATGACCCTTGCGCCCCCTGTCTTGCAAGTTCATCTGCAATTTTATTTCCCTTGAGACCTTGATGGCCTGGCACCCACTGTAATGTAACAGAGTTTTGTGTCATTCCATTAAGTGTCTCAATACATTCCCATACCAGTCTAGATGACACTTTCTGACCTCTTAGAGCTTTGAGTGCCGCCTGGCTGTCAGACACAATATAGATGTGTCTTTTAGTAAAGGCACCCCTTATACTTTCCCGCACACTTTGCAGTATGGCGTTGAAAAACGGTAGCTTTTGCCCCTAAAGGGACGCTTAAACGTACCTCCGGTCTCTCACTGAAGAATCCAGATACGGACCCGGTCTCGCCCATAGAGCCATCCGTGTACTAGACCATGCTGCCCGGAGGTAATTTACCCTTCATTTTTTCCCACTCCACATCCTGGGTAACAGTCCGAACGTATCTCGAACAGATGCCTCCAATTTCTCCCAAGCAATCTCGTATGCACCGTACCTTTGATAATCCTAGACTGAAGGTTCTTAAGTTTGTGTAGTCCAAGCCTTGCCTTCCCCACCTCCACCAAGTGTAGTGGGGGATGTTTTTTGACAAAAGTGTAGCCATTTTGTGGAGAAAGTTTTGTAAAATCATTACAATGATAATTGATGATAATTGATGACAAAGCGGACACTAGTGACATTAGGACTGGTATATACTAACATGGAAACAGAGAGCGAAACCTGAACATGTTAAAATAAATAACTTGGTTTAAATCGGCTTTATGACAAAATCTGACAAAGATTTACAAGTCTTTTCTAAGTAAACACCTCAGCATAGGTTGGGATTAGAGGTGGGGTCCTGATAAAGTTCAAAATCATGTGTACCAGAATGTAATCCCATTCATCTACAAGTAAATCAAATTTCTTAAACGCCTGCAAGTTATCGACAAAGGTGTCCACTAATTTTTGTAAGCTTGACCGATAATCAGAATTCAACTTAGGAAATTTAGCAATGTTTTTCCGAAGAGCGTATGTAATACGGTGAATATTACGAAAAATTTTTCGAAGCTTATTGTACGCACGGCGTCCGTAAGCGGTTTATAAAATAGGCAACCATCTTCTTTAAAAATAGAGAGGGTAAGCGGCGGTTAGATACACTTTCGACTTAAAAGTATCTGGAGGAGCGGGTGAACTAGCACGTGACGCGGCATGTTTACTCGAACAAAGTTTTAAATAAAACGATTTTATTAGAAAATGGTTAGTATCGAACCATTAACAAATCGCGTCTTCCTTTTCAAATTGGTTATCGGCGTCAGTGGCCGATGCTAAAACACCAAGTACGGCATTATGTTGAGCAAAAAAGCTTTTTCTTAACGTGTCAATCGATGTATATAGGGCGCGAAACAGATTTATCATACTTGGGTTCCATTTCCAAATTATTCCATTTAGAAAATAGTTTTACCCATAAAAGCCTCAGAAATCCATTGTTCCATTTTATATTTACCTGCATTTAAAATACATTTTTATATGGCAAAGTTTTGCCTTACAAGTTGTTAGATATTTTAAGATCTTTATCTTATGTTGATTCAGTGGATTTTTAAATTTCGGACGAGGATATTCTCAATGGTGTTATGTTTTAATGTAAGCGTTACGCGAAAACCACAGAAAGACTTGGTTTTCACGTGAATCCGGCATTGAATTATCATTTGTGCTTTGGGAAAACGCCAGAACTGCGATTTTTATGCTTATCACGCAGCTGTGCCCGCCAATGTGCATCAGAGAATTTTAACCTTCTTGAAGGAGGGAGGTGTTTGGTTTAGAACGGATATGTCAAAACAATGAACTTCACTACCGACCTTCCACGAATGTAGACGAGTTTTGGGAGAACTCCAATAGTTTGGCGACGTGGTCCATTTCTTTTATCTTTCCTCTACCTTTCATACCGTTAAACAACGTGTCGGCGCTTCGTTGAAGAGAGCTACAGCATCCAAGCATAGGAACATCAGAAAACCACTTTATGCATTAATAAAGTAGAAATGCTTTAACTTACGTCAGGTGCTCTTGAACCGTCAAGATGCTCTGCATTTTTATTTCACTTTGCTTAAAATGTATCTACTTCATTACAATTGTATATTATACAAATAAAGTTCTCAAAAATTGCACTTTAATCATAACATAAAACTTGGTCTTCGAGTCGGATATTTTAATTAAAACCAGTGATAAATTATTGGTTTTTAATTAAAATATCCGGCATGTAGATCAAAATTTATGTTATGACTAAAGTGCAATTTTTGAGAATTTTACGTAAAGAACACAAATTTATTTGTATAATATACAATTGTAATGAAAGTAGATACATTTTAAGCAAAGTAAAATAAAAAGCAGAGCATCTTGACGATTCAAGAGCACCGAACATAACTTGAAGCATTTTTATTTTATTAATGCGTAAAGTGATTTAGAAAACATTAAATTTGATAATTATTGGTATATGACCAAGTATATTGCCAGTATTAAATTTTACTTGTTGAAAACAATTTTTGTTTTCATATCCAAATATTTCCAGTTAACATTTGTTAGTCCTTTTCTTTAAAATTGTATAAGCATTAAAAAGTCACTTTCAAAATTATTTATTGAAATAGAAACGTCTTTTGGTTACAAAACACCTATTCATATCTAGTTATAACTGGTATAATCAAGCTGCAAGTGCCGTGTTTAACGTTCGTAATTAAGATAACTGACGGGATCAGTCGTATTTGAACAATTATGTGAGTAACGTCCTTTAGAATAAATAAGTCAAAATGCGACCTCCGCATTGCCCTTTAAGGTATTTCTGTTTGAGTTCTCGTCAATGATGTAATAAACTGAATAGTATGTACAACATTTATTGTACGATTTATTCTGCGATTTGTTTAACGATATTTTTTTGTGGTTAATTCTATGGACAATCCTTAATATTCTACAATTTAAAGATTACATCAACGTAATAACTTTATAATTATGTGATATTTCGAAATGATGGATATATAAGTCTTCGATTGGCAACTTGGGTGCATAAGGATTAACGCAGTTTCTGTCTAACTTGTTGCCAGTACAATAGCTGTTCATATAGGAGCCATATTGTTGGTATGATGTCACCCATAAGAAGACACTGTTAATTAGGTTAAATCGCTACACTTTGGTAACACGTTTTTGTTATTTAGAATTAATGTCATGTTGATCGGTTAGTCGAATTTTTATTTATATAAATTCCATCATTTTGGATTTTTATGTGTTGCCGAGAATGATGTGAAAGTAATTTATATATCGGCTAGAGCTAGAATGTTTTTGATACCAATCAAATAAAATATGGTTGTTATTGTCTAGGATTACTAAAGCATCTAAAAATAATAGTTCTTGGTTAATTTCTATTTTATGAGTGTATTTGGAGTGTGGATTATACTGATTAATAGCTTCAATAATTTTTATTCGAAATCAGACATTAATCGAAAGCGCATCGAATTTTATCTACACGCAGACCACCATCACGGTGCGGGACGAAGTTGAGAACCAGGTAGTTAACGTGACTTATTCAAACTCCGAAACTGTTACTGAAAACAGGACGCGAGTAGGATAACCTGCGTGTGATGTGCCGATTGGGTCGGGGGCTTTTGTGCAACAATAAGTGGTAATTTTACTTAATACGCTTCCTGCGCTGGGTATCAACAGAGATTTAATGAGAACAAAAAATGTAAGTCGATGGAATTATTATTATTATTATTATTACAATCAATCACCGTTATTAAATACAAAGAGACAGTATGGATCTAAAAAATTCCAATATTATCAATGATGGAAGTTCAACCAATTTAATTTTTATGTACTATTTTACTTCTACAATGATAAACTTTTTTATATAAAAGTACTGCATTTACAATACGCTTTAAATAGGGGTGTACCAACAGTAATAGTATTTCTTAATAATAATTATTATTATATTATAATTTTTATATTTTATAATTATTATATTATAATTTTTATTATTATTAAGAAAAACTATTACTGTTGCTACACGCCTATTTAAAGCGTATTGTAAATGCAGTACTTTCATATGAAGAAGTTCATCACTGAAGAAGTAAAATAGTACGTAAAAATTAAATTGGCTGAACTTCTATCATTGATAATATTAAGTTGTTTTTAGCTACAAGTGTATTTGGCCAATTAGGGGTAGATCATACTTCTCTTTTCTCGTTTGTTATCATTTACTTTTTGAAATACGTTGTATAATATAGCTTCGGTATACAGAAAGTGGAGTTCTACATTCTTTGTTTCAAACTAGTCGAAGGAGGTGAGAAAGTGTAACGGTTCTATTTGTGTTTTATTCAAGTGGGTTGACGCTTAAAGACTTTACATAGACAAGAGCCTTCAAAGACTTTTCAAGGTAAACGTACAGTTATGTATTAAAAGTGTTACGACTTGTATACCACTAAACGTATTATATTTGCTTTCATAGAACCCATTCCGCATTGCTGAAAGATAGACGGTACACTAATTTAATCTTACGTCCTCCCCTGTAGAGTAAAATTAATCAGAAACATAATGTTAATTCAGCACGTAATATAGTGCCACTGCCAAATAAATAATTCTCGTGCCAAAAGTTGATTTAGCGCGGTAGAAACATTTGTTTAGAGAACTAAAGTTAAAAATCCTAAGAAATTTAAAATCTACGCTTCTTGCTTTTGGGAACACTATGTCGCATGATTGGAATTCACTAGAGAGTAAGATAAGAGTTATTCTTAAGGTAATGATGTTGTCAGAAATGCAATTTTAACCCTAGTCTTTGCGAAATGATACGTTTCGTGCATTGAACATGTCGATTTTGCTACCAATTGGTCTAAGACGTTGGGTGACGTTACTTTGTTCGTTTATTTTGAACATCCCGTACATTTTTTTTTTCTGTTAATAAGAAATACGCGGTCTAATAATTTTCAACTCAAATCCCTTTGGCGGTAAAAACGAAAATTAATTCAGTAAATTAAAATAACCCTTTCAGGTGTTAATTCATTTATATATTTGTATAAATTAGATTCCTATTGTTGCATCCTAGATCCTAATGAATAATAATTACTCTTATAAAAATATCTCAACGTAAAGTTTATGCTAAAAGTTAAATAGGCGATAACTGGTTCTAGGTATCTGATAATTGATTCTTATGTGTCTTCCATTAAAAGCTTCGTCGAATTAAAGCCGCGTATTATCCCAATAAACCGTGTTTTTCCAGTTTTATTTCCTTAACAACAATATTACTTTGAGCTCTGATTATCAGTGAAACGAAATTAATATTGACTTGCTCTTCAATTTACACAACAAAACACGTGTAGAATGGTTGGTTGTTTCCGCTTTTCTGTATAAAAAGTTTGCGCACGCCTTACAGCGTGCTCCTTCCGGTGGCCCTTAAAGCCACAATGAATGGTCGCCCCTTGTTGTGATAGGAGGACCACCCCGAGGCGGGATCACACGCACATCTGTGTCGCACCGTTTTTACAGACAGTAGGAGCCAACTCGGCGGTGGTGACTCGAGGGTGAGTGTTTATACGCTAATTTTCTTATATGGGTACCCGGTTGTTGTTGAAAATATGTACACGGGTCTACGGATGCACCATTTTGTTGGTGGTAAAATGACTGGTTGCTTGTATGCGCGAAGATTTCTGATTTCTTTATTAGGATAATTTTATGTATAGAATTCCATACTTACAATGCTGATTTCGAGCTGTGATTTTTAGCGAGGTAATTTTGTGCCTTTTTTTGTTTGACGATTAATATAGAGGTGACCTAAAAACTACAGCTCGCCATGTTAAAAATGATTCTTTTTTTTATTCGTAAATATGTATATTGTGTACCTACGAATTGTTCATTTTTGGTACTATTGTGTTTTGTATATTATTTTGTTTTTTTAAATTAGAGGTTTTTAGTTTGTAAATGTTTAATTGTGTGTGAGTGATTATTTTCAGGCCTCCCTTAATTTTTTTTTGTAGGAATAATACCCAGTCCACTCGCCGATTGAGCCCGGTCAATTTCTTCTTTTTCTTCCTCGTTTTTATTTTCTTTCTTTTAGACTACTTTTCTGAACGTTGCATAATTTCTGACGCCCTGACCGCGAGTTTGTTTAGTTAATTTTCTTGTGCTCCGATTTTGTTTCGTGTAACTTTGGCCACGATTTTGTTGTAGTTAATTTTTCTGTTTCTTCGATTTTGGTTTTCGTTAATTGGTGTTCCGATTTATTTCCGCTTTATTTTTGGCCCAATTTCTGTTTTACTTCTGGCCTGATTTTTTTTTGTTGGCGACCCAAGTTACTACGGTATCCTTTTCTCGGCCTGATAATACTTATGTTTTCGTCCTTTACGCTTTAACTTGTATTTATTTCTTTTCTTTATTTACTGTGTGAATTCGATCTTCTTGAATTTCAGATTACTGGACGTGTTTTCGCCAATAATCCTAGTCCATTGAAGACGCTGGCGCCCAAGATTTTCTTTTTCTTTCTTCCCTCTCTGTACATTTTGTTCTTTCCGTCATGTCTAGAATTAGTTTTTTTTCCTCCGATTTTTCTTTTATCCTACAGCCCTATTCTAATTTCTATTTTGTTGTTTAGTTTCCATTGGTGTTTCTGAAGTTTATCCGTCGGATATGTTTTAGATTGTCCTGTATTCGCAATATTCTTTTTTGGCTTCTATCGAGTTACGGTTAGCCTTTATTTAGTTACTTTTTATCGATTTCTTTTTTGTCCGCATTCAAAATGATTTCTTTTCAGCTTCCCATCAAGGTCTTCCAGTGTGGGAGTGTAATTAAAAATTTTCTGGTGCCCCGAACACTCTTGCCGTACATGATCTTTTGAGACGGGTCGAAAAACTGCGACGAACTCACCATGTGTCCAAATTGCAGTTATTTGAGTCTGCAGTGGATTTGTTCGAATCTAAAGCGTTACTTTGGCATCGTGGTTTTCGGCATAGGTTTTATGACTGAAAGTCATTGTCTAATTTACTGATTCAACAATTTGAACCCCCGGATTTCGCGTATAAGTTTGCTTCTACTGAGGAAATTACTTTTGCTTCACATGACCGAGTTGCTAAGGTTTCTCCTACGCCTACGAGTAGATCCGATAAGTCCTCCGTATGTTCTACTGTTCTTCCTCCTACTTCTACTTCTACTCGTCAGGTCGTAAGTTTTAATTGCGACAAACCTGGTCATATTTCGACACGTAGTACTCGTCCTCAAGTACTCCATTGCCATGGTTACGGAAATAAGGGAGTTTCTCGCCGCAACTGTCCACACTACCATCCTACTACTAATAGGTCTTCAAATCATACTTCAAATACTGTTCTCACCTTTTGCTGCTTATTTTCATATACTTCTCACTTTGCGTTCTCTTCTGTCCCTCATCCAGGACATTCTGCTACGACTATCAAAACATACCCCTCTTCGGCAAATATAGCTTAGAACAAACTTTCTTCCATTTCTAGTTCTACATTCTATTTTACACCTCCTTCTGCTCGCCCTACTTATTCACTTTCACCCCAAACTGTGCCTCCACCACCATCGCAACCCATATTTCGACTTAGTGACTTGCAGCTAGCGTCTTAAGAGTTTGTTCCCACTTTCTCAAATGATTCTACCCAAGAAATTCCTGTCGTGTCTACAATAACAGCTGTAGCTGAACTGTAATGTTACTGAAGTGTTAACGGATTCTACTCCTTTTCTTAAGGTTGATATTCCTACAGCCAATGCTGTTTCATGTCCTAACTGTAATACTTCTAGTCCTTTATCTAACGTCGATGAAAATTTATCTGTTTCTGTCTCTTTATCTAACCTAACTGTCGCGTGCTCTGCTTGTGTTTCTCTTCGTAATGTTGATTCTCGTACAGCCAGTACTTTTTCTCTTTCTACCGTGGATGTTCGGACTAACCATGATGTTTCTTTTTCTACTATTGACTTTCTTACCACCAATTCTAGAAACAAACAACCTTTTTCTATAACGTGTTCTGAGTTCCATAAATTACAACAACCACTACTATCTCCATCTTCGCCACCTCTTTCTCAACCTCGTGTTACAACTCCTCCACCACCTACTGTTCCTGGTTGGCAGAAAGCTGCCCACAAAAGGGAAACATTATTCTGTGCTCCTTCCGAAAATGAGGACATGTGCCGGCGAAACCCTAATGTTCTTGATCTCGTTTCGTTCTCCTTCTGGCGACGTAAACGCCGTAAGTCCAATACCTAGTCCTCGCGCCCCAGATTGTGACTTCTTTGCTCTCCTTCGGACATGATTTTTGGACATTACTATTTCGGTTTACTTGCTGATTTTGCTGGGTTTTCTTTTGTTTGCTTTCTTTTTCTTTCGCCGCGTGTGGGTCCGGGAATAGAATAGTCCCACGGTACGACCTTCCTGTCGTAAGAGGCGACTACAGCGGTCTAACACATACACATACACACTTCATACACACATACTCCGTAAACGCACACCATCCACACATTTCTGTTTGGTTCTCCTTTCTTTTTTCCTTTTCTTGTTTTTTCTTTCACCCATGTAGTTCTGGGAATAGAATAGCCCATGTTACGACCTGCCTGTCATAAGAGGCGACTACAGCGATCTCGCACATACACACACGCACACTTTATACACGCATAACACATACACACGCACTTCTTACACACCCACACACACACACCTACACACACACGCACGCACACACACCCACCTACTCATACATAACTACACTGGGATTCTGTTTTATTTTGTTTTATACGATTCTGAGATTTTTTTCTTTTGTACTGGGTGTTGGTATTACTCTTTTTGGTTTTTCTTTTTTTCCCTCATTCCTTTCATTCCACTTTCCTTTCCTATCCTTTTGCTGGTCTTCCTTGCTGTCGGTCCCTAGTCCGATTATGTTTCGTCCATCCGCTCCTGTGATACTTGCTTTCTAGTCCGTCTTTCTTTCTTCGGACGTCACGACTCGGTCGACTGTAGGACTAGTTAGAGTTTCTTTTCAACGGTTCTTCGGCTTCGACTATTACAGTTGATAGTACATCGTATCTTTTACTAGCACTCCTCCTGTCTTCCTCCCGTTCTCCCTTGTTGTTCCCTTACATACTTGACCTTTGGGTCCTGTTTTGGCTTACACTGTTGGTTTTTCTTCCTCGTTCCGTTTCTTTTTTTGAGGTCAAAAACTTTCCTCTTCTTTACAAGATACATCCGTCTTTTGACGACTTTTCTTCAGTGCTGAGGCCGTTCCACCTTAGTCCTCATTGATTGTGCATTACTCGTCCTTCCTTCCTTCCTTCCTTCCTTTTTTGTTCTTTCTTTCTCTTTCTCTCTTCTATTATTAGTCCGTTAAGCCGGACGAGGGTTATATTTTTTGGGGTATCCCTTTTTTATAGTTTGGTACTGCCCGCTTCTTTACTTTGGCTTTCCTACCCCGACCTGTTAATTTTGCTGGGGAGGATTTGTTACGTTTATTTTGAACATCCCGTACATTGTTTCCCTGTTAATAAGAAATACGCGGTCTAATAATCTCTTGGCGTCGCCGTGGATCAATGTAGTAAGCGTAAGACTACGGTTCCCAAGGTCCCGGGTTCAAATCCCGACACGGCCGACTGCTTGAAAAATGGTAGGTGAGCATTTTTCACAAATATTACGCCCTCGTTCGGATGAGAGGTTAAATGGAGGTCCCGTGTGTGAGTGTTGTCACGCACGTTAAAGATCCCTACCTTGCCTGAATGGCAAGGGTTCTTCAAAATTCTAAAAATTTTCCAGGCAACAAAAAACTCGCCTCCTGGCCAATGTAGTACCTTCGGGTGGAGCATTGGAAATGTAAATGAACGGTCTAATAATCTTCAACTCAAATCCCTTTGGCGGTAAAAACGAAAATTAATTCAGTAAATTAAAATAACCCTTTCACGTGTTAATTCATTTATCTATTTGTATAAATTAGATTCTTATTGTTACATCCTAGAGCCTAATTAATAATAAATACTCCTTCTAAGAATTCCTCAACGTAAAGTTTATGCTAAAATTAAACAGGCAATAACTGGTTCTAGGTATCTGATAATTGATTCTTATGTGTTTTCGATTGAAAACTTCGTCGAATTAAAGCCGCGTATTATCCCAATAAACCGTGTTTTTCCAGTTTTATTTCATTAACAACAACATTACTTTGAGCTCTGATCATCAGTGAAACGAAATTAATATTGACTTGCTCTTCAATCTACACAACGAAAACACGTGTAGAATGGTTGGTTGTTTCCGTTTTTCTGTATGAAAAGTTCGCGCACGCCTTACAACGTGCTGCTTTCGGTAGCCCTTAAAACCACAATGAATGGTCGCCGCTTGTGATAGGAGGACCACCCCAAGGTGGGATTACGCGCACCTCTGTGGCGCACCGTTTTTACTGACGGTATGAGCTAACCCGACGGTGGTAAATCGAGGATGAGTGTATATACACTAATTTTCTTATATGGATACTCGGCAGTTGTTGGAAACAACAAATGTACACGGGTCTACGGATGCATCACCTTGTTGGTGGTAAAATGACTTGTTGTTTGTATGTGCGAGGATATTATAATGTATACTGATTTCTTTATTAGGATAATTTTATGTATAGAATTCCGTATTTACAATGCTGATTTCGAGCTGTGATTTTTAGTGGGGTAATTTTGTTCCTTTTTCTTATTTGAAGATTAATATAGAGGGTGACCTAAAAACTGCAGCTCGCCATGTTAAAAATGATTCTTTTTTTTATTCGTAAATATGCATATTGTGTACCTACGAATTGTTCATTTTTGGTACTATTGTGTTTTGTATAATTTTGTTTTTTTTTTAATTAGAGGTTTTTAGTTTGTAAATGTTTAATTGTGTGTGAGTGAGTATTTTCAGGCTTCCCTTACATTTTTTTGTGGGTATAATACCCCGCCCACTCGCCGATTGAGCCCGGTCATTTTCTTCTTTTTCTTTCTCGGTTTTTTTTTCTTTTTTTTTTAGACTACGTTGCTGAACGTAGCAGTTTATATAAATAATGGTTAAACCATACATACGCAAGAAGATATATACAATCCGCTGCTTAAGTAGCTAAAATGTCTGATTTATAATTCAAATATCTCTGTTCTTCGGATAAATTACCTTAAAAGATATAGAAATTTGCAAAGTAAACCTTAACTTCTCTTATAGTGAAATACAGATAGAGCAAGGTTTTGAAATCCTACGAAGGTAGCTTATCTACAAATACTATTACCGATTCGTTTAATCTTTATTTGGTTACGTCGGTTAATTTTTTTTTTATTCTAGTAAGTATTTAATTAAAAATACTTTGAAAAATTTGAAATATTGATTGTCGATTTTCATACCTTTTTAATAATTCGAAAATTCTTCGTAGTTTCTAGCTATTTTTGAATTAATGAAGTGTAGCAAGTGTAATTGCCACACTCTCTAAGTTGCAGTATTTTTGATCTAATCATCGTACTCAATTACTTATCTAATAAGATCCTATTATTAACATTAAGTAGATTAGAAACTTTCAAGCTATACTTGCGGGTATTGTGGATTGTGTGAAAGCCAGGCGCTAAAACTCATTATAAGCATTTGTGTGCCGCTTTAAACACATTGGCAAAAATGTCTTTTTACGCTTGCATCCAAAATGCACGTTCTTTTGAAACGAATATTAATGACAATCAAGTGTTCTTTTTCGATCTCGAGAAGATGTTTAAGTTTTGGACAGCGTGCAATTTAGGAATTGCTCTATAAATTTAATAAAATGAGTCTTAGTTAGTTCTATCATTGATATCTTTGTTGATGACTGGTAATAAGTTTTCCTTTAATTATAAGTAATAAGTTAAGTAGATAATAAAATTTTTAGTGTATATTGAAACAGATGTTGGTTGTAATGGCGTTTAAGATGCACGTGGAATTTTATGTATACGTCTGACAAACATTAAGGATTTGAGTTTGATCTTGTATTATTACTGCTTGGTAAAGTAGTTTCAACGTTTATTGTTAATTCCAATTAATAAAGTAAACGTTTTTTAATGGTTACTAATATGTTGTTTATGATCTGAATTACTACAAATATGTTAGTGCGAATTTAATACCTCTTCTCGTTGCTTCAGATGCAAATTTAGAAGATTATCAATGGTTAAACTGGTTAATATTTAGAATACAATACCGCTCTCTGCTTCTCATCAGCCGCTGTTACCAATGTTACCACTCTCAGTACCAAAACCCTCATTTTTCTGATTTATTCATTCACTTATTAACATTTTTGATGAATATGTACCATTGTGCTTGTGATCTTATTTAATTCTTCAGGCTAATATTTTCAAATGGTACTGGTATACAAGTGTTTTCTTAATTAATTAGTAGATGCTGAACAATAAGTATTACTTGATCAGTTATGGGATGTTATAATACCAAACAGGATATTAACAGTATTGACCAAGGTCAAATATTACACAACTTTAATTATCACCTTTGATACCTGCAGCACCTTAATATAAATAAATCATTACATTATATACAATGTCCGTTTTATTTGTATTAAAAATTATTATCTAGGAACAACTCGTTTCTTATTTTATCATCTGCAGAGTGTGGATTTGAGAACTTTCATTGATAATATGCATCAAAATATACAGTAATGGAGTAACACAATTTTTTGACATGTATTTTGAAAGTTGGTTTATTTTGTAATTACTTAATCAAACGATAATATAAGCTTTCCACATGTATACCATTGCGTTGTAGACTATTGTTCACAACGGTCATGAAGATTTTGAAATATATTTTTTTAATTTTCAAACAAGATTTATTGAAATTGTACCTAAGCATAAACGATCTTCCTCAACACATTATGTTCACTCGTGCACCCGTTCGGTTATTTGTTTTTTAGTAGTAAAACATTTTAACTACTAACCTAAGTTGAAACCTCAACATTATTTTCGCCTCAGCACTATTTATACCTACACACTATGTTTGCTCATGCACCCGTTCGGTTGTTTTTCAGTAGTAAAACATTTTGACTACTCACGTAAGTTGAAACCTCAACACTATTTTCGTTTCGGCACTATTAATACCTACACACTATGTCCGCTCATGCACCCGTTCGGTTATTTGTTTTTTAGTAGTAAAACATTTCGACTACTAACCTAAGTTGAAACCACAATACTGTTTTTGCCGCAGCACTATTGCCTCAACACTATTTCAGCTCGTGCACCCGTTCGGTTATTTGTTTTTTAGTAGTAAAACATTTTAACTACTAACCTAAGTTGAAACCTCAACATTATTTTCGCCTCAGCACTATTTATACCTACACACTATGTTTGCTCATGCACCCGTTCGGTTGTTTTTCAGTAGTAAAACATTTTGACTACTCACGTAAGTTGAAACCTCAACACTATTTTCGTTTCGGCACTATTAATACCTACACACTATGTCCGCTCATGCACCCGTTCGGTTATTTGTTTTTTAGTAGTAAAACATTTCGACTACTAACCTAAGTTGAAACCACAATACTGTTTTTGCCGCAGCACTATTTATGCCTCAACACTATTTCAGTTCATGCACCCGTTTGATTATTTTGCCTTAGTAGTAAGTAGGGTATTTATGGGGCTCCTGGACCCTCTTTTCCACCCGATTTACATGTAAATTCCCATAAGGTAGAGGTGGAGGTGGGACTCCCGCCTTGTGGACACAGAATTTGAATCTGCAAGCAGATTTAAAATCAGACCATCTCTTACAAAGTTAAACTTTAAAGCTCTCAAACCTCTAAATTTTGCTCTTTGCTCCCACACCTGAACCAAATAGTTTTCTTCGTCTAACCAATGCATCTTTCGAGATAAACCTATCTTATTTGGTATCAATTAATATTAGAATTTTCTCAGCTACCCGAATTTCTATGAACTTTTTAGATTGCATCATCCCCCAGAGAGCTACCCCAATTTTAAGATTTTTTGCCGATAACAATTTTCTGACCGTCCATATAAATTTTTTAACCATGTGAAACATCTCTTTAGTCTAGAATTTTACACAGAATTTGAATCTGCAAACAGACTTAAAATCGGACCATCCCTTACAAAGTTACACTTTAAAGCTCTCAAACCTCTAAATTTTGCTCTTTGCTCCCACATCTGAACCAAATAGTTTTCTTCGTCTAACCAATGCATCTTTCGAGATAAACCTATCTTATTTGGTATCAATTAATATTAGAATTTTCTCAGCTACCCGAATTTCAATGAACTTTTTAGATTGCATCATCCCCCAGAGAACTACCCCAATTTTAAGATTTTTTGCCGATAACAATTTTCTGACCGTCCATATAAATTTTTTAACCATGTGAAACATCTCTTTAGTCTAGAATTTTACACAGAATTTGAATCTGCAAACAGACTTAAAATCGGACCATCCCTTACAAAGTTACACTTTAAAGCTCTCAAACCTCTAAATTTTGCTCTTTGCTCCCACACCTGAACCAAATAGTTTTCTTCGTCTAACCAATGCATCTTTCGAGATAAACCTATCTTATTTGGTATCAATTAATATTAGAATTTTCTCAGCTACCCGAATTTCTATGAACTTTTTAGATTGCATCATCCCCCAGAGAGCTACCCCAATTTTAAGATTTTTTGCCGATAACAATTTTCTGACCGTCCATATAAATTTTTTAACCATGTGAAACATCTCTTTAGTCTAGAATTTTACACAGAATTTGAATCTGCAAACAGACTTAAAATCGGACCATCCCTTACAAAGTTACACTTTAAAACTCTCAAACCTCTAAATTTTGCTCTTTGCTCCCACATCTGAACCAAATAGTTTTCTTCGTCTAACCAATGCATCTTTCGAGATACCCTATCTTGTTTGGTATCAATTAATATTAGAATTTTCTCAGCTACCCGAACTTCTATGAACTTTTTAGATTGCATCATCCCCCAGAGAGCTACCCCAATTTTAAGATTTTTTGCCGATAACGATTTTCTGACCGCCCATATAAATTTTTTAACCATGTGAAACATCTTGTTAGTCTAAAATTTTACACAGAATTTGAATCTGCAAACAGATTTAAAATCGGACCATCCCTTACCAAGTTACACTTTAAAGCTCTCAAACCTCTTTAAATTGTTTTGCTTATCTATAACATATGCTTTAAACAACCATTTCCCTAGAAATCTAAAACCGCAAGGATTATATCGCAAAAACCCATGACTTTTAAAATTTTTCTGGTTTAACATTTTCCTAAATAAGTACGTCACAAATTATGCTCAATGCTGAATAGTCGGAAAATACGTAGACGAGGACAAACTAATTGCTTTACAATTATGTGACGTAAAGTGAAAGTAGCCTTTCTTTTTTATTAATTAGCAGCTATGTGATTTGAAAAATACAATAGATATGCTCAATGCCACCCATTAAAATCAACGCATCATTGCTGGAGGGTTTATTAATCATACAATGAGCGCTCTAGTATGGTCGTCCTTATAAATTTTTTAACCATGCAATACATCTATTGAAGACCGTCATATAAATCAAAACCAACTTCTATTATATGGTGGTGAGAATTTGGTGGAAATTTGCCTAACCTATAGGTTATCTTACCAACTAGTTGGTTGATATTTAATTGTAATACTCGCACTCTACAATGTTCCAAAAGCTACACTCTATACGGAACTCAGATCAAACGAAAATCATGTACAAAATTTGGAAATGTATACTACACATTTGTCAATTAAAAGGAGGAAAAAGTGACTTTTGTGTGTGTATTAGTTTTAATGAATTAAAATATATTTCTATGTGTAGTGTACTCGTTAAGTATTTGAATTGAAATATAATTATGGTTTCAAACGTTTTGGTTTTATTTATATATAATGGTATTGTTAGGATACAATAAAAATACAATACTTCCGTTACTCGGAAGCAGTAGCAGAATCTTGGTTTATGTAATATCATAGAAGTTGAACAAAAAAAATTTAAACTAAAAGGTATGTTTCAAACACGTAGTTGTACTCATTTCTATTAAAATTAAATGTGGCGCTCTTTGTTATAATTCTTTTCATAAGAACTTAGATACCCATTTCAGTTGCGTGGACATTTTGAAAAATTAAACAATACCAATGTATACTTTATATTTTATAACATACACAAGCTAATAATAATAATATATAAAAATAATTTCTAAATTCACATCATTCATTTCTTATGATAATAGTTGAGGTGGTTAAATTTTTACTTTAAAACTTACAATTTAGTATATATTCCATTTGAATATCTGCCAACAGTTTTATAAACCTCATCTCCTGGATTATTTCCATAAAATCATCCAGATCCTCAGGCATTGCTTACACAGCAGTACAGTGCTGTATTGCTTCCTCGTATGACTGACATATAAAACATTTTTCTCCTTCTACCGAAAAGCGTTGCCCACATTCTGCTTTTTTTTACTCCTAGAGCATTGCGAAATCTTCGAATAACCTCCACAAAGTCTTTATACTTATTTGTTATATCGTCTCTTTAAACAGTACAATCAACAAATAATAACTTCTACGCGAACAGTCCCTTTATATGAGCTACTCCTATTCGGATATGTACCGATTGTACCCCAATTTGTGTTCACGCACGAAACAATCGGCAAGGAATGTATTCTATGAATTTGCTCACGCGCAAGGGTGCGCATGGGCATGGGTGCGCATGCGCAGGGGTGCGCATGGACAGGGGTGCGTGCGGACACATTACGAGATAGAGACCTTGGTTTTATGTTAAAATTTTTCTAAGTCAGAACTACTAAAAATTTTACCAAGTCCCAAAATATTCAAAATTTAAAGTAGTTACAAAAATGCCGAATGTATTCGCTCTGTTGTTCCAGACACCTCAACTTCATTCACTAATAATGTGCATGACCATACCCCTAATATCTTCGCATACTACATTAAATGCAGTTATGATCACAGGACATATGTTGGACACCGTCATATCGCTTACATTCTCTTGATTAGGAAAAAAAGGAAAAATTGATAGGTTAGGTCAGCGCCGCGGCGCTGACCTAACCTATCAATTTTTCCCTTTATTTAACCTAGGTCCACACTTGGTTTTTAATTAAAAAACAATTAGTGCTAATGGGATTTTAATGGGAAAACGCATTAAAAAGCAATTAGTACTAATGAGTTTTTAATGAGAAAACTCATTAAAAAGCAATCAGTGCTAATGAGTTTTTAATGAGAAAACTCATTAAAATGCAATTAGTGCTAATGAGTTTTTAATTAGAAAAGTCATTAAAAAGTAATTAGTGTTAATGAGTTTTTAATGAGAAAACTCATTAAAAAGCAATTAGTGCTATCAACTTAATTCCACTGTTTCTCGGTTCAATCAGATATGGTACTACTCTAATGATAAAACTTAGTCATGACATCCATTTAAAGTTTCAAAGACAATTTATTTAAAACTGGTTGTTGCGTATAACTTTTGTGATATTGCAATAATATTAAACTATTTCTTTATGTGCATAATCGGATCTAAGTCTGGTTGTGGGGTGTATTAATGGCAAAGTTCCTTGAATTTATCTCCATCAGAATAGGGCGAAATTGCTCCATAGGGTGAAATTGTCCCATAGGGTGAAAGTGTCTCCCTCCGACCTAGGTCGGATTTAATCCGACCTAGATCGGATAGCAAACTGTTCCTAATCAAGAGAATGTAAGCGATATGACCGTGTCCAACATATGTCCTGTGATCATAACTGCATTTAATGTAGTATGCAAAGCTATTAGGGGTATGGTCATGCACATTATTAGTGAATGAAGTTGAGGTGTCTGGAACAACAGAGCGAATACATTCGGCATTTTTGTAACTACTTTAAATTTTGAATATTTTGGGACTTGGTAAAATTTTTAGTAGTTCTGACTTAGAAAAATTTTAACATAAAACTGGAAATTTTATACCAAGGCCTCTATCTCGTAATGTGTCCGCACGCACCCCTGTCCATGCGCACCCCTGCGCATGCGCACCCATGCCCATGCGCACCCTTGCGCGTGCGCAAATTCATAGAATACATTCCTTGCCGATTGTTTCGTGCGTGCACACAAATTGGGGTACAATCGGTACATATCCGAATAGGAGTAGCTCATATAAAGGGACTGTTCGCGTAGAAGTTATTATTTGTTAATTGTACTGTTTAAAGAGACAATATAACAAATAAGTATAAAGACTTTGTGGAGGTTATTCGAAGATTTCGCAATGCTCTACGAGTAAAAAAAAGCAGAATGTGGGCAACGCTTTTCGATAGAAGGAGAAAAATGTTTTATATGTCAGTCATACGAGGAAGCAATACAGCACTGTACTGCTGTGTAAGCAATGCCTGAGGATCTGGATGATTTTATGGAAATAATCTAGGAGATGAGGTTTATAAAACTGTTGGCAGATATTCAAATGGAATATATACTAATTTGTAAGTTTTAAAGTAAAAATTTAACCACCTCAACTATTATCATAAGAAATGAATGATGTGAATTTAGAAATTATTTTTATATATTATTATTATTAGCTTATGTATGTTATAAAATATAAAGTATACATTGGTATTGTTTAATTTTTCAAAATGTCCACGCAACTGAAATGGGTATCTAAGTTCTTATGAAAAGAATTATAACAAAGGCGCCACATTTAATTTTAATAGAAATGAGTACAACTACGTGTTTGAAACATACCTTTTAGTTTAAATTTTTTTTTTTGTTCAACTTCTATGATATTACATAAACCAAGATTCTGCTACTGCTTCCGAGTAACGGAAGTATTGTATTTTTATTGTATCCTAACAATACCATTATATATAAATAAAACCAAAACGTTTGAAACCATAATTATATTTCAATTCAAATACTTAACGAGTACACTACACATAGAAATATATTTTAATTCATTAAAACTAATACACACACAAAAGTCACTTTTTCCTCCTTTTAATTGACAAATGTGTAGTATACATTTCCAAATTTTGTACACGATTTTCGTTTGATCTGAGTTCCGTATAGAGTGTAGCTTTTGGAACATTGTAGAGTGCGAGTATCACAATTAAATATCAACCAACTAGTCGGTAAGACAACCTATAGGTTAGGCAAATTTCCACCAAATTCTCACCACCATATAATAGAAGTTGGTTTTGATTTATATGACGGTCTTCAATAGATGTATTGCATGGTTAAAAAATTTATAAGGACGACCATACTAGAGCGCTCATTGTATGATTAATAAACCCTCCAGCAATGATGCGTTGATTTTAATGGGTGGCATTGAGCATATCTATTGTATTTTCAAATCACATAGCTGCTAATTAATAAAAAAGAAAGGCTACTTTCACTTTACGTCACATAATTGTAAAGCAATTAGTTTGTCCTCGTCTACGTATTTTCCAACTATTTAGCATTGAGCGTATCTACTGTATTTTTCAAATCATATTGCCGCTAATTAATAAAAGAGAAAGGATACTTTCACTTTACGTCACATAATTGTAAAGCAATTAGTTTGTCCTCGTCTACGTATTTTCAGACTATTCAGCATTGAGCATAATTTGTGACGTACTTATTTAGGAAAATGTTAAACCAGAAAAATTTTAAAAGTCATGGGTTTTTGCGATATTCGGAAAACAGCACGTAACTACTTGAAAAAATGGTTTTAAATATTAAGCACTTATGGCTTATAAAAAACTCATTTCTAAAATCCTTGCGGTTTTAGATTTCTAGGGAAATGGTTGTTTAAAATATATGTTATAGATAAGCAAAACAATTTAAAGAGGTTTGAGAGCTTTAAAGTGTAACTTGGTAAGGGATGGTCCGATTTTAAATCTGTTTGCAGATTCAAATTCTGTGTAAAATTTTAGACTAACAAGATGTTTCACATGGTTAAAAAATTTATATGGGCGGTCAGAAAATCGTTACCGGCAAAAAATCTTAAAATTGGGGTAGCTCTCTGGGGGATGATGCAATCTAAGAAATTCATAGAGATTCAGGTAGCTGAGAAAAATCTAATATTAATTGATGCCAAACAAGATAGGGTTATCTCGAAAGATGCATTGGTTAGACGAAGAAAACTATTTGGTTCAGATGTGGGAGCAAAGAGCAAAATTTAGAGGTTTGAGAGCTTTAAAGTGTAACTTTGTAAGGGATGGTCCGATTTTAAATCTGCTTGCAGATTCAAATTCTGTGTAAAATTGTAGACTAAGGAGATGTTTCACATGGTTAAAAAATTTATATGGACGGTCAAAAAATCGTTATCGGCAGAAAATCTTAAAAATGGTGTAGCTCCCTGAGGGATGATGCAATCTTAAAAGTTCTTATAAATTCGGGTAGCTGAGAAAATTCTAATAGTAATTGATACCAAACAAGATAGGGTTATCTCGAAAGATGAATTGGTTAGACGAAGAAAACTATTTGGTTCAGATATGGGAGCAAATGTGGATTGTGTGTGGAAATGTGGAGATGAATCTCCGCATTTCCCTCCTTATGAGAATTTATATGTAAATGAGGGAGCAAATGAGGAAGCAAGGCGGTCCACAAGGCGGGAGTCCCACCTCCACCTCCACCTCCTCAATTCCACCTTATGGGAATTTACATGTAAATCGGTGGAAAAGAGGGTCCAGGAGCCCCATAAATACCCTACTGTAGTAAAACATTTCAACTACTAATCTAAATTGAAACCACAGCACCATTTTCGCTTCAGCACTATTTATGCTTCAAGACTATATGTTCGGTCATGCACCCGTTCGATTATTTTGTCTTAGTAGTAAAACCTTTCGACTACTAAACTAAGTTGAAACCTCAACACTGTTTTCTCCTCAGCACTATTTCCGCTCATGCACCCATTCGATTATTTTGTCTTAGTAGTACAACATTTCGACTACTAATCTAACTAGAAACCTCAATTTTCACCTCAGCATTATTCATGCCTCAACACTATTTCCACTCAGGCACCCGTTCGATATCTCGTACCTGAAGCTCGGAATAATATTACTGCAACTATTAAAACAATAACGTTATCTCCTCTAATTATTACAGAAACCTAACCCGCCGCACCTTAAGTGTGTTGCTATTGTTTCTTCGACAGTCAGCATCGAATAATGTTAGTACAATTACTATATCAATAATCTTAATGTAAGTAGATTCTCAACCTTAATGATACCCTCAGCAACAAATAATGTTGGTGAAGTAAACGTTTTGTCTAACCATTGCACATCCATGTTATTTTTATGCATTGCTGTCAGTGAAATCAAGAACATGTGACGCCTTTCTGAATGCAGCAACATCATTACTGCACAATTGGGATTTCTTTGTTATAAAATCTAACATTCAAATTTTTGCGTTTTGCAGAATGTTGACTGTCTGAAGACATGGTATTGTTATTTTCTTTGGTTTTATCTGAGGTTTTATCTTTATTTACATTTAACTTATGAACTTTATTAAAGTGACGAATTAAATTACTATATGTCCATCTATTTTTTAATTTTATAATTTTCCACATAAGCATGTAACTATTGTTGTCGCATTGACATCAGGATCGTTACTAACAACACATTCTACCTTTACATCTTTAAAAGTTATCCTTTACTCTATTTTGCCGAATCCAGTTTTGGAGTATTTGAAATGCTACCCGATTTTTACTATTGATATCAATTTCAGCAATTTGTAAGACTTGCTGTTTATGAGTTTTATCCGAGGTTTTAACACTACAAATGATTACGAAGTCGAATATCTGATTCATATGCCGTTGAAATTGTTTATGTAAATACCAGAAGCAGTCTTTTATGACCTATTACCACTTTAAATTTGTTAAGGTTATTTGCATACATTCCTAAATACTTGTAACGTTCTTCTTTTGATACAGTATTAGGCAAATCTTCGATAGCAAATTTTTAAATATTCTATATCTCCTCGAAAATTCGCTAATGAGACTACTGTCAAAGCCAGTAATTTTTAATAAATTTGTTAAATATTCAGGTAGATTTATTTGCACTTCCAGTTGAAGTTTCCTTAATTCATCGACACTTTCAGGATTGCCAGCCATATTTTCTGGAAAAGATAATACCGAGGATAATACAAAGGTGAAACAAGATTTTGCCTGAAGACGGAATAAAATATCGATGTAAAATGTTATAATGCGAATCACAATAAATTGAGGAAAAGTGTAACATTTACTAATAAATGTGCAATATAAAACACAAGATATAATTCTGGTCTCAATTATGGTGATTTGATTTGAAGATCCTGAACATAATAAACTTAATTTTCATAAAACTGTCATCTTAAACTTTATTGATTCCTTATACAGTGTGTCAACTCGAATTTGAGACATGGGGAAATAACATGCAAAACCATCAATTTCGCTCTACTGTGTATTTTAAAACATCGTCAAGTACCTTCTAAAGATACGATGGCGGCGAGGATGGCGGTTATTATTAATAAGTGGTATGGAGCGAACTCCCTCTTTTTAAAAAGTTTTTGATTAGTTGAGAAAAACGGTCGTGAAATATGTAAAAAATAAATACTAATATCCGAACGTTGCCGTGAACAGACGTGCAAACGATGTAGTCCGTAATCTAATTAATCTTATTATCTAAGTTTCTTAAAATAAGTTTAATTTTAAAGTGCAAACCACAAACAGAAACAAAGGGCATCAAGAAAAAATAACGTAGGAAAAAACGATTTCGATTTTTTTCTGAATTTTACCACGCGAAGAAGGACTATTGTACAACTGGGTTCTGGACCTTTTGATGCACGTGCGATTATACATGAAGGTATGTTTTTAGAGGACTTTTGTTATGAATTTTAAACTATCCTAAACTGTTTTGGGAGACTATTTTAGGAAGTGGGTCCGGGTTAAGTGATTCAACTTACGTGTTTTTCTAATCCCATAGTTGTTTCCGCATACCACAACATATTCTAAACAGGAAAAGTTTACGTTCTATTTTAAACCCGGTAGTGTTCTGATTCTCTATTGATTACAGTCGTAATAGCTATCATAATCACAATTATTTATAACACAACAAGGAATTAACACCAAGCGCATTTCATTGAACGTCATGCTGTTATGAATAATATGTAAACTTACTTGAACTTGAACTAGTGTAAGTGATTATTATTAACACACCATCGCATTCTTCAAAATGATGACCTTTTAGTGGAAGTATTATTGTATTACTACAACATTTTTCAACAAGTAGCATATTAGATTTAGTATAACGTTTTTACTGCATATTACGGACTTTTGTCATTTCATTTGTTTTTTAATTAAATTTAAATAACTTAATAATAGGTAAAATCACATCAGACAGCTAGAGCACAAAATGCCTACACAACATTCCCCCAAGGTTTCACTTGGGGGCAAAACAACACCAGATCTTGACTTAAACTCACATCCTTCACTGCATACCACCTCGAGTCAAATAAGCGTCGTACTAACACCCTCTGCCCACCCACCTACGACTGAAATACCACGGAACAAAAAATTGATAGGAAGCCCCAGCCACAACAACCCGAAAGATATGAAACAGTCTATCTTAGAGCACCTAGAGAACCTAGGGACGGACCTTCTTAACTTTATTGACCATGAACTAGACCCAAGTAACCGCCTAAGGGTAGGGGCCCATAAAACCCTCAGAGATAAAATAATAAAATTAATATATCTACAAGCCGAATTAACTGGCGAACATAAATTCATAAAACAACAAAACAACACACTACAAGACAAGATCATCAAAACTAAAGTAGAAAACAGCCATCTGAAACAACAATCAATGCTTAATCCAACCATGTCTGCAAACACAGACATACGCCAGTGCTGTAGCACAAAAACCGAAAGCTCCAAAACAAGACGCAATTTCAAAAGCGATCTCAAACCAAAATACAACGGTGTTCATAACGTCAAAACGTGGTGAAACACCTAGACAAATTCAAGAAATTTTTTCAAAAACATTAAATTCACTGAAAGATAAAATTAAAATTAAAAACATCCGAACAACCAACAAAGCAATAATTATAGATACTGATAACGAAACCGAGGCAAACAAAATTTTAAACCATGCAACCCTAAAACAAAATCTAAATTGCAAAAAACCACGCAAGAAAAAACCCTTAGTTATTATATACGACATACCAACGTACCTGAAAGATCAAGACGTGACAGATTTAATTTATACTCAAAACCTTGAACACCTAATTAACAGAGAAGATTTTTATATGGACTTTCAACTCAGTTTCAAAACACGACCGAAAAACAAACCGACTCAACATCATGTTGCGACGGTAAGTGGCAAAGTGAGAAATATATTAATAAATCTAGGGAAACTCTATATCGAATATCGCTGTGTTACAATGAAAGACTTTTTAGTAGTACCCAAATGTCTACGATGTCTCGATCTAGGACACGTCACGAAACATTGCATACGCACCACGGATACATTTGGACACTGTGGGGAAGACGACTCCAAGCACAAAAGGGCAGACTGCCCCAAGCACGGACAACCCTCAGTTTGCATACCATGCTTAAACCGTAACAAAAAGTGCGCTTCTAACCCTAAAGATTGCCCAACCCACAAAATGTTAATGGACAGACTCATACAAAAAACCGACTATGGACAGTAAACCTAACCAAACTAAACACAAACAATCCTCACAAATTTAAATGTACAAAGCAAGGGCAATTACGTATCGACAACATCTTCAACAAACACTACAAGAAAACATTCACACAGACAAAATAGAAATCCACTCACAAACGGAATACGAACCTACACTCACACACAACATTTTCACACAAACACAAGCAACAACCAGAATGCAGCATAGACACCTATTACCCCTAATGGACGACGTAAAGATCAGAATTGGCCAAATAAATGCCATGCACTGTGCAACTGTAATGAAAGAGCTTAGACAACTAACTGAAACCTTACGATTACATGCACTTTTTATATAGGAACCTTATCTGGTGCATGGGAAGATTCCAAGCATGCCAGTCAGGGCAAGACAAATACATACAGGTAGAAACCCACAAACGGCAGTGGTTATTTTTGATCCCACATTGACAATCACGACAATCCAACGATACAGCGGAGAACACTGCACATGTCTGGAGGTCTCAAACGGTCGGATTGGAAAGTGGATCTTGGTAACAAGTGTAACATACTGTTTTAATAAGCTCTAATAGTTCTAGTATTCCTAAAATAGTTAGTTTCTAGTTTAATTTTAGCATGCTAATTATTAGAATTGTAGCGGCTGCAGGATCACCCAAGTAGCTTCTCAGCGAAGTTCCCAGAAAGATCTAATCCAAGAGTTAATCAATTTTTCTAAAGGCACTTACTTTAAGGGCACTAAACATGTCAAATTAGTCCATATTTATGATTAGATGTCAATCATGCTTTAGGATCCTATTTATGTCAGGGTGGTCTGAAGCAATTTTTCAATTAGCTGAGCACTCAACAAAAATCAATTCTGAGAGCTACGGTTGTGGTTATCTTAGGCATTGACAGTTTTAATTAAAATTAAAGATTTACGACCGGCGCATCCTAAGCCGAGTAAGAGCGTCAAGAAAGGGGTTATTTTTCAATTAACCAAAATGTATATAAGGAGGCCAGCCGGTGGGAATCGGGGTTGTTTATTTCCAGACACGTTAGAGGTTAAAGCTAACGGTTACTAGTGATGTGTTTATTTCTCTGCAGTCAAGTGCGGGCCGTTATGTTTTAAGTTATTTATTTCTCTGAGTAAGTAATTAGTATATGTGATATTACTATGAACTCAAGGCTGTGTTATGCAGCATAAGTCAGTTATTTGTTTAAAAACAGTATTTGTCGACTTCCATAAAATACAATTCCGGGTGAATGCCCAGTTCAAGTAAATTGATCCGTTTTATTATTGCTTTGGAGACCGCATCGTTTTAGAAGGGTCTTCTATTATATTGTGTTTCGACGGTGTCAGAGGTCGTTAATCACTAATCCACGAGACTACCTGAGAATGCAAAGCTCAGGCCCGAAGTCAAGTTACGGTACTATTTGACCCTTTCATGGTGTAGTTGACCCCGTGTTAAAAAGGGTCGTCGCACTATGCAAGTTAATTAGAATAGGGTAGCATTAATAAATTTTTGTTATTGGGGTGTGTACACCTAGAACTGTATCTATTCAAAATATGTTTGTTAGTTAAGTTTAGTTAAGTTGTGTTTGTGCTAGCCGGAGACTATAAGTGACTTATTTTCTGTTCTGCCATTTTGGTTCATCGCCCACGAACAAAGTGCGACGAGAGCTATTACCGCGATTGGTCCATGGGCCATTTAATTCCCATGGTGGCGCCCTTTTGTACATAAGGTTATTTACTTTATATTTTGTTATGCATATGTAATTAGTTGAAGTTTTAGTTAGTAGCTCGTTCAATAAAACAATCGAATTTTCGTCTCAGTGTGTTTGTTTAATGAACCCCCCCTTCACCGACTGCTGCAGCTTGCGAGGCAACGTCCCGAAACGTGAGGGTACGATGGTGTTAGAGGTCCTGTTATTTATTATTTATTGTTAATTGGATACCCTCATGCGGTAGGTAAATATTAAAATTACACAAGCTACTTCCAGTACAGACTGGATCCCCAGCCGTACATAAACAACATACGCAACATATTACACACTTACAATAACAAACCAATAAATAGTTATTATGGCAAACGTAAATGGAAAATCTCCAATGTGGCACAGTTCCCTCACGGACGAACGCGGAGAACAAGTCGAAAACTTGATTAACGTACTACAACTCGAAGTAATCAACCTTCCTAATAACCCATCCACATACAACACTCATGCAGGAACAGGAACTAACATAGACGTTACACTGACAAATGGGCTGGCGTACATCTACATACAAGACTGGCAGGTATTAGAACACCAAACCGTTAGTGACCACAACCTAATCACGTTCAACATTGACATGACAACCAGGCCATTTGACACACCACAAAACTTTACCAATGTACAACGATACAAAATACGAAATGCAAATTGGAACAAACTGAGAGACACATTTGTACCCCCACAAGATATAAGATCAGATGAAAACGTTCACGAGTATACAAAACTACTCACCAACACAATCAGACGCACAATGAAGCAAGTGCTCCCAAAACAACGGAAAACACGACACACAAAGACAATTCAATGGACAAGACGCTTACAAAACCTAAAAAAGGAAACAGCGAGCGAGAAAAAGATACCAAAACTCCCTATTACCGGCCGAGAGAGCATACCACCAAACAAATTGTCAACAATTAAAAGACATATACCAAAAAGACTGACATGAAAATGAGGTCATTGGAATTGTTCGTGAAAAAACACTTACAAACTGACGCCTGGGGAATACCCTATAAAATCACTCGGGGTAAAATCAAAACACCGATGACTTATTCAACTTTAATAAAACAAGACGGTACATACACAAAAGACTGAAACTGCGACACTGCTATTACAAACACTTTTGCCTGATGACAACGTTCAAGACGACACTAACGTACAACGACTCAGACGACAAGGAGTAATCGACAGAAACCACGTAGGTATCCGACCATGGAACAGACAAGACGACAACTTAGATCCTTTCACAGAAGACGAAGTGAGATACGCACTATGCCAATCGAAGAGCAGGAAAGCACCCGGACCGGACGGAATTCTTGCGGAGATTGGCATAGCGCTACAAGATAAGTTAACACCGACGCTAACAGCACTGTACAATGAATGCGTACGACAAGCTGTTTTTCCGAACATCTGGAAACAGGCGAATGTCGTGATTATCCCTAAAGGGAAAGGTAAAGACCCCAAACAACCGGGCTCTTACCAACCCATATGCCTTTTGAACACGCTAGGAAAAACGTATGAAAAACTATTATGTAAACGAATGCAGGGCCACAGACAAATCACAGGAGTACATCCAAGACAATACGGCTTTACAGAAAACAAATCGAGCGAGGACGCCATAAACCAAGCAATACACACCATCAAGCAATCACACAAAAAATACGTCCTATTAATATTAGTGGACATAGAAGGCGCATTTAATAACCTTTGGTGACCTTCACTTTTTACACGACTTACGACCATAAACTGTCTATCACAACTATACCACTCTTTCAGAAGCTACTGCAGGGACAGGTATGTAACCCTAGAAGGCACGGAGAGCATTACCAAACATATAAATGAAGGTTGCCCGCAGGGGTCCATATGCGGGCCCCTATTTTGGAATATTGTAATGGATAAACTCCTGGAAAAGCTGGACACCGTTGACGAAGTTTTGTTGACGATTGCATACGCCGACGACATCTTGCTAGTGGTTGAAGGCAATTCCAGAAGGGAAATCGAACGTAAAGCTAACATAGCCCTTACCCATACACAAAGTTGGTGCAAAACCAACAAAATGACCATAACAACACAAAAAACTACACACCTTGTGATGAAGGGAACCCTGGCAAGGGACCCCACCATCAAACTAGACGGTGTAAATATAAGTAGAACACAAAACACAAAATATCTGGGCTACATTAGACGAAAAACAGAATTACTCTGCACATATAAACACCGTCTGTGCAAGTGCAACTTTTGCAATGCAGAACATTGCAACGCTGGCCCAAAGGACTTATAAGATACCAGTTAATTGCGTAAGGCTATATCTCAACAGTGTGCTCGGTGCTATGGTATCATACGCCTCGAGCGCGTGGGGACATCTCCTTAACACAATCAAACCTAGACAAAAAATTAACAGTACACAACGAAGTGTTTTACTGCGACTGACGGGGGCTTATGGGACTACCGCACATGATGCACTTCATGTATTGGTGGGAACTATGCCCTTGGACCTAGTAGTGAAACAGCGAGCTGCAATATACAATCTTACACACAATGACAACCAACAACTACAACGCATCATAAACACAAACCAACTGCCCACGACAAAGACGGAAATAAAGAACTACATACTTGCAGAATGGCAGACAAGATGGGATCAAAGCACAACCGGTAGAAGGGTATACGCAAGGATCCCAAATATTAAAGACCGCCTAAAAGCCAAATACGTGGTGCCCATTCGGGGTTTTATTCATTACCTAACTGGCCACGGACCCTATCCAACATACAGAGAACGCATGAACTTAGTTGACAACAACATATGCACGTGCGGAGAAATAGGAACACCGGAACATATAGTATTCAAGTGTAATGGCTTACAACCGTACCTCTACGCACATAGACAAGCATTATTAAACAAGACCCTACACCAGATGATTTGGAACGAAAACCTATTTCCACACTTAAATGCACTCACACAAAAAACCACGGCACTCATCCACCAACGTTATCTTGACGGATAAAAGACACAAACAAAACTACCCGGATAGAGACATAAAAGTACCACCTCTCCTCGGGCCGAGACTCTGCCCCGGAGACCGGAGACCGATCTCCTGGAATTCCAAGAGCTCTGCTCTTGACGACCAGAAGCAACAAGATCAAACCATCAACCCGACTTTGAAACGATCCAACCCCCTAATATGTAGAATTTGCATGCTTCTACATATTAGCAACCCTGTCTCTTACAAATAATAACCAACAGTAGTAGCATAAGCTAATTTTAAGTAGTAGCATAAGCTAATTTTAAGTAGTAGTATAAGTTAATTTTAAGTAGTAGAATAGGGAATTTCTTTTCTTTTTAACAAACGCTAAATTTTAAGAACTTACACATACCCGAGGCATAGAATACAGCAAACAAATCCTTTCCTCTGAAAGAACCTAATTTTTTATTTATGTAATAGTATAAGTTCAAACATGTACAAAATTATGCTAATCCATTCCAACCTTTTAGTAACCTGGGCAAACACAAACACAAATTAACATTTCAAACACACACACAAACACACACACACACACACACACACACACACAAACACACCAAAACACCTCTTATGCACTGTGCAAACACAAAACACCATTCACACACTTCCATTGCCTTTTCAACATCTGGATTTCCGGCTGCCGATGGTCCAGACTGACAAGGCAACATCCGTCGAGCGTTCCTCTTTGAAGATTGGGATATCCGGCTTCCGATGGTCCTGGTCCTAAAGGGGGAACGTAACACGGATACCAACATCACACACAACACACATACACACAACTCTCTCTCTCTCTCTCTCTCAAACACACACACACACACACACACACACACACACACACACACACACACCTAAACACACGCTTTCATTGCCTTTTCAACATCTGAATTTCCGGCTGCCGATGGTCCGCAATGTAGTACCTCCGGGTGGAGCATTGGGGACGTGGCCGCAAGTATAGCGGCCCTAATTCAAATTATAATGCCGATGGTCCGGACTGATAAGGCAATGTCCGTTGTGCGTTCTTGCTTGACGACTGGGATATCCGACTGCCGATGGTCCTGGTCCTAGAGGGGGTACGAAACACGGACCAACATCACACACAACACACATACACACAACCCCCCCCACACATACACACATAACACATAATGGTTACTTTCTGTGGGGAAGCCTGGTCTGCTTAAATTTCAGGTAGCAGACTACTGAACCATTGGAACAATGAAATAAATAAAAATTAAATAAATAAAAAAAAAATAAATATGACATTTTAGAAACCTATCCAACAATTTATTCCTGTAGCGTTTTTCTAAAATACACAGAGAGCCATATTTGCCAGTTATTGATTTCATATGTTATTTCCCGATTATTTCCACTCAACACACTGTATATTTAACTTGTGATTTTTTCTAAAGTTCACAATTTCCCGATTTTTTTCTATCTAATTTATAATTCTATTCCTCGTTCTATTCTAAATAATTAAAAAATTTACACACTTTTACACCTAACTCGAAACCTAACTGCAGTTTAACAAAATTTGGAAAAAGATTATGTGTACACATTATTGTTAACGTTTGTTTAAACTTGTAAAACTCGAGTAAAACCGAGAGTAAAACACTTCACAATTCGTTCACAACTCGCATCACAGCTTGTTAATTCAATATTACTAAATTTGTACAAAAATATGTATGGACCGAAGTATGTACATTACAATATAACTCGCAATATATGTACATGAAAATAAATGAAAAATGAGTGAAAAATGTACTCACCTCTTATTTCTCTGTATTATACCGATTCACAAAAATTATTTGTATTCAGCTCGGTGTTCACCTCGGTGTTCACTAATAACCACTAATGACCACGCACAACAATGTTCAATATAGTCTCGAATATAATGAAATCTCGAGTGAAATTTCAAAACTCAAGCTCTGATTTACCATAGCTGATTTCATCATGACATGATGCTTCAAAAGTTATGTAAACATGAAAAAAAAACACTCGTAAAAGCACTTTCAGAACAATAATAAAAGATAATCTCGGAGATATTTAAATAACTATAATAAATTTCAGAGGGCAATAAAATGCAATTTAGCATTTAATGTTCTTCATATTTGTGCGAGCTAATGCAAGTCTGCTATTCAAATGTGGGATGCCACTATCAAACAGTTTCAGATATAGGGCATTCAATAAAAGATTAATCCCAGCAGAACACCTAGGTCATCAGTAACGTCAGTAACTAACTATAATAGAAATTGAAATACATTAAGTATTTTAATTTGTTCTGAAAATGAATTGCCAATCTCAAGATTGAATGCGGATTGCAGAGATTTCCATTTTTTTAATTGTAGGTGGGCACTGCTAAGATCAGACATTTGATTGCACAGATTTCATGTAGATTGCAAACATTGCATAAAGATTGCTTTGATTGCATGCAGATTGCAATGATGCATGCAGATTACAATTTAGCATGCAGGTTGCAAGTGATTGCAGGGGTTCTGTACACTACATTGCAATGCTGAATTCCTCGGTTCTATCGGTTTGGATTGCTTTACCAAGTACGCATTTGCTAGAACTTTAAAAAGTAAAACAGGTCCAGAAGGTACAAATGCAATGAAAAGAATACCGAGAGCAATGCTAGTCAATAAGAATATTGCAAAGAAAATTAATTTACAAACGGACGAAGGCAAGGAATTCTATAACAGCTGGTTTAAAAAACAACATGTTACGTTGGCTCGTAGCCGTGCGTAACACAAAGAAAAATCAAAGAAGTGACCAGGCTCAATCGGAGATTAGGGGGGGTTGTAGAAAGCAGACCAACATATAATGTGCGCGGCTGTAAGGAATTAGTAACAATACCTGCAATAAAAAAAATTAGTCCTGCAAACCTGAAATAAAGAAAAAGCATAGCATGCTGATCGAGCATAGATTGTTCAGTACTTTGTAGAATGTAAAAAAAAACTGTTTGGATAATCTATATAATATAACAACGGTAAAAGCAATACAAAAAAATTTGTAGTACAAAGTGAGGTAATATTGGGGAGTAGCAGAAACGTTTCCTCACACACCAATTAAACATAAATCAGACAAAATTTTAACAAAAGATAAACAAGTAAGCATAATTGATATGAGTCATCCAGTATTGTTGATTTGTTTTTTTTTTAAATAGCATGCAAGTCTATGGTAAAAGGTATCATAACGACAAAGATATGGCAAAACAACGGATAGATATTTAAAGTAATAACAAGTAGGAAATAGTTCAACTTACAAAAGGTCCTTCAGTAACGCTTCCTTGCAATTGAAGAGTGGGATTCACGATGTCCGGCACTAACGAAGCACTTCACCCTTGACTGTGAGGATGTTGATGGAACTTATCACACGTTACCCTAATCACACCTACGTATTTCACTGGTGTTAGCAGCAGACATTATCACGCGACGGAACTATGTATCATTGATAAATTTCTTGTTAATTCTATTTCCCGAGACAATAATTTCGAAATATTTTGTAGCACTAGTTTAATTTAAACTGGGACCAAATGTATATTATTTTCATAAACATCCAAAAAGCAGCGAGAAACTTCAACCAATACCTTTGTAAATCGGTAATCTGTTATATTTCGCCAATAACGAAATTTGCGCAAGCAATGTTCTATTTTAGATTCTTTGGGGTTAGCAAATTCAGAAACCACAGTACCAACTGTATTTGGATAATCCAAAGTATGCACTACTCTGATAAAATAAAAAAAAAGGACCGCGAAACTAGATCGCACACACAGTTTAAATATCAGAAGACAAAGCACCAAACAAAAAAACACAATGAGTAAAGCACGTGTATCACTAAAGTAAGTCCGTCAAATGTTCCGTAAAACACGCGTGCAGGTCGAGTTTAACAAGTTCTACCACTTTTATTTCCAACAGAACATCAACTAAAAACAATTAGTAAGGCACGCGTAAACAATAAAACCGTCCGTCAAATGTCCTTAAAACACACGTGCGTCGACCAAACACGTTCGCCTATAAACCATACTGCTTCAATCGAAATTAGCACTACACTCTCTACAGTTAATATACAACTCTTATTTTACAAGAAAAACCACTAAGATCGTGCCGTGCTTGTTCAGGAACAATTCGAAAATTGATACCGCATTAAGGCTCACTATTGTCAAAGCAAACAGAAACAGTATTTTTAACGTAATTAATATATAGGAACCAAGAACAAACTACAACTGCTCATCTGTTTATATCAACTTGAGTAGTGTAAAATGTTAAGCCATAAAAATGCACGTTAAAAACAGTATAAGAAAAACCATTATTGCACATATAGTCAAAGTTTGTACGACTGAACATTGTTTCAAAACAATTAAAAACAAACTCTGCAAGACTTTCCGCTTGCAAGGAAGTTACTGATGGCTGAAAATTTTACTTAAAGTTATGGAAGAATATATTGACAAAATCAAACAAAATTGTCGTAATCGTATGCTGTATTCTATAAAAACGGATGTAAGGCAAGCTCCAGAATGCAATGCGGCCTTGGAATATAATGTTCTATCAACATTGCCAGATATAAGTTAAGTTAGTTTTTATGTTGCATTTCGACTTATAAATAAACACAGGTTGATAAGTCTTATAAATAAATGTTTATTATTCAAGAATTTACTTAATCCAAAGAACTCGAACCTTGATTTTCATGTTCCCTTTCGAAGTAATTAAGAACATTCATAATCACCAACTCTGTTTGTAATTTTAAATGTTTATTACGAAACATTCTGCAATACAATATATTGAGGATAATACAAAACACTAAATGTAAATGAAAACAAAACGACGCTAACTTAATCCTCTAAACAAACTACGTTTGGTACTTACCTTCAAAAGCAGAAATGAAGTTACAAACTACATTGGGAAGACCGCCTTTCTATAGCTGTCCTATTTTATAACTTGCCACGTACAATGACGTAGCCGGAAGAAAACGTAAATATACCAGGCTAACTACCGATGCGGAGAGGGGAAGGGTTCCTAGAAACACAAAAATAATACATCGCTAACGATTTTCTATTTACAATAAGCAAAACCCAATTATAGAAATTTCTATCGGAAGAACAAAACAAAATTAACTAAGGTTACCATTTGTTCCATGAAGTGCGCAATTCATAGCTAATATGCAATAAAACTAAGCCGTACCAAAAAGAATAACGCTGATACTTTCGTATAAGCGAATGTGTTAATTAAAAAAAAATATTAAATATTGAAACCTTTCTAGTAAGGATTTTACCGTACGAAGCATTTGTTATAACTCTAAACAGTAAAAAGAAAGAATACTGCTGATACTTTCGTATAAGCAGATGGGTTAAGTACAAAAAACAAAAACATTAAAGTTCGAAACTTTTCTAGTAAGGATTTTACCAGAACAAACATTAGCGCATCTAATTTCAAATTGGGTTTATCCCTGGGTATGTTAGAAAAAGAAAACAAGTCACATACATGTGCCGGGATACTTATCTTGTCAGCCCCCGGAAGCGAATTGGCACAGCATCGCAGCGGTAGTCAGCAACAATCATGCTACTACCGTAATTGCAACGGTGGTCTACATACAAAAGCAGTTTATCTACATCAAGGAATAATCGGGCTACGCAACAAGCAAATTAGCCTCCAGCTAAGAGCTAAAAAAAGGGAAAATATTACTAATATTAACAACTCAAGAGCGCTTACCGATACACACTTAATCTACACATTTGATTGAGGAGAAACGTGCATCGCTCTTGAAGTAGCAGAACGAGTAGTTTTTACAAGTGCATCAACGCCCAAGCTGCAGTATCAAAGTTTAAAAAGAGTTATCGAAATGCAATTGAAACTGGAAAACACGGTTTTACCGGAGAATAGTAAGATATATTATTTCGACAAATTTTTAGATGGGGAACCCACTAGAACGCAATTATAGGTTGTCGGAAGGTATAACACGCTCATGGATACCTAAATAGGATCTTGACTAATTAATTGTAGCATAAACTTATTGCTTCAAAACAACCAGATTTACGTTGAGAAATTCTTAGAAAGGTATTTATTATTAATTATGCGGAAGGATTTAACAATAGACATGGAATTTATACGAACGGATAATGAACTAACAAGGGGTTTGAGTTGTAAATTATGGTAAAGCAAGCTTATCTGAACAGGTACAATATATCGGGTATTGTTGGAGAATTTAATATTAGAAAAGGAATTTATGTAAATAAAATAAACAATTATTGCCGAAAATGAACGTAACAAATCCCCCCCCCCCCAGCAAAATTAAAAGGTCGGGGTAAGGAAACAACAGTACGGAAGTAGGCAGTACCAAACACAAAAATAACCCACAGAAACAAAAAGAAAATTTACTTAAAACTAAAAAAAAAATCGTTAAGTAAACAAAAGAAACCGAAAAAAGAGAACCACCCAACAAAACACAAAAAAAATTTTATTCGGCTCGAATGGCCAATAATAGAAAGGGAGAAAGAAGAGGAAGAGGAAAAAAGAAGGGAGGACGGGTAATAAGTAAGCAAGGAGGACTAAGATGGAACGGCCTTAGCACTGCGAAGTCGTCAACGGACGGATATTTTTCAAAAGAAACAGTAAGGTTATCAACTTCCAAAGAAAAAAAGGAACGAGGAAGAAACCAACAGTGCTAACCAAAACAGGACCCAAAGTTCAAGCCTTAAGGATGTAAAGGAACAACAAGGGAGAACGAGAGGAAGAGAGAAGGAACGCTGGTAAAGGAAGCGATGTATTATCAACTGTGGTAACCAAGAATCGTAACTGAAGAACCAAAGGAAAGAATAGCTAACTAGTCCTAGAGGGACCGACAACAAAGAAGACCAGCAAAAGGATAGGGAAAGAAAAATGGAACGAAAGGAATGAGAGAAAAAGAGAAAGAAACCAAAAAGAATAACACCAACACCAAGTATAAAACCAAAAGAAATTTAAAATCGTACAAAAGAAAATAAAACAGAATCCCAGTATACTTATGTATGAGTAAGTGTGTGCGTGTGCGTGTGAGTGTGTGGGGAGGTGCAAGAAGTGTGTGTATGTGATATGCGTGTATAAAGTGTACGCGTGTGTATGTTGTGAACCGCTGTAGTTGCCTCTTACGACAGGCAGGTCGTACCATAGGACTATTCTATTCCCAGACCTCACGGGTGAAAGAAAAAGCCAGAAAACGAAAGAAAACCCCGCAAAACAGGGAAGTAAAACGAAATCGTAACGTCGAAAAATCAAAACCTAAGGAGAGCAAAGTCAGCATACGAATCTGGGGCGCGAGACTAGATATTGGGCTTAAGGCGTTTCCGCTACCAGTAGGAGAACCAAACAAGATCGAGGACTCTAGAACTTCCCCGACATACATGTTCCGGTTCGGAATCAGTATAGACAAATTTCTGCCTTTTATGGGCAGTTTTCCGCAAAACAGGGACAGCAGGGGATGTAGTAGTTGTAGCATGCGATATAGAAGATGGCAAGGGTAGTTTAGGAAACTCGAAACGAGTTAAGGAAGAAAGTTGTTTGTTGGTAGGATTGGGGGTTAGAATGTCAACGGTAGGAAAGGAAACATCATGGGTTGTCAGAATATCCACAGTAGAAAGAGAAAAAGTATTGGCTGTACGAGAACTAACCTTACGAAGGGAAACACAAGCGGAGCACACTTCAGTTACGTGAGATAGAGGGACAGAAGTAGATAAAATTTCAACGACGTTAGATAAAAGACTACAAGTATCACAGTTAGGACAGAAAACAACATTGGCTAATCTTAAAAAAAGGAGCAGAATACGAAAACGCTTCAACCATATTACCTAAAGGAACAAAATCGCCAATGTTAGATAAAATGTTAGATAAAAGAGTAGAATAAAGTTTATCAACATGAAAGAAAGGAGCAGCACCAGACAGAATTTCATCAACCTTACAAGAACAAACAGTATCAAGAAGAACCTCATCCACAATAGATAAGGAAACAGAATCAGGTTGACCTTCGTCAACACTAGATAACAGAACATTAGCTAGGATTTCACCAACCTTAGTTAAAAGAACATAAGTAAGTAGCATTTTGTCAGCATGAGAAAAATGAGTAAGCGTAGGTAACGAAACAGGATCAGGCAAAACTTTGACGACGACAGCAACAGACATCATAGCTACGGACTCACTAACCTCAACAGGACCCTCTCTTCCGTATTAGAACTTATCTTCACTTCAGCTACGGCTGTGATTGCCGGCACGACAGAAATTTTTTGAGTAGAACAATTTAAGACAGCAGGAACATGTAAAATTTTGATAGCAACAGCAACAGATATTAAAGATACGGGTTTGTGAACTTCAATAGGACCTTTACTGACTAAATTAGGAGTTGTCGTCCCTTCAGCGACATTTGTGCTTGCAGACACGACATGAATTTCATGGGTGAAGTCATTTAAGAAAGCGGGAACAAACTCGTGCGAAGCTAGCTGCAAGTCACTAAGCCGAAGTATGGGTTGCAATGGTGGTGGAAACACAGTTTGGAGGAATAAGTAGGGCGAGCAGAACGAGGAGTAGAATAGGATGTAGAACTAGAGACGAAGGAAATTTTGTTCGAAGCTGTATTCGCCAAAAAAGGATATGTTCTGATAGTAATAGCAGGATGACCTGGACGAAGAAGAACAGTAGAACGTACGAAAGCAGTATCGGATCTACCTGTAGGCCTAGGAAAAATCTTAACAACTCGGCCATGTGAAGCAAAAGTATTTTCTTCAGTAGTAGCAAACTTATAAGCAAAATCCGTGGGTTTAAAATGTTGAATCAGTAAATTGGACAAGGACTTCCAGTCCGAAAACCTATGCAGGTAACCACGATACCAAAGTAACGCTTTAGCTTCGAACAAATTCACTGCAGACTTAAATAACTGCAATTCTGACACATGGTGAGTTCGTCGTAGTTTTCGACCCGTCTCAAAAACTCATGTACAGTAAGAGTGTTCGGGACACCAGAAAATTTAAAGTTTCACTCCCACACAGGAAGACCTTGGTAGGAAGCGGAATAAGAATTCATTTTGAATACGAACAAGAAAGAAATTGGTAGAAAGTAACTAAATGAAGGCTAACCGTAACTCGATAGAAACCAAAAGAAAATTATTGCGAATACAGGTCAATCTAAAACATCTGACGGATAAACTTCAGGGACACCAATAGGAGCGAAACAACAGAATAGAACTTAGAATAGGGCTGTAGAATAAAAAAAAAAAATCGGAGAAAAAAAGAAAAAACCAACTCTAGACTTGATGGGGAGAACAAAATGTACAGAGAGGTAAGGGAAAAAAAGAACAATCTTAGACGCCACCGTTTTGAATGGACTCGGTTTATTGGCGAAAACACAAGTCCAATAACCTGAAATTAACCCACCAACAATATTGAGCGTAAAGGACGAAACGTAAGTAGTATCAGGCCGAGCAAATGCGGGTCATGTAGGAACTTAGGCACTAACAATAAAAAAAAATCGGAGCAAAAATTAACTAAAACAAACTCGGAGCACAAATTAATCACAAAAAAAATCGCGGCCCCACGCCAGGGCGTCAGAAATTATGCTACGTACAATGACGTAACCGGAAGAAAACGTAAATATACCAGGCTAACTACCAATGCGTAGTGGGGAGGGGTTCCTAGCAACACAAAAATAATACATCGCCAACGATTTTGTATTTACAATAAAAAAATACAAATATAGAAATTTCTATCGAAACAGCAAAACAAAATTAACTAAGGTTATTATTTAATAAAACAATTTTACTCTATAGACAAATTCATTAATTGTTCCACGAAGGGCGCAACTCGTAGCTAACATGCAATAAATCTAATCAGTACCAAAAAGAATAAGACTGATACTTTTGTATAAGCGGATGGGTTAATTTAAAAAAACATTAAATTTAGCAACTTTTCTAGTAAGGATTTTACCAGAACAAACTTTAGCGTATCTAATTTCAAATGGGGTTTATCCCTGGGTATGTTAGAAGAAAAAAACAAGTCACATGTGTTGGGATACTTATCTGGTCAGCCCTCGGAAGCGAATTGACACAGCATCGCCGCAGTAGTCAGCAACAACCATGCTACTACCGTAATTGCAACGGCGGTCTACATGCAGGAGCAGTTGATCTACATCAAGGAATAATCGGGTTACGCAACAAGCAATTTAGCCTCCAACTAAGAGCCAAAAAAAAGGAAAAACTTACTAATATTAACAACTCAAGAGCGCTTACCGATACACACCAAATCTACACATTTGGTAGAGGAGAAACGTGCATCGTTTTTGGAGTAACAGAAGGAATAGTTTTTACAAGTGCATCAATGCACAAGCTGCAAAATCAAAGTTTAAAAGGAGTTCAAAATAACTCGAACTCGAAAAGCAAATATCAGCGTTATCGAAACGCAATTGAAACTGGAAAACACGGTTTTACCGGAAAATAGTAGGATATATTATTTCGACAAATCTTTAGATGGGAAACCCACTAGAACGCAATTATATGTTATCGGAAGGTATAACGCGCTCACGGATACCTAAACAGGATCTTGACTAATTAACTGTAGCATAAACTTGTCGTTTCAAAACAACTAGCTTTACGTTGAGAAATTCTTAGAAAGAGTATTTGTTATTAATTACGGAAGGATTTAACAATAGACATGGAATTTAGACGAACGGATAATGAATTAACAAGGGATTTGAGTAGAAAATTATGGTAAAACGAGCTTATCTGAACAGGTACAATGTATCGGGTATTGTTGGAGAATTGAATATTAGAAAAGGATTTTATGTAATTAAAACCAATTATTGCCGAAAATAAACGTAACAATGGGTATGTAGAGCTTTTTAGATTAGTACAGGATAGAAAGGAAGTTAGAGCTGCGTCAAACCGACCTTAAGTAAGGTCGAAAACGAAATGATGATGATGATGATGATGATAGGGACTAGCGTCACACTATAACCCCTCCAAGTAATCAATGGTGCTATCAAGATTTTTTGAGTGGTGCTAACAGTAGGATTTGTGATGGGTGATAGCTAGTGTTAGGTGTAGGTTATTTAGCGTTAAAGGTTGGGAGTTATTGAAATACAGAGGGTTGAGGGGTCACACAACTCTTCCCGGTTATTAATAGTTATAGCGGTGGTAATTGAATGATGCTGGCTTTAGGACTATGATGCTAGCTAGGTATCTAGCACTAAAATATCTATATAATTGGTGTGTGGGTGAAGAAACTGTGTTGAGCCAGTATAAAATCACAATATACTCCTAAAGTTTTAAAGGGGTCGTTATTCAAAAGTCGGCGCGAACGGGTTAAATAAAACAACAGAAGCTTTTTAAACATATTATATTTGACATTAATTTGCATAATCAATTAAAATTTACGCGTTAATGCTAATCTTAACTTATTTACATGTTGGTGTATTTTTACACAACAGTAGAAGGGATACCGGAGTCGAATGAAACAGAAAGTGATAAAACAAGTTACACTAACTAAACTTTGGAACAGTTCCGAGTTCGCAGCTAAACATAGAACAAAGCGTGAGTGGCAGGTTTTCACAACACGGTTAGTTATTCGCGAATAGTGTTAATAATTGTATGATGGAAACGAAGATACGCAAAAAACTTACGTTAAATTCCATCCGAAATCATCCAGTGGATTTGGAATTTCAGGATTTATCGTACACACTTCCCCAAGGAAGAAAAGGTCAGTGGTTTCTTTGTTATTATTTATTTTATTCAGGGGATTATACACAATGTTGATCTAAACAAAGATATCGCAACATTATTGCTACTTTCATTGATTTAATGTAAACGATGTATTTTATTTAATAACGTTATCACTTTGATAGCGTGATTTAGTCATCATATGTTTTCTGTGTTGCGATTTAAAGGTTGTACATATATGGGCAGTTTTTTAACATACAGTTCAAGGTCTTGGTCGTATTGGTGTTCCTTGAACTTTAACCTGGGGTGATCCCCAAATTGCCGCCCCTCCTAAATCGATGAAAATCAAGAGTGATTTTAACTATTACTGTACATACGTAAATAAATTTTTATCATCTGCTTAAACCAGGGGTCACGAAACATTTTATCTCGTAGCGGCGTACTAATTTTTCTGAGTTGGATACATCTCCAGCTTTTCTAATAGTCAATTGTTAAAAATTCGACTTCAAATGTGTTTTCGGCAGCTGACACCAGGGTCGGACTGGGCCGGAAGGGCCCGGGTGGCTGATCGCAATCCCGAGGCCCGAGACTAGATCATGGTGATGGGATACTATCGAAAAATACTGAGATACACAAATTGAGATAAAAAAACTATAAAAAATTTATTACAATACTAAAATAAAGTAAAATACTAAGTAGGTATTTACTAATAACAAATAATAATATAAAGCTAGCCAATCAGCATTTTTTTTAAAAGAGGAGAACTTTCAGCTAAGCAGTTAATGACTCGATCGTAAAAGCTGCTGTTTTCGTCATCCTTGATTAGATCCGATTCTGTATTTAATATAATTAACGAATCTAACAGTTCTTGCCCCAGTAGAGAACGAAGTCTCGTTTTAATGCGCTTTAATGCTGAAAATCGTCTCTCACAAGTCACTTGCGTGAATGAAATTGTGAGAATTACACAATATGCAACATATAAGGTGGTGTATGTGCTGATATGCATGTTATACTGTGTTAAAAGTTTACATGCACATGGTATGCAACTTTGACAGACGTCCAAACCACTTCCGGAAAAACACATGGCGTCCTTTGCTGCCTGATCTAAGTCTAAAACATCTTCGTCGTTTTCTTCGTCGCTTTGTGAATCTGAATCTTGCTATTGCTGCCTAGAAGAAATGTGCTCATCCTAAAGAGTTTTAGACAGTTCCTTAAAATTATTTGCAAAAGATTCCAGTTCCTTTGACAGCAACTCTCGATCAATATTTGCAATTGATGCGATAGACTTCAGTGCGTCATTAGGAATCCCATTTTCTTTGATTCTATTGAAGTTTTTCGGGTCCAAACAAGCGGCATCTTTCATTAAATCTTCGTTGCAGATGAATTTTTCGTTTATTTTAACTAAAGCTGTATTAGTAATGACTTTGTAGACAGAAATAGAATAAAATCTCTTTGGGTCTGTAGCCAATAATGTTACTTCATCTTCACATAACTGGTCATGTTTCTTCGGTTTTTTAGAAATTCTTCGTAACGGTAACATGGTTTGTATGTCGAGATCAATGTTTTCAGCATGCATCAAGTCTTGAACATGCAAATAAACTTGCAGCTTTGAAAACATCATCAAAAGTATCTAAATATCTTCGTAAATCCATATCTAAACATTTGATGAATCCCCAAGCTTTAAGATAATCCAATGTAGGGGTTTGGAGATATTGGCTTACTGTGGTTGATAGGTCAAACATTTTCTTGAACGTGAAGGCTGTCAGGATTGTTTCGAATTTCAAAAAAGAATCCATCAAAGCCTTTGCTTGAACGAAACCTTTGGCTCGAACTCCGTGCTCGATGATATGGCACTTAAAGTTTTTATCAACGCCACATATCGAGTTTTCTCCATAACAGTGGTCAAGGCTTTATCTTTAGCCCACCATCTTGTTTTTCCGATATTCTGTAATCGTCTTAATTTGTCTTGTCCAGCTGTTAATTCTGAAATTTTCTCCACCCCTAGAGATGTGCGCTTAAATGATTCATGAATAAATACACTGGTAGACTCCAAGAGCCCAAACAAATTCTTGGCTTCAGTACAGCTTGACGTAGCGCCTCCCAGCACTAAGTTTAAAACATGTGCATAACAATGTGTGAAAATTAATTTTGGCACTTCTTCCTTCAGTTTTGCTTGAAGACCATTATACCTTCCTGCCATATTTCCGGCACCATCAAATGACACGCTAATAAGATCTTGCAAATTTAAGCCTAACTGGGCTAGTTCATTGCTTACAAGAGCTCTGTAATCTTCTCCTGTTGATTTCCGGACAGGGACCATGCTGAGCATCCGTTCTTGTGGGATCCCACTCTTAACATAGCGCACGCAAATTGCAGCCTGGTCAACAACGCCAACATCCTGGCAAGAATCCACATTAAGGCTAAAAGATTTCGCCGCCTGGATTTCTTTAACGATTTCTTGTTTAACTTGACGTGCACATATATTTATTAATTTATTTATAGTGGTTTTTGATAAAAAGGTAACAAGCCTACCTCGACCCTTATCTTTTCCTCAGTCTTTTCTTTTTTTACTTTCAGTAATTGCCTCGGACATGTGGGCCTTAAGAACTGGATCATACTTCGACAATAGGACAACTAAATTTAAAAAGTTTCCGTGATTCTGGTTGTCGTCTGCGATATCCGCTAACGAGTACAACGCCTCACTTTTTCCACGATAAGCAACGCTTTTGTTTAGATATAAATAGTATTATATCAATTATTCTTTTCAGGACCAGACGCCTATTGGAAATCTCTTGCATATTCTTTCGCGTGAGATGCTGTTCCACATTTCCTTTTTTTTTTTGCTGTAAGCAAGGCGACTACGGCTAACTGATGACTGTGGCTTTCCTCGTGTTTGACAAGTTGCTCATAAATATGTTTTTTGGATGGAGTAACGCCATCAATAAATGGACTTCTTCCTCCTCCTTCTTCTTTTGTGGCGTCAGACGCAAAACACATACAGGCAGTACAAAATAGCTTATTTAATTCAAGAGAATAAGAGACAGATTCTCGTCGAATTAAAGTTCCTGTTGGTAACTTTCGGTAGTAAACTCGATTTGCATCGAAAGGCAAACTGTTTTTATCACCCGAAGGTTGGATAGGGTGAACAGATAAGAAACTTAATTTCTCAGCAGTCGTAGCATTTTTCTTGGCGCAGCAAATTCAGAAAGTTTTGAATTTCACTGCAATCATCGACTGTTAATGTAAGTGGCTTTAACGCAACGTTATCAATATTTGCACTAGATCCAGTGTCGCTAGAAGTAATTGAAGTAATTGTGTCATTAGGATTAGAAAAGAATGCATTTGTTTCTTGTGGTGCTGTGTCTTGCGTGATTAGTATGGGTAGAGTCGCCGCTGCTATGCTCTGTTCTGAATTACTTGCATACGAAACTGAATCCAATTTTTCGTCTAACTCAAATATTGATGATGATGATGAGGGTCCTATAAAAATAAATAAAATATTGTATAAATATTTGATAGCTATACACATTCACAAAATATCATTGAAATCGGTTGAGGGGTTTCAGAAATTTAATAAAAATCCGTTTTTCGTCTACAATATGAGTAAAGGGATTTCATTTTATTACAAAAATTGAGCTATCTACGTTCAAGGGTATGGTCAATGGTCTGGACACTAATGAGTTAATCAGCCAAGACTTTTGTTTATAATAACATAAGATTTCTAAAAATGTAGCATTCTCTAAAATATTCCGTACCTATCTGTAGCTTAAAATTTATACATCAAAGTCGATATATAAAAAGACGTAATTTTGGCTTCAACAGTTAATTTTGACAAATTTTTAGATTATAAAGAAGGAATTAAAAAGTGAAACTACAGGTAAAACTGACAAACAAATATGTAAAGATTAGTTAAATTAGAAAAAAAACTGTATTAAATTAAATCTATTAACCTGGTTGCGATTCGCTCCGATTTTTAGGATCTTCAAGCTCTTGAGATGTAGACGTGAAAGAAAGCCTGGATTGCTTTGGATTCGAAGCCGCTGTTTGTAAATCTATCTTTCTTTTATTTTTCCGTTTCTCCGAACCAGATTTAGGTTTATATGCCGCTGAACGTGACTGAAAGTAATACTTAGGTATATAATATTAAATTACAAAAGCACCAAAGTAACTTTTTTTCAGAAAGTAATAAAAATAATATAATGCAACTAACCTTTTCCATTGTTTCTCGATGTAAAGAAAGTCAGTATAATATTTAAAAACAACGTAATTGAACTAGAGTACCGGCGATACAAACCTGACTAAACAATGAAATGCGATTCAAAGAGCAGCGAACGCACGCCGGGGATTCCCCAACCACAAGATTCTTTACTTGCTTAATGCATTCCGTTTCTCAGAATTATGAGATGAGAGTAAATAAATACGTTACGTTTCTTAATTGTTATTTATAAATGTTGCAGTTCCGAATTCATCGAGCTTTTAACCTCTATCGCCCCAGCATGCTTGGTGCCGTGTTAGCTAGATCCAGAAAACCGCGTAAATTGCGAATTTTACGCGCTTTTTCCGCGACCTTACCTCAGCAGATCCGTGGTTTGCATAGTCAGATCCGTGGCGAGACAAATTAAAACAATTTTTTTTCACTTCATATTATATTTATAAGGGTGCCTCATCGACAAAATGTTTTATTTTTCAGCCCTCTTTTGCCACATAATTTTAGTTTTCTTCTGTAATTAAAAAAAATTATAGCCACGGATCTGACGTGAAGAACGTTTCTTCCAGGAATCAGCCGCGTATGCTTGGTGCCGTGTTAGCTAGATCCAGAAAACCGCGCAAATTGCGAATTTTACGCGCTTTTTCCGCGACCTTACCTCAGCAGATCCGTGGTTTGCATAGTCAGATCCGTGGCGAGACAAATTAAAACAATTTTTTTTCACTTCCTATTATATTTATAAGGGTGCCTCATCGACAAAATGTTTTATTTTTCAGCCCTCTTTTGCCACATGATTTTAGTTTTCTTCTGTAATTAAAAAAAATAATAGCCACGGATCTGACGTGAAGAACGTTTCTTCCAGGGATCAGCCGCGTATGCTTGGTGCCGTGTTAGCTAGATCCAGAAAACCGCGTAAATTGCGAATTTTACGCGTTCTTTCCGCGACCTTACCTCAGCAAAAGAGTCCCAGTCCTTCGAAATCATGACAGATTCCTGTAGGGATTCTTGCTTTAGTTTATTTAATAAACGGCGGAATAAACACTATTATTATTACTAATAATAATAACCACTGTAATACATAAAAAAGCAAAATAAAACTCCCATAATTTTCCGGCAATTTTCCGAGTATTGCATTTATTAGAGGACGCAATTTTATTTTTGGGGCATGTGGGGGTCAATAGAAGCTTAACCTCAAGTTTTTGGGGTCGCCACCCTTATCCCCAACCGCCATCTTGGAAAAAGGGTGAAAACATTTTTATGCGTCTTACAAAAATTGTTATGTCATAATTTGTAGCAAATTGTTTGCCTACAAATATAGTTATATACTTTTGTCCTAAATTAAAAATTAGAGAAGTTATACATAAGCAAAAGGATTTTTAATTTTTTGCTTATAACCTCTTTAATCTTTAATTTAGGGCAAAAAGTTATATTAACATATTTGTAGGCAAAGCAATTTTCTACAAATTATGACTGTACAATTTTTTTGTACGACGCATAGTTTCCGAGACATGCACGCGGGCAACCGTAGCACAGGGGCCACGCTGCGCGGTCCCGCTGTGCTACGGTTGCCGCATGCCCCGCAACCCAGGCCCGTGGGGGGCCCGCGCAGGCTGGGGCCCGGCTGGCAAATGCCACCTCGACTGTATGGCCAGTCCGACGCTGGCTGACACAGTGCTACTTACTATGATAGGCTTAGCAATAGAGTGAAAAAGTTAAAAGAACACATTTAGTAATTAAAACGACACAAAATGCAAATCTAGGAAAGTTGCAATATAAAAATAACTACACGAAGAAATAAATGCTTTTAATGGGAGAGATGGAGCCTGCTTTAATAGTACATTTTCTGTATTTGGCTTCTTTAATGTCTTGTCGATGTGTGGGTAGTCTTTTCGTTGTGGTCGAAGGGGCACAACTTAATGCGGAAATAGAAACAAACGTAATCTTAATAATGTATTTTAATACAGCACTGTTGGCCCGCTGACATGCATGTCAAGGTCCTGCAGAGAGTTGGAATTTCTCGCGATTCTTAGTTTGTTCTGTGTTCACCTCGTGTACTTTGATATAGTCAACTGCAATTATTTAATCTGTTCTGTGTTCAGCTCGGGTGCGGTGATATAGTTAACATTCTCCCCCGCTGAAGAATGTAGCGTAGCTCTGTTGTTGCGAGGAAGCGGCGGGGTTGTCAAAATATCTGAGCGTGTGGCGGAGTTTACGTTTACGTTTTGTGCGGCGGCGTCGGGCTTCTCCATAATCGCCTGCTGCTGGATGGGATGATTGTGGTCTAAAGGGTACCTGGTTGTGAGATATCCATCTACAGGTATGCCTTTCTGATTGTGCGCCTTGCACATAATTGGGCAGAACGACGCGGGCTGCGTGTTTCGGTGTCCAGTGATAATAGACTGGTACTGGCTGTGATAGTTGATCGTGTTGACCTATCGATCACTGGTTGGAATTCTTCCCGAAGGCTGCTGGGCAAGAATTCGTATGCGAACTGGTTAGTTGCAGTTGGCGTGGGTGGTCTTTTGGCGGCGACGGGCGTCACCGTTGTGTGGCGGCGTTGGACTTTTCTATGGTCGTCTGCTCCTTGGTGAGATAGTTGTGATTAAAAGAGTACCTCTTCTTGGGACATCCGTCCACAGGTATGCCTTTCTGGTTGTGCGCCTTGCACACAATTGGGCAGATTGACGAGGGCTGCGCGGTTAGTTCGTGGTATGCATGTTTCGTTCCAGTGGAGCGTCTTGCGGTTATGTGCTCCAAAATTTATGGAGCCTTGTTCGTAATCCTTCACCACTTTTTGGCGTTGGAGCCAAGATTCACCCAAAATCACAATCTCAGCGAGGTTTGCTACTACCAAGAAGGTTTTGTGGTGTGTCACTTTTCCAAAGGTGAATGGCGTGCGGAACTTGCTTTTTATTGTCATTTCTGTACCTGCTTCGGGAGGCATGATAGGGTTTTACTCGTGAACCTGTGGGTATTCTATCTTCCCTTATCATGCACGTCAATGCTCCTGTATCTAGTAATGTGCCGAAGGTTATTTTCTGTATGGTGACGGGGATCCTTGATAGCGGGTCATCGTGGGTGATGTTTAGTCGCACCAGTTCATTTCGTCCGACCAGTCTGTAGTTTGGCGTTGTTTGGCCGATGTGTCGTTTCCCGACGCCTTGGTTAGGTAGTCTCGGTGCCAATGTCGTTGTGGACAGAATGCGCACCTTGGTAGCTGTTCCGTTGTTCGTGGAAATCTGGTTGCTGGCGCGGGGACGGTTGTCTTTTTGCTGCCTCTTTTATGTTGTCTTCGACTTTTGTGAGGCAGATGACCAGTTCTCATATTGTTGTCGGCATGTGATACTAATTGGGTTCCTCAGTGTCGGCAGGAAGAGGTCCGTGAACAGTTCTATGTCCCGGTTGATGTCTAGCTTTAGGCAGTGGCCTTGCTTCGCCTTAGTGCCGAGAAAGGCAGCTACTGATCGAGACGCCATTTGCTTCTGTCTATAGTACTCGGAAGTTATTTTGCCTCTGTCGTACTTGTGCAGAAAGAACCTTTTGAATTCGCTGTAGGTGGGTTGGAAATCGCGTATGCTTTCCACTATGTGGTGTTATAGTCACGGCGTAATTGATAAGAGCCAGTACGACAGTTGGCAATACATACTAAACACGTACATAATATTGCGCAACAAGATATTAAGTCATAATGGGGTCTCAAATTGTATCACATACCAAAAATATTTATTGTGATACAAGAGGCGCCTTAAAGAAAAAGATAAAATGTACTCACTTAAAACGTGGAACTCTTCACGACTTTGCGGTTGTTCTTGCGGCAGGAGACATTCATTTCCATAGATCTCGACGTTGTTGGGCGTGGTTTGGGTTAGCCATTGTTGATTAATTTGTCTTACCTCTTCTTTGTCTGTAGCAGTACGATAAGGAACAACCAGGGAAGGAACGATATCAGGTTCAGATAAAGGGAAACCTACATTATCTGAAAGAGAAAATACAAATGTACGACACAGGTAACGTCGCTGTTCGACGTCTCGTTGGCTAATAATTGTCGTGTCGGAAACCGCCACTTACTTCCTCACTCCACGCCTGCGCATTCTCTTGCGCCGACGCAACTGTCTGAAGTGACGGAAATGCACAAGTCTATTTTTAAATTATTGGCGCGACTTCACTCACAAATTAAAAGGTGTGCAATGCCAATTTTTGGCATGTAACAGTGGGCGCTTGGTCTCGGAATTGAGCGCTCGTTGTAGGTACATCCGCGTCCATCGCTTCCATCAGTTGAAGGAATTTTGCGGGATCTTCCAGAAGGGTGCCTGAGAATATAGGTTTTTCTGCTTTGGAGGTGGCTGTGGCGACGTGGTACAGGTCTTTCACGAACGCCTTGAATGTGACCATTTTGTTGGTTGGTTGTGTTTGTTAAGCGCCACTGGGTTGTTGCAGTCCCAGAACTGTTGGTCGTTGTGCGACCTCTTAGGTTGGAGGAGGCTGGTTGGTGTCCTGCTGGATGTGTGATGTCGTTTGACTCCTCGTCTCGGGCATTATGACGGTTTTTGCAAGCGCGCTGTTTGTAAAAATTTTTGTGAAAGCGGCCCAATCACGTTGGACGCAATTTGTTATCGTTCGAGTGGGCGGTGTCTGAAAGCATGTAGGTTTGGCTTGATTATTTGTTTAATAAGTATAAGCAAAAATAATTATAAGTTTCATAAATACATAAAAATAGAAGTGAAATTGAATGATTATAACAGTTAGAGCAGTTCGGAAGTTTTCGGTAATCTTCAGAAGACTTCGAAAGGCTCCATGGTTGCTTGTGGAACCAAAATTAAACTTAATACTTATTGAATGAATGTATATACAGTTTAACGGGGTGTAAAAGTCTTCGGTGGTCTTCGGAGCTTGTTCGGAATGCTTCAGAATTTGCTTATGAGGCCCACTGAGAACTTGAACAACGATAGTTAGAAAATATTTACAGTTTGAAGAGATCCAGACGTCTTTGGCGGTCTTTGGAACTCTTCGGAAAGCTTCGTGTTTTACTTGCGGGGCAACGTTAAGTTACAAAGGATTATGATATGAAATTAAAACTACTAATTGAACATATATACAAGCATAGAGAGGTTCAGAAGCCTTCCGTTGTTTTCTGAACTCTACGGACGGCTTTGTGGTAGTGGTGCCTTAAGCTTCATCTCTTAAGCTTCAACTCTACGGGAGTGTCTTTTCGGAGGTAGAGTTGACTGACGCAATCACAATAACGACTTGTCGGTGAAGTATGAAACGGAGTTTAACGTCCGTACGTAGTTTGATAACTATTGATGAATTATAATGACGTGCCCTAGGTACGGCGGTGGACAGCGGTACCGTCGGTGAATACGCAGGCTATGGGGAGCACTGCTTGTTGTAGTATAGCAGGTTATGGAGAGCACTGATCGTCGAGGGTTTTGCAGGCTATGGGGAGTACTGCAAGGTGATTCCTTATGCTATAGTGAGCACTAACGAATGTCTTTCGAAGAATTGGCATGTTACCCCATATCAAAGTACACGTGCTGAACATAAAACAAGGGCCTAGAAAATCGGGATCGCCAACTCATTTTTTGTGTTAACCTTTAACTAGCGAATCTATTGGATGCCCATTCCACTAACCTTTTTTTAACATACCTTGCATAAGGGAAGAAAGCATATAAATACGATTGCAAATCCTGCAAAATTCAGTACACTTAGTGCTCCCCACAGCCTAAGGTCTCAACTACAGTGCTCACCACAGCCTGACACCACCTCAACAAGCAGTGCTCTCCATAGCCTGCTTAATGCCTGACCAGTTACGCTGCCCGGCGCCGTACCTGGGGCATGTCGCCATAGTAAGCACGCAGTGCTCTTCACAGCCTGCTTAGTTTCGACCCATTACTCTGCCCGCCGCCGCACTTGGGGCACGTCGCCATAGTTTAGCACAAGTAAACCACGAAATAGTAGTGCTCCTCATAGCCTTAATATCTGATCAGTTACGCTGCCTGGCGCCGTTCCTGGGGCACGCCGCATTAATTCTTTATTACTCCACATTGTTCCACAAGTGAACCGCAACTTCCGCAGTGTCCCGAAGACCTCCGAAGACGTCTGGACTTTTTTAAACAATACGTACTTTCTTATTTTCGTTATTCAAGCTCTTACTCAGCCTCATGAGTAAAACCCGAGGATTTCCGAAGACCTCCGAAGACTTCCGAACCTCCCAATATTGTATATATAGTCAATGTATAGTTTTTGTATGTATATAATTATTCTTTATAACTCCGCTTTGTTCCACAAGTAAACTACGAAACCTTCCGAAGAGTCCCGAAGACCTCCGAAGACGTCTGGACCTCTTCAAGCGATAAATACTTCCTTATTTTGGTTATTCAAGATCTTACTCCGCCTCACAAGTAAAACCCGAGAATTTCCGAAGACTTCCAAACCTTTCAATATTGTGTATATAGTCAATGAATAGTTTTTTATGTATATCATTATTCTTTGTAACTCCGCGAGTTAAGGTTCGTAGCTTTGAGCGGTCCTTTTTAAAAAGACTTCTTTGGTCCTTAACACATTTATTTTATTTAACAGATTTGAACAATGGAATTTTACAATCTTGAATTAAATTATTCTAAGTCGAAATAGTTAATGCTTAATTGTACAAGTGAGTTACCGACGGACTGCAATGTGGAAGCTGAACGTTGATGAACTGACCGCGAGTGGAGCTACCGGTCCTTTTATAATCTCCCTACCTCTTTACAATTCTGTGGGAACTTGCAGACGTAATGTCTGCTTACACTTGACTCTATTCATGATACATAGTTGCTATCTTAAAAGCTATTCATAATTACAATGTTGCAGGTTTATTCTGCGTAATCTCGGTACGTGACTTCCTACGACCGTCTGTGACCTGACATCTGCAGTGTCACTTATCCTTGGGCTACTTTGTAGCGCTTCCATTCGTGGGAAACTGAAATAATTGTAATAAATTGTAACAATTTGTCTTTTATGACATTGTTGCACATTTCCTAATATTTCCTAATATTCCCTAATAACTTTCATAGGTATTAGTTTTATATAGGTATAACAAATGGGGGATCACATAACTCGCGTTGTTCCACGAGTGAACCACGAAACCTTCCGAAGAGTCTCGAGGACCTCCAAAGACGTCTGGATCTCTTCAAACAATACGTACGTATCTGATATAGAAAAATGTGATGAGTTTTTCTTCCCGACAGCAAAGTAATAGGTTTCACTGCATTTCCAGTAGCATCTATCGTAATCCTTGGAAACTTGCAATTTTTCGTATATAATCGATGGGTATTTATTTCGCATGATGACAAGTTGTAACATATAAATTTTCTGTAAATTTGTTCATTGACTTTAGCGCGGTGCATTTGTTATTTTAGTTGTTATTTAACAACATTTATATAATTCATTCAGTCATTATTGCATATTTAATAACCAATAAACTCCCAAAGCACACTTTAATTCTAATTACAATTAAAATCTACTACATACTACATATTCCTTACTGATAACATTTATATATACAAACTTGTTAACGTGTTCCTACATCTTAAAGTATCTAAGATTTCAAATTGTTCCGACGATTGGCGATCGTTTGTCACTTTTCGTTTCTTAGTTGAACTGGAAGGTCGCTTGGTGTTGAAAACACTCAACATGTGCAGGAAAATCAAGTTTTCCTGGCGAAGACGTCGTAAAAGTCGGACAGAATGTTAAAAGTTGTCCAAGACAACTAAAGTAGAAATGTAGTGTACAAATCCCTTGGCGAACGTGCAACCTTAAAACTTTGAAAACTTTGAAAACTTTGAAAACTTTGAAAACTTTGAAAACTTTGAAAACTTTGAAAACTTTGAAAACTTTGAAAACTTTGAAAACTTTGAAAACTTTGAAAACTTTGAAAACTTTGAAAACTTTGAAAACTTTGAAAACTTTGAAAACTTTGAAAACTTTGAAACTCTGAAATGTTAAAACTTCCAAAACTTCGATAACTCTGGAAATGTGGATGTCTTGTAATAATTTTGATGTAATTTCACGTGATTTCGATGCAGTCTTGGATCAACGAAAATATTTTATTTGGTTTGATTTAATTAAATTTATGGAACTCGTTTAGAAGGTAAATGAGTAAACAACTGTGATCCACACGTGGCCGACGTCGCTATGCAACCGGCGTGATCTACTGATGCACATGCCGTTTGAAGGTTACAGGTCATTGCCGCTATCGGTAAGAAAGTATTAGTTTCTAAAATAATGCTAACGTTACAAAGTGCATTACGTAAATTTTGCATGTAATGATTTCCTTTTGAAACTTGTTTTACTTCAGGTTGCTGTATGCAATTTATTATGACTTGTATAAATAATTTTGTTAATTAATTTTCAAAAGATCCTTTTGTAAAGTATAAAGTACAATGAGTACTATAACCTATTTCTAATTAATAGTGTGTTCATTAAGATATCATATCTCACCGATTGTACAGGTGTAGACATACTTCGTCACAGTTATCTTGTTTATGACGAATTAAAATACTAATATGTTAAGTTATAAGACCTGAATGCTATATGATGAAAATTGGAACTTAAAGTAATCTGTCAATTTTTGATTTTTGATTGTGAGGTCGAGTAGCGCTACAGTGACTACCTAATAAAAAATAATAATGTTCATAATTAAATATCTGATTTAAAAATTACTTTCATAAGAATTGAATTTTATTAAGTACTCTTATTTATTATGATGTTATTTACTTTTCTTAAAAGAGAATACAGAATTATTTTTATTGGACTTCAGTTCATTTTTCAGTAATATTAAATGTTCCAAATTTTGTTCGGGTTTAAAAGTAAACTTATCCGAAAGAGCATCACGATAGTAGAAACCAATTGAACTTAATTTAAAGCTCGCATATTCATACTGATCAGCAATATATATAGGGTGTCTATGTTGGTAGAAATTATGTTTCAGAGTCACCCCATTCATCGTTAGATCCTTGAAGAAGACGATAAGATGTAAGCATGATATGTGTGACAATTAAACTTTGTATGTAAAGTGGTTTGTGATAATATAGGTTTCCAAATTTTCCTTTAAGCAAATTCATTTAGTCAGTTGCTTTATAAAAAATTTAGGTGGCGTCCTTTATTCTGTTTCTTTCAACTCAAATATACCCACTGACCCAATCTCATGCGACCGTGGGCCAAAAAAACCCAGTTAGCTAAATGTCTTAAGAGTGTTCTTTTACTATAAGCCAATTTTCATCCAAACCTTACCCTGGGCTTGACACAGTTACATAAGAATTCTCGATAGGTAATATTAATCTACTACAATTTTATTGTGGAATAGATTGATAGAAAAAATATAGATAATAAAGTAATGTAAAAAAATCTGTCATAGCCCATATCACGAAGAATAGTGTTATAAGGGAAAAATTCTTATAACATCGCCAATATAATTATCGGATCTTTATCTAATGCTCCTCTTCTTTTTTCTGTGCTTGAAAATACTGAGGGCATTCATAGTTGGAAGATGGCTAGGCTCGGGATCTCCATATTCCATTAGCACATTTGCTTCGTGCTTTTAGGTGAAACTGGCAAACCAGTTTCCTTTGATCATTATATTCAAGTACTCGTTCTTTTTTAGCCCCCGAATAATTCGTTTTTTACCTTCATTACAACTTTTGTAATCACCAGTATAAAAGCAATCTAAGGTAATTGTAGAAGATTCCAGTAAAGTTAGTTTTTTTATGTAATATCCCCTTGAAAAACTGGAACAAGACGCGCAACTTCCAATAATCTCTAATGCTCATAAACATACTTCTGGATAATTTGTCCACATTAATGGTGCTAAAATGGTGTATTTTCTACTGGCTCCATCCTTGTGGTTGTACAAAACTGGATTCGGTTTGTAAATTCGTTGCCATTCGTTGGTAGTTAAAGTGATTGCAAAATTGCAATTGGCATCATTCGCCGAATCAATAACTTCTGTTGGTATTGGCACACTACATTGCTCATTACAATTTTGAACAATATTTAATTTTTCCAAAGCATCAAACGGATTTTGCAGTACAATACAATAAGCATATTTAGCTGTAGTTTGGTTGTCAACATCTTTTGCAATATCCGCCCAAACCTTGTGCGAAAGTTTTTTTATTGTTTTTGACTCGTCGTCAAAAAGAAATTCTATGTTTCCGTAAAGTTGCGATTAGCTTAAGAACATCGACAGTTGTAGACTTCGGCATCGCTGTTCTGATGAATTAATAAGGATATTATTCTGAAAAAAATGGGATGGTTACAATGCTTGCTTAATGTAGTAATCTTCTGGTAAAAATCAGATTTGCATATCAACTTCCTTAAAAATATTTTTTAAACCATTTGTTACGTTAATTCGAGGCAGCCACGTTGGGCGCCAAAATTTCTGTTACGTTAATCGTGGCAGGCACGTTGGGCGCCCAATTTATGCTACGTTGACTCGTAGCCGTACGTAACACAAAGATATTCACGGAATGACCGGGCTTAATCGGAGATTAGGGGGGGTTGTAGAAAGCAGACTGACATATGATGTATGCGGCGGTAAGGAGTTAGTGACAATACCTGCAAGAAAATTATTAAGCAAACCTGAAAAAGAAAATAAGCATAGCAGCAATGAAAAGTCTAAGTTATTCAGTACTTTATAGAATGTAAATAAAACTGTTTAGATAAACTATATAATATAATCACGATAAAAGCATTACAAAAATTTTTATCACAAAGTGAGGTAAAATTGGGGAGTAGCAGAAACGTTTCCTCACACACCAATTAAACATAAATCAGACAAAATGTTAACAAAAGATAAATAGATAAGACACAATTGATATGAGTAATCCAGTAGTATTGATTTTGTTTTTCTTTCTTTTTTTTTCTTAGTAGCATGCACTTCTATTGTCAAAGGTATCAGAACGACAAAGATATTGCAAAACAACGGATAGATATTTAAAGTCATATCAAGTAGGAAATAGTTCAACTTACATGAAGTCCTTCAGTAACGCTTCCTTGCGATTGAAGTGTGGGATTCACGATGTCCTGCACTAACGAAGCACTTCACCCTTGACTGTGAGGGTGTTGATGGAATTTCTTACACTTTACACTAATCACACCTACGTATTTCACTAGTGTTAGCAGCAGACATTATCAGGCTATGGAACTATGTAGCATTGATAAATTTCTTGTTAATTCTATTTCCTGAGACAATAATGTCGAAATATTTTGTAACACAAATCGAAAAAAAATGGTAATAAAAATTTAGAATCACGGGCTTTCAAGGCACGATGTAATGCATTAAACTAACAGTAACGTGAGGTGTTTTATTTGTTACCTATGGTAACAAAGAAAAACCTAATGCTTTTGAATAACGAAATTTGCGCAAACAATGATCTACTTTAGATTCTTTGGGGTTAGAAAATTCAGAAACTACAGTATCACCTGGATTTACATGTGAATGAGATACATGTTTATAAGAAGCAACCTTTTTTGTTTATAAACACTCAAGCTTAAAGCTGTATTTGGATAATCCAAAGTATGCACTACTCTGATAAAAAAAGGGACCACGAAGACTAGATCACACACACAGTTCAAATATAAAAAGACAAATCAACTAACAAAACACAATCAGTAAAACAACGCGTATCACTAAGTGCGTCCGTCAATGTTCCGTAAACAAGCACGTGCGGTCGAGTAAAACACGTTCGCCTATAAAGCATCTTTTCTTCGAGGTAATCAGAACTACACTGCTACAGTTAATATACAACTTTTATTTCGCAAGAAAAACAACTAAAACACAATTAGTAAAGCAACAAGGAAACAGTATTTTTAACGTAATATATCGGAACAAAACACAAACTACAACTCCTCTCTAATCTGTTTCTATTCAATCGTTGTTACCATAACCTCTTATCGACTACTATCCAAACTTGTATATCCACATAAGGAACATCCAATAAATGAATGCAGCCATCATATCTACTAATTAATTACGAGCTGTTTATCATATTCGATAAGTTGGAAAGTAATTTACGAATAATCCAATTAACCTTCGTTCCTTGCAATTTATTTATTAATTGAAAATCAAACTTCAATTTATCTATCTTTAAATTACTACACACGAGTTAAATTGCATACCATTCTGCATTATTCTGAAGTATTTACTTTATACAAACAGCGATCCCAAAGAAACGACGTATTTTTAAGTACTCTAACAGAAAGGGAGCGTAAAATGTTCAGCTATAAAAATGCAAGTTACACATTTCTTTAAACTTTCTCGTGCTGTATACTTAAAATAAATGAGAGTCGACTGATACTGTATCTACAAAAAGATTTTGTAATTCAATTTTCTACTAAATCCCAAAGTATGGAATACGTAATCTGAAATACTCCGTATACTACATAAATTATAATTTGTTATTAGACGACTCGCAATTGAATCTGCATGCTGGGAGCACAGATAAGAACAGTGCCTATAAATAATAGGAGACATTTAGGCATTTTTGCTTACTACTTAATAAGTAGTAAGCAAAATGTGAATACCTAAATGTCTCCTATTATTTATAGGCAGTGTTCTTATCTGTGCTCCAGTTTAATAACTGTATAGATAGGAATTCTAAAAATAACATTTCCTGGGTGAAAGTAATTCACTTACATCAGTCATAGCGTCTGACTGGCTTTTATTTAATGCTACTTTATGAAGATGGAGCTTGTAGAACATTTCTACAGCGCAGGCTGTATGCAAGCTGTATGCTATCTGTAATGAAATAATACTCACCAGTTACACTTCTTCAAAAGAGCACAATAAAGAAGTAAACTCACCAAACACCAAATTTAAGTAAGGTATAGCTATATTGAAAAAGATATAATTTTAAACATTTACCGAAACATAGTGGTCAGCACCATTTCGAATGGACCTGCACCTTGCCGAAGTTCTAAATTACTAGAACAGGTGAAATGGCTTGCGTGTTCTAATGAGCTAAAGAGCCAAACTACAGGTCCAAGTAAAGTAGTAGGGTCGTTAGTGAGGAACCAGACTAAGACAGGTCCCCGAAAGAGGGCAGCGGCTCTTTCGGTACTTAGATTGGCAGAGACCATAGGGGTCGGTATGGCAGTCTAAGACACACTACCGCGATGTGGAAGGCAACGGGAAACCACCACATTATCTCCCAAGTACACAGCGTACTTAAATTGTAACAAACATGATGGCATTCTCTGGGGTAAAAGATTCCGGAGTTAAAATAGTCCCCCATTCGGATCTCCGGGAGGGGACTACTTCGGAGAATGCGATCGGAGAGTTAAAAATAAGAGTCGGGAACATTCTGCGAGTCGGAGCGTGGAATGTTAGAAGTATGAAGCAAGTAGGTAAGCTAGAGAACCTAAAAATCGAAATTAATAGGTAATCACTAGACATAGTAGGGATCAGCGAAGTTCGGTGGCCAGAGGCGGGGGATTTTTGAAGTGGAGACTTCAGGGTAATTCATACAGGAGCAGAGGACGGAAATTTGGGTGTGGGGATAGTTATGCGGAAAAAGATAGGATACTGTGTAGAAAATTACTTACAAAAGAACGAAAGAGTACTCATGGTTAGATTAGAAGCTAAACCGGTAAACACAGTAATAATACAAGTATACATGCCCACCTCTAGCTACAGTGACGAAGAGGTAGAAGCCATCTACAAAGATATCGAAGACATATTAAGATACGTAAAAGGACATGAAAATTTAATAATTACGGGGGATTTTAATGCTGTGGTAGGTGAGGGTAGGGAAGGAGCGGTAGTAGGTTTATTTGGTTTAGGCACGAGAAACGACAGGGGAAATAGGCTGGTAGAATTTTGCGACAAGAACAATTTAATCATCACAAACACAATATTTCAACATCATGCTAGAAGACGATATACGTGGAAGATGCCAGGAGATATAGGACGATATCAAATAGATTACATTCTTGTTAGACAACGGTTTAGGAATCAAGTAAAAGACTGTAGAAGCTACCCAGAAGCAGATATAGATACTGACCACAACATCGTAATTATGAAGGCCGCACTTAAATTCAAAAATCTGAAAAAAAGGAACGGAAAAAGGCACTTGGACTTAGAGAAACTAAAAGATAAAGATATTCAAGTAAGATTCGAAAAAAAGTCAAATGAATTGCTGAATGATATCGGGAAAATATCTGAAACTAAGGAAGTAGAAACAGAATGGAATAACATTAAATCCAGCCTCGACATGGCGGCCAGAGATATTTTCGGGTATACACAAAAAGAAAATAAGAAACCATGGATAACAAAGGATATCGTGAATTTAATAGAAGAAAGACGAAAATACAAAAATAAATCAGACGAAACAGGAAAACAGAGATACAAAGCCATAAAATGGGAAATTATTAGAAAATGCAGGAAAGCTAAAGAACAATGGATTGATGAAAAGTGCAAAGAAGTACAAACTAAGATGGAAATAGGAAAGACAGACGAAGCATACAAATTAATTAGAATGAATTTTAGGGATATAAAATCGTATAGCAAAAATATAAGGGACGCACAAGGAAACGTCATTATAGAAAAAGTAGAGAAAGTGAGTAGATAGCAAGAATATATAGGGAATTTATATGCAGGAGAGGAACTAACTGCATTAGAACAGGAATCAGACATTGAAAATGATGACTTGGGATATCCTATACTTCGAGACGAGTTTGAATTAGCATTAAAGAGTCTGAAAAATGGTAAGGCGCCGGGTACAGATAAGGTGCAAGCAGAAACTCTAAAAGCCGCTGGACAAGCAGTAACAGAACGTCTCCTCCAACTTGTAAGCTATATGTATGAGACAGGCGAGATACCCAAAGATTTCAAACGTAGCATCATAGTAACCATACCAAAAAAGAAAGGCGCGGATAGATGTGAAAATTTTCGAACAATAAGTTTGACGGCACGCGTGTCAAAAATATTAACTAGAATTGTGCAAAGACGAATGGAAAAACGAGCTGAAGAAATACTAGGAGAAGACCAATTTGGGTTTAGGCGAAACAGGGGAACACGGGAGGCTATTTTAGCTCTGAGAGTGATAATGGAGAAAACAATAGAAAAAGGGGAAAGCATGTATATAGGGTTTGTAGATCTGGAAAAAGCATTCGACAATGTAAATTGGAAAAAAATGTTTGAAATACTCAAAAAGATTGGAATGAGTTATAGCGACAGACGAATAGTACATAGCTTATACAAAGAGCAAACAGCATTAATGGAATTAGAGCAGGAACGTAGAGAAATAAACATTAGGGAAGGGGTGAGACAGGGATGTGCCCTATCCCCATTGATTTTTAACTTGTACATAGAAGAGGCAATAAATACTGTCAAATGCAGGAAGACATTTGGAATTACTATGCAGGGACAAAAAATTGATATGCTTAGATTTGCAGATGATATAGCGGTATTAACGTCTAGCAAGGAAGAGTTAGAAGCTGCTCTTAATGAAATGGAAACGGTTCTAACAGAGAGATACGGTATGAAAATTAACAAAACTAAAACTAAAGTTCTAGTTTGCAAAGGTGGGGAAAATAAATCAAAAACAAGAATACAAGTGTGTAACACGAACTTACAAGAGGTTAAGGATTTCTGCTACCTAGGAAGCCAAATAACGCAAGATGGATTAGCACAAGGTCGTGCTACATTTAACAAGAAAAAGCAACTACTGTGTTCAAAGACCACAAACATAGAAACAAGGAAAAGATTGCTTAAAACATATGTTTGGAGCACAGCACTGTACGGCTGTGAAGCCTGGACAGTAGGAGAAGCGGACAAGAAAAAGGTAGAAGCCTTTGAAATGTGGTGTTACAGGCGTATGATGAAGATATCATGGACAGACAAAGTTAAGAACGAAGAGTTACTAAAAATGGTAGGGGAAGAAAGAAATATGTGGAAAACGGTAAAAAAATAGGAGAGATAGGATGATAGGCCACATACTACGGCATGAGGGAATAGTGCGGAATATTTTAGAAGCAGAGATAGGAAAAAAGAGAAGAAGAGGCAGACCTAGATTAGACTACTGCACACAGATAGTAAAAGATGTAGGCCGTAGAGGTTTCAGGGAGATGTGTAGGCTAGCCCAGAATAGAAATCAATGGAGGTACGCATCCAACCAATCCCAAGATGGATAAACTAATGACGAAAAGATCACTGTGCTTAAACATGATGATTATTATAAGTAACTACAAGAATTGGTTGGGCAATATTCTCGAATAATGTTAAGTGTGTGAAAGGATTTACTGGAAAACCATTATTTCGGCAAATGTCTAAGTGTTGGGGGATCTTGGTAGCCACAGGTTGCTTAACCTCCTTCACTGAATCTCGGTAAAATAGGGTATAAAATTAGAAAACAATAGAAAGGGAACGAGCTGAATACACATACTCCCTGAAAAGAAGAAAAGAAGAAAAAGAAGAAAACCACCAAAAACGCAAAATCAAAGTAGCTGCTTATATAACCCTACATAAAAATAACTGAATTGCTAACGAATTCGTGACTTTCAGTAAACAATGGATTCCATTACTAAAAGAAATAACTAAAGAAATAACAAATGAAAATCAAATGCCCACAATATCTAGGTAGCATTACAAGTTTTTGCTGGATTTTCCTTGCAATATTAACATGAAATACAGCCTACATACACGATTTCTATTTATACATAAAATAACTAATTACATAAAAATAAGCATATTAGCAATCCTTGTAAAACAGCATTGGTATCTGACAAGTATAAATCCACAATAAGGTTACCTCAAAACCATATACAATCTTCGTTGAACAGTATTGGTATCTGACAAGTGTAAACCCGCCATAGGGTCGCCTCAGATCCATATACAATCTTCACAGAACAACATTGGTATCTGACAAGTGTAAACCCGCCATAGAGTCGCCTCAGAACCATGTTAAAATCTACCAAAGAGGTAACTTAAATCATAATGAATTTTCCCCCTCAAAATAAATATTTAAAAAAACGACTACTTAAGCCTTTCAATAATGCAATCACGCACTTCTTTAATAACCATCCTCTCAATTGTATAAATAGAAACATGTTAAAAAATGTTTTCCAATTCCAAATTATTGAATTTATATAAAATTCACCAATAAAAATTAATCAGCTGATTTCACGTTAAGCGTATTGGCTACCTAAAGAAAGCCGATCCCAGGTCGCAACACAAATTGAAGGCAATCATTCTGTTAAACTTTAAAAATTTTTGTTTAGTATACTCAAACCAAATATTTCAAACATCAATAAATCAAAGTCACCTTCAATTTATGTCATAAATGTCAAACTTGAAGTTTTTTATTATTATTTTGACAACGATCCTAGGTCATGGATCGAAACGTAAATAAAGTTGATTTTAAAAACTATGAATGGTTTAATTCCCAAAGAAGATTAACCTGAATACACATGCTGTGTGAGAATTTCAGGGAACTATGTAGGCTAGCTCAGAATATAAATAAGTGCAGGTACGTGTTCAACCAGTTTTGAGACGGAAAACCTAATGGCTGCGAAATACCTGCAACTAATGTTGACTGTGCGAAAAGATAAATTGGAAATATATTAAATCGCCAAATGGTTAAGTGTTGGGAGAACCTGGCAGCCACAGACCGCTTACCTCCCTTCACAACCATTGAAGGTCGGAGAAATAGGGCATATAACTGTAAAACAATAGAAAGTGATCGAACTCCATCTAACAAGAAAGAACATCGCCTATGAGGAAAGACAACAAACAGAATAAGAAGAAAATTGTTGAAAGCATATGTGTGGAGCACAGCACAGTATGCCTATGAAATACGGGAAGTCTGAAACGCAGACAGAAAAACAGTAGCAGCCTTTTGAAATGATGTGCTTCAGATGTATGAGGACGATAGCATGGACAGACAAAGATAATAACAAATAAGTTACAGAAATAGTAGGGGAACAAGGATATCTAAGGAAAAAGATAAATAGTAGGGCGGAATACGTTCTAAAGCATTTTTGGGGAATAGTATGTGATATATTACAAGCAGAGATAGGAAAAAAGAGGTAGATGTAGACCTAGATCAGACAGTTATAGATGCAAACTGTGCATATTTCAGGGAAATCTGTAGGTTAGTTCAGAATAGGGAACAATGATGGTACGCGTCTAACCAGTTCTAGGACTGAAGACCTAATGATGATGAGTGGTCAGCAATTTTTGAAAATAAAGTTGTAAATTTAAAAGTAACAGGTGTTCTGTTGAAGAAATGGTGTACACTGAAGAGGCATTTCACTTTAAGAACCCGACGACGTTTTGCGCACTCAGCAAAAAAGGTTTGGGAGCGTTTATTTTATGTAATTAGAGATTGCAGTGTTCAGAGTAGTTTTGATAGCCGGAAAAAGGAAACTTCAGTGTTTATGTAATATACAGGGTGTTTCAGATTACGTATTGCATAATTTGGGATTTAGTAGAAAATTGAATTTCATCGATAACAAGCACTCTTACAAATGTGATACACTGTCAACCAACTATTTCACCTTCATAAATTTCATTTCTACAGCCTCGCCCCCTCCCCTAAATTGTTTTTTGGATATCCCAAGAAAGGGATATCACAAACGATGAGGTTTGCAGCGTAAACGTAGCACAGACTTTTTATGCACCTCCGTGGAGGTGGTACCGCGCCGGCACTTCAGCTGCAGCCCATGCAGTTTTTTAAATATCTAGTTAAGAGGATAACACAAACCATGGGGTGTGTAGCACAAGCCAGCACAAACAGATGCACCTCTTTCCCATATAATACATAACGTCCCATGGGCGTCCCGTAAACGTCCGTTTTAGTTTCATTCAATGTACGAACATCCATGGAGTTTTGATGGACGTCCATAGGACGTCCTTCAATTAAAGTGGTATGTACGTCCTTTGGTAAACGTGCATTGGATATTCGTACATTGAATGCAACTAAAACTGACGTCCAATGAACATTTGCCAAAGGACGTCCATACCACTTTAGCTGAAAAACGTATTTATGGACGTCCATCAAAATTCCATAAACGTTCGTTGGAAAAATTAATAATTATTGCATTTGTGGCATAAATTCAATGTATAACTTGGGATATATTACATCCAGGGAATTAGGAGAGGGAGGGTAGGGGTCCCACAAGGTCGAGGGCTGATGATGATTTTCGTATTGCGTACGAAATTTTTGTTTCTTAATAAGTTTCACGGCTAGTTTCGGAAAAATTTGTTTCCGCTGTATTTGCATATTTCTAGAAAAAAAAGGCAACCTTAACCAGAGGGATGACTGATAAAGCAAAAAAATCAGTGCACCATGTAGCACAAACGGAGCACAAACGATTACAAGTGCTTTCAACAAATTTCATGAACTTTCAACCACACACCTCATACTCATTCACTTCATTTCTACAGCACCCCCAAATTGTTTTTTGAATATCGCGAGAAGGAAAGCAGCACAAACGATTGGGTTTGCAGCATAAACTAGCACAAACGAATGCACCGCATTCTGTCTCCCTCTGCCAGGGTGGGGGTGGAACGTTTCAGTAGCAACCCCAAATTGTTTTTTGAATATCTCGAGAATGGAAGTGGCGCAAGCGATGGCGTTTGCAGCAGAAACCAGCACAAATGTAGCACAAACAAATGCACCACTTTGTATTCCCCTCTGAAAAGTGGGGGTGCGGACGTTTCAGCAGCACCCCAACTTGTTTTTGAATACCTCAAGAACGGATGTTGCACAAACGATGGGGTTTGCAGCACAAATCGGCACAAACGTAGCACAAACAACATACACATTTTCAATCCCCCACTTGAAAGTGGGGGGTGGCGGTGAAATGCACCAGGCCCGCTGATATGTATGTCAAGGTCTTGTACAGAGGTGACTCCACTTCCGATGCACATACAGATATTATAAAATGAGACGCAAAGGTGCACATCATAGATTATATCACACGCTATTTCTTTGAAAAAAGATAAACTAAAAAACATGTTTTACAGTGCAGGGTCCTAACCTATGAAACTACAAATTCACAAATTTAATTTTACATGTTGTTTAAGCACTCTACCACTGCGTGTTGTTCTTTGAGACAAACCAGGTACATCCTCAGACAACTTTAAAGTGTTGAAAAAACCAGCTGGTACGGCTTCAACTTTTTCTTCAGGCGAGAGGACGGTTAAAGTTCTACATGATTCATATTCTCTGAAATGTTATGGTTTTGTTCGGGAATTTTTAAAGGTTTCATTAATTTTCTGTTCCTTCTATATATACCTTCATCCACCTTTACAAGATAATCACTACGTTCGGACTCTTTTATTACAATACTGGGTTTTCATGATCGAGGTCCTTCATATAACAAAATCGGCTCATCTTTGTGTAACTTTAACAATTTTTTTTACATGTTCTGTCATGCAATTTTTTTTGAATCAATGATTACGCTTCAATTGTTGTTTTACTTTTCTTACTGAATACTTCGGACACAATAAGGATTTGGAAGTAGGCAGGGTTGTGCGTAACCTACGACGCATTAATAGTTGACTAGGAGAAAGTAAATTTCTGTTTGAAGTTATACTGTAGGTAAGAATTGATAGAAACGATTCATTACCTTCTCGATACGCCTAGGTAAGCAATCCCTTTGCGGTTTGTATAACCAGTTCAACCATGCCATTAGATACAGGAAGACGAGGGCTTGGAGTTGCCAGTTTAATATCATACTGACTTGCAAAGCTACAAATTCTCTCGAGTTAAACGTTGGACCGTTATCTGTAAATATTTCCTGCGTTAGACCATTTATCGTAAATACATTTTTGGGGCACGATATGACACTCTCGTCAGTTTTATTTGTAAGCTTCTTTGCGACAATAATTTAGAAAAATAATCCACTATTACTATGAAGTTCAATCTAACCAAGTTTTTGAAATCAAGCCCAATTTGTTGCCATGGGAGATTTGGAATGTCATGCAGTTGCAGAGGTTCATTTGTATTTAATTTTGAATATTTTTGACAGGTGATACAGCTTAAGACAGTATTTTCTATATCCGTCACAGTGCCGGGCTAAAATACTGAGTCCTGAGCTAAGTGTTTTGTATCAACACCCTGATGCGACTTATGAAACAAGTCCAAAAATTTTTGTTTTAAGCTATCTGGTATAATAATTCTTTTATTGATAAACAAAATGTTTTTACAAAGGTAAATGTCGTTCTTCATTGACAAAACTTCTTGAGATTAGGTGGTAAATTATTTTTTTGTGTAGGCCACCCGTGTTGAACATAATACTTAATTTTATGCAAAGTACCATCCTGCTCAACAGCAATTTGTAACCGCTCTTCATTTTCTGACCAAGGTGAAATAATTGAATAAACCCTCAAGTTATTTTTCCAGATACATGGTATGTATAGTGATAGTAGAAGGTTCCCTAATTAAGGTATCGGACGTTTGCAATTGTTTACCTGGTACGTACTGCTGCTCAAACTGATATTTCAAAAGTTGATTAGTGAGTCGCTGTACTCGAGGAGACATCTCATCCAAAGGCTTCTTGATCAGGCCTAACAATGGTCTATGATCAGTTTGTAAGTGAAATGAAGGCCCAAATACATAAAAATAAAACTATACCAAAGCATGACAATCACTTACGTCCCAAGGGAAGTAAGTAAAAAATTTACGTCCCGCTTCACAGCCATCCTAGTAAATGCAACTTACAGAAGGTCGTCTCAGTGACGTGTCACTTACGGCTAAGATAGAGAAAAAAACAATCTTCCGCACGCGAGACCCAAAACTATTTCTGCTTCAAGATCAAAGGCTTCTGATTACGCCAGTTTATTATATACTAGCTGTTGTTTAGACAACAATTGTGAGAATAAAATAAACCCGAGAGCACTGTATAATAATTCAGAAATTCACATATGCTATTATAATTTGATTATATGTTTCTGAAACAATCGTAGAAGAGCGACCGAATCTGAATAAAATCCAGAACTAATAATATAACCAACCAAACAGCCAGTTTTAAAATCGCCGTTAAATATAGCGGGTTTAGTACTAGTTTCTAGTACACTTACCGCGAACTGAAGTTTTAATAATAATAATAATAATAATAATAATAATAATAAACGTTTATTCCCAACAGGAATACACCCAATTACAGGAAATAATTTAAAAATTATTTAACACACATTCACAAGGTATAATAATTGTGTACAAAAATAAACCTAATAGAAAAACAAAAGATTGACATATCAAAAATTAATTAATATGTTTTATAAGGTCTTCAAATCTATCGTTAAAAATATCCGAACCATTGAAGTATTTGTTGTAAGTTAGACACACTACTGTGGCTGGAGAGTGCAACAATAAATTTGTTCTACTCGTTTGAAGATAAAAAGTATTGCTAAAACGCGCATGTTGACGAGGCACTACCAATGAAATCTTTCCTAGTAGATAAGGGCAATCGATTTCATTGTTTAATAATTTATATAAAAATCTTATATTTATACTTTTTCGTCTGCATTGGAGTGACCGACAATTAAATCTTTGAAGTAAAGCCTCATGGTCAGACCCAATAGGTGGATAGAATCCGTCACAGGTGAAAGATACATATTTTAAAAATTTCCTTTGAACTGCTTCTAAGCTATCGCTATGAACTTTATAAATTGGTTGCCATATCAGAGATCCGTATTCAAGTTTAGATCTAACAAGAGTGTTAAATAGTAGTAGTAATGTATCGACAGAGAAGTTGCTGCAGTTTCTGTATATTAGACCATAAGATTTATATGCACTTGAAATACATTTATTACTATGTTCAACGAAGTGGAATTTTTCATCAAATAGGATACCTAAATCTTGGAAGCTAGATAATCTTTGAACAAGGGTTTCTTGTATGAAGTACGAGAAGTTTATCATGTCATGCTTTCGACCATACGAAATTACACAGCATTTTGTATATTTAGATGCAACCGATTACTTAAGCACCAAGTAGTCAAACTTTCAATATCGTTTTGTAAAAGTATGCAGTCGTCAATAGAAGTAATAGTTTTGAAAATTTTAAATCGTCTGCGAACAGTAATTTTTCTGCTTTGATAGAATCCACAATATCATTAATAAAGATTAGAAAAACAAAGGGCCAAGATTTGACCTTGCGGGACACCCGATGTTGGAGTAAATGTTTGAGAGTGATAGTTCGAATAAGCTACGTGCATTTGTCTATTTAAGAGGTAAGACTGAGTAAGGTCCAAAAGTGCTTGTGAGAATCCAATAGCATTTAGTTTACTCAAAAGAATGTAATGATCGATTTGATCAAAGGCTTTCTGGAAATCAGTGTAGATAACATCAACTTGTTTGTTGCTCTCGAGTGATTCACAAACAAATTGGCTGAATGTAGCTAAGTTGGTAATTGTTGATTTCCTTTCCATAAAGCCGTGTTGCGCAGGTGTAATATAAAGTTTTATTTGAGCATATATGCTTGTATAATAACGACTCAAAAACTTTGGCAATATTCGATATAATGGAAATAGGACGATAGTTAGTAACATCGGAGGTGGAGCCCTTCTTGAGTACTGGTGTAATCATCGACATCTTCCATATATTCGGAAAAGACCGCTGTCTAAGAGAAAGATTGTATAGGTAGCATAAAGGTTTGGCTAATACATTTGCGCAGTCTTTAACAAAGAAAGACGGCACAGCGTCGACACCAGCAGTATTTTTGTTTTTTAGTTTTCTTATAGCTTCGAACACTTCCACCTCAGTAAAACTTGTTACCGAAATAAAGCGAGTGTTAAGAAATACTGGAGTGGTGCTCGATGAATTTGACTTAACATAAACACTTCTGAAGTGTAAAGCAAATGCATCTACAATTTCTTGCTGAGTAGTGATAGTTTTATCATTGTATTTCATTGTACCAGGTATCCTAGTAGAGCCTTTCTTGTTATTTACAAATTTCCAAAAATACTTCGGTTCCGAAGAAATGTTCACCTGAATCTTGAGAATAAACATTTTGTACGCTTTATCAATTAATGTTTTACATAAGGATCTTATGGATTTAAATTTAACGTAATCATTAATACTGTGACTTTGTTTATAGTTCCTCCAAAGTTTATGTTTTAGTTTCAATTGGTTAATTATAATTGAATCAAACCACGGTGGATATGTACGGGAATACTTAATACGAAGTGAAATTAAGTGGAACTAATAACCACTGACTTACGCTAAAATTTTATGAAAACCTTGATGCAAAAAGCAGGCTATGGAATTAACACAAAACCGCTCAATTTGGAATTTCCGGAGTTGACGTACACGGTACCCCAGGGAAGAAAAGGCCAGTACCCGTTTTTATTTTGTTATAATACAGTTACTGACTTAAAAATAGTAGTAGTAGACCAGGTACTCTGATATGAACGCTTTTTTTTAACGAGGTTATAGTAATCACTGTTTTGATAAGGTTATCGTTTGTAGCGTATTAAATTAATCCAGTCAAAATAGACTAAATTATGATTCAAGTTTGCATTAATTCCCAGCAAGCTGAATTTTTTTGCAGGCCTTGGATGCGTCATTACAATTGACATGTCAAAAGTCCCCATCGATCCCGCTTGTGCGTTGTTTTTTATTCGAGGTCAAAGGTCACAAATTTGCGTTTTTTGCGTATATCTCTGAAACAAAGAGAGCTATCGGAAAAATGGTTTAAACAAAGTTTGTAGATCGTAAAATTGTCTACAAAAAAGATTTCAACACTTTTTCTTCTACGGTGCACTGTTCTCGAATTATGGCTATTTTAAACATAGAAAATACGATTATGCACTCATACGTGGCCAGTATGCATCATCGGGTTAACCATTTGAACAAAAAATATTAGAACATAGTTTCATTTGCCCCATGCACACAAGTACGTGAAAAATATACAATTATGAGTGAATCATCGTCCGTCCCTAATTCTATTGGGCGGTTGGCCTTGAGAAACATCTGCCTGCGACACTACATTTTTCGGGTCGAAACCAGCATATACCTGCTTTTGCCGAAGGACATAGCTCTCATATACTAGTAAATACAGTTAGTTTTAAACGATTTTTCGTAGTGAATAGACGTGTTTGTGAATTATATTCTCTTTTTAAACAGTGCCGTTACAAAATATTTGTAAAAATGTCAGAAGTTTGCTTTATTTGCAATGAATGTTTGACTGAAAGTGAAATTGTGGTTGTTGATCGTGGGCTAAAGACTTTAATGGATTCAAGTACTGAAAGAGGTGATGGATTTGATGAATATTTGAGGGACAAAACATCTTTAACGATACATAAGCAGTGTCATAAAGCATACACCCGGAAGAGCAGCATCGCTGCAGCTAAAAGACAGCGTGAGATGGAGATAGCTACCACATCTGGGATTAGTCCTCCTCGTACTAGAGTACGAGGTAATGAATCATTTTTTTGTTTCAAGAAATACTGTTTGTTCTGTGGCAATGAAGCAGATAAAACGGCTGAAATGAAAAAAGCGCAGCATTTTTCGACGAAGATTGTCTCAAGTTTCAACCCTTGACTTCAAGAAAACCATCTTGAAGGAAGCTCAGACTCGTTCTGATGAGCTAGCAAGAAGTGTCATTGCCCGCATTCAGTATGAATATGGCTTAGTTGCTGCTGAGGCTAAGTACCACAGTGATTGTTACACTTCGTTTCTGAAACCCATTAGTGGAGGTAAAATCGGCCATCCTGAAAGTGATTCTATTACTTCAGCGATGGAAGAAATATTTGCATTTATTGAAAATCATGATGATTGTCAATTTTCAATACAAGAATTGAAAGATATTCGCAAAGAATCATCGATCGATAATAGAACAATTAAGTCAAAACTCAAGTTAAAGTATGGTAATAGAATCATTATAACTGAGAAATTGGGAAGTTCAACATTCATTTGCTTCATCGACAATCAGCATGACGTCCTCAGCAAAGCTTGGTATGAGAATAAAAAGCAAAATTAAAAGGAAGAGAGGTTGAGAATACTTGAAGCAGCTGCAGCAATCGTTCGAGAAGATATTCAGTCGATAGTGTTCGACACTGATAATTATCCTCCACCTACTCAGATGTTCGAAGATATCAATAGTGATATTCCAGAATCTTTGACTTATTTGTTAGAGCAAATAAGTTTGAAAAATAAACGATCCAAATTGGAACACTTAAAATTAATATGTACAAATGTCAGTCACTGTATTATGGCTGCTGTTCGGCCTAGGTCTTTCAAATCACGGTTACAATTGGGTCTCTCAGTGTTTTTTCATCGACGGTTTGGATCGAAACGTCTTATTCAAATTTTTCCTCTTTTGTGGGTGCAGAAAAGTTGGATTGTATTGTTCATCGGTATGTACCAATTGTCAAGGCCAATCTTGCACCAACATTGAATCAAATGCAACAGACGAAGATTGTTTCGAAATTGATGAGGATATAACTGATATATCTCTCTTCTTGGAGCAGTCTACACAAATCGAGCAAGAAGAGGAAGAAGACAGTGAAGAAGAAGAAACGAGTGACTATGAAGAATTTGATGATGAATGATGATGTAATTTTCTTGCTGTTAAAATTTTCATTAAATTAAATAAAAAAAATATTTCATCAATAAAATAGTGTCCCATTACATTCCCTCGATCAAAATATAGTGTGGAGTATTCCTACTGGGAAAACCACGTTAAAAAAAAGCGCCGTGTACACTACCTCAGAGGTGGTGCGGAAATGTATACATATAGTCGAAAATACGACTTTCCTGCGGTCTAAAGTCAGGATATCTCGAAAGTGATGCGTTGTAGAAGAAAAGTGTTAGAATGTTTTTTGTAGACAATTTTACGATCTACAAACTTTGTCTGAACCATTTTCCGATAGCTCTCGTTGTTTCAGAGATATACGCAAAAAACGCAAATTTGTGACCTTTGACCTCGAATAAAAAACAACGCACAAGCGGGATCAATGGGGACTTTTGACATATCATTTGTAATGACGTATTAAAGGCCTGCACAAAAATCCAGCTTGTTGGGAATTAATGCAAACTGGAATGTCTATTTTGACTGGACTAAATCCTAATTGTGACTGTTGGTATAGGGTTATTATTAAATATCGACCCGGAAGATTTGTTAATTAGTATATTGAAACAGTATTATTTTTCAACCTTGGAAAACGTTTAGAAAACAAGACCTTACATAGTACACGAACTGAAATTAAGATCGTACGTCATGATAACTTTGTTTTTATTTAGATCAATTAACTCCTTTATTTTCCACTCCTTCACGCTATTTTTATTGTAGATTATTAATAATTTCTATTTAACCATTCTATTTTGTTTAAATGAAACCACATTTGTTATGATATCAACAGAAGATGATTAATAGATAAGAGGAATTGTAACCAAATCATTGTGGAGCTCACGGGAAAGCGTCCTACTACCCCGTGATTTTCAATTTCAAGGTAAACATTGTAATTTGACAGAACTTTATAGAAAAAGCTAAATATCGAGGAACTTTGTGCAGAGTTCATTATTAAGGATTTAACAACTAGTCAACTCTTAATAAACCACAGAACGAGACGTGACTTTATGATCTACGTTTTGAATTAGATATAATCGGATGGGAGAATTTGTGACGTATGAAGAGAAATTAGTTAGGAAACAAGATAAGTTTTGGGCCTTTGGAAGCTTGTTTTTAAAAAATTTTATCGCCAAAAACTCTGCTATTAAATTTAGTTTCAATTATACAATTACAAAAATGGCTTCTTCTTATTACAATCAACTCAAACGTTTATATTCACTACACGAATTGAAATTGACAAAATACTTGAAGTTACTTAATCAATAATTAATAATTAATAATTAAGGTAAGTAGCTTGAACTACCAACAATGTTAAAGTTATGAAGTTGGAGACTGACTGGCCATAAGGGACTCCTTAGAATATTTATGTAATCCCTGCTCTCACATCATCTTGTAAGAAATGCAGATCTCACCGTCTGCTATTTCTTGATAACATACAATGTTTTACTTCTTAGTAATCTTAATTAAGTCTGCTTCTATTGCAGCTCATTGTATACTGCGCCTGAAGTATCAGGTTGCATCTGGACTACAAAGTATTTGCTTCCGTTCTCATGTCTGATGAACCTTTTGTTAACCTTTCTATATTATTACCTTGAATTATACAATGTATCATATTATTTCTTAAGGTATAATAATTGCATTTAATTTTAATATACATATTAATTGGGGAATATATAACTCCTCCCGCCTTAGATGAAAATTAAGGGTTGTACTTAATTTTTAAAACTCTTTATCCCTAAAGGTTTTTTTGTAGTTTCTTTGTTTGTATGTTTCCTTGTTCCTATACCTAAGGTACATTTTATACAATAAATATACAGTTAATAAAAATAATACAATGATCAATAAAATTGTCCAAACAAGGTTGTTGTCATAATGTAACTTTTAACTCACTTACATGTTCTTTACAGTTGTCCATTAATTTTACTGCGTGGTTGAGATCGTCGAGGTCTAGATCTTCTAGTTGCATTGATTGTTTGATGATTTTGTTGTCTTTGGTTTGAGGAATCTTGAACTGAAGTTCGGGTGGATTTGCGATTTTTTTCGTCGCTGTTGGATTTTGATATACTAGAATAATTTTGCTTTTTACTTTTAAACAGCAATCTTCCTTTATGGTGATTACTTTGCTTCCAATTATGGCTAAACTGTTTTCGTCTTTGTTGCAATTGACGGTTGCTATTGCTTCGGGGAGTAATACAGCAATCCATTTGTTGTCCGTGACAGTTTGAATTTTCAAATCTGTAATTTCTACTGATTTTGGCACACAATTCTCGTAGTGATTAGAGAATGGTAATAATTGTATTCGCAGAAGCTATCTGTTTGAATAGCTGTTGTTACTGATTAACATAAGTATTGACCTGGTGTCACTTCTTTGCATATTTCATTTGTGAATCCATATCTGAGTTCATTTAGGGAAAGGAACATGGTGTTTGGGATAATAAATTGATATTGATTGTTAACTTTCATAGGGAAAGCAAATAAATGATAATAATTACAAGTATCAATCTCTACAATGGGAATTTCTATTAAAAACGTAATTTCATGATTCTTTACATAACCTTTCACTACGGGTATTTTTTCAAATACAAATCTATTAAATTCGATTACTTCAAAGGGTAGTTTACTATGAGTTATTGATTCCTAGTAATTCATTTAATAAATCAATTGGTTCTCTAATACTAGCATGTAGGGTATTTAATTTAGCAAATGTGACAGCATTTTCTAATGTAGCAAAAATTTGTTGAATTACAGTGGGGGTTGATATAATTTGATTAAATATTGTGTTAAATCTTATTAAATCTCGCATTTCTAGCATAGTGGTTTGCATGTTGCTTTCAAGAGTTAGTATTCTATTTGTTATACTGTCTTGGTTCTTTACTAATTTTTAAAGTGTATCGTTAAATTTTATAATGGTCGATTGAATTAGGGAAATTTGGTTTCTAACAATAGTTTTTATATTATGCTGTTTGTCAATCAATTCTCGTATCGCATTGTCGTATCGTTCAACATCTTGGGTGTCTAAATTACCTGTGATAGCTTTTATAATATTACCTAATCCGTTAATAATTCCTCTTTTCTGTCTTGTGACTTGGTCTGTTGGTATTAGTCGTTTGAATTTGTCGTCTGTGTTTTTTAGTATATTTGCCCTTATGTTTTTGTAATTAATCATTTCTATCGCATACTCTTTTCCGAATTTGATTGTGTCTATCGATTCTTTCAATCTATAATAATTGTCTTTAATTGTATAAAATTCTTGTTTTAATTCAGTTAAATCAAATTTTTGTGCGAAAGTCCAATAGTTCACTGTGTTTTGCATACTTCCCAATTTTATTGGTAGTATACCGAGGTTGTTTTTTATTTATTCTACTAACATTTAGTTGTCGTCCGTTCTTCGTTCGGATGAGAGGTAAATGGAGGTCCCGTGTGTGAGTGTTGTCACGCACGTTAAAGATCCCTACCTTGCTTGGAACAGCAAGGGTTCGGCAAAATTCAAAATTTTCCAGGTAACAAAAACACGCTTCCTGGCCAGTGTAGTACCTTCGGGTGGAGCATTGGAAAATCACATGTAATGTCTTCTGTTCTACTTGGGTGAAGATTGACGGCAAGGGTGATGGCTGTTCTTCTGAAATTACAGGGTGTCCTAAATTCTTTAAATGGATATATCTTACGGCTTTTCCGTTGTTTAGTAGTGCTACGTTTTATTCTGAGATCTTTTTGATTTTAAACAGACCTAAATTTCTGGGTGCCGTATTGTGTCGTTTACTTTTGAAATTCCTTCTTTATTTTTATCAAATTTATTTTTGACGTTATTGCAAGTAGTTTTTAATTTTTCTTTGTGATCTTAAACGTACTGTTGATATACTTCTCTACTATAGTGCATATCATAAGGGTTGCGGGAATCTGAGCGTCCTAATGTTAATACGAGAGGTGTAAAGTTTGTTGAGGAATGAATTGTGTTGTTATAAGCAATTAAGGCGTATGCCATTAAATTGGTGATTGGTTCCCTTTTGTATGTTAGTCTTAACAGTCTGAATTGTTCTAATAACGTTGAATGTTTGGAAATCTTATTTTGTCTGATAGTCGCTCAGGTAATACGTTGATATAAGTGTCTAAAGCCATCCCGTCGTATAGTTTCGTTTTGATTAAGCGTACATTTTGTTTGGGTTCCTCGAGTTTCAATTTAGTTAGAATTAAACTTTGCACGTCTTGACATCGCATACCAAATTGGTATGGTGATTGATTAGTTGCATTCGTAGGTTTATTAAGTCTCTGAAAGACATTTTATATTACGTTGGTCTTTGAAATACGCAATCAATACTCTTTTGTAATCGTCCCGGTCTGTCAGGTCATCGCGACTTGCAATAAAAGTCAAAACTCTACCTATTAACTTGCTTATTATTAAACGTAATAGCCATAAATTTCGGTCAACGTCACTTTGTACGTAAAAGATTTCAGGAATGTCTCACAAGCAGTAATAAAAATACCTAATAGCGCATGATTACCATCATACGTTGGTGTTAAGTCTAAATATAGCTTTAAGTTTTCAGTATTCATCCTTATAAATTTTTATTCTCAGTTACTTCAGTCGAGTTTGTATTAAAGTTATTTAAAGAATCACTTATTGTTACGTGTATTGTATATAATATAGACCTCCGTTATAATTACATCAGTTTCAGACTTTTGCTGAATAATTGTTTCATAAAATAATTGTTGCAATAATTGTACATAAAATGTATTTAATTGTAAACCTTGGTTATTTTGAGTTCAGACATTTGCTGAGTAAATTTCTTTCAGTAATCAATTGTGATAATAATTGTACATAAAATTTAAATTCTCTTGTTTCAAATCTTATTTGCCAACATCAATATTCAGTTGAAAAAAAAATGGTTAGGAAAATGAACTTACAATAATTTGATTGCCAGTTCCATTAGCATTCCTCCTGCATTGAATTTGGTCGATTCCGTACCTCGTTCAATTGTTTTGTTTTTTGTTTCCAGTGAAGAATTGAAATTCACGGCCACCAGTGTTTCAATTTTGGAATCGCTAGTGCCCTTCTGGAATCCGTTCCGACTGCGGCCGATAAGTTTTGGCCTTTGGGAGTTTGTTTTTAAAAAGTGTTATTGCCAAAAACTCTTCTATCAAATTTAGTTTCAATTATACAATTACAAAAATGACTTCTTATTACAATCAACTCGAACGTTTATATTCACTACACTAATTAAAATTGACAAAATACTTGAAGTTACTTAATCCATAATTAATAATTCAAAATTAGGGTGAGTAGCTTGAACTACCAACAACGTTAAAGTTATGAAGTTCGAGACTGACTGGCCATCAGGGGCTCCTCAGGGTATTTATGTAATCCCTGCTTTCACATAAACTTGTAGAAAATGCAGATCTCACCGTCTGCTATTTCTTAATAACATACAATGTCTTACTTCTTAGTAATCTTGCGCCTGAAGTATCAGGTTGCGTCTGGACTACAAAGTATTTGCTTCCGTTCTCATGTCTAATGAACCTTTCGTTAACCTTTCCATATTATTACCTTGAATTATACAATGTAACATTCTATCTCTTAAAATATAATAATTGCATTTAATTTTATTATACATATTAATTGGAGGATATGTAACTCCTCCCGATTTAGATTAAAATTAAAGGTTGTACTTAATTAATAAAACTCTTTGTCCCTAAAGGTTCTTTGTAGTTTCTTTGTTCACATTTGTTTTTTTGTTCCTATATCTAGGGTATATTTTATACAATAACTATACAGTTAATAAAAATAATACAATGATCAATAAAATTGTCCAAACACTGATTATGTCATAATGTAACTTTTTCACTTTTAACCCACTTAACCCATTGTATACCAGCCACGTATATTTTAAGAGTGTTGCATCATCCCGGTGGTAGTTTAGAGTACCAGCTGTTTTAGCTAACTATAAATTTGCTTGTAGTGATATTTTACAGGTGTATTAGCAACGATCCTTTAAAGTATTTATACTACTTTTCTTTAAAATAGATGGCGTTGTATGACCTGTCAATTCACTAACCAAAACGCTAGTTTTGAATCAAGGTATCTTAGATTATAACAGTCCGTGCATTAAAGTGTTAGTTTATTGAATATTTTACAATCTTTCGAAAAAGTTTTTGTTTTTAAGTGCATTATACGGTAAATAAGCATAAATCTCATTTTAAGCTATATAATTATGTACATTATATTAGTTATAAACCCAAATGTACATGGCACTTTTAAGTACCTTTAACTTTATAAAAGCAAATTTGTTTTTGGAACATTTTTTTATAAATAATGAATATGACCTATAAATTAAAATTTATTTTACTGATTATAATTATTTATGGTTTCGTGGTGGGACCGTGTCATTTTATAAACTAAGGTCGACGTTTCACCCATTTTTGTAAGGGGCTTCATTAGGACAATAAAAGACAATAAGTAATAAAATAAAATATAATAATAAAGATAAGAATGGTAATATTAAATAGACACGTTAAAGTGTAACGAGTAGAATTACTCCTGAACTAGCAGACTCACTAGCCCATTCAAAGCCAAAAGGTGTCTTGTCCGAGAAGTAACTGGTGACGGTAGCGAAAGTGGTAGTTTATACAGGGCGAGCGATGATGAATAGAGAGGAGTGTCGTAGCGGATCAGTGAACGTCACAGTTCCGCTGTTGTGAACATAGGCTTGTTTTCCAAATGGGGGAAAGGTAGTAGCCATCGTCTATGTTTAGATTACGTCGACCTTAGTTTATTAAATGACACGGTCCCAACCTGGAACCATAAATATTTATAATGACTCCGGCCGAGAAAGCCTACGACAATGTTATTTTACTGATATTGTAATATTCTAAATATAATCTTAAATTTCACATGACATATGTTTATTGTATAAAATATTTACATGAATTTTTGTTTACTACAAAACCATATAATGAATAATACAAACAGGAAAAGTAAATTCCAATTAAAGAGACCTTTGACAGAAGAGGAATTACTAGATATAATTGAAAGGGATTTTTATGATGAATTAGAGCTGGACAACAACATAAATACAGATGATTATGATTATGATATAGAAGAAGAAGAAGAAGAAACACATGCGCGTCGTTTACAACAAGAGGTAGAGCAGCCAAATGTAGAACATGAGCATATTGAATATATTCAGAAAATACAAGAAATTGTTGACACACCAGAAAAAGAAGTGGAACAGGAATGAAGGTGGATAAAACGGGACAAAGAGACTTATATGCCACAGTACAACTCTCCTATGTTGAACTTTTAGGCAATTCTTTAGATAATATTGTATTTCTGTGGAATTTATATGCAATACAAAAACACAAAACTCTCAAAAAGGAATTGCTATCATTTATTGGCACAAACGTCGTAATGGGCTATCATACAGTACCGAATATATAATAAGTTGCTGGTCAACTTCTAGAGATATGAACATACCAATTGTATCAGAAAGTATGTCAGGGAGTCCATTTCAACAAATTCTACAATTTTTGTATGTTAATGATAACAGTTTGCTTACCAACGCTAACGAGGATAAGTTGTACAAAGTGCTGCCTTTCATGGATACCCTCAACAGACAATTTGCAAGCCATTATTATAAAACAAGAGAACTTAGTTTGAATGAATCTATTATTAAATTTAAAGGGCGGCACTGTCTAATGCAGTATAATCCAATGAAACCTATTAAGAGATGTTTTACGATTTGGTGCCTCTCATATCGAAAAGGTTTTGTAAAACAATTTGACGTTTATCAAGGCAAATATCAAACAGTAGACAAGAAATTTGCTAATTTTAATCTAGGAGAACGTATAGAGCTGTTTTTGACAAAACCTGAGTGGGGAAATGAAAGAACAATTTATTTTGACAATTACTCCACATCTGTGAAGTTATTGGAAAAATTAAAATTAAAAAGAACCTTAGCTTGTGGAACAATAAGAAATAATAGAATGGGGAATCCGACAAATCTAGAAATTGACAAAAAACTGAAGAAGGGTGATTTTGGTTGGAGAGTTTCTAACACAGATGTCACGTTTTTCAAATGGAAGGGCAACAAGATAATTACAATAGCGTCAAGCTTTCACGGAAGTAATAAAACCACTGTAAATAGAAAAGAAAAGAATGGGGAAAGAATAACTGTAAACGCGCCTAAGGTAGTCAAAGATTACGACACTTTTATGGATGGTGTTGACCACCACGATCAATTACGTTCTTCTCGCATTATCAACCGAAAATAAAAAAAGTGGTGGCACAGATTATTTTTTGGATTCCTCGAGATATCATTCGTTAATGCATATGTTGTAGCAAAGCAATACAATCTTGAAGAAACATCAACATTGCTTAGGTTTAGAAGGGAAATTGCACAGGGTTTAATTAGGTCAAATATCATCCAAGTTGAAAAGAATTTCCAAAAATATACCAAAAAAACGAGGATACAACTACAGTATGCCTGCAAGTGTGCGTTTAGGAAATTTGGGAAATCATTTCGTCAAGTAAATTGATAGGAGAGGTAGATGTGAAATGTGTAGTTCTAAGCCGGTTCAATCAAAACCGGATTCAGTGTGTTCTACATATGGGGTATTTTTTTGCTGCAACGAAAAAAAAAGTTTTGCTGAATATCATGAAATAGTTTTATAAGTATATATTTAAGTATAATCAATTTTGTTATCCACAATGGTATTATTTTTATATTTCCAATATAAAATTTTATGAATAGGGCTATTCAACCCATGAATCGATACGTATCGTAATTTCGGAGAGGTTATGTAGTCTATTTGAAACTTTGACAGATATTTGACATTCCCACATATTTGTGCATTCAATGAAACTAACATCAATACAAATCACACCCCTAATTGTAATACCGATCTATACGCTGAATAGCCCTAACACAAAACAATACAGAATTTTTAGAATTTTTGTCAAATCAGTGTTTGTATTTCGAGAGGTACTTCAAAATACCATGTCTGAATATTAAAGATACTTATTTTTTTTGCAATATCGGGTACAAAGCAATTTTAAGTAACTTATTTAATAAAGGTAAACAGAGATCAAACTACTTTATTTTAAATATTTTATCGGTTGGTATTTGGGTGGACTGAAGAAATGAGGTTCTCATAAGTATCGTTGATACACAAAGGGTTAAATGTTCCATATAGTTGTCCATTAATTTTACTGCGTGGTTGAGATCGTCGAGGTCTAGATGTTCTAGTTGCATTGATTGTTCGATGATTTTATTGTCTTCGGTTTGCGATTTGCGATTTGCGATTTTTTCGCTGCTGGATTTTGATATACTCGAATAATTTCGCTTTCTATTTTTAAACAGCAATCTTCCTTTATGGTGATCACTTTGCTTCCAATTAAAGCTAAACTGTTCTCGTCTTTGTTGCAATTGACGGTTGCTATTACTTCTTGGGGTAATACAGCAATCCATTTGTTATCCGTGACCTTTTGAATTTTCAAATCTGTAATTTCTACTGATTTTGGCACACAATTCTCGTAGTGATTGGAGAATCGTAATAATTGTACTTCGCAGAAGCTATCTGTTTGAATAGCTATTGTTATTGATTGACATAAGTATTGGCCGGTGTCACTTCTTTGCATTTTTCAATTGTGAATCCATATCTGAGTTCATTTAGAAAATGGAACTTGGTCTTTGGGATAATAACTTGATATTGATTGTTAACTTCCATAGGGAAAGCAAATAAATGATAATAATTATAAGTATCAATCTCTACAATGAGAATTTCTATTAAAAACGTAATTTCATGATTCTTTACATAACCTTTTACTGCGGCTATTTTTTCAAATACAAGTCTATTAGATTAGATTACTTCAAAGGGTAGTTTACTATGAGTTATTGATTCCTAGTAATTCATCAATTGGTCCCATAATACTAGCATATAGGGTATTTAATTTAGCAGATGTTACAGCATTTTCTAATGTAGCTAAAATTTGTTGAATTGCAGTGGGGGGTTGATATCATTTAATTAAATATTGTGTTAAATCTTATTAAATTTTGCATTCCTAGCATAATGGTTTGCATGTTGCTTTCAAGAGTTAGTATTCTATTTGTTATACTGTCTTGGTTCTTTACTAATTTTTGAAGTGTATCGTTAAATTTTGTAATGGTCGATTGAATTAGCGAAATTTGGTTTCTAACAATAGCTTTTATATCATGCTGGTTGTCAATCAATTCTCGCATTGCATTGTCGTATCGTTCAGCACCTTAGTTGTCTAAATTACCTGTGATAGCTTTTATAATATTACCTAATCCGTTAATAATTCTTCTTTTCTGTCTTGTGGCTTGGTCTGTTGGTATTAGTCGTTTGAATTTGTCGTCTGTGTTCTTCAGTATATCTGCCCTTATGTTTTTGTAATCAAGCATTTCTATCGCATACTCTTTTCCGAATTTGATTTTGTCCATCGATTCTTTCAATCTATCATAATTGTCTTTAATTGTATAAAATTCTTGTTTTAATTTAGTTAAATCAAATTTCTGTGCGAAAGTCCAATAGTTCACTGTGTTTTGCATATTTCCCAATTTTATTGAATAGTATACCAGGGTTGTTTTTTATTTATTCTACAAAAATACTTTGTTGTCATCCGTTCTACCTAGGTAGAGGTTGACGACAATGGTGATGGCTGTCCATCTGAAATTACAGGGTGTCTTAAATTCTTTAAATGGATATATCTTACGGTTTTTCCGTTGTCTACTAATGCTATGTTTTATTCTGAGAGTTTTTTGATTTTAAACGGACCTAAATTTCTGGGTGCCGTATTGTGTAACTTACTTTTAAAATTTCTATGATAAACAGTTTGTCCTACTGCGGGTTTATTTATATTGGTGTTTTCATTGCGGGTTTTTGTAATACGTTCTTTATTTTTATCTAGTTTACTTTTGACCTTATGGTAAGTAATCTTTAATTTTTTTGTGATTTTTAGCGTACTGTTGATATACTTTTCTATTGTGGTGCATATCATAAGGGTTGCGGGAATCTGAGCGTCCTAATGTTAATTCGAGGGGTGTAAAGTTAGTTGAGGAAAGAATTGTGTTGTTATAAGCAATTAGGGCGTATGACATTAAATTGGTGATTGGTTTTTTTTTGTATGTTAGTCTTAACAGTCTGAATTGTTCTAATAACGTTGAAGGTTTCGAAATCTTATTTTGTCTGATAATCGCTCGGGTAATACGTTGATATAAGTGTCTAACGCCATCTCGTCGTATAGTTTCGTTTTGATTAAGCGTATGTTTTGTTTGGGTTCCTCGAGTTTCAATTTAGTTAGAATTAAACTTTGCACGTCTTGACATCGCATACCAAATTGGTATGGTGATTGATTAGTTTGTATTTGTACGTTTATTAAGTCTCTGAAAGACATTGTTGGTCTTTGAAATACGCAATCAATACTCTTTTGTAACCGTCTCAGTCTGTCAGGTCATCGCGACTAGCAATAAAGGTAAAAACTCTACCTGTTAACTTGCTTATTACTAAGCGTAATAGCCATAAATTTTGATCAACCTCTCCTTGTATGTAAAAAGATTTCAGGAATGTCTCACAAGCAGTAATAAAAATACCTAATAGCGCTTGATCAGACGTTGGTATTGAGTCTAAATATAGCTTTAAGTTTTTAGTATTCATGTTCATAAATTTATATTTTCAGTTACTTCAATCGAGCTTGTATTAAAGTTATTTAAAGAATTACTTATTGTTACGTGTATTGTATATAATTATAATCATCATTTTGTTTTCGTCTTACTTAAGGTCGGTTTGACGCAGCTCTAACTTCTTTTCTATTCTGTGCTAATCTAAAAAGCTCTACATACCCTTCACAACCTAAATTATAGACTTCCGTTATAATTACTTCGATTTCAGACTTTTGCTGAATAATTGTTTTATAAAATAATTGTTGCAATAATTGTACATAAAATGTATATAATTATAAACCTCGGTTATTTCGAGTTCAGATTTTGCTGAGTAAATTTCTTTCAGTAATAAATTGTGATAATAATTGTATATAAAATATAAATTCTCTTGTTTCAAATCTTATTTGCTAACATTAATATTCAATTGAAAAAAATGGTTAGAAAATGAACTTACAATAATTTGATTGCCTGTTCCATTAGCTTTTCTTCTGTATTGGATTTGGTCGATTCTGTACCTCGTTCGATTGTTTTGTTTTTTGTTTCCAGTGAAGAATTGAAATTCATAGCCACCAGTGTTTCAATTTTGGAATCGCTAATGCCCTTCTGGAATCCGTCTCGCTGCGCCAGATAGGTTTTCGGCCTTTGGGCTTGTTTTTAAAAAATTTTATCGGCAAAAGCTCTTCTATCAAATTTATTTTCAATTATACAATTACAAAAATGACCTCTTCTTACTACAATCAACTCAAACGTTTATATTTACTAAACTAATTAAAATTGACAAAATACTTGAAGTTACTTGATCAATAATTAATAATTAAAAATTATTGTGAGTAGCTAACTACTAACAATGTTAAAGTTATGAAGTTCGAGACTAACTGGCCATCAAGGCCCCTCAGGGTATTTATGTAATCCCTTCTCTCACTTCAGCTTGTGGGAAATGCAGATCTCACCGTTTGCTATTTCTTGATAATATACAATGTCTTACTTCTTAGTAATCTTACTTAAGTCTGCTTCTATTGCAGTTCGTTGTGTCCTGCACCTGCGGTACTAGGTTGCACCTGAACTACAAAGTTTTTGCTTCCGTTCTCATGTCTGATGAACCTTTCTTTAAGCTTTTTATATTATTACATTCTATTTCTGAAGATATAATAATTGCACTTAATTTTAATATACATATTAATTGGGTGATATGTAACTAACGGACAGATAAAAATTAGCAAAATTAGAAGAAAATAACGCGATTTTTACAGAAGAATTACTTGAAACCACCGCAAAACCTTACGGAAAAACAAAATCAGAACGTAAAAAAATTGAATCAAAATTAATCGAAATCACAACCAATTGAGAAAGGAGTTTATACAAGAAACTACAAAATCCGCGGAAAAGCTAGAAGCTAAATTTTTCAGCGGTTTATGAGATGCAGTTTATGATGCAGATTGTTCAGAAAAATTGTTAGAAAACTCTCAGGATGGCAGAATGAATTAATTCGCTAACAGTACAAGCAGCGGAACCCTCAACTCCAGTGATGAACGCCCTAGATTTTAAAAACGTCGTGGAAGTGAAGCGACGTCAATGTGTAAGGTGAAACCATATACATTTGGGGGGAAATCACCTTGGCAGGTGCATTTCAAACAATTTGACGCTACCGCGAGAGCTAGCGGCTGGAATGATGGTAAAGAACAATCGTATTGATTGCCGCTTTACGGTGTGAGGACTTGAATATTATCCAAACCAGACTATGACTAAAGAAATTGCGAGGCCGAAAGAACAATGCTGAAAATTAGGTGCGGCGACTTTCGTCAACAACAAGTGTACCACGTCCAAGTCACGAACAGATATCAAAAGGCCAACGAAGTCTGAGAAAAAGAACCACGATGCCAAAACCGTGGATTTGGGCACCGACGGAATCGATATAAACGGCTCGAAAAAGAACGAAAAGTCGAAATCAATAGAGAGGGTCAACAAAACGGAACGAAAGTCGGATTTACCTCTAAAATGATCGTTTGCGTTGCGCGGGTACAATGTGGTTTTGTTGGTTGGATTACAGCGATGAATAACTATTGAGTGTCACAACTCCGACCGAACAAGAGAATGACAAACATCTAGGTATTATACTATGTTGGAAAGCTAGAGAAGAACGGCCCACCTAGCAGGACATTAGTCCGTTGAGTAGCACCTTGAGGTCGTACTGGGCATAATGAGATTCCTTGAAGGTAGAGAATGGGATCATAGTAGGATCTTTCAGAAATGAGTGAGTTCGCTTCTGGTGGTGGTTCCTAAAAGCCAGGTGTGTGTCAAAGGATTTAGGATATAATGGACTTTGGGATGACACTTTGGCTTTAAGTAGACTCTGGAGAAAGTTCGAGCAAGATTTTACTGGGTAGGCTACAAATACCATGTCAAGAACTTGATGCCGCAAAAGTGTTAGCTATGAGCACCATTGTAAAACTGGAAAGCTTCAATTAGGCAATATAATGTGGGAAGCCCCTTTGAGAAAGTGGCAATCGATATTAACGGTTAATTTCCTGAGAACGACTTTGGGAATAGGTACATTGTAGTAGCCATGGACCATCTTACGAATAGACTTAAGCGCATGCCATATCAAATCCAGAAACTGCAACCATCGCTGACCAGCTGGTGAACGAACTGTTCTGCCTTTTGGAGCTAGGAAATTGCACGCTGACCAGTTCAAAAATTTTGAGTCAGCGTTATTTCAAGAAGTTTTGCGGTTACTTGGGATGAGAAAGACCCAAAACAACACCATTACACCCACAAACAGATGGTATGAAGCGCATGAACCGCACCTAGGGCAAGTACCTTTACAAGGTTGTCTTCCAACATCAGAGACACTGAGACCAATATTTACATTTATTTTTGTCTTATCGATCTTCAGTTCACGAAGACACTGGGCAAACACCTGCATGTGCTACGCTGGAACACGGGATGTATCTACCATGTGACATTAAGTTTGGGTGCAAGCTCGTAGAAGCCATCGTCGGCTAGAACTACGTCGAGAAACTCAAGCGCAAGATGCATGGCATGGTGAGGTTAGAATTAATATTCAGATTACAAGCGATCGGATGAAAACTAGATATGACATCAAGGCGCAGAATTTTGGTTTTCAAAAGAACGACCTCTTTTGGTTGTACAATCCCAGACGAAGGCGTGAATTGTTACTAAATTACAAAGAATTGGGAAGGTCTATTCGAAGTTATGAAAAGAATCAGCGGTGTGGTACATGCGACTCATAAACTCCCAAAGCGACAAACAAAAGTGGTGCATATTGACCGGCTATCACCCTTTGATAGCGATGACGCCGGTAATTCCAACGAACGGCACGCAGTGAAACAAACATACACGCACACTCGTGAGAATGAACAATAGTCTTGACCGAGATATGATTGGTTCATATTTGGTACACAGGCATAGGCAAATAGTGATGTGGGTCACGGAAAAGATGTCTTCGGTGCCATAGGAATAGTTCCTGGTATATTTTGTAGCGGCGGACCTGGTTGTGACTCGAGGATTTTCTTGGGTGTTTAAAATTAAATTTGGTCGTCCAGTTCAATATTTCTAACAACGACCAGAAGGTAGAATGTTTATACGGCTAAACGACCGACATCGTAACATCTATTACTTGGTGTTTAAGTAATTGCCCTTTAGTAGATCGAATTAAAAGGATTTGTGAAGGACGCTATTCGACTTCAAAGGCCGAATGATTAATTTTGGAAAGGAAAAGTTGGCCATACCGAAGATCGGTTGTGGACATGATGGATTAGACAGGAGGGTGGTACGAAATATGTTAAAAATATTGTTTCAGAAAGTTGGGCGCGAGATCTTTGTGTGTGGTTGCAATCCCAATAGTACAAAGCCTGCTACGAAGAGCGTTGATTCTTACTTCCATCAACATAGAAACTGCAAAAAAGGTTCCTCTTGCCTCAGCCGCTACGGGAACTTCCGACGTTCGGGCTACAATTGTTCTGGGACACAACAGTTTTAAGAAGGGGCCGTGTAACGAGGCGTCGCTTAGTTTATCCTTGACTAGAATAATAAAGCTGAACGTAAGTGATGGACCTGTACTCAAAGGATAAATGGAATACGTAGCGTTGTCTGCCAGCACCATCTACATTTTCATTTTGAAAACAAAAACAATTGTAAATGCTTTAAATCACGTACTGTTTACAAAATTTTGTAAAGTGTAAGGTCCGCCTTTAAATGTACATGATGTACATCACGTTAAAACTTGTAAGGAGTGTGAAGGGATCTAGGTTTAATTGGTAGCACGTTCAAGCATGGGTAAATTATGTGCATAGGATTTCTGGTTCGGTTTGTGAGAGAGTTAACAAGATTCTACAGAGTCTGGCTTTTTTCGGAAATAGCCATGGCCGGTGAGGAATTGGATTGTAGTGTTACTGGAGTAATAGTGGGGAAGATTTCATGTGTGTATCGTCCAGTAGTGAATAGAGACCATTGGGATTGCCAAGAGTGTATTAAGCATCATTCGATTAAAGATTTGATTTTAGCTTTAGGAAGGGTATGATATTCATCGAAGGGGAGTATTCGATCGTGCAGCTTGCTGGGTTTGTAGAATTAAAGATTGCGTTCGACGATAGAGTGTAACTAAAGTGGAAGGGAAGAATTTGTAAAAGCATTTATAGGGCAGCTTTTGATATTGTACAAAAGGCTTTTGAGGCATATACTAGAAAGGGAGTGACGATACGATCTAGAGATTGTATCCCAAATACGTGGATCAAAATCGGGTACTAGGAGTCCACTGCGTAGCGGATGCTTGAGATTATAATTTGATTTAGTACAAGGCGTCTGCTGGGTTTGGGTAAGTGGACTGATTTAATAATCGGGTGATGTAGGATGCTTAGGATTAATTTAGTTTTGCATCTTAGTTTGGTGAAATGAGTATGGAGTTTAAGGTGGATGTCGATATGGAGATCAAGATATGTGACAAATTGTGAAAACGGGAATGGTGTGCCTAGTGGACGGATTTTTCTGGGCCCGTTGGGTATCAAGGTACCCTTTAAGTAAAAGGGTATTGGTTTTAGAAGAAAAAAGCGGTTGAAGGTTGAGTATGAATCACGATTCAAGTATGGTGATCAGGGTGACGGCAGTATGTTCTAAAAAGCTACGGGAGTATCTGTGAATGAGATATGAAAGATGACCCGCGTAGACGAAGGTAGATACTTTTGGGATTTCTAGGTCTAGGAGGGGGTTGAATGCAAGGTTTTAGAGAGATGAAAGGTGAGATTCTTGAAATCATCCCTGGGATTGTGGTTTAAAGACTGTGAAGTTGGTTTTAATGGAGGCAGTTCTTACGGACAAATATGATCGTATTATCTGGAATATGTTCGAAAGGAAATTGAATCTTTTTTGATTGGTTTAGGATATTCGGCCACCGAAAGAGGTCAAACGCAGATTGGAAGTTAGTGAAAATGGCTAGGACATATTTGCAGGCGTTTAGCGCGGTGTCCATGACTTGTTGATTCGTTTGTAGTCTCCTTGCTCTTTAAAGTGTGTGCTACGCTGTATTCAACAGACGTGGGTATCCAACAGGGTTAGTAGAGTGGATTGGAAATTGGGTCTGGTGGTATTACTATGATTAGTGTAGATACAAAGGAAAGGAGATAATACCTCTCCCATAATTCAGCGTCTTGATTCGTGATGATGTCCCCAGAGTGCTTTTCCTTGGATTTTATCATTTGTTTCTTGAAGCATCGCCTTGATGTTCTGCAGGCGTTTACCGCGGTGTCCATGACTTTCTCATTCGTTTGAAGTGTGTACTGCACTGTATTCAAACGGACGTTGGCGTCCAATAGGGTTAGTAGAGTGAATTGGACATTGGGTATGGTGGTACTAATATGTGTAGTGTGGATAGGAAAGAGAGGCGATAATATTAGCCTGCGGTACGTCTTCCATAGATCAGCGTCCCTATTCGTGATGACGTTCCCGTAGTGCTTTTTCTTGGATTTCATCATTTGTTCCTTGAAGCATCGCGTTGCTGTTCTGTAGGCGTTTAGCGCGGTGTCCATGACTTTCTGATTTGTTTGTAGTCTCTTTGCTCTTTGAAGTGTGTGCTACGCTGTATTCAAACAGACATCGGCGTCGAACAGGGTTAGTAGAGTGGATTGGAAATTTGGTATGGTGGTACTACCTTGTGTAGTGTAGATACGAAGAGGGGAGATCATAATAACCAGCGGTACGTCTCCCATAGATCAGCGTCTTGATTCGCGTAGATGTTCCCGTAGTGCTTTTTTTTTTATTTTATCATTTGTTCCTTGAAAAATCACCTTGTTCTTCTGCAGGCGTTTAGCGCGGTGTCCATGACTTGTTGATTAGTTTGTAGTCCCCTTTCTCTTTGAAGTGTATGCTGCGCGATACTCACACGGACGTCGGCGTCCAACAGGGTTAGTAGAGTGGATTGGAAATTGGGTATGGTGGTACTACTATGTATAGTGTGGATACGAAGGAAAAGAGATAATACTAGCCTGCGGTACGTCTCCCATAGATCAGCGTCTTGATTTGTGATGATGTTTCCGTTGTGCTTTTTTTTGGATTTCATCATTTGTTTCTTGAAGCATCGCCTTGTTGTTCTGCAGGCGTTTAGCGCGGTGTCCATGACTTTCTGATTCGTTTGTAGTCCTTGCTCTTTGAGTATGTGCTGCGCTGTATTCAAACGGACGTCGGCGTCGAACAGGGTTAGTAGAGTGGTTTGGAAATTTGGTATGGTGGTACTACTATGTGTAGTGTAGATACGAAGAGGGGAGATCATACTAACCTGCGGTAGGTCTCCCATAGATCAGCGTCCTGATTCGCGATGATGTTCCCGTAGTGCTTTTTTTTTATTTTATCATTTGTTCCTTGAAAAATCACCTTGTTCTTCTGCAGGCGTTTAGCGCGGTGTCCATGACTTGTTGATTATTGAGTCCTTTTTGAAGTGTTCTGCGCGTATCAACGGACGTTGGCGTCCAAAGGGTTAGTAGAGTGAATTGGAAATTGGGTATGGTGGTACTACTATGTATAGTGTGGATAGAGGAAAGAGAGATAATATTAGCCTGCGGTACGTCTTCCATAGATCAGCGTCTTGATTGGTGATGATGTTCCCGTTGTGCTTTTTCTTGGATTTCATCATTTGTTTCCTTGAAGCATCGCCTTGCTGTTCTGCAGGCGTTTAGCGCGGTGTCCATGACTTTCTGATTTGTTTGTAGTCTCTTTGCTCTTTGAAGTGTGTGCTACGCTGTATTCAACAGACATCGGTGTCCAACAGGGTTAGTAGAGTGGATTGTAAATTGGGTTTGGTGGTATTACTATGAGTAGTGTAGATACGAAGGAAAGGAGATCATATAACCGCGGTAGTCTCCATAGATCAGCGTCTTGATTCGTGATGATGTTCCCGTAGTGCTTTTTCTTGGATTTTATCATTTGTTTCTTGCAGCATCGCCTTGTTGTTCTGCAGGCGTTTACCGCGGTGTCCATTACTTTCTGATACGTTTGAAGTGTGTACTGCGCTGTATTCAAACGGACGTTGGCGTCCAATAGGGTTAGTAGAGTGAATTGGAAATTGGGTATGGTGGTACTACTATGTGTAGTGTGGATAGGAAAGAGAGGCGATGATATTAGCCTGCGGTACGTCTTCCATAGATCAGCGTCCCTGTTTGTAATGACGTTCCCGTAGTGCTTCTTCTTAGATTTCATCATTTGTTCCTTGAAGCATTGCCTTGCTGTTCTGCAGGCGTTTAGCGCGGTGTCCATGACTTTCTGATTCGTTTGTAGTCTCTTTGCTCTTTGAAGTGTGTGCTGCGCTGTATTCAAACGGACGTCGGCGTCGAACAGGGTTAGTAGAGTGGATTGGAAATTTGGTATGGTGGTACTACTATGGTAGTGTAGATACGAAGGAAGGGAGATCATATAACCGCGGTAGTCTCCCATAGATCAGCGTCTTGATTCGCGATGATGTTCCCGTAGTGCTTTTTTTGATTTTATCATTTGTTCCTTGAGAATCACCTTGTTCTTCTGCAGGCGTTTAGCGCGGTGTCCATGACTTGTTGATTAGTTTGTAGTCCCTTTCTCTTTGAAGTGTGTGCTGCGCTGATACTCACACGGACGTCGGCGTCCAACAGGGTTAGTAGAGTGGATTGGAAATTGGGTATGGTGGTACTACTATGTATAGTGTGGATACGAAGGAAAAGAGATAATACTAGCCTGCGGTACGTCTCCCATAGATCAGCGTCTTGATTGGTGATGATGTTCCCGTTGTGCTTTTTCTTGGATTTCATCATTTGTTTCTTGAAGCATCGCCTTGTTGTTCTGCAGGCGTTTAGCGCGGTGTCCATGACTTTCTGATTCGTTTGTAGTCTCTTTGCTCTTTGAAGTGTGTGTTGCGCTGTATTCAAACGGACGTCGGCGTCGAACAGGGTTAGTAGAGTGGATTGGAAATTTGGTATGGTGGTACTACTATGTGTAGGGTAGATACGAAGGAGGGGAGATCATATTAACCTGCGGTACGTCTCCTATAGATCAGTGTCCTGATTCGCGATGATGTTCCCGTAGTGCTTTTTTTTATTTTATCATTTGTTCCTTGAGGAATCATTTTGCTCTTCTGCAGGCGTTTAGCGCGGTGTCCATGACTTGTTGATTAGTTTGTAGTCCCCTTTCTCTTTGAGGTGTGTGCTGTGCGATACTCACACGGACGTCGGCGTCCAACAGGGTTAGTAGAGTGGATTGGAAATTGGGTATGGTGGTACTACTATGTATAGTGTGGATACGAAGGAAAAGAGATAATACTAGCCTGCGGTACGTCTCCCATAGATCAGCGTCTTGATTTGTGATGATGTTTCCGTTGTGCTTTTTTTTGGATTTCATCATTTGTTTCTTGAAGCATCGCCTTGTTGGTCTGCAGGCGTTTAGCGCAGTGTTTATGACTTGTTGGTTTGTTTGTAGTTTCTTTGCTCTTTGAAGTGCTTCCTGTATGTTGAGAGATAATGAGTCTACCATGAGGTAGCATATAGTGTGTAATATTTATTCGGGATAGAGGAAGGCGCAGCGATGTGGAAGTTGTAAAATATTAAAAAAATTAATAACTTTGAGTCAGTGTTGGAATATGTATGTGATGGAATGTGGGGGTTGGTTTAGATAACGTGTCTAGAAATTTGTCCCAATCTACATCCCTGGTGTTGTAGGAGGTGTCTGGCGGGGTGTGTTACAGGCGGAAAAGCAACTAAGTATATTATTTTCATTAAAATTATAAAATGGGGGCGGCCTGTAAAACAATAATTAAAGGGGGTCACCGGCACTAGCTAGCGGAAGGTCGTGGATCGTATAGAGGGTTAAAATTTTGCAAAAAGGGCTAAATTAATATATAATATACAACAAAAAAAAATTGGCGCTTACTTTTCATAAATATTGTGTCTTAAAAACAATTATCAAGGGCGCCAGACAAGTTGAGAATGTCCAAATGTTCATGCAAAGCCTTGAGAGACTTGTCATCCCAAGGAGGACAGTTGTTTCTTTGAATCATCTCTTACCTTTTTGACTACTTATGCAACTTTCAGAATCAAAATAAAAAAAAACTGTTGACTTAATCAACGGCAAACAAAAACTATTTAATCAACAGAGCAATAAACGCGAACCTCTTATATAAGGAAATTTATTGATTTTAATTTAGAAATTTGATTGAATGATAGCTTAATTTGTGCGCCACATGCACACAAGCTTTTTCTTATATACTTTAATATCACTTATAAATCCGCGAACACACGGGCATAAACCCTCGCGAACTGGATGAATTAATTACTCCTTTCCACTTTTACTACCGAGATACTAAGTTCGATATCATATCTGTTACGCCGGAGAAAGCTACCAGCGAACTTCTCTGGCTACTTTTCTTTCTACGTTTTTAAAACGGACAAGCCCATTGGAATCTCCGTCTTTTGACTAAAGCTTTAAGTTATATATTAATTCTACCCTTCACCATTATTTACGTCATATTTCTGTTATCCAATGACTATTAACAAAACCTCTCAGAAACAAGATTTCAGAAACCAAATCTAGCCCCTTTCAAAATGAGTGCCACGGATAGCAATTATTTTTCTAATGGTATAAATATGTTGTACATTCTTGGAATTTTAAGTACTGAAATTGTTGACCATATGTATTGGCGACAGTTCTCTGTCATTGACAAAAGAGCTGGTAACCCACCCGAGCCAAAAGGATTTTAATACAATGGTTGTCTCCAGACTACTTAAAATTACCTGCAATCTTTGAATAAATCAAATTGGAAAATAGTTTGACTATTTGTAATGTTTCATTTTCTATAAACTTTTGTCAATCACTGAAATATTAAGAAAATTAAGTTTTACAACTGAAAATTGCTTTTCTTTGTTTACGTTAAAAGGTAATATTCTATTTAAATTTATCAGATTCGTCAATCTATAACCGACATAAGTTTTAAAAGGGTATTGTATTGGGTTTGCAAGGTACGACCTTTCAATTATTATGACAGTCGCTGGAATTTATAATATTTAAGGGTAAAGCTATTTCTAAACCTGAGGTCTTTATTATAAGGGATGCTCACCAAAATATAACGGTAATATATCATGGAATTCTGCCTATAAGTAACACAAGTTAATAAAATTTAATTAATTAATCAGTTAAAACGTTAACATTTCAAAAGAATATTACAGGTGGTTTGGGAAGATGTTAAAAGTGATGGAATTGTGATTGCTAGTATGTAGTATGTGTGTACGCTTCTATGAATCGGATATATTGGAAGGTGTGGCGGTTGCTAAAAGGTCATTGTTTGATTGTGGGTTGTAGATTTCCAGGAGGTAATGGATGGAGCGTTTAGCAGGTGCCCGTGTTGTTGTTGATAAACTCCACTAGTATCTTCCATTGATATCTGTGTTGTTGTTAAACCATATCGTCAATTCTGCATTTGCATCTACGGTGATTAAAATAGGTCTATTTCCTATTTCGATAAGGATTTGGTTTATGTCGTGTTGGTAGGTGTTGATGTTCTTGCTCTACTGAAAGTTGGCAAATATCAAGAAGATGGTACCAGCTTTAGAATGGAGTTTGGCTACCGTGATGTGTGGGGTTGACAGTACAAATATTAGGGGGATATCTACAGTGGGATCGATTACCAAGATTGCTGCGGAGTATTTTGAATCGGTGGGGTTTCGGCCAAAATAGGTTCGAGCATTTAGTGGGAGAAAAGGGATTTTGTTTTTGAATCAAGTATGGTTCTTGGACCAGAGCTCGGAGATGTGAAGTTAATTGGGATTTGTGATAATTCTAAGATTGCGGATTTTGAATGTCGGAGATTCATTTAGAGCGAGCGAGTTGAAGAATAGGATGGGGAGAGGCGTACGGTCGTCTGATTGTTGGTGTTCAAAATCCATAATCTGCTCGTAGCTTTGTCATTTCGAATGCTTCCTTGTAGACTGGGCAATCGGCGCTTGTGATCAAGTGGTCGAGAGTTCTGTTTAAATGGATGCAATGGTACAGGAAGCGGTAGCAGTGAGCAGTTTGAGATCAGATACAGCACTTCGTCCGCATGTTGTTGGAGAATTACATACCTTGGTTGAGTGTTCAAAGCGCTGGCGGTTAAAAAACCGAGTAACTGGTACTCGATCTGTTGCTTAGCAGAGCTGGTTACCAATGTTTAATGTTAATTGGCAAACGAGTTTTATATGTTGAAAGATATTATTTCCTAATTGCTGTAAATATTAAGGTTCAAGTTTATTAAGTCTCAAAGTTTTAAAGGTTATACGAAATTAATTAACCGAACTCCTTTTTATACAAATTTCTTTCTCGAACTTGTACTGATAAATAAATATGTGATTTTTAATCACTAATTTGACTTAACCTTTACCTTTAAAGACAAGGTTGCTGTCATTATTTAGAATGTATCAATTTTTATCCGACGGTTTAGTTGACTTTTCGAAGGTTATCTCTCATTAATTCCATTGTCTCTTTTTTCTGATTTGACCAGGTAACGGTGTAGTGCGACCTTTAGAAAATGTTAGGATTATAATATACAAATCAATCTTCGTAAATAATATCTTGATACTATTAGTAAAACCTAAATTAAAACTATTTCGATACAATTGAAGCTCCCCCTTCATATAGTTCTTGTATTTAGGACTATTCAAACATTTGTTTTAATATATGTTGAGATTACAATATGTAACCATGGATATATAACAATTTGTAAAATTTCCGAAAAATCTACGTGTAGATTTGGCAATAGATACTTATTTGTCAATCAATCAATCAGTCACCGATCACGGTATTCCCTTTCAGGGTGTCCAAATCTGGCTCCTCTTTCTAGGTTGATATTCAGGGTATAGCTTTAGACTACTGCACTGCTTTTACTCGCAGCACCATTCACAATATTTCTCCATATCTGTCGGTCCCTACACACTTCCTTTGTCTATGCAACATTCATACATTTCTTTTGGCATGCTCTTTTATTCTTCATTTTTCTCGCCTATAGTTCTTTCAGAACCTTCTCTACTACATCTAACCATCTTTTATTACGCGGTTTGTCCCTTGCAGCTTTACCAGTCATCTTACCTGCATATATATGCTTGGTAAGTCTATTCTCATTCATTCTTTCCTCATGTCCAAACCATCTAAGCGTGCAACCCTCGTACAACTCTTTAAGGGTCAGTTGCATCCCACACTCTGCTCTGACCCATTCGTTTGGCACTTTGTTTCTCACTATTTTTCCGTACACATTATCTAGGAACCTCATTCCTGTAGCATTTATACGACTAACATGTTTCTTCTGCTAGATCCGTGTTTGGCTTCCATATAGAACAGTTGGCACAAACACACTGTTGTAAATGGTCAGCTTTGCATTTATACTTAATTCTTCATTCCTGTTCACTGCTCACATACTTCCAGACAATTTTTCTAACATAATCTTAACCACTGGTCTTTTATAGATTCCAAATTTCGTTCTGACATTAACAACACGAACCATTCCGTCAGCTCCTGGAAATAACTCTTCATTTATACAAACCGGCCATTTAAGAGGGGTGAATTATCTTGTTTGATAATTAGAATAGTTCCTAGTTTTATTGAGAAATCAGGAACATTCCACTTTTGACGCAATTGGTGTTGTGTCAAATAATCACTATGCTCACGTTTCCAAAAACTGGACGAGATGGTCCATAAGCTTTTTTCTATCCCATAAACTTTTAAATGGGTTGGGTTACTCTAATGTAGGTAACGATAACAGAAGGGTAAGCGTCAAAAAATGAGCGGAGGTCAAAGGAATCGGGTCTGCAGGATCACTGCTTAACCTTTAACGGTTGAGAGTTCGGCAATGCCTCGATCCGACTCGAAGGACCAAAAAATGTTCGCACTGGTATGACGAATAATATTTTTTCTAAGGTTCATTTTGCGGATTGTATATAGCAGACAAAATTTAAATCAAACAATAAATATTCACTTACCATCTATAGTCAACTTCTTGATATGTTGTGATTTAAGGTTAACGAATGGGAACAAAGGAATCACTCGATTATTCCTACACCGACCACAGGATAAGTACCAAAAAACTAAACATTTTGACTTAAAGCAAAAAAACAATAATTCCACAAAAAATTCTAATTTCTACTTAGCGATCCGAATGGTTGTTGGTGTGACGGTCATTCTCTAAAACTACTAAATTGTGCTACAGGTTTGAAAGATGCATACAACAACTTTACTTTATCTAATCAAACCTGAATGAATATAAATTTTAATAAAATAAAATAACATGTGGCACAAACATCTAGTAACAATTAAGCTAAAAGATTTTTTTTTAATAAAAGAACTACTTCATTAGGCACGTCCTTAAATATTGCCGCATAATTTAGGATAACAAAACTTAGTGGCATTTAAGCACTGTAATTACTGACAATAAAAATATTATATATAAATATAACAAAAATCTTAACTACTGTGACTATGACAAGCTCGTCTTAAATGGAACTTACTAACACCTAAAACACGGTACATATATGCAATAATGCTTTTAGGTGCAATTAACATTAACAGCTAACCAAATACCACAACTGATAGATAATTATCAAGACTACCTACAGTTGCAAAAACAATTAACACAGCACATCAATATAAAAACATTATCCTACTAAACAACACTAAATTTTTATTCTAATAATAACAGTATTATGTGGACAAAAATGTGTTGCTCATTATCTCTAAATATTTACCAACTACCAGCAAATCCACGTATCGTAAGTAAATAAAGCAATCACATATTGGAATTTAATGATGCTTGTTCAAGTAGGTTTTTGAGAGTTTTAGGTAACTGCAAGTCCTTATATCATCATAACCTCATCTGCATACTACGGTAGCCAAAACAAAATATGCGATATCGACGATGTGAACTTTCTGTAGTACGACTAAGTAAGCATTAGTTCACATCACCTAATAATGGACGAGTAAAATATACGACCCAGAATAAGCGTTAAAATTCAAAGAATATTGTTTGCAAACCGGGCAGTCAAGTAAAAAGAGAAAGCGCGCTTTTTATTATTGGGTATATATTATTCATCATAGAAGAAGCAACGCAAACTAGCGCTAGAAATCTAGTAAACTCATTCAACTAATGTATTTATAAAATTGATTCCGAAGAGTAACCATGGAAATTTCATTTCGAATAGAAACAAGTTTTGCCATATTTTTATCTTTCAAAGATAACGCAGCCGTTTTGCCTAATTACAATTAAACTAAGAACATTCAGGAAATTCTAATCAATAGATATAAAATTAGAAAGTGTAATGTAAACACGTGGAGTTGTGAATTAAATGAAGGACAAGTAACATTGGTTGTCTCAGCTTACTTGACAATAAAAGTATAGCAAACCCGTATATTCAAATAAGTAGCAAATGAAATGGTTTTTAAATTAAAAATGTAGTAAGTATACAAATACGAAACGTAGTGTAACAATATATTAACAGAATTTAAAAGGAAATACAAATCAGTAAAATGTGAGATACTCTGACTACACAACCACACAAAAAAACTTCGTTTTGGAATGGGGGAGGGGGGTGCGTGATCATGTTTACGATGTGTTTTGGGGTTGCTAAAACCTAGTCCGTAGTACATTTTACCCCCAATCGCATCAGATTTTTGACATTAACTCAAAAAGCGTGGCGGGTTTTTATGCGGCAAAAACACTTTTTTAAATATTAACGGATTTGCTTTAAACTTTTTATCTAGGGATTTCTGGGGTCGTTGATAACGAATATGAACTCAGATATTCAAAATAAAAAATTCAACCTCCATATTTGATCTAACAGTTTCGATTTCAACAATCTCACTTCGGATTCGTTATCAGCGACACTCAAAAACCCCAAGATACCAAGCTTGAAGCAAATCCGTCAATATTTAAAAAAGTGCGTTTGCAACATAAAATCTGCCCTTTTTGAAGTGTTGTCAAAAACTTGTTATGATGAGGTAAATAGACGTCGGATTGGGTTTCAGCGACCCCAAAAAACATGTAGTGAAAATAGTCAGATCCCCATATCAGAAAGAGTTTTATTGTGTGTCTATGATATGTATATTTATTTAAATATCAATATATATCTTTACATGATCGTTATTTAATTTCTGATTTTCTAAAATAATTTTTTAATTTAATTACAAACCTGAGCAACTTTTAATTTTGGCAAAGTCAATTTTTATAATATAATATTGTAATAAAGGCTCTAGAAAGTTTAAAATTGAAAGGGACAAAGCAATTAAACCAACAATATGTCGATTGACAGATACAGGGATGGATAAAAAAACCAATATAAAGCATACAAAAGCAAAAAATGATAATTTCTAACACTCTTTCGAAGATGTGTTAGTTATCTATATATACGTGTGGAAAAGCTTTCAGTTTCAGTCACAATATTATAGTTTAAGCGATGATTTGATAGTCACAGATGGAAAGAAAGTGGACATGTAAATTATGAGCAAATTTTAAAGTATGCGAAATCTTCAAGTACCTACCAATTACAAACTGCAACTTTTAGCGGCGGAGGCGGCAGGAAATAGAAACGGTTGACCGTTTGCGGCACTCAAGCGTATATAGCACCATAGCTACAATAATACACATGTCTGTTTTGAACAACTTTTAACGACTATACTATTCAACAACAACTGTACCAACATACAACACAAAAGTTCTTGAAGCTTAAAATCACTGAAACCATAGATTAACACGATGAATGAGAATTTACCTACAAGCTACATATATAATTAAACCTTAATTTAAACTAATATATACAAACGGAACATACTGCCCACCAAAATGTAAGGCATTTTTGAACAGAACATAACTAAGGTAGTGGAGCGGAATGTAAAAATAGAAAAAAGGAAAAGGAAAAAAATTAATTAATATATAAAAAACCGAGAAAATATTTACGCCAACAAAAACCAATCAGTTGCCCTTCTTTCTGTTGCACCATACAACTTTCTATTACTAAAAGACTTTCTACCGCGGTACACTAAGTCATTCACTTTCTCTATCCTGTCATTGTCCATTCTAAATTCAAAGTCATCAATTCTGCCATGTCTGTTATTTGTTATAGCTAAAATTAGGTACCAAGTTAATCCCGCAACTAACTAGCGTAGAACATTTAAATGTGATAGAATAAATAAATCATCGATATAATATTCATAAAATAGGTTAGTCATTATTAAAAGGTTTAGGTATCAACCTACCGAAGCCACGATGGTATTAATCTCTTTTGTTCACTCTTAAAATAATAAACACCAGACAGTCAAAACTCTTTTTTTTACCTGGCGCTTTATGAGTCTGTCATTTTAAAAAAAACATAGTAATTCAACGCTGACCAAAAATATAAATATGTTTGTTAGGTGTCATTTTGATACAAATCAAATCCCTTTTAATATTAATTTTATATATACTTGCATTATACCTTATTTAAATTAGGCGCCATTCTGGACATTTACGCGACATCCTCTTGGGAATAGCGGAAGAGGCTTTGTTTATCGTGTTGTAAGTCAATGAGAATTAACTCTGTCGCGAGTAACAAAATATAACAGGTTTCCTAACAGTAAAATATACTTTTTACCGGTACCGGGTGCCGAGCACTTTGGAAGAAGGCATCTACCTTATCGCTATTAGTTCCTTCACATGTTCTCTATATTTTACTAGCCCTATTCTACAGGAGCCATGCAGCAGACTGTTGTTCGCAAGGCGAGCGAACCAGTAAGAAAAGAACGACATTAGTAACGGGATGATCGCCCAAATTACGTGTAACAAAGGAATAGAAAGAACGAAAACGATTATTACCCTAACAAACTTGAGATTGGGAGTCTAAAGAACGGAACAGCAGCACACATGATCTAATTCGCCCTTCTTAGAACATTTGTACCTGAAATTATAATTAAATACAAAATACATGTAAAATATAATTCTAATAAGTAGCTTATATGAATTTAGATAGCAAACAATAAATTGCTGGTTTAGAGACGAACGACTGAGTTCTTCACTCCTTACGTACTAATAGTAAATACTAATTATATCTAAGTAACAACCAAACTAAAGAATGTTTAGCATTTAACAACTGTAATGAATAACATTCTGCATGGCAACTGCATCCCCATAACTTTCTGAACGTCGTTATAATTATTCAGGAGCGTTCTGAGTATAAAGTATCAGGTTGGTGTGCATGATTTGTAAACCTTTTAATGGTTTTCTTAAATAAATTGTAAATGGTACATTTTGTATTCTATCTGTTAGGTTAGGGAAAATAGCGTAGGTCTTATAATTAGTAAACCATTCTGTTTACTTTACTGTATTAATCTGCTACTATTAAAATATTCGCGGCAGTTTTAATAATAATTATATATTATTATGTAAGGGGGGGGGGTACAAGGCTTCTAAGGGTAGATTTGTGTTAAAAGGGGTGTATGCCAAACAATAGGATTAATATCTCAGATATAATAATTTAAAAACTATATTTTGCTGTACTTTACATATGCTAAAGTATGTACCATTTTAGTTTGAAACATATGTGCCAAAAGGTAGACAACATGACTTTATGACGATGATACAATGCACGGTACTTGAGGTTTTATACTGAGTTGATATTTTATGAGGCAGTGAAAGTACATTTGCCGTCGGAAAGCCGAACGCATTTATGGATATCTGCAACCAACAAAGCGTCCAGGTCGTGTGTAAATTATTTGGCTTTTCTTTTAATAGAATCAACTTTTGGACGAATTGTAAAATCAAAATTAAAAGTGAATAGAAATGTAAAAGGTTATTGGAGAGTTGTGAAGTGATTTGGACCAATAGTAGAAATTAAGAATATTATAAAGACTGTAGTGAAGGTATTTTGGACACGAAAGGAAAGACGAATTGTTATTGGATATTGTATGTTTTAGAATTGTAATTCAAGTAAGCTAAGGTTGTTGATCTTATCGCTAAGCAAAATAAATATAAAAAGATTCTAATTTCGATTATATTCAGATAAAGACGTGTTTTACAAAACCTGCGTTAAAAGTTGTAAAAATATTTATAGAAATAAAAGTTTATGTGTATTAAAGAGTCTAATTTAGTAAAGTGAGAGTAATAAGAAGCATCGAGAGTATAAAGGCAACGAGTATTAAAGAAGATTTAGAGTGGTAACTAGTGCGACGGTAAAAGCGACGATTATTTAGGCTTGAGCAAGATTGGTGTTGGTTTTGGAAAGATTTGGTTTAACGGCAGTAGGAGATTTGAGTGGATATAGAAGGCAACGACGATATTGATAATTTTTGGAGTGATTTGAGCAGATTAACGGCAGTAAGGACATCGTGTGGATATTAAAGGAATAGCAGGACAAGGATTGATTTAAAATAGGACGGCTGGATTGATTTGGATTGAGCAAGGAGAGGATTGATTGGAGTACGTAGCAGATAAACAGGAGAGCAGTATATTACGAGGAAGAATTAACGCAGGGGAAGTAGATACAACGGTTTTTTTAAATTCTAAATTGGGGTAAAATTATTTTAGATTTGGGGTCAACGAAATTGGTTAAGAACACCTGCAGGCAATACGCAAGTGGACTACGATTGAGAATCCTTGTGAAGGTGCGTACGGTGAATACGATCTTGAGCCAGCAGTTAAAAGAAGGCCTTCAGCGCGGTATAATTCTGGTAAGTACCGTGAATATCTTAAAACGTCAAAATTAAAGTCATAAATAGTTACATAAATTAATTTGGCACCAAGCAACTTTGATCTGTTAAAATTTGGCATATATAGTAAATCAGTGCATTAAAAAAGTGGTAAAACAAACGAGTGTGCAGTTTGGTTGGGTAGTGCACATCTACTCACGATTGAACTCACGGTGAGTAGGTGAACGCCCTGAGATTAAAGTTTCATATAGTCGAGGCATAATATATAGTAAACAGTAAATAAAGAACCAACCAAACGTTGCTAAAGCACCTCGAATCGAAGGCATTTATTGAATATTAAAATAGGGACGACGACAAAAGTCGTGTAGCAAATTTTGTTTAAATAAAAGGGAGGAGTAAACAAGCAAAAGTAAATAAAGTAATTAAGTTTAGGGTAGGTAGGAAAATATATATATATATATATATATATATATATATATATATATATATATATATATATATATTCCTGTGAATAACCCCTTATGATTGGTGGATTATTTTTATTTGCTGTGAACATACTTTTATTAAATTTAAGCCCCACGATTGGGTGTTATTTTTATTGCTGTGAATAAGCCCTTCATTGGTGTGCCCTTTTCTTTGCTGTGATGTAGCTCCTTTAATATCCTATAATTCCTTGAATTTGTTTCCTCGGCTAGCTCAATCTATCAAACACAGAATACACTACTTCACAACAATAAAGATTGTTTAATCTTTTTCCTTTCTATCATTTATCTGTTAAAATAATTTAAATGAAGCAATTTAAAATTTACACAGTATAATAATCAATAATATGTACAGTTTTTATATCAATAACTTATTGATTTGTTCAAAAATTAGCCCCCGAGTAAAATATTAACATTTATTTTTTTCCACCAAATTTATATTTCCTGAAAGCCTGCAAAAATATCTCTGTAATTACTCTTGAGTACCTTTGAATGTTCAAACGATGCTTTATCTGTTTATCAAAATCTCAAATGACCTTTTTTGTTGACCCTTACAGATATTTGATATATAGAAAATATAATAATAATATAATAATAATAAATAAGGTCTCTAACATGTGTTTTCCTTGCTTGGAGCTGTCCCTAAATATCGGTGGTTAGCACCTCTTGATTGTTACAGCTTGACTTGTTTCACTTGTTGGCCAGAATGATTTATTAATGGTTGCTTGTATTTTCCCCTCGGATTTCTGGATTATCTCTGAGTATCCTGTAGTGCCATTTGAGTATCTGCACGTTTTATAATATTTTTCGAAGTATTAATTAGATATATATTTAAATGCATATGTTTAATTGGAGGTTTAATTGGCCGTATATTTAGACATTTAATTAGATGGTTAATTCGACGTATGATTGGACGTATACTTGGACGTATAACTGGAGACCTAAATTATTAAATATTAGAATAAAATTCAATTAATAGTTTACCTTATGTTTTAGGCGTAAAACGGCTATTCTTCGTTGCATAAATTGGCACTTTCTACTTTTCACAATTTTAATTTGTGTGTTGGTTAATCAAGGCTCCTACTTTGCGCCTATCTCTGAAAAACTCGGTGTTTCTCAAAATTCCCTGGTTTTAATTGTTGTTTCGTTATTCAATCTCGCACGTAGACGTTCAATATTTCGCCGCATATTCTCAGAGTTTCCAAATATTCATTGCATTTTTGTCACGTCTTTTCATATTTATGTCAATTATAGTTCAAACCTTATTGTATCACGAACCGTCTGTTATATTGTTTGTTACTCCAAATATGTTGGATTTTTATGCAAATATAATGTTTCCATTCACGTACTCATCTTTCTAATAATGACGTATCTGAATGCGTTTGCTTATTTATGCGTTGACATTTTTAATGAAATTATTAAATAGCTAGAATGCCAGGTTGTTTATCTTTCCCGATTACGTGTTTATTTTGATGCAATCTGTTGCGTATAAAACCTTATCTTTATTAGTTTCTTTCCAATTCTGGACTTTCATATTTAACTTAAACGTATTATACGACGTACACATTATTATTTTATCTAAATTGTATCTGATTATTGCAAAATGAACTTCTTTCTTATGAATTATATTGGTTATAATTTATATACAGTGTGCTCGCTATTGATCCTTTGTAAAATAGTCGATTTACTCCTATTTAATGGTGGAATTATTTGATTTTCTTAAAGTTAACTATATTTACATCTATCCTACGACCCTTACGACTTAATCTACTTTTAAACTACCCTCCTATAGCAATATATATATATATATATATATATATATATATTGGTGTGTTCTTTGAAATCGAGCCCCACTCTTGTGCTGTCAAAATTATTGTGAATCTCTATTTGAAGCCCCTCACTTGGGAAGACCTAAAATCCGCTGCCCCACAACAGTTCTAAAATGCTACGTATCATACCTTTGGAAACTCCCCAAAAAATTTTTAATGTCGTTACAAAATTTTCCACCTACCTAAAATTAAAGCCCTACCACCTAGACTTACAATTTATACTATCTAATAACAATATTTTCTGAAGATTCTTTTCACTCGGACGCCAAAACCTTTAGCTTCCTCAGAGATATCCGCCGCGGCTGCTCACTCGTTCCCTGAAAATCCTAACCTACTAAAAATAACACTGACTGCCAAAGGTACATAAATATTTATTAACATTTCCAATTCGTTATGTATCAATTCAATTTACATCCCTCATGTATTTCAAGCTCAAAAACATTTTATTAATAGTGGTAAATAATAACTCAGTTTAAAGAAAATAAATTTAAAATCATACTACATCAATCCTGAAACAAAGTAACTGGGCTTATTTCCAACCTTTACTTTATACTCCAGGTCAAATACGAGCTCATAGTAATCCTCCTTTTATCTACGTGCTAACAACGGCACTGAAATTTCCTGAAACCCGTTTACCTTTTACAAAAATTATAGTTTTCACCTTCAAGTGATATCAACAAATTATTACATGAAATTTTTATTTAGTACTTTTTAAATTGACTCAATTAAAATGTGCTCTCTACATGGACACCATCTCTAACGTGATCCTCCTCCACTGCACATTCAAATACTGTGTCCAGGTTCTTTACATGGACACCATCTTCAACGTGATGCTCCTTCTCGACTGCACGTTCAAATACTGTCTCCAGGTGGCCTGTCACCATCAGGAACACAGCGTTTCTAATTAAATTCTTCCACACAAGTGCACGGTACTACCATGCTCTCGTACATTTGTTGGCCCGTCCATACATTTGCTTGGTACTCAGAGTAGATACGCCGCCTTCAAACACCCAGTACTGAAATGGTACTTACTTGCTTAATAATTTTGATTATTTATAGCAAAAAATATGAGCACTTACTTGTGCTAATTTAACTGAAATTTCACTCAATCACTTTGCTAAGTAGTTAGGTAGGCGATTGTAGGTAAAGACAAAAGAGAAGAGAGCGATTTACCACCTCCTACGGGTTTTTATCGGCTCCAAAAGCTACCCTCTACTTCAATTTCCAACACCCCTGTCGCACTTTTCCTAGTATCACAGTACAAACAAGCCAACGGTTAAACACTTCCACAAACTATCCAATTATCCTTGAAAAATTCTACGTATTTTTAGCCTACCGTGCACAACCGTCTTTCAAATCTAAGAATTTCTCGCTCCAAACAAGCTCGATACTCCGAAATTCTCATTAAAAATTTTACCCAGAGCTGTATTTCGCGAAACCCTGACAACTGTCATTTTGTTTCTAGCCTTTCCAATACGCCCACTGTATACGCGTATATCCCTTCTTTAATTCCCACTCATAAACAAAATCTTCCGTGTTATTTTATCTTTAGATATTATTCTCCCGCTTATTCACAAGCGCTATTTTACCTAACCTCCGCTATCGTCGTCTATCCTACTCTTGTTTATGTAATGTAACCGTCGTGCACTGTTAGTAAAATATCCCCAGATTTCTATTCCGTTACTGCTCGATTTATTCCGAAAACATAGCGTGTCTTCGTTTCTCTCACTAGCTCCTAACTTCCTTGTCTATCAAATCTTTCAAAGTCGAACGTTTCACTAAACATCTGTTATGCTTTCTTCTTTACTAAAGCATGCAAACTATAGTCTTTTCTCTATAAATCGATATTGTTTTCGTACGTGCTGTCTGCACCTGTGTTTTGACCTCATTATATTTTTCCAGCTATTATTTACTGACGAGATTTTATGTTCGTTATCTGTTTACGACTGTAAAGTTCTTAGAATTTTTTACACGTGCAACTCGAATAACGATTTCCGCTTTAAATATGCTATCAACCTGAAAGCTTTTATTATTTAGCATATTAAAACAAATCTTAATTATGCTTACCGTAATTTACGTTTTACAATAAAATTTTATGCTATATTCAACTAACCCTAATATTTACTGGTAATTTGTCAAATACTAACCGAATTTATTCAAACATGACTCAAACTTCGCGTGACCCATTTATACACTTTCTAATTTGATATAAATATAAATTTGAGCTTGCTAATGCCCTTTTATGACCTGAGTAATATATATATATATATATATATATATATATATATATGTGTGTGTGTGTGTGTGTGTGTCTATGTGTGTGTTGCTGAAAAAAAGACGCAAATATGGCCAATAAGCGTACTATTCTAATTCTCAGTAATAAATCCTAATAGAGTAAATCTTCATTATAAGCCCACGTGTATATAATGGTGCGTTTTATACTACTTAAATGGATATATATTTTGCGCATATCTTTCATTCATTCATTCCTTAAGGAAAAATTCTTTATAAGAAAGCTTCTTTCACTTTTACTAAAATTAATTTGCAGAAATTCCTTAATGTAGCAGTATTACTGGTAGATGGTCACGTTGTCGTTATTATTTCATTAAATAAACCCAACATTCAGTTGACAATGACGATATCAAAATATATCTGCTATTTACAAAGAGAAACATTCGATGCGATTAGAAATTAAAAAGATGGATTTTAAATATCGCAAATGACATCAATTTTGCATCAATCTTAGCGTTCGACAAATGAAATGGTTTGTTATAAGTTGAATGAATGTTACAGTATAAAATACGTGCCTCTTTGCGAGTTTTAACTTAGGCTTAGAATAAAATTTTCTTGAACAATTGGTTGTTGATAATTTGAATTACATGTTATGTATAGGAATAGATTTACTTTGAGAAAATGGTTGCTGAATTTTTGCCAACCAGTGCAGATATTTGAAAATAACAGAGTACTACTCAAAAATGTGTAAGTACAGATATCATAATTAAAATTCAGATTGATTTTCGCCGATTTAAGTAAAATCGTAAGTAGACGTATGTATTTTAAATTAGTTAGGTAGTGGCGTGTTCTAGGGCTTCAATTGGTGGTTGAACGATTCAATGATAGCTCCATTTATTGCTTTAATTATTATTTTCTTCAAACTTTACTGCTAATATTAGTTTAAATCTATTTGGTTTGTTTCTCCTGCAATTGAATTCGTTGCTACTTGGTTTTGACTCAGACGTGGTGAAGGTCTTGTGTAATTTTATTCGAAAATAAATTCTTGTAACAGAAGTTTGTGTTCTGCCTTCTAAAGCAATAAGAAACTGTTTGGTCTGGAATTAATTCAAGATTCCTGAAGTTAAGGTCAGACTCGATTTTAAGATTTGTGTCTTTTAATAAAAGAGTTTAGGAAAATATTTAAATCAGCATTTTGTATCTAATAATTTTATTGTGAGAAATTGTAGTTTTAAAGTTCCATTAAATTATAAATTCACATAGGTAAGTATCTATAACAAAGGCAATTTACACGTATCTTTGATACATGGTATATTTTAAAGAAATGTAAAGATATATATTGTGAAAGGATTCTGATACTAGAGATTCAAGTAACTTTATTCCAAGTTTAGTTATTTCTCTTTAAGTTATTTATACTCTACTAATTTTCATTTTCAATACTATTATAAGTAACTATTTGTACTCTAAAAATATTAGTAAGGTGTAATATACTAATTTATTCTAGTAGGAGAGATTCATGTTTTACCAACTGAAATAGTCAATAAAGTGGTTTTTTTTATTTTCCTAGGAAATTGTGCGTCTGTTGTATAGGGAAGGATACTTCAATATCATAGCAATATATATATATATATATATATATATATTCTTATGCTCAACCCCCTTCGCGCCTTTTTATTTTAATTTAATTATTTTTATATAATGTGCAAGTATTTATTTTATGTTACGTGCTTTAGCAACGTTTGGTTGGTTTATAAATCAAAAACTGTGTTAAATATGCCTCGACTATTTGAAAACTCTTTCTTCCCAGGGTATCCACCTACTTACCGTGGGTTCAGTGGTAACTAGATGTGCAATGCACCAACCAAACAGCACTACCTTTTGTTTTTGTACCTTAGATAATTTACACTTGTGTATGCGAAATTTTTATATACGATCCACGTAGCCTTGTGCCAAATTAATTAATATTACAAAATTTCTGACTTTGACGTTATATCACACAGTACTCACCTGTTCTATACTTCGTTGTCGGCCTCTATGAATGCTGGCTCAAAATCCTACTCGCCGTATACGTCTTTACAAGGTTTGCACTATCACTATGAAATCTGCCGTCTAGACTCCAGGTATCGTTGACTTAATTTTGATGCTCCCAAATCTAAAATAAATATGACCCAAATTTAGAATTTTGAATAACCTTTTTTTATTTACTTCCCCTGCGCTAATTTTTCCGGTGTTATATCTTCTTTATCTCGTACGAATCCTCTTGCTACACCAATGCTGTCTTATAATCTTGCTCCTCTCGTTCTAAATCACTGCTTTCTTTATCCGCTCGTTCCAAATCAATACTTCCTTCTTTTAATCCGCTCGTTCCAAATCAATACTTCCTCCTTTTAATCCGCTCGTTCCAAATCAATCCTTCCTTCTATTTACCACTCAATGCTCTGCTATACATAAAACCATATCCAATTCAATCCCAATAATATCTTCTTCAAACTTATAAATCCTATTCGATGCCTTCTGCCTATATAAATCTCGTTCCAATATCCACTTATGTTCCGCCGGTTCGCTGTCGCACTAATTCCACTCTTAAACTTGTTACTCGTCGTTGCTATTAATTATTTTATTCACTGTTGCTTATCCTTACTCTTCCTTTATATAAATTAAAACTCGTACACTTTCAAACTCATTTATTAAATCTTCAAAATATTCAAACAATTTAGCGCAGTTTACAAACACGTCTTATTACAAAAATATTTAAAAATCGACTTCTTGTTTACTTTTCCTAGGTGATAATTACAATTTAAATATGCCTACTCTTTATTACATTGTATACAAAAACCATCCAATAACATCGTCTCACCAAGTTCGTGTCACTAGTACCTTATACTTTGTCTTTTGCACTTTCCCTTTTCATACATAAATGTTCAATCATTGGTCCTAAATATCGCACAACCCTTCAATCATATTTGACAATGGTATTACTTATAATTTTGATATTACATGTTTGTCCAAAGGTTGATTCTAGTAAAATAAATGCCGAAATGTTACACATATAAACCTGGATCTGCGTGGTGAATCGTGTAATTTCTACAGACGCATCCGGTTTCTGGATTAGCAAATGTACGTTCTATGGCTTATTCAACATACAACTCAGTGTAAAACCCTGAATACTGTGTGTTTTATCACGTCATCAAGTCATTGTTTTTACGTCTTGGCACTTACATTTTGACTAATATTTCAAATACTTTAACGTTTGTAAAGTACGGCAAACATAAATTTCTCAGTTACGGGATCTGATATTTGGCTTACTTTATTTGGCATACACTACCTTCAACAAAACAACCCTTAGAACCCTTTTAGACCCTACTAACATTACAATATATATATATATATATATATATATATATACATAGCTATGATAATAGGGTTATTTAAGGCTATATAGAGTAACAAGGGAGGTGTACTTCATGTAAACAACACAAAAATCTAGAAAACTAAACATTTAAACCACAAAAAGTACACAATTCGTTCATTATGCAAAAAGCAAATACCAGACACCCTGTATAAAATCAACAACTAACTACAGTCAATGAAAGGAAGCTTGTTTTTTAATAATTTAACCACATTTAGTAAAATAAACAACTCTGGACGCAACCCAATTCATTTCAGAAACATTAATACATTCATAAACTTTAAACAAATGCAAATTAGGCGTATTCAAAGTAAAACGAACGCGAAAAAATCTTTTTTAAACTCAACGCAAGTTATGTACCCCCCAATTTACCTATATATATATATATATATATATATATATATATATATATATATATATATATATTGCTATGAACTGCCGGAATTATCGCGCCCCTATGTTGGGCTGTTATTTTAATTTGCTATGTACACTAAATTATACGCGCTCCATCATTTGAGCGACCATATTAATATTACTATGAATAAACAAAATTGTAATTATCTCCGACGTTGGGCTGTCTTATTAATATTGCTATCAATTCCCTCCAGAAACTTAACTGGATTTTATCTTGAACCAACCTTGTCAACCAATAACAAAACTCGGTACGTTACCGCCTTACTTGTTATCAATTTCCTATTCAACTCGTAGCTCCTCCTTGAACTTAACAAATTACTCCCATTGACTTTATCTTCTGACCTCGGCTAGCATTTATTTGGAATTATGAAATTCAGTTAATTTCGATTTTATATAATGAAAACCTATATTTTATGTACAGTTTTTGCAAATTACTTGTAATACACTTTTCAATTAGTTAATGTTGTAAATTTCATTTATTAAACATCATACACTATTTACTCAAAACCCAAAGTCACCAAAAAAAACCTATTATCTTTATCAACGAAGTGTAGAACGTTCTAAACCTGTTATCATATTACTCACTTTATACGTATGCAACTTCTTTTGTTGACTTTTTCACATTCATATTATATTAAGCAAATTCAATATTCAAAAAAAAAATAAAAAATATATAGAAAAATAAAATGTCTTATAACTAAAAAATCTGACCTGGTCTGTTTTCTTCACATCAACGATTCCATTTGAATAAAAATTATCTTCCCCCAATTCAGGATTACATTTAAATTATTACCATTACCCTATGGACTACCATTAACTTATGCACCCCAATTTATTGTCGTTTCATATCAGACTTATTACTTCTTATCAATCAATTTCCTCAAACTTAGAATAGAATTCTTCTGATCATTGTCCTCTGACTTGAAATCGTAGTTTATTTTTTTTCCTTACTCAAATTGTATTATTTGTTTCCCCCGTACTTCAAAATTGTAGTCTATTTTGCCCCGTACTTCAAATTTGAATTTTTCACCCCGGTTTTAGAAGCCCTATTATTAATATGTTTTAGTTTAAAATAAATTCATTAAAATGTACTTACGTTTAATCGGCAATTATAGTTTTCATCTTGGCACTTATTTTATCTTTCACTTTTAAAATTATTACGTATTACTTTATTTCATAGCGGCGCACTTCGGCCTTTGTTGAGTTGCAAACTGACCTCGTTATCACTTTACCTGGTAATATATTATTGAATTCCCACTCCGTCAGTGGGTATGGTCTAGAACTCGTCGCCCATTTATAACCAATCAAATAGTTACATTTAAAGCAGTTTCTGATGTAATTCTTCACGATTCCCAATAATTGTAAGCTGGTCGCAGCTGTCTTCGTTATCAACATGCGGTGTTTTGATAGATCTAATTGCTTTTCCATAAACAACTGATGCAATTCGACTTTTAATTTTCAGATTTACATGTTATTCACGCAAATTTTAATCTACTTTCTTATCAAAAATGGTTAGCTATTTGCACGCATTTACCTATGCTACCTGAAGCTCTATTTCTATATTCGTATTAATCTAATTGTTTGGAACTCTTTTAAATGCGTGTCTGCTTACACTTTATCGTTTACTTATAAATATACGCGTGCTTTTACTGAAAAATATTATTACTTGCTTTACCTAAATTAACTAAAACTTTATCTACAGGGTATTAAATATCTTCTATTTACCTAATGAATGTCTTCCTGGTTTCTACGCTAACTATGCGTCTTCCTATGCTTATCTGCGTCGCTTAAAACTATTTATACTTTATATACAGGGTGTTGACTGCTTACTATTTACATACTATCTCCATTTCTCAATTCTTCACTAAATAAGTGCAGTTTTCTGCTGCCTATGGTAATTTCTCATTTTTAAATGACCTTTCCTATAAAGTACACCCTTAAACAACCCCTTATCACAGCAATATATATATATATATATATATATATATGTATATATATTAAATAATAGAATCTAATAGGAATTATTAGAAATTGTTAAATAAATCATAAGTCAATTGCAACAATGTAATACAAGGATAAACCAAACAGATTATTAACAGTTCATGAGAACGGATATGCAACTTTGTATCCGAGACGATAGTGATACCGCAAGTGGCAGGTCACAGACGGTTAAGATATCGCAATTACCTAGAAATAAGATTAAAACAATGTAACAAAGTATAGAATTAAGAGTAAAGCAGACATGAGATCTGCAAGTTCCCACATTCATGTGAGGGGGTAGGATTATTATAAAAAACCCGGGAGCTCAAGGCCCGGCAGTCAGTCTTCCAACTCCATACTTCGTTGTTCAAGCTACTCAATTGAGTCAGTCTGAGTAATACAGCTTTTGCATTGTTGTTTACCTAGACTACTTACCCTAATATTAGTACAATTAATTAATTCTTTTGGTTTAAAGTAAAGAACAGTTTGTCAAAATCCCACATTAATTTCTGTTTAAGATAAATAAATTTGTCAAGTTTTGGAAACGTTTTTTAAAAACATCGCTCCAAAGGCCCGAACCTTAACTGGCGTAGTAGTCACACACATACCACTACGCCACGAAGCCGTAGCGAAATTAATATCATCAAACAAAGAAATTTTAAAAAAAAGAAAGACCTAATTAGATGTACGTTAATAAAAAACAAGTATCCTAAAAGAATAATAAAGAGAGAAATGAATAAAGTTCCAAAAAAATAAACAAAAAGAAAACAAAAACAACGGTACGCGCCAAAAAATACTCTCAATACCATACATAAAAGGATTCTCCGAAAAAAATCCAAAGAATAAAAAACAGATTTAGAATTAAAACAGTATTTAGAACCAGTAATACACTAAGAACACAATTAACAAAAACAAAACCCAAAAACGTAATACAAAGTTTAAAAAAACTGCATCTACAAAATACCGTGCGAATGTAACAAGTTTTATATGGGGGAAAGTTCCAGACCATTTGAAAACCGATTAAAAGAACATAAATCGTATATAAAAAATAGAAAATATAAAAAATCCATGATTTGCCGACTTGCATGGGACTTCAGTCATAAAATAAAATGGGAAGACGCAAAAATTATTGACAAAGAAAAAAAACCACCTTAATGTAAAATCAAAGAAGCTGCTTATATAACCCTACATAAAAATAACTGCATGCAAACGAATCCGTGACTTTCAGTATACAATGGATTCCATTACTAAAAGAAATAACAAAATAAATAACAAATGAAAATCAAATGCCCCCAATATCTAGGTAGCATTGCAAGTCATTCTTGGGTTTTCCTTGCGATATTAACATGAAATACAGCTTACGTACATGATTTCTATTTATACATAAAATAACTAATTACATAACAATAAGCATATTAGCAACCCCTACACCCAATTGTATAAATAGAAACATGTGAAAAAATGTTTTCCAATCCTCAAGGTATTGAATTTATATGAAATCTAGTGATGGATTCGAACCGAACCGAGTCGAACCTTGCCCTAGGTTCGGTTCGATTCGAAAACTTTTTAGTCCGGTTCGGTTCGAAAAAATATATTCCAGTTCGGTTCGGTTCGGTTCGAAAAAAACGAACCAAACCTAGAAACCGAACCGAACCGGTTCGACATTTTGATATTTTAAACAACTAGTGCGTTCAACTACAACAATTTAAATGTTTAATGTAGTTTTTATATTTAGTAGTTGCTACTTTCAAATAAACCCAACATTAATTTGCTTTAGATTTCAGTAGCATAAATTATATTAACACTATTTGTCCAGGTTTGATTTTTCAATACGTACTATCTTTAACAAAGCGTAATTACAATTAGGTTAATAGTGAAAGCCACCTCTAAAATTTAGAATGTGTTAATAATAGATGATTTTTACTAATGTCATTTTACCGTGAAAGAACGATATTACACGATCTTTGCGAATACTTTTATTGTAGTTTTAGTTAGTATAAAAAGAGCATCAAGACAATAAGGTGTTGCTGATTTCTTATACAGTACAAACAAAAAGCTGTTTGTCAGTTTATCTTTATTATTAATATTATTTCTTTTAAAAGACAAGATCAGATGGTTCTCGGAAAGAATCGTAAATCTACCTCAAACAGCGTTTACGTTTTTCATAAAAAAATGTAACAGTATTTATGGCACGGGCAGTATGTCTGCTTATTATTTGCATTATACTGTATTATTTTATGACACCATTGATTGAAAAGTTTATGCCGCCATGAGGCATAAACTTTAACCCTTGGTTTTGAGAGAAAGTTCGGGGTCATGCCTCTGGAGTATCGGCTCCTTCTAAAGACGTTGGTGGTAATGGCCACACTAAATAAAGAGTAAATAGTATGGGACCATGCGTTTTGTAACACCATATTTTGAGCGATTATGTACAAAAGAAAAGGAAATTAGTTTTTCTACAAGGTCACATTTTTTAATATTAATAGAGAACTGGTGTTCATACAAAAGTAAAAAATTCAAAATGATGGATTAGTAATACATACTTATTTAAGAATTAAACTGTTTCGTTTATTCTGAATACTTCTGTAGTCTCTAGACCGTGTCCTCGGCTTGTATAAGTTTAAGATGGTTTTCAACAAGACTTCTGTTTATTAAATAAAATAAACTTGTTTTTAAAACCAAATTTTCAAAATCATTTCGAGTTTTTTTAATATCTAATACTAGATATAAACAAACAACAATTTGAAATAAGGAGCATTAAACAAATCGAACTATTCTAGAATTTTTTGATCTACACACGTGTCTCGATGACAAAATTTATTAGATATGTAACACTAATTAACACCTATTACATTTTTTACCTATTACTTAAAACTCGAGACCATGTTCATTAGAAAATCGTTGAATTTCTTATATGCTTGCGACTAGAAATTTTTAAAATGTGCATCTGGGAGAAATAACATGTTTTTAGTGAAAATTAAATTTTTAAACTAAATTTTTATTTAAAAAATCGAACGGAACCGGACCGAACCTTAAGCTAGGTTTGGTTCGGTTTGAAAAATTTGCCGGTCCGGTTAGAGGTTCGGATTGAAAATAAAATGTCCGGTTCGGTTCGGTTCGGTTCGAAAAATCGAACCGAACCTCAAACCGAACCTCGAACCTGCTCGAACCTGTCCATCCCTAATGAAATCTAACAATAAAAATTAATCAGCTGATTTCACGTTAAGTGTAAAATAAAGTCGCTCCCAGGGTGCAACACAAATTAAGGCACTCATTCTTCTATACTTTAAAATTTTTTCCTAATATACTCAAACCAAATATATCAAACATCAATAAATCAAAGTCACCTTCAATTTATGTCATACATGTCAAACTTAATAATTTTTATTAGGTCATGGATCGAAACGTAAATAAAGATCATTTTAATAGATATAAGTGGTTTTTATTCCCAAGAAAGATTTAAAAAGCACTAGTCGTTCTAATGTAACAGTATATCAACGTTGATCCCCTCAATATAGGTTACAGCAAATTAATAAGTACAAAGAATTTCTTACCAACTCGATTACACTCTGAAACATGCGAATCCGTTAATCATACTCGATTACATATTTCTGATGCTAACGGTAAAAGCAATTTCGTAGTGAAAGGCTATTGAAAAAGGCAACGTACCCAACGAAGTTTACAGAATAGTCGTTTCCGAGTTTGCAAAGCGTAAGGTGTACTGTTACTTGCTAATCAAAGTGAAATTAAATTGTAAATTGCGTTTCAAAGTATAATGGAAACAAGAAACCGCACAGAATTTTATTCAAAATTACCTGCGAATCATCCAGTGAACTTATACTTTCAGGATTTGACATATTCAGTGCCCCAGGGAAGGAAAGGTGAGTGGATGCTTTGTTTTTGTTTATAAATTCCGTCTTTCAAGAATATGCAACTAAAGATATGTTCGAGGTTTTGTATTCTCATAACGTTGGTAATAATTTATCTCCTAGTTGGTAACTTTGTTTTATATTAGTAAATTCCACTTTGCGATTGTTGATGATCAACATTCAGTAATATTAATTCAAGCTTTTCCCAAAGAAGCTAAAATTGTATGGTTACCTTAATCATAAAATTAATAGTTGTACTATTTTTTTGTGAGTGGGAATATTGCAAAAACTATATAAGTTATCTATGGGAAGTGAAATTAAAACTGTATAAAAAGATAAGGGAATTTGTCCTGGTTATTCAAGCTGAACATTTTAATTTGTCTCATTCCGTGTATTTTACATCTGATGGTATTCGCTCTCTTTTCGGTATGATTTATTATTGTAAAGATCAGGACTGGTTTTAAAGGTGTTGGAATCTGTTCTGGTGTTAAGCAAAAACTAAATCAATACTTCCTTCTACTATCAGTTTTTACAACACTAAGGAATTTATGTTTGACTAAAATAGCAATCTGCGCCACATGTAGGGTGCAGGTAGTTACCCTTACATTTTATGTTTTTATAACACTATGGTTTTTCTCGTTAGAAGTCTTATACTTGAGTTCAGAACGTTCGGAAGTGCTTTTAAATGAATGTGTCTAAATAAAACAAACTGTCTTATTATTATTTTTATATAAATCCGACTCCCATATCCAATAAAAGGCGAACAAACGAGGTCCCGCAAATTTTAGGGGCGTATTTTGACTGGAGTTTGTAACAAATCTCGTTCAAAAAAAAATTTCTGTAACGATATCTAAAAAATATATAATTTTTACAGTTAGCAACGCCGTTATTTTTAGTTTTTTTAATAGATATATCTGGATATTAAATTTTATAATTTTTATGTGTATAAACTATACAAGATTTTTAAATGTAAGAAACTACCTCTTTTAATAATTCTTATTGTAAGAAGACTGCATTATACATTTTGTTCGGGGCAGCAAAACAACTGGGACTGATCTTGCAATGATGTATGTCTCCATAATAACTATAATTAAGAAAATAAATTTGCACCTTCAACCGAAGAATCAGTAACAAACCTCGATTCGGAATCTTTTGCAATTTTCCAGTTTTGTCTTGCAGAAATTTCATTACTTGCTTATTAGAAAGTCTCTTATTACATTTTATGTAAGCCATTTAAAAATCTGCAATTATTGCTCAATTGCATACGCAAAATTATTTTTATAGACTTGTTTCGTAACTGAATCCCATTCGCTTGAACTTGTACTGTAAGATCTTTGAACTCTTGTTTGAACTATAATTTTCTATCGGTTTTTTGAAGGCCTTGCATGTCTAAAACTGAAGCAATCTGTTTACTATGACTTAATTCTATTTTTAAACGAAAACGTATAATAATAAAATATTATTCGTGTTGTATTTGCAATTTGCAAACAGAGAACTAGAAATCACCAGCTTTGTTGTACTTGTCCTGATATTTATTTTGTTTTGCATTTATTGCTTGAGATATTCATGTAATTATTATTACTATTAATAATTTTAATGATCAGTTATTTTCGCCGAGTATGTTTTTGGCATTTGTAATAGCTGCAAATGACCGTTTCTAGCGTCCTACTCAGGGCCATATTACCCATTAGGCACAGTTAGGCACGTGCCTAACGGTGCCAAGTCCACGACCGAACAAAAAAAATATTCGTCAAAAATCATCAAATAAAAATACCGCAACCCTCTATTCTGACCATCGTGAATCACGTATCCGCACCCTCTCTAGCATGCATAAAAAGTAGATTAACAGGTGCGTGAAGTTAGCGGAATAATTTCGGCAGGAATAATTTTAATTGGTGTAATTGTTAGTGCTTCGTTAGTGCTTTTTAGTGTCCAAATATAAAAGTCAGTGGACAATTCAAACAATAGTTATAAGCAGTTAAAGTTATTCCTCCAAATTCACACCTGGCGAAAAAGTGTCCGCCGGAATGAATAATTGTAGTCGGTGTAATGGTTAGTGCTTCGTTAGTGCTTTTTAGTGCCCAAAAATGAATGTCAGCGGACTACACAAAAAATAGTTATATACAGTTAAAGTGATTCCGCCAACTTCACGCCTGGCGTAAAAGTGTCGGCAGGAATAATAATAGCAAATGTAATAGTTAGTGCTTCGTTAATGCTTTTTAGTGCCCAAATTGGAATGGGTGCGAACTACTCAAAAAATAGTTATATACAGAGTGATTGTAGCAGGTTTAGTGGTTAGTGCTTGTTAGTGCTTTTTAGTGCCCAAACATTAATTCCAGCGGACTACTCAAAAATTAGTTATATGCAGTTAGTTATTCTGCCATCTTTACGCCTGGCGGAAAAGTGTCGATGAAAATAATTGTAGCCGGTGTAACAGATAGTGCTTCGTGGGCGCTTTTTGTTAGTGCTTTTTAGTGCCCAAATATGAATGCATCGGACTACTCAAAAAATACTTAAATGCAGTTAAAGTTATCTCGCCAAAACCACGCCTAGCGGAAAAGCGTTGACAGGAATAATTTTAACCGACGTAATGGCTAGTGCTTTATTAGTGCTTTTTAATGCCCAAATATGAATGTCAACGGACTATTCAAACAATAGTTATAAGCAGCTAGTTATTTCTCCAACTTCACGCCTGGCGGAAAAGTGTCAGCAGGTATAATTGTACCAGTTATAATGGCTAGTGCTTTGTTAGTGCTTTTTAGTGTCCAAATATGCAGTAACGTGCATGTTAGATAGGCAAAAAAGGCAATGTCTACTCTAGAAAAATTACGAATTTATATGTATATTTTATATTTTTTTATTTTAATAATATATTATCAAATTTAATTTAAATACATATACATTTTCAATAACGAGTAGTTTATACTAATTTTAATACTTCTATTAACAAATTTACAAATATTATTGTCAATATTCCGCCAAAAATGAAAAGACAAGCGCACCTAAAAATAACCGAATAACTGCATGCATAAGATATTACGAATGATGCAGGGTGTAGGTATACCATAAGAAATTCGTGAAGGTATAAACAATGAATGTATAGGACATTCTTGCAGGCATCCATAACCAGTGCTTTTAGTAGGAATCAGAGCGTAAATCTTGGTCGCGCATTATCGTTTACCATCGATCGCGATAATTGCAGACTGGTAACGACTTGATTAGTTTTGATGCGTCTGCGGGGTAACTTCTTTGTGTTGTATTTATTTTGTCAATAATACAATATCATATACATAATAAAGAATAATGAATGCTTCTGTAACATGTATTTACTGAGTATAGTGCAGATATGAATTACATTCAGAGACTAAAAACGAATACGTTTAGGTTTAATACTAAAACGTATAATGAAAAACAAGTATTCGGACAACCTACTCCATCATAAAATTACAACAAAAAAAGAACACTTCAAGATACTTCATGAAGTAAGTTTTATGACGATAACTATATATATATATATATATATATATATATATATATATATACATATATTGCTATGACCTCCCTCAATTATTCGCGCCTCATCGTTTGTGCGGTCATATAAATATTGTTATGAACTCCCTCCAGGAACTTAACTGGATTTTATCTTATAAAGGCCTTGTATCGACCAATAACAAAACTTGGTATGATACCGCCTTACTCGTTATCTTTGCGTATGCAACTTATAGCTCCTCCTTTATTGTTTAAATTATCAAATTACACTCCCATTAACTATATCTTTTGACCTCGACTAGCGTTTATTTAGAATTATAAAATGAAGTTAATTCAATTCCATATAATGAAAACAAATATGATGTACAGTTTTTGTAAATTATTTAAAATACACTTTTCAATTAACTAATGTTGTAAATCTCATTTATCAAAAATCATATACTATTCGATATATCTAAAGTCACCAAAAAATCTATTGTTTTTATAAAAAAAAGCTTGGAACGTTCAAAACCCTTTTATCATATAACGCACTTTATACGTATGCAAGTTCTTTGTTTTGTCGACTTCGTCACATTAATTTATATTAAGCAAATTCAATATTCAATATTTAAATTCAAATAGAAAAATAATGTGTTATAACTAAAAATCTAACCTGGTCTATTTTCTTCGCTATTTCCTTTCTGCAATCGACGCATCCATTATCAGCTAATATTTTCCATGCATTATGCCATCCATTTGGATCAAAATTATTTTCCCTCAGTTCAGAATTATTATATACTCATTCGAAATATGAACCATTGCATTTAAATTATTGTCATCACCCTCTGGACTACCATTATTAAACTTAGACAGACTCAGAATTTATTCTGATCAATTTCCCCAAACTTAGAATTTGATTATCATATTATTACCCTTAGACTATTATTCTCCACGACCTCGAACTTGTATTATCATTTTCCCCAGACTTGGCTTTTATGCTCACCGGCCTCGAACTTGTATTATCGCCCTTAGACTATTATTCTCCACGGACTCGAAGCCCTATTATAATTATGTTTTAGTTTAAATAAATTCCCCAAAACCTACTTACGTTTAATCGGCAATCGTAATTTTCATCTTCGTCGCACTTATACAATTTTCACTTTAAATTATTCTTACGTATTACACTTTATTTCAAAGTGGCGCACCTCGGCCTTTGTTGAGTTGAAAATTGAGTTCGTTATCACTGTCCCAGGTAATATATGATTGATCTCCTACTCCATCAGTAGGCATGGCTTACAAACTCGTCGTTAATTTTAACCAATCAAGTCTTTGCATTTAAAGTAGTTTCTGATGTAACTTTCTCTGCCTTCAAGTAATTGTGGCTTGCTCGCAGGTGCCTCGTTATCAGACATGCGGTGTTTTGACGAATCTAATCGCTTTTCCATGTTGTACACAAACAACTGATGCAATTCGACTTCTAATTTTCATATATGCTTGTTATTTACGCAATTTTTAATCACCTTTATTATTAAAAATGGTTAATTGTTTGTACGCATTCACATTATGCTTCTTGAAGCTTTATTTCTTATCTCCGTATTAACCTAATTGTTTGGAACTCTTTTGAATGCGTGTTTAATTACCTTTATTATGTTTACTTATAAATACGCGTGCTTCCACTAAAAATATCGTTATTTGCCTTACCTAAATTAACTAAAGCTCTATCTACAGGGTGTTAAATATTTACTATTTACCTAATGCATGTATTCCTTATTCCTACGCTAACTATGCGTCTTCTTGTCCTAAGATGCGTCTATTTGCGTAGCTTAAAACTACTTATACTTTATATACAGGGTGTTGACTGCTTACTATTTACAAACTATTTCCATTTCTCAATTTTCTATTAACTAAATGCAGTTTTCTGCTTCCTATTATAATTTCTAATTCCTGCACGACCTTTGCTATAAAGTACACCCTTAAACAGCCCCTTATCACAGCAATATATATAACTATGACTTAGCAATACTTTTTCATATTTACAAGCGTATAAACTTTTATAATCAATTTTGTTCAATGAAGTTACCACGTGTTGTACAAACTCGGTGGATTTACAACCGAGAACCATTAATGTAATTTTAAGTGAACACAAAAAACCAATTGAACTCTTCACTAAAATTACCGTAAATCCGATCAAATGCGTTTCAGAAACGCTTTCTGCAGCTAGATATATGAATTTATTTTAAGCGACTTCAAATTTAATTACTTTTTAGCAATATTTAACACAATTTTTATACAGACTGATGTGCTTTTTAACATAATACAGTCAAAAGTTGTAGATATTGGGTATTGTCTTAAACAAATTGAAGAGTTTACATTCTTTGTTGAAATATTCTATAATAAAAGTGATGAAATATACAAAAAAACTTTAACTTTTTGTGAAGAACCAAGAAGAAGGCGAAACGTAAGTGATATAAAACTTTACTACTGACGCATCTTTCGTCAAATGGTGGATAATATAAAAAGTGAAATTTCTGATCGTTATACAGAAATTAGTAAACTGCTTTTTTCGTCTTTTGGATCACGATTCTTTTTCTAGTTACAACTCTGAATTCCCAGAAAAGCTCTTTTCAGAATTAAAAACAAGGTACAGTGAAAGATTTGAATTTGACCGCCTTAGAAACGAGTTGATTTGTTTGTACTCCTCATCGGAATTTGCAAGTCTTAATTCGTAGGAAATCATCCGATTATGCGAAGAAAAAAATATGTGTCATGTATTTCCCCAACTAATGGCATTGACCAAATTGAATGTAACAATTCCAGCAAGTAGCGCATCTGCGGAACGATCGTTTTCTGGCCTAAAACGGATTCATACTTACCTGCGTAATACTCAGAGACAAGCGCGGTTAAATAACTTAACCATTGTTTCTCTTGAAAAGGATCTAGTGCAAGAACTAAAACGAACTTCTGGTTTCTATGACAATGTATTGAGTGAATTTTTAAAAAAGACCGCTTAATTGACTTAATTTACAGAAAGCAGTTTTTTAGTGATGCATATAATCTGTGGTGCCAGGCGTATATACAAGTCAAACTCACATTTAGATACTTTAATTGCAGAACTTATATACACCTATGGTAATTTTTTGTTTTTAATTTTTTGCCTACCCTGCATTAACAATCACAACACGCCACTGCAAATATGAATGTCAGCGACTACTCGAAAAATAGTTTTATGCAGTTAAAATTATTTCGCCAACATGACGCCTAGCGGAAAGGTATCGGCAGGAATAATTTTAGCCGACGTAATGGTTAATGCTTCGTTAATGCTTTTTCATGTCCAAGTATGAATGTCAGCAAACTACTTGTTAGGATATAACTACTAACCGTGGTCAACGCTGTTCTAACCTTGCGAGTACCACAACACCTCAACTACAAACAGTACTCAGAGTAACTTCCATTTATTAATCTACTGTCATATATAATCGTACAAAAAAAGTTTTCTTACAATTACTGACAACTTTCTGACAGCTCTAATCAATCTCGAAAAAAAACCCAACTGTTTTCCCTTTTTGTTTTCTCTCCTACTATCTAATTGCACTAAAAGATGTAACATTCTCCAATCTTTAATTTTAGAACTAACAACGTCTGAACAATAAAATTAAATCTACAAATCTAATCGGATCGGCGTCTTCACTTTCCGTCCAGTACGGGTTTTTATGTTTGAAGCAACCTTGGCTCGCTCCACTTACCTTTCAGACGCGCGTGCCCGTCTCATGGTTGGCGCCATCTCCACCCTTGACCTTAAACAGAGTTGAGTTGAAGATACACCACCTTCCAACAGAAAACACCGTTGCACTGGTCTGACCAGCTCCCCAGAAGGAGTGCGCAATCTAACCACTCGAGTCCCACATCTGACCCTGGATACATTTCTATTACACGCGCAAGCGGCCATCTACCCCTTTTTGTATCATTATCCACGATAACAATATCCCCAATCTTAGGACTATACATCTCCCTTTCGCTTGCTCTTTGTACCAACAATCTCAAGTACTCTTTCCGAAATCTTCTACGAAGGCTCGCCATAAGTCGAACTTTATATTTACGCCTTCTGTTAAAATTTGCCGAATCTATTTTATCTAGATCCGTCACGTGTCCGGTAGAATTATCGCGCAAGAACATCGAGGGTGATAAAGGTGTCAGATTCTCGACGTCTTCAGATACATAGGTGAGTGGTCGATCATTAATGGTGGATTCTACATCGCAAATGATAGTGTGTAACTCATCATAATGCAGTGGGGACCTCCCCAATACCCGAACTAACAGTTCATTTATCGTCCGAATCAGGCGCTCCCACCATCCTCCCCACCACGCAGCAGTGGAAGGTATGAATTTCCACTGTATGCGTTGAGTGGCGTGTATCGACGCAATATGATCCCAATCAAGAGCACGAAACTCATTCTCCGTCCCCTTAAAATTTGTCCTGTTATCGCTATAAATTACAGTGGGCCGTCCTCTACAAGCTATGAAGCGTCGTAATGCCCGCAAAAAACCTTCAGTGCTCAAACTAATCACCAATTCGACGTGTATCGCTCGGTACACCGCACATGTGAAAATGACAAACCAACATTTACTACTATCTTTCAAATAGAGTGGTCTGCCCAATCAATTCCCACGAAACACCGAGGCTTCTTCTACCCGATCTTTGGGCAGCGGAGCCGCTTCAGCAGGAAAACTTTTGCTTGCGTACCTTCTGCATCTAACACATTTATCGCGAATTGTTTTGATGGCCCTCCTACTCCTTAAGATCCAAAACCGTTCCCTAAGCTTATTGATCATTATTTGGGTCCCGATATGACAGTTATTTTAATGACATTCCCTAATTAATGCATCAACCAGAACATGTTTAGCAGGTAGTAATATTGGGTACTTAAAATCATAACAATTGCCCTTACGAACAATTTTGGTCAAAACCCGCATAATTCCCTTTTCATCAATGATCGTTCGTATTTTACTCTTCCCTTCATTCAAAGTTCTTTCTTTTTTAATCAAATTAATTACCGAGAATTCCGTTTCATTGATCTCCCGGACGGTTAAGGTGCCTGTAACTCTCCCACCCCGGGCGTTACACCCAAAACGCTTGGCCCACGATACCACTCTTAAAACCTTACAGTAGTCTATGACTCGTTTACACAGGTCTTCCGACCAACTCTGATTTCGTTTTATCCACGCCAAAACAGTAGACGAGTAGCTCCAGTATATACATTTTAAATTAGCAACAGCTAAACCTGCCTTAACCATTGCTGTTAATCTGGCACCAATTAGACAGGCCATCAACTCTAACCTGGGTGTTGTCGCTGCCTTGAGAGGGCAGACTCGTGCCTTTGCCTGCACAAACCGAACAGCATATTCGTCATTATTAACTGGGTATCTCAAAAATCTGACGACTGCACAAGCGGACTTGCTTGATTCGCAAAATACATGCAAAACCCAATCTTTCTCATCGACAGAGTTAGCTGCCACCCACCTTGGTAGCTCTATACCGCGTAACAGTTGAACCTGACTTGTCCACCTTTCAAATTCATGTCTGATATTTTTCGGAAGCTTTTCATCCCACCCTACCTTTACTGCCCATGCTTGCTGTAGCAGAATACGCGGGATTATCGTAGCCACCACTAAGAGTCCCATGGGGTCGTACACCCATTTAGGAAGGACAGCATTTTTCGTTTTGACACTTTATCGATTTTTATTTCAGGTACGTTACAACTTAAAACGTCCGTCGCCTTGTTCCACTTCAACCTTAATAAGTCTTTTATTTTTATTTATTTATTTGTTCCAACGTTTCAGTAGTCTGCTACCTGAAATTTAAGCAGACCTGGCATCCCCACAGAAAGTAACCATCATGTGTTATGTGTGTATGTGTGAGGGATGGTTGTGTGAGATGTTGGTCCGTGTTACGTTCCCTCTCTAGGACCAGGACCATCGGCAGCCGGATATCCCAGTCGTCAAGAAAGAACGCACAACGGACATTACTTTGTCAGGCCGGACCATCGGCAGCCGGAAATCCAGATGTTGAAAGGCAATGGAAGTGTGTGTTTAGGTGTGTGTGTGTATTTGTGTGTGTGTGTGTGTGTGCGTGTGTGTGTGAGAGAGAGAGAGTTGTGTGTATGTGTGTTGTGTGTGATGTTGGTATCCGTGTTACGTTCCCCCTTTAGGACCAGGACCATCGGAAGCCGGATATCCCAATCTTCAAAGAGGAACGATCGACGGATGTTGCCTTATCAGTCTGGACCACCGGCAGCCTGAAATCCAGATGTTGAAAAGGCAATGTAAGTGTGTGAAGTGTTTTATGTTTGCACAGTACATAAGAGGTGTTTTGTGTGTTTGTGTGTGTGTGTGTGTGTGTGTGTGTTTGTGTGTTTGTGTGTGTGTGTGTGTGTGTGTGTGTGTGTGAGGTGTGTTTGAAATGTTAATTTGTGTTTATGTTTGCCCAGGTTACTAAAAGGTTGGATTGAATTAGTATAATTTTGTACATGTTTGAACTTATACTATTACATAAATAAAAAATTAGGTTCTTTCAAAGGAAAGGATTTGTTTGGTGTATTGTTTGCCTCGAGTATGTGAAAGTTCTTAAAATTTAGCGTTTGTTAAAAAGAAAAGAAATTCCCTATTCTACTACTTAAAATTAACTTATACTACTACTGTAGGTTATTATTTGTGAGAGACAGGGTTACTAATATGTAAAAGCATGCAAATTCTACATATTAGGGGGTTGGATCGTTTCAAAGTCGGGTTAATGGTTTGATCTTGTTGCTTCTGGTCGTCAAGAGCAGAGCTCTTGGAATTCCAGGAGATCGGTCTCCGGTCTCCGGGGCAGAGCCTCGGTCCAAGGAGAGGTGGTACTTTTATGTCTCTGTCCGGGTAGTTTTGTTTGTGTCTTTTATCCGTCAAGATAACGTTGGTGGATGAGTGCCGTGGTTTTTTGTGTGAGTGCATTTAAGTGTGGAAATAGGTTTTCGTTCCAAATCATTTGGTGTAGGGTCTTGTTTAATAATGTTTGTCTATGTGCGTAGAGGTACGGTTGTAAGTCATTACACTCGAATACTATATGTTCCGGTGTTCCCATTTCTCCGCACGTGCATATGTTGTTGTCAACTAAGTTCATGCGTTTTCTGTATGTCGGATAAGGTCCGTGGCCAGTAAGGTAATGAATAAATCCCCGACTGGGCACCAGGTATTTGGCTTTTAGGCGGTCTTTAATATTTGGGATCATTGCGTATACCCTTCTACCGGTTGTGCTTTGATCCCATCTTGTCTGTCATTCTGCAAGTATGTAATTCTTTATTTCTGTCTTTGTCGTGGGCAGTTGGTTTGTGTTTAAGATGCGTTGTAGTTGTTTGTTGTCATTGTGTGTAAGATTATATATTGCAGCTCGCTGTTTCACTACTAGGTCCAAGGGCATAGTTCCCACCAGTACATGAAGTGCATCATGTGCGGTAGTCCCATAAGTCCCCGTCGGTCGCAGTAAAACACTTAGTTGTGTACTGTTAATTTTTTGTCTAGGTTTGATTGTGTTAAGGCGATGTCCCCACGTGCTCGCGGCGTGTGATACCATAGCACCGAGCACACTGTTGAGATATAGCCTTACGCAATTAAGTGGTATCTTATAAGTCCTTTGGGCTAGCGTTGCAATGTTCTGCATTGCAGAAGTTGCACTTGCACAGACGGTGTTTATATGTGCAGAGTAATTCTGTTTTTCGTCTAATGTTAAGCCCAGATATTTTGTGTTTTGTGTTTTACTTATATTTACACCATCTAGTTTGATGGTGGGGTCCCTTGCCAGGGTTCCCTTCATTACAAGGTATGTAGTTTTTTGTGGTGTTATGGTCATTTTGTTGGTTTTGCACCAACTTTGTGTATGGGTAAGTGCGATGTTAGCTTTACGTTCGATTTCTCTTCTGGAATTGCCTTCAACCACCAGCAAGATGTCGTCGGCGTATGCAATCGTCGACAACACTTCGTCAACGGTGTCCAGCTTTCCCAGGAGTTCATCCATTACAATATTCCAAAATAGGGGCCCGCATATGGACCCCTGCGGGCAACCTTTATTTATATGTTTGGTAATGCTCTCCATGCTGTAGTGTTACATACCTGTCCCTGCAGTAGCTACCTTAATAAGTCTGTCAAATGACTTGAATCGTTAGCAAAAATCTCGCTACCACCAATAACCGTGCTCTCCCACAAACGTAGTTCCATTTTCGCATCGGCCAACAATTGTGTCGCTACTGCCTTACATTCTTCCAATTCCTCAACCTAATCGACCGAAAGAACACAATTGTCTACGTAGAAACTATCTTTTAGAACATATGCCCATTTCTGAATTGATGATGCAGTGTTGTCCAAATGATACGCTATTACTGCGTTTAGTAAAAAAAGGGCTGCAGTTCACCCCGAACACTACCTTTTTATGTCGGTACACCTGCAGCTCTTCTTCACCTTCCGATTTCCACCACAAAAAAAAAACGTAAATAATCCCTATCTTTCCGACTAACCTTAATCATCATAAACGCTCTCCGTATATCAGCAACAAGGCCAATACGCCTTTTTCGAAATTTTAATATTAAAGACGAAATAAGCTGCAAAAAAATTAGGCCCTTTTTCTAAGCAATCGTTTAAAGAAGAACGTCCACCTATCTTAAAAGATGCATCAAACACTGACTTGACTGGTGCAGTCGTACTTTCGGCTTTAAACACGGGTCTGTGTGGCAAGTAATGTCCCTTAACGCCCTTTTCGTGTACCTTTTCGATTAAATCATCGCGCTCCCATTCTACAAACATACTATGATATAGCTTGAACTACCCAGAAACCTTCAGCCGCTGAGTTAACTTTAATAAACGCCTTTCAGCGGCTGCAAAATTGGTAGGCGTCGCCGTAGATCAATGTAGTAAGCGTAAGACTACGGATCCCAAGGTCCCGGGTTCAAATCCCGACACGGTCGACTGCTTGAAAAATGGCAGGTAAGCATTTTTCACAAATATTACGCCCTCGTTCGGATGAGAGGTTAAATGGAGGTCCCGTGTGTGAGTGTTGTCACGCACGTTAAAGATCCCTACCTTGCCTGTAACGGCAAGGGTTCGGCAAAATTCTAAATTTCCAGGCAACAAAAAACTCGCCTCCTGGCCAATGTAGTACCTTCGGGTGGAGCATTGGAAATGTAAATGAACGGCTGCAAAATTGGGCGTCTCCGTGGATCAATGTAGTAAGCGTAAGACTACGGATCCCAAGGTCCTGGGTTCAAATCCCGACACGGCTGACTGCTTGAAAAATGACAGGTGAGCATTTTTCACAAAAATTACGCCCTCGTTCGGATAAGAGGCTAAATGGAGGTTCCGTGTGTGAGTGTTGTTACGCACGTTAAAAATCCATACCTTGCCTGGAACGGCAAGGGTTCGGCAAAAGTCTAAATTTCCAGACAACAAAAAAATCGCCTCCTGGCCAATGTAATACCTTCTGGTGGAGCATTGGAAATATAAATCCACGGCTGCAAAATTGTCGGGGGGAAAATCACTCTCTTGTATCCAGGATAAACTTATCACGTACCGCCCTACCTCATCTCTCTTGACCGTGTTTAAAAATTGTTCGTAACAGATACGTTCTCTTTGTTCTATAGTTAGTACCTCAATTGGATCTACTATACCTATAACATCTAGTCTCCACAACTGAAACATCAATATTGCTTAACGTCAAACATGAGACGGCCATCGCTAGACTTTTTTCGACACCAAACCCTATGATTGCACCAAACACTGTCCATCTAAAAACCGTCTCCATCGCTGTAAAACCACACTCTAGTTTTTCGGTCTTTCCCGTTAAAAAAATTCCATAGTAATCACAGCCTATAATGACATCTATTTCGGAACTCTCACTTGTCATATCGCAAATCCAGATATTCTTCTCGAATAATTCGCGTAGCTATGGTCCACCATTTAACTTGGGAATACAATCACAGATCTTTTTCTGACCCAATGCTTCGATATTTCGGCTGATTGTGCTATTCATGGCTTGTAAGCTAAATCCATATTTGTTAATTGATTTTGCAGGAGCAACTAATCTTCCAAAAACTGCTTTCTCTAACCACTCCGCTCCCACAAACCCTGCGCCTACCGTTTTAGGAACACTTTCTTTTATGTGGCTCCTCTGTGCCTCACTATCGAGGAGGATTCGCGCTTGAAAACTTTCCTTGCTACCCTTAATAACGATCGTCAATGTTTGTAGTAGCACGGGGCTTCGGTTGTGAGTAGACATAGTCGCTATTGATACCGTATTCTCATCTAGTTTATTGCTTTGTTTGAAACTAATAGGAATAGAAGGATACAAAATTGCATAGTGTTTTCTAGAACAGATCGGGCAAATTACTCGCTTCTTACAAAATTTTGCTCCATGTCCCCCATTCAGACCACAGAAACAGCGCTTTTTTTTCAATACCCTTTTTGTTTATTTTCAAATGTTAAACTATGTGCCTCAGTACACCTGTCACTATCATGAGAGCCGTCGCAAAATACACAAACAGCTACTTCTTTCAACTTATCCTGTGTATTTTCCTTCTTCCTAGTCGTGCTCATGTGATGAAGTCCGGCAGCTGTGTGGAGTTGATTCTCACTCACTTCGTGATGCTCATTACCACGCTTCGATTGACTTCGCGACCCAAAACCTTCCCAAGCTAACTTAATTTTTTCTTTTCCTTCAACTTAGCTTTCTAAAAATGCCATAAGGTTGGCCAACTTTTCTGTTCTTATCTCTTTAGCTAGATAACTTCTCTGTCAAGCTTGTAGTGTTTCATCAGGTAAGCTAGACTCTACTAAGGGAAACAACATAGCCGCATACTTTTCTTTGGCGACTGGCAGCGTTTCCAGTGACCGCAAATGAGATTCTAACGTATCGAATATGACACTCAAACGCTTGTTTTTTGGGTCTTGATTATTACTAATAACTAGCTTCAATAACTGGCGTACATAAACTTCGACCAAAATCTCTTCTTTACCAAACCTCTTCTTCAGTGCATTGATCACCTTAGCATAATTATCGTCAGCTTGGGGGTAACTCGACACAACGCTGTACACTTTGGACTCCTTGGTAATAGCTTGCATCAAATACTGTAACTTTTCCGATATAGGCAACTGGGGGTTTTTATCTATATTTTTGAACTGTGCCCAGAAACCTAACCACTCTTTCAAATCACCATCAAATTTTTTGATAGCGATTTTAGGATACTTAGTATGTGAAGCTCTTGTATTTTCGATAGCCGAATGCTTTGTCCCTTCGATATTTCTACCATTTTCACTACTTACCACACTTACTGTAGAGTTACCATCCGCATTAATTTTCCTATCCAAATACATTTTTCCTTTGATTCGCGCGGTCCTATATGCTTCTCTATATTCTTCAATTGCCAGAAACTCTGCTTCGTGGGCATCCTCGTCTCCTTCTGTTATTTCAGAGAATAGCTCTAAGATTCTTCCATCATTAGCGTCCAGCTTCTTAAAATATTCTTCCAAAACCTCAAGTTTTACCTTTAAAACTACTTCTTCAATAGTTTCTTGACCAAGTATGTCACTTATAACTTTGACCAGCCGTTTCAACTGTGCTCTAATTGGTGTTCTGACCTTTTTCAACTTGTCCATTTTACTTTGGGACAGTTCGTTCTCAGATCACGTCGGGGTCACCAAAAATGTTAGGATATAACTACTAACCGTGGTCAATCCTGTTCTAACCTTGCGAGTACGACAACACCTCAACTACAAACAGTACTCAGAGTAGCTTCCATTTATTAATCTACTGTCATATATAATCGTACAAAAAGGTTTTCTTACAATTACTGACAACTTTCTGACAGCTCTAATCAATCTCGAAAAAAAATCCCAACTATTTCCCTTTTTGTTTTCTCTCCTACTATCTAATTGCACTAAAAGGTGTTGTAACACTTACTCAAAAAGCAGTTATATGCAGTTAAAGGTATTCCGCTAACATGTCGCCTAGCGGGAAAAGTGTCGACAAGAATAATGGTATCCGGTGTAATGGTTAGTGCTATGTTAGTACAGTTTACTGCAAAAATGTAAATGCTTGCGGACTACTCAAATGGAAGTTATACGCAGTAAAATTTGAATCTAATGAAAACTAAATCGAAATATAAACGACTAAAATAGCATACAAGATGATATTGTAATATAAATTCAAATAAAAATTTGTCACAAAAAAATTCTATTAGTTAAACTTTAGGCAAGTACAAGATAAAACGCTAAAAAGCACAAGCGAAGTACTAACCATTAAACAGGCCACAATTATTCCCGCCTACACTCTTCCCCATGCGTGAAGAAAGCGGAATAACTTTAAATGCATATAACTATTTTTTGAGTAGTCTGCTGACATTCATATTTGAGCATTAAAAAGCACTAGCGAAGCACTAACTATTACGTCGGCTAAAATTATTCCTGCCGATACCTTTCCGCTAAGCGTCATGTTGGCGGAATATCTTTAGCTGCATATAACTATTTTCTGAGTAGTCGGCTGGTATTCATATTTGGGCACTGAAAAGCACTAACGAAGCACTAACCATTACACCTGTTAGAATTATTCCTGCCGACACTTTTCCGCCAGGCGTGAAGTTGACGGAATAACTTTAACTACATATAATCATTTTTGTGTAGTACGCTGGTATTCATATTTGGGCACTAAAAAACACTAACAAAGCACTATCCATTACACTTGCTACAATCGTTCCTACCGACACTTTTCCGCCAGGCGTGAAGTTGGCGGAATAACTTTAACTGCATATAACTATTGTTTGAATTGTGCGCTGACTTTTATATTTGGGCACTAAAAACCACTAACGAAGCACTAACAATTATACCAATTAAAATTATTCCTGCCGATATTATTTCGCTAACTTCACGCACTTTAGATTAACCTGTAGGTAGTTGCTCAGTGTCTCAGTCGGTATTAATACAGATAGGCTGCTAATATTTTGTTGAAACTTGATCTTCTTATCTATATATGGTTGTTGTGCTTTGTACTTATAGACTGCAGTTCCAGTGGCGGAGCTTTATCCCATAACCTCGCCAATTCAAAACAGTGCGTCCTCTTACATACACTTTATGGAAACACAAAAGTTACTACAGTAGTTTGCATGCGTATTGCGTAATAGGATTAATAATTTCCATAAGGTAACCTCAAACTTTGTGTGAAACAGTAGAAGATTCACTTACCAAATTTAATTCTTTCTGACACTATCGATATCGGTATACTACAATAATGATCTCCACCATCAATATAAATTAGTAAATTTAATTTTATCTTAATAAAGGACATCGGATTTTACAATAACAAGCAGTGCCGTAATTTACCCGGACTGGGACCGGAAATTATATTTGAGGTACAATGCACTAATACCATTTTTAAACTGTAAATAATCTTTCTCTGAACAGTTAACATGTGCCTCTATATTTCGCTATGTAGATAAACCTTGCTACGTACCTAGACGTAGCCGGAAGAAACGTAAATACCAGGCTAACTACCAAACGCGAAGAGTGGGGGGATTCGCTTAAATACCAAAAAAAAAGCACATCGTCCACGATTATCTATTAACAATGAGAATAAATAAAGGATTCTGTACAAACAGGCAAAAGAAATAAATTAAGCGTTACTATTCCAAAGCAAACAATTATGTGATACAAACAATTTAGTACTTTAGATACGAAGTGCGCATCTCGTATTTTTCACAAAATAAAACTAATCAGTAGCAAATAAACATGTGAGAGCTTTTGTCAAGCGTTTTTAAAATTGCACATTGTTACACTAGCTATTGAAACTACGCTTGAAGGGCCAAGAAGCAATGATAAGAAGGAATTTAAAATAAGAGGGTTTTCAGTCAAAGAAAACTAGTGCATGCACAAGACAATTTATCCCAGCTAGCAGGGTATCGGGCGGGGTTCAACAAAAAACAAGGTGGACCTACGTGGCTGTGGTCATTTCGTCCTTTGCATAAATTTTACCATCAATAAGGGCGCCAACAATCGTGTCGCAATTGGAAATGTAGTTCCAAAATAACCTTACCTGAGAATAACTCACGCTTGCTTCTCTAGACGATTGCTTCCAGAAGAAGGTAGGATTAGCAATCAGGATGTTTACCGGTGAAGGTCATTTTCTACAGTAACCTTGTTGCGTTTTGTGTGAATATCAGGTGAAGCAATCAGTAAATACTTCTTTAACCTACAAGAATAATAGAATAACTACACCGTCAACACTTTCACAATTCATATAATGACACTTGATTAGCACTACAAAAATCTTTACTTAATCTACATGACGAGCTTACATCTAGTTACAACCTCATCCAATACTCACAGTTTTGGGTCCTTATAACCTATATTTTACACTATCCGTCCATCTACCGGTCCTACACCTGGGTTCTTTAGATGGCGAGAACACCTTCCAGCCAAGTAAACATCTCTTTCAGTGATAACAAATTCCACAAGAGTGAATCGAGCCTCCAGCTCCTAAAATAGCTTACGCTCGGAAGCTCACGACAAAACTAGGGTGTGGGGTTAATTCTCTAAACAGAGAAGGGATTACTAATTTGTCCCTAATAAATATGCAACTAGTCCACTAATTTGAATCACTATCTGGAGTGTTTCTATTTCACCATGTTGTTACTTGGAAGACTCGGATCAAAGTGACCGGGGAATATTGTTTTTCCCATTTAAGAAAACTCCCTCATTTTCCTTAAAAAACCCCTGCAGTATCACCAAAAAACTTACTGCTAAAATTAATGCCAATCAAGCAATTGTCGAAATTAAAATTTATACGGCAGTAGCTAGAATATAACCACATGAAATTTCATCAAATCTAACATAAGGTTAGATATTTAAAATTATAAATCGGTCAGGATCAATGAGGAATGAGAATAAAAGGACAGCCCTTTATTTAACTAATAACAATTACGTCTTGGAACTGAATTTAATGTAACTGACCATGAATGATTATCCCTATATGAAAGTGAACTAGTTTAGAACATAATGTATTAAAAATACATTACAACATAATACCTTCTGTAAATTAAACTAGTCAGTAAAAAGAATAAGCGTGTGGGAACTTTTGTCATACATTTTTAACAATGGTACATCACATCTGTAGAGCAATAATATCGATTCACAGCAACAAATAATAGTCCTACAGTGTCACGTTTTTAATCACGTAACTACACCAAACGCCGATAAGGAATATTCCCTTGATATACACAAAAAACAAGTTGTATACCTGCATGTGTCGGGACTGATAGTTAAAATAACTTTCTTCTGCAGTAGAGAAATCAAAAGCTGAAAATTAGTAAAAATCCCAACAACATTGAAAGAGATGAAGTTACAACTTTCCTCTGACTTGAAAGTGACGTTAAGAACATCAAAACGCAAACTGTCACTTTTACGCAAGCGTGACTGTAGCAACCATTAGCTTATATTGTTCACTCAAGACAAAGTCGGTTATGCCTACCAGAACCGCGACATTTCCCATTTTCCTTCAGTTATTATGCTATACATACACTTTGCAGGTTGACAGGAGTAGTAGTCAGATCATCTGGAAGTAATTTTCTTTGACAACAAAACATTAATCCAGCTTAACTGGGCATGTGGATTTGCACGTTCTCAAATAGTGATCCACGTTCCAGCCTGATGATGCCTCAAGTAGCGGATACATCAACTTTTTGTTTTTAGTATGACTGGGTCTAGACCCGGAACACATATTATTAGTCATGACTCTGGTTGTGAAAATCTGTACTTATCTGTTTTGTGATACCCCAGGTTCGAATAAACAGAACAATTTAAGTGAAGAATGTCAAACAAAGGGATAAACGATGTATGTGGGCGCAAATATAATTGATCTAAAAATTTCCAGTTTTATATATGCACAGTGATGCGATAATGTTACAACATAAAGAAAGTCTAATATAATAAAGAATTTATTGTTTACTCTGTATTCAGTGACCGATAATTTACGTAAGCAGTTACATTTTAGTAGTCAAAGACTTGTAATATCCTTTACAGTAGCAAACAAAGGAATTTATAATAGCGATGTATTTAACTGCCTGCGAGTTACACGAATTCCTCGTCATTGCATGAGACGACAGAATACAAAATCAAAACAATAGTTCAACCTTGTTTATAATTATATATATTTTTTTGGAATTGGGTGAGCGAAGAATTCCTCAGCTCTCATTACAGCAGTTTTTAAAAATGAACAGATCAGCTTAATATGAATGTTTTGTAAATTAAATTCGGAAACTTTGCCATGCGGTTAAGGTGAAATCTGCACGGATAATTTATTAGCTCAGTAACATGTTAAAACTAGTATTATCCCGCGTGAGACAACGGTAGAGTAATTCTTGGAATTTATCCAAATATATATATATATATATATATAATATATATATATATATATATATATATATATATATATATATATTGCTGTGAATCTCTACAAAAAACCTCACCAGAGTAAACAAAAATATTCGAGTCTCTCGAATTGGGCACCAAGATTTGCTGTGATTCTCGCCCTGGTGAATCTCTTCTGATAACCGCCTCTTTACTCTTTCCGCCTCGGCTGCTCCCCTAGATAACTTTCATCCACATTCATAAAAAAAAAAAACACATTCCTACCACAAACATCAACGTTAAATCTATTTACATCAATATTTATAATACATTAAAATTTCAAAATTAAATTTCAGCATAAATTTCAGTATCATAAAATTTCAAGTTTAAATTTGTCATCAGTTTTAATTTGCATCCAGAATTAAAGTCCTGGTAGGATGCATACTAATTAAGTTACAATATGTGCAGACCTAAGTCTGAATAAAAGGGAGCATCTTCCACCCCTTTACGTTAATTAAACAGGTTAGTCTAATTGAGCTCAAAGACAGACCCAAATTTTCATCATAATCAAAACATAAACTGCTAAATACTCCTTTCTACTTAAACAAGAAAATTTTACCTTAAATTCAAAATTTGTTGTTTATACAAATTCACTACTGTCCATTTTTTTATCAAATAAATTATAAAGATATCCAACACACACCAAAACATCAAAGTTCGAACAAAATTGTATAATTTACCTGAAGGTTACTGCACTAGTGGCTTCAATGTACATCGTCCTTGCTAATTTCACCATTCCAACTAGGTTATGTTTCCGTCCTCAGATTCCTGGTCGCCTTTTAAAATTCATCTACAACACCATTCGTTTAAAAACTTTCAGGGCTTCTCAGGAACTCATCTAAGTATATCAAAATCTTGTTTTGTGGATCCAATCACGATTACGAATAACATTTAATTATTAACACCCCCGAAAAATAGCAAATAAATTCATACTTCTTTCACGCTATACCCCAAAACTGCCTACTTTTGTTTATTTATTTATCGTTACAAATTTGGATAATTGGTACAATAATACTCGCAAATATAACTAGACTTTATTACCTTGTATCATCTTTTCATAGTGCACTAATGCATAATAACTTGTATCGTAGCACGTAAAGAGCAAACTGTTTTAAAGTATTCAATAATCACCAAAATATACGAGCAAACTGTTTAAAGTATTGAATCAAAATCGAAAATCTAAGAGAGCCAAACTCCTATAAACACGGGTTTATATAATAGCTCGCCTGCATGTCGGTTTTGTCCCGCGACGGCCAGTTTTTAGAATTTCGCATACTATGTTCCCTTTTCGACAGTCCGGCACGCGGTTCTATTAAATTTGCACACGCGCCAGTTGAAAATCTAAGAAATTTTCACACGGTTCGCAAACACGTCCGAGAATAACTAATTAATTTTGTATAGAAATCGTTACGTTTACGAATCTCATATCTGCATCTTATTACAACCAATCGTAGCCCTCGTGACGCTACACAAATCACGCCTTTAATTATTAGTGTCTCTGCTTGAAGCATTTTATCCTACCTTTTCTACCTTGGCCTGAGTGGTACAAATCAATACTCTGTATTATGGGCTATTTCAATCCACGTGGATTCGTACGTGACTTACTTGAGTTAAATAACCCCACATCTAACCTTCCCGTTAATATAAGCTACGGTTTATCCGACCGTTTGCAGCAGAATTTTCATGTTTATCCAAACAAATTAAACTGAAATTGACTTTCAAAAATACGCAGGTGTGTGCTCCTAATTAACGTTTTAATATAATTCTCAGAGCTTTTATTTCATGGTATTTTAACCTTGGATTTTCACAGGCTTTTATGCTTATTATATTATTAATAATGGTTCAATTAACTCCAACTAAAATAATAATGAATGGCATTGACTTCTACCCTTTAATTTTTAGCGAATACGCACTAAATATTAATTTATTATTTGTACACTTTGTTTAATACCCATTACTTAAAAATTGAATTAATTAATATAAATTTTGCACGTAATTTCTATTTGTTTCTTGGAACAATTGATTTAAATACACGTTGAGCATTTTAATTCTGCTTCTTTTTATAGAAAGCGTCCTTATACACGGTGATTAAAATTATTTGATGTCGTTAATTAATTTTCTACCCTGGTCTAAATTTGAGTAATATATATATATATATATATATATATATATATATATATATATATATATATATATATATATAATATATATATATATATAAATATATATATATATATATATATATTATATATATAAATAATTATCTTACTGTTTAACGACCTTGCTTTATATATGTATATAATAACTAAATTATGGTTGTGGGTTTCAGGTCAGCTGACAAATTCAGTACTACTCTTTTTTATTGCCTAAATTTTTGAATTTATTTTAATTCTTGATCACAGGCACTACAAATGATAAATTATAAAAACTGGTACAATTTGGTTTTAAAATTACATACTAAATCGAGGTTTGTATAAATAATTTTAGCAACAATGTAAAAAATAACAAAAACTATAACTACCATAACTAAAAATAATATAAAATGTATAATTTAATAAAATGACACCATTTCAAATAAATTTGTCACATTGTTCTTTTATTTTTGTGTGACGGTATGGTAAAATTGAATGCATGCATGTATGTATGCATGTAACGTTTTTAATGAATTAAGTGGGTGTTATACTGTGTGTGTGTGTTAATTTTTATTTTTGTATGTTTGTTTGTGTTGTGTGTCTCTGTGTGTATTTTTTTTATATTATATAAATATTTTATGGGGTATGTTTATAATATCTCACTGTAATAACTACAAACAATTACTTTGATCCAATACGTAGTATTTTGTTTCAAGTATCTAATTTTTAAAATTTAATAAATAGGTATATATAGAGCTCAAGCTGTTTATGTCCGTCTTTTTGTTCTTTGTACAAGAATTTTGATAAATATAACACATTCCTAAAAATAGTCTTTTGGATTCTGAATTTTGAATTTGAATCATTTTTGGGTTTCGAAAGTCCATTACGTGATTGTTTTCTAAAATATGTTTAGTTAAAGCACATGCATTAGGTTTTCGTTTAACATCACTTTTATGTTGATATATCCTTTGTTTTAAGTTATGTGAAGTTTGACTAATATAGATTTGGTTACAATTAGTACAGTTAATTTGGTAAAGTAAGTTTCTTTGTTGTAGTTTAGGTGTTTTGTCTTTTAATTTGGAATGTAATTTATTTAAGGTGAATATATTTCGTTTGGCAATTTTGAATTTTACATTTTTAAATATTGTGGTTAGTTTTGTTGTTAAATGTAGTTCGATACTTTAATTTGGTACGACTTTAATTGGAAGCGATTCTTATATGGGGATGGCATTTTGTTGATGTCTTAACGCAAACAAAAATTCCAATAAGCAAAGCAGACACAGCAAGGGGATGCAGATCATAGACTAGGATGGAACTCCAGAACCCATTCCAGGTTAGCAATTTTTAATACACTTTATTATTGAAAGACTGTTTTCAATTTAATATTTTCTATGCATTGTATAGTTGTAAGAGTAACCAAAAAGGTCACTTAAAAAAATATGAAAACAAGGGAAGGTATCTTGAAACGTTCGAAGGTCCCTAAATATGATATTTTTGCTGCCTTTCAGAAAAGCATAAATCTGGTATATGTAGATATTTTGTACAAAAAGGAAAATTTTGAGTATTGTAAATATTATCAATTATTATATTATGTGTTCTAGAATTGCTTTATTTAATTCAATAAGATTTAATCAGTAAGGTAGTCGGGGGGAAAAATCCTAAATTAATATTTCATATCAAATAGGGCGAATAACACAGAAATAAAAGAAATATCACAGCAATAAAAATCACGCCGAAGCGTGAGGCGAATTTCATATCACAGCAATAAATATGACATGCCCAATCGTGGGGCGATTTCACAGCAATATATATATATATATATATATATATATATATATATATATATATATTGCAGTGGATCTCCGCTAAACGTCTCGATACAAAAATATATTCGAAAATTTTATAAAATTTTCAAATTCGACAATAAACAAATTTTCAAAAATTAACTAATTAAAAAAAAATTATCCTTACCCGTTTTCCTCTCTTTATCGGTTAAACGGCCTTCTTCAACTGCTTCCGGCTAGCTCATTTGGATCTCCTCTTGGGTATCTAGATTCACTCGCATATTCTCAATCATACACACACACTAGCAATAAAACCTCAAATACAACCAACATACAAGCTTTTATTTAAAACTATTTACAAATGAAATGCAATATAGTCCATATTCCATTGATCACGTTACACTTCAGAAAACCTTATTTTATAATGTCCAGTATTTTATTTTAAAATTATTAAACACATAAATTGTACCCGGAGTAAATGGGCCTTGAATAATACCTTCTCGAAACTTCCCTCCTTATAATTTATTTATTCATTTTACTCTAACTAAACTCTGGGGTAGGTTGAGCTCAGAATAACCCAGCTAATTATGCATTTGCATACTTTTATAACAAATAAAAAAACAAAGCCATGTACTTTTCACAAAATTTTACGTTCTGATGGAACGTTTAAAAGCTTTATAGACACCTTCAACTTTCTAGTTAAATACCATAATAAAGTTATTTACACGTATTAAGTTTAATACATAAAAATACACACCACCTTGAAATTTAACTCTCATACGTTCTCCCAATATTCACAGTTTATAATAGGGATGGACTCGGGCTCGGGCTTTCGGGCCGGCCCAGCCCGAGCCCGGCCCGATTTCGGGCTCGAATTCGGGCCGGGCCGTTGACTACTTTGTTCGGGCCGGGCCCGGGCCGGGCCTATCTTTTTTCGAGCCGGGCCGGGCCAAACGACTCGGGCCGGCCCGAACTTTTCGGGCCGAAAAACGCACGTGTAGATACACCATCGTCCCTTCACTTCTATCTCACATTGAGTAAGTAAACGTTCTTGATTATATTTTCACGTAGTGTCTTCATGAACCCATTAATAATCAGTTTTTCGTCTTGTTTAGTGTAAAGGAGACCTGATATTATAACTCACTTCTTATACCAAATATTTTTTCTAGTCCTATTTAATGTTCCTCATGTTGTACTTTAGGCAAGTTAAAGATGCCCAGGAACATCAAACTAGGTGATTTATTCATAATTCAAAAGTTTGCACGATTTATATTATGTATATGTATATACTCCAAATCTCAATTATGCGGCGAACGTCGATATTATCAATCGCGTGTATAATTGATGTCTACCGCCTAAAACACTAGAGAGTTATTGCAAAGTTCATTTTACCAATTTTTTAATAAAGATCTCCCTTATTTGACATTTACACATGCGCAATTACACCTTTAATGTTTGTACTTTATTAAAATACACAACACCTTTATTTAATTTAAATACAGGCAGGGAATGCTTTTATTTAAGGCGCCTTAATTTTGACATATGCCAAATGCTTAACGTACAAACTTACATTCAATTGTCTGCTTTGTGTATAAATATAGCGAAATAAATGGTTTTTTGTAGTGTTGTTTCCGTAATTAAATTTAGAAATATAATGTCCAAGTTTATAACACGAAAAAGATATAAAACGTCAACGCTCTAAATACGAGAATGCTGTTTTGTAATGCTTTTCCTAGAAGTAAACTGTAAAAATTCTTTTGAAAACAGATATGCTATATGCTTGGAAAGGAGTAAAAACAGTGTCTTGAAGTAAACTCAAAAAGTATTCCGTGAAAACACCTTGACAACACATACAAATGTTATCGAATCAGTGGGAAATAAAAAAACTCAAATAATAAAAAAAGATTCATCTTTGTGTAAATACAATTTCTTTGATTGTTTCCAATATAGTTAAACATGTATTATAAGTCACCTTATCACAAAAGAGGTTAATTCTTTATTCATTTTTAAAACATAACCTATAGATATAAAATACTAAACATATATGTCAGAATAAAGAGTAAGGGAAAAATTTTCTCTATTATTTCAATGTTAAAACTTGTTGAAATAAGTCGCACACTATCTGATAAAACCCGGGTTTTCCAGTTCGCGCTTCGATAAGCGAGGATTTGCAGTTGGAATTCGTGTTATTTGAACCTTTGTTAAATTTGCTTCTACAGCTTGTGCGTCGACATATTTTCTACATTATTTGTTACAGTATTTCAAAAGCAATGCACGTCTGTTTATTTTCTGTTCGGCAATTAGGAGATGTCTTGCGTGGATTGCTTTTTTTAACTGGAGGCCAAATGGGTTCTTCCTTTCTGTAGACCAACTGCTTTTGTGCGTAGGTCGTTGCTGTAGTTACGATGCCAGGGTGAATGGATCCTGAATACTGCGACGTTTCTGCGTTGACTCACCCCCGACGGTTTTTAAGCTAAGTATCCGGACACCTGCAGGTATGCAACTCGTTTTCTTTTGTGTGTGTCAATGGGATATTCCGTATCAACATTTGGTGTACTTATGTGACAAGAAACGTCACATTGTAGAACTATTGTTCGTTGCTGCTAATCGATATTATCGCTCTACATGTGTGATGTACCTGTGTTAAAAGTATTGGACAGACACACGCTTATTCCTTTGTACTGATTAGTTTATTTTACAAACGGTACTATGTACGATTTAAAAAATATCTGACAAAAGCTCCCACACGTTAATTCTTTCCTACTAATTAGTTATTTTACAAAAAGTATTAGGTGAAACTTTAAAAATGCTTGACAAAAGCTCCCACAGGTTTATTTACTACTGATTAATTTTATTTTGTGTAAATACGAGATGCCCACTTTGTATCTAATGTACTAAATTGTTCATATCACCTAACTGTTTGCTTTCAAATAGTAACGCTTAATTTATTGCTCTTGCTGGTTTGTACAGATTACGTTATTTATTTTTATTTGTTAATAGATCATCGTCGGCGATGTGTTTTCTGTTTCTTTTTGGTATGTAGGCGAATCCCCCCACTCTCCGCGTTTAATAGTTAGCCTGGTACTTACTTTTCTTCCGGCTACGTCTAAGTACGTAACAGAATCAAAAATCAAATGATATACTACGATATGTTCCACAAGTATCTTGATTGTAATTCAAAATCATTATACTCTTAAATTAAACAAAAGAGTAATAGGTAGTTACTTGTTGAACACAACAGAAAAAATATCTTTTCATTCACTGAATAAAAGTCGGGCCGGCCCGAAATATCGGGCCGGGCCTCGGGCCGGGCCGATTACCTTTCTGCTTATTAAAAGCCCGGCCGGCCCGACTTTTATTCAGCCCGAGTCCATCCCTAGTTTATAAAGTCACATTTCAAATCGTCTGGAAATTTATAGTAGATCTCTGCTTTGTGGATGATGCCATGTATTTCTCTTATCTGTTCTGCAGGTCGTTTCTAGCTGTTAGTAGAAAAACTCCATCTAAATTGAACTGGTAACGCAGCCTCCCCGGTGTAACCAAATTCCAAATTCCATTTAAAATTATTTCTTCATTAATTAGATGCTTCAAACCACGTTACTTAATGTCCCGACACGAGTTGATTATAATTATAGATGATATCTCTATTAAAATGTAATTTCGGCACACTTAACCGCGTATTTAATTAAGAGACTACCACCATGTAATATAATTTAACTGATTTAGTAATACTTACAACTCGTGATACTTAGATACGTTGTTTGGAGCGATCGAAAACTTAAGGGCCCTCACCACGTTCTCTAAAAGCATTTATACACTCCGAATGTAACCTCTCCATACCTGCCTAACGCGAAATCTCCTGTTAACAACACACATTCTTGCAATTTTGCACTCAACCCCATTTTCAAATCCGCGAATTCCCGTACCTCGTTATAACATTTCAAGAAAACCACGCTACACTATCCTCGTGTCTGTTTCAAATCAAACTAACATATCGACCAATCGTAGACCTAGTGACGCTTCACAAATCCCTCCTATCCTATTAGTGTCTTTTACTTAAGCGTTTTCTCTGTCCCTTTCTACCCTGGTCTGAGTGGTACAAAATCTATATTCTTGACTATCTGCTGTCTAAACACACGTGGACTTGCGACGTGACTTTAAATAAACCCTGTTTAGTCTTTCATGCTAAAACAATCAACCGTTTCCAATATACGTAGAATCTGCATGTTTATCTACTCAAATTTATTAGAACTTGACATTTAAAAGATTTCAAACAGTCGATATATCTTATTATATATATACAGGGTGAGTTTTTAGTGTGGCAACGGTCGATAACTCCGTTATTATAAAAGCTACGTGAACCAAATTTGGAGGCATATTAGGCATGTCTAATGTGCACATTTTAAAAATATTTGGAAGCATACAGAGTGTTTCATAATTCCAGGGCATATTAAACTTATATTTTTTTTAATAGAATACCCTATATATTATTACATTTTTGAAAAGCCCATAAAAAGAGCTTTAATTTGATATCAAATTATATCTGTCTATTCCTTTTAGTTTTTGAGATATTCAACTGTTTTTAGAAAAAATGACCCTGATTAGATACATTGCCACTGCACTAATACACAACTTATGTTAATTTTCAAGATGCAGAAAATTTTACTATATACCATAGTATATTTGTAATTATCACTTTTTTGAAATTTGTTCACAGTATACAGGGTGTGTCAGGTTTCGCAAAATGCAATTTTTAAAATTTTTTTTAAATGGCACCCTACCAATTTTATTGCTACAATGGATAGTTCATTAAGTGTCTTTTCACTTTTGTTAAGCATTCCCTATACCTAAATCCATTACTTTCTGAAATATTTTTGATTTTCTTCAAATTTTAAGAATGTTTTTAATTTACATAACTAAAAATAACTTATTATAGGAGAATATTATAAAACAATTAATACATTTTGATTAACAATTAACTACACATATCCAATAACAATTTTTACTAAAGTTATAACAACATACAACAATACACTATCAACAGAATTCTGTCAGATCAACAATATGCATTTTATAGAAAATGTACAAGCAGGAAATCAGGCAGGTTTTGAAAAACATAACAATTACAATCAAAATTAAAATGTCATTTAGGCTTATTAATTGTAGTGTAGTGTGTATTGTAGAATTGCTTTATTTAATTGAATCAGCTAGTCGAGGCAAAGAAAATTATAAATCAACTTTTCTACAAGTGGTTGAGTAATAAAAGCATAAATCACAGCGTAGGGGCTAACAGGAGTTAACACAGCATAAATATGACAAGCCCAAATCGTGGGGCTCAATTATCATAGCATAAATATGGTCTGCATAACCGTGGAGCGAGAATAACAAAGGTTTTATTTTTCCTACAGGAAGATAACACGACAATATATATATATATATATATATATATATATAAATATATATATATACATATATATAAATATATATATATATATATATATATATAGCTATGATAAGAATGGTATATTAAATCATAGGGGTCGTAAAATACATGTAAATATTATTAACGTTAGGAAGACCAAACAATTCCACCATTAAATAGGAGTAAATCGACTATTGTACATAAAGTCAATAACGAGCACACTGCATATAAATCATAACCAATTTAACTCATAAGAAAGAAGCTCATTATTCAATAATCAGATACTACTTATAAAAAATAATAATGTGTACGTTGCATAATACGTTCTAAGTTAAATATACAAGTCCAGAACTAGAAAGAAACGAGCAAAGGTTTTAATCGCACCGAGTTTTATCAAAATAAACACGTAATCGGTGAAGATAAACAAACTGGCATACTGGCTATTTAATAATATCATTAAAATATCAACGCATAAATAAGTCAACGCGTTCAAATACGTCATTATAAAAATATGAATACGTGACCAGTATATTGTAAAAATGCAACATATTTGGAGTAGCGCTAACCAGTCAAGCTGTAACAATCCTGGGGTGCTGACTATTGATATTCAGAAGCAGTGCCTAGAGACAAGCAAAGATTTTATTCATTATTAGTATAGAACTGTTTTTTAATTTTTAAAATTTAATATTTTCAATATCAAATATCTGTAAGGATCATCAAAAATCATTTGAGATTTTGAAAAATAGAGAGAGGATCATTTTGGACATTCAAAAGGTACTTAAAAGTAATTGTATTGGTATTTTTGCTGGATTTCAGGGAACATAAATTTTGGTGGAATCAGATAGATATCAATATTTTATTCAGGGGCTAATTTTTGAATATTAAACAAATTAATTAGTTATTGACATAAAAGTGTACATATTATCGATTATTATATTGTATAATTTTGGATTGCTTCATTTTCATTTACGTTATTTTAACAGATAGGTAATAGAAAGAAAAGGGGTTAAACAATCTTTATTGTCGTGACGTAGGGCACTCTGTGTTTAATAGATTGAGCTAGCCGAGGCATGCAAATTCAAGGAATTATAGCATTTAGAGACGCAGAGGAAGGAGGCCGAGTACAAACACAACAGTAAAGTTTTAAAAGGCGACGGCAACGTTCGGGGCTGTGACATAGTAAAGTTAACGCAATAATCGTGGGCAGAGATTTCACCAAAGTTATGTATCGCACCAAATCGTGGGACTAAAATAAATTTTATCTATGTAAAGTCCAGAATTTTAAATTGAAATATCAAACACATTGAATGTAACAGGAGTAAATGGGCCCTGAATAATACCTTATTTTTCTATTTATTTATAATTATTTCTAACTAGTACACTCTGGAGAATGGTGAGCTCATGATAACCCAGTTTATTTTATTAATGTATGCTTTTACTTTGCATACTCTTACTACAAACACAAAAAAACCCATGTTCTCTTAACAATAAAAATTTAAATTTATGAGGAACGTTAATAAGCTTTATATACACCTATAGATTTATATTCAAATACCATCATCAAAGTTAGTTATACGTATTATTTTCAATACGCAAAATAATGCAAAATACCATCAAAGTTCACTATCACACATCACAATAATTTTTATAGTTTATAAAAAAAATAGCAAATTCTAATGCGTTACCTGGAATTTCTTGAAGATCCCTACTCCGTTGACGATGAAGTTAAGTTTCGGCACCCTCCAGCTAGTTATAGGTGAACACCATCTAAGTTGTGCTGCATGCTATTCATTCAAAATCCATCCAAATCCAAATCCAAGTATATTACAGCTTTTTTATAATTGCATAATTTACTTTACGTTACTTTACTTTACTTCACGAGCTTGTTAAAATATCAGTTGCACCTCAATTAGAATTAAACTCGACACTATCCGCGTTTCAAACTATGAGGCCAACACTGTACTATCTAATTTAAAAATTTTAAATACTTACAAGCTCGTGGTAGATTTCTGTACGTAGTCTAAAGCGATGAAAATACAAAGAGATCCCTATTAATTTTCTTAGAGTATTTATACAATTCAAAATGCCAACTCTCGGTCACTCTTCACGCGAAATACTTCATTTAAAGTAATACTTCTTTAAATTTTGGTTTAACCGTTTTCGAAATCTTTGAAATTTAGCTCGTTGATACGTTATTTTCCAAAAAACCCGCATTCAATTTTTCCCGTGTTCGTCTGTTGTACAACTAACTATTTAGATCAATGATATATTCAGTGACGTCTTAAAAACCCTGCCTATATTAACTCTATTCCTCTCTTATGTATATTAGATGTTTCCTTCTAACCTTGTTTGAGTGGTAGAAAATCGATATTACTGTCTGCGTGCTATCTAACCCACGTGGACTGAATACGTGCATCCCGAAGTGAAATACTATTATGCCTGTCTCACTCCGAAGCATATCATTGATTGTCCATCCCTTCTGCGCTTTAAGGAAACTTTTGGTTAGCGTTCATGCGAACCGTCCGACCGTTTGCACAATATACCTCAAATTTGGTCTTTTATCTACACAAATAAGGGGAACATGACCTTTCCAAAACATGCAGGTGTTCAATTAACGAACGTTTTAAAATAACATTTCTAGGAGTTTGCGTTTCAAGGTATTTCATATATTCGACGTGTTTGTTTGTTAGTAAAGCGTTTCGTCTTGGAATTATGGATTTTTCACGCTCTTCTGCGTATTTGACGTAATAACCCTTTCAATTAAACTCAATTAAATTAATTAATAATTTGCATTGGCTTATACAATTTATTTTCTTTACGCACCTAACTAAATTTTAATCACTAATTGTAAAATTATGGTAATTCTTGTTACTTTTAATTAACTAAATAAAATAAATTTCGCACGTAAATTTTGGTTGTTTGCTCTATACAGGAGTGTTTGAAATTGCATTGTTTATACCTAAATTTAACCCTTTAATATCACTACTATATATATATATATATATATATATATATATATATATATATATATATTACTCATATTTAGACCAGGGTAGAAAATTATATAATTTTATCACATAATTTTAATCACTGTGTAGAAGCTTTTGGAAAAGGTACGCGTTATTAAATAACAGCGTGAAGCATAAAAATTCATTCGTTTTATTAAAATTAAGAAATTTAAATCATGTACAAGACGCTTTATATCAAAAGAAACAGTATTAAAAAAAAGCTCTGCGTGTAATTTATTTATTCCTAATAAAGAAACAAAGAGAAATTACATGCAAAATTTATCTTAATTAACTCTATTTCAAGTAACCGGTATTGAACAAAACGTACAGATAACAACTAATATTTAGTTAGGATTCACTAAAATTTAAAGGGGTATTAATTTTAATTGGAGTTAGTTGAACCATTATTAATAATAAGCATAAAACTTGTAAAAACCCAAGATTATAATACTAGAAAATAAAGCTCTGAGAATTAATATTATGTTGAACACCTGCGTAGTTTAAATGTCAAATACGGCGAAAATTTTGCAGATAATTAATGGTTCAGAGAATCTTGGGGAAAACGTCGCATAATAGTTACAAGAATTGCTAAAGGTGGGTATTTCACACTCCATGTGGACTAAAATATAATCGATAATAAAGAATATCAATTTGCACCAATACGAACAGGTTAGAAAAAGAAAGAGAAAATGCGTCAAGCAAAGACACATATAGTAAAAGGCGGGATTTAAGCAACGTCACGAGGGTCACAATTGGTTGAAAATAGGATGCAAATATCAGAGGTAGAAACAACAATTTCTGTACAAAATTAATTAGTTTTTCTCGGACATGCTTGCGTGCCGTGTGTTGAAATTTCTGAGATTTAAATGGGACGAGTGAAAATTCGTAAAAATCGACGCGCGAACGACAGACTGGGAACATGGCATGAGAAATTCTTTAGAATTATCCGTTTTGGGGAACAGACCGACAGACAGGCTTTTTGCTATATATACCGAGGTGAATATAAACAAGCTCTCTCTTAGACTTTTGACGATTCGATGCGTTAAAAGCTCGTACATACGCGACTTGATTGAAGATGTTAAACAGTGCATTTTAGTTTGATTAAATAATTTAAAGTTTGCTCGTATATTTTGTGATTCAAAATAGTTTGTTATTTACGTGCTAACATGAATGTACTTCAGTGCACTTAGATACAAGGTAATAAAAGTTAGTTTCACTGTACCAATTAGCAAAATTTACAACGACAAATGTATACACAAAAGTAGGCAGTTTTGGCGTATATTGGTGAAAGAAGTATGAAGTTATTTGCTATTTTTCGGGGGTGTTAATAATTAAATGGTTCAAATACGTGTCTGGATCCATGAAACAAGGGTCAGATAAACACAGATGAGTTCCGGAAAAGCCCAGAAACAACTTTAAATAAATGGTGATGGAGAAAATTTTAAAAGCGTAGAGAATCAGAAGCCGTAAATATAATCCTGTTGAATGGTGTGATTAACTAAAGAAACGATACTTTGAAGCTACGAGGACAGTAACCTTCAGGTAAATTATACTATTTTGTTTGACATTTTGTGTGTATTGAATGACTTTATAATTGATTTACTTTAAATGGACATTAGTGAAATTGTACTAACCATAAAAGTTTAATTTTAAGATGAAATTTGCTTGTTTAAGTAAAAAGGGGTATTTTGTTTTGATGTTCGGGAATATGATGAAAATTTGGGTATGTCTTTGAGCTCAATTAGACGAACCTGGTTAATTAACGTAAAGGGGTGGTAGATGCTCCCTTTATACTCAGACTCCGGTCTGCTTATATTGTTATATTAATTACTAGGCATCCAACAAGGACTTTAATTTTGGATGCACGTTAAAATGATAATAAAATTAATCTTGAAATTCTTTTTAAAACTGAAATTTATGCTGAGTTTTAATTTTGAAATTTTAATGTATTCTGAGTATTGATGTAAATAGAGTTAACGTTGATGTTTTTGGTAGGAATGTGTTGTTTTTTTTATGAATGAGGAGGTTTATAACATTAGGTGAGCAGCTGAGGCGAAAAGAGGATCACAGCCGTTTATGACGACCAATCGGTGGGACTAGAATTTGTTTGTTGAAAGGACCCAGTTCCCGCATTCACAGGAGTATATCACAGCAATATATATATATATATATATATATATATATATATATATATATATATATATATATATATATATATATATATATATATTATTGTTGAGGAATTATAGGTTAAATAGGTCCAAACAATAAAATTTTATCACTGTGTATATAGAAAATAGGAGCAAATTGTTTACGCGCCAAACTAATCGGCGTATATAGTGAAAACGGACGGTTATTAAGAGATTTTTCTATTCTAAATTGAAATGTTAAAATTGCATAAGGGAAGAAAGCTTTAGAGTACATAAAAAACTCAAGTAATTATAATAATTTTTAATCAAACGTATGGAAGTAGAAATAGAGCTTTCAAATTTAGAAAATCGATAATTTAAACGCAAACATTTTCATAAAAGCAAAAGTTCGTTTATAAATCCCAAGAATGGTTAAACTAGGAATTGTTATTTTAAACGGTCGGTTGCTTCGAGAAACACCTGTTCATTAAATGTCAGGTTCATAGAATCTTAAACAAACGTTAGCACAAAGTTCTATAGAAGTTTGTTTGCAACGGTCACTGTATTGAGCTGCTAAAATAACAAGTGCCTTGAAGACTGAGCGAAATAAACGATAAATAATGTAAAACAGACAGAGTAGCATATAAAGAAAGCGTTGGTTACAAGTCACGTCTAAATACACGGATAAATGTGAAAGCCAACACAATATCGATTTTATGGAGCTTAAGAGGGGTTTTTAAATGAGACAATAGATATGAGTAGAACGGAGAAAGATAGCTGATAGGTGTAGCGTGGTGACGAAAGAAAACTGTATCATTGGTTTAAGGCTAGGCAGTTGGGAGAAGCTCGCGCCCGTTGAAAGATTAAACAAAATTCAGTGTAACAGAAAAATGATCTTGGAATTTTTCAGACGTTACGTTCGGTATTGGTAGAAGTAAATTGAAAAATAAGCTTTTCAGTGGAACAAGGTTCCATAGGGGGTTTAGAAAAGCGTATAAATACTCGAACAAAGATAGTGAGGCTCTCTCTTTCCTTTTAGATCTGAGAACCTGCTTAGATCTCCAACGTAATAATAGTATATGCTCTTACGGGTATTAATTAGTGTATATTCGGTAAAGTTGCATAGAACATCCTGTTAGAAAATATATAAAGCTGTAGTAGCGTACCGCAAAAGTTGTAAAAGTGATATTGCACGAGTTGGTGCTGTAGTCTAGATAAAAGGTGCCATTACTACAACGACTCTATTGATGGTGCTTGGGTAAGCGTAGCCGAAAGCTTAAGTAGTATGTATGAAGTATATTTGGTATGGAATGTTAATTTTGGGACAAGGCAAATATCTGGGTAGATCAATAGAGGTGGTAGCGGAGATTTGGATGGTGAGGATCTGTTGGATCCAGGCATCATCGAAGTAGATGGACACAACGACGAGGGTTTCTGGTACCCATCTTCAAAGGTGACGAGGAACGAACACTTCTCCAGGTAAAGAAACTGAATTTCCTGTTTTTTGTATAAACATTCATGTAAATATTTTTGTGTTTAAGTGTTTTGACTTATTGGGGTGTATTTATTACCATTAAAACTCGTTTACCAGGGTATATGTACAAGACAATTAATTTTGATTATTAAAAAGGGTTTAGTGATGATATAAAGGTTTATTCATGCTATAAAATGTTGTTGTAAGGAGTAAACGGGTTTTTAAATTTGTTTTTAATAAAAATGCCAGGTATAAAAGCATTTAAAGGAACTGGGTTATAATGAGCTTAAAATAGACCAGAGTAAAGTCAAACTAGGGTTGCATGTGGGGCCCATCTACTCATATTAAATAGAATTTGTTTGAAATATATCAAAATCAAGGACTTTAAAGTATTTAATGATTGAGGAGGTAACAGTTTTTTTGTCATTTATTTACACCTATAAATAATAAATACAAATTGTCCTTTACATATACCATTCAAAAGAGCTTTTATGTTCATAAAATACACCCCCAATGTGTCAAATCACTCAAGCACAAAATAATAGCACAAAATGTTCAAGCAATAGGAATAGAAATAATTTCGTTACCTGGAGTAAGCTTTCTTTATCATCACCTCTGAAGATGTTGTCCAAAAAAACCTCGTCGCTTCTCTGCAGACGCCTTCTAGACCAAGTTCGTAACTACCAAACTCCAAGCATCCTCATTCCAAACATTTCTCTGCACGCTTACCGTAGTAACATTCCTCCGTTAGTTTATTGAATGTAATTACAGCACCGTCTACTAAATAGCACTCACTTGTGCAATTCACACGTTTAATTAACTATCGACGGACTGTACTAACACTGTTTTATAAAATTTTAATCTTGGAAGTTACATTAAAAGCTAAGCGAATTCAAACGGATAAGCAAAGTAAGAGAGCTTTTACTGCATTTCCAAGTGTATTTATATTCGTCGATACACCCCTCTAGTACCCTATTTCAGTTGAAAAACTTCCCTGTCTTAACCGATTCTAAAATTTTTGCACGTAACGAACTTGTAAAACCGAGAATCCTCATCCCACCGTCGCTTTAGCCCGAAAACTGATCAACCAAATACAACGGTCGCAATCTTCTTGAAAATTTCTAGCATTCAACCAATCACACACATTCCTCCCATTCTTATGCCGGCTTTTAGTTATCTTCCCTCGTTTAACACATATCCGTTGTCTCTTTTACAATCCCACTGAAGCAACAGAAAATCGATATTGTGGTTGACCTCCAAACTTGTCACGTACTTTAAACGAGTGTTTTACCCAACGTTTATTATATGTGATCTCTGTCTGCTTTACACTACGGATATTCCGTTTCACTTTGCTTTCAAACCATCCGTTGCCTTCGTAGATTTTGTATCGACCGGTAACTACAATTCTACAGAATTATATTCCAACGTTCATTTCATGTTCCTTGAACTTGTTATTTTATCTGTCAAGCTTTTCTATGAAGCAACTGTCCGTTTAAAATCGTATTTTCCCAGTCGTTTAACTTATAGAATTTCTTATGATTTGTATTAACGAACGCTTTGTTTAATTAAATGGAAAATATGCGTTTATATTATTGATTTTATATACCCAAAAGCTCTGTTTATTATCTGATGCGCTTGATTTACAACCTTTTAAAATGTTAAAGCTAATTATACGTATCCTTGAATTTTACGTACTGCAAAGCTTCTACACGTTATGCAAATTTAACATTCCGATTTATAAATACAAAAATATGCTATTATCCGTCCGTTTTCAATGTCAAAGCTAATTAATTTGGCGCGTAAATAAATTATCCCTATTCCTATATACACTGTCGTTACAAATTTATTATCTTGACCTATTTATGCCTCTTAACCTATTATTTCCACGATAATATATATATATATATATATATATATATATATATATGTCAAAATACTTACAAAAAAAAATTAATAATGGTTGTAGAACCACATTATTGTTTTTGTTTCCTATTAAAAGATTAAATAAATACTTTAATTAATGAAGTTTAAAATCATTAACTAGACAATATAGTGAGCGCAAAGAAAGCAGCAATTAGTTGTGAATCCCCTACAACACTTTGCACGCTTAAGGTGCAAATCCTCAAAACAATAGTTGTAATATTTGCTACATATATCAATGGATGCATAATATGAGGGATTTTATTTAAATTTATTCAGTAACGAATTTAAATTTATTGTTCTTCGTTCGATTCACTATAAGCCTGATTATTCACAAATATTTACAGACAATCCTTAGTATACTCAAATGCCGCTACAGAGCTCATTGATGATAATTACTACACTGAAATCTTTCTTAACACGACAGACACTAAATTTATTATTAACTTAACTGCGTATCATTAATTTAATGGGCACTAATGAACTTATATTTAAAAATTATGGCGTACTTATTTTAACAACTGAAACGTTTATTTATTTCATATTACCCATAGATTAATATTCAAAACTGAACTGAACTCCCTGCCGTGTCGTATGGTTTATACATCGCGCTATGATACCTTTCACATTATTACAGCAGTCTTTGGGCCTTTCTGGATTATACGAGTACCACCTCCTTTGTTCTTTGTATCGGTTCACCCGAGTAGCTGTCAATCAATTAATTGTTTGTTTAACGGCTATATACTTTAAAATTCTAAGCAGTTTGGCGTTATTGTTGCGATCCCTCAAACACAATATTGTGTCAAATATTCTTCGTAGATATTCATACACATAAAAGAAGGTAATAGTTGAAGCTTTCAAGTGCTGGCGAATGCAGATATAATTTTTGTAAAAAGGTGATAAAATCTGTAAGGCATTTTTCAAACTAGTGAATAAATTTATTTTCGATTATTGCTTTTTTATGCGGGTTTAAAAGACAATTTAATGAATGCCCCCAAGGTGTCGCTTTTTTGTTGTAGTAAATGCTTATAAATAATCCTATCCCAATAGAGTATAAATTAATAATTTGCTTTATTAACAACCTTTAGTTCTCTAAGGTGATTATTAGTATTGAGAAAATTCCATTAATCGAAGGTTATAAGAACTGGAATCTATTGTATATTATATGGATACTAATTATTTATTTTGAATAAGCTGTTATACAACTGCTTTTTATAAAAATTCAAAGAAAAACAAAATCAATTTATTTGTTGAAACGCAAAAAAATTTGTTAGAAATAAACAACAGTGATATTTTTTGATAATTTGGAATAAAATTCGTTTAGATGATTTCCAACGTACAAACAGACGTTCTGCGCAACATTTTTAGTAGAATTCTTACGCATATTCATTGAAAAGTTGGTATTGAGTTCGTAATTCAATGTTTTCAGAAATCGCAATTGAGTTCGATGTGACCTTGAATATGATTTATTGTTGCGATTTATGTTTTAGGCAAAATTTATAAATTCAATGATTTATTAATTGATTACTGACTTCGGTCGCAGTTACATTAAAAAATGTTTTTATAAACTACTGTTTTTAGGATAGACTCACTAAACACATGTTTTGACATATTTTGCTTTGACTACTCATCATCATTAGGTCTTCAGTCTTGGAACTGGTTAGACGCGTACCTTCATTGTTTCCTGTTCTGAACTAACCTACACATTTCCCTGAAATTTGTGCCGATTCTTATTCTGAACTTTCCCACCGAAGTAGTCTTCTCCCGGAGATCCGAATGGGGGACCATTTTAACTCCGGAATCTTTTACCCCAGAGAATGCCATCATGTTTATTATAATTTAAGTACACTTGGGAGGTAGTGATGGTGGTTTCCCGTTGTCTTTCACATCGCGGTAGTGTGTCTTAGACTGCCATACTGACACCTATGGTCTCTATCGAAAGAGCCGCTGCCCTCCGGGGACCTCTCTTAGTCTGGTTCCTCACTAACGACCCTACTACTTTGGTTGCACCTGCAGTTTGGCTCTTTAGCTCATTAGAACACGCAAGCTATTTCACCAGTTCTAGTAATCTAAAACTTCAGCAAGGTGCAGGTCCATTCGAAATGGCTTTGACCGTTATTATGTAATAATTATAATACTTCCGCTCATTCTAGAAAAATAATCAAAACAACATCAATTATCTAACGAGCCCTATTTCCTAAGGGTGAAGTTCAAAAAACCGCATGCTATAGCTTTGTCATAGGATCAGCGAGTTGATTTTCAGTTGATGTTGGTCACGCACATAAAACCGTCGCAGGCCAGTATATCTAGTCCCAGCCCAATACTAATCGCCATTCATTACGTCTATTGTTGGCTGATCATAGATTTTAAGTTTTGGGAGTTCTTATTCAGTTGCTGACTTCACGTAGCATACGGCGTAGCCAGACTATTTGCTTGGCACATTTCTTCGCTGTAGTCAGCTCAGATTCAGTCGTTGATGTCACAACCATCTGCTGTTTTTACAAGCCCAAATAAGTGCGTATCAAATATAAATCCAAATTAATCTCTTAACGCCCTGTCTTTTCACAGTTAGCAAAAACTGCATCGCTATAAGTTTCCAATTCTGCAGTCTTAAATTTGACTTGGTAGGAAATACCGTAATCAAGCGGCTCTCGTAAAGAGCGAAGAATTCGCTTAACACTATTCCAATTTGCATTTGTTGGTTTTTGAAAACTCTTGCTGTGATCAAGTACATTAGACATCCTACAGCTTCGCGGTAAAGCACATCGCGAGTTGGCTCAACTGTAACGGTTACTTCTTTCGTAACTGGCGTTTTCACTGAATGTGCATTTGACATTTAAATAAAAGCGATTCAATATTTGTTGAGTGTAATTAGTTTGATGCAAATGAATAGGCCATTTCTGTTTGTTGAGACGCAAGCAGCACTTTGCACCTCTACCTCATCCCCCTACTTTACCACTATTCGTTTTTGAATTAGTTTCCTCATTCAAAACCCATGAGCACTAATCGTTTTTAATGAGTTGTCTCATTAAAAACCAATTAGCACTAATCTTTTTTTAATTGGGTTTCCCATTAACACTAATCGTACTTAGTGGGTTTTCCCATTAAAATCCTATTAATACCAATTGTTAGTAATGGATTTTTTCATTAAATTTCCATTAGTACTAATTGTTTTTTACTGGGTTTACCATTTAACCCTACTAGCACTAAACGATTTTTAACGGGTTTCTCATTAAAAGTCCATTAGCACTAATCGTTTTTAATAGGTTTTCCTTTAAAATCCCATTATCACTAATCATTTTTAATAGGAAAACTCATTAACGCTAATCGTTTTTTAATGATAAAACTTATTACTTGTAACATGTTTAATTTGATCAGTATTTATTCGCATTACGAGGATAATGCGCTAAGCGTGCTTTACTCTTTAATAATGTTCCATATAGTACCTAATGGCACGCTTCGTTTTAATAGTCTTCTTGTAGTAAAATATCTGTGTCATATAAAGTTATTTTTGGCGAGCACCTCTAGTAATCCTGCATCTTACGTATTTCCCCACCTTTAACCGCGAGTCTTTAATACCGTCGCGATCATTCGTTTCTAGTTTGGTTCGTTAGTCGCTCCCTAGCAATCAATTTATCAAAATGTATTCCAGACTAGAGGCATGCAACCTTCGGTTGAATTATTTGTGTGAGTGGTTCAGGTCATGCTAGACTTGGAACAATTTCAGTAACTTCTACTAACGGTTTGTAGTTTATACATTGTACGAACTTAATTTGATTTTGTTTCATTTATTTAGCGCGCCTACGAAAAACAATAGTAAAGGACAAGTGAAGATTTTGGTTTTGTAAGTTGTATGGGTTTGTACAAGAACATGAGATTGCAGACATGTTCGTGATTGCTGTCGTCCCAAGTTTGAAATGGCTTATAGTATTGTTTGGAACTGATGGAATTTCTGTTTGGATTTGTATAGGAGAATCAGATGCAGTTTGGTTCGTTATTACATTTAAGAAAATTTTGCATATGGTTAGAATGTCGTTAGATTTTGACAAACAGACGGTCATATAAAATGCACAAAAGTTGCTATCATATTTATGAACATATGATCTGTTTCATTTTCGATTATTGTTGAACTGGTTTTACAAACTGTAGAAAGAAATTTTTATCAGGTTAGGTTTATATAATTGTAAGCTTTGTTCCATTTGAACTTCAGATAAATTTCAAGGTATATTTTCTACGTTATACTTTTTTGTGATGTATCAACATTTGACAGATGTTTGCCGAGAAAGCAGATGTTTCGTGCAGCTTTCCTAAAATTCAAATTAAACATTTTTCAATCTTAAAATTAGCTTTGATTTACAGATAAATTATAAAAACTAAGTATCAAAATTTAAATACACGCTGCGTACTAATTATGAAACTGTAATCTACCTGATAAGATCTGCCCAAGATAGAAATGATAAATCAATGCATTGTGTTTACGAATTATTTTGATCAAATATTTAAAACAAGCTTATGTTTAGTGAGCTGTCTTTTGCTTTAAAAAGACAAAGTTTGATTTTGTTATAAACATTATTGTTGAGAATTTTTTTACCTGTTAAAGAGTTTTGAAAAGAAAGTTTTTTTACTTCAGTAAACAATTAGTTAAACTTTGAGACTTTTATTTTGGTCAAATGCGATCAAATCTGATAACATAAAGGTAGAATTTTTGAGTAATAATTTTGTGCCAATGCCATATTGGATATACATTTTTTTATTTTTAATACTTTTATAGGACACAAATGGTGTTCTACATTTTCTTTATTTAATCTTTGTAATTTCTTACAGGAGCTGCGTCTTTGGGTTTTTTTGGGTTTCCACGTCCGCCCTTAGAATTGTGCTTTGCTCTTATCGTGGTTATCTCAGGACTTGGTGGCGCCTATTTAACTTAGTATTGCTTTGGTTTGCAAACAAAATTCGACTTACCACCCCACTTCTTATTGCTCTACCCAGGAATAGACCCCTAGCTATGTCGGAAGATTTTTGTGCACAGGCGCCCATTTAGAAAATTAAGTTTCACTAGCGCCCATCAAACAACAACTTTGAAAAATTTGTAACATTTTTAATAGTTTATCATTCAACTTCAACCTCCATGCCATTTTTTATTTCTTACGTCACAAATTTTTTCAATTTTAGCGTATACGTTACATGTTTTATAAGAAAAAAATCGACTCGAGCGGGATTCAAACCTGTGCTGACTACATGCATAGCAGGTACTTTTACATTTTCACTATCGAGTCGATCGAAATTATTACTCGCATATCTCGTATTATTGTTTAATGCACAGATTCTATTATAATTTAAAGATTAACTTAAGAGTACATTTAAATATAAAAAAAATTTCAAGATGATTAAAAAACAGCTTACAGATTTCATTTTTTGAGATTTATTTAAAAGCACATAACCCCAAATTTTATATAGATTTACCACTAGGTTACGTAACTCTCAAAAATGTACTCTCTATACCCCTGCATCGGTCAACTGACACTTAAAGACTAAACAACATGAGGATTAACTTTCTTTTAATTAAGTGGTTGGTGCGGTGTATGTGAAGGTGGGGTTGAGCTGACGATGGAGGCCAGACGGGGCGGCGATGGAGGTGAAGCTGGTGGTAGAGGGCAGATATGGTGGTGGTGGTGTAAAGATGTGGAGGTAGAGTGAATGTGTTACCACCTTAAAACCTAAGAATAATCACAACAATTTGATAGATTTATTAATAATTTTTGCTGGTGTTGGCGTTGCAAATAAGTAAAACAAACTTTATCAAAAAAATTGCGTAAGCGATCGTCCCACACTCGTATCTACTAATTTTTTCTTAATAAACTTTATTTTTATTAGTTTGTTACCTAAAAAAATCAAAACAGACCTGACCCGTTCCCTGACTGTGTTAGTGTGTGCGTGCGTTCGTGCAAGCGAGCGTGCGTGCGTGTGTGTGGGTGTGGTGAATTGTGTACGTGTACATGTGCGTGTTCGTGTGCGTTTGCATATGCGTGTGGGTGTGGGTGTGCGTGCGTGTGTACGTGCGTGTGTATGTGTGGTTGTGTGTGATCTAGTACGGAATTGTGAGTATGTGTTTGTCTGTATGTAGTTGTGTCATGGGACTGCCTCTCCCTCCAGCTCCCGACCGTCGGCAGCGTAGGTACTTAATTTAAGTGTTAGTCTCAAAAAGTGCTAATCTATTAACTTACAACTAAATTAAATACTAAACTTATTCTACGCAGAAGTTCATCAATCCGGATGAGACTTGTTACTTATGCACATGCACGTAGGGTCACTGCACACATTCAGATAATTTAGGTTGTCTTTAATTATATGATTTAGCTCCTGATGCCTCAGCGGCCCGACCCCTGGAAAGTCGGCAATGGATGGGTCTCTGGTAGTTCCAGGAGCGTCTTAGTGTTATTATTGCAGTCTTTTTTGTTGCAATATTTGTTAGGTTACATGTTGTTGTTTGATCGCACAAGCGATTTTTGTGTATGCATGTGTGTGTTAGTTTTGTTTTGTTTTGGTGTTTTTTGTTCGTTTGTTTGTTTGTTAGTTAGTTAGTTAGTTAGGGTTTTTGTTTTTCATGTAGTGTTTTTGTCATGTATTGCTGGAAGAGGTCTTCGTCCCACAGTATATCTGTCATAGTTTGTCCGTTGTCAAGTGCGTCTTGTATTAGTTGCTTTCTGTGCTGTGCGTTGTGGTGTGGGTCCCAGAGATCCATGCAATTTAGTAGTAGATGATCCGGGGTTCCATGTTTCTCCGTATGTGCACGTGTGTGTGACAATTAATTAAAATCTGTGCTTGTATGTTGTATATGGTCCATGATCAGTCAGGAAATATATAAGTCCCTGGCAGGGTTGAAAGTTCCGTGTCTTCAGTCTGAGTGCTATATCTGGAATCAGAGCGTGAGTATATCGCCCGTTCGTGCTAGTGTCTCATTTGTTTTGCGATTGGACAATAATGACTTTCTGTATGTTACGTTGCGTATGTGATGGCGCTTCCGTAATTGCCTCCACCTTGATGTACTGCTCCTTCCGTAGGAAGTATGTAGCAGCCTCTTGTTTTACTATTAGATCTAGTGGCATTATCTCAGTGCTACGGTCAGTGCCTCTTGCGAGGTGATGCGGTAGGCCCCTGTCAGCCTTGTGGGGGCTTCATAGATTCTTGCTAGGATACCACGCGCTTGCCCTATAAGTTATTACAGACGCCATCACGCTGTTGAAGTAGAGTGACGGTTGTTAAGTAAGGAAAGTCGACAGTTGACAAGCGTGTAAGAGCCTAGAGGAAGTCGGGGAACTGGCTAACTAGAAGGCGTTCTGGACAGTCTTTAAAGAATTTGCGGAAAGGGTCGCGAGATTGGACGGTGATAACCGTGCGTAAATCGGGGGCTGAGGGGTGGGGGTAAAATGTGGTGCTACAGACGTATGATGAAGATATCATGGACAGACAAAGTTAAGAACAAAGAGGTATTAGAAATGGTAGGGGAAGAAAGAAATATGTAGAAAACAGTAAAAAATGGGAGATAGGCCTCATACTAAGGCATGAGGGAATAGTACGGAATATATTAAAAGCAGAGATAGGAAAAAAGAGAAGTAGCGGTAGACCTAGGTTAGACTATTGCACACAGATAGTAAAAGATTTAGGCTGTGGGAATTTCAGGGAAATGTGCGGGCTACCTCAGAATATAAATCAATGGAGATACGCGTCTTACCAATTCGAAGATAGAAAACCTAATGACGAAAAAAATAACTGTACTTAAACCTGATGATAGCTATCAGCAACTACAGGTATTGGTTTTGCAATACTCTCAACTAATGTGAATTGCGCGAAGGGATTTACTGGAAAACTATTAATTCGGCAAAGGTCAAAGTGTTGAGCGACCCTTGGTAAGCACAGGCTGCTTAACCCCCTTCACATGCCACAGAATCTTGGTGAAATACGGCATATAATTAGGAAACAGCAGACGGGGAACCGAGCTGTATCTAGACTGTGGGAATTTTAGGGAACATTGTAGGCTAGCTCAGATGAAAAATAAGTGAAGGTACGCGTCCAACCAGTTTCAAGATTGAAAACCTAATGACGAAATATAATTTCAATTAAATCTAATAATTAGTATAAGCAACTACTAGTGTTAGTTTTGAAATATTTTCAACTAATGTTGATTGTGCGAAATTGTTGGAGAATCTTGGTAGCCGCGTGCTGCTTGACCCCCCTTCACATTGCGGGGAAATAGGTTATATATTTGTAAACGATAAAAGGTGAAGCGTACTGCATCTGACAAGAAAGAGCAGCGGCTATGTTTGAAGACAACAAACATAGAAACAAGGAGAAAATTGTTCAAAGCATATGTGTGGAGCACAATACAGTACATCTAAGAAATAGGGACAGTAGGAAAAGCAGACGATACGGCAGAACCATTTTGGAATGTTGTGCTTCAAATGTATGAGGATGATAGCATGGACAGATAAAGTTAAGAATAAAGAGGGTTAAAAATAGTAGGGATAAATATATCTGTGGAAAACTAAAAAAAATGAGAGAAATAGAAAGCAGAATACATTCTAAGGCATTTTCGGAGACTAGTGCGCGATATACTACAATCAGATATAGGAAAAAAGGGTTACAAGTAGACCTAGATATGGCTATTGCACGCAGATAGTGAAAGATTCAGACTGTGGAAATTTCACGGAAATGTGCAGGTTAGTGCAAAATAGGAAACAATGAGGGTACGCGTCTACCCAGTTCCAGGACTGAAGACCTAAGGATGATGAAAAAAAATCATTAGATGATGAATTAGAGTCGATATTACACAGTTCCAATACAAATTAAAACCCATATTATATCACAGCATATTCGGACAATGCAGTTTATTGCCAGCAAACATAGACGCTTAATCGTATCATACAATACAATGTAAGATGTTACAATGTATTCATTTATATTGCTGGAGAGAGAAGGAAACGCAAAGCATAAGCCGTTAACGTAAATAAATCATATGATATCGCGCGTGTTGTACGTAATAAAACCCAACAGGAAGACTGTACCATGGTATAACCCCACTAAAAAATAAAGAGTAGGAAAGAAATGACATATGTTAGACCGTGAACAGGAAAAAAGAACTATTGAATCGCGAGCCATAGTTAAAAATACATGTGCGATTGAACAGTGAAGGGTTCATAATCTTTTTTGATCATAGAGTACTAAAGAGGTGTTAGCGCGGTGAGCGATGGATTTTCGACAGTACCCACAACACTAATATATTTGGAGGGTTTGGTTCCAAGCAAACAAGATTTAGAAATAAGCAACGTTGCAAATGAATTTACTCTTGGCTCAAATGGACCTTTTTGTTCGCCACAAGTAAAACTGTAAATTATAAGCTTGTTAGAAATTGCTGCTTGTTTCTTGTATTGTGGGCTTTAAGCATGATGTATGGTTTTATAAAATATTGATAAACTTATAGAACGTCCACTTTAAGAAAGGTATAGTGTTAAATAATTAAATGTATAGAACTTGAATATTGGAAGTTTTAATTGCAAATTAAAGACGTGCTCAAATCCTTATAATTGAATCATCAACTTTATGCTTACTTGAGAAAGAACTGATTATGAACTTTTGCCATTCTGGGTGTGTATTTGTTTACAGGAATATCGTTATGTCGCAAATCTTTACATTGATTTTTTTTTGCGAGGTGTGAAAAATCTTCTTTTATTCACCACATATCCAGACCCTAATATAAGTATTTGTGATGAGAAGACATCCCAGCCAGTTGTCGGCGCTGGGATAGCGTTGGGTTTGTTTGCACTCCTAGGAAGAGTAAACCACATCCATTTGGTTGCAGGTCTTTCACCCAGGAATGCAAGCATACCATATAAAACCCGTCACCTTATACCCATTTGTGTTATGGATTTCTTGGGACCGCCTTTTGGCATTTCTTCTGGATATCTAGGATATGTAGGGTTTTTTCTTTTTGTTTCTAAGTTGTCATTTAAGAGCGTTTTTTAATGGTTTATATCTATAATGATTTTTGTGAGTTTGTTTATCGCTTTCCAATTTTCTTCTTTTTCTAACATTTTTCTATTACATTTTTCGTGTTTATTTTACCTGTCACCTCTTCTGTTTAGTTTCTAGCTTCCTTCCATGTGTCGCATTTGAAGGTGTATGCTCTACTGTGTCCTCTGCGGAACAATACAGTCATTCATCTGTACTTAGCTTGAACCTGTGTAAATATGCTTGGAAGCAGCATTGTGCAGTTAAGAACTCGGTTAGGTAAAAATTTGTTTTATTTAGGCATTTGGCATTTTGTAAAAGGAACTCCATTTCACCAAGAGGGCAAGATACTTAAAATCTCCCAGAAGTGCTCGCCGTCTAAGTTTGAATTTGAATCAGCAAGTATTGTGAAATTAATTATTGAATTGTTAAAATAAACACATTTAACGTCCATATAAGTTAATTGTCGTGTAGATAAAGTATACTGTATAATTTAATAATAAATATCGTATAAATGTCGTGTTAAGAAGGAATCTGATATTAAAAAACATTGTTCGTAAAATCTGTGTAGCGGTATACCAGAATAAGGGACAGTAAACTAAATTTTGTTACAAATAGTGCTTAAGGTTCTACAAACTTTCAAAACGTAACTCAGAGATAGGAAAAAGAGAAACAAGTAGACCTAGATTAGACAATTGCACGCAGATAGTGAAAGATGCAGACTGTGGAAATTTTACGGAAATGTGCAGGTTAGTGCAAAATAGGAAACAATGGGGGTACGTGTCTACCCAGTTCCAGGACTGAAGACCTAAGGATGAAGAAAAAGACCTCGAGACAGCGTTCAACATCGAACAGACGGAGGATCTTAAAAAAAGCTACTTTTTGTTGTTATATCATTCGACCCACGCTATGACATAACATTGTGCTTAGTTTTCGGTTCCAATATACGATTATTTAAAATTTAAATTTGTTTGATGTATTTTTTACAACTTTTGATATGTAGCACCTAAACTCATAGACTTATTCTTTGCCGATTTGCATATTTTTCTAACAATGACCAGTTTGATACAACATTTTTACGTGTATTATCTTCAATAACATTAATGACATATCAAAAAGCTTACTCATGGTACGCCAGAATTTAAATTTAAATATTTAGAAGGTTAAAGTTATACTACAAAAGGTCCTTTTTAAAATTTAAATTAGTGTTATTGTCCATGTAACACAAACCGGATTTTTAAACAGTAAAGTTAAAACAAATAAACGTGCGTATATGATGTACATGCTATGAATGGACAATAGCTTACGAAATGTTTAAACTGCGGATAAATAAATATTCGTGTATGATACATTCACCTGCTAGTGTCAATGTCAATGAACGCCATAAACTGGAGTAGCAATAATTGCAAGAAGAAACTAAGAAAGTTGTAGTAGCAAGAAGCGGTCAAAAGTTGGCTTGTTCTTTTTAATAAAATGTGGGATTTGGGCACTTCCTGTAATTATGTGGGCAATATTATTATTTATCAATTTTTTAATTATTTTTATGTAAGGTATGAGCTATGAGCAACGGCGCTGTTTTCAGTCTAACCCTTAACGATTATTTTTATCAATCTTACAAGACTGATTCTAGTAATGTTTTATATAGGAAAAAATTAAAAAGTTTAGGCGTTCTGTTACGGGTAATAATAAAGTTACGTTATAAATTTCGAATTGACTAGAAGGGGCGGAAGCCTTGTAGCAATTGTATAGGTGCGCCGAATAATTGCAGTGGTGCGGGCGTGGTTCCTACGGAAAAATGATAAAAATAATATAAATATAAATTTTAAATCTGCTGAAATATATAGGGTGTTTCCAAATTGCACGGCACTATTTTAAGGGAGTGTCCTTTAGCATAAAATAAACATCAACTTCTAATAAATATATGGCCTAAAATGTACCCCTATGGAGTTATAACCCCTTTAAGGCGCCTAGGTGAAATCGAGTTTTTTTAATCATCTGAAGAACCACAAAAGATATTTTATTCAGATTTTTGTTGCCTACCAATGTTTCTATGCCAAATAAGATAGCCAATCAACTCAAAAACGACTACAGAAGTCGACTTTAAACAAGAGTGACATTATTATTCAGAAATGTCAAAAGATTCTAATTCTGGCATTATAATTTATAAAAACTTACACACCAAAAAATTATAGGGTTAAACGTAATTCCCGCAACTGCCAACCCCCAAATGGGACTTGCCTGATCTTATTATCGAACAATGGATAAGCCTATCTTATTCGGCATAAGGGTATGGGTAGGCAACAATAGTCTGAATAAAATATCTTTTGTGGTTCTTCAGATAATTAAAAAAACACAACTCTACCTAGGCCCCTTAAAGGGGTTACAACTCCATAGGGATACATTTTAGGGCATATGTTTATTGGAAGTTTTATGTTTATTTTGTACTAAAGAACACTCCCTTAAAATAGTGCCGTGCAGTATTAAAACACCCTGTATAACTACTTTACAAGTACTACTTTACCTTGAAAGACTTTACTATTGTCCAAATCTTCGAGCGTCATACAGTCATAGTTTCGCTATTCGGAAGACGGTTGCTTCGGATAGGCCTCCTTGCTATCGGTTTTCCTAAATCTCGTCCCATCATCTTTTACCTTTTTGAATCACATCTTTGGAAAAGTGTGGTTTAAAAAGTGAAAATTGTTTTAATGTATTTTGCTGGTAAATCAGACCTATGTTATGTTATATTTCATTCAAATGTTACAAAAAAAGTTAGAAATTATTTTTTTTATATAATCAGGTTCAGCAGCATTCAACATTGTTCTGCGAGTGTATATTACAATTCACATTGTCAATAATTGACAAATTATCAAGGAGTAATAAAAAGGAAATATATCCTAAATAAATTAAAAATATACGTCTACACAACGGCAAGTAAAACATATCATCATCATCTTTATTAGGGTTTCAGTCCTGGAACTGGTTAGACGCGTACCCGCATTGTTTCCTATTCTGAAATTTCCACAGTCTGCATCTTTCATTATTTGCGTGCGATAGTCTGATCTAGGTCTACTTCTTCCTCCATATTCACATCTCTGCTTGTAATATATCCCGTACTATTCCTCAAGAATGCCTTGAAACGTATCCTGCCCTACTTGTGTTATTTTTTTTGTTTTCCACAGATATCTTTTTCATCCTATTTCTATAACCTATTTGCTTTCAACAATTTTCAGCTTGTTTCTATGTTTGATGTCTTTGAACATAGCCGCAGTTCTTTTATGTTAGATGCATTTCGGTCACTTCTATTGTTCTACAATTATGTACCATATTTCGCCGATATTCAGTGGTATGTGAAAGGGGGGCGGCTCCGTGGTGTAGTTGATATGCGTGTGACTACAATGCCCAAGGCCTCGGGTACAAATCTCGACACAGTCCGCTTAAAAAATGTTAGGCAAGCATTTAACACAAAAAACGCCCTTGTTCGGATGAGAGGTAAAATGGAGATCCCATGTGTGTGTTGTCATGCACGTTAAAGATACCTACCTTGTTTGAAACAACAAGGGTTTGGCAAAATTTCCAGGTAAAAAAATATCGTTTCCCAATGTAGTACCTTCGGGTGGAACATTGGAAAATCAAATGTAGGGTATGTGAAGGGAGGTAAGCAACCTGTGGCTGCCAAGTTCCCCCAGCACTTGAACATTTCCCGAATTAATATTTTCTCCAATATATCCTTTCGCAGTCAACATTAGTTGAAAATACTTCACAACCAACACCTGTAGTTGTTTATAATAATCACCAGATTTAAGTGCACTTATATATACTATAATGCTTAGTGACCTTGCAGGAATAACACTTCTTCTTTGTAGGTTTTTTTAGGTCTGCTGGATTTAAATGAATACTCTTTTTTATGGCCTAAATTTTCGCATATATTTTTTATGCTTGATCACAGGCTACAACTGTATTAACGTTTTACAAATGATTAACAAAGATAAGAATAACTTACAGTGAGGATGGTTAAAATTGACATCAGTGTTTGGAAGGAGCTAAAATTTCTTATAGAATAAATATTTATGTAAATAGTGAAAGTAAAATGTCATTTTTGATAAAAGTTTATATTTTGTTTTTAACGACAGTGTTGGTTGGTGAGTGTATGTGCATGTAGGTGTGTGTGAGTGTGAAGGTGAATGTGTGCGTGTGTGTGTGTGTGTGTGTGTGTGTGTGTGTGTAATTGTGTATGTGTGTGTGTGTGTGTGTTGTAAGGTTTATATGGAATTTGTGGTATCAACAATTGAGTATATATATACATGTAAAATGAAAAAAAAAATAAATAAAATAAAATAAAAAATTGAAAAGAAAATAAGAAAAAGTGGGTGAAGGTGAGGTTGAGTATTATTGAAGGCATTTAATGTTTAAATTTTAATAGATATGAATATATGACGCTTAGGTTGTCAATGTCCGTTTTTGTTGAAGCTGTTTGGGTTTTATAGATGTAGCACATTTCAAAAGTTCTTTTAAAAGATTTTGTTTGACTTTTATTAATTTTGGATTTAAAAGTCCATTTTGTGACTTTGGTCGAGGTGTGAGTTGTTAATGCACAGGATTTTGGTTTCACTCAAAGAATTACCCAGCACAAAAGTGACATTCGAGTGAAACCAAAAGCCTGTGCATTAACAACTCACACCTCGACCAAAGTCACAAAATGGACTTTTTAAATCCAAAATTAATAAAAGTCGAACAAAATCTTTTAAAAGAACTTTCTTTGAAATGTGCTACATCTATAAAACCCAAACAGCTTCAACAAAAACGGACATTGACAACCTAAGCGTCATATATTCATATCTATTAAAATTTAAACATTAAATGCCTTCAATAATACTCAACCCCTCACCTTCACCCACTTGTTCTTCTTTTCTTTTCAATTTTTTATTTTATTTTTTTTTTTTCATTTTACATGTATATATTACTCAATTGATAACACAAATTCCATATAAACCTTACAACACACACACACATACACAATTACACACACACACACACACACACACGCACACATTCACCTTCACACTCACACACACCTACATGCACATACACTCACCAACCAACACTGTCGTTAAAAACAAAATAAAAAATGACATTTTACTTTCACTATTTACATAAATATTTATTCTATAAGAAATTTTAACTCCTTCCAAACACTGATGTCAATTTTAACCATCCTCACTGTAAGTTATTCTTATCTTTGTTAATCATTTGTAAAACGTTAATACAGTTGTAGCCTGTGATCAAGCATAAAAAATATATGCGAAAATTTAGGCCATAAAAAAGAGTATTCATTTAAATCCAGCAGACCTAAAAAAACCTACAAAGAAGAAGTGTTATATATATATATATATATATATATATATATATATATATATTCTGAGCTAGCCTACACAGTTCCCTGAAATTCCCACAACAGCCTACATATAACTCGGTTCCCTTTCTGTTGTTTTCTATTAATATGCCCTATTTCACCGAGATTCTGTGATATGTGAAGGGGGTTCAGCAGCTTGTGCTGCCAAGTATCTCCCAACACTTAGACATTTGCCGAATTAATAGTTTTCCAATAAATCCTTTCGCACAATTACCATTATTCGAGAATATTACACAACCTATATCTATAGTTTCTTATAATATGCATCATGTTTATATAAAGTTATTTTTTCGTCATTAGTTTTTCTGTCTTGAGAATGGTTGCACGCGTACCTCCATTGATTTCCCTATGTGTGTGCAATAGTCTAACCTATGTCTACCTTAACTTCCCTTTTTTCCTATCTCTACTTCTAACATATTCCGCACTTTTCCCTCATGCCTAAGTATGTGGCCTAACATCCTACCTCTTTTTTTCTTTTCCTTGTTTTTATGTTTGTTGTCTTTGAACACAGTAGTTGCTTTCAGTGTTAAATATAGCACGACCTTGTGCTAATCTTTGTCTTATGTCTTTTGCGCTCTTCCCATCTTGCCTTATTTGGCTTCCTAGGTAGTAGAATTCCTCTTGTAAGTTTTCGTTACCTATTTGTATTCTTGTTTTTTATTTATTTTTCCGTCCTTTGCATACTAGTACTTTAGTTTTATTTTTGATAAATTTTCATACCGTATCTCTCTGTTAGAACTGTTTTCATTTCATTAAGGAAAGCTTCTAAATCTTCTTTACTAGATGCTAATACCGCTATATGATCTGCAAATCTATGCATATCAATCTTTTGTCCCTGCGTAGTAAATCCAAATGACTTCCTGCATTTGACAGTATTCATTGCCTTTTCAATGTACCAGTTAAAAATTAATGAGGATAGAGCACATCCCTGTTTCACCACTTTCCTAATATTTACTTCTCCACGTTCCTGCTCTAATTCATTACCGCAGTTTGCTCTTTGTATAAGCTATGTAGTATCCGTCTATCCCTAAAACTCATTCTAATCTTCTTGAGTATTTCGAACATTTTTTCCAATGTATATTGTCGAATGCTTTCCGCAGATCTACAAACCCTATATACATGCTTTCCCCTTAATCTATTGGTTTTTCCATTATCACTTTCAGAGCTAAAATAACCTCCCGTGTTCCCATGTTTCGCCTAAACCCAAATGATATACTCTTAGTATTTCTTCCGCTCGTTTTTCCATTCGTGTTTGTACAATTCTAGTTAATATTTTTGACGCGTGTGCTGTCAAACTTATTGTTCAAAAATTGTCCATGCTTCTCTTTTTTGGTATAGTGACTATGATGTTACGTTTGAAATCTTTAGGTATCTCGCCTGTCTCATACATATAGCTTACAAGTTGGAAGAGACGTTTTGTTACTACTTGCCCAACGGCGTTTAGAGTTTCTGCTTGCACCTTATCTGTACCCGGCGCCTTACCATTTTTCAGACCCTTTAATGTTAATTAAAACTCATCTCTAAGTATAGCATATCCCAACTCATCATTTTTGTTGTATGATTCCTGTTCTAATGCTGTTAGTTACTCTCCTGTATATAAATTCCCTATATATTCTTGCCATCTAACCATTTTCTATACATTTTCTAGAATGACGTTTCGTCTTGCTATATGGTTCTATATCCTTAAAATTCATTCTAATTAGTTTGTGTGCTTCGTTTGTCTTTCCTATTTCCATATTACTTTGTATCTTTTTGCAATTTTTATCAATCCATTGTTTTTTAGCTTTCGTGCATTTGCGAATAATGTATCATTTTATAGCTCTGTATCTCTGTTTTCCTGTTTCGTCTGATATATTTTTGTATTTTTGTCTTTCTTCTATTAGAATCAGGATACCCTTTGTTATCCATGGTTTCTTATTTTCTTTTTGTCTATACCCTAGAACATCTCTGGCTGCCATATCAAAGCTGGATTTAATCTTATTCCAATTTATTTCTACTTCCTTAGAATCAAAAAATTTCCTGATATCTTTCAGCAATTCATTTGACTTTATTTCAAATCGATCGTAAATATCTTTATCTTTTAGTTTCTCAAAGTCAAAGTGCCTTTTTCAGTTTCTTTTTTCAAATTTTTAAATATAGGAGCGGCCTTCATAATAACAATGTTGTGGTCAGTGTCTATATCTGCTTCTGGGTAGCTGCTACAGTCTTTCACTGGATTCCTAAACCGTTGTCTAACAAGAATGTAATCTATTTGATATCTTCCCATATCGCCTGGCATCTTCCACATGTATCGTCTTCTACCATAATGTTGAATTAATGTGTTTGTGATGATTAAGTTGTTCTTGTCGCAAAATTCTACCGGCCTATTTCCCCTGTCGTTTCTCGTGCCTAAACTAAATAATCTTACTACCGCTCTTTCTCTACACTCACCTACCACTGCATTAAAATTCCCCGTAATTATTGAATTTTTATATCCTTTTACGTAGCTTAGTATGTCTTCGATATATTTGTAGATCGCTTCTACTTCTTCGTCACTGTAACTAGAGGTGGGCATGTACAGCTTTATTACTGTATTTACCGGTTTAGAGTCTAATCTATCCACAAGTACTTTTCGTTCTTTTGTAAGTAATTTTCTACACAGTGTCCTATCTTCTTTCGCATAAGTATCCCAAATTTCCTTCCTCAGCTCCTGTATGAATTACCTTGAAGCCTCCACTCCATAAGTCTCCACCTCTGGCCACCGAACTTTGCTGATCCGTACTATGTCTAGTGCTAACCTATCCATTTCAAATTTTAAGTTCTCTAGCTTACCTACTTGCCTCATACTTCTGACATTCCACGGTTTGACTCGCAGAATGTTCCAGACTCTTTTTCTAAATTTTTTGATCACAGCCTCCGAAGTAGTTCTCTCCCGGAAATCCGAATGGGGGACTATTTTAACTGCGGAATTTTTTACTCTGCTGCTGATTATAATGCTTTATGATTTGTAGGCACTGGTTGTCAGTTTTCTGCTTGACTTCTTTGAAATACTGTTTTACCGTACTTATAGGTTCTGCACCAACATATGAATTAGCGATAGTAACATATTTTCTATCTGCAGATTTTACTATGACTACTTTGTTTTTGTTGTCAGATTGTACCCCACAGCGGAAGATGTATGAGGTGATTATTTGATGTGCCATCGGAACACTCCCTGGCACATTGCGTAGCGGCGGACCTTGATATGTCTCAAGGACTTGCTCGGGTGTTTAAAAATAAATTTGGTGGCGTGAATCAACTTTGCAGACAACAATCAAAGGGTGGAAATACCGTCATCGTGACATCCACTACATTGTGACTACGTAACGATCTTCTGGTAAATCAAATTATCGAGATCGGTAGATGGTGTTAGTGGACCTCAATGGTCCATGATGAATTTTGGAGACAAAAAGTTGACCATACCTAAGATCGGTTGTGGGTTCGATGGATTGAACTGGCTGATGGTGCAAAATATCTTAGAGATACTGTTAGCGGTTCTGGAGAGCGAAACTAGTAGCAGGTGAAACTTTAGAGGCGGCGGAAGCAGGGCTCAAACAAACATTGTCATTAGTAGCAGTAACGGGTTTAGGTGAAACGCGATGAAAGTGAAATCAAGAATGATGACGTTTATTACATTGGCGGCAGGAAATAGTGGATTTACATTTAGTCAAATTGTGTGTACTACTAAGACAGTTGATACATAGTCTATGCTTTTTGACAAGGGTGTTGTATTCTTGTAGATAAAGTTTAAAAACCAAATTATGAATTTGATGACAAAACGGACACTTACTGACATTAGAACTGGTATGTACTAACATGGAAACAGTGGTGCGAGACCTGGACATGTTAGAGTGAATAACTTTGTTTAAATCGGCTTTATGATTGATCGACAAATTTGGCAAAGATTTACAAATCCTTTCTAAATAAGCAATTATCTCTTTATAGTTTGGGATAGAGGTAGGGTTCTGATGCAATTCAAAATTGCAAGCTATCTGTACATCAAAGAGGTCAAAAATCATGTTTTCCCAAAAAACGGATGTAATACGGTGAATATTACGATATTTTTCACGGAGATTATTGTACGCTGAGGGTAATTGGCGTCTGTAAGATCAAAGTTCTTAGTAGTAAGCAATGCCGATCCCTTCAGCACTGATCAAAGGTATGAAAACTTATCCAAGTCTGTTAGCTCGTCATTTAGATGGACTAAACTATCAAAGCGGCCAATAAAATTTTCAAATAAGCAACCTTCCTCTTTCAAAGATAGGGAGGGAATTCGCGGTAGACACACCTTTGACTTAAATGTATAGAGGAACGGATAAACTAGCTCGGGATAAGGCAAGTTTACTCAGATAAGGTTTTAAATAGAGCGATTTTATTAGAAAAAGGTTAGTATTGAACCGTTTAGGAATTGCATTCTTCCTTTCAAATTGTTTATCGGCATCGGTGTCCGATGCGATTGCATCAATTATGCCACTATGTCTATGAAAAAGCTTTCTCCTTACGCGTCAGTCTATGTATATTGGGCGCGAAACAGATCTAACAGGCTTGGACCATTTTCACCTTGGTGCGCAATGTCAGAGATGTCTTGAAGCAAGTTTATTGAACTGATAGGTAAAAACTGCATGCGTTTTAGTTTCTTGGCCATAACTAATTATATAAACTACTGCAAATAAAAGCTGTAACGCGTCAAGCCTACACGTATACCAAATTTATTAGAAATGAAATCGTAATTTTTGTTGTAATTAAACTACCGAAACGAAAGCGATGTTAACTAAGTCCGTAAACAACTCAAATAAAGCAAAACGTTAAATGTATAGCGGACAATTATTATTTACTCGCATGTTATCAACTGATAACAAATACTGTAAAATGATTGATTGAAATGAACTAAACTTAGTACACGAAACGAATATCTGACAGGCTACAATCGAATGGGCAGCGATATAACTTAATAAACGGCGAGTTTTATTTGGCAAATGAAGTAGTTACTACAGGAGCAACTTGCAGGTACAATATTCAGATCCAGCTTGTAAAGTCTCATTGTTTTGCAAGAACTTCGATAACCACATATGGTGGAGAAAGTGGAGATGTAAATTTGCGCAAAGTTTATAAAATCGGAACCTTTAGTGCTTACCAGTAATAGCTTCAAAGTTTCTGCGACGACAGGTGGACGAGGAACTGTCGAGCTTTGGCGGAAATCAAGCGTTTATATGTTTATAGCACCATAGCTAGGATCACACCAGCCTTTTTACGACAACTGACACGGCACACCACAACAGCGCGGTAAAACCGTAGATTATACTACATACACAGCGAAAGTTAATTGACCTGCAAGCTACATCTTATGCGAAAAGTTACAGTTATTTTTTTACAAACGGAACAAAAACAATACACTGAAATCAGTTAGAATATTTAGCTTTTAGGGCGAATGGAGAGTATCCACGACAAGGGTTCTGCCACAAGACTATTTGCGTCAATTTGAGTTCGATGCTCTAAAGCATAGACGATTTCTCTATAGCCTCATTTGTTTGTATAATCTTTTGAATAACAATTTGGACTGTATTTACTTACTGTCCACAATCCAGTTTCATGTTCCAGTATACTTCGCACGTAAACCCTTGAAATTCTGTACAATTACACCCTATACTATTAATAAGTGTTACATTCCCCTCCAGGACCAGGACCATTGGCAACCGGATACCCTAGTCGTCAAGGAAGAAGGCTCAACGGATATTGCCTTATCAGTCCGGACTATCGGCAGCCGGAAATGTAGATATTGAAAAGGCAATGTAAGTGTGTGAATAGGTATTTGTGTTTGTACGGTGTTTGAGAGGTGTTTTGTGTGTTTCTGTGTGTATGTGTGTGTTTGTGTGATATTTGCACCACCTTGCATCTCACTCACGTAATAGGATCGTCGGTAGACGGAAAACCAAATGTTGAAAAGGCAATGTAAGTGTGTGAATAGGTGTTTGTGTTTGTACAGTGTTTGAGAGGTGTCTGTGTGTGTGTGTGTGTGTGTGTGTGTGTGTGTGTGCTTGTGTGTTATTTGCATCCGCCTTGCATCCCTCCCCTCCTAGTAATAGGATCATCGGCAACCAGAAATGCAGTTTTCGGGGAAGAATGCTTAGCTGATGTACTTGAAGTGTGTTTGAAACGTTAATTTGTGTCTATGTTTGCCCAGGTTGCCAAAAGGTTGGATGGAATTGGTATAATTTTGTACATTATATTGTTATATAGCGGTATAGAAGAAAACGCCGCTGATTATTCATGTACCAAAAAATGAATTCTTCCTTTTGTTCATCACATCATTGTTTATTGCCTAAACCACCGAGAAGCAAAATAATACGTCAGAAGAATGAAGGGATATTGCTATGATTTACGTATAATTTTTTGTGCCACCATAGAATACCAAATAAGTAAGTGTTATTAGACAATTAGACTTGATTTAATTGACTTAATAACAGTTTGCCTTGGAACATAACCTAAGAACCAAGAACGTGGTGAATGTCAATACGGTCAATGATTTATACAAAGGTGACTATAAATATCAATAGTTTGAGAAATTGTACTGCATTGTACTAAAAAGGTAGGTACTCCTAACAAACACCAAATAAACAGTTTAATAACCTTTTCCCAATACTTTTAATAAATATTACGATTACTCTTACATTGTTGAATATACGTCCGTCCTAAGCAAAAACACTGCATCTACATTAATTGTTGTTTGAAGTAAATCGACTTTGAAAGTTTAATTCTCTCTAAATTGTTTGTAGCGATACGCCGATGACCTAAATTATGTGCAAAACGTCAAGAACAAGATGAACCAAAAACGGAAATAAGCAGGAAATCTGCATCAAAGAAATACGTAAGGGTGTTACAATACAACAATGGTATAGTAGTTAACCGCGTGCTCGATCAAGGCTTCACAGAAACTACAAACGGAATATACAGGGCGTCCCACGAGGAATCAGACAAACTTCTAAAGCGGTTTCCTCTCATAAAAATAATGAAAAAAGTTTATATAAACATATGTCCGGAAATGCTTTGTTAGCGTGTTACGGCTAGCGAAATATTTCGCCTGATTTTCTGGGAAAAGATAGAAATAAATTCAAACTGATTTTTATAGCGTTAAGTTACGTGTTAAATTCATTGGATTTTATGTAAAATGAACTGAAAAATTGAATCAAAATTATGTCCCGAAAACCATGTGTTACGTCGTCATCGAACAATTCGGTATTTTGTGACAATAAATACTTTGTGCGTGCATCCTACAGTTTGAGTGAAACATTTTATATACCGGCAATAACAGTGCATAAAGTGACAGTCGTACTCGAGCCTTTAGAGAAGCAAGTCGCCTTCGAACCCTTGAAAAGGACGGTTGTGTTAGAGCTTTGAAAGCGAGACCGACACCATTTTCGTGCGTGTTTCTGGTTCTCCGTAAAAGCTTTTGTGCGTGAAAGTGTCTATTGCCCCCAGCGGCGCAGGACTTAAGGTATTTATACCCTTTTACTAAGTAGTTTGGTGTAGTTTTTTTGTTATTACATAACCGCTCCACCATTATCGTTATTGCTATAAAAGCAATTGGTCCTTCATTGCAATTTGCATATCATATATCTTAACCTCCTTAATCACCATCAATCATTGTTCCTAAGTCGAGCCGGATTCATTAGTCCTGTGGTATACGCATGTCCTAAATTAAAATATCACATTGCATTCAAGCGAGCTTTTTAATTAATTAATATTTCAGTTTTAAATTTGTGCTTAAAGCCCATATTTAGCGGGTTAAAATGTGTAAACATTATTTATACTGTCTTTAGATTAAATTAAGCGATTTCGCCGTAATTGAAACCAGCAAGCGTTTTAATTACAAAGAAATTCATAATATAAAATTTGTCAGTTTTCAGTTTTTAAATTCATTTTAGCGGCATAAAACAGAAAGCAACCTGAAAACTATAAATCGCTTTATACTTCTTAAACAAGAAAGGTAAAGGGATTTGCTTTGTATTTAAAAGCTATTGTACGTTTTTAGTATCAATACAAACCTTTTCAGGCGGTTTACGGTAAAATATTGAACATCTGCAGGAGTAATATAATGTAAAAGCTGCATCTTTCGGCAAATACGTTAAAACCACGTTTCCTGTGATCTTTTGATGGTAAGCCGCTCGGGTTGTTAAGCGGTACATCTTATATTCACGCTTTTGTTTGACGAACCGTTAGTCATAAAACGTGATTTATTGGTTATACCCTATTTTAACATTTTTCGTGTACATCTGAGCGTTACGGTTTTATAGCATTTATTGTAGTCCTTTCAGAATCTTTGAGAATGGCTCCAAAGAAAGCACATGTGGTAGAACTAGAATTACTGAAAACACGCATTTTTGAAATCTTTGAGCTTTGTAAGACTATACAAAGTGACCCAACTTTAAAGGCATTGTTCCTTATTCAAACAAGGGGGAATACATGACCTTTATGCAAATTTCAATACAATTTTAGTCGCTGTCTTGGCCTCCTGTGACGAGGTAGAATCATTAAATTACAACGCTGTACGGAAGGAAGTAGATTCCGCTTATTTTTTCATACTGGTGCATCTCGAAACGATGCAAGAAATGAAAGTACCACAAATCATCGAAAATGCTCCAAGCAGCACGGTATCAAAATTGGTACCGTTAAAACTCCCAAGTTTTAATAATGAGGTAACCCAATTCTCATCTTTTATCGATTTATTTGACAGTCTGGTATATAACAACGCGTCGCTGTCCAATATCGAAAAATTAAATCACCTTATTAATTGTTGTAGCGGGGAATCTTTAAGAATCGTTAAATCTGTACCCATTTCGGGGGATAATTTTATTATTTCTTATAACGCCTTGCGTGAGAGATTTAGCAATCCGCGTTTATTGGCAACTTTGCATTGGAAAGCAATGAAAGACTTTCCACCTTTAAAATCAGAAGACCCTAAGAAACTTAGGGCACTTATTGATTGTTTTCGGAGAACCTTGCTGTTCTAACTAACTTAAAGTTTCCCACTGAACATTGGAACTTTATTCTGGTCGATTTGCTTTTAGAAAAACTTGATCCGTTCACTAGAAAACGCTTCGAACTCCAATCGGATCCGAAGCAAATACCTAATTTCGAGGATTTGAGATATTTTTTAACCCAACAATGTGCAGCGTTGGAAACCTTTTCTTCAACCGCACCTGTTTCTTATTCGACGACTGTCCATACATCGCACACATCAGTGCCTAAGAAATCCTCAGCGTTTCAATTTAAACCAAAGGTTTCTTCTAACGTAGTTTCACTGGACACACCAAGTAGCTCCAGTGACTCAAATAATTCATTTTCGCACCATTGTCCTTCCTGCAAGGGCAATCACTTAATTTACAGATGTCAATCGTTTCTAAAGTAAACTCCGACAGAACGTTTCGACATTGTCAAACGCTTACGCCTTTGTTTAAATTGCTTACGAACAGACCATGCGTCCATGCAATGCAAATCTTATAATTCCTGTCGAACTTGCGCTAAGCCGCATCATACCTTGCTACATTTTGAATCGCAACCTGCTTCTAGCCGTTCAGCTGAACCGACCGCTACACACATGCATAAAAATTCCAATAGGACGCAGTCAGCCTCTCCTATTCCGGCAAATGTTTTGTCTTCACAGACGAATTCAAATCTTGGGGTTACTGTCTTACTCTCCACTGCTGTTGTGGAAGTTCAAGATCGTTCTGGTAGATACAAACCGATCAGGGTACTCTTAGATCCTGATTCCCAAGCTAGCTTTATTCGAGACGATTGCGTGAGCAAACTTTGGCTTCCACGCATACGTTCTCAAGTTCCGATTTATGGACTTGGGCAGACAACTTCAACAGTCAATAGGGGTGCCGTCAGCTGCACCATTCGCTCTATGTTAGACTCTGAAAAATCTCTAGAAGTCACAACTTTTGTGCTTTCGTCAATATCTGGCAAATTACCTAGCGTTGAAGTTCCTAATAATTGGGAACACTTATGCGGCCTGCACTTTGCAGACCCGACCTGGAACTCTCCAGGAACCATTGACATGCTCCTAGGAGCAGATGTTTATCCGTTCATCATCAATGGCGGTGTTATACATGGCAAGTTTCTTCAGCCTGCCGCCATAAATACAATTTTTGGTTGGACTATTATTGGTCCCACAAAAGCTTGCAGTCTGATACTGTCCAAGCATTTTTACGTCTGTAGAAGATCCTATCGACCAGACCCTAAGGCGGTTTTGGGAGATAGAAGAGTTGCCATCCAAGCCTTATACTTCTCCAGAAGAAGAAAAGGCAGATTTGATTTTGAAAACACGTTTTCTCGTGACCCTAGCGGTCGTTTTATTATTGCGTTACCGTTCAACGATACTTTGCCCGTTTTGATAATTGCTTTGAGATGGCTAAAAAAAGACTATTTTCGTTGGAGCGCAAATTACATGCTCAACCGGAGCTACGCGCCCAATACAACAATTTCATGCAGGACTATCTTGATGCGGGTCATATGGCATTACTCGATTCTCCGCCCGTTGGGAACGATAATTACTTTTACCCCATCACCCTGTGTTTAAAGAAGAAGGTCATACTTCTAAAATTCGTGTGGTTTTTGACGCCTCTGCAAAGGCTAAAAACAACGTGTCACTTAATGACACTCAATTGGCTGGACCTAGTCTCCAAAACGACATTTCGTCAATCTTACTGAAATTTCGTACTCATCGTTTCGTTTTTACTTGTGATGTTCGCCAAATGTATCGACAAATTTTGGTTACCGAAGAACATCGAAAGTTTCAATTAATTGTTTGGCGGTTCTCCGCAGAAGAACCCATCCAGACATATCAGCTTAATACAGTGACCTATGGTATTAAGTCATCGCCTTATCTAGCATTAAAGACTCTTCAGCAATTAGCCATTGACGAAGGCAAAGGTTTCCGTTAGCCGCTGAGGCTATACGGTCAAATCTATATATTGATGATTTCGTCGCCGGTGGAGATTCTATACAATCGGCCCGCGAAATTAAAGATCAACTTATTCGACTTTTACATTTGGCTGGTTTTGAACTTCGAAAATGGAGTTCTAATTCAGTTTCTATTTTGGAAGGCATTCCGTCAGATTTTGCCAATATACTTCTCTCGATTTCGATTCGGACGAATCAATAAAAATATTAGGTCTTCAATGGTCACCTACAGAAGATATTTTCTCGTTTCGGGTTAAACCATTAAACCAAATATGTACAAAGCGCAACATACTTTCACAAGTTGCCAGAATATATGATCCATTAGGATTTTTAGCCCCACTAACACTTTTGCAAAACGCCTAATCCAGCATCTGTGGATGTTAGGTTTAAATTGGGATGACATCCCACCAGCAGACATTTCGTCTCAATGGCAGCAATACCAAGAAGAGTTGCCGTTATTATCGTCATTAAAGTTACCACGTTGTTTACCCCCTTCGGATCCTTTTACTTGTCATTTGCATGGGTTTTGCGATGCTAGCGAGGTAGGGTATGCAGCGGTAGTGTATTTTCAGTTCATAAATCAAACTACTGGAGAAATAACTGTACAATTTGTAACCGCTAAAACAAAAGTAGCTCCAATTAAGCGCATTTCAATTCCACGTTTGGAATTATGTGCCGCCGTTTTATTAACCGATTTACTTTCTTTTATCATTCGGTCTTATCAAGGCTTGATTGACATCTCCGATGTTTCAGCGTGGAGTGATTCTACGGTCGCTCTCACTTGGATACGTTCTCCACCTTTTCGTTGGAAAACTTTTGTGGCAAACCGTGTTAGCCACATTCAAGAAATCATTGCACCTAGCCGATGGTTTTATATTAAATCTTCGCATAATCCGGCTGATCCTGCATCTCGGGGATTAATGCCAAGCGCGGTTATTTCATGTTCGCTATGGTGGGCGGGGCCTGAATGGCTTCACTACCCTAGTGACTCGTGGCCGCCTCAACCAACATTGTCAACCTCAATTGCTGAGGTAACTACGGAAAAGAAGATCCTAACATTTGTCGCTCAAACAGATCCAAACGTCATTGACATTTTACTAAGCCGCTTTTCATCGTTATATAAAATCCAAGGCATCGTGGCTTACATTTATAGATTTTCTAAACCCATGGCTCAACGTCATACGGGTCCCTTAACAGACATTGAACTACACAATGCTCTCATGATTATCGTTCGGCATGTACAAAATGTTACATTTTTAAAGGAAATAGCTTCGATTAAGACAAACCGTAAATTACCTAAAAGCTTGCGAAAACTTTCTCCATTTGTTGATCCACAAAACATCTTAAGAGTAGGTGGGCGCTTGACACATTCTTCGCTTTCCTATTCCGAAAAGTTTCCTGCGTTATTGCCTCAGCGGCACCGATTAACCGAACTTATCATTCTGTCAACTCATGAAAGGTATTGCCATCCCGGTGTTAATACCACAGCGTATCTTATCCAACAGAATTTCTGGATCCTTTCTATTAAACATTCAATCAGAAATTATTTATCATCCTGTCATAGATGTTTTCGTACCAAACCGGTCCTGGTAACTCTTCCTATGGGAGACCTACCGGCAGCACGTATTACCCAAATCAAACCGTTCAGTATTGTTGGTGTTGATTTTGCTGGCCCTCTTTAATAAAGGCTAACCGCCTGCGAGGCTCTAAAACTCTTAAGGCCTATATTTGTATTTTTGTTTGTTTTGCCACTAAGGCAGCACATATTGAACTTGTTTCGGATTTGTCGGCAGACGCGTTTCTTGCCGCTTTGCGACGATTTATAGCACGTCGAGGACGCTGTTCTCAAATATTTAGCGATTGCGGTACTAATTTTGTAGGTGCCTATCGTCAGCTTACGAGTTATCTGCATAGTGCAGTAACCTCAGAAAGGATAAAGTGGTCGTTTAATCCACCTAGCGCCCCTCACTTCGGTGGCTTGTGGGAAAGCGGTGTTAAGTCGGTAAAGACACACCTATCTCGCGTAATCGGCGAACAAAAACTTACCTTTGAGGAACTGTACACAGTTCTTACACAAATTGAATCTGTGCTAAATTCAAGGCCACTCTGCGCTTTGAGTTCGGATCCAAATGACTTGCGTTGCCTAACACCAGGTCATTTCCTAACTATGGAGCCTCTTTCTGCACCACCAGATGAGGACCATTTAACCAACGTTGTACCATTAAAAAGCAGGTGGAAACTCCTGCAAAACTCCACCAAGATTTTTGGGCTCGCTGGAGCCATGAGTACTTACATACTCTGAACCAGAAGGTTAAATGGCACTCTAAGGTAGGTGTCCGACAAGTGGAAAAGGACACTATTGTCCTCGTCAAGGACGACCAGCTTTCTCCACTTCAATGGAAGTTTGGTCGTATTATTAATACTTTTCCCGGTGCGGACGGTATTATACGTGTCGCTGAAGTCAAAACGGCACATGGCACACTAAAACGACCTTTGGTCAAACTAGCGCCGCTACCGGTATTTTAATTTTATTTTTATGTTTAGATGTATATACACATTTTTACATGTATAGTAGTATATTATTTTACATATTTGCTTATTTACATATATATTTTATTTTTGCATAGTTGGTAATATCGCTCGCTGTAGTGCACCACCCTATCTTTCGTTACCTCCTTTCCTAGCAAGGTCAAATCCCATGTGATTTCCTTCACCCAACCTACTTCCTCCTTTTCAAAATTCTATGAATTTGGTGGGCGGTATGTTACGTCGTCATCGAACAATTCGGTATTTTGTGACAATAAATACTTTGTGCGTGCATCCTACAGTTTGAGTGAAACATTTTATATACCGGCAATAACAGTGCATAAAGTGACAGTCGTACTCGAGCCTTTAGAGAAGCAAGTCGCCTTCGAACCCTTGAAAAGGACGGTTGTGTTAGAGCTTTGAAAGCGAGACCGACACCATTTTCGTGCGTGTTTCTGGTTCTCCGTAAAAGCTTTTGTGCGTGAAAGTGTCTATTGCCCCAGCGGCGCAGGACTTAAGGTATTTATACCCTTTTACTAAGTAGTTTGGTGTAGTTTTTTTTTGTTATTACATAACCGCTCCACCATTATCGTTATTGCTATAAAAGCAATTGGTCCTTCATTGCAATTTGCATATCATATATCTTAACCTCCTTAATCACCATTAATCACCATGCTTCGTTTAGATTTAAACTACATTAACTTCATTAAATGGGTAATAAATACGCAAAAAAAGATAGGACGATTTGTCGACGTGTAGAAAACTACACTGTAGATGTAATAATCCAGGACGATGGCTTATTTTAGAAACCGCTGAAATAAAAGATTCCATAAATTACGTAATGTGTTACTCATTAATAAATACGTCGTTATATTGTAATATATGAATGTTAAATATGTGTGACGGCAAATTATGATTAAGATGAAGCACAGTGTGTCATGCAACAAACAAAACTACCGTGTATACGTTGATAAAATAAATAAATACGTGAGAAATACATAATCATATTTGAGATGACTAGACGTTCAAAGAAAACTTGCAACTACAACACGAAGTGCGTAACTTGTATGTAATTAGCATGACAATAAAATTTTTATTCAGCACAGATAAAATGCTACTCTGTGAGAACGAATTTTTATATAGAGGGAGAAATCTGATATAAGAAATAACCAAGACAATTGAAAGTTAAATTCAGAAAGGTAATTAAAAAACGTCAAAATGTAGTAATACAAGCAAGTATTAAGAGAAAAAAGTTGAAAGTTGTAAAGAAGCACAGCTTTAGGTTTAATAATTTGGATTTTGTTTTATGCCATGTTAAGGGCATGTGTTAGCTGCAAAGACACAAATGGAAATAGTGATGTTTTCTGGACATCCTTGAGTTTGACAATGCATTAAAGAGAGTAATATATGGGCTTTTATGTTTATAGTTGTTAATTATTTATATGTGAATTTAAATGTAAACGTATTTGTATTCATGTACTAGGATGTTAATCGAAAATCAAAGTACTTATTTTGTTAGACGATGAATTAGCGACGGAACTCGTATTGTTTAATTTTAAGCTTGATGTTATTGTGCAAGGATGTTTGCAACATTTAAAAATACTAAGAAATATATACTTTTTAAATTTAAATGTAAGTGTTACTGATGGAATTTAGTGATATGTAAAACATAAAACTTTAGTATTTTCAATAGACAATGAAATGATAAAAGAATAGTTGGTTTTTGACTGTTTCGGTTTGTTATTAAGAGCATTTCCAAACAATGTGATTTTGAATGTCATGTAATTCGATTTTTGTTTATTTTCCTAACAAATTTTCGACATGCTATCTGACAATTTATGCATGTAATTCAATATGAGAGACTGGAAAATTGGAGTACTAGTATTATCGATTAAATTGATTTAATGTTTCCTTTCAGGATTTCTTTTAGTAATAACTAGCCATTTTGAGGTTAAGAATTAGGTTTTTTAAGTATATTTGTATTTATATTGCAATTATTGAATGTTAATAGAGGTTAAATGTAGGTTGAAATTTATCTGCATTTATTTATGGACTAGATAAAAATTAAGTCATTGTAAAGGATACCCGGTCACCTCGGAGATGAAATCGTATTTAAAAGAAAAATTTTATTTTTCAATTTTATTTAACCTGAGCAAAGTTTGACGAGTGCCTTTACGGGATTATAGAAAAGGGTATGTATAATGTGATAAATTTAGGAAATCAAAGGCAAATGAGACTTATTCGGAATAACCGTCTTCCGTATAGATATTAATATCAGAAGGGATTGCTGAGACAAGATGGTTTAGCGCCCCTTGCATTATGATAATGTAAAAGTCTTTTAGGGTAAGTTAATATTGTAACGTAGTTTGTTTGTATTTCAGCCATTTCATTATTTTTATTTCTTTAGTTTTACTACTTTTATTATTTCTTTCATAGAAACCCACTCCCGCACCACTGTAGTTAGCCGGTGCACCTTTTAAATTATTACAGGGTCTCGCCCCTTTAGGGCAAATCTAAATTTACAAGGTTCCTTTCATTGTACCCGTAACACCTGGTATAGTGTTGGTAGATACTGTGTGAACTGGATTAATGATGGTATTTGTTGGTGTGTTAGCGTTTTGTTTCAGTAATCGTTGAAGTGGTGGGTTATGAATTAGGGATTGAAGGTTGTTATGGAAGAAGTCCGTTTGTCTTTTTGGTGTTGTACATATAGAATTGATGAGCAGTTCTGGGAGGATAGGATATTGAACTTTAAAGGATTATTATCGTTTAATAGGATAAGGCTGGTAACTTGCCAAGATTGAATTAGGTTACCGTTCGATGGGGGTGCTATGTAAAGTCGATATGGAAATGATAGGTAGCGGATTTCCACGTTGGATGGTGGAAAAAACGTTAAGAATATATAGGTTGTAACATTTCCTTAGAAATAATTGTAATTATATATTATATATTATTTTAATAGTTACTGTATAAGTAAAGTCCACCAATAGGATTGGGTTATTCCCTTCAGGGAATATAAGTTTTAGGTTTCTATAGATTCCAATTTAAAAAAGAATTATTTGGCGTCATATTCGATCTATAGTCAAAAGTTATAAATATTCATATGTCAGTTTTTAAAAAGGTAAGGGACGATGTCATCTTGGTTATTAATACCGCTTGATCTAGAGAATATAGAATGGCGCCAATGATTTAATCCATCTAAAAACAAAGCAGTTCATATTCGTCCGAAGTTTACCGAGAGTGCCTCGTTTAGTTTTAAAAGTCGCTTCGATGGGGCAAGCGCCTTACTTTGCGCGGCTCCGTTTATTTTTTAGGAACAGTGCGTTGAAAGTAGGTTTTGATGTCAAAGCTTTGATGGAGAAAAAAAATCAATCACTCGATGGTAGTTTAAAAATTGAATTAAGCACCAAAAGCTGAAACTATACTGGTGCAAAGGTTAGTACTTGAATGTATTATTGACTATATAAATAACGTACCTACAAGTGCGTCTGTGTTTAGGTTAAGTTTTAGTTAATAGGTTTTCGTTTTTAGTTAGTATATTTAGAATATATGAAACTTTTAATATTTGTGTAAGTTGGTACTGTGTGAACGCACGTGTTATATAATTAATAATGTCGCAGCAAATTTTGTAAAAATGTATATTCATTTTCCACTATTGTAAACGTTATAGTTAACAGTTTTGCCAAAATAAATAATCTTGAAAAAGTGTTCATGCTTAGATTTGAATCTAAATCGGTAAATACAGTAATAAGACAAGTATACATTCCCACCTCTAGCTACAGTGAGAAAGAGGTAGAGGCGATTTACAAAAATATCGAAGACATACTAAGATACGTAAAAAGACATGAAAATTTAATAATTCGAGCGGTAGGTGAGGGTAGGGAGGGAGCGATAGTAGGTTTATTTGGTTTAGGCACGAGAAATGACAGAGGTAATAGGCTGGTAGACTTTTGCGACAAGAACAACTTAACAATCACAAATACATTATTTCAACATCATGCTAGAAGACGATACACGTGGAAGATGGCAGTAGATAGAGGAAGATATTAAATAGATTACATTATTGTTAGACAACGCTTTGTAAATCAAGTAAAAGACTGTAGAAGCTACCCGGAAGCAGATATAGACTCTGACCACAACATCGTAATTATGAAGGCCGCACTTAAATTTAAACATCTGAAAAAGAGGAACGGAAAAAGGCACTTTGACTTTGAGAAGCTAAAAGATATAGATATCCACGAAAGATTTGAAAAAAGTCAAATGAATTGCTGAAAGATATCGGGAAAATTTCTGATACTGAGGAAGTAGAAACAGAATGGAATAACAATAAATCTAGCTTAGACATGGGGGCCAGAGATATTCTGGGGTATACAGAAAAAGAAAATAAGAAACCATGGATAACAAAAGTTATCCTGAGTTTAATAGAAAAAAGACAAAAATACAAAAATAGATCAGATGAAACAGGAAAACAGAGATACAAAGCCATAAAATGGAAAATTATTCGCAAACGCAGGAAAGCTAAAGAGCAATGGATTGATGAAAAGCGCAAAGAGGTACAAACTAAGATGGAAATAGGAAAGACAGGCGAAGCATACCAATTAATTAGAATGAATTTTAGGTATATAAAACCATATAGCAGAAATATAAAGGACGCGGGAGAAAACGTCATTATAGAAAATGTAGAGAAAGTAGCTAGATGGCAGGAATATATAGGGAATTTATATTCAGGAGAGAAACTAACAGCATTAGAACCGCAATCAGACATTGAAAATGATGACCTAGAATATCTTATACTTAGAGATAAGTTTGAATTAGCATTAACCGACCGGGTAGAGATAAGGTGCAAGCAGAAACTCTAAAAGGCGCTGGACAAGCAGTAACAAAACGTCTCTTCCGACTTGTAAGCTATATCTATGAGACAGGCGAGATACTCAAAGATTTCAAACGTAACATCATAGTAACTATACCAAAAAAAGAGGCGCGGATAGATGTGAAAATTTTCGAACAATAAGTTTGACAGCACACGTTTCAAAAATATCAACCAGAATTGTACAAAGACGAATGGAAAAACAGGGAAACACGTGAGGTTATTTTAGCTCTGATGGTGATATTGGAGAAAACAATAGAGAAGGGGGAAAGCGTATATATAGAGTTTGTAGATCTGGAAAAAGCATTCGACAACGTAAAATGGAAAAAAATGTTCGAAATACTCAAAAAGATAGGAATGAATTTTAAGGATAGACGGATAGTGCATTCCTTATACAAAGAGCAAACAGCGGTAATAGAATTAGAGCAGGAACGTAGAGAAGTAAATGTTAAGAAAGGGGTGAGACCAGAATGTGCCTTATCCCCATTAATTTTAACTTGTACATAAAAAAAGGCAATGAATACTGTCAAATGCAGGAAGACATTTGAAATTAATATACCAGGACAAAAGATTGATATGCTTAGATTTGCAGATGATATAGCGGTATTAGTTTCTAGCAAAGAAGAGTTAGAAGCTGCTCTTAATGAAATGGAAACAGTTCTAACGTAGAGATATGGTATGAAAATAAACAAAAATAAAACTAAAGTTTTAGTATGCAAAAGAGGGGAAAATAAATGATAAACAAGAATACAAATAGGTAACGAGAACTTACAAGAGGTTAAGGATTTCTGCTACCTAGAAAGTCAAATAATTCAAGATGGGAAAAGCACAAAAGATATAAAACAAAGATTAGCACAAGGTCGTACTACATTTAACAAGAAAAAGCAACTACTGTGTTCAAAGACAACAAACATAGAAACAAGAAAAAGATTTCTTAAAACATATGTGTGGAGCACAGCACTGTATGGCTGTGAAGCCTGGACAGTAGGAGAAGCAGACAAAAAAAAGGTAGAAGCCTTTGAATGTGGTGCTACAGACGTAGGATGAAGATATCATGGACAGACAAGGTTAAGAACAAAGATGTACTAGAAATGGTAGGGAAAGAAATAAGTATGTGGAAAACAGTAAAAAAATAGGAGAGATAGGATGATGCACCACATACTAAGACATGAGGGAATAGTGCGGAATATATTAGAAGCAGAGATAGGAAAAAGAGAAGTAGAAGTAGACTTAGGTTAGACTACTGCACACAGGTAGTGAAAGATGTAGACTGTGAGAACTTCAGGGAAATGTGTAGGCTACCTCAGAATAGAAATCCAACCATTCGCAAGATGTAAAAACTAATGATAAAAATAGTAACTGTACTTAAACATGATGATTATTATTAACAACTACAGATATTGGTTTTGCAATACTCTCAAGTAATGTGAATTGTGCGAAAGGATTTACTGGAAAACATCAATGCGGCAAATGTCTAAGTGTTGGGAGATCCTTGGCAGCCACAGGTCGCTTAACGCCCTTTACATACCACTGAATTCCGGTGAAATAATTCATATAATTAGAAAACAATACAAGGGAATCGAGCTGTATATAGGCTGTTTTTGAAGTTAGGTTTAATTTAAAGCACGTTATATTTTCGCATTTAAACCCAATGTAGTACCTTTGGGTGGAGCATTGGGGACGTGGCCGCAAGTATAGCGGACCTTATTCAAATTATAGTGCATATAGGCTGTTGTGAGAATTGCAGGGAACTGTGTAGGTTAGCTCACAACATAAATAAGCTGAGGTACAAGTCCAATCAGTTTCAAGACGTAAAACCCAATGACGAAAAATTAAGTGCTCTTTAATCTAATTATTATTATAAACAACTACAAGTGTTGGTTGTGAAATATTTTCAACTAATGTTGATTATGCGAAAGGATAAATTGGAAAACTATTTATTCAGCAAAGGTTCAAGTACTGGGGGAACTTGGCAGCCAAAGGCTGCTTACCCCCCTTCACATACCACTGAATATCGGGGAAATAAGGTATATAGCTGTAAAATAATAAAAGGTGATCGAACTGCATCAAACAAAAAAGAATAGCAGCTATGTTCAAAGACAACGAACATAGATACAAAAAGAAAACTGTTCAAAGCATAGTGTGGAGCACAGCAAAGTACGTCTATAAAATAGGGGCATTAGAAAAAGCAGACAGAACGACATAGAAACCTACTGGAATATTGTGCGTCAGATGTATGTGAATGGTAGCATGGACAGACAAAGTTAAGTACAAATAGGTTGTAGAAATAGTAGAGGAATAAAGATATCTGTGGAAAACGAAAAAAAAATGGAGAAATAGAAGGACAGGATACGTTCTAAGACATTTCTGGGAAATAGTACGGGATATATTACAAGCAGTGATAGGAAATGAGAGGTGGAGATAGACCGAGATCAGACTTTCGCACACAGATACTGATAGATGCAGATTGTACACATTTCAGGGAAATGTGTAGGTTGATTCAAACTAGGAAACAATGAGGGTACGCGTCCAACCAGTTCTAGGACTAAGACCTAATGATGATGATGTGAACTACTTAAGAACGACCGACATATTGTCGGAAGGGCTACATCTGGTTTCATTAAACGCGCCAGATTGTGCATAAATTATCAAGGAAATCATTTCCAACACCATTTGTAAGGTATGAAAATTTGAATAAAAGAATCAGCAATTAAATGTTTTGTTTTTACGTAGAACGTTTATTTAATACACAGATATTGCATTTGCTGTCTTAGTTTTCGTATGTGTTGATTTAATTAAACATTAATTTTTTAAACGTTGTTTGTTTATTAGTGGCCTATTTTACATCATTCTCTTCAGAATTAAATTCACCACAAGTTTTGTTTAAAAAGTTTGCGTGTTTATTACCCATTTAACGAAGTTAATGTAGTTTAAATATAAACCAAGCATAGTTTTAGAGACCGAATTTTGCGTATTTTGTCTGATGTCTCAGATATGGGTGATCCTAGAGATCTGGGACATGTTTCATTCAATTTTTCAGTTCATTTTACATAAAATCCAATAAATTTAACACCTAATCTAACGCCATAAAAATCAGTTTGGCTTTATTTCCGTCCTTTTTCAGAAAATCGGGCGAAATATTTCGCTAGCCGTAACTCGCTAACAAAGCATTTCCGGACATATGTTTATATGAACTTTTTTCACTATTTTGATGAGAGGAAACCACCTTAGAAGTTTGTCGGGTTCCTCGTGGGACATCCTGTATATTCACTTACAAAATGAACATGCAAAGTAATTATAATCCTGCTTACCTTATTATGATGATCTCAATGCTTTAGTTCTAAGGTCATCATCATTAGGTCTTCAATCCTGGAACTGGTTAAATGCGTACCCTTGTTACGGTTTAAATTTTCATTACACTTCAAATTAATTTTATTGCAAACACTTATCTTACATACATGTTATTTACAAGAACTTAATTCATTTTGGCTTTGGTATTATAAATTTTTAATTGTCTATTTCTTATTTGAAAATATAAACAGCATTAATTACAATAACTTTCATTCTGACCAATTGAATTCATCTAGTAATTTGTTGTTTTGAAACTTCATTTTAATTGAAATAATATCTATTATTGATTATTGTTTATTAAGAAAATAAGTTGGCAGTTTTGATGTGTTGATTGATTTGAAAGAATAAACACAGGTCTGCATTCAGGGAATTGATAGTTATTTAGAACTTGAATGCATTACATTTTAATAAATATATCTCAAAATAAAAAGGATATATCATGAAATTAATTTTAAATGTTTATGGAATTGTTACATGTATCTAACAAAAATTCTTTTGTTTTTAAAAAGGGAGTTACTCAATGTTATAATTGTTTAGCATGTGAAATGCTGCCCTGTCCTATTGATTTTTAATTATTGAAATTTAATTTCTTTATATTGCATTCCTGTTTTGATTTGGATTATCTGAGAAGAAAGTATTTCCTTTCTAGTTGTTTTGTGAACAGCTTGGTTAAAGCATGGTGTATGCTAGTGCGAATTTTCTGACTATATCATAGTAAGAGAAAGTCATCCAAAATATTAGGATTTATCGCCTTGCATAAAGAGAAAGAATATTACTGAAGTGTAGAATATTTTTTGGAACAGTTGAACTGGATCATATATTCAACCTTGCTTATTTGGTAGCACATGGTAGCGTGCATTAATTGTTATATATTTCTTTCATCCTGGTTTCCAGGGTAAGTAAATCCTTAAGTAAATCAGAAAAATAAAACACAATTATTATTACAGATTTTTATTTTATTTCATTTTCATTTTTGTTTGGAGTTTTGTCTTTGTCTTGGGTATATGTTGTACAATAAGAACCCATTATGGAATGAAGTTTAAAGGCTGCAAGTTGTGGTTGCAGAAATGTTAAGGATGCTGATGGTGTGCCGTCGCATGTCATGTGTATCTAGATGAGTATAACTAATTAGGATTAGTAGTTAAAGTGTGGATCTCTAACCCGTAAATGACTTATTTTTGTGGAAGTTAAATTGGGATTCAGGGGGTATTAAATTAGTTTAGGTATTAGAATATCGTTCTTGTTCAGTTAAAACGGAAACGAATTAATCTATATATTATATGTGATTTATATGTAAATTGTGAGCTTAGAGCAATTGCTTAAAGTGAAACAAGAAAAGGCTTCTTTAAAATTTGTGTTAAGACCCGTAAACAAAATTATGTTTAATATGTCATGCTTTTATTTCCTTTTTATAAATGTACAAACAGTAATTGGGAATATTTTACAATAGAGACCATTGTGTTAGATTGCCTTATTTGTGGATTATCTTTTGCCATTAATTAGCGTACACTTACGATTGTGGATACATTGCTATATTTACTGGTTGAGTATATTGGCTAATTGAGGTAACATTCATTCAATTATAACGCAACGGGTAAGTTTGCTGGATTCAGTTACATACTCTGTGGTGGCATGTTGAGTCTTATCCCCTCTACAAAGTGTATAAAGAATTAAATTACGTTACTGAGTCTCATGTCTATATTTAAATATTATAGCGTAATAAAAGCAATGTGGAAAAGAACGATAAATTGTGATTAAAAAAACATAACGTAATACCCTCATTATTTCCCATTCTAAGCTAGCCTACTCATTTTCCTGAAAGTTCTAGTCTGCGTGCAATTGTCTGATCTATATATCCCGCTCTATTCCCTAAAAATGCTTTAGAACATATCCTGCCTTTCAATTTCTTCTATTTTTTTGTTTTCCACATATGCTTTCAACAATTTCCTCTTTATTTCTAAGTTTGTTGTCTTCGAAATAGTCGCTGTTCTTTCTTGTTAGATGCAGTTCGGTTTCCCTTCTATTATTTTAAAAATATATACCCAATTTCCCCGATATTCAGTGTTATGTGAAGGGGGTTAACTAGCCTGCGGCTACCAAGATCGTCCAACACTTGTACATTTGCCGAATTAATAGTTTTTCAATATATCCTATCGAACAAGGTTTCTCGTCTTGAAACTGGTTGGACGCGTACCTCCACTTATTTATACACAGTTCCCTGAAATTTACACAGCCCGCTTCTGTTGCTTTCTAACATATGTCCTATTTTGCCGAGATTCAGTAATATGTGAGAGGGGTTAAGCAGCCTGTGGCTGCCAAGATCCCCCAACACTTAAACATTTGCCGAATTATTAGTTTTCCAGTAAATGGTTTCGCACAATTAACATTAATTGAGAATATTGCAAAACCAATACCTGTATTTGCTTATAATGATTATCAGGTTGAAGTACAATAATTTTTTTCGTCTTTAGGTTTTCCCTCTTGAACTGATTGGACGCGTACCTCCATTGATTTCTATTCTGAGCCAGCCTACACATTTCCCTGAAATTCCCATAGCCTACATCTCTGACTACCTCTGTGCAAAAGTCTACAACAACCTCTCCCTTTCCTACCTCTGCTTGTAATATATTCCGCACTATTCCCTCATGCTTTAGTTTGTAGCGTATCATCCTATCTCTTCTATTTTTTACTGTTTTCTACATATTTCTTTCTTCCAGTACCATTTCTAGCACCTCTTTGTTCTTAACTTTGTCTGTCCATTTGTAACAAACTTTAGTTTAGCGTCCCTTATTCCTGTATACCGCTACACAGATTTTACGAACAACGTTTTCTAATACTAAATTCCTTCTTAACACCACAATTATATTATATTGATTATTAAATTATACAGTGTACTTTATCTACACGGACACTTAACTTATATGGACGTTAAACGTATTTGTTTTAACAATTCAATAATTAATTTCATAACACTTGCGGATTCATACTCAAACTTAGACGGCGAGCACTTTTGGGGAATTTTAAGTATCTTACCTTCTTGGAGCAATAGAGTTCCTTTTACACAATACCACCTATATGAATAGCTAAATAACACAACAATTTTTTACTTTGTAACAGTTGGTTTATACTGTCACAAATTTTGAAAGTTATGCAACTTTAAGTACTTGCCTTGTGTTATGAGTGTAAGCTAAGAAATATTCATTTCCGTCTGTTAGTTGAATCGTAGCCGTGTGGGAGATCAAATGCGAATTATAGTGCCTTACGTCCCTCCAATTTACCTGTTCTGCTTCATTCGATTTCTGATAAGAGATGGACGGAATACAGCATCGAGTTGTTAAAATAATTTTGCTATCGCATTGGGAAGGTGATTCCATTTTGCAAGAATTGCATCGTCGATTAGGGGTAAGAATGTTTGTCAACTTTCATTAATTTTGCTCTAAGGGTTATCTGTTCTAGCGATTTATTGACAGCTTAAAGTGACTTCACTGGCATCCAAAATTTATAGAATTCACACCTTCAGGCAATTGTGTTATAAAGAAGAATTTGTTAAATTTCAAAAATTATGCTGAAGGAATCTACATGATTGGGTCATACGGCATGTGGTGTTCAAGAGCAGTTGTTTGGCGGTCGGCCATGATGATCTTGAATTGCTAAGCAGTCCAGGTGTTACCTTGTCCAAATGGGTCGCCTAGGTCAAGGACATAAATATTAATTTTCGACCAGGTATTTATGTACCTATCGATTGATAACGTAATCCTGTAATTAATTTGTTAATTTGCAAGTTTAAAGTATATTAGCACTTAACTTGATTTTAATTTCATGGTTGAGTAAACTTATTTACTTAGATATTGTATATATTTTTCTACTTGATTTGAGCTCAATTAAAGTGGGGTTATTTGGGTAAATTTTAATTAAATAACGGTGATCAAGTCTAGTACTATTGTTAATTTTATTGAAGACTAAGTGGCTCTGATAAATATCTACCTTATGCAACTTCAAGTAACTCAAACAAAGTGCTATTATTTTTTGTAAATATTGTATTACTAAGTAAATGTCGATTGATTTTTAGCTGTTCTCTTATTGAAAACATATGCAGGATTATTATTCTCTGTAGGTTACTATTGCCTGAATAAGAACAAAAAACCCCGATTGCAACCCTGATGATAAGGTCTACCCTTGTAGTAAAGGAACTTTTTTTTTGCTTTAGGGTGCATATTAAACTTAACGAAGGTAGAATACATTTAGTTTTTTTTTGTATTTTCCATTCTGAACGGACCTACACCTTGACAACGTTCTAAAATACTAGAACAGGTAGAATGGCTTGCGCGTTTCAACGAGCCAAAAAGCCGAACTATAGGTTTAACCAAATTAGTGGGGTCTTTAGTGAGGAACCAGAGTGAGACAGGTCCCCGAAAGAGGGCAGCAACTTTTTCGGTACTTAGAGTGGCAGAGACCTTAGGGGTGGGTATGACATTCTAAGACACACTACTGCGATGTGGAAGGCAACGGAAAACCACCACATTACCTCCCAAGTACACTGTGTACAGAAATTATTAGTAAACATGATGGCATCCTCTGGAGTAAAAAATTTCGGAGGTAAAATAGTCCCCCATTCGGATTTCCTGGAGGGGACTACTTTGAGGATGTGATCCGAAAGTATAAAAAAGATCCGTGAACATTCTGCAAGTTGGAACGTGGAATGTCAGAAGTATAAAACAAGTAGGTAAGCTAGAGAACCTGAAACTCGAAATCGATAGGTTAGCACTAGAAATAGTAGGAATCATCGAAGTTCGCTGGCCAGAGGCGGGGAATTTTTGGAGTGGAGACTTTGTACTATAAAATTATTTTTATTTTATATTATAGTTTTTTATCCTCGTGACTATCAGCTATAAATTATACCTCCCAATTTTCTAAATCTTGATCTGATATCACAAGGTCGAGAATTTCTTCTTTTTCTTTTAAGCCCAAGGTAATGTCGGATGGAGAATGGCTTGAGACAAAGAAAAACTCTTAAGATGTAAACGGCTAGTCGAGTGTTAGCTCTGGGTAGATCATGAGCTTGGGTCATGGGTGAATAAAAGACCAAAATATATTTAATGAGCGCCACCGTATTTTTAATACAATAACCAACAAAATTTAACTGTGCTTGTATAAGGGAATGCGGAAACCTTATCTTAACACCGCTAACATAGCCATAAAACTTGAATTTCACTCTTTCGGACACACTTACCAAGACCTCAACCACCAGATGTCATACAGATGTCTCAGCTTTACCTGTGAACAAACAAAAGCACAACATGGACACCATTTGTGTCCTAAAAAACATTTGCCAAAAATAGAATAATAGAATTTAGGTATCTAAAATATACTGAGGGAATTTATTTTCATTACACACACTTTCTATTCCGGGAGGACTTGCACTTTTTTTAAATGTTGAATAATAAAACGTCTTTCAAAAACAAAAGGGATTCTATTAGGATAAATTTCTGATTATATACATGTGACTGCAATATTTAAGTTTGTATCTTTCTCATAATTTTTTCATAATAATTCTAATGAAGTTTTACATTCAAAATTAAGATCTATGAATAGATCATACCTATAAAATTTGATTAGATAAACATATTATTTATTAATTGTCCATAACACATAAATTTCTTTTAATCAGAGAAGTACTTCCTTGATCATTACAACAAAAAATTAATTATCAAAAAGCAGACATTTAAAAATGCAAATATTCTAATTTAATTGTAATATACAATAAACACGCGAATTTCATATATCAATGAAAGTGCCTTTACATGACCTGAAAGTCTTTAAACATAATGTAAACTTAATCAAGACAGCATATGGCGTCTAGATTGGAAAACGGAATCTACATATTTTTTTTGTCTGACATAGGTTGTCATTCAGAATTTCATAAAATACACTGTTTGCGTACATGTGCAAACAAACTGTAAAATAAGATACTTATTCGTTAATGTTACTGACTTCTTAAAAAAACTACTTTATATTTACGTTACTCAAACAATTAATGTTGGATAATTCATAATAATTTACTATAATTTCAAAGCTATCAAAAGTTAAAACACTCACGTGCATCAAAATGTACTACAGGTGCCAGACCTTGACGTCAGCTGTCGGACATTTCCATCGTAATATCCGGGTGTGATATTAGTCATCGGTAAGTTTGAAATATCGAGGTCCCATGTGGAATCAGCGTTTACTTTACTGCATATTAAATTGAATAGAACGAAACCATAAATCTTTGCTTTAAATTACTGCCATAAAAATTTGTTTTAGTTTATCATCGAAAATGTTATTGAAGATATGTCCTTAAGATATTGCACTAAGATGAAAAATATTAGTATAATCTATTGTATTAATATATACCAACTGTCTAAAATGATGTCCAAATGGGTTCCATATTCTCAGGCCTGTCAGGATCAACTAAAACTGCTCGGAGCGAGGCTTACCGAAAATCATGTTCACGCAACCGCTGTTAGGCTCGACCTCCAGACACCAAGAATTTATCATTCTCTACTTTTTCCTAACTTTGTTAGAAGCCATGTGTTTCGACAGGGCCATTTCGACTTTACCTCGTCTGCAAAAGCGGCTTGCACTCTCGGACGTTGAGAATAAAGTGCCGACTGACAACTTGACAGCGCTTGGTAACGAACTTTAGAGTATATATATACAAGAATCTATGTGTTATTACGAATATTATATATTAATTTTTATTGGATGATAATTCACAAATTAAATACTTTAAAATACAGCTGTTTTATTTTTATTTTATTGAACTAAATGTAACTAGGAAAAAAATACGTTACAACTTTAGAGTAATTCATACAGGATCAGAGGAAGGAAATTCGGGTGCGGGAATATTTATGCGAAAAAAGATAGGACGACGTGTAGAAACCTACTTACAAAAGAACGAAAGAGTACTCGTGGTTAGATTTGAATCTAAACCAGTAAATGCAGTAATAATACAAGTATACATGCCCACCTCTAGCTACAGTAAGGAACAGGTAGAGGCGATCTACGAAGATATCGAACACATACCAAGCTACGTAAAACGACATGAAAATTTAATAATTACGGAGGATTTTAATGCAGTGGTAGGTGAGGGTAGGGAAGGAGTGATAGTAGGTTTATTCGGTTTAGGCACGAGAAATGATAGGGGAAATATGCTGGTAGAATTTTGCGACAAGAACAACTTAACCATGAGGGAATAGTGCGGAATATATTAGAAGCAGAAATAGCAAAAAAGAGAATTTGAGGTAGACCTAGGTTAGACTATTGCACACAGATAGTGAAAGATGTAGCCTGTGAGAATTTCGGGGAAATGTGTAGGCTAGCTCAGAATAGAAATCAATGGAGGTACGCTTCCAACCAGTCGCAAGATGGAAAAACTAATGACAAAAATAATAACTGTACTTAAACATGGTGATTACTATAAACAACTAAAGATATTGGTTTTGCAATACTCTCAACTAATGTTAATTGTGCGAAAGAATTTACTGGAAAACTGTTAATACGGCAAATGTGTAAATGTTGGGGGATCCTTGGCAGCTACAGGCTGCTTAACCCTCTTCACATACCACTGAATCTCGGTAAAATAGGGCATATGATTAGAAAACAATAGAAGGGAATTGAACTGTATGTAGGCTGTTCTTCTTAATCTTCTTTGGGAATTAAACTATTCATAGTTTTTAAAATCATCTTTATTTACGTTTCGATCCATGACCTAGGATCGTTGTCAAAATAATGTAGGCTGTTGTAAGGATTGCAGAGAACTGGGTAGGGTGGCTCAGAACAGAAATAAGCTGAGGTAGCCAGTTTCAAGATGTAAAACCCAATGACGAAAAAAATAAGTGCTCTTAAATCTGAAGATTATTATAATCAACTACAGGTGTTTGTTGTGAAATATCTGCAATTAATGTTGATTGTGAGAAAGGATAAATTGGAAAAACTATTAATTTGACAAAGGTTCAAGTGCTGGGGGAACTTGGCAGCCAGTGGCTGCATACCCTCCTGCACATACCACTGATTATCAGGGAAATAGGGTATAAACTCTAAAACAATAGAAGGTGACCAAGCTGCATCAAACAAGAAAGAACAGCAGCTATGTTCAAAGACAATGAACATAGATACAAGAAGCAAACTATTCAAAGCATAGTGTGGAGCACAGCACAGTACATCTATGAAATAGGGGCAGTAGGAAAAACAGACAGAAAGAGATAGAAGCCCTCTGGAATGTTGTGCTTCAGAGGTACGAGGTATGGACAGACAAAATTAATTACAAATTGGTTGTAGAAATAGTACTAGAATAAAAATATTTGTGGAAAACGAAAAATAGGAGAAATAGAAAGACAGGGTACGTTCTAAGGCATTTCTGGGAAATAGTGCGGGATATATTACAAGCAGAGATAGAAAAAGATAGGTAGGGGTAGACCGAGATCAGACTGTCAGACAGATAGGTATAGATGCAGACTGAGCAAGTTTCAGCGAAATGTATAGGCTGGTTCAGACTAGGAAACAATGAGGGTACGCATCCAACCAGTTCTAGGACTGAAGACCTAATGATGATGATATTGTATTACAGAGGTATAAGTTAAGGTGCATTCCGCTTCCTCGTTTTAATCAATATAAAACCCGATCTGATAAGGGAGTCAAACAACGATAACAGTTACAAAGTGTTACAAGATTACAACCTAACCAAATTTTTAACTGCACAAGGCTGCTTCCAAGCATAATTTACACAGGTTCAAGCTAAGTATAAATGTATATTTATATTGTTCTGCAGAGGATACAGCAGAGCATACAACTTCAAATGCGACACATAGAAGGAAGCTAGAAACGAAACAGAGGAGGTGACGGGTAAAATAAACACGGAAAATGTATTAGAAAAAATGTTAAGAAAAGAAGAAAATTGGAATGCGATAAACAAACTCAGAATAATCATTATAGTGCAAAAGAATCGGTATAATCTAGTTTAAAACCCTCCTAAATGACAACTGAGGAAAAAAAGAAAAACTATAAATACCCTAGATATCCAAAAGAAATGCCGAAAGGCGGTCCCAAGATATCCATAACACAAATGGGTATGGGGTGAAGGGTCTTAAATGGTATGCTTGCATTTCCGGGTGAAGAACCTTCAACCAAATAGACGTGGTTTACTCCCCCTAGGAGTGCAAGCGAACCCAACACTATTCCAGCACCAATAACTAGCTTCTTCTCATCACAAATGCTCACGTTCGGGTCTGGATTTGTTGTTGAATAAAGGAAGATTTCTCACATCTCGCAAAAAAAAACCTCAATGTGAAGATCAGCGACATAACGATATTCCTGTAAACAAATACACATACAGAATGGTAAAATATTATAATCGGTTCTTTCTGAAGTAAGCATAACGTTGATGATTCAAGTATAAGGATTTGCGCACGTCCTTAATTTGCAATTAAAACTTATTGTTCGGTAAAGTTGAGCTAGAAATGGTAATTATAGTGAAGGACCAATTGCTTTTTCGTAGCAATACCGATGGCAGTGCAGCGGTTATGTAATAAACAAAGCAAATACGACAAACTACTTAATAAAGAATATAAATACCTTAAAGCATCACTGGACAAAAGAAGTCACACACAAAAGCTAGCGGACACCAAAGAACACGCGCACTCGGTGTGGTGTCGCTTTCAGGGCTCTCGTTCAACTGTCCCTTGTTACCGTCCAAGTACGAATGATGTCACTTCACGCACTTGCACTACGGCATAATGTTTCACTCAAACTGTAGGGTACCCGCATTAATGGTATTTATTGTCACCACTGTTAAATTGGTTAATGATGACGTAACACTTATAATATTCAAGTTTTGTATATTTAATTATTTAACACCATACTTTACTTAAAGTCAACATTGTATAAGTTTATCAATATTTTATGAAACCGCACATCATGCTTAAATAACCACAATACAAAAAACAAACAGCAATTTCTAACTAGCTTATAGCTTACAGCTTTACTTGTGGCGAACAAAGAAGTCCATTTGAGCCAAAAGTAAATTCATTTGCAATGGTGCTTATTTCTAAATTTGCTTTGCTTGGAACCAAACCCTCCAAATATATTAGTGTTGTTGGTTCTGTCGAAAATCCGCGGATCACCACGCTAACGCCCCATTATTATTCTATGATCGAAAAAGATGTTTTTAGCTATGGCTTGCGATTTATTAATTCTATTTCTCTGTTCATGGTCTAACATCTGGCATTTCTTTTCTACTCTTTATTTTTTTAGTGGGGTTGTGCCATGGTACGGTCTTCCTGTTGGGCTTTATTACGTACAACACACGCGATACCATATGATTTATTTAGGTTAAGGGCTCATGCTTAGCGTTTCCTTCTCTCTCCAGCAATATAAATAAATACATTGTAATATCTTACATTGAATTGTATTATACGATTAAGCTGCAACTTGATATTCCTGAATTTTACTAACAAAGTGTCTGTGTTTGCTGGCAATAAACTATATTGTCTGAATCTAAATCTAGAAGTCGGTAAAATTTACGAAATGGAACGTATCAGATTTGATAAATACCGTTGGATTTTAAAAACAAGGGGAATCATATTTAAGAGCTACCAAATTTTAAATTAGTATTGTAACGAACTTTGATTTACTGTTCAATTTGTTACGGTATTCCGCGCAAACACAAAAGAAAACAGTAAAAGTACGTAAAGAAATCGTTTACGCCGAACACCGCAACAAAACCGGGACAGAATGGTAGAATTTGGGTTAGCTCAAAAACGTCGGAGAGGGGCGTGGGTGAAATAGAAAGAACACATTGGAAACCTCTGTAAAACTATGTTGTTAACTACGAATCTTGAAAGACTATTTACAAAACAATAAAACAAATAAGTTGCATAATCGTCTGTTATGTGCTAGTAAACAAAGCGTCATAACATAAGCATATAAAAATGGGTATGCAAAATATAGTCTACATACTTACAATGGTTAATCTTAAATACATATAAAAGAAAATTAAACATAAACTGTACAGTAAATCTAGAAAAGAAATATACCTAAATTATATATACATGCTGCTTTGTGAAGTGCACTTCCTCAAAAAAAATAATATAACATTAAAATTAGACACCCTAACTTAAATTAATCAAATACTTTTAAATTAAAAGACAAAAGAAACAGTAGAACGGACTCTACCACGAACTTTGAATAATTAATTTTTAATATAAAGATTGATTATTACATCGTCGCTCGTGCACTGTGAATTTGTGTCTGGTAACGTGGTGTTGGTAATTTATCGGATATTTATGAGTAGCAGCAAATAAAATATCTATACTCCACAGCAGCATAAAAGAATTGCGAAAATAGAAAACTGTACCTTGAACTAGTTGGCTTTGTATGATGTTGTGGATGGAGAAATGCGACTGCATTTCTTTATTGGCTGCATGCTGGAACCACCAACTTCACCTATACTAAGAAAGCACTTTTAGTAGCGCGACTTTACATGTATCTTTGGTAAGAGAATGTTGTATTCAATCTTTATTGGTCTCCTTCAAAGCACGGTCTCTATTTTGTAAGGACAGAATCATGCATGGGGGTAGGGTATTTGGCTTTCAAAGATATCGCCAAAGACTCATGTCTGCAGAATTCCCAGACAACAGCTGCCGAAATACAAACTGTAACAGCTTGCCAACAAGCAGATAACGCAATTATCAAAGAGTTTTTAGAAAAAGGAAAACAATCTTATTACTTTGTAACATCTTAACAGCTGCAGAATACCAGATAACAAGTCCATTGTAAGCAAATGTAGGCAGGTGGTAAGTGGTCTTATCTTTTACAAGAAAGCTGCGCATTTACATGCAGCTTTTAATTAAAATGTAATCACTGCAGGTGCTAGAATTTATTACAACTACTTTGTAACGTAAAGTTTCCTAAGCAGCTGTTTGATTTTATAAGGCAAACTTTTGTATAGAGTAATTACTTGAGAAATTTTATAAAATAACGCTAATTCAAATGGCGGAGATTCGAGCTTGTTGAGGAATTTTAGGGCGTTTTAAAAATAAACGCAGAAAAAATTGATTGCAGGGTTTTGAACGTAACAAATTTATTCACAATTATTTATTAGGGATATTTAGTGTGCATAAATGCCTCCACAGAGAACACGCACGATAATTGCTAACACTGTTTACTGCACTAATATATATCTTAACACGACGATTACGCCATATCCATTACTAAATTGAGCTGCTTGATTTATCCATAAACACTTTGCTGCTGTAAAACGCACGGGTCAGGCAGAAACCGAAAGAAAAGTAAAGTAAGGAGTCGCACAAATCACGATAGCGGATAAAAAAATAGATAATAGAAACTTAAAGGTGCCGTGATAACTACAAAAGCGGAGAGTGGGGTGGTTAGCAAAGACAAAGATAGGACATCGTCACCGAATTTTTATTGACAATAAACACAAAAAATTTGTATTTAAAAAAAAAGAAAATTACATTCTACAGAGTGCGCATTTCGCATTGTAATATGTGAATGGATCGGTCGTGAACAAAAAAGGTAATGCTTATGATTTTTTTAAAGAAGCATTTTCAGTACATTTAGAGCAGTTTTCAATAAGCAATTTAAAGCAACAAGGAACACCAGTGAATCTAGTTTCGAAGCGAGTTTTTGTATAGGTGCTCTGCCCGTCGGAGTAATGTAATTTAAGTTTCCTTGTGGTGCATGGATTACGCATCAACGCAAAATTTAAAAAGCAATAATCTCTTGATATAAAAAACAAGGTACCACCCTTCATGCGCCGAAATACTTATCTTGCACCCTAAATCAGTTGAGTTGAACCCTACATGTGATTTTTTTTCTAATACTCCACCCGAAGATACTATATTGGCCAGGAAGCGAGATTTTTTTACCTGGAAAATTTGGAATTTTGTCGAACCCTTCCTGTTCCAAGCAAGGTAGGGATCTTTAACGTGCATGACATTACTCACACACGGGACCTCTATTTTACCTCTCATCCGAACCATTGTGTGTTTTTGTAAAAAATGCTCGCCTAACATTTTTCAAGCGGACCGTGTTGGAATTCAAACCCGAAACCTTGGTCGTAGTAGTCACACACATACCAACTACGCCACGGAGCCGCCAGTTGAGGTAAACCAGCAAATATCTTGATCTCGCTCACTGAGGAATCTTCACGATGGTAGCCAGCATCGTGAATGCTGCAAGCATAACTGAACTAGCGGACCTGTGCAAAGGAGCTAAAACAAAATTCCTTTTAGCCATTAATAGCTATTTCTATTAATAACAATGTATGAAACCTACCAATGCACAGAGGATATAAGCTTATCCAGGGAAACAAACTGCATCAAGAACGCAGACAGTAGAAGTGAACCCAGTTTAGGAAACGATATGATAATCGATTAAAATATTAGGACACTACATGTCAATGAACACTTCTAGAGTATTTGAAATGCATGCATAGATAAAGAAACCGGTAAACTTGAATTCATTCGTCTTCTATACAAATTTATTGATAACCGAATACGTTTGCGCTATTACATCAAACCATAAAGATAGATTGAGGAACTTTGACTTAAACTAAATATACTAATAACATTCTAAAAGTGTTGAACAAGAACTTATTCTAATACAATTGAAATAAGTTTTATTAGAACAAATCGAATTATTAAATTATAATACGTGATCAGGGGCGTCTTTTACAATAGGCTGTTATACAAAATATCGAAGTGGAAGCGCAGGAACACTCGAAAAAGTCGTAAATCAAATGAAAATATTCAGAAATGTAAAATTGAACGTAACAACTTTTATAGGCATTAAGCGTATTTATTTTGGTAATTTTAAATTCTTACGATGACGAGCCCCAAGTACCCCCGAAAAGGGATATTTTACCTCCGGGCAAGAATTTTACTTGTGAGCTCTCCATCATACATAGTTCATGTTTTAGGCCACGCACACCTGGGAAATATTGTGGTAGGTTCCCATATCTTACCAGGTAGATAAGAAAAAGATAGAAGAGTAAAGGAAAATCTAAACCAAGCTATATTACTCAAATTATTAGAAATTTAGGTTGTGAAGGGTATGTAGAACTTTTTAGATTAGTACAGAATAGACAAGAAGCTAGAGCTGCGTCAAACCGACCTTAAGTAAGGTTGAAAACAAAATGATGATTTTGGTAATTAATCCAATAATTAATTTTATAATACTTGCGGATTCATACTCAAACTGAACTGACAATCGGTGTGTACGGTTTATATATCTAACTAGCGTATCTTCCAGAAGTCAGTGAAAGCTTCTAAAAATGGCTTGAAGTACGTGTTTTATTTGCTGTATATTGGTTCGTTAAACACACCATTGTAACTGTCGATCAATACATTGCTCGCTTAATGACTACTTTTTCGATTTTAAATTGTTCGACGTCATTGTTGCGGTTTTTAAGATACAAGTCTCATTTGTAATCTTGTTATTAGCGCCTTTTGATTCAAAATAACTTTCTCTTTCTATTGGAATTATTACTTTTGCCGTAAATTAAATGACCTAGTAACAATGAGCAAAAATGTTTGGTACTGTGTTAAATTTTTGTTTAAAATTGAAAACGGACATGGTATTTTATAGTATGGCTAATATTTAAGCGGAAATTCAAATTGCAAGTTTACCTTGAATTAACAATTTATTTTTTGCTATGGTGCTACATAAAAATGCGTGATTAAGACTAGCGATATGTTGTATAAACAGACTGACAAAACGATATTAAATTAGAATCTCCAGAAAATTGGTTTGGGTTATAATTATTTACATCTATAATTAACAAGGATTTTGGCTATAGTTAAATATAAATTGACAATAATAAATAAAGATTTTCAGAACTAGTCTGACTGACCTTAGTTTTGACTTTTTTATTTTCTAACTATAACAACATGAAATTGTTGTTTATCGGAGTCGCTTAATTTCCCAAGTTAATAGGAATGACTAATACTAGTATTTATATGTAGTTTAGCTTAAACTAATAAAAACGTGACCATAAAATTATATCCGTAGATTATTACTACTGTGTATGTAATTTTTATACGAAAACTTTTTTACAAACGTTGGTACATGCAATATTTAATATTCTTTTTTTAATTAAGCTGTTCTATTTTTAATGTTTACTTCTATATTGGGTGTTGCTGTTTTATAGGAAATTTCACCAAGCGAACACGATGGTTTCTGTTAAAATTTATTACATTTTGTTTGCGATGTCAATCACTGCATAACCCTGAGCGTAATTTCTTATGCCCCAAATTTGGTTGCAATTATTGCGATCAGGGGTAAAGCTATCAATGTAAAAATAAGACAGGTGGCTTAGCTGCTTATTCGCTGGAGCCAAAAGCAGCCTCCGCTCGTTTTCAGGGAGTCAGCATTGCGAGGTATTATTTTTGTTTATGCTTCACCAAATTCTAGTGGCGAAGTTCGTGAACCTACACTTTTACGGAACACGTAGCAGGATATAGGAACACTTCGTCCGGAATTGAGGCGTCTAATGTTCAATTCGTTCGATAATCCGGTAGTTAAGTCAAGTTACTTGCTTTAAAATGCATCGTTCCTACAAGTCTCTTGGTATCTCTTTCGTACAACGTTTCTCATGGCTAACCGCCTAGTCACACCACATTTCTTGCGTGCTTAACTATGAATACATGCAGTAAATGAAGGGGTTATTGTCCTCTGGTTTATGGGAAATTATAATCATGAAACTTTACATGCAAGAACTTAATTAAAGTAAGGGTGGGAAAAAAGCTTTCCCTTGCTGAATTCAAAAATCCCCTGATCCTAATATTAAAATAAAACTTGATGCGGCCAAAAGGCTCAACAATCGCCCCAAAGCTTCAAAAAAGAAAAATCTATCTGTACGAGAGCTCATGTGCACTGAAAACTTACAATTAAATAATTTTGTATACGCCACTTGATTTTTGCGATACCAGGAATAATGGGTAGCTATCCGTTATTCAGGCTACCTCATCTAAATTCCCAAAAGTCTTGTTTGTCGCCGCACCGATCGCACAAACTTAGTCGGTGACTATGAGACTCAAACACTTAAAACTAATACTTAAATTCACTCTAAAACTAAATGCAAAGTTCATTTTTATCGTTGAATATTAAAGCATACAAATCTTTATTGATACTTTTAATGATATTCTCTTAAGCTAAACAAATTTATTATTCGCTTTTAACAAAATAAGGATAGAATAGATTGCAGTAGCAAAAAAATCAAACTAACAAACTAGCCAGTTCTACTGCATTAACGATACTAATTCTCTTAATTCTGTCAAATACAAAATTAAAAGCTAGCTCTTCTCTCGTTTACAATAATAAATCCAACCTCTAGTCATAAACACTAAAACTTCGGAACATCAAATCTCTCAAAAATATTTCCAAAGAAAAAGATATAGATAATTTATTTGCTTTAAAGCAAAGGTAAGATAGAGTAACATCTCACAGATAATTGCAGAGAGAAAGATAAATACCTAATCATTTACGTTTGGAGTATTGTTTAGGTAAGATAAAATCTCGAAGACAGTTTGACGAGAAAGATGTAAAAATATGAAAATCTTTTAAACTGATTTGGATGTCAATTTAAAATAAAAGCAGAAGATATTTAATTACGAATTGGAGAAGCAAGCGCTTGGTAGATTTCTGTAAATATACATTTTTAAATACTGTTTGTAACTGATATTTGAGTATTTGTCATTTAAATTTAAGCTAGAATAAGTCATAATCACATAGTATTTTTTGTAAGGGTATTTACCAGGAAGTTTATGATCGAAGTTCAAGCATTTTTTGGCCAAAGAAACCTTACAAGACTGAGAATCAGAACCAGGTAAATAGAAAAGATTTAGTTCTGTAAATTTAAAATAAGGTAAAAGACATTTTGATAATTAAGTAAATAGGTATCTGTTAGTAATAATTTTATGTTTGAAAGAAACTAAGTTGTAACTGTTCTATATGCTTTTGTATGAGAAAGTATTTTATACTGTATAAATGGCTTTATGATAGTGCTGTGTTTGATTTCATTTTGAAAACTCCGTCAATTCCATCGAGCTAGCCAGGCAAAGTGAAGTTAGAAAGAAAAGTAAGTCAACAATTTCAAATTTTACAATTTGTTGTGTCTGTATCACAGCACTCTTTTGGCGGTTGTTCCAGTAATATATATTGCTATGAATTAACTGGATTTATCGAGCTCCAGGCTTGGCCACCATATAAATTTGCTATGAACTCCTGTGAACTATCGTGCGCCGACGTTGGGCCGCATATACATTATGTTATGAATTAACTGGAACTCTCGTTCGCCGACTTTGTTCCATCAAATTAAATACGTACTATGATAACGCCGTACTCGGTATCAATGGCGTATTCTTACTTGACTCCACCTCTCTGTTTAAATTATCAAATTTCACTCCCACTAATTTTATTATTCTGCCTCGACCAGCTTTTATTTTGAATTATAAAATGAAGTTAATTAATTTCATATAATGAAAACAAATATTATGTACAGGTTTTGAAAATTATTAAAATACACTTTTCAATCAATCAATATTGTACGTCTCATTTATCTCAAAAATCATATGCTTTTCAATCAATCTAAAGTCACCAAAAAAACTACTCTTTTTATAAAAGAAGCCTAGAACGTTCAAAACCCTTTTATTATATTATGTACTTTCTACGTATGCAAAGTTCGTTGCTGACTCAGTTACACTAGTTTATATTAATTAAGCATATTCAATATTCAAATTCAAATAGAAAAAAATGTCTTAAAACTAAAAAGATCTAACCTGGTCTGTTTACTTCGTGCTTCTTTATTTCTTTCTCGCAACTCAAAATTGTACCAAGACTATCAACGCATCCATTATCAACCAACATCAATTAGAATTTTCCATGCATTATTATACCATCCATTTGGACCATTAACATTGTATTTAAAATTATTCTCCACCAATTCGGAATTATTATATACCCACTTGAAATATTATCTGCTGAATTATTCCCCTTTTGCATTTATCTATCCTCAAATTATTATTTATTGTCATCCGCCTCAGACTTAAATTTATCCTCGTCAAACTTAGAGCCGTTAATCGGCAATAGAAATTTTCATCTTCGTAGCATTATCTGTCACTAAACAATTTTATTATTAAAATATTATTAATACGCACGCGTTACTCTTAGATTCGGAGTAACGCACCTTGGCCTTGTTGAGTTGAAAACTGAGCTCCGTTATCATTTCTCGCTGTTAATATATAAGTAGGTCCCCCTTTGTCTGTGGGTTTGGCTTACTAATCTTATCCAATGAGGTCTTTCTATTTCCTACACATAAAATGGTTTTCTGATGTAACATTCTCGGCCTTTCAAGTAATTGTTGTTTGCTTACAGATGCTTTGTTATCACACCATGCGGTGTTTTGAGAAAATAATCGCTTTTCCATATTATACACAAATACTTGATGCAATTTGAATTTCAATTTTCAAGTACGTTTATCTATTTACGCATTTTTAATTACCTTTACTATTAAAAATTGTTAATTGTCTGTACGCACTTACACTACACTTCTTTAAGTTTTATCTCTTATCTCCGTATTATCATAACTGATTGGAATTCTTTTGAATGCGTGTTTAATTACATTTATTAGGCTTACTTTTAAATACGCGTGCTTCTACTGAAAAATATCTTTGTTTGCGCCACTTAAAACTATATACTCTATATACCGGGTGTTAAATATTTGTTATTTACCTAATGCATGGATTACTTATTTCTATGCTAACTATGCGTCTTATTGTGTTTATTTCCGTTGCTTAAAACGACTTATACTCTATATACAGGGTGTTCAATGTTTACTATTTACAAACTATCCCAATTACTCAATTTTCTACTAAATAAATGCAGTTTTCTGCTTCCTATTGTAATTTCTGATTACTACCATTGACCATTGCTATAAAATACACCCTTAAACAACCCCTTATCACAGCATTATATATAAATATTGCTGTGATAAGGGGTTGTTTAGGGGTGTATTGAGTAGTAAAGGAGGTGTAGCAACTATAAATAGCAATGGGAATCAGAAAACTGCATTTATTTAGCAGAAAATAGGTAATTCGTACATTATGTAAATAGCAAGCATTTAACACCCTGTATATAGTAATGCCAGTAAGCATATTTTTCCACAATAGAACGCATATTCAGCAGAGAAATAATAGTACATGTAATTAAACACGCGTTGATAAGTGTTCGACAATTTATAAAATAAATACGCAGTTGGGTAGATAAAAACCTAACAAAGCTTTATGCAATTACGCTGGAACAATAAGAGCTTTGATAAGAAAACGCAGTTTCAAAGATGCATAAATACATGAACGAGAATAGCATTAGAGTTACATCATTTATTTTGTACAATTATCCAAAAGGCGATATTTACACAAAACAACAGACTTAAAGTTGAACGTCTGGCAAAGATAACAATAGCAAATAAACACCATTACACGGAAATCCGAATTAATTACATCAAAAACAGCTTCAAAATACAAGGAATATGAAAGACAAAACCTGGTTGGTTGAAATTATCTGCAGAACTGCTTGAAAACCCAGCCCACATGTAGTAGGAAAAGGCTATTTAACATCCATTCGGTGATAACACGACTTAGTCCACAACTGATGCACGTCGAAGCTACGACACTGTTAACCAGAAATCCACGCGTAGAATAAATAAAGTATAATAGATCAAATTTAAGTTACAGTGAAAATAGTGCAACAATTACGTTAAGCATATATGAAGAGTTTTTGCGGTATTTTATGGAAAACGTAAGTAGAAATTGGGGTAATTAATTTAAATTAAATATTTATAATGATAGGGCTTCAAATCTGCGTCGACGATAATACTTATGGTATATAGAGGTTCTAATTCTAAGTGGATTCTAAGGAGCAATCCTAATCCAATTTTGGTACAATTCTGGTACAATTCTAAGCTGCGTCGATAGTATTTAAGGGAAGAGATTCAAAACATTTACAGACAAATATAAAATAAAAAAGCACAAAGTGATTTTTGGAAAACAAGGAGTAACTGTACTCAAATATTGGTACAACTAAGCAGAGCATTGGTAGACGATTGAAGACAACAAAGGGGGTGTTGATCCACAACACGAACAACATGTCACAGATTAGATCTATTTAATTTTAAGGTATTTTTTAAATTAAATTTTAATACTGAATTTATTCAATTTATACAAAACTGTTAAGGAAGTCAACAAGAAACATTGCATACGTTAAACTTACGTAATAAATCATAAAGAGATCTAGAACGTTCTAGATTTCTTTGTAAAGATGTAGTTTTTGGTGACTATGTTGAATTCAAAGTATATAAATTTTGGGATAAATGATCCATCTGATATTAATTGATTGAAGGGTGTGTTTAAAGAATTTCAAAAATTGTAAATAATATTTTCTTTCATTACATGAAATTAATTGACTTCGTTTTATCAATTCAAATAAGAAATCATAAAGAGACCATCGTACGTAGCATAATAAAAAAAGATAGAAAAATTTGAAGTGAGATTACAGAGCGGTCGCGTTAAGTAAAACGTTTATTATATCGAGTACGGCTTTATCATATCAATATATATATATATATATATATATATATATATATATTGCTGAGACAACGCCTCGCTTTGATGCGCCGCTAAAAAAGTGTTATGATAACTCTGCACGCAGATGTTATTAACGTATAGTTTCCTGCTGCCGCCACCGCTGTCTCCTATTATCCTAGAATTTAAATATGCTAGCTAAGTTTAATTCACACAGAGTGCACAACGTTACGGTAACAAAAAATTTACCCCCATTTTTATCTAATGCTTTTCTATGAGAAAAACGAAATCGACTAGGAAATTATATACACCGTACAGCTTAATATGATTCTCTAATTTGACAAAGTACACCCCTGAATTAAATAATAATAATTTCAATTTGTTTATTCCTAAAAATTATAGTTCCTTTTAATTAGTTTAAAGCCAGCAGAAATGATATTGTACACTATCGGAAAGCACCTTTGAATATTCAATGATTTTCCTATTTTACATACATTTTTACGTATAAAAAACTTTTGGTGGCCCTTTACATAAATACTCAGGTATAAAAAATATAGTGAATTTTCAATAAAAAAGAAAATAGTGCTTTATGATATTCTGACCTGTAGTTTTCCTTCAGTGTCATTCTTTGTTTTCCCTGGATCAGCTATTGCGGGTTGTAGATCAGTCCCTTTGGAATACTTTCAAATTAGTCTCTTGTGGCTTTTGTAGTACCGCTTGTCCAAACTCCATTCAATGCTTAAAACAATTATCCGTTTTGTGCTTCGATACGTAGATGCAGACCAATATTTTTATGCAATTTTTGATTTATCCCTAGAGTTATATCTAGAGTTTTTCTCAGATTTCAGCTTATTACTTAGACAATAATTAGATTTGGATAATACTTAGGTTTTTCGCCCGTCATTTAGAACCGTGTCACTTAGAACTGTTATGTAGCTAACGGCCAAACTTTCATCATACATTTTTCACACTTTAAAAACTTTCTATCACAACTTTCACAAATATTTAATTATTAAAATTCTTAATGTTAACTTTTACGTAAATTCTTCAGTTTGATTGATGTCAGGCGTGCTCAGGTTGAATAAAGACTGTCTGTTATCAAATTTGAGTGATATTCAAAGGAACGCCTTTATCGGAAACCATTGGCTATCGGCCTGGTTTGCTCAAAGTTTACGACGTGCCATAGGATGTTGTAAATACCCTGGGCTTTTACAGGTATTATTTGATAATAACCCGCCGGAACGATGTTCTTTGTCACGTGTAATAAAAGTTTTAGTATTGAATTTCTAAAAATATGTGCATTTTTATTAGTCTGTTTTGGTGTTATTGTAGGAATTTCTAATCCGCCTTCTCACGTATTCAACTAATGGTTTTTGTTTGTCAAGATATCGTTCTGAGTTTTGAGTAAACTCTGTGTTAAAAATCACGTAAATGAAATGACGTAAATTAAAATGCTTCTATTTACATCCTGCGTTTCTGAAACTTATTTGTTTTGAAAGATGCGTTTCTTATCAGGATGTCTTGCTATCTCTTTTCACTATCGCTTGTTTAATTACAACAGAATTTGTATCTTAATTTTATAGCTTTGGATACATTTAATGCGTGTTTATTTAAAATTCCTGAATACTTTCTGGTTTAAAATAAGTTTGATTGCTTACAGAGTTATCTATCTTGCTAAATGTGTTTGTATTGTTGAAGAATATGCTTACCGGCATTAATTAACGTCAATTGTGATCCTTATACAGGGTGTTAAATGTTTGCTTTTTGCATAATTTGCGAATTACGTATTTTTTATGATAAATTTATTTAGTCTTCTAACTTTTAGTGCTATTTACATGTCGTGTCCGAACTTTATGACTCAATATATCCTTATATCCATAAATAATCCTATTATCATAGCAATATATATATATATATATATATATATATATAAATGTATGATTTTCTTGGGTTTTAAGGTCATTTAACTTAAAAAAAATATATACAAACAATACAAATCTATGCCATCTTTATTTTTTGCATAACAATTCTACCAAACTTTTTGGCCGTACGTTCCAGCCTTTCTCAATGGTTCAAACAACCCCGTACATTTACTTGAAACGGAAACTACCAAAACTGGTATCAAACATCCAATTTTATATACCGCATCTATTATAGACGCGTACGTCAATTTTTATTACTTTTTTTTGTGTCACTAGACTACGATGAAACACGTTTAAATTTAATTATTATGTTGCGGAAACAATTTTAATTTCCTAGTCACATTGGTTTAAAACATACTTACAACCAATTTAAACCAATGTGACTAGGAAACTAGAATTGTTTCCGCTAACATAATAATTAAATTTAAACGTGTTTCATCGTAGTTTAGTGACACAAAAAAAAGTAATAAAAATTGACGTACGCGTCTATAATAGATGCAGTATATAAAATTGGATGTTTGATACCAGTTTTGGTAGTTTCCTTTTCAAGTAAATGTACGGGGTTGTTTGAACCATTGAGAAAGGCTGGAACGTACGGCCGAAACTTTTGGTAGAATTGTTATGCAAAAAATAAAGATGGCATAGATCTGTATTGTTCGTATATATTTTTTTCAAGTTGAATGACCTTAAAACCCAAGAAAATCATACATTTAAATATTACAAATATCAAGGTCAAGAAATATAGTAAAAATCTATTTTATATATATATATATATATATATATATTGCTGTGTTTCTCGCTCTATTTTTGAATTGCCCACGTTCTGTGCCAAGAATTGCTGTGATTCTCTTGTCCGTTGAATCTCTTCTGATAATCGCCTCTTGACTCTTTCCGCCTCGGCTGCTCACCTAGATAACTTTCATCCTCATTCATAAAAAACAAACACATTCCTACCACAAACATCAACGTTAACTCTATTTACATCAATATTCACAATACATTAAAATTTCAAAATTAAATTTTAACATAAATTTCAGCATCATAAAATTTCAAGTTCAAATTTGTCATCATTTTAATTTGCATCCAGAATTAGAGTCCTTGTAGGATGCATACTAATTAAGTAAACAATATTTGCAGACCTGAGTCTGAATAAAAGGGAGCATCTCCCACCCCTTTACGTTAATTTAACAGGTTAGTCTAATTGAGCTCAAAGACAGACCCAAAATTTCATCATAATCAGAAACATAAACCTGATAAATACTCCTTTCTACTTATACAAGAAAATCTTACCTTAAAATTCAAAATTTGTTGTTTATACAAATTTACTACTGTCCCTCTTTATCAAACAAATTATAAAGATATTCAACACACACCAAAACATCTAAGATCGAACAACAATGCATAAGTTACCTGATGGTTAATGCACTCGTGACTCCAATGTACATCGTCCTTGCTAATCCCACCATTCCAGCTGGGTTATGTTTACGTCCTCGGATTTCTGGCCGCCTTTAAAATTTTTCTACACCACCATTCGTCTAAAAGGTTTCAGGGCTTCTCAGGAACTCATCTATGTATATCGAAATCTTGTTTTGTGGGTCCAATCACGTTTACGAATAACACTTGATTACTAACACTCCCGAAAAATAGCAATGAAATTCATAATTGTTTCACGCTATACCAAAGCTGCATACTTCTATTTATTTATTTATCGTTACTAATTTGGATTAATTGGTACAGTAATACCCGCAAATATAACTAGACTATATTACCTTTATTTATCTTCTCTAAGTGCACTAATGCATAATAACTTTTATCGTAGTACGTAATCACCATGTATTCTGCTTGACGTATCGAATAAAATCAAAAATAAAAGAGCAAAGCTGCTTGAAGGATCGAATAAAATCAAAAATAAAAGAGAGCTAAACTCCTATCAGCACGGGTTTATATAATGGCTCCCTTGCAAGTCGAATTTGTCCCGCGACGGACGATTTTCAGAAATTCGCATTCTATTTTCCCTTCCGATGGCTCGGCACAATGATTCTTCCGAAATTTGCACTCGTCCAAGTTGAAATCTAAGAAATTTCCACACGTCTCGCATCACGTCCGAAAACAACTAATTAATTTTACATAGAAATTGTTATGCTTCCAGCTCTCATGTTTGCATCTTATTTCAACCTTAATCGCCAATCTAGTCTGTTCGTTCTATCTACAACCTGTGCTCTTGTTTTACATATTTCCCGTCGTTTAAGTACCAATGCATTCCATCTCGCTTGTCTTTATACCACAAACTTGCTTTCTTACTTGCACTCATATAGCTTGAAGCTTATCGACTATCATATACATCGTTATTTTTGCAGGTGTTCTTAGTTCTAATACGCTGATGGCTTTTACGTGACTTCCTCACGTGGTTATAATTTCTCGATAGTTTTAGTACTGGGAAAGATTAAATTAAATACAAATTAAACTTTTTAACTCTGCTTCTTTTTATAGAAAGCGTCCAGTGAATAATCTAAACCCCTTATTTTTAACGAAACGAATAAATTTTTATGCTCCACGGTTTTAATTATCTAATGAAATTCTACATTACTTCCTTTTACATGTTGTTTATGATTATATACAAACCCTACATTCTAATTGAATGATTTAAATCTACACAGTAGGCCTTTAATTAAGCGTACTATTTTCCACGGCTCTGATATACACGGTGTTTAACATTATCTAAACAATATAAACCCTATGTTTAGAAGTAAATGACGAATTTATCCAATATGCCTTTAAATGAAGCGTATTATTAGCCAAAGCTTCCTTATACACGGTGATTAAAATTATTTGATGTCGTTAATTAATTTTCTACCCAGGTCTAAATTAGAGTATATATATATATATATATATATATATATGTATATATATATATATATATATTGCAATATAGTTGATGACTCATACACAGTATGCATTCATAAAGACTTCATCAAAAAAACAAGTGTTTTAAAATTTCATTGTACAATAATCAAGTTAAAGATTTACTTTTTTATAAAATAAATTTCTTAAAAGTACAAAGTTGAAAACAATCATCGTGAATATTGTATCTTTCTATAAGGTTGAAAGCGGGGAATTTAATTTTTTTTTATAATATAAAATTGTAAAGATCTATTTGAAATATTGTCGGTTAGACATGTATTCTTTTATTCTTTTAATCAAATAGTTGAAAGCAATTTTAAAGAATCTAATTTTCGAAGATTTGGCAATTGAAATAATTTCTTGCAATAATGAGTTTTGATTTGGAAAAACATTTCAAGGATAGTTATGGTACGATTGGAAATGATTTGTATATCACAGAAATTATTTTTTTAATGTTGAAAATTTTCTGAATACTTTGGTTGGAAGAATTTGGTGCTTTTAAATTATAATTTGATGTAACGCAGATTTAATGTATGAATACTTTTGTAAATAATTTAGTAGGGAAAACTATGATTTAAATTATTAATTGCTAAAATAATTTTGAAAATCATTCTTATTTAAGGAAAGATATTAAAATTTGTTATAACAACAATAAATTTAATTCTTCGGGTTGTTTTGATAAAGATAATTAAAAATTTTAAATTTTATTATTTATTATAAAAGCTTGATTGTAGAAGTTGATCAATTCGAAAATGAGGTTTGACATTTAAAAAAGGGTTACCGTGTAAGATCGCTTCTTAAATTTTGATATTGCATGATATTTATTAACAGCGTGCAAAGGGATAAATTTTGATTTTTTAACTTTGTATATTTGATTATGTAAATGATAGTGATGATTTATTTAAAAAAATATTGGTGGGTTGCACATATAATGAAAGTATTTTAAACTTCTTTTCATGTTTTCAGTTCCTTTCTTGACCCTATCAGTATTAAAGCTCTTCCTTGTAATTTTTCTAAAATTGCGCTTATAAGGAAATTATTCAATATATTGTTCGTTTTACTTCTTAACGTGCTCAAAAAATTGTGGTAATTGTCAATAAATATATTCAAAGTGTGCGGATTACAGTCGTATTGCGGCATCGTTTCTAAATACAACCTTAATCATTGATAATCTACCCTATCAGTTATTTTTTAAAAATTTCTTTTAAATTTTTTACCTTAATTACATTTATTAGAAAACTATCTCTATAGTGACTTCAAAGTAAGGGTTTAAAATACAATAATAATAATTATTTTATTTTTTTTTGTAAATAAATGGTTTACTTATATTAGTCTAGTATCTGAACGACTTCCTTCTATTTCCCGACTTTCCCAACTTATCGTTGTAGTCTGCCTTCGTTTGTTGTGTTCTTGTCTTATAGTCGAGTCTGGCTTGGGCGATTTATGCTTCAATTCGATGTACATTCGAAAAGTGTATTCTTCGATTCTAAAATAATCTATTGACACCTGACTGATTGTCGAAACAATAACCTTAGTGTCAGACTGGACCTCAGATATCCTACCGACTGCGTCAATTTTGTAGTTTTACACCAGCTTAAAGATTTTTAAAAAATTTATTTCAACTGTCGCTTGGACTTACATACAATTGCGCATGATGCGCTTACATATAAATTAAACTGTAAACAATATGATTGAATTCTAACTTTGAAGTGAATTCAATTGAAGGTTCATGTATTTATAAGCTTTCTCATACGATCCTTCTTGGTCGCTTGTGTAAACATTCGTAGTTCCCAGACTTTTACATCTGTATACATGTCGTTTATCCGCCTATAGGAGACGACGGACTGAAAATAAAACAGATATTAAGCAAATACGTTTTTAGTCTTAAAGAAATGCTGCTGGCACTCATGGAGATTAACTCCATATGATAACCTTTTAAGGGTAAACTATTCGTGACTTCTGTAATATGTAACTTTTTACACCTGTGTTTATATATTGTTTACAAAAAAATATACGTCAGGCATAACCTAAATAAATACTAAATATATAAATTTATAATCTTAAAAAGGTGCAACTGGCACCCACAGACATTTACTCTATACATAAACATGTGATAACCTTTTAAGGGTAACTTAAAGCAAACTATACGTGACCTATGCGGCATGTAACTCGCTGTTTGACCCGTCTAATTTAACATAATCGGCTAATTTGTTTTTGCATTTGTTACAGGTCCAAAAGTCCTTCTTAGGAGTATTAGCGGGCAGTTTCGATCTGGACAACTGAGCGCTATTTTGGGTCCGTCTGGAGCTGGAAAGAGCACACTTCTGAATGTTTTGGCAGGCTATAAGTAAGTGAACTACTTATAATTATTATTAGAATTCAAGACAGTATCTTTAAAACACTTAACTGCTATCTTATTATATTTCCAACCTTTAACGAAATTTTCAACGTGCTGGAAAACGCTGCTGGAAGCAGGAGGTGCGCTGAACCTCTTTTAGATGAAGAGATGTAAAGTTATTTGAAAATAAGTTTAACGAAAAATCACAATAATCTTCAACACATAAGTAGTAAACACAATAAATCTCGTTGTTCGTTCTGGTTAGACGCTTCATGTTTTCTTCCTAAATATTTAATTTAATTAAGCCATGGTTAGAGTTAGCTTTACTTTCGTTATTTTTACACACTTGAGTGGACAGTCTACAAGACACCGTTTTTACACACGTGCATTCATCTTCCTAATGACAAAAACTTATAACCTAACTTAAAATAACAATTGGTTTTCACAAATCTGTTGTTTGGCCCTTGCGATTTCTTTTTAACACTTGCATGCATAATAGAGGTAAGCCAACACTTTTAAATTCTGGTTCGTGCTGAATTGACGTTTCGTTTCTAAATTAATTTTACTCTACCATGGTCAAGGAGCCGTAACAGGAAATTAGTGCACGGTCTAGGTTTGAGTGGTACAGGGTAAGTTCTATCGAAGCAAATATACTACTTTTAGTGGTTTACAAATTTTGACACTTCTACTAAATACTTTTACGCTTACCTTGAAAGGTCTTTAAACTCCGTTTATATAAAGCCTTTGAGCGCCAACCCACCTGAAATGAATCAACACAGATAAAACTTGCCTTGCAGGTAGGTGTTCCTAAAAACGGTATACCGGTTATCACTGCTAGAGGTTGATAGAGCCTCACTGACACCCTTCTCTTCTACTAGTTTAAAATAAACACAAATGAAGGATCAAGTCTTGAATACATAAACTATATTGTAAAATATGATTATAACACTGAACAGCAGAGAAAAATAATAAGATTTACACATAATTAGCCCAATATGCGTTTAGCCAAAAAGTGTTTAATACTACTAATGTTTAAAAATTTAACCAATTTAGGTTTTACACACTATTTAGCTTCTACAGTATTAAACGTTTCCATATAAGAATTCTGCGCTTGCGAAACGCTTTAAATAAGCGTGCATAAACGTAATAGTTCTTTTTAATAATTAGCTTTACATAGTCCGATTGTTATTATCACAGTTATTAAACACCAAAGAAAAAGCAGCAAATGATGACTATAAGTTGTATAACAAATACTTCAACGACTCAGTTTTTTCTCACCTAAAACTCCATCGATCTTCAAAATAGAAATCGCTGTAGGTATAAATTGCAACTGTTGATGTTGATAAAAGCATCTTAACGCTAAGTACTAGTATGCAAATCCTCGTTTTATTATCGCATCCGATACTCGGTTTTTTCTACTAACAGCTTCGAATATGATACCGTCACCTTAACTATCATACCTGTTTCCAATGTCCGATGATTGCGTGTCGATCGAATTCGCAGGCCTCTAGTCGATGTATGATCGTCATAACCTAATCTAATCTGTCCCTTTTTTATTATTTGTCTGTTTTTAAAAGTTTTACTCCTAGACTGATTGCATGCTATTGCCTCTTACGAATTGTGCGTCTAAACTATCCTAATGTCGCGGTCAAAGTCGTTCTGTCCGTGTGATTTGTCGTTTTATATCCACGTAAACCGAAAGCTACGTCGTTCGTCATCTGCAAGGCATTCATTTTATGATTGGATTTTATGAGTATATGATTATTAAAGAATATCTCTTATGATGGCGATTTTTTGAACCCGTGTGAATTTGTACAAATAACTAATATTCCGGTAATCTCCCAAGTGTCTATCTGTAATTTTTCTATATGTAATACAAAAGTGCATAAAGTCCTTATATTAATTAGGTTGTATATAATGTACTAGATGCTTTAATGTTTTAACTCTTTCATCCTAATTGAATGTTATAATCAAATAGCAACGTTATTAAATGTAAACTGCCAAAGCTTTTAAATTTTACAGAATGTTTTCGTAATAAAAGCTCATTTAGCTAACTGTAATTAATAAACTCATTCCTACTACCTAATATTTCCTGAAGTAACGCGTTAGCGTTACCATTCTTATCAAATATCTAACCGTAATCGTACACAGGCCAGAAAATTTTACACCTGCGTATATAACCACGATTTAACAAACGGGTATCGTAACTAACGCAGTCGTAGATTGGGGTTCAGAAGAGAAGAAACCGAAGAAATAAACTCAAGTACGAGGAAGACAATCAAAACACATTGCTAAGCTGGAAAAGATAAATCATTAGCAGCATATACACAAATATAAACAAATCTCTCCATAAGACTATTTTTAAATATATTCATCTAAACGTGAAAGACAGAATACAACGTAAATCACAGTAAATTGTAAAATACTAAACTTTATCTACATACACAATGCTTACTCGTATTGTGTTTCGGTTGTCTGGGATCACTTTGTCAATGCTTCGTAGTAACAGAGATAACATTTATTTACAAGTTAAAATATTGATATGGACTTATACATTAACATTAAAGGCATGTCACTCACAAGATAACTATTTACAAATGATTTTGTGTGCGTAATTAAATTGAAAACACTTTTAACACTAAAACTGAAAACCATTTTAGTTTGTAAAGTTGAGAAACGCATTTTTATATTGAAGAATTGAATGTTGCGGCTCCACGATGAAGACCTAGGTCTGATGTCGTGTAGGTGATAGTGTACACGATTGAAAGATACCCTGGCTCGGTAGCACTGGATGCAATGCAGCATCTGGTGGCGTTGATTGCAATCAGGTTTCCATGGTTTTGCTAGCTAACGGCTGATGGTCTGACGCTGGCATATGGCGGTTTCCTTGAATGGTGAAAGTTGAAGCGGGCTTATGGCGCAATGTTCCCAATCCTAGAGTGCTTGTTAGCGGAGGCGTTCCTGATGGCTGTGGCTTTGTAAGTAGAGAGAATCCATTTTATGTTATAGCGGGATTATGTTCGTACTTTTGTGTGAGTTCTCTATATTTCATCTCGCTAGATTTGGTGGTCATGACAAGATAACCTGAAAGAAAAGCCTTAGTGTACGAGCAGCTTGACAACTTTTATCGTGCACTATTCTTAAGTTCCTTCTATGAAGTTTGGTGGCTTTCTTAAAGAGAGTAGCAAAAGGAAGTGATTTGACTTAGCATTTGGAGCTCCTTCGATAGCGAGGTTTCCTTGTATTGTACACTCAAACGGTTCTATTTGTATTCGAGTCTGCTGTAATTTTGTTATTCTAATTGAAAATCATGGGAAACAATATTCAACCTTAGTCTTTGAAAGTTTTGTGAGATTCCCTTATTTGTTTGATCATTTTAAATATCACGCATGCTAGGAAAAGCTTCAATGCAACAAATGTTTCACAAATCTGACGCCCAAAAATCAAACAAATAGAGGCACAGAACTATACGGTATTAATAAAAATAGTAAATTTTGAATAAATGTCAAATATTTGCAAGCGAAGTTAGAAGGTTTTCAAAATTTTTACACAAGATTTATTAATTGAAAGTAAGGGCAAGAATTTATTTTAACTCATATTTATACAAATTTTATAAAGTTTCAGTTTTACCATCATCAATCATATCATCTTCAATCATACCATCTTTAGTCATACAGTTGCTTTATTTCTACATCTGCTTTAGCACTATCTTTCGTTTTGGTTTGAGTGGAGTTATATTCTAGCGGACGTCTAATTTACAACTTTGAAATCTCATGTACAAAAGGAGGACGCCTTAGAAGCCAAGATACTTCTGCTTTTAATTTTGGTTTAGAACTAGGCTGTAACTCACTTGTCATTATCTTTGTCTTTCCTGAGTTAATTCTCATACTATAGTAGCTCTGTAGTATATCATCTAAAATATTTAAAAACTTTCCTAACTGTTTTCTAGATTCTGCTAAAATGGCTATATCATCTGAAAAACAAAACATGTCTATTTTTTGTTCCTGCACCTAATACCTATCGCTTTTTTCCCTCTAGCTAAGTTTAAAGCTTCCTCAATATAACCATTAAAAATCAAGGGAGATAGTATACAGCCCTGTTTAACCCCATTTTTAATCTCAACTTCCTTTCCTATTTCATCAGATCTAATTACTACACTTTGCTTTTTATATAGACTAAATAATTTATTTATCCCTATGAGAGATTCCTATTTTTCGCAAAAACTTGAACATAACAATCCAATTAACCCTATCAAATGTTTTTTTAAATCTACGAATGCGAAATAAGTCTTTTTATTTTTTTGTAACCTTTTTTTGATAATTACCTTAATTATTAGTATCGTTTCTTTAGTCTCTCTGTCTTTACAAAAACCATATTGGTCTTCGCCTAAATAATTCTCAGTCAAAGCTTCTACTCTATTTTTAATTATTATTGTTAGTATTTTGGAAGCATGGGAAGTTAGTCTAACCGTTCTAAAATTCTCACACCTATCGGCTCCTGACTTTTTTGAGATTGGGATCATATATTACTTTTACTAGTTCATATAATCTATCTGACTTGCATATTTTATTAATTCTGCTGCAATATCGTCTATCCCCGGCGCTTTATTTAGTTTAAGATCCTTAACAGCTCTATCAAATTCCTCTCTCAATATTGAGAACCTTATTTCTACATCTTCTTCTTGGTCGTTCTCTAACTCATCCATATCGTCTCCCTTATAAATCTTCTAAATATTTTTTCCATCTATCTGATACCTCAACTTTATTTATTAGAAGCTCATTATTCTCATCTTTAATACCATTATATTTTTTCTATCTTCCCCGAAAAGTTTTTTAACTGCCCTGTAAGCCCTGTCTGTCTTACCTACTCTCAAATCATCTTGTATTCCCTTACAATTCTCCTCCGTCCATTTATTTCCAGCGTTTTTACACTCGTGTACTATCTTATTTCTAACTCTATTATATTTTTGCTTACTTTCACTATCCAATTCTCTGAAAGGTTTATGCTTTCTCTTATTCTCTATTAAATCTAATATCTCCTTTGTTACCCAGGGTTTTCTCGTTTCTACTTTTTTCTTACCTACAGTCTGTGTTTCTGTATCATGTACAGCCCTTTTTATTTCTTTCCGTCTATTTTCAACGTTCCCTCCTATAGCTATTTCTTTGATCTTATTATCTAATACTTGTTTATATTCCTCTTTTACTTCACTATAAATAAGCTTACCTAGATCCCACCCCTCTCTTTTAGTCTTTCTCAATTTGTTGAATTTTAGATTACACTTCATTTTAACTAAGTAATGATTGCTATCTATGTCAGCCCCTGGATAACTACGACAGTTTTTAACTTGGATTCTAAATCTTTGTTTAACTAAAATATAATCTACTCGTATTTGGTATCTAGCTCTATCACCTGGCACTTTCCAGGTATATCTTCTTCTAACATCGTGTTCGAATAGGGTTTTACAGTTACTAATCTATGTTCCTGGCAAAATTTAACTAATCTTTCTTCTCCCTCATTTCGTCTACCATACCCAAATTTTCCTACCATTTTTTCCTCACTACCTTTTCCCACTGACGCATTAAAATCGCCCATAACTATTAAATTCTCATCTCCCTTTACTTTTCTCACTATACTATTTATATCTTCGTATACCTTTTCTACTTCTTCATCATCGTACAGAGTTGTTGGCATGTAAACCTGTACTAAAACAGAGTCTGTGGGTTGCGTACTCAATCTAACCATAATTATTCTATCACTTAATTTTACGTCCTAATCTTTTACCTAACACTATTCCTACCCCTGCCTGTCTATTAGTTGAAAAAGTTGTAATTATTCTATAATTATCTTTCCAAAAGTCATTACTATCTGGCCATCTCGCTTCACTAATACCTAAAATGTCCAGCGTTCCTTTTCTCATTTCGACTAATAAATTCGTTAACTTATCTACTCTAAGTAATGATCTTACATTCCAAGTCCCTATCACTAAATCGAACCGTTGTTTTAAATTCTTTCGATGACGAGCCCCAAGTACCCCCTCCCGGAGATCCGAATGAGAAGTATTTTACCTTAGGACAAGAATTTTACTTGTGAGCTCTCCATCATACATAGTTCGTGTTTTAGGCCACGCATACCTGGGAAATATTGTGGTAGGTTCCCATATCTTTCCACAACGCTGTTTTTAAAGATTTTAGCTAAAAGCCTTATCCGTCACGGCCAACCCCCAACAATCTTGTAAATTTTTGAGGATCGCTCTAGACCAACCGACTCTCCTCCAATATTTTTTAGCCAGCAAGGCTGCTGCCCCTTGCTACGCCTTTTAATCTCCTTCTACGATAAGCAGACTTACTATAGTAGTATTCTTTGTCCCCTCCTATATAGATAAATTTTAAAGAATCCTTTCTTCTGTGAGGAACAGTATTTTGGTTGACAAAATGGCATTTTCAAAAATTCTGTCTGTGCATTTTTCTACATGCACGCAGAAATATGGTACCAAAAAAATCAGAATAAAAACGAAACAAAGAAAGTTACTGCACCTTTAAAAGGAAAAGCAATTTTTAAAAGGCCGATTTTTTCCGTGTGGGCGTTGTAATTTTTTGTATTCTGTTGTTTGTTCTGATAATTTTTGTATTGTGTTTCTTGGTGTGTGTAGATGAATATGGACAGATTTTGTAAAATGTTTTATTTTGGTGTCTGTGTGTATTTTTGTGGATAAGTTTTTGAGGAACTTTTGTTCCGTGCGGCCGCTGTAACTTTTGTGTGTATTGTTTATTATTTTAATTATTTTTGTATCGTGTTCCTGTGCATGTGCAGATGAGAATCGACAGGTTGAATTTTTTAAATTGCTTTTGCAGCCAATATATTACCCTTTTATTACTTTTTAAGAATGCTTTCTTTTGTTAGGAACAGGATTTTGGCTGCCAAAGTCGCATTTTCAATAATTCCGCCTGTCCAGTCTCATCCACAAACATACAGGAATTTGATCAAAAAATAAAACACAAAAAGTTGCAGCGCCCCCAAGGGAGAAAATCTGTATATAAATGATTTTTATCGTGTGGGCTCTGTTACTTTTTTGTATATTGTTCTTTGCTCTGATACTTCTTGTATTGTGTTCCTGGATGTGTGTAGATGAAAATGAACAGGCTTAATTAATGAAACAAATTTTATTTTGGTGTATATGTATATTTTTGCATGTTGTACAAGTTTATGAGGAATACTTTCTTCCGTACGAGTGCTGTAACCATTCTCTGTATTGCTTATTGTTCTATTTTTTTTTGTATCGCGTTCCTGTGCGTGTGTAGAAGAGAATGGGCAGGCTATATTTTTGAAAACGCCTTTGGCAGTTAAAATAAGGTCTTTTTATTATTTATATTATTTATTTATATTTATATTTATATTATTTATATAAAGCTTTCTTCTGTGAGGACCAGTATTTTGGCTGGCAAGGTGGTATTTTCAAAAATTTTGTCTGTTCATTTTCATCCACATACATCCAAAAATACGATACAAAAAGAATTAGAACAAAAATGAAACAGATAAAGTTACTGCACCTCTAAAAGGAAAAACAATCTTTAAAAGGTTGATTTCTTCCGTGTGGCATTGTAATTTTTTGTATTCTGTTGTTTGTTTTGATACTTTTTGTATTGTGTTCCTGTGTGTGTGTGCGTGCGCGCGCGTGCGCGTGCACGTGCATGTGCCTGTGCGCGTGTGTGTCTTTGTGTGTGTGTTTGTGTGTGTTTGTGTGTGTGTGAGTGGGTGCGCGCGCGTGTGTGTGTAGATGAAAACAAGTTTTGTAAAATGTTTGATTTTGGTGCCTGTGTATATTTTTCTACGTTGGATAAGTTTTTGTGGAATATTTATCTTCCCTGTGGGCGTTGTATTTTCTTTTGTGTATTGTTCATTATTCTGATTCTTTTTGTATCGTGTTCCTTTGCGTGTGCAGATGGGAATGGGCAGGCTACATTTTTAAATTGCATTTGGCAGCTAAAATATTGTCCTTTTAATATTTTTAAGAGTGCTTTCTTCTGTTAGGTTCAGTATTTTTGGCTGTCAAGAGGATCTTTTCAAAATTCGGCTTGTCTACTCTCATTCGCACACACCCAGAAAGAATTAGAATAAAAAACCAAACACAAAAAAGTTATCGAAGCCGACTTCAGCAGCTAGTTAATTAACTAATAAATAAGCAAAGCATGCCCGGTAGCTTGTTCTTAAATCAGAAGAAAGTGAAGCAATTTTCAATATTTTAAGCGATTAACAAATTGTATGAAAAAAAAATACTAATAATTCTTAATGCAAATTAACTATAGATTATTACATGCCGTACTGAAAAAAATTATGTAAAAGTTAGTTACACGAGCGCCAACAAGTGGCATTTACAAAGTGATCGTAAACAATTGTGTAATCTTTTCGCAGTACCATATTATGGAAATTATTATTTATGATTTATATTTTTAATTTAAATTAGAACATAAACTCATGTTCTTTATGCGTTTCTACATGAAAGTGCAATAAGGAACCAAAGGAATATAAGGAAATGTGATAAAAAATGTACAAGGTTTTTTACGTTTTGATTCCTACTTATTTTCGCTACTATTGAGAACGCAAAAAGTTTCGAGTAAAAGTTTTGGTTAGAAATTTGCCCCTAGAGTAGAATTTATTTAAGAAGAGCCTGTACGTCATCATGCGCACACGACTAAAACGGTGTCAGATTAGTCCATTGTTTATAAATAGGTGTGTTCGTTCAGCATTTCAGTGGCGTAGATAATTCGCTGTTATAAATGTCAAATGGCATTTGTGACTTTAACATTCTATATTTATTTCTTATGCTTTCATAGTTTTCTTTCCGTTTCTTTGTGTTTTATGCCTTGCTTATTCGCGTATTCGCCATGTTAATTTAAACCACCAACAAAATAAAACTTGATTTTAGAATATTTACTCTATGGTAACCCTAAAAATTATTAAATTCGCTTCGCCACTGACTTTCAAGGTTTGCGCAGTTGTCAAATGACGTACAGGTTTTTCTTAAATAAATTTTACAATACCCAGGATACCCTACAAAATCAAAAACCGTCCACATGCCACTACATAATTTGACGTCTTCTAACAATTTGAGCTAAGTACACAAAATATGTGAGATTCTTTAAACTAAATGCCTTTTTATTTAAATATATGTTGTTAATATTAGAAAAGGAAATAATCGCAAAAGCAAAAAGAGGTTAACAAATAATCGCGTACTAAATTAAAAGTTAAGTAGGGTAAATAGTCCAACAGCCAGGTACTTTCTACCTGGAAAGTACTCCGAAGTTAATGATATTTTGGCATGTCGTTTGTAGGTAGTTTGTGGAATAGAATCTAAGTTTTCGACCTGTGAGGGAGCCGAATAACCTCGAAATTTTAAAGCTTATTTCAATTTTTCGTCTATAACTTTTTAACCAGGCGTTTTAACGGAATATACCTACTTGTAAAGTTAAAGAGCATTAAATCTCCTTCAAACTTTACTAGTTAAAAGTATTTTTGACCCTATAGTTACCTAGATACAGTAATTCGAACTTACAAACAATGTTCAAAATATCAAAAATAGCAGAAAAATGCAGGATTTTGCCTTATAACTTACATTTTTCAACAGTTCTATGTAAATTATATTAGGTGCCCTTAAATCTCAACACACAGAAACATCAAGGAGCCCCCCGCCGTAGACTCTTTCTTTTCATTCCAAAAACATGTCAATTCTACACTCTCAACCGACTTAACGATAAGGGAAGAAGCGAATCCGATAACCAGGTACCTTACGTCATAAGTTGGTAAATTCAAGCACAGTATCGAGTACTTTCTTATTACAACCTCTAAAGCTTCAACCTGTCAAATAGTTAATTTTCATAAGAGCTGACGTCCAATACTCAATGAAATTAGGAACAAAAGTTACGGTTATATACAAAAAACTAATTTAAGAATACATAATAGCTTTATGTGTTTCCGCATAGCATGGAAAATTTTTAGTAAACTGACTGAAAATATTGTGGTGCTTTCGGTCTGGCGTTGACCAGAATAATACATCGAAATGTAAAGTAAAGGTTTGAATACACAAAAGATAATTAGTGGGCACCCTGTGGTATGACATTTTCAAATATCTGATGATTGACAGGTCCTACGGTATGAGATCACTCGATTGACAGGTACAAGGTTTTTACATTTAAGGGTTATTAAAATTACAATAAGTATATTCTAGACGTCATCTAAAGTACAGTGGAAAATCTGGAGAAGGTGGTTTGCATAATTCTTGTAGATACTGGAGTTTCTGAGAAAAATTAAAATGTACATCAATTTGTGGGCGTAGTTATGGCAGACAGTTCTAATTGCAGCTTTGATTAAAATAAATCACGATGTTAGTTCTAATTGAAGTTAAGCTGTAATGTGTAGCTTCTATTACGACGGGCTTTAGTTTAAAGCTTTAAAAGATGTGTAATATAAATGTTCATGTAAATAACTGTTCATATAAATTACTGTAGTGATTAGATAATGAATAATTTTGCCAAAATCCTCAATTAGAAGGTCCGCCAATGATAGGTAGGTAATCGGCAATTTGTTTATTTATTTTTTGGTAGTGATTAGATAAATTAATTGTACTACTTCGAGATTAAGTTAATTAAAAAGATATCATCGTAGTGTTAAGGAGATAATACATGTACTATTAGTGATTAGTTCGGAAAGCAAATTATGTGTGAGCTATTAGAAATTTTATAATGTTACAAGTTGGTGAAAATGGTTTGTATAAACCGTTTTACAATAAAGAATCGTTTTTGCAAATACGCTATTCGATACAATATGAATAATGAAAATATTTGAAATAAATACAAAATATGCAACAAAAGTACATCAAAATACACGAAATATATGATACATACGTATCATTACCCTAATTGAATAAACCTTCATTAACCTAACAATAAACCCTCATTGATCTTAAGAGTAGAGTGATATTAACCTAACACATTGAAAATCATTAATATACAACTAGACGTTATGCGTCTGTGCGCCTTGACCTCGTTGGCACTAATGACATGTCGCCGCCGCTGGCGTCACCGTTTTCTTTTTCCCGAGCTATAATTTCGTCGAAGAGGTTGGCCTGTTCTTCAGATTCAGCGTATAATGTTTGTCTTTGCTTTACGACTCGTCACAGAAGCGGTTGCCCTTGAGGTGTTGGCCCTGGCTAGCAACAACCCTCCTGGATACACGTAGATTCTGTTATAGTTTTGTTGTCTTGCTACTACCTGTTTAGAAAGAATGAACCAACTCGCAGCCTATTTTATATGGGTTTAATAAAATAATGTTATAAAAGAATGTAACAAAGTAGAAACAAATGCACAATATTCGGCGTGCCGTAAAATACAATCGCAACGAGGTTAGACGATACTCCTTATAGCTATAATACACATACAGCGTTGCTATTCGCAAATGAACAAAATTCTAACCACTCAAACTTATCTGTTATAGTAATCCAACAATGAACAAATTTCAAAGATGCTGTCATTACAATTTCGATTAAAACTACTAAATAATTCATAACTCACTAAGCTTACAAATCAACCATCATTAATACACGACCGGAGGACACATGCCTAGACAACACAACCGCATGGCATCGCATCCTTAACCCGCCTGACTATATATCTAAAAGACCCTAATATACAAGAGTATTTACATTTCAAGGGCGGGCCAGTACAAGCGATAATGTATTCTTCATTGAAATCCAACAATTTTATAATTTTCAGGTGGTCGGTGGTACTGATTAACTTTAACAATGTCTGCTTTTCCAATTAGGTCGGAGGCTGAGGTGACTTTTATGCGAACTACATCTATCTCGTTGGTCACAGCATCTCAGAGACGATGGCTATTATTCCTCCCATGACGTGGAATTAGTTTTTTCCATGCATGTTCACATTGAAATCACCGTTGTCGAAGATGAACTACCTGAATGGATTAGCTGACCCGATAACTATGGCTCTTTTTTGCGTGCAAACTATACGATTCTTCAAGCCTAAAAGCTTCAGCATAGGTTGCTGAAAATATTATCGAGGTATTGAAAATGTTTGAATCTAAACTCTGTGAAAACATAGGTTGCAATTACAATCATAATAGAGACAAGAATAATTTTGATCGTACGGCTAGCATAATGGCTTGTGCCAGAGCAAGACATTTTTGTTTACGATTTAAGTGAACTCGATTTATTTGTCAAAATGATTTTATCCTCGAGGACAAGCAGTGTCTTTGGAACAAAATTATGGAAACCACAATAAAATTTATCAATGGGAGACTAAGCAACGCTGTTGAACATTTTACAGCTAATATCTTCTAAAATAATTTTCATAATTTTCACAATTTAAGACATTTCTTCTGAAAAGTCTCCTTTTTTGGTTCAAGTACCAGTTGTCAGACAAATTGTAACCTGCGGTTTTTAGCTTTGTAAATACAAATTAACCATTTTGCATATTTTCATTTTAAAATCCATATTTTAGAAAGGTAAGGAAATTACATTCTAATTCTCAAGGGGACAAACCAAGGGTTGGTAGTTCTAAATTAGTTTAGCGTATTCTTAGTAAGTCCGGTTGTCGAAACCCCATCAGGTATATGAATCATTTTAAAGAATCCACATTTAAGCAGGTATTCTATTCATGTATATTCGTCCCTAACAACCCGTGTTTTATAGACAAGCTTTGACGTTCGCATTCCTGCTACGGCAGATGTTAGGTGCTTCCAAGAATTAGCCGCAAGGGACAAAGCATGTATCAGGTGCTGGTTCATGGCACAGGCATGATAATGTACAATAGCGTTAGTTGGCAACACCGTTACACCCCCGTTCATTTACTAGAAGAGTAAAGGGATGATCTGAAATTGTGAATAAGAATTATGCGACGAGCAGTGTTCGTTGGGTACTGAAAGATATAACATGTGAAGGCTCGGTGGTTGCTCAAGAGACGCGAAGTGAAACTAAGTCACGCGCGCGACTAACTTAGTAATGCGTGTCGAAGGTCAGTTTTCTTTGAACGCAATTAACACTCTTCAATAGTTTTGGAGGATTTGTGGCGCGTGACAAAATAGGTTTTGTTATAACCGGAACGATCCTATTTTATTTTATATAGGACGGATGAGATAAATCGAAAATTGATAATTCGTGTTGAGCCGCCGAAGCCATATAGTGTAAACCCCGACCCAACAAACACTGACTTGTTAAATACGAAATTAGTTTTACGTTTAGGTTTAATGTTTTAGCTAGTAGTGAGTTTCGAGTGAGCTTAGATTGTTTTATAAAGGTGGTCGTGATTAGTGACTCATCCAATTAGTATTTATTAGTGGGATGAACATATCCTTCGTGTGATCGTATCCAAATTCAGTTTTCCGCACATATCACTGACTTCATTGCTGAATTAAAAAGAGTCGCTTGCTGATGTCGCTATTCTGGAACTTCGACGCACCAACCAAAAACATCAGAGGAACCGCGGGCTGAATTCCTGTGGTAGCTATACCAGTAAACTGTGAGTAATTTGTTTTATTTAAATACCAAACTGTTTATACATTGTTCGACGTTACTTCTTGTAGCGTATGAAATGAAATTTTAAAGTTACGCCATGATTTAATTTCAATTATCTAGTTAGTAGTGTATAATTCGATTAGCACGAGGATCCTCTAGGGCATAAGTTAAGAATTTGCTCGATGTCAATATATATATATATATATATATATTTATCCATACTGTTGACCGTAATTAAATCCAAGATAGTCATTTAATAAATAAGATATTAAGGAGAAGTGACTTATTAATAAATTAACGCATGTGAGTGCTTAAATAAGAAGAACCGTGCTTTGCATAATCTTTGTATAGTTATAATTAATCCATGAAACTAAATTTTGACAAGTCATATTTATTTGTTAACAGGAATTCAGTTACCTTATTTTTTATATAGATAGTTTTGTGGAAACTTTAGTTACCTAAGAAATTTATAGGTAAAACCGACTTACTACCTTAGATATTTTAACCGGAAGTAGAGTGCATATAAAGTACGAAGACCGGGAACTGCAATCAGCTTGGCACAATTGTGGAATTAAACCTTTTTCACGGCCAGGTAGGACTTATCCGGGTTCTTGTCTGAAGAAGTCGAGTTTTCCCTCATCTTGTAGGCTTCTCTGAAGTACTAGGAATCCGTGCCATTTTAGGCGGAACTCGAATAAGATAAAGGTGGTGCCCTCATATTACCCTGACCTAGGACTAACGGCAATATAATATTATTTCCAGTCCCCTCCCCTTCGACCCACGCCCATCGCGACTAGCCAGCCGAGCCGCGGTATAGTTTACTCCTAGGAGCAGACTTACCTCGTTTGTTCATGCCCTCCCCCTTTCCAACTTTATGACAATTTGGCATGTAACAAAATCTGGTCAGTGTTCTTTTCACAATCCCTTTGTTAGGTGAACCAGAGATGATAAATGTCATCTTTATCCTTCTCGTCCAGACGCCCTTTTACAATTGAACAAGTGAACGAGAATTTTCAGGTACCTCATTAAACAGCTGTCCGAGAGAAAATTGGTATTCCTCACTATTCTCCTCGAAAAAGGTAGTTTGATCTATTTTGGGAATGGGTTGCCCCGGTTCTTGAATACACTTTTGGTGATATTCTGCGTTAACTGCATCTAAATATGTGCCCATATTATCGAACATACTTTGTTCCCATTGATCACTTTTCTATAACAAAATCCTACTTGCAACCTCTGGGAGGGTCACTTCATTACAGAATTGCTCCGTTTCTGGGGTACCTAGGTTCGTTTTTACCTATACTCTTCGGCAAGCTCTTCCTCGCCTGAAAAGCACTTGTTGAAATTCAATGGTAATGATGGCTTACATGAGCGGGTTAATTTGGGGGCAGTTGTAGGGGTGTCACGTTCACAACGTAAAGAGACTAAAATCAATTTCTCATTGTTGTAATTGTTTTGACAAACCGTGTGATCTGTAATTTCCTCTACTCTTTCTAATAACCGTTGATGTCCAGGTTTTTTGCGTTTAATACCCTTCGTAAAGGTACAACTGAGAAGCGGAATCGGAGGATACTCCTTTTGGCTGTGAGAAACAAATAAAGGTGTGTTTGTGCTCGTTCTGACAACAAGAACATTGCACCCATTGACTATCAATATTTCAAAAATTTTGTTGGCAGATGATACAGCGTTACTAGAATCTAGCAAGGAAGACCTGGAAGCAGCACTTAATGAACTGGAAATAGTTCTAACAGAGAGATGTGGTATGAAAATTAACTAAAATAAAACTAAAGTACTAGTATGCAAAGGAGGGAAAAATAAATCAAAAGCTAGAATACAAATAGGAAACGAGAACTTACAAGAAGTTAAGGTTTCTGCTGCCTAGGAAGCCAAATAACGTAAGATGGGAAAAGCACAAAAGATATTAAAAAAAAAATTAGCACAATGTCGTGCTACATTTAACAAGAAAGAGCAATTACTGTGCACAAAGACAACAAACATATAGAAACAAGAAAAAGATGCGTGAAAGCATATCTGTGGAACACAACACTGTATGGCTGTGAAACTTGGACAGTAGGAGAAGCGGACAGAAAAAGATGGTAGCCTTGATATATGGTGCTACAGACGTATGATGAAGATATCATGGACAGACAAAGTAAAGAACAAAGAAGTTTTAGAAATGGTAAAGGAAGAGAGAAATGTGCGGAAAACAGTAAAAGAACAGGAGAGATAGATGATAGGCCACATACTAAGGCATGAGTGAATAGTGCGGAATGTATTAGAAGCAGAGATAATAAAATGGAGAGGTAGATGTAAACCTAGATGATACTATTGCACGCAGATAGTGAAAATGCAAAATGGGAATTTTATTAAAATGTGTAGGTTAACTCAGAATAGGTAACAATGGAGGTACGCATCGAACCTGAAGACTTAATGATAATGATGATTTAAGAAAATTGTTAGAACACACGATCACGCACCATACGCTACCTTAGAAGAGCTAGGAAACAAGTACTTTAAATTGATATTTTATGTTAATGCTCTTCTTCCTATTCGTTCAATTCTAGGACATTTGCAGAAAAATAAGCAATTTAAAACTATATTAGCATAATTATCTTTCTACATAAAAACAGTCGTGTTTGTATATTGATAAAACTTGTTTCGCAGTAGAACAGGTTGGAATTGAACATTTGTTTAAACGGTAATAGCAGATCAGCTTATACACATGCAAATAGGTAAATAATGTGTGATGGTCATTGAATCCAGTTACTGCTATCAAGGCAAGAAGTTATGGTAATTTGCCAGCAGCTCAGAACGTCAAGTACATTATTAAATGTATTGAAAATAGTTCAATTTGTTAAATATCAATAATACTTATTACGAGAACAATTTTCGTCCGGTTTTCTTGAAATATCCCATGTTTTTCCTGTATCTATTATAATCATAAATAGCTAATTAAATGTAATTACTATGGATACGCATAGTGTGGCCTCAATTTCTTTCAACCGATAAATTTTTTTAGAGTAACATCTGTTAGATATTTAAGAATTTTTATGGTTATGTTAATGACGATTGTTACTCTTTTGCGTAAGAGGTTAATCAAGCAGTAATTTAAAGAATTCTGCGCGTTTATGAAGCAATCCCATTCATTAGCATAATGGATTATATATCTAGATTCTGTGTATTTAAAACAAAACTACACCTATAAATCAAAGATCTTTATAAGATTTGTAAAACGATTGGTACCAACAATCCACTCATACTGCAAAAATTGCAATGATTTATCAATACAGATAATCGTGCCAAGTTGGCACTACAACAAAGGGGTAAAGTTTCCAAACTATTTATGTTTTGTTGCCTAGAAAAGTCTGTGCAATGTGTCTTTGTTTAATGTTAATGACAGAAAATGTACACAAATAGTTTGTATGAACATTCTGTACAAGCTAATTAAAATTTTGTTTTCCAAAATTTCTTAAAGTTTGGTTGCACTCAAAGTAAACCTTCAATATGCACGAAAACTTCTGATACAGCTAAACAAAAAAGCTTTTAAACGATTTAATCTGGTCGCTACTCGCTTTGCACTCAAAATCAATCTATTTAAATAAATCATTTTTAAAATAATTGTCTCTGATTTGATTAGCTTCGAAAGCCTTCTAATGTGTCAACAAATTAAAATTGAAATACTAGAGACTTACGTTCCGTTTTGTATTTGGAAATTTACTCTCTCTACACTAAAAACCATTTCAGTTTCTACTAATGTAAATTTACGGGTTGCTACATTTTTACGATTTCAAGTGCGCTTAGTTAGACAGCCAACTGTGCTCGTCCTTTATCCCATATCGTAAAAACTGTCTAGCCCGTATCTGTCTTAAAGTTGAGAGATGCAAATCGATCGTTAATCGATCGCTTATCGGAATTTGCGTCCGAGGGGGTTTGTGTTGGGAGTGCGGGTGGGTCGTAATGTAGTGGGGAACTTTGCCTTCGTGCCATAGGGTGGTTTTTAATGCGAAAAATCCAATACTAAGGGAGAAAAAGGGGTTTTTCTGAAATTTATTAGACTGAAGCGACGTATTCGCTTACGTGTTACAAAAGCTAGGATCCCTCGAAATTTTCCGATCTGAAAAGCCAAACGAGCAGTGCGACAAAGCCAACAATGAATCGGTTACCGTTAGTGCAAGAGAGTAGAAAGCTCGAGTTGGTTTCCAAAATTCGTATCAGGCCTTTAACAAATATTTAATACATACCAAAAAACACTATCCATATCCTACAACCTGAATTATTAACGGTTTGCAACCTGGTACTACGATATTTCCTTAAAACATTTATTAAAATTTGTATAATTCATTCGAGAAACGTCAAACACAGGTAATAACGAAAACCGGCGTAAACGAACGAGTGTGCACCTTCAAAATCTATGATGACACACATGTTTTTCAAATTTTGTGAATTTAAACTTATAAATTATCTAATCTCTTTTAATAGCACCGATAATTGATTATTATTATACGAAAGCATCGTTTCTTAATATACGCGGGCTACTTATTTAAGAAATAATTAGTTAGTGCATTTGACGTTTCATTAGGAAGATAGCCGAGCGATTGCAATAGAGCGTGAGAAATTGCTATATTTCTTATGTGGCATGATCTCATGCAGGTATACGGTCAACGCGATTCCAAGAAACGCCACCTCGATGTCTCCTAGTTAAGAGGTCTGTCTTCTATTCGCAACGTAAGTGGTTCGGTGCTGAGTAACATTTACTTTATTTTTAATTTCATATTGACTTTTTAAACGGCCAATAGCGTTCATTGTACACAAACAAAAACCCCAACAACATTTATAACCACTCTATTTAACAATACTGATGTAAAACCAAATCCGTTTTTCATATGCTTCTGTGAAAAAAGGAATATTCTTTTATTTCGTTTCTCTGTATATATATATATATATATATATATATATATATATATATAATATATATATATATATATATATTATTTTCAACTACTTATAACTACTGCACATATTATTATACATAAATAACTTAATATATTTCAAAGTACATTCGTTGCAGAAACATGATTTGAGTTGTTAAACAACAGTTGGTTAAGCTTTCTACAATTACTGCTTATTGCAATCGATTATTTAACCACTGTATATAATATCCGGTGCTCTTTTATTATCTACGTTATTTATTTTATGTAAATAACAATACGTAACTAATATTGTTCACATTGCTAAAAATCCCTTCGAATGCTATGCTTGTCAAATATTTATCAGCTACATTTCCATTATTTACATCGCATAAAGCTTTTATTTTTTCTATGAAGTCTATTTGGGCGAAGTGTTCTATATACGCTAAACTTTGCTAAGTCGTTTTAGCGGAATGTACTAGGGCGAAATTGCCTTGATCCTTTCAACTCCCAATTATTGTTTCGACAAAGTCTACTAGAGCAAAATGGTCTTGATCCGAAAAATTCCTCGAAATTATTTTAACGCAGCTTACTTGATCGAAGTGATTTTGATCCGATCAAGTCCCCGAAGTAATTTCGACAAAATCTACTGGGGCAAAGTGATCTTGATCCGATCGACTCCCCGAAGAGATTTCGACAAATTGGTGATGGCATGGTGATCTTGATCCGATCGACTCTCCGAAGTTATTTCGACAAAGTCTAGTGGGCCAAAGTGGCCTTGATCCTATCGACTCCCAATTGTCGCTTTAACAAAGTCTACTAGGGAGAAATGGTCTTAACCCAATCAACTCCCAGTGGTCAACGGCAAGGTCTACTAGGGCGAAGTGATCTTGATCCGATCGACTCCCCGCAGCTATTTCGACAAAGTCTACTGGGCCAAAGTGGCCTTGATCCTATCGACTCCCAATTGTCGTTTCAACAAAGTCTACTAGGGCGAAATGGTCTTGATCCAATCAACTTCCAGTTGTCGGTTCGGCAAGGTCTACTAAGGCGAGAAGATCTTGATCCGATCGATTCCCCGAAGTGTTTTCGACAAAGTCTACTAGGGCGAAGTGATCTTGATTCGATCGACTTCACGAAGTGATTTCGACAATGTGTACTACGGCTAGGTGCTCTTGATCCGATCGACTCCACGAAGTGATTTCGACAATGTGTACTAGAGCGAAGTGATCTTGATCCGATCGACTCTCCAAAATTATTTTTCGACAAATTCTACTGGGACAAAGTAGCCTTGATTTGATTGACTGCCAATTGTCGTTTCGACAAAATCTACTAAGGCGAAATGGTCTTGATCCGATCAACTCCCAGTTATCGGTTCGGCAAGGTCAACTAGCGCAAAGTGGTTTTGATTCGATTAATTCGCAGTTGTTGATTCGGCAAGGTCTACTAGGATGAAGTGATCTTGATCCGATATGTCTCAAGTCACTCAACCCACTCCTTTGTCGTTATGGGTAGATGGGGCCCAACGTCGTCCCGAAGGGACTCTAAGCCGCTTCTAGTCCTTTATTAAATTCCGAGTTTAAGAATGTTTTATGGCATTTGTAACTATGTAGAAGGCAAGAAGGTCGTTTTGATTATTGGTGTGCACAATTAGCAGGTTTTACTATGAACTCGTAATGAAACAAGGTTAAAGTAAGATACATATTGCAACCTTATTACTTTTATTTGTTGTATTGAAAATAATTGGTTGTTTTATCAAGATACATATTGATCTTAAATTACACGGTTTATGGAGTATTTTAAAAGGTGTACATAACTTGTATAAAGGAAGAATCTAATTTTTGATTTTGACATGTATGTTCATTTTGGAGGTTATTTACCGTAGCAGAATTTTTTTTTGAGTCGATAGTTTATTTTAGGAAGGAGCAGAGCAGCCGTGGCAAATTTTATAAGCAGAGATAGTATTTAAAATAGGTACACATCACCACACCAACAGAAGGGTCGCTGTATTAAAGATGCCCAAAACGTGAGGCCTTTCTGTATTAAAAGCGTCGCAGCAATCATTGGGGCCGCAGTATTAATGGCACCCCGAACGTGAGGCTCGAACTCAAATAATTTAATTTATTTCAGGAAACTGACGACCAGGAGGTTAAGGGTTGATTGTATTGGAGAATTGTTTGTGTGTGAAAGTGTGGGGTTTTGAACGCATGTTGAGAAAATAGTGGTGGAGGAGTCAAGGAGTTGAGATTGGAAGTAGTGATAGTGCTTTGTTTTATAAACTGGCACTGGAAATGGAAGCGAAAGGAGGAAATAAAATGGATCAGTCGAATTGGAATCGGGAGACCAAGGGAGCAAAGTGATATCGGATTGGGTGTCATTTTTTTTTGCTGTCATATCCCTTTAAATTTTCTATAATTTGTTCTGCTTTGGCTAGCTCGAAAACACAACATGCCCTACTTCACGATTGGTGCTCAATTAATATTGCTATGAAATTCCTCTTTCTATCTGTTGAAATAATTTAAATAAAGCAATTTAAAGATTACATAATATAATGATTGATAATAGTATGTAGAATTTTGTAAAAATTTAAGATTTAGCCCCTGAATAGAACATTAACATTTACCAAATTTATTATTTCCTAAAAGCCAGCAAAAATATCTTTTTAATTAGTTTATGTACGTTCGAACGTTCTAAGATGCTTTCCCTGTTTTCAAATTCTCGAATGACCTTTTTGTTGACTCTTACAGACATACAATATATAGCAAATACTAAAATTGAAACAGTCTTTAACTAATAAAATATTTAAGATCGTTAATCTGCGTTTTTCATTTCTTGTCACTGGAATTGCCTCAAAGTACCTGTGTTCAGCAGCCCCTGCTACACTCGTTCTACTTATTGCTTGTAGTTTCCCTCGGATTCCATGAGTGTCCTTACTTTTGTTTAATTGATCGTATTTTCAGACGTATTTTTATAATTTCCTTTTAGAGGTGATAGAAATATATTCAGATATTTAATTTAGATGTGGGCCGATATTGACTTCGATCAGTATCAAGATATTAACTTAGATCTGTATCAAGACATTGATTTATATCAGTATCAGGATATTGATTTAGAGCAGTTTCAGGATATTCATTAAATATTTGATGTTAAACAAAATTAGTTTTCATAATTACATTTAGTGTTACTGAACTTGAAAGTAATACTCTACTGGAATATATAGGAAGCTTCATATTTGCATTTATATCTAAAATAAGCAATCATTTGTACTATAATTCAAACAATGAGAGATCTCACGGTTTTATAAAACAAAACTTATAAAATGCTATCATTTTAGTTACAAGTAGCCGCTTGGTTGTCTTATTACTCGAGACAGCCGGTGTCAGCTTAAGTATTTATGCTAGCGCTTACCATAGCAACGGGTGAACTTTGTGTCTTCATTGTAACAAATACTATATCGTAGCCACACGTGCAATCCTGCGATTCCTGGACAAATAAATGACGTCAGCGAACCTCTACATCTGCATTTTCAAGGCGCAAATTTGAGCTTCTCCTTTTGAAGTAATGAGGAATCATGTTATAACGGCGTATTATACTAGACCACCACAAGGAATTATCCCCATATATTTACTGTACGATCCATTGAAGTAAATTGAAATATTATACCAATCCATAAAACGAGTATACCAAGTGCCTCATTTTCGAGTCTTCTTTAACTTTATGAGTTCGAATAAAAATAAAACGTGGTAACTTACTGACATTAAATCTGGGGTTAAAAATTTATTAACGTGTTGGGATTAAAAGTGGACAACATATTGCGCTTAAATTCGTTAACATACTGAATTTAAATTTGTTAAAGCATTATTAGAAACAAAACAGAAATTAAATGCAATTTGCACTCGATTATGCCGCCACGTTTATTGCCACACTTAGATTGCTGGCACGGACCTTGTTGGTCTCCATGAAGCTTGTAACTCTACAAGTGGTCGAGCCAGACTGATTTTTCGGTTGAAGGGATGCGCACAACACATAAAAATCGCCTGACATTGGAAAAGCAATTCAAATGACCAACGTTTACAATTAGAGACTATAGCAGTATTATTAAGTAATATATGCCTTGTGATTGGGCTATACGGTCCTGATCTGAACATTTATTAACGTTGCAAAATTAATTGTTTATTTAAATAAACAATACAGTGTATTTCATAATTAAATTTATAAGCTTTCATAATTGTCAAAAAAATTGTTACAGTAGTAAGCGATTAATCAATTCGTGTAAGAGATGATACTCAATCTATGAAAACTATAATGTTTTGAAATCGGATCTAAGCGTTTCAACTAAAATAAAAACAAATCATTAAAATGAAAAGAACATAGTTAACTATTACAAATGATATTTTACATTTGACCAATCTTAGCATAAGTTCTTGGAATTTATTATGCTATCTAGACTAAAGATAGTTGATTATAAATGTGATAATCTCATACAAATAAATAACGTCACTAAAACAGGAGCATTGCACCTTGCAAATTGTTTTCTTAAATTTTAAAAACAAAAAAATTTCAACCAATCACAATTCGGCTATTCAATTAACAGTTAACGTAGATGACTTTGGATTTTTAATTTGAGTGGGGAAAACAGTATAAATACCGAAGCGTGTGCTAGCATCAGTCATTCAATTTTGAATATTGAACAAGTAACATGTTTCTCTTCGGTGAATTGGTGCAGTATATAGCTGCTCTGCTTGGATTTGCGTAGACTTCACGTGATGATGTCATAATTATGAATGGTCTTCGCGAATGCCGAAAAGATAGCCGAGGAAGAAGAACCTAAACTCTTGCGAGAAGAGGAAGAATCACCTAGCATCCGAGGCTTTAATGTTACTAAGAAAATTAAAGGAATTAAAAGATCGGTGCTAAAGAATAGAATTACGTTTGAGGATTATGTCGGCTGTATAGAATACTACAAGGAAGTATTCAGAACGTAGAATGTAATTCAATCATCTAAGCATCAAGTTCACACCATCGCTCAAGAGAAGATTGCTCTAAGCCCGAATGATGATAAATGCCACTTACTTAGTGGTTCGTATGCAACACTACCTGTTAGACGTTATTCAATTATAGAACAACAGGAAATATAATACTTATTGCAATTATAGAATATTGATTGTAAATATATTATCCTCAATAAAATTTTATATAGTTTAGTGTTATCCTATTCTTAAAAAATAAAAGTAATAGATTCCTCCCTCGTGGGTGTTGACTGGAAAGTGACCTGAATTGATCTTTAGATCCTCCTTATGGGGATTTCAATGCTTGGTACAAAAAGTGCAAAACGAACCTTAAATTTTTCCATAAGAAAATACATGTAAAAATTGCACTGTTTGCGCACGTACGCTCTTTGCGTACCCACTGCTGTGCTCTAGTGCTTGTACCTCCAGCATGATCAATTAATACTTGTTATTTGAAATAGTAATGAATCTTTGTGAATTGCTCTTGTATCATTAATCACAATATATATATATATATATATATATATATATATATATATATATATATACATATATATATATATATATATATATATATATATAAATGGTATTCTTTTGTAGGTTTCAGGTCTTCTTAAATAATCAGTACTCTTTTTATAAATCTAAGCTTTCGGATATATTCAATCCTTTGTCAAAGATACTAAAATATACAGAAATAATAATACTGTAAAATTATAAAGGTATGCTGTTACTTACTAAAGCGAGGCTACAGATATAAATTAAAAATACATTTGTTTAGCAATACAAACATTAAAGATATAAACTTGTTGGAAGTTAGGTAAAGTTTGACCTTTGACAGGTGTTTTATTTTTGACTGAAAGCTCCCCTCTGTTTTTATATGTTTATTTAAATTTTAAATAGCATGTTGTGTGTGTGTGTGTGTGTGTGTGTGTGTGTGTGTGTGTGTATGTTAGCAGCTGTTGTGTAGATTACTGAATATTTTTAATTTATTTGTTAGTGGTTTGAAAATTTAGAAGATAAGTATATAGAGCTCAAACTATCAAAATCAGTTTTTTTGTTCATACTGTTAGAATTTTGAAAAATGTAACACATTTCAAGAAACTCACTTTTTTTATTACTTTCAATGTCTAAAATTTTTGGTGTGTTGAAATTTATCTCATGATGAGCGCTATTAACATGAGTAGTTAAAGCACGTGCATTGGGTTTGACTAGTAAGTCACTTTTATGTTGTGTAAAACGTTGTTTCAACTTTTGTGAGCTTTGTCCTATATAAGATTGGTCACAATTCTAACAATTAATTTTGTAGATAACGTTTCGTTGGTATAATGGAGTTGTTTTATCTTTTACTTTAGAGAATAGGTTATTTAGAGTTAAACTATTCCTTTTCGCAATTTTTATGTTAAATTTTTGAAAATATTTTCTAATTTGACGGTTAAATGTTCTATATAGGGGAGAGCTTGAAATATTAAAGTAGTATCGTTTTGGTTTTTTGTGTTATTATTGAGAATTGCATGAGGTGTCATGTGATTGTATAGAAGACGTTTAATTAAAATGGATGGATAGTTATTGTTTTTTAGTATGATAAAGTGTTTTTTTAAATTTTTTTGGTATAACGATGGATGACTAATTTTTGAATTCAATTTTTTAAACGTAAGATGAAGTTAATTTTAATGTTGTATGAGTGATATGATAAATAATTTAAATACCTACCGGAATTAATAGGTTTTTGATACCAATCTAAAATAATGTTGTTTTCTGAATTTCTAATTAGTAGAGTGTCTAAAAAAGGAATCGAGCGATTATTTTCGTTTTCTATGGTAAATTGTATTTTGTTGTTATAACTATTGAAAATTTGTAAGGTTTCATTGAGTTTATCTTTAGGAATAGCTGTTACTATGTCGTCTACAAATTTCTTTATGAATGGTAAACTGAAAGGTAGTTTAGGGATCACATTATCTAGTAGGGTGTCCATGACAATTTTGGCTAATACAGGACTTAAATTGGAGTCCATTGGACAGCCAAATATCTGAAGATAAAATTTATTATTAAATGTAAAATAACTTGTTTCAAAGAGAAAATTAATAATTTCTATAAAAACCGGTTTTGAGATATTACAATTGTTTGTGATGTTTAACCATAAGTTTTCAATATTTTGTAATACTAACTCTTTTAAAATGTTTGTGAAGAGTAGTAGGGTAGCTAAGCCGGTTTGGCAACAGAGATCCACAGCAAGATATGTATACGCCGGTTCGAGAACAATATGAACAGCTAAGCCGCTTTGGGAAACAAAACGTGCAGCAAGATATGTATACGCCGCTTTGAGAACAAAATTGTCTTTGTGTGTAAATTTGTTGCGTCGGGGGGTCGTTAGGTCTTTGGGGTGTGCGTTCGGCGGGGTCGTTAGATTTTTGTTGTGGGGTGGTGCGCGTGCGCTGGGGTGGAGATATTTTCTTAGGAAATTTTTTAGCAGCGTTCCCGACGTTAAATATTAAATATTAAATTTTAAAAATGTTGTGTGTGTAGAAAATGGAGTTCACGTGTTGGTTCGTATTTTTCTGGGGTAGGTTAAGCTAAAAATTAAAACGCCGCGGTGAAGAATTTTTAATATTAGGCAAACGCGTGCAAGTGGTAAAGAGTGTTTTAGCTCTCCTCATAAGCTGCGTTTTGTACGAAGTAGAAAATAAAATTAAGAAAGTATACGAAATGTTATATGATGGAGGTCAAATTTTAAACGTTTGCAGGTAAAATCTTGTAAAAAAGAAGTCGTTCACATCTCGCAATTTCAATGTCACGATAAAATACTAAGAATTTGCATGCAGTCGAATATAACCTCGTGCTTTTATCTGGTAATATATATGTAAATCACGTCGACATTCGACTTTTAATATAATGTATTTAATTAACATAAGGTGTGTTGCAAAAACATTTCAAGACAGGTATGCCGTATATTTCCTTATTGGTATGCAAATTATACCACCTTGCATCACGATTTATTTGACTTTTAAATAAAAATTAATTTAATCTTATATCAAGGATGTCTTGCTTACAAAGAAGTCGTTCACTTCTCGCGATTTCAATGTCACGATAAAATAACAAGAATTCGCAGTCGAATATAACCTCGAGTTTGGAATTATAGCTCTCTGGTAATATATATGCAAATTATTCAACTTTTAATATAATGGATTTAATTAACATAAGGTGTGTTTGCAAAAACATGTTAAGACTATTTCCTTCTTGGTATGCAAAATATACCACCTTTCATAACGATTTATTTGACTCTCAAATAAAAAATTAATTTAATCTTATATCAAGGATCTCTTGCTTACATTTTAGCAATTTGAATATATTTAAATATTTAAATGTAATTATACATTTAATTTATGTGGCAAGAAAAATTCTTTTACTTTTAGCGGTTTGGTGATTGTATGTAGATGACGTATTAGACATTGTATATATATAACTCGTTTAATTGCACAAACGTGATAAAAATTTATAGGTTATGCAAAACGTGCATGTAGTGAAGAATTTAGCGGTGATCTTTAGAGCTTCGTCATTGTTTTTATTCTCGTTGCTTTAGTTAATTAAAGAGAGATTTTAGGTTAAGCAAAAATAGGAAATGTGGTGGATGACATAATCACTCTCAAAATGATGAATGGTGGGGAAGGGAGCTTCTAAACGTGCCCTAAACGGGGCTCTGCCCCATTATTTTGTATTAAATATCAAAAGAATAGGAGAAATTATTCGACTCGTATTTTATAATGGTTTTAATTTAAAATATTGGTGTGTGCAAAAAAACATGTTAAGACAGGTCACTCGTTATTTTATTCATGATTGCACCACCAAAATAATTTATACAACCACACTGAACTCGTACCCGGATCTAAAATTTAACCTTTAAATGTATGCAAATAATGTCGTTATTTAAAACGTGGTGAAGAATTTGGATAGTGATGTAATCATTCTCAAATGCGGAATGGTACTCCATAAATTCTAAAAATATATGCATATCTATGGCAGGCAACCCAGCATACACCAATTATATATTCTTAGTGTAAAATTTTATTGTTAGGTGAATAACCAGCAATTTATTATGTAATATTTATTGCTACAAGCATGGTAATAATAATTTGCAATGTGCAAAATACCTCTTTTTGTTGTTAAAAGACCGATTTAATTAAACACTATAAAAAGATTGTGAATTATTTATTCTAGTTAAATTTTACAGTGCTAGAGACACTAATTATTATTAGTACTAGATATAGGTATAACAAAATTTGTATTCCAGATGATAGTATGTTCAAAGGATATTATTATTTAAAAGACTCTGTAAACATGATTAGTGAAATTATTAAAGTTAAGGAATGTAAAGCAAAAATTTGTCCATAAAAGCAAATATGTTTTCTAAAAGATATTCATATATTACGGATCTTAACGTTTCAACATCTCGCAAACTGAGATAAATATTACTTATTTCTTTGCAAAAAACGTTCATTATAACGCCCTTTAACAACCGCGTTCAGTAAAGTGCATGGTAGTTAATGACCTCGGCGATTGGGCTATTTATAGTATAAATATAACAACATATCTCCATATGTAAATTATATGGTTCTGGTTTATACCTAAAACAACTATTTTGCATTATATTTTGTTGATCCTGGCAGAATAAATTACAAGTATAGCTACATTGTCAATACATTTTATTTTCAAACTCGTTTTAATTATTGTAGAATTTAGTGCTTATAAATAACTTACTTTAATTCAATGAGTTATTCTTAAATTAATAATTATTGTCAAGAGAAATATATACACATATGGTAAATAATTGCAAGAATGTCTATAATATATCTGAGTTTTAATTCTGTTAAATGGAACATATGGCAACAAGGTAACTTCAAAACATTTTAGCATAATTGTCAATTACCAAAATTCACAATTTTCATCTTATATCAACAAATGTTATTAAATTGATGCTAAACAATAAAAATAATACCGTTATATTTCAAATCATTTTAATAGAATTACGCAATGTTAAGTCGTTATTAAAATTAATTTAAACAGAGTTTTTATTGTTATCTGTTGTTGTCTGTTGAAGAATCGTAGCAGAATCTGAACTATTTCGCTTTTACAAAGCATGTATTCAAGATCACATTTAGTTAGTTTCAAAAACTTTTCATCATTGTATACGACTTGTTTTAACTTGCAGTAGGTATCAATGACCGAATCAACATTACCACCCGAACATGGTTGACAACTTTAAATTTTATTTTCCTATTACTTTCAAGGTATTAATCATTGGTATATATATATATATATATATATATATATATATATATATATATATATAGATTTAGCGACATCAGACAACCTTTTTCTTAATCTTCGTTGGGAATTAAACCACTCATAGTTTTTAAAATCATCTTTCTTTACGTTTCGATCCATGACCTAGGATCGTTGTCAAAATTGTCAAAACCACAACAATCATACAGGAGTATTTATCAGGCAACATATTTCTCGCATGGCTATGACAGCTTTTTGTGCTCTATGTAGAGTAATGATTAACGTTATACTCTTTTGATTAATTTGCAATTTACCGGGCATGCATCCTTCGTTAAAAGTAAAGGATATTTCCATAGATAATTTGAATAACAATCTATCACCACCAAAACACCTCTAATTGGATTTTCCTTAAATATATTGCTCAAATTCAACAGAGTCGCCTTGCCAGAGATCATCTCAAGGTTGTTGATTTATTAATGCTGTTACAAAACTAGTGGGGGTTTATCAGACGAATAACTAGGTGATGCTCAGTATCACAACACTTTAGCATTACCTATTTTGATGAATGTGCCATAAAAGCTAGGTACTTGGATAGATCTCGCAGTGAGTGGAACAACAACGATAGTGGTGCGAAGTTTTCAAGTTAACATGGACAATGTACTGTACGATTTGTTCGAGTGAACAACGCATTTTACACCAACATCTGAAACATGCCATAGTATTGAATGATGTAGACAAAATCAAACGTATACTGTTCAGAGTAGGTGTTCATGTTCCCTTTAAAGCCTTCAAATGGCTAACGCTGACCAATGATACATCCATTGATGTAATGGACATGCTGTTTAAACAACAGAGTAGGTGCGATCAATTTGTATCAAACTTCATTGATGCTTGCAACGGCAAAACAGAGTTAAAATGTCATCAGGTGCGCGGTGTACTAGACGCAATAGAGAGTAATTATAGTTTGAGCGATGTATATTTCCTTGAAGAATTACTAACCAACCGAGCTGTATTGAGTACGAAGGCATTTCCTATCATGAATATAAATGCAACTATAAATCACTGGTCACAGCGATTGACGATATGATTGTAGATGTTGTATATTTCGCACAACCTATGGTATTAAAAAAGTATTGAAGTTAATTTTAAAGTATAAGGTAAATTATAAGTACCAACCTAATGTAGTTGGCCCTCATAGAACAACATATAACTGGCTCCTCAAGAATTTGGCAATGGAGGGCTCAAAACAGCAACCAGGATGGACGTGTGGTCCGGATTCGGGAAAATGGCCATCAAATAGTATAGATGATTATAAAAAGTGTATATGCTATTAAAGTTATTGTTTTAGTTTAATACTATTTTTGTATGTAAATTATGTCATCTTGGTAATCCTACCTGATGCGCTATAGATAGCACTTATTAGATATAATGGAGGATGCTATTGTACGTGTCGCATACCTTTTACAATAAATATATATACCTCGAGTGTTGGTCAAGTACGGGGAGAAATTGTTAGCTGAGAAGGTAATGTGTTTTACCTGCTTGTTATTTACACATATTCACGGACATCGAAATACTCAAGTTCAACCAAAACAGCGAAAATCAACCTACATCAACGTTTTGCGCTTCGGGCATGAGGAATTATAAACAACTTTCTTGACGTAGAACTAGTGTAGTAATTAGTAGTACATAGATGTAATTTGTGTGTGTGTGTGTGTGTCGCTATAATAAAGCATATAACAGTAAAAAATTTTTATTGATGAATGACATATGATGGTAAACAAACACGTAACAGCAAATCTACAAAATATGATTTTGGATATCCAACTATTATGGCTAGAATCTAAATTTAACCATTTCACATATACTTGATTTTTAACTCTCTTCAATACTTTTTCCACTAAATATACATCCGGATAGTGTGTTCGTTGAAGTTCTTCTGCATAGAAGCCGCCTAATATTGGTTGTCCTCGACTATCGCGCAACAGGTACGTTAAAGGATTAGTCAAATGCACTTTGTACACCGTAAAAATTTCGTTAGACCAATTTGGTGTGTATCCCTTGGTAAATTGACTTCTATGTTTACTAATGCGAACATGATCTCCAACAGAAAATTTTTTACTCTTTAAGTTAACTGTTTTGATCGTACTGTACACTGTATTGAAGAGTTTGCGTTCATTGCGTTTTGACACATCTACAGGTCGCATGCCGATTGTTCGATGTTTGGTGTTGTTATATGCAGTCACGAGTGAGGATAGTATATTCAGCCATCGATACGAACCATTCAAACTAAATTGTTTCCACATTTTTGACTTTAAGGTACGATTAACGCGTTCTACTACGCAAGCTTTTTATTGCTGTACACACTATAATGTGTAATCTCATATTTTTCCATTAAAGCCTTAAATGTTGAATTATAAAATTCTTTTCCCAAATCCGTTTGAATGTACCGTGGAATACGATGGTCTTTGTTGAAAATTGATTGAAAAGCGTTTGAAACAGCCTTACCCGTCTTGCGCTTAACCGGTACGGCCCATAAGTATTTAGAAAATACATCGATAACAACTAGAATGTATCTAAATCCTTTATTTATCTTTGCATATGGGATCATTTCCACCAAATCGGCTTGAAACAGCTCGTTTAATCCTTTTGTGATTACATGTCTTCTAGGAAAGTTAATGCGAGCAGGCTTATGTAACTCGTGGACGATTTGCTCCTTTACAGACATATTGCTAATATATGTGTGTGTATGATTGACGGCTATATGCGTGCGTTTTTAAGTTTCTCTTGCAACTGTTGAATATCTGCTTGAATTCGTGCAATGTCTATTCTAAATTGTGCTTTCACTTGTTGAATAGCAGCGTCTAATGTCTTATATATGCTATTCATAGAATCATCTATCCGTTTGGTTACGATTTGTGCAACATTAGCGTTCACAGTGGCTGGAACAAGGTTACGCATCATCTCTTCAAAATGGTTAAAGTCTGATCTTGTAACATACTCGCTCGAGAATTGTGTTATCATACTGTTTGTTGTCTCCTTCACAAGCGTGTCTATATACTGCTGAATAGTGGAACCACTTCCAAGCGTTGGTTCGCCCTCTTGCTGGTGTAGCGTTGCTAACCGCGATTCTAAGTACGCTTTCGTGACTGCATCATCATCTTCTTGTGGTGTAGCGACCGCGCTAATCTCATGTTGTCAAAATCGTAGTAATCATCATAAGAAATATATGAAGCACAGTCAGACGCATGTCCAAACTTGTCGATAACCATCGTGATAATGAATAACAAGTCGCACAATCTACGCTATTATACGCAATTCGCGTAATTCTTCCATAATCGATGTAATTTCGTTTGTGTGACCGGTGTTACCTGCATCTTGCGAGGCGACCAGAAGCTTGAGCCGTTCGCACAGTTCGTTGGGATCATCAAAGTATACATACTCTAGTGGCTTCTCGTTATAATCCATGAGTAGACCACGACCACTCGGGTTTATAGTTTGCTGTCGTAAGCTATACATTGCATTACTTCTTTTTAATGTCCGCATAATCGTTAATTTCTTTAAGTGAGAATTTACCCAAAGGATTGAGAAGGAACAGCTGCTCGTACAACCCTTTGCTACCGTTGTAGCAAAATCGTTCTACACACCTTTTCACCAATCCCGAAGATAATGTCCGAATCACCAATCATTAATTTTCCTGTCTCCGGATTAAAACGTACTTTATCCCTGCGCAAGTGCTCCGTGTCATTGTTATAAATACCAGTAAAGTTGGAAAACAGATTATCGACATAGTATCTTACCGATGGTAAGAATCGTTGTAAGTAGGCCTGATGTTCTTCGCTGTTTAGGTACCGTTCGTACTCTGTATGGGTCTCTGGAGTGTTGCCGCTACTCTCCGATTCTTCGAAGGTGGACTCCACAGACTGGACTGGGCTATGAGGATTGTGTTCCCATGCCTCCTCTATTGGTGGTGCGGCGATTGGTGTTGAACTGCGCACCTGATCGAGAAATTTAGGGCGTCTTTTAGGAGTAGATTGTACGTCATGTTGTTGTGGTAACCAGTGCTGGCTTTCGATCTTGGACTCCTGTTTAATATCTTTCAGCAGACCGGTCTGAAGTGTTTGTAAACGTTTTGTAATAGGTGCATAGACTTTACTTAATGCAAGCTCCTTTTCAACCACACCTGCTTTTAGCGCTTGTAATTTCCTCTTGACTGCCTTTCGTACTTTTATGAGTTCTTGTTTGGTTTTCACGTCGTCTGCCATCGTCTAGAAACGGGTAGGAAGTGATATGCTATTTATGTGCTTTATAAGTATATATAGGTGTCAAAACCTTTTCGGTAACGACCGCTCTGCAAATCGCCATCTTTATTGATCACCAGGAACCCATACCGATCTCGCCAGCATACGCCGCACAATTCTTTAAACCGGTTAAACGACATATCCGTGTTTACATGGTCAGCGTATACGTGTTTTAAATTGAGTTCGTCTTGTTTGAATAGCACTAGGACATTAGCATTGTCTCTAATCAATTGTTTAGGTATTTTGGAATAGGTCTGACATAGATAAAACAATCAATGGCCTTATGTCGACCTAAAGAAAAATATTCTCGCATTACATTTTGTTTATCGCACGACACGTCATCGAAAATAAATATCGAATTAGGTTTTGCATCCGCTGGAGTAACAATTGCATCCCATTTGTTAAACGCAAAATATCCTATTTCTTTTATTGGTTGTAATAACCTCTCTAGGTACTGATACTTTGGTTGATACAAGGATTTTGAGTAGAGATAAACGTTTTCAAAGCGTACACCATTCGGATGTTTCAAGAGACCGATGACTACATTAGTTTTACCACAATTGGATGGACCTGTAATGATACACCGTATTGTTGATGGTAATAGTAGTCCATGCTTTTGCACGTTAGTGTTGTTGCTGCAGTTGTGGTCCGTAATTGGCAACGCCAATTGTTGCTTTACCAGACGCATTCTATCCATATACTAAAACGTAATTGCAGTATGGTAAGCATTTAAGCGAGTAATTCTACACGCATGACCAGTCTCCTTTAAACCTTTCGACTGACAAGATTAATGAAATCTATCGTGGCTACGGGTTACTCAATAGTGCTATCAATCGTTTACCGGTAGAATTACATTTACCAGGCTATCGCTTCTGTGGACCGGGTACTAAGCTTCAGAAACGCCTCGAGCGTGGTGATATAGGTCGTAATCCCTTAGACGAAGCCTGCAAACTACACGACATCGCCTACGATCTTTCTACAGACTTAACAACCCGACACCAAGCTGATCGACGTCTTGCCGAAACAGCACAAAACGTCGTACTGCACCCGACGCTTCGTTAGGTGAAAACTTGCTGCGTTTGCTGTTGGTTCTGCAATGAATGCCAAAGTTAAATTTGGTATGGGTTGTCGCAAAAAAACGATAAGGTGTAAAGGAAAACGATGTGGTCAGCGTCTACGTACAGGAAGTGGTATACCATTCAAGCGTTTAATTCGCACCATTTGGGAACGCATTAAAAACGTTCGTCCGACTGATCTTATTAAAACTGCTAAACTTGCAGTGGCACCGATTAAAGAAATAACAGATGAAATTCGTGGCATCCCACGTGTAATCCCTGTACCCAAAACTGGTGGTTTCCTACCTTTGATACCTATTTTGCAGCCCTTTCCGCAATTGGAGCGTTGTCGGGTGGAGCAGCTGGGATTGCAAAAGCTGTCAACGATGCTAAACTTGGACAACAACAATTAGATGAAGCGAAACGACATAATATGGCACAAGAGGCAGTGACACTTGGAAAGGGTCTCTATTTGAAACCTTATCGCCGTGGACATGGACTGTACCTAAAGCCTTTTCTTACACACGGGCAAGGTTTGCGTAAACAAAGACAACAAAAAAAAACTCAACGCATTCGTTAAATCTACCTATGCGAGCGTTGACCAATGTTGACTTGAACAAATACATAAAACGTTTACCAATATCCCACTTTCGTGGAATATTCATGCGCAATTCACTTCCAAACACAATTCGTTGGCGAGAATGTGGTATTCTTAATCATGATACTACACGTGGTGTGGGAACTCATTGGACCGCGTACAAAAAGATGGTTCAAGGGCAGTCTATTATGATAGCATTGGTAATCTACGACCTCCGAGGGAACTTGTCAAATACTTAACCTCATCAGGACCATGCACTCTCTATTATAATTATGAACAATTTCAACCGCTTAACACTGTTACCTGTGGACACTTCGTATTGAAATTTTTACTGCAAAATAGTCCTCCGCTAAGTTTCTAACAACGTTATATATTATTTGATTTTAGTGTATTTTTAACTGTTTTGTATAAAAGTGTTTAATTAAAACCATATATTGCAAGTGTTTCAGGAATTTGCTTTTTATTACCCCATCCCAACTACGAATACGACTAGTTGTTAGTTTATCGTCAACCACCGAACATGTACACATTTACTTTAACTGGAACTGAATCTACGCTCACCGCAATCATCAACCCACCAATTGTTCTCGATGATGACCATGAATACGTTATTGGTCTTACAAACTTTGATACATATTTTCAATTCCCAATGTAACGGAAGCGAACAATAAATTTTACATTGATGACATCGTGCTTACTTTACCAGAAGGAACTTATGAAGTGGCAGATATTAATAAGTTCGTACGACGTAATCTGAACGATCCCCGTGAACGCACTTCATCCAAACGTTATCTTATTGATATTCGAGCCAATAATAACAGTTTACATACAGAAATCAAAGCATCAGGTATAGTGGACTTTACACAACCAAATTCACTTGCTTCGTTGCTGGGTTTTGAGAAACGTAAACTACCAGCTCTCACTACTGCTATTTCGGACCATCCGGCACAAGTCTTTCCAATCAATTCAATATGTATTGAATGTAATCTTGTGGTCGGATCGTATCGGAATAGCAAACCTGTACACATTTTGCATCAATTCTTTCCTGCAGTTGCTGCAGGGTACAAGATTATTGAAAACCCCGTGAACGTCACCTATATGCCACTTAATACACGAATCATCGATCGCATCATTGTTAAAATAGTTGATCAAAACGGTAATCTCATCACTTTTCGTCGGGAAACCATCACGATTAGACTTTATCTAAAGCGTCTTTAAACAATGGTTTTGCGCTATGAGCATAAACCACCAAAACCTATTAATAGACGCATTATCAGCACCTTTACCAGTTACAAGACACCAGTGCACCGATTAACACCGGAAAACGTTAAATTTCTGCAAACATTAGGACTCAAAGTGCTACATAGCTAAAATGGATAGTAATATTTTAAATGTTACGCAACGTGCTATATTTGATACAACCATCATCAATGCCGACAAACATATGCATACTCCATACTCCAATACCACGTATGAGAAGAACGATGTTATACGGATTCCAATAGAAAACGAAGATGTCTATACACTACCATGGGACAGCGTAATTTATATTGAGGGTACAATGAATAAGTCAGATGGTGGCGTTTCGCTTACCGCCGATTTTGTCAACAACGGAGTTTTATTTTTATTTGATGAAATTCGTTATGAACTTGGTGGAAAGACTATTGACCGCGTTCGTAATCCAGGTATAACTACGACTATTAAAAATTTCCTATCCTACGATTATAGCGAAAGTCGTCGCTTTAGAAACGCTGGTTGGTCCCCCATCGATAAGCTTGATCTCGTTGATGCTAATGGTCATTTCAACGTATGCATTCCCTTGCGCATGGTTTTAGGATTTGCGGAGGACTACCGAAAATTCTTTTGAATATCAAACAAGAGCTTATTCTTATTAGAAGTAGTGCTGACGATGCAGCTATATCGAATTCTGATACCAAAGAGTCAATCAAAATTACTATTACACATATATCATGGCGGATTCCACATATAACCGTTGCAGATGCAGAGCGCTTAAAACTACTCAAACATATTCAACGCAATGCCACCATGGACATAAGCTTTCGCAGTTGGGAACTACACGAATATCCAGAATTACATACAACACACACGCATACGTGGGCCGTGAAGACGGCTTCTCAAGTGGAGAAACCACGTTTTGTTATTGTCTGCTTTCAAACCGATACATCGCGCAAAAGGGGCGCAGTCAGTTCGACCACTGTAAGTTGACCAATATGAAATTACATCTGGGTTCATCTATGTATCCTTACGATAATCTTAACATTGATTTCGATACCAATCGCTATTCTATACTATATGAGATGTATGCACAGTTTCAACAATCGTACTACGGGGTATCAGCGAGCCGATATTAACACCCAATGAATTTCAAACGCACGCTCCACTTGTAGTCATCGATTGTTCCCATCAAAACGAAATAGTGAAAGTGGGAGCGGTTGACGTACGATTAGAATTTCAAATGAAAGAAGCGCTTAAAGCTCACACTACAGCGTACTGCCTCATTCTACACGATCGTTTGGTCCGCTACAATCCTGCAACCAATATTGTGAGTGAAGTCTAAAATTAATAGTCCATTAGTTGTCGACGTTCAAAAGTTTAAAATTGCACATAATAACTTTGTGTTTAAAGAAATGGCTGTTTTACAACTATCCCTATCGAATGGAGTTGCAATAACATATGTGCTGAAACCACCATATTCTTGGAACTGTCTATCAGCTCGCTTCAAATACCAAAAGATATGGTTAAGCAACTTTCACGGTATATCTTGAGATGATGGCAATTTACAATGAATTTCCACACCTAAATGTTATTAACCTAGAAGATTTAGGGTGTACTCCTCTACATAAATTAAAGTATTACACCAATTCACACAAGTGTTTCTAGCATACCACACAACATTCGTCATTCAATTGCGCAACCACAGATGTAATTGTACTCAAAAACTGGTTTGTACATATAACCAATTATTCATTTTAATAAAGAATAATGTTTACATTAAGTAGTGTTTTTATTTGTATATTTTATACCTACATACATACATATTCCTTGAGACTAGTAAGATGTGTTTCAAAAATGTCTTGAAATAAGTTTAATTGTAAAACTTACTAACGAATCTGTAAGTATCATATTGAAAAATTCCTCTTAACGGATATGTATTTTGCATTTTTATGCAAACTTTATGTTACAATAATACAATTAAAAATTATATTCTACTACCGAGGTATTAAATTTTAAAGTATGTTATAGTTGTGTAAACATAAAATGCATTGCATAGGTTTTTATCATCAAAGTAGTACATTTTATTTAATCCCACCTGTAAAATGATTAATTTCTTAAACCTAAGTTTCATAAAATTTATTCTCCAAAGATCAACCAACTATAATCCAGAACTATTAAATTTACATAAATTTCGGTGTTATTTTAATTTAAACTATGCTCATAAAAGTCGTTTATATATATAGCACCAACATTGTTACTACCTATGAATATCAAATCTTTAAAGGAATTTATAGTCATGATTAATTAATAAGTGGTCTTTTCATTTGTACACATTTTGTATATGTTGTTTTAGTTCCATTGACGACCTATTATTAGTAATCTGTTTATTATTTTATTGACGATATAAATTTTAAGATTGGAAGGGAACGATAAGAAATCTTCCTCTGACATTTATATGCACTCCGCATAGTTGTTTAAGGTAGCAAATATAAATAAGCTGTTTAATGTGTTGTAGAAGAATTTTTACCATTGTATTATCGGTATGTATAAACTTACTTACTTAATGTGTTTTTAACGGAAGTAGAAATTATGAATTTTGGTAATTAACAATTATGCTAAAATGATTTGAAGTTATGCAGTTTCCATATATAATTTACATATATCGGTATGTTGTTATAAATATCACAACCTCGAGGTCATTAACTACCATGCACTTTACTAAACTATAATTAATAAAATCCCGTACATTTAACTAAGATACATTTTTCTTAATGTGGAAGTCTTATCTATATTTTATTCAAATAAGAATCTGCTACCGCCACCTACAAAAGATAGGGACAATTAAAGAATGTAAGTTTTTGTAAATAAAACATTAAAATATTGTGTGTTTCTTTTAATATTATATATTTAATACAAAATAATTTTTGAAATTCTCGGAGATTCGTCAACACGTGCATGTTTTTGCTTAACCTAAAATCTCCGAAGTATTCAATCACCTAATGCGTGCAAAGCCTCCGTTCAGAACGCCTTATGGAGTACCATTCCGCATTTGAGAATGAGTACATCCCCATCCAAATTCTTCACCACCTTTTAAATAACGACATTATTTGCATACATTTAAAGGTTAAATTTTAGATCCGGGTACGAGTTTAGTGTGGTTGTATAAATTATTTTGGTGATGCAATCATGAATAAAATAACGAGTGACCTGTCTTAACATGTTTTTACATATACACACACATATTAAATATATATTGAAATTGCTAAATGTAAGCAAGAACACCTTGATATAAGATCAAATTAATTTTTATTTGAGAGTCAAATAAATCGTGATGAAAGGTGGTATAATTTGCATACCAAGAAGGAAATAGTCTTAACATGTTTTTGCAAACACACCTTATGTTAATTAAATCCATTATATTAAAAGTTGAATAATTTGCATATATATTACCAGAGAGCTATAATTTCAATAAAAAACACGAGGTTATATTCGACTGCGAATTCTTGTTATTTTATCTTGGTAATGAAATCGTGAACAACATGTTTTACATGCAGACTTTATAATTTGATCCATTATATCACATTTCGTATATTTTCTAAATGTTATTCGCTACTTCATACAAAATACAGCTTTTGAGGAAAGCTAAAAAATTCTTTACCACTTGCACGTTTTTACTTAATATAACAAAATTCTTCATATAGGTAAAATCACCACTTCGCTATGCTCTCGGCTACCTAGTTTCGGCTACTTTTCCAAGGTCGTTGTGACGTCATAGCCTTTTATAAATAAAGAACAATGTAATACTATTTTAAAATTTTTATTCTGACATTATACATAACAAAATTTAAAAATATTTAATGCCAAGCATGGAGCCATTTAAACTTAATTTTAATATAAATTCGATTGTTTAACATGGCTAACAACCAATGCAAGAATTAAGATATACAACAAATTTGTGTGTCAGATAACAAATCCTGATGTTAATAAACAACTTGGAAATTATATACTAGATTTTTACGTTGTCCAGATGCACATTTAAGAGCAACATTCGCTAATCCCTTAAAAGACTGTTTAACCTTATTGGAAGATAGTAAGTTATACTTCCTAAAGGCGCCAATGTACTCGGTATCGCTAAAATGTGGAGTAAGTTATCGGACAAGCTTCAAAATAGCTGCTGTTTAGTGTATAATAACCTGCTACAGTACATGTATTGGGGGAACGGCAATACAAAGAAATTGACGGGCTTGCAAATTAAGTTGTCAGAAAAACCAGAGAAAAGGGAAAAATTGATAAAGTATGTGCTTTCAGCTTTTAGTTTTAACTATTTACCTGTAAATTATTTGGAGATAGTAGAGTAGGAAAACAGCCAAGATAAAATAAAAATCTTACACAAGTGCTACATTAAAGCAGGTAACATATTTTACACAATCTGTAACACCATATTCTACAATTCCAAAAGAAATAACCATTTCGGTATCGGGGTTGATAAGTACGCCTAACATTCGCCCAGAGGTTGTACGACAACGCGTAAATATTGGCAGTAAACTCTGTTGACGCTGCAGGAAATTGCCCAATTATGCACGCCATACTCTGTAAGTGGAAGAAAAAGACAGCTGGAATTAGAGGAAATGCATGCAAAAAGGCGAAAGTTGGACTAAATAGAAGACACTGCGACAATACGCGAACAATACAAAGATGTGTTAGACAAAGAACATCTTATTAGAGAAAGAGGAAAGGATTAAAAGATTATTTTATGTGCCGATGGACTGACTTGGATACATCCGCGTTCTACAAGCTGTATGTATTTGTGGTTAGTAAGAAAGACTCTTTTTAGAATTTTAGAATAGTATTACATTGCTCTATATTTATAAAAGGCTATGACGTCACAACGACCTTGGAAAAGTAGCCGGAACTAGGTAGCCGAGAGCATAGCAACGTGGTGATTTTACCTATATGAAAATGAAAATAAAGAACTTTTAAATTTTTGAATAAATTTTGGTAGGAAATATTTAATAAATAAGTATATGTTAATGAAACACATATTTTCTAAATGATATTGGTGCTAAGGAAAGCTATTTTTATTAAGTTCTATAGTTTGAGAGTGACGTAAAACCTTGATGCTACACCTTGAGTTGTAAAAGTTAATACATAAGCCTTGATATAAGATCAAATCAAATAATTTGAGAGTCAAATAAATCGTGATGAAAGGTGGTATAATTTGCATATATTTTAAATTCATACGGGTATAATTAAAAGATTATATGTTAGATCCGACTGCAAGTTCAGTGTACTTGTATAAATTATTTTGGGATGATGTAACCAAAGGAAATATACGACATACCTGTCTTGAATGGTTTTTGCAACACACCTTATGTTAATTAAATACATTATATTAAAAGTTGAATAATTTGCATATATATTACCAGATAAAAACACGAGGTTATATTCGACTGCATGCAAATTCTTAGTTTTTATCGTGACATTGAAATTGCGAGAAGTGAACGACTTCTTTTTACAAGATTTTACCTGCAGACGTTTAAAATTTGACCTCCATCATATAACATTTCGTATATTTTCTCAATTTTATTTTCTACTTCGTACAAAACGCAGCTTATGAGGAGAGCTAAAACACTCTTTACCACTTGCACGCGTTTGCCTAATATTAAAAAATTCTTCACCTCGGCGTTTTAATTTTTAGCTTAACCTACCCCAGAAAAATACGAACCAACATTTTTTAAAATTTAATATTTAATAGTTAACGTCGGGAACGCTGCTAAAAATTTCCTAAGAAAATATCTCCACCCCAGCGCACGCGCACCACCCCACAACAAAAATCTAACGACCCCGCCGAACGCACACCCCAAAGACCTAACGACCCCCCGACGCAACAAATTTACACACAAAGACAATTTTGTTCTCAAAGCGGCGTATACATATCTTGCTGCACGTTTTGTTTCCCAAAGCGGCTTAGCTGTTCATATTGTTCTCGAACCGGCGTATACATATCTTGCTGTGGATCTCTGTTGCCAAACCGGCTTAGCTACCCTACTAAGAGTGAAATTACATCTAAACTTATTAATATATAATTGTTTGGTAGTTGGAAGTTGTTTATAAAGGTCGCAAATTCAAAAGAATCTTTTACATTGTATTCGTTTAGATTTGTTGATTTTTCTAAAATAACAGCAACGAATTTAGAGAGCTTTTCAGTTGGATTATTGTATGAAGCTACAATTGGTCGAATTGGGTTATCTAATTACTAATTACTAAACTTATAGTTATGCACCCCAATTTATTGTCATCTCATTCAGACTTATTACTTCTTATCAATTTCCCCAAACTTAGAATTGGATTATTCTCCCCGGACTCAGCTTTGTTATTATTCTCCCCGGACTCGGAGCCCTATTATTATTATGTTTTAGTTTAAATAAATTTCCAAAATCTACTAACGTTTAATCGGCAATCGTAATTTACATCTTAGTCGCACTAATACAACTTTTCACTTTAAATTATTATTACGTATCTCACTTTGTCTCAGAGTGGCGCACCTCGGCCTTTATTGAGTTGAAAACTGACTTCTTTATCACTGTTCCTGTTAATATATCATTGATCTCCTACTCCGTCAGTGGGTATGGTCTACAAACTCGTCGCTAATTTTAACCAATCAAATCTTTGCATTTAACATAGTTTCTGATGTAATTTTCTATGCTTTCAAATAATTGCGGCCTGCTCGCAGGTGCCTCGTTATCAAACATGCGGTGTTTTGACGAATCTAATCGTTTTTCCATGTTGTACATAAACAACTGATGCAATTTGACTTTTAATTTTCATATCTGCCTGTTATTTACGCAATTTTTAATCACCTCTCTTTATCACAATTATTAACTACTTGTACGCATTTACTTTATGCTTCTCGAAGCTTTATTTCTTATCGCCGTATTAACCTAATTGTTTGGAACTCTTTTGAATGCGTGTTTAATTACACTTTATTATGTTTACTTATAAAATACGCGTGCTTATACTGAAAAATATCATTATTTGCATTGCCCAAATTAACTAAAACTCTATCTACAGGGTATTAGATATTTACTATTTACTTAATGCATTTACTCCTTGTTCCTACGCTAACTATTTATACTTTATATACAGGGTGAAGACTGCTTACTATTTACAAACTATCTCAATTTCTCAATTTTTTTACTAAATAAATGCAGTTTTCTGCTTCCTATGGTAATTTTTAATTCCTAAACGAACTTTACTATAAAATACACCCTTAAACAACCCCTTATTACAGCAATATATATATATATATATATATATATATATATATATATATATATATATATATATTATATTGCTATGTTTTTTTCTGGAACAATCGAGCCAAGATGTTGGGCCGTCCAATAAAATTGATATGATAGCGCCGAGTATCACAGCATAAATATGTACTCCCAATCCGTGGGGCGAATATCACAGTAAATATTGCATACAAGCGTAGGGGCTAACATGGGTTAATACAGCATAAATATGACAAGCCCAAGTCGTGGGGCTCGATTATCATAGCATATATATGTATGCCCAGCCCGTGGGGCGAATATCACAGTAGTATATATATTACTCAAATTTAGACCAGGGTAGAAAATTAATTAATTACATCAAATAATTTTAATCACCGTGTATAAGGAATTTTATTAGATAATACGCGTTATTAAAACCGGAAAGCATAAAAATTCATTCGTTTCATTAAAAATAAGGGATTTAAATTATTCACTAGACGTTTTCTATAAAAAGAAGCTGTATTAAAATGCTCAACCTGTATGTAATTTAATTATTCCAAGTAAGGAAACAAATAGAAATTACGTGCAAAATTTATATTAATTAATTCAAGTTCCAAGTAACGAGTATTAAACAAAATGTACAAATAATAATTAATATTTAATTAGGATTCACTAAAAATTAAAGGGTAGAAGTCAACGCCATTCATTATTATTTTAATTGGAGTTAATTAAACCATTAGTAACATATAATATGTATGAAAGCTTGTAAAAACCCAATAATATTCAAATCGTAGAAGTGTTATTTAGAAGTATTAGGAGTGAACATCTGCGTATTTTTAAAAGTCACGTTCTGCTTAAATTTTGTAGATAACAAATGGTTACAGAGAATGTTGGAGAAACCGTCGCTTAATATTCACGGGAAATGCTAATAAAGTGGGTAATAAACAGTCCACGTGGATTGTACACAGCCGATACTAAAGAGTATCGATTTGCACCACAAGTATCTGTTCCGAAATAGGAAGTATATATGATGATAAAAAGTGCTCTTAGATTTTTGATTATTTGATGCTTTAAAAAGTGCTCTTAGATTTTTGATTATTCGATGCTTTAAACAGTGCTCTCTTAGATTTTTGATAATTCAATACTTTAAACAGTTTGCTCGTATATTTTGGTGATTATTGAATACTTTAAAACAGTTTGCTCTTTACGTGCTACGATGAAAGTTATTTAGTGCATTTAGAAAAGAAGATACAAGGTAATAAAGTCTAGTTATATTTGCGAGTATTACTGTACCAACTATCGAAATTTGTAACGATAAATGAATAAACAAAAGTAGGCAGTTTTGGGTATAGCGTGAAAGAAGTATGAATTTCTTTGCTATTTTTCCGGGGTGTTAATAATCAAATGTTATTCGTAATCGTGAATGGATCCACAAAACAAGTTTAGATATACATAGATGAGTTCCTGAAAAGCCCTGAAACAATTTTAGATGAATGGTGGTGTAGAAAATTTTTTAAAGGCGACCAGTAATCCGAGGGCCTAAACATAACCCAGTTGGAATGGTGAAATTAACAAGGACGATGTACATTGAAGCTACGAGTGCAGTAACCTTAAGGTAAATTATACAATTTTGTTCGAATTTTGATGTTTTGGTGTGTGTTGAATAACTTTATAATTTGTTTGCTAAAAAATGGACAGTAGTGAATTTGTACAAACTACAAAATATTAATTTTAAGGCAAAATTTTCTTGTTTAAGTAAAAAGGAGTATTTAGCAGTTAAGTTCTTGATTATGATGAAAATTTGGGTCTGTCTTTGAGCTCAATTAGACGAACCTGTTTAATTAACGTAAAGGGGTGGAAGATGCTCCCTTTTATTCAGACTCAGGTCTGCAAATATTGTTAAATTAATTAGTAGGCATCCTACAAGGACTTTAATTCTGGATGCAAATTAAAATGATAAGAAATTTATCTTGAAATTTTCTGATACTGAAATTTATGCTGAATTTTAATTTTGAAATTTTAATGTATTGTGAATATTAATGTAAATAAAGTTAACGTTGATGTTTGTGGTAGGAATGTGTTTGTTTTTTTTTATGAATGAGGATGAAAGTTATCTAGGGGAGCAGCCGAGGCGGAAAGAGTAAAGAGGCGATTATCAGAAGAGAATCACAGCAAATCGTAGCGCCCAAAAGCGAGGCCCGAGTTCCAAAGAAAATTTTTGTGATTTTATTCCAGGAAACTGGCGAGGCTTTTTGTACATTTCACAGCATTTTATGACGCCCAATCTGTGGGGCTCGATTTGAAAACCTTAGTTTAAGATTTATGGTGAGGTTTCGCAGCAATATATATATATATATATATATATATTATATATATATATATATATTGCTGTGATAAGGGGTTGTTTAAGGGTGCACGACATAGTGAAGGTCACTAGAGAATGAGTAATTAGAATAGGCAGCAGAAAATGGTAGTTATTTCAGGAAATAAGTAAGAAATAGAAGTAGATAGTAAGTAGGCAACACCCTGTGTACAAAGTAGTAATAGTTTTGGGCGACGCAGGAAAGACATAGGAAGACGCATAGTTGGCGTAGGAATGAGAAATACAAGTATTAAACGGATGGTAAAGATTAAATACCCTGTAGATAGTGTTCAGTTGATATAAGTAAAGCGAATAAGAATATTTTCAGTAGAAGCACGCGTATAAATGATAAAGTATAATTAGACACGCATTAAGAAAAGAGTCTCAGACGATTAAGTAATACGGATGTGAAAATAGAGTTTCATGTAGCTAATATAATGCGTATAAAGATCTAACCATTTTGATAAGAGAAATGAGTAAAATTGCGTGAATCGCATGTAAACAATGAAAGTTTAAAGTAAAATTGCATCAGTTGTTTATGGAAAGGCGACTATTCTATCAAAATACAGCATGTTGATAGTGAAGACACCTGCAGGCAGGTGGGCATTATGAACGAACGCAGAGCATTACATCAGAAAATATTCGAAATGGAATTATTTGATTGGTCCGAAGCAAACGACAGGTTCTAGACCACACCACGGATGCAGTGGGGTTTCGAAATTATATTAGCAAGCACCGCGATAAGAAAGTCAGTTTTGAACTCAATGAAGGCCCAAGTGCATTGCCAGTAATACTGAATAATACGTAACAAGTGGTACAAAGTGAAATAAATGAGTGTGTATATGAAAATTACCGTTTAAAACGTAAGTAGGATTATTTTATGAATTAATCGTAAACTAAGACATAAAAATAATAGGGCTTCGAGGTCTGAGGAAAATAGGCCAGAATGTTTGATGTTAAGAAAGAGTACAATAAAACAATTTAAATGTCGAGGCGAAAGGAAGAACATAATCTTGAAGTATAGGGTGAACGAATTACAAATTTGAAGTCTATGGCAAGAATGATTAAAGTATAAAATTATAATTTAATGGTGTTGGTCCATAATGGTGATAAGTTGAATGGAATCGAAAATTGGGGAAGATTAATTTCAATGGAAGCGTCGTCGTAAAAAGATAAAACCAGGTCAGATTGTTAGTTATAAGGCATCTATTTTCTACAAGAATTTTATTTTATTTTTAATATCCAATTGGCTAAATATTATATGCTTGTAAACAAGTCAACAAAGGGTTGAATACGTATTGAAATAATAATAAGAAAACGGATTTAGAATATTCTACATTTGTTGGTAAAGATAATGAGTTTTCTTTGGTGACTTTGGGTTTTAGTACAAATTAAATGGTTGTTGATAAATGAAATTTATAAAGGTGAATTAATTTGAAAATGTATTGTAAATAACGTCAAAGCTGTACATAAAGCATTAGTTTCATTAAATGGGATCCAAACTTACTGAATTTTATAATTACAAATATATGCTAGCCGAGGTCATAAGATTGAAATAGTACAGAGGAGGAGTTAAAAATTAAGTAGGGAAGAGATAACCCGCAAAGGCGGTAACTTGTTGAATTTTGTCATTGGTCGATAAAGTTGTTTATGATAAATTCCAGTTGATAGCAACATTAAGAAACAGCTGGAGGAGGAAATAATCACAAGCTGTAGGAAAGATTAAAATGGTGGTTCAATAATTTAATTTAGTATTATAGCAATTAAAATAAATAGGTCGCTCAACGTAAGGACACGTGATATTACAGAAATAATAGGACGACCCACTAAAGGGGTATGTACAGCAATTAATATGTCGACCCAACGAAGGGGCTCGTAAATTAAACCACAATAAACTGAAATTAAGAGGGGCTCGTAAATTAAACCACAATAAACTGAAATTAAGAGGGGCGAATTAAATTAAAATAAATTTTAAAGTACGATTGTAAGATTTTATATAAATTAATTAAACTAAACCGGGGATTTGAAAAGCTTCAATTAACAATAGTGAAATTTGTACAGTAATTTAAAGTTAGATAAATTTTAGTATTTAAAAAGTTTAGCATATAAATTTAATAATAATGGACAAGAAAATACGGGAAACACGGGAGGTTTTGAGACAACAAGGAGTAGAGATAGGATCCCAGGAGAGCGTTATAATTCAGGAAACCAGTTCCAGTGAAGAGAGGCGAACTTCACAAGAAAATAAGATGTTGGATATCTTAATGGCATTGAATGAAAGGATGGATAGGAGTGAGCAAGCCATAAATGCAGTTAAAATAAAAATGGATGAAAACAATGAGAAATTGGAGGGTAAAATTAAGAATCTTAGTGATGGACTGAAAGAAGCAAACCATAATATCGCGGAGATGAAAGCACAATTGAATGAGAGAGTTGGTAGAGTTTCTGAGGAGATAGACGGTTTATGGGATCATATTTCTTTAATCAAAACGAAACGAGAAGAGTTCGAAAGTGAGTCCAACAATAAAATTAAGAATTTAAATATTAAGTTAAATAAAATTGAAGAAAATTGCGAAACGGAATTCAGATCAATAAATCAAGAGATAAATAATTTAAAAGCAATCCAATAAACTTTAATAGGGAACCAATTAAGCTAATGCAAACGAATCTTTCAATGGAACAATTTACGAAATTTTACGGGGACGGAAAAGTAAACCCTAAGATATTTCTGAAAAATTTTAAAATGTTGATACAGGGATACACAGATGAATTATTCAAATTAAATTTAATCAGGGCAATATTAAGGGAATGCTAAACGATGGTACAATCTAGTTGAGGATGAGATAGAAACGTTTGAACAGTTTGAAAGCAAATTTCTACATCAATTCTGGAATGACAACCAGCAAAATCGAATTCAAAATGATTTAATTATGGGAAGATACGATTTGGCGAAAGGGATAACGCGAGAATCATATGCGATTGAGAAATTTACTGTAGCGAAGCAATTGGATCCTCCTTTAGAAGATAAAATTATTATAAAGTATTTAGCAAGTCATTTTAATGCGGAAGTAAAGCGATACATAACGACGCAAAACATAGTGGATAGAGACACGTTTATTGATTATTTGCAGAGATATGATGATTTGGAAAATAATGATGAAAGGGAAAATAATTTTAGGATCGACGCACGAATTTCATAAGGAATGATGAGACTAGGAATAATTATCGAAGGAACAAGTATAATTATGATCGTGGAAGAAATTTTAATGGGGGAACTATGGAAACTTTAATAATGATTTTAGGCAGAACAGGGATAATGGTCAGACACCAAGGCAACGAATAGAGAGAACGAATCATGAGGGAAACAATAGAGTAATGAATAGACAGGAAAAGGATGATCGACGGACACCAGCAAGAAACATTAATAGTGTGGAATTAAGGAACACGAATTGCACAGATACAGGAAGAATGAGTCAGGCAGGACCTTCGACGCGAGATCAGGATTTTGAGTACGGACGAACCAAGGAAAATTCTACGGATTAACGGATATGAGCACCAGCGCGAGTTTATTAAATATGAAATGGATAATGAATTAGGAAGACTTGAGAGAAACTTATTACCAATAATTAATTTAAAGGTGGAAAATAAAATGGTTAAAGTATTAATTGATACTGGAGCAGAGGCATCACTTGTAGCGGAAGAATTTGTTAAACGAGAGAAATTGGGGATAAAGCGATAAAGATAGCAAGGTGTAATTTAGTGGCACCAAATAATAAGAGATTTAGTGTAATAAATGAAATGGTAATTCTGAGATGTGAAATGGGGATAGAATATGGGAAAATGAGTTCATGGTGGTACCTGGACTGAAGATAGATGTTATATTTGGGATGAATATGATAGATAAGTTGGGGTTGAAGATAAATGCGGAATGCAAAGAGATTGAGTGTAATGGGAAATATATTAAATGGTATGAAGAGGGGAATATAGTAATAGAAGATGACTGCGTAAATATTAATCAGTTTAGTGAAGAGATAAATAATGGGGGTAATGAAAGTGAAGAGATTAAGTGTCCAGATGATTTAAAAAATAGGGTGAATGTATTATTGAATAAGCATTCAGAATTAATTGGGTCAAAGTTGAGAATTGCCAAGGGTTATGTGCACAAGTTAGAAGTAATGAATGAGGAACCGTTTAACAATAAGATATATCCTATTCCAGTAGCATATAGGAATAGAGTGAAGGAAGAAATTGAGGAAATGTTACGTGAAGACATTATAGAAAACTCCAGTACACATTTTGTGAATCCATTAGTCGTCGTGAAGAAAAATGATAATAGCATTAGGTTATGTTTGGATGCAAGAGAGATAAATAAGCGAACGAAGCCGCAATACAATTGTCCACCAACGATGGAGAGCATATTAGCAAGAATAGGTAATAAGAAAATATATAGCAAATTAGACTTAAAGAATTCATTGTGTTTGATTCCATTAGCGCGTGAATCAAGGAAATATACGGGTTTTTCGGTAGAAGGAAAATTATACCAATTTAGGGTGGTCCCGGTTGGTTTGTCCTCGAGCACGGATGCATTAGAGAATGTGATCAAGAATATTTTGGGACTGTATGAGGAATTTAGTATCCACTATAAGGATGAAATATTAATATTTAGTAATAGTGTAGAGGAACACTATGTACATTTAGAGAGAATATTATTAGAGTTGAATATAGCAGGTTTAAGGTTGAATTTAAGGAAGTGTGAATTTTTCAAAGTAGGGTTAGATTTTTAGGATATAGGATAGATAATAAATATAGGATTGAAAAATATAGATTAAAAGGACCCAGATTTAAGAGTGAAAAGGGGAAGTTGAAAATAGATAAATTGAATTGGCCCATGCAAGGACAGATGAATAGATAAAAGGAAATGTAAAATAAATTATGAATAGGTATACATAGAGAAATAGAATAGGATTTGAACATAAGAATAGGCATAGGTAGGAATAGTATAGTATAATAGGACATAGGTATGGGATAAATAAAATGTAAATATGAGTTTAATAATGAAAAGGTTGAATTTCAATATGGAAATAAAAATATAATAATTTCATACCAATGTGAGTTTAAGTTCACGTTGGGCAACAAAAATGGACATGGATATAAAATTTTATATTTTAATTTGGGGGAATTATGCTGTGATAAGGGGTTGTTTAAGGGTGCACGACATAGTGAAGGTCACTAGAGAATGAGTAATTAGAATAGGCAGCAGAAAATGGTAGTTATTTCAGGAAATAAGTAAGAAATAGAAGTAGATAGTAAGTAGGCAACACCCTGTGTACAAAGTAGAAATAGTTTTGGGCGACGCAGGAAAGACATAGGAAGACGCATAGTTGGCGTAGGAATGAGAAATACAAGTATTAAACGGATGGTAAAGATTAAATACCCTGTAGATAGTGTTCAGTTGATATAAGTAAAGCGAATAAGAATATTTTTCAGTAGAAGCACGCGTATAAATGATAAAGTATAATTAGACACGCATTAAGAAAAGAGTCTCAGACGATTAAGTAATACGGATGTGAAAATAGAGTTTCATGTAGCTAATATAATGCGTATAAAGATCTAACCATTTTGATAAGAGAAATGAGTAAAATTGCGTGAATCGCATGTAAACAATGAAAGTTTAAAGTAAAATTGCATCAGTTGTTTATGGAAAGGCGACTATTCTATCAAAATACAGCATGTTGATAAGTGAAGACACCTGCAGGCAGGTGGGCATTATGAACGAACGCAGAGCATTACATCAGAAAATATTCGAAATGGAATTATTTGATTGGTCCGAAGCAAACGACAGGTTCTAGACCACACCACGGATGCAGTGGGGATTCGAAATTATATTAGCAAGCACCGCGATAAGAAAGTCAGTTTTGAACTCAATGAAGGCCCAAGTGCATTGCCAGTAATACTGAATAATACGTAACAAGTGGTACAAAGTGAAATAAATGAGTGTGTATATGAAAATTACCGTTTAAAACGTAAGTAGGATTATTTTTATGAATTAATCGTAAACTAAGACATAAAAATAATAGGGCTTCGAGGTCTGAGGGAAAATAGGCCAGAATGTTTGATGTTAAGAAAGAGTACAATAAAACAATTTAAATGTCGAGGCGAAAGGAAGAACATAATCTTGAAGTATAGGGGTGAACGAATTACAAATTTGAAGTCTATGGCAAGAATGATTAAAGTATAAAATTATAATTTAATGGTGTTGGTCCATAATGGTGATAAGTTGAATGGAATCGAAAATTTGGGAAGATTAATTTCAATGGAAGCGTCGTCGTAAAAAGATAAAACCAGGTCAGATTGTTAGTTATAAGGCATCTGTTTTTCTACAAGAATTTTATTTTATTTTTAATATCCAATTGGCTAAATATTATATGCTTGTAAACAAGTCAACAAAGAGTTGAATACGTATTGAAATAATAATAAGAAAACGGATTTAGAATATTCTACATTTGTTGGTAAAGATAATGAGTTTTCTTTGGTGACTTTGGGTTTTTAGTACAAATTAAATGGTTGTTGATAAATGAAATTTATAAAGGTGAATTAATTTGAAAATGTATTGTAAATAACGTCAAAGCTGTACATAAAGCATTAGTTTCATTAAATGGGATCCAAACTTACTGAATTTTTATAATTACAAATATATGCTAGCCGAGGTCATAAGATTGAAATAGTACAGAGGAGGAGTTAAAAATTAAGTAGGGAAGAGATAACCCGCAAAGGCGGTAACTTGTTGAATTTTGTCATTGGTCGATAAAGTTGTTTATGATAAATTCCAGTTGATAGCAACATTAAGAAACAGCTGGAGGAGGAAATAATCACAAGCTGTAGGAAAGATTAAAATGGTGGTTCAATAATTTAATTTAGTATTATAGCAATTAAAATAAATAGGTCGCTCAACGTAAGGACACGTGATATTACAGAAATAATAGGACGACCCACTAAAGGGGTATGTACAGCAATATATATATATATATAGATATGATAACGCCGTACTCTGTGTCAATGGCGTTTTCTTACTTAACTCCACATCTCTGTGTTTTCCTAATCAAATTTCACTCCCACTAATTTTATTATTCTGCCACGGCTAGCTTTTATTATTCTACACAGAGTGCACAACGTTACGATGATCAATTTATCTCTTCTTCACCCTTTTCTGATTACCTCTTTGTTTGAATTATAAAATGAAGTCAATTAATTTCATATAATGAAAAGAAATATTATGTACAAGTTTTGAAATTATTAGAATACACCCTTCAATCAATCAATATCATAAGTCTTATTTATCCCAAAATTTATATGCTTTGCAATCAATCTAAAGTCACCAAAAACTACTCTTTTTATCAAAAAGGCCTGGAACGTTCTATACCCCTTTATAATATTACGTATTTTTAACGTATGCAAAGGTAACGAAACTTAAAAACAGAAAAAAAATATCTTAAAACTAATAAGATCTGAACTGCTCTGCTTCGTTGAACCCTTTGTTTTCCCATAAATTATTTCTTGCTTCTTTATTTTCTCGCAACTCAGAATTATATCAAAATCGTCGACACTGCTTTGAAGTATTACATTAATCCATTTAAAACATCTCCATATTCGAATTATCCATACATTTGAAATATTATACCATCAATTAGAATTTTCCATGCATTTAAATTATTATACCATCCACTATCAACCAACTAAGATCAGGATTATTGTCATCAACACATTTGAAATATTATCAACCAACTAAGATTATCCATACACCCGGATTTATTATATCTATCCACTCGGATCAGGATTATACACCCATTTGGATCATTAACATCGTATACTCATTTGGAGCCCTATTATTATCTTATTAGTTTAAATAAATTACCCCCAGATTCTACTCACGTTAATCGCAAAATAAACTTCCATATTTGTAGCACTTACTTGTCACTATCTAATTTCACTATTAAAATATTATTACGCGTGACTTTTAGGTTCAGAGTATCGCAGCTTGGCCTTCTTGAGTTAAAACTGAACTCCGTTATCATTGCCGCTGTTAATATAGGCTCAACCCACTTGTATGTGGGTTGAGTTTTCACCAAGTCTGTCGCTTATCTTAACCAATAAGGTCTTTGTATTTCCTGCACTTGAAGTGGTTTTCTGATGTAATATATTTGTTTCCCATGTAATGGTTGTTTGCTTATAGATACCTCGTTATCAGACCATACGTTATTTTGAGTAAATAATCGCATTTTCCATATTATACAAAAATACATGATGTAATTTGAATTTTACTGTCGTCTATTTTTATTTATTTACGCATCTTTAAACTGCATATTCTTATCAAAAATGTTGATTGTTTCTACGCACTTACACAAAGCTTCTTTAAGTTTTATCTCTTATCTCCGTATTATATTATAACTAATTAGAACCCTTTTCAATGCGTGTTTAATTACATTTATTATCATTCCTCTAAATACGCGTACTTTTACTGAAAAATATCGTTACTTGCATTACTTAAAATTAATAAAGCTCTATATACCGGGTGTTAAATACTTGTCCTTTACCTAATGTATGAATTACCTATTTCTATGCTAACTATGCGTCCTCTTATTATAAGATGTGTTTATTTGTGCCGCTTAAAACTAATTATGCTCTATGTACAGGGTGTTAAATACCAACTATTTACATAATATAAGAATTATTAAATTTTATACTAAATAAATGCAGTTTTCTGCTTCCTATCGTAATTTATGGTTTTTGCACGACCTTTGCTATACAATACACCCTTAAACAACCCCTTATCACAGCAATATATATATATATATATATATATAAAACAGCGACCAGATTTAATCGTCTAAAGGTTTTCATATAGCTATATCAGAAATTTTGGTGCACATTTGGGGCTTATTTTAAACATAACCAACCTAAGAAATTTTGAAAAACAAAATTTTAATTAGCTTTTACAAAAGGTTGATTGAACCTAACTATTTGTGTATCTTTTCTGTCATTAACATTAAACAAAAGGACATTGCAGCGAATTTTCTGGACAACAAAACATAAATAGTTTGGACATTTGCTCCTTTGTTGTAGTGCCAACTTGGCACGATTTTCTAAACTTATAAATCATTTAAAATTTTGCAATTGTTGGTACCAATACTTTACAAATCTTATCAAAAATTTGTGATTTATTAGGTTTAGTTTTGTTTTAAATAGATAGAATTTAAATAAATAATCGAATATGCTAACGAATGGTATTGCTTCATGAACGCGTAGAATTTTTTAAATAACTACTTGATTAACCTCTTACGCGAACGAACTAACAATCGTCATTAACATAACCATATAAATTCCTAAATACCTAACAGATGTTACTTTAAGAAAATTATCCATCTGTTGAAAGAAATTAAGGCCACTCTATGCGCATCCATAGTAAATAGTAATTACATTTAATTAGCTATTTATAATTATAGAGGTTACAGGTAAAAACATAGGATAATTTTGAGAAAACTAGAATGAAAAATGTTCTCTTAATAAGTACTATTTATATTTAACAAATTAAACTGTTTTGAATACGATTAATAATTCTTGACGTCTAAGCTATTGGCAAATCACCATAATTTCTTGTCTTGATAGCAAAACTGAATTCAATAATCATCACTCGTTATTTATTTATTTGCATGATTTGCTGTTACCATTTAAAGAAATGTTCAATTCCAACCTGCTATACTGCGAAACAAGTTTTACCAATATACAACACAACCGTTTTTGTATAGAAAGATAATTATGCTAATATCGTTTAAAATGCATACCAAAGTTAAAATATATCTTATTTTTCTGTACATGTCCTAGAAATAAGCGAATAGGAAGAAATGTTGAAATAAACATAACACTGCTGGACTTCTAAAAATGTACTACGCCCAATGCTAAATGAAGAAGTTGGTCAATGGAAACTGATACGTTTCCAACTAAATAGTATTGAATAAGTTTGTCTGGCATTGGAAAAGTAATTTAAGTATAGTGAATGAAAATTAATTTAAATTAGTAGATAAGCTACCTTCGTACGGCCCCAGAAAACCGGGAAAATCTAAGGTTCGTTCTGGTAATTTTTGTATTCGTGGGAAAATTTTAAGGGCCGCAGGAAAATTTTTGTTTAGTTATCGAGATGGAATATTAAAGCGTCGACGGCATGGATAATAGCATCCTTATGCTAGATCATTTTCTTGATGGACCATTTCAAAGTATGGCGGCCATTTTGTTTTTGTTAATGTTTGATTATGCCACCATAGCCTTACGTAAATAGTGCCACTGGTTAATACATTTCGTATATTTACATATACAATAAGAGTAATATATTATACGTACATTCATTTAATGAATACACTTATATTTAAATACACGGATAATTATATATATATATATATATATATATATATATATAATATTAATGCTTGGCGACCTTGAAGGAGTAATACTTTTTCTAAAAAAAACCTACAAAGAAAAAGTATTATATATATATATATATATATATATATATATATATATTGCAGTGGAAGCCGTTAATCATCGAGATCTCCCTAAAAACCAGTCACGCCCCACGCTTGGACCAACATAAAATTGCAGTGCAACTTACAAAAATTCTCGCCCCACGGATTGGGTGCCATAAAAGTGCAGCGGATTTCATAAAAACCAATTCTCACTCCACGAATTGGGCGTCATAAAAATTTCTGAAATAAAAATAAAAATTTTTTTACACTACCTTGTTGGAACGCCTCCTGATTTTTGCACACCCTGGCTAGCTCAGCAATCTTATTATTCTTCAATACCTACCATCCTAAGTACATTCCTTACTCACAAACACAATCAAATAAAATTACCACTCAAATAATGCAAATCTCTTAAAATTTCTTGATTTTAATATATTTCAACAAACTTCTTTTAGACGAGTAGATGGGCCCGTCATGCAACCCTAAATTGATTTTTAATCTGGTGTATTTTAAGCTCAGTATAACTCAGTTACTCTAAATGCTTCTAAACCTCGCATTTTTTTGTTTAAAATAAAGCTAAAGACCCGTGTACTCCTTACAACAACAATTTTATATCATCAATAAACATTTTTAAATAATCAATATTAATAATCCTGTACATATACCCCTTGAAATGAGTTTTTATGGTAATAAAATACACCCCCAATAAGTCAAAACACTCAAACACAAAAATATCAGCACAAATGTTTAAGCAGAAAGCAGGACATTAATTTTCTTTACCTTGAATAAGTTTCGTCCATCGTTACCTCTGAAGATGTGTACCAGAAACCCTCGTCGTTGTGTTCATATACTGCGTGATTATGCCTGGATTGAACTGATCCCCACTCACTATCCAAATCTCTGCACCCACCTTTAATAATGCTACCCGGGTAATTGTCTTGTCCAAACTTGACATTCTATACTACTACACCTCACGCATACTAGTTAAGCTGTACGATTCGCTTACCCGAGTACCATCCTATCATTTGATGGTATCGTGTAATAACAGCACCTTTTGTAAAGTTGGCACCAACTTGTGCAAATCACTTTTAATACATTCCTGTACGTTACTAACAGCTTGATACACTTTAAAATAGTATGTTAATCGAATAAACAGCAATTAGTACAACGTAACAGCAATTACGTTCGAGATCTAAACACTATAGAAGATCTAAGAGCAAGAGCAATAGCAAGAGAGCTTTAATATCTCTCCCAGAGTATTTATATGCTTTTAAATACCCCACACGGAACCTCCTTTCATCGAAAAGCTTATTTTTAAAATTAATTCTAAAATTTTGATCGTAACGTTTGCACCATTCCTAGATTATCAGGCTGTTACACTGAAATTCGTTAAATAACCTCAACGGACGCGCGCTTCTCAAAACTGCTAGACTTAGACCAATTATATTTCTTTTCCCCGTTATAACGCTCCACCTCTTAGCTACCTCTCTTCGTTCAACCCGTATTTCTTGTCTCTTTTAGAATCCCACTCAATCTACAGAAAATCGATATTGTTGTTGGCCTTCACTTCTCCCGTGTATTTTAGACGTGAGTTGTAACCAACGTTTTCTTATACGTTTTCTGTGTCTATTTTACATTACAGTTTTTTTATTTCACTTAGTCTTCAAAGCACTTGTTATTTTTAGCAGTTTGTCAGACCGACCGTTGCAAACAATTTTCTAGAATTTTGTGCCAACGTTCATTCAAGTTCTATGAACTTGACATTTAACTAACAGGTGTTTCTTCGAAGCAACTTGTTTGTTTAAAATAACAATTCCCAGTTTATCCCCTTCTTAGGATTTGTAAAACGAACGTTTTCGTTTATTTAAATGGCAATATGCGTTTAAATTATTGCTCTTCTATACTCGAAAGCTCCATTTCTTATTCGATGCGCTTGATTTAAAATATTACACCTAATTATGCGTATCCTTGAGTTTTCATGCACCCTAAAGCTTCTTCCCTTTATGCAATTTTAGCATTCTAATTAAGAAATACAAAATATGTTAATAACCGTCCGTCTTCACTATCTAAAATGATTAATTTAACGCGTAAATAAAAGGTTTCTATTTCCTATATACACAGTTGTTAAAGTTTGATTATCTAGACCTATTTAACTTATAATTCCACGAGAATATATATATATATATATATATATATATATATATATTGCCGTGGAAGTCGGGACAGTATCTTAAATTCACTATCAAAATTCGTGCCCCGCCAGGGTCAACATAAAATTTTACATAAACTCAAAAATTTCAAAATAAAATTTTTACCCTGTTACTTTCTGCTTCAAAAATCTTCAGCAGCTTCCCTGGCTAGCTCAGCTGTGCCTCTTCTTGAATACCTAAATTTACAACCATTCTTCCTTTACCCTCGCACACCATTCAATAAAATCACCAAATAATACAACAATCATACAATCTTTTATTTACCGCTATTTACAAACAAATTATTAACATGTATAAAAATAGTTGGGTACACTATTACAAACTCAAAATGTGATATGTTTTTAAAGTCCTTGATTTTCTACTTATTTGCAAACAAATTTAATAAAAAATGAGTTGATGGGCCTCACATATTACCCTACATTGACTGTACACTGGAGTATGGTGAGCTCATAATAACCCAGTTTATTTAGTATATGCCTTTTACCTTGCATAGATTAATACAAAAGTTATAGACCCGTTTACCCTTTAAAATCAATTACCTGGAGAATGCTTCAGGCTTCCATTCCCTCGACGACGATCACCAGAACCCCTTGGCTTCGTGACCATGCGCTGTGATACACAACGGATTCACAGACGATACCCCATTTGCGATCAGGCGCCTCGTTTCAAAGTACCATTCCATAACAACATACAATTCTGGTTGTTTGTGATACTTACCTACGTATATGATGCTTCTATTTATTGATTTTCTAGCTTAATATAGTAGTAGCCAGACCTCTATTAATTCAATATACACTCTCGTATTTGGCGTTAATAAATAGAAGGCCCCTACTAATGATTTAAACGTGCTAGCACTATATTTACTGTTTTATGAATATATCTAATCCTCACATAACAAAAACTCTATTATAATGTTGGTCTACTGTAGTAAAGTAGTATAAAAGCGACGAGAAGACAAAAGAGAAAGAGACCCTTAATAATTTCCGTTCAGTATTTATATTAGTTCAAAATGCTACCCCCGGACACACTTCACATGAAAAGCTTATTTTCCAATTTAGATGTTACAAATTTTGATACAACCGTATTGAAATTCTTGAAATTTACTCCGTCCACGTGCCGTACGTATGCGAAATCGCTCCCACCTGTCGCGTTTGTCTACATTTGTAAAACTGTCGGTTCTTAACCAATGATAATATACTCTGTCGTCATAAAACTCCGCCTGTACTATCTTTATCTCCGTCTTATGCATATTAGATGTCGCGTTCAAAACCCCACTTGAGTTATAGAAAATCGATATTGCTGACAGCTCATCTCTACTCCATGTGTATTAGTACGTGCGTTTTCAATATCAATGCTTTTATCCCTGTCTCTATTTGTAGTATATAACTGATCGTGCATCTCCCTTGCTCTTTAAGAACTTTGTTAGCTTGTTATTCAAACCAAACTGACGGTGGAAAATATTTTCTATGAAATCCTGTCTTAATATGCTCATAAATTTGCCAAATGTAATCTTTTTTAAAAATGCAGGTGTTCGTTAATTATGGACCGTTTAGCACAACAATTCTTAGATTTTATATTTCGTTGTATCCGATACAACTGACATTTGCTTGTTACTAAGAAAACTTTTGCTTTGAATTAAACTAAACTAAAATTAATTATGCGTATTTTGTTTGTTTTAAAACTGCTTTTCCTTATGTACTTTTAATCCTTCAATGATTAATTATAAAATTACGTCAATACTTGTCCATTCTCCCTAAATGAATTAAATAAATTTTGCGCGTAAATAACTTGTTCTTTTCTCTATATAGGGTGGTTGAAATTGTATTGTTTACCACAAATTTAACCCTTTGAATCCACAAATATATATATATATATATATATATAAGGGTTAAAAGGGCATTATGTGAAAATATAAATAAAAATTTTGAAACGCTTTTCAAATCGTTAGGGTACAAATTAATAATTCTACTGTAATATTTTAGGAAGCTAAAAGTTAATTTTTATAATCATACAGATGCAAATATTCATAAAGTATAGTGTATATAAGATAGGCATTTCAAATTTCATAGTTATAAACATATTTTAACAGTGGTATTTAAGTATAAGAATATTTTCCAAAAGCTTTTAGAACGTGAGTTACGTTTCTGGCCTTGGAAGCGGTGTTTTTGGAAACTGCTTTTAAAAATTTCGTAGCAATTTATTTATTTTTCAAACAGATATTAAACGTGGAATTTTACAAACTGGTTTAAAATTACTCTAAGTCGAAAAATAATTATTAATTAAACTAATGTGAGTAGCCTAAGCAAACTGCAATGTTAAAGCTGAAATACTTGAGACTGACTGATGGTCTTGGGGCTCTCGGGGTATTTATGTTGTCCCTGCCCCTCACATGTTTGTGGGAATTTGCAAAGCCCACGTCTGCTTATTTCTTAATTCTCTTTACTATAGAATGTAACAATCTTACTTTCTAGGTAATCGCGGTTCTTAACCGTCTGTGACCTGCCACCTGCAGTATCAATATCGTCTGAAATACAATGTATTGCATCCGTTCTCATAACTTGCTTGTGAACTTTCATTAACCTTTATTTAATTATCCTTGAGATACGATGTTGCATCTAACTTAGTAATTCTTTATAATTCTTAATAATTTCTAATACTTTCTATTAATGGTACATATATATTGGGGGATACATAACTCGTGTAAGAGGAAAATCGAGCATCTAAATTTTATATTATAAACCAATTTAACGTTCATAAGTTAAATTATAGCAAAGGTGGATGTATTTCCAAAATCTTTAGCATTGTAAACCATTTTAGTTTCTGCGTACTGTTTATAAAAGTAGAGTGGCAGTTATATTTGTTAAAAATTTGAAGCCGTTCATCGAAACTTTCCTAATATAATTAAATGTAAACAAATGTAGCCGTCGCAAAGTTCTTGGATGTTATTATGGAAGATAGATTAAAACGTTGCACAAATAACATGCCAGTTATAGGTAGTGTTGGTTACCACTGTCAATTAAGGATAGATTCATAACCTCGTTAGAGAGAGTTGTAAAAGGTGATATTGTCAGAATTTACAAACAAGGAAACAATGAGGGATTATTAGATAGAATACGTACAAGTGAGATAGGCGTAGATTGAACGTTGACCACGGGGAAGGCAGAAGAATTAAAGGATAGTTGCTTTAGCGTGTATGTTAGAACAAAATGAGGATAACACGTGTTATGAACATAAGGTAGTGGAGTGAATACAAATAGGTGGTTATACAAAATGGAGTGAGTACGAAGTGTGCAAAAGTATACAAATGGAAATGGAGCAGATGTCAGTGGTTGGTCAATTTGCTTGTTTACTAACAGTCAATAGTATTAGTAGCAGAGTTTCGGGAATTTAGATACATCTTCAATGTGGTACATAAAGTTGATTTTGTGATCAAATGGTTGCAGCTGGCAGTTATGGTTATTTCAGGTCAAGTAGGGGTGTTCCTGTATGCCGCAGTTTTTGGGTGAAGGATAGCAGGCCGTATGCAGGGATAGTATCCAGGTAACTGACTTTTGTGCATTGTGGGTATAATTTATGAACTAAAAGGACAAACTTGGTGACAGATTGAACTTTTTCTGTTGTATTATTTTACTGGATTTTTATGTGGGAATTTATGTTAAAAAGGGGTTTATGATTTTTAGTAATATTTGTTTTTTTTATACAAAGTAAATGGGATTTTTTTGCTGTTTGATGTGCAAAAAGTAGCACGAGAGGTTAATGTTTTACTGGGAGCTTTTATTAAACGAAGGTTAAAGTAAAACGTGATAAAGCACTGTTACTCTCTCGTATAATCAAATGGAAATAATTAATCTAGGGAATTATTGATCTCGAAATGTATTATTGTAAAAGGGGATGTATATAATGTATAAATAATGTGTGAACAAGGAGTTTACTTGTGATTTGGCGTGTATTTTACTCTGAATATGTAATAAATGTATGTGATTTACCGTAGCAGCTATTTTCTTATTCGTCGTTAGTCGAATGGCAGAAAGAAGCTGAACAGCCCTGGGAAACTTCATTGCGAAGCAGAAATTTTTAAGCGTTTTAGGTTGGTAGCATTTTGGCACCCATGAACAAGTTCGAATCAGAGCAGCTTTTGCAGTATTATTGACCCCCAAAGGTGGGGCTCAAATTAGCATTAGAGTATATTGAAGTTCGCAGCATTTTCGGCGCCCAAATCGTGGGGTCGTAGTAGTATCATTTTAGAATTTTTTAAGCTGTCTTTAACAGACCGCAGTTCGCAGACAGATAATATAATAAAAATTTTATATCATGCACTTAAGGGTATCAGCATAGCATATATAATTATACAACGACTATATATACAATTTATATCCTGACAATAAATATTCCGTACGGCTGTGTAATCGGCGTCCATGATTTAATAATGCCCGATAGTTAGTGTTGCATGCGAACCGGGAAGCAAGTAGCGGTTGTCACTGTGCGGACTCAATCCGAACTTCCCCTGAACGATAGTGTGAACTTGATGCTTAGACGATTGAATTAATTCCTGTGTAACGAATACTTCATTAAAATCTTATACGCAGCCGACATAACCATCAAAAGTAATTTCATTTTTCATTATAGATCTTCTAATTCACTTTATCTTCTTTTGAATAGCAAGTGATCTTCTAAGCGATTCAACTTTTTCTATTAATCGTGAGAGTTCAGCTTCCTCTTCCTCCGCTGTTTTAAAAATCTTCGATACAGACATCAATTATTTTCATCTTTCATCATCCCCAATACTTTCATATTAACTAGAGAAATTCCATAAATGTTATTGGAAGGGTGGTCAAAGTGTGTGGTGCAGTCTCGCTTCATGGTTTTAAGGATCTTGATTTATGATTTAGTAGATTAGACTGTCTGTATCAGTGTAGAGAATATTGCATCTATCTTCAAAAATAGTATTCGTATATCCATAGTGAAAGTCATAAATAGTTAATTTGGCTATATCGAGGATGCACATACCCACATATATTGGTTTATTAAAATATAATTCCAATTAAAAAAGTTTAACTGCAGCATTTTTAAATAGAGGGTTAGATATTTTAGCTTCAACGTCTTCTCAGTTTTGCACAAGTTTTATATTACAATGTTTGCGTATATTCTCCATCGTCTTCCCGAAGACAGCATTATTCAATAACTTGAATAAGTTGTTCTCAAATTCATTCTTGGTTCGTTTCCGAAGGTCAGTATTGATGTCAATGTAGGAATTTAACCAGCAGCTTTGTTTGAATTTTAACAGTCGATAAATTGTTGATAATTTTAGTCTATTTGTCAAAACTTGTTTTTGATTCCTGTAATAGATCACATATCTTCTTTTAAAATTTAATGTAGCCATTAATTATGTACATTGAGTTTCCGATAGAGGTGGTCTTCCAGTTTTCGGCTCAATATGCTCAGGAAAGAAGGAGGTATTCTTATGTAAATCGTGTATTTGTTCCGGATAATCCAAATCAACTTCCAAGATGTAGTCTTCAAAAGCATCATCAGGAACCGATGTTTGATGCTGGTGTTTATCCATTCAAATCTTTTATAGGATAGCGGCCGGCTCATCGCCCATCCATGTTGATTATTGACATCGTAGTGCATAAGATATACGTCGGGTTTGAAAGGATCATACGTGGATAAATATTTATTGTTCGGAATAGCACAACGTTCTGGCTAAGACCTTCCCGTATACCCTTTTCTATAAACAATACTGGTCGATATAGGTTAATAATTCAAGCTCCTGCCCTGTAGACTTTAACAATGTCTGCCACGTGTAACCAGGAACCGCGTAATAATGGGAAGGGTCAAGTCCATATGTTAGATGACAACTTGTGTGGAATTGCTCAAAAACTGGGTGTAGTTTGTCTAATTAACGTAACTTCTAGCGTAATACTAGAGCTTGAATAACGACTGTAAGTTTGCTAGTGAAGATGGTTTCTCGGATGAAGATTGACCAGGACTGAATATCTGGTCGATTTCCAGTCGTTTATAAAGACTTTTCTCTACGGATAGCAAGAGGGGTTATTGTAGTCGGGGCAAAATAAATTGCGATCGTCTGGGGTTTTTCGCCTGTAAGAAAGTTTTTTTGTCTGGTTATAAAATTTTCAACGTCTGGTAACAGTTGCTAGGATGATATCAAAAAAATGGTGTCTCAAGTGTTAACTGTGTGCACTATTGGAAAACAACGTAGGAAGGTCCTTTAAGAGAATGGGAATCGATGTTGGCGGTCCATTCCCTGAGACCTACTCCGGAAGTAAGTATATCTTTGTGACCATGGACTATTTTACGAAATGGACCGAAGCATATTCTATACCTAACCAAGAAGCTGCAACGTCGCTATCGTGTTAGTGAAAGAACTTTTGCCATTTTGGAGTTCCTATGGAGTTGCGTGCCGATATCGACAGAAATTTTGAGTAAGCGTTATTCCAAGAAGTTGGCGGTTGCTGGGGATTGGAAAGACCTGAACAAAACCATTATACCCACAATCAGATGGTATGTTAGAACGAATGATCCACGCCTAGAGCAAGTTATTTTTCCAAGATAGTCTCCGCACATGAGAGAAACTGGGAACTATGTTTGTATCTAATTTCATTGGCATATCGATCTTCGGATCATGAGAGCACTGAACATACACTACATGTGCTATTCTGGGACGCGAGATACGCCTTCACGTGACCTTGAGATTGAATGTACGCCTCAAGAAAACATCATAGGCTAGACCTAAGTCGCGAAGATCAAGCGCAAAATGCATTTTATTCATGATGACGTTAGAAATAATATACTAATCGCAAGCGATCGGATAAAAACCAGATATGGCATCAAGACGCATGATTCTGGTTTTCAAGAAGGCAACCGCGTCTGGCTGTACAATCTCAGACGGAAGCGTAGATTGTCACTAAAGTTACAAAAACATTAGCAGAATCTGTGGAATGCGTTAGTGGACCTCAAGGGCCAGATGATCAAATTTGGAGACAGGAAGTTGGCTGTATCTAAAATCAGTTGTGAGCTCGACGGGATGGACTTAAGGTTGGTACGAAATATGCCAGATGTACTGTTCGAGAAAATCGAGGCCCAGGTCTTGGTGTGTAGTTTCAATCCAAATGGACGGCACCTGCTATGAAGACCGTTGATTGCTATTCCATTAACCTTAAAACCGCAAAAACGGTTCCGCTTGTCCTTACCGCCACAGGAACTTCTAACGTTCGGGTTACATTGTGTTCTGGTACAGAACAGGCTTTGGGCGCGGGGGGGCAGTGTATCAAAATTTCCCTTAGTCTGCACTTGAGCAGAATAATACAGTTGAACGTAAACGAAACATCTATACACAAAGGATAATTGCTGGTCAGCCTGCGATGTGACATCTTCAAATGGACTTGATTGACAGTTTATAACTGGTTGCATTTAAGAGTTTTATTAAGTTTACAGTAGAGGCCTTCTAGATGTTATTTGCATAATTCTAGAATAGCCGTTCGTGAGCATTAGACGTTAGTTTTGATCCAAGTTTTTATTATAATAATAGATTTTACTCGAGTCTTGCTTTATAAAGTCATGATATGAAATAAATGTGTGTATCAGTGTTGAAATAAATTGCTCTATTGTATAAATTATTGTTGTAATCGATATAAATTAACACTTAGCGCTTTGATAGATAATTAGTGCTTCGATAGTAATTAAGAAAATAACATTGTAGCTTTAAGAAGTTAGTATTTGTACTGTTGGCGATTAGCTAAATGAATTGACGTGAGTGCTTTGGAATTCCACTGTAGCTGCAAGTAGTTGAAAAGTTTAGTGTAATCGACTGATAATAACGAACTTTAGTTATTGCAAAAAGGGTTCCCTTACAATATTTTTTAATGAAGTGAAACTTTCATTTCTTATTTAATTTACGTTATTACTTTAAAAAATTACAAAACTATGTTACTTCTTAAATAAAAATGAAGAAACAAAGTATTAAAATACCTGTTATTAAGATTAAAAGTTGTATTCTAAATAATGGTTGTTACTTAAGTAACTTGCTTTTACAGGTGAAGCCAATTATTCGGAAATGTTTATCAAAAAGTTAATGCGATATATTTATTTACGTATAAACGATATTTTAAACCAAATAATCATTTATAAGCTTCGTTTTTCTTATATATTTTTAAGTAATAAAATGTATTTTACTTTAGTAATATTTAAATTTGGTTATAGAATGTTCTTAAAAACCTAACTTTAAAATAAATCATTATGTAAATTACCCAAGGTTAAGCACTAATTAAAGTTGAATCGGGTAAAGGTAAAATGGAAAGCGATCGTATTTATATATAAATAATACACACTATAAAAAGCTACAGCAATTTTAAGCATATTTAAGTTAATCTTATGACAGCAATTACTTGACTTATTTTTAATTCTGCTATAACACCTCAGGAAGATAACAGGCAGGAAAACGGAAAGATGTAGAGATATAGATCTCCTCGTGGCACTGTTTGTAGTGGCTGACTTTTTCAAGTCACCAATTAGAAGTGTTTTCTTCGTTATTTAGAAAACTAAGCTATTCTCCACAAATTTTTCCATGACTAATCATCCTACGACCGTGTATTTTGAAAACATTATCACGCATTGAAAAGAACCGAAGTCATTGTAACTTACGCAACCCGACAGAAGTCCATAAAATAATATCACACTTAAGATTAGCAACTGTAGAAGAACATAATATTCTCATGCACCGAGAAAACATTGACCTCAACCGCAAGATAAGTTCAAATCGTACTAACCGCGTGAATAGATGAAATAGGGCAAATTCTTAAAATAGTATAGCTTATAAATTCCGCCATCCCATATGAAATTGGCAATTCAATTCATTCAGATTCATTCAAATCTTTGAAGGCAAGCTTTTAGCTTCCGTCGAGTGATAAGCACGGTCGTCAAACAGATAAAGCGATTCATCGGTAATTTAAGTAATGAGGGTATAGAAACAAGTACAAACTCGAAAAGACTCGGGATTTAAATGCCATTAGAGTGCGAAAGTTTTTTGTAATGAATGCTATCCAGCAACAGAAGTTGGTTTAGTCCTGCTCTGAAAAGATTGGTTCAACCTTGTACTTGAACCAAAAGCTGTACGTGATCGAATCTTAACTTTCAACCTGTTTCATATTCTGTTGATGTATATTCCATGATTTACACAAAACTTATTAGTATGCAGAGTTTTACGTTGATGCACGCTTAGTAAAAACATTATGCACTACAAATAAGCACCGAAAATCTACTCGTAGAAATTTACATACACCAGCTAAATTTGTTGGATAATTAAGCTGTAATGATTTTAAGATGATTCTTTTCTTTCACATTTACGCAATTTGGCCAATTAGGATAGAGCTTAGTTTATTTGTGTTGGAACTGATTTTCATGTTTACTAATATAGATTAGGTGAAAGTTTTCCTTTTTTTTATTTGTGCTTAGTTTAAATTAATAGGGGAAAGAAAATGTACACAAGTTCCAACAACTTGTCGAAATAGAAAATGATTATTCAGTCATCTTGTAGACCACCCATTGTCTAACGAGATAAGACAAATCTAGTTGGCTTGGTGCCCAGCATTTTTATTGGACCGGGAGTTTAGAGATCTTTCTAGGTAGATGAAACTGTTACAGTTTGTATACTCCAAAAGTTTTTCAGTTGTTTGCATCAAACACGCCCCTCACCACTGTAGGCTAGCTTTTCATTTTTCTTGTACGTGTCCATGGTAAAGTGAATTTTAAAAAGCCGGTAACGTCAATTTCACATGTAACACTAGCACAACTTTCTTAAGAAACATCTTGAATTTACACATAAAAAATGAGAAAATGCATATAAAAAATTAATTACTGAAGTGGACTTAATACGTGACAGAACGACTTGTAACAAGTTTTTCTTCTAAAAATGAAATGTCTTTTACTATAGCTACAATAAATTGTAACTCTGTTATTATTAAGTGATAATTAACAGCTTTTGTAAGATGCCGATATCTGACGAAAGAAGGAAAAGGGGTAGGTCTAACCAAATTTAAATAATTTAATCCCATTGTCTGAATACACACTCTTAGAAATAGGCTCACGCCCTTAATGTGATAAGCATGGAAGATCTTCGAATAAATGTCGATAGCTATAAATTATTTTTGCACTGTTATTTAGCTTTAATAACATTTAATCTGATTTGTGATTTTCTGATATTTTAGAGCAAATTGTGCAACCGGACTAATAACAACAAATGGAGAACCACGCAATATGGTGGAATTTCGAAAACAGACACGTTACATTATGCAAGTTGAAATACTTCAACCAAAGTTAACAGTGAAAGAATCCATGATGATAGCTGCAGATCTTAAACTTAATAGATCTCTTAGTAAAGAAGATAAATTAAATGCTGTAAGTATAATTATTTTGCTCAAAATATTTGCGACGTTCCTTTGAAATATTCATAATCATATTTCATTTTAATAGTTTATGTACTAGTAAATCCCTCTAATAGAGTTAGTCAATTTTCCTTAAGGAATATAATTTTTAAGTGACATACATTTAGATCTAATATAGAATTATTCTTGTATCATATATTGTTCATACTCAAAAGTTGTCAAATTTATTATGTCGGTTTTGAGAGGTTTAAAATGATATTATTGTAATTTTGTTCTAAATTACTAATTCTATGATTTGTTTGTTTTGATTAATAATGTATTATGATGGCGCCGATAAACTCATCGTCTGATCTAAAAGACAGGTCACATGCAAACTGTGTTGACTCAAATAAATAAAGTCGCGCTTTGCGAGCTTAGTTAACCTATCTGTAAGTTAGTTGTACATATTTATTGGATAGAGAAAACGACACAAACAAAACTTCAATTCGCAGTCTTAATTCATCTGTCCGAAATTTGCTGGATGTCTCGAATAATTGTATGAAAAAGAGGTGCATTTTTAGAGCACTTTGTACTTACCATCCAAAGAATCAACATGCAACTTCAGTAGATAGTTATCTTTGAGAATATGTTCATCGAACAAATTGAAAGTAGTCGACCATGTTCGGATAATTTTCTATCAAGTTGGTAGTTTTTACTTTTAGGGTATATTGGTTCTTAGATCGGCAACTTTATGTTGGACATACGCGTGTTGAGAGCTTCAAAGTCAAAGTAGAATGAGGCATTTAATTGCATCCGCCTTAGCTATAGTCAACAATCACTCATTAAGTATTTATGAAAACTTCTGAAGCTATACCCGGAAAGTTTGTAAATAACTGAACATTTCTTAGTCATTACATGAACTGACAAAACGCATCTACAGTACGTCTGTGTGATTAGGTTAAGAATTTAATTAAGTAAATTTAGGATGTAATTGACTTTTAATAGTTGTTTAAGAATGTTTATCATGTAATAGTAAGTAACATATGTGTATAATGCAGTTAAAGACATATTCGTGTATATTAGTGTTTATATTTGTTTTTTTTTCAATTAATATGAAGATATAGTTACAGTTTTGTTGTAATAAATTATATTGCAAATATTTAGAACCGTGATTGAAAATTCATGTCATTAAACATTTGATTTTAGAAACCTACCTTTGAGTTCGCAGTTTTAAATAGGCCTATTAGTTTTCTTTTGGTTAAAGTTTGTTTTATGTTTAAGCTATTGTGTTCTTACTAGTGTCTAAGGTAAATTTTAAGCCAAAATTACTCTCCTGTTCTCAGATTTTGGCACCCTCTTGTTATTATTTTTAGGGTTTTTCCCCAAGTACCCCACGAGATTATGTGGCGTCCAGGATACTTTCCGATTAAGACATATTTCATATCAAATAGCATTCTGGACCCTCTTCAAACGCTTACACTACTCGTCCCACTAGGTTAGTAGGCAACCATTTTTGTTGGTACGGTCGATGTTTTCGGTATTTTATCGAAACAGAATTTTTAACAGAGTACGTTACCTAGTTTTTCTGTGGCTTACTGGCCAAAACTGTAACATAGTTTTAATTTTAATTTACCAACACAAACCTGAGGAACTGCAAAAAGAGCCAAACCGGTCGTTGGTTGTTTTCTTTTTACAAATTGCCAACAAACACAACCGAGGATGAATTGATTTTCGGTTTAGAAACCTACTACAAAGCCACCAGCACAGCTGTTGAGCAGTACTTTCCTAGAAAATCGTCTACAGTATTCGTTGTTAAATTGGGTTAGGTGGCGTTTTTGAAATTTTTCAAGTTTGTATTTAACGTATTTAGGTTTGTTTTCAACGTTTTTAGAAGAACGGGTTTACATACGTCGAGCTGGCCGTTACATACTGTTTGATGAGCTATGCTATTCTGACTCAAAAAACAGGTTCTATTATGGAATTTAATATTTATAAAACAATGCATATTTATAGGTTAAGTCATATATATTGTTATGGATTCAAAGGGTTAAATTTGGGGTAAGCAATGCAATGTCAAACACCCTGTATACAGAAAGGAACAATTTATTTACGCGAAAAATTTATTTCATTTATTTAATTTAAACGGACGCGTATTGACGTAAATTTTATAATTAATGATTAAAAAGTAATAGGTTCATAAAGAACGCCAGTTTTAAAAACAAACATAAACGCATAATTAATTTAATTTATTTTAATTCAACGTGTAATAGCATTAAGAAACACACCAGGGTATAGAAAATCAATAATCCGAAGGCAAAAGGGTTCGTGGTAGCAGACAAGGACGTCAATTGTATCGAATACCGTGAAATATAAGCTCCTAGAATTGTTGTTTTAAACGGTCAATAATTAAGAACACCTGCATGTTTGAAAAGGTTACCTTCGTCGAATTTATATGCATAATAACACGGGCTTCAAAGAAAATATTTCCAACCGTCAGTTCCTTCGAATAAACAAGCTAACAAAGTTTCTTAAAGAGCGGAAGGGATGCACGATCAATAATATGCTACAGATAAAGACGGATATAAAAGCATTGGCTTTAAAACGCACGTACTTAATCCACGTGGAGTCAGGCGACGCGGTCAGCAATATCGATTTTAGATAAGTCAAGTGGCGACATCTAATATGCTTAAGACAGAGATAAAAATATTACAGGCGGAGTTTTATGACGACACAGGACTGTATCATTGGTTGAAATAGATAGTTTTACAACGGACGAACACGCGACAGGTGAAAGCGATTTTTCGGATTAAATTATGTGTCTGAGGTAAATTTCTGGGAGCTTTAAGTCAGTTAGATTAAAATTTGCAGAAGTATTATTTTAAATTAAGTATGGTGAGGTGGCATTTTGAATTGTATAAATACTCTAAGAAAATTAATAGAGCTCTTTTTGTATTTTCATCGCTTTAGACTACGTATAATAATCAACCGAGGTTATAGTAGAGGCTTGTGAGTATTGAAAAGTTGTATAATTCAGTAAAAATAGTATTAGCACTTATAACATGGTAAGTTGAGGCCTTGTAGTTATTAACGTGTGTAGTGTCGAGTGAATTAAATTAACCGAGGTCCAACTAATACCATGACAAGCTAATAAAGCAATAAACAAAAGTATAATATACGTGAATTTGTATGCTGGGATGGAATGGTAATTGGTAGCAAGGAGCTCGGTGTATACTGAGGTAATCATCTATAAATATCTGGTGGATCAGAGCGCATAGTCACGAAGCCAAGGGGTTCTGAAGGATAAAGCATCATCAAAGGAGATGGAGACTTGAAGCATTTTCCAGGTAACTCATTTAAATTTGCTGTTATTTGATAAACTGTTGGAATTATTTGTGATGTGTGAGTGAACTTTGGGGGTTATTTATGGTTATTTAACGTATTGGAAAGGATACGTGTACTTGACAATTATTAGGGTATTTTAAATATTGAAAAAAGGTGTATGTAAAGCTTACTAAATTTCATTACGAATTTAAATAGGATTGTTAAGGGTACATGGGTTTATTTGTTTTGTAGTAATTTTATGCAAGGTAAAAGGCATCCATTAATAAACTGAGTTATTATGAGCTCACCATACTTCAGTGTGCAATAAATATAGGGTATTATTTGGGACCCATTTACTCCGTTTGTATTAAATGTGTTTGAAATAAAAAATTTAAAACAAAGACTTTACAAAAATAGCACTTATTGAGTGGTAATTAGTGTACCAAACTGTAAATATCTGTGAATAATTGTTTGTAAATAGCGGTAAATAAAGATTGTATGATTATTGTATTATTTGGTGATTTTATTGAATGATGTGTGAGTGGGAAGGAAGAATGATTGTAAATTTAGGTATCCGAGAAGAGGCACAGCTGAGCTAGCCAGGGAAGCTGCTGAAGATTGTTGCAGCAGAATAAACGGGTGAAAATATTTTTATAAAATTTTTTATTGTTTTTTTTTGAAAATCAGTGTTGACACGATAATGTCAAACCCATAAGTCCGATCAGAGCAATCTTATGACAGCCGAACGTTAAAATTTGAATAGGTTTTAGGGAGATCCAGAGACCTCACGGTCTACAGCAATATATATATATATATATATATATATATATATATACTCATATTTAGACCAGGGTAGAAAATTAAATAATCACATCAAATAATTTTAATCACCGTGTATAAGGAATTTTATTAAATAATACGCTTTATTAAAACCATGAAGCATAAATAAATTCGGTCGTTTCAGTAAAAATAAGAAATTTAAATCATGTACAAGACGCTTAATATCAAAAGAAACAGTATTAAAAAAGCTCTGCGTGTAATTTAATTATTCCTAAACAAATGGAAATTACGTGCAAAATTTATATTAATTAACCCTATTTTAAGTAACCGGTATTAAACAGAGTGTACACATAATAATTAATATTTAACTTGTATTCGCTAAAAATGAAAGGATAGAAGTCAATTTTAATTGGAGTTAATTAAACCATTATTAATAAAGCATAAAAGTCTGTGAAAATCCAAGATTATAATACCAGAAAATAAAGCTCTGAGAATTAATATTATTTAGAACACCTGCGTAGTTTAAATATTACGTACGGAGAAAATTGTGTAGATAACAAATGGTTTCAAAGAATCTTGGGGAACAGACCGACAGACAGGCTTTTTGCTATATATACCGGTGGTAATATGAATTTCGACCTCTTAGACTCTTAGACTTTTGACTATTCGATGCGTTAAAAGCTCTTACATCCGCGACTTGATTGAAGATGTTAAACAGTGCATTTTAGTTTGATAAAATAATTTAAAGTTTGCTCGTATATTTTAGTGATTCAAAATAGTTTGTTATTTACGTGCTAACATGAATGTACTTTAGTGCACTTAGATACAAGGTAATAAAATTTAGTATCACTGTACCAATTAGCAAAATTTACAACGACAAATGTTTACACAAAAGTAGGCAGTTTTGGCGTATATTGGTGAAAGACGCATGAATTTCTTTGCTATTTTTCGGGGTGTTAATAATTAAATGGTTCAAATACGTGTCTGGATCCACGAAACAAGGGTCAGATATACACAGATGAGTTCCGGAAAAGCCCTGAAACAACTTTAAATAAATGGTGATGGAGAAAATTTTAAAAGCGTTGAGAATTAGAAGCCGTAAATATAATCCTGTTGGAATGGTGTGATTAACTAAAGGGACGATGTACATTAAAGCTACGAGGACAGTAACCTTCAGGTAAATTATACTATTTTGTTTGACATTTTGTGTGTGTTGAATAACTTTATAATTGATTTACTTTAAATGGACATTAGTGAAATTGTACTAACCATAAAATTTTAATTTTAAGATGAAATTTGCTTGTTTAAGTAGAAAGGGTATTTAGTATTGATGTTCTGAATTATGATGAAACTTTGGGTATGTCTTTGAGCTCAATTAGACGAACCTGGTTAATTAACGTAAAGGGTGGTAGATGCTCCTTTTACTCTGCATATATTGTTATAGTAATTAGTAGGCATCCTACAAGGACTTTAATTCTGGATGCACATTAAAATGATAATAAAATTAATCTTGAAATTCTTTTAAAACTGAATTTTATGCTGAAATTTAATTTGAAAATTTAATGTATTCTGAATATTGATGTAAATAGAGTTAACGTTGATGTTTGTGGTAGGAATGTGTTGTTTAATTTTATGAATGAGGAGGATTATAAAATTAGGTGAGCAGCTGAAGCGAAACCAGGATCACAGCAGTTTATGACGCCCAATCGGTGGGACTAGAATTTTTTTGTTGAAAGGACCCAGTTCCCGCATTCAAAGGAGTATATCACAGCAGTTCATGGCGACCACAACGTGAGGGCTCGAGTTCCAAATAAAATTTTTGTGATTTTATTCCAGGAAACTGGCGATCTGAGAGAGAGAGTTTCTGTGTGTGTATAAATTTAAGAGTATTTTGAGTGTGTGTGAGTGAGTAGAACGTATGCAGAGAAAAGAGTGGTTAAGGAGTCAAGGAGTGGAAATTGGAAGTGACGATAGTGCATTGTGCGAAAAAAATTCGAAAATGGAAGAAGCTGGAGGCAGTAGAGATCAGTCGAGGACGGAATCAGGGGATCAAGGAAACGAGATGATAATGAGGATGCTTGAAAGGATGAATGAGACGTTAAGCGGGGTTAGAGAGGACTCGAACAGGAAATTTGAACAAATGAATGAGACCTTAAGTGGAGTTAGGGAGACATTAAGCGAAAAATAGATACAACAACCAAAGAATTTACAGAATTTAAAAATAGCCTTACCGTAAAACTGGGGGAAGTTGAAAATAGGGTTGATAAAAATGAGCGTGATATTACAGGTCTTCGACAGGAAATGGGACATTTAAGGTCCGAAGTACGCATTTTTTGTGAAGAAGAGATTAATGTAAAAATGACTGAAGTAACGGACTCATGTAGGGATCAGTTAGGCAGGGTAGAGCGCGAAGTTAGTAGTATCAAATACAACATGTCAAATTTAACGGGGGATGGTCCCAGATTTTCTACAGGTGGAGTATCATTGGACCAACACATGAAGTTTTATGGCGATAACAGGGTAAATCCACAAATTTTTATTAATAGTGTAAGAAATCTAGTGGGAAATTTATTTGACGAACAGACTAAACTAAATACGATAAAGGCTTTATTAAAGGACAACGCGGAAGCATGGTACAATTTAGTAGGACAGGACATAGACACGTATCAGGACTTTGAAAACAAATTTTTAAAGCACTACTGGAGTGACCACAGACAAGATCAGGTACGAGACGACTTAATCACAGGAAATTTAAGGAGAATTTTCAGGAAGTAGGGAGCAATATGCTATACGCAAGTATAGCATAGCAAAGCAACTGAACCCACCACTGACGGACCGACAAATTATTAAGTATTTATCACGACACTTCGAGGTAGAAATAAGACAGCACGTAGCACTACAGAACATAGTGGACAGAGAAATGTTTTTAGAATACCTGCAGAGGTACGACGACGTAAGTAGTGGACGACCTCGGGAAAACAGGGAAAGACAGATCAACACAGTTAGGTTTGACAATAGACGGGACAACTATGCTAGACGGGGGAATAGTTACGGATACCAGCGACAGAATTGGGAACAGAGACGACCATATGTTAGGAGTAATAGTTTAGGAAGGGGACCTGCACCGAGACCGGGACCTACCAGAATGAATAGTTCACCTGACATGAGCGAGACTGCTAATACAGACACGGAACGAGTGGAAACGCCTAGGACATACGCTGAGGTGACGGCTAGACCAGGACCGAGTAGGGAAAACAGACCTGGACAGGATTTTTAGAACGCGACAGACCACTAGATTTCAGTGTAAATGTATATGAACATCCACGTGAATTTTTCAAAATTGAGGAGGAAGTAGAGCCAGAAACTAAGGAAAAATTATGTTTGCCAATTATTAATATAGAGATTTTTGAGAATAATGTAGAAGTATTACTTGATACAGGGGCAGAGGCGAGTTTAATATCGGAGGAATTCGTCAGCAAAATTAGGGATAAGGTTTGTGATAGAATTATGCCTATAAAGCGTAGCCATTTAGGAGCAACAAATAAAAAGAAGTTTGCTGTAGTAAATAGTGTTGTGGTGCTTAGGATAGATATAGGAGGTTTAAGCTGTGAACAGGAGTTTGTAATTGTACCTGGACTGAAGTTTCAGAGCATTTTAGGTGTTGACTGTATGATGAAGTTAGGGGTTTTGATAGATATGGAAAGGAAGGTAGTAAGGATTAATGATAGGGTAGTGCCATGGAAGGGCAGTTATGAAGTCACAGAGGATGACACGGGGTTTAGTATTAATGTAGTAGAGGTAGAGGATGATAGGGTTAAACAGATCAACACAATAAGATGTCCAGAGGATAGGATAGTAGAGGTTCAAGCTTTAGTACAAAAACATGCAGAATTAGTGGGGGTAGAAGCAACAGCAGCATATCGGGAGCAGGTGAAGGCCGAATTATTTTTGAGGAGGTTAAGTGGCAAGTTTGTTTTTAATAAAGTAGATTTAAGGAATTTATTCTGGCGGATTCCATTACATAAGAATTCTAGAAGGTACAAAGGATTTTCCGTAGAGAGAAAAATCGATAATTTTAAAGTAGTATCGTTTGGTTTGTCGGCAGAAAGGAAAAAAATAGTAAATGAGAAACAGACAAGTGTAGGGACTGAAGAAGAAGTAATATTTAAGAGTCAGGATAATAGGGATGATAAGTTTATTGTATGTGAGATAATAAGGATGATAAGTGTAGATATAGAAGGGGGAGAAATAGGGATGAAGAGTATTAGGTTGGTGAGAAGAAAGACGTGGAGGGTCAAGAAGAGAGTTAGATTTAAATAACTTAATGAACAAAGGATAGAGATAGGTGAGTTTTAGTATAGATATAGAAAATAAAGCTAAGTATAGGATAAATATGGGAGATAACTAGAAATAGGTTTAGGATGAGAATAAAGAGTAAATGTAGGAAGAAAATAGGATAGGTATATAGGATTAGGTAGGGGGAAGTGAAGTGTAGTGAAGATTAGTTTAAAAGTTAGGAATAGGATAGGTATATAGGATATATATAGGATTAGATGGATAAGTAGGATGAAGTTAGGGATAATTTCAGTTTAGAGAATTAGGTGAGAGTTAGGAATAAGATAGGGATATAGGACAGGTGTAAATAATTTTTTGATTGGATAAGGTAGGTAAGTTAGATAGGTAAGGGTAGAGAGAGATAGGCAATTTTTTTTGTAATTTTTTTGTCTAAATGCTTTATATTTGCATTCAAATAAGTGGGATTATTTGTATTCAAATAGGGGGAAAATACTCATATTTAGACCAGGGTAGAAAATTAAATAATCACATCAAATAATTTTAATCACCGTGTATAAGGAATTTTATTAAATAATACACTTTATTAAAACCATGAAGCATAAATAAATTCGGTCGTTTCAGTAAAAATAAGAAATTTAAATCATGTACAAGACGCTTAATATCAAAAGAAACAGTATTAAAAAAGCTCTGCGTGTAATTTAATTATTCCTAAACAAATGGAAATTACGTGCAAAATTTATATTAATTAACCCTATTTTAAGTAACCGGTATTAAACAGAGTGTACACATAATAATTAATATTTAACTTGTATTCGCTAAAAATGAAAGGATAGAAGCCAATTTTAATTGGAGTTAATTAAACCATTATTAATAATAAGCATAAAAGTCTGTGAAAATCCAAGATTATAATACCAGAAAATAAAGCTCTGAGAATTAATATTATTTAGAACACCTGCGTAGTTTAAATATTACGTACGGAGAAAATTGTGTAGATAACAAATGGTTTCAAAGAATCTTGGGGAACAGACCGACAGACAGGCTTTTTGCTATATATACCGGTGGTAATATGAATTTCGGCCTCTTAGACTCTTAGACTTTTGACTATTCGATGCGTTAAAAGCTCTTACATCCGCGACTTGATTGAAGATGTTAAACAGTGCATTTTAGTTTGATAAAATAATTTAAAGTTTGCTCGTATATTTTAGTGATTAAAAATAGTTTGTTATTTACGTGCTAACATGAATGTACTTCAGTGCACTTAGATACAAGGTAATAAAATTTAGTATCACTGTACCAATTAGCAAAATTTACAACGACAAATGTATACACAAAAGTAGGCAGTTTTGGCGTATATTGGTGAAAGACGCATGAATTTCTTTGCTATTTTTCGGGGGTGTTAATAATTAAATGGTTCAAATACGTGTCTGGATCCACGAAACAAGGGTCAGATATACACAGATGAGTTCCGGAAAAGCCCCGAAACAACTTTAAATAAATGGTGATGGAGAAAATTTTAAAAGCGTTGAGAATTAGAAGCCGTAAATATAATCCTGTTGGATTGGTGTGATTAACTAAAGGGACGATGTACATTAAAGCTACGAGGACAGTAACCTTCAGGTAAATTATACTATTTTGTTTGACATTTTTGTGTGTGTTGAATAACTTTATAATTGATTTACTTTAAATGGACATTAGTGAAATTGTACTAACCATAAAATTTTAATTTTAAGATGAAATTTGCTTGTTTAAGTAGAAAGGGGTATTTAGTATTGATGTTCTGAATTATGATGAAACTTTGGATATGTCTTTGAGCTCAATTAGACGAACCTGGTTAATTAACGTAAAGGGGTGGTAGATGCTCCCTTTTTACTCTACATGTATTGTTATAGTAATTAGTAGGCATCCTACAAGGACTTTAATTCTGGATGCACATTAAAATGATAATAAAATTAATCTTGAAATTCTTTTTAAAACTGAATTTTATGCTGAAATTTAATTTGAAAATTTAATGTATTCTGAATATTGATGTAAATAGAGTTAACGTTGATGTTTGTGGTAGGAATGTGTTGTTTAATTTTATGAATGAGGAGGTTTATAAAATTAGGTGAGCAGCTGAAGCGAAACCAGGATCACAGCAGTTTATGACGCCCAATCGGTGGGACTAGAATTTTTTTGTTGAAAGGACCCAGTTCCCGCATTCAAAGGAGTATATCACAGCAATATATATATATATATATATTGCTATGATAATTGGGTCATTTAGGGGTATATTGAGTCATAAGGGTTGCACACAACATGTAACTAGCACTAGAAGTTAGAAAACTAAATAAATTTATCATGAAAAATACGTAATTCGCAAATTATGCTTAATCATACATAAAAATATTGGTTTACATCTACGCATCGGAGCACATAGACGGAGACTTGTTTTAAGCATTGAATGAGCTTTGGCCAACCGGTACTACAAAAGCCACAAGGGGACTCAACTAAAAGTAATCCAGAGGTACTGATCTACATCACGCAATAGCTGATCCAGGGAGAACAAAGAAAGACATGCAAGGAAAACTACAGGTCAGAATACCATAAAGCAATATTTTCTTTTTCATTGAAAATTTACTATATTTTTTTATACCTGAATATGTTTACTTTGTCAAAGAGTGAATCATATTAAGCTGTACAGTGTGCATAATTTTTCTTTGTCATTATACAAATCTTAGTCGATGTCGTTTTTATCATTCAAGTAGAAAAGTATTAGATAAAAAGGGGGGTAAATTTTTAATTATCGTAACGTTGTGCACTCTGTGTGAATTAGACTGTGCTAGCCGAGGCATATTTAAATTTTTGGATATTAAGAGAGCGGTGGCGGGCAGTAAGATACTGAACGTTAATTACATAACATAACCAGTTAATAAATCTTTGTCAAACTTCGTGGGGCGGCTGGTTTTTGAAACGCATGGTGACTTACTGCAGGTGTCAAGTGTAGGAGGCGTCGGTGACGTACTGCAGCGCATCATTCGTTGAGGCGTCGGTAGGTTATGATTTCAGCATTGTTGGCTGAGGTGTGGATGTAAGTGACAAAAATGCGGTAGACGTCTGTATCGTTCATTGAGGCGTCAGCGTCAGCGGGCTGTAGGGTAGCACCGCTAGTGTAGTACAGAGTAGCTAGCTAAAGGAGAGCGCTGCTAATAGAAGATTGCAGGCTATAAAGTGGCATTGCTAATTGATTACCCCAGAAGGTCCAAGTGAATGTTTATTGATGATCATACAATTTCTTTTATGGGGTTTCCTCCTTATGTTTGTTATGCAGAAAAAGTCTATACGGCGTTAACCAGTGAAAATTCAGGGTTTGTTTTGGTATGTAGAATGAGTCTATAGGACGTTAACCCATGGGAATGCAGCGTTTAGAATAGTTAGCTTTATTGTCAGAACTATCCGGTGTTCTTCTTTGAAATAGGGTAATAAACTTTATTAGAGGTATTCATTCTTTAATTCGCGCTTCAGTTCGGTTCTAAACCAAGCAATATGTAACATTGAGTAACAAATTTAATTTACAAGATCGACCATGCAGAGTTGCAATGAAACGTCTATGATAGAGTAATTTTGAAATATAGAAGAATGTAATTATTGGATGAAGCGTCATTTGTTTTATAAAATTACTATGAAGATTGATTGTTCTTCGATTCAAGAGCTATCTAAAGTTAATTAATTAAAAATAGAAAATGCACTTTGAAAATTAATATTCAAATGTAGATTTAAGCTAATATGAATAATCTTGTACACTGGGATTTTAACATCAATTTAAAAATGGAATCTAGAAGTATTTAATACCATTAATTACGATGGAAATAAAATTTTGATAAGCGCTATTTTTCGCAAGTATAAAACTTTGGTTCTTTGTTTATTAATTGATAAAAAAAATTAAATATTTTGAAATTTAGATTTAGAATAAGTTCACATTTTATTATTTGTATAAGGATGACTTACTGCAAATTTTGAGGTCAAAGTTGTAGGTATTTCGACATTTACTAAATAGATTATCGGTCAAAGATTATTGGCCAACCACCCTTACAAGCGTGTGAATAAAAAATAGGTAGATTACCCGCCTATTAATTAAAAAGGATTGTGTATCTGTTAGCAAAAATTAGGTAAGAATTTTAATTATTTTTTGCATGAACTGTAAATGTCAATTGTTTTATAAACTGTTTTTATGAAAGAAATATATTTTTGAGTGAGATATTTTTTGAGATTGCTGTCTTTTATTTCATTTTGTAAATTTCCTAATAAAACTTCCGTTGATCTAGCCAGGCATAGAAAGACAAAGGAAGGTAAAATAATAATTATATAATTTCCTATTGCAACATTCAGTATATTAAGTATAAATGCACAAATCCGTGATTGGAAAAGTTTCTTTCTTGTTAGGTAACTGAATCGTATTTTCAGATAAGAATAATAATATCCCGCGAGTAGAAAAACGATCTTTAAGGAGTTTCATCTACATTTTTTGTTATACAGTTCTCAATCGCATTAATGGGCAATTACTGTGAAAGATTTCGTTTTTTCGTTTTGGCGTCATAATACCAAAGTGCATTTTATTGCGTTTTCTTCTTAAAGCTAAACATTGAACTGAATTTAGATCAAGTTATCTAAATTTAGTTTGCATTATTTTTTTAAAAGAGAAAAGAATAATATTTGTACATATATAGCGTTGAATTAATTTAATGTATATAAATTTAAACAAGAGAATATTAAATTATTTAATATGATACTATTTCTACTTGCATAAAAATGATGCTTTGCTTGTTAATACATTGGGACATAAGCAGTTCATTTAACTAATTTTGTGATTTAAAAATCCAAGAACGTTTACTTCAGGTTGAAGTTGGATAGTTCCTGCCAACGTACACTCTGTAACTGTGATTAGAAATACAACATAATTGTTTTAGTTGAAGGGTTTTCTGCGTTATCCCTTAAAATTTATTTTAAACGCCGTTACGTCTGTTGATAAAGCTTTAGAATTACAAGAGTTATATTTTTGATACAGACCCACCCCTGCAATCTCAAGCCACTGCAGGAATAGACCCCTGGCTAGTACGAAAAAAATTCATTTTCGCTTTTACATTCTGCTACGGAAATTGGACGGTGTCTTTTACCCAACATCGTAGGGGGTAAAAAGAAAGGAGAGTGCAACATACGGTCGTGTTTTTGACGGAAGTGCATATATAATATTAAAAAAAAAAGTTCATTGAAAGTATTCTAAAAGAATCCAGTAAAGGTAAATTACCGTTCAAAATTATGAGCTATAATATATAATAAAACAACGACAGCCATAAATCAAGTGATAATGTCGTATAGATATTGCGCAGAAATAAACAGTATTAATCAGGAATAGCTCGGAGCTATTCTAACGCCACTTCTGTGAAGGTTGTATCATTCAGGACTTTTCTATACGCTCACATAAAACATCAGTTCTATTTTCAACCAATGAAAACGTAGGGGTAACAGCCTGGATTATCTCGAAGCTTTTGGGCGTGTGACGTAACACGAAGGCTTGACTATATGACACCAATTGAAAGCAGTTAATAAGATGCTATTAAAACGTTGCGATGCAGTACATCATGTAGTAAAAATACTATGGTTTTTAATAGTGAAATTTTATAGTCACGGAAAAGCATTTAAATATACAAAAGTAAGTAAGATTTTGAAGTATCGTTAAAATAATTACAAAAATAAATGAATAATAAACTACTGCGAGATAAAGGTTTAATTTGAATAAAAGCATATATGAAACTGGAATGGTATTAAATGGTAAATTGATGATAAATGTTAAACGATTTAGACGATCTTGTTATATGGATTTGGAATGCAATTTTGATGTTTAAATGTATTTATTGGAAAAATTTCAACGATATAGAAAAAGACGACCGGCGTAAATTGCATTGTAAAATTAAAAATTACATTGTTTTAAAATTTTAAAACGGAATTTTTATTAATTAGGTAAGTTACATAAAATTTTATGTGCAAACCCTTGTGTGAGTGTCGTGCAAGTTGTTAATTTGGTAAAAGGGTGGCTGACCTCGGTAGATTTTGGCAATATATGAAAAAAAGTATTAAGCATAACTGATTAGATTCGTTGAAATCCAATTTTAAGGGAAGGTTGTTAAAATTATCCGACATTTTAAAATGTAGTACATAATAAGATTTAGATAGGAAATGATTTGTAAGTAAAAATCCTAATTAGAAAAGTGAAACTTTGGACAGTATTTTAGTGTAAGCGAGTTATTATGCAGTAGTTATACTATTTTGAAATTAGTTTTTAGATTTGGACACTATCTTAAAGTTTGTGCTAAAAGAGAATTGTTTTCCTAGGTGTAAGATATTGCTCGTTAGAAAAAAAAACTGTTGTAGATGTAGTACATGTAATTTGAAAGATTGCTTGTTAAAGAATATTTAGTTCATTATAAGTTAGATGTTTGTTTTTAGTGGTTTTATTTTAAATTGAGCTTACAAAATAACTGAGGCAACACTTTTACTGTAATCAGCTATAGACCTCAGGAACGTTTATTGACGCCAAACGTAAGTTATCTTAAGATCACCGCAATATATATATATATATATATATATATATATATATAATAATGAGTTTCTTTTTCTTTTTTCGAACGTATAATACAATTGGAATAATAGAGAATGTAAAATAATTTTTGGGATGAATTTCGTTCGGATGGTTTTTTTTTAATATTTAAATGTAAATCATTTGTTGATAATCAACGTTTCGGACTTTATTTAGACCTTAATCTTGATTCTAAAAGTATAATACATTAATAGCTAGAATAATGGTTGAGTACTTACAAAAACTTGATTTCTTAAAGAATTAAATTGACAAACATTTTGACATTTGAGAAAATTATAGAGTATGAACGTCAAATTGAAGTAGACTACTTATTTAAATGTATTTAATATGTAAACGTTTTTTTTTTAAAAAGGTTGTTAGAAGCAAGGTTGTAGGTAGGATTGTGTTTATCAACAAAGCTATAGACTATTGATTGAAATTATATAGTAGAGTGTAAATATTTGTGAGATTGTGTGTGTCTGTTTTAAAGTTGAAACTATTATTGTCTTTTTGTATATAGTATGATTCTAAAAACAATCTGTTTACATAGTTACATTCTATATCTAAAATCTTAGTATCATCGCAGTTGACTATGTGTTTAGTCTCATGTATGTGTGATGCAAGAGCACATGATTTTTTACCAATTTTGGCGTCACTTTTGTGTTGTGTGAGTCGAGATCTTAGCCACTAATTTGTTTGTCCTATATACGTCATGTTACAAGAACACTCGATGCTGTATATTAAGTTACTACATATTGGTTTGATAGTTGCATTTTTAATTTTTGTAAAAAGATTGTTAATAGATTTATTGTATTGATAAACAATTTTGATATTATTGTTAATTATTGTTTTATGTATTGCCGGTGTAAGATTGTTAATATAAGGTATTTTTTTGTAAAGAACGTTGTTAAGAAGTTCTGTCTGTGTCGGTTCTATTTGTGTCGGTTTTTGTGTTTGAAAAATAAGTTTTTTTTTAAAAGTATTTTAGGATATGCATTATTTTCTAAAATGTTTTGTAATAATTTAAGATTTTCAGCTACAAACTGAATATCACATATTTTTATTATTCTATTTTTTAGGGCCAGTACAGTGTTTATTTTGTGTTGGTAAGAATGATTAGAAAAATAATTTATATAGCGACCAGAGTTTGTTGGTTTTTTGTAATAGTTGAATATAATATGATTATCATCGCTTCTTATCACAAGCGTATCTAAAAAAGGGATGCTTTTATTTTTTTCTAATTCTAAAGTGAATTGCAGATGAGGATTGAATTGATTAAAACAAATTAAAGTTTCATTAATTTTATCATATGGTATAGAGCATAAAATGTCATCTACGTATTTAATTAAAAAAAGTGTATGAAAGCTAAGGGATTGAATAACATTGTCCAATAAGTTATCCATCACTATTTGGACAATTATGGGAGACAGTGGTGAGCCCATTGGTGTACCTGAGAGTTGTATATAGTATTGATTTTCAAAAATAAAAAATGTGTTATTGAAAATTAACCTTATTGTTGTGATGAAAGAATCTTTAGAAAATTTGCAGTGTGGTTCAATCATATTCCATTTTTCTGTTATTAGATCTAGAACTAATTGTAAAGGTATATTAGTAAAAAGGGATGTAACATCCAATGATATTAATATATGATTTTTAGGTAAACGAAAATTTCTATATTTATCAGTGAAGGAGAAAGCGTCTTTTGTGTTGTATCCTTCTAGAGGGAATGAAAGTGATAAAATTTTGGATATGTGTAGTGACAATTTATAAGTAGGAGTGTTGATTGATATTCAGTTTGTAGCTGAAAATCTTAAATTATTACAAAACATTTTAGAAAATAATGCATATCCTAAAATACTTTTAAAAAAAACTTATTTTTCAAACACAAAAACCGACACAAATAGAACCGACACAGACAGAACTTCTTAACATCGTTATTTACAAAAAAATACCTTATATTAACAATCTTACACCGGCAATACATAAAACAATAATTAACAATAATATCAAAATTGTTTATCAATACAATAAATCTATTAACAATCTTTTTACAAAAATTAAAAATGCAACTATCAAACCAATATGTAGTAACTTAATATACAGCATCGAGTGTTCTTGTAACATGACGTATATAGGACAAACAAATCAGTGGCTAAGATCTTGACTCACACAACACAAAAGTGACGTCAAAATTGGTAAAAAATCATGTGCTCTTGCATCACACATACATGAGACTAAACACATAGTCAACTGGGATGATACTAAGATCTTAGATATAGAATGTAACTATGTAAACAGATTGTTTTTAGAATCATACTATATACAAAAAGACAATAATAGTTTAAACTTTAAAACAGACACACACAATCTCACAAATATTTACACTCTACTATATAATTTCAATCAATAGTCTATAGCTTTGTTGATAAACACAATCCTACCTACAACCTTGCTTCTAACAACCTTTTTAAAAAAAAAACGTTTACATATTAAATACATTTAAATAAGTAGTCTACTTCAATTTGACGTTCATACTCTATAATTTTCTCAAATGTCAAAATGTTTGTCAATTTAATTCTTTAAGAAATCAAGTTTTTGTAAGTACTCAACCATTATTCTAGCTATTAATGTATTATACTTTTAGAATCAAGATTAAGGTCTAAATAAAGTCCGAAACGTTGATTATCAACAAATGATTTTCATTTAAATATTAAAAAAAAACAAAACATTCGAACGAAATTCATCCCAAAAATTATTTTACATTCTCTATTATTCCAATATATATCTATATATATATATATATATATATATATATATATATATATATATATAGATCTAATCTTTATATAACGAACGTGTGTAATTAGTGACGTTGATTGTAGTCTACTACAATCAATATATATATATATTGCTGTGAAACCTTTTGAATTACCTGGTCCGTCGTCTTTCTTCTGTTAATCGCCTCGGCTGCTCCTCTAGTTAAACCTTCATCCTCATTCATAAAAAAAAACAAACACATTCCTACCACAAACATCAACGTTAACTCTATTTATATCAATATTCACAATACATTAAAATTTCAAATTAAAAATTCAGCATAAATTTTAGTTTTAAAAAGAATTTCAAGATTAATTTTATTATCATTTAATGTGCATCCTGAATTAAAGTCCTTGTTGGATGCCTACTAATTAATATAACAATATATGCAGACCTGAGTCTGAGTACAAAGGGAGCATCTTCCACCCCTTTACGTTAATTAACCAGGTTCGTCTAATTGAGCTCAAAGACATACCCAAATTTGCATCATAATCCCAAACATCAATACTAAATATCCCTTTCTACTTAAACAAGCAAAATTTCACCTTAAAATTAAAATTTTATTGTTAGTACAATTTCACTAATGTCCATTTAAAGTAAATCAATTATAAAGTTATTCAACACACACAAAAATGTCAAAGTTCAAACAAAACAGTATAAATTACCTGAAGGTTACTGCACTCGTAGCTTCAAAGTACATCATCCTTTTTTTCAATCACACCATTCCAACTGGGTTATATTTATAGCTTCTGATTCTCAACGCTTTAAAAATTTTCTCCATCATCATTTATTTAAAGTTGTTTCTGGGCTTTTCCGGAACTCATCTGTGTATATCTGACCCCTGTTTCGTGGATCCAGACACATTTATGAACCATTTAATCATTAACACCTCCGAAAAATAGCAAAGAAATGCATACTTCTTTCACCAATATACGCCAAAACTGCCTACTTTTGTGTATACATTTGTCGTTGTAAATTTTACTAATTGGTACAGTGATACTAAATTTTATTACCTTGTATCTAAGTGCACTAAAGTATATTCATGTTAGCACGTAAAGAACAAACTATTTTGAATCACCAAAATATACGAGCAAACTTTAAATTATTTTATCAAACTAAAATGCACTGTTTAACGTATTCAATCAAGTCGCGGATGTAAGAGCTTTTAACGCATCGAATAGTCAAAAGTCTAAGAGAGCGAAATTCATATTACCACCGGTATATATAGCGGATAGCCGGCACGTCGCTTTTGTCCTCAAAACAGACAATTCTAAAGAATTTCACATTCTCGTTTCCCATTCCGTCGCTCGCGCGTCGGTTTTTACGAATTTTGTACTCGCCAGTTGAAAATCTCAGAAAATTTCCACACGGCACGCAACGTCTGAAAATACCTAATTAAATTTTATACAGAAATCGTTGTTTCTACCTCTGATATTTGCATCCTATTTTCAACCAATCGTGACCCTCGTGACGTTGCTTAAATCACGCCTTTACTATATGTGTCTCGGTCTTGTGCATATTATCTGTCTCTATCTAACCTGTTCTTATTGATGCAAATTGACACTCTTCATTGTCGATTATTTTAGTCCATGTGGACTGTTATCTGGGTTAAATAACCCCGTATCGCACCTTCTCGTGAATATTAAGCCCCGGTTTCTCCAAGATTCCTTGAAACCATTTGTTATCTACACAATGTTCGCCGTACGTGACATTTGAACTAGGCAGGTGTTCAAACATAATATTAATTCTCAGAGCTTTAATTTCTGGTATTATAATCTTGGATTTTCACAGACTTTTTTGCTTATTATTAATAATGGTTTAATTAACTCCAACTAAAATTGACTTCTATCCTTTCATTTTTAGCGAATACAATTAAATGTTAATTATTATGTGTACACTTTGTTTAATACCGGTTACTTAAAATAGGGTTAATTAATATAAATTTTGCACGTAATTTCCATTTGTATCTTTATTAGGAATAATTAAATTACACGTAGAGCTTTTTAATACTGTTTCTTTTGATATAAAGCGTCTTGTACATGATTTAAATCTCTTATTTTTACTGAAACTAATAAATTTTTATTCTCCACGGTATTTTAATAAAGCGTATTATTTAATAATATTCATTATACACAGTGATTAAAATTATTTGATGTGATTATTTAATTTTCTACCCTGGTCTAAATATGAGTATTTTCCCCCTATTTGAATACAAATAATCCCACTTATTTGAATGCAAATATAAAGCATTTAGACAAAAAAATTGCAAAAAAAATTGCTTATCTCTCTCTACCCTTATCTATCTAACTTACCTAACTTATCCAATCCAAAAAATATTTACACCTATCCTATATCCCTATCCTATTCCTAACTCTCACCTAATTCTATAAACTGAAATTATCCCTAACTTCATCCTACTTATCCATCTAATCCTATATACATCCTATATACCTATCCTATTCCTAACTTTTAACTAATCTTCACTATACTTCACTTCCCCCTACCTAATCCTATATGCCTATCCTACTCTTACTCTATTCCTAACTCTCCACTAATCTTATATGAAATATCTATACTCAACCTATCTTATTTTCTTCCTACATTTACTCTTTATTCTCATCCTAAACCTATTTCTAATTATCTCCCATATTTGTCCTATACCTAGCTTTATTTTCTATCAACACTTATTTCTACTCTTCTATCTACACCTATTCTATCCCTATCCTATTTCTATTCCTATATCTATACTAAAATTCACCTATCTCTATCCTTTGTTCATTAAGTTATTTAAATCTAACTCTCTTCTTGACCCTCCAAGTCTTTCTTCTCACCATCCTAATACTCTTCATCCCTATTTCTCCCCCTTCTATATCTATACTTATCCTCCCTATTATCTCACATACAATAAACTTATCATCCCTATTATCCTGACTCTTAAATATTACTTCTTCTTCAATCCCTACACTTGTCTGTTTCTCATTTATTATTGTTTCCCTTTCTGCCGACAAACCAAACGATACTACTTTACAATTATCGATTTTTCCCTCTATGGAAAATCCTATGTACCTTCTAGAATTTTTGTGTAATGGAATCCGCCAGAATGAATTCTTTAAATCTACTTTCTTAAAAACAAACTTGCCAATTAACCTCATCAAAAATAATTCTGCCTTCACCTGCTCCCGATATGCTGCTGTTGCTTCTACCCCCACTAATTCTGCATGTTTTATTTGTACTAAAGCTTGAACCTCTACTATCCTATCCTCTGGACATCTTATTGTGCTGATCTGTTTACCTACATCATCCTCTACCTCTACTACATTAATACTAAACCCCGTGTCATCCTCTGTGACTTCATAACTGCCCATCCATGGCACTACCTTATCCTTAATCCTTACTACCTTCCTCTCCATATCTATCAAAACCCCTAACTTCATCATACAGTCAACACCTAAAATGCTCTGAAACTTCAGTCCAGGTAAATTACCAAACTCCTGTTCACAGCTTAAACCTCCTATATCTATCCTAAGCACCACAACACTATTTACTACAGCAAACTTCTTTTTATTTGGAGCTACTAAATGGCTACGCTTTATAGGCATAATTCTATCACAAACCTTATCCCTAATTTTGCTGACGAATTCCTCCGATATTAAACTCGCCTCTGCCCCTGTATCAAGTAATACTTCTACATTATTTTCAAAAATTTCTAATTTAATAATTGGCAAACATAATTTTTCCTTAGTTTCTGGCTCTACTTCCTCCTCAATTTTGAAACATTCACGTGGATGTTCATATACATTTACACCGAAATCTAGTGGTCTGTCGCGTTCTAAAAATCCTGTCCAGGTCTAGCCGTCACCTCAGCGTATGTCCTAGGCGTTTCCACTCGTTCCGTGTCTGTATTAGCAGTCCCGCTCATGTCTGGTGAACTATTCATTCTGGTAGGTCCCGGTCTCGGTGCAGGTCCCCTTCCTAAACTATTACTTCTAACGCATGGTCGTCGCTGTTCCCAATTCTGTCGCTGGTATCCGTAACTATTCCCCCGTCTAGCGTAGTTGTCCCGTCTATTGTCAAACCTAACTGTGTTGATCTGTCTTTCCCTGTTATCCCGAGGTCGTCCACTACTTACGTCGTCGTAACTCTGCAAGTATTCTAGAAACATTTCTCTGTCCACTATGTTCTGTAGTGCTACGTGTTGTCTTATGTCTACCTCGAAGTGTCGTGATAAATACTTAATAATTTGTCGGTCCGTCAGTGGTGGGTTCAGTTGCTTTGCTATGCTATACTTGCGTATAGCATATTGCTCCTACTTCCTGAAAATTCTCCTTAAATTTCCTGTGATTAAGTCGTCTCGTACCTGGTCTTGTCTGTGGTCACTCCAGTAGTGCTTTAAAATTTGTTTTCAAAGTCCGTGTATGTTTCAATGTCCTGTCCTACTAAATTGTACCATGCTTCCGCATTGTCCTTTAATAAAGCCTTTATCGTATTCAGTTTAGTCTGTTCGTCAAATAAATTTCCCACTAGATTTCTTACGCTATTAATAAAAATTTGTGGATTTACCCTGTTATCGCCATAAAACTTCATATGTTGGTTCAATGATACTCCACCTGTAGAAAATCTGGGACCATCCCCCGTTAAATTTGACATGTTGTATTTGATACTACTAACTTCGCGTTCTACCCTGCCTAACTGATCCCTACATGAGTCTGTCACTTCAGTCATTTTACATTAATCTCTTCTTCACAAAAATGCGTACTTCGGACCTTAAATGTCCCATTTCCTGTCGAAGACCTGTAATATCACGCTCATTTTATCAACCCTATTTTCAACTTCCCCATCTTTATGGTAAGACTATTTTAAATTCTGAAACTTCTTTATTCGTCTTATCTATTTTCTCACTTAGGGTTTCCTAACTCCTGTTAATGTCTCATTCATTCGGTCAAATTTTCGATTTGAGTCCTCTCGCTCTATTCGATTCATCGCTTAGCAGTTCTAATTTTCTGTTAGACTCCTCCATCGCTCTATTCGACTCTTCCCTAGCTAATCTAATTTCCTCTAACATTCTCATCATTAACTCATTTCCTGTTTCTCCTGATTCCGTCCTCGACTGATCTCTACTGCCTCCAGCTTCTTCCATTTTCGAAATTTTCTCACACAATGCACTATCGTCACTTCCAATTTCCACTCCTTGACTCCTTAACCACTCCTTTCTCTGCATACGTTCAAATCACTCACACACACTCTAAAATACTCTTAAATTTATACACACACAGAAACTCTCTCTCTCAGATCGCCAGTTTCCTGGAATAGTTAAACACTATCTGGAATTCGAGCCTCACTTTTGGGTCGCCAAAGAATGCTGTGAAACCTTTAAAATCCGGGAACTCCATTACTAGAATCGAGCCCCACAGATTGGGCGTCAAGAATGCTGTGAAACCTTTTGAATTACCTGGTCCGTCGTCTTTCTTCTGTTAATCGCCTCGGCTGCTCCTCTAGTTAAACCTTCATCCTCATTCATAAAAAAAAACAAACACATTCCTACCACAAACATCAACGTTAACTCTATTTATATCAATATTCACAATACATTAAAATTTCAAATTAAAATTCAGCATAAATTTTAGTTTTAAAAGAATTTCAAGATTAATTTTATTATCATTTAATGTGCATCCTGAATTAAAGTCCTTGTTGGATGCCTACTAATTAATATACAATATATGCAGACCTGAGTCTGAGTACAAAGGAGCATCTTCCACCCTTTACGTTAATTAACCAGGTTCGTCTAATTGAGCTCAAAGACATACCCAAATTTGCATCATAATCCCAAACATCAATACTAAATACCCTTCTACTTAAACAAGCAAAATTTCACCTTAAAATTAAAATTTTATTGTTAGTACAATTTCACTAATGTCCATTTAAAGTAAATCAATTATAAAGTTATTCAACACACACAAAATGTCAAAGTTCAAACAAAACAGTATAAATTACCTGAAGGTTACTGCACTCGTAGCTTCAAAGTACATCGTCCCTTTTTTCAATCACACCATTCCAACTGGGTTATATTTATAGCTTCTGATTCTCAACGCTTTAAAAATTTTCTCCATCATCATTTATTTAAAGTTGTTTCTGGGCTTTTCCGGAACTCATCTGTGTATATCTGACCCCTGTTTTGTGGATCCAGACACATTTATGAACCATTTAATCATTAACACCTCCGAAAAATAGCAAAGAAATTCATACTTCTTTCACCAGTATACGCCAAAACTGCCTACTTTTGTGTATACATTTGTCGTTGTAAATTTTACTAATTGGTACAGTGATACTAAATTTTATTACCTTGTATCTAAGTGCACTAAAGTATATTCATGTTAGCACGTAAAGAACAAACTATTTTGAATCACCAAAATATACGAGCAAACTTTAAATTATTTTATCAAACTAAAATGCACTGTTTAACGTATTCAATCAAGTCGCGGATGTAAGAGCTTTTAACGCATCGAATAGTCAAAAGTCTAAGAGAGCGAAATTCATATTACCACCGGTATATATAGCGGATAGCCGGCACGTCGCTTTTGTCCTCAAAACAGACAATTCTAAAGAATTTCACATTCTCGTTTCCCATTCCGTCTCTCGCGCGTCGGTTTTTACGAATTTTGTACTCGCCAGTTGAAAATCTCAGAAAATTTCCACACGGCACGCAACGTCTGAAAATACCTAATTAAATTTTATACAGAAATCGTTGTTTCTACCTCTGATATTTGCATCCTATTTTCAACCAATCGTGACCCTCGTGACGTTGCTTAAATCACGCCTTTTACTATATGTGTCTCGGTCTTGTGCATATTATCTGTCTCTATCTAACCTGTTCTTATTGATGCAAATTGACACTCTTCATTGTCGATTATTTTAGTCCATGTGGACTGTTATCTGGGTTAAATAACCCCGTATCGCACCTTCTCGTGAATATTAAGCCCCGGTTTCTCCAAGATTCCTTGAAACCATTTGTTATCTACACAATGTTCGCCGTACGTGACATTTGAACTAGGCAGGTGTTCAAACATAATATTAATTCTCAGAGCTTTAATTTCTGGTATTATAATCTAGGATTTTCACAGACTTTTTTGCTTATTATTAATAATGGTTTAATTAACTCCAACTAAAATTGACTTCTATCCTTTCATTTTCTAGCGAATACAAATTACATGTTAATTATTATGTGTACACTTTGTTTAATACCGGTTACTTAAAATAGGGTTAATTAATATAAATTTTGCACGTAATTTCCATTTGTATCTTTATTAGGAATAATTAAATTACACGTAGAGCTTTTTAATACTGTTTCTTTTGATATAAAGCGTCTTGTACATGATTTAAATCTCTTATTTTTACTGAAACTAATAAATTTTTATTCTCCACGGTATTTTAATAAAGCGTATTATTTAATAATATTCATTATACACAGTGATTAAAATTATTTGATGTGATTATTTAATTTTCTACCCTGGTCTAAATATGAGTAATATATATATATATATATATATATATATATATTGCTGTGCTTTGCTCCACGATTGGGCGTGTTACTTTTTATTGATGTGATATCGCCTTTTGATATGAAATTGCCCCACGATTAGTGCGCGATCTTTAATTGCTGTGATATTTTTATTGCTCCACGATTAGTGCGTGATTTTTATTGCTATGAAATGCTCTACGATTGAACGTACCATTAATTGCTATGAAATATTTATTTTGCTATGATTTATTTTAGGATTTTACCCTGACTAGCTCACTGAATAAATCTTATTTTAACCTTTAAATTGATTCAAATAAAGCAGTTCTAGAACACACAATATAATAATTGACAATATGTACAATGCTGTGTAAACTCAAAATTTTCCCTTGTATAAAATATTTACATTTACCAAATTTATGCTTTCCTGAAAGTCAGCAAAAATATCTTTTAATTACTTTCAAGTACCTTCGAACGTTCCAAGATGCTTTTTCTCTGATTTAATATATTTCAAATGACTTTTTTATGACTCTTACAAATACACAATGTATAGCAAATATTGAATTTGAAACGGTCTTTCAATAATGAAATGTTTAAAAATCGCTAACCTAGAATGGTTACTGGAGTTCTCTCATAGTCTGTGGTCTGCATCCCTTGTTGTGTCCACTTTACTTATTGGCCAAAATTATACCCTTTTGATTTTTGGTATTTTTATATTTGCGTTAAGGCTTAGATCTCGACATCAAAGCCGTCTCAACAAAATGGCATCAACAAAATGCCGTCCTAATAAAATTGCATCAGCAAAAGCCGTCCAAATACAAGAAGCCTCCAACAAAAGCCGCCTCAATATAAGAATCGCCTCCAATAAAAACCGTCCCAATAAAAGAAGCCCTGTTTTGTTAAATATTAGAAATAAATTTAATTAATTGTTAAACTTACGTCTATTTGTAGATCGGCTTATTTTTCGTCGCACAAATTTTTGCACTTTCAAATTTCATTTATACTGAATTTTATTTCACTAATTAATTACGTAACTTTTTACGGCATTCGAGCAGAGTTCGTGCTCGGTTGAATATGAACTAAATGTTATTCATTTTCTATTGTATGTATAAGCCCTTCCCACCAATAGTTTTCATTGGCGTGTTTATAATCAAGGCTTGTACTTTGCCTTATCTGGCAGAACTCGGAATTTTCACAAACTCCCTGGTTTAATTGTTCGACGAAATGCTTTCGCAGTCACGTAAGCGTTCTGCTAAATTACGGTATTTTGTTAGGATTTCCAATTATGGCTTTTATCAAGTCACGTATTCAATGTTTGTCAATTGAAAATCCAAGATTTATCATATAATTGAACCGCTTGGTGTTTATTTGTTTGTTACAGAATGTTGGTTTTCTGAACAAATGTGTTCTTTCTAGTTACGTAACGATTTTCTAATAATGGCGTATTAAAATGCGTTTGCATAATAATTGCGTTGATATTTTTGACGCAATTAAATATTTGGAGTTTCCCGGTAATTTATTTTGATGCAATTAGTTGCTTTTAAAATCTTATCTTTACTCGTAAATTATACTTAAACATATTTATACGACGCACACATTAATATTCTAATTAAATGGTAATGGATTATTAGTAAAGGAGCTTCTTTCTCATGCATTTAATCACATATCTTTTATATACAGTGTCCTCGCAATTGACTTTTTGTTGAATGGTCGATTTACTCCTATAATTGATGGAATTATTTGATTTTCTTAAAGTTAAAGTTATTTATATCTATCCTACGACCACTATGACTTAATCTACCTTTAAACTACCCTATTATCATAGCAATATATATATATATATATATATATATAGTGTACCCACATGGAGTGTAAATACCAAACAAATTTCAAGTTCTAATTTGTCCTTTTGGGGATCAGCCATGCTTGATCTTTTCATTCCAGAAACTTGTGTAAGTAAATGTTTTTGATATTTTTAAAAACAAAAGTAGCCTACTCCTGACAATTTTAGAAAATTTCTTTTAAAAGTACCCTGTATATTAATTAATTGGTCTAATTTTTTCAGCATCTTAGTTTAAGACCAAGCAGGGCTGATCCCCATAAACTCAAATTACAACACGAAATTATTTTTGTTATTCTCACCCCATGTGAACTCTATCTGTCGACACACTGTAATTTCATATAGTTCAGTTACCTGCTACCCGCCACCTAAATAACCTAAAATTTAAATATGCCCCGACTAGCTCAGTCTAATCCACACAGAGTGTACGATGTTACGATAACAAAGGGGGTACCTCTTTTTATCTAACACTTTCCTGCTTGAATGAGACAGATGAAATTAACCAAGATTTATATAATTAAAAAAAAATATATACACTTTACAGCTTGATAATATGATTCACTATTCGACAAAATATACCCCTGAATCATAGTAATAATGATATCAATTTGTTTATCCCCAAAATTATAGCTCTCTTTAGTCAGCTTAAAGCCAACAAAAATGACACTGTATTCTATTGGAAATACCTTTAAACGTTCAATGACTTTTTCCTTTTACGTAAATTTTCACGTATAAAAAGATTTTTGATGACCCTTTACATAAATATTCTGGTATAAAAAAATGTAAATGTTCAATAAAAAGAAAATAATGCCTTTTGCTATTAGATAATGTTCTGACCTGTAGTTTTCCTTGAGTGTCTTTTTGTTCTCTCTATTCTTGAATCTGCTGCTGCGTGCTGTTGACCAGTACTCCAGGATTGTTTTCAGTTGAGTTTACTTGTTGATTTTATAGTACCGCTTGGCCAAACACCCATTCAATGCTTAGAACAATCCTCCGTCTAGTGCTCCGATGCGTAGATGCAAACCAATGTTTTTATGCAAATTTAAACCGATGTATATTTAAATTCGGATTTATTTGCAAATTTAGATTTATGTACAAATCTAGATTTAAGTACCAATTTAGATGTGCTAATTTAGATTTTTGATCTTAAACCGTTTCTCAGTTAACGGCAAACTTCTCTCGTATATTTTCACTGTTATTTTAATTTCAAAACTTTTCTATCACGACTTCCACGAAATATTATTATTTAATTTTTCTATGTTCACTATGCGTAATTTTCTAATTTGAACTGCCATGAAGCGTGCTCTGATTGAACGAAGACCGACTGTTCATCATACTTGTGTGGTATTTAAAACAACTCCTCCATCTGACATCATTGGTTATCCGCGTCCTTCGGTCAAAGTTTAAGGCGTGCTATATGTTATTGTGCATACCTTGGACTTTCTCCGGTATGAATTTGATAATAGCTTGTTGAAATGATGTCGATTACGTAGCATTCAGGTTCTATATAGTGAATTCCTATAACCCGTGTACTTTCACCCGTCTTGTTTTGTTTTGTTGTAGGAAATTTTAATTCGACCTCTCACGTAGACAAACTTATGGTTTTTATTTTTGTCAAGATAATTTTATGGGTTTTGAATTTACTCCATGTTAAAAATCACGTATGCGAAATTTCTATAATGTCGTAAATTGAAATGCGTTTATTTACATCCTGCGTTTCTGAAACGTGTTTGTTTTGAAAGGTGTGTTTATTGCGAGGATGCTTTGTTATTTCCTTGCACTATGGCCTGTTTATTTCAACAGAATTCGTATCACGATTTTCTAGCTTTCGATGCTCTTAATGCGTATTTATTTAAAATTTATTAATGCTTTGCTAGTTTAAAATTAATTTGATTGCGTACAGAGTTATTTATCTTACTGAATGTGGTTGTATTATTGAAGATGAGTTACCCTGCATTAATTAAGGTTAACTGTGATTCTTATACAGTGTGTTAGATGTTTGCTTTTGCATAATTTGCGAATTACGTACTTTTCATGATAAAATTGTTTAGTTTTCTAGCTTTTCGCACTATTTACATGTAGTGAGCGACCCTTTTGATCCTATATACCCCTAAATAACCTTATTATCATAGCATTATATATATATATATATATAAATATATGTTAATCTTGAGGTTTTTGCGCATAGCTGGCTGGTTCTGAAGTGAACCGCTGTTAAATTGGCGACGTTTTAGCATAATTACATCTACCATCTTCAGGCTCTGTAGGCTCTGCTCAACCTACCTTGAAGATGGCATATGTGATTTTGTCGAAACGTCGTTCACTTCACAACGAACCAGCTATGCGGAATAATACCTGAAAAATTGATGAAGTATATATATATATATATATATATATATATATATATTATTCTACCCCCCCTAATTTTATTTTTACTTTTTACTTTACTTTGGTTTTTAACTATAGTCTTCCTTTTTATTTTTATAAACTTTAAAATGTGCACACCTAATGCACTCCCCGTACTTGCACCGTTTGGTTGATTCGTTTATTAAATATTTATTGTAATGCCTCGACTCTATAAAACTCTTAATCCCAGGGTATTCAAACTACTTATAGTGGATTCCGTTATAAGTAGATGTGCTACGTCCAACCAAAGTGCAATCTTTTGTTTTACTAATAAAATTGCTACTCTACTTTTGTATATGCCAAAATTTCTAATTAGATCAAAGTTACTATGTGCCAAATTAAAATTACAACCAAAATTTGTATGACTAATTTTTGACGTATTAAAGAATATGATTTTAAACACTCACCTGGTCTATACTCCGTCGATGCCTCGCTGACTGCTGGCACAAAATCCTAATTACCGTATACGTCTTCACAATGATGCTCTTGAATTTCTGTGCAGCTTCCAGGTGTCCTCGAATTTTAACTGTTTCCCAATATCTGAAATGATTAACCCAAATTTAGAATTTAGAAAATACCGTGTTACAACTTCCCCTGTACTAATCTCCAACTCGTATCCTTGTTTCCGCTCAATGCTCCTGCTGTCTTTAACCCGTTCCAATATCCAACTTTTAATCTATATAACCACTCTCGATAACCTAACTTTTAACCACACTCCAATATCCAACTTCGAATCTGTATAACCACTCTCGATGACTTTCTAACTTTGAACCACACTCCAATATCCAACTTCTAATCTGTATAACCACTCTCGATGACCTTCTACCTTTAAGACCACTCTCCAAATCCAATTTCTAATCGTCGCACAATCACTACTATTCCCTTTATAATTCCTATGCTTGTATCTTTTACCACTTTTCAATTAAACTCATTTTAAACAATTACTTTTATTTTCTTTTTCAAAATATCTGAATACAAATTAGCACAGCTCTGAAAACACGTCTTTTACAAAATTGGTTCGAAAATAATCTGCTTTGTTTACTCTCTAAGGCGACCATGTTAATTCTCTACTAGCCTACTACATCTTAAAATTCATCACAAATAGTTAAGTCCGTGTCGCACATACCATAGTTCATGTCTTTTATACAGTTTCATAATCACATTAAATACTAATATATGTCCTAAATCTTTACATTCAACCAATCACATTTTACGATGTTTTAACTAATAATTTTGGGTTTACAAATATTGTCCAAAAGTTGATTCTATAGAAAATGAAACCAAAATAATTTACCCTTGACCCTGGATGCATGTTGATAGTGAACATTCACAGACGCATCCGGCTTTTGGACGGCAAATGTACTTTCAAAGGCTTTTTAAAATTCAACTCGGTATAAACCCTTGAGCATTTCACATCTTACTACGCCACTTAGTCATTTTAAAATTTCCTTTTGGCACTGAATTTCAACTACTATTTGAATGGTATTTTAGTGTACATAAAACACGGCAAACATACATTTTTAAGTTTATGTGATCGATTATGTGGATTATTTTTGTTTGGCATATACTATCTTGTACTAAACAACCCTTATAACTCTTAGTAGCTCCCTTAGACATTATAATATATATATATATATATATATATATATATTGATGTGACTAGAGGTCATCAAGAGGTCATTTAGCATCATTTCGTAAAAATAAGGCACCACAACCCCAATCAAATTTGGAGAAATTAAAAAATCTCAAATTATGTAGATATTCATATTTATAGAAACGAGTATTTGTTAAAGCACTCAATATATTAGACTATAAATGCATAAAACCGTGTGTGAAATAGTTTGCAATTTTAATGACGATGAAATAGTGGTTTTTAGATAAGAAGAATATGTTCCGCTCGTAAAAAGACGGTTTTTTCAAACAGCTTCGTACAAAAAGTACTCATTGGTGTATCGATTACGCACAAAAGCGTGATAATTATATAAGATTTTCATGTTTACAAGTAATGGAGCGTATTGATTTTAACTATCAGTCACAGATTCTAAGAAAAGGAACTAGGAAAGCTTATTTCTGTTGAAGAACGTGTTTACTGAACTTCTAGAAAAATTCAGTACTTAGATGGAACTGAAGGTTGTATTATTAATGAAATACGATATAGTTGCGTTGAAGCTGTTACATAAGGAATGTAAACGTACTCCAACTATAGAGGAAAAGTCGTGAATATAAGATTAATTGCAGTCATAAATCTTGTGTGTTGGTAGATAACGCGTAAGTAAATGGAACTAATTAGTAGCTTTAGGTTATTAGAACGACAGATTTCTAAAAGTTCTCGATGCTGACTTAAAAGACCACCCTACTACTAGCACCAATCCAAAAATAGAAATGACAACTAGACCTTGTTAGAAAGTTCGAGATGCTGTCGTCACGAGTGCTCGTGGTTATAAAACTCAATCGAAGTTGAAAGGCAGTTGATCAGTTGCTGTTAAAACGTCACGTAATAAAGTATTACAGATACAGTAGTTGAAATTATTTTATTTAAATAGCAAAGCAAAAGTATTTTTAAATGTACAGAAGTAAGAGAGATTAACCGGAATGACGTAAAATGAATAAATAATGATTGATTACTGCAAGATAAAGTTTTAATTTGAATCTATACGTATACGGATTTGGAGTGCAATTATGATGATTAATAGTATGTAATGAAAAAAATTTAACAATTTGAACGATTTGAACATGCCAAACAACAATGATCTGCATGACTTACATGCTAAAGTAAAATTATATTGGTTCAAAATTTAAAATAAGGGATATTTCTATTTATTAGTTAAGCTCCATGGTTATAGTATTTTTGTGTGCTAGCATTTGAAGAGTCGAGATAGTGTGTACAAGTTTGATCATTCTATTAAAAACGGTGGCAAGCCGTCGGTGAGGTTTTTTTACCATTATATAAAAATTTTATCGAACCTAACTGATTAGGTACGTTTAAATACGATTTTAAAGCTAGAAATTGAGATATCTACCTCATCTTGAAAATTTTGTACAAGATTAATTGAAGAGTTACTGTATAATTAAATTAAGATTAGAATAGGAATAATGATTATAAAAAAGACTTTGAACTCTAATTTTAGTATAAGTTGGAATAAGTTATATTTTTCTTAGATTTAAGATTGTTTGTAAGGAAAAGCCGTTGTAACAATATTGTTATAATTTTTTTATGTATATTTTAGGTTATGGAAACTTTGGACATGCTTAGACTAACTCCGACAATTAATGCGGTAACGGATAGCTTATCAGGCGGAGAACGTAAACGATTATCAATAGCTCTGGAGCTAATAAGCAATCCACCAGTACTATTTTTGGATGAACCCACAAGGTATGCGTTTTATAAGTAGTTCAGCATAAAATTGTTAATCTTAGAACATCCTGCTTTTAGTGGCTTAGATGATTTAGCGAGCTCACAGTGCGTTTCACTTTTAAAAATGTTGGCAGAAGGGGGAAGAACTGTCATTTGCTCTGTACATGCTCCAAGTGCCAGATTATTTTCTAAGTTTGATCAAACGTATATATTAGCATCTGGACAGTGTATATATCAAGGTTCAGGTCAAAACATCGTTCCTTTTTTAAGCAGTATTGGTTTAACCTGTCCGAAACATTACAATCCAGCTGATTTTAGTAAGTATATGCATGCTCTGTATTAACAGAATATGATTTACTAATCACTTTCTATGAATTTTTTGAAGTGTAAACATGTCATAAATAAAGCCTAAAGACCTGGCCACGTTTTTCCCTATTATCCTACGTAGATACAATTATGTTAATTTATATGACTAGAGCAATCTCTATATTTGAGACGTTCTCTTTCAATTATACAGTGTACCAGATTTTTTATTGTAGCGCTGTTTAGTCTACCTCTTGCCAGAATAATTACATTAGAATGTAAACGAAGCGTTAGCACAGAGAAGATGATTGATTGACCCTTGCGGTCCCATATAGTTCAGATGAACTTGATTGACAGTTACAAGACATTTTGCAATAAAGGGTAATTTAGATTACAATAGGTACATTCGAGATATTATTTGCATATTCTGATATGTTCTTGAAATAATTAGAATGATTGGATAAAATATAAACAGCCGTTAAGGGGTTTTCAAAGGCAGTTTTAATTAAAGCTTTGATTAAAGCATGAGTACTAGTTTAAAGCTTTGAAAGATAAATGACTGTCAATATAAATTAGTGTTGATATATAGGTCGCCCTATTCTATATAAAGTAATTATAGTGCTTCATATATAAATTATTAATTACTGCTTGGATAGTTAATTATTGTGGTTTGTTCGATAGTAATTAAGAAGATAGCAATGTAGCTTTAAAAAGATAGCACTTGTGCTGTTAGCGATTAGTTCGGAAAGTGAATAATTGTGAAAGCTTTTGAAGAATTCCATTGTTACTACAAATTGTTGAGCAGGCTAGTAAATATAATCTGTTTAAAAATAGGAAACTGTTGTTATTGCAAGTATGGTTTTTGTTGCACTTACAATTTAATTTGTCATATATAGCCACATGCTAGGCTAAATATGTAGTGTTTGCACTATTTGTATTTGTTACTCCTGAGGGTCAGGAGCTTTTGCTCCTGGAATAACCAAAGAGTTTTGTTGCATGTTCTGTTGTTTGTTGTGATATGAAATAAGTTAGTGATACAGGCAGACATTCCTCAAGCAATTCGAGTCTACCGCAAGAGCTAGCAGCTGGAATGGTGAAAAGGCATCCATGTTTATTTCTACGTTAGACGATGAGGCCTTGAACATTGTGCAGACCATACCAGACTATGACCAAAGAAGCTACAGGGCCTCAACGTCAAAGCTGGAAATGATATACGCCGACTCTAATCTGCAACAAGTGTACCAGGCTCAAGTGAATAACCGTTACCAAAAGGCCAACGAAAATTTCCAAGATATTGCTCGCTTGGTGAGACTAGCCTGCCCAACTTCCTAAAACAGGTCGGGATACGCAACGAAAAGATTCAGCATGCATTACAGCTGGCTCGTCAGAGGACCCTAGATGATGCGTTATTTCATGCCATGAAATTTGAAGCGGCTAAGCAGTCTCCGCATCGTAGTAGTGGCAAAGTAAGATGCCCCTTAAAGAGAAACCTAAGAAAAAGCAGATATGAAAGACGACATCTTGAGAGTAAGGAATGAGGAAGTGCCACTTTGCGAAGCAGACGATGTGCCTGTAGAGTTTGTCTGACGGACGACATTATCCTACCTAAAAAGAAAGTGTGGTAATGGAACACTTACATAGTGCTCTCCATGAAAGCTTTGTGCGCACTATTGAGCCGACCACTGTTAAGTCCCTGGAAAAAGTTGTGCTTATGTGGAAGGTTCTAACCAAAGTGATGGATGGTGTACCTGTTATGACTTTAAACGTCAATAACTACGATATTGCTTTGAAAAAGAATGCAATGATTGGGTGGTGTTCGTCGGTCATTCATGTGGCGAAGTGTGCCGGCGTTGAGAAAGAACCACACACCAAAGATTGCGTCACGAAGTTATTGGACCAGTTGAAAAGACCCTGCGAGCATCTTTAACAACAACAACTAGCAGGACTTAAAAATTTGATGTGGCGGTAATCGGCTCACGGCCGACGGCGATCGATTATTTGCTTAAGACGTTTATGTCTACGTCAAGTAGACGAAGAAAAACATGTGTTTAATAAGGTTCAATGGACTTACCTCACATCAACCGCAATTTTATGGAACTGTCCATTTCGTGTTTCTAGAGTTTAATTGTAGTAGGAAAGGATTCAGTTCTGTTTCCTTTCTTACCAATATTCATGAGCCTTATTTCTACAAAATAATTCTCAATGCATCATCATCAATCCTGGAACTAGTTAGACGCGTACCTTCATTGGTATATATTCTGAGCTAATCTACACATTCCTCTGCAGTTCCTACAATCAACATCTGTTTATATGTGTCCAATAGTTTAATCTAGTTCTATCTACACCTCTTTTTTCTCCTTTCTCTACTTCTAATATATCCCGCACTATTTCCCCATGCCTTAATAAGTGTCCTATCATTCCAACTTTGTTATTTTTTTAATTTTCCAAAAGTATCTTTATTTCTCTACTATTTCTTGAACTTTTTTGTTCTTAACTTTGTCTGTCTATGATATCATCATCATATCTTCATAGCACCAGATTTCATTTTCTGCCTGCGTTTTCTAATGTCCACCAATCAGAACCAAACAGTGCTGTACTCCACACATTTGCTTATTTTCTTATTCCTATGTTTGTTGTTTTCGAAAATAGCAGCTGCTTTTTCTTGTTAGATACAGTACGACCTTGTGCTAATCCTTCTTTATATCTCTTGCCCTTTTTCTCTTTTATTGTTTTTTAAGAATATACCTTATTTCACCTATATTCAGTTGTACGCGAGAATCCTGGGACAAATTTGTAGAGAAATACCTGAGGCGTGACGCATGGGAAGTTACATATCGGATAGTTAGAGATAAGATCAGACCACCAACCATTTACTCCACTCTACAGATGGATGACGGAAACACTTCTAACGGGAACGATTCGGCAAAGGCACTAATAAAAGGGCTGATATCTGATGACAATCCCGAGGAAGACTCGGACAGTCAAGCGAATCGCCAAAACGGCAATGGCAACAGGTCTTGGAATCGACAAAAGGAGGAACTCCCCTCCCCTTCAGAGAGGGTGAGGTGCTTCTGGCGATTGCAAGGTGCAGAAACTGAAAAGCACCCGGCCCTGACAACGTCCAGGCTGAAGGTATAAAAACGTTGGCAGACCAAAATCCGATGTTGTTAACTGCATTCAACAGTTAATGTTTCATACAAACATAATTTCCTACCATTTGAAAAAGGGCAAACCTGGTAATTATCCCGAAGGGGCATGACAGGATATGTACTCCACAGGATCATATCGACCGATATGCCTCCTGAACGTCCTAGGGAAAATATATGAAAGATTACTAGCCGACAGGATGATGGACCATAAAAATGTACACGATATAAACAACTGCTAATACGGTTTTAGAGAAGGGAAGTCGACTGAAGACGCTGTCAACCACGTTTTTGTATCTTCAAAAAGGTTTGACAGTAAATACGTCCTAGTAATGATAGACATCGAAGGGATATTTAACAACCTTTGATGACCGGCCCTATTTCACAAGCTGGAATCAATCAACTGCCACAAACAACTGTATCATACGTTTTGAAATTACTGCCAGGACAGTTACGTTACACTATAAGGACCACAGTTAATATCTAAAATCGTTACCGTAGGGATTCGTCTGCGGACCTCTGTTCTGGGATATTTTGCTGGATGGGCTGTTGGACGACCTTCGAGCCATGATAGAGGTTTACTGTCGTTGCCAACGCGGACGACTTACGCGTCATGGTGAAGGAGAATACAAAAGTCGCAATCGAGCAAAAAGCTACAACCACAGTAGAGCGAATAAACAACAAGTGTAAAAACAACAAAATGTTCACCTCTGTGTCCAAGACCACTACATGATGATGGAGGGGAATCTTCCGAGAAATCCCCAAATCATCTGACGACACGAAAGGGTTAAACGATCGCCCCAAACTAAGTACCATGGGGTTATCCTGAACGAGAAACAAATCTTTGAAGACCACTTACAAAAGACGTGCTCAAAAGCAAAAAGCTTTATGCAAGGCATCGCCAGTGTAGCCCAAGGCGAGTACAAAATCTCGCTCAACTGTGTCAAACTCTACATGATCGTGCGTGATGGCATCAGTTATAACTCATGTGGCAAGCGCGTGGTACTCCAGTGAATCTAGTGAAGCTCCCACAACGCGTGAACTCGGAGCAAATGGGACTTATGCTGCGCTGAATAGGGGCCTACCGCACCACCTCGCACGATGCACTGGCCGTAGCATTTATTAATTGATCAAAAATGGTAATTCCTGAAGTAGTTGATGATGAATTATTATTTATTATGATTTCAGATTGGTTCTTTACCAGTTGGCACGTGTAAATAAAACAGAATTTGTATCCAAATTTAATGATGCAGCAACCCTGAACGGTACAAAGGTAATACTCCAAAAACATTTATGCGTACAATAAATGAGAAGCACTCACAACACAAAATTGTATTGTAATCTATACAGATTATAAAAATATTTTACTAATTTACCACGTTATTATCTAGTGGTGCATAGATCGAGCCAGTTCGCATGCACCCTATGTGCAACCAAATCCCGACTAACTCTTTCTCTTCTCCCACTCGTTGTCTTTGAGCCTGGAACTATCACATTTATAATAAAAATTAGCTCTCTCCTTTATTAACAAACCGGACTTGCAGATTTTCAAAATCAGCAGTTCAACTATTAATTGAAATTTTTAGTTATAGAGGCAGCTAGTGGTGAATATGGTAGTGACACAATAGACAAGATGATAAATGCGATTGATAATGGAAGAAATATTACTTATTGTAAGAAATCACATATTGCAGCAGAAACTGACTTCCATAGAAGGCGATCTTGTGACGACATTTCTACAACTGTATACGCACCTACAACTGAACCACCCAATAAGTATTATACTGATTCATCAATTTGGAATGAGTTTAAAGTATTATTATGGAGATTTTGGCTGCAAGCTTGTAGAGATTTAGTAAGTAGAGGTAGAAAAAACCTTTGTTTTAAAAGTTTTTTGCAGAACTATTTGGTGCTAAAAATTATATTATATTCATTACTAGGTTTTGTGTTGGGCAGCTTTTACTTAAACATGGGACAAGACGCTTCCAAAAAGCATTATTCAATTTTGGCTATTGCTACACATCTGTGATTGCATTTCTGTATTTGCCATTAATGCCAGTGCTACTTGCTTGTAAGTATAACATTTGACCATAATAACAGTTGTTGCATTCATTCAAGTTTAGTCATAAAATGAACTTTGGGTTCGTTCTAAACGAACCTGTACCTTGAAAAAGTTCTAGAAAACTAGAACGGGTAGAATGGCTTGCGTGTTTCAGAGAGCTAAAGAGCCGAACTATAGGCTTAACCAAACTAGTGGGGTCTTTAGTGAGGAACCAGATTAAGACAGGTTCCCGAAAGAGGGCAGCAGCTCTTTTGGTACTTAGAGTGGTAGACACTACTGCAATGTAGAAGTAACAAGAAACCACCGCATTACCTCTCAAGTACACAGCGTACCAAATGCGTTTTAAAATATGATGATGTTTTGTACAATTTTTGGTCCTTAAATATCTAGAAGGTAATTCACAAAATATTCAGTGAATTATTCGGCTAAAATTTCCGTGCCAGTAAAATACCGAAAACCCCGATTGTAAGCAAAAATTGTTGTTCTGCCGACTAACTCAGTAGGACTAGTTGCAATAAACAACATCAAGTTTAAAGAAAGGTTTATTTAAATATAAATCAAGCTAAGCGACTACACATCATGAGAGCTTTTTACGTTCTTCTGTATCTCTGAACAACAAGTTACAGTAACCCCTTACTTACTCCCTCTACTACCCTTAAGTCTACCGACGCACGCAGAAGGCCTGAAATATTTTACACATCCTTCGGCGCGGCGGAACAACTTAGCTTATCATCCCTTTTAAGGTCGATATTTCACGTGATATTCTTTTAAATGTTTTAGCGTTATCTGAGTAAATGACCTTAGGTATCCCACTACGGGCAAAGAACCGTTAACATGCACTGATTGTAGACGCAACATCCATTTTCAAAACAATCTCTAGATGAAGTGCTCGTATAACAGCACAGGTAAATAAAAGCACATAACATGGCTTTGAGTGATAACTATCTTTAAAATACAACGGTCCAGCGAAGTCTAAACCTGTCACTTCAAAGGGCTTTGTTTGCTGTATTTGATCTCTAGGTAACGGCGCGAAAGGATGCGACCCTGACTTTCCACGAAGTCGTTTACAGATAACACATCTTGCTAAAACGGATTTTATTAATTGCCGTCCTTGTACAATCCAAAATCGTTTACGTAATTCATGAAGTGTTGCATTAACACCACTATGATAAAGAGTTTTATGAAACTTCATTATTAGTAGTTTACTTAAATGTGCAGTTTTCGATAGAATAACGGGATGCTTGAGGTCAAAATCTTCTTTTAAATTATGAAGACGCCAACCCAAACGCAGCAATTTATGTTTATCCAAGAAAGGGCTTATAGTTGCAATACTCGATTTCCGTTCAATGCCCTCGCCCTTTTGTAAGTTATTAATCTCCGAATAATAAACTTCCCGCTGAGCTTGCCTCAGTAATCATATTTCGGCCCTTTCAAATTCGTTTACGGTTAAGCTCTTCATTTCTTTATTATTTCTGGTTTTTAAATTTCCTATAAATCGTAAAACATATGCCGTTATCCGCACTAAACGATCAAAATCACTGTATCTGGAGGAATCTATAAATTGATTGCTACCTTTTATAGTGTCCTTAATTAGTAAAGCCATTTTCGATACTACATCTATCGTTGACGTAGCTTTCTCTATCGTATTATACACACGAGCAATAGTCTGTAACACGTGCCTTTTTTTCACCATCTTAACGGAATGTATGTACTCCGTCACACTACTGAAATCGACACTAATTCTATCGTTCTGATTGCACCAGTTAATTCTTGCACCTTCTGAATTTGTGCATTTTGCGATTCAACCTTGCTGTTTACTTTGAGATCGTTAATCGTACATTTGCGTAAATTCATGGAGGCTTCTTGAAAAAGCTTACTTGAAAAGTCTTTTAAATGTTCTGCAATATTTCGATTGTTTACACTGACCACTAGATCGTCCCCTTTCTAAGATTTCAATAAATTCATAATAATTAAAATTTCCAGTAAAGCATGCAACAAGAAAATATTCATAGACAACAAAGTAATGTCTACCTAATACGAGAGACTAGAATAGTCAGTTCTCTGAACGGATGCTAGCAATTTCTTGAAATGTAGACCTATACACAAGCAATCTGTAAAATGGAAATTGGCAACGTTCTTTGTTTAGAATATGGGGAAACAATTCTTCTTAAGTTTTTATTATTTTGACAACGATCCTCGTCATGGATCGAAACTTAAATAAAGATGATTTTAAAAACTATGAGTGGTTTAATTCCCAAAGAAGATTAAGAAAAATTACCGATTCACTTCGTCGAGGTTGATAATTTGGATCCCCCTACGTTATCCTCATTATTGAAATCCGACATTGTGATTGAAAACGGATAGCTAAAAATTTGGTTTCAAATAACTATTTTTCCAATAATCTGGAAAAACTCCTAAGGATTTATTGAACAAGTATTTTATTGGGTGTATTAAAGTATACAAGCAGCGTTTTAGAACAACCAGTGGAATTCCATCTGGTCCATGTGTTACTTCACTTGGCGGCTTCATAACACGATTTCTGATGCATCAATGTAATAATTGCTAACTTTTATAGTGTCTGTATAAAAAAATGCTGGTACTCTATTAACCTTTGTATTACTGTAAACTGTTGAAAAATATGACCCAAACAAATTTACTACCTTTCATGTTGTTAAAGACAAGTTGTGATGGCAGATTAAATACTTTTCGTTTGTTATTCACTAACTTCCAGAATGAATTTGGTTGTAATTTAATATTTGCATGGACTTTATCTATATACGATTTACGTTTTTCTAAGAAAGACAAACTGATCATAATCATTCTTACTACCACTTACTTTGTATTTCTTGCGTGTTGCCTTCTTCTGTCTTATAGAGTTTCTTAGTTCGGTACTGAACCATGTTGGAAAACTTGACACTAAGCTTTTTCAATGGTACGAATCTTTTGATAGCGTTGTCCAATATGTTATAAAATTTTGATATGTCCATATCGATGTCTCTGCCTGCCTTTAAGCATAATGGAATTCCAATCAGTACCAGCAAAGTAGCTTCAAAATTAGCATTCTTAAAATCGTAGTATAATTCTTCAAATTGTAATTGTTTGTATTGACTGACACTAACATCAAAAGAGGTTGCAGTATGATATATACTATTAAGAAACAATTTATCAATAGCTTTTGTAACGTGTGTTTCATTTATAGTAGCAAATATTAAATCTAAAAATGTATTCCTACTATTTGGGTTAGTATTAATTTGAAATAAGTTATGGTAATTAAAACAATGCACTAAAGATAACGCTGGATAATTATCAGGACAGTAAACTTTTAGCCCGAATTTACTTGCTTCTTTATATCAGGATTTATATTCTTTGAACAAACGGCCTGAATATGGCCCACTTTATTGCATTTGTTACAAACTTTTTGCCTGCAACGACAGTTTCTACAAAAGTGTTCAGAACTACCACAAGAAAAACAGCGTTTAATATTATCGTATGTAGAATAAGCATTAGAGACACTAGCACTTTGGCATGCAATTGGCAAAGCATCGGGATTACCTTGTGACGGACGCTTGTGCCTTGATGAATTATTATTAACACCTATATTTTTCGTATTGTGGCACAGCATAATTTTGGGGCCCCTTTGTACATTCGTAAGTGTTTGAGGTCGAAGCTGTTCTGTTCTTATATTCTTATATGCATGGCCTGGCATTGAACACACTTTATTTTGCAGAAAACCCGCTAGAACATTAACATCGCTTATGTTAGCGGCTTCTACTGCCGATGTAATATTTATCTCTTCTACAGCACCAATAATTAAAGAAATTTTATCTGATTCAGTAAATTCTAGGTTCAAATCTGATATCTTCGCAAAGTGCTTAAAATGAAACTCGTATAAACTGCTACCTACTGCCGGTTTGTATACTAGAAGGTGTTGCAATACATTAAACATATTCCTTTTTGTAACGAACGTGTTTTGTATTAAAATTTTCTATTCCCGCCAAGTGCATTGCAACCAACTAACCTCATTTCCAACAATATTTTGATAAAATATAAGTGCCGCCCCTCGAAGTTTATTAGGAGCTTCAAATATGATGTTTCGTTCGCTCCAGTTATATAACCTGCACATATGTTCAATAACCTCTAGCCACCTGTCTACGTCGTCGACTGCAGGATCGAATTCTGGGAGCAGAATGGAATTAAGTAAGAACGTATCTTTTGCATCAGTGAATGTGATACTTACCCCAACTGGATCCCCTATATTAATACTAGTATCTGACCTGGTAGGAAGTGTATAGATCGAGTACGTCTTTTTTTCTTAGCAGATTAAATTGCAACGTCGTTACCAGATAAGTTAGTAGAATGACTTGAACTTGAACTAGATGATGTAGAGTTCCTAGCAGATCATTTTGCTTTTTCCTACGAATGCCCCATCGTGGGATTTCGCCACTTCTGATGTTGTCTGGGACTGCAACTCATGAACAGTCACGTAGCTCGATCAATGATTTATTAAACACTGTTTATTAATTGCAAATAATTTAATGGAAATGCTCGTTCATCAAAAATAATTCCAATGTCCTCTTTAATGTCTCTCAAAAAACTCTGTGACATCTGCCTTCCTTGATCGCTCATTTTCTATCAATAGATGCCAGATAAATGTATGTGTCACAGCGGCTACCCAGGATATACAACATTAAATTTAGACTGATGTATAAATAACAAATTCAATGAAATTGATGTAGACTATAGTTTGTACTAAGTAGTAATGAAACTATCATAGCTACAATATTTAGAAAGATACCTAAATAGCAATGCATACAAAATATTAAAAGTAGCAAAAAACAGATTTGTAATCAGCCAAATTAGAAACTGACACCTTTTCTACTCATTTTTGTTTTCTGTTGGTGCATAGTTCAGCCAACTATAAACACAAAGATGGTTGCTTATTGCCTACCAATTACCAGAAAATCACCTCCTTTACAATACTATACGTTGTGTTTGGACAAGTATTTATTATTTTTATGGTGTCTAATTAGATATTAATTTTTATTTGGGTATTTAATAGTTTATGTTAATAATATATGTTATTTTAGTTCCAGTACAAATTCAGCTTATTCGAAGAGAACATTTTAACCAATGGTATAGTCTGACGTCTTATTATTTGGCAATGAGTGTAATAACCTTACCGTTGTATGCATTTTTGGCACTATTTTACATAGGAATATCCTATATAATGAGTGATCAACCTCTTGAGTTCGATCGAATTACTATGTACATATTTATATGCGTTCTAATAGCTTTTGTTTCTGATAGTTTTGGGTTAATGGTGTCTTCAGTATTTAATATGGTGGTATGTATATTCATATCATATCCATTACAACACTGAATATATCTACTATTATAGAATGCATTGTTCATGGGACCCTGTTTAGTTGTTCCAATGATGTTAATTGCAGTATATGGTATAGGCCATCGCACCGAGTTACCAGTATTAGTTCAGACAGGAATGTATTTTAGCTATCTGCGATATGGAATGGAAGCGTTGATTATAACAATATATGGAAATAATAGGGAACTACTGAGATGTCCTGACGAAGAAGATGTATGTCCTTTCAGAGACCCAAAGTTCCTTATTGGATTTATGGGAATGGGACATTTTAACCTATGGATAGACTTATTAGCTTTATTTGGCTTCTTTTTAATATTTAGGCTAGCTAGCTTTTATTTATTAAGTCAGCGTTTACAACCAAATAAAACATTTGCCACTTTACAGTTGGTTGTCAAAATTGTTAAATCACATTTTAACTCACTTCACTGATGTACTGATACTATAAACACTATTTATTAGAGATAACTTATTTGACCAATGAAATATTGTTACTTTTTTTTTTAGTATTAGATGTACTAGATTGCTTCGTTAATTTAATATATAAGGATAATTGTTTTTGATACTGTACCTAAAGGTCCACAGGAAATGTCAAGTATTATATAAAAGACCATTAGATACGCCTTGTCTCTTTGTTTTTAGATGCCTTGAACTATTTTTAGATATTGAACCAAGTGCACATTCTTTTCTTCTATACGGTTTTCTCTTCCACTACATCCTAGTTCCTGTGGTGTTCTGTTTTGTCTGGGGTCACCTTGTTAATGCTTCGTAGCAACAGAGATAACTATTATTTACAAGTTCAAAATACGAACTACTTATACATTAAGAGCACGATGCACAAGGAGAATATTTACAACAGTTTTTGTGTGTGTTTTTTAACACTGAAAGCGGGGACAAACCGAAGAACTTTTTCCAGTGGGGAGATTAATTTTGATTGACCAACTCTGCAGTCAAATTTCCAACTGCTTTAGATATACTGTTTACAAAAAAGAACAAAATTTATCTAATAATTTTTGTTTGCAGAATTTTATTAAACAAAGTAATTCGTCGTATTAAAATTTAATTCGTCTGTTTTTCAGTCTGGACCAAGATTCGGCTATTGTATTTAATGGATGTTTTTGGTGATGTTTTTTTCAGTCTTCATAATCATCAAGTCGCACAAATGATCCTCGCCCATAGTCGACATAATTTAATTTTTTATAAATTTTATTATACTAAATTTTCTCTCATTAGATACAGTGGTGTATCCTCGGTGACTGCAAGTTGTACTATCTCTTTTGCTAACTTGACAAAATTAATGTTTTTACATTTGTCGATAACATAGCTCATAGTAGCACATTTACTGCAGGCACAAAATAAAATTTCAATTCAGATTGTAATACATAAACACTTGGCTTATCTTTAGAATTGGGAAATGTTTTCAATATTTCTGCTCGATTTTCAAAACAGCAGTTATTGTTGAGATAATAAAATCGTAGTTTAGTACTTTCCAATAAAGTTCAAAAGCCTTCCGAATCCACATGTATTGATTTTGATATTTCCATTAACAATTATTAACCGCCTCAATAGTTTCTGTTCTGGCTATCCATCATGTCCGAGAAAGATTTCTACGTTGCAAAGAATTTTTGACTGTTTGCTGACTACTTTCTAGCTGAGAAAACGCTTAGTGTTTTTTTGAAAAAACCTATCTTCTAAAATATCATACATATTAGTTACAATTTCACTGGAATTGAGACTGTTCTCTACATCAGTATTAGCATGATGCGCCTGGCATTGTACAAACGGTACACGGGGACCAAAATTATCTGATATCAATTGAAAGCTCTAGACATTGAAGCTGCACAATCACAAGACAGGAAAGTTACTTCAGTAGAATTAATTATAATATTCATAATAGATGTAGTTATTTCAGATCCAGTTTAATCCAATCATTTCTAACTGTACGAATTACCCGCGACAGTATACCTTTATGTAAACTATCTGGAGTTGTGTCAGCCATGATAGTATAAAAGAAACTATTGTCAATTTTTGGCCTTTTGGTTTTTCGAATTTTATTGTCTATTGAAGTAATAAATGCATTTTGCTTTCCGCATGATCAAGGGCGTTATCCTCAACAAGTGATTTCTGTTGCGTATGCATAAATTAACGAAATGTTATTCCTGACTCGTGATATAGAAACGTGTGCTAATTGAAAGCGATTGTAAACAGCGAGCGGTTTTTAGCATTCGTATTTACGTTTTTTAACCAACAATTTGCATGTGATTAGATACATACAGGTGGTTTATCATTATAAAGTGTGACATCTGTACCTGTACCGCAAGAAAAATGACAAATGGCGTGTTTGTTTTGATGGCAGACTTCGAAACGCTAAATTTATCTCATTTATCAATCCTAGACAAGCTTTTTATCAGATACCTCTCGACCTATCTTCTCGTCCTAAAACTGCTTTTTGTTTTTCAGGCCGAGGTCTTTTCGAATATAATTTTTTGCCATTTGGTCTTTGTAACGCACCACAAACCTTACAACGTACTATGGATCAAACGTTAAGTCCTATCTTACATCAGGAACGTGCCTTTGTGTTTTTAGATGATATATTAGTTATCTCAAGTTCCTTTGACGAACATATTGCTACACTGAATAAAGTTGCGGTACGCCTAAATGCAGCAGGTTTTAAGATAAATTGGGAGAAATGTCAATTTTGTTGTTCGTCCCTTACATTTCTTAGTTTTATTATCGATGGAACTGGTCTACGAGCAGATCCTGCTAAAGTCGACGCTATTACTAAATTTAAAACACCCAAAACTGTTACCGAAATCAAACGTTTAATTGGAATAAATAGTTATTATCGCATCTTTTTACCCAATCTTTCAACTATATCTACACCCATTACCGCTTTAATTAAAAATAAAAGAAGTTCTAAACTATCGAATGGAATTTAGAAGCTCAGCAAGCTTTCGAACAAATTAAAACGTTAATCACTTCAGCACCTATCTTAATCTCGCCCAATTTCGATGAAAAATTTTATATACAAACAGATGCCTCACTTACTGGTTTAGGTGCAATGTTGTTCCAGGTTAGCAATGGTTTAGAACATTCTATCGCTTATGCAAATCGTGCCTTAACTTCTGCTGAACAAAAATACTCAGCTACCGAACGTGAATTATTGGGAGTTATCTTTGGCATCGAAAAATTTAGAGGATATCTTGAAGGTACACATTTCACAGTAATTACTGATTGTGCAGCCCTCACGTGGTTAAATAACTTAAAACAACCCGCAGGTCGTTTGGCAAGATGGAACTTGCGTATCTCTCAATTTACCTTTGATGTTAGGCATAGACCTGGCAAATTAAATATCGTACCTGATGCCTTATCTCGTGATGTCGTCTCTCTTAATCTCCCAGATCTAATTCCTGATACCCGGTATCTTAATATAATTAAAAAAGTTTCTAAAAATCCCGATAAATTTCCTACCTTTCGTGTAACGAACAATAGATTATATAAATTTGTATCTTCTTCACCTCGCAAAATATCTAACATCCCTGAATGGAAACTTGTTGTCCCTACCTCTAATCGCAGTGAAGTGCTGAAATTGTGTCATGATGATCCTATAGCTGCTCATTTTGGTGTTACGAAAACTCTCGCTAAAATATCTGAATTATATTATTGGCCCGCACTAAAACAATCTGTCTGTCGTTATATTAGGAACTGTAAAATTTGTGGTTCTCAAAAGAGCTCAAAAGTGGCTCGTTCTGGATTAATGGGTAACTTTAAACGTGTATCTTATCCCTTTCAATTAATATCGCTTGACTTATTAGGACCTCTCCCGCAATCGAAAAAAGGTAATCAATATCTTTTAGTTGTCACCGATTGGTTTTCTAAATTTGTCATGGTGCAACTCTTACGTAAAGCTACATCTGCCGCTATAATTAAATTTCTAGAACAAAATGTATTTTTTATCTTCGGTGTTCCTCAAATTATTCTTTGTGACAATGGGGCACAATTTATCTCAAAAGATTTTCAAAATTTCGTCAAGAGCTACAAGGTACAAAAAATTTGGTTTAACGCAAAATACCATCCCCAAGTAAACCCTACCGAAAGAGTAAATAGAGTTTTAATTACCGCTATCTCTTCCTATATCGATTCAGACCATACTACATGGGATAAAAATATCTTTAAAATTGCTCAAGCTTTGCGTACATCTAAACACGAGGCAACCCAATTCGCTCCGTCATTTCTTGTTTTTGGAAAATATACCCCAATCGATGGTAATTATTATGGTTTAGTTCCTGACGATACTAACGTAATTAAATTTGACGATAAAGTACGCTGGGACAAACACCAACAATCATTACCTTCTATCTTTAACGACGTTAGAAAAAATTTGTTAAAGGCTTCCGAAACAAGTAAGGATCACTATAATTTACGTAAACGAAATATTTCATTTGCCTTGGGCGAACAAGTTTGGAAAAAGAATTATGTCTTATCGGATGCAACTAAGAAATTTTCGTCAAAATTAGCCCCTTAATTCATGCTTTGTAAGGTCACTCGTGTCGTTAGTCTACTTATCTAAGAACTTCAAGATGCTGAAGGAAAACGCCAAGGAAGGCATATTAAAGACCTTAAGCTATTCTCTGCTGACCCAAATGCTAGTTAAGTTTTTCACGTTTCATTTCCTCAACGATCTACCTAATATTTTTTGTTTTTACTACCAATTAGTATCTTTAATTACTTATTCCTGTTTTTATACAGCACCTACCTTTTACACGTTTAACTTATTTACCTTAAACTTTTTACTTCTGGTTGACTTTTCCTTGAACTTACCGTTACTTATATATCGCTTTATTGCGTGATCCTCCAGTATAACTCTGTCGCTACATTTAACTAATCCTCGCAGTTTTTCTGCAATAGATTACTTTGTTTTTAGTATTTATCTTACATCGTTTAATTTTGTGGTAATTGTCGTAACTTTGGTTGTAATAGTTCATTGAATTTTTATGATTGGTTTTAACTGATGTTAGAGTGGATGCTTTCTTCTTTGGGCTCACATAGGAGACGCGGCCTATGCCATTGTAAGAAATAGTTCATATTCGCAGTTGCAAAAATCTAAGACCTTCTATTCCATGTGTTTTTCCTCTGAATTATTACAGTCACTCACATTATCTTATATCGTTACTTGTTTCTCCTTCTAGTAAATCATCATAACTTATAAACATTTTTTTCGTTGTTTTTTATTGAACTTCGTGGTGAGGTGCTATCGCTTTTTATTGGTATCTTATCAAATTCTCGGTTGTTTTTAGCATATTGGGACAGTGTGTCTGTATTTAACTGCTTATAATTAGGCATTTTTGAGTGTTTAGGGCGTTACCGTTTTAAAAAATTACCTTGAAATTGTGGGTTTTTGTGTGAATGTATCTGTAGTGATACTTTTAAGTTGTTGATTCGACTTTTGTCTGATTTTCTTATCGTAGTGAATGCACTCGATAGGAAATTGATTGTACTAGTTCTCATTAAGAGTCTAGTGAATTTTTTAACTTATGATATACCTTAACTTGTCGGATTAATATTGCAGGTGGTCCTTCAGACCGAACCGTTTTTTATAGGGACAACTCCCTACCTTCTCTCGGACGCTTGTCCAAAAACTCTACTTTTTCATATCCCGCTGTCTCCGTTTCTGCCTTATCTTTCGATAAACCTGTTCTCGTCCCGGAACACCCGTCTACCACGTAAGAGTGATTTTTTCCTCACTCCGGGCTACTGACCACATTGGCTGGTTGAGTAGTGCTTTGCTATTCACCTTTTCTGTCTCTTTAGCTCAATGCGAGCCCTTCTTCTATTTTCTTCTACCAGGAAGTGCCTCTTATGCATTCCAAATACCCACCTCCCTTTTTTTACCGTTCCTATTTCTACTGCCTCTTCATTTCCGTTAGTCACCGTGTGGCTGCGCGGGGGGTTTTCACAGACATTTGAATTAGGGCCGCTATACTTGCGGCCACGTCCCCAATGCTCCACCCGGAGGTACTACATTGGGTTTAAACGCGAAATTAAACGTGCTTCTTATTAATTCTAACTTCATAATTAATCCACCCTAAATAAAAATCTAACTAAAAATCTAACAAACTAAAATAAAAACTAAAAACAGGGTTTAAATAATGGTATCCCTAGCGTTGACTTTGGAGTGTGTCCGATCAACAAGACACAAGCAAAAATGAGAGAGGAGGGATCCGTAATACCGGATATCAGACGCCGGCTCTGCTTACCAGTGCGACCTGAAGGGTCGACTTAAAACTATCCAAATCTAGCTAGCTAATTTAAAATGGATTCAAATTTTCTAAGTAGTTGCCAAAAGTATTAATAGTTAATCCAGCTATTTGCCTGCTCTATAAATTTACAAATTCGTCCTCCCTGCTCTAAGTGTTTTGTCCTAAATTTGTCCCTAACGTTCCCTATCATTCCCTAACAGACATAATATACATACAATCTTCTTTTCTATATATACAGCGGCCAAAAATTGGCGACAGAACGTCAAACGAATTAAGCCACAAAACAATACAATGCTGCAAAAATATAAGTGCAAAAATAAATATAAATATATAAATAAACATATAATAAATATACAAATACATTTCTGAATAAGCAAAAGCAAATACATTATCAGGTGCACTCGCATGAGCATTATATCGACTAGCGCCATTACACAAAAAATGTGCTTGTTAGATTATTTCAAAATCTGTTTAAAATCACAAATCCATGCTCATGCGAGTACAGTCGCCACAATTTTATTCTTACCTTCAATATAATTTTCTCCAGCATCTGAAGATCTGGTCGTCTACCTATATCTATTGGTTTTCTACCTTTATGGGGGAGTTGGATATGCACTGTTAAAGTCCTGATGGATATGCACTGAATGTTCTGGGGGAGATCACAATCACAATCACTTCACTTTTAAGTCCTGGGAGGATGCGCGGTTTCACTCTATTTTATTATTTCTTTATTTATTACACTTATTTAAATTAATGAGGTTTCCTGATTTAGTTTGTTGTTATTTATTTGTTTCGTTTATTCCCGATTTTCTGCGCGCAGAAGGTGGGACAGTGATTGTTTTAGTGTGTGTTCGTCGTGCATATTATAGTTTTGGGTATACTTATTTAATTATTATTATTATTGGTTTTCTTTTTTTTTGTTGTTTTTTTTTGTATTTTTTTGCAGGTTTTGGTTATAATGCTCTTATCATGTCAAAATCACGCCAGGTCGAAATCTATAATTTTCAATCCTCCCACCATCTCCTCCCGATTTACACACGATTATCACCGTCTAATCTCGCAACCCTTCCTGCGAACTCTCTAAAGGCTGTCCAGAACGCCTTCTGGTTAGCCACTTCCCCGACTTCCTCTAGGCTCTTTGGCCATGCTAGACCTACGATAGCTAATTTCGTATCAGCCAACCCTCGATTTGCCACTTCAAGCGGCCAGTCGAAGAGCACATGCTCTGCACTTTCCGCGCCCTCACCGCATTCACAGCGGTCGTTGTTGGTTAATCCGAACCTTTGTAAATACGCTTTAAGGGCGCCGTGCCCTGTTATCAACTGAACCATTTTATGATCGAGTTTTACGTCGATCTTGCCTCTAGCTTCTAAGCTCGGTATGAATTTGTGGGTCAACCTGCCCGTGCCAGCGTTGTTCCACCTCTCTTCCCATTGTCGGATTGACCTTTCACGCAGTTTTCTTTTAATCAAAGACTTCGGTATCGACGAATGTGATATTCGAAAGTCTCCCGTCGCGGCCTCTTTAGCTAATTCATCAGCCCTATCGTTTCCTACGTTACCATTGTGCGACCTGACCCAACAGAACTTTAAACGTCGAAAATCGAGCGCCGTACGCGCTATCCTCCAGACGTCCGCTTGTAGGTCTGTCGAGGTGTTCATGTTTGTTAAAGCCGTCAGCGCCGATTTACTATCACTGATTATATAATACTCGTCTCTGCCCGTATGGTTTATTACGTAATCGATAGCCTCTCGTATGGCTACCAATTCGCACTGGAAAATTGAGCTGCAGTTCGCGAGTTTGGTTTGAAACCGAAACACCTCTCTTTCCTGCTTATACACGACAAACGCCGCGGCTGCTTGCCATCGTCCATACGTGAACCGTCCGTATAAATTCTGATACCCATCGCGTCCTCATCACCTTCGACAAACTCGATTCCTCTAATATCAGCCGGGTGCCCCAACTCAGATACAACGATCTTTCTTGCAATTTCCCTATTACCAAGATTAAGATCTTCGATAATTTCGCGCCCTTTTCCTATATTTATTAATCGCCTATCTCTAATCTCCCTTACGACATATTCGATAGGGAGACTCCTACTGATCACTAAGACCGCCTCTGTGGAGGTGGTCCTGTACGCCCTCGCCGCTTTTACTGCGGTTATGCGTTGTACGCTCGTCAATTGACGCACCTCCCTGACTTTACAACCTTCTGCCCATACAGAAGCTGCGTACAGCATCGCCGGCTCAATTGCTCCGGCATAAACCGTCCTCAGCGATTCGCCCCTGAAACCTCCCTTTATTTTAGCCACTGCCATCATTCTATTTGATATTTTGCCGCCCGTACTTTTAACGTATTGTACGTGCGCTTTCCAAATATCGCCTATCTTGACGCCGAGGTAGGTAATACAATCTTTAAACGGGATTTTCTCCCCTCCTAGCTCTAGCCTAGGAGGTCTCTGTCCTGGTTTCGTGCCGAAATAAAGCGCCTCTGACTTCGCCGTGTTAAATTTTAATTTTACCGCCTGCGACCATTCGTGTAATTTATTAAGCGCCTCGTTCGGTTTTGTGCGCATATCCATTAACAATTTCGATCTTACAATTAAAAGCGTGTCATCCGCAAACCCAACGATTAAGCATCCTGCGGGCAACTTGATCCTAAAGATGCTCTCATACAACAACTTCCAAAATGTGGGACCAGAACATGACCCCTGCGGGCATCTCCTTTCCACCTCACACGACAGAACTTCACCCGGAATTTCAACAGTAGTGTATTTATGGTGTAATCACCCCCTCATTTCCACCAGCATCCTCATTTCCACACACATCTGGACCAAAAAGTTTTCTTCGACTAACCATTTTTCATCTTTCGAGATAAATATATCTTAAATTTTTTATCTTTCGAGATAAATGAGCATCCACATTTCCTCCCACGAGATAAACCTATTTTTAAGATTTTTTACCGCTAACATTCTGGACCAAAAAGTTTTCTTCGACTAGCCATTTTTTTATCTTTCGAGATAAACCTACCTTGTTTGGTATCAATTAATATTAGATTTTTCTCAGGTACCCGAATCTTTAGGAATTTTTTAGATTGCATCACCCCCAAGGGAGCTACCCCATTTTAAGATTTTTTACCTATAGCGACTTTTGAGCGTTCTTATAAATTTTCTTAGTCATGCAATACATCTTGTTAGCTTAGAATTTTATTGCAGAATCTGTAAACAGATTTAAAATCGGACTACTCATTACAAAGTTACACTTTAAAGCTCTCAAACCTCTAAAATTTTTGCTCGTATATATTTAACTCCATTTTTAAAACCTTTTCGCTACCCAAGGTATATGCTTTAACCAACACAAAAAATTAAGCACACAAAATTTTAATAATTTATTTATCCAATTTACAGTTTAATAAACTAATTACAATTTTTACAAAGTATAACATTATTTCCTGTGCGTAGCCGAAAGTTTAACCTGTAACAAAAAAGAGATTAATGTGTTGTTTAAAATAGAGGTGTAACAAAAAGAGATTAATGTAAAAAAAAGAGGAAACGTGTTTTCAGTCAATAAGACATATTGTTGTTAACAATATGTTTTACCGTCCAGCGACACCACGTGGAGGTAAACACATGCCGCCGGGAACAAAGGAAATATTAAGGATGGGGGAGGGTAGATATGCTTATAACTAACTTATATACTATATATACACAATAAAATATAAACAACTATCTTATATCTTTATGCCCCCATGCGTAGGTTGATATGCTTCCGGGGATGACGTAACGCTTGTCATCTGCGCCCGATAAACTGATTTTATTAATTAATTGGGTGTACAAAACGTGTTTTTTACTCCGGATTGATACCATCGTATTCATGAGGGCATCTCTATTATTAATAACAACATCCCTAAAACTATCTACACTAATCCCCGCCACCACATTACGACTAACACCCTTAATTTTCTTAACAATGTCTTTCTCACTAATAATGCAGTAGGACTTAGCCCTACTACCTACAAATTCCAACACCAAATCCCCACAAAACTCGTCTTTAAATTTCCCCACAACTTTTTTGTTCACACGCGGTATATTGTACTTATTGTTTGGAGGGTAATCACTTGTATCAAAATGCTCAATGTTTGCACTAATGTCACTATACAAGTCTTCAGTTTCACACTATACACTAAGAGTCTGTATCTGTATAAAGCAGGGACAATCTGGGACCATACAGAGGAACCATAGTACTGTAGTGAAAGTCGTACATTAGGTTTTGGACAGATCTAAAATTGACAATCCTGCATAAATTGGTTTATTATAATTAATTTTAACACGATTCCATCTGTATAATCGCCAGATTTTCCCCAACACTAAGCAACTGTTAAAGTTTGGTCGAGCAATTAGCTTGTTCGCGCACAACCATTTACCGAAGCATCCCACCGGGTCACGATTTTCACATCTACCGTTTGTCCACGTTCTCCATAGTCTTCCCGAACACCGCATTATTCATTAATTTATAAAAGTCTTTCTCAAATGCGTTTTTCGCCGACATCCTCAACCCGGTGTTAAGGTCGATATACGCCTTCAACCATGGAGACTGAGTAAACTCTAAAACCCGGTGGATTGCTTTTAGTTTTAGACCGTATCGCATACACTGCTGCAAATTCCTATAATGAATAATATAGTTTTTCTTTTCCGACAGAGTTGCTAACAATTTAGGTGTCTTTGATTTGGGTGATGGAGGAACCATGTTTTCAGGACAGAAGGGTAGATCGTTGTGGGAATGGTGTAGATGTTCGGGGTACTCCAGATCAACTTCTAGAATATAACCTTTCTCGTTGGTTTCAGGTATATTCAAAATTAGTTCTTTTAGGAGAGCAATCTTTTTAGCATCCATCCATCTAAAATCACCAATGGGCAGGTGCTGTCTCATTGCCCACCCATAAAGATTATTAGCATCCAGATATGCTAGGTACTTGGATGGTTCGTCAGGGTTGTAATTCTCCATATACCTATTATTCGCTCTAGCATATCGTTGGCTGCATTGAGTCAAGCCCCCTGATTCCAGCCTTAATAAAATTATGCATGCTAATATCCATCAACAGCTCCAGTTTTACACCAGTATGCTTAAGCATCGCATCCCAGCTCAAACTTGGAGCTGTTAGGTACTGGCATGGATCCAGATCATACGTCTGCTTGCATACAGAGCGGAAGTTTTCAAAAATATCTGCAAGTAGTAGACATCGGTTTTCAGGTATAAATCGCTATTCCCCAAGCGTGCAAATGCCAAACGTATTCCACACCTTCTGTGCGTGCTCGTAGTCCACATCGCTGATATCCGTAGATGTTAAATTATTAAAAAAGGTTTCTTTTGGTGGTAATGATGTCTCGTTCAGTACTACAGCATCGGTGATATGGTTGTATGGAAAAACGCCTTTCCGCGTCAACAACCCAAACTCTTGCTCATCGGGGTAGTATTTGCGAGTTTCCACAAACTGAGTAGTATCAAGATTCTGACTCAACTTGTCCAACGATGAAGCCATGAATCTTAACGAGTCTATAAACCTGAGCTGTATCGCTGTATTGTCAGATCCTTCAGGCTCGCCATCACACTCCTCTGGTTGTTCACCATATAACCTCACATTTTTAGTGAACGATACGAAGCGCTCCTTATTATTAGGGATTACAGTGATCCTCTCTTTATCATACCCCAACTCCTTCACAATAAAATGGCTATCGTACCCGCCTAAATTGTGAAATACAACAGGAATGAAATGAGGTACGCCGTACTTTATATTGCACTGCGGGTGTGCAGCGGAGCGAAAGCGACCAGTCAAGTGGTCGTGATCCCTAACTCTTTCACTCCCAAGAGGCTTTTTACAAATTCCGCAATCCACTGTCATATGAAACAACAACTCATCTAGGGGTTCCATTGGAAGCATGGGGTGTTTGTTTTAAAATCTCACCCAGTCGTCGAGCTTCTTCTTCCATCTTCTTCCATAAACACTTTGGCAGCTTCAGGCCCCTGTACAGCTCAAACTTGTTAAACGAGTCATCGTATGAACATTTTATTAGTATGCGAAGCTGTACGGTTGTGTTCTGGATGCTATTCGTGAACGAAGAAGATGTATCTGGAGTAGCAGTACTAATAGGTTTTAACACCGACTCGAAATCAGCGTATATCACAAACGGTACGGTCATTTGTTTGTGAATATTAACAAATTCCAGCACACATTTAGCTGCAGTCGGCATTGTAGTCACAATATGGTTGCATTCATGCTCTGTATGTCGGTGTAACTCCTCCTCCGAATGAAAGTATATCAGGCATCCATCGCATAACAGTTTGAGTCCTGCGTGGGCAGATAGCTGAATTTTAACCAATCCGTTTAAATTGTTGATCAAACAAAATGCTCCTTCCGTCTTCTGAACATATAACAAATTTACGTGCCGATCCCTCTTGCGTGCTGAAATGAAGCGGTCCCACAATCGAGTTGTCTTCTATACCAAAAACATTAATGCTTATAGCATTCTGCTCCTCGAACCGGGGTATGTCTTTATGAGCATCGGGAACTGAGTCCTGTCAAATTGAGAATGGTGCTGTAATGGGGTAGCTACCGATCCTTTGCGGATTATGAGCACCGGGGTAGAGCGCAGCCACAACACACCAGGCAAAGCAAGCGTTGTCGTCATTTTCTATATTAATAACAGCTCTGGTGTTTCGAACCCATTTGGGGAGCTCGATGTACGAAGACCCACGCAAAGGGTTGTACTTGTTTACATTAATCTCCAAGTACAACGCCTGTTTCAGACTCCATCCTAAAACTTACAAATTAGAAAAAATCAATAATTGTAGAAACTAACCAGAATCACGCTCCTGGAACTCCTCAGACTTTGCCGACATTACCTCCACAAAGGAATTGTAGATCTCCCCAAGGTTACTGGAGGAGGTGACCACAACATTTCGAGTGTTAAAAGATTTAACATCTTCAACACTATCCATCTTGGTGTAACCACCAAACACCTCCAAGTTCACCTTGAGGGATAGGTGATCTTAATTTCTCACCAACTAATTCGATGAATCTCTCTTCTGCTCGCAAAAATTTGAGATGTCTAGAAATAATTAGGGTAAACACTCATTCAATGTTTTGAAAGTATACATACCACTAGTATTAGCATTTTTAATTCTGTATGTAGCTACTCTTGTTTTAAAAGCGGTAGCTACAACCTCTACGCCTCCATCCAAGACACGACTTGCATTAGTCTTGTGAGTGTTGGAGCGCTGGTGGGCTGCCATGTTAGCCACATCCACACCACACTCTTCGCATCTTCGCGACTTCTTGGGGCAGGTTCCTCAACTGTTGGTGCAGCAGGTCGCTTTGACCCCGGATGGACCTGCAACGGGGACAACCACACCATGCTTGGCGTCCTTGTGCCGTTTCAAGTTGTCCCTCCGCGAGAAGGATGCCGGGCACACATCGCAAACAAAAAGACCGGTGGATTTCGATGCTACGTCATGTTGTTGGAGTAGATGCCTCTTCAAACTATCGCTTCTCGAGAAGACAACCCCACAGACGTTACAGGTAAAAGAAGCCATTTTCTATAAAGAAATTAAAACTGGTCAAAGACTTTTAACAGTTGTAACTAGCCGAAGACTAAACAAAAACTGAATTTATATTGCCTCGTACCATGCTTTTATACCCGGTGAAAATCAATTAGGTAGTTTACTTTTAAATTAGAAAAAAACCTAGCGTCGTTTAACCTTGAGTAACATTCCAAACTAGTCTAATCACGTCGGTAAAATCAATTAGCTTCTTGCTTACGCACTACATGTATAATTATCCGAGAACAATTTACGCATGCGCAACAACAACCCTGAAACATTTAAAAGGATGATCTGCATAGCATCCTTCTCAGTCATCTCGGTGAAATCAGTGCAAAGCAATGGAGTCTGCAGGTGTTAATGATGCACAAGTTTCGTATACCGAAAATCTGATTAATAAGTTTACGTATAGTTTAAGTGAATTGGGTGAACACCCTCATAATGTGGAAATTGGGTTTGTTATAAACCAGAGAATAAAACCCGTATTACGATTGGTGTGTAGCAAGAAATATTGTGGTCGCCATGTTCTGGAATTGACATACGAAAATTGGTTAGCATTTACAAATTTTCAAGTGGAATTTCAAATCAATGTATTTTCTCGTGACGTACTAAACACTCGATTAAATGGTGCACCGAAATGGAAGATCTACACATACAACTAGGAGGTCCGTTCTTTATCACTCTGTCACCAGTGTCTGGATCAACCGAGAACGAAACGTTCCAGTTAAAAATAATAATGGGTAATAGCTCGATAGTTATAAATGAATTGGAGTGCCGTAAACTATTCCATATGCGGAGAGTTGTTTGAGTATCAACTTAAACAGTTGGAAAGTCGTGACTTCCCAGCATTATACAGCGAATTAGTAGGGTTTGTTGCTAATTCTAATTTAAATGATTGCGATGGGTTTAATACTATGACTGAAGGAGAGAAACGAATTAAAATCTTGATTGAAGGCGAAGTTCGAATTGGCAATATTTTATTCTACAACGAATTGAATCAGAGCGCACTAAATGCATTGGAGCTGGTTATATGTTTTCCGGATATATTTGTGCAAGACGTGATACGTACAAGAACATTAGTGGAAATGTTTAGACGTTTAAATTTGTCGGAATCTGAAGATTCTGGTTATGGTGATAACTAGAAAGAGTATTTTATAAAAGACAGCTCAAGAGACATGGATGTAAATGTATTGTTATTGTAAATATATTGTAAATTTTTTGAACAAGTATAAATAGACTCGTTGTTGTTTATTTATTTAGTATAGTTTGAGATTTTTTTGAGTAAACACATGATTATCTGTTCTGGAGAGGGTTTAATCAACAGCGCTATAAACAGGTTACCGTTTGAGCTGCATATTCCAGGTTATCAGTACTGCGGTCCTGGTACAAAGTTGGATGAACGCTTAGCAAGAGGTGATCCTGGAATAAACGAATTAGATAAATTGTGTAAAGACCACGACATTGCATACTCCAAGTACCCGACGATCTTCCAGCCAGACACCGAGCAGATAAAATTTTAGAAGAAGAAGCCTGGGGAGAGTTAAGTCTAAAACGCAAAGTTTGGGGAAAAGCCGCAGCTTGGTTTGTGACAAACGCTATGAAAGCGAAGAGAAAAATGGGTATGGGTTTAAAGAAGAAAATAAGTTTTAAAGGTGGATTTTGAAGAAAATACGATCCGCAATAGACCGAGTTGGTTCCGACAACTTGAAAAAGCTGTTAGATGTTGGTATTCTAATTGGTAAAAAATCATAAAAGGAGCCGGTGGGAGAAACAAAATTAAAGTCCCACGTATTATACCCGTTCCACAGAAAGGAGGTTTTCTACCATTGATTCCGATATTCGCTGGACTAAGTGCCCTAGGGGCACTAACAGGTGGTGCTGCGGGGATAGCTAAAGCAGTAAATGATGTCAAGACAGCCAACGAACAGCTTAAGGAGAGCGAACGACACAACAGATCTATGGAAGGCCATTACCGTTGGGAAAAAGGAAATGGAATGTTTCTAAAACCATACAAAAAGGCACAGCATTATTCTTGAAACCGTACAAACAGGGGCGTGGCATTTGTAAAAAGTATCAAAAACTAAGCAAGTTACCTCGAAGAGCTCTTACCGATGTAGATATAAGGAAACACGCATCTAACATTCCTCATTTTCGTGGTGTCTTTTCTAGAGATCAGTTACAGAAGATTACACCGCGTGTCAACGAATCGGGAGTGATTAATTTGGATACCACCAAAGGTTCGGGTACACATTGGGTGGGGTACCGAAAACGTGGAAATAGTGTGTATTACTACGATTCGTTTGGAGACTTGAGACCGCCGGAAGAAGTAAAGAGATATTTTCGAGGTTGTAAAATTTACTACAACAGTGTACCGGAGCAGACTTACAACACATACAATTGTGGACATTTAGTGTTAAAGTTTCTTAGTGACAATGGCTAAAACAGTGAGCGTGTTCGGGTATGGTAATGTCATATCGACAGGATCCATTTACCCACCAATTAAATTGAAACAAGACGGTGAATATGCTTTGGGTCTAGTGGGATTGTACACTTGTAACACTGTGCAAAACATACACCAGGAAACAACATATTATACTTTAACGATCCAGAGCATCGCAGAATAACCATTGAACCTGGATCATACGAATTAGAAGAAATAAATGCATATATACAGGACGTCTTCAAAAAATGGTTCAGTCAGAAGCCGGACATCAACGAGAACATTGAAAAATATTTTAAACTGAGTGCCAACAATAATACATTAAAGTGTTCTATACGAAGCAGTATACCGATAGATTTTGGGGCAAACCGTAAAACAATATTGGAAGCATCTTGGGGTTTACCAACCGCAAATTGGCTGCAGATACCGTACATATCGCTAATCAGCAAGTGAACATAATATCGGTCTCAAACATTTTTGTGGAAACCAATATCACCAGCGGATCGTTCAGAAACAATTTTCTTACGCACAGCATATTCGAATTCAGTCTATCTGTACCACCCGGGTATAATCTGGAAAAGGAACCTAACCACGTCATATATTATCCGCTGAGCGTGACAGAAATCGATAATATTACAATCAGACTAGTCGATCATTTGGGTGAATTGGTAAACTTTTCCCCGGAAACATACACCTGTGTGAGACTGGAAATAAAAAGTAGCTGAAAATGCCTATCGATTTTGTATATAAAGCACGCTACAACACCCCCAGACGATTAGTAGTGAATACGACATCAAAGCGTCAAGTTGTCGAGAGACTTACAGCAGAAGAAATACGTTTCTTAAAATCTTTGGGGTTAAAAGTTATAAATGATGGGAGGCAGAAGTAAACGCAGCTTAGATCTCCACAGGTGATGAAAACGTTAAACTTGGAAGACTTAAATATGAGGACGTACCCAAATTGGATGTGTTTGGAGGTTATAAATTAGACGAAACCATAATAAAGGAAGATTATTATACATATCTTCCCTTTACATTGAACGCAGAAAACAACGATCGAATTTCAATTGAAATCCAGAGCAGTGATAACATCACATACCCTCATGAAAGTTTTATATTTATAAAGGGTACCTATAAGCCTACGGAAACATTAAGGAAGCGTCAACAACTGGAGACCCGATTAGAGCAGCAGAACCAGACCCTAAAGCTTACGAATTTACTAGAAATGCACCATATTTTCTGTTTGAGGAAATTCAATACAAATTGGGTAATAATCAAATAATAGATGTCTGTCGAATCCCTGGAATTACAAGAACTATTAAAGGTTTAGTATCCATGGAAGAATCAGAAACAAAATCTATTACACATACCGGGTGGAAACCCGATACCATATTCCAAGATGGACGGTTTAGTTGTGCTATACCGCTAAAACCATTTTTGGGTTTTTTGAAGATTACAAGAAAACTATCGTCAACATGCCTCAAGAGCTGATTTTAATCAGATCCAAGTCGGACGTAAATTGCTACAAGTCGATTGGAAATACAGTAACGTTTAAAATACAACGTATTTCATGGGAGGTCCGCATATAACATTAAGCGACTTTGCCAAGGCGTCGCTGCTTTCGGAAATGCAAAATCAATCATCTATAATGGTTGCATTCAGAAAATGGGAACTACACGAATTACCGTCTCTAACACAATCAAAGTCGCAAGTATGGAGAATTAAAGTATCGAATGAAACAGAGAAGGCTCGGTGGATATTACTGGCGCTGCAAAATGGAAAATATGATAAGAAAGAAGAAAATGCTACAAGCTTTACGAATGCCAATATAACCAATGTCAAAGTGTTTTAAACTCTCAGATGTTCCCTCAAGGTCGATTAAATTTGGACTTCGAGCAGAATGACTACTTGCCAGCGTACCTGTCTTATGCATCTTTTATGGAAAAATACACCGAACAAATCGTCAAATAAATGTTTAATGGACTACAACAGGTTTAAGGAATCACCTGTCTTTGTAATCGACTGTCGTCATCAATTTGAAAGCATCAAGGATGCAACGGTTGATGTAAGAATGGAATTAGAAGCTTCAAGAAATTTTGAACCGTCGATGAAGGCTTATGCTTTAATTATACATGACTCTATGTTTGAATATAATCCGTTTACGGAAATTGTTAATAGATTTATTCACAATTAAATATTTTGTATATATATTTTAATAAAATTGTATAAAATCTATGTTGTTTTAATATTAATAAGATTTTTTTTGGTGATCCAAGACAGTTTCTCACGTACTCCGGTGTACACCTAAGCACACCTGTGCCCATGCGCACCCCTGCGCGTGCACACCCTGCCCATGCGCACCCTGCGCGCGCCCCCTGCCCATGCGCACCCCTGCGCGTGCACACCCCTGCCCATGCTGGTATATAAGGAATATTATTTTCAATTTGAATCAGTTTAAACTTATATTTGAAAGATGTACACCAAGGAATCTTTAGAGAAAGCAGTTAGTGAAATACAAAAGGGTATTAGTGTTAACTCTGCAAGTAGGTTATATGGTATACCCAGAAGAACGTTAAGCAGGCATTTGGATCACCGTAAACCTCAAAAGAAGAATGGTGCTCCTAGGTCGGAAAATGTGAGAGACACGGGTGATGCTATACAAGAAGTTAAAATACCTATACAGAATTATGATAACTTTGCTATTGCTAGTGCAAGAGAGGATGGTAAACATGGTTCATTGTTCCCGTCTAACATACGAGCTATATTCGTGGGACCATCGAGTTGTGGGAAGACTAACGCTTTAATATCTCTGATCTTGCACGAGAACGGTCTTAGATTTCAAAATGTCTATGTATTTTCGAAAAGTTTGTATCAACCGAAATACGAATTGTTAAGAAACGTTTTTACACCATTAAAAGAAGAAATTGGGTACCATGAGTTTGAAAATTACGATGATTTGTTCGAACCCGGAGATACCAAAGAAGATTCAATTATGGTTTTCGATGATATACCTGCAAACGAGCAAAGTAAAATCACTCAATTTTTCTCGTTCGGCCGACATAAAGCAATAGATTCGTTCTATCTATGTCAAACTTACGCTAGTGCCTTAAAACATAGACTCAGAGATAACGCTAATGTAATAGCATTATGGAAACAGGATGATACAAACCTTCGCCACATCTTTTCGGATCATATAAGTGGTGACATGACATATCCGAAATTTAAAGAAATGTGTTTACAGTGTTGGGGTGACTCAAAACATAATTTTATAACTGTTGTGAAAGATTTTGATTTGGATAATGGTCGATATCGGAAGAATTTCGACGAGTATATAAATATTTGACATTATTCAAAAACCGCTAGTTCTCATCCAAAGTTTCATGATGACGGACGTTAACAATTTTATTGCGAATAAACGCAGTCTTCATCTTATGCAGGATGCTGTACGAAAAAGTTTGTAGCGTACAAAAGGGAGACGCTACATCTCAGCAAAAATTCAAAGAGATGCACAAACAATTGATTGATCCCTTGAAATAACCGCTTCCCAGTTGCAATCGATCACCGAAAAATTCCCACACCTACAACAAAGGTTAAAGTTGAAAACATGGACGTACCTATAAAGAAAATTAAACAACTCGTTCCAGAAGAACCGTTCCATCTTTACTATGCGGATGTGTTAGCTAGAGACGAGGACGAAAATATTGACAAATCAATTTATGGAGTAAAGTATAATGCGGAAACCGATACATGGAGTTTGTGGAAAAGTGTATTGGTAATTAACCCGAAACTAGCGATATAACATTAAATAATGTGATATATCCAGGTACGAAGGGTTTATACAACCTGCTGGTTTACAAAGACATCAGCCCCGAAGATGGCGATTTCAATTTGCATGAAGATTTGCCGAATTACTTGGAAATGATCAAATCTGCGTCGATTTTGAGAAGAAAGTTTAACCCATTTGCGGTGCACGATTTAAGCGGGTTCCCAACAAATAACAAAAGTTTAACAAATATGTGCAAAAATATCTCACCGAATTTCGGAGGAATCCTGAAAGAAAACAGCCAAAGAGAAGAAAACAGTCCTAAGGGAGCGGGTTTAGGCTTTTCTAATCGGTTTTACAAAAGTTTAAATTCAAAGCCTGTGCAATATGTCTACTGGAATAATGTACATGAACTTGTGGATCGGCTGAGATTGTTGAACGCATCCAACCGAGCTGGAAATACAAGCGAGGAAAACATTAACGAGATGGTGTCCATAATAGAAGAGTTGAGAGAAGAAGGTATAATACAGTGAGCTCAGTAAATAATTACACAGTTTTAAAATGCCTATCGACCGCTTCGGACGTTCAGAGCGTAAAGATGCTGATATTCGGCGCGGTCCTCCAGGTCGAGGATTTGTGCTAACGTTGGATGGTGATGGGTACGATATGCAGCAAAGAAGGTTAGTGAATTCATCAGACCCGAAAGAAGATGGTGATTGTGTTAATCAGAGAAGTACTATAGTATTCAAGTCTGGAGAAGAAACAATTAGTTTTCGTAAAAGAAGGCTAGTGGATGTAATGGATCCTAAAGAAGATAGTGATTGTGTTAATAAGAAATCTGTAATCAAGCTCGTGAATCAAGCCTTTATCATACTGTCTAAAAGTTCTGATGATATACAAGCGTAAAGATAAAGCCTTCAATGCAAGAAACCAGCGTATCGCAATGCTTGCTCAACCAGTTGAGCCATCTGATGCAGTTAATAAACAAGTATGTAAATGAAAAATTGGATAAGCTTGTATCTGACTTTAAAACGTTTATACAGTTTTTATTAATTTGACTGCAACTTCCGAGACAAATGAGAAGGAGCTCGGTCTTGCAATAGCATCGAATTTACGAAGCGTCACCAGCAGCTATAAAAACAAATACTACAAACCAAAGCTTCAGTTTATGTCAAAGGTGCAATTGGATAAAGATAACCCTATTAGTTTAGCAACAGTGTTAAGCAAAAATGAGTAAAGAAATCATCGTTAAGGAATTATTTAAACCTGCAAGAAAAAATTTTCAGCGTCGTCATACAAATCTGAAACATGTGAAACGTGATCTTATCCAATCGGACTTGTGCGAAATGCAGCCTTACTCGCGTGTGAACAATGGGTACAAATATATTATAATAGCAGTGGACTGTTTCACAAAATATGCTTTAGCTGAACCTTTAAAAATAAAACTGGATCAGAAGTCACAAATGCTATGAAAAAATATTGGACAAAATGCTGCAAGGAGAAAATAACGTAAAATCAATCTACAAACGGATTTTGGGAAAGAGTACTACAACCGCTGTTTTAAAAATCTTATGCAAAATATAAGATAAACCATTACTCTACGTATTCCGCAATCAAAGCTAGGTATGGTTGAGCGGTTGATTAGAACAATCAAAACAAATTGTACAGAAGATTTTACTTGCAAGGCAGTCATAAATGGGTGAATATTTTGCCTAAGGTTATGGAAGAATACAATAATACACCGCATCGGGCTATTAACATGACACCTATGGAGCAGAAGAACATCCGGAAAGAATAAAACTTTACACCGCTAACAGCGTTTCTAAAAGTCGCAAGAAGTTGTATAAGGTTGGAGACATTGTGCGTATATCAAAATATAAAGCAGTATTCGATCGAGGATTTCACCCAAACTGGAGTACAGAACTATTCAAAATTGTTAAAGTACAAAAACGAGACCGACAACCTATCTGCTACAAGATTTGGAAGGTCGGCCAATTCTAGGTGCTTTTACGGTGATGAAATTCAGCTCACAGCAGCACCCGACACGTACTTAGTGGAAAAGTTTTACGGAAACGGAAGCACGGCGCGAATTATTAGTGTCGTGGTTGGGGATGGTAAAAGTTGGATTAAGAAAACAGACTTGCTTTAGTATCATCCAGATAATTACCTGGATGAAAAAATCATAAAGGAGGGAGTAAAGTCCCTTAACTGGATATAAGGGGAGATTTGCTTAGAACCCCATTCCCATCTGTGATTTGAAGCAGGAAGCATGTGTTTCATAATCGATTTACAAGGATATCAATACAAAACTAGTGATTTCTATTGCAAGGAGATTGCCATTTTGGATGTAGCGAATAATGTAATATGGCATGAGATACTGGACATGGCTGTGGAGTATAACACCCTAAGTGATGATTTCAAAAGCAAGTTCAGTGGTTAAAGCAAAGAATCCATGGGCTTAGCTGGGATGGACAGTCCACAAGTGGATATACAAATGTAGGCGATTTGCTGAAAGAAGTCATACCACCCAATGCTACAATCTATGTTAAAGGCGAACAGAAAAGGCAGTTACTTCAAAATATTTATCAAACAACATTTTAAACATGGAAAGTGTTTCTCACTTCCAAAGCTCAAAGAATTAAGAAGATTCGGTAATAGGTACAATCACTGTTTAAACCATTGTTTGAATAATTTAAGCTGTTCTAAAGAAAACGTATTGTTATTGAGGTCTTTTGTTTAATGTATTAAATTTTTAATAAAATATTTTGTCAGAATTGTTTTTTATTCTAGCAAAAGCATACCTTTAAAATTTGGAAAATATATCTGTAAAACAGCGCATTACTTTGGAAAAATTAATGTTTTAAAATACAAATAAGAACCAATAACAGAATACATAATAATTGGTGTTTGCAAATAAATTCAGTTCTACTTTAATAATATTTTAATAATACTTACCCTTAAACCTTCAAAACTTTCCACAAAAGAACTACACGAAACGATTGTTTAAAATTTCGAGGGCTTTACACAAAGCGTGTGAAACTAATAGAATTTTTTCTAATTACACCGCGTTATATACGTTTGAAATCCGTTAATTATACTACTAAATGAGGTTTGTATTTTCCCCAATCGAGGCCAAAATAGAGCGCTCATTGTATGATTAATAAACCGGAATTTTCTAATGGGTGGCATTGAGCATATCTATTGTATTTTTCAAATCACATAGCTGCTAATTAATAAAAGAAAGGCTACTTTCACTTTACGTAACATAATTGTAAAGCAATTAGTTTGTCCTCAAGTTGTAGCACGCATTTTCAATTACGAATGCATTCTTCTTTCATTACAAGAGAAATTCCATAGATTTCATACCAGCAAAATGCGCTTTCTTTTAGATATTTAAAACACATTACATTGGACATCAAAAGTCGACCTTGCCATTTCTACATTATTGTTAAGCATGCATTGGAATTTTTGGATGCGGTAATTTCTTGTTTAAAGTAACTTAGTTAAATAAAGTGTAATTTAAATTGTGATTGTATAGTCAGTTATTGCAATTGAAAACACATTCAAATAATTTATTTGCTCTATATATTTTACAGTAGCGTTTCCGAACAAAACTTTCTGCTTTTAATTAAATTTCCTTTGTTCCCGGCGGCATGTGTTTACCTCCACGTGGTGTCGCTGGACGGTAAAACATATTGTTAACAACAATTGTCTTATTGACTGAAAACACGTTTCCTCTTTTTTACATTAATCTCTTTTTGTTACATCTATTTTAAACAACACATTAATCTCTTTTTTGTTACAGGTTAAACTTTCGGCTGCACAGGAAATAATGTTATACTTTGTAAAAATTGTAATTAGTTTATTAAACTGTAAATTGGATAAATAAATTATTAAAATTTTGTGTCTTAATTTTGTGTTGGTTAAAGCATATACCTTGGGTAGCGAAAAGGTTTTAAAAATGGAGTTAAATATATACGAGCAAAAATTTTAGAGGTTTGAAGCTTTAAAGTTAACTTTGTAATGAGTAGTCCGATTTTAAATCTGTTTACAGATTCTGCAATAAAATTCTAAGCTAACATGATGTATTGCATGACTAAGAAAATTTATGAACGCTCAAAAGTCGCTATAGGTAAAAATCTTAAAAGGGGTAGCTCTCCTTGGGGGTGATGCAATCTAAAAAATTCTTAAAGATTCGGGTACCTGAGAAAAATCTAATATTAATTGATACCAAACAAGGTAGGTTTATCTCGAAAGATAAAAAAAATGGCTAGTCGAAGAAAACTTTTTGGTCCAGAATGTTAGCGGTAAAAAATCTTAAAAATAGGTTTATCTCGTGGGAGGAAATGTGGATGCTCATTTATCTCGAAAGATAAAAAATTTAAGAGATATTTATCTCGAAAGATGAAAAATGGTTAGTCGAAGAAAACTTTTTGGTCCAGATGTGTGTGGAAATGAGGATGCTGGTGGAAATGAGGGGGTGATTACACCATAAATACACTACTTTCAACCAGTGCCAATCGCCCCGAGAAATAACTTTTGACCAAGGACATCAAGTTTCGCGGGCAACCCCTACGATCTAACTCGCAAACGAATAATGGCCACCAGGCAGCATCAAATGCGCCTGAAATGTCCAAAGCAACAACGACACCGTACTCTTTAGCATCTCTCGCCTGCTTTATTTCCCCGACAACGACCTCTAACGCGTCGATAGTCGACTTGCCCTCCACGAAACCAAACTGTCAGTTATTAAAACCGCCGCTGTTTCGCACTAGGTGCTCAATACGCGTAGTCATAACACGATCTAAAACATTCCCCAGCACCGGTAGCAAGCTAATTGGACGATAGCTGCCCGGATCTGACGCATCTGCCTTTTTAGGTTTGGGTATAAATTTCACGTTTTGAATTTTCCAGCAACGCGGAAAAACACCCCTTTCTAAACAAAGATTAAACAACCCGACAAAGACACACGGGCCAACAGGCACGCCTCCAGAGCTGCGTCTGAAGTGATTTCATCATGCCCCGGTGCCTTATTAGGGTTCATCCTCCTAAGAGCCCTGACGACCTCGTGAACTAGGATTGCCTAATCGGCACCTGTTCCTTGCGCCTCTGCAGCTTTCCGACGTACTAAATCGTGCGACCCTTCATCCCCCTCGGGATTATCCGATAGGAAAAATTTCTCTAGTAAATATTCCACCGTGGATTAAAACATTCCGTGTATTCGCCATTTGTTTTCTTTATATTACTGAGCGCGATTTTTTGTTGTTTTCCTCTAATTACGCGGTATGCGGTTCCCCAGGGTTCTTTCTCTGAGTTTCGCGTGCAGAATTCTTTAAATTTATTCGTTTGCGTTTCTTCTATTAATATTTTATATTCGCGGTAACTTTGATTATATTCTATTCTCCGTTGTTCTCTTATATCTCCCGAGGCGCGTTGATAGCGGCGCCTTAGGTTACGCGTTTCTGCCCGCTTGGTGGTTAGTTCCCGGGTCCACCACGGTACGCTGTCTTTAAATGTTCTCTTTTGCGGCATGGAATATGACGACGCGTCTACCACCGCGTCGTTTAGTTTTTTCGCGAGTGTTTCTACTTCGTCTGCTCTCGGCAGTTAAATAGCTCATTTTCGAGCACAGGGATACTTTCGCCAAATTTTTGTTTAAATCGCTCCCAATTTGCTTTTTTATAACAGAACCGCGAAAATATAGTTAGCTGCTCGTTTGCGTTTGTTTTGGTTTCAACGTCCCATGTTATTAATTTACGGTCAGAGAGCGTTTCCTCGTCCGACCTTAATTTCCAATTACACATCGTTTCTAACATTTCGTGCGAGACTGCAGTAATATCTATAAAACTGCTGCCTCTATGCCCCTCAAAAGTAGGTGAATCATTAGTGTTTATCACACTAAGATCCCATTTCGTTAAAAGATCAGCAACCTGCGAACCCCTATCGTCTTCTATAGGGCTACCCCATAACGGTGACTTAGCATTATAGTCTACCCCGATTATTAGTTTTTGTTTCTGCTTCTTGATACGGTACATATTGTAGCGGGCTACTACTACCGCGTTTCATCAATTTAAAACATGTAATAACAAAGGTCTTTATTACTCACTGTTCACAAGTTTAATTAACAGTATATGCCTTATTTATAGATGTTTTCAGTCCAATCAACAATGAAGCACTATCACACTAATGAATTTACAAGCACTAATATCTTCTTAAACTAAATTCTTAACTATAGATCTATTAACAACATTAACACAACTGTTTATTTATTACACTTTTGTCTATTTATGTATTCTACAAGCTGCATGTACTTTAGGCATGTTAACATAATATAACATTTATCTATACTCTTGCATTTTCAAAAGCTCAACTACTTAACTTAACACGATATAATTTATATTCGACATTCTGATATACTAGGTTATCATAAAGTAAGGGATATATTTTAAATCATTACAACTTTTTAATAAATTAAGTTAGTAACATAAAATAAACGAAATCTAGTTGCTTAATGAATGGGATTTTACCGTATCTATGAGAAACAAAAGCGTTGTCATAACAATTGTTGACACTAGTGTCAAAACGAAATTATTCAATTTGAAGTTTTATTTTGAAATTAAAACTCAAGTAAACGTTGAGTTCAAACGACTCAACTGTAATAACATGGATTTACAAACAAGAATTGGTTTAGTTCAGTGCTATTATGAATCCGGCAGAAATTACACCGCTCGATTACGAAGATTTCGCACGAGAATGGGTTTGAGAGCGGGACCCTGTCAAATGAAAGCGTACCGCAATTTGATACAAAAATTTGAAAGAACAGGGTCTGTAACTGACTTACCAAGATCAGGAAGACCAATAATTAGTGATGTCCAAGTGGCAGAGGTTCTTCATGAAAATCAAGACATAGCCAGAAGCAATTCACTCGCAATCAGCAGTGCAAATGCGATATCCAAGCGATTGCAAATGCCGTATACCACGGTTTGGAAAATTTTACGCAAAATTCTAAACATGTATCCATATAAACTGAAAATGCTGTTTGAATTAAAGGACGCAGATTTGGCTACTAGGTACGATTTTTCTTTGCGAGTAATGGCTCAGATGGAAATTGAACCCGAATGGTTATCCCGTATTTTATGGACAGATGAGGCACATTTTACTCTGAATGGTGGAGTCAATACTCAAAACTGTAGAATCTGGTCTGCAGAAAATCTGCAACAAATCGTTCAAATAGGTCTTCATGACAAGAAAGTCACCGTTTGGTGCGGTTTTACAGCTGATTTTATTATTGGTCCGTATTTCTACGAGGAAATGCAGAATGGACAAGCCCGTATCTGTAACTGTAAATGGTGAACGATACTTGCAAATGTTACAAAATTATGTTATTCCACAGCTGCAAAACGAGCACTACGGAATTGAAAACATCATTTTTATGCAGGATGGAGCACCCCCGCACATTGTTCGACCAGTCAAAGAATTGTTAACCAACGTTTTTCAAGATCGCGTGTTAAGCAGACATTTCGTAAATTCATGGCCACCAAGATCACCTGATCTAAACCCAGCGGATTACTGGCTGTGGGGTTATTTAAAAAGTTTAGTGTTTAGAAGACGACCAACTACGCTACAAGAATTAAAAGACAGTATTACGGAGCAAATTGGTACAATTCAACCAGAAATATTACGAAATGCTGTGTACAATTTGGAGGTAAGGATGGTGATCTTACAACAACAAAATGGAGGTCATATTGAGCAATTGCCGTAACCTGTTTTGGGCATACTAAATCCCATTTCATAAGCAATTAGACTTCATTTATTTCTTGTTATTAACTTAATTTGTTAAAAGGTTATCATAATTTAAAATATATCCCTTACTTTATGATAACCTTATAGACTAACCCTGTACTTTATCATCGGTCTTATTTATACCCCGAATTAAAAAGGATGATTCATCCTCCAGTAATTGCTAGAAGATTCTCGGTTCCTGGAGAATATACAGTACTTACGCCGCTTGTGTGTGTTTGACGGGTCGCCTAATAGTAGCTCGCAACAATATTCCATTTTTCGATCCTAACTATATCAGCCAGTAATTTATAAAAATTTTCACCCACACATAAAGGTGTATCAATAGGACTTGACCTATCCATATTGAATTTTTTTAAAAAATTTTCAATATAGAAGCGCTGATCAATCCAAATTTTTTTACTAGCTCTGTCCCTTGTAATTTGGAATCCTAGAAGAGATTTCCTTCTCCGATATCTTTCATTTTGAAATTTGACATTAGCTTATTTTTAAGACAAATCTTGGCTTCCTTATTATTGGATAATAATATCATGTCATCAACGTAGATTGCCAATATTAACATTACATTATCATTTATCTTAAAATATATACAAGGACTCGACTAGCTTGTTTTAATCCATAGATAGATTTCTTCAAACGGCAGACTTCATTGGTTTCGTTAAAACGTTCTGGAGGCTCTATATATATTGCCTTATTTAAATTTCCATGTAAGAAAGCTGTCTCTGCATCAAGTTGATCTATATCAAGGTCATGTTCTGCTGCAAGTGCCAATAAATATCTGATTGAAAAATATCTCACCAATGGAGCATATGTTTCTTCATGGTCAATTCCCCTTTTTTGGACGCATCCTTTAATAACCAACCGTGCTTAATACTGAGGCATTGTTTCTCCATGTTTATACTTGGTCTTAAAAACCCATTTACAATCTATTGCCTTTCTATTTGGTGGCGAATCAGTAAAATCCCATGTATCATTTTCAATAAGGGCATCATATTCACTATCATAGCTGTAATCAAACTATTTTTGTCCGATCCACTGAGGGCATCTTCTACAGTTACTGGATCAACATCGTCTAAACTAATTGCTAAATATATTACATAATCCTTAAATGCTTCAGATGGTTTCTTTATTTATTGCGGTCTACTGACTGATTCTTCCTGTTCTGGTGGCGCTACCTCTGAACGACAACGATTGAATTCTTCATCTTGACCCTCAGGTGCCTGAACATTTTTGTTTATTATGGGTTCTTGATTTTGAACAAATGAAGGAGGTTGAGGAAACAACGAATATTTTTGCCCGTCAGTGTCATTATCCCTTAATAATGTTAAATACACTTTAATACCGTTGCCCATGAGTTTTGAGGCGTAGTTGAGGTAGAGCGTTAGGTGGTATTTAACTCAGGTTCCTTAGAGCCTGGGGATCGAGCAATAATGCTAACCATACGAGTTCTAGACACACTACTGAATCGGCGTTAATTATAAGATGTTCGGTACATAGTCACTTTATTCTAATACATTAAAGTTAGAAGCAGAATTACATTAAAGGCATATCATTAAGTTAGTAAACTCTAAAATTGGACTTACATGATCTCTTGAAGCTGCGTAATGAAAAGATGGGGCGTACTGATTGAGTTTGATGAATTCGAGCTTGAACCGGAGTGGTCTCTTCTGACTGGTTTCTACTACTAGGCACTTCGGACTACTACTACTGGCCTGAAGGTTGGCTCTCCAATATATAGTCGTCCGGGCGGACATTCGAGGGTAAAGATGGAATACCAGAACTGTAACTCAGGAAGTCCTTGTGATGCGGTGGACCGCGTGAAACGCCAAGCCGTAACGTTATCCAAGGTTTTCTTGGATCAACGGATACTTGATAAAGTAATTGTGTACAAAACAGGAGATTGAGGTTTCCTCATGAATGTGGTAGTTACAAAGTAACAATGGAAAAGAGTCACTAAAAATGAACCGAATAGGATGCTGAGGTTTCCGCGTTAATAAAGTATTTTATTACAAAGTAATGAACAAAGAAGATTAACAAAAATAAACTGTTCTTGGAATTAAAGTATACAAATGTGAAAATGCAAATTATTGTATTCATGACATAACCTACGGGGTTAAAAAATGTGGGCTCCACATTTGAAACAAGAAAAAGGGTTTGAAAGGGAGTAAGAAAAATAGAGAGAACGCCAGTGCATGTAAGTCCAACCATAGTGTACAAGTTAACTAATATATAAGAAAACATGAAATATAAAAATTGAATACAAGTAAGTAATAGTATTAACAAAAAAAGTTCTACTAACAAGTTAAAAAATACAAGTACTAAAATGAGTTAGTAAATAAGTAAGGATAATTAGAATCCTGTAAAAATTAAGATGGTTGTACAGAGCATGGGAGGTAATCAATTGGTTGTAAAGACTCTAATATAAGTAAAAATTAGATAAAAAATAAAATTAATTGGATTAAACATGTACTTAAAACTATAGCAATACGGTAATTAAGTTTTTGGATAAAAGAAAATACTTAAATCAAAGAAATTCTTAATAGGAACAAAATTATGTTAAAGAAAATTGATTAAATTGAATAAAATCTTAGTTTAATAAAGTATAAGTATTATATTGTATTGATGGAATGCGCACAAAAGTTCATGGAAGGTAAAAGTTAAAAGTTTCAATGCACTCAAAGAGAAAAAAAACAAGTCTGTAAAAAATAAGCACTTGAAATTAGCACTATAAAGTTTGATGTAGAAGTTCAATATTGTAAATGCACGAGAAAAAAAATTATCATACCTTGGTATAGCAATGTTCTGTTGTAGGACTTAACGTCGAATGTAGAGCCGAGGTGGTGACCTTGATCGACGTGGTGGACGGCTGTTGCTGGATTGTAGTGGTGTAGGTGGCACAGATTTGGATGTCGTAAGAGCTTGCTGTACCATTTCGTAGGTTGGTTCGAGTTGTAATGTGGGCGTGATATAGCCCGCTTGGTCTCCATCTTCCACCTAGGGTGGCGAATGTTCCATTGGTGGTGGTGGTAGTAAGGAAGCGAATCCAGAATGAGGTCGGAGAAATGTTTTCCGACTGGAAGTGTTGATGTTTGACATTTTAGACAACGCCAACAGAGTGTGTAGGCGACGGAACAGGGAGTTTGGAATTACTAACAATTGTGGATTACCTAAGGGTTTTGGGTTTTTTCGGTATAAAACTTCGTCTTTCAGGATAAAGTTTTTCGCGTATTTATTTTCAGCTATAGTGCCGCTGTGTGGGTCTTTCAAAATTTCTATTAGTCGTCGTAGCTTTACGTCTTTTACTTGTTCCCGTTGGATATCGCTAGGAGTGAGCAAAAAGGTGGGTATATCTAATGTTTGATTTTCATCTTCTTCTGTTGCCATTAAAACTGGGTTCCTTGATAGACAATCGGCATCGGAATGCCGCTTGCCATTGACATGTTGAATGGTATAATCAAATTCCGATAATTTTAGTGACCAGCGCGCCAGACGTCCTGACGGGTGACTGATGGTTTTTAGAGAACAAATAGCTTTATGATCGGTCTTAATATGAATTGGTCTGCCCCAAATAAGTGGACGGAGGTACGTTAAGCTCCAGATAATGGCTAATGTTTCCAATTCTGTGATAGTGTAGTTAGCCTCAGCTTTTGTGAGACTTCTTGAAATATATGCTACGGGGTGTAATTGGTTATTATGCCTTTGAAGTAGAATTCCTGCTAAACCGATTTTTGATGCATCAGTACGCAATTCTTTTTCGGCATCAGGGTCAAAGTGAGCTAAGACTGGTGCTGTTATTAATTTGTTTTTAAGGGTTTCAAAAGCATTTTGGTGGTCATTTTTCCACTCAAATTTTAAATTCTTTTTAAGTAATTGATTCAACGGATGTGCTATCACTGAAAAACTTTTAATAAATTTCCTATAGTAATTCGCAAGTCCTAAAAAACTTTGGAGTTTTTTGACTGTTGTAGGGCGTGGAAAATCTTGTATTGCTTTTATTTTGGTTTTGTCCGGGCTTAGTCCTGCACTTGATACCTTATGACCTAACATGGATATTTCTGATTGTGCGAATGTACATTTAGACGGTTTTAGCGTTAATCCGGCGTTTCGTAGTCGAGTAAACGCATTACGTAAACGTCTTAAATGTTCGTCAAATGTATCGCTGTAAATATATACGTCATCAAGGTAGATTAATAACTCGTGCCATTTTAGATTTTCAAAAACAATGTCGGCTAAATGCGAAAAGGTTGAAGGTCCGTTACATACGCCAAACGGTAACCGTTGAAATTCATATAGTCCGCCGGGTCCTATGAAGGCAGTTTTTGCTTTGCTGTCTTCATCTAAACTTACTTGGTAATATCCGCTTAGTAAATCTAAACTGGAAAAATATTTAGCGTTTTTGAGATACAAGAACATATCATCAATGCGTGGTAATGGGTAAGAAGATTTTTTGGTTACTGCGTTAAGCTTCCTATAATCTACACAGAATCTATAAGTATTATCCTTCTTTTTCACTAAAACAATTGGACTACACCAACTCGAATGTGATTTTTTAATTATTCCGTTTTTAAGCATTTCACAAATTTGGTCTCGTTCTTTTTGAGAAACTCTGTAGGGTCTACTTCGTACCGGTGATGCTGTGCCTGTGTCAATAGTGTGGGTTACTAATGATGTGTGTCCTAAAGTCTCAGATGTATTGCTAAAAATATCACTAAATTCGTTCAAAAGATTTCTAAGTTTTAGCTTTTCAATTGGTAAGAGTTGTTCGTTCACATTGAAATTAAATTTTGGAGTTGATTTTCGTGTTGTTATTGTAGTAAAAAATGGTTGTTCTAGCTTTGGGGTTATTATCCCAATTGTAGAATCTTGCATCAATTTTAATTTTTCGTGTACATGTGAAACTACATTTACTTTCCAACCTTCGTTACTATGATATGGAGCTTTCGTGACGGATAAAGTTCTTTCGGTTAACAGCTTATTATTTGGTAAAAAGAAAAATTGATGAGGTATGTTTTTACATGATACTTCAATTGGAAGTTCTTCATTTCGGGTTATAATTAGGTCATTTGATAATTTTACCTTTTCTGGCTTACAATTATAGGTAAGATTACTCGTCAAGGAGTTAGTGTGTGCTAGATACTCGTCAAATAAACGTTGTTTTGAAGTAAGTTTAACTGATGTCTTACAGTGGTTATTTGTAAAAGTAATTGTCCCGTTTTTAAAGTTCAATATAGCGCCGTTGTCCTGCAAGTATTTTAGACCTATTATTAAAGGTACAGAAAGTTCATGGATTACTATGGTAGGAAAGTAGTACATTTGTGGCGTAATCACCGCCTCATTTCCACCAGAATCCCTCATTTCCACACACATCTGGACCAAAAAGTTTTCTTCGACTAACCATTTTTCATCTTTCGAGATAAATATATCTTAAATTTTTCATCTTTCGAGATAAATGAGCATCCTCATTTCCACACACGAGATAAACCTATTTTTAAGATTTTTTTACCGCTGACATTCTGAACCAAATAGTTTTCTTTGACTAACTATTTTTTCATCTTTCGAGATAAACCTATCTTGTTTGGTATCAATTAATATTAGATTTTTCTCAGCTACCCGAATTTCTAGGAATTTTTTAGATTGCACCATCCCCCAGAGGGCTACCCCAATTATAAGATTTCTTACCTGTAGCGACTTTTAAGCGTTCTTATAAAATTTTTTAGTCATGCGATACATCTTGTTAGTCTAAAATTTTACGCAGAATTTGAATCTGTAAACAGATTTGAAATCGGACTACTTCTTGCAAAGTTACACTTTAAAGTCCGGAACCTCTAAATTTTGCCTTTGCTTTATAAGCAAAACTAACAAATAGTTTTCCTCGTCTGACCAATGCATCTTTCGAGATAAACCTATCTTGTTTGGTATCAATTAATATTAGATTTTTCGCAGCTACCCGAATCTTTTTATTTCTAATTTTCAGATCTCAGCGGCTAGCTCTTTTTCAACGTCTTAAAACCGGTTGTAGAAATTGTTTTGTGAACCTTAGAATTTTGGTGTTGAAAATAAAAAACTAAACATATTAAATAAAATTTATTGATAAAATAGCCGCCACTGAACACCTTATCCATCTAACGTATTGATTTTTTAAATAATATTAACAAAACCGCTAGTTCGCATGATCTGAAATTTGTGTAAACAAGGATGAACTCCATTCAACGGTACATCAACTACTTATTTTCTATTTAGGAATATACGCCAGAAACTTGCATGCTTTTAATTAATTAAAAGCAGAAAGTTTTGTCCGGAAACGCTACTGTAAAATATATAGAGCAAATAAATTATTTCCTGAATGTGTTTTCAATTGTAATAACTGACTATACAGTCACTTATGAATTTTAAATTACACTTTATTTAACTAATTTACTTTAAACAAGAAATTACCGCATCCAAAAATTCCAATGCATGCTTAACAATAATGTAGAAATGGCAAGGTCGACTTTTAGTGTAAGGATCGCTTGGTTAATAATTAAGAAAGCGCATTTTGCTTGTATGAAATCTATGGAATTTCTCCTGTAATGAAAGAAGAATGCATTCGTAATTGAAAATACGTGCTACAACTTTCGCTAGATACCAGCCATGTTAATTAGAAATTTTGTGTATGACATCATTAACTACCTAAATTTCAGAATTAACAAAATGTAATAAACCAGATTAAGTACTGTTCAATAATAATCAGAGTGAAAGTAAATGGGTCTTATTACATATTGAAATCCTAAATTACCTTACGTGACGCGCTAGAAGCATTATAACGCAAATTCCGGAAACTTCCAACGTAGCCTTAATTCATTTGTAATTATTTGTAATTCGGCAAATATTTTAAATTCTTAACGATCATGTGAAAAGCTGTTTATAATTTCTTTTCTTGGACTTTCTATTAATTATGTTTGTGCATTTGAAATCGAGATATAATTGTTTGTAGATTACCAATAACACGAGGTGCTGAAAAGTGCGTATTTACGGAAAATACAAACCTCATTTAGTAGTATAATTAACGGATTCAAAACGTATATAACGCGGTGTCATTAGAAAAAATTCTATTAGTTTCGCACGCTTTTGTGTTATAGTACATCGAAATTTTAAACCGTTGTTTCGCGTAGTTATTTTATGGAAAGTTTTGAAGGAAGATTTAAGGTAAGTTTACATTTTTTTATTAAAGTAGAACTGAATTTATTTGCAAACACCAATTATTATGTATTCGGTTATTGGTTCTTTGTATTTTAAAACATTAATTTTTCCAAAGTAATGCGCTGTATTACAGATATATATATATTTTTTTTTTCAAATTTTAAAGGTATGCTTTTTAGCTAAGATAAAAAACAATTCTCACAAAATATTTTATTAAAAATTTAATACATTAACAAAAAGGCCTCAATAACAATACGTTTTCTTTAGAACAGCTTAAATTATTCAAACAATGGTTTAAACAGTGATTGTACCTATCACCGAATCTTCTTAATTCTTTGAGCTTTGGAAGTGAGAATACACTTTCCATGTTTAAAATGTTGTTTGATAAATATTTTGATAGTAACTGCCTTTTCTGTTCGCCTTTAACATAGATAGTAGCATTGGGTGGTATGACTTCTTTCAGCAAATCGCCTACATTTGTATATCCACTTGTGGACTGTCCATCCCAGCTAAGCCCATGGATTCTTTGCTTTAACCACTGAACTTGCTTTTTGAAATCATCACTTAGGGTGTTATACTCCACAGCCATGTCCAGTATCTCATGCCATATTACATTATTCGCTACATCCAAAATGGCAATCTCCTTGCAATGGAAATCACTAGTTTTGTATTGATATCCTTGTAAATCGATTATGAAACACATGCTTCCTGCTTCAAATCACAGATGGGAATGGGGTTCTAAGCAAATCTCTCTCCTATATATCCAGTTAAGGGACTTTACTCCCTTCTTTATGATTTTTCATCCAGGTAATTATCTGGATGATACTAAAGCAAGTCTGTTTTCTTAATCCAACTTTTACCATCCCCAACCACGACACTAATAATTCGCGTCCGTGCTTCCGTTTCCGTAAAACTTTTTCCACTAAGTACGTGTCGGGTGCTGCTGTGAGCTGAATTTCATCGCCGTAAAAAGCACCTAGAATTGACCGACCTTCCAAATCTTGTAGCAGATAGGTTGTCGGTCTCGTTTTTCGTACTTTAACAATTTTGAATAGTTCTGTACTCCAGTTTGGGTGAAATCCTCGATCGAATACTGCTTTATATTTTGATATACGTACAATGTCTCCAACCTTATACAACTTCTTGTAACTTTTAGAAACGCTGTTAGCGGTGTAAAGTTTTATTCTTTCCGGATGTTCTTCTGCTTCCATAGGTGTCATGTTAATAGCCCGATGCGGTGTATTATTGTATTCTTCCATAACCTTAGGCAAAATATTCACCCATTTATGACTGCCTTGCAAGTAAAATCTTCTGTACAATTTGTTTTGATTGTTCTAATCAACCGCTCGACCATGCTAGCTTTGATTGCGGAATACGTAGAGTAATGGTTTATCTTACATTTTTGCATAAGATTTTTAAACCAGCGGTTGTAGTACTCTTTCCCAAAATCCGTTTGTAGATTGATTTTAAGTTATTTTCTCCTTGCAGCATTTTGTCCAATATTTTTTCATAGCATTTGTAACTTCTGATCCAGTTTTATTTTTAAAGGTTCAGCTAAAGCATATTTTGTGAAACAGTCCACTGCTATTATAATATATCTGTACCCATTGTTCACACGCGAGTAAGGCTGCATTTCGCATAAGTCCGATTGGATAAGATCACGTTTCACATGTTTCAGATTTGTATGACGACGCTGAAAATTTTTTTGCAGGTTTAAATAATTCCTTAACGATGATTTCTTTACTCATTTTGCTTAACACTGTTGCTAAACTAATAGGGTTATCTTTATCCAATTGCACCTTTGACATAAACTGAAGCTTTGGTTTGTAGTATTTGTTTTTATAGCTGCTGGTGACGCCTCGTAAATCGATGCTATTGCAAGACCGAGCTCCTTCTCATTTGTCTCAGAAGTTGCAGTCAAATTAATAAAAACTGTATAAACGTTTTAAAGTCAGATACAAGCTTATCCAATTTTTCATTTACATATTGTTTATTAACTGCATCAGATGGCTCAACTGGTTGAGCAAGCATTGCGATACGCTGGTTTCTTGCATTGAAGGCTTTATCTTTACGTTGTATATCATCAGAACTTTTAGACAGTATGAAAAGGCTTGATTCACGAGCTTGATTACAGATTTCTTATTAACACAATCACTATCGTCTTTAGGGTCCATTACATCAACTAACCTTCTTTTACGAAAACTAATTGTTTCTTCTCCAGACTTGAATACTATAGTACTCCTCTGATTAACACAATCACCATCTTCTTTCGGGTCTGATGAATTCACTAACCTTCTTTGCTGCATATCGTACCCATCACCATCCAACGTTAGCACAAATCCTCGACCTGGAGGACCGCGCCGAATATCAGCATCTTTACGCTCTGAACGTCCGAAGCGGTCGATAGGCATTTTAAAACTGTGTAATTATTTACTGAGCTCACTGTATTATACCTTCTTCTCTCAACTCTTCTATTATGGATACCATCTCGTTAATGTTTTCCTCGCTTGTATTTCCAGCTCGGTTGGATGCGTTCAACAATCTCAGCCGATCCACAAGTTCATGTACATTATTCCAGTAGACATATTGCACCGGCTTTGAATTTAAACTTTTGTAAAACCGATTAGAAAAGCCTAAACCCGCTCCCTTAGACTGTTTTCTTCTCTTTGGCTGTTTTCTTTCGGGATTCCTCTGAAATTCTGTGAGATATTTTTGCACATATTTGTTAAACTTTTTGTTATTTGTTGGAAATCCGCTTAAATCGTGCACCGCAAATGGGTTAAACTTTCTTCTCAAAATCGACGCAGATTTGATCATTTCCAAGTAATTCGGCAAATCTTCATGTAAATTAAAATCGCCATTTTCGGGGCTGATGTCTTTGTAAATCAGCAGATTGTATAAACCCTTCGTACCTGGATATATCACATTGTTTAATGTTATATCGCTAGTTTCCGGGTTAATTACCAATACACTTTTCCACAAACTCCATGTATCGGTTTCCACATTATACTTTACTCCATAAATTGATTTGTCAATATTTTCGTCTTCGTGTCTAGCTAACACATCTGCATAGTAAAGATGGAACGGTTCTTCTGGAACGAGTTGTTTAATCTTCTTTATAGGTACGTCCATGTTTTCGACTTTAACCTTTGTTGTAGGTGTGGGAATTTTTTCGGTGATCGATTGCAACTGGGAAGCAGTTATTTGCAAGGGATCAATCAATTGTTTGTGCATCTCTTTGAATTTTTGCTGAGATGTAGCGTCTCCCTTTTTGTACGCTACAAACTTTTTTCGTACAGCATCCTGCATAAGATGAAGACTGCGTTTATTCGCAATAAAATTGTTAACGTCCGTCATCATGAAACTTTGGATGAGAACTAACTTTTTGAATAATGTCAAATATTTATATACTCGTCGAAATTCTTCCTATATCGACCATTATCCAAATCAAAATCTTTCACAACAGTTATAAAATTATGTTTTGAGTCACCCCAACACTGTAAGCACATTTCTTTAAATTTCGGATATGTCATGTCACCACTTATATGATCCGAAAAGATATGGCGAAGGTTTGTATCATCCTGTTTCCATAATGCGATTACATTGGCGTTATCTCTGAGTCTATGTTTTAAGGCACTAGCGTAAGTTTGACATAGATAGAACGAATCTATTGCTTTATGTCGGCCGAATGAGAAAAATTGAGTGATTTTACTTTGCTCGTTTACAGGTATATCATCGAAAACCATAAATGAATCTTCTTTGGTATCTCTGGGTTCGATCAAATCATCGTAATTTTCAAACTCATGGTATCCAATTTCTTCTTTTAATGGTGCAAAAACGTTTCTTAACAATTCGTATTTCGGTTGATATAAACTTTTCGAAAATACATAGACATTTTGGAATCTAAGGCCGTTCTCGTGCAGGATCAGAGATATTAAAGCGTTAGTCTTCCCACAACTCGATGGTCCCGCGAAGATAGCTCGTATGTTAGACGGGAACAATGAACCATGTTTACCATCCTCTCTTGCACTAGCAATAGCAAAGTTATCATAATTCTGTATAGGTATTTTAACTTCTTGTATAGCATCACCCGTGTCTCTCACATTTTCCGACCTAGGAGCACCATTCTTCTTTTGAGGTTTACGGAGATCTAAATGCCTGCTTAACGTTCTTCTGGGTATACCATATAACCTACTTGCAGAGTTAACACTTATACCCTTTTGTATTTCACTAACTGCTGTCTCTAAAGATTCCTTGGTGTACATCTTTCAAATATAAGTTTAAACTGATTCAAATTGAAAATAATATTCCCTTATATACCAGCATGGGCAGGGGTGTGCACGCGCAGGGGCGCGCATGGGCAGGGGTGTGCACGCGCAGGGGTGCGCATGGGCACAGGCGTGCTTAGGTGTACACCGGAGTACGTGAGAAACTGTCTTGGATCACCAAAAAATCTTATTAATATTAAAACAACATAGATTTTATACAATTTTATTAAAAATATATACAAAATATTTAATTGTGAATAAATCTATTAACAATTTCCGTAAACGGGTTATATTCAAACATAGAGTCATGTATAATTAAAGCATAAGCCTTCATCGACGGTTCAAAATTTCTTGAAGCTTCTAATTCCATTCTTACATCAACAGTTGCATCCTTGATGCTTTCAAATTGATGACGACAGTCGATTACAAAGACAGGTGATTCCTTAAACCTGTTGTAGTCCATTAAACATTTATTTGACGATTTGTTCGGATAGTATTTTTCCATAAAAGATGCATAAGACAGGTACGCTGGCAAGTAGTCATTCTGCTCGAAATCCAAATTTAATCGACCTTGAGGGAACATCTGAGAGTTTAAAACACTTTGACATTGGTTATGTTGGCATTCGTAAAGCTTGTAGCATTTTCTTCTTTGCTGTCGTACTTCCCATTTTGCAGCGCCAGTAATATCCACCGAGCCTTCTCTGTTTCGTTCGATACTTTAATTCTCCATACTTGCGACTTTGATTGTGTTAGAGACGGTAATTCGTGTAGTTCCCATTTTCTGAATGCAACCATTATAGATGATTGATTTTGCATTTCCGAAAGCAGCGATGTCTTGGCAAAGTCACTTAATGTTATATGCGGAACCTCCCATGAAATACGCTGTATTTTGAATGTCACTGTATTTCCAACCGACTTGTAGCAATTTACATCCGACTTGGATCTGATTAAAATCAGCTCTTGAGGCATGTTGACGATAGTTTTCTTGTAATCTTCAAAAACCCAAAATGGTTTTAGCGGTATAGCACAACTAAACCGTCCATCTTGGAATATGGTATCGGGTTTCCACCCGGTATGTGTAATAGATTTTGTTTCTGATTCTTCCATGGATACTAAACCTTTAATAGTTCTTGTAATTTCAGGGATTCGACAGACATCTATTATTTGATTATTACCCAATTTGTATTGAATTTCCTCAAACAGAAAATATGGTGCATTTCTAGTAAATTCGTAAGCTTTAGGGTCTGGTTCTGCTGCTCTAATCGGGTCTCCAGTTGTTGACGCTTCCTTAATGTTTCCGTAGGCTTATAGGTACCCTTTATAAATATAAAACTTTCATGAGGGTATGTGATGTTATCACTGCTCTGGATTTCAATTGAAATTCGATCGTTGTTTTCTGCATTCAATGTAAAGGGAAGATATGTATAATAATCTTCCTTTATTATGGTTTCGTCTAATTTATAACCTCCAAACACATCCAATTTGGGCACGTCCTCATATTTAAGCCTTCCAAGTTTAACGTTTTCATCACCGGGGAGATCTAAGCTGCGTTTACTTCTGCCTCCCATCATTTATAACTTTTAATCCCAAAGACTTTAAGAAACGTATTTCTTCTGCTGTAAGTCTCTCGACAACTTGACGCTTTGACGCCGTATTCACTTCTAATCGTCTGGGGGCGTTGTAGCGTGCTTTATATACAAAATCGATAGGCATTTTCAGCTACTTTTTATTTCCAGTCTCACACAGGTGTATGTTTCCGGGGAAAAGTTTACCAATTCACCCAAATGATCAACTAGTCTGATTGTAATATTATCAATTTCTGTTACGCTCAGCGGATAATATATGACGTGGTTAGGTTCCTTTTCCAGATTATACCCGGGTGGTACAGATAGATTGAATTCAAATATGCTGTGGGTAAGAAAATTGTTTCTGAACGATCCGCTGGTGATATTGGTTTCCACAAAAATGTTTGAGACCGATATTATGTTCACTTGTTGATTAGCGATATGCACGGTATCTGCAGCCAATTTGCGGTTGGTAAACCCCAAGATGCTTCCAATATTGTTTTTACGTTTGCCCCAAAATCAATCGGTATACTGCTTCGTATAGAACACTTTAATGTATTATTGTTGGCACTCAGTTTAAAATATTTTTCAATGTTCTCGTTGATGTCCGGCTTCTGACTGAACCATTTTTTGAAAACATCCTGTATATATGCATTTATTTCTTCTAATTCGTATGATCCAGGTTCAATGGTTATTCTGCGATGCTCTGGATCGTTAAAGTATAATATGTTGTTTCCTGAATGTATGTTTTGCACAGTGTTACAAGTGTACAGTCCCACTAGACCCAAAGCATATTCACCGTCCTGTTTCAATTTAATTGGTGGGTAAATGGATCCTGTCGATATGACATTACCATACCCGAACACGCTCACTGTTTCAGCCATTGTCACTAAGAAACTTTAACACTAAATGTCCACAATTGTATGTGTTGTAAGTCTGCTCCGTTACACTGTTGTAGTAAATTTTACAACCTCGAAAATATCTCTTTACTTCTTCCGGCGGTCTCAAGTTTCCAAACGAATCGTAGTAATACACACTATTTCCGCGTTTTCGGTACCCCACCCAATGTGTACCCGAACCTTTGGTGGTATCCAAATTAATCACTCCCGATTCGTTGACACGCGGTGTAATCTTCTGTAACTGATCTCTAGAAAAGACACCACGAAAATGAGGAATGTTAGATGCGTGTTTCCTTATATCTACATCGGTAAGAGCTCTTCGAGGTAACTTGCTTAGTTTTTTGATACTTTTTTACAAATGCCACGCCCCTGTTTGTACGGTTTCAGGAATAATGCTGTGCCTTTTTTGTATGGTTTTAGAAACATTCCATTTCCTTTTTTCCCAACGGTAATGGCTTCCATAGATCTGTTGTGTCGTTCGCTCTCCTTAAGCTGTTCGTTGGCTGTCTTGACATCATTTACTGCTTTAGCTATCCCGCAGCACCACCTGTTAGTGCCCCTAGGGCACTTAGTCCAGCGAATATCGGAATCAATGGTAGAAAACCTCCTTTCTGTGGAACGGGTATAATACGTGGGACTTTAATTTTGTTTCTCCCACCGGCTCCTTTTATGATTTTTTTACCAATTAGAATACCAACATCTAACAGCTTTTTCAAGTTGTCGGAACCAACTCGGTCTATTGCGGATCGTATTTTCTTCAAAATCCACCTTTAAAACTTATTTTCTTCTTTAAACCCATACCCATTTTCTCTTCGCTTTCATAGCGTTTGTCACAAACCAAGCTGCGGCTTTTTCCCCAAACTTTGCGTTTTAGACTTAACTCTCCCCCAGGCTTCTTCTTCTAAAATTTTATCTGCTCGGTGTCTGGCTGGAAGATCGTCGGGGTACTTGGAGTATGCAATGTCGTGGTCTTTACACAATTTATCTAATTCGTTTATTCCAGGATCACCTCTTGCTAAGCGTTCATCCAACTTTGTACCAGGACCGCAGTACTGATAACCTGGAATATGCAGCTCAAACGGTAACCTGTTTATAGCGCTGTTGATTAAACCCTCTCCAGAACAGATAATCATGTGTTTACCAAAAATCTCAAACTATACTAAATAAATAAACAACAACGAGTCTATTTATACTTTTTCAAAAAATTTACAATATATTTACAATAACAATACATTTACATCCATGTCTCTTGGGCTGTCTTTTATAAAATACTCTTTCTAGTTATCACCATAACCAGAATCTTCAGATTCCGACAAATTTAAACGTCTAAACATTTCCACTAATGTTCTTGTACGCATCACATCTTGCACAAATATATCCGGAAAACATATAACCAGCTCCAATGCATTTAGTGCGCTCTGATTCAATTCGTTGTAGAATAAAATATTGCCAATTCGAACTTCGCCTTCAATCAAGATTTTAATTCGTTTCTCTCCTTCAGTCATAGTATTAAACCCATCGCAATCATTTAAATTAGAATTAGCAACAAACCCTACTAATTCGCTGTATAATGCTGGGAAGTCACGACTTTCCAACTGTTTAAGTTGATACTCAAACAACTCTCGCATATGGAATATTTTACGGCACTCCAATTCATTTATAACTATCGAGCTATCACCCATTATTATTTTTAACTGGAACGTTTCGTTCTCGGTTGATCCAGACACTGGTGACAGAGTGATAAAGAACGGACCTCCTAGTTGTATGTGTAGATCTTCCGTTTCGGTGCACCATTTAATCGAGTGTTTAGCACGTCACGAGAAAATACGTTGATTTGAAATTCCACTTGAAAATTTGTAAATGCTAACCAATTTTCGTATGTCAATTCCAGAACATGGTTGCCACAATATTTCTTGCTACACACCAATCGTAATACGGGTTTTATTCTCTGGTTTATAACAAACCCAATTTCCACATTATGAGGGTGTTCACCCAATTCACTTAAACTATACGTAAACTTATTAATCAGATTTTCGGTATACGAAACTTGTGCATCATTAACATCTACAGACTCCATTGCTTTGCACTGATTTCACTGAGATGACTGACAAAGAATCCTATGCAGCTCCTCCATTTAAATGTCTCAGAATTGTTGTTGCGCATGCGTAAATTGTACTCAGGTGACTTAGAATGATAAATATTCGAATTATATTAACATTTTTATTTATAAATTTACCATAAAATACACATGCAAAACTTTTACAATTATAATTTTTCTATATAGCTCAAAAAGCATTCCATAAAGTCTCTCAATAAATTTAATTCTTCAAATTTATCCAATAATTCATGGTAATTTATTTGATTCCGGTCGAATTGATCACAAACAGTCCATGCTTGTTGCAACTTTATCCACCTGGAGTCGTCATAACATGATCCGACATCATCACCATAAATATAACCACGTTCGATATTAATCCTAGCATCACTCAAACTCCGCTGAAACATTACTATACCGTCTTTAATGGATATCATTGTATCTACTTTTATGCTGTATTTTGTACTGAACATAGAGGAATCGTGCTTGTATTTTATACGATTTGAGCTGTCCTTGTTACCGAAATCACCCAAACTTTCTAAGGTTTATTGTGAAAGGTGACCTTTGCCTTCTTCATTAATGTTTTCTTTTAAAAAAATTCCAGGCTCGAAATGTCTGTAAACAATTAGAGTAGAAGTGAAAGTTAAAGTGATACATCCTATAATTATAGTTGTAGTGCGTAAACAAGAAGCAAATTAATTTTTACCGGTGTGATTAGACTAGTTTGGAATGTTACTCAAGGTTAAACGACGCTGGGTTTTTTTAAAAGTAAACTAGCTAATTGATTTTACCGACGTGAATAGACTGGTTTGAAATGTTACTCAAGGTTAAACGACGCTGGGTTTTTAAAAGTAAACTAGCTAATTATACCAATTATGTATAAAAGCATGGTACGAGGTGATATGATTTAGTTTCTGTTTAGTCTTTGACTAGTTACAACTGTTAAAAGTCTTTGACCAGTTTTAATTTCTTTATAGAAAATGGCTTCCTTTATCTGCAACGTATGTGGTGTTGTCTTCTCGAGAAGCGATAGTTTGAAGAGACATCTGCTCCAGCAGCATGACGTAGCATCGAAATCCACCGGCCTTTTTGTTTGCGATATGTGCCCGGCATCCTTCTCGCGGAAGGACAACTTGAAACGGCACAAGGATGCCAAGCATGGTGCAGTGGTATCAGTTGCCGGAACCTCTGGAGTCAAGCGACCTGCTGCACCAACAGTTGAGGAACCTGCTCCTAAGAGGTTGCGAAGATGCGAAGAGTGTGATGTGGACGTCACCAACATGGCAGCCCACCAGCGCTCCAACACTCACAAGACTAATGCAAGTCGTATCCTGGATGGAGGCGTAGAGGTTGTAGCTACCGCTTTTAAAACAAGAGTAGCTACATACAGAATTAAAAATGCTAATACTAGTGGTATGTATACTTTCAAAACATTGAATGAGTGTTTAACCTAGTTATTTCTAGACATCTCAGAATTTTTGCGTCAGCAGAATGAGAGGTTCATCACATTAGTTGGTGAGAAATTAAAAAGATCACTTATCCCTCAAGGTTAACTTGGAGGTGTTTGGTGGTTACACCAAGATGGACAGTGTAGAGGATGTTAAATCTTTCAACACTCGAAATGTTGTGGTCACCTCCTCCAGTAACCTAGGGGAGATCTACAATTCCTTTATGGAGGTAATGTCGGCAAAGTCTGAGGAGTTCCAGGAGCGTGATTCTGGTTAGTTTCTACAATTATTGATTTTTTCTAATTTGTAAGTTTTAGGATGGAGTCTGAAACAGGCGTTGTACTTGGAGATTAATGTAAACAAGTACAACCCTTTGCGTGGGTCTTCGTACATTGAGCTCCCCAAATGGGTTCGAAACACCAGAGCTGTTATAAATATACAAAATGGCGACAACGCATGCTTTGCCTGGTGTGTTGTGGCTGCGCTCTACCCCGGTGCTCACGATCCGCAAAGGGTCGGTAGCTACCCCCCATTACAGCACCATTCTCAATTTGACAGGACTGCAGTTCCCAATGCTCATAAAGGACATACCCCGGTTCGAGGAGCAGAATGCTATAAGCATTAATGTTTTTGGTATAGAAGGCAAGTCGATTGTGGGACCGCTTCACTTTACAGCGCGCAAGAGGGATCGACATGTCAATCTTTTGTACATCCAGGAAGGAGATACAAATCATTTTTGTTTGATCAACAATTCAAGCGGGTTGGTTAAAACTCAGCTATCTGCCCGCACAGGACTCAAACTGTTATGCGATGGATGTTTAATATATTTTCATTCGGAGGAGGAGTTACACCGACATACAGAGCACGAATGCAACCATATTGTGACTACAATGCCGACTGCAGCTAAATGTGTGCTGGAATTTGTTAATATTCACAAACAAATGACTGTACCGTTTGTGATATACGCTGATTTCGAGTCGGTGCTAAAACCTATTAGTACTGCTATTCCAGATACATCTTCTTCGTTCACGAATAGCATCAAGGAACACAAGCCGTACAGCTTCGCATACTACATAAAATGTTCATACGATGACTCGTTTAACAAGTTTGAGCTGTACAGGGGGGCCTGAAGCTGCCAAAGTGTTTATGCAGAAGTTGGAAGAAGAAGCTCGACGACTGGGTGAAATTTTAAAAACAAACACCCCCCATGCTTCCAATGGAACCCCTAGATGAATTGTTGTTTCATATGACAGTGGATTGCGGAATTTGTAAAAAGCCTCTTGGGAGTGAAAGAGTTAGGGATCACGACCACTTGACTGGTCGCTTTCGCTCCGCTGCACACCCGCAGTGCAATATAAAGTACAGGGTACCTCATTTCATCCCTGTTGTATTTCACAATTTAAGCGGGTACGATAGCCATTTTATTGTGAAGGAGTTGGGGTATGATAAAGAGAGGATCACTGTAATCCCTAATAATAAGGAACGCTTCGTATCGTTCACTAAAAATGTGAGGTTATATGGTGAACAACCAGAGGAGTGGGATGGCGAGCCTGAAGGATCTGACAATACAGCGGTACAGCTCAGGTTTATAGACTCGTTAAGATTCATGGCTTCATCGTTGGACAAGTTGAGTCAGAATCTTGATACTACTCAGTTTGTGGAAACTCGCAAATACTACCCCGATGAGCAAGAGTTTGGGTTGTTGACGCGGAAAGGCGTTTTTCCATACAACTATATCACCGATGCTGTAGTACTGAACGAGACATCATTACCACCGAAAGAAACCTTTTTTAATAATTTAACATCTACGGATATCAGCGATGTGGACTACGAGCACGCACGGAAGGTGTGGAATACGTTTGGCATTTGCACGCTTGAGGAGTATAGCGATTTATACCTGAAAACTGATGTGCTACTACTTGCAGATATTTTTGAAAACTTCTGCTCTGTATGCAAGCAGACGTATGATCTGGATCCATGCCAGTACCTGACAGCTCAAGTTTGAGCTGGGATGCGATGCTTAAGCATACTGGTGTAAAACTGGAGCTGTTGATGGATATTAGCATGCATAATTTTATTAAGGCTGGAATCAGGGGAGGCTTGACTCAATGCAGCCAACGATATGCTAGAGCGAATAATAGGTATATGGAGAATTACAACCCTGACGAGCCATCCAAGTACCTAGCATATCTGGATGCTAATAATCTTTATGGGTGGGCAATGAGACAGCACCTGCCCATTGGTGATTTTAGATGAATGGATGCTAAAAGATTGCTCTCCTGAAAGAACTAATTTTGAATATACCTGAAACCAACGAGAAAGGTTATATTCTAGAAGTTGATCTGGAGTACCCCGAACATCTACACCATTCCCACAACGATCTACCCTTCTGTCCTGAAAACATGGTACCTCCATCACCCAAATCAAAGACACCTAAATTGTTAGCAACTCTGTCGGAAAAGAAAACTATATTATTCATTATCGGAATTTGCAACAGTGTATGCGATACGGTCTAAAACTAAAAGCAATCCACCGGGTTTTAGAGTTTACTCAGTCTCCATGGTTGAAGGCGTATATCGACCTTAACACCGGGTTGAGGATGTCGGCGAAAAACGCATTTGAGAAAGACTTTTATAAATTAATGAATAATGCGGTGTTCGGGAAGACTATGGAGAACGTGGACAAACGTGTAGATGTGAAAATCGTGACCCGGTGGGATGCTTCTGGTAAATGGTTGTGCGCGAACAAGCTAATTGCTCGACCAAACTTTAACAGTTGCTTAGTGTTGGGGGAAAATCTGGCGATTATACAGATGAATCGTGTAAAAGTGAAGTACGACAAGCCGATTTATGCAGGATTGTCAATTTTAGATCTGTCCAAAACGCTAATGTACGACTTTCACTACAGTACTATGGTTCCTCTGTATGGTCCCAGATTGTCCCTGCTTTATACAGATACAGACTCCTTAGTGTATAGTGTGCAAACTGAAGACTTGTATAGTGACATTAGTGCAAACATTGAGCATTTTGATACAAGTGATTACCCTCCAAACAATAAGTACAATATACCGCGTGTGAACAAAAAAGTTGTGGGGAAATTTAAAGACGAGTTTTGTGGCGATTTGGTGTTGGAATTTGTAGGTAGTAGGGCTAAGTCCTACTGCATTATTAGTGAGAAAGACATTGTTAAGAAAATTAAGGGTGTTAGTCGTAATGTGGTGGCGGGGATTAGTGTAGATAGTTTTAGGGATGTTGTTATTAATAATAGAGATGCCCTCATGCATACGATGGTATCAATCCGGAGTAAGAAACACCAACTTTATACAGAGCTTATTAATAAAATCAGTTTATCGGGCGCAGATGACAAGCGTTACGTCATCCCCGGAAGCATATCAACCTACGCATGGGGGCATAAAGATATAAGATAGTTGTTTATATTTGTATATATTTTATTATGTATATATAGTATGTAAGTTAGTTATAAGCATATCTACCCTCCCCCATCCTTAAAATTTCCTTTGTTCCCGGCGACATGTGTTTACCTCCACGTGGTGTCGCTGGACGGTAAAACATATTGTTAGATTAACAATATGTCTTATTGACCGAAAACACGTTTCCTCTTTTTTTACATTAATCTTTTTTTGTTACAGGTCTATTTAAACAACACATTAATCTCTTTTTTGTTACAGGTTAAACTACTTGGATTCGGCTACACACAGGAAATAATGTTTATACTTTGTAAAAATTGCATTCTATAAGTTTATTAAACTGTAAATTGGATAAAATAAATTATTAAAATTTTGCGTGCTTAATTTTTGTGTTACTACCTCTAACTGTTTGGTTAAAGCATATATCTTGGATAGCGAAAAAGGTTTTAAAAATGGAGTTAAATATATACGAGCAAAATTTAGAGGTTCCGGACTTTAAAGTGTAACTTTGCAAGAAGTAGTCCGATTTCAAATCTGTTTACAGATTCAAATTCTGCGTAAAATTTTAGACTAACAAGATGTATCGCATGACTAAAAAATTTTATAAGAACGCTTAAAAGTCGCTACAGGTAAGAAATCTTATAATTGGGGTAGCCCTCTGGGGGATGGTGCAATCTAAAAAATTCCTAGAAATTCGGGTAGCTGAGAAAAATCTAATATTAATTGATACCAAACAAGATAGGTTTATCTCGAAAGATGAAAAAATAGTTAGTCAAAGAAAACTATTTGGTTCAGAATGTCAGCGGTAAAAAAATCTTAAAAATAGGTTTATCTCGTGTGTGGAAATGAGGATGCTCATTTATCTCGAAAGATGAAAAATTTAAGATATATTTATCTCGAAAGATGAAAAATGGTTAGTCGAAGAAAACTTTTTGGTCCAGATGTGTGTGGAAATGAGGGATTCTGGTGGAAATGAGGCGGTGATTACGCCACAAATGTACTACTTAGGAATATTAATTTTTGCCTATCCATGGTAACATTAATGTTTGCTTTACCTAAAATTGGTATTTTTATATTATTTGCTGTGGTTAATCTTAGGTTTGCCTGTCTTTGTAATGGAATATCAAAGAAAAATTTACGTGATGCCACGTTATAATAGCTTCCGGTATCAATTAAAATGTCAATCAGTCGATTTTGGTATAGCGCCTTTACTGTATACAATTTCTTATTAGTACCGTCTAGAAAAATATAATTATTGTCTTTAAAATATCTTGTGTTATGTTTATTACGATAGGTTTTTCTGTTGGATTTCCTGAATAAGTAATTAAAATTATTTGAGTCCTTACCAAATTGTTTGTTCTGACAATTAACATTAAAATTATTAGATAAGTTTGTTCTATAATTAGTATAATAAACGTTAGGATTAAAATATTTAGTATTAGGTTTATTATATTGACACATTGACAAATTATTTTGAAAATATCTATCATGTTGGTTAAAATAATCGTGTTTATGGGCATAAAGATGACTGCTTATTGCGGGGTTTCCGCTCGCCGTTCGCGCCGAGAGACGATCCCTTCCTGAAAATTTTCAAAGGTTGTGGGTGGTTCATTTCTACCAGAACGATTTGGGCTTCTACTTTCTGAACGTTTTCTAAAAGTGACGGTTCTTATCGGCGTCAAATTTCTGCGATGATTTCGAAGATTTCCACCGTCTGAGCTTTGTGGGATTATTGTTCTGCATGACGTTGCATAATGACCGAACCGATTGCAATTAAAGCACTTCGGTTGATTATTTGTTGTGCGCTGATTATAATAAAATACAGGTGGTCGTAGCACCGGTCGAGAAGCAGAACCATAGTATCTCTGAGAACGGAAAGATTTTCCTCGACGTGGTGAACTCAAGTTAGGAATATCACGAAAATTGCGTCTATAGTGCGTAGTATTTTGCCTAGGGTTGGATCCGTGCTGTCGCCTATTTTGCGAAATTGCCAATAGAGTAGTTTGTTGTGTAAGCGTATCTTGCATAGCATTATATTGCATTTCCGAAAGGCTATAAGCGATATCTTTTAAGCTTTCGTCAGTAAGTTCTCTGTTCGCGGCCAACATAATGAAATTATTACGTAAACTGGGTAATAGTTCTGCTTCGTAATACTCTCTAAGTTCGTTTGTTGTTAGAGCAGGGGTTGTCTGCGTCCCTAAATTCTGTAACTCATAATAATAATTTATCGCGGTTTCGTTTTGTAGTTGCCTACGATTTCTCAATTTAATTTTTAATTGTTTAACTATGTTTGGCCCTCCGTAAAATTTCAAAAAGTTTTCTTTTATATCAGTCCATGTTTTGTCACTGTTATTGGGATCCGCTGTAAATTTTTCAAACCATAGCCGCGCACTCTCTTTCAGAAACCTCGAAAAATATTGAATTTTATTCGCGTCACTCCAACAGTTCGCGTTTGCACAGTGGTCATAGTCCTGAAGAAATTCGTAACATCCTGTTTTCCCAGGTGTAAAGGTCGTTGGATTGGTATATAGTAGTTCGATAGGATTAAGTTTCAGATTTTTAACTGATTCAATAGTAGTATCGGCCATGATTGGTACTGTGGGGTGTTCTTGAGCTAAGTTGGTCGTGGTTATAGTACCGGATTCTATGTCGTTTACCTCTACGTTTATATGAAGGTTAGTATTGGGAGGAAATTGGAACTGTGTTGTGTGTGGGTCTTTTGATAACTGTTGTGGAGATCTACGTAAAACAGATGTAGGTGTAAATATGTTATCGTCTTCGTTTTTGTTGTCAGTGCGATTAAAATTGATTGTGCTTATTTGAGGTCGCTTATTTTTACTACGAGTGTCGTGAGTATGAATAGGAGTACTCGAATTAGTGGCCATCAATTATGACGTGTCTGCAAAGGAATATCCCATTAAATTTGCAAAGATTATAAAAGTTTGCATTGCGTCTTCTACTACTAAATACAATTCGTAGGTAAATGTATTACTAACAGAACCTGATTCAGTCTTTAATAAATACCAACAACGAATAGTTTTTAATAAAAGTTTTGCGTATTCCGATAAATAATTGCTAACTGGTAAGTGATTTTGATGTGCCCAATTCAAAAATACAGGAATGGAATGATCTAAACGGGTTTGTCCAGGTTGGTAATGTAGAGATACTCTTGTTGTTTTTTTGTGTCAGATCTACCATAATTGGAAAAAATAAGTTAAGAAAATAAAGAAAATTCAACTAACATTGAAATATTGGAATCTTTTGAAGACCAAAAAAAAGAATCCCTTAGTCGCGTTAACAAAACAAAAAATATATATAAGCCCGTGCGTCCGACACCATGTGTTAAATACACTTTAATACCGTTGCCCATGAGTTTTGAGGCGTAGTTGAGGTAGAGCGTTAGGTGGTATTTAACTCAGGTTCCTTAGAACCTGGGGATCGAGCAATAATGCTAACCATACGAGTTCTAGACACACTACTGAATCGGCGTTAATTATAAGATGTTCGGTACATTGTAACAATTTTATTTTCGCATTAAAAATCTCTGCATTAAAGGTATAACGAATGTTAAAACACCTTTATTAACTAAAGTAATAATACGTGTAACAATCAAATTTTTGCATTAATACAGTATCTAGAGTCGTTAGTCTATTTGTTTCGGAGGTCGGTGTATTCCACAGCCACAGGCACGCGCGTGAGAGGATTGACAATCCCCCTCGGGACCCTCCCTCCATGCAAGAACGCGGCAGGGCACTCGTCGATAGGTAAAAGCAGCGACAGCATGCATTCGAAGAGAATGGCGAGTGACCTCCGGGTCGCATTAATTGTGTAACACACTTCCTGAGTAACGGTTGGTATTGTATATTCGTTATCCTAGTATCTAATTTAAAAATTTGTTTAGCGCAACTACGACTTACAAACTACGACTTACAAACTACGCAACGAAAATTATATTTATAACTAAGATTAGACCATGGAAGATTACGCTACAAAATTTATGCAACTTTGAATCAATGTAAGAAACCCACTTCGCTTCAACACCGGTATTTAAAGCATGGAAAGCAGGAATAATTAGCTGCAGACTCCGCACGGCGATGCAGTTCCCAATCTAGCCAAGGACAGCAGCCGGGGTCTGGTTCGTAATAGCTTTAAGATTTCCTCAGTGCTTCCTTCTAAAAGCACGTTATTTCGTTTTGTTTATAGAAGCACAAATTTGTTATTCAGTTTATCTGTAGCTAAGCTGGTTTCCTCCAGTATCAAATTTAAATTTCACTTAGTTTCGTAGATATGTGACTACACGTGGCTTCAGCATAAATTAACAGCTGCGGCTACGTCACTTGTTTGTTTAAAATATGCCGTCAACAATTGCACAATTGCAAGCAGATGTTTAGTATTACATTACTACCACCTTTGATAAAATTAGAGAATATCTTTGTGAATATTTTGACTTCAAATCGATTTTAATACTGTTAACTTAAAAGAAAGTTTTGTATATTAATTTGTAAATGACCTACACAGATCTGATTGGGTTAGAAAACCTTAGTATAACCAGTCACACTGGGTTGTAATATATTTGAGTAAGAATCGAGTTGATAAACTTTACAATAATTCTTCAAGTAATTCAAGTATTCATTTTATTTTATTGCATTAAATTTTATTTACAGAAACAGAAAAATTCTTTCTAGTAAATTTATAATCCACGCTTAAAGTCTTTTTATTCTGATCTAGTTTGATCAGACCTGATAAACAAAAAGCAATAAAAGTTCAATTTTTATGGTACCCTTATGTAGGAAACATTCTTTTGCATTTTAGACATATTTGAGGACACAAATAGTGTTCCCATTTTTATGTGACTTAATTATTATTTTCCTTATAGGAACAGCGTCTTATTCTGTTAAGACAGGTTTTTGTCAGCGAAGGCGATCTTTTTCTTTGGGTCTCCACGTCCGCCCTTAGAAATTAGCCATGCCATTTACATGAATCAATCTGGACTTGGTGGCGCCTGTTTGTTTTAGTTTGAGTGTGACCCCCACAGATTTCGACTTACCCCCATTGCTCATAGCTCTACCCAAGGAATAGACCCCTAGTTACGTCGGAAGACTTTGTTTTGCAGACACCTAACTTGGAGCATGGTGATTATAAAGTATTGTCGGCCAGAAGTATAGAAAAGCGTTTCACTAGCGCCCATGCGTGAGGCTAGCAGAGCCAATTAGAGAGAGGAAAAATCGTTACAACATAGTCACTTTATTCTAATACATTAAAGTTAGAAGCAGAATTACATTAAAGGCATATCTTTAAGTTAGTAAACTCTAAAATTGGACTTACATGATCTCTTGAAGCTGCGTAATGAAAAGATGGGGCGTACTGATTGAGTTTGATGAATTCGAACTTGAACCGGAGTGGTCTCTTCTGACTGGTTTCTACTACTAGGCACTTCGGACTACTACTACTGGCCTGAAGGTTGGCTCTCCAATATATAGTCGTCCGGGCGGACATTCGAGGGTAAAGATGGAATCCCAGAACTGTAACTCAGGAAGTCCTTGTCATGCGGTGGACCGCGTGAAACGCCAAGCCGTAACGTTATCCAAGGTTTTCTTGGATCAACGGATACTTGATAAAGTAATTGTGTACAAAACAGGAGATTGAGGTTTCCTCGTGAATGTGGTAGTTACAAAGTAACAATGGAAAAGAGTCACTAAAAATGAACCAAATAGGATGCTGAGGTTTCTGCGTTAATAAAGTATTTTATTACAAAGTAATGAACAAAGAAGATTAACTAAAATAAACTGTTTTTGGAATTAAAGTATACAAATGTGAAAATGCAAATTATTGTATTCATGACAATAACACAGAACCTTTTTCATTTTCTATAAACCGCACATCTTTAGATATGAATACTATTTCCCTTTTAGGATCCTATAACCGGTATGCCGTCTCTGGTACCTTCTAGAAAAGATTAGCTAGATTACACTAACATTTCTTCAGTCTCATATGTAGAATGTCTGAGTAACAGTTGACGTCCCGTAATATTAAAAGTGCACAGGGTGCTTGTTCGCCGCCCCATCTTTGGAGAGGTGTATTTATGCAGTTAGAAGCGAAGGGTTGTTGAGGTTTTATCTGCCAATACTATTTCCTTAGCGTTAACCCAGGGAGTCTGGCAGTGTTTGCTCTTGTAATTTATGTTTGATTGATGGTAATCTAATTTTGAGGTTGTCATATAATAATTAAAGTAGGGTCGTTAACTATTATAGTTTTATTTCAAACCTTCCCACCTTAATGCCATCTCAGTGTGTATATTTGGGTTAAGTTTTGCTCACACAACGTAGGTGTCACTAACCACAGTCATAGGCGACTCGATCACAGCCAGGTATGGTCAAGAGACGATGTTCGTGCGTCTGCAGGTAGATTAGAGTACAGATTTGTAGCAGCGACCAGGTAGGATACATTACAGAGTTTGGTGCCGTGACCAGGATACATTACAGTATTTATTATTAATTTCTTTGTTTTGTATTTTTACAGTAATTTTTGCTCTTCATTTTCACCGGCGAGTTAGATGTAAGAATGGACCTAATAACCCTAATCTCGCTTGCTTAATAATATCTGTATAACATGCAAAATAGTAATAAAGTCGCAACAATACAGCAAGATATACTAGCCAGTTATGACGTAACATCCCTATTTACAAACGTATCTGTCATAGACACTGTCTCCATTATTAAACAACTCCTACCTCAAGAAAACGAATTTGAGTAACTGGCTACGCTCATTGAAAATGCTTAACTTCTACCTATTTTGTCTTCGACGGCCAATTTGACAAACAAACTTCGGGCACACCAATGGGCTCTATCCCTTAATGTGGCCAATATATTCATGGAGTCTTTGGAATCCATGGCTCTAGAATCCACAGACCTTAAACCAAATACTTGGCTCCGTTATGTAGATGACACTTTTGTAATCTGGCCCCATGGACATCAAACGCTCAATAATTTTCTAGATCACATAAACAATCAACATAAAGATATTAAGTTCACTATAGAAATCGAAAAGAAAGGAACTCTGCCATTCCTTGACGTTCTGGTGGAGCGCCAACCTAACGGACGACTAGGTCATTCCGTATATCAAAAACTCACACACACAGACAGATACCTACATGCGTCGTCACATCATCATTCCTCACAAAAATCATCGGTAATCAACTCTCTAGTCTACCGTGCAATTAAGATTTCACAACCAGAACACTTATCTAATGAACTGACCCATTGTAACATACTGTTTTAGTACAGTCGGTTATGTAAAAATAACTCTCTATTATTTCTCAAATTGGTTTATTTTCTAGTTTAATTTTAGCGTCCTAATTATTAGGATAACGGTTTTGTAGCATAAATATGTCTGCGATTTTAAACGGCTTCAAAAGCTCCGTTCCCAAGTAGCCAGAGCAGGGTTCTTGGAAAATATAATACAAAGATTTAATTAACATTCCCAAGGTGCGAAGCTTTACTTGGAAGGCACTTAACGTGTCAGATTAGTAATATCTACTAATAGATGTCAATTAAGTAGCTAAGACCCTAGTTATGTATAAAGCAGCCCGAGTTGTCTGAATAATTTTTAATTAGTTTGGGTACTTAACTAAAATTATAGTTTGGGAGTTTTCTTGTGAGGGAGATTTTGGTTATCCTAAAGCAATTGTTAGTTTTAATTAATTTTTAAGATGTATGACATGCTTAACCTTTTCGATTAATAGAGCTAAACTGGGCTGGGTATTTTTCAATTAACTTAAAGGTATAAAAGGAGTTCAGCGTGGGATGGAAAGGGCTTTTTTATTTCGATACTTCTGACAGACACGTTGTTTATTTTGGTACTTCTGAAAGTAAAGTGATGTGTGTTTTTTATTTTATTCTGAGTAAGTACTTTCCCAGTTACTAAAATAGAGTGTATGGTATTTTTTAAATATTGAACTCAAGGGTTGTGTTATGAATTATGTATCCGTAATTGTTTAACTAAATTGTGCCGACGTTTTGTAAAAATACCGACGTTCAGATTAAAGCTCTGAGCTTGGGCTTAAATTGAACGCGTCGAAATTTTATTCCTTGTGTACTTATTTAGGCAGACAGGGAGGCTTCAGCAGGGTACACCGCTTCATTGTTATTTCGACGGTAGTTTGGGGGCTCACGCAATAGCTTAGCAACAAAACCTACCTGATTACGCAATTTTCAGGTCGGGTATAGTAGTAAAGGACCCCCGTAGTGATAATCTTTGTTGTACTTGAACGAGTTCCGTTACAGTAATAGTTGACCGGTGAAAAGGTCGTTTCATGTTCCGTTAGTTGGAGACACCCTTGTTAACTGAGAGCGTGGGTCACAGTAGGTAACCTTATTAGAATACTGTACATATAATTAATTATTGTATTGGGGTGTTTGAACCCGAAATTGGTTCTTATATCCTTAAAAAGTAGACTAGTCCTAAGGAATTTAGACATTAATTTTGTTTAGTCATATAGTGTGCAGCTAGTGTTAAAATATTCTGCGTGCGTATTGGTGACAATCTTTTCTCATTATCAAGAACAAAGTGCAACGAGTGATAATCCCTTGATAAGGTCAGTAAGCCTTCCCCTCCCTTACGGTGGCGCCCTCTTGTATAACGGCAAATATTGTATATATTTTGTACTCATATGTCATTAGGTTAAGGTTTAATTAGTTGTACAGTTAATAAAACAATCTAAATTTATATCTTAGTGTGTTGTAGCTTAATGAACCTCACCCTCTCACCGACTGTAGCAAGCTTGCGAGGCAATGTTCCGAAACGTTTGGGTACTTTAGATTTAGGGGTCATGCCCTATTATTTTATTGTTAATTTGATACCCTCGCGAGGCAGGAATGTATATTTAGTTACACCATCTTAAAACTAGTCAGAGTAATAAACCGGCATCTGCATCCTACACGAACCCCCAAACCACGCTGTAATCCCGATACACGATCTTTAGCAATCCTTCCATATATACACAAAGTAACAGACCGATTTGGCAAAGTTCTACGTAAACACAACATCAAAACAATCTATAAACCCACTAATCAAATTTCACAAATATTACCAACCCCAAAAGATTCCGAAAATAGTTTTAAAGCCCCAGGCGTATATAGTATACCTTGCAGTTGCGGTTTAGTATACATAGGAGAAACAGGACGATCAGTACAGACTAGACTAAATGAGCATATGCGATGCTTAAGAACAAGACAGTACAATCGCTCAGCGGTGGCCGAACACCAACATGAAACAGGCCATACCACTAACTTTGACAAAACGAAACTAATTGCCAGAATTCCATTTTTCTACAATAGAAAAATTAGAGAATCCATAAAAATCAATAAAAATTCTAATAACCTAAACAAAGACGATGGCTACTACCTTTCCCCCATTTGGAAAACAAGCCTAAGTTTACAACAGCGGAATCGTGACGTTCACTGATCCGCTACGACACTCCTCTCTATTCATGATCGCTCATGCATCAAGTTCTCGCTCTATATAAACTACTACTTTCACTACTTTCACCAGTTACTTCGCCACAGGACACCTTTTGGCTTTGAATGGGCTAGTGAGTTTGCTAGTTCAAGAGTAACTCTTCTCTTTACACTTTAACTTGTCTACTTAATATTATGATTTCTATCTTTATTATTTTTATTTTATTACTTATTTATTTTTTTGTCCTGATGAAACCCCTTACAAAAGTGGGCATACGTCGACCTTAATTTATAAAATGACACGGTCCCAACCCGGACCCATAAATATTTATAATATTTAGAGTAAGATATAGGCAACCAACATGACACTTTTACGTTTGGTTATGGTGTGCGCTCTTCGATTTGTACTATTTAAAATTATAATTAAAATAATGCTTGGAATGAGTTATAGTAGTCATGTTTTAAGTTCTTAGCAATATTTTTTACTAACAACTATTGTAGATATTTTAATATCCATTATAAAAAGCGGTAATTACAACATTTTTGATAAATGTAGTTCTCTTTTGCAGCTGTCAAACTACCCATATTAAAAATATCGTTATACATACATTTACATGCAGTAACGAAACGGAACCTCGACACAGTTGAGTCTCTTTTCGTATATAAATATATTGACATTACACAAGCTTAATATTAAAATTATTCTTGGACCAGCTGTCACAATATATCAGCAAACTACTTTTAATATTGTGGCCATAAATTGAATGTCACCTACTTCAACTTTGCACTTTTACGTATGCTAGTGTTGAGAATTGGCTGCAATTAAAATATAAAACCTTCTACCTTGACTGGAATGCACAAATGATATTGTGGCTGTTGAACAGTAGAGTAGGTGAATAATTGCAACTTAAATTTTTTTGTTACCATTAACTAACGATAATGCTAGAATTATGTATTGAATATATTTATATCTTGTTAATTAGTAAATTCATATCGAACAATTCTAATTTGTGTGTTTTACATTTTTCTGATGGACTGTCATAATTGTGAGCTCAGGCGCCTGAGAGTAAACATTAAATTCAAATTAAAAATAATATAGTTCGCAACATAAGCCGCCTGCGTTGAGATGGCCTCAAGATTAACACAGTAAATGAATACACAAGACAACGCAAGAAATAATCATGAATTCTACAAACAAAAAATAGAAAAGCAAACTAACAATCGATTGATGAAAAGTGCAAAGAAATACGAACTAAGTTGGAAATAGGAAAGACAAACGAAGCATACTGTAGCAGACTACTACTAACACGTTTCACTAATTTAAAACAAGTAGTAATAAAAATCTTTATTACTAACTATTCATAAGTCCAATTAACAATATTTGCCTTATTTATAAATGTTCTCAGTCCAATTAACAATGAAGCACTATCACACTAATGAATTTACAAGCACTGATATCTTCTTAAACTAAATTCTTAACCATAGGTCTATTAACAACACTAAACACTACTATTTATTTATTACACTTTTGTCTATTTATGTATTCGACAAGCTGTCTGTACAATAGACACGTTCACATAATATAAATTTATGTTTACTCTTGAACTTCCAAAAGCTTAACTATTTAACTTTACACGATATAATTTATATTCGACATTCTGATATAGACTAACCCTTACATTTATTAGCGGTCTTATGTATACCCTGAATTAAAAGGATGATTCGTGCTCCAGTATATCCTAGAAAATTCTAGGCTTCTGTAGTATATACATTGTTTACGGCGTTTGTGCGTGTTTGACGGGTTGCCTAATTAGCTCGTAACACTGCCCTCTCTTTAAAACCGTTACGTCCCGGAACTGTAAAAACATTTTGACGCCAATTTGATAACTGATGACGGTATTGGCAGCTATCTCCTCTGGTGCATCCACCACGTCGTTGGAAATAACAGTCAACACTCTTTTCTTGGTCTTGGTAGGCAACCGGTTGATAACAACAAACAAGGACCTGGACGTTGGATCCCTGGAAAACTACTTCTAGCATATTTCGGACTATTCTCCAATCTAGGCGGTCCAGTCCACAACCTAGCTTGGGCACCGCAAGTCTCGTTACTCCATTTTCCATCATCTGAGCCTTAAGATTCAGCAAAGCCTCCCATAGATGTCCATAACTAGGTCTCTACCATGAAGAATTTTTGGTGACCAGATAGTAAACATAACGATTTTTATCCAGAAGAACCAAAGCTTTTCCTACAGTTGGCTGCTGTTGTACTAATTCATCCACACGTCCAAACTTTTTTTGAAAACAATAGCTATCCCTCTTGACATTTGCAGGTCCTGAGCTACGCAATGTGCAAGGAAATACTCTTCTGGTGCTCTAAACAGATCTTGCTGTTTTTCAACAACAACGTCAAATCTCGCCTTAGCGGAACCACCATACGCCGCCATGAAACTCTCAAAATCAACATTTGGCTCACGATTAATAACTCTTCGCACACCATTCTCATTATTCAAGTCCTCCTGGTTGTTGCCAGCATAAGCTGTTAAACAGTCAAAGTGTACCACTTTTGATTTACCACGGGGAGATCTTCTGATCCGGTACACTACATCATTAATTCTTTTAACACTTCGTACGGGCCTTCCCATTTTCTTTGTAGTTCTGGTGGCAATCCACGTTTTCTTTGTGGATTATACAACCACGCTAAATCTCCAGGTTCGTAACCACCTGCTTGTGCTTTCGTGTCATATTGTGATTTCATTCGATCGCTTGCTGCCTGGATATTCTTTCGGACGTTTTCGTGAATGCTATTTGATCTTTCGCGAAGCTTACTAACGTAATCTTCACCTGCCATCTCTTCTCTAGGTTTAAATCCAAACTGAAGATCACATGCTAGCCGCAATTTATGTCCTAACATTACGCAAGCGGGCGAGTATCCTGTGCTGTCATATACCGAAGATCGGTACGCCAGTAAGAACAAATGTAAATATTGGTCCCAGTCTCGTTGATGTTCAGAGACAACTTTGGATAGGTACTTTCCTAACGTCCTGTTCATTCTTTCAACCATTCCATCCGTGGATAACTCAAAATTGGTGCTGTAACTAGTAGCCGTTTCAGTTGTTTAAATGCACTGCGGCAGTCGTCATTCCAATCATATTCTTGTACATCTTCGGTTAATTTCGTGAACGGTTTGACAATGTTCGCAAACCCAAGTATAAAACGTCGGTAATATGTGCACAATCCTAGAAAACTGCGTAGTTGGTGTATATCTGCTAGTGTAGGCCACTCTTGTACCGTTTTTATTTTGTCAGGGTCAGCTGTTATTCCGGTCTCCAAAACGACATGTCCTAGGTATTTCACCTTTTTTCCAAATAGGTGACACTTCTTGGGGCTCAATATAAGGTTTGTCCCGCGTAATCTTTGGAATATCTCCTCTAGGTTCTAAAGGTGTTCTTCAAAAGACCGGCCTAACACTATTGTTATAGTTACTGTGTCATCCCTAACAGCCTTAAAATATTTCTAGTGTTAAGTTATGTGCAAATACTAATATACAGACTTGATGCATTCCACCCCTTATATTATGGACTGGTCTAAGTAGCGGTTGTTACGTTCTGATCCGTAAGCAACCCGGGGGTCAGTAGCTCTAGAACTGTCGTTGAGGGTGAAGTGTTTGTACTAACTAAAATGTAGCGGTAAACCATTAAATGTTAAATTTCGCTTTAAGCGGGTGAATTCTGTAATTAATCTATTAATCGCAATAAACTAAATATGTATATCGACGTGCATTTGTTTGAAATCATTATTTTGCAGTTCACTAAATCGAAGGAATTTCTCCGCAGCCATTTGGCCCTATATCTGGGTTACTGAACCAACCGCGGTTACTTTGCCGCTTCAATAAATAGGTAGTCTACACAATTTAACTTAATAAGGTTGTGCTATCTACTAATCCAACTATCACGTCGTCTAGGTACACCAGACATGTTTCCCAGGACAGTCCACGCAGCATCGACTCCATCAAACGTTCAAAAGTAGCAAGGGCATTGCATAATCCAAATGGCATGACCTTGAACTGCCATAATCCAGTTCCAATTGTAAACACAGTTTTTCTCCAAGCCTACCTGTCAGTATCCGCTTTTCAAATCCAAGGTTAAAAACCATTTAGATCCGAATAGAGTATCCAAGGTGTCATTAATTCTGGGCAAAGATTAGCTGTATTTCTTTGCCACATTGTTTAACCGCCGGTAGTCTACACAAAACCTTGTCGACCCATTCTTTTTTTTGACAAGCACTACCGGGGATGTCCATGGACTATTCGAGGGTTCAATCACTCCTTGTTCTTCCATGTCGGTGATAATTTGCTTGACTTCCTTACGTTTTGCTTAAGGAAGCCGCCTGTGGTGTTGCCTTATCGGTTGCGCATCTCCAGTATTGATCTTATGTTGCACAATATTCGTCCTTCCTTTCTTACCATCATTCAGTGCAAACACACTTCGATATCGTCCGACCAGTTTTTTTACCTTGCTTAGTTGGTCGCCGTTTAATCTTTGACACGAAGGTATCAACATATCCAGCAATTTCTATGAGCAGCCGTTGGCTGGTTTATCTGTTGTGTCGTCTACACAACGTTTAGTATGGCATACTGGAATGCAACTTCCCACAATCATGTCTTTCTTCAGGGTCACCGTATGCGGATTAATGTTTAGTACCCTTACTGGTATCATATTTCGAAACTTTACTAGCGTTTTCCCAATCAGTAATCTCGTCCCTTGAAATGGAATCTCATCATCATCTATCCGAAGCACATTTTCTTTCATGTTCACATGAAACCCATATTCTCTCATGAGTTCCTTTTCCAAGATCACTTCTGCAATTTTCAGCTACCAACACGCGATGATTAATTAGTTTGTCTCCAATTGTTAACGTAACGGCAGTCTCTCCGTAAGTAAAAATTTTCTCACCACTTGCCGTTCGAAGACATGCCGATACAGCTAGCACTTTTCCACGACCAATCAAATCTGGTCTCACAATAGTCCTTGTCGCTCCTGTATCCACGAGTAATCGAACAACCCTACCATTAATTCTACCATCGATATAAATGCCGTTCAGACTTCCCATCGATAATGCAGCACGGATGATAATCTTCGAGGCACTACGTTGTGCTGTCGACGACAGCGTCTCTGTATATGACCAACTTCACCGCAGCTCTAGCATCGCAAACGCCATCTTTGCGGTCGTCGTCTTTCTAGCCTTTCCGCCTTTTGCTTTTCAAACACACGGTTGATTATTTCATCTATGCTGTTCTGCGATTGACCAGGTTCTTCTAAGGCAGATCGAACTTTGTGACTCATCCTGTATTATGTCTGCTTAGCTGCTTCAAATTCAAGCGCATGAGCTAATGCGTCATCTAACATTTTTGGCCGTGCTAATCTTAGCGCTTGCTATATTTCGCCGTCTCTAACGCCATTCACAAATGTTTGAACAGCCAGTTGTTCGAGGAAGCTATCTGGTGCCGTTGGGAATTCCAATCTAACTAATCTGGCAATGTCAGCTTCGAATTCTTGCATGCTTTTATTTGTCTTTTGCGAGCGGTTTTTAACTTGTGCATGGTAGACCTGTTGTAGGTGATCGTCTCCATATCTCATCTCAAGCTTCGATGTTAAGAGGCCGTAATCATACTGCTGGTGATTGGGAATCGTTTGCAAGATGTTAAGAGCTTCCCCCCGTACAGCCACGATTAAGGAGATAACCTTCTCTTTGTTGCACCAACTGTTGGCTATTGCAGCAGCTTCAAATTGTTTCAAATATGTCGGCCAAGGTGTTTTACCATCGAATGTGGGTGGTGTCACTCTAAATTTTGACGGTATTGACTCGCTTTCTTCCATGCTTCTTATTTCTGGAATGTTCTGATTTACAACTTCGTTAGCTAATTCAAGTGGCCGCGTTGTTAGTGAAATCACTTGTTCTTGCAGCCTCACCATATCTTCTTCCATTTTTATCAATTTACTGTCCAACTTTTGCTCAACTGTTTTTACCTGTTCAGTGACATCTTCTTTCAATGCAATAGAGCTTTCCTTTAATCTTTGCTCTAACGTGGCTGTCTTTTCATTCAACTTTTCTTCTAATTTTGCAGCATTTTCACTTAACTTTTCTTCTATTTTCTCAGCATTTTCACTTAACTTTTCTTTAAGGTCTGATTCCAGTTCAACTGACCTCACTACGTTTTCATTTAGTGTCACTTCCAGTTTAGCCGTGACAAAAATATTAACTAGAATTGTACAAAGACGGATGGAAAAACCGGCTCAGGAAATACTAGAAAAAAATCAATTGGAGTTTAGACTAAACAGGGGAACACGGGAGGCAATTTTAGTTTTAAGGGTAATCATGTAGAAAACAATAGAAAAGAGAGAAAGTGTGTATACAGGGTTTATAAATCTGGAAAAAGAGTTCGACAATGTAAAGTGGGAAAAAAGTTTGAAATACTCAAAAAGATTGAAATGAGTTATAGATATAGACGGATAGTACATAGTTTATACAAAGAGCAAGCAAGATACAAAACAAAGATTAGCACAAGGTGGTGCTGCATTTAATACAAAAAATCAACTGCTATGGTCAAAAACAACAAACATACAAACAAGGAAACGATTGTCGAAAGCATATTTGTATAGTACTGACGACTGTGAAAATTGTACAATAGAAGAAGCAGACGTATGATGAAGATATCATGGACCGACAGAATTAAGAACAAGGTTCTAGAAATCGTAGGGAAGGAAAGAAGTATGTGGAGAACAGTAAATAGTAGGAAAGATAGAATTATAGGTCACATACTAAGGCATGAGGCAATAGTGCGAAATTTATTAGAAACAGAGATAGGAAAAAAGAGAGGTAGAAGTAGACCTAGGTTAGACTATTGCACACAGATAGCGAAGGGATAGGTTGTGGGAATTTCAGAAAAATGTGTAGATTAGCTCAGAATAGAAATCAATGGAGGTGCGCGTCCAACCTGTTCCAAGACGAAATACCTTATCACGGAAAAAGTAATTGTACCTAAATCTGATGATTATCGCAATCAACTACAGGAGTTGGTTTTGCGACATTCTCAACAAGTGTTGATTGTGCGATAGGATTAAATAAAAAATTATTAATTAATAATGACCATAACAATGATAATAATTATAACAACTGTACCAATTCCCTTTATTTGTTTTATATTTCATAATAATCTGCGCCTTTGGCATTAGAAGATAACGCTTGCATAAAATTTAGGATAGTATTTATTTACGTTACGTTGAGAATATTATAGCAAGAGTGGGACGAACGTAGGATGCGTGATAGATTTGTGTTATGCGAAATAGAGAGGTAGTTCGGAGTTGGTTGCAGTTAGACGTATAAATTAGCAGCTGCGATGTAAAACACTGTTAAGTGTCTGTACTTAAATGGATGTTTTAAGGCAGGATATAATATAATTATATTTGAAGCTTGATGTTATTGGTTTGAGGATTTATCCGAACATTCAACATATTATTAAATATTATAATGTAATATCATTACTATTGATAATCGTAAAGAGTGCAATAAAATCCACTGTGGTTATCATACCATAAATTTTATAATACATCGTCGAAATAGCAAGTGTGGTGCGTTGTCCTCGTAAGAAACATTGGGTTGTACCGTGCATGCAAGTTTATGAAACGGTAGAAAGGGTTCGTGCATTAACTTTTTTTGGTTCGTTTGAATAATCGAACTTAACTGTTACGTTACCTGCGGTCGGTAATATTATTTAGATTATCCACGTAAATTACTTTTAGAAGGACGTGGTTTCTCTGTTTACACAGTATGTTTAAGGATCTAAATTACTTTTAGTATTTTCACTTTATATAAAAGGGATTTGGTATAGAATTAAGGTTAATCAGAGCATCGATCATCATATACCGAATGTTTCCTGAAATGGATCTGCTACATTGTGTGTAAAGAATATTAAATCCATTTATTAAAGTTAGTTAAGTTCTCAAGGTCTTTTTATTGTAATCTAGATTTCAAATACCCCTACGATCCGAATCCCTCATGAGAAAGAGCCTGTTTATTGGTAGTGTTCACTGGCGTCCAAAATAAGGGGGGCGGAATTATTTGAAATTTTGAGTTGCAATAAAAGTGGTATTATATTGATGCGAAAGATTTATATTGTAGTAGAGTAGGACATATGATTTAATTAGGTAGTAAAATTGTATAAAGATGTCGAGGCGTAAGACGAAAATGAACAAAAGAAATAAAGGGGATTCTGAGAAGGAACGCGATGATTCATTGGTGATTTTGACGAAATTAATGAACGAAATGAGCGGTATTTACAAGAAAATAACAGGGTGTTGAGTGAGAATTTTGCCGCTTTATATCAAAATGGAGTGCAATTAGTTCAAAATATGAGTGAAGTTAAAAGGTGTTTAGTGAAAAGGGAGAGTGCAAATTTTTCTTCAAAACCGGAAAAATTATACGAAAATGAATACAAAAAAGATAACCCAGTGGTATCGAGTAATGTGGGAAACTCTCATTATTTAGCTATGTTGTAGGAACTGGGGGATGGTTTAATTCAATTTAAACCGGAATGGAGGAATTAATTCCGCGATGTTTATAAATAAATTGCTGTTAATATTCAAGGAGACGGATGTACACGAAGGGCAACAATTAGCGTTAGCCGTTAGTGCTTTAAGGGGTTCGGCGGCTCATTGGAGTGAAATTAAGCATGGATTCTGCAGCAATTTTTCAGTTTTTAAAAGCATGTTCTTAGAAAGGTACTGAGACAAACTGAAACAGAGGGAAGCGTTAAGAAAATTAGAATATGAGGTATTTGATTACGGCTCTAGAACAAATTATTTTCTTTGGCAGGTATGTGAGGCTAATTATTTGGATTATTGTGGGGATGAGATTATTGAAATGTTGGTAGGTCATTTTGATGGAATAACACTCCGCCCTCTTTTTCTGTCCTAAGTGACACTCAAAGAAACAAGGAGCGAGTTACCTAATACATATATAATCGAATGCCAATTCTATATCACTTCTTACGGTTCAAAATTTCAATACAAGGGTCCACTTACCTCTTCCGGAAGGTTGTCAACTATTTCTGATCCAACAGCATTCACTCTACTTTACTCAAACGCCTCGGCTCCTCTACAGCGGAGAGTACATGGACATTCCTCAGGGTGGTTAGGCCTAGAACTCTGAAACCGATACTGGTGAGTTAACTTACCCAAGAGTTTACAAAATACCTGTACCTAAATGTATTTCAATGAACCCCTTTTAATTGTAATATATATATATATATATATATATATATATATATAATATAATGTCTAAGGGAGCTACTAAGAGTTATAAGGGTTGTTTAGTACAAGATAGTATATGCCAAACAAAAATAATCCACAAAATCGATCACATATACTTAAAAATGTATGTTTGCCGTATTTTATGTACACTAAAATACCATTCAAATATAGTAGTTGAAATTCAGTGCCAAAAGGAAATTTTAAAATGACTAAGTGGCGTAGTAAGATGTGAAATGCTCAAGGGTTTATACCGAGTTGAATTTTAAAAAGCCTTTGAAAGTACATTTGCCGTCCAAAAGCCGGATGCGTCTGTGAATGTTCACTATCAACATGCATCCAGGGTCAAGTGTAAATTATTTTGGTTTCATTTTCTATAGAATCAACTTTTGGACAATATTTGTAAACCCAAAATTATTAGTTAAAACATCGTAAAATGTGATTGGTTGAATGTAAAGATTTAGGACATATATTAGAATTCAATGTGATTATGAAACTGTATAAAAGACATGAACTATGGTATGTGCGACACGGACTTAACTATTTGTGATGAATTTTAAGACGTAGTAGGCTAGTAGAGAATTAACATGGTCGCCTTAGAGAGTAAACAAAGCAGATTGTTTTCGAACCAATTTTGTAAAAGACGTGTTTTCAGAGCTGTGCTAATTTGTATTCAGATATTTTGAAAAAGAAAATAAAAGTAATTGTTTAAAATGAGTTTAATTGAAAAGTGGTAAAAGATACAAGCATCGGAATTATAAAGGGAATAGTAGTGATTGTGCGACGATTAGAAATTGGATTTGGAGAGTGGTTTTAAAGTTAGAAGGTCATCGAGAGTGGTTATACAGATTAGAAGTTGGATATTGGAGTGTGGTTCAAAGTTAGAAGGTCATCGAGAGTGGTTATACAGATTAGAAGTTTGGATATTGGAGTGTGGTTCAAAGTTAGAAGGTCATCGAGAGTGGTTATATAGATTGAAAGTTGGATATTGGATTGTGGTTTAAGGTTAGAAGGAGCATCGAACAGAAAGATAAAGAAACGAGTAGATTGGAGATTAGATACGGAGAAGCGGACGGTTTTATAGAAGAAACAAGAATTCGAAGTGGATATTAGCACAAGGAAGTTGTAACACGGTATTTTCTAAATTTAAAATTTGGGTTAATCATTTCAGATATTGGGGAACAGTTAAAATTCGAGGACACCTGGAAGCTGCACGGAAATTCAAGAACATCATTGTGAGGACGTATACGGTGATTAGGATTTTGTGCCAGGATTCAGCAAGGCATCGACGGAGTATAGACCAGGTGAGTGTTTAAAATCATATTCTTTAATACGTCAAAAATTAGTCATACAAATTTTGGTTGTAATTTAATTTGGCACATAGTAACTTTGATCTAATTAGAAATTTTGGCATATACAAAAGTAGAGTAGCAATTTTAGTAGTAAAACAAAAGATTGCACTTTGGTTGGACGTAGCACATCTACTTATAACGGAATCCACTATAAGTAGTTTGAATACCCTGAGATTAAGAGTTTTATAGAGTCGAGGCATTGCAATAAATATTTAATAAAAGAACCAACCAAACGGTGCAAGTACGGGGAGTGCATTAGGTGTGCACAATTTTAAAAGTTTATAAAGATAAAAAGGAAGACTTAGTTAAAAACCAAAGTCAAGTAAAGTAAATAAAAGAAAGAGGGGGTGGAATAATATATACTAAATATACTAAATAATTAATGTTACTAAATTCGTATACTTTAAGTGTTCTTCGTTCTGGTATTTTTAAATGTAAAACATCATTTTATTTTTATGAAGTGACAATTTTTAGCAAATTTTATATCTGTGACAAATGTTTAAATGTTTTACTTTAGCTTAGATACACAATCTACAATTCAGTTTTAGGTATGTAATTATTAAAAATATTTTTCATATTCTATAGATAATGTTTTGTAGAACATAATTGATAATGGTCCTGATGACCGAAACGCGTCTTAAAAACAAAAATAATAAACGCAATTACAAATTGTTATAGTTATTCTACCTACTTTTTGAAATAACTATAGGTATACATTGATCAACGTCCAAGAAATTACAATGTTATATCTAATACAGATGGTCAAGAAATTAAAATAATGTTTATATATATATATATATATATATATATATATATATGTATATATATATATATATATATATATATATATATATTTTAGGTAGTTAATTACACAAGGTAAGTTGATAAATACTATCGTACTATAGTGAATAAGATGAAATAATAACTTAGACTTCTATGCAAAGCCCAAATGATCATTTCAAATCGAGCTAGTAATTGAAAGATGGAAAATATAAGGTCTTGGACAGGACTTGAACCTGTATCCTGGTTTTGCCGGAATCATGCGTTTACCAATTACGCCACCATCTCGGTAATTGGTAAACGCATGATTCCGGCAAAACCAGGATACAGGTTCAAGTCCTGTCCAAGACCTTATATTTTCCATCTTTCAATTACTAGCTCGATTTGAAATGATCATTTGCGCTTTGCATAAAAGTCTAAGCTATTATTTCAAGTTATTATTTAATCGGGGTCATCAATAACAGGAAAAACACGACCTTCACACGGGTCAAATAGTACAATAACGGAATTCGTGGCTTAGTTATTACAAGCCTCGCACAATGTCGAAACACAATAAAATAAGAAACCCTTCAAAAGATGCGGTCTTTAACAATAACCTAACGGGATAAAATTACTGGAACGGAGATTTAACCCGAAGTTGTATGTTATGAAAGTCGAAAGATATTGTATTTAAACAAATAAATGACTTATGATGCATAACACAGCTTTGAGTTTATAGTAATACCATATATAATAATTACTTACTCAGAAAAATAAACTAACTTTGAACATAACGGCACGCACTTGAATTCAGAGAAATAAAACACTTACTCAATCTTGCAAGACCGCGAGCTTCAGACTCTAACGCGTCTGGAAATAAACAACCCCGATTCCCACCGGCTGGCATCCTTATATACCTTTAAGTTAATTGAAAAATAACCCCTTTCTTGACTCTCATACTCGGCTTAGGATACGCCGGTCGTAAATCTTTAAGATTAATTAAACTGCCCATTGTCTAAGATAGCCACACAAGTAGATCTCGGAACTAATTTTAGTTGAGTGCTCCGCTAATTGAAAAATTGCTTCAGACCACCCTGACATAAATAGGATCCTAAAGCATGATTGACATCTAATCATAGATAGCAACTAATCTGACATGTTTAGTGCTCTTAAAGTAAGTGCCTTTAGAAAACTGATTGACTCTTAGATTAGATCTTCCTGGAAACTTTGCTAGGACGCTACTTTGGTAGTCTTGAAGCCGTTCGCTCCAAGACCTTCATTCTAGTAATTAGAATGCTAAAATTAAACTAGAAAATAACTATTTTTAGAATTCGTAGAACTAATTAGAGCGATATTAAAACAGTATGTTACACACGTGCCTGGTCTAGCCAATCAATCTTAAATCATCCCTACATGTGCTTTTAGGTTAATTGCTTAAATCAACTTTTATTATTGCCATTGCTAATTGAAAACTACCCTATACTTAAATTTAAATTATTCTGCAATATTCTAAAGTACTTCCTCTTAATATTTTTATAGATATCATGGAAAAAAAATTTAAGCCGCATGTGCGGCTCACATCCAAACTTAGACATTAAGTTCAACAAATATTACTTACCTTTGTGTTAAATATTTGAAATTTAATTGTACGCGAAAATAATAAATAGTAATGTGTAAAAATTCGTATTTAAAGTCGAATATCTTGATTAGTAATTGAAATATCGAAAAGTGAATAGCGTATTCGTATTCAGCGTAAAAAACTGGATAAGAATCATATATTATATGTCTTGTAACATCACGGGAACCGTGCAACGGACAGACAGACAGACCGACCGACAGACTAGACCATCTCATTAACCAAACGAAGTTTGGTTAATTACATATTATTACGCACTTCCGGTTTCGAATTCTCTAGAACAAACTAGCATTTCCTTTGGCGCCTTAATTTAAAATTTTCTAAATTTCACGGGATGTTAGATATCAGTTGATAGGTTATGTTCATTTAAGTTGTCAACTGTCACCCAAAATCAAACTAGGGTTGGGTAACTATGTTAATTCTGGTCAGTGATGAGTTACATTTTAGATAGAGTTGTCTGTGATTGGCAGAAAATATCATTTGAAATTTGGATTAATTTAAAAATGTTTTTGGGTGTTACAATGGTAACGTTAGACGAGAAATTGTTAGCTTGGGTTTGAAAACGATAGATGAAGTCGAGGCATATTTAAGAATAAAAAATGATAATGCTGAAGTTAGTGAACGGGATTATCGGAGAAATCGAGGGATGCTCAACGGGTTAACACTAATAGGGTTGGTAGAAACGACGATAGGGCTCATATCATACAAGAGATAACCGGGGTTGGGGTGAGAAATAACGAAAATGTTCAACAATTTGGAAACGGTAGAAACAGCTTAGAGGATCGTCCAGACCGGGATCGGGAGCGTCGAATCGTAGCTACAATAGCGCAACAATGTACGTTATTTAAGGATAGTTACTCAGATGTGTTAGAAGAAACTCAACCGTTAACAAGGGTGGATGTTATACCAATTGTTACAGCTGTGGTAGAAAAAGTAAACGAGGAGGTTTTAGTAGATAGCGGAGCCATGATGAGCTGTATAAGTCCAGAATTGTTGAAGAAAATTGTGGAACGGAGTGATAAAATACCAATATTGCCGGTAAATGGCGTAACTGTGGTTGGTGCGTGTGAGAAGAAAGGTCAGCCAATTTTGCAGTTGATGAAGTAAATTGGGAGATGAGTTATATGGTTGTACCGAAATTGATAAGAGAGGTGATTTTGGGTTATGATTTCTTAAATAAATTTTCAATAACACTAGATTTTGATAGGGTCAAATTATAAAAAAATTTGATAAAACTGAAACAGCATCCGCTGAGGAGGTATATGAACTGGGAATACGATCGGAACCGTTGGAAAAAGTTAAATTGCTACAATCGAAGATCACTCTTCAAAAGTAAGGAAGTAAAATACGCATATTAAGAAAACTGTCGTCGCTTCTGATAGGTTAGACGAAGGGGAGAAGATGGGTTTAAACCAATTACTGTTGTTAAGCTATTCCGATATTTTTTTAGAGAGGCCAGGTTGAACGAGGTTATATCAGCACGAAATATTTTAAAGGACGAGACTCCGTTTTGTCAAAAGCGCTACCCTGTAGCGCAAATTCATAACGCGGAAGCCAAAAGGCAAATACGAGAAATGGAATCATAGGGTGTAATAAGTAGAGAACAAACGGAATATGTAAGTCCATTAGGGGTCGTTACCAAAAGGATGGTAGCATACGGGTTTGTTTAGATGCCTAGTTGTTGAATAGGAGGATGGTGAAAGGACCACGTAGTTCACACGGGTTCCTAACGAACTTCAATTTCTATTTTTTCAGAAGAATGTCTAACGACCTTGATCTTACCGATAGCTATTGACAGTTCCCCATTAAATCCGAACACAGGAAGTATACCAGATTTTCGTTTGAAGGGGAAACTTATGTTTTTAATGTCTCACCATTTGGTTTGTGTACGTCGGTAGGGAGTTTTTCAGAGGACTTAAAATAATTTTGGGAGGGGGTGTTGAAGATTTTGTAATTGCATATGTTAATGATTTGCTGATATATTCGGACTACTGTTAAGGAGCACTTACGTCACCTACAGATTATTTTCGAAAAGTTTCGAAAAGCAGGTTTGACGGTAAAATTACGCAAATGGCGATTTGTACAGGAAAAAGTGAAATTTCTAGGTCATACTTTGACGCAAACCGGAATAAGAATGGATCCAAAGCGAGTGATAGCGATTCAGGAGCTTTGGGTGCCCCGGAATATACGAGTGTTGAGGTGAGTTTTAGGTATGGGCAATTACGACCGCATACTTTAGCCGAACGCTAAAAGGGGCTTAGCTGAGGTATACGGTAACTGTAAAGGAGATTTTGGCTGTAGTTGTGGCATTGAGGCAGTGGAGGACCTTGGTGTTGAGGAGAGAATTAACATTGGTTACGGACCATATAGGCCTGTCTTTCATGATGGATTGTAAACTATTGAGTTCTTGGTTGACTAGGTGGATTTTATTTGTTCAAAAATATTCTTTTGAGATCGAACACTGCCGTAGAACGTATAATATAGTCACGGATACTCTTTCGCGTTTTCCAGTTGGGGAAAAAAGTGAGAAAGACATTGTTGAAGTTTTAGATAGGTCGCGAGTGCCCATTTTTGTAGTCAAGAAAAGGAAACGGACAAAGATATTAAGAAAACAGTTTAAAAATATTTTTGAAGAATATGAGAATGACGAGTGGTGTCAAAAGGTTAAGGACGGGTTGGAAAAGGGAACTGGTGAAAAAGATAGGTTCTCCGATTGGTTTGTAATATATAAGAGATTTTTATTTTGGAAAGGTTCGGTGGCATTTTGGTGCGGAAAAGTGCTTTCAGTACCTATCCAAATATTATTATTTTCCAAAAATTCAGAAAATTGCGAAGAAATTGATTTGTGGTGCGATTTATGTCAAAAGTCAAAAGGGAGTGTTAGGTGTTACGGGGAGATGTACAGCGTTATACCAAGCGCACCCAATGAAATAGCATTTATTGATTTGATTGGTCCATTTCCCAGAACTAAAGGAGGAGCGACGCAAATTCTAGTAGTAACGGATGGTTTTAGCAAACGTCAGTTTACATGCTCTTAAAAGGGGAACAACCCGCAACATTTTGCGATGGTTAAAGAACAAATATTTTGTGGATGTAGGCAAGCCAAGAAAAATCTTGACTGATAACGGTACGTGTTTTACGAGTCAGCTCTGGAAATCTACATTGGATAACAAGGGTGTGGAAATAGTACATACGACGGTATATTTCCTTCAAGGAAATTTAACGGAGAGAGCGAATAAAAAGATTGTTCAATTGTTGAGAGCTTTGGTATTTGATAAGCACACTGAATGGGACAATGTCTTGCGGGAAGTTGAAGGCTGGCTTAATGAAGTAATACACGAGAATACCGGTTTTACACCTAATGAACTTCATTTTGGACGTTCCCGAAAGAATAAGTTTTTGGCGGATATTAATTATCCGAGCGAAATTAGGGTCCCAAAGTTTATGTTTTTAGCCAGGGACCAATTACGTTCTAAAGCAGAGAAGGGAGCTCTGCGTCATAAACGAGAAAAATGCCAGTTTACGAAATTTAGCGTTGGGGATAGGGTGCTAATTAAAACGCACCCAATTTCTAGTGAGAAAGGGAGAAAAATTAAGAAGTTTTTTCTGTTATACCGTGGACCAGCCACTATAACCGAAGTGGTCAATCTTAATTCTTATAAAGTAATCGAGGATGTAACTGGGTTGTCCGTCGGAATTCAAAACGTGTTCAATTTAAAACCTTATTTAATGCCAAGTCATGACATACAAGTGACTGTTGAGTTAAATTCGTATCCTTGTATTCAATTGTAACTGGAGGGTGATGTACCAGGCCATGCTCATAGATACAATATTAATTAAACCCATTCCCTTTATTTGTTTTATATTTCATAATAATCTACGCCTTTGACATTAAAAGATAAGGGTTGTAGCATAAAATTTAAGATAGTATATATTTATATTACGTTGAGAATTTTATAACAAGAGGGTAACAAGAGGAGGACGAAATAGCAAGTGTGGTGCGTTGTCCTCGTTAGAAACATTGAATTGTACCGTGCATTCAGGTTTATGAAACGGTAGAAACCTTTTTGGTTCGTTTGAATAATCGGACTTAACGGTTACGTTACCTGCCGTCGGTAATATTATTAAGGTTATCCACATAAATTAGTTTTAGAAGGACGTTGTTTCTCTGTTTACACATTATGTTTAAGGATCTTAATTACTTTTAATATTTTTCACTTTATATAAAAGGGATTTGATATAGAATTAAGGTTAATTAGTGCATTGATCATCGTTTACCGGGCGTTTCCTGAAATGGATGTGTTGCATTGTGTGTAAAGAATATTAAATTCATTTATTAAAATTAGTTAGTTCTTAAGACCTTTTTATTGTAATTTAGATTTCAAATACTCTTCCGACCCGAACCCCTCATGGGAAAGAGCCTGTTTATTGGCAGTGTTCACAACAAAGATAAATAGTTACAAAAGGTTATGAAAGAGAAAAAGTAAACGTTTTAAATTCACTACCAACCGTCGAATGAAATATTCGTTGGGGTTGAATCCAGATTCAGCACCTAAAAAATAATAAAAAACAAAAAAGGACGTTTCAAATTTACCTCTAACCATTGTCGAATGAAAGTATTCGTAACTGTTAGATCTAGATTCAGCACCTAATAATTATTAATAAAAAGGTTCAAGTGTTTGGGGATCTTAGAAGCCGTCAGGTTGCTTAACCCCCTTGGCGTGCCACTGAAATCGGTAAAATATGGTATATATTTAGAAATCAATAGGAGGATGTTGTGATGTATCTAATAAGGAATAACAACGGCTATGCTCCAAAACAATTAAACATAGAAGCAAACAAGAAATTGTTGAAAGCATAATTATGTGTCAAGCACAGCACTGTACTACTATGTAATGAGAACAGTAAGAGAAGCAGACAGGAGATAGGTAGAAGCCTTTGGAATGTGGTGTTTCAAATGTATGATGATGATACCATGGACAGACAAAGGTAACAAAAGGTTCGAGAAATAGTAGGGGAAGAAAGATACTTGTGGAAAATAAAAAATAGGAGAAATAGGACAGGACACGTTCTAAGGCAATTAGGGAGTAGTGCCAGATATATTACAGGCAGAGGTAAGAAAAAGAGAGGTAGAGGTTAGAGATAGACCTAGATTAGACCAGTGCACACAGGCTGTGGGGAATTTCAGGGAAATGTGTAGGTTAGCTCAGAATAGAAACAATGGAAGTACGCGTTTAACCAATCGTAGTACTGAAGGGCTAATGTTTATTTATATATACTATTGTAGGTATGTATTTTTTTATGCTTTTATCTTTCAGTAGCCTCTATTTAAAATGAGCTCGGTCTGCTTATAGAAAGAATTTAAATTTGCACCAATATGGAGTAGGTTAGTTGAGATTCTGACGATATTTACTGACACGTAAGTTTATGCCGCTGTGTAAATATGATTAATTAGTTGTGTACTATGCCAATATCAATTGTTATGAATTACAGTGGTTTAATTCCACTTAGTTATGTTATCCTAAATTATGCGGAAATATCTAAGGGATGTATAATAGTGTAGTTTCTTATGTGCATCACAACCTCCAGCTTGATTGTTACTAGATATAATTAATATTTATGATAGTACGCGAGGAGTGAAGGATTCAGATGTTTGTCCTTAAACCAATAAATTAATATTATTTTGCCTATTTAAATTCAAAAAGTTATTCTATTACAGCTAAATTTTACATGTGGTTTTCGTTTAATTATCATACCAGGTACAGATACTTTAAGAAACATGCGATTTGGTTTGTGTGTACTGTCGTTTTGTCCTTTAAATGGCCACATTCTTTAACTGCGTTTAGCGCGGCCTTTGTTTTTTTCTCTTTCTCTCCCTTCCCTTATTGCACATTATGTTTCTGATTTCGTTCCTTTCTTGCTAGTTCGCTCGTTTTGCGGCTAACAGTTGTAGGTAATATAAATGTTGAATTACGATAAAGTAAAGAACAAAAATTCAAAGAGGAGTTGAACTATAAATTTCTTCTAGCGAAGATAAAAGCAATCCACATTATCGTTCGTTACTGTATCTCGATCAGCAACTGAGAAAATGAATATTCAACTAGTGTAACCGACCTGAAGGCTGATCCAAACACTCTATGAACGGGACACCGGGCTCCATGATCTAACATCTAGTGACAGTGGCTCGACGACACCTACGTTGTGTTGTTATAGTGTGACCCAAATTCACACTGGGAAGATGGCGTTAAGGCGGGAAAGTTTGAAATAAAACTACAGCATTTACCTAACTTAACTTTTAATCAAAACAATAACCACTAAATAGGTCATTGGCATGAAAGCATAAAGAATGACATTTAAAGCAAAAAGTGTCGTACTCAACCGGGGCGATTGGGGAAAGAGCACGGAAGAGAAAACCCCAAACTGCCCTCACACTTCCAACTGCATTTGGTACATCGCGACAAGGACTGGTAACGTACAAGTACCCAGATCACCAACACTGAAATTGACGGGATGTCAACTGTTACCCAGACATACCACACATGACAACTGAAGAAACGTTAGTGTAGGTCAGCTAGTCTTTTCTGACAGGTACTGAGGTCGGATAACCAATACTACCCAGCTAAAGTTAAAAGAGGGGGAACACCAGGAAGGTAAAATCTTACTCGACTACCAATGTTTCTCCCCGCACGGACATAAAATGTTAGTAATATTCAACAAGGCTCGATCACACGCTCCCACAACATAATTAACAGTTTCCAGCCCGTGCTACAACATATTTCACAAAGGCTAGCCGACTTTCTATTATTTGCAAAAGGGGTACAACTACTAGTACATAGACAAGACGACATGAATCTCTGAAATAAACTTATGGTATGATTGCGCATGATTAAAAAGACGCTTATTATTGAATAGGCTATCTCCAACATAGTCATAAATGCAAACGCGAAGGCACGAGATGGTCGATCATACCAGAGGTTCAATTTAATTACATCCCAACAATTATCACAAACGTTAAATAGTAGTTAATTATATAGGAACATCTGCTAGATGATAGGATAAACAAAACAACAAACATAATTAAGTTTAAACCAAGATATGAACGGTGCAGTTGTAAATGTGATTAATATGCTGAAATAAAACAACTACACATAATAAAAATGTCAAATGCATCACGAATATCAAACACTATAAAACGTGTAGGCAGCAAATGCATATCAAAATTTTACATTATAAATACAAGCCTAAGATTCAGGGCTAAATCTTTATATAAATGCATGTTAATTAAATATATCAACGCTAGTAAGCAAATGGTAAGTATTCATTATGATTGCATCGGTTAAAACGTACTTTTAAATTAAACACATCGTGGCATTCCAAATTACAAACAAAAAATATACACAACTTTGTGGTTAATTCAATAAAACACAAAACAACTATAACATAGAAATATAATACTGTTCATATGCGAACTTGCCTAATAATTTGATTCAATATGTCGAAGGAATGATGATACTAATTGCTCGTAAAATCACAGTAAGAGTACATATACTATTGATTCGGTAACAGGTGTAATGCAATTGGAGTAACCACTCTGTATCAAATACTAAATAAACATTATTTCAAATAAACAAATATTAGTTTGACTCTGATTTAAATACTAAATAAACAATTCAGATAAATAAATATTAGTTTTCAGTTGTTAAACCAAGCTACGCTCATTTATTTATACAAGCATTCAATAAAATCGTGAATAATTTATCTATATTAAACATCACAAGTAAAACAACCGGCATCCGATTCTAAGACAAAAGCAACAGGTAACACATAAATATTTCCTTCAATGATTAAATAACTAACGGTTTTACAATAAGTACCAACGTCACATTCAAAACAACGCTCTGATTACAAGATGTAATTAGATTACCTTAAATAACCACTACATTATAAACTTAAAAACAGTATCTTTAGTATAAAACCGCCAAGTGAGATGTTTCAACCTTCCATTTTAAAAGCTCAAAAACAATGTCGTTTAACCCTGTCGACTCGATCGATCGTCACTACACATGCGTCCCTTATAATGTAAATTCTGTGGTCACAGAATGCGTTCAGAAACCTGCAAGTGGTTACTGAGCTAGTCTAACAAATACCTTCAAATATTGAAATGTACACTATAATATTTTCAATAATTATCAACCAATAAGAAATCGACTTAGAAACCCTACGGATCACTACAAACTTCTACATTACACTTCATTGCGCTCACTGCAGCAACCTTAAAAGCCATTTGGGTTTTAGGGTCCTCAGGGTAAAAGTAAACACCAAGCGAAAATCGCTAGTTTCTTCAAACCGCCCTTTTTAAGAGAAGTGATGCGCATTGAAGAAAAGTTGAGAAACGAAACAGTCGTAAAGAGAAGAAACGTAACGTTTCCTGCAAAAGCAGGAACGCATGCAAACAATATGGGAAGTGTATTAAAAGAAGATTTATAACGCAATTGAATAATTTTAAAGTCCAGGTATTTACAAAACGTAAAATATAAAATTCTCTAAAATCTGAATAAAACAACAACGGAAAATAACTACGCCACAGTGGAAGTTAAATTAGGCTTATTCCGATTACGGAAATTGCACACGCTTACACTTAGTATCTGGACACGTAAACCCAATGTAGTACTCTCCTGTGGAGGATATCAGCGGAAGGCATGGTAGCTCTCAGCCCCGCCACAAGGGTGTCGTTCGGCCAAGTGCTAGAGCAGAAAGTACCGCCCTTTACTGTTTTTATTACTCTAATTTGACAATATTTTTCAGAAGTGCTTTTTGTTAAACAATTTATCTACTGAAGAAATGAGTCATTTGAAAAAAATAGCTATATTAAACTCTATATTTTTGAAGTACGAATTCGGCACCAGTAGACAAATGTTATCCAAAACCACCGCAAGTGCGGCTTACGTCGTCGCGACGGCGCCGGAGGTATGTGTACACTACACTAATCAATTGAAATCAATGTACTTCATGTCGCACTTACGGTGCCGCACGCCCAAACACCGGACGTGTGTACCGAACCCAAACATTCAACAAATAATAGAGAAAATGATCAGAAACTAAAAATTAGACAAATAAATAACAAATTCAATTTTCATCTATGTATGGTTCAGCTACTAACAATATTTCTTGTGATTCAGATGGATAGCAGTAATAACACAAAAAATTAAAAACCAAAAGTCATAGATATAATACGTAACATAAAAAATATAAACTTTGAGTAAATCATAGTAACAAACTAAACTAAAAACGTAACTTTTACAAACCTACTTTTTAAATGTCAATGGACTACGTATGATCAAAAATCTATTTTTCTGTTTTTACCATTGCAAATTCTCTTATCACATCATCATAATCGATTTTTTCTACTAAGTCATGTTCTATAGCTAATACTGCTAAATTTGAGAGCCTTTCTTGTCCCATTGTGCTCCCCGTGTAATTTCTAATAATTTTTAATTTCGAAACCGATCTTTCTCCAGTTGCAACAGTCACTGGTAAAGTCAGATTAATTCTTAAAGCTACTGCTAAATTAAGAAATGAAGATACGAGATCATTTGCAAAAAAAATGCTAAAACATCCAATGGCTGAAACGAAGTCAATGAAAATTCTCCTAATGTTTTCAGTTCTGAAATGAGTTCTTATCCGTTAATATCACGTTCGTTCCTGGATACATCTGTAAGTTTTTGGACTACGTTAGTACAACATTTTAAGAAATCGTCATCACTGTAGGTATTAAAATTTGACAAAAATCTTAATGTGTCATCAAAGCTTTTTAAATCGGTGAATGTATTTTGAAGGGACGTAAGTGTTTGATCAATTATTGTGTCAAAGAAGTTTACTTTAAAATTTTGCTTTGGTTCTTCACCCGTTTCACCTCGGTGTTCGTACTCAAAATTTTACGGTTTTTTTATCAATACGAATGCTTGGATACTTGGAAAATTTAAATCAGCTTCAAATATTTCAGCTATGATTTTGGCTTTCCTTAAAATATTTTCAAAACTGTGATCGGATCTATAGTTATTCACAAAGTCCATTAAACTTTTAAGTTGGTTGGAACATTCTGTTACGTTCAATTTTGGGGTTTAGAGAATTTTACTAACAACATTTATTTTAGATAAAATATCAAACCAGAGCAGCACTGAACAGATAAATTTGAAATTTTGAATTTTCAATGCTAATGAGTAAGCCTTGTGTTGAGTATCACGATCAAAATTTTGGTGTTTATTATTCTTTATTAGTGCTTCAAACATGTTAGGTAAATAAGGCCCTAAAGAAGTTACGGCATCTATTCTACTAGACCATCTTGTATGACTTAAAGACTTAATATTTAAATTAGGCACATGCTTCTTGATTAGGTCCCACCGTTTTGTAGAGATTGAGAAAAATTCATAGATTTCTAGTATAATATCAAAAAAGTTTTGTTTCATAGGAAACTTTGGCAGCATGGTTGACAACTAAATTTAAGGTATGAGTGGAACAAGAAACAAAAAAGGTCCTAGGATTGTTGTCCAATATTTTTTTTTGCAAACCAATATTTTTCTTTTCATGTTGCTCCCATTATCATATCTCTGTCCACGCAAACATTGAATATCTAAATCTCACCGTCAAACAGTTTAAATATAAATTTAAATAAACCTTTACTTGTTGTATTGATTATAGGATGAAATGCTACGAAACTTTCCATTATTTCAACTTTGTGTGTTTCTTTGTTGAAATGAATATATCTAAGGATACCACTATCTTGCTCGGTATGATTAGTATCGAAAGTGCAATCTAAGATTATAGAAAAATTGTTTGAGTTTCTAGAATTTTGTTAAAAACATTTTTAGTAAGTAAGCCAAGCAGCTCATTTTGAATTTGGTCCCCTAGGTAATGAACAATTTTTTTACTAGAGATTTGAGATTGCTGAACACGATTTACATGTTGGCACATCACAGGATCAAATGATGCAATCATTTCGACAGCTTTTCAAAAATTGCCATTTTCACGTTCAAATAATTGTTTTGATGTTCCCCGAAAAGCTAGACATTGTTGAGATAAAAATTTTAATAGCAATGATTCTTTGTAATACATCATACCAATACTTTTTTCAGACACTATAATACGTATACTATCAGAATTAATTGTTTTTTCTAATTTGAGCATTTTTCGCAGGTTAAACCATAACTTAATGTTATTATTGTGAGAAACACTGGTTTCATGTCTTTGTATAGACCTAAGAAAATGTTGCCAACCAAAAAAACCATTCAAGTCTGCAAAATTTCTAATGTTTGTACTTCCAAAAATTTTACAACAAAAACAGAAAGCTGCGTCTTTTGAATTAGAATAAACTAACCAATCTCTCATAACGTGTTCGCCGTTTGGAAGTTGTCGACAGAGGTAATTATTGGAAAATTTACTACCGTTTTCGTCTGTTGGAAAATCCTTTTTACTCGAGTGGATAGGTCCTCTTTCTACTAAAAATCTGACTTCAGAGGTCGTTAACGTATGTTGCCACAATGCTGGATTTTTCGGTAAAATGCCTACAGGTTTTACCTTCATTTCATGTGAAGTGGATGCTGATTCTGTATCATTCGATACACGTCAAAAACTTGTGATAGAAACTGTTTCTGGTGGTATGGTCGGTAATGACGTGGGTTCTGAATCTGATATTGGATCTTCATTTTCTTTTTCACCATGCAGTTTGTTTAACAATTGCGTTTGACCTATTAAAAAGGCGTCCAATGAACCAAATAAATGTCTTTTTTCTAGTTCTTTTGCAGCTTTTTATTTTCTAAACTAAGATCCAGACAATTTCTTCCATTTAGGGAGATTCTAAAACAAAATATCACAAAGAATAAAAATAGTTTCAAGAAATGTAAATACTGTTTCAAATTAAAAATACATTAATTGTATTAGAAGCATAAGAACTAGTTGCCAAATCTATATGCTCACTGCTCACAGATTCGACTGATTTTTATTGAAATTTCTTAGAAGATCAAGCCGAACTCGCAACAATGGAATGAACATATATTTTTAATAAACTAATAATTATTGATAAATTAAGTACGGAAGGGTGTTTAAAAAAGTTTATATTTTTTGAGAAATAAATTATCATATAATTAAAATCCATGCAACGGTTTTGGATTTACTGTGTATTCTGTACTTTAATTTTTTTAAAACCTAACTTACCACTTTTCAAAATCTAGAGCTCACAGAAAGGAAAAAAGGCACTTTTACTTTACTAAATAAAATACGAAGGCGTAGAAAAGTCACATATATAAATCAAATTCTAAAATAATTATTTCAGTGTTACATAACACGGAATTAATTATTAATAATTATTTCCGCGTTACATAACGCGGAATTAATTATTAAACAATTATTTTTGCGTTACGTAACGGGGAATTTATTATTAAATAATTATTTTCGCGTTACATAACACGGAATTAATTATTAATAATTAATTCCGCGGTACATAACAGGGAATTAATTATTAATAATTGATTCCGCGTTACATAACACGGAATTAAGTATTAAATAATTATTTTCGCGTTACATAACACGGAATTAATTATTAAATAATTATTTTCGCATTAGGTAACGCGGAATTAATTATTAAATAATTATTTTCGCGTTACATAACACGGAATTAATTATTAATAATTAGTTCCGCGGTACATAACACCGAATTAATTATTAATAATTAATTCCGCGGTACATAACAGGGAATTAATTATTAATAATTGATTCCGCGTTACATAACACGGAATCAAGTATTAAATAATTATTTTCGGGTTACATAACACGGAATTAATTATTAAATAATTATTTTCGCATTACGTAACGCGGAATTAATTATTAAATAATTATTCTCGCGTTACATAACACGGAATTAATTATTAATAATTAATTCCGCGTTACATAACACGGAATTAATTATTAAATAATTATTTTCGCGTTACATAACACGAAATTAATTGTTAAATAATTATTTCCAAGATATATAACAGGGAATTAATTATTTCTCTGTCATGTAGTAGGGAATAAGTAAATAATTTGTGGACAGGTAGTATTCGCGGTAGTTTGGTCGCTTTTGATCAACTTTTTACCAGCGGTAACTTTTGGTACAAAATCAGCTCATTTCATTGCTATTTTTGTTTTTGTTGTTTTCGTATTTTTTGCAGTGTGGTCCTGCTAGCTTAATATTAAGCTAACAGCGCCAGGCATTTGTTAAAAACGGCACAATGTACAAATGTTTTATCGGGGGTACAAATTGGTACAAAATCAGCTTTTTCATTTCTATTTTTGTTTTTGTTGTTTTCGTATTTTTTGCAGCGTGGTCCTACTAGCTTAATATTAAGCTAACAACGCCGCGCATTTTTTTTTAAAAAACGGTACAAGATATAAACTTTCTATCGGGAGTATAAATTTGGTATACAATCAGGCCTTTTCATTTCCATTTATTTTTTGTTGTTTTAGTATTTTTGCGATGTGGTCCTGCTAGCTTAATATTAAGCTAGCAGCGCCACGCATTTCTTTAATACGGCACAAGGTACAAAAACTTTTTTGGTAGTACAAATTGATACAAAATAGGTACTAAATAATGCAGTTGGTCCGAAGCGATTCTGCCCATTTGGTCCTGCCAGCTTAAGAGGCGTTATACCTATAGAACTTTCTCTAAAGGGTTTGTATTAGTCGTTTTGTATAGAGAATTACCACATTAAAATTCAATGTATATGTATTATATTTTACAAACTTATACATAGAGTTATTCAGACTAGTTTAAAGTTTTAAAAATAATTTGCCGCCTCCTAAGCGTGGCGTCCGGATGCGGTGCTCCCATTTGCACCCGAAGCGGACCTGGTAACTCTTACATAAAGTATAAACATGTGCTTCTAAAATAACTGTTAAAGTGAGAAAGAATAGATTAGAAACGCATTTTTGTTAATTTCTTTATATCATTTCCGTAACGTTAAGTTCACAATTGCCATGACTTGTACAATACCTCGTTCTATAGGAAGTAAAATATGAAAATCATTGTCATTAATCTTCTACGCTAACGGTACTTTAAGAATTGTACGGTCGAGAAGCTGCCGACTATTTACTACCAAATGCGTTACGAAAGTTAGTGCAAACGCAATTATTAAAAAGTAATAATGTAAAATTAATGAGAAGTCATGTATAATACTTAACACACTTATTATAAAGAATTCATAAATAAGTGAACCGTTAGTAAATATACACTTTTATATAAATCAATGTCAAAGTTCCCATAGGCAATAGCGGCCTACATTTTAATTGCTTAATTTAATGTACATAAAGATTGTGCCATATACAGGTTCCATTACGGTTATTAACATGCGTGTTTTAATAATATTTAGGTTCAGTTGTACAAGAATTTTGTAAAAAATTAATTACAAAAGTAAGAAATGGTTATATCATGTGCTTTCGAACATTACCTCACTCTCAGGCATGCCAAAATTATAAATATGCTTAAAAACAGATACACTTGCAATGGCTCGTTTAATCCTTATTTATTATTTCTTTAAATATCAATTAAAGTTGAAGATCGAATTATGCAATTTTAGTAATTTTATGTATAGTTTAACGCGTAGTATTGATATTGTGTAACTTACAAGGTTTTGGTCTGGTTCCAAATAACATTTTTCTACAGCATTTACCAATAATGACGATTTTTTATCAGCAAAATGTATCACGAATCTCAAACCGTGGAATTCCATAAACGAGAAAAACTTTCATCATAATTTTGTTTTCGACCCTTGGCACTTCTCAATGAACATAACAAAGTAAATTTCGAAAACCAATCATCAACAGTTAAAAGAAATTTATGTCCGTGCTAGGAATGAAGGAACAGACCCATCAAATCCAAGGCAACAGTTTGAAATGGAAATCTCACGTTTTTTTTCCTTTTCACCATACCAAGCAGACCTCTATTCGACGATTTCTGTGCACCACAAATCAAACATTTCCGACAAAACATGAACATATCAAAATTCATTTTCGACTAATAAAAATATTCTTGAACACGAGCTAATGTTTTAGAAAAGCCAAAATGCCCTGCTGTAGGCGGATCATAACATGCACGAATTTCTTCCCTTTGAGTTTTTGAGACTAAACGGTTCCCTTCGACAATATTCAAAGTTACCTATTAGAAAGAATAATATAAACAAAATCATTTTCCACTTTCCATTATCGGTAACTCTCAGGCAATGATACAATTTTTTCTCAAATATTCATCCCATAAATCTAAAAGTAGAATGTTGACAGGAGAGCTGACACAGTTTGGCTCTTTGATTTCTTAGATAACCTCGAAATTTTTTTCAACTATGCGTGAATAACGTTCTGCACCCGCACAACCAGTTTTTTTCGAATAATCAATTATTCCTGCGTTCCAATGGTGTAGCATTTCGAACTGATCTAGAATTTTCTTAGCCACTCAAATCTGCAGAATTAAATTTAAATCTGAGCAACCCCCGAGGAGTTACCCCTGTTTTTAATTTTTTGTGAATACCAATTGTTAAAGGTATTTTAATGTGGCGGGCTACTACTACGGCGTTTCACTAATTTAAAACAAGTAATAACAAAGGTCTTTATTACTCCCTGTTCACAAGTCTAATTAACAGTATATACCTTATTTATAGATGTTTTTAGTCCAATTAACAATGAAGCACTATCATACTAATAATTTACAAGCACTAATACCTTCTTAAACTAAATTCTTAACCATAAGTCTATTAACAACACTAACATAACTATTTATTTATTACACTTTTGTCTATTTATGTATTCTACAAGCTGCATGTACATTAAACACGTGCACATAACATTTATGTTTACTCTTGGACTTCCAAAAGTTCAACTATTTAACTTTACACGATATAATTTATATTCGACATTCTGATATAGACTAACTCTTACATTTATCAGCGATCTTATATATACCCTGAATTAAAAAGCATGATTCACTCTCGAGTATAATGCTAGAAAATTCTAGGTTTCTGTAGTATATACGTTGCTTACGGCGTTTGTATGTTTGACGGGTTGCCTAATAGTAGCTCGCACAGTGCCCCCTCTTTAAAACCGTTACATCTCGTAACTGAATACATTTTGACGCCAATTCGATGACTGATGACGGTATCGACAGCTATTTCCTCTGGTGCACCCACCGCGTCGTTAAAAATAACAGTCAACACTCTTTTCTTGGTCTTGGTGGGCAACCGGTTGATAACAACAAACAAGGATCTGGACGTTGGTTTCCTGGAAAACTGCTTCTAGCATATTTCGGACTATCATTCAATCTAAGCGATCCAGTCCACAGCCTATCTTGGCACTGCTAGTTTCGTTACTCCATTTTCCATCATCTGAGCCTTAAGATTTAGCAAAGCCTCCCACAGATGTCCATAACTAGGTCTCTGCCATGAAGAATTTTTGGTGACCAGATAGTAAACATAACGATTTTTATCCTAAAGGATCAAAGCTTTTCCTACAGTTGGCTGCTGTTGTACTAATTCATCCACACATCCGAACTTTTTTTGAAAACAATAGCTATCCCTCTTGACATTTGCAGGTCCTGAGCTACGCAATGTGCAACGCCAAATCTCGCCTTAGCGGAACCACCATACGCCGCCATGAAACTCTCAAAATCTACATTTAGCTCACGATTAATAACTCTTCGCACACCATTCTCATTACTCAAGTCCCCCTGGTTGTTGCCAGCATAACATGTTAATCCATCCAAATGTACCACTTTAGATTTACCACGAGGAGATCTTCTGATCCGGTACACTACATCATTAATTCTTATTAATACTTCGTACGAGCCTTCCCATTGTCTTTGTAATTTTGGCGACAACCCACGCTTTCTTTGTAGATTATACAACCACACTAAATCTCTATGTAGATAACCACCTTTTTGAGCCCTCGTGTCATATTGTGATTTCGTTCGATCGCTTGCTGCCTGGATATTCTTTCGGACGTTTTCGTGAATCCTATTTGATCTCTTCTCCAGGTTTAAATCCAAACTGAAGATCACATGGTAGCCACAATTCACGTCCTAACATCACGCAAGCGGTATAGCATATGCCTCCGGCCATTTGGTACAATTATTCATTGCAATCAAGATGTATTTATTTCCTTTCTCTAATTCAAGAAACGACCAGCTATATCAATGGCTACCATCTCAAAAGGATTCCCCACGTTATACTGTCTCATTGGGGCTTTCCGTTTTGTGACCGGGCCATTTGCAGAGACACACAACTCCTTCACATCTTCTTTGCAGTACACCCAATAGAATCTTTCTCTCACTCTTTCGAGAGTTCTTTTCACGCCAAAGTGCCCTTCGGAAATACCATCGTGCAAGTGCTGCAACACATCCGGCACTCTGCTTCTCGGCCCTATCACTTGAAGTCTCTCAGTGCCGTCTTAACATTCCAGCCGTCGTTTCAAGATTCTATTTTCAATCACCAAGGAATCCCACTGTGCCCAGTATGCCTTCAGGCTCCTCCTTGAAATACTAATTTCTTCCCAAGCTGGTCGTTGTCCTCTACTTTTCCACTCAATAATACGTCCCAATTCGGCGTCATTCTAATGGTCTTCTCGTATTCTTTCGGGTTGCCAAGTATAATCGGTTACCGTCATTCTATGGATGACACATATTTTCGCTTCCATCTTAGAGTAATCATTGCAGTCTACCCGAAAAGGTCTCCTTGACAGAGCGTCCGCATTCCGATGGCTAGTTTTTACACGATGTTCCGTGTCAAAGTCATATTCTTGCAGCCGCTCTATCCACCTTGCAACTTGCTCTTCAGGATTTCGAAACTGCAGTAACCATTTTAGTGCAGCATGGTCTGTTCTCAACAGGAATTTATGGCCATATAAGTACTTATAAAAGTGCTCTACGAATTTGACGACAGCCAACAGCTCCCTTCTTGTCACACAATAGTTCCTTTCTGGCGGCGACAAGACCTTGCTGAAATACCCAATAACTTTTTCTGGTCCGTCCTGCACTTGAGAAAGAACGCTTCCTATAGCAATGTTACTGGCATTGTTATCCAACACAAATTTCCCCTCCATCCGTGGATAACTCATAATTGGTGCTGTAACTAGTATCCATTTCAGTTGTTTAAATGCGCTGTGGCAGTCGTCATTCTAATTATATTCTAGTCCAACTTTGGTTAATTTCGTCAACGGTTTGGCAATTTTCGCAAACCCAAGTATAAAACGTCGATAATATGTGCACAATCCTAGAAAACTGCGTAGTTGGTGTATATCTGCTGGTGTAGGCCACTCTTGTACCGTTTTTATGTTGTCAGGGCCAGCTCCTAGGTATTTCATCTCTTTTTCAAATAGGTGCCATTTCTTGGGGCCCAATGTAAGGTTTGCCCCGCGTAATCTTTGGAATATTGCCTCTAGGTTCTTAAGATGTTCTTCAAAAGACCGGTCCTACACTATCACGTTGTCTAGGTACACCAGACATGTTTTCCAGGACAGTCCACTCAGTATCGACATCATCAAACGTTCAAAAGTAGCAGGGGGCATTGCATAATCCAAATGGCATAACCTTAAACTGCCATAATCCAGTTCCAATTGTAAACGCAGTTTTCCCTTTATCGTTTGACTCCAAGCCTACCTGCCACTATCCGCTTTTCAAGTCCAAGGTCGAAAACCATTTAGATCCGGATAGAGTATCCAAGGTGTCATCAATTCTGGGCAAAGGATATCTGTCTTTCTTTGTCACATTGTTTAGCCGCCGGTAGTCTACACAAAACCTTGTCGTCCCGTCCTTTTTCTTGACAAGCACTACCGGGGGTACCCATGGCCTATTCGAGGGTTCAATCACTCCCTGTTCTTCCATATCCGTGATAATTTGCTCGGCTTCCTTACGTTTTGCCAAAGGAAGCCGCCTTGGGTGTTGTCTTATCGGTTGCGCATCTCCAGTATTGATATTATGTTGCACAACATTCGTCCTTCCTTTCTCACTATCATCCAGTGCAAACACACTTCGATATCGTCCGACCAGTTTTTATACCTTGCCCAGTTGGTCGCCGTTTAATCCTTGACACGAAGGTATCAATATATCCAGCAATTTCTGTGAGCAACCGTTGGCTGCTTTATCTTTTGTGTCATCTACACAACGTTTAATATGCCATACTGGAATGCAACTTCCCACAATCATGTCTTTTTTCAGGGTTACCGTATGCGGATTAATGTTTAGCACCCTTACTGGTATCATATTTCGAAACTTTACCAGCGTTCTTCCAATCAATAATCCCTCCTGACCCATTCCCGGTTCAGTTGCTTCCATCATGCATATTTGTCCTTCCAGAGCGTACCATCCGGGCGTCCCATTACTATCATTTCCGCCTTCTCGGGTATTTTTATATCACAAATCATTCGAACTTGTATCGTCTGGTTACTCGTCCCTTGAAATGGAAGCTCATCATCATCTATCCGTAGCACATTTTCTTGCATGTTTACATGAAACCCATATTCTCTCATGATCACTTCTTCTGTAATATCAGCTACCAACACCCGATGATTAATTAGTTTGTCGCCAATTCCCAACGTTACGGCAGTTTCTCCGTGAGTAGAAATTTTCTCACCACTTGCCATTCGAATACATACCGACACAGGTAGCACTTTTCCACCACCGACCAAATCTGGTCTCACAATAGTCTTTGTCGCTCTTGTATCCACGGGAAATCGGACAACCCTATCATTAATTCTACCATCAATATAGATGCTGTTCAGACTTCCCATCACCGATGCAGCACGGATGATAATATCCGGGGCACTACATTGTTCTGTCGACGTTCGCCCCCTTACGTCGACTTGCTCTAGTTTTTCTGCTGCTCAACCGGTTGTTTCTTTGGTTGAGTACAGCGTCTCTGTACATGATCAACTTCACCGCAGTTCCAGCATCGCAGACCGCATCTCCGCGGTCGTTGTCTTTCCAGCCTTTCCACCTTTGCTTTTCAAACACACGGTTGACTATTTCTTCTGCGATTGCTCAGGTTCTTCTAAGGCAGACCGAACTTTGTGACTCATCCTGTGTGATGTCTGCTTAGCTGCTTCAAATTCAAGCGCATGAGCCAGTGCGTCATTTAACATTTTTGGCCGTGCTAATCTTACCGCTTGCTGTATTTCGCCATTTTTAACGCCATGCACAAATGTTTGAACAGCCAGTTGTTCGAGGAAGCTATCTGGTGCCGTTGGATATGCCAATCTAACTAATTTGGCAATGTCAGCTTCGAATTCTTGCAGGCTTTCATTTGTCTTTTGCAAGCGGTTCTTAACTTGTGCATGGTAAACCTGTTGAAGGTGAGCGTCTCCATATCTCATCTCAAGCTTCGATGTTAAAAGACCGCAATCATTCTGTTGGTGATCGGAAATAGTTTGCAAAATGTTAAGAGCTTCTCCCCGTAGGGCCACTATTAAGCAAATAGCCTTCTCTTTGTAGCACCAACCGTTGGCTATTGCAGCGGTTTCAAATTGTTTCAAATATGTGGGCCAAGGTGTTTTACTATCGAATGTGCCTGGTTTCACTCTAAATTTTGACGGTATTGACTCGATTTGTTCTATGCTTCTTATTTCTGGGATGTTCTGATTTACAACTTGGTTTACTAATTCAAGTGGCTGCGTTGCTAGTGAAATCACTTGTTCTTGCAGCCTCATCACATCTTGTTCTATTTTTACCAATTTACTGTTCAACTTTTGTTCAACTGTTTCTACCTGTTCAGTGAAATCTTCTTTCAATGCAATGAAGCTTTCTATTAATCTTTGTTCCAACGTGGCTGTCCTTTCATTCAACTTTTCTTCCAATTTCGCAGCATTGTCACTTAACTTTTTCTTCTATTTTCTCAGCATTTTCACTAAACTTTTCTTCCATTTTCTAAGCATTTTCACTTAACCTTTCGGTAAGGTTTGATTCCAGTTCAACTGACCTCACCACGTTTTCATTCAGTTTCACTTCCAGTTTAGCAGACCTCTGCTCCACACCGGATTTAAAATCTTTGAGGAAATTCATTAAAGTTTCTGCCTCCATTTTACTTTGGCTTCTTGTAACTGACATATACAAACTACTCAAATGTCTTTAGACTTAATTAATCACCAACCCAGCCTGACACCAGTGTAGCGGGCTACTACTACCGCGTTTCACTCATTTAAAACAAGTAATAACAAAGATCTTTATTACTCCCTGTTGACAAGTCTAATTAACAGTATATGCCTTATTTATAGATGTTTTCAGTCCAATTAACAATGAAGCACTATCACACTAATGAATTTACAAGCACTAATATCTTCTTAAACTGAATTCTTAACCATAGGTCTATTAACAACACTAACACAACTATTTATTTATTACACTTTTGTCTATTTATGTATTCTACAAGTTGCATGTACATTAGACACATTCACTTAATGTAACATTTATGTTTACTCTTGAACTTCCAAAAGCTCAACTATTTAACTTTACACGATATAATTTATATTCGACATTCTGATATAGACTAACTCTTACATTTATCAGCGGTGTTATATATATCCTGAATTAAAAAGGATGATTCATTCTCCAGTATAAAACTAGAAAATTCTAGGCTTCTGTAGTTTATACGTTGCTTACGGCGCTTGTGTGTTTGACGGGTTGCCTAATAGTAGCTCGCAACATTAATATAAATCTGTCGTGTAAGATGTCAATTAATATTGCTCTTCTTTTCTCAGCTACTGAAATGTCTTGAAATTTTTCAAATCAGATCACCCCTTACTGATTTAGGGAACACTCTTTACCAACTATTTCATGTATATCTATAATCTATTTCTAAACAGCATTGCTCTGTCTTTCGAGATAAATCAATAGTGTAACATATCAGTATCAGATCGCTATATTTTTTCTCAGCTACTAAATTTCCCAACACAAAAATTCCAAAGCTTTTAATTCCGTTATTTTAATTTTCGTTTATTCAGGTTTGACATTTGTTTTATAATATCCTATACAATTTTTTAATTCTCCAATACTAAACCTATATTCTATTTTTTCCATCGTCAAATGGTAAGTTACATAGAAAATATGCTAACCTCTACCCTATAAAGCAAGAGTTCGGTTCTTGTTCTATAGAGTATAGATTAGGTTAGTTGAACTTGTGTGGACTTTGGTGCAATAGCAGGAAAATTGGTAGGCTGGGTAAGCGCCGACGGCGGCGTTTACCTAATTTATTAATTTTTCTTGCTATTTAACCTAGGTTTAATTAAGTCAAACTAACCTAAACTAACTCCAGACAACACCAACCACCTAAAACTAAACAGCCCTCCTCCCTCCTTCGTACTTTCTCGTCTTCCCTTCTCTCGCATCCGTGCGACATACCTCAGACACACATCCGATATTCATCCGATATATATCCGACATATGCCCGACATAGTAAATTATATAAAATGGCATATTTTCTGAAATGAAGTCATGTACTATTAAATGAGCTGTATTCGATTTAGCAATAAATCGGTTATATTTTCAGATTGAAAATCTGGACATGCTGTACATCTGCGCTAGTAAATTGAGGTAATCATTAAGTAAGCAAGTGCAGTTTTAGGTATTTTTTTATTGTATTAGGTATGTATTTTGTATAAGGGAAATCTACAGTCACCAATTTAGCAATGAAACCCTATTTATTTGTGAGGTGCTAGATGGAGGCGATCAAGTAGACGTCATTTATACGGATTTCTCAAAAACTTTTGAGAAAATCAATCATGTGTTATTGCTACAGAAATTATACAAGTTAAATATATCTGATAAACTTATATCTACGTTGAAGTCGTATTAATCTAATAGATTGAAATACATCAAGTTTGTGGATGTACATCCAATGTTTTCCACAGGTATTGGGGGTGCCACAAGGCTCAGTATTAGGTCCTTTGTGTTTTACAATTATTATCAATGATATATGCAGTAAAATAGATGTCCACTATTTATTATACGCAGATGACCTATAAATGTATACTAAGGTGTATACATACATTGATTACGTTAAGCCGCAAAAGAAATTGAATACTCTTTGTGCATGGTGTACTAACAATTCCCTTTTACTTAATGCTGCCAAATGTATCGTTATATCTTATGCGCGAAAAACATACAGCATTTGCTACAATTATCATATTTAAGATACACTTCTCAATCGGTTTGCAACTATGATTTGGATGTCATATTTGATGCTAAACTAAACTTTCACGAACATGCTGGCTAGGTGCGTTCATCTGCATATCGATTTCTTGGTTTTGTGTCGAGCCACATACGGGAATTTAAAAACATGGAAACCTGCAAAGAATTATATTGCTCACTAGTGAGACCAAAACTGGAGTATGCATCATTGATATGGTTTCCAATGTCCATTATACAAATGACAAAATTAGAAAAAATATAACATTTTCCAAAAAAATTTACATTACTTTTGCTGTGGGTCATATCTTCAAAGAGGTCTTCCTCAGAAACAACTGCTAGCTATGTCTAACTTTCTAAGCTTACATGACAGACGGTAAATATCTTCTATTGTAATTGTTAACAAAATAATTAATAATATTATAAAATGCTCCGACTTACTGCATCTACTGAATTTCAATATTCCTCATAAATCAATACGCAATCCACATACTTTTGCTTTTCCACGAAATAGAACAAACTTATTATGTAGAGCTCCAATGTTATGAATGCAAACAAACGCGATTAATTTACTGGGTACAGTTGACATATTTTTCAGTCCCTTAAATGTTCTTTGTAATATTTCTACTTCCACTTAAAGCTCAGCAGGCGTGTAATTAGTTTTATTATGTATGTATGTATGTATGTAAGTATGTATGTGTATGTATTGCTGTGATAAGGGGTTGTTTAGGGGTGTATTGTATAGCAATGGTCGTGCAGCAACCATAAATTGCAATAGGAAACAGAAAACTGCATTTATTTAGCAGAAAAATAGGTAATTTGGATATTGTGTAAATAGAAAGCATTTAACACCCTGTATATAGACCATAATTAGTTTTAAACAATGCTAATAAGCGTATCTTACAACAATAGTTCTCGTATTTAGCATAGAAATAGGTAATTCATACATTAGGTAAATAACAAGTATTTAACACTCGGTATATAGACCTTTATTAGCTTTAAACAATGCAAGTGAGAATATCTTTCAGTAAAAATACGCGTATTCAAGAGGAAAGGATAGTACATGTAATTAAACACGCATTGAGAAGTGTTCTAATTAGTTATAAAACAAATATGAAGAGAGAGATACAGCCTAACAAAGCTTTATGTAAGTACGCAAGAACAATCAACATTTTGATAAGAAAACGCAGTTCAAACATCCATAAAATAAACAAAAATAGAATTAAAATTACATCATTTATTATGTTCAATTATCCAAAAGGCGATATCTATACAAAACAACGTATGGTCAAGATAACGAGGTATCTATAAGCAAATAGGTATTACACGGAATACCGAATATATTACATCAGAAAACACTTCAAGTGCAGCAAATACAAAGACCTTATTGGTTAAGATATTTACCAGACTTGTTGAAAACCCAGCCCACATGTAAGTGGGATGAGCCTATATTAACACCGAGCAATGATAACACAGTTCAGTTTTAAACTCAAGCAGGGCCAAGCTGCGTCACTGTGAATTAAAAGTCACGCGTAATTTTAAATATTTAATAAAATATCAAGTGATAAGTGCAACAAATATGGAGACTTCTTTTGCCATTTAATGGCTTCGAGTATATGATATAACACTTCGAAGATATGATATAATACTTCGAGTATACAATATAATATTTCTAATTAATGATAATTCTAATTCATGGTATAACATTCCAAATGTGATGGCAATAATTCAAATTTTGGTTGATACAATATTTCGAGTGGATAGATATTATAGTTGATGATAATTCGAATATGGGGATATTTTAAATAGATTAATATAATATTTCAAATCAGCGTCGACGATTTTGGTACAATTTTGAGTAGCGAGAATCAATGCAAATAAAATAAAGAAGCGCGAAGTAATTTATGGAAAACGAGGGGTTCAATTACGCAGAGCAGCGATAAACAACCTGTAACAGGTAAGATCTAATTAGTTTTAAAATATTTTCAACGAACTTCGTTCGTTTATGAAATCGATTTGTCGTCCGTCTGTCCGTCCGAGGCCTTTCTAATGGTCGGACATCAATGTGTGATACATCAATCGATTCAGCTCGGTGTCCTGAGCTTAAGTTTTGATGTCAGTTGAAATCGGGCCACGGGGACGCCGTGCCCCCGCGATATTCCGTCAGGAAAATTAAAATTTCAAATAGGTCCAAAATTAATGTGCGATACATATTTGGACTCCCCTAACATAGCTGAGTCGAAATATGGTACCCCCCACAAAATCTGACCACGGATACCCGACCCCCCGGGGAATTAATTTTTATCAAAAATTTCAAATAGGTCCAAAATTAATGTGCGATACATATTTAGAATCCTCTGAAAAACTAAATCGAAATATGATGCCCCTTATTTACATACACACACACAAA